>OX457010.1:0-2752629 GCA_949752705.1 Callimorpha dominula | reverse complement strand
CGATATCAGTCGTACGATTTCCTGGACTTTGAACGATAGCGAAGGAGTTCGTTTACTATCGGAAGTTGAGCTAGAGTACGGGTTAAAAGGGGGCTGCTGACTGATTGGAAGTGATTGGTCTTCATTACAATTGATTGAATTCACTGTTATCTTAAGCAAGTTGTATTATGCGTACCTACTATTGTTTAAAAAAATACCTTTATGTAACACAGAGCTTTAAACATCAAAATATTTTTGGTTATACTGGGTATATATCTGGGTATATATTTTGGGTATATATCTGCCTAGGTTATACCTGGGCAAAGTTATTCGACAAAAAAGTGACGTCACGAGGAAAAGTGTTAAATAACACTAATGTCACTTATCCATCACTACCACTATCCACGAGACCAACAGGCCCGTCAAAGGCTCGCCACTCATTGCCTCTTTCTCGTTTGTTTAGTTGCTAGTGAAGAGCTTTAGTGATATCGACATTATAATGAATTATGGTGGTTATCACTGGTATTTATTTATAATTGAAAACTCTGAAAATAATTATGAATCAGTTTATCAATACTAAAAACATATTTATTCATACTCATAGCGTATTGCGCCTGTAGTTTATGGCTTAAATAACACATTAATTAGTGCAATAGACATGTACTACATTGCTTGTTTTGTGCTGTCTATTATTAATGAAATCAAATCAGTAGAACATAAGCAATTAAGCTGTAACTTGTTACTTGCACTAATCAATGTGTGTTTCGGGCCTTAGGACGAAATATCGTAGGTTCAAACCAAACGTAGCACTCTGTGGACCCATTTCTAAGATAAGATTTAAGTTTAGTTGTAGGCATAAACGAGCATACGGTTAATACAAACATGACCCACTTACTAATTGTCGTATGAATTTATTTTTGATAATATTGATAACCGATATGAACGTGACTAAGATCAGTTACATTCTACCCCAAACTTATTTAAAATTATTAGCATCATGGAGCAAAGTAACCCGCAATATCGTTTAATAAATTCGGAGTCCAATAGTCAATTATTCAATAAATTCTTGTGTGCCTCCGTCCGTGGCTTCACTCGCGAGGTACTCCAAAGAATAATTTTAAAACTTCTCCCTGAAAAATTACATATTAAGACCAACATTGGCCTATACGTGCCAAAGCATGGCTCTCCCACGATAAATGTATTTATTTTCTCTTACATTTTTATAGTTTAACAAGCTACTGAGCTGAGTTTGTACACCTGCAAATTGCCCTATGCACTAATCCATGGCATTTGTCCATCATATGGTTGTATGGAAGAAATCGCAACTAGCGATAAGACCGCCAATTGTATCAATATTCAATGTTTCTCTTTTATGTTGTAACAAAATAGCAGTCATTCTAGGTGTATACGAATGTCTAACAGACAAAATTTCTTTAGGTTTAGACGTATTTTAAATACCTCTCAATCTATTTAATACACTCAATGTTGGCCAATCGAGTATTCGATTCTGAGACCTTTTTAACCGACTTCAAAAAAGCAGGAGGTTCTATGTTCCACTGTATATTTTTTTTTATGTATGTTCACTGATTACTCAAAGACGCCTGGACCAATTTGAAAAATCCTTTTGTTTGAAAGGGTATACTTACAAGGGAACTCTTCAAATTTTATAGGCACACTTGAATCGGCGCATTGTCGTCGGTGATACTTTTTTTACCCATTAATGTTATGCACCACAAACTGTGCCACTTACACTGAATATTTCAACAAACCACTTGGACTCTTGTGGTATATTTCCCTCATAAATCCACCCTCATTCATCATGACTTTGTCACCTAAACAAGTTTTTTCCCTCCTCGTTATACCTACGGCTTAAGTGCCGCATAAATACGTACGTATCGCCGATAAATTTGAATCTACCCTTCGTTCTGCAACCCCCACTTAGGGTAAGATAGGGTAGTCCACAATAACTCAAGTCCTAAGCAAAGTTGGGGTGCCGTCCCTTGTGTGTATCTTGCTCGATATAAAGTTATATGAAAATATTTTTATTTGTTTGAAATTGTTCTATTTGAATATGACTTGCAAGGGAAGTGTGCTTGCATCGGCCTTTATTTTAAATCAAGTTATCTATGTATTAGTAGGTGAAGAGAATTCTTAATACCATTTTTAAAGGAATTTCGCGAACGGAAGAATAAGAAATTTGGAATAGTTAAAGTTTATATATAGAAGAAATCCAGAAAGCTACTTTATAAGAATCTATATATTAATAGGTGAAGAGAATTCTTTGTACTCTTTTCTATTTCAAACGAATTTCGTGTACAGAGGAATGCCAAATTTGGAATACTTAAGAAAACATTAAATGTAGAAGAAGTCGTCGCAGTCGTGGAAAAATGGCGGATTTGATTTTTTTGACGATTTTTGTATTTGATATAAGCCTACTCAAAACATTATTATTTACTAGCAGCGCCCCGCGGTTTCACCCGCGTAAGCCCCGATCCCGTCCGAATATCGAGATAAAAAGTAGCCTATATGTTAATCCAGGTCTCCAGCTATCTACATACCAAGTTTCATCGCAATTGGTTCAGTAGTTTTGGCGTCAAACAGTAACAAACATCCATACATACATCCATACATCCTCACAAAATTTCACGTTTATAATACTAACAGCGCCCCGCGGTTTCACCCGCGAAGTCCCAATCCCGTGCGAATATCGAGATAAAAAGTAGCCTATGTGTTAATCTAGGTCTCCAGCTATCTACATACCAAGTTTCATCGCAATCGGTTCAGTGGTTTTTGCGTGAAAGAGTAACAAACATCCATTCTTCCATCTAAACTTTCACATTTATAATATTAGTGAGATTAGTAGGATCATCAAACAAAACATTTTCCACAGCTCATACACACAGTAACATTTTCAGATTTCATTACGACCTAATTCAAGAGCAATTGTTCGGCCCTTCAGCCGTTCGATGATGAAGGGATTTTCGAGTCGGGAATTTCAATTTATACTTGTTTGTTTTGCGATACAATTCATTGTTAGCCAATGTCAATAGTAATATTCTATTTGCGTATTTATATTAAATATTTAAAATATTGTTGGTTTGGTTTCACCACAACTAATAATTGAGCAGTTTCTAACCGCTCGTACTGCTAAAAACCACTACGTAACTATTTCCGATGTGAAAATGACAGCTGAAACTACTATTCAGTCAATAAAACATCGCTGCCTAACATTCTGATGATAACTTCTTGCTGATATTGTATGATAATATTATTTTCAATCAATTATATACTGCAACTCCTCTTGCCATACATAAACTCGCTTTCCATCCAAGAATTGCCTGGAAGAGATCGCAAAACGCGATAAGTAAGTTTATGTAAGATTATGTATATCCAGTCTTGTGTCATTTCGTATGTTATGTACAATAAAGAGTTTATCTATCTATCTATCTTGTCTAATAACGCCTGTTCAGTAAGTCATTTTTCAGAAATTGAGAACGCAGCTGTAACAATACTTGTAGACTCTGGCTATCTTTTGAGTTATATTATTGATTTTAGAACGGCAAATGTAAAAAGCCCCCCTACACTACTCGCGAAGTTGCTCGAAGTTACGAGAGTGTAGACAGGCACTTTGTTTCGCTTCGTGCAACTCACCGACGGCGACTTCCGATTGTTGTTGGTTTTTTGCGCCCGAGTCAAAGGAATCGAAGTGTCCCGAAGTTCCAACGCCGGGTGACGACTGAGCTCCCTACGAGGTTGCATGAGTGTGTACTGAGTACTTCGAGACTTCGGTCAATTTCGACAAGTACTTCGTCGAAGCAACTTCGCGAGTAGTGTAGAGGGGCTATAAGGGATAGGTCTTATGAACGATACATATCTGATGCGCACAAATGAAGAGTAATCTTAACTAATATTATAAATGCGAAAGTTAGTTTATTTGTACTTTGTACGCTTTCACTACTCAACCGATCATCGTGATAATATGTGACTGCGTTCATTTAAAGCTCTTTCTTTTTAATAACAAAACGTCATTCCACATAACTTTTCTAATTAAAACTGTACTGTAGACCGGAAAGTTTTGTTTTCATTATTAATCGCCCCAAAATGGTGTCCGCTGTAATTAGAAGCCTTGACCCAAAGTGACGTAAATCAGACGTTTAAAACATTTTGTTGTTTACAAGCTTGCTCAGGGAGAAGATTTATTTTTAAACTTTCCATTTGATGATTACAGATCTTATGTTTTTATTCGCCATATTGCAATGAGAGAAATTGTTTTATTAATATACCCCGATGTTTATTAACTTTAACATACCATATCGGTTCACAAGTCGATACACTTAAACAGTGTTTTCTCATAATATTATAAGAACTTAAACTGGGCGTGCGCAATGAATTACATAACTACATAGTTTTTTTTATTATGTACTAAGAATTAAAACACTCTACGCAATGGCGAAAAAATAATTACCTTAAATATCAGAATCTAAAAATATAATAGCAAGTTCTAGAGTTTTTTAAAATCTAGTCCAGGATGTTGGCATCAAAGAGTCGGGCAAAGAGGCACAGAACGGGAACAGGGAGGACAAGCACTCTCCCACCCCGTTGACGACGCACTAGGCGCCGGGGAGCGCAGAATGATCTCCTACCTCCATGAGCGATGGCCTGGGGTCAGCCGGTCGGACTGACTGTTGTTACCCTTGCAGAAGCAGGCCTGAGACGATGGCGCGACGTGTTTCTGTTATCTGGAGGGGAGTAAGGCCCCCCGTACTCCACGGTGTGGTCGCCTACTGATCAGGCGGCCAAATTCTACGGGGTTCTCGGATACTTTCTTTTTAGGGTCTCCTGCAATAGACTCACTTATGACAAGAAAAACAACAAGGATAAAAGCACTGATAAAATCACTTGCCATCTAATCACATTTTTAAATAACACACCGCACAAACCTAGCGAAAGAATAAGTTTAAGTAAGTTGTTACAATAAGTGTATGTTCATAAACTTAAACGGAATCATAACAATCAGTAACCACTAGTGTCATTGGTACTTCATTGGCACTCAGTAGTAGTAAATTAAGTAGCCTGTAGTAGTAAATTTAACGCCAGGATGAGGTTTCTAAAAGCCACTTGAGAGCGATCCAATCTTTAATGAAACAGCAGCCAACAAAGTGTGTGTGAAAGTGTGAACAAGAGTGAACAAATACTTTTATTGTATGTACTAGCAGACCGTTGTAGCGTGATGTTATATAGCCTATAGCCTTCCTCGATAAATAGACTATCCAACACAAAAATAATTTTTCAATTCGAACCAGTAGATCCTGAGATTATCAAGCAAACAAAATCTTCAGCTTCATAATATTAGTATAGATGTAATAATTCTTTGATGTTAAATATCACCATAAAGTGGCTGTTCTTTTATTTTTGGTATCATGTTATTATTGTCTTCTGACATTCAGAAAATAAAAAAAAACAAAGTCAAAAAAGCTCAATTCATTTTATAATCTGTGAATAAAAATATGAATATCAGATATTCGAAGAATATCTTCCGTCTAAAAGAAGGTAGGTTCAAACAAATTCCGCTACCATCCGAATATAAGCCGGCCCCGACATTGAACCGCTATCCATAAACATTAGCATTCTTATGTTGCGTGGAACTCTTTCATCAGTTCCATCGCACGTAATAATCATTGCATTCGTTCGCTTCTCCGTAAATGGTTCCTATTGGAGATATATTACGTTGATAAACGGAGCGGAAAATAAAAAAAAAATATTTTAATTAATCCAGTTATAGGTATTTTCGAATTGTCAGGAGTAGAGGTCGGTTAGACTCTAGCTTGGGTAGCTCTCAGACGAATAGACCGATTTAAGTGCTTTTTTTTTTGTTTGAAAGGTGACTCAATTGAGAGTGTTTTTAGATATAATTCAAGAAAATCTGTTCAGCCGTCCGAAGATCATCAGCTATTTTCTAATCGGTGAAGGGGTTTTCGAGTCGGGATGTTTTAAATTTTAGATTTATCATTATTAATTACGTAAATAACTTTGGGTAGCACTTATATATGTGCAGCGGGGACTGTATGTGCGAACAATTTCTCAGCGAATTGTATTATTATACCTAAACTCAGAATTAATATGTATCAGAACGCGAGGAGATTATTACTGAGGTAAAACTGACATGATTGTGATGATTTTTATCTGTTAAACGTTAAAAATGGTTTATTATTATTATCTTCTGATTATGTACTAGGTACACTTTTATTATAATAAAATAACGGTTCTTGAAAAATATTGCAGGTTCGCCGATTCATCTGGTTTTGCAAATACCAGTAGTAGTAAGTTGAAGACATAAAAATGGCAAAAGGCAAACAAATCTAAAATAATAAAATAAACTTAATGATAATTTATAATAAACGTATATAGCTTCCTAATTTAAAAACAAAACTAGTTACATCAATAATAACAAACCAGTCCATGTGTGATTAATTTCAAACGTAAGTAAATACACCAATTATTTATTTCAGCAATATTTTCTGTTCAGTTAAAGCATAAAATACATATATTGTGCATATACATATACATTTTATTGCACCATTTTAATATTATTTATTTAAACTAAATAATCGAATGGAGTTATGCGAAATACAGATAAAATCTGATGATGAATTTTATGAAATTAATAATAACGTCCATTTTAAACTGGTACTGTATCTTTTTAGTATTTCAATCAATAATTTTACTTTTTTTTTAAATCGTGTGCTCAGCTGACGCCTGTTTTATTTTGCGTAACATATATATACTAACCTTAAAACTTTCGCCGTCCATGATAGTATAATTATGTTCACGTAAGGCAAATCCAAGGTATACCTATTAAATAAGTAATTCAGTTAATTCTCGTACTAACATAATAAAATGTGCATATTTATGTTACGTAATTTATCTCCCAGGTAATAATAACACTACATATTATAAAACAAAGTCCCCCACCACGTCTTGTCTGTCTGTCTGTTCGCGATAAGCTCAATAGCTAACGAACGGATTTTCATACGGTTTTACCAATATACAAAGTGATTCATGAGGACGGTTTAGTTGTCTAATTAATTAAGGTTTTGTGTAAAATGACTGAAATATGCCGATGATTGTTGAAGAGGTCGAAAAAAATCAATAGATATATGCTTGGCTACCCTTGCGAAGCCGGGGTGGGTAGCTAGTATTAAATAATAAACTGATATTAGCAACGTAACGAAGCAAAAGTAACGAAAATAACACCATTTCTAATCCGCTACCAGGTCCGCTTATCACCATGCCCTTCCGCGAAGGTCTCTATAGATACGTATCGAACGCCCTTTATAGTTCCTTTGTGAGATAGAATCCCTATGAGGGTTGGTCCACGGTATCCTATTATGTGTATTTTATTGATATCAGTTGCGTATTTCTACGCTGATAGATTCCGTTTTTGATGTAGTACGATTGTGGACTTATCCATGTTTAGGATTATTTTACATAGAGATTTGTAATGCTGTAATAGGTTGAGAATAAGAAGCTTATTACACAATTTTCTAGACCCAAACTATGCATAGCTTCTACTATACATTCTTTAACTCGGTTATCATACTTAATTTTTTTTTTGTAAATTTAATAAATTAAATGATTCAACGCGACAAAACTTCCATCCCCATCGATAATTGGCACTCAACCACTGTGCGCTTCTCAAGAAACCTTTTGCCTCACACATCCAATCTGTGGAACAAATCGCCTGCAGTATTATCGAACCGATATGACCTTCAAACCTTCAAGAAAAGAGCTCACTCCCACCTCAAAGGCTGGCAACGCACTTGAGACTCTTAAGCAGGTGGTTGCACTTACTATCCGTGGACCCGTCTACTCGTTTCCCGGTATACCTAAAAGAAATACAAAAGTACACGCTTGTGCTACGATGCTCACTTGGCTCAGGAGGCGGTTTTATCCGGCAAGTTGTGTAATTATGAGGGAATGCAATGTAATTCTGGAAACTGCAAATAAACGTACTAATATTTTTATAACAACTAAACAATTCAGCTTAAAACTTCATACGAGCTCCCGGACAATCAAAACGGGCCGCAGAGGAAACTCTTTACTTCTGTTTTTCTTTGTCGGTTTTTTTTTTTGATTCCATCTAAAGATGCAAGCCATTTAGCTATTTTATCCATATTTTATCGCATGCCAGAACGTCATTCACACCGAAGAATTTCCAGATAAAAAATATCCAGAATAATTTGAATTGAAACCAAGACCTCTACGGTTACAGTCGAATGCTCTAAAGCCCCGCTACATTTAATCATTGGTTCATTGATTAAATTATTGGTTAGGAACTTTGTGTAATGGAACATTGATTAGATTAATTCACGATCAAAGGCATATACGTAGCGTAGGTATAAAGTAACTACAAAATAAATTACAACTTGTTGACTCGCTTATGCCTGTGTATATCGTATCCTTATTCTAGGTAATTTAATGAAATAGCGTCTTATTTAATCGAGAAGAAGTAAAATATACAATAAACCCTGAACTTATCGTGGGATGGCTCATGCTTTGGCACGTACCTATGTGTCGGCTCCACCGGAGTGATACCACGGCCTTAGAGAAGCAATGCTTGGTTGTGTTTCGCCGAGTAAGTGAGGTTACCGGAGGCCTCAACCCCCCTCCCCCTACTACTACCTTAAAGGCCGGCAACCACTTGTGACTCGGCGGTAGTAATGTACCAAAAACAAAATTCCAATTCATTTTTAAAATATTCATTAATAAAAGCAATTACCATAAAAATCTATTAATTAGACACAAAGTGCACGGGTGGCGCAATGGTTTAAGTGGTCACCTCGCCACTACGCCGCGCCGAGTGTTGTGGGTTCGAATCCCACACGGGACAACAATTTGTGTGATCCACAAATAGTTGTCCCGAGTCTGGGTGTTCTTTGTGTCCGTTGTTTAAATGTTTGCGAAGCCCCCCGCGACACAGGAATATTCTTAATGCGGGAGTTGTCTTTTAAATACGAACGAATAAACCAATATTTTTTTAGTTTTCCACAATCAAAAGTGAGATATTCTGTGTTTATCTAATGGGTAGATTAATATTAGCCTTAAGAAGGAAAATAAAGAATATCTAATAGAGTTTTATAGCTCATACGGCGATATTAAGGCCGAGAGAGACACAGACATTGCCCATAGGAGTTTTATAGCACTTCGTCATGTAGCACTCAAGGAAAATTATTTATATTATATGTCTATAACAGATTTATTAGGACTATGCTTGTGGTTATTAATATAATAAGCTAAAATGCTTGTTCGTATGTGTGTTACTATGTGTATCAGGTGGGTTTAAAACAAGGAATTTTGTACCTCACTTACAAATTGATTAGTGCAAGTGTAAAGTAGAATTATATATAACTCATTATTTTCTTAGAATGCATACTGCATAGGGTGTTTTCGTTAAGTGAGTGTGCAGCATTTGGGAAAAAATTGAGGAAATGTCAAGCTAACGACCATTTTTGGCTCATATAGTTGTCAATTCTGACATTTATTTATTTATTTAAAACTTTATGCACATAGAGTACAGAGGCTGACTTAATCCCATAGGCATTCTCTGCCAGTCAACCTTCGGGTGATGCATTAATATTAAAGTTTATTAGGTAAATATGCAAACTAAATATCAGCCAAAAATACTTAAACAAAGTATATAGGATAAAATACATATCATAAACCTATTAAACATACATACAAATATGTACACAAACATAATATATTATTATATAACTAGATGAAAACCCGGCTTGGCTCGGGTGAAATGTGACTCATAAGTCATAACACACAATCTTTTACAAAATGTAGGTAGATACGAGGGCGGCACTGAAAATTTCGGGAATCAAGGAAGTGACACAACATTACTATTTAAAAATGTATTTATAGCTTTTCGAAGTATTCTCCGCGAAATTTTACACATTTTTGGGGTCTCCAAAATGGCCGTTTTGTAGGCGTCCAGCTTCTTCAGGTGATGAAAATCTCTGACCACGCAATTTATTCTTTATTTTAGGGAAAGTATAGAAATCATTAGGGCTTAGGTCGGGGCTGTACGGTGGATTGTCTAATAATTCTATGTTTTCTTGCTTTAAAAACTCTTTTGTTCTGTGTGCGGTGTGAGAACTCGCATTGTCGTGATGGAGGATGATGCGGCGGTTGCAGTTCTCTTTACGAAGTTCAGAAACGACCTGTGGCAAACAAATGCTAGCATACCATTCTGCATTAACCGTTCTTTGTCCCTCAAGAGAAATAGTCGCAACATGGCCGGTTTTGGAGACAAACGTGGCCACCATTTTTTTTGCAACACTCCGTGAACGAACAATTTTTGTTGGCTTTAACTCATTTTCGAACACCCAAACTCGTGACTGGTCTTTCGTTTCGGGTTCGTACGCGTATATCCAGGATTCGTCACCTGATACGATGTTTACGATACATTTAAGGATCCTGCGTGGAATCTTTCGAGAGTTCTGAGGCACCAAGTAACGCGAGCCGCTTTTTGCTCTTCACAGAGCGAATGCGGTATCCATCGGGAAAACAACTTTTTTACACCTCATTGTTCATGCAAGATTATTTGTATTTGACTCATGCCAATGTCTAAAGTTGCCTGAATTTCGCGGTATGTCACATGTCGATATTCCTTAATCAGCTTACACACAGCATCAACGTTTTCTTGGGTGACTGCAGTTTTTGGACGACCTTGACGGGGATCATCACTGAGCTTGACACGTCCACGTTGAAATTCAGCAAACCAGCAATAAATTGTGGTTTTGGATGGGGCTTCATCACCAAATGCAGAAATCATCCGGTCAACACACTGTTTTTGCGTTAAACCACTTCGAAAGTCATAATAAATCATCGCTCTTGAATTTTCTCGAGTCAATTCCATTTTCTCACCGACTAAAAAAGTTTGACAAAACCTTGTGATAAGACCGAGTATCTTTTTTTTAAATAAATAAATAGTATTTGATTTTTAAAACCAAGGAGTTTTCAATTAAAAAGATTTTAATATGACAGAAACACTAGAAATATTCCATTCCCGATACTTTTAGTGCAGCCTATGTATACGTGTGAATCGGCCTTAACGAACTCAAGATGGCATCCGGACGGCCAATATGGCGACTGCCATTTGCATCATTAGAATTTAACAAAATACTTGACAATCTGAATTTTGCGGATATATGTTATCGACTCGGAATCATAATTTTTTTATGTATTATTATTTAGGTAAGGTTTCAATCGAGTCTACCGTACCCCTTGACCGAATTATTAATATAGATACATATACAAACATACTAACGATTTAGATGATAAACTATGGGCAACTTGATTCTGCTGCTTGTATGTAATGTATACGATGTTTTTGGGTACAGCTTAGAGCGCCTTTGTATTGGTGCAAAATAAATATGTATCAGTCTTTCTATTGGTCCAGAAACTCTTCATTACAGAAGACTGAGCCTAGAATATGTCTTTTATTGGTGGTCAGCAGAGTCAGCAGAACTCCATGGGATCGAGGATAGGGTTGCAAACGCACAAATGACATCATTGTTGTTCCAACTGGTTATATTCACAGGTGATCGCTTACCATCAAGCTGCCTGTGTGCTTGTTTGCCAACTTAGATGCATAAAAATGTCTCATTAATTAAAATGTAAATAACTGCACATTCTTTTACTGGTAAGTTACCGGTTTCCATACATTCTTAAGTCGTGTGATGTAATTTATTCTGAATACAAGCAGTTCCCGCTTCGCTCGCGTGTACATATTAATATATTTTGCGCGGATCCCTAATGCTTTTTTTTCAAATAAGAGTAGCCTAAGTTACTCCTTATAATACCAGCTATCTTCCAGTGAAAGTCGGAAATCGGTCCACCCGTTCTGTAGATTAGCTGGAAAAAACTAACAGAATTTAACTTACGTGGGAGAGCCATACTTCGGCACGTATGGGCCGGCTCGAGTCCGCTCGATACCACGGCCTCACAGAAAACTGGCAGTGAAACAATGCTTGAGGTTACCGGAGGCCCTAACCCTTTCCTCTCACCTATTCCCGTCCTTCCCCTCTCCCCTCTCCTTCCCCTCTCCCCTCTCCTTCCCTCTAATCCCCCTCTCCCGTCTTCCCGCTCTTACCCTCTTCCCAGCTTAAAGGGCGGCAACGCACTTGTGACTCTTGAGTTACAGGTGCCCATGGGCGGCGGTAGTCATTTACCATCAGGTAACCCGTCTGCTCGTTTGCCCCCTATACCATAAAAAAAACACAGAATTTTTGTCATAGGTATCGTGGAAATAACTGTATGAACTTAAAAAACTATTATTGTAATATGACAAACAGACACTTCGTTTTATTTATTTGTATTGATAACTTTTCGGAACTTTCATCTTCAAGCATTTCTTCGCCTCAGTAACCGCACCGTTATACTTACCAAATTTAGTCCTGTCAAGTTAGCGCGGTTTGGCGTTCGAGAGCCTAAGTAGGTACTTGATTTATGCCGCGTTCCTATAACTAGGAAACGATGCGTTTTGCTTACGGACGGTAAAATTTCGTTGAATTTTCAACTAAAGTTTTCGAAAAAACGAATCGTTTCTTGATTATAGGAACGCGGCATTAGTCAGCTGTTCGTTCTCTACACACTTGGGATTTATACAATTTTATATTCTATTTAAAAAATACCTATACCATTAAACAAATACACGACAAAAACTATTCTATATAAAAAATAAGTTTCATTTAAATAAACGCGAAACCTGTGTTTAATACTGAAATACATATCTACAATCCAAGTGCGCCTCTAACTATTGTATATGATTTGAATTTTTATTTTAATCGTTCCTCCGTAAACGTCAATACAAACAATACTTACATATCCGTCACTAGAAGGCCGTCTTTGGTTAATTATATATAATTTGCATTTTTATTCAAATACTAGCAGTTCCCGCGTGACTTCGCTCGCGTGTACATATTTGTATATTTTGCGCGGAACTCTAATTCTTTTTCCAAAATAAAAGTAGCCTAAGTTAATTATAACACCAGCTATCTGCCAGTGAAAGTCCCGTGGAAATCGGTCCACCCGTTCCGGAGGTTACCCGAAACAACAGACAGACTAGTACTGTAGGTATAGATAACGTGCCAATGTATGAGCTTAAAAAAAAAGCTATTATTTTGACATTACAAACAGACACTTCAATTTCATTTATTTGTATTTAAAATTATGTAGTAGGTATAGTCCAATTATTTCTTAATTAAGTAAGTAGTACCTACTTGTATAATAAATAATTGTTATATATTTTGTTTCAGGTATAACAACACACTCCAATTATTTCAGATCGTTAAAGGTAAAAATATCTTCAATGTCTTACCACAACATGACACAAAATACCTATACCTACCTCTATACTATACTTACCACCACAAAACCTACATGACCACATTAGTCACGTTACTTTGGCTACTTAGGTGGCTTGCTGGCTTACTGCTATTCCACTAATTTTTTACATTTCATTCCTAAACATACAAGACGTATTACAGATTGATTATTAGAAGCGTGTTTCACTTGTCATAATAATAATAATAAATAAAAAGGCCTATGACTCTGTGCCGCGTACGTGGCTCTTGAGGATGATGGAGTTGTACAAGATTGATACAACTCTATGCACTTTCTTGAAGGCATGTATGCGGCAATGGAGAACGGTCCTTTGCTATCCAGGATGTCGGCAGTCTCAGGGTGACGGCGATACCGTCACCCTGGAATACATAGGCTGCACTAAAAGTATCGGGAATGGAATATTTCCACTGTTTCTGTCATATTAAAATCTTTTTAATTGAAAACTCCTCGGTTTTAAAAATCGAATACCATTTATTTATTTAAAAAAAGACTCATGGTCTTATCACAAGGTTTTGTCAAAATGGAAGAAAATGGAATTGACTCGAGAAAATTCCAGAGCGATGATTTATTATGACTTTCGAAGTGGTTTAACGCAAAAACAGTGTGTTGACCGGATGATTTCTGCATTTGTTGATGAAGCCCCATCCAAAACCACAATTTATCGCTGGTTTGCTGAATTTCAACGTGGACGTGTCAAGCTCAGTGGTGATCCCCGTCAAGGTCGTCAAAAAACTGCAGTCACCCAATAAAACGTTGTTGCTGTGCGTAAGCTGATTGAGGAAGATCGACATGTGACATACCGCGAAATTCAGGTAACTTTAGACATTGGCATGAGTCAAATACAAATAATCTTGCATGAACAATTAGGTGTAAAAAAAGTTGTTTACTATTTAAAAATGTATTTATTGCTTTTCGAAAGCAATAAATACATTTTTAAATAGTAATGTTGTGTCACTTCCTTGATTCCCGAAATTTACAGTGCCGCCCTCATATATCATATACCTCATATACCCTCTGACAGGACGTCAGGCGGCTTCGGAGAGTGTGTGGGGGCTTTCCCCCCCCCCCCCTACGTACTTGAGTGCGTGTGATGCGTCACGCCACCGCTCCAGACCTGCCTATTTGCCGAACCCGCTGCTCTTAGGTCCGCGCTCATGGAGGCCGGAGATCGTCAAACGTTCTCCGGCGCCCGGTGCGTCTCCTGAGGGAGAGTACTAATTCTCTCCCGTTCCCTCTCCGCCGCCTCTTTGGTATGCATCACCTCCTCGCAGAATGAGGCGACGGAATCCCATGCGCTCTCGCTGTGGACCATGGACACAACCATGGTCTCCAATGAGAGGCAATCCACACCGATAGCCGTCACGAGGTCACGGCGTTGATTCGCCCACGCGGGGCATTCCACCAAAGTATGGAATGCGGTGTCCTCGCGACAGCCTCCGCAGTGGTGGCACGCGGGCGTTAGCTCTCGGCCTATGCGACACAGGTACTTTCCGAAACAGCCATGCCCCGAAAGCACCTGCGTCAGCCGGTAAGAGAGGCAGGCATGTCGCCTCTCCAGCCAGTCCTCCATGATGGGTCTTACCGCCACAATGGTGGCGTGCCCTGTCTCTGGAACCCTAATCACCGGTAGCTTGGTCCCTGTACCCTATACCGGTGGACATTATTTTTTATATTTTTAAATATATTTGTATTTTTTTTCATATTGTAAATGTATTTAAAAATGTAATGTATATGTATAATAAATAAATAAAGATAATAATAATAATAACATTTATTTGCTATAAAACATGGTATAAAAGGTCTTACAGTGGGAAGTGAGCAACATGTTTTGCTATTATTATTATATATTAATTTTACAAGAAGGTATTGCTTATAATATTGATACATAAATGTGATTTCCTCATTCAGAATACCTCTATATATAAACACGTTACAAAATACTTCCTCACGCTGTAAAACCGGAATGCTAACGTACCACAACGCGGTCCCCAAGGAAATGCTTCTCAGACACTCTCAAAACGATCGACTGTCTTACCTTAAAAGGTTTACAGCGTTGACAGCATCGGCCACTAATTGTAGCCTACTTGTTAGTTTCCCATTGTACAATCCAAGTTTAACATGTGCACTAATTAAAACAGAGGTTTCTACAACATCTTCAAAACAGCGGATCAGAAATTATCATCAAACATAGCTAAGTATCCCTGTAGTCAAATTAGGTTTCTGATAAAAAGTACGCACTCAAGTCGGTCCATCCGTTTTTGAGCATATGATGTCACATTTAGTCATAAATGCATTACACTTACAACACCTCGCTGTTTGCATCGGAGGTCAAAAAAGAGGCCGTAACACAAACGCTGAGGTCTTGGTTTTGAGGTCAAGAAGTCGCAGATGCTAACTTAACTGAGTATCTACCGACATGAACAACATTCATCCCTCTAATAGAGGTAAGGAAGGTTATAAAAACGTATCTCGTCCGAAAAATACCTAACCGCCTATTCGCAATCAATTACCGCCGGTGTCGGAATATAAGCGTAAAAGTTACGAACAAACACAAGTTCTCATTTATCATATTAATGAAGGTTTTACGGGTGGTTTCGTCACAAGAGTCGCTAATTGCTTGGTGGTGGCGTGTTGTTCTTTTGTTGAGCTTAAATCTATATATTATTAATACGTGATGTGAATTCTTTGTTCGCATTTTTTGAGCTAACGCACAGTGTAATTCTGGAAAGTCGGAAAAAGTCAGGGAAAATTGAGTTTTTACACTGTTCGCGTCCCGAAATTTACCAGTGATTGTAAAATGAGGGATATAATTGATTCCTGCCTTAGTCAGACCTTTAATCCAAACTATTGAAGCATTTTTACGAGGTTCGAAGTGATCGACATTATGACATAGTTTTTGGTCATAATTAGATTACTCCTTTTTAGTTTTCTTTTAAATGGAGTTGGGCGAACTGAGTGGAGTGAAATGTCAACATAATCAAGAGATACTACCATGTAAGCTTTAGATATAACCAAATTTGAACATTTCGCAGGTAAATCAAAACCTATAGGGTACTTTCCTTTGCCTAGAATCATGAAATTTGGTAAGAAGCAAGATCTCACAGCACAAATAAAGGAGACAATCCGAAAGTCGTTAATTTGTTGTTATATCACATAAAAATATTTTTTGTGATTACAAACTTATATTATGCAGTCGAAAAGTTGACTTTGTCATAAATCGATGTATGGGCGAGTACTTTTAGAACTGCAGAGTTAAGTTTGCCTTTCGGAAAAAATAGGCAAGTACTTTCGAGAATTGATTCCCGAGATGGACCTAGGTAGGTGGACTTGTATTAGATTTGGTTACGGAACCTTCACTTGTCCGATGTTTTCCTTTAATAAGTAGTGTGTTTATTTGTTTCAGTAAAATCTTTTATTTACTGATGGAAAGATGCTGACTATAACTTTTGTATTTTATTGTTTCCGATCTGGTTGTGGAAGTGCAGATAAGTGTTCTCCATATGGAATAATAATATTAATATGCTTAAAATTAGTGATGAACAATGTACATTTAATAAAGTAGGTATGTCTAGATCCAAAAGATATTCCTAAATGGTTGATGTCTCGGATAATCCGTGATGGATTAGCACACTCTAGAATGTGCTGCAAATCATTCAAGAAAGAACCGTGACAACATGAATCTTAGTTTTCTTCAAAAGTTAAAGACTGCACTAGCCACGGAGAATTGTAAAACTCCATTATATAATATAAATAATATACTCCATATCGGAGTTTGTGGGTTTGTGTCCAAATTATCTGGGAAACATACGAACATTTAAAAACAATGTATACTTAATTACTTTAAAGGACTCACTAGCTCGTTGAACTCTGTATACAGAAGTCACAAGAGGTACAGAGTTTTTACAAGAAATACTGTAAAATTAAAAGCAAATGTTTCAGATATACATAATATATTTTATTTTTCTTTGAAATGTATATAGTTGTTCAAGGAAATTTGAAAAAATGGTCAAGAAAAAGTCAGGGAATCTTTTCAGACACTACCAGTGGACACCCTGACTAACTATACAAGTTAGAAGAAAATATTAAGATCTTGTCTTAGAAGAACAAGGTATCATAATTACCAGACAAAGCGTTCCTTGTAACTCTGCGTTATTGGACAAATTGTATAAGATTTATGTGCCCTTGGTCTACGTAAAAAAATATGTGTTATAAAGCCAGTTTAAAACAAATTCATACCTTTGTAGCACTAAAACTATTGATTTATGAATTAAAACTTAGTTTTCAAGCACTTTAAGCCTCTGTTTTTAGTTTGTTATTTTAAAAGGTTTTGAAAAATGAGTTTTGTAGCTCGGTAACGTGATAAACATATTACGTTATTAAATTGTTCGCACTCTAGAGCCCCTTCTATCGCTCATTAAATTATATTTTTTGTTCAGATTTAAACTGAAAATAAAACTTCACTCTGGAGTAAGATTGCGAAATATTTTTTTTTATTAACATGAACTAAAATGGAGCAGCCTGCGTTATTCTGAAGTTTTTTTTATGACTTTTGTAATATTTTTTTTTATTATAAGTCAATTATTATTATTAGTTTCATGCACAGGGTTTTCGCATAATATTTTATAATTCGACTTATTAAGACCGTTAAACAGCTCAACGTAATACTAGTGTAACAGACATTGTAACTAGCATTTTAGTAGTAGTTCTTTACTGTTTCGTAGTTATCTAATGCTAGTGATAAATAACTGACGGATACGTATGTTATTGACTAAGATTTGTGCTTTGAAATTTGATAATCAGAAGTCTCAGAAACTTCTAGTCCGTCTAGAATATATTTCCTTTCAGATAACTTACTTTGCGCATCTGTTTCATATTTTAGAACAATATGTTACATTGTCTTCACATTTCATTTACGCTTATAAGCAATGTAACCAGAAAATTGTAAAAAACGCGTTGAAAAAGGATTGGATCTACGTATTGGAATAGGCCACTAGCTTTACTACGATGTGATAGTTGTATTGATAAAGGTAAATTAGACAACGTCACACAATGAGAAATTAGAACTTCTGTTGGTTTTGATTAGATCGAATTTGTAATTCATTAAAAATCAATGAACTTAGGATAATTAAAGTTCAACAGGTCCAGTTTTATAATCACTCCATAGGAAAAAATTAGTACTAAGGCTTTTGACATCATAGTTTTTAAACCGATTGAGAGGTGATTGTCACCGCTAATCGTAAAGGCCTTATTGATAAATCAGTTTGGTTTTTGACACCGCGATCCAAACCACAATTGGTTTCAAACGTCCAACTGGGTATATGAAATTTGGCATACACGTTGCCTGTGGTTTAAAGGAGGACATTGTGTAACTTTCATTCAGACAATAGTACTGTGCCCTAAAGGGATGGAAAAAAAACTTTTTAGTGAGCTAAGAAGCCGCGGGCAGAAACTGGTAGGTTATAAATGCTCTATGGCGTAAACATCTTCTAAAGAAAGCTGTAAGGTACAGTTTTAAAAATAAAAGCTCGTAAAGCACAATGAAGAAGGCAATTTAGTTTATTTCGTCGTCCACATCGCCAACAGACCTTTCCTTCGGCATGCAATCTTAAATACCTATTTCCGAATACCACCGGACGCTTGATGGATTGTTACCTCACTGTAAATCGATTCAATCCGAGAGACTATTAAAATGGCGTATACAACTACACGACTCTTTTTTTATCTTTTATTTCGCTGTTAAAATTTTTGCATGGATTGTAAATATTTGCTAGCTAACTTTTTGATATCGTGTTGTATATATATATTTATTTAGACTTTTTTGTATTGATTGACGAGTTTTAAATAAAGTCTAAAGGGCCGATACTTAATGGTTTCACAATTCAACCCAAAAGCACGAATTCAGAAGAATAAAAAATTACTAAATCCATTTCGATAATCACTTAACCAGGAGATTATGCGATCTTCTCCTCTTTTGTCCCACATTCTTCATTGATTCACAATACACCAATCCGGAACAATAGCTTTGCGGTCTACTCGTTAGCTGATAAGCAAAAGGTTCAGAGTTCAAATACGGAACCGGCGAAGCTATTGTGTTACTACTTTGTATTGTCCATTCTTAGCATGTGCGTGCTAAATGGAAAGGTCAACACTTACCTATTGATAATGATTCTTAGCTGTAAAGCATACTTCACATAGGAATATATTCATTAACATTATCAAGTCTCTCCGCGCCTTTTCCCAACTAATTTCGAGTCGGCTTTCAATCTAACTACGATACGGCCGAACTTTGATATTTTACGTGAAGCGACTGCCATCAGACCTCCACAACTCAAGTACTAGGCGATATCGAGGTTCTGTAGTTAGACCAGGTTGTCGGACTTTTTAGGGCTCCAACTACCCGTAACGAATGCCACAGATGTTTGTATGGCACCCGGGACCGACGGTTTAACGTGTTCTCCGAGGCACGGAGGGGTCTCAATGTGTTAAGAATGGTCACCCATCCTAGACTGACCTGGCTAGCATTACCTAACTTTGTAATGTGTTAACCTACTCGGTTACCACTTAGCCACGAGCCCCTCTCAATAACATTATCTAGTACAAGTATAAATAAAAAATTATAATAAACTAAAAGTAACTATAAAAATCCCTTCCATGATTACATAATAGCTGATGATCTTCGAACGGCTGAACAGAGTTTCTTGATTTATAGCTAAGAACACTCTCGATCAAGTCACCTTTCAAAACAAAAAGAAATTGAAATCGGTCATCCGTTGAGGATGCCACAAAACTACAGAGAGCACACGTTAAGCTTATAACGCCTCTCCTTTGTGCGCCGGGGTTGAAAACAAAACTTTTAGAAGAATCTAACTCTTCAGAATCGGATGTCCAAGGACCCAGTTTTGTTGTGACCAAAGCAATTCCAAGTACTCATTATTTTATTTTACTTTTATGGTACCTATTATGGTTGAAGCCAAATTTTTATTAAAAATATATGATTTTCCATACGTGTGTATTTCGGGAATTAGTTTTAAAGACAACGGTAACGCCGTGTGTTTGATTACCAAAAGAGGTTTATATGATTTTAACTTCTCGTATTACCCATGTTATTTACCATGTCAATACATCGGAACAGAAAACATTCAAATTCAAATTCAAAATCATTTATTTAATTAAGACACTAAGTGACATTTATTTTATGAACGTTAAATTGAAGCTAAAGTTAAAATCATAGATCGGCACAAACAGACGCCACAGCATGTACTGGATTGTCAAGGTAAATTAGGTGAAAAACATCAAAATCTACTGCCTATTTGTGTCGATCTATAACTTTCAGTTTCCAAAATGCGTAGGGCCTTATGAGAAGAATACTGGCAAAGAAACTCATGGCCACTCTTTTTAAAAGTCAGATCTTCAGGTACAATAGTGGTAGTGTTACACGAGAGGTAAACAGGATGCAAGCTGATGCCACCTGAATTTCATTTTATTGAAATGCTCCAAAAGCTAACGTACGAGTACTAAAAAATAAAAATCACTCAGTGATACCGTTGAAGGTTTGAACCTATTAAACATAGAAATCATTCAAGGTGCACATCTACCTTCATTCAGTTCAGTCAAAATCTACTGTTTAAATAATTCGTGACTGGATTAAGAGGCTAGAGTTGCAAAATAATAGTATAGGCTAAAGCATCGCTGACTAGGCCGACCAATCAGCCCAAGCAGCACCCGTTCACGAGTATGACGCATGGACCAGCCATCATCTCCTTCACCATATCAGAGGGAAAGAAATGACCCGCCCCATGACGACGCCGCAAGCAATGACATTTTAATGAGCATGACGAACCATAGTCGAGATACTGATAAAAATCACTAATAGTCAAATTACCATAATAATCGTCACGCATTACTTTCAACTGACAATGGTTTGTTAATAATTTAGCTTAATTATAAGACAAAGAAGTTTGTGTGTATATACCTAATGACACCTTAAGCCCAAGACTGTTTGTCGTTTAGATAATCGTTGATCGTATAGTAGGATTTCCTAATAAGGTGATTTTTTACCGTTCGCTTGAATTTATCTACAGGAAGGTCGATTACATGTATAGGAATTTTATTATAAAAACGTATACCAAGACCGTCGAACGAGTTGTGTACTTTATGTAAGCGATGATAGGTCCCAACGAGTTTAGACTTGTTGCTTGTATTAATATTGTGTATATCATTGTTTTTCTTATAACTATTAATGTTGTGCCTAACAAACATAATATTTGCAAATATATACTGTGATGCAACAGTTAAAATACCTATATCCTTAAACAACTCTCGAAGAGTGACTCTAGCACCTAAATTGTATATGGAGCGGATGGCTCGTTTTTGGAGAATAAAAATCGTTTCAACATCAGCCGCCTTGCCCCAAAGTAGTATACCATAGGACGCTGACGACCATAACGCTGTGAAAGTAGCTAAAATAAACTAGCCTAGCTGTATCCGTATCAGTGAGCTGACGTACCTTCCAAACTGCATAAGCTGCCGAACTAAGCCTACCTGCAAGGCTGTCTATCTGGGCTCCCCATTGTTTTGATTGTTAGTTGAAAACCAATATAATACATCATTTAGTGCCCTATTCACATCGTCAAAAACTGTTTTCTTACGATCGACTTTAAAAATAAGTGACGTATCATCAGCAAATAGAACTATATCACAGAGATCTTTTAAATAATAATGTAAATCGTTTATATATATGCGAAAAAGTAGAGGACCTAGTATAGAGCCCTGAGGAACGCCCATAGTAACCGGTAATCCAGAAGACCTCGCACCATTGACATCTACATGTTGAATTCTATCCTTCAAGTAGGAAACAATTAGTTCCGAAGCAATAGCATTAACACCATAATGTTTAAGTTTAAGAAAAAGCGTGTTATGTTCTACACAGTCAAAAGCTTTTGAGAGATCGCAAAATACACCTATCGCATCTTGCGAATTCTCCCATGCATTAAATATATGTCTCAAAAGAGTTGCACCAGCATCAATTGTTGAACGACCCTTTGTAAAGCCAAATTGTTCTTTGTGAAATAAATTATTTAGATTAAAATGGCTTTCTAGTTGTTGCAAAATAAATTTTTCAAAAATTTTACTAATAGCCGGCAACATTGAGATTGGCCTAAAGTTACTTGGTTCAGTTGTACAACCCTTCTTGAATAAAGGTATTACTTTACTATACTTCATCAGGTTATGAAAAACACCAGAATCAACACATCGATTGAATGTTATAGCTAGAAATGGTGCTATATCAATTATAATAGTTTCTATTAATTTAACAGAAATTCCCAATAAATCCCCTGAATTCTTAGAATTAAGAGACTTAAACGTTTTTATAATGTCTGTGGGGTTTATGAATTCAAATTCAAATAAATTCTTACATTCGTTTACATTGGCCCAGATTACAATTCAGACCTTGACGCACAAGAATTCAAGGTACTGGTTGTACTAATTGGTATATTTGTGAAAAAGGTATTAAAAGATTCAGCTATGTCTGAGTTGTTTGTTATAAACCTATTATTAATATTTAATTTTAAATCATTATCTCGAGGTTTACTACGTCCAGTTTCATTATTAATAATGTTCCATGTAGCTATTATTTTATTATTTGAAGACTTAATCTTATTACTTATGTATAAAGACTTTGCCATAGTACATGTTTTCCTAAAAATCTTTGAGTAATTTTTGACATATTCATGAAATTTTGGGTCAAAATTACTTTGTTTCATAGCATATAAATCATACAGCTTTTCTCTACTTTTGTACATTCCTGTTGTCGCCCAGTCACAGAATGTCGTTTTTGGCCTTTGCATTATTGTTTTTGACTTAAATATACTGTTAAATTCGATTTCTATCATATTGAATAAGTAGCCGTAAAGCTTATCCGGATCTCTTTGAGTCCAATCTAAATTGGAAACCTTATCACTAATGTTATTACTAAAATTCAATAATCGGTTACTAGTCATGGGCCTGCATATAGTTTTGTTTATTCTATTTTCTTTCATACAAGGAAATGTAACAAATTGCCCACAGTGATCAGGTGTTAAATCACTTAAAATTGACCTATTTAAATATTCACCATTGCTAAAGATGTTATCTAAGCAAGTTGCCGAGTGAGAAGTAATTCTTGTTGGCTCAGAAAATAAATAATTCAAGTCAAATGATTCAAATAGGCTCACTAATCTTATACTGATAGGACACTTTTCTAATATATTAATATTGAAATCTCCGCAAACTACCAAAACCTTACTACTGACACATAAACGCTTCAAAACTTCTTCCATAACTATCTCAAATATGCTAAAGTCACTCTGTGGTGGCCTATACACACTAACTATAATATGGTGTTCCAGTTCTACACAAGAAAGTTCTACAGTGCGCTCAGCAGACAAATTTACAACATCTTTCCGGTTTTTACACTTAATACTATAACGAACAAAAATTAACGACCCTCCATGAATCGACTTCCTTCTTACATACACACTTCTAGCAGAATAAAGTTCATTATCAAGTATTAACTGGTGGGCCTGTAGCCAATGCTCTGTGATACAGAGCACATCAACATTATATTTATCAAAAAATAATTCTACTTCTAAGTCTTTCCTAGATAATCCTTGAATATTTTGATGAACTATGTTTATGGTCATTGACTTTTTTACTTTATTGCTACAATTTTTATTTATTTTTGTATTTCTACTAACAATACCATTATTGTGTAAATGATTTGATATGCAAGAGACAGGCTCTATTGTCTTAGCAATAAATTTAAAAAATTTATGTCACAATGTGCGGCCAAGCTATTGCCTGAATTAATATTAATAACGTCATTGTTAATTAGCTCAGAAGGAGCACTATATGAAGCCAAATGTTTGGCTACAGTGTTGTTACATTCTAAGGGCTGCTCTATAGGAGCTGTCAAGTTAGCCAAGTTCTTAGCTGTTATTCTAAAATAATATGATAGCGAAACAGCTATTTGTCTTTTAAAATAATACGGCAGATAATAACTATCTGTGGTTGAAAAAATATTATCATATACAATCCTATTGGTGTCAATTAATTGAAATTTATTATAAAATGTACCGTTAATCTGGCTTGTTAAATTAAACATAGTCATATTTAAATTAATCCTAATATTTTTTCATGTTGAGACAACCCTTTGCTAATTGGCAGTGTAAATAGTACTATTTTATTTGCATTGAGTCCCGATAATTGTTCAAAGTATTTTATGAATGTTTTTTTATTTACAGTACATTGCCACTGAAAATTATGAGACTAGTATTTGTATCAAAATTTGCACTAATAGCCTTTTCTAGAATCATATTAAATGTTAGGTTTGGCATACAATAGTTGCTAAATGAATATTCCTTATTTGAGTTTGTCATTAACATACCTAAACCTTTACCAATTTCATCGCTATACATTAATATATTACTATTGTTACTGTACAATTGATTTTGACTAGTTGTTTTGCCATTCTGGAAGTTAACTACATTATTGTTATTTGATGTCAATATCCTAGTGGCACATGTTACAGGCAAACTGTCTAAAGAACTAGTGGTTTCATTGTGGTTATCAGAAAACAACAATGAATCATTCCTACAATTGCATGAATTAACTAATTTACCTATTGCCGAAACTTGTTCCCTACTTTGTTTTTGTGAAATCTCATATTTACTACTAATAGTTCTCAGTTGCTCCTCAAGTTTCTTAATTTCTGTTTGAAGAGCTCCTGTGTCATCAAAATATTGTGAAGACATGTTATCTACCTCTATGGAGTACAAATTAACCTGATCAATTAATTGCATTCTCTGCCTATTTAATGCTACACTATCTATAAAGAACTTATGTTTATAAATAAGTTTTTTGTTTTTGTAATAAATTTTTTAACACGAATATACTTTTTCAATTTGTTCTTACTACATTTGATGACTTTTTGAGATTTATTAACTCTGAAGGAGTCATTGTCATTTGTAAGATCTATAATGAGAGCTGAGTTATGGTTGTTAACTACCGATGGTGAACTAGGAGCGACCAGCTCCTCATACAGACTCTGATTTGATGCTGCTACTATCCTGTCCTTGAAGTCTTCAAATGATGTTATGATGTTGTGTGCTTCATGTAGCTGGCGTTCTAGAACCCTGATGCGTTTCAGAGCTTGCTCGTACTCATCCCTGCATGTGTCGAATGAGTCAACGAGGAGCTGTAGTCTGTCCCGAGCTTTGGTAACTTCAACATATTGTGAATGCAATGAAGACAGTTTAAGTCTAAAATTATCATTTTCATGTAAAGTATCCAAGAGTGTTTGTTCACTGTCATTTCTCTCTTTGATCAGCTGATCACACTTCTCCTTGGTAGCTTTTAATTCTCTTAATGTCATTTGGAGTTTAGCTTCTACCTGACGTGCCAATACTTTGCGAGTTTGAAACATTTTAAAATAGGTCTTTTAAGAATTTGGCAATATTTTATAACTTTAAAACTAGAAGAATTGCAATCAACTAATGGGAGGTAGTTTTAAACAGTATGAGGTTTAATAACTGTTAATATTTCTGTAAAACTATACTGGCACTGTGAATAAAGTATGTTTATAACAATGATAAGATGATAAATACCTTGAAAGAGATGACAATAAATTCGCAGTGATCACTTAAAATATATTTTTTCACAAATTCCGTTGAAACGTAACTGTCACTTCAGTAGTATCCGTAAACTTACAATTATACTTATTATACTCTTAATAACTATGAGATTTATAATTATTCTTAAAATTACTTGAATGTTTAGCTTGAAATTGGTTATTCAATGTTATATTTATGCAAATAAATATATTTTTTAAATAAAAATTATCGGAACAAATTCTAATCAGCTGTTGACATGTCCCATGTCCCATCTTTATTTGCATTCCGAGTACTCAAAGGTATGTTCACAATGTGATGTAGTCCCAACCCACACCAAGTGCCTTCACAAAGAGTTCCAAAGGTCTATGGACATTTCCGATTGTACCTTTCTGTGGTCGGAGGTCCGAAACATTTGTTATACAATTTGAATGTCAAGGAGAATTTAATATATCATTTATAGATAAATTTGTGTTACGTAATACATTTTTAATCACAAGGTATGCATAAGGGTGTTGACTCTTGACATATCTGGTCGCGAAAGTCTTATGTGTGTCTGTGGCGCCCGACTTAAAATACTTCAGGTGCTTATTTACATTAGTTTAAGAGTTTAGCTAGGCTAACAAGTTAATTTTTACATTGTTTTTTGCTTTTCAGTTCTTTTTTGTGTGGCTATAATATATTAATAGTAAATTACAACCCTTACTTATCTAACGTGCTTAACATGTAATACAATATCCTATTTTAAAGATTCATTGTTGTTTATTATAAACATTTAAATAACAATATTTTATTAAGTTTAAAGTTCTCAATGCGGTTGAAAAAAACGAATAAGCCCAAACTCGAGGTAGCTGCCAAAAATGGTTGAGGAGTTCCCTCGACTGGCTTCCGTCTACGAAATCAAATCAACCTCAGGTCTCCGTCATCTTGAAGTGTATGCGAACTACATATGTGTGCTAAGTCTCAACAAAATCGTGGTACAGATGAAAATTCAGTGGGTTAACAATGATTCCTCTCCTATTTTTATTTCTACCCTTTGAGTTATTTTTTTTTTTAATTTAAACGGGTCCAACTGCGAACCCTATCGAATAAAAAGAATTATCGAAATTGGACTATCCTATAGTTCTTCTATTAAAGAATTTCTAAATTTTTTTTTTTAACAGTTTTCGTCCGAATATCGCCAATTTGATTAGTATATGTATTGCGTAGTCGACCCCTACCGACCATACCACTAACGTTCGCTTAATTTATCATCTATAGATGAAGACTCCTTTGATGATAATTTATGTGGAATTCAAGTTAAAATACATTTCACGCAATATTGTAAAACTATCTGGTACTTTAAAAGAGTGGTGTTTGATTTGTATGTTTGTTTGCTTGACACAAGTAGGTACGTAAGTAAATTACTTTATAACATTATTTTTCCCGAACACAAACATTTGCCAGAGTTTGGGTGTTCTTTGTGTCCGTTGTTTGATAGTTGGTGAAGCCCCCCGCGACACAGGAATATCCAAATACGGGAGTTGTCTTTTTTATAAAAAAAAATAGGCAGTCATGGAACTACCGACAGAAGTGAAAACTTAAACGAAACGACGAACCTAAAACGTCACATTAGCAGGTTGATGACATTAATTAATAAGGAGTGGACAGAATTCAATGTTTAGATTAGCGCCCTCTAGTGGATCTATGTATGTATTATTATCGTGACGATCACGAGTTCAGTGCTTTTTCCCCACAGCAAAAGTGCATAAACGTGCCTAAAGAAGTTTTCATTTCAAAAATATATTTGAAAACAAATAATTAAACAATGCCTAATCTTATTTTGTAACAAGTTCTATGTATTTTAGAATAGATGTAGAACTGACAGACAGCTTTCCCTGTTTGACGTTTCGCGTTTTCACGACATCCTAAAATTTGTCGGTTAGCTCAGCTCTGCCTTGTCAGGCTTGTTGTAATAAGAATGAAGATAATGACAGCAATAAAAACTAAATTAAGCCATTATTACTGCAAAATGTCGTATCAACACAAATTTAAGCAGATCATTAGTACCTGCTATTATCTAAGGTCTCGGGAGTAAGAAGCGCGAATTAATCTTAATTTCTTAACGTTTATTAGGAAAAATGGTTGTAGATAAATCGTTTGTTTATTTTGGCAAAGAAGGTAATAAAATTTTAGAAATTTACAATTCTATAGACGAATAAAGGCAGATTATAATAAAAGCTTCATAAATAGAAACTTTATGTCTATTACGAGTAGCGGACATTCAGATCTTCAGTCGTTAAAGTACAATTTCTTACAGTACAATATATTTTTAAGAGCCTTGTTTATTATGAGAGGAAATATAAGGGAAAGTGTTTTTTTTTCAGTTTTCGGTTTTGTTCCAGACAGGTTACTAAAATTTCTGAAGTGTTATTTGTATCTATTACTGTTCATAAAATAATAAGACAATTATTTCAGTACAATATATTTTTAGGAGTCTTGTTGGCCTCATAATAATGTTTTAGTTCGAGGTTTTGTGATTATTAGATGTCGTTATAATATAGAGACATCTTTTACCCGGTTGACGACTATAGGCTTGCCCCCATTACGTAAGTGAGACTTAAGTATAGTTGGCAAAATGTAGGCGTTTAATACGACTGTCTACCCCTTCGGGGATACAACCGTGAATGTATGCGTGTGTGTAACATCTTATAAATATGTATAGAACAAGACTTCGTTCTCTCTCTGCAAGTCATTACATTAAAGTGACACTCTTCGTTTTCGACATCTAAAATCCATCTGCGTTTGAGTATTTGACCAATACAAGTGTCGCGTATACTTACCTACTTGACAACACCATATACATAACTAACTGGCACAAACACATACAAGAAATTACTCAACAACTTGTCCTTCTCGATAGTGACTAAGTGCTTGCCATATATAGCCCTGTAATGCAACCTATTTTATCTACGACTAAACTGGAATAAAACGTGATCGTGTCTGCGTTTACAACAAGCTCGTAAATAAAAAAAAATATTCCAATAACTTTACAAATTAACATAAAATACTGCTGTTGACTATCGGAAGGAGACTGATCACTAATGAGCGCCTTTAAAGTCGGTACAAAGACGAGTCCTGATCATAGGTACTGACGGTATTCTTAGCATTTAGAGAAATTTGCTGTGGCTGTCTATAGTCTGTATAAATGGGTCGTGTTCAGAGAAATAGGTCAAGAAAATGTCCATAGCTCACCATGGGCAAGCGATATACCTAATGCTGGAGCAGTCAGTTTGTACCAGGCACGAAGCGGTTCATAAGGCACTTTCTTCAATGATCGTTCAAGTTGTAGGATGACGTCCCTACTATGGTAGGTACCTATATTAAAGTCATTTGGGTGGGAAGCATATTAAGAGGTTTGTATAGGGTGACTGTGAAAATGGGTTGTGTTGCGAATGTTTTTATTCCTATACTGTCCCACTATAGGGCAAAGACCCCTCCGAAATCCTTCCTAAAATCTTTTTCTTGGGCCATCTCAAACCAGCAGAAGCAGTGCCTTAATAGTCGGCTCCCGGCTAATAATTTCTTAAGACAACAAATAGAAAAAGTACATTCAAATTCTTAAAAGTACATTCAATCTAAAGGAAATGAAGTAGATGTTTCAAACTATATTAACTTATTTCCCTATTTATTCCTGTTAGGAGTTGGGAACAAAAATGTTGCAGCAACAGGTGCACTTAAATCTTCTCTGCTAATATTTAATACAAAAACATCAGAAAGCTTTACAAAAACATTCATAAATATAGCTTTAAAAAGCTTGTAAATATTTGATTGTTAGTTTAGCTTGAAGTTATATGGCCAATCGTTTCTTTTATCGTATCGTATTTTTATTGGATTTATTCCTCTAAGTTAGCAAAAGTCACCTGGTTTACCCCGGTAATCCACTCAAATTTGGGAATCCATTTGAATGGACGGGCCGGGCCTGTAACCACAACAACATGACTGACATTAGTGGTGCGGTGTCAACTTATGCAATTCTAAGGTCGTCTTCATTGTCAATAGACAAGTACAGCGGTCTTCTGTTTGGCGATGTAAAATTAAACAATAACAGTAAAGTTTCACACGTCGCCTCGTATGGCTGTAGTTGGTTTTCGTTCGTATAAATCATACTTTCTACCCAAACATGTAAGTTCAATCAGCATTATTACTTCTACTAAGTAGAAGAGTAGAAGAACGAGAGAAGAGAGAAGAAGTAACGATACATTAGATGTTATGATAAATGGAGAGAAATTACAACTCGTGAACTCTGTCAAATTCTTAGGGGTTCATATTGATGCATTATTGAATTGGAAAGAAGAAATAAAATCTATCGACGCCTCAATCTCTTCAGCGTGCTATGCAATTAGGAGCCTTCGAGAAGAAGTAGGTAATGGTATCCTGAAATCCGTTTACCATGCGCTGGTAGAGTCAAGGTTGAAATATAGTATACAACTGTGGGGCAATAGTTACGGATATAATATAGAGAGGGCGTTCATATTACAAAAAAGAGCATTAAGAACTATAGTAGTTTAGTTCGCATTCCCCAAATAGAATCATGTCGAGAATATTTCAAAAATCTTGGAGTGTTAACGGTGCCTTGTTTGTATATATTAACAACACTGTGTTATTTATCCAAATATATACACGAGATAGAAACCCACGAAGAAAGGTTAGTTAGAGAGAGTACGCGGAAGAAACATCTTAAATATACAATAAGCCCTATATTGAATATAGCTCGGCACTGTGTTCAATTTCAATCAATTAAACTTCATAATTGTTTACCGGAAGACATAAAAGGCGTTATTTACAGAACTTCCGTATTTAAACGAAAACTGAAAGCCTTCCTATTGGAAAATTATTGTTATTCCATGAATGAATTTATCAACTCAAATATAGGCAATTAAATTTTTGGCAAACATAGTGTTTAATATTTTAAATTATGATATGGCTTTTTCATGGGTTTTTTTCTTTTGTATTGTGCGTGACATACTGTAAAACCTTATTAATTTATTTTTGATTATTATGCTATTTACATTTTTTATTTAATTGTAATTTTAATTTTTAAATGTATTTTTATTATTATACTTATTATAAATTGTTATGTATTCAAACACAATTAAAATTGTTTCTGAATAAATAAACTAAACTAAACTACTACTCGCTATGACAGGGTAGACATTGATGTACATAATTTGGCTTTTTAACATTTTGTGGACAGATACTTAATGTATATAATTAAAAACTAACTGTTTCAGGCTTAGTGCCAGAATGTATATGTAAATACTTTTTTAAAAGCACTCTAGTGAACTTCATGAATTTTAAACTGTTAATTAATAACGATGACAGACGCCTACAGGGTTTATCCCTTCAAAAATTAAACAACAAAAACATAAACTCATTAAAAACCTTTTACAAGCAAGTAAGTAAACACCCAAGTTGAAAAAGGTTCGCAATTTTCCTTTAACCAACCATGGAGGAGGCGACAAAAACTGGAAAAAAAAAACATTAATACAAAAAGATTATTCTATCAGAAGTATGCGTGGGTTCATCCTGAGTTGTCGCCCCGTAGCGGCACTTATTCGCCTTCCGGCTTTGCATAACTTAACTGCTAAGAGACGTAGTGTAGAAACTGCAATCTTGCGACTTTGCGACTAAATTAACGACAAATCTTTAAATGCAAAACTATAATGAAGTAGATGACCGGCGCAACTTCGTCTGCATTTGTAAATTTTCCCCGTTTTTGCAAAATTTTTCATTGATGCTCCGCTCCCATTGGTCGTAGCGTGGCCTTTACCTTACTCGATCCTCGGCCTTACTCGATAAATGTGCTGTCTAACACTAAAATAATTTTTAAAATCGGAATAGTAGTTTCGAAGCCTATTCATGCAAACAAACAAACAAACAATCAAATCTTTCCTCATTATAATATTAGTATAGATTAATCCACTCTACGCTATATTTAAAATATAACATTCTAACAGCATAATTACTTCAGTTTAATTTTTTTGTGAAATTTTATTGTCTGTGAAAATGGTAAATCGATTTTTGTTATAAGGCTCCACCCAATCCGTCACATTACTAGATTAGACATACATTAAGATTACTATCCTGTATCCTCTGTTTAAAATGTAGGTAAATAAATTTCTATTTTTATCTAAAAATTTTAACCGCTGAATCATCACAGGTCGGACCATTGAGGCCTTGTAGATGAGAATGTCGGTGAATGTCAAAACCGCAAGACGGCATAGTCACTCCATAATACAATGACTAATTTAAAAAATGAATAGCCTATAAAATTGTTATTTCATATCACGTTAAATACTTCAGTTCTTCTAGAAGTAGTTGTTTTTGTTGTAATAACATGAATAATAATTTTATACCTAAAATGCATTCATGATTAAAGTTATTGTACGTATTATTATTTATTATACGTTATTTCCGAAATACAAAAGACTTGGATACATTTTAATATCACTTCAGCGTCATCTCCTGAATCCTAACAGTTATTAACCGACTTAAAAAAAGAGATATAGAGGGACATTCTTGACTGTATTTTTTAACTGTATTTTACGTGACATGTTTGCCAACTGTCAACAGATTTTTGTAATTCTATGTATATGTTATATCTAAAGCTAGTAGTCCAACAGGAGAATATGAAAAGGAATATTCAACCACCCATAAACCAAAAGGTACTGGGTTAGCTATTATACGGACTGTGGCATGACTTGTTAATCACCTCAGGTGTATAACAAGTCACTAATTTAAAAAAGACAGCTGCCATATTGATTATAGTGTCACTCGAGATGATGTAAAGATTCTTATCATACCTCATACATACATAAACCCTTTATGTATGTATGGGGCACAAACAGCCTAAAAGAAGGGCAGAAGTCATTTTACTGGCAGTTGACAGTAAATCCGTCTTCAAATTGCTTTTGACCAACCAATGGCAAGTGGTTGAAGTTTCTGGCACTTTAATGTCAGTCATCAACTCTTAATAGGTACCTATCGTTGATGTTCATGATACTTATGAATATATGAATGAACATCATATTGTTGTTTTGCATAAAACCGCAAGAATGGTGATGACTTGATGACGTAATATAATGTTTCTAAATTATAATATAATGCTGGTATTATTATTGTGGTTTATACCATTAACCGCGTTTATCATCAAAATGTTTTTCTATTGTTTTTAACTGGCATTTATGTGAGTTAAACTGTTCTTATTTTTCTACGACACACATTCTTAATCTATAAGTTATTATACACCTACATGTGTCAATCTGTCTATGAATGCAATAATATCTCGGAAGACATAAAATATTATAAACAAGCTTGAGATATCTGCTTAGAGTTCGAGGTAATTCTCAACGTCCACCATATCTGAGAAAAGACTCAAAACTTTATTTTTAATTTGTAGCAAAAATGTACATGACATAAGCTTAAGGTGCTCAAGCAAATCCCATAAAATTCTAAGTTCAAGTCGAAGTTAAAATTGTTTTTCCTATCGCACTCAGAAATCTAAAAAAATCTCAGCTATAATTTCTTGTTCACCACTGGTATTGTGCAGAAAAGAAAAAAGACTACGTCGATAATACCCTCAACTGGGGCATGAGTTTGTAAAGTTGACAAATGACTAAGGAAAAAAAAATTAGGCCCATTGATCAAGCACCCCACGATTCATGCGTTAGTTTCTGTAACATTTATAAAAATAATATAATAATTCGACTATAATCGCGTAAAGTTATCCTAACATTTATCAAGGGTAGCTTTCAAGTTTAAGCTCAATTTATCAAGATTCTGTTACACCCAATTTGTACGTAATATAATAATATAAAATTCTAATAATTGCGGCTACCACTATTAAATATAATTAATGGTCAAAAGAGATTTCCTGATACAAAAGTCTATAAGTAAGAATAACATTAAGTTAGATGTACTTGTTCGCGGGACAGTGTTTAATATTCCGAAGCTTTGTTTGTACTCTGGAATACTTGCCATGTAACATAATGTAGGATAATATTATTTTTGTATTTGGATATAGAAATATTTTTTCATTCATCGGGTAGATTATCAGAACACATTATTATTGTGGGTCAGAAATTATTAGCTTACTTGTTACCACACATTGAATTGCTTGTGTTCAACGTTACGTGGATAATGTACTGGTTGGGATCGAATCCAATGCCACTCTATCACAAGTGGTACGTATTACCTATTACTTTATTATTATTAGGTTGAGCGGCCACTGGCACCCCTTCAAAACAAAATGAATTACTTTCAAAATTGTTCGTGGAAGATCCATGCTTCGGCGCGTATGGGCCGGCTCGACCGGAGTGATACCGCGGCCTCACAGAAAACCGTCAGTGAAGCAATCCTCGTATTGCTTTTCGCCGAGTGAGTGAGGTTACCGGAGGCCCTAATCCTTCCTTCCCTCCCTTTCCGGCTCTTCCACTACTACCTTAAAAACCGGCAACGCACTCGTGACTCATAAATTGCAGGTGTCCATGGCCGGCGATAGACGTTTACCATCAGGTGACCCTTCTGCTCGTTAGACCCCTATACCATAAAAAAGAAAAGAATACAGTATAATCAACAACTTCATGTGTATGTCGTACTCTTTAATTTAAACACTGCGTGAGATGGAGCGTAAATCTCGACCAATAGTCGTCAGTCCACGAGTTTCAATAAACTCATCAAATTCAGTGCAACTTGCAAGTCACGGCCTCAGGAATTTCAATATTACTCAGAAGAAGCTCAACAGCCTCTCTGAATACTTTTGATTAATTTTTATTACCCTACAAACGTAATGACAGTATTTTGCGGGGTAATGGCAAAAAGGGTAAATGTGATGGTTAAAAAATGTACGCATACTTACGGTAACAAATGTCCTAAATGAATGAATGTTTTTATTTTTTCTGTTCCATGTTATTATAGGAAATTACAGGGAAAATGGGAGTGTGGTTTATTATTATATGTGATGTAAGTAAAATATATGGTTATTATTGCGTAAAAATATGAATGATCTATTTAATTTGAGTATTTGTACTTTAATTAAATGTTTAAATCGGGAGCTCAGTAAAAACACGGACCTACGTCAAGAGTAGTTATTAGCCAATGGTTGTGGCCGTCGGGTGAGGGGAGAGTACCTCCTTGCAACACGCATCGAATACGTATAAGTTAATATGGAGGTAGGGGCAGCGAAATATTGTACGATGGCGTGTTTGGTTTGTATAACAGGACTCATTAAACAAACAAAAACACAGAAACCCACATTTACTTTGTTTGTTGAGTACCTTTGGTCCTCGGCTTCTCTCAGGTGACCCTCGGGAACAGTACTTTTCTGGTTGAAAGGTAATCCATCCTCCGCGCCTTTTCCCAACTAAATTGGGGTCGGCTCTCAGTCTAACTAAAAAGTAATAGATAACATAAAAAAAAATATGAATGAAATCGGTTAAGTCGTACTCAAGTTATGGTGTGACCAAGGGAAGTAGGAATTCATTTATATATATATAGATAATGTATTCGTCCACATTACATTTATATATATATAGATAATGTATTCGTCCACATTACATTTATATATATATAGATAATGTATTCGTCCACATTACATTTATATATATATAGATAATGTATTCGTCCACATTACATTTATATATATATAGATAATGTATTCGTCCACATTACATTTATATATATATAGATAATGTATTCGTCCACATTACATTTATATATATATAGATAATGTATTCGTCCACATTACATTTTTATACGATTTGCGAAAGGTTTTTAAACATTTAAAGAAAATACATCCAATATATTATTTAACTTGTGTAAGAAACAATACCCAAAGGAAACGTAGGCATTGTAGTCATGAGTAAGTACTGCGCAAATATGAGTATTTACCCAGTAATTGCGAACATGCGACTGTAGGTAGTAGGTAAATAAATACCACAGTAAATTTAATACAAGTACTGTACAATGTTTTATTGATATTATAATGACATTGTTGATCCTATACTATAAGTGAGTTCAATTGCTTTTTGAATTTATAAGTAAATTCAATAAGCAGTACTACATATTTTAAGAGAAGGTATATAGTTTGAGAAATCATCCTAAAACAGAAAAAAAAATTTAGTAATTAATATAATTCGCTTCAAATTCATTCAAACCTATTTACTTATTTTAATATTTTTGGTAACCTCCCCTGTGCTGGTGTTAAATATAATAAATTTATAGAAAGCTTAAAACCATAGTCACAAACACCAAGGATCAACATAGGTTCTTAAGCATCGGATATTAGATAGATGTTTTAATATTTTATTATGGCAATGAGAATATAATCAATAGTATAAATAGTATAATCGTTGACTAACTGATTTAAATGCATCTAACATTAAGATCAATTAATCGACGTCCCGAGGGAAAATGTTGCAATTCGGAAGAGTGTTCACTTGCATATATGCCGAATTCCATAAAACGCCAATTTTCGTTTTGTAAACTTTTATGGGTCATGTGTGTGCATTCAACGTGTTACGATTCTCGGATAAAATTAAATTAGCTGACTAAACAAAGAGTCGTTCTTGGCAATTCTATTTTTGTCGCTGAATCGATTCGAATCGAATAACTTCGAATAGCTTTCACTTTTAAATCTGTACATCATTGCAAAGGTTAAAGTGAGACGAAGTTAAAATGAGACGACAAGAGTTCTTTATCAAAACGTGATATCAGGAGTAAAAGTGTTTTGTAGTTGTTTCGCATATAGCACTTTGTAAAATACTACTTTATTTTTCACCGAATATTATTACAAGATTTTGTCAATGACCGCTCGTTTTTTTAATAAGATACGAATAACACTTTGGGACGAACACAACGTTGAGATAATATGTACTGATATTATGTTTTTTTGCGGATCTATTCAAAGGGCATCACTAGTCCTTACCATCAGTGTTCGCGTTTGCCATAAACGAAGAGGAAACATATAAAAAAAAAAACAGCATTCCTTCGCCGCACATTTCGGGACATTACTTGGCATCCCAAAAAGTCGATGCAACATCATATTTTTCGTACAATTTATGTCTTTCCTCGATATAGTTTATGTGTAAGGACGGCGGGCCGGCAGGCGGTAGAAAGATAAGTGACTTCCGTATCCCATAGCCAGGTCAACACGTAAAGGGAATAAATCATACCTTTAAACCTATATTATCTCACTCGGAAAATATGGCGAATATTATACTATAGTGTTGACTAATGGGACTCGTTTAAGGCCTGGCCTTATGAAGACTACCATCAAACCCCAGAGGTAACGAGTAGTCGACCGTAGGTATTCTTCTGCATGCCTTATCTGTGTGCTTCCTAGTAGTATTCCTGAGTCCCCCAAGGCAAGGCACAATTTACAACGATATGACTGTTTTACGCAGTGGTGACTGCTATCATCAGGCTATCCATGTATTTATTTTTTTCAATTACGTTGTATAAAAAGAATGTTTCTTACTAACTCTCCAGTTCTCTGAATTATTTCTTCTATTCAGTTATTATTATCATTATTGTTTTAGGTGCCTAGTGCCACCTCGACCATTTCTGGTCTTTTGTAGCGCACTTTTTGCTTTACAGTTCACTGCTCAATCCTGCTCAATCACTGCAGATCCTATCAGCAGTGATTGTTTGTATTTCCTGCGGTTGCATGATGTGTAACCCTAGTTTAATACTTCGGTGCCGCATTATATTCAGTTAGTAAGAAGTGTTTTATTTTTTAACAATGAGTAGGTAGTTGATATCGTTTCCTGGCGTATTGTAAACGAATATACAATACTTTTAGCAGGTAGAGCTCATTAAAAACCTAATAAAAACTAATAAATTATACTCTCTTGATGACGAGACGAAAGGTTGCCTGGAAAAAATTGCTTTCAGTGATAAGGCCGCCCTTTGTACATATTCACCTGATGTATTTCTTGCAAAAACATTTTTGTTGGTGTACAATAAAGTTTATTTCTATTCTATTCTCTCTTCCAACCACTAATAGCTAGTATTATACAGTTAACACTCCACATTTTTTACTCCTTCCCCGAAGACATAACCGGCGCTATTTATGTTCAAGGATCCGACAATAGTGAAGTCTAGGTACAATCAATGTGTTTCATCCCCTCACCCGGTCGTTAGACGAATGCTACAAGTGACATATCGTCGCTTCGGGCTATTAATACAAAGGACAGGGCGGAGTTGAGTTACTGTTATGTTCGCATATTGTGCTCACACTCGTGACTGTTCGCTGGCACACTGGATACTTTGAATTTACGTCACTCCTTAAAGTGATTTAAGGAGAAAAGGCGTGTTAGAGAAAGAAAACTTTTTAACAGAGTCGAGATTTTCAATCCAGCTGATTGGTTTATATGTGTGTTATAGTATATCTTCGCTATTTGTGCTTCAATTTAAATCGTTTTTTTTTGTATATATGTATACCAATTTCTGGGAGACTTCTGAATTCATTTGCGTGGTTTTGTTTATGTTTTCTTTTGCAAACATCGGTAACAGTAACATTAACAACCAACATTTTATATTTTCCAACATTTTTGGTATATACTTTTTACTTACTGTTCTAGAGGAACAGTGAAGGTCAAAGAAAAGGCCTGTGGTTCATATGCTTCTATCTAGTATTTGATTCTAACTCTAGCAAATACTACATCATTTTTTTGTTGATGAATAGGTAACATACTTTAAGAGTGATACCATAATAGTGAATGAAATTGATATTTTTTAACCAAGCAACTTTTAAAATATCCAGTCTTCTTGTAGTTGTGCACTACAATCTGTCCATTACCTTTTTAGTATAACTCATTGAAGGTTGCCTGGAAGACCGCCCATTGTGACACTGTTACAGACTATTGTATCCAAATGACTGCTTCTGTGGTGTGCAATAAAGTATATCATATATCTTTTCATAAAAACTCACAGCACTGTGTTAAGCTTTACTGCTTTCTATAAACACACTTAACAAAGTGTGTTACCAACCTTATCCCTGATACAGTTCTGGTCATGCAGGTGGGGTGTGGTGCTTTCCCAGCTATGCAACGTAGACGACATTCCGTACGGAACATTGGTTTGCCATGCTTCCTAGGCCAAATATTTTGTAGATCTATTTTATATCGCCTACTTGTACCTCAAATACTTTGTAGTGGAATTATTTAGGTTAATTTAAATAAAAAATAGTTGGTGAAATTTGGTCGCTCGACCTTCTCGAGGTCTTCGTAAACCCTAATGAAAAAAAAACCTAGTGAACTTGATTAATATGTACTCTGTAAAATAAAATTACGTTTTATATTATTAGTAAATAATTTAAAATAAATGACCCGAAATAACACGCCTGCGACTTCAGACAATATATTAGAAGTTCAAAGGCATGCTCAAGAATTACCAGACCCTAACGGAGGGTAATAAGAGTTGAAGAAACAATTTTTTTATTTACTCCTCGGATCCGAGACGAATCGTTTATTCCACTCTAACCCACCAACGACGTCCACATTAGGATTTTCTTCTACAATTTGTGACATTAAACCACTGTTGTGGTGACCCGTCTGCTCGTTTGCCCCTATAATATAAAAAAAAAACACGCGTGTGTTCAGACGTTGCGTTTGACAATCAGTGTAAGCGCATTAATAACATCCATTCGTGCGTCCTGAGATATACTAGCTGTCGAACGCGACCACTATGAAATGCACTCTTGCGCTGTTGCGTTACACACACACATTAGTCTGGTATAATAATAATAATAACTCCACACACCTCACACACGGCCGTCTGATCCCAAACTAGGCATAGCCTGTACTATGGTAACCAGACTGCTGATAAACATACTTATATATTTCTAAATACACACATATTATAGATAAATTACACCCAGACACAGAACAAATAATCGTGCTCATCACACAAATATTTGTTCTGGGTGGGAATCGAACCCTCGACCTCTGGCTCAGGAGTCACCTAGGGCCACTAACCAGGTATATTTATCTAGCACAGGGTAGTTGATATTAAACTTTCTTCAATAGCAACGAGAGTTGATATTTACTATACTCGTATATATTTCGAAAGTAAGCCATCTAGTTCTAATATTTAATCTGTGGTTTTACTAAATTCCATTCGAGGAAGAATTCGAAATACTTGTAACATTCTAGAAGTTACATCAAACGACCGGACTGCTCTAGTTTTCTTACTTTGTAATAGCGCAGATTTGCGTTTAAATCTGTTGAAAACTATCGTAAAATTACATGTCTACATTTTGTACTCAATCCAGCCGCAAATGGAAGCTAGATTTACTAGCAGGTCAATGGAAGCTAGATTTACTAGCAGGTCAATGGAAGCTAGATTTACTAGCAGGTCAATGGAAGCTAGATTTACTAGCAGGTCAATGGAAGCTAGATTTACTAGCAGGTCAATGGAAGCTAGATTTACTAGCAGGTCAATGGAAGCTAGATTTACTAGCAGGTCAATGGAAGCTAGATTTACTAGCAGGTCAATGGAAGTTAGATTTACTAGCAGGTCAATGGAAGCTAGATTTACTAGCAGGTCAATGGAAGCTAGATTTACTAGCAGGTCAATGGAAGCTAGATTTACTACCAGGTCAATGGAAGCTAGATTTACTAGCAGGTCAGTACTTAATACTGATTAAAGTTGTCAGTTATGTATGGACTTAGGTTTAACTAACGCTGCAAGTTACAAAGCTATTTGCTATCAGTAATTAAGTACTGGTTATATTCTGAGAATGCTTTAAATCTAGGAATACCAACTATTAAGGTGCTGACTACATCTCACATTTGTCCGTAGACATGACTGCCAAAGCCAATATAAAGTTTGCTATGATAATACTGTTGGCTTGGTTGGTTAATACTAAGTCCTAGATCTTGAGGCTATGGGCAATTTGCTTTCTTACGATTCGATACCTCATCAGACCCGTATAAATATCAACTATTCTACTGCTAAGTATTTTCCTCCCTTTAGTAGCCTACCACGCTCTCCTAGTTCCGGTTGACAGACTTGCCATCGCTCACCATCATAAATTACACCATTTAACTGAACCTAAATATATCACCGCGTTCCTCCTACTTAATTACGTGACAGATTTATTCCAAAAATCTTCTGTACGGAATGTGTTATCTTTACGTTGAATTGCTCAAGAATTTGTCGTCTTCTGTAATAGCCGTGTTAAATGTGATAGGAGTCGTTTAAACCGTACAAGGAGTCGAGAATTAGGATTCCGTTCAATTCTTACACGTCGAGTTATGGAGGGGTGACAGGAACGTATTTGTTTGAATTGTCACGGCAATTTATGTTATGGGCATTTAAGTCACATTACTTTATTACTATGAATGTAGTAATGTCTTTTCGTTAATAAACTTCTCTTTACGACAGACAGGTAATAGATTGACGGGCCTGTTCGTCTAGTGATTATTTTTCGTACTGTGAAATACCTTAATCTATGTAGCATATGATAAACGATATGTAATTAATTTTCACAAAACGAAATCGGCTGTAAGTCTGTATAAAGATTAACATTCTGATGAAGAGAAGCCTAATTTATTCTGGAGCCTTCTCCAGTAAACGTATCCGTTAATGTATAAGTTTACGTTATTGTATTCACAAAGTTACGGTAAACATAATGTTCCCTTACGGTTCATAGTGAAGTACTCGCTAATCACTTTTAATGTATGCGTAACATTAAAACTCATTACCCAGTTTCTTCTATGTTAATGAAGTTATTTTTATTTGCTACTGAGTAAACTTTATTTTTTTTTTTTCAAACTTCAAACCGCTTATTGTGGCTCATAGGCAAAGGTAAAATATGTTTAGATTATGTTGAGACCAGCTATGTCCTGCCATTTGGCATACAATGTTTAAGAGAGATCTATTTAACTTGTTATGTCAAATCCATAGACGCTCTTAGGTGAAATTCTTTTGCTTTTGATCGAAGTTCTTCTCATAAGTTAATAAATTCAGTGGTTGAGTTTGTTCTACGACTTCATGTTTAGTCCTGGTCTACTATAGGTCATTAGCTCTTAAACAGTCATCTGTCGTATTTCGACTTCGGCTTAGCTCCTGATAGAAATCGCTTTTGAAATCACTACAACTGATTTTGAGAGTGAGAGTAGATTGTCACATACGAAGAATTAGAAATGCTTTCTAGCGAAATTCCTTTTACCAAGCTATCTAATCCTTGGTCTTACAAGTAAAATATTAAATACTTCAGTACAACCAAACTGCATATACACCCTATCAATATTTGAAATTCTACCCTCTTCTCCGGTCGTACCTAAACCAAATAAATAGCTCTCGTATTGTTTATCTGTAACACACGAATAAAAAACATTTTTATTCCTTTTTATTCTCGACTCCACCATGATTGATGATTGTTAAACTAGCTACTTGAACCATATTGTCTGTATTTGTTTTTTAATACACCACTTGTGAAGCTCATTTGTTTCCCACAATATAAATCGAAAGTGTAATTGAGAACACACTTTTGTTAGCCATGTCAACAGTATAATTAAATCTAGAAATTGACACGAGTACGTACGTCGCATTATTCACGATAAGATTATCGTATCAATGGATTATTTTCAAAACATTTTATTTGTATCTCGTAAACATGTGAATCATCGTCCACCGCGCTCCATATATATTTCAGAAAGCTGATCTTATAATACGTGCAGTAGCGTCTCGCACTTGACTATTAATACGGTGTATGTTAATGAGTAACATCCTGTGGGCTTACTCAAGGATGAATCATGATCACGAATAGGTATCAGTATACGAGCCCAGATGCCCTGGGGATTGTACACTCAAAAATACAATTGTTAACTGCAATTTATTTTGAATTTATACGGGCTGGGGAACTGCGTTGTGTCTAGCGAAAACAGAGTTGTAGATTGATTGGTTCTTACAATCAAACTCCAAGATCGAGTCTCGTCAATCAAGGAGAAATAAAAGTCGGTGGTGTTGGAACTGCATTTATGAATATTATGTTAGAGGTCGACAGGTCATGTAAGTGCTAAATAATATAAAGTACTGATAGATTGATCACCCAGGCTCTGTGTCTCGTGTTACTGAGCGACAAAATCGTAGCAAAAAATCTACATTACATACATATACATCCGCGTTTAGTACCCATCAGTAAGGAGGAGTACAACTAATAATTTTGATGCTTAACGCATGATTCTGTTAGTTAAGCATTTAAATTTAAGTTAAAGCATTTTTGTACTACATCTAATCTAAAAAAGCATTGTAAACGCACATGTCATAAAAACGAGCATTGTACAAACTATGTCAATATCAACACCGAGTTAATTTTAGTTTTCTGAATCAGCACTTTTACACTTTCACGGCTGTAGTCCACTCGTCTCATGTTTGTAATTCATTGGAATAGTTTGTTGTCGTGCTAATGAACATGATACCAAACTTGTTTTATCATACTGTAATAGAATAAAGTTGTATAGTATCCGTACTTTTCAAAAGATTTAATATTCTAAAATTAACAGCATTCTTAATAAACAACTATTTTGTTACAGGTCTGTATAACAATCTGCAGCAAACAAATAATCGGTAAGAGCTTTTGTCTTCAACAGTACCTACTTCTAAGTATAACAAACAAACCTATCTACGGCATAACGGGGTCATTTAGAATACAATACCATTGTTTGCATTGACTTACTTAATGTTCTTCTACTATTCATCAAAAAAGCAAACATCAACTTTTCACGCGACCGTAAACTCTATCCACCCCAACATAAAGATGAAAAAATTACGCGATGTTGTAATCGGTTTAATAACTATTTCTTATACATAACTTTGTGGTTTTATCGCCAAACTATTATGATCTTTAAAATTGATGTAATAGAGGTAACTGTGCAATCAATGTTGCGGCGTTTTTGAGCTATGTTTCTGCCGGAATCCGATGACTAGGCTCGGGGCTAGTGAATCAGTTTCGGTGTAAGTGTCATGCAAACATGCTTCATAGAATGTACGAGTGGATAATCATCTCTTTGAAACCTGACGAATTTGGCAGTTGAAATGACTTTAATTACAAACATTACAAAAGCTTTGTAGGCTTGCTTTGTTATTGATGCTTCATATTCCACCTAAGATAGGAACTTCACGACTCATGACGGGTTGACAAACAACGGTAGAAATATTCTCGCAAATAATATGAGCAGCCATTTATATTATAAAATTTATATTAATTATAATAAAATTCTCAAGTATATTTTTCATCATCATTATATGCCATGGGATGTGAAAATGTTACGCGGTGGAAGTCCAATGTCATGGCAACCACTGGACAAAATAGAAAAGCGGGTTCAATAGATAGATAGATAGATAGATAGATAGATAGATAGATAGAACATTCTTTATTGTACACCACAGTTGGACCGAAATTAACATAGTTTGTAACAGTTTAGTAGCAACATATTAAGCGGCAAGTACAATGGGTGGTCTTATCGCTAAATGCGATGTTTTCCAGACAACCTTTGTATGGAAACAACAGAGGAAAATAATCGGTAGCTGGTGGCGTACCAAAAACGTTTAGAATTGGAACAATGAAATCAATATTAGTTAAAAAAACAAACATCCTGAATGTTATTTCTGAATGTAATTTTAAACCACTTATAAAGTAGATGTTAATTATGCATCCTTACAAAAACTCACCCATCACTTCATTATAGGAAGCACTATAATACTTAAATTAAATTTCCCGAGAAATCGTTCAAACACGACATTTGGCGGTCTCATAAAAAGTTTCTGAACCAAAATTGACCTTATAATTAAAGGGAGAGAGCTTTAATTTTATTATACCCTGTGTTCGACGAGGCTTCACTGACAAATTGTCTTGGAAGACTTATAATTGTTTTAAAAGTTAAGGAATTACTAAAGCAGCTTTGACCCTCAAATTGGATTACTGCTAGCTCTTTAGGCTGCAGTGAGTTGACCGCGATACAATATCGTGTCGGTATCAAGCAAGCTGGCATCACTGGATAGAGCCATTTAGGTACTCCACAACCAAACTTTTGATTATTATAGAGCTTTAATGCATAACGCATTGATATGAGTTTGTTTCATATTTTTTTTTTGTCTGTTTGTATATTTAATAAAAAGAAAAAAAAAACAAGTCTTCGACGCTGACTTCTAAACTTTAGTAAATTGAACATGTAGTACAGCACAAAGAAACCTAAAAAAAAATCTGGGCCCGCAGTAGTCCCGCAGAGGTAGATTTCGTGTTTTTTTTTTTTTTTAAATCTGCCCCCCCAGTCCCTCCCTTTTGAGGGAATATCCACCATTCACAAACTTAACCTTCATTTTTGCCCTGTTGATTTGTCGTCCAAGTTTGAAAGCAATCGGTGCATAATTGTGACCTCTATCGTGCCGGAAAAATTGAGGTACATATATATAAATAAACTTTTTAACTGGCGGTTGTTTTGGGGTCTAGGGATCATAGCTAGACCTCCTGTGAAGAATTTTTTGGAAACTCAACAACTGGTACAAGACCAATAGGTAGACTTTTCTTCGAAATCTACCTAATGCTGTCATAATGATAATAGACGAATACTTTAAAAAATAACTGCAAATTCCAGACAATACCTACATGTGTTGTCGGCAGGTACGCAAAGAATGCCTTCATATCTAACTCCTGCAATTTACTTTTGATTAAATTCTTGGCGGTTTCCATTACTAGATAGTTGTAACTTTCTCTAGGACTCACGAACTTCGCTCTTGAAACATTTAGAGGTCACTAACAATGAACCTTGTTAAGGGAAAACTTATTGTCGCTGGAAAGTCTACATTTTTAATAAAGGAGACTACAAGTAAGGAGGAACACATCGCCACAGTTCTTGTTCACTCCCAATTAAACTAAATACTTGTTTAAATAAGTAGGTATACCAAGTATTAGCTGACGTACAAACCAGAAACCTTTTCGGTGGAAGACGAATGCTTTAATAAATTTGCACTACATATACCTATATTTTTCTTTATTCATGGACAGCAGACGGTGGATTACAACCCCATTAACAGCCATTCCTCCGGACTTATAAAAAGCTAATATTAATTGAAGACTGTTAGATACTTAAATCCGCCGTGAACGATAAGACCGCCAATTGTTATACTTGAATGTTTACATTGTTTTTGGATTGTATCTCACTTAAAAGGTGTACAATAAAGAGATAACTAAATAAATTTATTGGAAGACTTTTTAGACATGGTTCGTTTTAGTATCGAATAACGCTGAAAATTCCAAGAAAATGTGTATTAGCGAAAACGAAACTAAATACAAAGTCAAGATGATAAAGATTGCCTAAAACAAGTTGTACAAACGTTTTATATTAACCATACCGCTCTGAATTCCAATTTCACTTTCGTCTTTTCCACTCTTCTAGAACGTCATCTTCTCTTTTTCTTAAATTTACCATTGTAGATTTTATCGTCATGCGTAAGCCCAAATCGTTTAAAGTCCAAATCCTTTATATCTTCTATTATGTTAAAAACCGCTACGACTATTCATAACAGACTTAGCATAAAGTTCAAAAACAGTTAGACATATTGTTTAGACTAAAACTAAACTCATTGTTTTCATGACGTGTACATACATGCTAAGAGTTCAACGCTCCTTTAGTGACGAATATAATGTCTCGAAATTCGCATTCAAAGAATAACTTTACTAAGTAGTCTGTTAAAGTCACATAATGGCATGCAGCGGTCTCATTTTACAAGCGCTGAGTCCAGGGTGAATGAATTCCGATATTAGCAGAATTCCAGACAGGATAGATACCTAGATACAGGTAGAGTACATTACGGAATGTCAATTCAATGAAACCTGTCAAGGTTGACGATGGATTGGAGACTGTAAATTGTACGTACTGAACAATATTTTTTTTTTACACTACGGTAGTTGAAGTCCAATCATTTTCTCTATGTTTAAAGTCAAATCAGTAACTTATTTTATTATAAATAAATTTATTTTGCAAATAGATCTTTTCAGACACTTTCATATATCGATTAGTTCTTTAAATGTAGATGGTGCCGGCATTTCCTATTACTAGCCTTGAGAAGAAACAAAGTAACAAACTAAAGGCTCCCAGTCTACATAAACTCAAACTGTGCAAGTGCCATGTAGTGACAATTAATAATAATAAAATCACTTAAAGATAATAATGAATCTAATTTACTTAAATTCACGAGGAATATTATTTCATTCATTTTAACCACAGGCAACTACTACTTTGTTATAGCAACTTATTTTGTTTATACGTGCCTACTTATATTTACTACATTCAAATTTCGACTGTTGATGAAAGCCTTAACATAATCTAATCATCCATAATCTTTTTTTAACAAACATAGGCATTTTATAAATTAAGCCTAAATTTTGAAGCAAATCAACAATCAGATGCTTGTAAGTTATACTATAATCAGCGAAACCTTGTCGAAACATCAGGCAGTTTACATACCTAAACGATCGCGAGCATTCTTTAACGTCATAATAATCTCATTTCCTATTTTGTTCTGTGGTTGATCAATGAAAACACCTAGCCTCCATATCTTTCTTACTCTGACCTTCACGATAAAAAGGGTTGAAGGGTCGAACCACAACAAAGTTCGTAAAATTATTTACATTTCTCGGTACAACGGACACCGGGCAAATTGCGTCGTAATTTAGGAAGGCCTTTCTATTGTACAGTAATCATGTGTGTGTGTGCTTAGATTGATTGAATGAAAACAGACACATTATGGTCAAGGAAATCGCCATATTATTATGTATGCAATAGATCCTATTCGACTTTGAAAACTACATAGTATCTGGATACAATATAAAAATGTAACCCTCGACATTCCTTCATCGGGCTACTAGACGCAGACAGAGGCAAAAAGACGAATAAAACTCCTGACAGCTCCTTATTGTTCGAGTCGCCAAAGTCTGGATAAACTGCCTGCTCTATTTTTCCAGACCATAATTAATTCTGGAACGTTCAAGAGTAGAGTGAACAGGTTTCTCTTAGATAGGAGTTTACCACCTTCGTCTTCATCGTCACTTTCCATCAGGTGAGTTGCTAGAGAAACACCTATTCCATTACTCAATTTAGAAAAAAAACATAATATTCATAGTTTAGTAATGGAGAAAGAGTTTCGTGACAGGTATTATAATAACCTAGATATCGGAAGCGATTATAAGCAAAAGGAGACCATGTAGCTTGTATGCTTGTTTGGGATCTTAGTGTTATAGAAACAACACACGATATAATTGTTATACTCACCACTTTTCATTACATCACGATCGCGATGGTATGTATGTAACCACAGATAATATAATAGCTAAAATGTCTTGTTTTTATTTTAATTTTTTTGTTAAAGTATAATTTGTAACTATTAAATCTGGTTTATCTATTTGTTAATTGTTAATTTAATGTGTTATTTGAATATCAATGTGTATTCATGTATACAGTTTAGTCTCATATAATTATTTGGTAGCATGGTGTCCGTACCTATGTCACTTGGCCTTAGCAGAATACCAGCTCTTCGCTATCGTGCGAAGTAGCATAATGCTGAGCTAAGGACCATTTTCGTCTCATGCAGAGGTATTTTATTTTATTTTATTTTTTCCTGCAATGTTAAAAACCATGTACCTACCCTGTATGAGTCAGAATAAAAAATATTTCTTTTTTTCTTTCTCTCTCACTCCAAATCGGTTTTGTAAAAAAAAACCATGTAGCCGAATTGTTTTAGAAAATAAGTTCCTAAAATATTTCTTTATTTAGTAGGAATAGTTCGGCACGTAAAAATTGGAAGTTCATAAACATTCGTGCCCATTCGTGCCAGTTTCGAATCTACACAAGGCATTCACCTAAATGTTTTACTGCTAAACCGTTTGTTATTTGAAGCAATCCGATATTATTCATAGGGCTTGTAGACGCTTTAAAGATAAATTCATCATAATATTAAAAAACTCTCACCAGATTATTCAAAGTACCTACTGCGAACTATGTTTACTGAAAATCTCAGACATAATTCCTCCATTTATTGCAATGAGATTATATGCCACCGCTGGGCGTAAGCTAGAAGGCTTACTGCTATGTACACAAAGCGTCTTGTATATTGTGTTTTCTTATCTTGTGAACGTGTAGTTTGTGTTAAAAACTAGCTCTTGTAAATTACCATATGAAATAACCTATGACTGCTCAAGAACAATAGAATCGGAATGATTAGGATGTTGCATCGGATATGTATAGTCACAAAAAATGTTACAAGATTGCAAATACGAGTAACTTTGTGGCGATATAGATCTAGAATCTAGAAGTTAAAACTAAAACGCGTAGGAAACACTTAAAAACCTAATCACTAGCAAATTTCTCAGTTCAGGTAACTAAGACTCTTAATACTACGAGTATTTCGCCTCTGCGTCCAAGGTCTTCACAAGGAGCCCAATGTCGCGCCGTTGCTATCTGAAGGGAAAACCTTTCTTTGACTACCGGGGGTTACCTTCTTGGTTCGAAGTTAAGAGTGGGAATACAACTATGTAAGACTTCGGTGCCTCTTGTGCGAGCGTATGTAGAGAATGTATTAGCTACGTGTACGATCAACTATGTCTGATATTAAGATGGAAAAAAAATTCTTCCGTTATGACCGACGATGTTCTTGGTGCTAAAGAATAAATAACATTTAGACGTCATGAGAACTGCCCCAAGAGGATGGTCCCTTTCAAAAAATGAGAACTAAATAAGTACCAAAATACGACCGAAATTGTCAGCTATTAGAGCCACCGTCTGTTTTAGTCACAGGGGAAACTATTGCTTAAGGTTTACCCCTAACTCGATTGTGACAACCCTAGAGGTTTCCCACACAAAAAGGGTGTGGATATTTGTGTAAAAGGAATTCTTCGCTCGAGTCGATGATACAAGTTTATTTTAAAATGAATTGTACACTTCAAGCATTAGTAATAAAGGCGAACATACGATACACGTTTTCTTGTTCATAGAATCAATCTGTCGGGGAAGTTTTTTAGTTCTTTGTTGGGCCGCGTGCGTCGCACCGATTTATCTTAGATCGTCGCCGACGGGGGGTGAATGCAAATTACCGCACGCCGCCGTCTGTAGCCTATAAATATACTCCTGGAAAACTTTATTTTACCGTCTGTAGTATGGTAGACTACATAAACAGCACTAGAAGGACTTCGATTTCGTAATTTCTAGGCGTTTATAAAATTCTTCACATACATTCAATATTGCCATCAACCAGGCACTTTGGAAATGAAATGGTGTTATATTGCCTATAGCCTTCCTCGATAAATGGGCTATCCAACACTAAAAGACTTTTCAAAATCGGATCAATATTACCTGAGGTTATATTACCTCTTTATAATATTAGTATAGATGTTGTAATCTGCAGCGTGAATGGGGGAAGATTTAATGCAATCACTACAAATAGTTTAATTGTTGAGTCTGAGTTTGTGCTTCTTTATTTTCTTAGCTTTTGTTTCAAAGACGTATAGTTAGATGTAGGCATCTGTTTATTTACCACAACACAGACAAATAAAGCTTGTATTTAGGGTCGAAGCATTTACATATAAATATATCTTTTAAAACCAGGCTACACTGTTTGTTATTGGCAGCAAAAGCCTTCTCTTTTGTTAATATCCCGATCTGTGTCTTTCTGTGAGTATCTTTCGGAAAGGCTTGCCTTTTTTTATGTATTTTGCGATGATGATGTGTAAACCACTTGACATTAACACACAGCAACTGCACTGCCTATACCTGAGAAATGTCAATAGCAGACCCGTTGTCTAACAGCTAATTCGAACAATTGACATATTGTTTTACTCCTGGTGTTGAATACAATCCACGGAGTTCCATATAACTCCACGTATTTGAATACTGTTTATCAGGTAGATCGAATATTGTTTATCAAATTAGTTTCATAAAAACCCGAATTATTATATGTTTTGTTAACACAAACTTTAACACATCGTTTTAATAATTATTACTTGTATAAATGTGAGTATCGGAACCGTATATGTGTTCCCTAAGTAAACATTTTCTGCTGTCACTCGTCCGTATAATATCAAATATCCAGACGTACCCGCTAGGGACGCACGATGCTTCCATTAAATATTGATATTTATCTACTAACGAAGCGATATTTGAGTTCTCTAAGTAGAGAATAATGTATACTATATTGCACGCAAAGTTGATGTATTCTGACTTCGATCTTTGACTTGACCTACAATTGTATACTGTTTGCTTAACAAAGATAGGCCGCCCGACTGCGATATTAGTAATTAGGTACAGCCTTCAGAAAATCACGTTTTACCAGCACTTCCCAGTATCGTGTTGTGTTTCTTTCTGTGAGTAAGGTCGATAAAACTGTCTAGGGAGGACACCACTTCTATTTTTAGTATTAAAAGACCATAAATGCGACAAGAACTCACGCTTTATAGTGCCGTACAACTTAATTATAAGGAAACTTGATAGTTCACTGCAAAAGTACTGATTTGCCGATTCTACATAAAGGGAATTACACAATTATTGATCTGCGAGACCTTGCTTCTGGCCAAATTTTATGATTCGAGCTAAAGGGAAGTACAGATTATATTTTACTGGTGACGTGAGGGATAATATTCATATTTAGTACAGGCCTGTATTCCGTTATTTTTGCCAGTGCTTAATTTTACGCGCCATGTACGCAGCCGTTGTTCTTAAACGTAGTGAAATTTATAAAGATTTTTTTAACTTCGTATCCTCAGAAATTGAAAGTGCTTAGTAATGGTAACATAATAAGTTGGAGAAAAAAACATTAGTCCGAGTATTATTACTCCTCCTCCTTATTATTACTCTCCTACACAATAACGTTCTCTAGTTATTTTTTTATTAATAAATTGTATAAGGGGCAGAGGAAGTCTAGTGTGTGAGATGTGGGAAGTTATTATTATTATTATTTCTCTTTATTCAACTTTAGTTGTAAATTAAATTTTTGATAATCCATAAAAAATAATATATATTTAAAAATATAAAAATAGTAGACCACCGACATCGGGTACAGGGACCAAGACACCGGTGATTAGGGCTCTAAAGACAGTATCCTCCTCACTATGCGGGCCGTGTCGAGGAGAACTGCCTTCTGCATCAGTCCTGATCCTGCCGTCTAACGCGAGCCTCTTAAGGTGTTCAATATGTATATGTATATGATTGTTTTTCAATATTTTTATTGTTATTGTATACAGAGCTTTTATCAAACCACTTGAGTATTTAAAAAAAAATATCTTAGGATTTACTTGGCCAATGAACAGGATGAATACCACGAGGAAAAGCTGCAGGACAGAAATTACAGACTTATTTATATTAATAATTACAGTACAGCATGGTGTAGACACACATGGACAGTGATTCCATCTAAAATTAGAGACTCATCATTAACCACCATTAGACATTGTAATTATTTGTGAAGATCTAGTGGCCAACGATGAGTTATATGAAATAGAAAGACTTTTAATATTAGCTCTTAAACTTTCGCGTTCTTATGAGCTTTATACTTGTATATAATCAATGGCTATGATATATAATCATCTGTACTGGCAATAACGCGATCACGTAATATGTATTACACACCTTTGAATTGCCTGACGTTTGCCAGTTTGCCGTGACCAGATTGCAATCACGTGGTCATGTGTGACCACGGCCGGCAGTATGTATTTCCGTATACATAATTATAGACTTTTTAAAGCTACTTTTAGTGAGGGCGCAGTATAGAAAGAAGAAACAAGATGGCGGTATAGTGGAGGAGGGCCAATTTTGCGAGTGTTCAAGAGTTCCTATACGTAACCAATGATATATTAATTATCAGTCGTGTGCCATGTAACAAGCATTTGACAAATCAAAAACTAAACAGGTATATCTGTTTTTAGACTCATTGGTGTTTAAAGTCGGAGCACAATCAGCTTCGAAAGATCAGCACAATTTTCTGTATGTACGAGTATACCTACGTGTAGCAAAGATTTATAGGCTAAAGTAAAGTTGGTCAGAAACCTCTATCCTTCACAGATATTTATAAATATCAATGTAATGTATACGTCATTAGTGCGTTCGCCATCACCAAAATAAAATTCCCTTTCTATATCTCGCTAACAACTTCATACAAGAAAAGAATCTTTTGAAAAAAATAATAATATACGCACAAATACGCTTTGATAAACATATCGGTACATGGGGCGACGAAATCCGACACTAATCCCTTGTAACGACAGCATGGCGTCGAAGGCATTCAACTCAATAGGACGCGTTCACATTTGGCTGTTCAATTATTGCTGATTTTATTATGTACAATACAGTCTGTAATCTCGGCTGTACGATTATGTACTTATTGAAATGCTAAATATTACACAGCTGGGCTGTATCGGCCTGTTTACAGCTTAACATATTTCACATATCCTATCAAAATGTTCCCAAATCCACAAAGAACCTAGACCTGACTGAAGGCACTATCGAGGTTATTGTTAAAATAAAGTAAAGACATTACAATGTAATAAGAGTAGGATAGATAGTATATTGTATATCTCTCTCTCTCTAGTAGAAATCTGTCATGGCGGATCTTTGCTTGTAACCGAACGATTGTGTGTAATACAAATAAACTCTTTTCAAGTTAATTACGCTTCTATTTTATTTATATTCCATCTGGTTATGGGCCCAGGTCACTAACTAGCTTGGATTAATAAAAGTGTGGCTAAAGGATTGCAAATACATACTGTAGCGAAAATAGTCAGAAATACCGGCGGCGTGGGTTGACGCCATTTTTGTGGTTAGAACACCGGGAAGGAAAATACTTGTCTACTATCATTGGGCAAGGCAGGAGAGTCTACAGGAAGGTTGTGAAATGGATTCGACACAGGGTGGAAGTGGACAACAGAACGTCATGAAGCTGGAGGGTTCCAGGAATTGGAATGTTTGGAAGTTCCAAACATCCGTGTTGCTGCGAGGTCAAGGTCTTTACAAAATCGTGGACGGGACAACAGTAAAACCTGAAGATGATCCTCAGCGTAGTACTTGGGAAACCCAGGATGCGCGAGCTCAAACGCTGATAGTTACGAGGATGACGGAAGAAGTCATGTTGCATATCATCTCGTGCAATACGGCGGCGGCTATGTGGAGGAAATTATTAAGCGTGTATGAACAGAGATCTGAAACGAGCATTCACATTGTGCAGCAGCGCTTTTTTCAATTTAAGTTCGAAGAAGGAACAGAGATGTCTGTGTTTTTATCAAGAGTACATGAGATGCAGAATCAGTTAAAACAGCTGGGAGAGAACATGTCTGATAAATTTGTTATCACTAAGGTTCTTATGTCCCTACCAGAAGATTACAGGCATTTCGTCTCGGCGTGGGAGTCTGCTCCTGATGACAAGCAGACCTATGATAACCTGGTAGCCAGATTATTGATAGAGGAGGAGAGAATTAAAGAAAAAGGCGGGCCAACGCCGTCTACGGCGTTTGTGGCAAAGAAAGTAGATAAAAAAGGTGTAAAGTGTTATAAGTGTCACCGACTTGGACATTATCAAAGCGAGTGTCGATACAATAATAACAATAATTTTGGTAACTCTAAAGACAATCGTTCAGATATTAAGTGTTATTTTTGTAATAAACCGGGTCATATAAAGAGCCAGTGCCGTTTTAAAAAGGGCAAAGAAAAAGAAAGTAATGCTTTTATAGTCAACAGTGTTTTTGATGAACAGTTACAAAAATCTCAGTGGCTAGTCGATTCGGGTGCAAGCGAGCATATGTGTTGTGATTACAAACTATTCAATTCATACTTGACTGTAAAAGATAAATCGGTAATAGTAGGGAACGGAACGAAAATTAATGTCAAGGGTTGCGGCCAGGTGGCGCTGCAAGTTTGGAATGGGAGTGAATGGATTGACACTACCATTGACAACGTACTTCATGTTCCTGAGTTGAAAACAAATTTGTTCTCTATCAACTGTGCGACAAGCAGAGGTTATGTTATCGTTACGGAAGAGAATAAATGTAAATTTTATAAACAAAACAAGGTGATGGCTATTGCTGAGCGACGTGGAAGCATGTATTATTTGGATTTTCGCTATTTTAATGCATATACAGCGAACCTTGCTGACGTGTGTTGTGATTTGAGTGAGTGGCATGAAAAATTGGCGCACCAAAACATTGTTTATGTGAAAGATGTTCTGAAGAAAAATAATATTAATATTAAAAATGCCAATGTTCAAACATGTGAAAGTTGTCTAAAAGGGAAAATTCACCGATTGCCGTATCCTGTAAGTAACAATGTGACGTCAAGAGTATGCGAAATTATTCACGCCGATACCTGTGGACCTATGGAGAAGCCATCGATTGGAGGCTCCAGATATTTCGTGGTATTTAAAGACGAATACTCAAAGTACAGGCGAGTGTTCTTTGTGAAAACAAAAGACGAAATTAAATCATGTATAAAGAACTTCATATCGCAGGCTGAAAATGAAACAGGAAATAATATAAAGATATTTCGAAGTGACAATGGAACCGAGTTTATAAACAAAGAGGTCAGAGAAGTGTTCCAGAACAAGGGGATTATACATCAAACATCAGTAACTTTTACTCCTGAACAGAATGGAGTAGCTGAGCGGGAGAATAGGATTTTAGTGGAAGCGGCTAGAACAATGCTGTATGCTAAAGATTTACCTATCAGCTTGTGGGCTGAAAGTGTTAATACAGCTGCCTATGTGATTAATAGAACTGGTAAAAGCTCAATAGAAGGGAAATCTTCATATGAACTGTGGTCAAGCAAAAGTTATGATATAAATAACCTCAAAATATTTGGTACTACTGTTTATGTCCACATACCCAAAGAAAAAAGACATAAGTGGGATGCCAAAGGTGAAAAGGGCATTATGGTTGGGTATGGAGAAACAACAAAAGGTTATAGAGTATATTTTCCACAGAAAAGTGAAGTTGAGACCAAACGAGACATTGTGTTTGTGAACAACAGTCCAGTCAAGCCAATACAACAATGTGAGACAATCAATTATATAGAGGATAGTGTGGAGGTTCCAGCTACAGTTGAGGTAGGCGCTCAAGTAGAAGATACCAGTGCTGCAGGTATGTCCAGTTCCCAATCACCGACCATGGGTAGTGATGACTCTCAGCGCACCATGCAGAGTGATTCTGAGGATAGTGTATATGAACCTAGTGATAGTGATGAGTGTGGTGAGGTTGTGAGACGTGATGTAGATCCTAAAAACAAACGTATTAGGAAGCAGACTGTTTTCTATAATTGTAATAATGTAATGTTAGATAACTGTGAGCCAAAAACTTATCGTGAAGCTATGAATAGTCCGGATGCATGTAAATGGCAGGAAGCTATTCAAAGGGAGCTAAAAACTCTTAAAGATAATAATACTTGGAGTATTTGTGACATGCCTGATAATGAAAAAGTTATAAGTAGTAAATGGGTATTTAAAATTAAACGAAATAATAGTAATATTCAGTACAAGGCACGTTTGGTGGCCAGAGGGTTTAAACAAAAAGATATATAAAATCTAAATGATGTATATGCACCTGTTGCAAAGTTGAGTACATTCAGACTATTTTTGGCTATAGCAACTAAGTTAAAGTTATATGTTTACCAAATGGATGTAACCGGAGCCTTTTTGTATGGGGAGATTGAAGAGAATGTATACATAAGCTTACCAGATGGCGCTTATGACAATGATAAAAATATTGTAAAACTAAATAAATCATTATATGGGCTAAAGAAGTCTCCTAAATATTGGAACGAAAAATTTAACTCTATTATGATCAGGGAAGGTTTTAAACGATCTAAATGTGACCCATGTTTGTACTCTAAATGTAACGATTCAGAACAAATATATGTTCTCTTATACGTCGATGACATGTTGATGTTTGGTAGTAATGAAGAACATATATCAAATTTAAAGTCAATGCTAAACAAAGAATTTGAAATGAAAGACTTAGGCCTAATTTCAGAATTTTTGGGGATAAATGTAAAGCAGAATTTAAAAACAAATGTTACAGAATTATGTCAAAAGAATTACCTAGAAAATGTGTTAAAAAGATTCCATATGTATGATTGTAAACCTATTTCAACTCCCATGGATCAGAATTTTAATTGTAAAGAGCTTGAAAATGATAAATGCAAAGGCAATATTGAGAACATCTGTAGAGAGATCGTTGGGTGTTTAATGTATGCAGCATCAGGCACAAGACCTGATATTTGTGTTGCCGTATCAATATTAAGTAGATATCAAGATTGCGCTAGTAACATGTTATTAATCAACTTAAAAAGGGTTTTGCGATACATTAAACACACATTGAATTATAGATTAGTTTATAAATGTGATGATAGCAATTTGGTTGGATTTTGTGATGCTGACTGGGGAGGGGACCTTCGAGACAGGAAGTCCACTACTGGTTACTGCTTCATGTATTCAAATTGCCTAATATCTTGGTGCTCTAAGAAGCAAAGTACTGTGAGTCTATCATCAGCAGAATCTGAATACGTGGCAATGAGCATGGCTGGAAGTGAGGCATGCTGGATTGCTAATGTGTTATGTGATTTCAATGTAAGTAATGTATGTCCTGCTATCATGCATTGCGATAATCAAGCTGCCATAACGATTGCCAACACAAATAGTGTTAAACGATTAAAGCACATTGATATCAAATATCATTATATAAGGGAACTGATTGAAAATAAAAAGATATGTATACAATATGTGACAACAAGAGATCAAATTGCTGATATGTTAACGAAGTCCCTCAATGGTAATACACTTTTAAAGTTTGTGAAGCTATGTGGTATGAATATGTAGATTATTCTTGGTTCAATGGCTTTCTTATTTCCTTTTGATGTGTAGGATAAATGTAAAAAGGGATGATTAAAACATATACCTTTTCAATTGTCACAAAATTTTGTTAATTAATGTTATTACATTGACGGGGGGTGTTAAAATAAAGTAAAGACATTACAATGTAATAAGAGTAGGATAGATAGTATATTGTATATCTCTCTCTCTCTAGTAGAAATCTGTCATGGCGGATCTTTGCTTGTAACCGAACGATTGTGTGTAATACAAATAAACTCTTTTCAAGTTAATTACGCTTCTATTTTATTTATATTCCATCTGTTATAGTAAATGTATTATTATACACAATTTACTTAGTAACCACATTTTTACATTTCACTTTTAGTCAATAGTCTAGCAAATTATATGTCTAGTACGAATACATCCTAAAAAAAGCTGTAACATAGTATTTCCTCTCAATATTTTGGGTCATTTGTGTAATATCTGCTGAAAAGTTGATAGGCGGCAGGCATGGCGATGGCGTAGTGGTTTTATGTAGACACCGAGTCAATACGTGAAAGGACATATCCTTTCATTGGGTGTTTGTAAAGTACTTGTGACAGACAAATCCTTATATAAAACTGCAGAGTTAGTATATTTATTTTAATACAAATCGCAATTTCTACCAGTCCGACTTTTTAGCGTTCGATAGCCTAATTATAAGAAGTTAGAGCAGATAATATAAGTAAGTATACGTATAGTGACCAGAAGGAGCGCCTTTTGAAGGCCTCTTGCACATAGAATTAGCATTGCCATTTAACGTGGCAATGCTGCCAGCCTTCCGGGAACACTGCCAGAAGGCCACGATGCGGAGGAATTTTATGACGCATTCATGTAAATAGCCCGTATATATATATATATAGCAGATATTACACAAATGACCCAAAATATTGAGAGGAATATATATATATTTATTTAATAAGTTTTAATGTGTAAGTTGTATTATAAATTATATTGTTAACTATTAAATATTGAAATTCTAAAAAAGTAAGTATACTTGTTAAAAAGTAGGTACTTCAATCAAACACATGCCTCTCTCTACTACTGACGTGTACACACCTCACGAGTTTCTTTTCGTTTCTGTCACCAAAACTTTTTTACAGACTCATTTTTTGGATGTTTCGTCAACCTTAGGATGGAGATAAAATCAAAATTATTTTATCAAAACATAGTAGTTGATGGCGTTCTATTCAAGAAATAGACAAATACTTCTATATATACATACATATACACATTCATACAAATATACAGTTACTAAGTGGAGATAATATAGTATCGGCAATATCGGTTTAGTATTTTTTGCGTGAAAGAGCAATAAACATCCATACACCTTCACAAAATTTCACGTTTATAATATTAGTAGGATTACAGCTGATCAAAAAGATATTTGACGACAGATGGTGTGCATAATGTGTATTATGCCTTAGCCCAGAATTAGTATGTCAGAGTTTATATGTATAAAACCGTTTCAGTTATCGTGGTTTTCGAGTTGTTTCGCTCAATTATACATTTCAACTTTCAGCATCATTTTCCATACCACGGCGGTACTTCGCTTCAAAGGTTGTCAGCCCCGTTAGCAACACATGCTCATGTTTCGCTACAATAACATTATTTAATACGTAACTAAGTATTGTTTTACAAATAAAATTATGTTTCCTTTGTATAACCAATGCTTATTCATCTAAAATATTTATATGAGATGTAAAAGCCGTGAAGCCTTATAATAACTATACTCAATTTTGCAAAATAGAAAGAATAATAAGGTATAAATAAGAATAGGCAGAATTGTACCTGGTCATTTAAATAATTAAGATATTTGTTTTTACTACTTTTATTTAGATAAAAGGTGTGTACGCCCAGAATCGAGGGGGGGCAGGGAAGGGCAGCTGCCTTTCCCTAGCTTTAGCAAGCTTATGTAGTACTAAGGTAATTTGGAGTCAAATTTTATATTCCCCCCCTCTATGGACCGACAAGATCATATATCCCCCCCCCCCCCTGGGATGACAAAAACAAATTTCCCCTCTCTCCCCGCCGAAGTTTTCCCTAGGGAGTATAGATCTAGTTCACTGGAATTGGCAAGCTTCCATAGGCTACGGTAACCGCTTACCATCAGGCTGTACCAGTATGCTTGTTTGTCACTGAAATTCTAAAAAAAAAAACTAATATATGAAGGTGAATATGAGTTTTTTACGCTTTCAGGCCTTAATTAACTAAAAAACTGATCATCATGAAATTGTTCATACAAGTTTTCAATTGCACAGAAAAATCCATAGAATACCTGTCACCCAAAAAAAGTTCTAATCTATATTCACGCGAGTCAAGCCGCGTGCACAAGCTACTAACTAATACTTTCTACGACTCAAGAGGTATTTGTTAGAAACGGTTAATCATTACCGTCTCTTGTCTGAAGCCATACAAAGAGGATTTACTTTGATTGGCGGTTCCAATTTAATTAGAATGGTGTTTCTTACTAAATCCCTGTGAAGTGGTCAAAGTATTTACAAACCGCAATAAAATGTTTGTGTTTGAACTGGATTGTCTAGATATTATTTGGGTTAATTTATTTTGTGGAAGATACAAATAAATTTCTTATTTTGCATGGCTAAGATGCTGAGATATTTTTGATGAATGCTGATCTTTTTATTTGTTGAAGGAATTTTTAATTGATACTTGTTTTCCTTCCTATTGAAGTTTCTGGTAACGTCACGTAATAAAGTAATCATCAGGAATATAACTTGCGGAAGGTATTATTTTAATATGAAGTTTTCTTCAAATGTTTGACCTGTTTAAGAATATCCTTCGAGTTCAATGTAAAGAAGTGATTTTGTGGACAGGTCGGAAATCGATTTAGAAAACACTTGATTGTATATCAATATAGAAAAACAAAATACTAAAGAATAAAAACATACATAAAAAACAAACACATTATAAATCTTAGACAGTATAATTATAAGAATACCTAATGAACGACTATTCGACGACGGTGCTAAAAGTTCCGTGTGTTCAATAGGCTGTTAGGTGAGAAACGCTACAGGCTATAACATAACACAACGCTATGGCCCATGGGAGCGGAGTTACAACCATACAAATACTAAGTGTGGAACTGAGGGGCACATATAGCATCGAAAATATGGATAAGGACCACAAAGATGTCATCTTAACAAATAGAAGGAAATTACACAATTTTGTATTTCCAAGTCGAATTATGTTCCTGATTTATTCATCTCCGGGAGTTACGAAGGTTTGCCCTAATTGCTTATACCTACCTGCTTATATATACCTTCACAACGCCTAAGGAACTTTTATTTACGATTTCATTCCGTAACTTTGAAAGTTTGTATTCTTGCTGGCCATAAATCTGGCCTTCCCTCTCCCTCAGCTGTCTACTTCGGTCCAAGTGTAAATCGTCAAGGTCACCAGCCCATTACGTCTTCCCTTCGTCTATATAATTGTTTATTGTAGCTGAATATTTGTTATTGATATAAAGGTTTAATAAGTCAATATATTTACATAATAGGTCAAGGTTGAAGTTAGGATCTCGTATAAAAAATAACATGGTTTTAGTTTTCAAGGATATTATGGGTAGTTTGTTTAGTTATTCAAAGTTCATTTTTCTTCTAGTCGTCTAGATTGTTAAAAGCCACATTTTTCTAAGTATAGTATAAAATAAAAAAAAATCTTTGTATGTTTATGCGTGTTCTTAGAACCCATATAACAAAATCTATTTAGTTTGGACCTAGATAGCGACGTGTATATATCCGTGGATATTATGTCATTGTGTTTAATGTGTCGTCGTAGAATGAAAAATAGTACCTACCTGCTTTTATTTAGAAGGTTCAAACTTCAAAACTCGTTGTACGTAAAGCTTTCGGCAAGTAATTTAGAAGAATAAATTCTGAACAAGTATGAGCTTCTGCAGAAGAAGTCTCATGCCAGAACCAATACTTAACATTCTTACAAAAATGTTCTCAACGTCGCATCAGGGGAATTTGCCCGCCTAAGGTTAATCGGAAACCATGCCACAGCTGTTGCAACACCAAAATTACAGACACGCGCATTACACTCTATATCACAGAGAGGCAGAGGTGCATTAAACACCCACATTTTGCCAATATACACTTAATAGGGAGCAAGCCTATTCCGTCAACCAGGCTCTTTGGGAATTAAAGATAGAAAAATTGGAAGTATATTAAATAGGAAAGGTAGGTTAGAAGGGAATGCAATGAAAGGAAAGTGCTATTGTTTACATACCTCAAACCGGCAGTGAATCAATGCTTGCATTGCTTTTCGCCGCGTGAGTGAGGTTACCGGAGGTACTAGCCCTTCCCTCTCCCCTATTCCCATCCTTCCCCTCTAATCCCCCTCTCCCATCTTCCCGCTCTTCCCCTATTCCCACCTTAAAGGGCGGCAACGCACTTGTAACACTTAAGTTACAGGTGCCTATGGGCGGCGGTAGTCATTTACCATCAGGTGACCCCTCTGCTCGTTTGCTCCCTATACCATAAAAAAAAAACCTGTACACAACATTCCTCTAACACCAGACAACACCACACACATTTTTGGTTATTCGACGTGTCCGAATATCACCGATCGTGTTCTGTGATCCCACCCATATAAATGCTAAGAAACATGACACTTCTCTACAACAGCTTCGTACTTCCATTGATGGTTTAGGAGTATGGTACAAATGAAAACAGCAATGGCAGACTAACTCATATATTATTACGGTTGTTCTTTTATAATATATTGTGTACTGCTACAATGGTGACAACTTCAAATGAAGTCACAAATAAATATCGACGATATCAGTCTATCAAGCTATCTATCAAAACGTATCACTTGCATCGCGTGACTGGTTTAATTAACATGAAGCGATAATTGCGACTAACCACTGTTCGCTGTAGGATTCTGTTCGTGGTATTAATGTTAAATTGACATGGTTGAAAAATCGTTTTAATGGACATTGGTTTGTGGAATATTCGAGTAATTTTTATTTTGAAACCTTTTATAGTTCGTATGTAAATATAGGATGATGTTTATGTATCTTTTTCGTAGGGTTTTTTAGTTATTAAAAACATTGCTATCTGTGTTACTCATTTGAACCTGAAATCTTCCCCAATCGCTCCAATTTTTGGAAATGACTTAGTAGTATGTGATCCTTCTACTTCTATATAAAAAACAGATTTTTACATACTTAGCGTGCGTGATATCTCTAGTCTTTAAACAGTACAGCGACCGGTTACCATCAGGCAGGCATTTATTGCCACTTAAGTGGTATACAAAATGAAACGTTTACGAGATCAACTGAAATCTAACAAAACAATGCAAAGCATTTTATTGCATTGTCACGGAAGTCACTTAAATAAAAAATAAAAAATCAGCTCAATCGGTTACAGGGAACGGGTATAAAATTCAGTTATAAGATTTGCATACCTGCTATAAGGCCAGGTAAATAAAATCTTGTACAAATACTTTTTAATTAACATACCATAAAATGTCTTAATTTAACATTAACATAACCATTTTCATAACATTAACATGGCCTAACTAACCCATGATCTCGTCCGCGGCAATTGAAGTCTGCATCTTTAGTTCTAAGTGCTCTTTTGATAAGCAAAATACATTTCTTTCATTCTATCGCAACTGAAAAGAGCAGGCGTCCTCCTGTAATTGGAGTGTAATTCACTGTCGCGTAGTGGAAGCAGCTTCTACAATAAAAGTTGACGTTCAATAGCAGTGGGTCATATTGCACGGCCACTCTTAATTCGATTCACAACGTCAATTAAACGCTCATAGTATCATACGATGCAACAATTTCTCTGGTGACTAATCACCTATGACTGCACTTGTTGTAATGAAGGTCTTGCACATTTTCACCACTTAAGGTTCTTAATTCATGACTTGTCACCATTCATCGTTCATTCATTCTTCAAGTAGCGTCATGGAATTCAAATGAAATTCCACTTTATATTTCCATGCTATTTCCAAATTTAATCAGAAATCTTGTGTTAGTGATTCCAGCCATAGTTTTAGAACCGTAACTTGTAGTCAGACGGTCTCTAAGATCTATTCCCTAGTACGTAAGAAATTAACTTCGTCGAGAATCTAATAAGATACCAGATGTTTCATTTCAAAAAGGTGCCTCCTAAAACAGTCTCTTTGCTTCAGCAATAGGGTATATATTACAACGGCGATGGAGCTATTAAGGATGCACCCCAAAAAGGAGGGTAACGACTTAAGTTCCCACTGGAGGTAATTGGGGAACTTCATGCAAGACCCACTTTCGACTTTTACTAAATGTTACTTTTATTAGGGCCTGCCTCCACATCCATTTGTGATTATTCTCGAGAGTTAATTAAAATTTTGAGCAGCGAATTTAGCTTTTACTTGAAAAGAGGTCTGAAATAAAGAAACGTTCTAGGAAATTGGAGTGCATCTGCATCGGACGTAATTTGAATTCAGTTGGAGTAGATTTCGTCGATTTCGAACAATCTACCGAAGTGGACCACGTTCTGTAGGGAGACAAAAATGTTGTTCATTTCGGTACTTTATAGTGAAACGTCTGCGTTTGTCATGAAAGTTTCATCATTTTATTGGTCTGATGGATTAGGTCCCTGAATGGAGCCCTTATAAGTCCCAGGCGCGTTTCTTACGTAAATAATATAATAGCGAAATGCTGGATGCAATCGAGACTGAACCACTGAAGCGTCGGAGGGTGTTTGAGTTGGAAGCCATATTTCTGAATCTCACTTTTGTATATATTATTTATAAACCGGTGTGAAGATGGTTGACTAATTCAATAATATCTGCGACTGCATAAAATAATCCCCCTTTAGGTTGGAAAAGTTGTTAAAGGTTTTAGCGGCATGTTCAAGGTAGGTACTTTAACAAAAAGACTTTTTTGAAAGAGAAGAGAGTTTTACTAGAAATTATCGTGCATTTAATTGCAAAGCGAGCTGGATCTGAAACAGCATACACTTTAGGTAAGTCCGGTGATAAGTTCCACTTGTCGACTAGTACCTCAGTAGTTCTTAAGACTGAAAACTCGCTCCTAGCACATTCACTGGAATCTTCCAGATCTTACTCTTAAAGGAGACTGGAACGCTCTACCGCAGGAAATCAGGATGGCACCTAGTCGCCCATCATTTAAAACAAAGGTTCATGCTCTCTTCTTCCGTAAACTAGCAGAATCATCAGAACAGTAAAAAAAAAATGTTTATGTATCTATTATTATTTATATAAAAGATACATAACCATGATAGATAGATAGATACATACATGAATATATTTATATATTATCTATATTCACATATAAATATATATTTATTTCTTCTGATATTACACTCATTCGTATGCTTTCCAATGCACCTACTTCATTATTTTCTACACCACCTGAAGGTAGACTGGCAGAGAATGCCTTTGGCATTAAGTCCGCCTCTGTACATATTGTGCATGAAGTATTAAGTAAAAAATAATAAAAGAATAACACAGAACTGCACAATCAATAAAATTGGCGTGATGATACTTTTATCTTACAAATATTATAAAAGCGAAAGTTTGTGAGGATAAAGGATGATATAGATTGTAGTCTGGATATAAGATCTGGATAAAACATAGGCTTTTTATTCCGACAATGTACGGTTACCATTTGATACACATATAGGTCTGCTGATGCCATCAGAATTATAAATACATACAAGTCTGTGTCAATATCGAACTACAATATTTCTACCTTAATCCGATTACATTCTGCATGAACGAAGGTATGAGTTATGATCGCAAATCGGAATGAAATATTTTTAGTGTGAAATACGTGTCTATAAAAAAAAACTGAATGAAGAAATTGCTCTTGTATTAAAAGTTTAGAAATGTTTTCTTGACTGTCTAAGGACTTATCAGCTTCGTCAAGTGCTGCGACGTCAGGGTCGTAGGTTCGATTCCCGATCAGTGAATATTTTTGTATGTCTACATTCCTTGGGTCTTTCTATGTGTTCTGTAATATGTACAAAAAATAATAAAATATCATAGTAATGATATTCTGAAACAAAGCGCTATGTGGACCAACGGAAACTTTAGCTTGTGGAATGAGTTCTAGAACAAGGCTAAACATACTTATATACATTGTTTTTGTAAATACATACAAATTATACAATTAAATACACAGACCAGGGCAAATACACATATTTGAATTGAGTCGCTATTCATTTAACAGAGTTGTAATTAAAGTAAGTTTACGAAATTTACAATTAATTACTACCACTTCGAGGAAGTAGCGCTGATATTCTGCTAACACCTAGTGCTGTACACGGAGGGAACGCAGCCAGGTTATTACAATGAGAGAGAAAAGAAGAAAATAACAAGTACCTGACAAATAGTAATGCGTGTACTACTTATGCAGAAACTAAACGCATTGGTTCCGCCAGTTTTATTAAATCTGTGCTTCCGTATGAAATATTAGACGATTTCTTAATTGACTGCACGGGTGGCTGAATGGTTAAAGTGGTCGCCTCGCCACTATTCCGCGCCGAATGTTGTGTATTCGATTCCCACCCGGGCCAAACATTTGCATGATCCACAAAAAGTTGTCTGGACTCTGGAAGTTCTTTGTGTCCGTTGTTTCAATGTTTGTAAAGTCCCGCATGAGAAGTATAAACCTTATAAGATTTACTTTAGGCGGAATACTCTGCTTAATATATCTTCCTCTGCATGATATAATTTGAAGGATTACATGTTTTTTACATAAAGATATTTGTATATTTCATATAAATGTATAACTGAATATCAATCATATGTTGTATGTATTCATATAAATATTATGTTTGCCTCAACAACAAGGCATCTGTTTTGCATTGGATTTTGTCTGGCCTAACTGTTATTTCAGACGTTCACATGTTGTCTCCTAGCTTTTCTGAGCTTAACTCGGCGAAACACAACGCTTTTAACTTGCTTTGACCAATATCAGCGAAGAAATAGTGACTTGACGTAATACTAATTTGAATGAATAGGAGTGACGTAGTGCGGAAACAATCACATTATTATAAACTAATGCACAGACGAATACTTTGAACATAATGCATATCAACATAGAAAGTTACATTCATGATACGTCTTCCACACCATATCAATATCATAAAACAAATATTTTCTAGTTGAGAGAGCATCATTTGGAGGCCTAGTTTAGCAACTTCCTGTTTACCTAAATGTACTGATCATGTGTTATGTTTATGGTAATATTTTGTACAGTATTACATATTCATAGATTACGATTTGGTCTACAGCTCACTGCTTACGTGACGATGGCAACCAGTGATGAAAGTCACTATACATATGCAAATTTTAGGAAAACTTCAGTATGTAAACATTTGATTGTACTAACTTTTAAACTTTCACGTTCCAGTGGAATATGATAGACAGATTGATTGATTGTTCCATGATATACTTAATTGTGTATCTATTTATCCTAGTAATATTGTAAACATGAAAGAATGTCAGGATGTACATAGGCTGCACTAAAAGTATCGGGAATGGAATATTTCCACTGTCTGTGTCATATTAAAATCTTTTCTATTGAAAACACCTTGGTTTTAAAAATCGAATACCATTTATTTATTTAAAAAAAGATTCTCGGTCTTATCACAAGGTTTTGTCAAACTTGTTTAGTCGTTGAGAAAATGGAATTGACTCGAGAAAATTCAAGAGCGATGATTTATTATGACTTTCGAAGTGGTTTAACGCAAAAACAGTGTGTTGGCCGGATGATTTCTGCATTTGGTGATGAAGCCCCATCCAAAACCACAATTTATCGCTGGTTTTCTGAATTTCAACGTGGACGTGTCAAGCTCAGTGATGATCCCCGTCAAGGTCGTCCAAAACTGCAGTCACCCAGAAAACGTTGATGCTGTGCGTAAGCTGATTGAGGAAGATCGACATGTGACATACCGCGAAATTCAGGCAACTTTAGACATTGGCATGAGTCAAATACAAATAATCTTGCATGAACAATTAGGTGTAAAAAAGTTGTTTTCCCGAGGGATACCGCATTCGCTCTGTGAAGAGCAAAAAGCGGCTCGCGTTACTTGGTGCGTCAGAACTCTCGAAAGATTCCACGCAAGATCCTCAAATGCTGTATACAACATCGTATCAGGTGACGAATCTTGGATATACGCGTACGAACTCGAAACAAAAAACCAGTCACGAGTTTGGGTGTTCGAAAATGAGTTAAAGCCAACAAAAATTGTTCGTTCACGGAGTGTTGCAAAAAAAATGGTGGCCACGTTTGTCTCCAAAACCGGCCATGTTGCGACTATTTTTCTTGAGGGACAAAAAACGGTTAATGCAGAATGGTATGCTAGCATTTGTTTGCCTCAAGTCGTTTCTGAACTCCGTAAAGAGAACTGCAACCGCCGCATCATCCTCCATCACGACAATGCGAGTTCTCACACCGCGCACAGAACAAAAGAGTTTTTAAAGCAAGAAAACATAGAATTATTAGACCATCCGCCGTACAGCCCCGACCTAAGCCCTAATGATTTCTATACTTTCCCTAAAATAAAGAATAAATTGCGTGGTCAGAGATTTTCATCACCTGAAGAAGCTGTGGACGCCTACAAAACGGCCATTTTGGAGACCCAACCGCCGAATGGAATGGTTGCTTCAATGATTGGTTCCATCGTATGGAAAAATGTGTCAAATTCCGCGGAGAATACTTCGAAAAGCAAAAAATACATTTTTAAATAGTAATGTTGTGTCACTTCCTTGATTCCCGAAATTTTCAGTGCCGCCCTCGTATGTATGTATGGATATTTGTTACTCTTTCGCGCCAAAACTATTAAACTAAATAGCTGGAGACCTGGATTAACATATAGGTTACTTTTTATCCCGATATTCCAACGGGATCCTGACTTACGCAGGTGAAACCGCGGGGCGCTGCTAGTACGATAATAATTTCATTGCACGGAAAATATTGTTCAAATATATATATAGATATTATTACAAATTTAATGGAGTATCGCGCAGAATCCAGTTTATTTTTTTTAAGGATTCTAGTAACGTGGGTCACTAGGCGATGGGATGGGTGACCATTCTTAACACATTGAGACCCCTCCGTGTCTCGGAAAGCACGTTTAGACGTTGATCCCGGGTGCCATACGAAAGTCTGTGGCATTCGTTACGGGTAGTTGAGGCCTAACTATAGAAATTCGATATTGCCTAATATGTACTTGAGTTGTGGAGGTCTGATGGCAGTCGCTTATAATATCTAAGTTCGGTCGTATTGTATTTAGACTGAAAGCCGACCCCAACTTATTCTGAAAAGGCGCGGAGGATGATATCCTAGTCTAATATTTAAAAGGTTGCTAAAAGTTAAATGGTTATGATTAAACCAATTGCTAACTGATATGGACATCAAATCCAGGACCTCAGCACGACAGTTGAATACGAGTACATTACAATGCACAACCTGTTTTTCACGCATTCTACAAACGAATAACAAGACCTATGAATTCTAGAATGTATCCATTAATAACTGAAGTAAACGTAGTCACAGATCGGAATTATGATTTACCTTCATTGTGATTAATAATCATGTTTTTTGTGCCAACTAGAAATAGACCCTCAATCGGCTAACAACTTTATATATTACTCTATCTTTGTGTCATAGTCATAACGAACAGTTCAAAGTTTATGGATAAAAAGTACAAGTAGTTAAGGATATAAATATAAAAGTGTATATGGGAGCTACATCTGCCAACAAACTGTTTTACAGTTTGGCAGAAGTAATACTTCTTGTAAAATGAAAAAAATAAAAAAAAATAAAAAAAAAAACTATTGACAATAGATCTCGTGCTTTAGATATAAATATTTCAGTGAGTTTTCTTTTTAACTGTTTTTTGATTTGTCAAAAAAATAACACTTACCCACAAATTTATGTATTTGTTAAATATGATCTTAAAGATTTCTGAAAACTTGATTACATGGTTTACTGCGATATTTTCTCAGTAGGGATTGGCCTGTAACTGGACCAATACAGTCTGCTGTAACGGACATATTGCCAGAACTTAATTATGTTCCCTTTACGACAGGTCGTAAAAAATAAGGTTAGAGCCATTGGAGTCGATTTGGGCCAATATGGCCCAGTAGTTTTATGAGATGATCACAATTAGTTTAACATGTGGGTCATTCCTCATAAATAATAATACCACCTATCTAAATTGTCACTTCTATCTAAAAATTTGAATCTATGACGGCTTATGTGACGCGGCGGTAGCGCATTCGGCTGTAACCTTAGCGTGTTTGAATCCTGCTCAGGGTAAATATTTGTTTGTATGAATATGTCTGGGTTTTTCTATATCTATTTTGTATATATGTATTTGCAACAAAAGCATCTAATTTATTCGTGGGAGAGCCATGCTTCGGCACGTATGGGCCGGCTCGACCGGAGTGATATCACGGCCTCACAGAAAACCAGCAGTGAATCATGCTTTTCAGTGAGTGAGGTTACCGGAGGCCCTAACCCTTTCCTCTCCCTCTCTCCCTTCCTCACCCCTTTTTCCCCTTCCCCTGCTCCCACCTTAAAGGCCGGCAACGCACTTGTGACTCTTGGGTTGCAGGTTCTCATGGGCGGCGGTAGTCATTTACCATCAGGTTATCCGTCTGATCGTTTGCCCCTATACCAAAAGAAAGTATATTTTTAATGAAGCAAACAGGAGGGGTGTTATAAGTTTAACGTATGTGTAGCATTATAACTCTAAAACGGATGGAGCGATTTTGTTTTCGATCAAGTTACCTTTGACTTGAGCGAGCTATAAGCTATAATTAAATAAAACCTGATCAGTCGTGATGTGATGCCCCTTTTCTAATCGTTGGAAGGATTTTTGAGGCGAAGGTATTTTAAATTTATATTTGTTCCATGTTCTAAAATACACGGTATAAGCTATCTTTAATTTGGGTCTAGATACTCTGTAGTATTTCCTAATATATTATTATTTCACTTTCATTGTAAAGCCAAACATTCACTCAAAAAATTATTCACTAATTTTGAACAATTTGTTCGCCACCTTTAAATGCATTAGAGCGTTTTTGCCACCGAATAATTTTTGCAAATTAATTATATTAATTTGGGGGTTGCAGACAAATACTTCCCCTTCTCGTTTAGCTTTAAATTAATAGACATAACTTAAAATTAACGAGGAGGCTTTGTGCTTCCATTGAAATCTTTTGCGGTTTATCCGCCTACCAGTTCTTTGGTTTTCTATAGACAAATTATTTGGTAGGTATTCCTTAACAATTACGACCATGTTTTGTGTATGAATTAAATTCGAAATTAATTAAGAAATAATGACGAAACGCGACGTGAAATAATAGAAACCATTTTACACTATAAGTATAAACCTTCCTTTTGAATCACTCTATCTATTGATGAAAACCGCATTAAAATCCGTTGCGTAATTTAAAAGATCTAAGCGTAAAGAGGCTCAAACTGCGTAAAGCTACTTTTTTTGTACTATGTTAAGATAGGTACAACTTCTTTCGGTTAATTAAATTATATAACTAATAGACATAGTAGACAAGCCCTCACAAAGACAGACAAACAATTTTAAAATTTATAATATTAATTTTATTAATCTATACTAATATAATAAAACTTAAAAAGAAGTGCTGTACGTGCTGTAACATCACGCTTCGACCCATACGAGCAGAGTAGCGACCATAAACGTAGATAAAACCACGAGGACGAAGTATAAGATATATTAATTAATACCTACATGTAATTTAATTTGTCCACAGGTAAGTCATCAATCGATTGGTAAAACTCAATTACTGGATGACGTGTAATTGCTGTGATAAGTAAGCATAAAGTGTTAGTAATGTCTTGCCAAACATAGCTAAGTGAGGTACAATCCACCACTTTACCACCATTACCACTTCTATGGTTACCTACTCACTTTTATTATTGACTGGCCTGTTGGTCTGGTGGTTAGTGACCCTGACTGCTAAGCCAGAGGTCGTGGGTTCGATTCCCACCCAGGACAAATAATTGTGTGATGAGCACGATAATTTGTTCTGTGTCTGGGTGTAATTTATCTATAATATGTATGTATTTAGAAATATATAAGTATGGTTTATCAGCAGTCTGGTTACCATAGTACATTCTCTGCCTAGTTTGGGATCAAACGACCGTGTGTAAGATGTGTGAAGTTATTATTATTATTAACCGACGAAGCACTAAACGTGCTGGTCGGATACAGTTAAAAAAACATAAAATAGCTATAAATAAACTTAATTTTTAAGTGAAAGAGATAATTGGTACTCCACCACTGTGCACTTCTCAAGAAACTTTTTGCCTTGCCTTGTCGCCTGCGGTATTTCCGGATAATACGACCTTCAAACCTTCAAGAAAAGAGCGCACTCCCACCTCAAAGGCCGGAAACGCACTTGTTACTCTTGAGTTCTCTTCGTCTGATAAAAATCTTAATCAGCAAACTCGCATAAAATCACTTTAGTTTCTCTTACATTCTTCACAGAAAAAAGGAGATGAAAGCATACCTCTGTTATTAATGAAAGACAGAGATGGCGTTCTTATACAATTCACATATTTTCAAGTGCGTTCGTTCAACTTCATTGCACCACCAAGATTCATCAAGACGTAGGTATTTAAAATGAATTAAGTTTAAAATGCAATCAAGAATTTAATTTTCAACGTTAACTTTGTAATTTTAAACATGCATGTGTCATTAAATATTTTACAATATATGAATAAAAGATTGTAATGTAAAGAATATGTAAGTAGTTATTCAAAGTATACGGTCAACTCACATGTTAGTGTAATTCGGCTCTTTTTCAGCCTGACTACAGCCAGCGGAATGACAGCGGTTCTTTATCAAAGACTTGTCGCGTCGTTACAACACCTGACTCCCTCTAGGGTCCCCTACTACTACTAAACTAAATGTAGTACGCCCGCAAATCTATAAGAAAATAGAAATATTTGTATACAAAATAATATCTTTGCACATCAACACGTAAGATAAAACCTAAAGTTTCTTACAAAATTGAGTCAGCGAAGTATTATTTTTATGCAAGAACAGCGTCGTTACTTTTTCGAGGGCACGCCCGTCTCCCCTGGCAACGTAATTCCCCTATAATCCCCTTTATTTTAGCTTTCATCCCTTCGCACCTACCCTACGTACATTATTCGTCAGCTCTTGGTAGGGTGTGCGTCACACCGTTGCAAGAAATCGAGTAGAAGAATGTGTTATTTGAATAGTGCGAAGAAAACAAAATTTTTATTTTAAGTTCGGGCCTCTGGCCTTATCATGCGGTTTGATATGTTTTTTTAGGGATTTTTTCTGTAACAAAATGTTAAGCAATATTCTTTGTATTTAGGTGAAAGTCCGTTTTCTCACAATGTTCTAAAAATATATTCAATAATTAGAACATAGTGTTCACTGCACGTGGTGCTTTCTAGTTCAGTTGCTTTCATTAGGGCAAACATTTGCTGTGCCTTACCTTCTTAACAATTATTTATTATTTCAATATTAATTACTTCGTCTTTATTGTAATATCTCTCGGCCTTTGAAGTCAAACATTAATTGTTTACTATTAATTTAAATGGACATGACAGTATCTCTTATTTGATAATTATATTACTTAAAGATTTTAAGAAAATAATTGTTAACAAACAAGTTGTGGGTCAATCAAACAAATATTATCTGCATTATTGTGTACAATTTAAGTTGGGAGAACTGTTGATTTACGTCGTTTATTGAGTAGCTAGGTCACTGTTTAAACAGTTTCGTCACGACAAGTGTCAATTAATTATACCTACTCAAAGCATGATTGTATTTTGCTTCGAAATCATCGTCGTCGTCGTTTGTTCAGATAATTATGGAAGTACCATACTTCCATAATTATCTGAACAAAAACTTCTCGGTCTCGCCGGTCTTTCACTATCCAACTATCGCTTAGAGCAGTCCTTAGACCCACATAAGAATCGTTTTTTTTTAAGTAAGTAACACAATGGAAAGCTTATTGAAGACAGACAGTTAAAAATTAAATTTTCAACATCCCAACTAACATTATAAATGCAAAAATACGTTTGTTTGTTACGCTTTCACGCCTTAACTACTCAACCGATAATAATGTAATTTTACGTACATGTTGCCAGGGGTACACATGAGGACATAGAATACCTTTCGTCCAGAAAAAATAGTGTTTGGAGGGATAGAAATGTATCTTTTACGCGAGCCAAAAGTACGTAAACAGATGCAAATATAAAATAAACAATAGATATTCAGATTACATTTTTGTTCATCGGTAGCTCACTTGAGCTTTGATATTCAATAAATATATGTTTCTTTTGTGTTTGTACTCAAGACAAAATAATACCAGTGTAGGCATATGTAGATATATAATGATACAGCGAGCGTGCCACTCTACTTCTTGGCATCCAAAATATCACTCTGGGCGCGAATGAGCTACGCTTGCGTTAATTTAATATTTTATTATTACGCGACGGTGTGACAGCGGCCTACCGCGATAAGTCGTTACCCAAGAATTTGTCTATTGAAATGCCCGCCCTTATATTCCTGTCAAACCGCCCCATCTTGCATGAAAATGCATTTTTTAAATAACCAAATGCAGTTTACGCTCTCATTATTATGTTTTCATATTTTGTATCGTCTATAAATCAATTGAAATTTAACAATGGACTGGAATTACAATTATAATTACTGTTTGTGGAATACCATTTTGGGTAATAAATCTGTGTAAATTCAATGTAATGGGATTGGTAGTTAACTGGAGGAAAATATTATTATTTGGGGATAACAATGCAGTAACTGCTTATACGTATTTTACGTGGATTAAGTCAAATCAAATCAAAATCATGTATTTTAATTAAGCTGATCTTGGATATTTTTGAAATGTCAGGAGTAGGAGTTAGTCAGAATAAGTCAGTCGTGAAGCTAGTTGCCTGTTCCAATTCATAGATCATATGAAGAAGAACAGGCAAGAATCTCCGTGGACACTGTTTCTCAACATGTTAGTTTTTTAATTTTTTTGTTACAGTACTTATAGGTTAAAATTATATATGAGGAAAATGTAACAAAATAATAATAATAATAACTCCACACACATATCACATACGGCCGTCTGATTCCAAACTAGGCAGTCTGTACTATGGTAACCAGACTGCTGATAAACATACTTATATATTTCTAAATACATACATATTATAGATAAATTACACCCAGACACAGAACAAATGATCGTATTAAGTGGTAAGTAGATAGTATAAGTAATAGTAGTTCAGAGTTGACCAGCCCCAACTAAGGGTTCTTGAGCATGACGCACGCGTAAGCCATCATCCAAGTCAATCATATTGAAGGGAACCGGACAATCTGGCACACGGCACCATTAGCAGGATTTCTAGGCAAGCATGTCATAATTTGACTGGCCTGTTGGTCTTGTGGTTAGTGACCCTGACTGCTAAGCCAGAGGTCGTGCGTTCGATTCCCACCCAGGACAAATAATTGTGTGATGAGCACGATAATTTGTTCTATGTCTGGGTGTAATTTATCTATAATATGTATGTATTTAGAAATATATAAGTATGTTTATCAGCAGTCTGGTTACCATAGTACAGGCTCTGCCTAGTTTGGGATCAGACGGCCGTGTGTTAGATGTGTGAAGTTATTATTATTATTATTAATTAAAACTGCCAGGCATAGAAAAAAACTGAATAACTACTACGACTACACAGTTGTCATATTTATAGCCAGTTGCCAGTCAAATAATAAATACATATATTTATATTATTTTTACTTAATTATATTCTAAATCGTTAGGCGATAGTCATACATTGCTCGTTTGAGAAACGCTTTTATACTTACAGACGCTTACGAAAAAATAAGGTGTTATACAGAGTTGGGATTACCTTTATTGTAGCTCACTCACTAAGATCGCATTAGCCGCCCATACAAACGAATTAATGACATTAAGCTGTTTTCACTGTCCTGAAACACCTGTTAATGCTTTCTTATACTTGTGGAAATTGTTCTTGCAATTCAATTAACGTGACCAAAGGAAAGGTGTTGTTTCTCAGGCGTAACTACATGCTGTTTAATTGGTGATCATATTCGAGGAAATCTTTGGTGTTATATTCATTTAATGTGTTTTATGCCCCTGAAATACAATTTAGCAGTTCATGATTTTAGTTTTATTACTGTTTATTGAATAGTATATATTATACTACTACTACTAGCAGCGCCCCGCGGTTTCACCCGCGTAAGTCCCGATCCCGTAGGAATATCGGGATTAAAAGTAGCCTATATGTTAATCCAATTCTCCAGCTATCTACATACCAAGTTTCATGGCAATCGGTTCGGTAGTTTTGGCGTGAAAGGGTAACAAACATCCATAAATCCTCACAAACTTTCACGTTCATAATATTAGTAGGATTGGGACCCATTACATCGGTATATGTTCTAGCTATCTATTACAAATGTTCAGGAATTTAAGAAGGGCTTTTCTTTATTTTCTTATGATAATTTCGAACTTACTTCCGTTATTGTTGCCTTACATAGATGTTAATACAAAAATGGATTAAGGTCTGTTTCCAAAAATAACATGTAGTGTATTGTTAGTACGGGGCACGGGGTTCGTGTCAATGTAAGCTTGAGTGGGATTAATGCAGATTTACCAAACCTTCGAAAACAGAGATTCTGAGGTGTGTAGATGTCCCTACGATGTTTTTGTTATTGTTAATGTGATATTAATTTGTACAACGCATATATTTCTTAATTTAAAGAAAAGAAGACGGGTTTTAGTTAGCGTCTAGTAACTATTCAAAACAAGTTACTTACAATGTAGGAAACACGACGAGGATCTGCCATCCCGGCAGAGCAATACAAGTCTACTATATACATTTATAGGGGACTTTTATAGAATTTCACAAATATTTAGATTTTTATAGCAAAATTAATGCTTTTTCTTGTTTTTGGGACCCTGATAAAATCGAATTTGAACATTGTTTCCGTTGTGTCACAAACGCACCCGCAATATCAAAGACGTACCTACTTGGACTAGGCCAGGCAAGGTGTGTTTTAATCTGATTCCTTCCATTTTAGAAATTTTTATCTTAATAATGTCCGGACCGGAGACGATAGTCAAAAGCTATAATTTGAAGGATAAAGTGGAAGCACATGAATGTCAAACCACATCTGAATTGACAACAGCCTTCTGTATAAGTGATTAAACAATACTAATTCATTTACGTCCAATTGAGTATTGGCTGACTAAACAGTAATGAAATTGCGTTAAAGCGCGCTCTAACTTATTCAATAGGCACACAAATGAGGAGATTTTGAATAGAATTGTCACTTGTGATGAAATTATGTATGAAAACGTCTGTCGCACTGGTTGAACTCAGTGGAGGCGCTAAAATGTCTCAAAGGAAGAATTAGTCTAAAAAAAGTTCTTTGGGAGTGTATGGGGGACTTGGGGCTCTACATGAAATAACCATAACCATAGTTATTCTTATTCTAACTTAGCTTGCATAGCGTTTCTGGCTATACTTCTAACATATTTACTTCTAAAAGACTTTCAAAATAAAAATCAGACAAGTGCGAGTCTGACTCGCGCACCGAGGGTTCCTAAACAAACAAACTTATTTGTAGATAGTACATTCATCTCGGGAATTAATTCACGAAGATTTTTGCCCGTCTTTTACGAAAGCCTTAAGTTTGCAGTTGTAAAATTACTTTCCCATACATCGATGTACAACTAAGTCAACTTTTCAGCCGCAAAATATAGGTTTGTAATCACAAAAAATATTTTTTATGTAACTCTTAAATGGTCGTATCTTTTAATTGCGTTGACTTAGAAGCTTAATTTTTTTACAGCTTCAATGGAACGCTGACATAAGTATTTGGTATTAATTTCAACTTGAAGCGTCCACGGATTCCTGAGAAAAATGGGCTTGACAGACAGACTGACAGACGGACTACAAAGTGATCCTATAAGAGTTCCTTTTTAGGCACGGAACCCTAAAAAAAAAACTTAAAAGTAGCGTCACACTTTAATAATCATGAGCAGGAGCTAGGCCATTGGTGCCTAAATAATTGAAAGCGGCGGTAGCGTAATGGCTAAGGCGTCGGACTTGCGATCGAGTGGTTGCGGGTTCGAACCCCACCCAGTGCACTACTGACGTGAACCCACTCCTAACACAAGCATTTAGCTTAGCTGGAGGGGTTAACAAGAATACTAGTAATGTGTGATCCACGTTACTAGTAGTCTTTAAAAAAAAAAAAAACTCAAATATTGAAATTGAATAATATAAGTTTTATTACTTCCCTACTTTACGTAATAAAGAATCTTCTACAAATACTCTCTAATACCTTCTATTGGAAAAATGGAATATGGACACAAAGCCAGGTTTACGGCCATTCTAAAGGAACGTCTTCCTACAATAATATATTGACTGACAAAAGGCTTGCGATACGTTGCAATAACTGAAACGCATTATAAACAACAATGGCCTCCAGCAAATGATATTCGATTCTCCGACTGTGCACAACTACAAGCGTATATAGTGTTCCCTCTCTCCCTCTCGAAATCAATTCAGTTCTATAATTATTGTTTTGTTGTCTTTATTCTTTAATACAATTATAAGACATAGTGTGACAATTATATGTATTGTGTTGTGTGTACACATAATATTGTGTTGTCATTGTCATTTTAAAATGAACGGTTATAGAACAAAATTAAAGGCCGTTCTTTTGAAAGTTCCGATGTTTGACTATTTTAGGAGGAGCTTAATTCGGTTTCGCTTTTGTATGTCACCGACTGTCTTTGTCCTTTGGGAACCAATTTTTTTGATTTTAGTTTTAAGAAATCCCACTAATATTATAAATGTGAAAGTTTGGAAGGATGGATGTTTGTTACTCTTTCACGTCAAAACTACTGAACCGATTGCGATGAAAATTGGTATGTAGATAGCTGGAGACCTGAATTAACATACAGGCTCCTTTTTATCCCGATATTACCACGGGATGGGGACTTACGCGGGTGAAACTGCGGGCGCTGCTAGTAGATTATACTTCAAATATGGGCTAATGTAAATGTGGTTGGGTTGCAAAGGTTGGCGACCCAGAAAGATACGCTGATGTTGTAAGTGATAGACACCGGCAAACAGTTACCATTGGGCGGGCCGTATGGGTTTTTTTTATTTTTTTTTAAAGACAACTCCCGCATTAGGAATTACTCCTGTGTTGTGGGGGAGTTTGCAAACATACAAAGAACACCCAGACGGGGGTGAATGGAACCCACGACCTATGGCATAGCAGTCAGGGTCACTAACCCCTAGGCTAACAGGCCAGTCAATTTCATCAATCAATTTGTCTGTTCGTTTTTTGTGTTGTATATAAGAAAAAAAGTATTTTCAACCGAGGCCAAAAATATTTCATACTCATGTAATATTCTTTTTTAAATTCGTGATATAGCAGGGAACGAATATTGAACACAAAGAACATAATTTTTTTAGTTCCATTTTCGACACGCCTCACAGCTCATCTATCAGCTCTCGTAGTTTTCCTACGAAACTAGTAAAGTTCGCTACACATTTTTTATCTTGAACACTGTAATTTGACGCTGCAAAAGTATAGCCAGGCATTTTTATTGACATCTTTTTTCAGTGGCATGTCAATGGACAAGCAAAAACTTTACGTTCAGAAACGCTACCTTGTAACATAAAAGAATAAATATTTTTTGTTACTGAAAACCGATATAGTATAATAATGTACTTTAGGCATCTGTAAACCACATTCCAGCTACTTAAATGGTGTTCAAAACCGTTTACTATTATTACTAAGAAGATAAGAGTCGATAATAAAACATGTACCTACACTTTAAAACACTTATCAGACAGATGTTTGATGGCCCGGCCTGTACTCATAGCTGATCGTACTATGTATAGCTTTACAGCTAAATCTATTTGTACGTTCGATACTGAGGTGGTCGACTTTACACGTGTGCGCAATGCACGTGCACTAAAATAAACTGAACGTTCGTGACCGATAATGTATTAAACGACTTGTAAATGTATTATATTTTTAGCCCTCCGCCCATGAGCACCTGCAACTCGAGAGTGCGTGCCGGCCTTTAAGGTGGGAGTAGGAGAAGATGAGGAGAGAGAAGGGTTAGGGCCTCCGGTAACCTCATTCCCTCGGCGAAACACAATGCACGCATTGCTTTCCTGCCGATTTTCTGTGAGGCCGTGGTATCACTCCGGTCGTATTAGTGATAAAATTATTGGTTGAGCATAAAAATATAATCAAATTACATTCACGATTCAATCCGATTTTTCGATCGAAATACAATGCAGTTGTGTGAAAAAGTGTTCTGCACGGTAAAACTCGAATGAGTTTATGTTGCATCTGTATGTATGTACTCTGAATCTGTATTTTGTTAAACTCAGGAATAAAAAAAAACCAACAACTCAATATATTAAATTACTTATTTTTAGTATCTCATGGTCTATTTAAGAAAACTAAATTTTAATAAATTATCGCAACATTTTACGAAGTTTAATTCGACTGTTTGAACTCATTTTCGTAATAAATAACATTATCTTGTGTCACTTTAAATATTAGGTAAAATTAATGAAATATTTAGCAAAAATGTTTTTTTAAATTTAATGAACGCTTTTACAATCTAGCCTAAATAATAAAAAAAAAATCTATTCTAGTAAAAATTGTTAGCTAGAAGTCAATAAATCTATGATTTTGGTTGCGAAATAACTAATTGAAAAATTTATAAAACATGTGATTTCATGATGAAAAAGTTCATATAGACCAGATAACATTCGGGGGAACGAGAACGGGGTGGAACTGATTCCACCCCGTTCTCGTTTCCCATAAGTTTCGACACAATAAGTAAATAGAGTTAGTGCTGACACTAACTCTATTTACGTATTGTGTTGAATTAGGTAACTTTACCAAGAAAAAGTCAAAAACTCCTGAACCTTCGAAGATCTTGAAGTGTGAAAATAGAAGCAAATGGAGGCCTGTCGTCCTCGCCTACTCTATCAGAGAGAATGGTGTGAGTTGTATACACGAATGAATGTATCATAATTACTTCTCAATCGACGGTGAAGATCGATTACGTGCATAATAAAATTAAATTTGTGTGGTATTTTTTTGCGTAGCTTTTGTAAGAAAAATAAAAAGATATTATGATTGCATATATAAAACTAATAGCCAAATAGCTATTAGTTTTTATACCGTACTTCGTAGTTCGTACTTGTTTACAAGGTACGTTTTAATATGAGTTTCCAACTCGTAAAATTGTTTGGCTTAGTTATTGGAGTGTACTTACAGCTTCGTAAGTAAACCTAAAGTAGGCTCCTACACTAGTAAGTTACCCGGGCCTGCTCGGGAACTAGGTTGGTAATGCTTCAACTGTTGTATTTACCAACTTACACAAATGTTTGTCGTATTTGATTGTACGTGCTTTCCTAAATATTACAATTGCTAACTAAAGTTTGTCACTAGTTCTTTGAGCATTAGCATCAGGTGGAAGTTTTGAAAGTGCAAACCTACGAAAATAGCTACAAACTACAGCAAATTTTAAGTGAAGGACTATGAATAGCGTATAAACTAACCTGGATGACTTCTTTTACTTGCTTATAATAATAAGCTCGATCAAATTGGAGCTGCAGGCGGATGTAGCCCCTCTAACGAAGAGAAGATCGCATGTGAGTTCGACAGAGATCCATTATATCGGCAGGCCTGTTTTACTCCTTTCCTAGCCACAACAATGGCCCCAATTCTGTTACTTCACTCGCTAAATTAAAATTCACTAAATTTTCTTCATATAAGAAGTAAACCTTGTTCACTTCGAAACAAGGTCCTATTTCAAATTGAAACAAGTAGGTAACATATGTCGCTATCGAAATAAGCAATTTATTTGTCGACTAAAGTCTGATACGCTTAAATAAACTTTAATACCACGTAGCAAGAGCCGCTATCCGTTGAATGCCATCTCTTTTGCTTTTTGTTTTTAGTAAGCGTCTTCGTAGGTGTAGCTTAAAAACACGTCATCCTTGTCCGTTTTGAACAAGTTTTTATACGGTAATTATACAGCGTTTGAATTAATGAAGACTCTCGCTGCGTGGAAATAAAGTTGAGTATACGTTGACAGGTTTTATTGAAATTTAGCGGCGCTGAGAAATAGATGCTAGTAACAAATAGACCTTATTACGAAGAACACTAGGTTGATTTCATATGAAGAAATTTAGTCAGGTTTTAGTTTAGTCGAGTGTACAATAGAATCGGCACCAATATCTGTAAAATATTATATTATTACGACAATTACACAGACTACCAATCGTAAACTAACAACCTTAAATTTATCTTGAGCACAATTTGCTGACAAAGGAAAAGAAACTCTAATGTGTTTGACACATAATAGCTTACGCAAACTAACGACAGGCAGTTACGATTGTTATTTATTGTTTAGAGTTTAGATTGTTGTTTTTTTATCTATCGAGCTAATAAGCACTTATTAACATAGAAGTAAAGGTCGCTATTTTAATGAGCGTCTTCAGGGAGTGAGAATTTTGTATATAAATCAGTACTTTTATCTGTTTTGTGGTAGAAGTTTGGTAACCTACGAGTCTAGCCACTAGTGTTGTTAATGTTCATAGGCTATTACCGATTAAACGTCATATTTTTATATTCTATTTACTTGCGTCTAGAATAAATTAGATGGATCAATTGATTCTCATTCTATTACGTAAAAGCAATCTTCTAATACGTACTAACAGTATATTACATTTTCATGGTCAAACTAATAAGAATAACATAGCGTCGTGAATAAGAAATGTAAATATAAGTAACATAAAATGTAGACGTTGGCTCTAGTTTATACAGCCAATATTACACGCTATTGCGGTGAATTGACAAGATATCATCCGTCAATATGAACGAATATTCCAGAAAAAATATAATTTAGGAAAATGTCACTTGTCGCTCTCGTCACTACAAATAACAAGTAGGAAAAATATGTCTTGTGTATTTAGTTCTTAAAATGTTGCTATATATTATTACAGTTGTTAAAAGAATGGAGATAAGTGGTGGTAATAAAAACTATATTTTACTTAGAAAAAATGTTTTAGCATTGCTGGGTATAGTAAAATGATATAGGATGAATTGAGAACTAAAATATGTTCTAACGTCCGATGTTCGATTATCACCTGCAATAGGCGGCCCACTTGCGATGGAACACCCCGAACACCGTGTGGTTTAAGTCGGTTCAAATCCGACATATCACTTCACCATTAGCTCCGGTGAGGTGATGACCCGTGGGGGTTTCCACACGAAAAAAAGGTGAAAAAATAAATCATCCATACTAAGCGGTGGTAGCGTAATGGCTAAGGCGTCGGATTTGACTAAGGTTCGAACCCCACCTAGTGCACTACCGATGTGAACCCACTCCTAACACAAGCATTTAGCTTAGCTGGAGGGGTTAAAAGGAATACTAGTAATGTGTGACCCACGTTACTAGTATTCTTTCATAAAAAAAAAGTTCTAACATATATGAGAAATGCGAAAGTAACTCTTTGATGAAAGGATTTTATCTAACACCATTTAGGTGCAGAGTGGTAATAAAGAAAATATTGACTCGGCAATCAGGTTTTATTTTTATTATGATATAAAAGACTTTTTTAATATGCGAGCGCAATCACAGACATGGCACACATGCCACATCTCTATAGGCTTCTTGCAAAGGATTCTTATAAGTGACATTCTTCGTTTTGAAACATAATAAAATTACACAAGTTAAATAAAACATTTGTGAATGTTCAATAATTACCTATCCTAACATTTGATTCCTTGTAGTGATAACTTTGTTGGTTTTTTACCTTTTCACGGTTAAACGGATCATAGTGAAGTTTGACAAGGAGATAGATAACATCCTGGGAAAGGACATAACCTTTTTATCCCGGAAAATTTTCGGTTTCCGTGGGATAAATATGAATTTCCACGGAACAAAGTCGCGGGCAGCAGCAGTTAGTCAATCATATATCTTTATTGTAAACATGTAGTGAAATACAGATTCTATGTTTAAGTTTAAGTCACGAATATTTTAATAACATACATAATTGTGTTGCGTGAAAGAGGATATGGCCAGAAATGCAGTAGGCAGTGAAATGACAAATGGTAGACAAGAAATAATAAAAGAAAATATAAATATCACAAGCTATTAAAACAAAACTGTAAAATATAATTTTATATTAAATTAATATTAGTAGTACAAAGAACAGTTGTTAAAACATATTTGGAGTTAACTACTTTATTAAACCGGGACCGCCGCAGTCTTGCTAATTGCAAAGAACACAAATTACATTAGAGAGCTTGTCTATCGTCTTTTTTGCCAAAACTATTGAAACGAGACACATTTATTTATTATTAATATCAATATAACCACAGAATACATAAAAGTACCAGTAGTATAACATCGAAAACAATTTTATAATCGCACACCTAGATCTCAACAGGTATTTACTCAAAAAAGCGCTTCTTTCAGAAATGTATTTATATACAGGTAGAAGAAAGTTATTGTAGGAATCTTGTATTTTAATCATGTTTAGAGGCTGCAAATTGTATTATTGTACTTATTTCAGTAGGGAAATAACTACCTAGTACCATACTAACTACCTACTAGTAATCAGTAGCAATGTATTTATATTTGTTTTAATATGTTGAATTGAGCCCGTGTTGGTGAATATAAGCGTCTAGCGTCGAGTAGTGGTGATATTTTTAAATCTGTTTATTGGTCGGTAGGCATTGAGTTGGCGTTCATAACTTTAGATCTAGACATGGGATATGTCCTCACCATACATATTTATAAACTATCATTTCAATATCACCATCAACAGTAAGTACAGTAGTGTTGTTGGTTTTGTGGTAAGGATTGGTTTTTGTCAAATCAGAGTTTAATCATTATAAAATATTTAACTTAATTTGATAAATAAATCAATCTTACTCTTTAAGTTATCAAATATAAGATACAATACAGCCTAAATACTATTAATTAGACTAGGTAAGACTTAAATACAAAGTTTAATTAATACATAAACGTTTTTAACTTTCGCCACTTGTATTATATACATTACTAGCAGCGCCCCGCGGTTTCACCCGCGTAAGTCCCGACCCCGTTTGAATATCCGGATAAAAAGTATACGTTATTCCAGGTCTACAGCTATCTACATACCAAGTTTCATTGCAATCGGTTCAGTAGTTTTGGCGTGAAAGAGTAACAAACATCCATTCATCCATCCATATTTTTTGATTACCCGACGTTTCGACCCAATTGCACCGGATTGGTCACGAGTCGACCGTCCACCGCATATCGCAATTAAGTTTACAGATTTATATCTACAAAGTACATATAATAAATTAATACATCTACTGTCATCATTCACTGTATTTGTTCGTGGAAACAACGCCTCGTATGTTTGAGGTAAACTATTGCAAATGGATGATACATTAATTTAGTAATTTACCACCGTAGGTTATGCAATATCATAGTAATTATTACAAGGAGAAAATAACGCACAATTTGCAAAATGTTTCTGTCTAATCATACATAAATAAATGGTTGACGACCATCAATTAAACTAAACTCTGTCTGATACCAACCATACATTGTTTGCATATGAATGTCCATTATTACTAATTATACTGGTGTATTAAGCCTCAAATAAGGCCAGTATCCCATTATGAGCGTAGCATCCTCTATAACCACCACGTCTTGTAATGGTACCAAATTTTGTTTATAGATGTAAGTTATCCCCACAAATCTACTATTCTCCTTACGGAAGATTCTATGTGCTAAGGAGTTTTTTGGTAGTTATTTTGAAATATTTAACTGAGGCAAGGAGTTAAAATTTCCAAGACTGATTAGTAGCTAAAAGTTAATAACGTAGCTTGGCGTACCTTTTTTAGTACACAATGTTTTTAATAACCTATCTGATCGAATCACATAAATTATTTTTAGGGATTGAATAATAAAAAATAATAAACTAAGCTAGTGTCAAATCTAGTAGTAAAGTAGATAAGAGTCTTGGTCAACGTAGTCATTAAAGTTATGCCTACTAATTAGTAGTAGCTAATAATAATGTGCAGATCGTTGCGCTGCAGTGGAAAGCTACCTTTAGTGTTAGTTGTTCTTGGTTATTTGATCAACTCTTATTACAACGTTGTCCATGCTGATTGCATACTAGATGGATTATATCAAAGCCATGACTTCACTGATCGATAAACTCATTATTATCTACTGCATTAGTGAAACAACACTGCAGTAAATGTTTAATATAGATCTTCGTAATGATCTAACAAAGTTGATCACATTGCTTAAACTATATTGGAGTAAGCAGAGAAATTAATTTTGTGTTTTCGATTGGGTAAAAATCTGTCAATAATCACATGGTACATGGTAAGTCATATTACGTACACAAATATGAAAAGGTCCGTGAAACGTCTGTTGGTACTTCACTAGTCTTTCTTCTAGCACCTGCAAGGATTTGACGCGGGCATCTTCTTGTCACGCCAACTGGCTACGTCCAGATTATCAATAAATCGATGATATAGACACGTATATGTGGATAGTTATAGCAAAAAAATATGTTTGTCAAGTGTGCAATGTTCACAGCCGTTAAGATATATACCAACAATATAATCAAGCCCCCTTTCAACATTTATGAAGAGGCCAACTTTTAAAAATTGTCCAGCTTTAAACAGAACGGTTGGTCGATTACACCCGGAGTCTCATCTCATGGTAATTGTTAAGGCAGTGGATAAGGAGTTAAAACAACATTGTATTTAGTATAAAAGTTATTCAAGCAAAACAGTCGAGTACTTTACAAGATTACAGCGTCCACACTAACTTTGGCGTATACTTAATTTCTCAACTTCATCTCGTGTTGTTATATTAATTGGAAAACTTCGTTCTGGCACCAGAGCTGATTTTGTAAGCAAGATTTATTTTAGAAGTGTTTCAATCCCATTTTGTGCTTTGCTGGATTTGAAAGCTGATAAAATAACAACAGATTGCCTTGGATTTATCCCGCGGCGTCATGAGCACCGTTTGCGTGTCTCGTTCAGTAATTCATTTCAGTAAACGTTTGATCGGACATCAAGTCGATTGTCGCTCGCTTACTGCGTTTACAAGCACAATCAAATAGGTGGGAGTTGCTTGATTAATAGCTTTTTTTTGAGTAATGAAGTAGACATTGATCTTCCAACTCACCTGATGGAAAGTGATGATGAACACGAAGAAGGTACACAGGTACAGGTTTCATGATCTCGTTAATTCCCGTGTAAAGACATAATTATGTCTTTATTATTCCTAAAAAGTTTTTTGATAAAAATTTATATCTCAAGTAAACCTACTTTTATACTAAACGGCCTCCTAATATTATCCCAAAATCCCGTGTATTCAAAGTGCTTGTGCGTATGCAAATGAGTTGTGGCACCTGTAATATATTCAGGGCACGAAACGACACTATTCTCACGTCTGAGATATTTCACGATGGAGCGCAGCCCGAAAATAATTCCGACATCATATAAATCTCTTAGAATTTGTTCAGTGAATTGTAATATACGTGTACAACAAGCTTTACTAGGAGCTATGGTTAAGACTATCTTTGTGTTGTATTGTTGATAGTTGAATCGTAAGCAGGTACTAATGGCTATGGACATTAGTAACACCAGTGATGTAAATAGATCTTTAGATTCTGGCTATCGTATCATCAGAACAAACGAAACACAACACCAGTAAACTTGGTTTCCGATAGCAGGATGGACGTGCCCTTAAATCTTTTTTTTTTATATAAAGTCCCCCACTAGGAATGATCATAGAAATTTTTGTCCTGTGTGTTGTGTTGTGGCGAGGCGACCACGTTCACCATTGCGCCATCCGAGCAGTCTTCCCCTATCCATCCCCTTAAGTAGCAAGGCCAACTACTGTCTACTATAAAAGCGTGACTATTTTTTTTACTTAAAACCTAGATAACAACTGATCGTACACTCAAGTGCTAATAAGACAAATGTGCACCACAAATTCCCTATTCCTAACTGTACAGTCCATCTACAGGTTGCCTGTAAGAGATTGCAGACTGCGATAAGGCCGCCTATTGTACTGCTGTTTCGAATGTATTTCTTTTTAATTGTATCCTATTTATGGTTTGCAATAAAGAGTATCTATCTATCTAGATAACTACTTACGCTTCGGAATATAATTAATCTAAGTTATTGTTTTGGTTATGATTGTATCGTTTTTTAAACTATGAAAGTTATATTTGGAGCGACATATGTTTTAATATACATTATACTTGTATATGTAAATACCAAAACAATTATTATGAGCGAAACGATGATCTTAACAAATAAATGTTTATGGTGTAATTACCGGCCGGGTATTATGTTTATGGTGTAATTACCGGCCGGGTATTATGTTTATGGTGTAATTACCGGCCGGGTATTATGTACTTGAAAAACTAAGGATAAAAAAAGGATAAAGTTGCTTTTTATTAAATAATTACAACGTTAAGAATTTGTTGAAGCCACTGCCTGTGCACTTTATATGCATTAATTTTTAGAGTAGTTTTAAACAGACACCTTTGAGTTTCATTTGCTTTGTCAGCGCTTTAATGGAGAAGGAAGAGCAAATTTCGTTCTAGTGAATTAATTTGCTCCGAGCTAGAGGGTGTACCGTTTTAGTGATCTCCAGAGTACAGTCTTAAAATTAACGAACCAGAATCGTGAAAATGTGAGGTGTGGATTGCACAGTTCAAATCTATTTTACTAACAATGTATGGTAACCAGGATTCTTCCGAAGACCGAATGTTTACAAAATATTCCTATTTATGTTGGATTATAAATGCTAAAAGTCAAATGAAAATGAAAGCATTGGATTTTGTTAAGCAAATATTTTGTGATGTTTTATTTTCGGAGAACGGGTTTAACAAATAAGCAGACAACCTGCTTGATGCCGCTACGTATCATAAATACGAAAATTATAAAGACCTAACAATAAAAAAAAGCGACCAGTCAGCTATTGTAACCGGTCGTTCAAATCAAATTATTCCATCCATTCCCTTCCTGATCTATCTGGCAGATATCAGGGCAATGACCTACTTCTGTACTCTGACAATAGTCGGCTATTCAAGTCTGTCCACGACTTGGAAACTTTCCGAATGACTTCACAATCCTTGTAATACTTTTTCTTTGGCCGAAAAATAACTTTTGTATAGATCGTTTGGAGTTGTTTTGAAAAGCGATGTAACCCCGAGGGCCTATCTAATTAGTTATTGTGGGAAGGTAGAGGGTAAACGTTCTTATAAATAATAATATTTGTTGGCACGGTAGTGCCCCCGCCAAGTCGAGCAAAAAATAATATATTCTGGAACATATTACACCGTTAAGCATACCTTATACTATACTACGATACTTAGATATTGTTTTATAAATATGAATAATAATAATAACAACTTCACACATCTCACACACGGCCGTCTGATCCCGAACTAGGCAGAGCCTGTACTATGGTAACCAGACTGCTGATAAACTTACTTATACGAAATACATACATATTATAGATAAATTACACCCAGACACATAACAAATGATTATTTTCATCACACAGTTATTTGTCCGCTCAGCTGAGCTCAGCAGCTGTCATGCTCAGCAGTGAAGTTCACTAACCACTGGACCAACAGGCCAGTCGAAGACATTCATATTATATAAAGATACTCAGACCAATGCATATACAAGACCAGCAAATATTTGCAGGTCAGGAGAATCGAACCCGCGACCAAGGATGTTGCAGTCAAACGTAATAGTGTCTTCGAATAATAGAGATACCGTACAAAAAGCTCAGTGATTGAAGAGACTTAATAAATAACGACTCCACTCCAGGTAATCTATCTATCTATATAAATAAAATGAATTGCCAAATGTGTTGGTAAGCGTAAAACTCGAGAACGGCTCGACCAATTCGGGTATATTTCTTTTTCATATTTTCGTTAAGGCACAAGGAAGGTTCTTATGGAGAGAAAAAACGTAAAAATTGCAAGGAAAATAGTAAAAACTACACCACATAGTAAATAAAAATTAAAACACATGTCCCAGCTGTCAAACATTCGACGTTAATCAATAACTGTTGACAGAAGAGTAATAAAGTGCAAACTAGCTTGAAAAAAATAAATTAATATTCCATATTCAAAAACCAGTTGATCGTTATGATCCTAAGTTAATCTATAATGTGTCGTATTGTTATACGAGAGAGTTTCTTTTGTTCTGAATGTTTGTCTTGTCATTGTATTTATATAAATTATCATGTCACTGGTGTAAGCATGTATGTATATGTGCAAAAGCTTAAGTATATTTTCTTGTAATGTGGTATATCTAGTTATAAAAAGCCCAAATTGGTTTCTAATTGCATTCAAACTCCTGTGACAATTCTCTCGATTACATTTTTATAAGAGCATAATTGATGCACTTGAATTCTCAAATCAGAGCTACACATTTATTTTATTGGCATAGACCACTTTGACGTTAAATTTCATTGTCTTGGGAGGTACTGAACAAAAAAAAAAGAAATTTGCTTCTGAAATACCTTCGAAGCCATAAAAGAGTGTTATAAAAAATAGAGAGGCAGGAATACCTCTTACCTCTCTACTCTACGCTCTACTTAGGTAACAATATTGGTAATGGTCCTAATTTAATACTATTGGATTTAAACTGAAAATGCTTTTACAGACTGACAGTGGGAGTATTTTAAACATTCGTTTGCATCAACGCCACAAGGATTTGTCTGAAATTAAAAGGAAACCATCTAGTGGCCATATAATACCTAAATTCTATACATCTTTATGTTCAGGTATTAAAAAGCAAACGACAGACCTGATAGCAAGTGGTTAAAGCTGCTTATCACTTCCTTACCCTCATAACATTAATGGTTCTAACCATTTACCTCATAAATGACGGAGTTTTGGTGAACCTAACCTACAGAAAGAAACACCACCCTAACAGGGTTGGTGAACTGCGGTCTTATGTAGGGTGGACATACTTCCCCAAACGGTGGTCCCATATTTGCGCAGTAATCTGCTGCACATCTTTACAATTTCTTTAACCGACTTCAAAATAAATTTATGAATACTCTAGAGTCAGAAATACTGTTGCGGCCAATTCAAAACTCCTATAAAAATAGCTTGAGAGGTAAGGAAATATATCTACCGTAGTATAGTACTGTTAATAGTCTAATTACAAATAGTAGATGGAAGCTACGTGTGCATAAGTTGAAACTGAGTAAGCAGAAAAGTTAACATATTGTTAGTTCGTAAATGTTAGTTCGGAAATGTTAGTTCGGAAATGTTAGTTCGGAAATGTCAGTTCGGAAATGTTAGTTCGGAAATGTTAGTTCGGAAATGTTAGTTCGTAAATGTTAGTTCGTAAATGTTAGTTCGTAAATGTTAGTTCGTAAATGTTAGTTCGTAAATGTTAGTTCGGAAATGTTAGTTCGTAAATGTTAGTTCGTAAATGTTAGTTCGGAAATGTTAGTTCGTAAATGTTAGTTCGTAAATGTTAGTTCGTAAATGTTAGTTCGGAAATGTTAGTTCGTAAATGTTAGTTCGGAAATGTTAGTTCGTAAATGTTAGTTCGTAAATGTTAGTTCGGAAATGTTAGTTCGTAAATGTTAGTTCGTAAATGTTAGTTCGGAAATGTTAGTTCGGAAATGTTAGTTCGTAAATGTTAGTTCGTAAATGTTAGTTCGTAAATGTTAGTTCGTAAATGTTAGTTCGGAAATGTTAGTTCGTAAATGTTAGTTCGTAAATGTTAGTTCGTAAATGTTAGTTCGGAAATGTTAGTTCGGAAATGTTTGTAACCGAGTGTTTTTCATTATCGCCACTGAAAGAGGTGACTCACAATTTTTTTTAGTACAAGTGAAAGAGCAAAGTTTTTGTTGGGATTTCCAAGAAAATTGCTTGTTAAAACCGATGTGGTTCAGAGACTTTGGAAAATCATCACTTAGGTTTCTTCAGAATAAATTAAAGAAATGACTCGTGAAGATGTTACTTTAAAATTAAACCCTTGTTTAGTAATAGAGGCTTGTATTGATAGTGAAGCAACTTATATCTAATAAAACCACAAACAAACATACATATACTATAAATTAACTGACACACACACATATAAAACGACAGTAATTACATAATTTTTTGCTACACTACATTTCTTACACCGTCTGAGGGATCGGGACTGTTTTTTCCCTAACACAGGCTATTCTGTTGCCTAGCTGGGAGAACAGGACTCAGCCAAAACATTATTGTAGATTTCTAGTTGTAACAGAAACTAATCTTAATCTTATCTAACTTTAATCTAGACTTTTGGTGCTTGTCAGAGGGAATACTGCTCTAAAAGATAAATTACTAACTTTTTATACCTTCGTATTCCATGATAATATATATACGTACGGGAATTAATCACGTAATAATTGTGGTCTTCCAATTGATGAAATCCAACCAACTTTTCATTATTATTGCCTGTTAAATACAATTTCTGTGACATATTGACATATCTTATATTATTCTTATATATTATATATTATTATAGTATTCAATTCATATTCAAATAACTGTAAATATTGTAAGTCCAATGGGCGGGACATAGCTGTTCTAGATAATGTAAAAAACTATAACACCTGTATTATTTACTTACCTATGATCCACAATAAAGAATACTATTACTATTTCAACTAAAACGGTGTCCATACAACGATTTCACACACAATTTCAATCGAGTTGTGCCGAGTGGACGCAAATCATCTAATTCAAGGTCATTGGGTGGTCACGATCGATTGACTTGATCGTGTCACTTCAAATTGTTTCGTGTGGACTCTCATCGGCCAATTTTATCATTTAGTCTGCCTGCAGGCGGCATACTGAGCGGATGTGTCCTATTTTTTTTATTTTTAAAGGAGGCTTTTAGTAACGCGTTATTAAGGCGTTTTGTCAGTTCGGTGGTTATATTTATTAAAGATGATTTATATTATAAGATCAATACAGGTGCCATTTCTTCAAAACAAAATATTACGTTCACGGTAACATTACTGACATGTTATAATCGTTCGATTTAATCTTTGGATGTTTGTGGCATCAGGAATGTGATATACGCATTAAAGAGGCTGTAAAAACGTGTGTTTTACGAACGTTATGGTGAATTTCACATATAAAAAATACCGCATCACCTTTTTACCAAAACGCACCCACCTCTATACGGGGACCAATATACCAAAGGGCTAATATAACCTCCATCAAACAATAACAATTTATATTAGAAACTGTTATACGTCACAAACAATAAACCGAATTTATTACTTACTGAAAATTAATCACCCATAACTTCCAGTGATGACGGGGAAAGTTGCCAAAGTGTTCCTGAATCAACTTGTTTTATGACGCAGCATCCGGTGAATCTTGCTCAGGTATCGAACATAAACCGGTCAGATAGTTGTCTTCGACCAATCATAAAAACGAGACCTACAAAAGAAAATTATATTTATTGAGCTTAAATAAAGTTGAAATTTAATTAAATAAAGTGTGCTTAGAATTAATGTGTCTTAAAAGTGGATTGACAACGTCCAAGTGTCCATAGCGTAGGTAACCGCTCACCCTCCACAGGACCCTATGTTTGTGTCCCGCCATTGTCAACATTTTTCCTAGATTCTAACAAAGAATACCTTTATTGGAATCGACGTAGCACTTGTCGATAAAAACTTACGTGTCTTGCAGCTTTCTAGGTTCCTCTGTCCGAAACTTAATTAAGGTCCCTGTTCCACTGCCTCACGAGTAGCGGGTAACTAAAGGAACAATCCGGCGAACACAGAATCACGCAAATATAGTAGATTTGTCAATATCTTTGAAACAGATAAAGGGATCATCTTTAACATATATGTACATCATCTCGATAGAGGTAGGTGTGTTTCAAACCTGCTTTTCGCCAGCCATGTTTTTAGTCGCAACAATCAGCATGTATCCACGTATGTGGACGAAGAGAAGGCGGATAAAACGATTATTAAATAAAAGCTTGTTGTTATATGTTACTTAGTTGCTATGTAGTAAGCCATTTCTTAATCGTAAATACACAGAAATACACATAAAATACCATAGAAATACCTTTGTTGATAGCAATTCCAAACTACACTATCAAATCCCCAATATGCAGACAATCTTTTTAAGATAACGGTAAAAAACCTGATCATTAACATTCGTTCGATGTTACACGAATTCTTGTAATTATTTAGAACCAATCAGTACTTCTCTTTTATCTTTAAAACTGGCCGTGCTGTTGGCAAGTTTTAAAGGTGACTTAATAGCTAAGCGGAGTTGACCGTGACGGAGCGGACCGTCAAATTACCTCGTAGAACAAGTACTTTACTTAAGAACTGTGGATAAATTCTGTCATATTCTTGGAACGATGTAGGCGTAATTGTAGGTTGTTATAACATGCTAATGTGATGATGGAATTAGGGTCGTACAAAATACTATACTACATATATATTAGTTACTAAACACACGCCTACTTCAAATCACTCGTGAAGATCTATAAACTTATATTTTGTTAATTATATAAGCACTTCAAAAAATCTTTAATTAAAACCCGAGAGTAACTAAACTGTTCCTCAAAAAGTCTTGACACGAGCAAGTAGGAGTGATTGAGAGTACTCCACTCTTTTTTGTACCTCAAGATAAACAATAAAACATTAATATAAAATATGGTACTATTATTTTCATTCTACTAATATTTGATATAAAAAAAATTGGCAGCCCTAGACGGAGCTCTCAATAATTTTCAGTGAACTTTCTGAACTAACAAGCCTGTTATGATCTAGTCAACGTAGCATCGGTAGTACCAATCACGACCACTTACGGTGGATCTTGTAAAATCTATACGAGTATATCTAACATTTTCATATCGCTTCGTTCCATCTCAGTGGGACCGCAACCTTAGCTTACGACTGTTTAAAGTCTCTATGGAGTAAGCTTTAGAAGCAGCCTCTAGCATAGTGCAGGCCAATAAAATGTAGTGTCTTGGAGAAAATCAAATAAAATCCAGCGACACTTGCCTCGAACACAATAAATAAAATCATAATGAAATAATGACAGCGCAGCCTCTAATAATATCTCCGGTCACTTTGTGCCAATGAGCACACAATTTTATTTACACTGATATTTTCCAGACAACTAGCCTTGTTTTAAGGTTTCCAACCCATTATACCTTACCTAAACTGTTAGTTTGATGTTAATACGCATAACATATTATAGTATAACCGTTGTTATGTCCCTACAACACCAAAGGAGGATTCTCCAACAAGGCCTGGCGGACCGCGGCAACGGTCGAAGTTGGGATGTTCCATACTAATCGGCGCGTAAACTTATATTGCGCAATGCAGGACCAAGGGCTGCTATGTAGTTTAACTTGTCTTCGCTAGATGACGTTAAATAATGTTTTTTCTGTGTATGGAATATATATATCTTTTTATGAAAAGAGATATACGTGGCAGTTTCATGATTTATCATTACTAAATTATTATTTCAACGTTTAGAATGTTTTGTTGTTATATGTCATTCTGGCCCTGGAATAGAGGTGGATCATTTTCACGCATTGTTAGTGTGTGAAACAAATGATAAGCGATATATCACGTTCCACGCTAATTACATGTATCAAAAGCGTCGGTCATCTATCGATTTAAACGCTGCTGAAAGCTACCGAGCACTAAAATGACATAATTATATTACAGAAAGCGAAGTTATTTACATTTTCTTTAGTTAACTGATAATGTGAAGTGATTTATGATAACTGACTAACTGAGTGACTGAACTAAGTGAAGATTGCATAGTGATCGTATTAACATTATGTCTTGGCTCACTTCGGATGTGACTGCAAAGCTACACTTCTTATTACAATGGAACTAGTTGTGCCTTATCACTACTGATTGCAGCTACAAAAAGATAACTTCACAGCTATAAAGTCAAAGTCATTATAATTTAAATGCGTTTACTGGAATCATTTGTGTCGGTTACGTCGTGTTTTGACAGTGTTTGAAGTCTTACAGTGTTTTCATGATGTGGAACACCGCCGCACCGTTCCGGGTCAAAGATCTTAATGTTTTAAAGTCTTCAAAACACAAAACGTAAAATATATTCCATAAAGTACACAAAGCAGTGGTACAAAGGAGCAGGAAAAGATTAGTGGCCTCTCGTGTTTTTACTTCCTTTAAATGTGTTTATTTCGGTGAAGGATTTCTTATTACAGTTGAGTTTCTAATGGGTGCTTTAATTTAAATAGGTATATTCATAAAAAAACCGGTCAAGTTTTCTAAACATTAAAAACATGATTGTTTAATTGTTTATTGCTTTGCCCTTTGAATTTTGTTAATTTACGAATACACCTTTCTTTTGCGCATAGGAATTGGAACACGGTCTGATAGAATAATGTGTGTTTTGGTAAAAAGAAGCAATTACATTGTAATATTTAATTTTAACAACTGAAAAATATCTTTTACGTCATATCAAAAAAAAAATGTACAATGCGTTAATTAATATGAGTATCTACTAAATTTGTTCAGGTATTGTTGAAAGCCCTCATTTTATAAATCTAATGTGTATTTGTAAAAACTTATTTTGTTGGTTAGGATGTTATGTTATGTCAAATTAAAAGGTGGTAGACTAAAACCCACAGCATCATACCATGAAAGATAAAAGCCTTCGAGCTTTGGCAAACATTTATAACCCATTACCTAACACTAAGTGCAAAACACAACACAAAAAGCATCAGCGTAAAACTTTGCCAACTGACATTTCTGTGTACACGCCACGGGGACCCGCGAAATGCTTAAACTTCCTCCGAAACATCTCTGAGATGACCCAAAAGTTCTTTTTACTATCGCTATAAAACCTTAGCCCATAAATTGATATCTCTCTAGTTCAAAGTTTCGAACTTACTGCCGCAAACTCTCGTAGTTCGCCCAAGAGTACCTGTTCTGATTTTTATAGACGCCTTCCTAATTTGGCGAAAAGACTTCTCCACAGACGAAAAACTTTTACTAACACCCAAATTGTCTATGTTTCGATATTTGAAAAGATTAATTGGTGAAGCATTGAGAGCGAATTAATCCTTTATTCAAGTTTGTCGGTAACTGAACCACTCACGATGCGGGTCTTGATTGATAATCTAAGAACATCGAGTGATCAATTACGCGAGGTAGGTATATGATTGTTTTCTGATTCGCAAATAATTGAAGGTTAATTCATTCGACATCTGGAGCAAATTGTTAAGCAAGTCTGCTGCTACCAACAGCCAAAATTATATAATAAGGGATTATAACAATAGTTTACATTGCTAACAGATGTTTGAGATCTCTGTTTCCCTTTCTCTCTCACTGGAACATTGATTAATGTCTAACCTTTCACCATTGAGTTTTGTTAGTCAGCTCTTGCTCCTAACATTTCGGTACACAAATTATGTATTCAAACTTGGCTTAGAAATGTATGTATGTCATCGATGTCTTCTAGTACTACACTGATAGCCGAATGTCCTACCAAAGTATATATTTCGTTCCACTTACGACTTAACTATCACTTGCCTGAACTATTAAAGAAATTTGCATACCAAAGACTTATGTGCGCGCGTGTATCTAACCTCTCTCAAAAACTGAGAAAAGGCTCATCGTGATCGGTAGTGAAACAGTAAGCGCTGTCATCTATAGTTTTCCTTCCAGAATCTCCTATACTCCGACAAACGCGAATTTAAGCCCTAATGATTTCTATACTTTCCCTAAAATAAAGAATAAATTGCGTGGTCAGAGATTTTCATCACCTGAAGAAGCTGTGGACGCCTACAAAACGGCCATTTTGGAGACCCCAACTTCCGAATGGAATGGTTGCTTCAATGATTGGTTCCATCGTATGGAAAAATGTGTCAAATGTCGCGGAGAATACTTCGAAAAGCAATAAATACATTTTAAAATAGTAATGTTGTGTCGTTTCCTTGATTCCCGATATTTTCAGTGCCGCCCTCGTACTTAAAGTATGTGATTTGAGCATTCTGAAAATTTAAATATTTTGTATGTAAAGATAAAAACACGATCGCTCAAAAATGTAACACGAATACTTATAAATTGCGCTTTAAAAATCCATACGAAATGGCAAATGCGGTTTGCGAAAACGATCGTTGTACACGAACATTCAATAACCTCCAACCGTCTTATATATGACAGCGATCTGCCTTCGGTTACGATAAACGCACCGCCTGGGGCCTATCAAATGGTAAATTCATTTCTCACATAACTTGACACCACGCTTACGTGTAACGAGGTGTATCGATGACCTTCCAGATAACAAGCTTTCTATTAGCTGTGTGAATGGTTTTTCATTTTGAACGGTATATTTCAATCTGATGCTTTTCTTATTAATATTAACACGTGCATATTTTTAGATGCGACAGTCGCAGATATCTAACAAATTATTAAATTTTAAACATTAATTAAATTAAATGGTAGATTTTTGAAGTGAGAACTTCTTTAGGCTCGTTGGCACATTTGGTATGGGGAAAAAGGCACTGAACTCGTGTGACCGTCACGCTCAGATACATACGAGTATATACAGATGTGATTATGTGTTGTCACTTCTGTTTATGTATGTTACGCGATATCTAGATTTCTGCATTAATTTCTATATTGATTTTCAGTACCTATTATTATAAAACAAGGTCCGCGCCGCGTCTGTCTGTCTGTCTGTTCGCGATTAACTGAAAAAGTACTGAACGGATTTTCATGTTATTTTCACTAGTAGACAGAGTGATTAATGAGGAAGGTTTAGGTGTATAATTTGTACCCGTGCGAAGCCGGGGCGGGTTGTTAGTATTAAATAAGTTAGTGATTCTACTATTATTTTTAGACATATTAAGGTATACCAACAATTGTATATCTTTAAACTCGGTGGTGCGGCGGTAGTGCATTCGACTGTCGTTCCGGGGGTCGCGGGTTCTGGTCTGCTTAGTTACAAGTTAGTGCGGTGATAATTTTATGGTATTTTGGTCTTTTATCGGTTAAACCAGCAGCAATGATAGCTTCGATATTAGTATTAAATAAATATTTAAGTTACCAAAAGATTAGATAACTCGGAAAACGTTTAGTTTGAAGTGTCAAATCACTTGCCGTCCGGCGTGTTGTATGCTTTTTATTTATATTAAAATTAAAATACGTACTTAATACCTCAACAGTTTGTACAGAAGTACGTTAAGTTAGTCAGCTAAACTAAACAATTATACATGTGAAATAAACCTGTAGGTTAGGTACACATACATGTTAAAACTGCAAAACCGAATCTTCCGTTACACACAATGATTCTATTTTTATTCTTGGGTGGTATGTTAGAAGATTCTACTAATAAAATGCGGTATACCATTCCGGTAGGCCTGAAGTAGGCGGCCTTCCTAGGGCCAGCTCGCTTCGGATGCGGTCACCCTCTTTGGCATTTTTCAGAAGTAACATGACTCACACATTACTGTATGATGCATGACAGCTTGGTTCATGGATTAAAAATGAAGCAAGCGCCAATAACGTTTTTTTTAAGTTCTCTGTCTTTATGGCACGAGTGGGTTCGTGCCATAAAGACAATATTTTTATGAAGTTTCTCATCATACCCTCCTTTTTGAAATATTAGCTAAATTTCCGAAAGTTAGAATTCTCTTTGAAAAGATGTTATATCGAGAAAATATTGTTTATGAAATTATTTAACCAGCTGGGTATAATAGTCTAATCCTTTCATCGTTATGAAACGATTAATTTCGAAAGAATCCCTCAGCACTCTTAAATATAAAGTGAAAACTTAATTTTGCAAGTTTAATCTTAAATTGTGTTCAAAATTAGTTTCTGTTTGCCAAAAGGCAATTGTAATACCAAGATTTAGTGACAATTTAAGTCGACTGTCACTCATACATTTTCTTGTACGTACAGATAACACAGAGAACACGTTAGTAAATCAGACGCACAAAGCTTCTCTAGATCTAAGCTTTAAAACGTGGTCGTGTAATACATTTCATAATGTCAAAATGAGAAAGCCAAAGGCGGGCATTAAGCCCGCTTGATGCAACCATAGAACTCGACTCGCAGTCGGCGAAAAAACTTCGTTTCATGTCGCACATGAAAACTCAATTTCAGACGGCGCCGTGATGTAGCTGTGCCGTTTCAGTGCCGTTATAGTGTGTGATGACATTTACTCTGTCACGCTAAAACTATGGAAGCGATTGGGGTAAAATATAATGAAAAGCGTCAAAGTAAGTCGAAAACATTCTTCCCTTTTGAGAGCTACCTTTGCGTGTACTGTATGACTGATTAGAGATACACGAAGATAATGTATTGTGGGAATAATTCTCGAAAAAAAATTGTTCACATGTATAGGTTTAAAATACGGGGGAATGACTCATTTCAAGCGAGCGGAGCGGAGACAAGCATCTAGCAGAATAAGTATCTAGCAGAGTTTAGTATAGAATAATACATATATAGCGATATTATTTATTGTTTATATGATGTTGCTGGCTGTTCTGTGATGTTTAATATATGACTAGGTCAATAATTCGTCTTGTTACAACAGGCCTGTCTCACAGCATACTCTAGATTAGTATTCATTGCGTATTCTATACGGAATAATGTCCAGATGGTTCCATATAAATTATGCTAAGAGATTGTTTGCAGAAATTACAAAAATCTGTGTTAAAAGCGTGTGTATTTAATTGACTGTACTGTGTGTAATAAATACAGAGTCCTGAACGAGTCAAATAATATAATTGTTCCAAATTTCTGTTCCCGTAGTTCAATTCAGTAGAGTATTGTTGTCTAAAAGGTTTCGAAATATGTATTAACAAAACGAATTGTTCAAATAATAAAGCCAAACATGTGTCAAAATATATAAAGGTGTATAATTAACCTAAAAGAAATTCATTGGATAAGAGATATTATCTAAGTATTAGTGATCGTGACTGCTGAGCATGAGGTCGTAGATTCGATTCCCACATAGGACAAATAATTATGTGATGAGTATGATCATTTGTTCTGTGACTGTGTGTAATTTATGTATTTAGAAATATATGTGTATCAACAGTCTGGTTAATATAGTAGATAAAGGTGTGTCAAGTTAATATTATTACGTTATAATATGAATTTTAATTTAGAACTTTGCGTAGAATTAATGATATAGATCTTTACAATAGCCATTATTCAAAATCGGTAATATCATAGATGAGAATCGAAAATATGAACCGTGGTCAGACCACATTGTAGTCTGGAAAATAAAAGTTTTATCTTCGTGAAGATTCAGAAAATGTATCCCAACTAAACTAGAAATAGGCTTGATGTTTCGTGCAAATCATCAGCCACGATTTAGCAACTAAAGACTCTGTAACTTTCACGACAAACCTCATTATATTGGTCTTACTTTCTCTCTAAATCAAGTAGGTACTGAAGTTGTGTGGAAACAATTTCAGTACCTACTTGATTTTTAGATGTTTGAAAGTTACAAAAAAACTCTCTTAGTTTAAAATATATACTATTTTGCTTTTATGACGTAAATGCTTGTTTTAGTTGGAAATTGACTTAAACCGTATTTGAAGAATGTGTTTGCCAAATACACCTCATAGGAGAAATGTAATAATTTACTAACTAAATGAGGTGTTTGTATTAGAAGCGGGATCATAGGTACGGTTTTAATTTCCAATCGCAATGAAAAAAAATTGTCTTATCTTCTCTTTTGTTTGGCTTGTGGTATAAAAAAGTCTATCATAGGTTTTGGTGCTCATGTCATTTAATTCAACTGTCAGGTTTCCCAATAAAAGTAAAGGACCAGTATTTTATTTTGGCGTTCAATACAAATTACTATAAATCACGCACGTAACGAAAACTATAGAGTTCAATATGCATAATAAATAATAATAGACTGTTAACTCATTCGTAATACAGAGTTCTGAACAATTCAAATAATTGTTCTAAATGTCTGTTCCCATAGTTCAATTTAGTAGATAATTGTTGTCTAGGGTTTAGAAATAATAACAAAACTAATCGTCCAAATAACAAAGCAAAATATATGTGCGTCTACCTATTATGAGTATTTCATATGATATGAGATATTATCTATGCCTGCCTTTTTTTATTTTTATTGGATAATGGAATTGGCGTTTATCTTTCAACTCACCTGATAGAAAGTCACAATGAAGACGAAGGTGGTACACGTCTATACAGGAGAAACATATTCACTCTACTCTTGATCGTTTCGGGATTATAATTTTCTAGAAAAATAAACGCAGGCTGTTCAGTTCATACTCTGGCGACTCGAACTAAGAAGGAGCTGTCAAATCGTTTAGTTCGACGATATTTTAAATAGAAATTTTAAAATATGCACAACTAATTATTTAATTTATTTTCCGTCTTTGGGTTTTACACACGCAATGTCCAAGTGCAGATTTGTAGATTACTGCATTGACTGCATTTTTGAAGCTCTAGGCATACCAAAAGCGTCTTTTAGTATAAATGTGTAAAGAACGTTTTTGACATGAATCGCACTTATTGTCAACGTGTGTATATATTTCATTTTGATGTCAGTTGGTAATTGGCCAAATCATTTTCATATAACACATATCTACATATTTCACATATAAATCAAATTAGTTTCTGATGATGAATATGCTATTTTACGAATCCTGTGATTGCAAATCGGGTTTTATTCTGTCCAGTTTATCTGTATTTTGTGAAGCTAGCAGATTACGTGCTGCTGGGTCGGGTCGTATAAATCTTTACTGTTGATATCGAAAGAAGTCTCATCTGCAGAACCACAGATTGGACTGGTACCACTTCTAAGTTGCTACAGCTGCCGGAGGGAATTTCTACAATTATAAGGTTAATCATTAATTATTTAACATCTGGGCATGTATGTTTTTTCTAGGAAGGAATAGTTAGCAATAACTTCGAGCCCTGAAGTAAAATTTAAGGTCTATTCTACTCTAACACACGAGCAAATCCACCGGGGGATTCTATTCCACAAATGATGACACTGTTATGGTGGGTTTGTCTTCCTTCGTTATGAATGTTCCACTTTGATTCAGCATTGGCGGCGGTTGAATCCACCTTGGCTCGTGCAACATTTGTGGAAATGAATCCGCTTTACTTAGGTAATAAACAGTGAGTAAACTTTAGCTTCGAAAATCTCCTCAATAGAAATTACTATAGCCGCTACATTTCTGTTAATTATTTGAAATAGCCTGTTAATCTGAAACCAAATTTCGTCACTGTAGTGCAGAAGTCTACTTATAATCAAGAAAGTGTTCAAGCCTGGTTGTGCATGTGTCGTAATAACAAATTAGAGCAAATCCACCAGTGGATTAGAGTGTTATCTTCCACAGATGTCATTAGAGTGTCATCTTGATTTTTGGAAATGGATTCCCCGGTAGATTTGCTTGGTGGGTCAGAGAGGAATAGACCAAATTTAAAACTATACGGATGACTGTTGTTGTGCTTGGCTTGAAACTGTTTGATAAATTTTGATAACACCCCATTGCAGTTTTTTTGAATAGTTGCAAATACCATAGTAACAAACTTAGTGATAATTTTATGTCTAAGACGAAATGAATTATAATAGAGAATGTTTTTAGTTATCTAAAGACATTAACTTCTGATTTTTAGTATCGATAATATTGTCATGTCACGTTTAATGTTTTTTCTTCAAATTTTTCTAGTATTCGTATTTTTCATCTTGAGCCTAGATGAAAAATATTGAAGAACTTTACCAAGTCAAATGAAGCTAGAACGACTGCTTGTTTGCCCGTTTATTGATGGTGTATCGAATACCACTCGACTCGATATTTGATTCCGTCCATTCGATCTATTGAAGCTACTTCACAGTATTATCGAAACAAAATGCCAATCAATGCAAAAGTCCTGAAAAATTTAATGACTATACTAGTCCAAAATACTCTGAAACAAATAAAGATTAATAATTACGTGGATGCAGTATTCAGTATTCATTGATTTATTTGTAGAACATAGGTTATTTTACAGGTCTTACAAATAAGTTGCACTACGTCCTACCATATTGAATGGTGTACAAATTTTTATAATTAAATAGAATCAATTAAAATTATTAAAACAACTAGTTAAAAGTATTATGGTGAGTATAAACAATGTCAAATTATCAACTATTTTGTAAAAAAAGATATGTAATATTACATGTCAATTAATAGGAAGGTACCTATTGTTATCTATTTTTTGTTTAAATGACATATCACATAAAAAAAAACACACGTCGAAGGCAAGAAAAATTCAAACATAAACCAAATTAATAACAATTAAATAAGTAAAATTTAAAATATAGTTGAAACATAAACACAATTAAAACTTAAGTCAAAGTGAAATTACTATCTATGGTAGTTTTGACACACATAATGTATTTAAAATGTTAAGATCTGCATGAAATGTGTACGTAAAACTATGTTATTTCGTGATATAATTATATTTAATATGTACGTAAAACAATGTTTTTCTTGAGGTAATTTGATTAGAACATTTCTGTTGCACGATCGCGTAGTGGTTGGTTGGTGTGTGAAAACATTATGGCGCGGATCCCCGCGCCCGCGCACCGCCGGCCGCGGCCCATGCAGTTAGGCTCCAACATCTCTCCCCCCCTCGAAGACCGTGGTAGTTCGAGGACAAGCATCATCTAGTTTTCCATTTGGTAGAGGACAGAGATTGTTGACCGCACGACGCACAATGCCCTTTGATGTGTTGACATCTGCCACACGCGCGATGCCGTCTGCTCCAGGGTAGAGTTTATGGATCCGTCCCATTCGCCACTTCAGTGGAGGTAAGTTGGGTTCCTTGAGGACGACCATATCGCCTGGTAAGAGTTCACCCTTGTTGACTCGCCATTTAGACCTCTGTTGTAGCTCACAGAGGAACTCGTTGCGCCATCTCTCCCAAAAATGTTGCCTCATTTGTTCGAGCTGCAGGTATCGATTCAGTCTTGTTATCTTAATATCAGCCAGTGCTGGTGATGGTAGCGAGGTGAGAGGTTTACCGATCAGGAAGTGCCCCGGAGTTAAAGGAAGAAGGTCTGAAGGATCCGATGAAAGAGGAGTGAGGGGTCTTGAATTTAAAATAGCTTCGACCTGAATGAACAACGTCGATAACTCCTCGTACGTTAAATGATTTTGAGTTTTACCTAACATTCTATACAAGTGATGTTTGGCAGACTTGACGCCTGCCTCCCAAAGCCCACCAAAGTGGGGAGAGTAAGCCGGCGAGAATTTAAATTTAATACCCTCGTCGGCAGCGAATGATGAGATCGATTTATTGCTTGACTTTAAAAAATTACCTAAATCATTGTTTGCGCCCACGAAATTTCGACCATTGTCGCAATAAATTTCAGTAGGTTTTCCCCTACGTGAAATGAAACGTCGTAAACACAAGATGAACGTATCAGTGCTGAGATCAGATGCTACTTCGAGGTGAAGAGCTTTCGTTACAAAACATACGAAAAGGCATAGGTAGCTCTTAATTATTTTACATCCGCGTCCAACACGATCTTTTATAGGAAAAGGCCCTGCAAAGTCGACTCCAGAGATCTCGAAAGGTAAGTTAGGAGTTACCCTAGAAACTGGTAAGTTGCCCATTATGGGACTTATAGTTTTAGCCTTCATGATTCTACACAATCTACAATTGTTAACAGTGCTTCTCGCTAACCGTCGACCGCTGATAGGCCAATATATTTGACGTAAATTAGTAAGCAGTAATTGTGGGCCACAGTGTAGAAGTTTTTTATGTTCGTGGGCAAACAATAATTTAGTAAAGACGTGATTTGAATCTAATAGAATGGGATGCTTCCTATCATACGATTCCGATGCGCTCTGGATACGACCGCCTACGCGTAGGATGCCGTTTTCGTCTACAAAGGGTCTGAGAGATAACACACGGGATCTCGAAGGTAAACACTTTTTATTTAGTAGTATATTAATTTCAGATTCAAAACATTCTACTTGGTGTTGTTTAATTAAACAATTTAAAGAAGCTTCTTGTTCGTCAGTAGTTAAGTAACCTGTTCGTTTTGAATCTTTATGCTTTAGGTTATAAATGAATCTTAGTACGTAGGCCATACTACGTTGTAGGGCAGAGAAACTCGAGTGATTGCCAAAGTTCACTGTCCCACAAAGGTAAGTAATTTTAAGATCATTAGTAGAAGTAGTTGTAGCTAGCGTAGTAGTATAAGTTTTCCTTTCAGGCAGATCGTTAACAACCTTTAGATTATTGGGCCAATTGGACTGATTTTCTAATAAAAAGGTAGGCCCCTGCCACCATAATGTGGCATTTTTAATGAGCTTGGGATCTAAGCCACGCGACGCGAGATCTGCAGGATTCTCAGTGCCTGGGACGTGGTGCCATGAGCCAGAAGCAGTTACCTGCTGAATTTCAGAGACACGATTGGAGACAAATGTCTTAAGATCTCGGGCATGAGAACTTAGCCAGCCAAGAACTACAGAAGAGTCAGTCCAGTAAAATATTTTATCGAAGTCAAGTCTCAGAGCCTTTATGACCCTGGCTGATAAACGAGCTGCCAATAAAGCTCCACAAAGCTCCAAGCGTGGAATTGTTTGAGGTTTCAACGGAGCGACCTTAGTCTTAGCACAAAGAAGATTGGTAGCGACTCTACCTGACTTATCTATCGAACGTAAGTAGATGCAAGCTGCATATGCGTTTTGTGAAGCGTCACAAAATGCGTGGAGCTCAATACGTTCGGGAGCTTCACTTAAAGCGCATCTGGGAATTTGTAGAGATGATAAATTGTTTAAACCAGAAACAAAATTCATCCACATTCTTTCTATATCGGAAGGAATGGAGTCATCCCAGTCAAGCTTCGTTAGCCATAATTTTTGAAGTATTAATTTTGGAATAATAGTGCAAGCGCCTAGAAGGCCGAGAGGATCAAACAGCTTGGCTGAGTTTGATAAAATAGTTCTCTTTGTGGCTAAAGAAGGACATTGAAAATCAGTGGGGAAACGTAAGACGTCAGCGGCTGGATCCCATTTAAGGCCCAGGGTACTGGATTGTGAGCTAAAGTCCAAGTCTTTAGGTATAAGTGTACTTGGATTATTTTCAAAAATAGAAGGTACATTTGTACGAAACTTGCGTAATGGAAAGCAAGCAGAATGAAGAATTTCCGTTACTGTGTTGATAGTAGAAGCCAGGTCGGATTTACTATTACTTCCGGAAATATAGTCATCAACTAGAAAATCCGATTTGATTAGTTGAGATATTTTCTCATCACTACACTCTTTAGATAACTGAAGTAAACACCTAGTACTGAGGAAGGGTGCAGAGGCAGTTCCGTACGTGACTGTATTCAATTGATATATTTTTATGGGAAGGTCTTCACTATCACGCCATAAGATCATTTGCAGATGGCGCTGCTCAGGCTGAATGAGAACCTGCCTATACATTTTCTCGACGTCAGCTGAAACGACGTATTGATGCTGCCTAAATCTCAATAAAATTGAAAACAAGTCATCTTGGACTACGGGCCCTACGTATTGGATGTCGTTAAGAGATAAGCCAGATGACGTCTCAGCCGATGCGTCGAAAACCACCCTAAGCTTGGTAGTCTCACTGCTCTCTTTTATGACAGCGTGGTGAGGTAGGTAGCAGCCACGAGAGGGATTTGTGACCTCACTCATATGTCCCAGGCGTTCATACTCTTGCATGAAATTATTATATTCTTTACGAAAATTTGGATTTCTTTTCATTTTCTTCTCCATCTGATGCAACCTTTTTACAGCTATATGATGAGAGTCGCCTAGGACATCTGGTGATTCACGAAGAGGAATCTGCACGTTAAATCTACCATCTTTATCACGGTAAGTAGTCCCATTAAAGTGTTTCTCGCAATAAGTTTCGTCAATGGAAGGATAGACGTCAGAAGGTACTTCTTCTAACTCAAAAAACTTAGAAAGTTGAAGTTGAATATCTTTACTGAAGTGACAGAATGTACGATTAGATGTAGTACAATATTGCGCCGCCAGAGGACCGGCCACAATCCAACCCAATCGAGTTTCTTGAAGGAGTGGTTTGTTTAGACCAAGTTTTAATTGGGATGGACTAATCAAGTCCCAAAAGACGTCAGCTCCTAAAAGAATATCAATCTCTGATGGGTTACAGAAGCAAGGATCAGCCAATTGAATGTGGCTTGGAATGTCTAAGTCATCAACCAGTATTTGCATTTGAGGAAGTCTGTCTGTAATTAAAGGAAGGACGTAGCATTTTACAGGCATACTAAAGGACGAAAAAGAAGACTGTATCACAAGATCGCAATGCTTTGTGATGTTGATGACCACATTGTTAAGGCCAGATACACACTGCAGCTGGTTGTTTATTTTATTCAAACCGATTTTAACCGACGCCCGTTCGGTGATAAAAGAAGACTGGCTACCGCTGTCCAGTAAAGCTCGTAAAACAAAGGATTTGCCATTGTTTGTCACCGTGACCAGAGCTGTAGAAAGAAGAGCTTGGTTAGAGGCGACAGCAGACATACTAACAACACAAGAAGGATCCACAGTCGATTGTCTGGGGACAAAAGAATGTACCTTGGTACTTAGACTATTATTATAGTTTGTAGTTAGAAGAGAAGTTGACATATCGTCGGAACTTTGTGTCTGTGTCTGTGGAGAAGTCTGTGTAATAGGTAAAGAAGACTGCTTGTGTAAAACAGAGTTATGTTTCCTTTTACAGATGCGACAACCACCGAGCCTGCATTGGAAAGACCTGTGACCACTACGCAGGCAGTTGTTACATAACTGCCACTGGAAAACCTTCGTTATGCGTTCCTCAACAGGCAACGATTTAAATTTAGGACAATCATATAACTTGTGGGTTTGTTTACAGGCGAGACAGCTATCGTTCGTTGGGGATTTTACAGTGGAAGGTGAGGAGACTGTAAAAGCCTTAGATTTAATTAAACTATGGCGTTTGTCTAGCCTTTCAGTTTTGCTAGCATGAACAGTTTCTAATACCGTAGCTCGCTGACGGAGAAATTCAAAGAAATCAGTTAATTTTGTTGTATCCAAGGTGCTCCTAAACTCCTCCCAATCTCTAGCCGTCTTTGTGTCCAATTTACAAGAAGCCATGTATATAATGAGCGAGTCCCAATGGTCTGTCGGTTCTCCTAATGACATTAAAGCACATAAGTTTTTAGAAATGAAATCAATTAAGTCCCGTATGCCTTTTTCGGATTCTTTGGACATTGGTTCTATAGAAAACAAGCACTTGATATGTTCATTAATTAATAATCGCTTATTATTATATCTGTCGCAAAGGAGCGACCACGCGATCGAATAATTAGTAGATGTTGCCAGTATTGAATTTATGACAGCTTGGGCGGAACCTTCCAAATACGATTTCAAATAATGAAATTTACTGACGTCATCAAGGTCCTCATTGTTGTGAACAAGAGAGGTGTACATATCCCGAAACTCTAACCATTTATTTGGATCCCCATTAAACGGAGGAATTTTTAAAGGTGGCAATTTTAAATGTTTATGTTTTGAAGATTGAGAACCGCCTTGAGATGTAATATTTTTATTAGATTTGTTTTCGAAAACTTGAATTAACCCTTGAGCCTGTGCAATCAAACTAAACCATCTGTTCTCAATAATCTCCCTCTCTTCCATTTGGGATTGTTCATCCGCATGTAAAGATTCGATTTTACACTGTATCTCTTCAAAGTGAAATGAAAGATCTTGTAATTTGCTCAGTCTCAAAGTTACTTCATTGAACTGGGTTTTATCTATTTCGGTTTTCAAAAGGGGGTTCAAAAACTTCTCAAAATATGTTATACGCGTCTTAATACGACCTCTCTCTGCAATCAGATCTTTCAATAGTTCAGCCATATTCGAAGCGCAAACAATAATATATTATATCAAAGTTAATCACAATATTAAAATTACAGTCAAAGGTTAAAAGTGCTAAGTATAAAGAAAAGCAATGAATACAACCTCGTAAACGCCGCACAAACCCTTCACAAAGGATCAGCTGATTGGCGAGCGTCTTATCACCGGCTGTCGACTCAGGTGCAGCGATGAATCAAGGTCGCGTTACGTCACGACAGCTGATCGGTAGGCACCGTGCACTTCTTACTTAACGCGCTGCTCGAAGTGGAAATTCTCGCCAATTGACTCCCGGAATTTCCTGGAATAGTCGGCCGATACGATAAACTAACTATTTAAATGCAAATTAAACGTAAATAAAGGGAAATGAACTGAAATTTAACGAAGTTAATAGAATGACTTGGATTTTTTAATTTAAGGAATTTATAACCGATTATTTGCATTAAACTAATGGAAAATGTTATAAACTAACTTGTAAGGCCAAAATACAGTAGAATATGATGAAATTAGTGTATGATTATCACGAAATAAGACAATTTTCACAGAAATTAGCAGATTATAAACAAGTGGAGGGTAAGTAACAAACATTTAACGGTGCAAGTCAACGATGCAATTAAAACAAATCGAAGCTAATTTAAGGAAAATAAGTTGTGAAATGGATAGGAATTGGGCGTACTTCCCTCGGATTGGATTGTTGCACCTGGTCTTCTGGGAAATATCGTCTTCCAGCGTCACTCAGTATCACGTCGGGGTCACCAAAATTTGTACGTAAAACTATGTTATTTCGTGATATAATTATATTTAATATGTACGTAAAACAATGTTTTTCTTGAGGTAATTTGATTAGAACATTTCTGTTGCACGATCGCGTAGTGGTTGGTTGGTGTGTGAAAACATTATGGCGCGGATCCCCGCGCCCGCGCACCGCCGGCCGCGGCCCATGCAGTTAGGCTCCAACAAAATGTTATAATATTGTTATAGAGGTTTTTTACAATCATATATAATTTAGATTTTCATCAATACTATAGTATATAGGATGTTTTGTTTAACAACAAGGGAATGTGATGTGATGAATGTAGAATAGAAACATTGACCTATGTATGTTAACCTATAAATAAATAAGTGCCCAATGAAGCCTACCGCGTTTGAATTTGCTGCTAGGGGCGCTGGTGTAGCGTGAGGTCTCCGAAACTGACTAATCTGCGCTCCGAAATGTCATCTGAAATGTTAGTGTTTGGTTTCGGACTTTATTGCGTGTTTATTTACTAAATAAATAATTACTGTTGTGAATATTTTGCAATACCCGATGAATAAATTATGGCAGATGTAAGGTACGATAATAGGAAGTGATTTATATTTAAACTCTGTTTCCCGCGCGTAAAATCAAATTTGGACAGCTAAGACCTCACTCGCTACTCGTGAAACCACACTCGCAGCAACCCTCGTTCGCAACTGGTACACTCCCTATTGTCCAAATAGGTACCGGAGCTGTAATGCACGCTGACCGTCCGCATATTTGCATATATATCGCGGTAACACCGCTAGGATCGTCAAAGAAGCTAACTGCCAGTCACTAGCTGGTACCGGAGCTGTCGGCACGCTCACATTCCGATCTACAATCATATGCAGGTCTACCCAGGCCTACAGTTGGGGTAGCAGACGGACGGACATGCCTCTCTCCTTTACAGCTACGTATTTGTTTATACCGCCCCCACCCCACCAACACAATCGTTATAAAAGCAGGGTCAGTATACCTGCATCAGGTTCCCCAAACGGTCGGATAGTATAGGCTTAGTAATAGGGTCCCGTTGGTTATCCTTCTGGTACGTACGGAACCCAAAAAACGCTGATATAATAACCGCTGTATCAGCTGGTACAAAATACTTATCAATTATCCTCATATCCATGTCGTTAAAATTGTTATGGCTTCCTGGCAGTGTTTCATTAAAACTATATGGTTTAGTTCAAAATATATAGAAATTTTACTTTCATATTTTTTTTCTATTAAATTATTGTTTTGCCTAAATTTTAATAGTAGCACATGGTGTAGTTACTCACACTGTTAATAGTCCACTGCAGTTGATAGATATTTTCTAGTAGGGGAATTAACAACCGGTTAAAGTAAAGTAGCGCAAAGGATCGAAGGATATCTCTCGACGAATATTGTCAGGAAATCCTCTTATTTTATGAAGCCCTTGAAAGGAAGAGCTTTATTAAATTCGCTCTCTCATACAACTCTTCTTTTATAGTTCAATTGTTCAATTTATCAGGAGTGTGTCTCATTTCATAGTAAAATCTCATCTCAATGTGCTAACAAACGTCCTAAGGATGCCTCGTATAGAGGCGAAACACGTATCGTAGTTTCACTGCTCAATCGCGAAAAATTACATATTGTAAGTGAATGGTATTGTAAGTGGTTAATATTTTTCGTGAAACCATTAGATAAGTAATTGAATGAACTCTTTCTGCATTACCTTAACGTTTATATTTTAATTTTGTCATTTAGAGTTCGGCAAACAGAGGATGAACAGTAAGTGTCTAATTTTAAAGCAAAAGTCCTCAAATAACTTCTCCAATTTATTAAAGCACAGTGAGTAATTGCAGTAAAAGTACTTTTTGTATTTATATTCTACTGAACACTGGTATGAGTGGGAAACCACGTAACGTGAGATTGACGTCACGATACAGCCCTGAGCAGTTATATGAGTAAGCCACACTGGTCTTGTGAACTTGAGACATGTTACCGTTTGCGGAAGAATGCAATGGCGATTCTCGCTCCCCCGATCATGGGCAAGCAGTGAAACACCGGGGTGGTTTTTAGTCGGTAAGAGTCCGACAGACCCCTTCGCCCCCCCCAAGGGCGGAGGACATCCATGAGAATTTCCACCTCGACATGAAAAAAAAAAAAAAAATGTTACCGTCATACAAGTTTGTACATTAATGCCGCGTTCCTCTAATAATCAAGAAATTATTCGTTTTGCTTACGGACGGTAAAATGTCGTTGAATTTTCAACGAAAATTTTACCGTCCGTAAGCAAAACTAGCCGTTTCTTGATTATAGGAACGCGGCATTAATGAATACTAAAATATTATTCATTAAACCATTTTAGTATACTTAGTTTTATTCTGTAATTAAAAATAAAAATATAAGTCGGCACCATTTCCATATTTTTTTTTGTATTGTCCAAAATTCATCGTAGACCTAATTTCAACCTTTGATATCACTGAACAGTTTTAATTGTGATAGAGACAATATTTCGATAAAGTTCCCTTATATCTGCCATGTAACATCCGATTAATTGTTTTAGTGGTAAGCAAAAAATAATTGGACTCAGTGGGAGTTCGATTCATTTTTAAAAATGTTTATATTTCTGACATGTGTATAATTAATATGATTCACGTTATATCAGGCCGGGATAGAGGCTCTGTTAAATAAATCATCCTCATCATCATTCTCCTCCGAGCCTTGTCCCAACTAAGAGGTCGACTTTCAGTCTAACTACGAAACGGCCGAACTTCGATTAAGCGACTGCCATTAGACCTCTACAACTCAAGTACTAGGCGATATCGAAGTTCTGTAGTTATACCAGGTTGTCGGACTTTTTTGTTTTTAGGGCTCCAACTACCCGTAAAGAATGCCACAGATTTTCGTATGGCACCCGTGACCGATGGCTTAACGTGCTCTACGAGGCACGGAGAGGTCTCAATGTGTTAAGAATGGTCACCCGTTCTAAGACTGATCTGGCTAGTATTACTTAACCTTGCAATGTGCTAACCTACTCGGTTACCACTTAGCCACGAGCCCGAGTATCTATAGCATATTTTAAAAAATGTAAACAAATGTATGTCACACCAGGTGCTGTCAATACTTTAAGGAGACTAATACTTGTTACACCATGCTAGGTCAACTCGTAACCTGTCTCAGTCTAACATGACCCATCTCTAAGGCAGTCTACCCAACTTCGGTATTTTTATCTATGTGATTGGTGCATAGTTGTTTTCGGGAAAAACACGAAATGTAAACAAATTCTTGTAATACTTGACTAGGCGTAGCATAACGTATTCCTAAGACAGCTCTCCCAGCTTAGGAAATTTACTTGCTTTTCTGTACAATTTTAACGTTACATTTTTCTTTCCAGATGCTGAGCTGCTCTGGCGAGCCCACTGCATACATAATATAACGAGGTAAGATCGTATCATATCCTGTCAACGTTAATCTCTGAAGACTAACTTCCACATCGGGGCTTTTAGTACACTACACACTGCACGCTTAGCTTATGCATAGATGGATAAGGTTATAAGTAATTTCTCTCTGATGCTCTGCTGATGTTACATCGTAAATGTACTTTATACGGAAGGCGATAAACACATCATAAACAATAACAATGAATACTAGCTCAGATACTTAAAGGGTTGTAGTGCCGTTTGGGTTTAAATATCTTATATTTAATTTAGCTCTCTTGATTCCTTGCCTGATGAAAAATTGCAATACGTGGTACACTGGTTGCCCGCGGTCACCTTTAGGGTAGAGGTATTTCCCTAATAGGGTGGCGGATTACGCGGGTCATCACCATCACAAAGATCCATTAAGCTCTGAGCATAAAAACTGTTACGGAGGAGTTAAAACTATCCGGGAATATATAATAATATATACACCTAAAACACGGCTGGAAAATTACCCAAATGAGCTAGCTACCGTGTTAGCAACCATTAGCTGCACTAAACGATTGAAACGCCATGATATACAAAAACTTGGTGACAGAAGGTAAATGATGAGGTGACTCCTGGTGAGGAGCACCTTGGAAACGATGAGAACGACAGGGAACAAATCTGCTTATATAGTTTGGGACTGATTTCAGATAAACACAAAAAAAAAAATAAGGTGGCACTAATTCAGATATCTGCCGCCTTTATTGAGGCTTTTTATTTGGTAGTGGCACCAGAAGCTACAAATTAGTAAAATCTCCCGAAGCCTTCAAGAAGGCACTCTATCGTCAACAGGAAATCCGTCTTTATTTTTCTTTAACAGCAGTTGCAAGCCAATCCTACTGATCTGACCTGAGCACTGCTAGGATATTGTTGCCGCTGGGTTAGTTATAATTAGCTCCAGAGCTTTATAAGTGCGTATGTTCCATTGGGGGTCAAAAAGGCAGTACAGTGTGCGGCCTGTGCGGTGTGAAAGAGCTTTGCAGTGAAACCCTCTTGTGTTTTATTGTTTAAAATCCGATAATTTTTTGGCCCCTAACTGTCGTGTAGTAAAGATAAAAAGCTTTGCCTTTCTGACTAACAAAGGTCTTAAAATGCACTTAACCTTAAAATGCAACTTGTAGATAAGACCCATTTGGAAAAATACTGTTTAAGTAACAATCTAGGTTAATATGTTGGTATCGGTTTGATAATTATAATTGCACATTAACCAAGTCCTTAATTGTTTATTTGACGTGGTTTTAACTCATACCGTTTGACTAGATATTATTTGTACCTACCTAGATAAGAAGGACCTTGATCAATTTCACAAAATGTAAATTTATTTTATTAACATACTTCTAAATTACTAAATACTTACATATTGTAGATAAATTCCACCCGGACACAGAACAAATGATCGTGCTCATCACACAATTATTTGTCTTGGGTGGGAATAAAATCCACGACCTCTGGCTCAACAGTCAGGATCACTGACCACTAGAACAACAGGCCCGTCAAAACGCTACTCGCAAAGGGTATGTAAAGACCCCTTTAAGGACACTACGAATCTAAGAAAAAGGAATATAGTGCCGCTTAGGATAATAGTTTTAAAATATTTAAAACTAATCATAGTATGCATTTAATGTGTAATTATCATAACAGAGAAATGTTGTACATTTATGGCATTTCGTAGAATATTTTGTGATTTTTGTCGAATTATTATCACCACCAACAGTGCTCTGCTGCTCAGTGTGTACTAAAATACTATAATTTAACAAGGAGGAAGTCTAGCAGCAGCTGGGTTCCCCCTTGTATAATTTTTGTTTCAACTTCATTATTGATGCAGCGGTAAGATCGGTGAAATGATTCGTTGACACGTAATCTAATTCAAATATTTTTTAAAACTCCATGCTAGTAATGAAGGGTTAATAATAAGTTAGGTATTCGCTTTCGTTACTTTATGTTAATCCCAACCCATTACGTTTACGTTTAAGGTTATGGTTTGGTTTCAAAGACACTTTCTAACTCTCTCATTACTCTCAAAGAAACGATGACATTTTACAGACGAAGGCGTCTCAAGTCGTATATCTAACGGTTTTTCATCTGTCAAGTGAGATTACATTGAACGTAAACTTGAGGTTTTTTTTTACATTCCATTAAAGTATATTGCAGTGAAAGGTCGCATTCGGGTTAGGCTGGGATTATGAGGATTTCTCTCACGCTATACGTTACGGTGTTGGTTAAACTTTTAAACTGGACAAAGTTTTTCCACATATTTGCAAACGAGATAATATATTTACATTTAAATAAATATAGGCATTTCGACGTGACTGTTCATTTAACGCAACAGACATCATGATATAGCGATTAGCCTGACGCCATAATTTAAAAGTGCATTTCCGCTTAGTTATTGGGTGGCCCGTTTGTCTAGTGGTTTGTGATCCTGACTGCTAAAGCAGAATTGGTGGGTTCGATTCTCACCCAAGACAAATAATTGTGTGACGAGCGAGCATTGTTCATGTGTTCTGTGTCTGGGTGTAATTTATATATACTATGTATGTATTTAGAAATATATAAGTATGTTTATCAGCTGTGGTTACCATAGACCTACAGGTTCTGCCTAGTTTAGTGGCACGAACTATCGATCGTAAATTAATTATACTTCCACAGGTAAAGCAAACCTTGTGTTACCTTGTTACTAGCAAGCTACATTATTGCGAATGTAGTGTTAAAATACAAATGAAATATCGAATGTACGCTGGAAAGTTTTTTTTTGTATCCATGTACAAGTTTCAAGCTGGCCTGATCAGAGAATCCTCTCTTTGCGTTGGCGGGACATAACATCCGTTCCTCCATCATTCATTCGCTAACAAGTAAAATCATTATTATCTGGCTTTAAATGCTCTCTTATTTTATAGTTCTAAGACAGTACTTCTTTATTCAATTAACTGTGTCAAGAGTTTGCACAAACAGTTCTCCACAGTTTCACCGCCTTAATAGTCTCTGTACCGCTCCTAATTGTCGCAGCGTGATGTTAAGTAGCTTATAACTTTCCTCAAAAATTGGAGAAAATTATTTCTCGTCATTATTGTGTAAAACCTTCTCAGCTTTATAATGTTAGCATAATATATTGTAAACGTCTTATTCTAAATGTGTTCCAACATAAAGTATGAAATGCATAAAGTTGAATGTGATATGTAAATACAGTACATTCAAGTACCTACTCCTCCCAAGTACCTAGTTATCCGCATGCGTGTGCCCTTACAGAACGCTACCCCATTTAACTTACAATTTTTGAAGCTAAAAGCACTTCACTTTATATTTTTCCTTCATTCCCGTAAGAAGACGTAGCTCACATTAAAATATTACGTTGCTGACTTACACTACATGCATACGAAATGATGCTGTGTGCTCGTAGACTTTAACAATTTAATCTTGGTTACAAATCTCACATGTACTTTTAGTCTATTCCATTATCTACAGTAAATCTTTAGCAATGTGAAGCGCTATTAGTCAGTAATATACTTATTTATATTGTAAACGTACCACTCTTTTCATATAATTTATTAAATAAACTATTTCTAAGATGAATATCTTCTTTCCGTTCCTTGAGGGACATCCTAATCCTAATAATACGGGTTAAGTTTGTTCAGACGGACGGATTTAGACGGTATTTTGCACAAAGATAAATTGTCGCCAACAATCAATCTTTGCGCAAAATACCGTCTAATACAATTTGTAGGTGTGCTGGATTTATACATATTATAGTTATAGCTAGTTGTGATACTAATAATGTGTATTTTAAATATGAACGTTTGAAATTATAATTCCTGCTTTACCGGCTGCTTAAAATGTTTGGATTTAACTTGGTATGCAGAGTGTATCCTGGCTTAAAACGTAGGCCTATATATCCAATATAAAAATCGTTATTCCGATACTGAAACTTAAGTACTTATTCCTTAACCAAAACTTAGACTTCCGCCCGGTGTCTAAATTCTGATCAACGAAAAAAATAACTTACCTTATGTCAAATCTCTTGTCACGTATATATTGAATTGCTGAAAGTATGATTAACCACTTTGATTTGATTCTCTGATCAGTTAAAAGAGCTATCAAATTTACTGCAAAATCTCACGTTGAGAGAGAGCTCTGTTACTTAAACAATATTTGATCAGCCTTTCAGAATCCGGGTGTTACAGCTTTTTTTTTTTGATTTATTTATGGTTAACCAACAATTGTTTACACTTTGATTGACAATTGTTTACACATTGAGTATTGAGTATTGAGCATAAAGATTAACACCGCATGCATATAATATTATGAACTCGTAGGTATACAGTTAAAAAATATTACATCTTAAAATTAGAGCAAATAGTGAGAACAATGATAATAATTTAAAACATAATAATGACAATAAGTAAATTAAAAATAAAGTACAATAAAAAGTAAAATTAATTATATTAACATTCAATTTATAAATTATATTATTCCTATTAAAAGAGTTGACAATTGCATTGTAAAATTTCCCACTGCCACTCTGTCACTGCAGCCGTTTATTACTTTGCAAAGCCTGGGAATTGTTTTGTGAGTTAGCACAGAAAATTGTTCTACGCAAGGGAGTAAGAGCGTTTCTGGGAGATCTAGTTGGAGCCCGAAATCTAACTAAATCAAGCAAGTGAGGGCAAATAATTTGGTTACGAAGAAGTTTGAAACCAAACAATGCATCCGTAATCTCCCTGCGTACCGACAGTGATTGCATCCTGAAGTATTGCAGACGTGTGTTGTACGACGGCAGCTGTTTACTTTTCCCCTCGCAGAATGCAAGGTGCCAAAGAAAACGTTTCTGAACGCGCTCCAGACGCAGCATATGTACAGCATAGTGAGGTCGCCATACAACACTACAATACTCCAAGTAAGCAGTATACATCTAAGTCTATACGTCCGTTCCAAAGAATGGACAGGTATTCCTCGCCACCGACCATTGACTGTTTTACATCTGTTTGAATTCCACTCAATGCCTTAACAAAGTGACACTTACTTTCATTTAACACAAAGTCCGGGAATTAATGTTTGCCACAATGATTACTTGACACGGGTAAGTCTGTCGCATTTCGGTTACAAAACCTAGAAGGTAATAAATCAGATCCCCAGTTTACCCCGCATTTACAATTAACAGAGGCGTTACCGAGCATCAATGTTGAACGCTTCAATAATTTAATTAACAGTTAGAATTCTAATTATTCCTCATTATGTTATAGTCGTAGTACCTAAATATGATGAGGCAGAGCAATTTAGTTAGCTTGACAGTATGTTCGAAATTCCATTGAGCCGGCGACTAGGACAATCGTATTTTATGACCACGAGTGTATATAATATATGTGTTTAAGGGAAGAAAAATTATTTTAAGGAGGTACAGCACAGCAGTATATATAATTTCCTTCAAAGTATCGAGTACACGATAGATTTATGAACTATCTCAAGTTAAAAACTCAACAAAACAAATAAGACTTTAGAAGGTGAACAAACCTTCTTAATAATAAACTAGCGAAAGATAGAATCGAAAATGGATTATCTATCTTGTAAACACTTGGGGATAGTTTACCTGAAAAACTTTTGTGTTATATGTAACATTGAGAGCTCAACAATAGTTGGAAAGTTTCTTAACAGTTACGTACGTACAGAAATTGGAACGACATGAGCTAAGTTACACAAGTGCAGTCCAAAAGATCATCGGGAATAGATCCAACTAAACTTGAAATTTTATACTACCCAACGGCAGGTTTAGCTTTTTATGTCATATCTGAACGCATAATGAACCGTGTTTGAGTCAAAATGCTGAAACAGCACTTAACCAATACCAATACCAACACACATCACATTTCACTGTTCCTTTTCGCTCTTCTCCGCTCGTTCTCACTTATTAAAACATACCTCAAACAGTAGTCACGCTAACGCAAGTAAAAACGAATCCATAAAGTGAATTTATCTCTTAAACTAAATTGAAAACACATTAGAGTAATCGGTTCCCAAAGTCGACGATAACATTACTTCTTTATATCCGTTATGGGAAAATAAAATTAAGATCTATGTTCTCTTTGAAGACAGCTGTGATGCACATGCTTTCAAACCTTTCTTGAAACAGTTTAAAAAGAGCAAATCCACGTTTAGATTTCAGTTAGTAAATCATTCTGTGTAATTAGTCTTAGGCGGGATCGCTTGATGAATGTTTTGTGGGCTTGTAGTACAAGCCACAAGTGTTTCCGGATATGTTTTCCGCTATAGTAGAGGTCGTATCTACAATTTGTTTCAAGTATATTTTAGAATGGTGTGAATTGTGCTCCAAATTGACGCATTTGACATGAAACACTAACTCTATAGTCTTTAAAGATGCTCAAGATATTAAAGTAATACATTGATATATAACACAAATGTTAGAGTAAAAATTTCGTGAGTGGTACTCGTTTATAAAAGACATACAGTTTTACTCACGTGTGTATTTCGGGGATGCCTGACTAGTTTCGGACCCGACGGGGGCCCTTTCTTTTTAGCGTTCTGCCGCGACGGTGTCAGGCGTCAGGCACATGACGCCCAACACGTAGGCGTCGCGGCTGGCCGCTTCACTCCACGGAAAAAAAACGTCAAATGTGTGACGCCTATACCGTCCCCGAAATACACATGTGATAAAAAACAGTATATCTTTAATAAACATTTACACAAATGCGTTAAGTTTTAAATAAACAAGATATTTATAGCTTATTTGTTCTTGATTTATAATTTTTGTTTGAACTAATTCTATTCATTTAAATGATTGTTTATTTACTAGACATGAAATTAAGTAGGAGTTTATGAAATAGTGTTTACTAGTTATTAAATAGTAATTAACTCAGTATTCTAGGCGCTAACTGATCGAAACACATTCGTGATAATATTATCTTATTATGTTGATATTTTGTTTTCACTCGCTCGCGCTTGCAACTTAGGGCCTCAGTCCGTGTTTTGTTTACCGACGTCTCTGTTTAGCCGAGACCAACTTATCTTGTTTGTCTGATGAATCGTCTACACATTGTATAGATGTGAATCGAGCCTTTAAATTGATTCCGAGTAATTCACTGCGGAATGCTTAAGTGAACGACGGCAAGAAATTCCGAGTTGGTTAGCATTCAGAGCTTTCATTCGCAGATTTTCGATTTACTTAAATGCCGCAAAAACTTCTGAATACAAGTCGCAACCAGATATTTAATTCAGATGTACGGATAACTGGTGACGTCCTCACTAGATACAAGGTTAGGGTTGCAACAATTATAAGTATAATTACCTTTTTCTATGGAGGTTTGAGTCATTGTCTCATGAAATAGAAATGATAATTAATATAGGATATGTGTGGATAGTCTTCATATATTTCTATTCTAATCTTCTTTATCCTACTAATATTATAAACGTAAAAGATTGTGAGAATGTATAGATGTTTGTTACTCTTTCACGCAAAAACTACTGAACCGATTGCGATGAAACTTGATATGTAGAAAGCTTGAGACCTAGATTAACACATAGGCTACGTTTTATTCCGATATTTCCACGGTACCGGGACTTACGCGGGTGAACCCGCGGGGCGCAGTTGGTATATAATAAATCAATGTCTGTTTGTTCTTTTTTTTATGCGCTGCCGTACTGTTCATGCGATTATCATTAAATTTGGCATACTCGTCGCCAGGGATATAGCTAAAGACATAGTTTACCATTCCCAAAATAAAAACACGAGGGATAAAAAAAATACTTTTCCTACATCAGATAGTATGGAATAAGAGTAATACCGGGACACTCTCATGTTACAACCAGAAGTTCAGTAATGACCTGCCTCCAGAAGATTTAGTGGTATATCATAATAAGATCTTATTTAAGGCAATGTTACTGTTATCAACACTCGAGAACAATGAATCCCGGTCACATAAAAATACCTGAAAATCTCAGCAACTAATAATGCAAGCTTAGTGAAATAAATTGTGTTGAAGATCAATACTTAGTTAACTCAATCTTTATGTGTAATTGTTCTAGAGTGACAAATATTCTAAATATGGAAACTATGAGCATTGGACTTATGCTATACCTATGTCATAAACGAAACAATTGGAAGTTTGGACTGCTGAGGGAGTGATAAGCTAAGAGTGATAACCGAGTAAGCAGTGATAGCTGCATGGTCTAACTAATGGCACTCACGTTGGTGGGTCGAGTTCGATCCGGGTGAAGGTGATTCTTAGATGATATTGTGCGTATTAGAAATTATTTGTCACTTGCCACAGTTCTACATAATATTCTCGAAGGTTTTGGTAGTCTACCTGGCCTATGGGCTTGGAAGAAGAGCACTATAGATTAACCCATGTCTTACTAAGATGAGGATCATGGAAATTATGTTTTATGATATATAGCGCACAACAGACAGACACGTAAGTAAATAATTATCTTATAAATAGTATAAAGGACTTTAATATATAATTTTTCACCCTTAGGCGTCCATTAGACGCTCATGCAAACGTCAATCATTACCAAAAGTCATGATTGACGAAATAATATCGACATTAAAATCTCATCTTGCAACCTTCAATCATTAGATGATAGGTTATACGTCAATCACCGTTTTGATTGTGGCAAAACTGACAACAAAACCTACCGTGTAATGGGCGCCTTAGAGGATGGAATATTTTCTTGAAATTCCAATTAAATCACAATTCAATGTAAAAAAATATTATGGAAATCGGTTGACAATTATTGACGAACATATCGCGTAACATACACACTCATAAAGTTAGTCAATTGGAAACCTTCGCCTTGAAGCGGATACAAAGCGACTTCCATTCATGTATATATCTTTATTCTCTTTGTAACAATCGTCAAACAGGGTCATGATTTGTTTATTTTCAGTTTTACTAATGCGGCTACTATATAAAGAGATTGAGTCTGCAATGAGACTAAGCATTTGGTATGAGCGGTAGAGGTATAAAAGCAAGGAACATAATTAATATTTCACTAAAAAAAATATCCCTAAAAAACCTAATTGGAACAAAGACTCGTAATATAGTTAACATAAGCTCGGAACATTCGTAATTAATTAATTCCTAGGTACTTCGACTAGAAGCGTTTTATTTCGACAGATAATTATCTGAGCGTGACGGTCACGCGTGCTCAGTGCCAAAACTTGCCTAAAGAACTTTTCACTTCAAGAAAACCTTATCTTTCTTTCTTTATGTGGATAGACCAATTATTTATTGTTATTATGGTTCGTATGGTATATTATGGTTCGTATATAGTTAGTATGGTTAGTATGGTATATATATGGTATATAGTTAGTATGGTATATTATGGTTCGTCATGCTCACTAAAATGTCATTGCTTGCGGCGTCGTCATGGGGCGGGTCATTTCTTTCCCTCTGATATGGCGAAGGAGATGATGGCTGGTCCATGCGTCATATTCGTGAACGGGTGCTGCTTGGGGTGACTGGTCGGCCTAGTCAGCGATGCTTTAGCCTATACTATTATTTTGGTTCGATCAACTGCAACTCTAGCCTCTTAATCCAGTCACGAATTATTTTTAACAGTAGATTTTGCAACTGAATGAAGGTAGATGTGCACCTTGAATGATTTCTATGTTTAATAGGTTCAAACCTTCAACGGTATCACTGAGTGATTTTAATTTTTTAGTACGTTAGCTTTTGGAGCATTTCAATAAAATGAAATTCAGGTGGCATCAGCTTGCATCCTGTTTACCTCTCATGTAACACTAACACTATTGTACCTGAAGATCTGACTTTTAAAAAGAGTGGCCATGAGTTTCTTTGCCAGTATTCTTCTCATAAGGCCCTACGCATTTTGGAAACTGGAAGTAATAGATCGACACAAACAGGCAGTAGATTTTGGTGTTTTTCACCTAATTTACCTTGACAATCCAGTACATGCTGTGGCATCTGTTTGTGCCGATCTATGATTTTAACTCTAGCTTCAATTTAACGTTCATAAATGTCACTTAGTGTCTTAATTGAATAAATGATTTTGAATTTGAATTTGAATTTGAATTTTAGATTTTGGTACAAATACTTGACACTATTTACGTCATAGTACTTGGGGTCTTGCGTTCACTTTTCATATCTTTCGCGATCTTACCTTAAGCTTCTGGTAGCTGTTATATAGTAATGTGACTATATTATCTAATACATAAATTCACTCCCAACACCATACAGTTTTAACAACTGAAGCAAAAAGAGGGGTGGTATAATGATTCGAATTCCTACTGTTTCTACTTCTGAACATTTCGAACGAAACACTTCGTCGACAAATCTTTTCCATTGTAAATAAATATTTCCTTTATATCCAATAAATGTCAACTTCTCCAAGATTGATTACAAATATCAGAGCAGGGGTTGCATTAATACAACGGCCCTTATTAGAAGTTGTGTGCTCCTTCCCTTGCGGTCTGCCGACGAGAGTTACTCCTGACATTGATGTATTCCTCCGACTCCGGAATCTCTGCCAACACACAACCCTCTAAACCAAACCGGGTCATGTCGGATATTTTCGTGTGGTATATTCATTTATTTTCCTCTGATTTTCGCTGGATTTATATCCTCTGCAGTTCTGTTATTGCAATTTCCACTTATACGATTCTGTAATTTTATTTCACTCCACAAAATATTTTTGCTTCTCGCACGTTCTATAAACTAGGGATGTCGATTTCTTGACTGATTCTGATTTCTATAAAATTGTGTAAATAGAATAAAAATTAAGTTTGAAGTAATCTACTTTATTGAAAGTTTTTATGAGTAGTAAGTATTATTTTTTTATTGGGATGAAGTTCCATATCGCAGGTTACACATCAGACGCTAGCGCGGATGGAACTAGGCGGAAAAGTGTTAGTGCAAGGAAAAGTGCTGACCACGAGTTGATTTTGGTTTTTATTTACGCCAACTGTAGAATATTTAAATAACCTCATTAATAGTGTAAATGCGAAAGTAACTCTGTCTGTCTGTCCTTCTTTCTGTCTGTCTGTCTGTAGCCTTTTCACGCCAAAACTACTGAACGGATTTAAAAGAAATTTGGTACACAGATAATCTAGATCCTGAGAAAGGACATAGGCTATTTTTGAATGCGAAAAAAGGGGTGTAAGGGGGTGAAAGTATGGAAGTATTGTCAATTAGCCTAAATAATTAAAAATTCTATCACACATACACACACATAACACACTATTCCACGCGGACGAAGTCGCGGGCACAGCTAGTATTTATATAAAGGTACTTCGTTCCTACCGGGAGTCCCAACATTTGTTTGAGCAGTCAATGCAAAAACTACTGAATAATATTAGCTACAAACGTAAAAATGATTTTTTTATCAAAGGCATTTCGTTTAGGTGATAACTACAGAACAGAACAGAACACAGAACTAAATAAAGAGAGTTTGTTTAATTATTACGCTTTGTCCTAGGAATACTTTGTAAATTACAAATTGTTTAACGGCAATGGAATCAATGAAAAATTTTTAGCAATTTAAAAAATAAAAGAAGAGCAAACGATGTTGCATTGAAGCTTTGTAAGCGCTTTTTTTTCATAGCTACTGTGAGCTGTGAAAAAATCTACCGTAATTTTTGCAGTGTAAAAAAAATATTTTATGAAAAACGTTTTTACTAGCTTTATTGCAGTTCCAATTGATTTACAAAGTTTAATAACTTACCAGACTTACCAGAATAGGCTTGCACCAGGGATCGGCTCTAAGTCCATACCTCTTCCTGTTGGTAATGGATGCTACCTTGGTGCATGCTATTTGCAGACGACATTGTGTTGGTCGGAGAAGACGGGTGCGAGGTCCAGAGCAGACCGGAAAAATGGCAACACAGACTGGAGAATGTTGGCTTGAAAATCAGCAGAACCAAAACTGAATACATGTTCTGAGATTTCGGCGGTCTCTCCAGTCCTGAAACCATTACGCTGGATGGAACAGCGATCCCAGTGTGCTCCGACTTTAAGTACCTCGGTTCTCTTCTTCAAAGCGATGGCGAAATAGACCGCACTGTACAGCATCGAATCAATACAGGGTGGATGAAGTGGCGGCAGGTAACAGGAACCATTTGTGATCCTAAGTTCCCTATTCAGTTAAAGGGACAGGTGTATAAAACAATCATCAGACCTGCCGTCCTGTACGGTTCTGAAAGTTGGCCTACAAAGAGAACGGACGAGAGACGCCTGCACGTAGCCGAAATGCGAATGTTGAGATGGATGTGTGGTGTGACTAGGATGGACAAGGTGGGAAATGAATATATTAGAGGAAGCCTGAAAGTAGCACCAGTGGATGAAAAGCTGAGGAGCAATAGGTTATCGTGGTATGGACATGTGATGCGGAGGGATGAGCAAAATGTAGTGAAAAGAGTTTTATGTTTGGATGTTGACGGGTACAAGAGAAGAGGACGACCAAAGAAAAGATGGATGGACTGTGTGAGAGAAGATATGGCTAGAAATGAAGTAAGCAGTGAAATGACGAACGATAGACTAGAATGGAAGAATAAAACATATTGCACCGACCCCAAATAAAATTGGGACAAGGGTAGGCAAATGATGATAATGACTTACCAGAACGTATTTACTAAGTAATTGTTTGATAAAAATCATTTACGGAAAGTTCCATATAAGTAAATAACTGCTCGAAGTTCTTTATACTAAAAGCCGTTAAAGAATCATTGTACTACACTGTAGGAACAAGGTTTTTGTCTGCTTACATTCTCATTCTAAGCACTTCTAAGGTCTACAAGAGTTGTATGAGAGTCAGTTTTTTCTGTCAAGTAAAATTACAGCTAATGCGGGTGTTTTAAGGCCGCGATAACGAGCTGTGTGCTGTTTGATAACTTAGTTGTATAATGCAATAGTTATTTAGTTAATTTTATCTTTATAAAAAATACATCTTGATATACCTACTTGACGTCTAGACACACGGTCGTCTAGACTAGACAGAGCCTGTACTATGATAACGAGACTGCTAATAAACATACTTATATGTAACCAAATATTATAGGTAAATTATACCCAGGCATAGAACAAATGATCGTTTTCATCACACAATTATTTGTCCTGGGTGGCAATCGAACCATCGACCTCTGGGTTAGCAGTCAGGATCACTAACCACTAGAGCGACAGGCCTGTCAATTTATTATATAGCAGTACTAGCAGCGTCACGCGGTTTCACCCATGTGAGTCCCGATCCCGTGGGAATATCGGGATAAAAAGTAGCTTCTGCATTAATCCAGGTCTCCAGCTATCTACATACCAAGTTTCATCGCAATCAGTTCAGTTTATTTTTGCGTGAAAGAGTAACAAACATCCATCCATCCATCCATCTATCCAAACTTTCCCATTTATAATACGGACACAGCTAGGCTAGTTTATTTTAGTTACTTTCACAGCGTTATGTCCTATGGTATACTACTTTGGGGCAAGGCGGCTGATGTTGAAACGATTTTTATTCTCCAAAAACGAGCCATCCGCTCCATATACAACTTAGGTGCTAGAGTCTCTCTTCGAGAGTTGTTTAAGGATATAGGTATTTTAACTGTTGCATCGCAGTATATATTTGCAAATATTATGTTTGTTAGGCACAACATTAATAATTATAAGAAAAACAGTGATATACACAATATTAATACAAGAAACAAGTCTAAACTCGTTGAGACCTATCATCGCTTACATAAAGTACACAACTCGTTCGAAGGTCTTGGTATACGTTTTTATAATAAAATTCCTATACATGTAATCGACCTTCCTGTAGATAAATTCAAGCGAACGGTAAAAAATCACCTTATTAGGAAATCCTACTCGTATGAGAACCTGATCGTATGATCAACGATTATCTAAACGACAAACAGTCGTGGGCTTAAGGTGTCATTAGGTATATACACACAAACTTCTTTGTCTTATAATTAAGCTAAATTATTAACAAACCATTGTCAGTTGAAAGTAATGCGTGACGATTATTATGGTAATTTGACTATTAGTGATTTTTATCAGTATCTCGACTATGGTTCGTCATGCTCACTAAAATGTCATTGCTTGCGGCGTCGTCATGGGGCGGGTCATTTCTTTCCCTCTGATATGGCGAAGGAGATGATGGCTGGTCCATGCGTCATACTCGTGAACGGGTGCTGCTTGGGGTGACTGGTCGGCCTAGTCAGCGATGCTTTAGCCTATACTATTATTTTGGTTCGATCAACTGCAACTCTAGCCTCTTAATCCAGTCACGAATTATTTTTAACAGTAGATTTTGCAACTGAATGAAGGTTGATGTGCACCTTGAATGATTTCTATGTTTAATAGGTTCAAAGCTTCAACGGTATCACTGAGTGATTTTTATTTTTTAGTACGTTAGCGTTTGGAGCATTTCAATAAAATGAAATTCAGGTGGCATCAGCTTGCATCCTGTTTACCTCTCATGTAACACTAACACTATTGTACCTGAAGATCTGACTTTTAAAAAGAGTGGCCATGAGTTTCTTTGCCAGTATTCTTCTCATAAGGCCCTACGCATTTTGGAAACTGGAAGTTATAGATCGACACAAACAGGCAGTAGATTTTGGTGTTTTTCACCTAATTTACCTTGACAATCCAGTACATGCTGTGGCATCTGTTTGTGCCGATCTATGATTTTAACTCTAGCTTCAATTTAACGTTCATAACGGTCACTTAGTGTCTTAATTGAATAAATGATTTTGAATTTGAATTTGAATTTGAATATTAGTGGGATTAGACGCTGGAAAACAAAAAGACGACGATTATTTAGATAATCATCTAAATAATCATCATGGTCAATAATCACTACTTATATTTGACGCAAAGGGTTTTAAATATAAATGTTCAAACGGCATTAGTCCCTTGAAAACCCATAGCACTATATATCTTTTTAATATAATTTTAATGTTCTTAACTATCTCGTAGATAAGTTATCAACTAAAACAGAACAAACTCGATAGATTATAAAGTTTTGGATTAACTGGAAAGTTTTAAATTATGTGCTTGAAAATTTAAATTTAATTTAGCGTCGCTGAAAGGCCGTGTGCACAGCACCGTGATTGTGTACCCACTGACGTTAATATTTTACGTTAACCCTCCGAGCTGAAGTGGACATCGGTCAAAACTTAATTGAATGGAACGGGTCATAGTCATCAATCAGTCTAAACCAAGTAATTTATTGAAGTATCTACCCTTTTACGACCACGGAGAAGAGAGAAGAGGTATCTAAAAATAATACAATAATTTATAGAAATAGTAAATAAAATTAATCTTAAATTTCAACTCATACCACAACATTTTCTGACAAATCATTTGCAGTGCAAGCCGCACGCTTGTGGAATGCATTGCCAGAAGCTATCCGACGAGTACAGTCACAAGCTGTTTTTCAGAAACTCGTCAAGGATCATTACCTTTCTTCATAAGAACCATATATTATAATTATATGTATGTGTAGTGTATGAATATAGGTGTGTATGTATATTTCTTTATGTATATGTATGTATGTGTATTATTTAATATAATAATAAAAAATTAGTAGACTTAAATATACTGTTATTTATAAATTGTATATTTTTCTTATTATTTTTAATTGTTGTGCACCGCGAGTTACCTACTTCCATACAGTATAGTCACTCCTAAGGTTGTCTGTAAGAGATCGCAGACTGCGATAAGACGGCCCATTGTACTGTTACTTTATATTATATTTCTAGTTTGTATAATACTTTTTTGGTGTGCAATAAAGAGTACCTATCTATCTATCTCAAACTGACCATACCAGAATTTCATTGACGCACAGTTGTTGAAAGAAAACAGTTGCAAAAAAAATGTGACCAGAGAAAGCAGAGAAAGCAATATAAGGCTTCGTGTTAATGTGAAGGAGATGGTAGGTGATTCTTACGAGCATGTCAAAATACAGTTAAAGTGAATAAAACTTATAAATTAGATGTGTAATTCCGGACATAATCGAGGTAAAATTATTAAAGTACGACCCTTTTGTGTAGAGGCTTTCCGTGATTGCGATCGCCGCAGTTCGATCAAAAGTAGATCACACTTTTTCACTTCAATTTATTCTTTAAAGCTGGTGCTGGCATTTTTTATGACCAGTCTTGAGAAGAAACGCCGAAACAAACTCACGGTTCCAAGTCTACATAAAATTAAACTGTGCAAGTGCTATGTGGGCGTCCGGGGTGGTCTTTATGCGAAATAACCGTTTTAGTTTTGAGCTGACCAGTCACGACACCCACTAGACTAGTAGACTAGTGTAGTATAGTAGGCTAGATAAGTCGGTAATCGCTTACATCCACCACATCTTAGGGAACTCTATGATTCAAACCGGTCAGCCACTGCGTCAGACGATTTGGGAAACCAATGAAATACTCAATAAGTAGTACACATATATGTTATGAAAGTTCAAAAATAATGAGCCCTTATAATGAGCCCTTATAAACCATCCACGGTAAATAGCAACCGTCCTTTTAAAAACAAAAAAAGTAACAAAACTAAATACTTTTATTTCTACACTTTAACTTAATACAGCTTAAATCTAGCTTGGTAGTAAGCACCTCGGCGTTCTGACAGCTTAACGAAATGCTTTCAAATGTTAACTTAATCTACTGGGCTCTGTGCTTAAACAGTCTGTATCTATGATTATAATGTTTTTGCCATTCTCGGCAGTTTCACCTGCTTTTAGCTATTCCGCTCCTAAAGGACGTTGCGTTATGTTAAATAGCCTATCTACCACTATGAATTCTCTATCTAATCACTACATATTATATGACTGGCCTGTTGGCCTAGTGGTTAGTGACCCTGACTGCTATGCCATAGGTTGTGGGTTAGATTCCCACCCGAGTCTGGGTGTTCTTTGTGTCCGTTGTTTGTATGTTTGTAAAGTCCCCCTTAAGCGACACAGGAGTAATTCCTAATGCGGGAGTTGTCTTAGTAAAAAAAAAAAAATAGTCCCCTGCCGTGTCTGTCTGTCTGTTCGCGATAAACTGAAAACTACTGAACGGATTTTTATGCAGTTTTCACTAATAGACAGAGTGACTGATGAGGAAGGTTTAGGTGTATAATTTGTTAAGGGTTTGTGAAAATTGATTGAAATTAGGTTGATGATTGTTGAAGATGTCAATGCTACCCGTGCGAAGCCGGGGCGGGTTGTTAGTACAAAAATAATCATACAAATTTCACTGACAGTTTTAGAGATTAGCGACGATTAAACGAGCAAACAATCGAACAAAAAGCTATTTGGCTCTATTATATTAGGAAGGATAACTAAAGGAAGACCTGAAAATTCATTCATACAATAAATATGGCATTTCCTATAAGAGCCCATGGGACTACGCCCCGATAAGAGATCGCATAAAGTGACAAATTGCGATGGGGACGGCGATGCGACGTAAATAATAGGATTTCTGCTTTTCAGTCCGTGACCACTGCCAAAATGTATTGCTGTAATAAAAAAATATATATTTCCTAATATAGATTCTTTTCATATAAATAAGGTTTGTAGGTCCGTTTGCAAAGACAAAAATAAAAACTGCCTGTTGGTCTAGTAGTTAGTGATCCTGACTGCTGAGCCAGTTTTGTTCTGTTTCTGGGTGTAATTTATCTGTAATAAATAAATTTATATAAGTATGTTTATCAGCAATCTGATTACCATGACTGAGCCTAATTTGTCTCAAGTTATTAAAAAAATAGGTATACTGTCATCAAATAAATATAACTTCAAAAGCAATTATGAGAAATAGAGATCGCATGGTGGTCGAATTTCGACTATGTTTTTTTCATTGGCCGGTATAACTTGAGATGTCTTTGTATAGACTTACTTACCATGACAGGTAATCACATATAATGGAAGCGTGTAATGTCATTAAGCCGTTTTCAGGTAATTTTTAAAGTTGTAAGACATATTGTTTAAAAATTTTAGCTTTCTGCACTTCTTCTATATATAAACTGTAAATGTTCCAAAATTCATGTTACTACGTTCGCGAAATTTTCTTAAAAAGTTGTAAAAAGAATTCTCTTCACGTATTAATAAAATGAAAACCTAATATTTTTAGTTTAATTGGACAATGAAATGGACTCAAAAACATCTCTAAAAGAACGACCCAAAAACAACACCAAAAAACCTAAAATAACACTTTTAACCCCTCATATGTCAGTACCACCCCAAGTTAGAAGCACTGAATGCGAACAAAACTGGACAAAATATAAAGCTCCTTGCTTTAATAATCCCACAAATATGAATAGTGTATTTAAATACATAGAGCATCCTTTGTTAGAACAGTGAATATCCTGTTATAATTTGAAATAGGTGTATCGTATTCCAGGAGTTGTATTTAAAATATCTATTGTGTACATACAAAGGCATAGAAATAATACTCGACATGTTTAATCGAAGACATCACTAATTATGGTATACTTATATGTTTTTAGTAAAATACATAAACATAATCAGCGCCCTTCGTTTAATCCACGAGGACTGGCACAGACATGTGCGTGTTGAAGAGTACTTAAGTGAGGATTCACATCGATTGAGTAGTTAAGCAAGAGTTAAGTAGGTAAGAAAATACTGTTATCTAATCAACGTATTAGACTACTTAATTCGTATTTAGGAAAAGCATTCAGTACCAGAAGCAGGAATATCTGCTGCCTTTTATATTGGGAACAGCGTGTTTAATCTCTGTAGCATCGCACCATTTAATTATTTTACGAATACTATCGTGTTGAATGAGATCATCATTTTAATACCATTCGTTCGAAATAACATTAATTAATAATTTGTTACTCCAAAACAAAAAAAAACACCTTTTATAATATTATTTATAACAATACGTATCTTGTCTAATTGACCAATTTTAACATACTGAATAAAACGCCATATTTAAACCGTACTCGAAACTCAAAAACGCTTTCTCAAAGAGGCCTCAACTTATTCAAATACGTTAACCCCTCATGCGTGGCTCGAAGCTGTTACAAAGACAAGTCTATTTCTGTGCACGCCTCGCCGCCATCGACTTTGCGGTATGAATTCGATTATATATCGAATATGTATTCAATTTATATGTAGGTATTCGAATACTAAAAGAACTTCAAAAATTTTTGCAACTATCACAAATTGTTAGGTTACAGCGTTTAATGTTTCATGTGAGTTTGAAGTTCACTGTCACGGATGTCTGTGCCAGCCTTAAAGGTTAAACAGACATACGATAACAGTAATTTATCCCATATCAATAACAATAGGGTTTATTTGGGCCCTCCGTAAACAAGTGTGTTCGAACTAGATATAGTGTACTTAATTAATATTGTTTAAATGGGACATAGTAATCTTTTTGGGCAGGTTTTTTGATCAGTCTGTGTTGGTTATTCATTTGATGAAGTTGCTTTAATAATTGTACAAGTGTAGAAAAGGTGGATGAACTAAAAGTGTAAAGGACATTGTAGATATGGACGGCAGTTCATTTATAAACGCAGCATGTATTACGGCGTGAGTATATAAATAATCTGGTAGAATGGGAGATAATATTTCTGCTGAATTGAAGCCTACCATACGGGGGTAGTGCACCTTCATTTTATCAAAGACCACAGCCATTAGTTAGGAGTACTAGTGCTTTGCTTGACTAACTTTGCTGTTGTAACTGTGAATATCACCGTATCGTGTAGACTGTAAACTATACAAACATACAATCAAAAAACGTCTCTCTGTAAAATACAAACAATGTAATTATACCACGTTGAAATATTATAAACCACAGCGTTTAATACACATATTAAAATAAAGTACATATAGGTAAGACTAGAGTGTGGCGCCGACGCGGCTAGTCGGGCATCCTCAAAATACTCAAGCGATTAAACCCGTATATCTTAAATAAACTTGACATACATGCAGTTGAAGAGGTAACCATGTAAAACACGGCGCCATCTCTTAAATTGTATGATACTATGAATTAAGCTCTTTAACTATAGATTAAAGACAATCTCTCGAAAGATTAAATAAGTCTATTAATACTATAAGTTCAAATAGATATTAGATTCAATGTAAATATTACTTCAGTGAAGAAATTTCAAATTAAACTCTTTGATATACAGTGATTTCTTAATAAAACGATAACAATTTCTAACTAAAATAATATTAAATTCAGTATGAATTGAGCTTACCAATTTTAATTATTATTCAAGATATTTCTTGAAAGATTAATTTATGTAGAGCAACGCGACACCCTACCAAGACAAAGGGACGATCTACGACCATGCTGCGGGGTACTGGTGTGCCAATCAGCGCGAATTTTCATTGCGCGACGCAGTTGTCGTTAGTAAGAAGTTTGGCTTTTCTTGGTTAGATGGCACTGAATATGACGCAATAGCAATTTACAAGTCCATATAATAATATGACCAGAACAGTACTTTGTCTATAAGTCTACTAGTTGGTAGTAGTAGTTAGTAGTACACCCTTCACCTATAATTTTATAATGGTACGTTTCTTATAGATCTGACTTTTAAATAGAGTGGCCATGAGTTTCTTTGCCAGTATTCTTCTCATAAGGCTCTACGCATTTTGGAAACTGGAAGTTATAGATCGACACAAGCAGGCAGTAGATTCTGGTGTTTTCACCTAATTTACCTCGACAATCCAGTACATGCTGTGGCGTCTGTTTGCGCCGATCTATGATTTTTAACTGTAGCTTCAATTTAACGTTCATAAATGTCACTTAGTGTCTTAATTGAATAAATGTTTTTGAACTTGAATTTAATTGTACGCAATTCTGCTTACGTATGTAAAAAAAAAATACAGACAGCTAAATTTTTTTATAATTATAATGTTATAATTAAAAAAAATATGCGGAAACGACTACAAAAACTACAGGCTTCTACTGTGTACACCGTGTAAGTTTCGACGTCTCCAAGAACTTACAACAACTTCTTTCTGTGGACATTTATCGTAATTCAAAAGTCAGTTCATCATAAAAATGCGAGATTATGGATTTATAGTCATTAGGTTGATTTTGCGCTACGCAATGTAAACGTAACAAAAGTAGGTATCATCAGTAGACCGTCCCCCACACCCGTTATACTTGGACCTGTCATTAAACGGAAAGTGTATACAACGACAGTTCAAATGATACTGGTCATTATATGCTGCTAAAGCGAGATCTTTGTCCCCGAGTACGATGACTACAACGTAATGGGTATATTTATCTAAAAAAATATTGTATACTAGACTCATTTTCCCTATGTATAACAACCATAGCCAGCTTAACTAATTTGTATTCATATCCATATCTCTGTGTCGCCCATCCTTATTTATGCGGCTGTTTATCTTTATCTGTTTTTGTGTCTCTTATACCGGACAAATCTTAATTTTGTGGAGATCATAATTATATATCATTTTAAATGACTTCGTAAAGAGGAGGTACTTATTTTTTTGTTTTATGCCCCTTTCCTATAATTTAGAAACGATTCAACGAAAATTTTACCGTCTGTTAGCAAAACGAATCGTTTCTTTATTATAGGAACCGGGCATAACGCCTCGGTCACGAAGTCAGCGGGAGCGGGGCGGCAGCGGCGGCGGTACGGGGAGCGACGCGTTTCAACGCATACATTTATATGGAACTGGCCTCGAAGGCAGCGGCGTGGGGAGCGAGCGGCGTACGAGAGCGTTGCCCCGCTCCCGCTGACTTCGTGTCCGAGGCCTTAGACGTTGAATTATTACTGATAGTGACTTTTTGCTATCACAAGATTTTTCGTAAAGGAGATGTTTATTAAATATATATTTCGGGGTTGCCCGTCGAGCTTCGGGAACGACAGGTGCTCTTTATCAAGGAGTGAAACGACCTGGGTAATCGAAATACAAAAACCCACGTGATGGAGATACAAACGTTTGTACGACGTGATTACTTGCTTCATAGCTAATGTAAAAAAGAAAAAAAATAGGCAGTCATGGGACTACGTACAGAAGTGAAAACTTAATAATAATATAACTGCAGGCTGCACTACACTATAATAGCAGGTTGGTGACATTAATTAATAAGAAGCTGACAGAACTCAATGTTTAGATTAGCGCCCTGTAGTGGATCTATAATATGTATTATTAGCGTGACGGTCACGAGTTCAGTGCTTTTTCCCCGTAGCAAAAGTGCCTAAAGAAGTTTTCACTTCAAGAATACACAACTTCCTGAGACGCAGTATGTCGTAGTAAAGTTTTTAGGAGAGTAAAGTAAAATAACATTGAGCTCTAAATCCACATTATATGGCTTTCTATTTACTTTTTGTATTAGTAAGATATTCTATTAAGCTGATATTCATCTTATCATCTTAAGATATTGAAAAGTATTTCGACTGTTCACCCACATAAACCCGATGACAAAAGTCTTAAGCTTTCACGTCCCACATTTCTATAACTTTGACGATCCATTTTATCCAATTATATCTGTTCTTATCTAAAAACGTTTGTAGTTTGTTTCAGGAGCCCTTCCTTCTTGTTAGGGTTGTCAAAGACTTTTGTGTCTGACTTAATCATTTCAAAGCCGGCTTTTGTTAGATTTATTTTGATAATGAATAAGTTCTGAAACTTTGGAAAAGACGGTTTGAAGCATAACGTTATAGTTCTTTATAACTTATAAAGAAAAACGGGTGTGAAAAACTCGTTCAATAAAAATACATTGAGTAAAAACTGTTAGGATATTTTTTTTATGGTATAGGGGGCAAACGAGCAGACGGGTCACCTGATGGTAAATGACTACCGTTGCCCATGGGAACCTGCAACTCAAGAGTCACAAGCGCGTTGTCGGCCTTTAAGGTGGGAGTAGGGGAAAGGGGGGATAGGAAGGGGAGAGGGGAGGGTTAATGCCTGCGGTAATCTCACTCATGCAGCGAAAAGCAATGCAAGCAATGCTTCACCCGGTTTTCTGTGAGGTTGTGGTATCACTCCGATGTCGAAGCATGGCTCTCCCAGGAACAAAATGATGAGATGAGAATGATAGCTATCTTAGTTATGTTCTGTTAAATGCATTTAGTATGGACTGCCATAGTTTTTTTTTGGAACCTGACAACCCTAACCTAATATGATGTTGTGTAAGAAGAGACATAGTTGTTAGATCTTCGTAAGCCCTCAGTCACAAAGGCTTCCTCTAGCTGAAAAGGTATTACCGACTATACTAACTAAAATACTACTTATATTTTTATACATACAAATACTTCTGGTAGTAGGTAAATCTCAAATAATGTCACAATAAATGACTAGATAAAGAAAAAAAGGGGCTGCCAGAATTTTAATTGCCCAGGTTGTCTTATTTTTAACTATATAACAAAACAAATATTTTTTTAACTATATACACACTGCAGAAAAGGATTTTGCCTACGAGAGAATGAGAAATAAAAAGTAAAATCGACACAAACAATTAACTGATGTTAATCAATTTAATTTTAGATAGTTAATGAAAAATTTATTGGTCAAATTAACGCAGATGTGTTAAATAATTAACATAAAACTGTGAAACACTGTGTACTTGTATTCTATCTCATTCTCTCGCAGTCTAAATATCATATATACGTATATATACATATATAATGTATAGTATATGTATATATATACGTGTACTCATTTTTTTCGTGGATCGCACGTTTATGTATATGTACTTAAAGATGATATTTAGAATTTTTTTATATATTTTGAACTAAAAAAATACAACTGATTTTGGAAAAGGGGGGGGGGGTTGGTTTAGTCTAAAACCTCACCACGTATCACCAGAGAGGAGGAGGGGGTCAAAAGTTGCTAAAAAAAACATCACGTGATTAATGGACGACCCCTAGGGGTCGTAGGCTCGTTACATAGCCTATAACCTCAATGAATAATTCAAAGACATGAACTGCCTTCTGCATCAGTCCCTTGATCCAGCCGTCTAACGCCGAGCCTCATAAGGTGTTTATATGTCGTCATTGCTCGTGGCTATCAACCCATCAGCAGATATGACAATCGGAGCATTGATCGCCGAATCGACATTCTACATATCGACTATCTCGTGAGACAAATCAATTTTTTTTTTATATAGTATTATTATGAGTGTAGTATAAATTATGTATGGGTATGTATGGGTTTTACATCCTACAACACGGATAAAGGTTAGGTACACTTAGGTTATTCTATATTATACATAGAAATATTCAGATTGGAGGATGCGGATCCCGTTCTTACTCAGCGTAAATATTTGTTTGAATGAATGTTAGTTTATATAACAATAGTGGCAACACTATCTCACCATCCCACTAAACTAATCCCATTAATATTATAAATGTGAAAGTTTGGATGGGTGGATGGATGTTTGTTACTCTTTCACGCAAAAACCACTGAACCAAATACGATGAAACTTGGTATGTAAATAGCTGGAGACCTGGATTAACGCATAGGCTACTTTTTATCCCGATATTCCCACGGGATCGGGATTCACGTGGTTGAAACCGGTAGGCGCTGCTAGTTGTTATATCAACTATCAAATTTATTAAATAACAGTAACTGCTATGTAACTATTATTTAGTGTACCGTACCTCAATCAGCACTGAAGTGATTTTAATTAACATATAATTCAATTCAATTCAAATTTTATTCAAAAAAAATCTTTATTTCATAAAATTGACCATCAATTATTCGAAATCGTGGATTTCATAAATAATTATTATAATTAAAAATTTTACACAAACAATAGTTTGGTTCGTCAACTGTAAAATGATTAAAGAAAACAAAATGGATAACATAATATCACATCTGCCTGTTTCGATCTATAACCGCCCGTTTCCAAATGGTTGAGCCTTGTGAGAAGAAATCGCACAAACTCACGGCCACTCTTAAAAAAAAAAAAACCAGACAGTTTCAACAATATTCAGTAAATATCACATCATTTTGTTGTGTGCTATTATGTTTTTAAAATAATAAAGTGAATAAACTAGAAAAAAGAATATGACACTAGGGAAACTGAAAATTAAGGAAAAAAAATAAAAGAAGAAAAGAAAAACATGAGAGATGGAAAATAAGAAACATATTAGCTCACATTAGATTTCTATTACAATTCCATCCCAAGCGTTTTTATCCTGTATATAATCGCCTACTGAGTAATAGCCCTTAAGGCATAGCTGTCGTTTTACTGTAGACTTAAACATGTTTATACTAATACATACTAATGCATGCCTAACCTTTTTATAACCCCACATAATATGTCAGACGGACCAATGGCGTCACGTCACCGGTATAACTAGTCATAATAATGTCTATTAACTCATTTTTATTAAATAGTGAACTGTCTTATCATCTTTCATAGTTTGCCCCCTATTTTGAATAAAATAAATGGGACTTTTTGATATGGCGACAACATGAATATGTCCACTTGCGTCGATCTGTGTGTTTTTACATTTACAACAAAAAAAGCGACCATGGCCATTTGACCATGGTCTCGAACTCGTAATGTCCCAAAATGTTATTTGAGCTTAATATCACTTAAAATGGTTTTTAACTGATGAAATATACGAGTTTCCTATATTAATTGTGTTCTATTACGATCTGTACTAAGTGCTTGTTAGTGTATGATATAGTGTCCCTTTAAGAAGCGGCAGACCATAACGTCGGCTTAAGTGACCCTAATACAACTTAACAATTAACTACCACTTATCTATGAAAATTAAGCAGACTTTATTAACTTGATAATTTCTATTGTAATTTACGCATATATGGATTGTTAGAATTAAAAGTCAGACTCCTAAGGCCGAACGCTAAAACACGGGCGGAAGCGGACGCGGGTGCACGCGTTACAAGTCCGCCGCGGGCCACGAATCCGCGAGCGGGCACCCGTTGCGTGCGCCCGTCTCATTTAGCGCTGCTAGTATAATTTTGATCACGAGCGTGTACAGTAGTGTCGAGTAGATTAGCATGCATTATTTGCTAATTTATTATTTGGCAAAAAGACGTCTACGAAAACAACGTCGACTGCCTAACCTGTTCGTGACAAGCAGGCTACTCAGCGGAGAATTCGTAACGAAATTTTCGAAGTTACGTGACAATGAAAACGAATTTTACAAATGCGGACGACCGTCGCGTGCGCTCGCGCCGTGTGCCCGCCACCCGCCGCGCGTGTTACAATCCGTCGCCCGCGTCCGCGCTCCGTCGCACGCGCCTGCGCTGCTCAAACTATTTTTCATTGAGCATGCGCCCGCGCGAGTTTTAGCGTTCGCCCTAAAGGTTGGTGCAGACACCGGACGGGGCGCGACCAACGAGTTACCAGAATCGCTATTATTTTATCTGTGCTGGAATTGACGATGTGGAACCGGACCATCGCTTTAATCAAATATCCGTTTTACTCATTAATATTTGCGTTCAAATGCCTACAAAAACGATCTTCGTAAACAGGGCTTAAACAACTAAACTATGTACTAAATTCCAAAAGCTTACAATGGACTGGATGAATCGACAAATTTGAGTTTTAATTAAATATTATGTTGTATTTGATGTTACAATTCGATGAGATCAACAAAAGATATTCTTTGAATTTGAGTTTCTTTGTTTGTGACTTAACACCTTAAGCGGCGGTAGCGTAATGGCTAAGGCGTCGACTTGCGATCAAGTGGTTGCGGGTTTGGACTCCACCCAGTGCACTATCGGCGTGAACCCACCACTATTTTTTTTTTTTTTGTGCGTGTGGAAACCCCCTCGGGCCGTCACCCCACCGGGGTTTACGATGGGGCGGTGTGTCGGAATCGAACCGACTAAAACCACACGGTGTGCCGTACTGCGCCTTAAGTAGGAGGGATCCGGGAACAGCTTTTATTAAGACATCCGGAACCCTCCTAGCGCCTGCCCGCAAAAACGCGGGCACCATCTTCGGGTAAAAAACCTCTCAATTAGGCGACGTCCAGGCACACGCGGACGCCGCCTCCTCGCGGGGGGCCACTATAGCGGGTGAAGGGGAAAACCCGTCCCGTCCACCCGCGGCCACACTCATTGCGGCATGAGGCGCTGGTAAGCGCGCCTCCGCCGCCCGGTTCGCCGGCGGCGAATTAGGTCCGAGTGGAGGTCGTCCTCCCGAACCCTTTCCGCCGCCTCCTTCTGCGAGATGACTTCCTCACAGAAGGTTGTGACCGCGGTAAAATTCCTGTCGCTACCGGCCATGGAGCGTATGACAGCCGGTAGCGACAGATCCACTCCGATGACTGCAGTGAGGGCCCGACGCTGCGTCGCCCAACTGGGGCAAACCGCCAGCGTGTGCTGAGCCGAGTCCTCACTGCAGTCGCAGTGGTGACAGGCGGGACTCAATTCCCTCCTAGCGACCGAGTGCAGGTACTTCCCGAAGCAGCCGTGCCCGGAAAGAACCTGCGTCAATCGGAAGGAAAGGGTCCCGTGCTGCCGCCCTGCGATCAACGATGACCGGCTGGAGCGCCTCCACGGCGGCAAAGCCAGCACGTGGAGCCTCTAGCCGGGACGACCAACGAGCCATGGTTGCTCGGCGAGCGGCCTCACGCCATTCGCGTACCTCTTCGGGCGGGGGCCGACTGCCGCTTCCCGCCCGAAACTCAGCCGTTCGCCGATATACTTCGGCGAGCACTTCCGCCTCCAAATCCCACGTGGGAGTCCCGGCCAACGCGCACGCTGCCTCCGTTGACACGGTGCGGTATCCGCGTATGGCTCTAACCGCCATCACCCTCTGAGGGCGCCAGAGGCGCGCCCTATTCTGGGCGGTCAGAGCCCCCGCCCACACCGGTGCACCGTACAGTGCCATTGACCGGACAACCCCCGTGTACAGCCGTCTCGTAGCGACGCTGGGTCCGCCAAATTGGGCAAGAGTCGCCCAAGTGCGGAGGCTGCGCCGACCAGCCTTGGAGCAAGCTGCAGGAAGTGCTCGTCGAAGCGCCACCTACCGTCGAGGATCAGGCCCAGATATTTTATGTGGGCCTGAACCGGTACGAGGATCAAGTTGACCTCGATAGAGGCGCCAGGGGGTGGACCACGATGGGGCCCATGAAATAAAAGGGCTTCCGTCATATTCAGGGCCACCCGCAAACCCAGCGCCTCGATGCGCCCGACCACCAGAGAGACTCCCCTGGTAGCCAGGCACGCTGCCTCCTGAAAGTTCACCCCCCGGGCTGTGACCAAAGTGTCATCGGCGAAACAGATTACGCCGAGCCCGTGCGTGAACCCACTCCTAACACAAGCATTTAGCTTAGCTGGAGGGGTTAACAAGAATACTAGTAATGTGTGACCCACGTACCCACGGTGGGAGTTGAAGAAGGGGGAAGAGGAGGAGAGGGAGTGAGAGAGGGAGAAGGGGGGAGAGCAATCATCATGAAATTTTGTTCACACGTTGTCGGGGGAACAGAACAGTATAGGCTACCTTTCGTGCAGAAAAAATACTGATCCCAAAGGAGAGATTAATTGACAAAATGTACATTAATGGGTACAATGCAGCGGGCATAAGCTGAAAAGACATTTTCGGTGTTCTGCGCTAACCAATCTATAAATTTTTACCGATGATGATTTCCATGAACAAATTTTCATATAATTACTCGAAATAGGGTGGCTGAACAATGTGAATTATAAAAAGTCTTCAAGACTTCCACTTTTTTATATAAAAATGGATTAATAAAGAAAATTCGGGCTCGTAATACCGCACGCTTCCTTCCCATCTCTTCTAATTAATTTTCGCCGGAAATATATTTTTTCGGATTAGTCGCTTTCTATAGAATTATTTTATTCCACATTTCCGATCTTTTTTATCTGTGAAAGCCTTGTTTATTTTAAGCCTACAATGTGAGGCACAGGTATATCAATTAAGAGTCTTGAAGAATTTTAGGTTTTAATTAAAATCTTTTATTTATATATATTTACTGGTAAAATATGAGATGGTAATTAATTATCTACATTAAAATTGTCAAAGAAATGTGAATGGAGGTGTTTCTATAGACTTTTAGATTAGTTGAATGTTTATCAGAACGCTGATTACATCATACACATTACATTTATCTATAAAACAACCTAAAATATAGCTTCTGCATATGGTTTCTTTGATGAATTGCTAATGTTTTTTAACCCCCGTCGTAAAAACAAGGGGTGTTATAAGTTTTATATATATGTATCTGTGTATTTGTGTGTCTGTCTGTGGCATCATAACTCCTAATCGGATGGGCCGATTTTGATTTAGTTTTTTTTGTTTGAAAGGTGCCTTGATCGTCCTTGAGAGTATACTTGGCTATAATTCAAGATAATCTGTCAGCCGTTCGAAGATCATCACCTCTTTTCTATTCGTTGATGGAATTTCAGAGTAGGGGTTAATACCCCTAATTTTTATTTATGTTTAGTGAAGCTTTCTAGTTATGGAAGAGTTTTTTGTATAACATATGTATCCTCTACTTCCCCGTTCCAACTTCCTTAGAAGCTCTATGTCTTTATTACCGTTCGACCTCATCTTTTAATTAATTTATAGCAACCAGATAAACTACATATCGTGCCTGCTATGTTCGCCGTTATATCCTTATCAACGTAACACCACATTATCATTGTGTCTGCTTGGCGGTACAACAACGTTGCTGCGAGCAGACACAAATCTCGTTAAACCGCGGTCATATTGAGCTCACGTATCGTGAATGCAATTACACCGCCCCGTGTGCGTAGATTTACGCATTTTTTTTTACATAAAACACCTCGCGCTTTTGTAGTTACCAATTGGTACGTTGTATAAAATTACATATTCTGTGGTGTATAGTCATATTATACCGCTTATGAGCTTGTACTATAGTAACCAGACTCCTGATAAACATACTTATAAATGTATATACATATTATAGATAAATTACACCCAGACTCAGAACAAACGATCGTGCTCATCACACAATTATTTGTCCTGGGTGGGAATCGAACCTAGTACCTCTGGCTCAGCATTCAAGATCACTAACCACTTGATCAACAGGTCCGTCTTATTTTAGTTAAAATTTATATAACTATGATTTTGTTTTAATATGTTGTCTAAACAGTGAATGTATGTTAGCTCGTAAGTGGCTTGTATATCAGAACCTTATGTTATGAGCTAGAGTTTACCATAAATGTTTTTGGAGTTTACTCCTTAAGAATCAATGTTCATATAAGGCGCCCGGTATGAAAAAAATATGAAGAGTAAAATTTAGTGATCCGAGGGCAGCGTTACGCTTTAACGCTTTGTTCTGCTTCTTGTTCTTTATTGGAGTTTACTTCTTATCCTCGACGCAGTTAAGTAGATATATGTGACCTTTATGTTATATGGGTATATATGTATAAATATATATATAGAATATATACTGTACAGCGTCTACAAATGATTAGAGAGAGAGAGAGAGAGAGAGCGCGGGATAGAGAGATAGAGAGAGAGACTCCAGTAAATTGTAAACTCCAGTCGTGTGTCGGCCTCGTCTTGTATTGTCGTGCTGACACACACCTTTTTTTTTTGAAGATTACTAGAAACGCGGGTCATACATTACTTGTATTCACATAGTGATATATATATATTGTATGAGTTAACCAACCAAATAAATAAATAAGTTTTCTGCCGTAACAAGAGGAGTAAAAAATAACTTGAGCTTATTAAGTTAGTTTTCAAAACTTTAGAGATCAATCAATTGTCAAATTTACGTTATACTAAACAATAATTATTTTAGAATTAGGGTTTAGATTTAGTAAGTTCATATAGCTTTTTAATTATACAACTGATGCTTTAATGCAAATAATTATAAGCTGTGTTTAACTGATTAATTATAAATACCATCGTTACTATTTGTAATATAACACATACATGTCTCGCAATTAGCTATAAATATTGAGTTTATACAAGCCGTGTCCAACCGGCTTTTTTTTTTAAACCGGTCTTTTAAGAAGACATTGAGGGAGTTTTATAATGTCCAGCAGTGGACGTCCTGAGGCTGGATTGATGATGGTATTGAGTTGTACCACTTTAATCGGTATGAAAAGCCAAAGATGCCTTATATCGCCAGTACGCAACAGATTACACTATAAACCGCTTATAAAGCCTTCGCTTAGCACAGGCAAAAAACAAGAACTGCTAAAAAAAAATTTACATGTCTATTTCGCAGTTCTAAGAAACTAACTCTGTATTTTTATCACGTAGCTGTCATTACTTTATCCTTAAAGCTCAAAATAGGTCTCTATCGGGCACAAACTACGATGGTTTTCCCTAAATACACAGTGTTGGGCACCGATACGGGGACGCGTCGTGTCGCCAATGTTTACTTACAACTGGCATTGTGTTTCTATGCAGTCTAAGCCATAAACGAAAGCGATTTCACAGAGGGTAAACTTTCTATGAGACTAGTTGTTGACAAATAAATTATTTCCGATGATGAAGACGCGGACTTGGTAATTGAGTTATTGTTCCAATAGCAAAAGAACCACATTGACCTGTTTTCGTGTTCGCTAAATGAGTTCACAAAGGCCACTTATTGCGTACTGACGCACTAGTTAATGGTTAATATTATATACCACAAATCAATTGTTTTATTATTACGTCCGGCAAAAAATGCGATTACGATTTCTATGTTTCACAGTACATTTCCGCAATTATTTATTTTTGTATGTAGTATTTTATCTGTGAGGTAAAGGGCGGCAACCCTCTTGTGACTCTTGAGTTACAGGTGCCCATGGGCGGCGGTAGTAATTTACCATCAGGTGACCCGTCTGCTCGTTTGCCCCTCAGTCACAATGATTATATACCATATTTACTGTGATAGGCACTGCCTGTATCATGATCATTGAAAAGTATGAATTTATATTTATTTCATTACAAAACCGCTGTCGCGTATACCAAGAACTATACGACAATGCGTGAAAAACGTCAGTATAATACACACATAAACAGTGTCAAATTGTGGGCCACGTTACACGTGGTATGAAGGGATTCCGGCTGTTCGTGATCCTCGACATTTGCATAGATTTATCATTCATAAATAGTACCGAACAATGAGATAAAAAATTTTTTTTTTTATTTTAAATTGGCCAAGTCTAGTTTTTTTTAAGAACTTGAGACTTCTCACACATGGCCGTCAGATCCCAAACTAGGCTGAGCATATACTATTGTGACTGCTGATAAAATTATATAATATGTATAACAAAATACATACATATAATAGACAAATTACACCCGGACACAAAACAAATGATCATGATCATCACACCATTTTTTGTCGTGGGTAGGAATCGAATTTACGACCTCTGGCTCAGCAGCTAAGAGTAGAAACCACCAGACCAACAGGCCAGTGATTGATTGAAGGTTAAAGTTATTTGACAGCAAATCGTTTTGTAATCATTTGGTTATAAATAAGATGTAATTTCACGGTACCTTAATCCACCTTGCAGACGATTTCTATTATTGGCCTTTGACTTAGTTCTAAGCCATGCTGTGCAATCTTAAAAACATAGCAACTGTCTAAATCTATTAAATATATTATTAATGATTTCTATAAATCTTCTACAAACCATAATTTATTCAATTTTAACTATTTTTTTTTGTGTTGTCGCCACATCATAAACCCTTATTTATTTTAGGGGCAAACTATAATAGCTGATAAAACAGTTCACTATTTAATAAAAATGAGTTAATAGACATTATTATGACCGGTAAAGCAACACTATTGCTCGGTTGATAAATAGTGGGGTTATAAAAGGGTAGGAATGTATCATAAGTTGAGAACAATCACTTGAGTGTGGAGAGAGGTACGAACAACATGGCAGTTACTGTTTTATCAGCAGTTTAGTTAGTGAGTTTCTAACATTTGTTTTGCATATATACCAGTACAACTTGAACTGTCATTGTGTTGACTTTCAATAGCGTGAGAGGTCAACATATTTACTTGACGCGTGTAGCTTTTTGTAGTCGTTATCGCATAATTTTAAATTTATAACATAATGTATATTGATTAGGATTTTTAGCTTTCTGTATTTCTTCTATACAAAACTTTAATTTCACATTTTTAAGTTAAAAGAACAAGGCTCATAAGTGTATGAAATCCTGTACTGAGTTGCATCAAAACCAAACTTGGTTTTTCATATATTACATTTGATATACTACCTCGCACAACTGTTTTTTACAAATAAAACCCGGGTTTTTTCACAATTTAATAAAATCGAGTATAACCTAAACTATCATTTTCATTGATAAAAACTACCGTAATATATATATATATATATATATATATATATATATATATTTATATATATATATATATATATATTTATATACGCTGGATTACGTGTAGTAAAACGAAATATCCATGTTTAAAGTTTTAAGAAAAGTTACTTTAAGATAAAAAAAATAGATTTCAAATTAATTTACTGTATCGACTAATTATTTGTTTATTTATCTAAAAATGTGAAAATAATTGCTACAATATTATTAATATATATATATATATATAATATTAGAGTCTAACGCGTGAGAAATATTAATACTACTTTTGGTCATTGTGCTTTGCCTAAAAATGCGTACAAAGAAATCTCTTCATGTATTGATATAGATTCTTTTCCAACCTAAAAACGTGATTTAACTATAGTATAGGTCAAAAGCTAAAAGCTGCTTGTAACCAATAACGTTCTTAAAGCCTTACAGGTTTAATAGGTCAGGAGGCATGTCGGTGACCGTCTTAAGACCCATTTTTACGTGACAGATACCCATAGGTTGCTAATAGGGTTGTCAAGTTTATAATATATAGGAAAGTTAGGAATATAACTAAATTTAGTTTTTTATCTTATGCTGAAATACCTAATACGTGGTTATAAAATGCGGCCGAGTGAATTGCTTTGCCCGCCTCAGATTTTTTCTTTTTATAGTTTTTTTTAGTTTACCCTTTATTCATTGTTTTTGTATCATTAAAACTAAATTATATCAAAAATGCAAAGTTGAGTGCCAAATTTTCATTTCAGACCTTATTTTACTGGAGTACATGATAAAAACAACTCGCCTGACGGTCAGCAGTCACTGTAGTGCATGTGTGCTTGCTGTATCTAAGGTATGATTCGCAGGTTATTAATCAATATATTAACATTTTCTGCCATTTTGTATTTACGGTATATATTGATATCTGCACTAAGTAATTTAGTAGAGGCCTATCTCAAGCATCGAACTGCAATAGATCTTTTGTTTTGAGTTGATCATATTCAGATTTCTACACACCTACAGTTTTCTGACTTTTTTATTAAAGCTTAATGAGTATGGCGGTTTGTAAATTTATTTTGAAGCGATTACGGTATGGTCAAACAAAAATTTACCAACCCTAGTAACTTTTAACTGGATTAGAAAGAATAGCTAATATTAGTGGATATGTAAGAAGCCGTCTCTTTTATAACTTCTTTACAAAACGGCCCAACCTTTTTAACCAATATGCAGGTTCTATTACTGATTTTTATTTTTTTACCAGCTTTATCTGAACGCTCCATTTGAACTTTTTTGATAATGTCATCAGCCAAAACTATCAAACTATTAATCAAATGTTGAGAGTTCTCCATTCGAACTGTACGTGACACGTAGATTTATCAAAATTTTTTGTGTCGAAAAAGTCATGCCATAGTGCTAACAAAATCCGACATTCACTTAAATAACTAGTCTAGTTTCTTGATAGACTTCATTTCGTAACGTAACGAATTATTAAGACTTCGCAGATTAGTTTTTTTCCTTACCGTACTTCACTTAATGCTTCAAAATACCTACTAACTAATAAATACGTCAGAGTCCAATTATAAATTGATTTAATAATATAAAGGCTTCCTTTCCTTCCAATACAAAAGCTACAAGAATATCTATACATTATAAATACTTCCGAATAAATTCGTTTATTGAACAATGAAATTACTGCCTTCCATTTGCCATAAAATTCCTATAAAAATAAAGAGACTTCCTCTTAAAGAAACGTAGTTGTATTTTTTATTACTCTCAAAAATAATTTAATTACTGTACAGGAAGGAGGGCAATAAAACGCATAAACAGATGTAAAGTATCAAGATCGCATGACGTCATTAAATTTCTTTGACGTAGCTTGTTTGAAAAAAATGATGACTTTATTTATGTGATTGGATTCATAACTCTTATTGGACAGTGTTAAGATTTACTTTTGTCCGTTAAAAGTATGCACTTCTATCAGTCAGTAGTAAACATTCCCACTAGAGCGACACACGAGTTGCGAGTAATATACGAGCAGAAACAGTTTTTAAAACGACTGTAGGTTTTGTTTTTATGATGTGTTTCATTTGATTGTTTAGCGATCAAATAACGTTGACGACTTATGTGGCGCCACGGCAGAACAATTTGACTACAACGCCAACGTACAGAGGTTGTGGGTATGAATCAATCAGTGTGAATATTGTATGCATGAATATATCCATTGGCAATCGTTTGGGTATTTCTATATATGTGCCTACTACCTATAATATGTTATGCCTTTGCGTAAAAATATCTTATATGTTAATCCTAATGTTATAGAACGCACAGTACAAGGTATGCTTAGTTTCAACCTAGAAAGCCCTGTGAAATATGTTCCAAAATATCTTTACATAATATATATTAAAAATTTCTTGTCGTGTTGATTGTACGGGATGAACTCCTAAACTTATGAACCGATTTTTAGTGTCCAACTTGAGAGACAGGATAGTTTTTATCACAATTTATAGTTACAATATTTTTTATTGCAAATACCTTAGCCACAACAACGCGTGGCCGGTCGTATATACATGTAATATTATATTTTATGAAATAACTTTGTGTATGTAAATAACGTGTATATATAATTTTATGTAGATTATTTTGGGACTGACTATTATTGTCGCCATAACTAGCAGTAGCTATGGAAAATAACTTAAAAAAATAATAATGAATAGTGCCTTGCACAGTTTACGATTTTATAGACGATCATATATCGTCGTTCGAGTTTTGATAGACAAGTCGTTAATCAAAAGCTCCGTAATTAAAAAATCTTTTGAATAGTTTAAAGTTGAGTAACTGTGTTGTGGTGGTAAAATAACATTGAAGAAATACAAAAACTATAAGTAAGTGATAAGAACATACGTGAATATCCTGAATTAAGTTATAAAATAGACGAAATTTGGTGTGATCCTATAATATTTTGTTCATATACCCATCATCAAGATCTCCGACGGTGTTTAAGAAGTAAACGCGTAAGCGCCGTCAAATACCGCGCATATACGACCTTTTGGGCGTGAGGTTACCGCAGTGCGTACTGAGCGTACACTTCGAGGGCATTTATTGCTGTGCTCCTACTGTACAATTTCATCCAGATACTGAGCAACGTAATACACGTGGGCCTTTAGTAGTGTGCGCCTTAAAAATAATTTAACGTAAATATACGGAAGCATTGAGCCTTGTTCTCAGACCGAGTGCACGCGCCTCTAGTTATTGTGCTTGTTTATTAAGCAGCTATCCTTAAACTTGCCGGTTTAATATTTGCCTTGCACCTTACTATATCATAATGGTTAAGTGTGTTCGCTGTGGTGATGAAGCGAGAGATGCCATCAAGTGCAGTACCTGCCACAAGCACTATGATTACCAGTGCTCAGGCATTACTGAAGCAGGGTATAGAAAGCTTGGAGGTGATAGGCAGGCCACTTGGAGATGTCCGTCTTGCAAAGCGAGTGGCTCTAGTTCCGGAAGCTCACCAAGAGTACAACCCAAACAGGATAGTAGCCCAGGAGTAGCGCCTCCTCCTATTTTGGAGGAAGTACTGAAACAGCTGGCCAGTATACAACTGTCTATGGCAAATTTATCCGCAAAATTGGAAGGCATAGAGGCCATCAAGAACGACCTAGGAGATCTTAAACTCTGTGGGCGATTTTTCTTCAAAAATTCTTAATCTCGAGCAAAGAATCCAGGTAATAGAAACATCTCAAGTGGAATTCCAGGAACTGAAGGGTCGTATTGCTCATTTGGAGAGCGATCTCAATGAAAAGAACCAATTTCTGCGTCTGAACAATGTCGAAGTGAAAGGAGTTCCTTTGAAGGATCGAGAAAATTTGTTTGACATAATTAGCAAAATTGGTGAGAAAATCCAGTATTGCGTTACTAAGAGGGACATCAACTTCATTACCAGGATTCCTACCCGTAAAGATCAGACGAAACCGATCATCGTTTCCTTTTTAAGTCGCTATATGAAAGAAGACTTTATTGCTGCTGCTAAATCCTATAAGAAGCTATGTCCCGCTGATCTTAATCTGCAAGGAAACAACCCCATATACGTCAATGACCACCTTACAGTGAGGAACAAAATACTTCTGAAAAAGACAAAAAATTTGAAGAGGGAAAATAACTTTGAGTACGTGTGGGTAAAAAACGCAAAAATTTTTGCACAAAAGGACTCGCAATCAAAAGTTATTCTTATAAAAAACGAGGAAGATTTGCTCAAGATGAGATAATAGTAATAATGGATATCTGCTTACTATTTGTATTTTTTGTTCATTATTTTAGTTTGATAAGCGCTGGTTTGCTAGTCATCTTTTGTTTGCAACAATGTTGCGCCTTTGTATTGCTCGAGTGGGCTTCTTGCGTGTCACTCCTTTTCTTGTCTGTCTCTATTGAATGCTCAGTTGTGATCATTTCCGTGTGGCACGTTCAGCTAAACTACCTTATTTTTTCTTTTTATTGCGTTGTACTTAACCAACACTGCGGTGTCTTTATGGGACGTGAAGGTTGGCTTTTATTACGGTTGGCATTAGTTACACTGATTTTTAATGGCTAATCTTAGTATATACTACCAAAACTGCCGGGGATTAAGGACGAAAACAGTTAACTTTAAGCGTAATATAGGGATGACCGACTATGATATTATATTATTGACCGAGACTTGGCTACTGGATAGTGTTTGCGATAGCGAACTGTTTGATGATCGCTATATTGTGTACAGAGAGGATCGGAACTATGCTCTGACAGGACAGAAAAAGGGTGGCGGTGTGGCGATTGCAGTGCGGAGGCAAATTATGTCAACTGCTAACTATGACTGGCACTCTAGTGCTGAGGATGTGTGGGTTTCACTCAAATTACACAACTCCCGTACTCGTGCCACGTTAGTACTACATATATGTAATCAAAATCTAGGCAATCCATTTGTGGTACAACTAAAAAATTTCTTAAACAATTTGTCGAATATTGTAGATAAACACCCATCTGATAAATTTTTAATAGTAGGTGATTTTAACATGAGTGACATCCAGTGGTTAAATTCTAATTCAGGCCTTCAGCCGACAAATGTCACCGAGACTAGTAGAATAGATTTTATTAATATTTTAAACGAATGCAACTTAAGTCAATTTAATTATCACAAAAATAATTTGGGAGGTATCCTGGACCTCGTCCTATGCAATGATTTCGTAACTGTATCAGCCTGTGCCGATCCGTTAGCTTTACCCATTGATCCGTTACACCCATGCATCAATATACGACCCTTATTTATTGAATTACACGCTCTGAAGTTAAACAAGCGGACCGCTTTCTCTTACTATCGTGGAGATTACGATTAAATTTGTAAGCATCTTAGTGAGGTCGACTGGGAGGCAATGCTTGAAGTTGGCAGCATTGAAGAGGCTGTTGAATACTTTTATGCAACTATATATAGACTAAGAGATAATTTCATTCCAAAACGCCTTGTTACATCTTTAAAATACCCATCTTGGTACAATTCCTCGCTCATCAAAATCATTAAAGAAAAATTCAAGTATCACTCAAAATTTAATGTTTATCGTAATAAATCAGATGAAAACACATTTAAATTGCTTCGTGACAGAGTAAAAGTAATAGAGGAAAGTTGCTACAACAATTACATACTTAAAATCGAAGATATTATTTCCACTAACCCAAAACTGTTTTAGTCATTCTTAAAAAGTAAACGGTCCAATTCCTCATATCCAGCTGCTATGACCTATGAGGGCCAAATCAGTGATACAGGTCCCGAGATATGTGAGTCATTTTCTTCATACTTTAGCTCAACATTTTTGAAGTCTGGGAGGGCAGCTGTTCCTACCGCTAATCAAATTGACTCTAAATTTTCCTACGACATCTCTTCTATTGATGTATCAACGCATGAAGTATCCAAATTATTAAGGCAGCTTGACCGGAATAAGGGCGCTGGCCCGGATTCTGTACCAGCTGTTTTTCTTATTAATTGCGCAGAAGAGCTGTCAGTCCCAGTAACTTTAATTTTTCAGCGTTCACTTAAAGAAGGTATTGTCCCCAACATATGGAAATCAGCATTCATCACACCCATCCATAAAAAGGGTCCTAAAAATGCTGTGGAGAACTATAGACCTATTTCAAAGCTTTGTTTAATTGCTAAGATTTTCGAAAAAATTATATTCAACCAATTGTATACATGCATCAAATCTGCTTTTATCCCGCAACAGCATGGCTTTCTTAGGGGTAGGTCTACGGTATCCAATCTTGTTATGTTCAATGAGTTCCTCACTCTCAGTATGGAGAATAACAACCAGGTGGACACAATTTACACTGACTACAGCAAGGCGTTTGTCGAATTGACTATGATATACTTCTATCCAAATTATCAAATCTTGGCATTCGCGGAGACTTGTATCGCTGGTTTTGCTCTTACGTTCAAAATAGATCCCAGGCAGTTGTTCTTAATGGCTTTACGTCTTCCTGGATCAGGGTCCCGTCTGGGGTTCCTCAGGGATCACTACTGGGTCCCCTTTTATTTGTAATTTTTATTAACGATATTGGCTCTTGCTTTTTGCGTTCTAACTTCCTTTTATTTGCTGACGATGTAAAAATCTTCAAAGTTGTTAATAATGAGCTGGACGCCTTAATGTTGCAGGATGATTTGGATAGATTGGGGGAGTACTGCCTAGTTAACAAACTTGATCTAAATGTTTCCAAATGTTTTTCTATGCATTTCACCCGCAAACGTACTATTTTCAATTACATTTACCAAATTAAAAATCAACCCCTAAAATGTGTTACATCTAACAGGGATCTTGGAGTTATCCATGACGTCAAGCTTTTGTTTGATCAACACGTTTTTGCTGTTGTTGATAAAGCTTATAAGGCATTGGGATTTGTGATTAGAGCGTCTAAGAACTTTAAAAAGATGAAAACAATAAAATATTGTATTGTGCGTATGTTCGTAGTCACTTAGAATACGCGTCTCAGGTTTGGAACCCATGTTATGGTGTATATACGGACTGTATTGAAAAAATTCAAAGGAAATTTACCCGCTTCTTAATGTTTAAATTTAAGTTACCATACCTGGACTACACAGAGCGTTGTAAAAATTTCATTTATTGCCGCTGCATCTTAGACGGGATATTTCGGATGTTAGCCTTTTAATGAGGATCGCGCAGGGTATTGTTGACAGTCCGGATCTCCTCGGCAGGATTGCTCTTACAACTCCCACACGAAGACTAAGGAAACCAACACTTCTTCAGGTCCCACTCAGCCACATTAAGTATAGAAAAAATTGATTCCTACCACGCCGTAGCTATCGATTCAATAATCTAAATTTAGACAACTGCTTCGATTTATTCGCAGGTAGTATTAGAGCCACTAAGAGTGCACTCACTAGAGATTTTATGAACAGTTAAATGATCTTAAACTTGGCATATCTATTTATAATAGTGTATATCTCGAGACGATTAGTTTAAGCATTTTGGCATTATATGTGGAAGCTTGTAATTGGCATCTGTTACAACGAATGTCATTTTATAACTATTTAAGCCGTAAGCATCCCAAATAAAATAAAATAAAATAATATGACAAAGCAAAATGCCAGATCATATTTTATATTGTAATAACTGAGTGAATAATTGTTATATTTGAAATAACGTGTTTGCTTTAAAAACTGAAACTCGGAACTCCTTCGACATTTACAATAAGATTATTATGAGGGTTATATAACTATAAAAAGCTGATCAGTAACAGACAAAAAAAAGATCGTTGACTTATTTGTCTGACGAGCAGTTTTGCCTATCATAAATCACAAGTTTCTTAGTAAATTCCCTTGATTAGGGTTTACATTTTCTTGCAACAATGCACAGATTCATAAAACACAACACATTTATTAGGAAATGTTTCTATTTGCCTCTAATCAATGAGACTCTCACACTTTAATTTATTTATTAGAACTTTATGCACATATTGAAAAAGGCGAACTTAACGCCTAAGCATTCTCTGCCAGTTATCCTTGGGGTGATGCAAAAATAAAGAGTTTTGGGTGCAAAGACATTACGGTAGTCACTTACCATCACCCGTCTGCTCATTTGCCCCTATGCCATAAAAATACTTAAATTTAAAGTATTATTTTATTTACAAAAATAAAATGCTAAATGTATATCGCCGATATAATAAACGTGTATCAGTGCCACAGTGAAAAATACACCTTAAAATAAAATCGCGACAATTGCCCCGTGATTATGTGCACGACATTTCCTGATGAACAATGGCGATAGCACAATCGCGTTTTTCTAATTACTCCAAATTATATCACTCATTTATTTGAATGGCCACTCTAAACTGAGCACGCCTTCGTGGCTCCCTACCATTACAATATTTTCTCTTTATATTTTGTGAAAATGTCCTTGTCTTCGGTACAATAATCTAATTGTTTAGAAGCACACACGGAGCGGAAAAATATTTAGGGCACACCTTCTTACGGATTACATTTTCATCGTCATATTGCATGTTTACTTACACAATTGAATCCTTAAAATAAGGGGAATCAACTTACATCTTCATAAAAAAGTTAAGATTTTTTCCAATATTTTATTTGCCCACAATATTTTATTTACTAGTTTCGGGCGCGACTGAGGCTTGATCAAGGTGTGAAACGACCTTTTTTTTTTGTGTGCTTGTGGAATCCCCCTCGGGCCGTCACCCCACCGGGATTTTTGGTGGGGTGGTGTGTCGGAATCGAACCGACTAAAACCATATGGTGTGGCCGTACTGCGCCTGAAATAGGAGGGATCCGGGAACAGCTTTGACCCCCTCCCTGGCGCCTGCCCGCAAAAGCGCGGGCACCACCTCCGGTAGGTGTGAAACGACCTGCCTTATCAACAGTAAAATAGAAATTTTTTTCTTCTCGTGTATATATAAAAATCAATGTTTGTTTATTCGTATTTATTCGCTGCTGTACTGTCCATCCGATCATTATGAAATTTTACAGATAGATTACCGGATTATAGATTAAAGGACATAGGGTACATCCAGAAAAAAATGTTCCGGGGGTCGAAAAAAATACTTTTACACGAGCGAAGCCGCGGGCAAAAGCTAGTATTCTATGTATAAAAATACCCATAGCACAAAACGTAATAAATTAAAATTTTCAAAATTGAAATAACTACATATCTAATAATGTATTTGTGCATTGATACATTCAGGATTCTAGTGAGTTCATTACACTGATTTTTTACTTTTTATGGATCCAATTTCTCAACAGAACTCCACTCGTCAACCAGAGCGTGCCAATAAAAGTGCCTAACAAACTTAGGGACAAACTGACCATGAGATTATCAAACGAAGTCAACCGTCCGAATCAAAACTTTTTCTAACCCTAGTTCGGCGCGGGTAAATATGAGCTGTGTCAACATCCGGCCCAGCTGATTGATTACAACTGGTGAACTGGTCGCGTAATTAAGGTCGTCTGTTTGCCGAACGGACGAACGTACGGACAGAAATTGGCCCGTCCGGAGCTACTTTTGATGTGCATAAACGCGAATTTATTACTCAACTCGGTAATGAAATGCGGAGTCCTACTTTGAGAATATAATGGAGTTCTCACAGTAATATTCTCGTTTTTACTTTTCAATGTCCTCGTTTTATGACATTTGTTAGTATGATTGGGTCTGTCAAGGATACAATGGAAAGCTAAATACTATGTTTATTAAGTACAGTTTTACTACTGGGATTTCTTGTAAATTCTAGTATAATAGAAGTGATCTAGCTATCTCATAACAAAGTGACTCTTTGAGTATTACTTTGTTAGACTACAATAAACACTAAAATGGTTTTATGAATACAGAACATAATATGTATAAAGAATCTTTTAACAACCCTATGACGTTGTCATCAAGTTTTTACAACCCGATTCATAGATAGGTGACCAATTAAAATGTCGGGTATACAAATTTAGTGTGTCAGTATTCATATATTAAGACTGCGAATCGGAAAAGGAAAGACCTGAAAAAGGTAGCTGGAATAGACTGGACCCGAAGGCGGAGGACTGGGTGATACGGCGCACATTGGGAGAAGCCTATGACCAGCAGTGGACTGCAATAGGCTAATTGATCGACTTGATTCACAGATTGCCTAAAACTTTATACCATGTAAAGAAAGTATAATTTTTTCACAATCTCACACACGGCCGTCTGATCCCAAACTAGGCAGTGTCTGTACTATGGTAACCAGACTGCTGATAAACATACTTATATATTTCTAAATATAATATGTAAATATTATATTTATTTCTAAATATGTAAATCATTTTAATTAGTTCTTGAATATTGACTAAGTAAAGGTTCTGTAACACGCCCCTATTATACCCAGACACAGAACAAATGATCGTGCTCATCACACAATAGTTTGTCCTGGGTGGGAATCGAACCCACGACCTCTGGTTCAACAGTCAGGGTCACTACAGGCCGATCAGACAGTATATTTCGATTTGACTTTAACACGCTACGAAAAACTTAATTTAACATGCGGTACTGACTAGCAATGCATGTTAAATCGATTGTATTTTGCATTGTGATCGCTGATGTGTTGGCTACCTGAGGGTGACTCTTCTGGTCTGGTTGCAAGTGTCTGAGAGCATCGGTATACGCTTGCCATCAGGCGACCACGTTCTTGCTTGCTAATTTAGTTTTATAAAAAAGAACGTGAAAATAATATAAAAACCGCAGGCAACGTTATAAAATAGCAGTTTGAAAGTCCAGAACAGGGTGCAAAAACCACAATATAGCTCTTTGTTCTTTAAAATAGAGTTTTACAAAGGCCTTCAACAAAATTTCTGCAGTTATTAATTTCTTTAAGAGACGACCAAATTAGGTTGGCTGTAAGTTTTGCAGTAAAATTTTATGTTGCCATTTTTTGGAACGTCTTGCATTTTGAATTTTAAGTTGAAATATAGTTTATAAAAATGTAAAGTTAATCTTTAATTTACACAGGATTTTATTTAAAACGACTTGTGAATAAAAAATCTTTAGTTAATACGAATAATCTGCTCTTTGCTGTTGGGTAGTTCATAAGTATTTGTGAACTTACTTAGACAGTATTTACATAGTTAGAAGTTTGTCAGATATGTATTGGTGCTATGTATTGTAAAGAGTTATGTATGACACATACGTATGTATTAATTAATTAAAGTAATAATCACATCCAAAGATTTCTACCCACGTAAATCATTACACTCCAGTCCATCCAAAATGTGCCCGGAAGTGCCGCTCATTTTGCATTTAATGTATAACATATCTTTTTACGTATTTTTATCTTTGGTATACATTATACTTACTTAATTTTTTTTTTATATATACTAATTGACAAAAAGCCTGATGTGCCCTGTCTAATCGAGGAGTGTAGTCTTACTCAAGCAGACACAATGAGTGCTAAGCAGCATCCTCGATCTTTTAGTACTAAACAAGGCAGTGTTATGCGTCTTTGCCACTAAGTGTATCTATACTAATCCAATAAAGAATTGAAAGAATTGTTTGTTTATAATCTCTGCACTATAAGGGGGAGCCATGCTTCGGCACGTATGGGCCGGCTGGACCGGAGCGATACCACGGCCGTACAGAAAACCGGCAGTGAACCAATTTTTCATTGCTTTTCGCCGAGTGAGTGAGGTTACCGGAGGCCCTAACCGATCCCTCCCCCTCTACCCCTCTTTCACCCTTCCCGTACTCCCATCATAAAGGCCGGCAACGCACTTGTAACTCTGCAGGTGCCCATGGGCGGTGGTAGTCATTTACCATCTGGTGACCCGTCCCGACCCGAATTATAGAAGACTCTCGGTGGCCACATCAACTTTCAAGTTATCAAACCAACATTTTTAATACTCTGAATCATATATATTTGAATGTGGCTCTCAGAATATAAATATTTGTGCTGAATATTACGGTGATAAATCCTGATCCTTTTTAAGCGCCTCTAATATTAGTATATTAAGTACTAGTGTTTTAAGTATGAAATTTGTGTGAAATGAAACTTTCAATATAATATTACGTCTCTCTCGTGTTCATAACTCATTGTGTTGCAACAATATCTTCCTGTCAATCATTTAAACATTGAGTCTTATATAACGAGAAATATGAATTGAGTCCTCAAATAATAGTTTGGATTCTTATCTACCCAACGAACGCAATTTAATTTTTGACGACATACTGATAAATATGTTTCGTGATACAGTACTCTAGCTCTTTTAATTGATTTAATAGAGCCCTGAAAAGGGTAAGATTGATTCGTGTCACGTAAATTCATGATGGTATGATGTCCCAATAACTCGCTAATGACATGAGCACAGCCTACGCCCGACTCTGTCTAATTGCAATCATTTTAACGTTCGCGTTAATTATTTCTGCAAAAAGCGCTTACATGACTTACTATGACATACGACAAATAAAGCCGTCTTCATTTGAGAGTGTAAAATGATATATTCTGGCTTACATTGCTTATATAACTGGCAATTTGTGTTCTACAGAAATGTTTTATTTCATATTTGGAGATGTCTGTTACCACTGCTACTAATAATAAAAAGTTGCTAATGGACCAAGCGGTAATGACTCAAAAACTAGCAAGCCACAATTGTTAATTTAACAAATTAATAAATGCTCAGTATAATGTCTTGTGTATATTATGCGAAATCGATAGATGTAAATTTATTGTTATTTTTGCTAGTCGGCAGACATCAAATTTGAGCCGTAAATTAATTAAAATTTTAATAATAACAATAAAGCTCCGTCGTTGGTAGGGGAAAAAACATTTTTGTTTTAAATTCCTTTACATTGTATTAAAAATAATAATAATAACTTCACACATCTCACACACGGCCGTCTGATCACAAACTAGGCAGAGCCTGTACTATGGTAACCAGACTGCTAATAAACATACTTATATATTTCTAAATACTATATTAAAGATATGTATTATAGATAAATTACACCCAGACACAAAACAAATTATCGTGCTCATCACACAATTATTTGTCCTGGGTGGGAATCGAACCCACGACCTCTGGCTTAGCAGTCAGGATCACTAACCACTAGACCATCAGGCCAGTCATCATTATTAAAATGTAAAACGTATATCGAGTAATTACTGTCCATTTTCATGGTTACATGATGAGTATTCATTGAATGAAATGGGTCAATTTCATCTGTTTGCCTTTCGACCGGTCTTCGTGATTATAACAAAAACATAACCTTCATTAATATGTATTTATAAATCAGAAAAAAGTTGGAATACATTCCAAGTAAAGTCTTATTTTTTATTAATATAAGATACAATGAAAATAGCCGTATTCAACCGCCGCAGCCTTCCCGGATCCACTGGCCCGTGTGTAATACGATGTTGACATAGCTCTTTGTTCTCCCTCGAGCGTAACACATTACTGTATGTGATTGTATGATTTAACAAGACAGTGTATTCGTTGAACTCCTTTACAGAGGTAGGAGTCAGCCTTTGGCATAAATATGTCAAAATAAACTTCTGTGTCATTTTCAATGGTTAAATCCTTTTTACTTTAAAACACAATTCACTTGGAATAAAAATAAATTCATTATTGTTTTCTAAATAATATTTTCTTCTCAGTGGAATTGGAAGTAGGTCTCACATGAATTCAGTTTTTTTTTTGGTTGTTTTTGATCTTTTATGTAATGACGAGAGCTTACTTTTTCGAGGTGTTAAGAAAGGGAGGAAGGCGTGAATTTATGTATGGTATGGTATGTATTTTCTTCTGAGTAACATCGGAATGAGGTCATATCCGAATGATCTGTTTAAATTTGTATTCATTTTTGGACATGTGTACTACGTGTTTCGGCTTTGTGGATGGATTGAATGATGATATGATAGAGATGTATAGGTACAGCTCTATATAACAGAATATCTTATTTAAAGATTTTGTGTTTAATTTCCATTGCATATTCATTTGAGCTCCTTGATAAGAATTAATAACCAATAGTATTATGGTAGATCGCGTTCACAACATAGGGGTATTTGGCGATCTAGCTGGTCAAATATAAATTTCTCAGAATTTTTGTTACGGGTTAAAAATGCCGGAGAACAAAAGGCAACCCTTCCCGTTCATCTCCCGATCGGCTGCATCCACGTGTTTGTTTTAGTCGGCACTTTACCATCGCTTGAGTGTACGTATCATTCTCGGTTTCCTAATTTTGTGTAACAGTGTCAGTTATAAAGTGAATATTTTCTTTTTTTTCTTGAAAATATTGTTATGGATTTGGATAAAACAGGTAAGGAGTCACAATTTTCAACTGCCTTTTATTTTAATTGCTTTTTACTGTTCGAAAAACTAGTTTAAGATTATAAGCAATTTTTTTTTTGTTTGTAAAAGGTTTTCGTTGTATTTCCGGGTTTTTTTTTTTTAATTGATTATAGGATTACAGGGTTGGGAGGGTACTTCATACAATACAGTCAGCAGAAGATTCTTTAGCCAATCTAGAATGAGCTGCGGTAATAACTGAGTTTGATTTTAATCAAAATTTTCGACTCAAAGTCATCCCTGAAGCTATATTAAATGGTCCGTTTGCAGTTTATTGCTTAAACAAAAAGTTTATACATGATTTTTGGCATAACATGACACCCACGATGCATAAGATCCACTTGCATAGTATAACTGTCATAGACAAGGCGTTGTTGCCAATTGTTTTACTTATTAGGGTTGCTCTATATAAAGGTAATACAGGTATATAAACCGATAATTAGTTAGCTATGACCCACCAATTATAAGCAGTAGACCAATCCCCAAGGGAAATCGAAGTAATAAATTACTAAAATATACTTTAATTATATTTTTCACAACATTTGAAGTCATTATGCATTGAAAAATACTAATGTTGGCTTAAAGTCAAGCAGGCAGTTATTAGAAATATTAAAAATAAAAAATGTTTTTTTTTTACTAACAATTACTTTTTTTAATGCTGATTGAACTAATGTCATTAAGTGGCGTGCCTTCAAGGTTTTACCATTCGTCATCTTTCTTTAATATAATACATATTTAAGAAACAATAGAATAAGATTTAAAAATAAAACGATATTAGCTATTCAGGGAATTTAATATCGGTTACGTTATTAACCCCTTTTCTGTTACGTATATAATCAAAAAGAATAAAACACATCCAACCTCAACAAAGGAAAGGTTACAATGTTAATGCTAGAACATTTAATTAGGTAGTTACCGTCTAGAAAATATATTATCATAAATAAACTACAGAATCATTATCATTTAAACACACTTTTGTATACTCTTGATTAATTCACCTTGATAGCCACATTTACAATTCTAACAGTTTTGTAAATAATGAATAATAATATTAATAGCTCAATCTGGAACGTAATTTGAATTTATCCATCATTCATGAAATACACGCGACATCGGATTTAGGTCTAGGATACCTAATAATGAGAATGTTTTCTAAAATAACGCGACAGTGTATCTGTCGCGGCAGGATGATTCCCTGCTTGAGAAAGGGCCCCCGTCGGGTCCGAAATACACACGTAAGTAAAACCGTATATCTTTAATGAATAGTCTCTGTATGTTTCAGTAACGAGCGAAAAAAAAATATTAAAAGGATTTTTGCTCAATTGGATTCTCAAATACCAAATTAACTTTTTGGGACACTTGAGAAGAATATGATAAGATTCTAATGTGTCGTTGGCTTGTGATTTCACCTGCCTGTATTTTACTGGCTTACATGTTTATAGGTTTTCATAAATTCCTCCAGTATATGTACATGTATCCAGCCTATCCAGGTATGCACCACGAACTTTGATGGGTAGTCTGTGAATCATCACTACCTCCATTCACTTTCAAAATTGTAATATTTTTAATACTTATTTAAAAATATTGGTCCATGAGTTGTTAGCCAACTTCTTCCCATCATATTATACTAATTTATATTAACAATATCACAATCTTAATATTATAATTTTAATAGTCTGTTAAATTATTTTTATGATCATAATATCGCTTCTTCTTCTGCTAATGTTGTCGTAAAGTCTCACTCGTAATGCCCGCAGGTGTTTCATCAGTCTATGCGGTTTATATTCAGCTATTCAAACATATATAGCGTACGCTAGGTTATGTATTATGGGTAAGCCGATTACGCTTACGCGGTTTATGTTAGTAAGTCAATAAAATTGTGTGGCCGCTGCGAATTTCTCTTGCCTTTGTTAATTGTTTAAACTATCATCTATAATTTATGTACTAAAATTTTCTATTGGCATTTGTTTGTTTAAAAAGAATACAAAAGCATAAATGTAGTAAATATTTATCCTAATATATAACTTTGAAGACCTATGTGCTGTAGTGTATTTAACTGCAATGTCAAAGCCGCGCGCGACTCGATTCCCGCTTATTTGTACTCATGAACATTTGTGTTTTAATTCTTCTGGGTAACTAACATACATTTGTTACAAAAAAATGTATATATAAGTATGCATGTTTAGTTTGTGTTCAGACTACTGTGTAATATATCCTAGAACATAAGAAAATCTACTAACTTTACAATAGTAGCAATAGTTGTAGTAAGTGTAATATATAAAGCTTGCAGAGTATAAAACTACAATAGAAAAAGGTGTGTAAAATATTGTGACGAAATGCGTAGTTTTTTTTTTTTTGTTTTTTTTTTAAGTTAACAAGTATACACACATAATACTACTACACACACATAATAATAACATGACACATCGCTGATTAATATGTATGTCTTAGTATATTACTGTAACATATATATTAATATGTATGTCTTAGTATATTACTGTAACATATATATTAATATGTATGTCTTAGTATATTACTGTAACATATATATTAATATGTATGTCTTAGTATATTACTGTAACATATATATTAATATGTATGTCTTAGTATATTACTGTAACAAATATATTAATCAGCGATCTACAAAAAAAAAAAACAAAGTTTAGATATTATTTTTGTAAACACTTCCATTTTGTATTTACATAGAAATATTTAGAATATCGACATTGAATGGGAATCAAACGTCTAGTAGGCTCTGTAATTTCGTATGTACTGGTTTTAGCTGACTTTGAAATTTTATGCAACGTTACAAATAGCAAAGCAAACTTCTAAACAAACAAAACGTAGTGCGAGGCTTGCACGAATGCGTCATTTCTCACAGCGTAACCTAAATATGTTACTCATACGGTGGTAGCTTTTAATGTTCGTTTTATGTAAGAGCAATAAAAGTGCCATTAAAAGTAGATCAATATACTGCTAACTCGAACACAGTATCGCACATATCTTTTGTAAGACTCAGCATCTTAACATGATTGACTTGTGGTATAGGTTAAAATGTCAGTGGTACCTTAATGGACGCATCTTAAATGTGTGACTGGAAATAAATACACTCATAGTTAATTTTATATATTTGTTAAAAAAATATTCATTCAGAGCCAAGTGTCAAATTTAAAAGTTATGAAACTATCTGATACAACAAAATATGAGCATATGCTCATAGTGAACAATAGTTACAACATACAAAACATATTTTAGGGTTCATCTTCTTCACTTGTAATATTACTAGAAGTTCTCTCGCGGCTTCGCTCGCGTGTTCATATTTTTATATTTTGCGCGGGTCCCTAATTATTTTTCCAAAATAAAAGTAGCCTTAGTTGCTCCTAATAACACCAGCTATCTGCTAGTGAAAGTCCCGTGGAAATTGGCCCACCCGTTCCGGAGATTAGCCTGAACAAACAGACAGACAGACAAAAAAATTAAAACTGATTTTTAGGCATAGGTATCGTGAAAATAAGTGTATGAGTAAGTGTATAGGTATGTATAAAAAAACTATTATTTTGACACTACAAACAGACACTTCAATTTTATTTATTGGTATTGGTCATGGACTGTCTGCCCCGCGCAACTTCATCTGCGTCACTTAAGAGAGAAATAAGCTTTCCCCGTTTTTGCTACATTTTTCATTGATGCTCCGCTCCAATTGGTCCTAGCGTGATGTTATATAGCCTATAGCCCCTCTTAATTAATGGGGTATACAACACTAAAAGAGTTTTTCAATGTGAACCAGTAGTTCCTGAGATTAGCGCTTTTAACCAAACAAACAAACTCTTTAGCTTTATAATATTAGTATAGATAGTATAGATTCAATTTCCATGAGTATCCTGATGATTAAATAGTTATTTATATATTGAAAGTATGTATATGTACGGATATTGAAATTATCTATACAGTATTACTAAGAGTTAATGTTAAAATATCCAGGTGATGTTATAACACAAAATAAATAGGCAAATCTTAAACATTCCGTTTTAATTAAGTATCAGTTATTCTGTGTACATAGCCACTTTATACAGCTCACATCATCGTCCTCCGCGCCTTTTTAAAACTAAGTTGGGGTCGGCTTTCAGTCTATCTACGATACTTCCGAACCTCGATATTTTACGTGAAGCGACTGCCATCAGACCTCCAAGTTTTGTAGTTAAACCAGGTTGTCGGACTTCTTTTTAGGTTTCTACTAGCCGTAACGAATGCCAGACCGGGGCCGACGGCATAACGTGCTCTCCGAGGAACGGAAGGGTCTCAATGTGTTAATAATGGTCACCCATCCTAAGACTAACCTGGCTAATAGTGTTTCTTGTTCTCATTTGTTCCTCTTAATTCAGAAACTTCATCAAGTAATTTACTTTAAGAATCTAGGAAATAAAGGCCAGATGGGAATTGAGAAATTTATTTCCTAATGCAATCAGTATGTTTGTGGTAAACTGAGACCGCATTGAACGCTAACTGCTCGTAAATAAACAAGGCGGTCACAAATATAAACACAGACACAATGATAGGAGATCAATACGTTTCTACTCTATCAAATCACATCATATTATTTTTATTAAATTGCAAAATTATAGCTTCAGTATAAATAACAACCTGTAATAACACGTTACACTTACCAAATATAAATAGGTTAAAGTGAAACATGTGTTGACAAATACTATAATAGATAAATTATTATTGTAGGTCCTGATTGAATAAAAGTAACGAGTATTATCTCTAAATACATGTGCTAACTAAAAACCAAACATAAAATAAACAGATAAATCCTACTAGTAACTAATATAATAAATGCAAAAGGGTTGGTTAGATTTTTTGTTACACGTTATCGGAAGTACAGAAAAGTATAAACGCAAGTGAAGCTGCAAGCAAAAGCTAGTAAATAATACAAAGGAGTTACAAAATGTTTTTTTTTTTCCAACTAGTTATTTCGCTATTAAAATGTAACTACTCTAAAGCAACAGACCGTCACGTCATTATTAGTACTATAAAATCTCCAACTAAATTCAACCCTTGTAGTCACGATCACCTCATGCTGTGGCAGCAGGTAGATGGGTCTACCTTATATAGTAGACCAAACGTCAAGTTTTAATCTATAGTTAATAGAGAAAAACTTGCCAGCTGACGTTGAATGGACCCGTTGATGTTTTATGTCGTGTTCTATTCCATTCGTTAACATTAACTAGTATGGTTAACTGAGGTTTATTCTAACGCGTACACGGGTTTTTATGCAGACCAAAAGCGGGGAAAATTTTTCCCAGAAGTCTCACTCCGCCAAAGCGCCTCTTGTTCCGACATAATAAAGTCGCATTTCAGGACGCGCTTATTACCTATGGTTATGTTCACCTAGGAGTTGCCTCTCTTTCTAGTTGTTCTGACGACGTCGCGTCGTTAGGGTTGTCGAGGACGTGTGGATTGCATCTGTCGAAGCAGCCTCATTGCCCACCATAACGCCGAAAACAACTGTTATCCTTACTTTCAACGTGTCATTAAGAAACATTAAGAATTTACCACAGAAGAGCACCTGAATAGGTCTGCGTGCCACACTTCGATTACATAAATTACTTCTTGAAAAGTAGCTAACAGATGTGTTTTGTAGAAAGCTTTTCCTATCTTAAATCTTTTAGAGGTTGAATTTCTTCTCAGCGGTTAATAAATTATACTCGACTTCTTAATTGCTAACTTATGTTTACTGAGAAGTGTCTCGAGTATAAGTCGGTTGTGGCTTTGACAAACATCATAGCAATTTAACTGTTAATATTATATTGCATGTACTTGCTTATTGACTGACGTAAAAGTTTTTCCTCTATCTTTTCCTATCTCCGTTGATACGAACCCTGTGAGCTTGTGCTGTATTTTTGGCGACGTGTAAGCATAACAAACGAATTAACTAACAAACACGCATTTTTTTTAATTTATAAGTTTAACAAAATACAGATACAGAGTATATACATACAGATGCAACATAAACTCATTCGAGTTTTACCGTGCATCAGTGCCGTCAAAGGTGTTAAATAAAATTACTGAGGAATAAGTACACACATACAATAATAAGAGACAAATTACAGTTTAAAACCAAATACATCATAAAATCAAATTAGGAGGTAGTACATAAAAGTTTTAATCATTATATTTAGACTTAGAGATTCGAATTTGAATCGCCATGAAGGAGCATATGGTCTTTCTGACAGCAAGCGGTTACCATATTATGTATTATTTTAGAAATTAATGGTATTTTTTTTACTTTTCAGGTAATTATTACATCACATATTATCCACAATCAACGCAATGGGACTAAATATTGTAAGTACCTGTTATCGGTTTGAATCTATTGGGAATGCGCATTTCCTTTCCTTGATTATTCTTGATGTTTTAATTCTTGTAAATGGACCCAACGGATTTGAAGTCAGTCATTTTGTTGGTCTCAATAAAAAAGTTATATTTTCCTGTTCCTAAACGCTCACAACTCTCGCCTGCCAGGTTCTAATAGACGGGGCTATATCTTTAAAGCTGTTCAAGTTAAACACAACGCTTGTTATAAAAATGTTCTCTGTTTAATTTGATCCTGCACCGTCTGAGTGGCGACAGTAGAGATGCTTTAATCATTGGGTTAACCTTCTAACAACTTCATTATTTCGTTAAGTAGTTCATTGCATGCGACTAATCGCAAGCGCGGAGTAGGGTTAATAAAATTATGTACACCACCAAACGCGCTCGAATCGCAATTAAAATTGCCGCTTAAATTCGACCACTTACCCGCTAATGGCTACATGCCGTGACCATACATTTTGTAAACCGAAAACCATTACATTATTAGCTGTGAGTGTATGTATGGTGACAATGTTTAACTCAACATTAGAATCTAAGTAGACACCGTCGAAGAAAAAACTGTCCTGACAAGACAGATGGACAAGAGCAGTTGTCATCTGAACGCGAGGTTTAAAATCTCTCTAAAATTACTCAGACCTGATGAAGACTTATAAGCTCAATGTATTTACGTATTAACTCAAATAACACTTTTTTCATAAACGGCGAATTACTAATTACTGTGTCCCGGTTTTGGGGCAAAAAAATTGTGTTTTGTAGTTATTTCCCTATTACTTAACAATGTACCTATGTATATTTGTTTTATTATTTTGAGTTGAGCCCGTGTTGATTAATTATATATTTTTAAGTTAGCTCCCTTTAGATCTAGGAGTGCGAAGTGAAAGAAGGCAGTGCACACGCTTTTATAGAGGAATTTACTTTACTCATCCTCTACCTAGTCTAAGTTGGTGGCTTATCGTACACAAACATAAGCGAAAATAAAAAAATATATAACCGCTTCGCTGTGTCCTCGAAAAGCAAATTTTATTATTATAAAGATGTTTTAAATCTTATGAATTGCCTATTAAGAGGTGACTTCTTTTTTTTGCAAAGGAGTTTAGGAGGTGATGTGGGTTTTGACGCATACGTATTTATTTTCTCAGCAGTCCTAAGTTAAACATTTATTAAACTGAGTTGCTACATAAGTAAACGGCCCGCTGCTTAAGGGGTGAAACTCACAACTCTAAAAACCTATTCGCAAAATGCGAGAAATAGTCACGCGTTGCCGACTGTCCTATTCCCCGGGCTCCCTGAGGACTTGACTGGTTTTTTACTAAACGCTACTGAAGCCTTCGAGAGATAAACAGGTCCTGACAGCAACTGGTTGACAGATATGTCACAGTTTGTATAATCAAAGTTAAGAATAACATCATTTTCTTTGCCATTAAACGATTGAGAAGTTTGTCATGGGTTATTAACTCAACTTTCGTCCGTGTCCTTACTGTATCCGGGAAAATAAGTCGTTATGACAGGAATGTTTTCATATAAAGTACAGTCAGCACAAAGCTCCTCGATATATAAGATGTGGTCGTATTTTAGGGTCGTATAGTAGACCCCGTGCATATCGTAAAGCGCTAACAATTTTATAATATATAAAAAATAATTTTAATTACAGAAATCTTATTTTGAAACTGGATTTAATACCAAGGGTGTTGATGGAATGTCCAGAGTTTTCTGGAAATGTCTGCATAAAACATTTTTTGGAGTTTATTCCTTAAGAATCGATTTGCATATAAGACGCCCGGTATGAAAAAAATATGAAGAGTAAAATTTAGTGATCGGATGGCAGCGTAACGCTTTATTGTGCTTTTTATGCTTTATTGGAGTTTACTCTTTATTCTCGACGCATGTAAGTAGATATGTGTATACCTTTATGTTATATATATGTGTAAATATATACAGAATATATAGAGGGAGGGAGGGAAGGAGGGAAAGAGAGAGAGAGAGAGAGAGAGAGAGAGAGAGAGAGAGAGAGAGAGAGAGAGAGAGAGAGACTCCAGTAAATTGTAAACTCCAGTCGTGCGTCGGAGCTGACACACACATTGTTTTTTTCACACATTTTTGTCGTAACGCTTCTCAAAATCATCAACACCTTGCTGTAACATCCTGCATAAATGGGAATGGATGGAATGGGAATGCATAAAAGGGAAGTGCTTATTGTTGTCTACCGAAACTACTACCAACAACAAATGGACCAAATTCAGAGATTGAACCCACGAACTCACGACTGAATGCAATCGTAAACTATTGCAACTAGGTTAACACGGGCTGTTTTCCGCAATTCCACGTCAAAGCGCGTATTTTGCGTTGTCCTATGCACCCAGACAATAAAAGCTTATTGTCTGGGTCCAGTGGATATATAATTATAGTTATTTATAGTGTTTAAATATCAAAGAAGTATACGCTCGCCCTATAGTAAGAGAATACCGGTGCCTATGAACACTACAACAGGAGAATTTTCATTTTTTTTTTATCTATTACATGTACTTCTCTATTTTATATGTGAAGTTCTACGTACTCGTACAGCGGGTTGCCAAAAAGCCTCGCTGCATCAGACACCTGACGTAGCATTTTCAGAATGGCTCTCTATAATTTTCTTGCTGACTGTACTTACAATTATTTATACGCCATGCCCGTCCGTAGCAGTTCGAATTTTACTGCCATGTTAATTTAGTATTTATGAAATGTATATAGAACTGCAACAAAATGCATGTATTTTATGTGATTCCGTAAAATTGGGAACGTGACATGATCCAGTTACTGTTCAATACGTCTACGTTTTTAAATAGGGTAGCAAATAACTATAAAATCCATCTCTGGATAACCCACCCCCGTACTATACTCTCGAAATATGTTCATGATACTGAAATAATTTTATACGGATGCACTGTTTTTTGACTGACAGCGTAACTACTGAAGAATTTCGTAGTAACCTCCACCCTGAAAAAGAACGCGTTATCGCATTACTACTAGCTGTCTGTCTGTTCTGTTTTTAGGATTCCGTTCCTCCTAAATGGAAAAGGAACCCTTATAGGATCACTTTGTTGTCCGTCTGTCTGTCTTACCAAATATTTATGTCAGCGGTTTGAAATCCGAAAGTCGTTAATTTGTTGTTATACCACATGACAAAATAGTTTTTGTGATTTCAAACTTACATTTTGCGGTTGGAAAATTGACTTCGTCGCAAATCGATGTATAGGAGAGTATTTTTAGAACTGCAAAGTTAAGCTTGTCTTTTGGATAGATGGCTAAAAAATGTTCGAGAATTGTTTACCGAAATGGACGTACTATCTACATACGAGTTTGTTTGAACCGTCGGTGCGCGACTCAGACTCGCACTTGACCGGTTTTTTTTTCTTTTCGTGAATAATTCGCTAGAGGCTGCACAGCTACTTATAAAATATATCAAAGACTGAATGAAGAATGTAGAATTTACAAACTCACGCTATTCTTTTTGTATGTCATATAATTTTTTTTTTTTTTATGTGTTAGGGGGCAAACGAGCAGACGGGTCACCTGATGGTAAGTGACTACCGCCGCCCATGGGCACCTGCAACTCAAGAGTCACAAGTGCGTTGCCGGCCTTTAAGGTGGGAGTAGGGGAAAAGGAAGAGTGCAGGGAGGGCGAGAAGAGGGGAAGAGGAAGAGAGGGACAGGGTTAGGGTCTCCGGTAACCTCACTCACTCGGCGAAAACCAATGCAATCATTGCTTCACTGCCGGTTTTCTGTGAGGCCGTGGTATCGATCCGGTCGAGCCGGCCCATACGTGCCGAAAGCATGGCTCTCCCACAGTTGAAGAGAGCTCTTTCAGTCTTATTGTGAGTCATATTTCACAAGAACATTTCTACTATTTCCAGTGGAGTAAATTAAGTGGACATTTAAATCCAACTTCTATACATTTTGTACTTGATATTTTGTAAATCGAATCCTGAAACGTCCATAACTTAACCTTCTTGCACCGTGAAAGAGAATAAATTATGTTTTCTTGACTTGGGATTTAATGTTAGGTAGAACATTTATCTTTAAGAAATATTCTATTGAAGACAAGTGGATGAATTATTTATCATAAGAATATTATTAATTAATGAACTGAATAAATAATTGCAATTTGCGGTATTGCTTTAACAGCGATTTTTGCAAGACAACCTTTGTGTTGGTAGATATTGTCATATAATATGTTTGGGTGTAATCTACGTATATCTACTATCAAATATTATAGGTATTTATTATATACTAACAACCCCTCCAGCTTCGCATGGGTAGCAGAGATATCTTCAACAATCACCAACATATGTCAATAAATTTACACAAAATCTTGTTAATTTTAGACTACGCATCTCTAGATGGAATAGAGTATAACTATTAAAAAAATGTACAATTTAATCTCTTAATGTCTTATGAACTCCTTTTTTTTATTGTGTGGAAACCCCCACGGGGTGAAGTGGTATTTCGGACTTAAACCGAATTAAAGTAAAAAAAAGTTTATACTCCAGGAGTGTACCAGTAGCGACTGAAGAGTTCCACTACCCGCCTCCCGGCTCCATCATCATTAAATTTTTATGTGTTTTTGGAGAGAAAGAGAGAGAGAGAGAGAGAGAGAGAGAAATCGGTTCACTGTTAAAGACAATGAGTGTCACACTTATTTACGACTTTACATAATAATTTAAAAGTTCTAAGTTGTATAACAGAGCTATCTTTTAACAAAACCGCACACCCGATCTAGTACGTCTTCACTCGTTTTGTATTAGTATTCATCAAGTTGGTGAACGAAGTTTGATCCCGACTGTACTCATCTCGGGGCGTATCGGGTCGGGCCAGGTGTATCCGCTCAGGTGTGGAATATAATATTGTATAAGTTGATTGTATTCCATCATTTTGTTCTTTATGTATATACCTTGTTGTTGTAAATGTAGGTGATTTTAAAGTCAACGGTGAAGTAACGTCAGCTTTTCAGGAGTCTTGTAGCGAAGAAAACCATGGCCCAGATTTAACATAGATTTAACAGAGTGACCGTGAGTTTGTTTGCCCGATTTCTTCTCACAAGGCTCAAATATTTGGAAACGGGCGGTTATAGATCGACACAGACAGATACGATATTATATGTTGTTAATTTGTTTTTTTATTTGTAATTTTACATTTTACTCTCTGTGTTGATCTATAACTTTTTATTATAGTTCTTTTTTTTGCTGACGGTTCCGAATAATAATGACCAACTTAATGAAATAACTAGCAACCCGCCCGGGTTCGCACGGGTATAAATTATACACCTAACCCCTCCTCATGAATTACTCTGTCTATTAAAGAAAACCGCATGAAAATCCCTTCAGTAGTTTTTCAGTTTATCGCGAACAGACAGTAAGACGCGGCGGGGACTTGGTTTTGTAATATGTAGTGAAGATATTTTTATTTTTTATTTTAATAAAAACAACTCCCGCATTAGGAAATACTCCGGTGTCGCGGGGGACTTTACAAACATACAAACAACGGACACAAAGAACACCCAGACTCGGGTGGGAATCGAACCCACAACCTATGGCATAGCAGTTAGGGTCACTAACCACTGGGCCAACAGGCCATATTGAATTTGATTTTGAAGATGTAACCCAGGAATATTCTTATATATTCTTGAACTTCTAAGGGACCTGGTTACTTTGCAGGTTTAAGCGCATGGTCTCCGAGATCTGTAACTTGGACGTAGCAATCAGGGACTAGCAATCAAATGGCTGCGGGTTCTAATCCCACCCAGTACACTATCGATGTGATTTAACTTACCTGGTGGGGTTAACAAAATGCTATATGTAAAGAAAACGTGCAGAAACATGAACATGTTTAACAATATGTGTTACAAATAAAAAATAACGTGAATACAGCTACATCAAAATACACGCGTCCAGTATATACGTCGACTAGTCACAGTATGGAAACTCTAATACTTACAGATCAACTTATACTGGAATTAAATAGGTAAAAAATATATTACTAACTAGCAGTTCCCGCGCGGCTTCGTTCGCGTGTACATATTTATATATTTTGCGCGAAACCCTCATTCTTATTCCAAAACAAAAGTAGAATAAGTTATTGCTTATAACACCAGCTATCTGCCAGAGAAATGCCATCATCTGCATTCATCCAAAATCTGTGACAGACAGACAAGCATTTTAAAAACTGACTTTTGGCATAGGTGTCGGGCAAATAACTGTATGAGCTTAAAAAAAAATTTTATTTTCACATTACAATAAATACATTACACTTCAATTTTATTTCATTTGTAGTTATGGTCAAATTTAGACCACCACGTGGTTTCTAGTACTAGTAAATAGGTATGTGACACATGGCACTATAAGTCTTTCTAAATAAAAATCAAGCACTTCAAAAGTCCTCGCTTAAGCATATGGACATTTGCATGACGATGTCGCGCCTGCATTTATGATCCTGCAAAACTATTAATTTCGTTTTTAAAGAACCCCAGTCCTTCAGGAAAACCATGACAGGTCTGAACTTCCGCCGCCCTCTTCTTCTCTAATTTTAAATTGTGAGAGAGGAACACCTGCCTGAGATAGCAAGCGGTGCAATGGCCAGAAGCAGTCAAGGACTTAATCTCAAACAAAATCCCAGAACACAAACCATTGTACTGTCTAACAGTCTATAGAACACAAATAAGGAGGGTAAATCCCTCTTAAGAAGGATTTACCCTCCTTATTGCTTCGAGACACAATACCGTTTTTGAGTGTTGTATGTTGGTGAAATCCTCCGCTGCATAGGGATGTTATCCTAGGATGTGTTTAATACGGAAAACATTGTACAACGTATTTTTACTGGCCTGTTGGTCTAGTGGTTAGTGGCCCTGACTGCTGAGCCAGAGGTTTTGGGTTCGATTCTCACCCAGAATAAATATTTGTGTGATGAGCATGATCATTTGTTGTGTCTGGGTGTAATTTATCTATTACTTATATTATAAACGTGAAAGCTTGTGAGGATGTATGCATGTTTGTTGCTCTTTCACGCAAAAACTACTGAGCTGATTACAATGAAACTGGTATGTAGATAGCTGAAGACCTGGATAAACACATAAGCTACTTTTTATCCCGATTTTCCCACGGCATCGGGACTTACGGGTGAAATCGCGGGGCGCAGCTAGGTTAGAAATGTATAAGTATGTTTATCAGCAGTCTGGTTAGCATAGTACAGGCTCTGCCTAGTATCAGACGCCAGTGTGTGAGATGTGTCAAGTTATTATTATTTTGTAGATACGTTTAATACATATTTTGTACTAGCTGTCACCCGCAAATTCGTTGCGTGAATATAGATTTTATATCAATCAACTCAGGTATCGGGAACAGTACTTCTGTTCTGGATTAATGTCTATGCCCCCATGTCTTTTTCTGTGGCCTTGACTACGTGTATGTAAAATATCAAGACGAGCGTCGGAGTAGTTCAAGCGTGAAAGTGAAACACACATTCGTATTATTAATGTTAGTAAGGATTCTCAACTCAGAATTATGTTTATTTTGATAGATAGTTAATCTGTTGTTAATGTGTAGAAATATAAATTACTTAAATGTATTCAAGACTTAAGTAAATAAAAGAAAAGTATGGATGTTTTTGTAACATTTACGAGTAGGTATGGACATGTTTCAACTCCTGAAGTGGAATACAAATATAAGAATTATAGTAGAAAATACTTTCTGTTACAGGATTTAATCTATAAAAATAAAAATGAGTAGTGACTCTAAATAAATGATGCTAAGCGCAAAACTCGAAAACTTTATTAAATGCAAATATACGTTAAAGTCTGAGGAAGGTTCTTATAAAAATAAAAAATTTAAAACATAAAAATACAACTTTTAAATCGCGCCTGCTAAACTCTTCATTTGACAGAACGAGGTCTGTCGGGTGAGCTAGCTTTTAATATATTTGAATAAGCAAAGCAACTCCTCTATTTTACGTCCTCCTTTTCATATTCTCCATTTTATTCCATTATCAGCAAAATGTTAATTGGGCGTGTGCACACAGACCGACATCGAAAGTTAATATTGGTCTTAGAGAAAAGAATAAGACAAGAAACCACGATCAACCGTGAACGTTAGTTTTTTTAGGATTCCGTTCCTCAAATGGAAATAATGAACACTCTTATAGAATCACTTTTTTTATGTAATAGAACTTATTATTTATAAAAATAAAAAATCTTATATTCACATCAAAAAAGTCTAAGCAACACGCATCATTTACTGAAACTAACAACATAAGATCGTAACAAACTTGTATGGACATGAATCGATCTTCGAAGATGTTTGCCCGTTTTTTCCGAAAGACAAATTGACTTTGCAGTTCTAATTAAAAATACTCTCCCATGCATCGATGCACGAGTGCGTCACAGTCAATACTCTCCCATGCATCGATGCACGAGTGCGTCACAGTCAATACTCTCCCATGCATCGATGCACGAGTGCGTCACAGTCAATATTCCATGCAAAATATAAGTTATAAATCACAAAAACTATTTTTTCCTGTGGTAAACAACAAATTAACGACTTTCGGATTTGCTCCTTTACTTGTGCTGTGCTACGTTGTTTATTGCCAAATTTCATGATTGTAGGTCAATGGTAAGTAAGTACCTAGCCTATATATTTTGATTTACCTGCGAAATATTCAAATTATAATAATAATAACAAAATAATTTATTGAAACAAAAGGTGCATACAATTCAAGTGCAAGCCCTGATTCCCAAGCTAGCGTTAGCTGTATATTGGGAATGGTGAAAATGTTAGCCTTGTCTTGGCAGACAGACAGACGGACATCGGACGGACAAGTGATCCTATAAGGGTTTCTTTTTTCGTTTTTAGGAACAGAACCCTAAAAATATACATATATTTTTAAAAACGTGACGATTCAGCCAAACAAATAGGCTAACAAAAGAACCAGGTTAAGACCTACACTTGTTAAACCACGTTCTCTGAAAAGATGAAAAAATTATTATATTATGAAAATATTTTATGTACGCACTTACAGTTTCTGTATTCAATAGAGAGTCTTAAGAGATGCTGACAGGGCAGTTATATTCTCTCCTATCAAAAGATCTTCAACGTTATTGAATATAAAGCAAATAATTCACAGCTATAAGCACTAATGGATTTTGGCAGACATTCAAATCGAATCGAATAATATCGTTAATGTATGGATCTGTATTATAAAAAAGGAAACGTAAGGATTTCAAGAAATTGGTAATAGGAAAGTCACTAAACTCAGTAATACTGTCTTTAATCTGACGTTGTCTGAACAAGAGCGTTTTGGAGCGGTACCAAGTACTATCCAGGTAGGTTTAAGAAGATGGAAGATTAGTGTTGAAGTTGATAAATTTATTTGTGTCCGTTGTTTCAATGCCTGTAAAGTCCCCCGTGACACGCGAGAGTAGTCTTTCATTTAAAAAAAAATTGCGGCGTTTGCTATATAAATGGATGTAAGCTACTATCTATATTCTATAGCTCCCCACATTACTTTAGCATATTGGAAAAGATTACGGCTATCATCAACCTTCTCTTAGCTGGAGTGACTACCCTAGTCGGTTTGATCTGAATTGGGCAGAAACCTACTGTTGGGTGCTTTCAGTTCCTTGTTTATTAAGGTGGGAAACGGTCACCCTTACCTAGGGCTGCCATCCTTCCGGGTTTCCTCGGATTTGTCCTAGTGTAGAGGGGGTCCGGGGAGCGGGGTTTACAAAAGTGTTTCACCCATGTGTCCGAATTTTTTTAAGTGTTTGGCGTCGGCAATTTAAGTGATGGCAGGCCTACCCTTACCTATAGAAAACTGAAACTCAAGGTATTTTAGAAAGCTATATAGTATTTATTAAGAAATTAATGTATTTAAGATGGCGGACTAGTTTTGGGGCCCAAAAAGGGACAATTGTTTTATTTAAACCTCGTCGTCTTAAGCTATGAGATGTCAACAAAGGTATGAACAGAATTAAAAACACAAACCGTAATAATAAAATTCTACGTCTTTATAAGCATGCTACCTTATAATCCGCCATGTTTATGCCGAACGCAGCTTCGAGCATTGATATGGCTCTTATTTAGTATCGCATAATGAATAATAAGCAGACTCCTACTTAGGTACTTTGTTCTTGTATGCAATCAATGTAAGTGCATACGAGACTAATAACATCCTTTATTAAATGCTTGCAAAGGATTGATTGTTATTGAGATTATTTTGCTTTAAATAGCTCTTATGGTCAATCTAAGTGGACTCTCTGTTCATAGTCGGTCATTTCATAGTATACTCTGTAGTGCGTTTAGTGAAATCCTGTCCATACTTGATGATGACGTCGGACTGATGGCCTACCTGTTGCCCTTGTCACAACTCTCGGAAGATATTTTGCAGCTCATGGCCCACCCCGTGATCATGTCGCAACTCTTAGCAACCACTCTGTGTCTGCCTTTGTCCCTCCGTCCTTTTACTAGCATCTGTACTATTGATTTTTCGTCGAAATTCGTCGTTTGGAACTAGGTTAACGAGATATGTCTAACATAAAACGCTTCATTGTTCTTCGTATGACATATGTCCAACGGACAGTTAACCTTACATCAAAATACAATCAACTACGTAGATATTAAATAAATCTATTCCTAGATAACAATACTTTTTTTCTGAATAAAAGATACCTACCATCTTTTGTAGAACCGTTTAGAACGCATATGTCAGCTAAGATTTCACTGACTTTATAATACTGCCTATGTTACGTTATTATAAATATTTGTATAATGTGTTATACGCATTGCCGCGGTTTACTACAAGTCAATGACACTAGCGGAATTGCCGCATTTGTGCGGAAAATACCGCGCAGGATATTTTTTGAGCACTCAAACACTTTGATGAAGATTAGGTCGAAGCTTAAACACCGTCCGTATAGCGATTGCTTGTTCTTTGTTCACAATTATCTGATCACTATCACCCCTAGAAGCATAGCAGCAAAGAGGACTTTTTCTGCAGGTGATTATGTGTCTGTAGTCCCACAAGAAACAAAGATATAATTTGTGTTTTGAACTCTTATTTTCAGAACAATAATGAGTATCTACCTTTTATTTTCTACTAGTACTTAATAAGATTTTAATACAATATAACATTAATTAATTCCTTCAAAAGCTGTTTTACTCAATATCTATTACCACGATAAGCCATACCATTAAAGCCATTATTTGTAAAATTTGGAAGCAATACGCATCCCCGTATAATCTCGTCACCTTCACAAATCTGCCGACTTATCACTACGGAGAGATCGGATCCGAGGTGCTAATATGTAAATGCGATGTGCCGAATCCCGGGGATTTGGGGATCCGAAACAGAATAACGTAGGTATAGGTACCTCCTGACGGCTGAGCCAGACGTCACGACCGGAGGGATGGTACATACACCTGGTTTTCTAATTCAATGTCAGTTGGTTTATTAAAATGTTTGCTGAATTTTCAGGGATGATTTGAATTTTTACTTCTTTATCGGGGATGAATTTTGTTTTTTTTTTATTAATAAATACTGCCAAAAACATGACAATTACTGACATTACGCCACCTTAATCAATATTATGTTTACATATTTTTTAACCCCCCGGTTTATACAAATGCTCATTACAATTTTACTATGTAATAAGATGAATTAAAATTTTTTTACAGAAGCGCTTTAAGCATATCCCCATCTTTCATCCGCAGACATCTAGTCTAAATATCCAGATATTTAATATTGCGAGTTCATTCAATTTTAGTGAAAAATGCTTTCACAGATGTTGCTGAAGGTTAATCAATCAATATCGAGAGAATTCGCACAATCATTATGGAAACGGTTCGTTATGAAGGTACGGTAACGCTGAATGAGAGTTACCGGTATCTTTGAGACTCGGGATTTTTCTTATAATTTAGTATTTATTAGCGATTATACATAATATTCCGGTATGCTCTAGGATATTTTATTTTTTCCCGCAGGCGTCCTTCTTAGGGTATCCCGGGTCCCATGCAATAAACCCACTTGAACAGAACATAGTGTGGTTTTAGTCGGTTCGAGTCCGACGTAACACTACACCCATTGCTCCGGTGAGGTGACGACCCGTGGGGGCTTAGCGATAAAAAAAAACCGAACAAGTGTGAGTCTGACTCACGCACCGAGGGTTTCGTAAGCAAATAAACTTGTATGTCGATAGAACATCCATCTCGGGAATCGATTCTCGAAGACTTTTGCCCGTCTTTTTTTATAAGTTAAGTTTGTAATCACAAAAACTATTTTTAATTACATTTTTTTAAATAACAAATTACGACTTTCGGCTTTTTTCCTTTATTTGTGCTGTCAGACCTTCTTCTTGCTTCTTACCGAATTTCATGATTCTACGTCAATGGGAAGTACCGTATAGGTTTTGATATACCTGCGAAATGTTCAAGTTTGTAAAAAAAATTGCGTTGACTTAGAAGCTGCATTTTTTACAGCTGCAAGGGACCGCAGACTTATGTATTTGGTATTAATTTCAACTTGATGCGTCTACGGGTTCCTGAGAAAAAGGGTCTTGACCGACAGACAGACGGACAACAAAGCAACAAAGTGATCCTAGAAGGGTTCCTTTTTTCCTTTTGAGGAACGGACCCTAAAAAGTATAGAAATGTAAAAAAACAATCGAAAAATGTTTTGTCCCTTGCCTGGTAGTTAATACAATGTAATAAGTTAAAGAATATTCGCTTCTGAATAACCCTAAAACCATTAAGAAATTTTCAACATTTTTGATGATTGATGAGTCTTTTCACGATACTTACACGAAAACCGTTCGTCAAAGGTGAAATTAAAAATACCAGGCCACTCGGAAAGTTTTGTGAAAAAGAGTTTCAATGTCTGGAACACTGGCAGATTAGACAACTAAGTTCCTCAAACAGCTGACTATGTACGTACAAACTATGTTCATAGTTACCTACATATTTAATTTGGGAGTGTTCCACTACACTCGCAGGCACGCAGCGGTTATCGCGCAAGTAACCTTTGTATCGGGTTGCAGTTGCATATCGCGAGCAATTATGTCATAAGAGCAAAGACCCCAGAATTACTTTACCTTGATTTATTTTCTTACCGTTATAAATATACAAGCCATTGGTATAGAAAGACTTCTACAATATGTGTATGTAAAGAGTAATCTTTACATACATTATGTTAGAAGGGTTATTTAATTAAAGGAATCATGATTCTAGGCCAAATGGTAGGACCCCAAAGTGCAGTAATTACATTAAATGACTGTACTAACGACTGGCTAGAGGAGAAGTTTGAATATAGTCCACAAAGTCACGAAGTTCATAAAAATTACTGAAATGGTTTATTTTTAACCCCCGACGCAAAAACGACGGGGTGTTATAAGTTTGACGTGTCTGTGTGTGTGTCTGTCTGTGGCATCGTAGGTCCCAAACGAATGAACCGATTTTGATTTTTTTGTTTGAAAGCTGAATTAGTCGGGAGTGTTCTTAGCTATGTTACATACATATTTTTTCGCAATTCCCTCAATATGGGTATCAAATTAAAGGGCTTGACTAGTAGAACACTATGATAAATTTCAACTCCAAGATGGCCGTTCATACTATTTTTATTATTTTGTGTCGGGGGTTTATTAATTTTTTTATTTATAGTTATTTATTTTATTGTTACTACGCTAGGGTTTTATTCCCTGAATCCTTGTATCACGTGTACAAACAAAAGCATATAATAATATGTATGTATAGTCTAAATTTTAGACTTAAAACTATCGGTTTATTAGTAAATATCATGTGTGTTATTTTCTTGTTCCGTGATCAGAAGCCTCACCACTCACAGTTTGTCGATTCGATTCGAGTGCAATAAAATCGAGAATTGATATTGTAAATCGATTCCGATTCACTCGTCCGACTACTTTAAGGTTAGACAGAATGTTGAGAATTTCTGCGTAATTGTGACAAGAGAAAAAATCAAAACTCACTACTACTGACTCCCTCTAACGTGTCTAAATATTTGAACTTTTTCTTGTTCAAAATTAGACTTTCGGTAGTCAAAGTTACATAATAAGGCTCTCTAATTTATAGTATAATCTCTAAACTAGTGAATTCCATTTGGAAACCGAATGAAGTACAGCCGAGTAATATTCAGGTTAGTCTGGTAAATTATCGCAAAATTTCCAACACCACAAAGCCACAAATACAGTATGTTTAGTCCTTTTCCAACAAATTAATGCAACTAATGCGTTTAATTATATTAATTAGCTCGTAGGTTGCCAACTGCTGCTGAGGTTTTGTTTTGTCAGAATCAAAACACTGACCATAACAATTTAAAATAAAAAGGTTACTTACTTATGGGAAATGAATTGTAGAATTGTAGACTTTTATTCGTGTCTTATCCTCACTTGTGGTGCAATAAATGAAATTTTGCACACATGTTCTCAGGGCACAGAAATGGAAATAATTTTATTAAGGAAAATATAATTTTACCTATATTTAGTCTGTCACAACGAACTTTTGTTTGAAACAGAAATCATCGCACGCAATGTCTGTTTCATCACTACATATTATAAAACAAAGTCTTTCTGTCTGTCTGTCTCTTCGCAGAAAACTGAAAAGCTACTGAACGGATTATCATGCGGTTTAGTTTTTGTGTACATTGATTGAAATATGTTAATGAATGTTGAACATGTCTCTGCTACCCATGTGAAGCCGGGGCGGGTTGCTAGTATTTAAATAAATTTTACATCTTTGTTGGTACAAAGTGAATAATAAATCTTTTTACAAAACGTCGTATTATACACCTACAACGTGCTAAAAGCTCTTTTCCATACTGAAATACCATAAAATTTCAGTTGAATTGTGCACATCTATGCTTTTTTCGTTCCAAACCCTAACGCGTAGAAAAAATAAACGGAATATGTTCCACACAACGTCACGTGCGAACGTTTGCTTTTCATAACTGGAACAACTGGCAATATTTCACAAACTGCATGCTGCTGACAAAAGACAAATATCCAGAGTTGTAACTTGCTTCACACGGCTCAACTGCGAAATATATTGGACCATTTTTTAAATCGGTTTCGGAGATGATGTGATTTATTTATTTATTAGGATTACCAACAAATTATACACAGTAAATACACAAAAGAAATGAAATTACAAATGCATGCCTTGTGCTCATTCAATTATAAGGAACCACAACTAATACAAACATAACTTGTACCGTTAAATTAAATTATGGTATAATTACAACATACATAAAATATAAAAAAAAAAATCTAAATGCCGTAAGTTCATATCACTTTAGGTGTAACTTTGGCTCATCAGAGTCATCAGTGTTATAAGTAATTTCGACAATAGGGTATTTTACTCTATGAAAGTATTCATCAGAAAATATTATAGTAGCATACTTTAGGCAATATAGAAAATTTAAAATGTAAAATTGTAATATAGATATTAAAAATCTATTTATCTAACGACAAATCTCCAACGGTGGCAACGAACGACCTTAAGGCTAATGTAATTCAACTTACTGTATACAAATACCTCAAAATTATGATATTCATTTGATTCTGTGTTTGGTTAAACAATTCTTTACGGTAAGTTGTAGGTTCGAATTACATGAACGACACCACCCTAGTGCGTCTTTATATGAAGTAAAATATAAAAGCATATAAAGAATTCATAATAACTCCAAAAGTGAGTATACAATAAACATTTTTAAACTTATTACCATGTTTTATAAGAACACCTCTGTTATTAGTCTACGTCAATAATTATGTCCCAGATGCGATCTATGGGGTCGCCAAATTATGTCCCAGATGCGATCTATGGGGTCGCCAAATTATGTCCCAGATGCGATCTATGGGGTCGCCAAATTATAGGTAAGCTCATAATCAAGCACCAATGGTACTGAAGTTAAAAAAGTATGCGTATTTCGTTGTATTGCAGTATTCCTATACAATAATGAATTTAAAATTATATTTAAATACTAAAAATGGATACAATAACTTATCTGAGGCATTTTGCTCAGTAAGTAACTTATCTGTGGCTGTAGTAACATCCTATATTGTCATTATTTTAACACATCACCACTCACTTTTGCCATGTAGCCCGTTAACAATACGACTAATTTTGTTTAAACCCATTTTGGTTATCTGAATTTTGTTGAATTATAGCCCTGTTTGGTTTGGTTCAGCATTCAGAACACCAATGTTTATAGTATTCCCTGTGTCGTGGAAGCCGTTAAAACACACAAACGACTGAGCTTGTAGCAAAAACTGTGGTTTAAACAAACATTAGGCACGTGCGATGTGAAATACTAACCCTAAAAGCTTCGACCTGCATCCTGTTATCGTTTATCCCTCAGTTAGTGTGCGACTACACAGGCTAAAAATTGTCGACATATTTACTAAGGATATGAGATACTGTGCGGATAGATCTTAGAAAACCTAATTTTAATAAGGACATGAATACCATGACTTTACCTGTAAAGTATACAGTTACGTGATATGAGTGGCGTTAGGTATTTTAGGAGATAAAACATTATACATACATTATTTTAAACATGATTTAATTGCATCATATGCATAATTATGTGTCAAAGTAAAATGTCATACGTACGTACGTACACATCCGTACATTTACATATTTCAATTACATAATTTAATTTCTTCGTTCAATCCTTTTAGACGTAACGCAACGGGTTTGACTGCCATGTCGGGCCATATTTATAAATGTCTTTCTTGCTCATTATTCTTCTCATTTCCTATATCATTACATTATTAGGGTATCCTTTGGGGAAATTGAAATCCGGTGTACAAAGACATCTTGAACAAAGTATTTAAAATTATTTTAAAATTTAAATTTCAATATGCCACCTAAAAAACTAAAAACTTGAATAACTCAAAACAGGTATTGGTCAATATAATCTTAATACATAAATAGTAGAAGTATAGGATTTTAGATACAATAGTAAACCAGATAAACTAACAGTATGAGTTAAACAAATTCATTTCTAGTAGAATTTCCAAAGACCAAAATAGCATTATATTGCTTCCGACAAAATAGCATTTAGTCAACTGGAGTATAATTGGCATCTGTCGAAACCATCCTGTCGGGACAATGTTTGTTTGTGTGGTGGTGATTAAGTTCACGTGTCAGTAGTCAGCAGTAGACTGGAATAGGTACCATTGTCTGTCTTAGCGGGAGAGGGTTTATTCTAACTAATATACATGTGTAGTTTTATGATGTGTCGCGTTTTGTCTTCTGGAGAGCGAAGGCTAACTTGAGCGGAAGTCTGCTGTGCCCTCCTCTAATAGCGTACTAGCTAGTAAATACTATGATAATTTCCACTTCCTTACAAAATACTTCCTTACAAAGAGAGTCCCAAAGAAAGAGGTGTAGAATAGTGAAAATCAGTGATGTCTATTTTTTGCCTTTTTTTTTGTACGTGTGGAAACCCCCACGGGCCGTCACCCCACCGGGGTTTTCGGCGGGGTGGTGTGTCGGAATCGAACCGACTAAAACCACACGGTGTGCCGTACTGCGCTTGAAGTGGGAGGGATCCGGGAATAGTTTTTATTAAGACATCCGAAACCCTCCGTTTAAAAGACCTCTCAATTAGGCGACTTCTAGGCACACGCGGACGCCGCCTCCTCGCGGGGGGCCACTGTAGCGGGTGGAGGGGAAAACCCGTCCCGTCCACCCGCAGCCACACTCAGGGCGGCATGAGGCGCTGGTAAGCACGCCTCCGCCGCCCGGTTCGCCGGCGGCGAAATAAGTCCGAGTGGAGGTCATCCTCCCTTACCCTTTCCGCCGCCTTCTTCTGCGAGATGACTTTCTCACAGAATGTCACGACCGCGGCAAAATTCCTGTTGCTACCGGCCATGGAGCGTATGACGGCCGGTAGCGAGAGATCCCCCCGATGACTGCATTAAGGGCCCAGCGGAGCAGAGCAGAGCAGAGCAGACCGCCAGCGTGTGGTCTATTTTTTGCCTCATATAACCTTATGTGGACCTAGTTAAAAAGGTTGATTACGACCATAGAAATCGAAATAAAGTACCTTATTTAGATTTCTGTGATTACGACTGTGTTAAAAAGATATTACTGTTATGTAATAACTTGAGAAACCCCACACGGCCATCTGATCCCAAACTAGGCAGAGCCTGTACTATGGTAACCAGGCTGCTGATATATATACAAACATATAGATAATTACCACAGAGACACAGAACAAATGTTCGTGCTCATTACACAATTATTTGTCCTGAGTGGGAATCGAACCAACGACCTATCTCCCTTCAGTCAGGCTCACTTACAACTAGAACTACCACTACTACTACCACACTACTACCACACTACTACTACCACTACAGGTTCGTAAAAGATTATTAAAGGTGTTTTTTTTATAAAAAACATATATTATTTACTTTACGTGAGTTGTATATAATGTTGCCCCAGCTCTTTATCCAATTGGTGTACACCAAGCTTAACCCTAAGACGAGCGTCCGCAAAGTAATTAAATAAGTAAAGAGATCTTAAAGCTCCCGTATATCGTAGACTACCCTTGGACAAAGTGACCAGTTAATTCTTACTAAGTTAATATTGTGGCGGCGCTGGCTTCCATTGTACATTACACACTCAAGAGATTTGTTCTTATCAGAATAAATTGGAGACAAATTGCTACGGGACGGGACCACCGTTTGGTCCAATGTACAAGAAGACGCGACGGCAAGTTGCATAGTTCGAGTTACACCATTGTTAAATTTGTCTTCACCGGGTAACGGGTCCCGTTTAAAATGCAATAGTGATTCTCGCTCCCCCGATCGTAGGAATAGGCAAGTAGCAGAACACTGAGGTGGTCAAGGGCGAAGGACATCTATGTAGGATCAATCCAATAACAAAATCTTAATTTTGTCTTAAGAATCACTTTACATAACTTATTTAAAGGAATTTAATTCATCACCATTCATTCAACCATCGACTACATTAGTGTATTCTAGTTTTAGCATTTTCTATTCGAATCTTCAATTGTTACAGATTGTCAAATGTGTCTGTAATTTCTTATGAAAGTTGTTATTAAAAGTATAAAGTTGTTTTACATAAATTTCCCGCTTAAAGCGGCCGAGTGTAAAGGTTTTACTTTACAAAACCATCGTTAACATTCTTGCCATAGTGTGTAATACTTATTAGCACATGCTCCTAAGGAAGGCGAACATTGCGACTGTTGGAAGGTACCACTAACTGCTTACCAAAAGGCCAGCGATGGGCTTGAAAAAAATGATTCTCATCAGTCGTTGCCTTGTAACACACTCGTTTACACAGATTAAGAAAATGTATGCAGTGCGTTATCAGTCGAAGGGAAGTTCCGTATAATAGTGGGAGTAAATGAAGATTTTCACTTCGGAAAAACATGTAACCAGGTAGACTTTCTTGAAAAATATTCTTCAAGTATGCTAGAATAACGTAGTGAAAAGTCTACCGATAAAACGTGTCTGCTTCTTTTTTTTTATTTAACAATATAAGTGCAAAAATACGTTTTTTATTTACATACAACAATAATTTAACACTATTTGAAAGGACGGGCTTTATTATATATATATATATACTTTATATTTGAGCATTACATTATAGCGAGCAGAAATTTGTTACCAAGGTCTCAAGTGACGATGCACGGGCGCTGGAATAGGCTCGCGGGAGCGCGCGCGCTGTAGGAAAGTGACTATAACTTTTGATTGCAAAAAGCTAATCATACAAAACCAACTAGAGGTGAAAAGTAACATTTCCTTAAAGTATTGCGTGTTTTTGAATACTTTTTTAAGTAGGTACTTAAATAATCATGCATGTAGTTTCCCCTCGGATAATGCATGCATTTACGATCATTACTTAAAAATCATTGAAATGATCGGATCGCATATTTGAAAAGTTTATCTAATATAAGTAGATACGAGTACGTATGCAATAAAAAAATTAGAAAAAAAATATTTTAGAAAATTCAGACCTAAGAAAATTTAGCAATTGCACTGATGTCCACGCCTGTTCCATTTATCCTTACCCGTAGGGATAATTGGAAATTTTATGTCTATGCCCTAGGTATAACATTCTAGTTTCTTTGTCTATTATCTAATGACTGGATATAAAACTGATTTCGTATAAAACCGAGCCTATTATTTCAAACTTTTTTTGCTGGCTTTTCGTTCAATTCTACGCGTTCTTATTTCTTGTACAAAAATATCATGTTTCCTGTTCCGACCTTGGTAACATTAACGCGCTATCGTGTTGGTCCTCAATAATTAATGGTGACCAACTTCCTCCTGACGAGTTTCCGATATCCGCCATTATATTAGAATGCTTCGGTTATGTCCTATACTTGGCAAAAACATGGTAATTTACTTGTTAATGTTCATTGTTTACGTGATTTTAATAAAGTTGTTATTGTATTACTAAGCTGTTTTTGTGGTGTTTTTGTGTTTGCACTGATAGTTTTAGATAAAAATAATTTGTACACTTTTCTCAGTGAAAGTTATTTTATAATTTTGACTTTTATTTATACATATACTAGCAACCCGCCCCGGCTTCGCACGGGTAGCAGAGACATCTTCAACAATCATCAACATATTTTAATCAATTTACACAAAATCTTAACAAATTATACACCCTAAACCTTCCTCATGAATCACTCTGTGTATTAGTGAAAACCGCATGAAAATCCGTTCAGTAGTTTTTCAGTGTATCGCGAATAGACAGGCGGAAAGACAGACGCGGCAGGGGACTTTGTTTTATAATATTGTAGTGACGGGACCTCTCGCACAGCTCACATACTCCTTCGATTGGAAGAATAACTCTTTACTACGCGAGAGGCACAGACTGGTGGCACCAAACTCGAATTTAGAACACCTTCGAAATATTTTATGAAGAATAAATGTTGAAGACAAGAGAGTCGCCCGGCAGACAGAAGACGGTCTGGACGACTATCGTGCCAAAGGTGCACGGAATAATTCAAGAAATAGTATTTATAATTAATTTGTGTGAAGTTATAATTGTTAAATGAATTATCTGATCCTGATTATATCGCATAGTGCGTTTGCCTGCTATTTTAATTTTCCTGCTCTAGCTAACACCTATCGTACCCGGATACCCTAAAGCCCCAAGCTTTACACGTGGTGGAAGCTTTACAATATGTAGTGATTGACTAGGTTACGCCCGCAGCTTTGTCTACAAAGAATCGGTTGTCGGAATGAAACTATCTATCCTTACGGTTCAGGTCATGAACCCTACAATCGTTATCATAGGACCATCGGTAAAGCAATGAAAAGCTAACTAAAAGACTGACATAAAACTTACGAATATGTAAATGTCTAAGACAAAACCCATGTCGTTATATGTCTCTTTCGATACAATTTTATTATTTTCTTAAGTACAACATCATTGCCTACTGTGTTCGCACCTAGAATGTTGTTTATCTAATTATGTTTTAGCGTTCTAATGAACATCTGTACTTGTGTAACGTTATTTGTGCGAACTTATTAAATAAAAAAATTAAATTGATAATTTTGGATGTGTATAATACTTTTTTTGGTCACCCGGCGACGTTTCGATCGAATTGCAACCGATCGTGATCACAGGTATACTCAGTAGTCAGTCTACCCGTGACCACGATCGGTGCAATTAAATCCCTGTTTACACATCTAAAATATTTAGTCGCGAAAGTTCAAAAATAAAATTAATCAGCAAATAAACGATTAGAGTTTTATATTATTTGACAACTAGCTGACCCGAGCGTTAGTAAATTTTCCCCATTTTTGCAACCTTTTTCATTGATGCTCCGCTCGTATCGGTCGTAGTGATATTATATAGCCTATAGCCTTCCTCGATAAATGGACTATCCAACACTAAAAGAATTTTTCAATTCGAACCAGTAGCTCCTGAGATTAGCGCGTTCAACCAAACAAACAAACTCTTCAGCTTTATAATATTAGCATATAGATTCGACTGCCACGTCGGTTAACACATTCACACTTGTATGCATGAATATGTCTATCTGTGTCAATGTACAATATGTGTGTATTTATTATGATATTGCCGATTGTCAGTTAAAATTAAACTGTCTTGGAATGCGCAACGAGTTACCATGGTAGGAAATAGTTGTGTGGCGCGAACTCAGTGTAATACTGTGCTTATTTTTTTTTTTATGTTATAGCGGACATTTTTAGTATATGACAACTAAGGTGTTGGTAAAAATCGCTTATTCCAACTTCAATTTATATAATACTAGCAACCCGCCCCGGCTTCGCACGGGTAGCAGAGACATCTTCAACAAGCATCATCATATTTCAACCTATTTAGACAAAACCTTAACAAAGTATACACCTAAACTTTCCTCACGAATCGCTCTATCTAAATAAAAATAAATTGCATGAAAATCCGTTTAGTAGTGTTTGAGTTTATCGCGAACAAACAGACAGACAGACAGGCGCGGTGGGGGACTTTGTTTTATAACATGTAATGATGTAGTGACATTCAAATAATAAAGAAAATTCTTCACATCGATTAAACTCATAATAAACTATTAAAACTTTACGGTAAATGACTACCGCCGCCCATGGGCACTTGTAACTCAATCGTCACAAGTGCGTGGTATCGAGCGGAGTCGAGCCGGCCCATTCGTGCCGAAGCATGGCTCTCCCACGTAGCTTATGCTGGCATCTCAACAGCCCAGTTCACCTCGGCCCTTATTCACCTAAATTTACTGCGAACACAAAGCGTAGTTGTTGTATTTTTTACCTTTTATTGAAATGGAAGTGTATCTTCACTTCCATTTCAATAAAAGGTTGTTTAAAAATCTATTATCTAAATTTTCCTTCCATTTTGGAATTCTTAAGTGAATCTCTCTACACATACATAATATAAAAACCAAATTTCGGGTCTAGTATCTACAATGCTAAAAGTAAAGTGTGACTTCATTCAGCTCCGTCTAAATTCAGTAAGATCTATAGCGTTTAATGTAACTAGGAAAGAAGCGAATGCTCAGCAATATACTTTTTAAACGTCTCGAGCGAATGAAAAGGATGCCTAGTACACTCTATTCAAATCAAGACCCAAATAGATATTGCCAACATTGGGCAGGAGTCCAACTTTTTCTCACTACTTACATTTCATTACAAGTCAAGTCCAAATAATTGCTTTAGAATGGTATTTCAACCATTATATTTCACAAGAGTTGAATTTGTACACAATTAATGAAGTTCTTTTCAACTTACTCGATTTTTAAATACAGATTTTTTATCACTTATTATTTAGTAATTCGCGACTGTGGAGTTGAACTGTACAAACTAATTAAAAAACAAAACGTCCCGCACACTCGATAGACTTGACTTTAATCTTAGAACTGAAAAAGGAGTTAATTCTGCAAAGTAGGTGGAAATAGTGTTGCCATGAGTGCCACGCCACTATTTACCTATATAAACAACACTAGTTTATCTGTATGCTTTTTGGGCATACAGTTTTAAAAGGTTACCTATATAAAAACTGCTAAACTCGGATAAGACAGAATCAATCAGAGAACAATCGTACTCAACCTTAGAAGAGTTAATTTCAATTGGTATCCTGGAACTTTCGTAATATAATTACTTAAAATTTGACTTGGTAACATTTCTAAACCTAAAAGAAGTGTGAAGATGTAACTATAAAAAGATTCTGTTTAGGCGTTCGTTTACAAGCAGGCAGCGAATAATAAGAGTCTTTGTTTTTCATCTCCAGTATGTGGACTTCCATTTCTTCTCTGTGCTCATCATTTAAAAAGACCTGACAGAGGAATCCGAATTCGTAAGAAATGTTTGCAGTCTTTTATTATCACAAAGGACTTGCCTCAATTTAGTTATAGGTTTTCGACACTGCACCACTTTTCAAAAATTATAACTGTCTTTTATTTGTGAAAAACAAATGGGGTTCAGAACAGAACATTTAGATAGATAGATAGATTAACTCTTTATTGTACAAAATATAAGAAATTATACAAGACTGCATATACATAATCTTACAAACTATAAACCTTGTACAATGGCGGCCTTATCGCGTTCTGCGATCTCTTCCAGGCAACCATTTATCAAGTTTATATCATACAAAACCTGTGCTCTTTTTTAGATCATAACAAAATTATACTTACCTACTAGAAATCGCCTAGAATTTTGACCGTTTCGAATGTTTTGTTTTATTTCATTTACCAGTATAATTGTACTATCAAAGTGTAGATTTTTGTACCATGATATAGTACTACATATACTAGACCCCTAAAGCTTCATGTAGCCGTTTATACATAGTTTTTAACTTTATAGCACATTTTGTTTAAAAATTTTAGCTTTCTGCACTTCCTCTACGTACATATAAATTTTAACTATTCCAAATGTCATATTCCTGTCGGTTACGTTTCCTTAAAAAATACGTAGAAAGAATTCATATGGATATTTATTTATATTTGGATAAGAACCAATAATATAAAATTCTTGATTACCATGACAACCACGGTAATACGAATAGGATCAAGAAATACTGGTTAAGTATAAGGATTTCTCCAAGACTTTGTCATCCATACGTCGATTGCGATGCGGCAAGTCAAAAGATGAAAAGACAAAAGAAGATGCCTATAAAGTCGTATTGAAGTCGTGACAACGTAAAAATGAACCCTTTGACCTAAAGAAATAAAACATATCTCTTTCTTTCAAGTTTTTCATTCGTCGCGTCGAACTAATTTAGTAAGCATTGCGCCGTAAAACCTTGTTTATCGCTTACGTTTTGAGCGTTTTCCAAGAAGGCTGCAGGAGACAATAGGTCCATAACCAAGATCGCCCGCGGACCGTGTAATGACTGCGGCCGAAATGAACTCCAATAATGACATTATTACTTTTGAAATTATATGACCCAAATAATACTGAATTCTGTTCTGTTAAAATGGGCGTATCGCTATTTATTGTACAAGCTTTTATTTAACTTGTATGTGATTCGTGCCGAAGAAAGAATCTTGGTAGCTAAATTAGAACCAATTCCCGATGTGTGTACGTAGGTATTTTCGGTGACAATACAATAATATGGTACCATGCAGATGTTCTAATGATGGAGCCGGAAGACGGCCATAGGAGCTTCTTAACTAAACAAGAAAAACCCATCGAGGTTAGGCTCATTTGTTTTGTCTTGGTGAGTACTTGGTGCTACATGATATCTAGGGTATGATGATGGAGTCGGAAGGTGGCCATAGGAACTTCGGAACCAAACAAGATAAACCAGGAATACTTTTGAAACATCAAATCTACACTAAAATAAAATTTAGTTTGTATAAAGGCTTGCTAAAAAAAATCCAATTAATTTATTTTAACTAGAGCTTGATAACTTTTTAACTCAGATTAGCATTAGCCAATCAGTGTAATGCTGCGCGACCATTTCTCTTGAATAAAATTTTTCAAATTCTATTTTATTATTTATTTAGAAAACCAATAGTGATACAGATTACTTATTCACGTCTACAATCCTTACTAATATTTAAAATGCTAAAGTTAGTTTGTTTGTTAACTACACGTTGTCAAAGGCACAGAAAGGGATATCGGATAGATACATTTTACCCAGAAAAAAAAGTATCATTGCCGAGGGACAGAAAAATAACTTTGACGCGACGCAATGACAATGACAGATTTTCTTTATTATACAGACAGTATAATTCGGTCAATTAATTAACAAAAAAATACGTTAGATTTATTATACGGGGTTGTACAGAAAGATATGTCATATTTTAGGGTCGTATAGTAGACCCCGTAAATAACGTAAATTGCTAACAATTTTAGGAAAATCCGTGATTTTTAATACAGATGACTTTTCTGAAAATCTCTGCATAAAAACATAGAAAAAACCAAATCATTGAAATGGACATGAAAATTCATAATATGTTGCTTAGAAATGTGCACCTAGGTACACTAGGAAAATCATTTTCCAAAAAAAAAAAAATTTCAAAACTTCCATATTTTTCAAAATCCTTGTTTTCGAGGTATATCAACTATTTGTCGGCTATAAATAACGCTCCTCAAATTTGACCACACCGTATAATTCCAACACAGAATCGGATGTCGCCAAAAAATATTCTTTTGTTTATTATAAAAGTATAAATCAATTCTATAGAGCATCAATTACCAAAGTATGTAGGAATGAAAGTAGACAGTAGCACTCATCAATAACCGTGACGCGACCGGTTCCATGGGAATATCGAGACTTCGAGAGTGAAAGTAGTGCATGCATTAAGGTTAATATAAATAGACAATAAACGAAAGAGAGTGTTCCCCGCAGTGGCGATTTATTACAAGACACTTGAAATACAGTGGCATTTTAAGTGTCTTGTAATAAATCTGAACATCAACGTCACTATACAATAAAAAAAAACTTTCTAGAAAATAGATTTACATACATAGCAGCAAAATTTGTGAATGTAAATATTTTACATAGTACACTTTGAATAGTCGAGCCCGTTGACTGGGTCGTAGTCAAGTTGAAATGAATAAGCTTTTACATTATTAAATTTAGATAGATAGATAGATAGATAACACTTTATTTGTAGACCAGTCTTACAGTAGAATTATCATACATACATTTGTCATACAGATAATGTACAAAAGGGCGGCCTTATAGCAAAATTCAATCTCTTCCAGGCAACCTTAGGATGAATCAATGTGTTTCGGAGAGACAGTTGTAGTTGGAGGTGCATTTCAAATTACTATAACTAAATCAATATGAAAATATACAGATATAAATTCATACTAAATATAAATTTAGTATAAGTATTTTATTTATGCAAAAAGTTCTGGACTCGTACTGAACTTAATGATGTTGAACATTTCAAAAAACTTAATGTTATATGTAATATAATTGAGTACGAGCAAATAATGAGTTTTGTATTACTTTAAACGTGAAAGGTCTTTTAAATATTTACATTTCTGTTGTTTTGTTTGCAGGTAATTTGAAGTAACAGCTCGGGTCTTAAGCGGTAGGTATGTATAAAGAAGGGACGTCGGAATTTGTTGGGAATCGTAAAAGAAATTTCTGATAAATGGAATTTAAAGGAAATTTTAAAAGGACAAGCAAAACTCAATCTAAAAACCAGCAAAATATTCCCTAATTACTCCGGAATTTGCAACTCCCTGCCTGACTGACGGGAGGTCCAGAAGAAACTCTAATCTAATCACGGTAAAAAAACAGCTTAAAGAAAGCCTAGTTTTAAGAACATCTGGCGGAATAAACATGGTTATTAACTGAAATAAAATCAGTAACTTTACGTAGGTATATTGCGATCTGTGTTTGTACATAAGGGTGAAGTCAACCCTAGCGCAATTGATAGACAAATGATTGAACCCTTCCCTATCTAATGGCCAACAGAGCGCAAATAAAGTAGAAATGTAAGGATTGATCTCGGTACAAAACTTATCTCAAGGTGCACTTATATTGGGAGGGAGTGTTCCGTGAACTTAAGAGTCGTGTAGAGTAGCGGTACTCGCATTGAGAGGTAGATATTCAAAATCACAAGATAATTTTGACACTCTTAGAGTTAAAATGATTTTTTATTATATTTAATATGGACTGAAAAACTACTCAACAAATTTTCATGCGGTTTTCATCAATAGAGTGATTCATGAGGAAGGTATAGGTGTAAAATTTGTTAAGGTAAATTGGTTGAAATATGATTGTGACTGTTGAAGATGTTTCTGCTACCCATGCGAAGGGGGAGGGGGGCGAATTGCTATTCTACAATAAAAAAAAGATGAAGGGAAAGATGTCCAATTCGGCCTCGTGAGAAAAAGGAACATCTGATTTCAGACAAGCCAGGATCTGATCTGATTATAAGTTTGTCCTGAAATCTGAATCTGTTTGGATTTTACTTGCTTAGTACCTCCATACAAGCACGTAGAGGCATTTTTTTCTGCTTGTGATTATAGGGAGCGTCTCCAGAGCCCCGGTGGTTGCGTACCATTCTTGAGATTCTGGTGACGCTTATTGTGACAGTTTGCACATTAGTTGAATAAAAACCTAATCGATATATCTTTACGAACGCTGTTAGTAAGGCTAGTGCGTAGATATTCTGCTCCTTTTATGGTCCAGTTGTGTGAGTATTAAACATTGTTTTAAGTGTAGATACCAATCAATTTAATCTATACTAATATTATAAAGCTGAAGAGTTTGCAAATTTACAAACGCAACCAAGATGAAACATACCACCATACTTACCGTGTTACGACTAGACATGTGAATACGAAATTCAATGAACAAACACAATTTTATCTAGTAATGGAAGTGTCAATCCCTTGTGTGTCAAACTATTGATAACCGACTCAATTCATCCCACATCGGCCCAGCACTAACAGCTGTCGGAACAGATTAAAGTAAAAACTTCGATCAAGAATACACAGTCTAAACGATACTAGAGGTTGCCTGGTGGTGGAAAATCGACCATAAATCATATGATTTTACATATTAATTTCCAGTGTAAGTTGGACTGTCATTGTTAGATTTCCGCACACGCTAACATATATGTATAATGGACGCGTGTAGATTGATGTAGCCGTTTTCACGTTTTTTTTTAATTTGTAACACGTTTGATTGTGAATACATTTTAACTTTCATCTATACATATACTTTAAATATTCCAAATTTAACGTTCCTGCGTTCGCGAAATTTTCTTTAAAATGCGCACGAAATTATTACCTTTACGTTTTAATTTACAGAATATATTTGTACCCGTGGATAGACTATTCTAATATGTACCTTTTCTAATTGTTATGACCACCTCTTTATAGATCCATTGCTTCACATTAATCAGTAATAAACAGTGACACGACATTTAACGCGACCATGTAAAAGTCGGGAAAATCGACCAAACCACGATCGGTACCATTCATTCGATAAACAAAAAGGTATCGTAACTTATAAATATTACCTCGACTAAGTCTCGATTGATACATTTTATAAGCATTCAAGTTGTGAAGAAAAGAGAACAGTGGGAGAGCCATGCTCCGGCACGTATGGGCCGGCACGACCGGAGTTATACCACGGCCTCACAAAAACCCACAGTGAAGCAATGCTTGCATTGTATTTGGAGTGAGGTTGCCGGAGGCCCTAACCCTTCCCCTCTTCTCCTTTTCTGACCCAACTCCCCCTCTTCCCCTACTCCCACCATAAAGGCCGGCAACGCACTTGTGACTCTTGAGTTGTAGGTGAGAATAAAGAAATTAGTAATTTAAATTAATTTAATGTACCTACTTACTTACTAATGATAGCTTTTAAGTATCTCGATGTCACTAACATATATGGACTAATAATCTGAAATAAATGGTAATTTATTTATTTTATGTTTTGCTAATTCAAGCTTTCTGTTCTATTTAACAATCTGCAATTATATCCTTTATATGGTACAATAAAGAATTATTTTACAAAACATCAAAGAGTATCCACTCCATCAATTCAAAATAAAAATGCTATTATCCAACCTTAGTAAAAACACAGATCGTGCGTGGGTCGAGCTTATAGTTAAATACGTACCTTTAAACGTAATGAAATCATCTCTATCTACTAGTATCCAATTTGAAGAACAGTACGTACATATTCGATAGAGAACACATTTCCTGATTAACCCTCTCGTTGCCTTGTTCACCCACGAGTGAACATTGAATTTATTTTCCTTTCTAAGATATTTTACGTGTATTCCAGTACCCGTTTTACTTATAAATAATATGTTTACTGTATAGATTTTTCGGATTAGAGTCAAAACATACCATTTTAATTGGGTAAGCGTCATAGGAATAACCTCACTGAACGGGGATACCCGTTAGACGAATTTGTATCGCGTGGACTTCCTTCCTTTCTTTATTATAAAAATATTAACAATAAAACCTAGTTAATCTAGTCCATATAAAATGTCCTCCAATGTTGAGGGGCTCGTGGCTACATAGTAACCGAGCAGGTTATCACATTACAAGGTTAAGTAATACTAGCCAGATCGGTCTTAGGATGTGTGACCATTCTTAACACATTGAGACCCCTCCGTGCCTTGGAGTGCACGTTAAGCCGTCGGTCCCGTTTGCCAGACGACCATCTTCGGCATTCGTTACAGGTAGTTGGAGCCCTAAAAAGTCCGACAACCTGGTCTAACTACAGAATTTCGATATCGCCTAGTACTTGGGTTGTGGAGGTCTGATGGCAGTCACTTCACGTAAAATATCGAAGTTCGGCCGTATCGTAGTTAGACTAAAAGCCGACCCAAGTTAGTTGGGAAAAGGCGCAGATGATGATGATAAAATGTTCTCCAATAACAAGTCAAGTGATCACGAAAAGGTATTACATACCTCTGAATTGCCTGACGCTTCGACCAAGATGCACTGGCCGTGGTCACAGGCTGACTGGCTTAGCGGTGCACGCTCTCCGTCGTCGAGATCGTGAGGTAGAAGGTTCTTCATCCACCTCCACTTTTTCGATATTTTTAAAATTTTCGTTTCGCCATGTACCGTCACATACTATACTAACAGTCCCTATTCTGTAAGCAAAGGGATGTGGCCCTATTCTGGTGTTCACCCGACTGCGCATAAAAGCGAGGTAGCATGATTTTTATTAGTGGATTCCACGCTGTAGATAATTTGAAACCATCTTCCCGATTGATAGTTTTGTGTTTTTTAATTTCAACCGTCGGTGAGGAACCGACAGATTAGCAAAATCAGCGATTGCAGAACATGCCCCCGAAGCGGGCACCAACCACTGGATTGAATTTCACCGTACGCAAGTCTTCTCCACGGACGTCACTTTTACTCAAGAGTTGTACGTAAAGCGATTTAAATTAAAAACCACAAAACTTTGGGATTGAACGCGAAAGTTTAAAAGTTAGTAAGTCAAGTGTAAATAATATATATCCAACAAATTCTTCTAAAATATATTGTTTTAAAAATCTGGATTTACATTTCAATATCAACATTCTGTTATTGAGCAGAGCAGTGAACTGTGGCAAATTATTAATTATTTTTTTACGCTAACTGTCCCGACAGACTCAAACAATTTGTACATTTTCTGTAAAAATTTCAATAAACATTTATAATTGCGTAGAAAAAAATCATATTTTTGCCTAAAACCCATATTCGGAGTATTACTAACATAAACATAGTCCGTACAGTTGTTTGCGAGTAATGCGCAGATATAAATATTTAAATCCGTTAAGAAAAGAAATATTATAAATGTTATGAAAAATACCAAGTAACTTTAGAGTTGAGGGAACCAAACAAAACTAAATTTATTTCAACAAGAATTTATAATTATATTTCTGAGTATTTTAGCTTCAACGTCATATTAATTCTAATCAAATAACTTCGAAGCTTGTTTACAAGTTCACGAGCCTGCGAGGTCACGAGTCACATAGATCCATTAACCAACTAAAAACTTTAACAATAAAACTAAGAACCACACTCTTAAAACTAGTTCCATTAACCAAAGCACTGTAGCACTGCATGAAATTCAAGTTAAAATTGCCATCACAAATACCATAAAGTCATAAGTGTAAAGTAGGAAATTTCAGTATTATTTAAATATGCACAAACATTGCACACTGAGGCTTTACATAAATAGAACTGTATTTCCATTTCTGTAATACCTTCGCGTGAAATGTTCTGTTGCAACATATTCTTTTAAAATCTCCGAGGAAGCTGAATATTTCCTTTGTCCAGTCCCTCGCGATTACTCGTAAGCGTTGAAAACTATACAAGTCTGAAATGTTCCTTGACTTCTAACGGCGTGGGGGTATTTACCTGTCTTGTGTCTATTGATATATTACTGGTATCTTTCTTGCAAAAGTCGCAGCGTACAATCAACTCTAATAATATAATAGTTGAGTATCAGAAACGCTATGGTGGTGTAAGTTACGGAAAAATAAGAATACTTGAGAATGATTAGCAGATCTTCAATTAATCAGACTACAAAATGGTCTCCAAGCAGCTATTTTCACCCTTTGAAAATGTTCGCTCGACTACCAGTCGTTGTAAGGCTAGAAAATAATTTATGCTTAAACTAGCAACCCACCCCGGCTTCGCGCGGATAGCAGAGATATCTTCAACAATCATCATCATATTTCAACCAATTTACACAAAACCTTAACAAATTATATACTTAAACCTTCCTCATGAATCGCTCTAACTATACTAACTTTTAAACTTTCGCGTTCCATGATATAATTCGGCAATTCAGAGGTATGTAATACCTTTTCGTGATCGCGTTGATTCCCGTTCATACGTAGATAATATTATATCGCTCTAACTATTTGTGAAAACTGCATGAAAATCCGTTCAGTAGTTCTTGAGTTTGAGGCAGACAGACAGACACGGCGGTGGACTTTGTTTTATAATATGTAGTGACTTGAAAATCTTGTTTGTAATAGTGAAAAGTTTTTTAAGTTTGAATGTAAGGATTAATTTTTGAAACCACTGATCTGATTTTGACTTTCTTTCACTAATAGGAAACTAAATTACCGCAAAAGTGCTATAGTTTGTGTAGATTGCACCTGTGCTTAGGCAGGTCGCTAGTAGTGTATTCAAACAATATATTACGGTATTTGATTAAACAATACAACATAAATTCAGTGCGAGTTCAAAGCGAATTTTGAATATAGAGTGAATCATCCATTACAAAAGAGGCGTAATAGTCTAGAGGACGTGGGTATTGTTGAACTAAATGTGCCTGCGGTTGACGTGACGTGTCACTTTGATACTAGTTTGAAGTGGGAACACACTAGACTTTATGGGGATGGAATGGCATAAACTTATGAACGAAAATCACCAAAGGCCATGCATTTCTCAACCAAACGCTACGTTTATACCAGGTGCACCTTCAAGTCTGTTACTGTATTCTCTTGGGTGACCATGACAATTTTCATTCCCGGTATGCTATAGCATGTAGGTGTCCTGTTTTTATGGATACTCTGTATACTCACACCAGGCCACGGTGTGGTGACGACCTGTAGGGGTTTCCACAAAAATAAAGTTGGGTAGAGTTGCATCACATATTTCACTGGCTATATTTTAGCGCCAACTATTATGCAATTCTACTGGACACGTTTCCTGTATTCCTGTTATTGCTGAGGATTTTTAATAATTGTCCTGACGATGAATAAAATCCAGGACCTCACCAACGCTCGGAAATATGATTGCAAACTTATGCCACCTGACCAACTAGCCAGTAATGTATTTTGTTACTTATGGTATTTTAAAAGTTTATCAATATTTACCTCTATCGGCATGGCTAATAAAATGCAACCATCCAAAAATACAACAGAACTATTTGATACGATAAAGCCATGCACTGCGATATCAAAAGAATTATTTTTTTAACTTTTAGTGAGCGTCATTTAACCATTAAATAGAAAACAGGGAAAGGCTTTTACTGATTTTCTTTAACTAATTTTAAAACTAGAGAGTGAATGAAACTTAACTATTAACAATATCGCCTTTCTATAAGTGCGAAAGGGACAGTACAGTAGACAGTGCTATTAATGCTCAGAAAAAATAGTAATCCTTATTATATCTAAATGCGGATGTGGGTTTGTTCGTTTGTTGCACTTTCACGCCGCGCCGCAACCACTTAACTGATCACCTTTTATATAGAAAAAGTACTGTTTCCGAGGGATGAAAAAATAACTCTTGACGCAAGCGAAACGGTGGGCAAAAGTTAGTAAAGTAATAAAGCCAGCACATACTCGTATTGCTGTATTTGAATCACCTAATGGCGGAAGCGCCATTAGGTGTTTCAAATACAACAAGCCGCCGCTAGTTGAACGGCGCCGTATAGTAAAAAGGCTAGGCTGTTAATTGAACGGCTAATTAAGCTACATATAAATAATATAGATTAAGGTATTTATCTATTCGCGTATGCAGACTATGCAGTCTGCAGTCATTATTATTATTCTCTTTATTAACATACATTAAACATATAAATTACATTTTCAAATACATTTCTACCAAGGGACCAAGCTACCGGTGGTTAGGGTTCCAGAGACAGAAACCTCTTCACAATACGTGCCGTGTCGAGAAGGACTGCCTTCTGCATCAGGCCCTTAATCCAGCTGCCCAACGTGAGCCTCTGAAGGTGTTGGTCGAGGCTCTTTGCAATCAACCCATGGACTGATATGACTATCGGGCACGATGATTGCCGAATCCACATGCCACATGTCGACCACCTCGTGGGCCAAACCAATTACTTCATTGGTTTTTCTTTTTCAGCACTTAAGAGATTGTCGTCATGAGGAATGGTGATGTCAACTATTACCACTATATCAGGCTTATTGGCAACAATAGTCCTGTCAGTGATAATAGACCGATCCCAGTACAATGTTGCACAACCATTTTCGAGAACTGGGTCAGGCACATACCTATTAGTGCAATTACTTCAAAATTATTTGTAATTACGATATGGACTTAGGCTCTGATAGCCACCAACTCAGCATTGTTTTTAGTTTAATTTCCTCTGAAGTCATCAATCTTGTTATTTTGGTTAGTTTTCCCCTAGATACAAATAGTATTACAATAGGTATATGCTAATATTAGATTGATCGTTTAATTAATGGCGTATACTTTATATGCCATTAATTGCGCCTATGTACAATGAAAAAAAAACTTTTAAAAATATGAAATAAATTCCAGAAAACCTTGGGAATCTTAAGAATAATTCGTAAACCTTCAATTTACTTATAAATAATTCATTATTCTCCGAAACACCACTTAGGTCGATCGTGCTTGGACATTAGTTTAAAACGACTAAAAATAGAACTCCTTTTTTGGTTAACAGAAAAACAGAATGAACGAAAAATATACACTGATGGTTAGAATAATTAAATTAATTATTGATTAGCCTAAAGCTCGTCAAGAGCTCTTGAACAAAAATAAAGAAAATCGGTTAACAAAGAGGAGAAAAGGGTACTGAACTGTGTCGTCTTTGCCTAGTTTTATAGATCTATGTCCATCTCCACTTCTGTTAGACAACTGCAGCTTAGTGCTGTCACGTCACTAATGAACACCAATTGAAAGCAAGATTAAAAATGGAAGCAATAATGAACCGTCCAATGCCAGCTTAACAGTTTTGCAATTTTACTCAACCTTAAAAAATACCGCATTGTAAAGAACGGGAATAGTTTATCTATTTCATACACATGTTTGTTTGCAATAATTGTTTTTAAATTTTTGCGATTTGTATTTGTAAATTAGGAATTATTCGCAGTAATCATTTTAAGGTACTGGCTACGAGGCCCCGCGTTACTGTGGCTAAGTATTTGAAGAACAGGCAAGAAACTCATAGGACACTCTTTTTCAAAATGTTTTTTACAAATTTTTGGTTACATTGCTTATAAGCGTAAACGAAATGTGAGAAAATGTAAAATATTATTCTAAAACACGCTAATTACTACTATACATATTTAAGTAGTAGCATTCCAGAGATGACCAGCCCCGACCAAGGGCACCCGTTCACGAGCATGACGCACACGCCAGCCATCGTACAGATCAACCATACTCAAGACACATACGATGTGATGTAGTGATAGTAGTAGAGATAGGTATATAGTAAAGAACAATGTTGCAAATGTATATTGTTAATGCTCCTTAATAAATAAATAAATGTATAAACTGTCTAAAATAACTGAACTGACCAAGTTTCTACAGAAGGTAATGTTGATGAAGATAAACTGATTTGACTTTATTTATTTGATTTAGTACTAGCAACCCGCCCCGGCTTCGCACGGGTAGCAGAGACATCTTCAACAATCATCAACATATTTCAATCAATTTACACAAAATCTTAACAATTTATACACCTTAACCTTCCTCATGAATCACTCTGTCTATTAGTGAATATCCGTTGAATCCATTAAACCGCATGCAAATCCGTTCGATAGTTTTTCAGTTTTCATTCTTAATTACTAAACTACATAGCTATCTATTGGTATTAATTTCGTTATAATAAAGGAGTAAATTGGTGATATGAGTAATTTGTTTGTTATCAACAAAAATGTTTGTTACTAAAAGCAGGAAAGATGTACTGTAATATACACCCATCTTTCTCACCCTTGTAGCAACTGACTAGCGCTGTCTCTTCAATATGATTTGTATAGGTATCAGTGTGGTATTCTTTAAAAAAAATCACCATCAAAACAATATAAAAATTGTTATAAATAAAAAAAAATAAAAAAATATATACTTACCATATACGGTTTTACTATGTTTCGGGGATCGAATATCCGTATTTAATTAGTTTATTTGATTTGATTATCATATGAGATTAGGATACAAGTGGAAAAGTCATGCTTCGGCTATATGGGCCGGCTCGACCGGAGTACGGAGATACCACGGCCTCACAGAAAACCGCCAGTAAAGCAATCCTTACGTTGTGGTTCGCCGAGTAAGTGAGGTTACCGAAGGCAAGTTATGCTTGTCTTAGACCCACTCTATATTCATAGTGCATAGTGGGGTCGAACCAACAACCGCTCGATCGTAAGTCTGAGGGCTAGTCGCCATTAGGTTACCGCCGCTTCAGTTGTGTCATTAAATACTTTAATAAAAGTTATTAAAGTTCCACACTATAATGAATCATTATAGTATAATAATTATAGTTATGATTCATTATTAATGATATTTGTAATATAAATATTAAGTGCATGCGAGTGTGACCGTTATCAAACATTTATCGATTTACCCGACCCTTCCGTTTTTATCCCTTAGAAATAAGGGTTGGGTCACTTTTATATGTTACCCTAAACTGCGCTCTGGGCTCCCTAGTTTGACGACCCACAAGGGTTTTCATGCATCGGTAATAGCGTACAACCAGGAAGCCGTAAGAAACACGTTTTTTTTTAATGGAGTACTATTATATTTTTTAGCCGATCTTTTCCAAACACTATGATGGCAAACAAGTAGGTATACGGGTCCCTGATTGTGAGATATTATCGTAACTTAAAAAATATTTTATACCTAAACGTACATATAACCTGTATCTTGACTGAATCTATAAAAAAGCAGATTAATTAAACTAAATATATTCTACTAATATTATAAACGCGAGCTTGTGAGTATGGATGTATGGATGTTTGTTACTCTTTCACGCCAAAACTACTGAACCGATTGCGACGAAACTTGGTATGTAGATAGCTGGAGACCTGGATTAACACATAGACTTTTTATCCCGAAATTCCAACGGGATCGGGACTTACCCGGGTGAAACCGCGGGGCGCTGCTAGTATTATCTAATTCTGACTATTAAAGGTTTTTTATATTGCTAATTGGAATAGGTGTTTGTCTTCCATCTCACCTGATGGAAAGTGATGATGAAGACGAAGATGGTCCACGCCTATCCAAGAGAAACCTAGTCACTCTACTCTTGAACGTTCCAGGACTACATGAGTATTTAAAAATCATTTCAGGCAGATATATCATCGCAGGCAGTTCATTTTATCTAATTCTGGCGTTCAATGATGTTTCTAAATGTATGTGGTACAAATAATTTAATTTAACCGATAAATCACAGCCGACATTTATTACAGCCTCATTGTGATCATTCAGATAACTTTGAAATTGTAAAGGCTCTAACGAGCTAGAATTGATTCACTTAACATATGAGCTTTAATAGCTCGACAGTTTAATATCGTTGGCTTATCATGGATACGTCTAAGGCGGGTTTTGTGCAAACTTTCTTATTTCTAAATATTCAATAAGTGACAATTTTGTTTAATATTAACAAAATGTATATTTTAATTTGAGAAGTTAAACTGAATTAATAATGGTTAATAATGGTTTGGGACTCGAAATTTGAAAAAAATCGGCGATTGCTAGTCTTTCGTTTAGTGATTAAATTTTTCGAAGTAAATTAACACATAATGTTCACATGATACTTAATTGTATACAATGCAGTTGCAAGGCTTCAATTAAAGGATTTTTTTTTTAAATCTGGTTGTAGATACATCAACCAGTGCAGAACAGTAAATTTTTTTTTTATGGTATAGGGGCAAACGAGCAGACGGGTCACCTGATGGTGAATGACTACAGCCGCCCATGGGCACCTGTAACTCAAAGAGTCACAAGTGCGTTGCCGCCCTTTAAAGTGGGAGTAGGAGAAGAGGGGGAGAGGGGAAGAGGGGAGAAGGGACGGACGGGAATAGGGGAGAGGGAAGGGTTAGGGCCTCCGGTAACCTCACTTACGCGGCGAAGTGCAATGCAAACATTGCTTCACTACCGGTTTTCTGTGAGACCGTGATATCTAGCAGAGTCGAGCCGGCCCATACGTGCTGAAGCATGGCTCTCCCACGTAAAAATTTTACATAAAATGTAAAAAAAATGTTTACGTAAAGAAACTTCAACTGTTTTTTTAAAGAAATGAAAAAAAGTGTTTGTATTATTACTTACTGAATCACATTATATCCAAAATATTTTACTTAAAATTGCGCTCCTGTAAAATTATCAAAATGCTTGAATCGATTCACCTTACACCCCTCGATATAATATATTATATAATTATATTGAATAAGCGATAGACTTTAAACCTAGTGCTAGTTAGTGCGTGAGGGTGTGTTTTCGGGGTTAACCTTGAAGATCATTTTAGAAGGTCATTTGTTTAAAAAAGTAATAGATCACTGAAGTACTGTGTTTAAGGTCAACGGTGTGTATAAATGGATAATGACAACATTTAAAAGTCAGTTCTCTATGACCATTTAACTCTAGTGCTTTCTTTTTCTCGTTTCTGTTGACACAAGGGGGCTATGGCTCTCAATAATCTCTTTATAGTTTTTGGTCTGTCATTGTGTTTCGGAGTCTCAGTATTGGTGTTGTCTAATAAACGCAGTAGACGTTGTTTTCCACGAGGACTTCTTACTGTTAAATCTTGGAACATCCAGCTTCCGAAGCTTGGTCGAATTAACACTTTGTCATCGTTTTCGTATTCATAATCATTTTCTGATAGGGATAAATTTACAGATTGCAGTATTATGAGGCAGCAAAAAACTACAAAAGAATGAAGTATTATTTATTGAACTTTTTATATACTTACTACTTTCTATGAAAAGGAGAAAGAGATGGTCTACAATTGACTATTGTTTTCTTAGTACTGGTAGTATAATACAGAAAAAATAATTTCTGTGGGTTCTATAATTTCATGCCTATTCAGAAAATGGTTCAAATAATGTGTTTACGTCAAGACGTCATGACGGTTACAAAAAATGTTTTTAGAACAAACAGGCATTCTATTTATCTACGTGAGATTCCTGACCGTTATCTTTTTTTTTTTATGGTATAGGGGGCAAACGAGCAGACGGGTCACCTGATGGTAAATGACTACCGCCGCCCATGACTTATCCAAGCAATACCACACATGTAGTTCATTCATCCGCTCTTTCGCAATTTTCCTGGAACACAGTATTACGCAAGTATTTCCGCTTCGCTGCTGTTTACTTCAGAATTAAAGTATTTTTCAAGTCCTTACAAATCTAAACTTTTAAGGACCCCACAAACAAGTCTTGTAAATGCTTATACGAGTTAGTCAAGTATTTCTAAGCCAGAGAAACTTGTTTATAAAAAACTAATTTATCGATATTTATTATTCTTAAAACCAAAGTCTTAGCTATAAAGTAATTAGTTTTAAACAATAGATTGATACAAGTTCCTTTTTAAATATTGTTTAAAAACTTACATGTTATAGGAAACATCACATCTATTGATATTTAAATGCTGTTGGTCGTAGCGTTGCGGTTTAAATGAGAATATTTCGTGTTGTCGCAAAATATTACAATCTAATAAGCAAAATCAGCAATTTGATATGCAAACATAACAGTACTTTAATACGCAGCTTGCTCTGTTTTAATTACTGATTCTATTAAAAAAACATGTAGGAGGTCAGGTACCGCTATTTTAATGAAATATTTATGTGGTGATTATAGCGTTAATTGTGCATACATTGAAAAGCATGTTCAATTAGTTAAATTAAGTAATATTTCACAAATGTGACCTATGTCTCGTTCTAAAATCTGTTACTATGAGAGTGAATAAAGCTACGGAATGCAGCTATAGCACAATAATTGGTCATCATTCAGCTTATGACGCTACCGATCGTTTTGAAATTTTACACATTGCAACCTTGTCGCACACAGGCCACACAGTGTAAAATTTCATTCAAATCGGTTCATTAGTTTAGGAGTTCATCGCGAACAAACGTCGTGAATTCGTGATACGATTTTTTTATATATATATATATCGACATTATAATAGAATAAAATGACTCTAAAGCTTGCAAGACCAAAGCATACATTTTACAGGGATAGCAACTACGAACAGGTTACTGTATCTGCAAAACTTTACAACTTTCAGTCAGACTGCTTTTCCGGGTAACCTTTGGTAGCCAAACAATTATATCGTGTGACAAAAAAAGCAGATTACTTCGAATTTTATATTTTAAAACAAGACCGGACGAACAGAACATCCATAAATATCGAACGCGCATTACGTAACCCGTAAATAACGGTGGGTCAATAAAAGCGTAACCCCGGTACATAAGGCCCTCATTGACAAAGCCCCCACGACGTAAGGGTTATCAATGAGCACACTGCCTCATTGTACAGCTCGTTATTGGTCTGAACGACCGCTGCACCGTGTTCCACTTCATCGGGTATAAATGGTTAATTTATGCGGGTAGTCGTAGATGAATATTATTATTAGAGATATTTGTTGTCTTACGAACATTTGCTCATTAGAAAAAATATAATCGAAAAAAAAATGTAAAAGATAATTAACTTTAAAAAAAAAGGATTACAAACTTCAATGCGTCTAAGTCATGATATATTATAATAAGCTGCAACCCTTAGAGGTGGAATATTTACTTCAAATTTAAATGGGATTTAAATTTGAAGCCTTTAAACCTTGACTACAAGACTACAACCAAGGAACAAAAGATTAATTATTAAAATCGATTCACAAATGGTGAAGACATCGCGTAAACATAAAAACAACAAGAAAAAGTCGAATTGAGAATCATCTCCTTTTTGAAGTCTGTTAATAACTTAAAATTAGAAATTTTGAAATCTGTATAGAAATAGGAACAGAAATTCCTGACATTTATTATCAATAGCTCAAATGTGGCAAACGTTCACTAGACAGAAGCTGATATTAAACTACCCAATAACATTTAGCAATATGGAGAAAATAATGCTTGAACTTATGGAAAACCCGAAGATTTTAACGTGTGTCATTTATCTCATTAATCAAAATATTTCTCTTAATAGTCTGTACCTTAAGTAATTTCTCGGCCATGGTACCTTAAATATCTTGGGTCTTTTGAACCAAAGAAAAACGTTTCTTATATATTTGAACCTATGTGGTTCTTCGCACACCGCCACGAATGTCTGATTCCCAATTGGGATTGGGGCACACTTGTTTTCGTGATTAGACAACCACTGTTCCGAGCAAGGGTGTAGGGTGTTTTTGTTTGAGTGTCTATGTTTTCTGTGTATGTATGTATGTTAAAAGTGTAGATAGAGAATGAATTACCTAATTCAAAGTTGTTATTGAGTAAGAAGAAATAAAATTCTTAATAAACAGGCTATCATTATGTATATTAAAACTATAGAAATGATAATGACAAATATGCTTCCTATACCAATTAAAACCTAACCTAACTTTATTATATATGATATAAAGATAACAACAATTTCTATAGTTACTTTTTGATATTTGATCGTAGGACTAGGTACAACTCCCCAAATCCAGTTCTGCATTCGTGATAGCGAGATTTTTTTTTTATATTAGTCTATAGTCGGAAGAGAGAAGCTGAGTCTTCATCTGTGACCCGGATGACCGCCAAATACACGTTATTTCTGGACCCGGTCTTCACTTCTTTATAGGCCATAGCAGGAGTACCACTTTCTATTTTTATTAATCGTTAATCGATAGAGACAGATTGATTAATAAAGTGCTTACAACATTATCATCCTTGGAATTACAAGTAGATTGTTGAGTTGAGTATTTGGTTTTATTTCAGACCGAATTCTATGTCTTTGAACGAATTAGCATTCTCCCTACCCTGTTTCTTCTAAACACTTTCTCTCATACTTTAAGTTTAGGCATTCCTAACTGTTGCTGGTGATCATTCCCACCGCTCTAAGGGCCCCAACTACATGACCACATAAACTTGAGTAGGGCATAGAAGGACACAAGCGCCCAGAGAACAATAACGCAATGGAACATAAGAAAGAGATCTCCTTTTACGGTAATTAGAACATTCGCGACATTGCTCCTGCGTTATTGCTGTGTGGTACAAAGTGAATATTTTTTTCTACATTTTAAATGGAGCGAAAATAATTGCCCCTATTTATATGAATAGGCTAGAGTTAGGTCTCAATTATATTATACTGACATTACATTACATTACAGCGCTTTCTAGAGCTCGCATACTTAGTGAACTTAAAAGTAGTTAGATCTTTTCATTTTAAATAAGTAGGTATACACAAAAACACATGATTCGTTTATAATTATGTTTTATTATTTAAAATTTAAAGTCATTAACCTTGCTTTGAGATCTTGTTTTCTTGTGTATATATACACATAGGTACATATTTGAAAGAAAATAAGTTCGGCAAATTTAAGCATATTTTTGACATAAGTACATATGCAAGTCTAAATACAGATAGTAAATAAATATGTATATAGAAAAGTGTAGTCATGTAGGGTCGTATATTAGACTCCTAAAATATCGTAAAGCGCTAACAATTATAGGAAAATTCGTGATTTTTGAATTTTTTTTTTTACCGATAAAGCTAATATTTCGAAAGAGAGAGAACTGACATTAAACTAGCTATGGGTATTTAATACAAATTTTAATGTAATTTAAATAAAAAAAAATAAACTCAGTGAAATCGACATGAAAATTCATAGTGTGTTGTTTAGAAATGTGCAACTACGTCAGGAATGCATTCTGCGAAAAAAATAAATTAAATGTACTTTTTTTCAAAGTAAATTAACTATTTGTCGGCTACACATAACGCATTTAAAATTTTACTATAATTTTCTCTATCACTCTGTATATGCAACGAAAGGTGCACCATATTTTAGTTAAATTAATAGTTACGTTTTTACCTATGTGGGTCGGGACTTACGCGGGTGAAACCACGAGGCGCTGCTGGTAGTTAATAAAGGGTTTAAAGATCAGTGCATATGCATATTCAAAGCCTGTTGCAACAAAACCTTTCAGCAAAAAACCGAAATATATAATTTAGAATTAATTAGTATTGTCCTTTACAGACGAAAACTGTTGAGCAAAAAATCTACTTAGCACTACAGATTATAAAACAAAGTCCCCCGCCGTGTCTGTCTGTCTGTTCGCAATAAACTGTAAAAATACTGAACGGATTTTCGTGCGGTTACAGAGTAATTCATGAGGAAGGTTTAAGTGCATAATTGGTACCCGTGCGAGGCGGGTTGCTAGTATATATATAAGTATTAACTTATACACCTAAGATCCTTGCCGAAGTTTTTCCGTGGGTCTACAATATGGGATTCTCCAATTTCATTTGTAAATTGGCATGTGGCTTTGTACAAATGCAGACTTACAAAAACCATAGGAGCTTAATTAATAGCATAATCCGCTCATCACTTGTGTCTTGTGTAGTGTACACAAACATAAGGCACAGATCACACTGTGGAACGCACTTACATCCAAATTGCTCGCACTTTATGTACGCCCTTACTCTCACTGGATGTAATTATCGTGAGCTCTAATATTGTCACACTAATTACAAATCTTACGAACATTTATCTTATTTAAGTCTTTATTGGTTTGAGTAATGAATACCTTACTTGAACTGGGAAGCGGACTCTAAAGAAAGGCTTTATGAAGTTTGTTTTTTATGCTATAGGGGGCAAACGAGCAGATGGGTCACTTGAGAGTCACAAGTGCGTTGCCGGCCTTTAAGATGGGAGTAGGGGAAGGAAGGAGAGAGCGGTGGGGAGGGGGGTAGAGGGGGAGAGGGAAGGTAAACATTGCTTCGCTGCCGGTTGTGAGGCCGTGGTATCACTCCTTGACATCGGTAGCAATCATTTAAACAAACTTTACACTGGTTTCCTCTTTCTTAGTACTAGTATATTACTATATATATATATCTGTTCTCACGAGTAAAGTAACTAATATACTTTTAGAAAAAAAGTAAGGTTTTGTTTTCTTCATATGTCATATTGAAAAACCTTAACTTTCCCTGATGAGCAAATCTGGGACGAATATATCGAAGAAATTCGACCATCATTCATCGGGGGGTGAACAAAAATATATCATGAAAATCACGGTACGGTTCCAGAGAAAGGAGTGTATAGGTTTTTGAATGGCAAGCGTTCATAACCTACGGTAACCGCTTACCATCAGGTATGCTTGTTTGCCAATGACGTGGTAGAACGACGTAGTGTTCAACTGACTGATCATAAATTTTGGACTTTTAGTAAATAATTCACGTTGGTAACAATCCAGTAGCGTATTAAAAACTTTACTTGAATATCGTATTCCCTGTTAAGAATAACACTGAAATATAATCGTTACTGTCTACGAACGCCGCATAAATTACCTTTAACTCCACCAAAGCCTTCCAAATCCAAAAGATGTTAACCGTTTGATGTAGGCCTATTTAATCATTTACGAAGCTCTAATCTATTCTGAAAACGCTAACAAAGCTGAATATTTACTCGTATGTATACTGTTACAACTCTCGAAACATAAAATGAAACCGCCTGCATTCTTAATGTCGCCATTAAAGCTACCGTGCGTGTTCAAACACTTTCTATTTCTATCTCAAACCAATTCATTGCATTCTGACGACCATTAAAATGTTACTTCTCTTTGTTACAGATTTGAAGCTTATGACCACAAAATGGAGAAACAAGTCTGGATGCTCCTTGCGCTTCTAGCTACCGCCTTTGCCGACTTCACGAACAACTGTCCACAAGAATGCAAATGTGTATGGGCAAGTGGGAACAAACAAGCTGATTGCTCACATTCCCAACTCGAAAGTATTCCCCGAAACTTAAGCGCAGACATACAAAACCTCGATCTCACTGGAAACGAACTATATGAAATACCTAGATTGGCTTTTCAAGAAGTCTACCTAATAAATCTTAAGAAACTAATTTTAAGAGAATGTAAATTATTAACTATCCAAAGGAATGGTTTTAGTGGACTGGCTATAATGATAGAGCTGGATCTATCCAGTAATGACTTGAAGTCACTACACGCAGACACCTTCCGGGAAACTGTCAAAATCAGGTGGATACTGCTGAATGATAACCATTTAGAAAAATTAGAAGACGGTCTTTTCAATAACCTCCAGTTTCTTCAGAAGGTAGACTTAAGCAACAATAGAATTTTCCAAGTAGGAATGAAGACCTTTATGAACGTACCCAAATTAAATATACTGAGACTCAATGGTAATAAATTGGAACATCTTAAAATTGACACACTGAGCGCTTTGACATCTTTATCAAACTTAGACGTACACGATAATCCTTGGCGGTGCGACTGCTATCTGCAACCCTTCAGGAATTGGGTTATTAGTAAGAACTTTTATACTTCACCCATTAGCTGCGTTGATCCACCTAAGGTTCATGGGAAGCAATGGAAAGAGTTAGATTCCAGCGACTTTGCGTGCAAGCCTAGCATTGTCTATCCTTCAGCTAGCACGACATTGCGTACATCAGATAATAACATTACTCTTGCTTGCCAAGTTAACGGTAACCCGTTACCTGAAGTCAACTGGGTCTTAAACGCACAAATAATCGATGGCAGTTATAAATATCAAGGAGAACTCAAATATTATATAGCTCAGAATAGTATGGAGAACAGTAAATGGGTAAACCTCACCATCGTTGATGTAGCTACTACTGACAATGGCGAATATTTATGTGTTGCTAAAAACCCCGGAGGTGTGGAAGAAAGGAGCCTCACTCTAGCTTTAATACCTAATACACCTGGTATAGAAGTTCCACCCGGAATGGACAATAATATGTTGCCAGTTCTTATTGGAGTTTCCTGCACGGCAGCGATTTTATTGATAATTCTTGTGATTCTATGTTACTGCTGTTGCCGAAGACGTAGTACTCAAAAGAAAAAAGCGGATGCTTCTAACGGGGAAGCACTTATTGAGGGTTCTGTCATACCTGAAATGGAAAAAAGCTTAATAACTGCTGTGAATCCAGTCACTAAGCCTCCGCGAAGATATGAAGTACCGCCCTCAATCACCAGCGGCGCTACCGAGATGTCTGAATTAAATAAAACATTGCTGGACAATGATTCTGTGTTCGGTAAGTATTTTTTACTATTTGATCGACTCATTTTTAGTTCGTTTTTATCATCCTCATTTTAATATCCTGAAGGGCTAGTAACTTATTGTATACTAGCAGCGCCCCGCGGTTTCAAGTCCCGATCCCGTGATAATATCGGGATAAAACGTAGCCTATGCGTTAATCCAGGTCTCCAGCTATCTACATAGGGATTTTAATCGCAATCGGTTCTTGCGTGAAAGAGTAACAAACATCCAGCCATCCATACACATAAACTTTCACATTTATAATATTAGTGGGATAAAACTAGATACTCTTCATTAAAACTTCAATGAATAAACTCGTAGTAACAGTGAATTGTAACTCCTTTTGCTTTTGACAATCGGATTAGCTGGTTTTAGTTAATAAAAGACAATTAATAATAATGAACAAAAGACTTTCGTACAGAGCGCTAAAGCAATTATGGTCAAAAGCAATTAGTTGCACAAAATATATTTAAGATATTAAATTGAAGTAGGTTAAAATTTGAATAATTAGAAACATCTTTTTAATATAGGTAATATATGAGCTGGAAAACCTACTTTAGCTTAGTAGATGAAGTACGTTTCTGGTTATTTGTCAGTCCTAGTTAGGAGTCGTGTATATTTGTGAGGCCAAGATAAATATTTAAATATTAATATTTTAATTCTTTGTTGCAGCTCACAACGACGACGAAAAGCGCTCACTCGACTTCGAACAACCGACAAAACGATCGCACGACGCCCTTAACGTGGAGTACGGCCGCACCGATGGACGAGCATATCCACCTGATCTCCTCTCCTTTCCTCCAAGGGCCGCCCAGATCTCCCCGGCAGCAAGCAACGCTTCTACAGTTCCTGACACAACCAGACTGCCAATGCAGATAAACCCAGTCAGTCCAATTCACTCACCGATTTACGGTATGACGAACCAAAACTTGTTCCGAACTCTTCCATACTCGCGGTCACAGTCTCCCTTTACAGCGCCGATAACTCCACCGGTTGTCACTCCTAGACAAGGATATGTTACTATTCCTAGACGCCCACGAGTACCAAGCTGGTCTAGCACTGCCAGCACTCAGATACTACCGAGTTCCGAGGCCCAAGAACCATTGTACGATAATTTAGGACTTCGAACTACAGCAGATGGTAGTTCTGTACTCTCTTTAAATAAAGCTGGCTTAGAAACCCAATTTTCCCCTATGAGGAACAGACCCTTGCCAGCTACCCCTCAAGTTTACCCAACTCCACATCCTGTGTTCTATGCCCCTATCGAGGAGCAGGAGCCGGCACCCTCACCTGTTCCGCAAATGAATCCCCGCAACAGCATCAGCTCTCAATTGTCACAACAACTTTCTACACCAGGTCCTCAGGAACCGTTAAATCCACGAATGAGCTGGACAGCAAAGAACACTTCTACTCCGCAACCAGAACCTAGAAGAGTTTTGTTCAGTGACAACAAAAACGATTCCCCGAGTCAAAACACTGACAACAATACACTGAGTCGAAAGGGCAAACCTGAAACTGGATCTTTGAGGCGGGTTCCGAGGGTAGACAGCAAGGAGGAACCTAATTCGCCATCAAAAGATGATGGGAAGAAGAATGACAGCGGAATAAATCAATCAGGGACTTTGGGCAGAAGTGGAAAGATTCCTCCAAGACCTCCACCAAAGCCGAAAAAAAAACCGAGTACCGAAGTGAATCCGAATGAACCGCTTTTCGAAGACGAAGGTGAGGATGGAACGGAAGTGTAAATTATTAAACTAAAGGTTAACCAAAGTGCCAATGAGCTTTTAGTGAGGGGAGAGACCAACGTCACGATATCAGTGAAAAAGACGTGTTTTAACGATTAATTTTCGCGGTGCTCCTGTAAATAAATGTTCGTGCTAGATTTTTTACTTGTCGCGTAATAATTATGGACCATTTTGAATATAATCATTGTAACGCCATGAAGCGTACATTGTTGTTTTAAGTATTTATTATTTGTGGTAATGGAAAGTACGCGATGTGAACGGTATTGTAGCTATGATTACTTCATCAATCTCCAAGACTGATTACTCTAAATTGACTGTGTGTGATGCGTGAACATTTTCGAGCATGAGACCGAATATAGTATATAGATACTAATAAGAAATTTTATAACTAATATTCCATAACTTTTAAGTTTAAACAAGGTAAGGTATCATTATTTCACAAAATCTGTTAACCAATTTTAGTAAAACATCAAATCACTTAAAATTTCACATACAAAAATCTTCATCATTCATATTTATCAGCTAGAACTTGTTGACGCATCAGGCAATTATTTGACATTCCTTAAAGCATTCTTGAGCAGGCTTATGATATTTTTTTAAATAGATCACATGAAGACTGAGACGATTCGCTTTGCCACTGTTGATAACGTCAATAGTTCGTATAAGCCGTTGTGTGGTTGGTTATATTGATTGTTTGGTATTCGGTTGCACATTTAAATACACAAGATATCCTTTAGATTTTTACAGCGTTATAAATAGTAAATCGACTGTTTTAGAAGTACAGAAGTAGGTTAAGCTTCATCCAGAAAGCTTTAAATATCACATTTTGCAATCTGATAAATCTTATCAATTGAACCTGGCAATTTTATTAGTAAAGAAGGTGGCTGTAATCTAGACTATAATAAGAATAAATATAAGTAAGAAATACTTACCTATTATAATTTTGCATCTCAAGAATCCATACCACCCTAAAATAATTCCGGAATAATTTCAAGCGATCTCGCTACATTTTTTTTCTCTATATCAGCCACGCTCATGTTATTATGTATTTTTTTTGCGTGTGTATATTTATGTTAACACTACCAAATCGTTTGGAAGTTATTATTTAATCAACTTCTTTTAATTTTAAATATAGTATGTGACACTTACAACAAATACACTGAAGTTACAAAACAATTTACAATATATAACGAGAGTTTAGGCAAGAGTGTATTCACTAACATTGAAAGAAATTTCTGAAAACTTCCATAATTCGAAAACGCAGGTTTTGTTTGTCCAAGTCCGCGTTTATCTTTATGTTATTATTTATCAAAACATCAAGGTGTGAATATTCAGTGTGCAATGGTATAGCGCTGTGTTAGTATCGGTTTGCTAAAATATTTAACTTTGTGTGTTCTAAGTTATTTACATTTTAGTTCATATACCGTGGCTGTTTTGATAATGTTTTACGAATTTCTAATCATTCTTTAATTCAGCATTCGGTTTTTACGATATTCTTTAATATGTAATTTGAATGAGACGGACTACCATAGCTTCAATAAGAGTTTATTCCGAATGTCTAAGTAATATTTATTCAGAAATCGTCGCAGCATGTATTTTCCAATTTGGTTCCAAACATGGAGGTTGTTGAAGACTGGACCGAAATTATTCACAATATCCCATGAACATATTCAAAAATCATTTATTGGGATAACTTTAAATTAAAGGTGAAGGGGTGTGACATAAACATGCATACATGTCCATGTACAAATGTGTATTTTACAAGTTTCTTATGCAATGCTTGGACATTTTGAATTTAAAACGTCCATGTAATATGTGGACATTAAGAAATAGGCCCTAAATAATTAGGTGTAAACGAAACTCGCTGGTTAACCAAAGCAGGCGTCCAGTTAGCTTGAAAGGCGACAAATAGATTATAACATTACGAAATGAATTAGATTCACTTGTCGATTCAGTTTTTAACGTCAAATTGTAGAAGTATAACTGAAACAAATATTGTTTGTTCGAGCTTGTACTAGCTTTACATTAAAATTAAATTGTGTACGTCTTAATATATGTATGTTTTTAAGAATTGAAAACGTAAAATTAAAATGTTTAGTATCTAATCTATCAAAGATTTGTGAACACTAAATTCCATCAATAAACTACGGATCTTCGACTGATCGAATTTTCTACAGTTTGACGTGTATGTACTATAATTACGATAAGTAATAGTTCCTACAAGTTTTAAACCATATATTAGCTCTTTTTGGTAGCTATTTTATCATGTTATAAGTTAAGTATTTGCTTATGTTCTGGTGCATATTTTTATATACAATTTATTAAGTGTCTATTTATTTTTTAATGTTTACCACACCATCTTACTTGAAAATGCTTTGAAAATACCCACACAATAATTTGTTAGAAACATTCACTCGGTTCGTACTCTGTAGGATACGATTGTACAGTATGTTACGGTTTGCAGTTCACCGTTCGAGTTAACGCTTTAATTTTAAAGTGTTTATAATATATTTTATACAAGTTAAAACAATATTTCAATTATTGAATTTTTTTATGGTTTTAATAAAGCATTTTTTTTAGTAAGAGGTTATTTAATTACGTTCAACAAGTACATGACAAAGTTGTATTTACTTACATGAAATGTTATTTTTTTTGTGTTTTATATTCAATGATTATGATAGGCGTTTCCCGGTAGCAATTAAACAATTATGTATGTGTCATAAGAACCCGCGAACATTAGTGAGGCCCACATACAAACGAAATTTTAAATAGTACTTTTTTTTTAAATTAAAGGATGCTTTGCAATTTTATTTCAAAGCCAGCGTTCTAACCGCCCTACCACTGTCCCGCATTCACCCACTTTTTTTGTAAAATGTACCTCGTACGATATTTTTACAATATTTACTGTAGAAATCCAGTTTTTATAGTTTTAAGCCCAATGTAAATAGACATTATTAAAAGTGATTAAAGCTATATTTCATACTTGTTTGTTTAATTTATTTATTATTACATACATTTTCAATCAGATGGTGTAACACCAGATCCAGTTTGGTTAACTGTATATCACGGTAAGTTCAGTGTTTCATTAAGTTAGTTTGATAAAGGTATTATTTTCCTAACAGTTTAGTCAGCTGAACTATCGGAAACCGAGTTGAAGAGTAGTTGACGGAACCGAGGTGACCGAAACATTTGAATGACTTGCATTTTTTTTGGTTATCAGCTTTAGCAAAGTATTAATAGAGACCATCAGTATCGAACCAGACCACAGGAGGTCACACGTTTAAACACAATAAGAAGGAATTTGAAAGAGGGTTTAAATTGAGCGAAAAAAGTTACTGGAGTGAGGTCAGACTTATTTTATTTTTATATTTCTCTGCCTGTACATCTATCTGTGGGTATTTTTTGGACATTTGCATGGCTATATGTGTCATGGTACAAGTCTAAAGGGAGGTAGACCAAACATTAACAGATATAACTGATTTAATTTTATAAACTCTATAGATATGTCGTAACTTTTTTACCTAGGACTGTATTTAAAAGAAAAAGGAATATTTATTTAGTTAGGAACATCTTCACTGAAGTTCCAAGTACTTAATAATACCTACCTTGAGTGCGAAACAAAGAGTTTCTGATTTTCTTATCGTTTTGTTTAAACTCAAGTGCACAATGTCCGCCGACGCGACGCTACACAAACTTTACAAAGACATAAATCTCCTTTTAAGAATCTCTGCTGCACAGAATCATCGCGGGCGTGCAAAGTCAACAGACAGACAGACAGGAAATCCAATTACGTCCCTGTGAGCAACTTAAACTTGCAGCATCTGAGTGGTGACACCTTGTACGGACTTTCCTGTATTATGTAAATTTTGCTCTTCACGACAGTATGCCTGCTAGTTAAGTAGGTAAGGTGCTTCTTTAACTAGTTTATCTATTCAAGTTTCAAGGCAAGTCTTGATATGAAACTGCATGAAGAGTTTCCAGAGTCCCTTATAAAGACTTTTGCAGATAGCCGCCGATTCTGGTCGTTTTGTTGTTGACGACAAGACTTTTTGAGAGATGAATAGAAACGTCTTGAGCTTTCCTCCTTAGGCGGATGATATGCCTGTCTGCAAGTCATGGACTCTCAAATTATTCTATTTTTAATCCATTAAAGTTTCTTGACATCGAAATAAGAAAGACACCCTGTCTTTTCTTCTTATTTCGATGTCAAGAAACTTTTTTTGTAAATATGCTTCAAAAACTTAAGTGCGAAAGGAGGTAGTTCCGATTGGTACGGAATAAAAAACACAGATCTTTAACCTCGTAAAATCTCAATCCCACTAATCCCACTAATATTATAAATGCGAAAGTTTGGATGGATGTTTGTTACTTTTTCACGCAAAAACAACTGAACCGATTGCGATGAAACTTGGTATGTAGATAGCTGGAGACCTGGATTAATGCATAGGCTACTTGTATCTCGATATTCCCACGGGATCGGGATTTACTCGTGTGAAACCGCGGGGCGCTGCTAGTTGTAATATGTTTCAAACCATTGCTTCTACGACGACCGCGGTCAATGATTTTATCATTCTGTTTGTTAACCTGGAAGTTCTACATTGAATATAGAGACGACAAGAAATCGGTATATGTAATTGTCTCGATGTATTCAGTTCCATTATTTCATTCCAATTGTCATCGTAAATCCAATATTCATTAACAACAGTTTACGTACAAGGCATTCGTTCTTAAAAGGGGATTTGGGACTATTCAGGAAAGGTATACATACAAGGGCCCTAGGCTACAATGTCGCTTTGTGACATAAAATTGAGTAATTTCAAGCTTATAATCATGTTAACATATTCTTAAAGCCAAGAATTTAATTTAAAATAGAACACTCAATCTGTTTCTAAAGACATAATTGTCCTAGTGTACATGAACAAATCCGAATCTTAAAGTGCCTTGGGTTGAGGGGAATTTTCACTTAAGTTAAATTCCAGCCTTAATTCGACCGTTTGATTAAAAAATGTACCTACATTATTATTGGAGCATCCAATAGCTTCACCAATAGAGATCCAGTTCAGGGAAGTATCTTATTAGTTTATTTTGCGATATGCCATTATATGACACTATCCGGTTGATACCCCTCTGTCTTCTTGACTTTAAAACACAAGTTAGTTAAAAGTGTATTTATATATATTCGCTCATTCTAGCTAGTGCTATTGGTAAACCTTCACGGACGCGCGTCGTTATCTCGTTAGCAATCACCAACCAAGTAATGAAAGGGTCAGTTTCTTGGTCAGTAAAATAACAATAATCCATTTTACCTATTATTGTCTTTCAGTTAATAATCAATTTTATTAATAACCCCGCTGAAACTAATAAAAAGTACATAAAATTATAGATTTGATTTTATGCCTAACTTGGCAACATAAAACATCTTCTAGGAGTATCGCAAACATGGTGGCCTTAGTCCGAAGTGGTAATCTACATATTCCGTCACTTCGTGTTCCAAGAAGGTTATAAGCAGCTTCCTAGCATTACCGCAACGCTTAACCAGCGAAGATTGCGATAGCTGGAGCATGTGCTAGGGAACAAGGGCACGTCTTAGTAAACGTGTGCAAAGGTGGGAAGGGTGGGAAGGAAATGGGTAAACCTAGTTGAAGACCGCTACAACTGGAGGAAGTCTCTGGTTCATGTATTCAAAATACACGATAGGTACTGGCTCCAGGCTTTAGACTACAAACGTGGGCAGAGACACATGAGTACGAGGGTCGCTGTTCCATCTCAGACATTAAACGAGCCTTAGTTTAGGCACAGAATACGTACAGGTACAGAAAACTCACATCTCCAAATCATTTAAATAAATAGCGACTCTTGCTCTCCCAGAATAAAGTGCATTTAAGGTCGTACAACGCTAATTATCTATAACAGTTATATTCACCTAGAAATAGCATGTCTTTCTATCGCGTAACTCTTATCTCTTCGGACGACGACTTTAGGTTTGTCTTCTTTTAAAGAATAATTAATCTTTTAAAGAATAATGAATATTTACCAGTATGTTTCGTGCCTAATACTCTATTATTGTGAACAAATAACGTTTCAAATTAACCTAGGCTAGGTACTAAGGGACGACGCGACGCAGCGCGTGAGTGAGCATCAAGCTAACGTGGGACACGGCCGCGTTTAGAGAAATCTTCCTTCAGTACGTCCCCGCGGGCTGAGACACATTGAATCAGTATTTCCAGACGATAAACACGCGTAAATGCTACTCCGATATGTCTCCGACGGTGGCATACTGCATTAGGGTTTCTAAGTTAATATGCATTAAGATGTACTAGAAACTCTCATCCTATTCGTGTCTCGCACCCTTCACGACGTATTGGCGTAGGATTTGTAGTGGTGGATTACATGGAGGACAAAAACGGTTGAGACTAAATTATTTTTAGATTCACAGGCTTTTATGTAAGTTCAAATGTTTTTCATCTTCTGTCTTTTGTCTTACTTTTTTTATTTTTATTTTAACTCATTTAAATTTCAGTATCCATACTTTCAATGCTTAATTTTAGTTTGATTACTTTGAATCTTAATAACATAATATAGCATGATTATGGTTTTTTAAAAGAGGGGCCGTAAGTTTGTTTTTCTCCGATTTCTTCTCACAAAGCTCAACTACTTGGAAACGGGCGGTATTCATTGACACTGGCAGAAAAATCAAGTACAAGATAAAATGTATTATGACTTTGTAAACTTTTTACTTTGTTTGTTTGCCAAAAATTATCATGTATTTCATTGCTATGTAAGTAATTTTAATAGTTTCCAAGCCAAATACGCATCTTATTAAATATTAATTATTACAAGTATCTAGCTATCTTTAGCATGTCTTGTAATGATTAGTAACCAACGCAGTCTTAAGAAACATTACTTGTTATTTTGCAAAAATGTATTCAAAAATATATTTTGTTAATATTGTCCTAAAGCCTGTAAGACTCCCAAGAGAAAAAGAAAACAACTCAAGTGTTTTCGAATCGTTCTCATAACACCACTATTGTTTTCTGAGAACAAAAACAAAACAAATGTTGTATTTTGAAGCCGTGAACTGCGAACATCGGGACGTAAAAACACAATGACGCCACAACTTCGGCAGTTTGCAATTTTTTTTTTTCTTGTCTTAATTTAGTTCTTGTTTATATTCCAAAAATAGCAAGAATGTAAAAATGGAAAAAAATAAGGGTGGTGCCCCGTTCACAATAAACATGGCTGCTGTTTTAATAAACTTAAAACGAAAGACAAACAGAGGTACAAAAATATTTGAAATATAAAAATGCAGTTCATATTTTTTTATTGTGCCAGTTCCGGAAAAATATTTGGTTTGAAATTAATGTAACACTGCACTGGTGCGATTTATTCGTGCTACCTCGAATCTTTACTAGTTGTTAGATTTCGGAGCATAATAGAATAGTGCCGCTTTTTGTCCTTTTTTGGTTGCTATAGAGAATATAGAAGAACCCATGAAATAATGAAATATGGGAGGCCTATTTGGTAAGTTTTAGTGCACCTAGAGGTGGCTTCCCACGGTGCGTGATTCTGCGGATTATGCACGCACGGACGACCACGGACAACAACGCACTACACCAAGGCTCTTCCAACGGTGCGTGTCGATCTTGAGATTCGAAGCAATTTTCTTATCCCAAAATGCACAGTGAGGGAGAGCTCGCACCGCGCCTTTGAAATTACCAACTGCCTTGACTGAAATCCGACGCACTGCTATAGACTTCTCTGGGTGCATGCTGCTCGTAATATCACGCACCATGTTAAGAGTATCATATACGTATGAAAAGTGTAGTGAAGAAGTGAGTACAAGGGTCAATCAGGACTAACCTCTTGTTTCATACGGGTACACGACCCCGGCTACTTCAAGCTACTGCAGTCTCAGTCCCGTTTCCTTATTCAAGACTTGCGGTATCTCTTACACTAGCTCTCTCACCCTATCCGTTTTCCTTACCCCAATTTAGTGTCTTCCTTTGTCCCGTCTGAAAATTATTAAACTCCCCAGGAAGGTGGGCGTTAGGCAGGCGGTCGGCTATAAAAGAAACCAGCCAAAACCTATTGGCAGGGAGGAAGATGATGACGATGAGACTTATTATTTTGTAAGCTTAGTTTGAATTTATATCACTACTATACTAACTTAAAACTGAATGATCCTTACTTAATAATATAAGTCCGGAGAGCCATGCTTCGGCACGTATGGACCGACTCGACCGAAGTGATACCACAGCCTCACAGAGAACCAACGTGAAGCAATTCTCCAATATTGTGTTTCGCCGAGTGAATGAAGTACTAACCCCCCATGTCCTATTCTCACCTTAAAGACCAGCAACGCGCTTGTGACTTCTAAGTTGCAGGTGTCCCGTCTGCTCGTTTTCTCCATATCCTAAAAATAAGTATATATAAGTGCAAACTGTGCTCACAGAATAAAGATTTTATTTAAATATCCAACAAAACTGGTTGATCTTATATTCTTATTTCAAATCAAATCTGTTATACCTTAATCAGTTGTAAATTAATACAAATATCAATTCAATTCCATTGATGTTTTAAAAATACTCAGAAATAGGTACACAAAGAATATAAACATATATATACATAGGTATAGGTCAAAGGAATTCGTTTGCGTAATCAGGAACGCGATAAAGCCCCGCTTTTATGACCAAACTAATTCAAGCTATCTCAAAAGATAACTAAAGTGTACATGTTTTTTTGTGCTCAAACTAACATCTTTTAAAGCTTGTGCAATGAGATGTTTTACAACCGTCGACCGCGGAAGCGGTCACAAAAGGAATCTAAAATTAAATCTCTAGATCCGTAGATGGATGGTGTACGGGCAATGTTGACATTGACCGGCACACGTAAATTGTCGGCGGGTGAAACAGGTTTTAATAACTGAGTTTATGGCATAAACTTCAAAACTGACGTTTCACGGCTTCAAACTTCTTTTGTATATAATCTATATAGATTATGTATATACATATGTAAAAGAGATTCTGTGAGTTTTTGATAACGTTACGAAATAATGCAATCTTTTCTACATTATATACATACATCCTATACTATAGTATAGGTATATGGTACAGGTATATGGTACAGGTATAGGGTAGAATGGAGTATCCAAACACAAAGCCTATTTGGATGGATGGACACATCCATTTGTCATGCCATATCCAAATATATAATTATAGATTGAAAACCTTTATAATATTCATAAACTCATAATTTTACTTCTTATGGATTCATGATAAAAAGTATAATTCTGAAAATTTTAATGTAATGCTTTTAAAATCTTTTTATCTATCTGTCACAAAAATTTAATTTTTTTTCATGTTATTGTGGAAGGCGCTGGCACTTGTGCGTACAATGTACAATTTTAACTTTACTTTAATTTCGCAACACGCTTCTGAAAAAAAGACAAACGGACAAAAAAGTGACCTGGGGATACGGGTTCCGCAATTAAAAAAAGGATATTCAAAGTAACAAGTAAGTACAAAACCTTAAAAAATAGTCAATGATAGCAGTTAGTTAACAATAGCTCTTCAAATACTTGATGAGGCAATCATTCCATTTATTGGCACTCGGTTAAGATAAAAAAACGTCGCGTACCTATTGGAAAATCACACAGAGAAGCTAGGTCTGTAAAGATTTAGCATTGACTGTCCGCACTAATGGACGGAGCCCGCTTCCCGCTTGATCCCTCTTTAGTAAATGGACACAGTTGCAAAATCGATGAAAACCTTAAAATAGGCGTAGAGTCTTGTGAACATTTGTCTGGAATAAAGAGAATTGGCAATCGAGGAGGGTAGTTTTGTCAATGTTTGTAGAAGATGTTTGGATACCTGAAATTGAAGAAAGACGCTACAGGGGTAGTGTCTTAATAAGGGCGGTGACAAATTTACGGAAGAGCTTTTATTTTATAACTAAGCCCTTATATATTCCTTAACATTCTGTTAAAAAAAAACTTAATAGAGATAAAATTTAAAGTTACTTTTTGAATATTCCCCTAAAACACTCGCATCGCACTTGATTACGACACTAACCGATAGACTGATTGTTCTTCATGGAGTACTATCTTCTTATCTACTGTAAGTATTAGTGAAAATGTAATTAAAAGTGACCAACTGACAGCTTTTTCATCGCCTAATAACACACAGTTTACTATTTTAATATATCCTACTAATATTATAAACATGAAAGTTTGTGAGGATGTATGGATGTATGGATGTGTGGATGTATGGATGTAACGATGTATGGATGATTGTTACTCTTTCACGCAAAAACTACTGAACCGATTGCGATAAAACTTAATAAGTAGATAGTTGGAAATCTGGATATACACATAGGCTACTTTTTATTCCGATATTCCCACGGCATCGGGACTTACGCGGGTGAAACCGCGGGGCGCAGCTAGTTTATAATAATTTTATAATAAAAAAAAAAATTTAAGGTTTTGAAACATCACAAGTAATCATTTAGTTACAAAGTAACTATATTTGTGATTAGTATAACATCCCTATTAAAGGAGAATATTTCCACAATATGGCACGGAAAAGGACCACATAGAAAACCGAGGAAGGTAGCTCATCTTCTAACACTTGAAGCTTACAGCTTGCCAAAGACGGTGAGTCCGCGACCAGAGCAAATTAGACATTAGCAGATGGTGCAACAGGTGTTGACGGTTATAAATGAGCAACAGCAGCCCCCACAACAACCTCCACAGCATCCACCGCAACAACATCTTTGATGATGTCTACAGTACATAAAATTTATAATAACAAAGCTTCACGGGAGAAGGTTGCAGAAAAATAAACTAGAAAACTTTTTTCACCTTTTATACAACTTTTTTTAGAACTTTTTATAATTGTTGTATTTTACTCCGGCAATTCGTACTATAACTACACTATTGTTCTGAAGACTACGACTATTTGTTTTTAAAAAGACAACTCCCGCATTCGGGACAACTATTTGTGGATCACACAATTTTTTGTGCCGTGTGGGATTTGAACCCACAACACTTGGTGCGGCGTAGTGATGAGTAAGACCAACAGAGGGTTAGTTGAAGGGTTGGCGAATCGCAAATTAACAACTGTTGTTACTTGATGTTTTATCATCCTCACCATTTCAGTCATAGGACGTCCACTGCACAGTTGGAAGCGGCCTGCATTCACCGTCCACCTGCGATCTCTATAAGGTCATCTGTCCACCTTCTTGGTAGACTGAGGCAACTGTATACCATCAGGCTGGTGCTTGATTACAAATCTATTGGTATAAAATAGGAATTCCCAAAAAATTGCAATAGATTTAAAAGTATACTTGTAAGTTTATTTTTTTATTCCAAAGCATTGGTATTCGTAATATTGGCATCATACCTCGATTTTGATGTAACAGACAGTCAAAACAGCTTCCACACGATACAATTTTATACCAATCAAATTTGTGATTGAATTGGCATTCGAACAAATTTCACGTACACAACTAAATCATCAATTTACATTTAATTTTATTATCTGTGCTGGAGGAACGCTTATAAGAAAGATGGTTAATAATAGTTTTCCTTTGTTTGATTTGTTGTATAGATCGCAAATGGCCAAAATTATGGTCATTCTAGGGTCTACTGGACATAGCATTAATCAACGGTTTTTTCATTCATAAACTTGAGAAAACTACTGTGAAAGACTTCCAACGCTCTGTTACTCAAAAAAGATGTCAGTGAAATATGCCGGTTGTAAAAAATAACGAATCCTGGTCCTTTTAAAAAAAGCGTTAAATTCTATCATATTATTCTAATCTGTGAGACGTACATTTGAGTAACAGGGACATATATAGGCCTACATTTTCAGAAAAAAAGGGGAAGGTGTGTGGTTTGCAGGCTCAAGAAGATTCTGTCGAAAGCTTAAAAGTTCACACTACTATGTATTTGTACGTATGAATGATAAAAAAGAACTGTATTATAGAACACCATTAAGTCAATGTTTCATTGTCAGTTTCTCATTATTAAAAATTATAAGGAAGGTAGCTGACTGGAGGAGAGAGGAGGAGAGAAGAGGGACTGGATGCGGAAGGCGGAGGAGCTGGTGCAATGTACGCCAACATTGGATGAGCCCTATGTCCAGCTGTGGACTAGAATAAATTTTGACTATGCATTTTGAGGTCCTAAAATCGTCAGACAGAAGTTAATAACATTATGATGTATAAAGTTACTGATGATATAAATAATTCCAAGTCTCAGATATTTCTAAGACTTGGACTTTTACTATTGTACTTTTAGGAACAATAAAAGCCTAAAACATTTCTGGGAGATTATTTTTTACCTGCCTGTGAGGGTAAGAATAAATAAGATACAAGTAAACAATATTGTGTGTTAATAGCTAAAGTACAGAAATTTTAAAGAGCCCACCGGTCCCAAGTGGACTAAAACGATTGTCGTGAACAATAGGAAACGTTCCCCCCTCCCAGGAGAATGGGGGGCATGCATAAATCTTCACGGCCGTCCCTCAGGGGATCGGCAGTCTCATGAATGTCAATCAATGGTTAACATTTTGTTTGCATTTAGAAAGGCATTGTTGTTTTATTATCTCGGAAGGAGTGAGTGTGGCTGTATGTAATGAGCTTTGTTCTTTGTGAACTCTTGAACAGTTTATTCTAGAATTTAAAGTTTTATAAGTACCAGACATCTTCAAGACTCTTTATTTAAGACTAACCAGCTCACAAATCATATGGTACTTTTAATTTACAAATATAGGAGTATATCCTACTAATCCCACAAATTTTATAAATGTGAAAGTTTGGAAGGATGTATGGATGTAGGGATGTTTGTTACTCTTTCACGCAAAAACTACTGAACCGATTGCAACGAAACTTGATATGTAGATAGCCGGAGCCCTGGATTAACATATAGGCCACTTTTTATCCCGATATTCTCACGGGATCGGGACTTACGCGGGTGAAACCGCGGGGCGCTGCTAGTATTATAAACGTGAAAGTTTTTGAGGATGTATGGATTTTTATTACTCTTTCACGCAAATACTACTAAACTGATTGCGACGAAACTTGGTATATAGATAGCTGGAGACTTGGATTAACATATAGGCTACTTTTTATCCCGATCTACGCCACCGGATCTTACGCGGGTGAAACCGCGGGGCGCAGCCAGTACTAAATACACTGTTCTACTATCGTGTTAGTGCAAAATGATTATAAAACCGCTCGAACAAATTTTGTACACTTTAAGTTTGTAACTAATCCCACCCACATTTACTTTGCTATAAATCCTTTCCGTTTCAATATTTAGTCTCAATATTCCCATATTTAATTCCCAAAGTGTCCGGTTGGCGACAAAAGTGGCAAGAGTGCCAAGAGTGGCAAAAATTGAGTATTTAATATGCCTCTGCCTACATATACAAGCGTGAGTGTATGTATGTGTTCCTTTTATACAATAAAGGTCTCAAAAAAGATTTTCTCCCACCTGATGTAGTAAGCGCTATCGTTAATTGTCGGTAACATTTGGCGTGTCCCTAAGAAAAAATGGACCAAGTGCGAGTTAAATTGTGGAGAGGGTTCCTTACGATAAATATGTATCTACCATGATTTTTTTCAAATCTATAAATGTACATTATAATAAATCCTTAGAGGTGGCTTGTCTGTCTATTACAAATATAAAAAAAAGTAATAAAAAATTTAATATTTTTTAAAGTTGTGTATATTTGTCTGTTTGGTTGCGCACGCATCACGTAAAAATAACAAAACAAATGTAAGATACCTTTTATACACAAATATTGTATGCAAATCAGTGTAACGTTAAGGTTTTCTTACATCGCATTCGGTTCACTCTCTAAATAGCACTAAGAATTTAAAATGTTAAACGAAAACACCAAACTTTCGGCCTATAGATGTCGCTACATGTATTATTTTTTTTTAACTTTTACTATTTCAAATTAAACAGCAATGCTAAATGTTAATTTATTATGTAAAATCCATGATTTAGTATACTTTTTATATTTTTCACATTCATATTTGATTCTTTTCTATGCTCGATCTATTTTCTTGTGGATATTTATCGTCAAACACAAAAAAAATTAGATGAATTAAACATTAACCGATTCTTTTGTATGTGTCTATTTATTTATACAGGTTTTTAAAGGTATGATTAGTTAATAAGTTTTAAAAATTTTGTACTTCATTTGTAATATTTTCCATGTGTTATTTCTTCCTCGCAGCCAATGGTTATGCGTGAGATTCTCATTCGTCACAGCCTCATAGGGTTACGCCTATTGTTCTACGTATTACCATCCTCTGTTAACCCCTAAAATATAGAATGGGATAATGTTATGTTTACTGACATTGATCAATATTTTGCCGATGTGGAAACATTACACTTTCTTACATACTTTATTGACTAATAAACTATTTTATCGTTTGTAATAAAACAGGTGATATGAGGGAACTACCTGTTTTATGTTGATTTGATAGAGTGTAGCATGTTCTGCGAGCTTCTTATCATCTGTTGTAAATATCGGTAAGTACCGAACTGCCTTGAAGGTTTGCACTTAAGCGGTCTACGATATGACTGTTAAAATTTCATCTTATCTCATTTTTATGGTTCCGTACCCGAAGGGTAACCAACAGGACCCTTTTACTAAGCCTCTGCTGTCCGTCCGTCTGTCTGTCTGTCAGCGGGTTGTATCTCATGATCCGTTATAGGTAGACAGTTGAAATTTTCTCATAATGTGTATTCCTGTTGCCGCTATAACAACAAATATTAAAAGTAAATTAAAAAGTACCTACATATATACCTACACTGGTGCGGAACCCTTCATGCGCGAGTCCGATTCGCACTTGTTCAGATTTTTTTTTGTTTCCAAATATAAGAATCGAGATTTTCGTCACGTTTTAGGTTGTTTTTCCTTATTCCTTATAGGATTATTTAACTCCATTCTGTAAAACTTAAATTAATATAATTAAATAAATAACTATTGAATTCTCAGTTTAAGGATTCTGTGTAACAATACGTATTTATTTATAGAAAAAAAGAAATATAAATTTAATTAGCTATTCCTAAACTGTACTGCAAAAAGAACTAATTATTGGTTTTATTGTTATAAAAACAAAATTATAATCAGTAGACTTACATTTGTATAGAAAGAAATGATAATTTATTTGCAGGTAAATAAAACATTTAACTCAATTCTAAGGATTCCCTATTTAATATATTTTCTATGTGTAAGCCATTGTGGGACAATGTCCCGAAACATTTTTATAATTATATATATTAATTTTCTGATAAATTAATTAAACAACCGTCATGTTATTAACGGATGTTGCGGATAGATAGATCATTATGTTTTCTGTACAGCCGATATACGAAAATACTCATTGGTTGTATATATAGTTCAAATGTTTGCTTAGTTTGATTATAGATAAGTAGGCTTTGAGAGACGCCTGAGGCAATAATCATTTTGATCAATTTTTCTGCTTTGTTGGACGGCTATCTCACTAAACAAACTTCGCATTTGACTAGATATAAATTTTACACAAATATGATGCCCTGGGTAATAATGTAGTCCAGGAAATATGGCCCTGAGAAAATCCTCTGTATTATATATGAACATTATGGGATATTGAATCGGTTTGCTGCCAGATTATACACTTGTTTAACGCTATGGAGGTCCAGATGTTATGTCCTTCCAAAACACGGGGAAAATCCTCCGACCAGGCTTGGTGATAAACCCTAGTAGGCCGAGGCCTATACATAGTAATCGACGCAAAAACTTCCATTGTGCGATGCAGGATCAGTAGCTACTCAGTAGTTTGACTTGTCCTCAATAAATAGCTCTGAAGTATATTTTATACTGAATGTGAATTTCGCCACAATATCTTAAAGTAATTAATAGTGAACTATATCTACCATTTCTTCGAAAACTAATATTTAATGTTTTCTATCAATAAGGAAGCTCTAACGTCATATATAATAGTTTGTATTCCGTATTCAATGCGGCTACAATATTAGTATTAATTTCACGTTTCCCGCAAAGATAATAGAATGAGCTCGAAGTAGACTCGCTATAATTATAAAACGTAAACTAGTGTATGTGCTCAATTCAATTAGCTACTATTCAACTTTATTTATTTTGTTTATACATCGAAAACAGCAAACAAACAGCCTGAAATTTAGCGGTTGCTAACGTATTGCCGATCTATTAGTCAATCTAGTATAATCTACCAGATCTGCATGAACGTAAAACAAAGTCTTCATAGCCGCAATGGTCTGTTGTCTAGGAATTTAAACATATTTTGTGATTCTATTGTGATATTTTGTCTAGGATGGGTGACCATTCTTAACACATTGAGACCCCTCCATGACTCGGAGAGCACGTTAAACCGTCGGTCCCGGGTGCCATACAAACATCTATGGCATTCGTTACGGGTAGGTTGAGCCCTAAAAAGTCCGACAACCTGGTCTAACTACAGAACTTCGATATCGCCTAGTACTTGGGTTGTGGAGGTCTGATGGCAGTCGCTTCACGTAAAATATCAAAGTTCGGCCGTATCGTAGTTAGATTGAAAGCCGACCCCAACTTAGTAGGGAAAAGGCGCGGAGAATGATGATTGTGATATTTTCCAATATTGTAAAGCATATTTTGCTGTAGGGTCAGCAGAGTTTCAAGAGGAGGGGAATAGCACGTTGGTCTTCTGGTGTTAAGATTGCTTATGGTTACCAATAAGCGCTAACCATCAGGTGGGTAAAATTCTTGTTTGAAACCTTTATTATACAAAAATAGGTCAATAAAAAATCAAAGCTGTTGGTTTTAATTGTATTATTTTTGCCAATTTGTATTAATAATGCCACATTAACAGTAATGTGACGGTTGGTGGAACAAAAATATGGAAAATGTGCGGGTGGATCAAGAACCTTGTACCTCACGATCTCGACGACGGAGAGCGTGCACCACTGAACCAGTCAGCCTGTCATCACGGCCAGTGCAACCCGGTTGAAACGTCAGGACATTCAGAGGTAGGTAGGAGTGTAAATACATAATCACATTAACAATGATGTCAATTCCGATTAGTCTTATTAGTTCTAAATCGCGCAAGTGAAGTTGACATGGCGAATTTTTACAGATTATCTCCTTTTTTTATATGAAAACTATTTTATTTTGAGACTCGCTTCTACGCTTTTATTTGACACGTAGAATCAATACACGAAGTCTGCAGTCTGCAGCTTGAACTTCAAGATAATTTGAACGGGAACGCCTTAGCCATTATGAATATATTTGCGCATGAAAATGAATTGTTTTATTGCTACTTCAATATCTCTGAACATTCCTGGTAACATTGCAAAACGAAATAAGTACATTTTTAAGTCTTATAATGTTATAAATGCAAAAAGAAGTCTGTTTATCTGTTGGTGACATTTTCACGTCTAAAGCGCTGAACCAATGTTAATGATTTTTTCAGAAATTTAATAGGGTATAAAAATTTGTATGGTATACCAATAATATCACAAGTTTAGAGATAATTATATCAATAAATCATAGGTAAACAATATTTATTTCTTACCAAAAGTATAGATATATGTTTGGTAAGAAATAAATTTTGTTTTACGTGTTTGACCAATCAAGATACAATAAGGGATGATTCAATTTTTTTTTTGGCATTGTACCTACTGACCTAAAGTACCCAACTAATTTTACCCAGACGAAGTCACAGGCACCAGCTAGTATGTGTCTATGCGTACAGAAGTAAATGTATTAGTAATATGTAAGTATGTTTATCAGCAATCTGGTAACCATAGTAGGCTCCGCCTAGTCTGGGATCAGAGTACGCTTCTATTGAACCTAAAGGCTGAAAAGAGCTGAATAAAGAAGGTTTTTCAATAAACGGAGCTGCCGTAAAACTCACAAAATGTACATATATAAACATGTATATAATGCTAAAAACACTATCTTAGAATTTAAGATAGATACACCCTTGCTCCCACATCAAACGAAAGCTTGAATAAAAAAGATGAGCTGAGCTGTGAATTATGTAAGTGTAAATATGCCGAGTTTTAGCTTCGGTAGATCTCACATTAGGATTGTGCCGAGCTAAGAACCTTGTCTAATGCGCCGTGAAATGGAATGCCTAAGGCCGAAGTCTGCAGTCGTCTTAGTCTTAAGTCGGGTCGTGTTTTAAAAAAAACAAGGACACGAATGTCAATCGCGGTGACTACACATATGGTCTTACACATACAGTTATTTATGTTGGCACTTAAATATCTAACTTGTTTTTTTATCTAACATTATTGATATTATTTGTATGTAAAATATGAATATAATTATAATATAGAGTTTTATAGAATAATATAGATATTTAAATGTTCGTATTGTAATTGGGGCCTGCGAGAATATCAGCGTTGCAGAGCGATTGTTACTTGATCTTCAATACCACCCTAGGTGTTAAGACGTATGTTTATTATTATGTAGAAGATACAAATAAAATATTTTTCTTTCTTTCTTTCAAATAAAGTATCTTTGGGTGGTAGATAATATAATTTAAAAGAATAGCGTCTTACTTCACTAGGAATATTTACTAGTGAAGTAAGATGCAGTACTCGACTTTGTCTTACACTGTGAGCCGGTTTTGAGGTTGACTTACTCAAGAAGTTAGCAAAACAAACGTAATATTATTTCAATCTCATCAAAGATAAAGACTAAATTAGTTATATATTTTGTTTTGTTTACTAGGCTAAAGGTCAAGTAAAGGTAAAGGACTCCTAGATGTAGATCTAGGAGTAGTTTATTTAAGTACTTTTGCCTCCTGTGGCCGCATCGTAGTGGGCCTAGCTGAATAAGCTATAATAAATAATACATCTGGTATCCATATTTATTGTTATTATACACTTTCATTCCCATCCCTTGTATAATTGGCACTCCACCACTGTGCGGTTCTCCAGAAACTTTTTGCCTCGCACAACCAATCTGTCGAACAAAACCCCCAGTCAGATGGACGGACGAAGGTAGCTGGGACGGACTGGATGCGGAACCCTTATATCCAACAGTGGAGTGCAATAGGCTAATCGATAGATAGATTGATAGTGCCTTTTGGGAGGTTTTGAAGATTTTATTACTGTGCATTTATTAAAGTTCAAGAAACTGTTTGCCTCGCACAACCAACCTAGGGAACAAATTGTCGCACCGATGCGACCTTCGAACCTTCAAGAAAAGAGCGTAACTACCTCAAAGTCCAGCAAAGCGCTTGTAACTCTTGAGTTGCAGGTGTCGATGGGCGGAGGTAGTCATTTACCATCAGGTGATCCGTCTGCTCGTTTGCCCCCTAGCATGGCATATTTGCAAATTTCCGCTTTGACAGTATTTTAACCTTAAAAACTACTCGTAAGTTGCTTTTTTTATTATCTAATATGAGATTATAAAATAAGTTTGAATAATTTCAAAAACATTATGCGATACGGTAACCGCATGCCATTAAATGATGGCGTTTTGGTATGTTGAATTTATTTAGGAATATATAAGTATGTTTATAAGTAGTCTGGTTACCATTTTCCAGGCTGTGCCTAGTTTGGTATCAGACGACTGTGTATGATGTGACAAGTTATTATTAAAAACCGGTTGTCTGTAAAGTCGGTTTACTGACGTTAGTTGAACGTGACAACGTCATAGGAACGCTTCAGAGCGAGGTAACGCCGCATGAGTCATGTTTTTTCGTACGTGCAGCCGGCTCTCCCTCGAGTTGTTGTTTCAAAGTCTCTTGACCCCGGAGTCAAAAAATTAAAGAAACATTTTGTGTGAACGGTTTGGCATTGGTACGTACAAGAGGAATTTCTCCAGAGACCGGCCACGGCGGTGCATCGCTATCGAACGAGCTACGATTGTAAATAGGATTCTAGGGAAAGGACACTATCGATAGAATTGCTGATACTTTATCGATTTTTATTGTAATTTTGTGTTTAATTATCAGTGATTTAATATTTTTGTTGTAACTTTCCATGAAGAGAGAGGTTCGTTCTTCCCTATTGATTTGAGAGGAGATCCCGCAATGTCTATTAAGTATAATAAGAATCAAGCGGATTAGTCATACAACTAAGGTAACAAATAAGCACATAGACCGCCTCATGTATGGGAGTTATCAGTACTTTTGACTCGAGGCATCAATGTAGTCACTCGATTATTAATCCTATCAAATCATGAATCAGTGTTAGCGGCTTTCGTGCTTAACAGCAAAAATCGAACGACCTTCTTATTCAAACTATAAAAAAAACTTGTAGGATTATTTTTGGTATAGTGGCTAAACAAACAGACGGCTCACCTCGTGGTAAGTGACTACCGCCGCTCATGTTCACCTGCAACTCAAGAGTCACACGTGCGTTGCCATCCTTTGGGGTGAGAGTAATCTCTTTTCTTAAAGGTTTGCATATCATATCAGGGAGGAAATACCACAGGCGACTTTTTTTTTCACAGATTGGTTGTGAGAGGCAAAAAGTTTCTTGAACTTTAATAAATGTACTAGTAATAAAATTTACGAGACCGCCCAAAAGCACAATCAACCAATCTATTAATTAGCTTATTTCAGTCTACTGTTGGATATAGGCCTTCCCCGTCCAATCCATCCCAGCTACCTTCTTCAGTTTGTCCTTCCATCTGACTGGGGAGTTTCAGGGGGGATTAAGGCACACTTAATTTTAATGATTACACGTACTTTTATGCGCTTTACTACGCACTCATTTTTTCTATAACACTAAGCTAGAAAAAGAAGCATTGTTAAACAGTAGTCAAAACTGAAGTATTATCGATAAAAATGTTGTCCAACCCTATCGTTCTCCATTTGTACTGCACCGATTTCTTTCAAGAATTCAGGTAACAGCCTAATGTTTATAAGAACAAATAGAACAGTACAGTTGTTTATTGTACGTCTTGCTTACACAACAATTACGAGAGAAAATTCCAGAGATGTTCTGAGAAATTAGCTTTCACAATGTTGCCCAAAGATAAAACAGGAAATAAATTAGATCAAGCTTCATTTAGTTTTTGTACTAACTTTTAAACTTTTGCGTTCCAGGACATAATTGTGTATTTATACGAGAATTAACGCGATCGAAAAATAGATATTGCGTACTTCTGTTTGAATGTATCGTGAATGCGTTAATGCCCGTAAATATACATATTTTAGTCTAAATGTTAAATAAATTTTAAATATGGTGTTAAAAACTAACTAGTGCTTGCGTAGAGGACGAAATTCGACCGTAATGAGGGTATTCGATATTTTTGTGACACCAGAGGTCGCTACGTACGGTCTAAACAACTATCAAAATCGATAAATTATACTGAATTTTATGACAGTAAAACTTTTTACCGAAAATTTATCGTATTTGCACTCTATTACAATATAATTATATGGATTACGACAAAGAAAAGTAGTAGAACTACAGATTGAGCACCAACGCGGGGGTGCAAATTCACTAGTACGAAGGAAAAACTTATTGAAAGGTAACTTAGCTGCCCTTTATTTGTTTTAAATTCTTTAAGTATTTTTTTTTTTTTTATTGTTTTATAAATAAAAATATCAGGTTTGTGAAGTCTCAATTTAATAATAAGTATAGATTGTTTGGTCCAGGAACCCTCGTGGGCTTCCCCAGAACATCCCACCAAAGTTTTATCACAATCTGATCAATGGTTTCGGAACGCATACAGGACAACAAACAAACATTGATTTTTATTTATTTTATTCTTTTAATTGTACGAAATATCACTGGTAATATAATTTTATATTTTTGGCTAAAAAACTGTGAGTGAAACAACAACTTCAAACCAAATATGAATACTAATTGTAACCTACCAATTGAGACTAATTATAATTAGGACCTCCGGTAACCTCACTCACTCGTTGAAAAACAATGCAACATTGCTTCACTGCCGGTTTTCTGTGAGGCCGTGGTATCACTCCGGTCGAGCCGAAGCATGGCTCTCACACGAAAGTGATGAGTGAAGATCGGTGATTAGAGCACTGAAACAATCGATCGTCAGTTACGTAGTTAAGGCATGATGGCGTTACTAATAAACAAACTCACAACCCTGTAATTTATAGTTAGAATTTTCTACTGACAACAAGATTTGCTGCTGTCCAGGGCACCAAATTTCCTCGTACTGAATTCCCACTCGATGACATTCCTACCTTTTAATAAAGGTTTCATTGTATATCAGCCACTTTGGGAATTATTAATCGAAGCTCTTCAAACGGAATACTGCGAGTTTTGAATTGTAAATTATATGTTTGAGGGCTTTTATTACAGTGACTGTGGACAGAAGTGAATCAAAGAATGGCTTCCGACTTATTATTACAGTGGTATTTATGTAGGTACATGTTCGACACGCCGAACGGTAACAAACCATACCGTGATTGAGAAAGATAGCACAACGCCATCTATGGAGGATCTACAAAAATTTATAATAAGATCAATCAATTGATTCATTTGGTTTTGTGTTTATAATAAACAGTACACAATAAAAAGAAAAGTACATAGGTACATATTTTATTTACAAACTGGTTAATGTTTAAAGTCATCGTGTCGCCTAGTGTTGGGAATGTGATTCCCACACGTTCAACAAATTGTGTACGTTTTACACAACACGATACAATTGTAGTTTTTAGTTGACGTAAAACTTCTTTAGAATCGTTGTGATTAAAATTCGATATAACAAAAAACTAAACTAAAAAGAGACAAACAAGACTAATATTCATGAATAGGATTTAGCCTGCGAGAGAATGAGATAGAATACAAGTATACAGTGTTTCCTATAATCTTTGAAAACAGAGAAACATATTCATAAATAGGATATAGCCTGCGAAAGAATGAGATATATTATAAGTACACAGTGTTTCCTATAATCTTTGTCTTTGCGCCTGCTACTACGAAGCATTCAGAAAATGCGTCATTGTCAACGTGGTGTCATTTTTGTGCATTTGCGTAGATATTAATGAGACCAATAACTTTTATATAAATTTAATAACATATGTAAATTATTTGTATTGATTTTACTTTTTATTTCTCATTCTCTCGTAGGCTACTTTTCTGAAGTTTCACTTCTGCCGTGTGTGATTTTTTTTTTTCTTTTTTGTTGCACACACACACTTTTTTATTGTTTGTTTAAATCAGCTAATCTCTGGAACTACCAATCAGATTTGAAGATTATGCATTGAGGGAAATTATAGGTAACATCACGCTACGACCCAGATCGCAGGTGTAATTGCTGGCAAAGGCTAGTTCTTATAATATAATGTATCAATATCAAATAATCTCGGTTTTATTTATAACTATATTGCTTTTAAACTAACGGTTATTTCAAATGTAATCTGTTTACCAAAATTTAAAACATACTTAACCAATTTAGAACGCGTGAATAACACGATATTACATAATAAATACGTATTATCTAAGCTCGATAACCCTCATCAAAGTACTACACTACGCCACGCTCCCAAAAAATATCCAGGCAACTTACAATTCGTCCATCATTCTCTTATTGCTTTATTACTTAAGGTGCAATAACATAACGTAACTATTTACAACACCATAAAACGTATTTATAAAATGTCTATTCGATGGTAAACAAACTCTATAATCTCCCATAACAGCCTATCAAAATTATAGCCTTTTGAGAGGCAATAAATAATAAAAAATACAAATAAAATGTTGTTTATACAAGTTTTAAAGAACAGATAAGCTCTGAATACGAAAATTTTATTATTTTAGTGCATGGTAGTGTTCCAGCCAAGTTTCAATCAAAGTACAATATGAATTACTTTTTATTATGAAGTTAGTTTGAAGTTTTATTATTACTAGGGATCGCCCAGCAGTTGACATTCCACCGATTTGAATGCCTTGTTTTATTTCGGTGACTAGTATAACTTGAACTGTCATTGTGTAGACTTTATGTAGCCGTTTTGACATAGCTTTTAACTTTATAGCTCAAATTCCAGGATAACAGAGGTGAGGTGAGAATTACAATCCAGGAATCAAAACTAGTGTTCCACCAAATGCCCAAAGAGTTTACGTCAATATTTCTCGTTACAATTATTTCTCGGAACTGAACCACCCGCAGGACCATACAATTGGTACTTTTAAATATATGAAACTGAGTGTAAGCTATTGTATGTGTTACCTTACTTACATAGTAAAATTAATAGCTCTATCTTTGAACTTAATGAAAACCGCAAACCGAGTGAAGATTAAATTGAGAATAGAGGCCCAATAACTTGTATTAAACGGAGAACAGTGTGAATTCAGATGAAAGGTGATAATAGATGAATATTAATAATATACCTACTGCTGACGTGGGAGACCTATGCTTCGGTACGTATGGGTCGGTTCGACCGGAGTGATACCACGGCCTCACAGAAAACCGGCAGTGAAGCAATGCTTGCATCGCTTTTCACCAAGAGAGTGAGGTTACCGGAGGCCCAAACCCTCCCCCCCTCTCCCACTCTTCCCCTACTCCCACTTTAAAGGCCGGGAACGTACTTGTGACTTTTGAGTTGCAGGTGCCAATGGGCAGTGGTAGTCATTTACCATCAGGTGACCATTCTGTTCGTTTGCCCCTATACCATAAAAAAAGATATAAGTAAATAAAAAAAAATCTACCGTAAAAATACAAAAGCAAATTTTTTATGATGAAAGTTGTGAAAGAATACGGAGAGGGATATGGACAAGGAATGAGTTTAAAGAGTTGACCTAGTGGTTAGTGACCCTGACTGCTATGCCATAGGTCGTGGGTTCGATCCCCACCCGGGTCTGGGTGTTCTTTGTGTCCGTTCTTCGTATGTTTGTAAAGCCCCCCGCGACACAGGATTAATTCCTAATGCGGGACTTGTCTTTTTTAATAAAAAAAAAATATATTGGTTCGGGTATAGTCTATGAAAATATGTAGAAAGTCTCCTGGCAAAGCAATTTATTTTAAATTAAAAGTTTAGGTCCGAATACAACATTATCAACAATCATCAATTTGCCATAGACCTCTTCCAATGTCCCGGGTAGCACCCTGTCCTCCGCTTTCTGCATCCAGACTGGATCCCAGCTACTTATAAATACACAAGAAAAGACAAGGCAAGAACGATGACTACCGAGAGATGGACTTTTTGACACTTACGGCATATTTCTGCTTGTTCTTGCGAAATTCGAAAATTAAAAAGTTTTTCTTATGGAACTCTGAATTTTATTTTAGTTTAACTAAAATGACACGCCATTAAGGAAGGTCGCCCACGGCGAGTTTTTGCAGAGTTTCAGTAGCTCTTTTCAATAACGCGAGTCTGCATCGCTACTCTTGGTAGTTTGTCGCGTTTGCAACACGCGACAGCATCGATGCAAACCTGCTACTGTGTTGGTTTCGCATCGCTACTAACGCGCGGATGGAACATGCAATCTGAAAGAAACATAAATCTAAGTGGTTTAGAACGACGGAGAAGAAGAAAAAGACTAACGCGTGACTGTATCAAATCCAACGCGTGACTTTTTTCAGAACGTGATCAACGGACTCGTTGATCACGTTCCGAATCTTGCAATTGCAGACTCCTGTATCGATACGGAAGCGCGACTACATCGCGATGGACGTGGGCGAAAGTGCACTGCCAGCGAAAGCATCGCGACTGTATCGCTGCATTTTCTGCAAAAAGTCGCCGTCCCTAAATAATATGAACTTGGCCTACATTAATATAAAAAAAATCAAATCGTTTTTAAAATAGATTAGTACCCATACGGTACGGTAAAACAATTTTCACAAAATCATTTTAAATTTATAAGGCCATAAATCTGCGACAGGGTGACGTACTAAGTTATAATGATGTGTAATGGTTGGCTCGAGACACACGGTTGTAGTGAATAACGAGCATAATAAGTAAAAGAAAAATTAAAAGTTATTTCTATGTTTTAGTGTTACAACTTGCTCTTCCTCAGAAGAACTTAGATATAATTAAAGTTTAATGTGAACAATATAAACATTATTACATTTATAAATGTCTTTATGTGACATTTAAATTATTTTGCACGAATAGATTTATTAATAATTGTTCTAATATTATTTTTTATTCCCTTTGCATATACATATCATCATCCTCCGCGCCTTTTCCCAACTAAGTTTTGGGGTCGGCTTTCAGCCTAACTACGAAACGGCCAAACTTATATATTTTACGTGAAGCGACTGCCATCAGACCTCCTCAACCCAAGTACTAGACGATAGACGTTGCTGTGCAACTGTGCATATACATATGCCTACATTAAAATAATTAACTGTGATTTATCCACGCTAAACTGTCTAATAGGCAAAGAGCTGCTGCATCGAAGCAAGGTAAATCTGAATAGCAATTCTGTTATTCCAATAATCCGATTTGAATACGTCTCACTAGGCAGAACTTACTGAATGTCCTGAACTTTGTAATGTAAACTTTATATTGTATGATGTCAAACTACCTAGAATTACTGGGCATAATAAAATTATGTCTAGGAGTTTTTACTTTGAGTTGGAATTGAACCTTCTTGATTGCTAAGTATTCCAACGCTTTATCAACTAAACTATAACCCCTAGTGAGTGAGCCATCAATCAGTTGATTAATTTCTTTCAACACCGAACAAGTTGACGAGCATGTGTATCACTTACTCGTCAAAATGTTCGGCATTGTATCACCACTGTTAGGCCCGTGTTAACAAGGAGTTTGTACATAAATCAAACATGAGGCATAATTAAATGTTAAATCACTTTTATTCACACGGTAAATCATGGCACATGGGAAAGTTTATGTAAAAGAGGTAGGCGTTGATAAGTGTTATCTATCACCATATTTTAGCTGTTATCTGAATAAAACATGTTCCTTCCTTCAACTGGGAAACGATTGAACTGCAAAAAGTGAGTTAACCCTTAGGAAAAAGTATAAAGGGTAAAACGAAGCGGAGAAGGAGAATTTAGCGTGAATGATTTATACATGTATATGCAATACGGGTCAGCACAACTGTTAGAAAATTGGTTAGTGTTTTAAGTAATATTGGATCCTTAAGTATTCATCAGTGCGTAAGAAACCAGAACAAAAGACAAAAGAGAAGGACAGAAAGCTTACTGAAAACGCCTAATAAAATTACGACTTATGTAACTACGAAATAATGTGATTTCCACCTTGCACGTCATTTCAAATCCGCTTGTAACATCATTATATTACTATTTATAACTTTTTTGATTGCTGATTGAGGTTATCACGCGTCACTAATACCAAACGTATTGACCAAGATCCCAGGGCCGCCAGACCTTCCTTATTTTCTGACAAACAAAATGTGTCCTATTGAATAGTATTAGTTTAGACTCTGAAGGAACTCAGAATTTAACAAAAGTGACTAATTATTGTAATAAGACATGTAACTTTAGCACCTGGTACCGGATAATGGGCCGTCGCTCCAAGCTACCAGGTATGTATACATTCAGATTCTCTACTAGTACCACTCAATGCGACACATTTTATTTGTCAGAAAATAAGTAAGGTCTGGTGGCCCTGGGATCTTTGTCTAGTATACACACCCTTGGGGAAGTGCGACATGTACGTACAGCATTAAAATGAGCCACAAGAAACATAATGCATTTAGTTTGATGATTAAAACGTTAAACGTTAAAATTATCATGAAGTCATCCTTTCAACGCCATTCAGCGATCCCAAAAAATAAACAAATAAATACTTAAATAGATATCAACCACAGTTTAGCCAACGATCTATTAATAATCAATACGTAACATGTGGCTTACTCTAAACTGACTTAGTGTAGCGCATTCAAAACTTGCTCAACTTTCATTGTTCCCGTATTTCGGAATATTTCGAGGTAACCGCAAACTTAGAACGCTAATTAAAGAGTTAACAAAGTCACTACTCAGTTTGTGACAATGCTATGATTGGAAATCCACCCGCCAGCTACTTTGAATGACTGGTTTGTTCACATTGAAAAGGCCTGTGGAAGAATGGGTGTACCTTATGTTCCTCGAAAACAGCAACGCCGATCAAGATGACCAGGTAATCGCGCCTGGCGGACCCCGGCTCAACGGTTGATGCTGAGAAAAGTATACTAATCGGCGGCAGAACTTTCGTTGCGCGATACACGATCAGTAGTTACCATGTAGTTCGGCTTGTCTTCGTTAGATGGCGTTAAAGTATGTATTAATGTATGAAGGTGGAGGACATCACAGATCAATGTTTTTATAATTAATTGACTAGGATAGACAAGCATACATTTTGTTTTTTGTATGTTGAATAAAAAAAAATAGGCAGTCATGGGACTGCCGACAGAAGTAAAAATAAATACTTATGGTAAATATTGTAAAAAGTCGAAATTAAAATTGCGTCATCTGTGAAATTTGCCTTAACTAATATATACATAATTAGTATTTATCAAACTACAGTAGGATCGCGCAGAATCCACAGATGGCGTAAAAATATTTTTTTAAATATGATAGTCGGACACATTTTCGATCAGGGTCACGAGTCCTGACGCGAGTTTAACATTTTTTACCTATCCCAAAAAGTGCACAACGCCGCTCAAGAAGTTTTCACCTCAAAAATAAACTCAAAAAATTCACAATTGGTAAATGGAATTATCACCAAAAAACAATGTTAATGAGTATAATGATGTACTGATGAAAAAACAAGCAAACCTCGTATCCGTTTAAGACTCATCGCAGATAGTGGCTCACTGACCCACTGGTTAAGTTTTATTAATTCAACTTATTACCCGAGTGATGATCCCCTAAACCCTCGCAACACCAGTCCCCCCTTTCAAAAAGCTCTGCCAACTCTATTCCCTGGTAGAAGAAAACAACACTTGGCTACTACTTACTATTACCTACTATCTAACCTCAATCTTAAACAGTGAGGAGTTGAGACAAACATACAGAAATGTGCTGAAAACCAGACAAAACAAATTATTTTGAATTTTACAGATGAGTCGTCAGATTTGCAAGTCTTGCACAAGCAGAGGCAATATTGATTTCATTGGTTAATACTTTTGGTAGCAATTACAAAATAACTTAGACTATTCGTGTCTAACATTTATTTTCCATACAATTACTCATCCCTGCTGAATTTAAACCATTGCATAGTGTTCGCCATGTAAGCCCACCATTCAATTACCGTGCCCCAATATTCAAAGTTAGAGGTCTGTTCGGAACAAACGTTGTAATTGGTACATTAGAGTTAATTACTAAAAATGTACCGGCAGTATGAAGCAACATGGTGGGTCGAGGTATTTAGCTGAATTAAAAATGATAATTAGTAGTATGGGCCTTTATCTAATTTTTTCAAAGCTAAATGAGAGTACGCGCCGACTAAATAGGCCCCAAGCCCTGACATCTACCATCATCAAAATATATATCAGCGTCATCCTAGTGAAGATAAGCCAAACTATGTAGGAACAACTGATCCTGCACCTCGTAATGAAATTTAATTTTAAATAATTTATATAAAAGTTATCCCTCAAATTAACACAGGTGTGTTAAATAATTAATATAAATTAATTAACTAACGAATTTTAAAACGCAAATGCACAAAAATGACACCACGTTGACATTGACACATTTTCTGAAAGGTTCGTAGTACGCAGGTGCAAGGACAAAGATTATAGGAAACACTGTATACTTGTATTCTATTTTATTCTCTCGCAGGCTCAATCCTATTTATGAATGTTTGTCTCTTTTTAGTGTGAGTTTTTTGTTTCTCATAAACGGACACGGTGACGAGCACCGTCCACTTACCATGACACTGTTATGAGATATAATACACACTGTTATAAGACTTCAAAGTTAATTTAAATAGAATACAACCACGATGGATAATCGTAGTATAAATTTTCATCGTGTCATACTAGGATTAAAATTGCATATATCTCAAAAATAATTCTAAATCATTTCATTTTTTTATTGTGTAATGGAATAGGCGTTTGTCTTCGAACTTGCCTGATGGAAACTGACGATGTAGACGAAGATGGTACATGCCTATCCAAGAGAAACCTATTCACCCTACACTTGAACGTTCCAGAATTATAATTGACTGGAAAAATATATACCTACTATAAATCTATTCAAATTCAAATTTATTTATTTGCATAAAGTTGGTAGTTGCATGAGGAAATAACAATTACAAGCAAAGTATACGACGGAGTATATCACTGTTTACTGTACAACGGAATAAAAGTTATGATAACTGTGTTGCTAATATATTTTTATCGCTCCAATTTCGTTTCAAGTTGTACGCAAATTAGAGGGCCCGGTGCGCGGGGTGTAATAAAAATTAGTAGTAATTAGAACTGGTAAGGAATGTTCAACAAAACGTTCTTTGTTTTCTTACATTTTATAACATGTTATAGAAATATATAAGCAATGGTTAAGGGTAGTTGGCTTCCGTGAATAACTTAATACACTAACAAATTTAAGGAAATACCAGAGGTTTTATTCAAAAACCTTATTTTTTGTATGATATGAACTCGAAAATTAAGCATAAAGTATGAAGTTTTGTAAGACCGACATTAATGAAACTATACTCGTACACATTAAGATAATAATAATCCTACTAATATTATAAACATGAAAGTTTGTGAGGATGTATGGATGTATAGATGTATGGATGTGTGGATGTATGGATGTATGGATGTATGGATGTATGGATGTATGGATGTATGGATGTATGGATGTATGGATGTTTGTTACTCTTTCACGCCAAAACTACTGAACCGATTGCGATGAAACTTGGTATGTAGATAACTGGAGACATGGATTAACATATAGGCTTTTTATCCCGAAATTCCCACGGGACTTACGCGGGTGAAACCGCGGGGCGCTGCTAGTAAGATATAAAATGAAGTACCTATTTGGATTTGGCCAACGAGGTAGTCGACTTGTGGGATGTGGATTCGGCAATCATTGTGCCGATAGTCATATCAGTCTATGGGTTGATTGCAAAGAGCCTCGACCAACACCTTCAGAGGCTCACGTTGGGCAGCTGAATTAAGAGCCTGATGCAGAAGGCGGTCCTTCTCGACACGGCACGTATTCTGAGGAGGTTTCTGTCTCTGGAACCCTAAATACCAATAGCTTGGTCTCTATACCCGATACCGGTGGGACACTATTTTTTTTATTTTTAAATATATATTTTTTTATAAAATAATGTATTTAAAAATGTAATTTATAGTTTTTATAGATGTTAATAAAGACAATAATAATAACTTGACACATCTAACACACAGCCGTCTGATCCCAAACTAAGCAGAGCCTGTAGCCCTGTACTATGGTAACCAGACTGCTCATAAACATACTTATATATTTCTAAATACATACATATTATAGATAAATTACACCCAGACACAGAACAAACGATCGTGCTCATCACACAATGATATGTCCTGGGTGGGAACCTAACCCACGACCTCTGGCTTAGCAGTCAGGATCACTAACCACTAGACCAACAGGCCATGGCCATGTTTAGATATTCATGGAATATTCGGATCTGCAACCATGTGCAATTTTTTTGTAGATAAAATCTTTTTAACAAAAAATTAAACCGACGAAAAGAACTAAAAAGCAAAAAATAAATAAACTTTAAGTCTTAAGTATTGAGCTTATTTACATAAACTATCTAATTTTATATAAACTTATTTTGAGTCGGCGCCAAACAACAAACTGATTAATTATCAAAATTTTATTTGGCGCCGACTTAAGGTTTATTTATTTTTTGCTTTTTAGTTCTTTTCGTCGGTTTAATTTTTTGTTTAAAAGATTTTATTTTATGGTTTTTTTCATCATCATGATGATGATGATGAAAAATGATGATGATTTCTAAACGCAATACCTGATAAAGTAATGAAAAGTAAACGGAAACACTATTCGTTCCTACAATTTTCGAGGGTTTCTCTCAATTTTTTCAGGATCCCATCATCAGATCCTGACTTCCTTGACATGGGACCACCCTTGAGGTATACCCTATCTAACAAAAAAAGAATAATCGGAATCGGAATCGGAAAAATAACGGAGTGAGGGCTGAACAGACATAAAAAAAAAAAAATATATATATATATTATACGGTCGAATTGAGAACCTCCTTTTTTTTCGTCGGTTAAAAATGAATGTCATCATTTGGATAAATAGCAACTTCAGCTAAATGAATGAAGTTCAAAATAAATCGCTCGGCAACACGTTACTAAAATACTAAATTACCAACGCTTACGCTCAAAACTGATATGTACCTAATAATAACGCTTGCGAGCCTTCTTTACAGCGAATGTCTTTGATTGATATTTGATTGATATACGCTTACAGTTTAGGAGTTTAGTCATTTCCGCGATTTCAATTTTTTAGGTACTTACTAGGTGTCGCGTGTCAAAAATATTTTCGTAACATAACAGCTGTTTTGGAAACAATAATCATAATCTAAAGGCACATAGTTACCCTCTCAAAAAATATTATTACGTAAACACTATCCTAACTAATAATATTATAAACTAGCAACCCGCCCCAGCTTCGCACGGGTACGAAGTAACTTTTATCTTATCTGTGGCACGTGTAGCAGATTATATTGATTTTTTTTCCGACAACTTCAACAATCGTTGTCATATTTCAGCCATTTTATGCGGCGGGATATTGTTTTATAACATGTAGTGATGAAACAGTGAGACAAATTTATATACACCGTAAGGGGTAAAATTACTTGTTCGAGAGATTGTTTATTTGATTGATAAAATCTACATGAACGCAACCGAAACCGCGGGCAATAGCTAGCCTTATAGCTAACTAACAACTATTCTTTCCAACTGTTAGTATAGATTCCTTGCTGTACTTCATACACTTAATCATTTCTCTTAACTCTGGCTGTCATAATATAGCAATCAATCATTCTATTTTAAAGCTTCAACCAAAAACTATTTAAATTTAAACTAATATTTATCAGTTAAATTTAAACTGACTAATTAACAGATGTTAGCCGTCCACTGAACAGTTTATGACACCGTTAATTGGTCGAGGACAGATGTACCACAGTTCACCTTAGGTACATTTGAAGTGTTAGAATTGAATTTCACTGTTTACAAGAATAGCATTAGGGGGTTAAGATAATTTGATAGATTTTGACAATGAATAATGATAGATTGTTTTTAATTAAGTGATATACTAAAATATATGATGTATACATATTGGTGAAAGGGCGACGATAATTGTTTTACCGTAAAGCGTAGTGAGCGCTGCATATTTTATCAACACGCCGATAAATAAAACCAGTGGAATCCAATAATGTTTATTGTAAGTCTGGAAGTAAGTTCTTACACACATAATAATATATAATATATACACACAAACACACAAACGTCTTTCTGTGAATACTTATCAATTTAAAAAAGTCAGTTCATCATAAAATGCGAGATTAAGGATTTATAGTCATTTGATTCATTTGACGCTACGCAATGTAAGCTTAACAACCGTAGGTGTTATTTTTGTGCGGTACTTTGAATGACCTTCAACGCTCGGCGCCGTCGTGATTGCATAAAATGTTAGATTGATTACATTGCAGTTTTTGACCGTATGTGGTATTTATTGATTTCTTTTTAGTAAAATGTTCTGTTTACTTATTAATTTATAATTATACTTTTTTTTTCTTTTTTTTCCGGCAGAAAATTATGACGATTTGCGACTCAGAATGATGGTCTGAATACACTATTTCAGGATTCGGTAGGGTGTCACTTCCTGTATACACTTACTCACATATCGCACACCTAGATCTAAACAGGTAAGTATTAACTCAAAACTCGAAAAAGTACTGTTCTTTATAGATTTATGCTTTTTATATGTAGCTAGAAGAAAAATATTGTAGGAATGTTGTGTTTTAATCTTTTAAAACACAACATTCCTACAATGGAATGTTGTGTTTTTAAGGCTGAAAATTGGATTTTTGTAGTCATTTCCCTATTGCTTGCTTATTTTGAGCAGAGCCCTTGTTGGTGAATTTAGCGTCTAGCGTCGAGTAGTGGTGATATTTAAAATCTGTTTAATTGGTCGGTGGGTATTTAAATAAGGAATTCAATGGTGTGCATACTTAATTGTTTCTTCCAACTATAAGGTGGAAAGCCTGAGATGTTTATTTTTTTAACTGTGCATACATTATGTCTTTAATTTATTAACTTTAATTTTACCTGTTCGGAGGTGGCATTGATTGCACGATACTTGCGTTACGTATTCAACTATTTAGGCTGTTATTTACACTACAATAAAACATAGGTACATACCTATATTTCTACATGTGTATACTTGCGAATAAAAGAATAAATAAGGATATTAAATCTTGAAATTATATGGTAATAGATCAAAAGGATGACAGTGGTATTTAAAACACGGTATGAAGTCTTGACCGATGATACATCAAGATCATTGAGAGTATGGAATATTTCTGATGTACGTATGTTGTCGCCACATTAAAAACTCTTATTTATGTTATTAAAAATAGGGCCAAACTATAATAGATGATAACACAGTTCACTATTTAATAAAAATAAGTTAATAGATATTATTTTGACTGGTTACACCGGTAACGCAATACTATTGGTCGATGGATAAATATTAACAAATTGTGGGATTATATAAGGGTAGGAATATGTTTAGAACGATTGACTTGAGTGCAAACAGAGGTACGAACAACTTGGCAGTTGCTGTTAGTTAGTGATTTTCATAGTTTATATCAGTAGTTTTGAGACTGTTTCTAACACGTATGTATGTTCCTAATTCCAATATGGATATTTTGAGTCTTATATGTTTAAAATCAGTAGTTTCAGGGTAGTTATGAGTGCCCTATACGTTTGCGTGTGACCGAAGTTTACATCTCCAACTGCTAATGCTGTCCCAACTGAGAGAGTAAGATTGGAGAAGAATCTACTTCGCTTTTTATTTTTAACCTCCGACGCTAAAAAGGAGGGGTATTACAAGTTTAATTTTAATTTAGTTTTTTTTTGTTTGAAAAGTGACTCGTTCGAGATCGTACTTAGAAGGGACTTTCTAGAAAATCATCAACTCTTTTCTTATCTTTCATAGGATTTTTGTCAGGAACAATTTATATAGGTATATAAGGTTGCCTGGAAGATATTGCTTAACTAGCGATAAGGCCGCCCATTGTGCTTTTTTTGGTGTACAATAAAGAGTATTTATTATTATTTTAATTTTTTATTTATATTGGTTACTGAAATTCAAGAATAAAGGTGTCGGAAGACTTTCACAAGAACTTTTTAAAAGAACATGTTTTTGCAAACAGCTGTTGTACTGTCTAGGTCTGTCTGTTTGTCTCGGCAAGTGCGGTTGTAAAAATGGTGTTTTACAGCATTGCCCACTCCGGAAATTTGTCTACTACGTGTAATTACACCAATCAAGGGATAACATTTGGATAACTTTCATCGGTAAGTGTTTTATTTTGGTTTTATTGATGTTTTTGATAAAAGTACATTTTAAAACATAACTCAACCAATAAATAGTACGACTGGCATAATTTGGGGCTTTATTTCTACCTATTACTTACATTGCCCGTTGTGTTGGATGCTATCCGACTGTTTGGTTTTACAAAAAGAAATGTATAACCCAATGAATAATAGTGTTGGCTTTATCATTTCTAGTGGCACGGTCACAGAGAATCGTCGCGAGCTAGAGATGTGCTAAACGATATTATGATACCTACAGTAGTACGCACAAACTGTACATTTTACATTAAAAGATAAAAATAAAACATGAAAAATTGTTTTCTTAAGGGAATATATTATTTTATTGGTTTTTTTCGTTTATTTTAGATTCCCTACGGGAATGTAGGTACGTAAGACAAGTGGATATAACTTATTTGTTGATTGATTTGTTGGATTCATTTTACGGAGGATGACTTCAATATATCAACAAAACGACGTACTCTGTTAAATCTGCAGTACCTACAAATAACATAATAAAGTTGTTCAATGTAGTAAGTTAAGGTTTATATTGTTTTAACCGATTTAATAAAAAAGTTAATAAATATTTTGAAATGGTGGATGCAAGAATAACGTGAAGTTTTATTTTTTTTAATATTTGATGACATACATTTTCACAAATATGATCAGTTCTCGACTGATAACCACGTCATTTATTTAATTAAATGCGATATCCGCCTTAATTGTTACGCAAAAATGCAATTGAAATTGATCCAAAAAGACAGTTATTTAATAAATATCTTCATTTTACAGGACATTAATTTTTAATACTTCATCTTTTTATAATTTTTGTAAAGAATAAATTATATTTAACAATAAAGCACGGACCCACTAATAACTTGCTTCAATTATTCCTTGGTTCCCTGGTATTACGGTATTACCTGTAGTCAAGCCCTAGTGTAGATTACGCAATCACTTCCACAAATGCAGAATCTATTATCCTTGTGTGAACTGAGCGGACCAATACGAAGTAATATCAATCTTAGTGAATATTCATAAGGCTTAGTTCAGTTTGGATAACATTCTCGGTGCATATGTACGCGTGATTGTGTAGTTATTATTTGTGTTTGTAGATGTAGCCATGCCCTGGCGACATGCGTTCTCGATAGATCCCAGCGCTACATACCATTTCTATTGCCTTATTTAGATTTCTGTGATACGTACCTATATTCCACGCAACGCTTGCGTGAATCCCTAATGCGTGAATTCACACGCAAAAAAAGCAGTCTTCTCTCAGATCCTTAAATATTGCTCTAATCATAAGAATGTCGATAAGCGGCGATGTGCAATTTTGCGAATGTACCTAGTCTCGTTTTGCACATGGTACATACGCTGAATGAGATACAGAAATGTTGTATTAGATTGACTGTTAGAGAATGCTTAAGACATTAAAGTAGATATATGTAAAAAGTTTAATAAAATAAAAATCAATAGTTAGCCTAAAGTCTAACTTTATATTAGTCTAAGTAAATGAAGATTAATGAGTTCTCAAAACGTTTAGCATTGCTTTCCCGTCAATCGAGAAATTCACAGATTAAAAGTTTGTAGACAGACATTTGCTGCTGGCGAAGTTTTAAAAGTTGGTCGTTAGAAGTTTTGCTTTTTCTTTTCGTCTTTAACATTATTTCTCTTTTTGTGTAACAGCGGGTAATTAACACCACGAGTAAAACTGGTATGCTGCTGTATTGTTTTATTGAAAGTCGGTTTACCAAAACTCCACTAAAGGTATCTACTTAAAATCATGTGTTCTACGTGCTTTTTTGCCTTTGTATAAAAATAAATAATAGTCATCAGCAAATATATTAAAGGTATCGATTTTCACTGAACGCTTCTAAGTTCGCAAGACCCTACCAGTACGGAACCCTGCGGAAGTGTCCGGTAATGAAATACGTTACCCCACCCATTAAAACATGGAGGACTTCTGGGAAAACCTAATCTCATTAAATTGGTAAGTGTTTTCGATTTGCATCAGCATTTTGCATTTGTGCCTACACTTAAATATTTGAACTAAACGAATCATTTCAATTAACAATTTAAAATGATTTTAATATACCCACTAATAGCGTTTATTTTGTTTTTTAGTTCCGATGACCTGTGCAACTTAGTGCAAAAAATGAATATTTGCATTGTTTTTTTAAATGAATACTTCTTTAGGCACGTTGAACACTTTTGGGATGGGAATAAAACACTTAACTCACGTAACCGTCGCGCTCACATACATTTATAAAGATGTGTGTGTGTACATATATATATATATATATATATATATAAGAGAGCTACTCGTATATGACCTCGCGTGACAGTCACGCTCAGATACATTATTTGAAAGTTATTTTTTTTATAATACCTAAAATACCTTACACATTGTTGGTGATATTTTATCGTTTTTATATTCGCACATATATTATGTTTATCTGTGTTTTAGAACCCGTAGTACTTGCTATGCTTAGTCTGGGTCTAGACAGAGATGTGTATTACAAACCAGAATGTTTTGTATTTTGGTGACTTAGTTACAAAAATACATTTTTTTTTATAAATCCTTACCTAATATTATTTCAGATTTATATAGGAATGCATTTACAAAACCCCGATAATGCAATGTATAATATACTATTGAGATATTTACACTGGAAAACTATTTATTTATTTATTTATTTATTTATTTATTGCATTCCATAATATATATTTACAGGTGGTAGGCTAACAAAACGACTGTACATGTTTTAGCATTAAAATGCGTGAGTGCGTGCGTGCCATCTGTGAAAGTTGCCCTAACTAATATACGGATAATTAGTATTCAAGATATTACAGTAGTATCGCGCAGAATCCACAGATGGCGTAAAACTAAAATCAATTCGTGGATTTTTCGTTGCGCTAACACTTTTTTTTCGTCTAGCAGGCCTGCCGCCAAGCGTCTGAAGTGTAACATGCGATGAGGAACTTCATTTCAAAAACTAAAAGTCAGTAGATCTAGGTGTCGAAGAATTGATGTCTTGTAATTCTGAAAAGACTACATTGAAATCCCAATTCTCCCTGCAAAAGAAAGAGATAGCCATTTGGTCACGGGAGGAGTAGATCAGTCGCTTTGAATATTAGTTTAAAAGCGATTTAGCGCTTGGAGCCTATGAATTTCACTTCCATCTATGACTTCTACTTCACATTAAGTTAGAGGAAACTGTCATACTAGTGTTTGGACGTACCTCTTAATTAAATATTTCATCGTTTTCCACTGCTTCATTCATCCTTTTCCTTACCTACTATACTCATAAACTGCTTATTAAAGCAGCATTGCATTTTATATACAATAGTTATCATATTATTATTCATGTTACAGTAATCCATTAGGATATAAATAGACCCATTTAAGTGACAATGGGTTGCACCCGTTAGCGTTTTGCAATTCTATACCAGACCCACTGACTTGTTGCATCTACACATCATAGGTCACACATAGGGTTGCCACTTGATTAAAATTACCTTTGAAATAGCAAATACTTCGAAAGTACTCCATATCTGTGGTACACACCACTCTTTACACTATTTTAGAATCTATATAACTGTGGATTACATTTATTCAGTGCATTTAATATCCGAACTCCTGAACTATGATCATCATACTTAGCTATTAATAATTATCTTTTAAAGAAAGCATCACCGACTTCAATGTGCTTTTTAGTAGAAATTAGATGTATTTTGTTTAAATATAATATAGGTAGGCCAACTAAACACACTGCTCCAATGAGACAGTGAGGTTTCGGAGTAAACGAAAATATCATCGATGTAGACAATTTTTAGATATTTGTTGATTTTTCAAAAACCGCTCGACTGATGTCGATAAAATTTAAGCGGGACCACCTGGAAAGTATACCCTTTGAAACAAAAAAAGAATTTTCCAAATTTGTTCAGGCGAATTCGAATAATCTGTGAACATACATAAAAAAAAAGATTCCGATGATGAAACTCCTTTTTTGAAGTCGGTTAAAAATATAAGTACTTATGTAACATAGTTATGTAACACTGATGCTCCGTGATTTATGACTGAATCTGCAACGAGTAAATAATTTTACTGTAGTTTCGAGCTAAACTTTGTCAAGGGGTAACGCGACCGGTCACATCGGTGCAAGATGACCTATGATTGAACTCGATTACATTCTTCAACGTATTTGACTGGGGTTTTCATACAAGAACGTATTTAATATAATAAGGAAACCACTGTACCATATAAAGCGTATGCAGAATTTCTAGCTTTGTTAGAACACAAAGCTAGAAATTCTGCGCACGCTATATATGGTACAGTGTAGTACTGTAGTACACCATAGACGCTTTCAGCGGTAGAATCTATTTTCATTTCTGAAATATGTCTCTTTCTAGACTAATCCAAGTTATAACTACTCTTGATAAGCAAACCTCTTAACTCGCCAACAAACTGCTATTCAGTTTGTCAAAATAATTCTGAAATGTGTATTGGTTTTGTGAAGTAAATCAATTAAATAGAATTCGATAACCAACTGGCCTTCATGAAAATATAGGTATTTTTTGATACCTTAGCAATAACCAGACTGCTTTTTGTCCCATTCTCAGAAAATTTTACTTACTCGTCACGCCAGAACGCCTGAACAGATCTGGATGAATTTTGGCACAGCTATAGATTATAGTCTGAAATAGCGTATAGGCTTATTATTACCTAGGGAAAATGTGTCTCGGGATTGATTTGAACTTCCAGGCCAACGAAGTCACGAGCAACACTTAGAATACCTATAATATATATGCCACTAGACAATCCTGACCACTGATTTTCTTCGCGACATAGGTGACAACCCTAGTTGCAAGTGTTCCTACCTAAACTGAATGTTAAACGACAGATTAGAATTTATATGCTGTTAGATTTACTCGTTGGCGCCAACGTCTTAATGCTTATCTCTAAAACTTTCGTGACTTGCCCGCTTATTGCAAAGGTATATCAAGCTAGCACTACAAAGTTAAGTTTCCTATTCCTAATTAGTTACCAAAGTCGCTAATTTGTTACCAAATCTAAAAATTTGACGCTCTAGCCAGTTAATAATAAATCGACATGGTGCTAGCCTGATAGCTAGCACTACACTGAGTGTATCTCCGCGTATAGCCATCATACCGGCACCAATTTGTCGCTAATTTGTGGCTGAAGCTTTGCTAGCTGAATAACAGAACCGAGGTGATCGTTTTAATAACAACCATATGTCTTAATAAAAAAAATACTTTTGATAAGATTGCTTGCTGTTCTAGACGTTGCAATCAAATATGTCGAGCATTCAGTGCCACTTATAGGCTTCGTGTCAATATTTGATTTGGACTGGGTATTTCTATTTTTTTTTTATGGTATAGGGGCAAACGAGCAGACTGGTCATCTGATGGTAAATGACTACCGCCGCTTATGGGCACCTGTATCTAAAGATTCACAAGTGCATTGCTGCCCTTTAAGGTGGGAGTAGGAGAGGAGGGGGGGGGGGGGAGAGGGAAGAGGGAAGGGTTAGGGCCTCCGGTAACCTCACGCGGCGAAATGCAATGCAAGCATAAGACGCTTATAAGACGATCGATTCATCGATTCATAAGACGTTATCACGTCAAAAGTCGAGTATAAAATACATTATCGCGATCAAGACGCAAATTACACATCTAGTAAATTTAAAAATACAAATTCATATGTACTGAATCAAAATGATGAGAGACCCACAGTTTTCCTGTGTTTTCAGTACCTGATCCTGATAATTGTTAAGTGTTATAGGTGTATAGGGAACTGTGCCCTCTAAAGGTTTCAATAATCCTACATTCTTGTGCCTGATGCCATCTTGTCGTAATGTCGGTATTTCTTTTTATACAGGTGAACATGATATAATTCCTTTCAAATCAAACGACACTTCTGTTATCGCTGACAGGCCACTGTAGAGAAGTACTGTGACATTATTAATATTAACTTATCGGTGAACCTCGAATAGGGTAAGTATCGTGTGTTGTATTTTTCAACGTTTTAACGCTCAGATTTGAATGACAACTTAATTGCTGGCTTGGAGCCGTGCCGATACCGTAACGGTATAGTGTGTGATGATGAGCTTTAGTCATCTATTTTTCACGCTCTGTCAATGCACTTGTACTTTCAGACATTGTTAAATGATAAAAATTTAAGACATAAAGCAAAAATGTGATGAAAATGTAACATCGCACAGAATATTAAGTTTCATTCTTAATGACGGTCACTAACCACATTGTCCAGTTAAATGGAGCACAACACACGGAGCGTCGACGATTTAAGTCATATCACAAACATTCCGTGACACGGTACGACGTGCAAAGATGTAATTTGGTCCAAAATTCTACACAAGGACAATTAAATTGTGTTTTCTGTGATTTGGGGTCATGAAAATGGCGATTTCATTGCTATTGTACCTTTCTATAATATTGTTTTTGTTTATCTATTTAAGTTAACAAACTTACGGCATGCGTAATGGTCGGAGTTCGAAGGTCTGATGACGCTAGTTGACGGCAAAAAAGGCCAGGTCTAACCAGTATTACTGTCTAAACACGGTTTTTTGTAAAGTGCCCGAGCTGAATCAGTCAAGTGGCTCCAATATTAGAAGACATTTGCTTAGGATTATCATTTACAGTATACTCGGGAAGTAGTATAAACTTTTAGGAAAAAAAAATATTTCCAGTCCTTGTTGGCAGGTTGTTTCATTTATTTAAAAATGTTGTAAGCTAGAGATACATGTCTCTGAAATTTAAAATAATTATAGTTTAGTAAAACTAAAACAACAGTCTTTAATGACGAACTGAATTAAAACGTAACAAAAGTTCAACTTTACACACCCTGACTTCATCATCAGACCGTCGTCACCAAGCACAATCTGTTGGACTCGTCAAAACGAATCATATGATCCCAAACTTGACGGGTTTACTAGGAGTCACTGAAGAGATCCACTATTCAACTCCTGGATCCATTATCAGATCAGCTTCAAGATGCCAAATTATAGCATTTTTATCCGACAATTAGAAGTAGGTTAAAATTGACTTCCAAGATTTGTTTTCATAGTTAGTTGTGTGTCAACTGTGGGAGAGCCATACTTCGGCACGTATGGGCCGGCTCAACTGGTGATACTACGGCCTCACAGAAAACCGGCAGTTAAGCAATTTTGCATTGTATTTCACCGAGTCAGTGAGGTTACTGGACGCCCTTCCCTATCCCCGTCTCCACCTCTTCCTCCCTCATCTCCTACTCCCAGTTAAAGGCCTGCAACGCACTTGTGACTCTTGAGTTGCAGGTGCCCATGGGCGGAGGTAGTCACTTACCACCAGGTGACCCGTCTGCTTCACTTCACCATTAGGGTTTTTATATTTTAATATTTTGGTAAACTGAAATGAGAAAAACGCAAACGCAAATGATGCTAATCCCAACACAATGCGCTCTGCATTGTGTTATTATCAACATCATCTGTGATTCTTCAGGCATTATAATAAGTGGTAGGTAGGAAATAATAAGTGGTTGGTAGGAAACCTTGAGCTATTTTAATTTTTTTTTTTATATTTGAACTGTTTCAGCATTCATTAAGTTTCAGCATTCCAGCTGTGTCAAATTTCAGCAAATTTTAAAATTGAAATTTTTTAAATAATTGAAGTCTATACTCGCCTGTTCAAGGGCCATAAGGCAAGGGCAGCTGGTGTTCAACCGCAGTTAATTAGTGCAAGCCAGTACCTGCTGGTCACGAGAGGATATATTCTGCAATTGTACCCCTAATATAAACACAGGGTTGTCACAACTTGATATCTCAGTCATAATCTTTACGCTTTTTGTTTAAATATTGGATAACACATGCAGCGAATATGTGTTGTAACATTGCATTGAGACCGGAGTCTCTTCGACAAACGGAATACAGTTCTGATTCATTGGAACTACAGCCTTTCAGTGTCGCCTCTTTGAAACATGCTCTATTGAACGGGTGCCGTTGGTCGGGGCTGGTCATAAATATCTAATAATAACCTAATCTAATATAAACCAGACACATCTCACACACGGCCGTCTGATCCCAATCTAGGCAGAGCCTGTACTATGGTACCCAGACTGCAGATAAACATACTTACAACGTAAAAGAAATTACTAGAATTAGTCGCCCATACACGGAACAAATGATCATGCTCATCACAGTTACTTGTCCTGGGTGGTAATCGAAACCACGACCTCTTGTTTAGCAGTCAGGATCACTAACCACTAAACCAATATAGTATTAATTTGCTCGACTGTTTATATAACTACATGTTACATTATCCTCACATTTCATTTGCGCTTATAAGCAATATGTAACCAGAAAGTTGAAACCAAATGTTGAAAAAGGATATCTTTAGATGTTGCCTGTTCTTCTCCACAGGGTCTACGTATTGGAACAGGCAACTAGCTTCACGACTGACTTAGTCTGACTGACGTCACGACGTCACTGACGACGTACGAGTCAGTCAGATTAAGTTGTTCTAATTTTTTTTACGTCTGATATAATTAATAATATCTATAGAGTGTAAACCATTCAGAATAAATGTATTAAGTACTCGTAGTTATCGATTGGCGATATTGTACAATGGGCCGTCCTAGCTTTAATATATTGAATAGCTTTGTTATCCAGACAACCTTAGGATGAAATAGCAGACGAGAATAAAGTAGCGGTACTTATAAGTTATATCAGTAGCGATATTAAGACAAATTTAATGTACAAAAATTGTACACAATACACACACACAATTATTTAATTGTATTTTGGCAACCCTATCCACTGGTAATAACAGAAGACACGGTTGGAGATTTTCAGGTATATCAAGCTAGCACTACAAAGTTAAGTTTCCTGTTCCTAATTGGCACTATAATTTGTCGCTAATTTGTCGCTAATTTGTTACCAAATCTAAAAATTTGTCGCTCTAGCCATTTAATAATAAATCGACATGGTGCTAGCTTGATATCAAGCTAGCACTACATTTGCGTATCTCCGCGTAGGAGTGGCGTAAAGCAATCATACAGGTACCAAAATTTGTCGCTAATTTGTCGCTGAACGATGGCACTATTTCCGATTTTGTCGCGAGCCCAGGGTCCAGCTGACCAGCGAAAAACGTCTCAGAAGATATCAAGCTAGCACTACATTAGCGTATCTCCGCGTAGGAGCAGCGTAAAGCATTCATACAGGCACCAAAATTTGTCGCTAATTTGTCGCTGAACGATGGCACTATCGCCGATTTTGTCGCTAGCCCAGGGTCCAGCTGATCAGAGAAAAACGTCTCAGAAGATATCAAGCTAGCACCACATTAGCGTATCTCCGCGTAGGAGCGGCGTAAAGCATTCATACAGGCACCAAAATTTGTCGCTAATTTGTCGCTGAACGATGGCACTATCGCCGATTTTGTCGCTAGCCCAGGGTCCAGCTGATCAGCGAAAAACGTCTCAGAAGATATCAAGCTAGCACCACATTAGCGTATCTCCGCGTAGGAGCGGCGTAAAGCATTCATACAGGCACCAAAATTTGTCGCTAATTTGTCGCTGAACGATGGCACTATCGCCGATTTTGTCGCTAGCCCAGGGTCCAGCTGATCAGCGAAAAACGTCTCAGAAGATATCAAGCTAGCACTACATAAGCGTATCTCCGCGTAGGAGCGGCGTAAAGCTATCATACAGGCACCAAAATTTGTCGCTATTATGCCGCTGTATGATGGCGTTATTGCCGATTTTGTCGCTAGCCCAGGGTTCAGCTGATCAGCGAAAAACATCTCAGAAGATATCAAGCTAGCACTACATTAGCGTATCTCCGCGTAGGAGCGGCGTAAAGCAATCATACAGGCACCAAAATTTGTCGCGATTATGCCGCTGTACGATGGCGTCATCGCAGATTTTGTCGCTAGTCCAGGGTCCAGCTGATCAGCGAAAAACGTCTCAGAAGATATCAAGCTAGAACTACATTAGCGTATCTCCACGTAGGAGCGGCGTAAAGCAATCACACAGGCACCAAAATTTGTCGCTAATTTGTCGCTGAACGATGGCACTATCGCCGATTTTGTCGCTAGCCCAGGGTCCAGCTGATCAGCGAAAAACGTCTCAGAAGATATGAAGCTAGCACTACATTAGCGTATTTCCGCGTAGGAGTGGCGTAAAGCATTCATACAGGTACCAAAATTTGTCGCTAATTTGTCGCTGAACGATGGCACTATCGCCGATTTTGTCGCTAGCCCAGGGTCCAGCTGATCAGTGAAAAACGTCTCAGAAGATATCAAGCTAGAACTACATTAGCGTATCTCCACGTAGGAGCGGCGTAAAGCATTCATACAGGCACCAAAATTTGTCGCTAATTTGTCGCTGAACGATGGCACTATCGCCGATTTTGTCGCTAGCCCAGGGTCCAGCTGATTAGCGAAAAACGTCTCAGAAGATATCAAGCTAGCACTACATTAGCGTATCTCCACGTAGGAGCGGCGTACAGCAATCACACAGGCACCAAAATTTGTCGCTAATTTGTCGCTGAACGATGGCACTATCGCCAATTTTGTCGCTAGCCCAGGGTCCAGCTGACCAGCGAAAAACGTCTCAGAAGATATCAAGCTAGCACTACATTAGCGTATCTCCGCGTAGGAGCGGCGTAAAACATTCATACAGGTACCAAAATTTGTCGCTAATTTGTCGCTGAACGATGGCACTATCACCGATTTTGTCGCTAGCCCAGGGATCAGCTGATCAGCGAAAAACATCTCAGAAGATATCAAGCTAGCACTACATTAGCGTATCTCCGCGTAGGAGCGGCGTAAAGCAATCATACAGGCACCAAAATTTGTCGCTATTATGCCGCTGTTCGATGGCGTTATCGCAGAATTTGTCGCTAGCCCAGGGTCCAGCTGATCAGCGAAAAACGTCTCAGAAGATATCAAGCTAGAACTACATTAGCGTATCTCCGCGTAGGAGCGGCGTAAAGCAATCATACAGGCACCAAAATTTGTCGCGATTATGCCGCTGTACGATGGCGTCATCGCAGATTTTGTCGCTAGTCCAGGGTCCAGCTGATCAGCGAAAAACGTCTCAGAAGATATCAAGCTAGAACTACATTAGCGTATCTCCACGTAGGAGCGGCGTAAAGCAATCACACAGGCACCAAAATTTGTCGCTAATTTGTCGCTGAACGATGGCACTATCGCCGATTTTGTCGCTAGCCCAGGGTCCAGCTGATCAGCGAAAAACGTCTCAGAAGATATGAAGCTAGCACTACATTAGCGTATCTCCGCGTAGGAGTGGCGTAAAGCATTCATACAGGTACCAAAATTTGTCGCTAATTTGTCGCTGAACGATGGCACTATCGCCGATTTTGTCGCTAGCCCAGGGTCCAGCTGATCAGCGAAAAACGTCTCAGAAGATATCAAGCTAGAACTACATTAGCGTATCTCCACGTAGGAGCGGCGTAAAGCATTCATACAGGCACCAAAATTTGTCGCTAATTTGTCGCTGAACGATGGCACTATCGCCGATTTTGTCGCTAGCCCAGGGTCCAGCTGATTAGCGAAAAACGTCTCAGAAGATATCAAGCTAGCACTACATTAGCGTATCTCCACGTAGGAGCGGCGTACAGCAATCACACAGGCACCAAAATTTGTCGCTAACTTGTCGCTGAACGATGGCACTATCGCCAATTTTGTCGCTAGCCCAGGGTCCAGCTGACCAGCGAAAAACGTCTCAGAAGATATCAAGCTAGCACTACATTAGCGTATCTCCGCGTAGGAGCGGCGTAAAACATTCATACAGGTACCAAAATTTGTCGCTAATTTGTCGCTGAACGATGGCACTATCACCGATTTTGTCGCTAGCCCAGGGATCAGCTGATCAGCGAAAAACATCTCAGAAGATATCAAGCTAGCACTACATTAGCGTATCTCCGCGTAGGAGCGGCGTAAAGCAATCATACAGGCACCAAAATTTGTCGCTATTATGCCGCTGTACGATGGCGTTATCGCAGAATTTGTCGCTAGCCCAGGGTCCAGCTGATCAGCGAAAAACGTCTCAGAAGATATCAAGCTAGAACTACATTAGCGTATCTCCGCGTAGGAGCGGCGTAAAGCAATCATACAGGCACCAAAATTTGTCGCTATTATGCCGCTGTACGATGGCGTCATCGCAGATTTTGTCGCTAGCCCAGGGTCCAGCTGATCAGCGAAAAACTTCTTAGAAGATATCAAGCTAGCACTACATTAGCGTTTCTCCGCGTAGGAGCGGCGTAAAGCATTCATACAGGCACCAAAATTTGTCGCTATCATGCCGTTGTACGATGGCGTTATCGCAGATTGCTTTACGCCGCTCCTACGCGGAGATACAATAATGTAGTGCTAGCTTGATATCACCTGTAAAGTTTTTCGTTGATAAGCTGGACCCTGGGCTAGCGACAAAATCGGCGATAGTGCCATCGTTCAGCAACAAATTAGCGACAAATTTTGGTTCCTGTAGGAATGCTTTACGCCGCTCCTACGCAGAGATACGCTAATTTAGTGCTAGCTTGATATCTTCTGAGATGTTTATCGCTGATCAGCTGGACCCTGGGCTAGCGACAAAATCTGCGATGACGCCGTCGTACAGCGGCATAATCGCGACAAATTTTGGTGCCTGTATGATTGCTTTACGCCGCTCCTACGCGGAGAAACGCTAATGTAGTTCTAGCTTGATATCTTCTGAGACGTTTTTCGCTGATCAGCTGGACCCTGGGCTAGCGACAAAATCTGCGATGACGCCATCGTACAGCGGCATAATCGCGACAAATTTTGGTGCCTGTATGATTGCTTTACGCCGCTCCTACGCGGAGATACGCTAATGTAGTGCTAGCTTGATATCTTCTGAGACGTTTTTCGCTGGTCAGCTGGACCTTGGGCTAGCGACAAAATCGGCGATAGTGCCATCGTTCAGCGACAAATTAGCGACAAATTTTGGTGCCTGTGTGATTGCTTTACGCCGCTCCTACGTGGAGATACGCTAATGTAGTTCTAGCTTGATATCTTCTGAGACGGTTTTCGCTGATCAGCTGGACCCTGGGCTAGCGACAAAATCTGCGATAACTCCATCCTACAGCGGCATAATAGTGACAAATTTAAGTGCCTGTACGATTGCTTTACGCCGCTCCTACGCGGAGATACGCTAATGTAGTGCTAGCCTTATATCTTCTGAAATGTTTTTCGCTGATCAGCTGAACCCTGGGCTAGCGACAAAATCGGTAATAGTGCCATCGTTCAGCGACAAATTAGCGACAAATTTTGGTACCTGTATGAATGCTTTACGCCGCTCCTACGCGGAGATACGCTAATGTAGTTCTAGCTTGATATCTTCTGAGACGTTTTTCGCTGATCAGCTGGACCCTGGGCTAGCGACAAAATCTGCGAAAACTCCATCGTACAGCGGCATAATAGCGACAAATTTTGGTGCCTGTACGATTGCTTTACGCCGCGCCTACACGGAGATACGCTAATGTAGTGCTAGCCTTATATCTTCTGAGATGTTTTTCGCTGATCAGCTGAACCCTGGGCTAGCGACAAAATCGGTGATAGTGCCATCGTTCAGCGACAAATTAGCGACAAATTTTGGTACCTGTATGAATTCTTTACGCCGCTCCTACGCGGAGATACGCTTATGTAGTGCTAGCTTGATATCTTCTGAGACGTTTTTCGTTGGTCAGCTGGACCCTGGGCTAGCGACAAAATCGGCGATAGTGCCATCGTTCAGCGACAAATTATCGACAAATTTTGGTGCCTGTGTGATTGCTTTACGCCGCTCCTACGTGGAGATACGCTAATGTAGTTTTAGCTTGATATCTTCTGAGATGTTTTTCGCAGATCAGCTGGACCCTGGGCTAGCGACAAATTCTGCGATAACGCCATCGTACAACGGCATGATAGCGACAAATTTTGGTGCCTGTATGATAGCTTTACGCCGCTCCTACGCGGAGATACGCTAATGTAGTGCTAGCTTGATATCTTCTGAGACGTTTTTCGCTGATCAGCTGGACCCTGGGCTAGCGACAAAATCGGCGATAGTGCCATCGTTCAGCGACAAATTAGCGACAAATTTTAGTGCCTGTATGATTGCTTTACGCCGCTCCTACGCGGAGATACGCTAATGTAGTGCTAGCTTGATATCTTCCGAGATGTTTTTCGCTGATCAGCTGGACCCTGGGCTAGCGACAAAATCGGTGATAGTGCCATCGTTCAGCGACAAATTAGCGACAAATTTTGGTGCCTGTATGATTGCTTTACGCCGCTCCTACGCTGAGATACGCTAATGTAGTGCTAGCTTGATGTCTTCTGAGATGTTTTTCGCTGATCAGCTGAATCCTGGGCTAGCGACAAAATCAGTGATAGTGCCATCGTTCAGCGACAAATTAGCGACAAATTTTGGTACCTGTATGAATGCTTTACGCCGCTCCTACGCGGAGATACGCTAATGTAGTGCTAGCTTGATATCTTCTGAGACGTTTTTCGCTGATCAGCTCGACCCTGGGCTAGCGACAAAATCGGCGATAGTGCCATCGTTCAGCGACAAATTAGCGACAAATTTTGGTGCCTGTATGAATGCTTTACGCCGCTCCTACGCGGAGATACGCTAATGTAGTGCTAGCTTCATATCTTCTGAGACGTTTTTCGCTGATCAGGTGGACCCTGGGCTAGCGACAAAATCTGCGATAACGCCATCGTACAGCGGCATAATAGCGACAAATTTTGGTGCCTGTATGATTGCTTTACGCCGCTCCTACGTGGAGATACGCTATTGTAGTGCTAGCTTGATATCTTCTGAGATGTTTTTCGCTGATCAGCTGAACCCTGGGCTAGCGACAAAATCGGTGATAGTGCCATCGTTCAGCGACAAATTAGCGACAAATTTTGGTACCTGTATGAATGCTTTACGCCGCTCCTACGCGGAGATACGCTTATGTAGTGCTAGCTTGATATCTTCTGAGATGTTTTTCGCAGATCAGCTGGACCCTGGGCTAGCGACAAATTCTGCGATAACGCCATCGTACAACGGCATGATAGCGACAAATTTTGGTGCCTGTATGATAGCTTTACGCCGCTCCTACGCGGAGATACGCTAATGTAGTGCTAGCTTGATATCTTCTGAGACGTTTTTCGCTGATCAGCTGGACCCTGGGCTAGCGACAAAATCGGCGATAGTGCCATCGTTCAGCGACAAATTAGCGACAAATTTTTTTGCCTGTATGAATGCTTTACGCCGCTCCTACGCGGAGATACGCTAATGTAGTGCTAGCTTGATATCTTCTGAGACGTTTATCGCTGATCAGCTGGACCCTGGGCTAGCGACAAAATCTGCGATAACGCCATCGTACAGCGGCATGATAGCGACAAATTTTAGTGCCTGTATGATTGCTTTACGCCGCTCCTACGCGGAGATACGCTAATGTAGTGCTAGCTTGATAACTTCCGAGATGTTTTTCGCTGATCAGCTGGACCCTGGGCTAGCGACAAAATCGGTGATAGTGCCATCGTTCAGCGACAAATTAGCGACAAATTTTGGTGCCTGTATGATTGCTTTACGCCGCTCCTACGCAGAGATACGCTAATTTAGTGCTAGCTTGATATCTTCTGAGATGTTTATCGCTGATCAGCTGGACCCTGGGCTAGCGACAAAATCTGCGATGACGCCGTCGTACAGCGGCATAATCGCGACAAATTTTGGTGCCTGTATGATTGCTTTACGCCGCTCCTACGCGGAGATACGCTAATGTAGTGCTAGCTTGATAACTTCCGAGATGTTTTTCGCTGATCAGCTGGACCCTGGGCTAGCGACAAAATCGGTGATAGTGCCATCGTTCAGCGACAAATTAGCGACAAATTTTGGTGCCTGTATGATTGCTTTACGCCGCTCCTACGCAGAGATACGCTAATTTAGTGCTAGCTTGATATCTTCTGAGACGTTTTTCGCTGATCAGCTCGACCCTGGGCTAGCGACAAAATCGGCGATAGTGCCATCGTTCAGCGACAAATTAGCGACAAATTTTGGTGCCTGTATGAATGCTTTACGCCGCTCCTACGCGGAGATACGCTAATGTAGTGCTAGCTTCATATCTTCTGAGACGTTTTTCGCTGATCAGGTGGACCCTGGGCTAGCGACAAAATCTGCGATAACGCCATCGTACAGCGGCATAATAGCGACAAATTTTGGTGCCTGTATGATTGCTTTACGCCGCTCCTACGTGGAGATACGCTATTGTAGTGCTAGCTTGATATCTTCTGAGATGTTTTTCGCTGATCAGCTGAACCCTGGGCTAGCGACAAAATCGGTGATAGTGCCATCGTTCAGCGACAAATTAGCGACAAATTTTGGTACCTGTATGAATGCTTTACGCCGCTCCTACGCGGAGATACGCTTATGTAGTGCTAGCTTGATATCTTCTGAGATGTTTTTCGCAGATCAGCTGGACCCTGGGCTAGCGACAAATTCTGCGATAACGCCATCGTACAACGGCATGATAGCGACAAATTTTGGTGCCTGTATGATAGCTTTACGCCGCTCCTACGCGGAGATACGCTAATGTAGTGCTAGCTTGATATCTTCTGAGACGTTTTTCGCTGATCAGCTGGACCCTGGGCTAGCGACAAAATCGGCGATAGTGCCATCGTTCAGCGACAAATTAGCGACAAATTTTTTTGCCTGTATGAATGCTTTACGCCGCTCCTACGCGGAGATACGCTAATGTAGTGCTAGCTTGATATCTTCTGAGACGTTTATCGCTGATCAGCTGGACCCTGGGCTAGCGACAAAATCTGCGATAACGCCATCGTACAGCGGCATGATAGCGACAAATTTTAGTGCCTGTATGATTGCTTTACGCCGCTCCTACGCGGAGATACGCTAATGTAGTGCTAGCTTGATAACTTCCGAGATGTTTTTCGCTGATCAGCTGGACCCTGGGCTAGCGACAAAATCGGTGATAGTGCCATCGTTCAGCGACAAATTAGCGACAAATTTTGGTGCCTGTATGATTGCTTTACGCCGCTCCTACGCTGAGATACGCTAATGTAGTGCTAGCTTGATGTCTTCTGAGATGTTTTTCGCTGATCAGCTGAATCCTGGGCTAGCGACAAAATCAGTGATAGTGCCATCGTTCAGCGACAAATTAGCGACAAATTTTGGTACCTGTATGAATGCTTTACGCCGCTCCTACGCGGAGATACGCTAATGTAGTGCTAGCTTGATATCTTCTGAGACGTTTTTCGCTGATCAGCTCGACCCTGGGCTAGCGACAAAATCGGCGATAGTGCCATCGTTCAGCGACAAATTAGCGACAAATTTTGGTGCCTGTATGAATGCTTTACGCCGCTCCTACGCGGAGATACGCTAATGTAGTGCTAGCTTCATATCTTCTGAGACGTTTTTCGCTGATCAGGTGGACCCTGGGCTAGCGACAAAATCTGCGATAACGCCATCGTACAGCGGCATAATAGCGACAAATTTTGGTGCCTGTATGATTGCTTTACGCCGCTCCTACGTGGAGATACGCTATTGTAGTGCTAGCTTGATATCTTCTGAGATGTTTTTCGCTGATCAGCTGAACCCTGGGCTAGCGACAAAATCGGTGATAGTGCCATCGTTCAGCGACAAATTAGCGACAAATTTTGGTACCTGTATGAATGCTTTACGCCGCTCCTACGCGGAGATACGCTAATGTAGTGCTAGCTTGATATCTTCTGAGACGTTTTTCGCTGGTCAGCTGGACCCTGGGCTAGCGACAAAATCGGCGATAGTGCCATCGTTCAGCGACAAATTAGCGACAAATTTTGGTGCCTGTATGAATGCTTTACGCCGCTCCTACGCGGAGATACGCTAATGTAGTGCTAGCTTCATATCTTCTGAGACGTTTTTCGCTGATCAGCTGGACCCTGGGCTAGCGACAAAATCGGCGATAGTGCCATCGTTCAGCGACAAATTAGCGACAAATTTTGGTACCTGTATGAATGCTTTACGCCGCTCCTACGCGGAGATACGCTAATGTGGTGCTAGCTTGATGTCTTCTGAGACGTTTTTCGCTGATCAGCTGGACCCTGGGCTAGCGACAAAATCGGCGATAGTGCCATCGTTCAGCGACAAATTAGCGACAAATTTTGGTGCCTGTATGAATGCTTTACGCCGCTCCTACGCGGAGATACGCTAATGTGGTGCTAGCTTGATATCTTCTGAGACGTTTTTCGCTGATCAGCTGGACCCTGGGCTAGCGACAAAATCGGCGATAGTGCCATCGTTCAGCGACAAATTAGCGACAAATTTTGGTGCCTGTATGAATGCTTTACGCCGCTCCTACGCGGAGATACGCTAATGTAGTGCTAGCTTGATATCTTCTGAGACGTTTTTCGCTGGTCAGCTGGACCCTGGGCTCGCGACAAAATCGGAAATAGTGCCATCGTTCAGCGACAAATTAGCGACAAATTTTGGTACCTGTATGATTGCTTTACGCCACTCCTACGCGGAGATACGCAAATGTAGTGCTAGCTTGATATCAAGCTAGCACCATGTCGATTTATTATTAAATGGCTAGAGCGACAAATTTTTAGATTTGGTAACAAATTAGCGACAAATTAGCGACAAATTATAGTGCCAATTAGGAACAGGAAACTTAACTTTGTAGTGCTAGCTTGATATACCTGAGATTTTCATCATTATGCGTGTAATTTGAGGGAAGTTCACGGCCATTAACAGAACATGCTGTAGTTAAGAGGTGTGTCATGTAGTATAGTGGTCTTAATGCGTGTGTTGTGTTGCTGAAATACAATGATTTGAAGGTTTTATCACTTTGACAGGACACTTTTGACCCCTTAATAACTCAAAATCTATTTAACATCAAAACTTGAAATTTGGTTTATTTATTAAACCTCTAAGATTAGTTACAACCCCGAATTTCATAAATACAGCTCAAACGGTCGTTGAGATATTAACCCCTAAAATTCGGCATTTTTATCACTGCCTGACTGACAAATAGATAAAAAACCTAACCCACTTCCAGATGACCCAGAAAGTTGAAATTTTGCGTCCAGCTTGGATTTTGTGTGTACAAAGGAAAAAATCAGAAAACAGGATTTTTTTACTATTTGAAATATTTTCAAAGCAATTGGTTTTTTTTTTTTTTAATATAAATACAACGTAGACAACCAATAATAATACAAACTGTAACTGGCAGCGCTGACTCAGCGATCTCACATCATTGCAAACAACAATTGTGTTACGAAAGGAACACATTCTTACTACTTATACTTGAAAATAGTAAAAGTCTGTGATTTACAAGAGCTCAGATTCGATTCCTGTTGTCTATAAACGTTTAATAGACACTGAAAATATACCTAATCACTACAAACAATTTAGGTTACGTAAGGAAGGATTCATCAATAAATGAACAATGTGGTCTAATATTCAAGAAAATGTAGAAAATAGCACAAAAGAGGAAACTAAACAGCGTAAACGCAGGAAAAACATTAATTTTACTGATAACTTTTGAATTATGAATTACGTGTGACGCCTGACACCGTCGCGGCAGGACGCTTCACTCCTTGGAAAAGGGTCCTCGTCGGGTCCGAAACTAGTCGGGCATCCCCGAAATACAAACGTGAGTAAAACCGTACAGTCTTTAATAAACATGAATACCACTCATTTATTGATACAATTATGAATAATAATAATTAATTTACAAAAAGTAATGATATCCCATCAAAAATGTGAAAATGGGAGCCAAATTCAATATTAAGAATATGCGTTGTTGTCCACTTCGCCAACAAAAGAATTGAGATCTAAATGGGTGCCAAGTTATGTAGATAATTCTGAAATTTATTTAAGTATATAAACATACAAAATTATTTAAAATAAATTTAAAAAAACAGTTTCTTGTGTCTTTCTGCTACAACAATGTTTGCTATTGAAAAATATTAATTAATTAATTTGAGCAGTCGAATTATTTACACAAAATAGAAAACTTACGAAAAACTGAAGCTTAAGATTTGACTTGGTATCATCCCACTAATCCCACTAATATTATAAATGTGAAAGTGTGGATGGATCTATTAATGGATGGATGGATGTTTGTTACTCTTTCATGCCAAAACTACTGAACAGATTGCGATGAAACTTGGTACGTAGAAAGCTGGAGACCTGGATTAACATATAGGCTATTTTATCCCGATATTCCCACGGGATCGGGTCTTACCCGGGTGAAACCGCGGGGCGCTGCTAGTACTTAAATATATTGGAAAGTTATCCTTGTATCTATTGCTGCTAGGGGGAAGGGAGATGTAGGTTCCAACTGCTTGAACGCTAACCGGTTGCCATCAGATTGGCCATGGGATTATAATTTGCCAACAAAACTATAAATATCATCAATCATTACTCTTGTTATTGGAAGTTTTAACCTACAGACTACAGCAACTTATAAATAGTTATTTGGCTTTATATCCTGATATTCCCACGGGATCAAGACTTAGAAAGAAAGAAAATGTTTATTTTTGGCAGCACAAAAATAAAAAATATATATACAATTTTGCAGCTGTGATTACCGTTATTGCCAAAAAACGGACCCAATTCAGCATTGTGTCAGGCGAAAGCCTGACGCTGATTTTCAATTGGGCCCAAATGACGCCATTCGTAAAGACAGTTGCAGACCATAAAATTATTCTATATATACAAGGATAGCATACACCATTATTATTACTATACTTACGCGGGTGAAACCGCGGGGCGCTGCTAGTATTATAAATGTGAAAGTTTGGATAGATGGATGTTTGTTACTCTTTCACGCCAAAACTACTGAACCGATTGCGATGGAACTTTATATGTAGATAGCTGGAGACATGGAATAACATATAGGCTACTTTTTATCCCAGTATTCCCCCGGGATCGTTACTTACGCGGGTGAAACCGCGGAGCGCTGCTAGTACTTTATAAATATTAAGTACCGGATTATATCTAATACATTTTATGAGGTAAGAATAAATTGTTATAAGAATATCAATTTTATAGACTTTAAAAAAAGATCATAATACAGAAACTAATTTTGATTTATCTCCCCACATGGAGTGTTTGATACACGTAACGGCACGTTATTCTATAGAAGTCGCTAAAATTTACAGCGAACGTAAAATTTTACGATGTAATATCGGTGTAAGGGGCAGTGGGTTCGTAAAATTGAATGTTTTTACTGAATGACATTCAATTTAACATGCTATTAGTATTAAAACGACTTGAAAGAGAGTCAAAGTATTATTAGGACAAAAAAAGGGGTCCCGTAAAAATGTGATACAGGTGTACGGCCACATACTAATAAGGTGTGACCTACAGCACTACTAGTCTCTATAATAAAAAAGAAAAAAAAAAATAAAAAAAATAAATCAGTAATTTTTTTTTGGGGCAAAACGAGTAATCGGTTAATGGAATAAGCTTCTGGATACAATTATAAAGAAAATTATCGCTATTGAGATTCTTGGAAGTCTACAATAACTAACTAAACTCTAAACATACATATATTATATAACCTAAATATTCTGCCACCGTATGGCGCTACAAAAGGCCTAATATCATCAAAATTATGTCGTTATTACGTCACCTTAAGCCACTATTTGATTGATGAGCAATATTAATCTTCATCGAAGTAAAAACAAAAATATATCGGACAGGGCCCAAGGGCCACAGAAGATATTATACAATACAATAGTATAAATAGCTTTGACTGAAAATTACTGTACCTAGTTAGGTTAGTGGAATCCAACAAGAACTGTTGAGGCTTATTAATTAACGTCAACTGAATGATGTTAGCATCCTATAAAAATAATTGAATAGCCGGAGTTCGATATATCTTGATGGCAGGCAGATGGCAGGTCTTGCGCTGTCAACCATATGCTGAGTCCAAGACCATTTTGCCTTTAGAATGTATACTTTTACAAATGCCTGCATACCATCTACTTATTTTTTAAAGACACAATAGTGTTTTTTCTAATTATTAAACTTTACAAAATCACTGCTTGTTAACCGATTATTAAAGTTATAATTAGTAATTCTAAAACAATCAACCGCTGGCGTATAAGTCGTGTATTGTCACGGAAAATGAGTGCAAAATTTGCCAGTTGTTGTAAATTACTTAAACGCAGTACAAAGTGTTAGTTCTGAAGTTAATTAAAATAGTATATTCGGCACACGTATACGCCCTGCGACATCCTAACAAATTAGTTGTCAACTGTTCGTTAATTTCGTTCAACAAATTATCCGTGGCTTTCTGACGTTACTCGACAGACTAGTTTTATAAAACATCAGTTACTCAAACTAATTTGATGGTCTCAACTAGACTAGAAAGTTTTTCGCTTCTGCTGTGCAGTTTTTTTTAACGTGTTGCGGGCTCAAACCCACCCAGTAGGTACACTACAAGTGTGAACTCACTGCTAACCGAAGGGTTTACAAGATTGCTAGTCATATATTATGTGACCTGCGTGGTATTTGAATAAAAATCTACAGTAAGCCGATAAGATAGGTACTAAAATCTTTTTTATACTAGAAGCGCCCCGCGGTTTCACCCACGAAAGTTATTTGGGCATAATCAAACTATCCCGTTAATATTAGGGGTTAAAGTATGAACTAGTTTTTTCCCAAGATGCAACATATTTATTTAATCAAAATATTTACCCTCATTATCTATGCATTGCTGCCATCTAATTGGAAGTTCATTTATGCCTTTGCGATAGAACTCTGGGGATCTAGGTTCGACAAACTGTGTGAAAGCATTTTGTACTGCCTCCTGGGAAGAAAATTTTAAAAGTACTCGTAAAATCCCATAGGTATAATGTAAATAAGTTTTATTCGAATATCACACCATGAAGGTTTAATGTCAATTCAAAGTAACTATTACTATAAAACGGCAATATCATACTGTAACCCCTATTATATTAAAAACAAAATACTACAGCCAAAACCCATCAGCGCGATATAGAAAAAAATATATTTAAATTTAGTTTTAAATCCTAATTAAAATGCACCTCTTCCTGGAGCTATTTCGATGGCGGAAATCAAATAAATGTATTTATATCGAGTACCGAACGTTTGTGAAATCAATTCCAGTGCTGTTAATGACGTGGCTGCTTTATGCACCGAGGTGGGCTACTTTTGAAACGGCATGATGTTACGTAGATTAGTTAACTTACAGAAGCGACATTTTATTCTATTTTACCTTCACCAGTAGTATCCGTAATAAATATTACATGAGAAACAGAACAACAGGATATGTTGAGACGCTTTAATGATGCAAAGTTCAAGGAAGGATTAATGAGTCAAAACCCCTTAAATATTAACTGCCGGCTTGACCGGAGTGATACGACGGCCGCACAGAAAACCGGCAGTGAAGCAATGCTTGCATTGCTTTTCGCAGTGAGTGAGGTTACCGGAGGCCCTAAACCCCCCCCTCTTCATCTCTTCCACCCTTCCCCTAGTCCCACCTTAAACCTCTTATCCTCTCTTTCAGATAAGGCATAGACAAACAATATTTAAATTCACTATTACGCAACGGGTGGTAAGGTAGTAGTACTTTTGTAAACTCCACGGTGAGAAGAAAAGGGTATAAAGGGGAATAAGGCACTGTGCTATAAAAAATAATACTACAGCTGAGGCAAGGAATATAATTTATAAATGGTTACAAACCCTAGATTATGACACTACCGAAAAGAAGACCGACACTACCGAAAAATTCATTGTTAGTATATACCTATTTATATTTCATTTTCTTTTTTATTTATTTTCTTGTTTTATATACATTTATATTTTAACTAACCTAAGGCATGATCAAATACTTTAAGAAACCAGGTTTCCTCGATACAGGCTTACCTAGTGAGGAAACCAACGGAAAACTTAGTAGTACTCTGTAAAATGTATGTCACTAGATTAAGTCATCTGATTGTTACTACCTTAAAATGTAACATTTTGCAGTAATAAATGATTATTATTATAATAAACAACCTAATTTTTTTGCCTATTTGTAAAATTTCGATCACAATAACCATTATTGACGAAATTTGTTATCCTGAATCTGGAAATAACAGTCAGGAAAAATGTTTACGATTGAATTAAAAAGAGATAGTGCTAACGACAATGCGCCTATGATGCTTAAATTTGTAAAATAAAACTCTGTGATAAAATTTATAGCACTTCTGAACAAGCAAACCTAAAGCTTAATTATTATTCTATAATGAGATTATATCGTTGAGAATTATTTAAATATTTCTTGTATATTTTTTGCATAGATTGTCTTATCTGTACCTCATACGGTCTTTTTCTATGATGGCTTAACACTTGATAGGCGCAACACAGCACTCAGCAGACGTAATAAACATTAAGAGTAGCTTTGATATGAGAGTATAAGCAGATTACGAGCTTTAATTTCGTCGCTCTTAGAAAATGTTAGGTCAAAGCTTTGATGTAAGTTTTATAAACAACAGGCTGTAAATAAAACAAACATTATAGCAATTTAATAAAACTTGTGGTCACAACGACGTCAAAATTTTACCGTAATCCGTAAATTTTTTAATAATTAGCAACCCGCACCAGCTTCGCACGGGTACAAATTATACACCTAAACAATCCTCGTAAATAACTCTATCTATTAGTAAAAACCACATAAAAAAACCGTTCAGTAGTTTTTCAGTTAATCGCGAACAGACAGACAGACTTTGTGTTTGTAAAAAATAGGGAAATAAAAACTGTACCCATTTTTTTGTGATAACGCTAACGTGCCGAAGCTTGGCTCTCCCACTTAGTAAATATTCCCGCTTTAAAAACATTTTTGTGTCTGTGTACAGTGTTTATTCTTCCTCTGCAAGCTTATTAGCTTATTCTAGTCACTCCGGAATCAAATCTGTTTTAAGTACCTAAGTTAAAATAAATAATAGATATGATTAATAATTTCTTCTATCTCACACACGGCCGTCTGATCCCAAACTAGGCAGAGCGTGTACTACGGTAACCAGACTGTTGATAAACATACTTATATATTTCTATAAAAATACATATTATAGATAAATTACACCCAGACACAGAACAAATAATCATGATCATAACAGAATTATTTGTCCTGAGTGGGAATTGAACCCACGACCTTTACCTCAGCAGTCAGGGTCACTAACCACTATGCCTATCTTAGTATACTACTTGTACAGAAGGGTTTCTCAATCAATTGAAAGAATTAACTGAGTCTAATGGAAGTCAATAATGTCTAGTGTATTTCACACTAAACATTTTCAATATCTTAACAAAGTCATTATTCTCAAAATGATGAAGATAAAGCCCTTCACTACTTTGTTTCTTTATCGATCTACAAAACCACTTATCCAACAGACCTACCAATAACGGTCTTAAGGGTAGCTATTTAAAAACATCACGCCATAAACACAGGGTGGTTGCTGTCGTCACAACCGCTGAAAGGGCGATTTGCATTTGACAAATTTTTCGACATCCCCCACTCTTGAATTAATGATTTTGCGTGACGAGCTGTGCCGAATAATTGAGCAGAAAATATCCATTTTTTGCCGCAGTTTTAGGTCGCAATGTAAGCGATTAGCGATTGTGGTACAAGATGACATTGATATTAGATGTGTAAATCGGGGCTTAATCGCGGTAATAATTAGAAGGTACAATACCTTTTCTGGTTACCCGACGTTTCGTTGATTTGCACCGATCATGGCCACGGGTAGGGAAAAAGTGTACCCGTGACCGACAGATCTAATATGTACGCGAAAGTGTAAAAACAAAGACATTGAAATTCACACTATTTTACACTATTACAGATACCTACATAAAACTCAACAATACATCTTACAAAAAAGCTCAGTGCCCACATTCCACACGCACGTTCAGACTCGCACCGCACATACGCATTCTTTTTTAAGGCTTCTGGTAATCAATAATTAATCATTTTTAATAGTTACTTCTACTTTGTTTACACTAATAAATACTTCTATTTGTTTACACTTTTAATAGTTAATTCTACTTTGTTTACGCTAATAACATTTTGTAATTATATAAGATTAACTGCGGGAGGGTCCTGGTGACGGGAATACAGGTTATGCAGTTGCACAAACCTATACCAGGCACCAGTTTCTCACAAAGTTAAATGTATAGTTGTTTACATTGTTACAAACAATAGCATAAGAAAACTATTGTAATGAGAAAAATAAACATTTATTCATTTTATTTTATTTATTTGAATAAAAACTTTCGTGAGTGGTATTCATATTTCTTAAAGATGTCCGAATATTTTCTGCCCTTTATCAATATTTGAAATCGTATTTGTATCTGCCTTTACAAACACCGTTAGCCATATAATTAAAACGGTATTAAGTAAAATACACGAGAGACATTATAAATTCGAAAAATTAAAACTAAAGTCACAATACTTGATTTTTACTAACGTGATGACGTAATGTCGTAAACGCAAGCCGCGTTTCAAAGAATTTGAAAACTTTAAAATTTTTGTAATTTAATTTCTAGATTTACGAACTGCAACTACATATTCCGATTGCCTATAGCCTAAAATATTTTCCTATTATGTTTTTTGATCATTACATTAAAAGAGTAAAATACCCTATTCCCAAAGGTTCTCGGCAATATGATGACCCCTGTAGAGCGGATAGTCGGTACCTAATGTTTCTAATCGCCTAGTCCCATAATGACGCCAAATTAGTACCTACATTATACCCGTGGGGAGCCGGGGTGGGCTGCGGGTTCTTTAAATTAAATTAAACTTTATAAATTTCTGAATAATTTTATTAAAGATATTAAGTACCTAAATCGAAGTAAGTCCTCTTCAATTTGAGTTTTGAAATCAAATTCGTTTCATGTTTATAGAAGAAAGTTAATCAAATAAATTGAAAAGTTCTAAATAGTTATAAAATACTAATACTTAGTTGCGAAATACTTTTAGTATTTCGGGTAGTGGTCGGGAGTATTTCGGGGTATTCACTTCGGTTCAATTTAATAAAGACCTCTCTGCAGCTCTGGCGCCTTGCCTCAATTTTCTGAAATATTTTTATTAATCCCACCGGCTAAGAATCGCTTTCCGCTTTCATTAAATTCACAGAAATATGAGGATTTATCTATTTGTCTCGCTCTTCTTCGCAAGTACTGTCGAAAGGAACGATACAAAATATTTCTTACCAAGTATTTAATCGTACCCTAACGCCAATGTTTGTAACTTCAGAATACGTCATGCGCCATTTTGAAATAGTACCTAACTAAAGTATCCGAAAGTTACATTGATCTTTGAGATCATTTTGTATCGAGAATTATTATTCTGATTTAAGAAATGTTTAACTTTGGGCACAGATAATATAATACTTTTGGGTATTATAGCTTAATTTTCTAGAATAGCTTTTATTATCGTTGTAAAGTTATTAGTTGTGAAGAAATTTATATATACAAATTTTCACTACGTTATTGTAAGGCACGGGATTTGAATTTATTGTTCTACTTTCAACGTCACTAATAGAATAATCACCAATAAATGCTGAGTACTCGCTAACAGTGGGACTTTAGCCGTACGTCGCATCGTCGGTAACAAATGGATGGCGGAATTTACGTTTTGTTAACAATATTTTATGTTTATCGGTTTAATATTAAAAGCAAATTCGTTTGCAATAACTCCATGTTATATATAGGGTTAACCATCATTCCGGAAACCAAATTGAGTTTTTAATTGTATCATATTTTTTAATGTTGTTTGATTCATTAAAATAATGACGAAAGTATTGTGTTTAGTGTAAATATTTGCATTTTTATGAAAATTAACCAAGTAGATAATTTTCTACTTATATAAGTACAAATGTACATTTATATTTTTTACTTACCATCGCTTATTCCCTGTGAGGCAATATTTTGTTTTTTATTTTTAAATTTTGTTTTTCGTAAACGGTCCGGTGACTACGGATCGTTCATTCTTGTTCATAATAATTAAAAACAACACATTATCATAGAATAATTATTACTTTAGTTGAGCAACTTAAGCGTCGAAGGCCACTGAATAAAGTCAATATTTAGTTTATACAACAACACTTGACATAACGTGACATCTACATATCAAAAGAGAAAACAGTTCAGCACTTTTTTATTCTCCGGTTACCGGTTTTCTTCTTTATGAACACGTTTTCATTAGCTACACTTTTTATTCTCCGGTTACCGGTTTTCTTGTTTATTAACACGCTTTCATTAGCCACACTTTTTATTCTCCGGTTACCGGTTTTCTTCTTTATGAACACGTTTTCATTAGCTACACTTTTTATTCTCCGGTTACCGGTTTTCTTGTTTATTAACACGCTTTCATTAGCCACACTTTTTATTCTCCGGTTACCGGTTTTCTTCTTTATTAACACGCTTTCATTAGCTACACTTTTTATTCTCCGGTTACCGGTTTTCTTGTTTATGAACACGCTTTCATTAGCTACACTTTTTATTCTCCGGTTACCGGTTTTCTTGTTTATTAACACGCTTTCATTAGCCACACTTTTTATTCTCCGGTTACCGGTTTTCTTGTTTATTAACACGCTTTCATTAGCTACACTTTTTATTTTCCGGTTACCGGTTTTCTTGTTTATTAACACGCTTTCATTAGCTACACTTTTTATTCTCCGGTTACCGGTTTTCTTCTTTATTAACACGCTTTCATTAGCTACACTTTTTATTTTCCGGTTACCGGTTTTCTTGTTTATTAACACGCTTTCATTAGCTACACTTTTACTTCTCCGGTTACCGGTTTTCTTGTTTATTAACACGCTTTCATTAGCTACACTTTTACTTCTCCGGTTACCGGTTTTCTTGTTTATTAACACGCTTTCATTAGCTACACTTTTACTTCTCCGGTTACCGGTTTTCTTGTTTATTAACACGCTTTCATTAGCTACACTTTTACTTCTCCGGTTACCGGTTTTCTTGTTTATTAACACGCTTTCATTAGCTACACTTTTACTTCTCCGGTTACCGGTTTTCTTGTTTATTAACACGCTTTCATTAGCTACACTTTTACTTCTCCGGTTACCGGTTTTCTTGTTTATTAACACGCTTTCATTAGCTACACTTTTACTTCTCCGGTTACCGGTTTTCTTGTTTATTAACACGCTTTGATTAGCTTTACTTCTTAACCGGCTTCTGGTTGTCTTATCGAAGTGGAACTTTATATGTACTTGTGTATGTAGTTTGGATAACGATACTATAATTTGGCATCTTGGAGCTAATCTGATGATGGAGCCAGGAGGTAGATAGTTTAACTCTTGAGTGGCTTCTAGTAAACCCTACGAGTTTAGGCTCATTTGATTTGTTTCGACGAGTCCAAGAGATAGGCTTGGTTACGGTGTCTGATGATGAGATTAGGACGTGGGTAGTTTAATTCGGTTCGCCATTAAAACGGGGTTTGTTCTATTAAACTACTAGCAGCGCCTAGCGGTTTCACCCGCGTAAGTCCCGATCCCGTGGGAATATTGGGATAAAAAGTGTCTATATGTTTATCCAGCTATCTACATACCAAGTTTCATCGCAATCGGTTTAGTAGTTTTGGCATGAAAGAGTAACAAACATTCATCCATTCATCCATCCAAACTTTCACATTTATAATATTATTTATTTATTTATTTATTTTCTCCCAGTCAACCTTTGGGCGATGCAGAGATGTGTGTGGCAGGTTATTTGGGGTATTGGGATTATAATATTAGTAGGATATTTGGAAGTATTTTCTTATCTTACCAACAAAAAATTAGAGACTCACGGTCTAATATCCGACTCTTGGTAACCATTATATATAAAAAGTCTAACAGTCTAGTTTTCTAATCTATACTAATATAAAGCTGAATAGTTTGTTTGTTTGTTTGTTTGAACGCGCTAATCTCAGGAACTACTGGCGTGATTTGAAAAAATCTTTCAGTGTTAGATAGCTCATTTATCGAGGACGGCTAGTGTGTTGATATGTTTTCATCTTGTACTGTAGTGATTATTTACGGTTAGGTTCACTATTTAAAACATGTCTTCTTATCCGACTTCCAAAAAACAATGACGATCTCATTTAGTTGCATTTCTGTATTTAAACCGATCACTTCGATATTACCAAACGACTTTATTCGTTTCTCAAGCCATTCTTTTTCAATATTTATATTTAACTAGCTGAACCTCGCTGTTTCACCCGCGTAAGTCCCGGTACCGTTTGAATATCGGAAAAAAAGGTAGCCTATGTGTTAGTCCAGGTCTACAGCTATTTAAATACCAAATTCCATCGCAATCCGGTCAGTAGTTTTTGCATGAAAGAGTAACAAACATCCATACATCGATACAACCATACATCCACACATCCACATATCCATACATCCTCACAAACTTTCACGTTTATAATATTAGTAGGATTTATTCAATTTTGCTGTAAGTACTTACTTTTATATGTATACCTACAACACTGTATTGCTACACTACTAAAAAGAGTATAGTCTTATGTAATACATGGAACAGCCAATGGTTTTGTTTTCATTTTACTATGTTTGTTATATATGTTTCTCTTAGTTGTCGTATTTTGATAGGACTAAATTAATATAAGTGATGTTTAGTTACGCACTGAAGTCTAACAGATTCCGCTTTGAACAAAATAATAGACCTTTATACCTCTCTCAGAGCACAACGGCGTGTTTATTCGCCTTTCAACCATTATTTTCCTTCGTCAGCAAAATTAATGAGCGAAAATAAAGAATAAAAAAGATTGAGAGCTACATCATTACCGTTGACACAGTTTCGTGCAATATTATTTTTTGTAAATGTTACAACTGACCAGGGTACGAATATATTTTTGGTAATGTCACCTCTTATTCTCATTTAAATACACGCTGTTGCTACATAGCGTTGTTGGTCCATAACGAGGGGATAATTTAATTATTTAAAAGCGGTCATAACCTTTTATCATTATGTGAAAAAAATCTGTTCACAAATTATTGAAATATATCACTTTGAAATCCCGTCGAAATTACCCACCGGGGTTTTCGGTGGGGCGGTGTATCGGAATCGAACCAACTAAAACCACACGGTATGCCATCCTGCACCTAAAATAGGAGGGAAACAGCTTTATTAACACATCCGGACCCTTCCTAGCGCCTGCCCGCAAAAGCGCGGGCACCACCTTCGGGTAAAGACCTCTCTATTAGGCGGCGTCCAGGCACACGCAGACGCCGCGCCGCCTCGTATGTATCGAATCCATCGGTTTTTCTCGACAAATATACAGATCATAATATAGTGAGTCAAAAACTTGACTATTGCATACGAATATGGTGGTAAACAAGCGAATGACTTACCCATGAAATTCAATTATAAATAACGTATGTGCTGCTGCTGATGCACCTACTGTATTTCTAACGTTGGATAAATACTTGATATAACTATTCACGCATGTATATCCGAAGGGGTAGACAGAGGTGTATTAATCACCCGACTAAATAGGTCTCAGGGCAAGCCCTTTGCTGCCCACTGTTGTGCACACACTAAACTACTAAATTACATCCAATTCAACAGTTTACCAAACATGGCATCCGGCTTCCACTAATCTGTAGTCTAACCTCTAAATTAGCATTTGCAACCTGGCATCTCTGCCAGCGTCTGGCAATCTCATGCTTGAAAACAATAAGCTTCCAACTGTGCAGGTGTTCCGTTAATTTAACACGAGGTACGGAGCACCTGGCATTCAGCCAAGCACTGTACTAACTCCCATTATTCATTACACTTCATTAATTTATTGCAGACATTCTATAAAGCAAGATTGTTCTTACGAAGAAAAATGTGTTGGGAAATTTTGTGGAATGTTTAACGATGTAATTTTAAACATGTTAAATTATGTTATGTATTTTCATTGTGCTCTTTATTTAAAAATGTTTAAAATAATGTTTTAATTATTTTAATATTCGGTTTAATTGTTTATAATGCTGTATATACTAGTATTACTCTATTGTTATCTGTATGTGTGTGAAAATATATGTTAGTATTATGACTTAGATAATATTGTTAATTAATTATACAGTGCAACTCCTCTTGCCACACATAAACTCTCTTTCCATCCAATGGTTAGAGAGAAAGAGATCGCAGAGCGCGATAAGGCCGCCAATTGTACAAGGTCTCTACTTTTAGTTTGTAAGAATATCTATATAGAGTTTTGTATGTTTTGTACAATAAAGAGTTTATCTATCTATATATATACTGTCATAATTTTATTGGACTATAATTTACCCTCTCAAACACAAAGTATTCACGAATTTAACTAAAAGTGAAGTTATATAAAAATGTTATCTTTCTTTGATACTTAATATTATTTAGTTTTCTACGAGTTTGGTTCTTATGAAATCAGCCTGCGGGCATTAGAATGAGAAAGGTCCTTTTAATATGTATAGAATATTATTCGGAGCTAATTTATTGAATAAACAATACTCATTCCAACTTTTAGGCAAAATTAAAACCAACCAAACTGAATGTTCAGAAAATTGATAATAGTCATATTTCAGTTTCCTTTCTAAAAAATCACAAATGAACAAATACATGTGAAACACAAATATTTGCCTTATATTGATTCGGTAGCAATTGGTCAACCACTCTCATATTATCTTTACAATTGTTTGTATAACAGCACAGCACAGCAGATATCTGCTCGAGTTAAGATCTTCATCCTTAGTCTATGGTAACGATGAAGTAATAAAACAGATTTTGCAAGTGTTTACAGATAGGTACCGGTCGCTGCTGATTACTGGGTGGGACGTTTATTTGTTTTGACAACTTCCTACTTTCTATCAAGAAAACTGAGCAATTCAAATACTATTTGAAGTACCTTAAAAACTTCAGTCAGAGACAGTCGGCTCATAAAAGTAAATATCACTCATAAAATATTATCTCTAATGGGTTCCCTGTTTATATTGCGACTTTTTTTAAATTTATTTTGACGAGCCTGTTGGTCTAGTGGTTAGTGATCCAGAGGTTGTGGGTTCGTTTCTTACCCAGGATAAATAACAGCGTGATAAACACGATCATTTGTTGTGTCTGGGTATAGTTTATCTATAGTATACATTTAGTAATTTATATGTATATTTATCAGTAGTCTGAATCCCATCGCACACATTCTGACTAATTTGGCAAGTTATTATTTACTAGATTAAAGGAAGAAAAATCTAGTCTCTTCAAAACTAGTATTGTGAATTATAAACAAAACAATTATTTCAGGATTATAAATAAATCCCACTAATATTATAAATGTGAAAGTTTGGATAGATGGATGTTTGTTACTCATTCACGCCAAAACTACTGAACTGATTGCGCTGAAACTTGGTATGTAGAAGCTGAAGACCTGCATTAACATATAGGCTACTTTTGAGCGCTGCTAGTAAGCTATAATTTAGTTTTGTTACATTAGCTTTACAAAAGGTTAAGTTTTGCCTCTGCATCATATTTATTCTTCTTTTTTCAACACTTAATAACATTCTGAACGTGAATCATATCTCAAAGTGTTACTTAAGAGGATAAAAACAAAGCAATCTATTATTATTTTATTAGCTGCAGGCGGTAATATTTATTGCTCTATTTGCCTAAAAATTGTCAGAATAAACCGAAGTCATTTATTTTAACACATTCCTTTTACCAACAGTAGGAAGAGTATTCTTTGATTAATAGAACTTCTATTGGAATCCGGAACCGGTGCCAGTCAGTCAGTCAGTGAGGAACGGACTTGCAATAACGTGGTTGTGTTTGAAGTTGAATTTGAACTGGAACATTAACATTGATTAACAAAAATATTAGCTAGCACTCTTTTATTTTTTAATTATTTTCTTTTTAATTCAGTAGTTCATATTTAAAAAGCATTAGCGTCAAATATCGCATCTGCTGTGGGATAGTTCTAAAATTCTTCAAAATATGTCTTGCGCTTATTTTTAAGTATTTTCTTCACTACAGCATCTGTGAATTTACATTAAAATGAATGATTTCATAGCAGGAAAAGTAGTATTACATTTTTCAATCAAAATTGTACCAAACCTAGCGTCCCGACGCTTAAAAGAGATTTTAAGTTAATGAAAATGACGACTACGAGTTTCAGTAACTACCCGCATTTGGTCATCGTTTTTCATTCCACAGTCGGTACTTCGACACACCACACTTGTACGTACTAATTGCGCTTAGTTAACATAACCTAAAAATGTTAAACGATATCTATCTTTATTAAAAATGAAATAATATTCTCCGTTTTGATATAAGTTACTAACTTAATGCTAGAAACACCTACATGCTTCTTCCCAAAAATTGACTTGCCAAATATAGTTAACTCATATTCCTCTGAATCCAATTCCAGTAACTCCAACCGAAAGATGAATAAAGATTTATTGGCACCCAACGTGGGGCGGCACATATAACCTTTATGCCTTTGTAATAAAGTTTATCTTATATTTCAACATCAAACAAACTTGGTGGAATAGTTATGTTCATCTATCAGACGTCGACTTGGATAAATCAACGACACCATGTGTTACTAATCTGTGCCCCACGTTTGGGCGCCAATAGCAAAGTGAGCAATTTTTAAGTGATTTTTTCGTTTCGGATGGTTTTGCATACGCGTCAGTTATGGAAATATTATAAGGAGGTTTCCGGGATGGATGAGCATATATCTTGCTTATATGACACAATGATTTATTGTGTCATATGAGGAAGATAAAATATCGCATGTTCCGGAATTGTTATTGGTTTTTTAAATTGCTTTGTTTTCTATCGGTTATTGTAGACAGTTTTTCGGGTTATTGCGCGCGTTTCAAATACATATTAGTCAGTGCATTGGCCAGAAATAGCGTGAAAAAAGCGAACAAATTAAACTAATTAACGTTTAATAACACCAATTCATTCATTCAATTTATAGATAGATGACATTCTGTTCTTATATGCGATCTCTGTCTGTCGTTATCTGTTACAGTAAAAAAAAGTAAGCAAATGTCATTGTCCATTTACAATTCTTTATGGTATAGAGGACAAACGAGCAGACGTGTCACCAAATGGTAAGTGATTACTGAACTCAAGAGTAACAAGTAAGTTGCCGACCTTTGAGGTGGGTGTACGCTCTTTTCATGAAGACTTTATCCCGAATCTTAATGTTGTGTATTGTATGTATGTAATGTAATGTGAGGACGATGAAGGTTGTTAACAATTTGTCGTAAAAGGATGGCGTGCTATTTTTATTAGCCATTAAGACAACTGGCACTGCTTTTATATTATATTACATGAGTATGTTGTGGTTTGATTAAGGAATCACACATATGACTGCTGTTAAGGTACAGCAGTCATATGTGTGGTTTTCATATATAATAATAATAGTTTATTGTTTTTCTCTCACATAAAATTACATATCACATTTAATTGTAAAATCCAAAAGTACAAAATTGCACAAAAGAAACCTATTCAAGACATGTAATTTGCAACTATGTGAGAGACTGGTATCTGTACTAGGAGACCTGTATGACAGATTACCAGCCTCTCCAGGCACCGGACTCGTGCAGCACCGGCATGTCCGGTAAGTGTCTCAGTGGGCTGCAATGAATATTGCTACGTAATATGCGTGAGCTTATTAATGTGAGTGTGTGCGCAAGTGCGTGTGCAAGTGTAAAGTGTGTGAGTGTGTGTATGTAAGTGTGTATGTGTGCGTATGTGTGTGTTAGAGTATGTGTGTGTGTGTATGTCCGTCAATTCAGGAAATGATATGTAAAAGATTTTCTGTCTCGTCGTAACTAAGACATTTCAGCCATGTTGTGACCACCTTTTTACAGTTGAAGCGTAAGTGAGTAAATGCCGATGTCTTTATTAATTTTGTTATATAGGTAACCTCCTAGGAAACCAACAAATCTCCTTAAGAACGCTGTGTTCTACCGGACGTCTAGGGAGTCACAAGTGTTTAATTATTGTGACCGTGTGTGGACATTAATTGTTGACATGGATGCACTTCTAGTGCGGATGATTTTATCTAAAAAAAATAATGACTAAAACTATCACATGTCATTACTAAGATTGTAAATATCGCCGGGAGCACATCATTTACTAGCAATATTGGAAGTAAATCTATAGTTACCTCTTAAATAATCCTATATGCATACCATATATCTAGTTAATATTGTATTACATCCCGTTAAATTGTTATAACTAATGGTCGCCCGGACGCCAAAATTGAACGGTAATTAATTTATTAATAACGATATAGGGAGGGACAGATTTTTATTGATAACACGACAGGTCATCAATAAGCAGCTAAAAAAGTACTAGGTTTTTTTTCTTTACCTCTGTACATATTATTGTAACGTTGCAATTAATAAATAATAATAGACACATTTAAAATAAATACACGGAGTTGCAAGTCCCCCGTCACATTATATAGTAGCTAAACTAAGTTTATATAAAGTAACATTTTATTCAAAAATGCAAAAAAAAAACATTAAAGGCTGCAAATATTTAAACAATTCCGTTAAACATTAAATTCATTAATGAAAAATTTATTTTGATGTATTTCGAAGATGCTGTGGGCATTGCAAGTATAATTCTGTCTCTAGTGGCCAAGCTTTTTGTGAAAGGTATCCTCTTTCTAAATCAGGACAGGAACATGGGAATTCAAAGATAAAGAGGTGTTTCTTTTACGACTTTCACTTTATTTTACTGGGTTAAACAGGGCCTCAAGAGGCTACCTTTAAAAAGAATGTCTAAAGTACAAAGTGTAAAATATATCGGATTGGAAGGTGTTTTTGTTTCACAAGTCTATGTAAAAAAGAAACTACACGAAAAAGTCTCAAGTAGGTAGCTTGAATTAAAAAGGTTTTATAAATGTTTGTGTGGAGAATTTCAAAGATAATGTTTAACACAAAATGTTTTTTCCTATTTGGCCGTTACGACCAACGCTGCCAATTGCTCACGGTCTTAATATTACCACAGAATACATAATAGTACCAGTAATGTTACATCGGGTGATTAGTAGTACAGTACTAAACGTCGCAAGAGATTTATCGCACAAAATTTCCCAATATAGTACATTCTTTTGAGATTGGCTTTTAAAGTGCAACTTTGTATAAAATATATGAAATAGTTTGATTTTATTTTGAATTACCTGTGACTACGATCAGTGAAATTCGATCGAAATCGATTCGCGATCAATTACCGATTGAGGCATATAATATTTCAAAGACTAATTTTGCAATAAATGTTATCGCCACATCAAAAACTCTTATTTATTTTATTAAAAATAGGGGCAAACTATAATAGATGATAACTGATAACAGTTCACTATTCAATAAAAATGAGTTAATAGACGTTATTATGACTAGTTATACAGGTAACGCAATGCTATTGGTCGGTTGATAAATATTGATAATAGTGGGGTTATAAAAGGCCATGCTAACATTATAAGTTGTTAACAATGTCCCCGGTTGACAGCAATAGGCTTGCTGGCCCTCCATTACGTGATTGGGAACTCTTTACTTGGCAAAATGTGGGTGTTCAACGCCTCTGCCTACCCCTCTACTTACCTATACTACAAAAAAATGTATTGAAGACAGAAGATGCTTTTAAAACAACATAGTTCTATTTTACAATATATTATTTAGCCTAGAGTTGGTTACTTGGTGGTACTTGGTTCTGTATGGTGCCTCTGTTAATGATCGCTTTGTACAAATATAACGACTCCGAAAATTAAAATTTCTGAAAATTTCTCTCCGGCCTATAAATATATTTTTATTAGTCGCAAGTTCCAATTTGCGTAATTTTTTTTCTCATTTTATTTTTCTCAGAATCCTAACCGACGTCACGACGTCAGTTACAAAAATGAACATTTCTACATCTTATTCCTCTTATTTCGGTAGCAGAAGACCCGAAACTACACCAACTGGAGTAGAAAACTTATAGCTTCAAACTACTTACGTAGGGTCACTTTGAGCAACTTGTTTAAAGTTACCGAGAACAACTTAAGCTGTGTCCAGGTGTAGCTTGTGTCCAGGTGTAGCTTGAGTCCAGGTGTAGCTTGAGTCCAGGTGTAGCTTGAGTCCAGGTGTAGCTTGAGTCCAGGTGTAGCTTGAGTCCAGGTGTAGCTTGAGTCCAGGTGTAGCTTGAGTCCAGGTGTAGCTTGAGTCCAGGTGTAGCTTGTGTCCAGGTGTAGCTTGAGTCCAGGTGTAGCTTGAGTCCAGGTGTAGCTTGAGTCCAGGTGTAGCTTGTGTCCAGGTGTAGCTTGAGTCCAGGTGTAGCTTGAGTCCAGGTGTAGCTTGAGTCCCTGACTTTACTTGTTTGCTTTACTATTTGGAGAACTTAAGATTTTCGTGTGCTTGAAACAGAAACTTGTTCAAAAATAAGTCGACGAGTGTGAGTTGTGCATTCATAGCGTGTTGTCGTTATAAGAAGAACACCTAATGCTGTAACATTACAATTTTCATTTCAGATTTCTCACCAGCTAAGAAAAGTTTTATTACAAGCAGGTTAGTAGCTAGAGTGGAGGCAGATCCGGCCCATGATGTATTGAAATAATATAAAGTAATGGTAGATGTCAAGATAATAATATGAATAATAATAAATTACCAAAAAGAATATTTATATATCATCACTATATTATTATTAGCAACCCGCCCCGGCTTCGCACGGGTACAAATTATACACCTTAACCTTCCTCATAAATCACTCTGTCTATTAGTGAAAACCGTATGAAAATCCGTTCAGTAGTTTTTCAGTTTATCGCGAACAGACAGACGGACGGACTTTGTTTTATAATATGTAGTGATGCTAATATAAATAGGATAGGTAAGTTAATTAAACATGGGTTAGAAGAGTCTCCTCTTGTCTGTGGCTTACACTGTGACGATGTAATAAATAAAATACGTGAAAACACTTTTACTACTAAAAAACCAAACAACAAACTTAACAGCTATGTAGAATTAAATCTGTTTTGTAACTAAATGTAGCTACTCTCAAATTAATACATGATCTCTCTGATGATCTCTGATGATCCGTCGCTTTTAATGAGAATGATTAAATATTTATGTTCTTGTCTTATAAAACCATGTCTAGTTTAAAAATTTACTTGAAGATTTCCATCGTCGATTTACAAATAACCCATATAAAATAATTACCACCGATAAACGAATGATCGGTGTCTGCCTGCAACATCCCGGTTGCAATTTAGAGGGATTACAGCAGACGTTTACGACGTCATAAATTTGTGCAGCCCCCTCCGTCCCTCTGAGTGCATTACCTGCATTTCCCTCGTGTATCGCAGCTGCCCCCGATATTACCAATTTTATATATATTTCAACACGCAAGTGCGCTTTATAGGGGGTCACTTGGACAGAGTATTGGTTTGTAGATTTGAATGGCTACCATTTTCAAAAATTTCAATAAGCTGAAAGCACCAAGTGGCATAGGTAATAGTTACCTCTCTGCACGTAAATATATTTTATAAATATATTTCAATAAATATTTTTTATAAATACTACCCTACAATTATTATTTGAGGGTGGTATTTGGATGTTTATTTCGATAATTTTCTTTCGGATTCTAAAGATGGTGCATTTAAAACGAAAAAGCTTAATTTCTGTTGCTACCGTGCGTGTTACATGATAAAATACACGTTGCCTGTACAATTGGTTGTTGTTGTATGTAGTTGTTAGGTACAGTAAGTAAATGACATAAGGTACCTTCTATCCAGAAGAAAATACTTACTGTTTCCAAGGTATACAAAAATAAGCCTTACGCGAGCTGCGGACAAAGGCTAGTATTATAAAAAAATCCAGTACTGAGGTTATATAAAAACTAGTGGTTAGTGACCCTGACTGCTGAGCCAGAGGTCGTGGGTTCGATTCCCATTCAGAACAAATAATTGTGTGATGAGCATGATCATTTGTTCTGTGTCGGGGTGTAATTTATCTATAATATGCATGTATTTAGAAATATATAAGTACGTTTATCAGCAGTCTGGTTACCATAGTACAGGCTCTGCCTAGTTTGGGATCAGACAGCCGTGTGTGAGATATGTCTAAAAGAAATTAAGTAGGTACTCCTTTTCCCATAAGATCTAAAAAAAACCTTTAAAATGGAACAATTTTCTGGTACGTGCGAGTGCTTTAATAAGATTTGCCCTTCGATAAAAAACGTCACCTGTATATTAAAAGCAAAGATCACAAACAAATATTATCTGAGAACGATTTTCAATAAGTTTGACCAATTTCTTATTTCCTGGTACAAATCCCGTTCTATGGAGACGGCGTGTAAACGCTGTTTGTGCAATCCAATGAAATCGGCTACGTTTACATGGCGCTACGAGAATGCTGTAAGGCGGCAACACCCTAGATTTACAACATCAAAATTCCTTTATACTTTGTTAATGCGATGTTTAGGTAGCAGTATTGTTAAAAAAAACAATCAATCGTAGGACTGCACGTCAGAAGTGAAAACATAACTTTACAATGTATTTGCATATACATACACACACACATCTGTATATATATAATTAGTTTAAAAATAAAAAGTAGGTAATAACATATTTAAATATATACATAGGGTACACTGGAAGGTCTGCGCTCCTGGCCGCTCATAAATGTTTGAATTTCGAATGTTATATTTTTTTAAATATAAGAAACTCGGCTCCATCTTACGAATTTTCGATCAGGGTCACGTGTTCTGACGCGAGTTTAACATTTTTTACCCATCCCAAAAGTGCACAACGCCGCTAAAGAAGTTTCACTTAAAAAAAAAGTAATTATCAAACATTATTACTGTAATATCTTAGCAAAGTCCACAGCAAGGTTCGCGAAGTCTGCATTAAATATTTTTATAACGCAGTGTATAGATCAAAACAAAAACATAAGTGATTTTTGGATACGTTATTTTACTTTATTTATTTGGGAGGAAAAAACAGTTACATGATAGGTATATGTAACAAAAAATATCCATTTGCTTAGTTTCTTTTATGTATAACCCACATCATTCTCCACGAGTTAACAAGGGATTAAATTAACTAAGGGCGAGATGCGGACGTTATCTATTCATTTACATAATTAAAAAAAGTTATTTAGAACAACTAAATACATATACATATAGGTAAGCTTTTATGACAGTGGTTGCAAAGCCAAGCGACATCATTTTTTTTAATGTTACAGCAAAAATATTAATTACGGAAAAATTTGGGTCAAAGTAATCTAGAAGATAGCTGTGCCTGCTCTCCGGCGTTCGTTCTACATAGTATGGAGCAAACAATGCGAGCGCACTCCGCGTATGACTAACGTTCTAGGTACTACGTGACATTAGTACAATCATATATATTGTTTAATATTCCCTGCAACTATTAACACGCCTGGATTTGAGTGTCAACAGCTTATATTTCTGTACTACATCTACATGGCATTGGCATTCTTGAGTAAAAAGCATTTGTAATGCATGATGCGTAATTTTTTTTTCTGTACCTTTCTATACTCTGTAAGTATTTATCGTAGTATTGGACTCTAAATTCGAAAAGCAAGTTCCGAAATACCATACAAAATATTTTATAAAAGGTTTATTTTTTACTTTCTATCTGTTTTTATCATGACCTACTTGAATTGTACACATTTAGCATAAGCACATAATAATTATTATTTATAGTGCATGTGGTGCTTACCTATAAGGAATTGTAACAATTGCAAAATGTTTTTTGACTGTTCTACAGTGTATACAATTGTTGGTGAGCCAATAAATAAATTAAAAAAAAAAAAACAGTACACTCTAGTTGAGATGGAAGTAAAGTTCAGGCATCAAATTGGCAGGAATGCAATGGATTAAGAAATCTCATTTCTGACGAAAGGTCAGGCCGCTACCTACCTTAAACACACCAGAATAAAATTTTATTTAATATATATTGTATTTGTAATATATATTTGAAAAGTTCCATCGATTACTCCAGGGTCTCATCATCAGACCCTGAGTTGATGACAATGGGACCACATGAGAAGTATGCCTACCCTTTCAAATAAGTTCATCACAAGTAATCGTAAAAATACATTTAAATAAACATTCCGATGAACTAAGCACCTCGTCCTTTTTGTGAAACTGGTTAAAAAGTACTAATACTTATTTAGTTAAAAATAAATAATAAAAGTAGTCAAATTTAACTAATTGCTTACTTCCATTACATCATGACAACAAAATAATTAAAGAAGAATACAATTTTGGGTATATTTTATCTTTAGGGTTTGTATGCCAATTACGTTTCGTCTATAGTCTGTATTGGTACACAAACGGAACTGAAGCTATAGAAATAAAAAAAAGTTTACTCAAGTGAGGTTATCTTAAGCTGGTCTCGCAACACCTACATCTAATAATACAATAATCCATACATAAAACTAAATAGATCACACTTTTATCTTCATCTTCAGATTGCAAAGGGAAATAATTCCACCCCATGGTCAGTTCTCCACTCGTACCGACTACAATATGCCTTCCCATATATCCTTGTCTAATGACGAGAATCCTCAGATAAACCGCATGCGGGAAACCTTGCTATACAGTCTTGAACTTTATTCTGACATGATGCGGTATAAAATTGAGTTGCAGTTGATGCGTACTATTTGGTGGCCCCAGGATTACGACTAGGATGGAATAAGATTTGAAAGATGCCGGTGAGAGATAGCATGATTGACGATTGACGGCTAAAGCTTTGTAGGTTAGATTTTAAACAGCATTAAGGTTTGTTCGTTCGTAGTAACAGACCAATCTATCTAAGATCTCCTCTGTCTGTTTCAGAACCGTGATCGACTGACTGGTAGTCAACGTACGTCCTGTAACGGTTTAGAAAGAAGATAGTTATTCTTTGACTCAACTGAAAGTGTAATAAGAAGATTTTTGTGAAAGATACCATCTAGAAGTGTCAGAGAAGGAAAAAGTACTGCAGAGTTGCGTTCATAAGTATAGTTAAGGGTTGTTTAACGTTTTAAGTGACTTTCCATTTTCCATATATTAAGAAGAAAAACAGGCCCCAGTTGCTGTTTAGAACTATTATTAAATACGAATTCCTATGGCACTAGATACAAATCAGGTTTTACATCATTTATGTAGCATATTTTGACACTCGCAAGTAAATAAAAACCTTTAGGAGGGTACTGCCTATAATCTTGAAATGTGGAAATGTGTTACGTGGGAGAGCCATGCTTCGACACGTATGGGCCGGCTCGACTCCCCTCGATACCACGGCCTCACAGAGAACCGGCAGTGAAACAATGCTTGCATTGCTTTTGAATAAGATCACCGGAGACCCTAACCCTTCCCTCCCCCCTGTTCTCGTCCTTCCCCTCTTCCCCTACTCCCACCTTAAAGGGCGGCAACGCACTTGTGACTCTTGAGTTACAGGTGCCCTTGGGCGGCGGTGGTCATTTACCATCAGGTGACACGTCTGCTCATTTGCCCCCTATACCATAAAGTCAGCACTTGTGGGAGACCAGTTTTTGCTCTAAAAAGCTAAGTTAGTTTCGTGCTAACTTTACCGAAATGAAAATATAAGAAGTCATAGAAAAGCAGGCAGATTATATCGAGAAATCATTTAATAGTATGTCAACCGAGCTTTAAAAGAACACGATGGAAATCGTGGCCCACCGGTCGAACCAATTCCACGAAGCCTTTTGCTGCGAAATCGAAAAACATTGATGTTTACACTCGAGTACATCTTTAGACAATTTTCATTCGTCTCTAGACAGCTTTTTTAAGTTCATCTTTTGTTGGCTAGTTCAGTTATTTTACTACAAATAAGTAATCTTGTAACAATGTATTTATGAAGATATAGTCTTGTAACTAATGAGAAATAAGTCAATTCGTAATCCTATCTCGTCAATCATCGATACGTCTTATCAGCAATATGTTAGGTAACGAGAAAAACATTTTGCTTTTAATTACCTTATGGTCGTATAATAAAGTTGCTTGTGAACAGCTTCCACATACAGCAAAAACATACTTCAACATCATCTAGCGAAGACAAGCTGAACTACGTAGTAACCAGTAATCCTGTATCGCGCAATGAAAGTTTTCGCTTATAAAATAAAGTCCCCGCAGCGTCTGTCTGTCTGTTCGCGATTAACTGAAAACTAATAAACGGATTTTCATGCGGTTTTCACTAACAGACAGAATGTCTCATGAGGAAGGTTTAGGTGTATAATTTGTACCCGTGCGAAGCTGGGGCGGGTTGCTAGTTAGTAGACATACCTACTACTTCCCAACTTTAACCGTTGGGTCGCGGTCCATTAGGCATGATCATCTAGCCTCGTCGGAGGACCCTCCTTTTGTGTTGGAGGGACATAACCGTTCCTGAACAATCATAAAATATTTTTAAAATTATTATTATAAACTTTGCATGCCAGTAAAGGTAGATTAAGGAGAACAATATCGAATGTGATACTAACACCACTGTATACCCTTGATCAGCAAATAAATGATTGATTGATGGATTAACAATTCTCATTTACCGTCAAATGTCATTGTCAAACTGTATTAGTTAACAGCAAGGAGCATCAACAGGATGCTCCTTGCTGTTAACTAATACAGTTTCTATTAGGATATAATATTTGCAAATCCATGTTATGACCTTAAGGTCTTAAGGGATTACTCGTAGTGTAAATGTTGGGCGTACACTACCCTTGTTAATTTTTTCTTTGTTCCCTACGCGTTCCTAAACCATTGATCAGATTTTGATGAGGAAGCTTGCGAGTTTCGGGCCAAAAAAATAATTAAATTAAAAAATAGTGTTCGTATTGTTACATCTGATGTTCGATTAGTAAAGTACACCAATTTATTAATAAAATGGATTTTTTTTTTTTAATAATTCACAAATAACACAATTATAATTAATTCTAACTATTTTAATGATCACTTGTACTTTGTGTATATTCTTACGGTAGTATACTAAGTTTATGGTATAGTCACTCGCTAATCGCTTAACTAGAACTTATTTCATACCGCAATCCGCCGTCTTATATACCCGGAACGTTATTTCGTAGATAGATAGATCGTGATATTTTCCGAAAACAATTCTGGAATTTTCTAATATAGTGTGGGACGTTCAATAATAGACCATTAGTTCCGTTCAATGTCAAAAGATGGCGTGCATCTCAATTGAGGTAATCGCAACTCGACAATAGATGGCGCCCGCGGTTTACACTTTCGTAACGGTGTGTTTTTTTCTTTAAAATGAAACTTTTATACAACCAAACTCTTTTTAGTTTACGTGGCATTTCAACGTATGCCGGGAACAGCCAATCCCAGTGAAATTACACTGAACACTCTCATATTATTGCAGCATCTTATTTTGCTGATACAAATTGAGACAAAACCCTCTAGATATAATTATGTATTTATTTATTTTAATATTTATTTTAATTAACGTAACGTAAAATACATACCTCTGAATTCCCGAATCCCGTATAAATACAACATAATTATATTATAAAAAGTTTAAAAGGCTCTATTATACCCTAAATCTTGCTATAAATTTAAATATAGGACCCGTCAATCTTGACAAAGTTAATCAGAGTCATAAACGTTACTTAATCACGTAAATGAATAAAGGTAAATGACTATGTCAGAATATTCTGCTTGAAATAATCTTTAGTAAGAAAATACGATGACACGCAAGAAACTTCGAAGCAAATTGTTAGTTCTAGAGTTTCTTTGTAACGCCCACGTCCTGCTAATACCGGCAGTTTGCACACAATGACGGGGACTGACCATTATGGCTTTATAAAGGCCAGGATGTTTAATAGATTTGCTCGTCATGACTTGGGAGAAATCCTATTCATCTATTGTTGTTATTTTTAGGAAAAAAATATAACAAAATTTTCATTATGTAACATTAAAATCAAATAATATTTCATGCTACAATGGTGATTTTATTAAGTAAGTGAGACGTTCCGTAACTATTACATAAAGAATGCGATAAATATAACTAGTGCCATCTAGCTAAGATGATCCGACTCACTTTCAAGTAATATCAACCATTTCGAACTTCAACGCAACCTGCATCACGCTATGAAAGTTTTCGTGTTATATTAAAATTTGTAATCTGTTACAGTTATATATACCTACCTATATTTCTTTATTGTTTTAATTTTGATTATAAACCGGTGATAGTTATTAAAATAAATAAAATAAGAATTTATTGCTGTTCAACAATGTTAAAAGATAACATAAATTGATACGTTAACATTTCCTTAATTCTATAATAATAATCTACTAGTTACTTTTATATACTATCGGCATTCGGTTGGTCTTCAGTAACAGCTTGTCTTTCGACAAAGGCCTCCTCTAAACCTTTCCACGCTGTTCTGTCTTTTGCAACTCGCGTCCAACATAGTCCGGCCTATTTTATGAGGTCATCTTCCCATCGCTTGACCTGCCTGCCCCTGCTTCTGGTACTGCCTCTGGGATACCATTCTGTGACAGACCTGGTCCATTTTTCCTTTTTCTCTCTTAGCATGTGTCCCGTCCACCTCCATTTTAGTCTTCTATATGTTTTACATCCGTTCTTGAATTTTGGTTTTCTGTTTAATATTTATTGGTTAATCTTATTTTATCTCTTCTCCTTACTCCTACTGCACTTCTTTCTATTCCGTTTTGACACACTTCTATTTTCTTATGTTTTTGTTTTGTTAGAGCCATTGTCTGGCATCCGTATATTAAACATGGTAGTGTGCACGTATTGAATATTTTCCGTTTTTCTGTCATCGGCATGTCTTCTCTTCATGACCTCGCTCAGTGACCAAAATCTTTTCCACGTATTTGCAACTCTTCGATCTATCTCTTTCTGCATTGTGTTCACTACCGATACCAATTGGTCATCGAAATGTCATTTTAAATTTCTTCTGTATATACCTTAATTGTGAATTTCACCTCATAACTTTAGTTTTTATTGTGTTCATTGAGAGACCTGCTTTTGCGCTTTCATCAGACAAAGATGATAAATCTATCTATCTTTTTTTAAAGCGGTGGTAGCGTAATGGCTAACCGTCGGACTTGCGATCGAGTGGTTTCGGGTTCGAACCCCACCTAGTGCACTACTGACGTGAACCCACTCCTAACACAGGCATTTAGCTTAGCTGGAGGCGTTAACAACAATAATACTAGTAATATGTGACCCATGTTAATAGTAATCTTTTTATTAAACAAAATAAATTGCTGCAACATTTGTTCTAAGGTCTTTGGACATTCGGAAAACAAAATTAGGTCATCGGCGAAGCGTAGGTGGTTTACGTTGTCTCCATTATAATAAGTCTGCAGTTTGTCCATTCCAGTTTCCTAAATATCATCTCTAACACCGCAGAGAATACTTTAGGCGAGATGGGGTGGTCCTGACGAACTCCTCTTTCGGCTGAAAACTCTTCGCCCATAAACTCCAACCTTACTTTTGCAGTGCTGTTTGCGTAGATGTTTTTGAGGATCCTCATGTACTTTATTTGAACTCCCTGACATTCTAGTGATCTCCATATGTACGTGTGTTATAAAGAATCAAATGCCTTGTTAAAATCCACAAATCCTAAGTAGTATACTTTGTTATATTCGTTGTATTTTTGAAGAACTTGTCGTGGAAACCAGCTTGTTCTTTAGGTTGGTTCTCATCGCGTACAATAGCTATTCTTGACAATACTATTTTAGAAAAGACTTTGTAGATGTTAGACATTAAGCTGATCGGTCTATAGTTCCCGATATCTCCTTTATCTCCCTTTTTGTGTAATAGTATAATTACTGATTTGGTCCAGTCTTTGGGTATTGTTTCTGTGGCGATAATCTCGTTAAAGATATCTGTTAGTTTTTCAGCAATTACTGGAAATGTAGCTTTCAGAAATTCATTTGTTATATTGTCTAATCCAGGAGTTTTATCTAGTTTTTGGGTTTTGATTGCTCTAACTGTTTCTTCCATCAGTATTGCAGGTATTGGTTCGGGATCTTCTCTTAATATGTTGACATCTAATATTGATGGAGTATTATTTTGACAGAGGTATAAGTTTCTATAAAAGTCAGTTGAGATTTTGATTATCTCATGTGATAGTTATTAACATAGAATTAATAATTTATAGATTCTCTGTTCTGTTGTAATAGAGACATAAAAAATTAAATAAATATGTAGATATAGACGTAGATGTAATTGTGATATAGACTGTAGACACACGTAGATTGTTTGAATTAATAAAATAGATTTTATATTTATAGATAAATCAATAAATAGCTAGGTATTGGGTAAAAAAAACCAAAAGTATTCACCGGCTGATAAAGATGCACACATAAAAGTAGGTTTACTAGCGTAAAGTATACAAGTTTATGGAATAACATCACTTAATGAAATAAACTTGAAAAACATTTGAAAAAGAACCTTAAATGAACGCTTATACGGTATATATTTCTTTGTGAACATTCGTAACAATAAATCCACAGGAGCGTTTCACGTCTCATGCAAGATGTGAATATTTTGTTAAAAAAAAATAATAAATATTAGAGGTTAGTCCACCAGAAAAATTTATCGAATCTATTCTTTTATCTTCAAGAGTACATATTTTACTTTGTATACAAAAACAAGATTTTGATTTCTTGGTATATAAGAAATCAAAGTACAGCTATTGGAACAATATTATTAGTCTTACTCGTCAACTCAGTATAGATAATTGGGTTTACGTACAGAAAGATCACTTACTAATAACAGATAAATAGTAACTCTCGGTTGGCCTAGTAAAGTGCAAATTTGCTTAAAAATAATAAAACCATCATCATCATACAACTAACGCCATCTCGTAAAGATGGGCAGAAAAATTTTGGTACTGATTGTATTACATGCTTTGCAGTTAACTATTCCGAGATTATATAGGTGTGTGTTTGTATGTTTATGTAGACTACACGACAACGGGATAATTTAACATAATGTAATTTAATAGTCCAAGAGTTGTGAAGGGAAATTTGAAAATCATATGTATTCTGTAGATTGGGAGCAAATACATTACATCCGTCTTAGAAAAGAAAGCACAACTTACTTAGTTTCGATTTCTAACTAGTGATTAGGATGAATTCCCTATGAAGTCTATTTTATACTACCATGAGACTATAGTCAAACTGTAGATAGATAGATTTTGGATACTCTTTTGCGCTTTTCAACCACCAAGACCTTACAAGTGTAAGGTCTTGATTGTCAAGTTGATCTTTCGTTATCCACCACACAAAATATTGTTGTTACTCGCCAAAAACACATAACAAGTCTGTAATATTCCCAAACAAGCGATTTCTTATTAAATAGTGGCCATTTGTAAAGCTTTAGGTAAACATTCAGAGATATTTTTGCGTGGAAGTTATTAAACGAAGGAAAAAAAATTAAAGGAATAATTATTGTGTAAGTGAATAGGTATCTACTTACACAATAAAAAAAAATATTGTGTCTATAGAAATGTTGAGCTTCCGAAGCGTTACCCGCCTACTTAATTACTCCCACATAGCCTAATTTCATAATAGAAGTTGGTAAGATAAAATTGGGATATTGTTCCTTACATTGGCATTCGGGTGAAAAACATTATTCTTCCTCGGCAGTCGGGTAAAAAGCAGTAATTCATCTGGCAATTGTTAATGAAAAATGATTACTTATAAAAAAATACACACATAGTCACATCTGTTTCTCTAGGGGGAAGGCAGGTACATTGACCACGAATTTTCATGTTTTTTTCCTGTCCTGGCATACTAATTTACCTGAAATGTACCTATAACTATACTATAAAAAATTCCAAGGTCCAGTCTTTCCCTAGACCAAAATTTATCAAAATTGGTTCAACGGTTTAGGTATAAATACAGACAGACAGATACAGAGTTACTTTCGCATTTAAAATATTTGTATTGATGGCCGCTAGGTAGACGCCAATGTGGTGCTAGCCTAGGGCGCTGTCGATGTTTAATCCGCTTACCGAACTCAATTAAAAAATCAATGGCAGAGATGTCGATGTCGAAAATGTGAGGCCTCTCTCCTCATTCTCCGTAAGTTTTCCTCCAGCATCATCTCATACATTTCTCAGAACTAAAACCATTGTACGGATACTAATAAACGATAGCTCATCTCGAGGCGGGTTGTGTACCTTTATCCTGGCTGTCTGTTTTGATGTCATGTGAACCGACATCATGAGAATCCATGTTTTTATACCGTAGTTGATTAGAAATTTAATTAATATTACACACAACAGCGCAATTTTCATTAGTACCTACTGCATATCAGTTTTGTTGTTGTTCGCTTCTTCGCATTTCATATATGAAGTGAACTACTTAACCAGTCTTAATTGTATTAAAAGCTCTCAAAATAGAATCACCTAAATTAGAATAAATTACATCAATTCCAATTACACTGAATGCTCCTTTATCACGGTTTTCTTATTCGCGTTTTAACCATTCGCGGGTTAAAAAAATGTGACACACTTCCCGTATTTACGGCAAAAACAATCTCTATTCGTGGATCCAAACGTATTTATAACGGAACGGATATACTAAAAGCATTCGGGATATTTTTTTGGGTCCGCTCCTGGTTTTGAGGCAGCAAAAGAAAGGATGACACTGATGCTGTGCTAACATATCTGTAAAGATTGTACTTTAGTCCCTTTGGAAGGGTCCAAAGGGAAAAATCAAAACAAGTACAGGCTGCCTGTAAAAATATAAATACAAATGAAAGTCGTTATAGTTTTGGACAATACTCTCCGTCATTCTCATGAGCTTGAAACAGTGCCTTTTGAGGCATGCGAAAAATAGTTCCTTATACCATTACCAAAGCTTGACCATACTTCCTAATAAATATTGTTAAAATAGCTCCGTAAAATTGCGTTTTATATAGATTTTTTTTTTTTGGATCCTTGGAACGTACCCATGCATGCAAATTACATGCAAATTACTATTCCATATTCACGGTTTCTGTTTTTTTGGAAACATTACATAATGTGTTCCTTCTGAATAAGGAACTTTTACTTTTGAATAGGTAGATTTACATCTATAGGTCAAAGGCTTATCTATGAGTAGTGTCAATAATATTAAAATCAACCGTACATATCATTCAACACAATGTTCTATGCTACGTTATATTTTCTGTTATATCCATTAAATATATAGCATTTTTATTCTATGCGGCTGATGATGTACCATTATTTAATAAACTCTAATTAATAATAATAAACTAATAATAATCTTATTAAAATTGATGATTTAGATTTTTGTAGATTGTCACTACTTAAATCAATTTAATAAATGCTAGCTGCGCTTTCACCCGCGTAAGTCCCGATGCCGTGGTAATATGGTATATGGTGGTAATATCTACATACCAAGTTTCATTGCAATCTGTTCAGTAGTTTTTGCGTGAAAGAATAACAAACATCCCCACAAACTTTTACGTTTATAATATTAGTAGGATAGTTATAAGTAATTTTCGTTACAAACTCTTATATCGGCAATTTCATTACAATGTAAAAGATTGAAGAATTGCATTAAAAAACGATTACAACGCACCTTGTATGTAAAACTCATAACTCACTCTCATCGTGCCATAAACACAATTTAGTCAAATAATTACAGACAACGTCCATTGCTGTGACTATTGAGTGGATACGAGAGGCAATTCAGTGCAGATCCACCAATGTAACCTTAAATTATAATGTGCATCTGTCAGAAACACCCGTCGCTGTTAATGGCGGTTGTGTTTCACACTCAAATTGGTTTATTAGTGGCCATGTTGACCCCGTGAATGTTAATTAATTATACATAAGAGTTATGGCGATTTAAAATTCAATAGCCATACTTAACGCGTGTAAGATAGGAGTGTAAGGAGAAGAAATAGGATCAAATGTAACTCTTCAACATTACGGTAAGAAAAAAAAAGTGTATGTGTGCAATTCACACACGGCAGAAGTGAAACTTCAGAAAAACAGATCAAGATATACAAAGAATGGCCTTAATAATAAACAGTAAGCAAACCTGAAGTCCAGTTACAACTGTACACATCTTTCAAAACAAACAATACTTCGTTTTCAATATCGGTTAAGATTGGATTTAAATGTAAATTTGTAAAGAATCAATTAAGTATAAGTGAAATATGGAGAAAAAATGCACAAAAATTACACCTCGTTGACATTGACATATAGTACGTAGGCGCAAAGGCAAAGATTGGTAGTACGCAGGCGAAAAGACAAAGATTATAGGAACTTTATCGTAGGAACTTTATCGTGATGCTTCCGTTTCATCGAATTTCAAATTACAGCGATTCTAAAGAAGTTTCACGTCAATTGAATTATACTTATTCAACCACTATACGTCTGACAATAGTGACAAAATCTCACCAAACGATGCGAATATATTAGGATATTTATTTGTTGACATACAACGAAGTTCGGAAGATAAAGTTTCTGATAAAGTTTTTGTGCTAAATATTGTGCTTACGATGTAGGTTGATATAGTTTTGAGCTTATTGATACACACATTTTTTAGCTTCACGTGTAACTAACTAACATCTTCCGAGCCTTTTCCCAACTAGTTGGGGTCTTCAGCCTAACTACATAACGGCCGAACTTCTATATTTTACGTGAAGCGACTGCCATCAGACCTCCATAATCCACAAGGCGATATCGAATTTCTGTAGTTAGACCAGATTGTCGGACATTTTTAGAATTCCAATTATCCGTAACGAATGCCACAGATGTTCGTATGGCAACCGTGACCGACGGCTTAACGTGCTAGTTGTTAAGAATGGTCACCCATCCTAAGACCGAACTTGCAAGTATTACTTAACCTTGCAATGTGCTAACCCCAACTAATTTATCAATGTAAACGAATCTTGAAAGTAAATTTTAACCTACTTCTAGGTAATTGTCGTGTTGAAATGAATCTGTATCTAAGTTATGTGGTTCGGATGATTTAACATATATAATTTAACATCTTGAAGCTGATGTGATGATGGATCCTAGTTTAACTCTTTAGTATGTACTTGTAAATTCGTCGATATTTGGGTCAGATGATTAGTTTTGATCACTACATTGTACTCGGTGTGAAAGATCTGATAACTTTTTAATTCGGTTCGCTATGCTATAGCGTGTCTTTTAGTTTGTCTAAATTATAATTTATAACTTGCAAACTTTAACACAGTAAAATTAAGTGACAATTACAACATCGTTTGAATCATTTTCGGAAGACATAATAATGTGAAATCTAATAATACTCATTAGAATATAAAATCCAATTACCCAAACTTACCTAGTTGCCACCGAGATGCAGCGTTGCAGCGGAATGCGACCATTTGTAGGTGCAGGTGTGATTATGGTGATAATGTGCACTTCGCTTTAATGGTTTGTGAACTTGTATTATGTATAATAACATGTACTTACATGTTATTATACATAATACGGTGATTTGCATTTCGACCGGATGACTCGTTAGATGCGTTGATCACCCGATCAATACTGTCCTCATTACAAGTTTAAATTTCTTGCGATGGAATCCATGTTTTCGAAAATGGCAGTGTCATTAATTATAAATATGATAAAAGAATCTTACAAGATTTTGTGAGTTAGCTTCATATGGCTTCAAGGAACCGCAGACATAAGTATTTGATGTTAATTTCAACTTGAAACCTGAACGCACTCCTGAGAAAAAGGGTCTTGAAAGACATACGTGTGAACGAAGTGATCCTGTAAGACTTCCTTTTAAGGTACGGAACCATAAACAGAAAGAAACTACTTAGAGATACTGATAAACTGGATATCAATGACATTTTCAAATACATTACAAGTATAACGCCAATTACAACCATCGTTGGTGCGTGTGTAGGTTTATTTTCTGATATTAGCTAACGATGCTTAAGTATATATAGTTATATAGTATATATAAAACACTAATTCTGAACTTTTTTAACTGATAAAAATACTTTCTATTAAAATTATAAACATAATATATAAGTACATAAGGTACTTACAGAGAAACATGTTAGGTACAACGGCTACAAATAATTATGCCAAACTTTTAAAGCAACCACGGTTACTGCCCAGCCCTTAAAATAACTATGTGAAAGCCGTTATCTCATAACTGCGGGCGCATGACGATAATTCAAAATTTATCATCGGAAAATATCCCTGAATATCCCTACCGTCAGTTTTTGAAAGTTATTGCAGTTATATTGATACGAATGACTGCGATACGCAATTTCGGTCCTTTTAAATTATCATTCATGATTGATAGTGTAAACAACATTTTACATCGATTTTATTGTTTGTGTGTCATTGAATTTTCTTTCTGATATATGTTTGTTTCCATTCCAATTTGTATTAATTTTAACATATGTATTTGAGGTAGTAGGGCCATCTGTACAATTTAGTACGGCACTTTACTTATACTAGCGGAAGAATACTACAACTAAATTTTGAAGTCTGTGTCTCAGCTCAAGGACAAGAGATGTCACTCAACAGCCTTTTATATATTTTTTTACTTAAACTTTTGTTATTGATTTAAAAGTTATTAAGTATTCTTCCTTTTTAATTAACTGTTATTAAAAAAAAAGTTATTTCCTCTTGTAAATTTAATTAGGAAAAAATCGGTAAAATTTGGCTTGAGCCAAGATGTGAGGCGTCGCGTGCCTTTATAAAAAAAAGTTATACACAAACAACATGGTGGATCAGCTGTTTTCGTTTTTCGTAAATGTGAATTTGTTTTCGTAAAACGACGTATTGTTATGGTATCATAGCCATGTGTGAATTAAAATGGGTTCAATCGCATCGGTGCTGCAATGGCATTGTCAGACGTGCGGCCAGATCAACCCTACAGAAAGTGTAAAGTGTTTAAAATGTGGCACAAAGCGGGTATCGAGTCATGACAGTGGTTCATTTAAAGGAAATTGCAGAGATTCTTCCCCGGAATATACATCACGGACTGGTAAAAGCGAAGGAACTACACCTGGATCCGAACCGATCGTCATTCCAACAGAAAACTGTTTTAACAGGTGTGTTTTTTTCCCCTTTAATTGCCACCGTCATTGTGAGTTTCTGTCAGCAAAATATCGATTTTTCGTGACCTGTATTTTAGGTTATATTTCTATTGTATTACATTGTTGCGCGCACTGAAAGCGAGTTCATTAAGTAAATTAGATGTTAACGTGCAGTTTTTGGTATTTGTCTGTCATCAATTGTTTGCAAAATGTGATTGCTTGCGACGTAAGCTCACCATGTATATAGGTTCGTATTTGTGACAATTTATTGCATAGTAAAGAATAGATTTATTCAGTTCGATAGATATTATTGAATAATGAGGTTGTGCTTTTTCTTTAAATTCAGTGAGAGACATCCTGTTATCACTTATTTCTTTTGTAAGACTGGATATTTTACAGTACTACAATTCGTATCTACTTTTTAATGTGATTGAGCGCGAGATTTTCTTTAGTTAAAATAAAGGAATCAATAATACATTGAGATCAATAAACTATAAAGCGGTAGTAAGTCAAATATCAAAGAAATTGAATTCTGCTGTTTTCATTCTGTCACCACTATAGGTAAATAAAACGACTCCAAAAGTATAGAATTTCCACTAAAACCATGACCAACCTTCACTGGTGATTCCAGTACTTCCCCACTATGTGATATTTTTTTTTTTGATACCTTTACACTTTATAAACACTTCTCATCCACATAACACAAAGATAAACCTACTCATTTGTAGGAACAAAACACTTTGTGAGCAGAACCTATTGTGGTGTGACCCGACTTGGAAGTTTACCCCCCAGATTTAGGGGCAAGCGTGTGCCAGTCTTGTTTTAAAAACTCAAAAGTGTCAAGTGATTTTTGAATAAGGTAGAAAAGAGTTGTGTGTTAACATTATTATCTTGCACAGTTTGGTTTATGGATAAGAGCTGAACTGAACTGCCTCATTTCATTATATTCTGTATTGACCAATGAATCAATCATTATTCATTGACTGCAATAAGAAAATGCCAACAATGTGTACATCATTCATCTACAACAACAACTTACTATGCGGGAACACTTGGAATGCATATTTACACATAGAGAAAATATTTGGTAGGCATCCATATACCTACCAAATATTACCTCTACAACAATAACTAAGAGACCTCCTGTTTCATATAGGTTTCTGGCCAAGATTAAGTCCATTTGTAGATTTTACCAATAAAGGATGGAAGGATGCTTTGTTTTCATAACCAAACCAAGTGCATTTGTCTCTAGAAACAATTTTTCTGTTCACTATCATAGAGTAACACTTAACTATGCGCTATGCACAGCTATGTGCATTAAAATATATAATAAAATCCCAAATTGTATAAAGACATTACCTCTAAATAAGTCTATAACAAAACTACGTTGCTGGCTTATGCTAAACAATTTTTGTTCCACTAAAGAATTTCTTACAAACAAGGAGTTGTAAGAATAATAAATGTAGTTAGAGCCAACGTAATTAACTAACTGATTTATATTTGACCTAATGAAAAATGACAATAATAATAATATAACATATGCACATTATCACATAAGTTATTTTAATAATTTGTTAAATTTTTGCATGCTATTTTCATGGCTAAATGGGCCCATTCGATTTATATCAATTTTGTAATACCACACTTTGTTACCCCATTTAAAGCAAATAAATAATTTGAATTTGAATTTGAACTTACTTAAGATTTATATTAAATAGCATTATCCGCAAATTAAATAACTACAAAAATATTAATTTGCAACTTATTAAATGATTTGACACAATAAAATTTCCTTAAACTGACAATTATGTCATACAAATTTGTATTCAAATTACTATTAATTTGCTATTGTGCTAATTTCGTTGATATTGCAAATATGGCCTATATATAAAGAACCTAAATTTACTGTAGTGGCCGGATATTCATTTCATCTCTAGAAATTATCTACATCTAATTGGTATTGGTGTTGGTAGAAGGCTCTGTTTCCGCATTTCGACTCATGGTCCATTATGCGTTAGATAAGGCTGACTAGTCGAGCCAGCCTAGCTCTTTCCAGAATCCAAAAGTATAGTTGGACCTGCCGCGGACTTTGTAGATCCCTTCCTTGCCAGCTAATCAGCGGCATCATTCCCAAGTGAATTACTCACCTCCCATTGGCAAAGGCTCCAGGGCCATACTGTCTAACAGTATATGGGTGTTGTATTCCTTTATATCTTTTGGCATGACCGCAGTTTCGGCGTAGGTTATCGCAACACCCTCACATTGAAATATGGAACTTTGTTGGCCTACTGATATTATCATCTAATATCTAATCTATATACATATTTAAAAGCAATAATGGAGGATGGAGAATAAGATGGAGGAAATAAGCACCGCAACAAAAACACATTTAATTTAAGCAATGTTAAGCAATAAAAATAATAATTAATAAAAATTTGTACGACATGTGCAGATTTTTGTAATCGTTTTCACATAATTTTTAAGTTATAACTTAACACACTAGCCGTCCCCGCAGTTTCACCTTCATTTATGGTCACTGTTTCGCTCCTATTGGTTGTAGCGTGATGTTATATAGCCTATAGCCTGCCTCGATAAATGGACTATCCAACACTAAAAGAAATTTTCAACTCGAACCCGTAGTTCCTGAGATTAGCGCGTTTAACATAGATCATAGATTTTTATAAATTTTAATTTTCTGTTCTTTACGACATAATATATTCTATTCATGAACCTTAAGAATTTCAAATTTCACAGTCCTCCGTTCGCGAAATTTGCTTAAAAAGTGGTACAAAGAATTTTCTTCTCATATCAATAAATAGATATAAATTACATAGGTTTTTTAGTATAGTTTGTTGCAGCGAATGGTCGTGCGTGGGTTCGGCCCCGGAGCGTTCGCGCGCGTGGCGTTGCGCGTGCGGGCTGCGCAACGTGTCTGCCGCCTGGCGCTGCGCTGCCTGCGATGCCATCGCGCCTCATGCGCCAGTCTACAGGTCTGATTAGTCCTAACATTCGGTATCCTTTCCCACCTGCGATACTGCATTTGCTGGATACGGTTTACAAAAGTAGTCACATTGGCAATCGTATTCTTACCATATCGTTGCTTAAGTTCTAACACTGCGGAAGTCAGGTTTTGACGACGACAAAAAATCAAACACAACTAAGTATTTCAAAGAATATATTTTAATTTCTATATTGTATAAAACTTACTTTAAACAGCTGTTCGATTAAATCAAATTAGTACTTTTAAAGTTGTCGACTTTTACATCCGTGGTGGTAGAACTAAAGCTATTCAAATTAGACAAAATTTCGAATATTCTAGTATCAAACTAATTAACAACAAATCTGTCATCAACAAAACATCTAAGGACATAATTTTTTAAACATCAAACCCACTAATGTACAAGATGTATAGGGTTTAATTAAAGGTAAAATTGCTGGATATAACCTTGAGAAATTAATTATTTTTTAATCAACTTAGCAACAGCAGTAATGTAATAACAACAAGTAAGTAAATTAGATTCAAGATATTTTTTTTGTTATTATGTACTGTAACGCGTGGAGTACTTCTTCTAAATCAACTGCGGCGTACTCCACCACGTATAAAGCTTGGAGCTTTATGGTAACCGGGTTCGATAGTCCATCTAGAGGAGGAAAATTAAAAGAGCAGGCAAACGCACTATACGATATAATCAGGATCAGATTATTCGTGTAACAATTATAACTTCAAACCAATTAATTATAAATAATACTTCTTGAATTATTTTGTGCACATTGCACGTCAGTCGTCCAGACAGTCTTCTGTCCGCTGGGCGACTGTCCTTTCTTCTATCCTTATTCTTCATAAAATATTTCGAACATGTTCTAAATTCGAGTTTGGGGCCACCAGTCCAGGCCTCTCGCATTTCAAAGAGTTATTATTTCAATCGAAGAAGGATGCAAGCTGTGCGAGAGGTCTCATCGCTACTGTACTTTCTAGACATTTCTACACACAATTGTTTTGGAACGAGTAGGTACCTGAAAGAATGGGGTAATACCACCTAAGGCCCCTTGGGTAATAATTTATATGGAATAAATAAATATTTGTTTCATTAGATATTACATAAATTTACGATGTTGAGAAACCAAATTGTCCAAGAGTGAGTACTTTTACAGTCTACACACATTTACGAGATTACTCAAACCGTTTTTCTTAACCTACTAAAGCTAGTGCAAATTCAAGACAAGTCATACTCTGCCATCTTTCTTACCTGCTAAGTTTCCACTATGAACTATGGAAATTTAGCCATATGCTAATAATTGCTCGAAAACTGAGTGTTATGATTAACAATGTTTCGTCAATGGGTATAAAAATGGTTTTTACTCTGTTGACTCGACAGTCATTTTCCTGATTGATTTTCAATAAATTTGATTATTGTATTGAAAAATAGAAAATGCTCTTTTCCTATGTAATGGAAATTCCATAGAAAAAAGTTTCTAGTTTTGCTAAACTTTCCCATTTTCCCATTTGAATATTTCTTTGTCTACAAACCTCGTCGTCGTGCTATTACGGATATTTTAAAACCAAACCCATCCACCCAGTTTCAAGTGATGTGCTTACCAAATGCACAGCATTTAATTTTTATTGATTTAGACATTTTATATAACTGTTATACTTACGTTTGCATTTGCTGATTAGTGATTAGTTCCGAGCCCGAAAGAAGTTCCTTTTCAAGGGGTGAAGCGACCTCCTGCATCAGTATCAGACGTCACTGTTCTATAATACATATCAATACCAATCATAGATGTTTAATTCTATGAAAGTCATTGTTTCAGTGCAGATCTTTTGTACATTTATATAGATTTTTTTAAATTACTTAATTATTTAATAATCTATTGCAGGCTATCTGATGATGAGGACCAAGCTTCAGGGATGACGGATAAAGAAAAGTCTGCTCAAGACAACACTATGATAAGGTCCAACACCCTTGCTGTCCCATCATCGTATAAACCCACAACGAGCTACTCAGATGGCCGCCGGTTGAATCTCGACTTGCAATCCCTCCGCCTCTCTCCAACGCAGTTGTCGGATCACGCTCATGGTGTAACCCGATCGCTGTCCCACGGATCCGTTATAAACTCCCAGCAAAAGTGGTGGAAAGTTAACGAAACTAGCAGAGGTACAATTAACAGGCCTACCAGTTTGATGGTTTCGGAAAGATACGGCCAAATTAACCCTAGAGAGTCGTTCTTGAGAAGCCTTCATACTGTGACCAGAAGACCGAAGAAGTGCAATGAGAGCAAATCGAATTGGGAGTTAAATTACGTGAAAGACTATCAAAGAGAACAGAGTAAGGGTTTGCACATGAAGAAGTGGTCGTGTAGTAAGTGCACTCTGGAGAACTCGGGCATAAGAACACACTGTGAAGCTTGCCTGTCACCCAGGGTTTCTCCTCTCGCAAGGATTCCTAATGCAAGAGGACTTAGTGTGACTACTTTAGGTAGACATGAGACTTCAATAGGCAGAGATGGTGCGACCTCTCTTCCTACTTCTGGAGGAGTCATGATCACAGTCCCAGACTGGCCCACTGGGAGTACAACATTAGGAACAAATTTTCGAAGGTCCATTAGTGCTTCAAATTCGCCTGAAATTCGTCCAACGTATCGACGTTCTTTCTCAGAGCAGACGAACGCCGAACGATCAGTTGGTAAGGTGATATCAAGCAGGAGAAGTTTGAACGAATATCAGAAGTCTTTAGCGAGTTATTGCGGGAGTTTGACCAAACCGGAGATCAGGAAAGACACCAAAATCGATGAAAATAGCATTGATGTGATTGATAAGGAATGCAGTTGGGATACGAATGCTGAAGGTGTTATATATGCATTGCCTAATAAGGGTAAATACAAAGATTTGAATTTACAGCTCCAAGTAAATAATAACGGAACCAGGTATTCGTATGTATCTGTTCAGGATACGAAGACAGTCATGAGCAATTCTCAGAATGAGGCTTTGTACTCCAATGATGTTAGTGATGGTGACTATGCGAGAATAGACGAGTTACTGGGAACGGAGAATTGTATATCGCCTGTAAATGATGTGGCTTCGAATATCAGGACTTCGCATATAGGGCTGCAACGGGAACAACCGAAGGTCTTTAACATGTTGCCGTCCGTAGGAAAAGTATCCCACAATCCTCGCGAGCCGTCTAAAGTGCCTTCGACACAGCAACATGCCACGTAAGTTTATCATCATTTCTTTGTCTAGTCTCATCTTTAACAAGTAAACGCTTGAAATGAAGGTCTAAATGATCTGATACTAAATTGACGTACGGCTCTACTTCACCGTGAAACCTTGGTGGAACAACCAGTCGCCGCCACAGCTTTAGAGAGCATGTCATTTAGCTGCACATAGCATTACAATCAGCGCCGCCACTATTAATTAGTAGTAGGACTTGGCCGTCAATCTGCGAGTAACACCCCCCCTTTCCCTTGATTTTCGTACATGTTGATAAATAGATTCTGTATTCACGTGTCATATACATTGATGGTTTTGAATAGACGCGAGAACCGCATGTGGCAATGCAACGAGTGTTGGTTCGCGTACAACGCGTGGTGGGCGCGGTGGTGCGACGTGTGTCGCAGCGGGCGGCCGGCGCACGCCGCTGTGACACTCGCCGCTAGGGACGTCGTTGATGGGAAACCTAATAGGTATATTATACCATACCCCCCACCCCCTATTATTGGTACGGATCGTCTAACTATTTCAATCTGCTTCCTTGCTTTCATGTACGTATTATGTTGCGCGGGCTACAAAAAATCCTGCAATTATTTTAATTTGCCATCTAACATTCCCATTTAACTTTGCAAATTATAATTAAGAGGATGAGTTGTGTCTGATGTCGACCTTCCCTTTTCCTTAGGATTCCTATCGGCTTCCCTTTTTAAATGGTAGAATTGTACAGATATGAGTTACTTATATTATTAACTACAACTGTTTAGCCCGCGACCTGCCATCCAATCAGAAGCCAGCGGTAGTAGCAAGCCAGAGTACAACCGCACTGAGCCGCCCAAGAAGCTGACTGTACCAATCGCCTCTCTCGATCACGACCTAAACAGTGATGAATTATTGTTTGCAGTAGGTGAGTTTATAAATACTAGTGTTTGCCATCTGGTCGAACATCGACCATAATAATAATTATCATTTTCATTTTTTTTTATTGATGTCTGTAGTTTTTTAACAGCTATACAAAGAAAAAATAAAGAAAATTGGTTGGCAAATAGAGGAAAAAAAGGTACTGAACTATTTTGTATTTGCCTACTTTTATATTAGATTATTAATCGAATAGAAAGAAAACACTTTTTTTTTAACATGTGTAAACCCCCACGTGTCATCGTCTCACCGGGGCTAGTGGTGAAGTGGTATGTCGGAATTGAACCGACTAAAACCACACGGTATTTCGTCACAAGTCCCCGAGAACCCCGGCAGACCCGAGACCTTGGCCGCCTCTTAAACAGAAGGCAGCGGCGCCATTGCGTGCGAAGGGCCTTGCCTCCATCCGGCTTAGAGAGGCGCACGCGGAACACTTCGTGCCTCAGGCCTGCTTCTGCTAGGGTAATAGACAGCCTCCCCGTTATCCCCAGGCCAGCACAAATGAAGGCCGTGATCATTCTGCGCTCTTCGGCGCCTGGTCCCTTTTCTTCGCGACGGGAAGTACTCGCCCTCTCCCGTTCCCTTTAAGCCGCCTTTTTAGCGGACATCACTTCCTCACAAAAAGACGCGGCGGATTCCCACGTACTCTCACTTTAGACCATGGACAGAACTATGGGCTCCAGCGAGAGGCTTCCCACGCCAACGGCCGGCCGCCACTAGAGTGTCGAGTGCAGTATCCTACGCAGGTTGATGCCGAAACAGCCGTGGCTGGTCAGCACCTGCATCGACCGGTATGAGAGGCTGCCGTGAGCCAATCTTCCATGATAGAAACAAACTAATAGAACAATTCTCTCTATTAGATAACTACATAATATTCAGAGTTGAAGAGAGGTTTTATTTATTTACTCGTAGTTTCCTTAATGAAATGTATTCACTGTTCATGATGTATGTAAGTTTCTTTATGCCATCATAACTTCTAAATACCTGAACAGTTTTGAATGTATGGAGTATCCTAAGAATCCTAACATAGATACTGGCTATAATTGAAAATATGGTATGGCATAGAAGTCTAAATTTGTTTTAGTAACTTGAAACGATTCTTTTTTTAATATACAGATTAGATCAAATCAATGTTGTTTCATAAAAAAAGTTTGGTAAAATAAATAAAGAAAAAAAAACATGTTTTAAAATTTAGACCTATGGTATTGGTTAATACTTTTGTTAATAAATATTTAGGTATATGATATTTATTTACACTTTTAACACTAAAATTGATTGGCATTCTATATGCGTATTCCCAGAGCCAACTCCCACGGCGGCGGGTGCGGTGGTAGCGGTTGGTGCGGTGGGCGGTGGCACGTGGTCGTGCGTGCGGTGCACGCTGGTTAACGAGACGGGCGCGCACGCGTGTGCAGCTTGCGCCGGCGCCAGACCGCAGCCGCACAACTACTGGTAACTAGCTCTACTGACAATGGGGGGAGTAGCTAGCCTGACTCTAGCACAACTACTGTAAATTCGCTCTCGTGAACCTCTCAATTTAGGTATCTCTCGGGAATATTACTTTTTATCTGCTATGTCCTTTCTGTTCCCCTGACGAACAAACCCACCATCGCATTTACAAAAATTATCTATTGTGTTTTCATTTTAGGAATATTTTTAGAAAAAAATATGAATAAAAAATACATATTATTTATAAATATTTCTAGGTCGTGCAGCTCATGTACACTACAGAACCCTCTGTCGGCGAACTTGTGTCTCGCTTGCAAAACTCCTCCTGTACCCAAGCATGGACTCACCGTACCCAACAGTGACTCAAACCAAGGCGCCAGTAAGTCTTACCATATTATACAGGGTGTATGTCTCAATCATCTGTCTGTGTCTGTATCCCTGAAAGGGGAAAGAAAATTCATAAAAGTAACATGCATAATTTTTGAAGTTAGTTTTTATGGATTTGCTCAATAAGAGATTTCGGTAAAAACAGTAAAAATAAAAAAAAACCGAGCCCGCAGCAGATTCGCAGAGGTAGATTTCGTGTTTTTTTATTTTTTTTGAAACTCTGCCCCCAGTCCCCCCCTTTGGGGGAATATCCCCCATTCACGAACTTAACCTTCATTTTTGCCCTGTTGATTTGTAATCCAAGTTTGAAGGCAATCGGTGCATAATTGCGACTTGTATCATGCCGGCACAATTGAGGTACAATCAAACAAACAGGTAAGTCCTATAGCCTATATCTGAATTCACCCACAGCGTTACTGATAAAAACTTCAAAAGCCTAAATTACAGCACCTTTCACTGATAACAAAATAATAAAACACGCTTGTATATCATTTATTTATTAGGATTGCCAACAAATGATGCACATAACTAATAGGACAAAAGAAATTACAAATACATGCATTATGTCCATTCAATTATAGGCATAAATCAATAATAAAATATAAAAAATACAGATACTTCGACGACAAAACGAGTTGTTTATTTGGCTAACTTTACTTTTAGCCAGACCAAAATAAGGTCATAAAAAATCAAATGCATGCAGCATTTAGTTTTTTATCTCCTCAATTCTCTGACTTCACTTTACATACGTCATTTTAAATCTATACATCGATCTATTAGTCGCTTATTGGAAAGGTTAATGGTTAATGTTAAAACTCGACCTATTTGTACAGGTGGTCGAAGTCCATCTCCTCGGAGGAGTATCCGCCACACCCCCGCCCTTCCCCGACGAGGCGCCAGGCACAAAACACCGCCGCCGGAACCCAAGTATGTATCTTCTTATCTTATGAAACGCTACACGTTCATTCAGACTGTCAGGTCAAATCACATTTTTTATACTTAAGGTTAAGACGCAACAATCATTACAATAGTTCTTAATTTTATTATTTCACTATTTTGTAAAATCCTATGTATTAACTTTCTAGGGCGGAGGTGACCGAGTGGCCTTGTTCGGAGTGCACTTACGTGAACAATGGTGGTGCTGTGTCTTGTGAAATGTGCGCGTCGCCCCGCGCACGTCTACTGCGCGCTGCGCCGGACCAGCCCTCGCTGGACGACGAGGAGTCGCGTGAGTCGCACCTATATATATGTCTTTAAATGTACGCTTCGCCCCCTCCCCCGCCTGACCAGCCCTCGTTCGACGACGAGGAGTTGCGTGCACCTATATGTCTCTAGATGTGAAGTTTTTTATTGTATTCACATAACTTTAGTCCATTTTGATTAACCTGGCTGATGGATATCTCTTAGCTGGTTAATTATCAGGTCTAACCAGGGTTTCTACTTAACCTTTGGGTACAGTCATATCTTGAAGTGTCTGTTATGTTATTTTTAGCGGAGGGCTCTGACGGCGAGCGGCAGGAGAGTACTCCGATGGAAATCCTGCGGTTGAGCGAGGAGAGCCACGCCTGGACACAGTGGCAGGAGGTCCTGGCGCAGTGTGCCTCGGTATGTCAATCATGTTGTTGCGGTCGCAATTTAAGACGGTGGCGCTATTTATTAACGTGTAGTGGAGTTAAATGGAAACGCACGGCGCCATCTTTTAGCGAATAATAATACATTTATATTTGTCGGCTGCTTTTCATAGTGGTCTATTCTAAAAACTTTCAGTGTGACTCACGTATAAGAAATAATTTAATGAATTGGTTTATAAATTAGTAATGAGTAGGGCAAGTGGTTTTTATAAGATAAGATAAGATAACTTTATTTGTCTCAACATGTGTACAGATGGTGTTACAGTAGGTATAAAATTTGTTTCAACATGCTTGGTCCATTAATTTTAGACATACAAATATAATTGTTTTACATTGATTTCAATTAAATTATAGTAAATTACAATAAAGTATTGATAATTGCAGCAACAAAATTACAACTTTATTTTAAGGATATCTAATTATTTAATTTAATGGGATTAATTTTATAATCATAATAATAATGTAGGTGGGTACTAGGTACATGTATCACAAGAAAATGACAGTAAAGTTAACATATTAAAGTTTGTCATTGAGGTATGCATTTATAGTGTAGTAGCATTTGCTTAACAATCAATTCGATAAATTATTTTTAAACATATTTGTATGAGTCAAGTCTTTGTATGAGTTCGGAACCTTATTATAAATTTTTGGAGCCATACATAGGATGCTTTTCGTCAGTAGAGTAGTACTTGCAGGTTACATACATAGCCTCTTATTATCATGTCTATTTCGTACTTTATGTTTCTTTTGTTCTGTGTTTGAGTACTACCGGTAGATGTCGTTAGGTGCGACTTTATGTAGGATTAAAACCTTTTTTGATATATGACAGATAAAAGTAAAACATTTCGTGACCAAGATGTAAGCTTATGATTTATTTAGCGCGTAAAAAATAAATCGCAGTGTATGTTTTGGGTTGTAACATGTTAATTTATTCATTCGATGACTCAGTATTCTTGGTTAAATTTGGGCAAAAGTCATCGAAAAAGCATGTCGCTCTACAGACGGGCGAGGCGTACGTGGACGCGTCGTTCCCGGCGTCGGCGCGCTCGCTGTACTACCGCGAGCGCGCCGAGCCGGGCGCGGCCGCGCGCTGGCTGCGCCCGCACCAGATACACGTCGAGGCCGACCACCGCCTGCCCTGGGTCGTCTTCCGGGACCCCAGGCCTTCCGACATTTCTCAAGGTAATCAGGTTTCATTTGTTATAGATATAAGACTAAATGATTTCTAGCCCCTCTTAATTAAGAGATGAAACGACCAGTGTGAGTATAAAACAACGTAAAGACGATACGAAAGGTATAGAGTAGTAAATATTCGCATTTTTTTTTAACATTCGCATTCGTATTCGCAAAAACGATACAAATGTTTGGCGAATGTATTTGACAAACAAAAAAAAAATATAAATTAAAATAAGAAAATAACAATTTAACTGTCTTGAAACAGATAAACTAAATTGAAAAATGTTTTCCTTAATCTTTACTTTAATTAAAATATTAACAAAATAAATAATAAAGGCAAAGCCTATACTATTATAACCACTATGAAAACGCACATATGACTCTTAAGTTGCAGGTGCCCTTGAGCGACGTTAGTCACTTACCATCAAATGATCCGTCTGGTGGTCCCATCAAATAAAATCATTTTCTTCCTACCTTCCAAAAAAAGAATTACTTAAGCTCGTCAATACCTACTAAACAAAACATAAAAAAAACTACGTTTAAAAAAACCGACTTCAAAAACTAAAAAGTACGAAGTAACTTAATAAAGATTTAATTTAATACACCTCTTTTGCAAACCTAATATCTATTAATAAAATACTATTATTTGTATGTGCTAACTATTGATAAGTTTGAAGTCGGTGCCAATCCAAATGTAATAATAGGTACCAACACTCGCCGCGCGTGAATTTGAGCGGGATAGCTTCCTCTAGAACAAAACAACCCAAGCGGGCAGACACGACAGAGAATAATATAGGTTTAACATAGCTATAGTTACTCATTCAGGTATTAATCTATACTTATAATAATATTATATATATATTTTTATTGTAAAGTTTTCATCTATTTCACATTGTTCTTTAGGTTTATTTACGTAGATTAATCTTTAGCGTAGGAATATCATTACAGTAAGTAAGCTGTTTATAATATTAAGTTTTATTTTGTTTAGAGCTTGGCACCGACTTCAAACCTATCAATAGGTAGTACATAAAAATAATAATGTTTTATTAATATTAAAGGTATTAGGTTTGCAAAAGAGGTGTATTAAATTAAATCTTTATTAAGTTATTTTGTACTTTTTAGTTTTTGAAGTCGGTGTTTTAAACGAATTTCTTTTTTTTTTTTTTTTTAGTGTCTGTAATAGGTTGTTCTGTAAACTACAGAAGGATTTTCTAGATTACATCAGGTAGATTATAACATATCGTTGCTTTTTATTGTCATATATTAAATAGTAATTTTTTTAAGTAGCTAGGCCTACGAAAGGTACCGCGTGCCTTAAACAATATAGATCCCAAGAAACGGGAACGTAAATAAATTAATACACAGACCACATGATGACAAAGCACTACAGGAATACCAAGGATTAAGACAGTTAAATCTAGATTAATTGTTTTCTTATTTTAGAAATTTGTTTTTATTTCAATTAATTAATATCCAATCGTATTGGATATAATATTTCTCAGTTTCTCTACTCCACACGCTCGCTCCGCTTTAATGATAGGTAGCCTAAGATCCATTTATCGGGATACGGGTTAATAATAATACATAATTAACCTTAATGAAAACTCCTAAAAAAAGCCGTACAAACTAAAATTACATCGTCTACGTAAACAAAAATGTTCATAAAAAAACTACTGGGCCAAACTATGTTAAATATTTAATGGACCAAATGGCAACTACTCCGCATCAAAAATATGCACTTACACCAGAAAAAGCATTTTCTAAAGAAAAAAAAGTATTTTTAAAAAATGCATAGGCATACAAATGCGATGGTTTTAGTGTCCTCCGCTCACGCCGATCGCTCCAACAACATTAGCGAACCGACCGGACGATGAGTCACTAATTCCATCGAGCGTCACCAGGCGGCTGGAGTTCTCGATGACATAGACATATTGTCGTTCCTCGGCAGGTGTGCTGGGCAACTGCTGGCTGCTGTCGGCGCTGGCCGTGCTGGCGGAGCGCTCGTCGCTGGTGCGCGGCGCCGTGGTGCGCGGCGAGCCCGGCGGCGGCGCCTACCAGCTGCGCCTGTGCAAGGACGGGCGCTGGCTCACCGTCACCGTCGACGACCTGCTGCCGGCCAACAAGAAGGGACACCTTGTGTACTCACAGGTAGGTCTAGAGCGTGTCACCTGCCAGCTGCGCCTGTGCAAGGACGGGCGCTGGCTCACCGTCACCGTCGACGACCTGCTGCCGGCCAACAAGAAGGGACACCTTGTGTACTCACAGGTAGGTCTAGAGCGTGTCACCTGCCAGCTGCGCCTGTGCAAGGACGGGCGCTGGCTCACCGTCACCGTCGACGACCTGCTGCCGGCCAACAAGAAGGGACACCTTGTGTACTCACAGGTAGGTCTAGAGCGTGTCACCTGCCAGCTGCGCCAGTGCAAGGACGGGCGCTGGCTCACCGTCACCGTCGACGACCTGCTGCCGGCCAACAAGAAGGGACACCTTGTGTACTCACAGGTAGGTCTAGAGCGTGTCACCTGCCAGCTGCGCCTGTGCAAGGACGGGTGCTGGCTCACCGTCACCGTCGACGCCCTGCTGCCGGCCAACAAGAAGGGACACCTTGTGTACTCACAGGTAGGTCTAGAGCGCGTCACGTGGGATCTTTGCGGTATTAAATGAATGAACCACTGTTTTTGTTACTATTCTTTAGCACACTGTTAAGGGGGTACAATTTCCGTTCAGTGCAAACACTTGTTTAAGTGTTAAGTAGGATCTTTGCTAGACTTAACTTATAAACCACTGTTTTGTTTACTATTCTGCCTAGACACATGTATTTATTAATACATTAATAATAAGAGTTTAAATATCTTGCATTTATCATAATGCAAATTTATTTTATTTTCAGGCCAAACGGAAACAATTATGGGTACCGTTAATTGAAAAAGCTGTGGCCAAACTACACGGGTGCTATGAAGCTTTGGTGTCCGGGAGAGCCATTGAAGGTAGGTGTACGTAGAGGGTAGTTAATAGCTTTTAAGAATATGTAAAATGTTGTTAGGTACGGCCAGTCATTGATTCACATAATTATATAAAATAAATAATATAATATAAAAATGTTATTGTCAGTGGGCAATATCATTTTTAAATTATAAATCTTTCATAAAATAAATATTTTATTCTGCCATAACTTAAGTTAGCAACTTTTACAATAATCTATGATATACTATGAAAAAGGTTTACATATCATATTATCTTGTGATAGAGTAAATTGAACTAGAACGTAATAATGGGAATATTTTGAGGTTATCTAGCTAGTTTCCTATGTTCACTTTGGTAATTTTGCATGGTCTTTCGAATTAAGTTTGCATGGTCCTTCGAATTAAGTTTGCATGGTCCTTCGAATCTCAGAATGGTAAGTTTCGAAGGACCATGTTAAAATACTGTACTGCTTTAAACTGTCAAGGAAAATTTGAACCATTCTGTTTTATTTCGCTAAGTATAGAAATAAGATTTTCTTAACTGTTTTAACTTAATTGACTTGTTTTTTTAACTTAACTTAGGCTAATGATTGATTAATACTCCAGGTTTATGTACACTAACGGGTGCTCCGTGCGAGTCGGTCTCCCTGCAGGCAGGGGGCGCTGGAGGGGCGGGAGGAGGAGCTCCACTAGAACAGTTGGACCGGGACCTGGTGTGGGCACAGCTTCTGTCGTCACGACAGGCCTGCTTCCTCATGGGCGCTAGCTGTGGAGGGGGGAACATGAAGGTATCCACTTCAATACAGTAGATATTCACCTGACACCTTGCATGTGGCAGGTACAAAGACATTATCATATCATAGTTGGATAAAATACCAAATTTACCATTTTACCATCATCAAGTCATAAACTAAATATACTTAGACCATTGGAATACACATTTTTACCTACATAGTTTACTAAGCATCATCAACAGATATTTAAAAGTATTCATCTAGACACAATCTTGTCCTGGCGTTGTGAGAATTTTGCCAACTCATTGTGGAGATCACATACTTTTCTCTTAAATATATTATACAATCCTAACTCAATTTTAGGTTGACGAAGAAGAATATCAGCGTTTAGGCCTTCGCCCCCGTCACGCGTACTCAGTGTTGGACGTGGTGGAAGTGAGTGCCGGGGTGGCAGGAGCCGCCCCCACGCGCCTGCTGCGACTCAGGAACCCCTGGGGCCACTACACCTGGAGGGGGGCCTGGGCCGCTGGCTGCACCAGGTGGACCGAGGCTGCGAGGAGAGCCGTCACTCCTCACGCACCTACCGCCGATGTTGATAGAGATCAAGGAGTTTTTTGGATCAGTTTTGATGATGTTTTAAAGTTAGTATCATTTTAATTTAAAAAGAAGTCTATTTGTCTTACAGGTTTTCCGTAAATCTTGTCTTTTAATAATAATAATTTGTTTATTTTTTCAACTAGAACAATCCATTTTAATATATTACTAGACACGGGAAAACTTAGCGCTCTCAAAAGATGATTTGAAAAACTAAAACTCTCTAATAAACACTTCTAAAGTCCCTTACCCTCTACCCTACACCTCTCCATAAACACTGTAGAAATATGAATTTTTTTCTTCCTTTCCCAGATATTTTGACTGCATAGACATATGCAAGGTGCGCGTGGGCTGGCACGAGGTGCGCCTGGCCGGCATCCTCCCCCCCATGTCCTCCACGCGCCACCTCACGTGCCTGCTGCTCACCGCCACGCAGCCCACCGAGGTCGACTTCACTCTCTTCCAGGAGGGACAGAGGTATGTGTCCTCATTTATTACAGACATACCTACTTAAGTACCAAGGCCCTTAGGCGAGAAGCCCCCCGAAGAGGTCAGATCCGGAACTAGTTCACTTATTTAGAAATATTTCGTAGGTCTTTATTCAGTATGCCTCAACCATATACACATATTTTATATTCCCGCCTTCCATACAGTCCACAATAATTTGCTCCCCACTTCCACACAGCCTACTTATTAAAAGGCAGTCAAAAAATGTTAGTTTCACTTCACACATTTACAAATTAAATGTTATAATTAATTTCAATAATTTAAGTTTTCTTATCTGTTCTACAAATATGTAAAATGCAAACCGTCTTTACATTATGTCAACACGTCACTGAAAAACTAAGTAAATTTTACATTTCCGAATATTCATTCCTCCCGTTTATTTTTCTTAAATATTATCATGGGCAACGGTTTTTGTAAAAGCAGAAATCTCGGTTTTGTTCTGCTAAATTACAAAATGTGTAAACATCGATATAGAATCTATTATTCTATCTCCATTACCAAACATTAGGATAGTAACTCATTTTAAATATGGCAAAATCGCGATACTTTACACTTTTACTGCCCACATGACATCATGACTTACAGATCAATTTTCGCGCGGAATTTTAGTAAACTTTCTAGTTATTTAGTGTGTGGGCCTTGGCCTTAGGATCAAATTGAAACACTTTTCAGAAAAGAGTGTAAGACCCTATTGTGTCCTAATCGATTTAGCTAGCTACACGTTGAGGTCCTGAAGTATGCATCCTAATCAGATATCTGCAGTTTTTAGATAATCTCATGCCAGATGACTCAATTGAGACGCGTGGCTCCATCTGTTAACGAGAAGCGGTACTAATCGAATGTTCCAACAAAACGTTCAAACATTCCAGAATGTTCCACGATAAAAAAATTAAAATGACATTTTACTAACTAATACTATGTTACATAATTCCAGGAACTCAGCTAAAAGTCAGCGTTCACAGTTAGACTTGTGTGTAGTGGTGTTCAGGACCAAGTCTGGGCCGAACGCGCAAGTTGGCAAACTTGTTGCACATAGCAAAAGACAGGTATTGTTTATATTTCTTTCTATATTAAATTCAGAGAGTTTGTTAAGCTAGTTTAGTTATTAAAAGAACTAAAAAGCAAAAAATAAATAAACCTTAAGTCTTAAGTGTTGAGCTTATTTACATAAACTATCAAATTTTATATAAACTAATTTTGAGTCGGCGCAAAACAACAAACTGATTAATTATTAAAATTGTATATGTACCTACGTAGAAATGGACATGGCTCTACGTAGGTAATTAATCATTTTATTATTTGGCGCCGACTCAAAATAAGTTACATAAAAAAATATATTATACGGTCGAATTGAGAACCTCCTTTTTTTCGTAGGTTAAAAATATGATGTGTGAAGTTATTATTATTATTTTAACAAGCAGTCATAAAAAAAGATATCGCAATAAACAAAAGAAAATCGGCTGCATTAAAAATAATCGCCTTTTTTGGAGTAACTATAAAATAATGTTTTGCAGGTACGTGGTTTCGTCGGTTGCCACAAGATGCTGGAGAAAGGGTTCTACCTGGTGGTGTGCCTGGCCTTCAACCACTGGCACACGGGCCTGGAGCTGTCGGACAGCTCGGCCTGGCCCCGCCACGTGCTAGCCGCGCACTCCTCCAAGCCGCTCTCCGTGGAGAGGCCCGCGCTGCACCCGCACATCCTGGCCGACGCCATCATCGGCCTGACCCTGGCCCGGGGACAGAGGCACGAGGGCAGGCAGGGCATGACCGCCTACTACTTGACAAAGGTCAGTTTACGTTCTCAACAGACAGAAGTATTCTACACGAATTGGGTAAGGAATCATATATGTCTTATTTTTATTAATTAATGAGCTTTTGCTTTTAGATTTATACAAACTTCAAAAATAACACACCTTTTTCTCCTCCTGAAAGTGTTGTTTTTGAAAAAGCACGTAACACGTGTGTATTTATTTGTTGACAATTATTTTATCAAGTACGTATTAACGGGAATTAACGCGATCACGAAAAGGTATTACATACCTCTGAATTGCCTGACGTTTCAACCAGGTTGCACTGGCCGTGGTCACAGGCTGACTGTGACCACGGCTAGTACCTTTTCGTGATCGCGTTAATTCCCGTAAATACGTAGATAACATTATATCATGGAACGCGAAAGTGTAAAAATTATTTTGTCGTTTTTAAACTTTCGCGACTTTGATACATATTAAATGTGTGATCGTGGTCACGAGTGGACTGATCGGTGCAATTCGATCGAAACGTCGGGTAACCAAGAGGTATTGTACCTTTTAAATATTATTGCGATTAAGTCCTGAATTACACATTAAAAATTATTTTATCATAATTACCATTTTGTTTTTTGTCCGCAGGGTTGGGCTGGACTCGTAGTGATGGTCGAGAACCGTCATACGGACAAGTGGATCCACGTGAAGTGTGACTGCCAAGAGAGCTACAACGTGGTGTCTACGAGGGGCGAGCTCAAGACTATTGACTCCGTGCCACCTTTGCACAGGTAACTATAATGCTATAAATCTGAAAGTTTGTTTGTTACACTTTCACGTGTTAACTGTTGAACCGGTTATCATGAAAATTTTCATACTCGTTGCAAAGGTCAAAGAAAGAGTATGTTTCATCGAAAAAATGGTCCTGGTCCTGAGGCTACGTGAGCGGAGCCGCGAGTGAAAGCTAGTAAAATATATTTGAAGAGCCCGTGTAGGATGGGGACTTTTATTAGGCTCAAACAAGATAAGCCCTTTGTTATTGATATATAACGAACACTAAACGAAAGATGGGTAAAAGATTACGCAGAGCGCTAGCAAATATTAACAAAAAAAATAATGTTGATCCCACCGTCTACCAACATTCGAGGCCTGAGATTGAACTATTACACCTGGTATTGCTTACACATGCAAGGTGTGGGTCGTTACGTGAATTTCACTGAATGTGTAACTAGTTATTTGAAAGGCGTCACCAGTTTCGAAAACGCGTGATTTTTATATTTGTTGATTTTCGTTACTGGTTTTAGTGTGCGACTACGAGGGCTACTGGTCGTGTTATTTGCTGCGTTTTAAGTTTAAGCTAAGGTTTTGTGGATGTACAGTTATTTCTTTGTATAACTATGAATACAAATATTAATATTGCGATTCATAACTCGTACATTTCTTAATACAGTCCTGACTGCGGTAGATTTTCGGCGTTATGCGAACATATTTTTTTATATTGGAATTATTCATTCCGTTATTGAGATAATCCATAAAAACTAACATGCATAATGTAGGGGCACGATTTGCCTACAAACTTTTGTTGTATAAATATGCTATACTGATCTCTGTTAAATTGCATTCCCTCCCACATCTGTAACAATAATATCTCAAGGGCATAATAAATAATCAGTACTTGTGATTTACTAGTCTTTCCCATTATAAACTTCAGAGGTATAACCGACAAAGTTTAAGTGGACATTTGAATTTAAAAAAAATGGTGCAACTACAATGTCGACATCGGAATAAGTAAATGCAGATTTAGCATATAAACAAATAATAGCGAAAATAACACTATAACTTCAGCAGCTACGACGTAAAGGCGATTAAAGATAGTAATTTTGCTACAGGAAGTCGTAGTGTCGTTGGGATGTTTTTGTGGATGATATGATTGTATGATCGTCGGCAGGCAAGTGATAATCGTGCTGACTCAGCTGGAAGGTAGCGGCGGGTTCTCGATCGCGCACCGCCTGACGCACCGCCTGGCGGCCGGCGCGCGCCTGCACGACTGGGCGCCACGCGCTCCCCCCTCCCCCCTCGCCCCCACCACGCCCCTCGCGCGCGACGAGCCGCGCCACCGCCCCCCCCTCGCGCGCCGCCTGCACGGCCTGCACGCGCCAAGACTCATCACATAGCCCGGCGCGTAAGTGCACCTGCTCTGCTCTGCACCCTATGCTCCCTATGCTCCCTATGGCGTACCTAACGAACGCGAGACGTGTATATTTAGAAACGAATAACCCACTACCTACACTTTTTTATATGTTAATTTGTGATCACAATTAGACTAACGAACTCTTCTGGTCGACTAATATTCTTTTACGAACCTCGTAGTTTGAATAAAGATACTTAAACAAATTATTATATATAACCAAATGTAAAACGCGTAAACTAAAAGGTAATGTTACGCATAAATTTGTCGAAAAAAAAAAGCAGTATTTTACTGTGTCAGTTATTAAAGATATATGGTTGTTCTACTTATGTTTACGTATTCTGGGCAAATCCGACTAGTTTTAGCCCGACAGGGACCCAATGAATGCAAAAACGACCTGTCACGTCGGTGTCATGTACAACCATAAACATATTTTCTTTAATAAGTATGAATACCATTCGAGGAAATTTTGATTCTAAAAATATAATAATCTAGTATTTTCCCTTTTGTAACCAGAAGGACCTATAAACCAAACAGTACTCGCCTATATTGTTTACAGATTCTAATACAATAAGACACAAAATACAACTAACTGAAGCTAAATGATGTGCAATAAATGAATGGACATGGATTACATCTAACGCCTCCTAACAGGCTACCTTTTTTTAATATTTTTTTTATAACTAATTTTATCCGAATACAGATAATATATTTGTCGAGAAAACGAAGCTAAGGACAGATTACACAAATAAAATAAAATAAATCTTTTAATTTGGACACTTTGGGTATAAAGATGAGAAAATTGGGGGTGTAATTTAATTCTGGATGAATATTTTGCAAGTTTTACTACAAGTCTGATTAATTATATGGCACAGATTTTAGTAGATATTTATTTATTAATCTTCAGTATATATATTAAATATATTTCAAATATAAATTCACATTTTTAACTATAATTGGTTGTCTTTTGCGTATTCTCGATAACAGAAAAAGCACTATATATGTGTAATATATAAAATATAATAAACCATTTAAAAAAAATTATTTAGGGAAGTTTTTTGTATAAAAATTTTACAACTGTTTTCGTTAGATGAAATCCATGTTTGATAAAGATGGTGTACACAATGATACTAGGCCTATATCGCTAAAGACACATAATTAGCTACTAACATTTTTTAACACACTACACATAGTTACACCTCCGGCCGAATAAAATGACACACGTAATTTTTTTAATAACACATTTTTTTCAGCCGTAGTCTAAGTAATTTTGCGATAATAATGCGATTAGTGCGCACTGAGTGTTATTTTTTGACAAAAATAGTCAATAAGTCTCCTTAATTAGAATGTGATTGTTCTGTAATCTAAAAATAAAATAAATAAATATCTGCGATATTTATTTATTTTATTTTAAGAAAATAATTGTTGTGTTTTGTTCATTTAGATTAGTCAAAAATAGTGAGTCGGTAATACGTTTGTTTTTGCGACATTTATTTATTTTTTCATCAATGAATATATCACGTAGGTTGTAAATTTTAAGGCATTATCATTATTGTATAAAATCTTGTACAAGCAATGTTTTTTTATTAATGATAGCGATTGTTGTATGTAGTCGTTTATAAATTGTAATTTGGTGTGTAACTTTCTTTTATGCGAATCTCACCTTAAAAAGAAATCGTGGTATTTGTAGTTACTACGCCGAAGTAATACCTGCTATAGGTATTACTAAAATATTTTTCTTACTACACTATATATTATACTTTATATAAAATGTCTTAGAATAGTGTTGTTTCTGATTGAATTGATATTTGATATTGATTCTGATTAAATTGATGATGATATTGATAATAATTGATTCTGTAATTGCGAAGTTTGTTTGACGAAAAAACCTTAAATAAAGTACAAGCAAAAATATTTTAAAATTTTACATTAATATTGAATTTTGGTTAATATGTTTTTGCATAACGATGACTCGATACATAAAAGCTGAAGAGACCAGAATAACGTAATTTTTGTTACTTTTCTACACTATTTTTCATGACATTTCATAAAATAGTCATACACGTGCAGATATTTGCTGAAAAAGTCTGTGAGTAGATAATCGAACCACTTTCTAATTATAAACTCTACTAAGTCATATTTATACTACTATATAAATAAATATCAGAAATCCACTGTAGTTACTGCTAAGCGTTTCATTAGTGAGATAGTCGCGAATTTTGTACGTAACATTAAAATAAAAAAATCATGTAAATATTTGAACTGCTTTACTATAATAATGTAGATGTGTATTTTAACTATCAATAACTTGTTGATAATTTTATTTACACTGAAGTGTAAAAGACAATTGGTAATTTTGTGACTCTCATTCCATGAATACTCATTTTTTTTTATTTAATTTTAATAATTGTTATAACCTTTTATTAAAGTCGAAGTGATCATTGATTCTTGCCATTAATTTGCTTTACAACGATATTATTAATAATTATTATTTTAATATTTAATTTTGTTCGTTTATAGTTTAAGTGGGCCTACATGGAATACATTCGTGCAATATTGACAGTTAATACGTCATTATTTTATGAAAGTGATTGGAGTATACACTTGCTGGCACAAAAAGTATGCATATTTAAAAATTATGTGTGTTGCACAGTTAATATCATATTATAGTCATAAAACTGTCTGTCAGTCGATGATGTATTTATTGTGTATCGTATCTTCATCGTGGTCGTTTTATTTTAAGTAATAAATAAATAAAAATAATGTTATGATTTTGTGTTAACATTCAATTTAAATTAATACTATTTGGTAACTGTCTGACACACAGGCATTACATGGTCAATGACATGGCCAAGACTAAGCAAACCCGACTAAGTACTTCAAACGTTATATTTAGTTAGTTTACAGGAGCGTATTTAATTATCTGCAGTAAAAATATTAAAAGAATTGAAATCGCATTCTTAAATCATTGGACGTCACACAGGATTGAGTCACACAGGATTGAGTCACATAGGATTGAGTCACATAGGATTGAGTCACATAGGATTGAGTCACACAGGATTGAGCTACACAGGATTGAGTCACACAGGATTGAGTCACACAGGATTGAGTCACACAGGATGGAGTCACACAGGATTGAGTCACACAGGATTGAGTCACATAGGATTGAGTCACGAAGGATTGAGTCACACAGGATTGAGTCACACAGAATTAATTGAGTCACACAGAATTGAGTCACACAGGATTGAGTCACACAGGGTTGAGTCACACAGGATGGAGTCACACTGTAACTCGCTGCGAAAAATTATTATCAAGCGTATCTAGTTATACTATGTATGCACTATAACTGATTTTTTATCTGTGATAACAGGATTTTAGTTTCATCGAGTGTTACCCAGAATTATTTTTTGCATTAAAAGAAAACTTAAAAAAAAATTATGACCCCTAATATACCAAGCTATTTTCCTGGACGAGTATATTTTTTTCTTATATGTAATCCTTTCTTTATTGCAGCTAATTAAATTACTTTCCTGTATTAAATAGGAATCGCCTAAAATTGATGTTGTATTTACCGTTTGAACTACTAAGTCATGCGATACTAGACCAGTACCATCATTTTAATATTAATATAATAATTATAATTCATAGTTGTAGTTAAGTTTAGAATTGCATAGTGTTTTGATATTGTATAGCGTTCGGTGCGTCACAGGTTCGATACACGGCTATATATTTTTACACTGCATCATAGTTTTGAAATAACTAATAAAATATACATACCTACGTATTCCTATACCTCCAAGGACGACCTGGAAAGCAATGGTTTTTAAGAAATATAAAACTTAGATTTTTATAGTTTTTAAGTTTCTAACAGCATCACAAATTTAACTGATATGACTCAAGATTTATTTTTTTAATATATCCAATATTTTTATATTAATTTCTAGTAAAATGCATGGAATATTTGTAAATGTGAACGGTAAATTTAATAAAAAAATATCATACACAATAGAAAAATTACTTCTTCTTTTCTCTGCATCACCCAAAAGTTGACTGGTAGAGAATGCCTTAGGCATTAAGTCCGCCTATGTACCAAATGTGCATAAAGTTTAAAATAAAATAAAAAAATAATAAAAATATAATTTGAACGGGTTGCTAGTTTTATTATATTTTACCATTTACATTTAAAGAATCACACTCTTATCATACAATGTATTTATTTCAACAAAACCCTTGTGTTCTAGGACGCCTTGCTATATAACGTATATTACCTAAAATTAACGACTTCCTTATAATTTCTTGTAACCTTGAAAGTTTTAATATACGAATGATCATGACAGGCCTATTGGTTTAGTGGTTAGTCATCCTCACTGCTTAGCCAGAGGCCGTGGGTTCGATTCCCCCCAGGACAAATAATTGTGTGATGAGCACGATCATTTTGTTCTGTGTCTGGGTGTAATTTATCTATAATAGGTATGTATTTAGAAATATATAAGTATGTTCAGTCTGGTTACCATAGTACAGGCTATGCCTAGTTTGGGATCAGACGGCCGTGTGTGAGGTGTCTCAAGTTATTATTATTAATGAATATTGTATTCTTTTCTACTGGAAGTTATGTCATATACTTATTTAGATAAGGTAGTGCCATATACGTTCAATATTTTTTATTATAAATCAACACTTTGTAGTTACGATGAGTTAATTTGCACTTACGCCATATTTATAGTACAAGCAATGACTATTTTAATTGATGGATCGAATTATGTAGTGTCTATGAATCACGATAGTTATTTTCTCATGTGGGAATCGAACCTAAAAAATCAATACACTGTAAGTGTGACTGTGCCTAGCGTGTCGATATCATGGAATATTTTAACATTTAAATGCTCGTGACACGCTGGACGCGCTCTTGTAAGATGCTCACGACATGTTGGTGACAATGTATCGGTCATAGTTCGGAATGTAATCTTTAAAAAGTTTTTAAAAGTGGTATTTGATACATTTGTGGTTATGCTCTTAGAAAATGTTTCATCGCTTATAAAAGCCTAAGTCTTGAACAATAAATGAAAAAGTAAAAGTTCTGAGCATTTTTTCTTAAAATAATGAAAGTAATCCTTACCTTAAGTTTATTTATTCCATTTTCCAAACTTAAACGCGCTTATTTGTCTTTATTTACTTCGTAAATGCACTAATAAAGTAACATTCATAAAAAGAACGAACGTGGTGGGTTCGATAGGACGCGTGTAGCGGTCCCAAAACTAAGTTTAAAAAAAAAACTTATTTAATCTGTGCTTTTCTAGATATGGCGCCAATGCAGATTGACAGGTAGTATTTATAACTGGTGAAAAAAACCTGATATTTTGGAACCTCACTTTGACTGTTAGACGTTTTTTCTATTATTCGCAATCAAATACTTTTGTTATATTTATATTGCTGTACGCAGCACTGTGCAATGAAGTGTATGCAGAATTTTGATATCACATTTTTTATCTGTGTTGTTTTTGTAGCATAAAGACGCTTACTTTACATGTTAGTTCTACGTGGATGCATGTTAAACTATTTACCGTAAGGATAAATAAAATTATTTAAATTTGAAGAAGTGTTTTAATTTTTGAAGTGAAAACTTTTTTAGCGGCGTTGTGCACTTTTCGGATGGGTAAAAAATGTTAAACTCGCGTCAGGACAAGTGACCCTGATCGAAAATTTGTAAGACGGAGCCGAGTTTCTCATATTTAAAAAATATAACATTTGAAATTCAAACATTTATGAGCGGCCAGGAGCGCAGACCTTCCAGTGTACCCTATGTATACATTTAGATATGTTATTACCTACTTTTTGAAGTGAAAACTTCAAAAGTAGGTAATAACATTAAACATTAAGATTAAGCGGCGCAGGGCGCTTGCGCGGGTGTGTTTGTACTACAGCCTGCTACGCGCATCCACGGATCGTGACTGCTGATGGCTCGACCGTCGGTATACTTGTAAAATTCGTGTATATAAAGTGTTTAAAATAAAAAATGCTCAACGTTAATGTTCAAGTTTTCACTTCTGCCGGCACCGGAGTGCAACCCGTTGTTGGAGTTTACTCCTTATGAATCGATTTACAAATAAGGCGCCCGGTATGAAAAAAAATATGAAGAGTAAAAGCGGGAGGGAGGGCGGTAGGGAGGGAGGGAGAGGGAGAGACAGACTCCAGTAAATTGTAAACTCCAGTCGTGCGTCGGAGCTGACACACACATTTTTTTTTTAATGAAATGTATTAAAGTGGGACAATGCAAGATTAGAATGCTGATAATACAACAAAATTTATAATGGCATAAAGTACTTACCCTTAGTTTTAATTTAACTATACCCGTAGTTCAATTCACACACGAAAATTAAAATATATTTTATATACATTTCTATAGAACCTTATATCACTCACTCAACCCGGGAATAGAATCTAGGATCCTGGAACATGTTTCCATTTACTTTGCCTGTTTCTAAAGAATACATACTGCTAATCTAGTTTGACGTCAACGCCATCTATTCGCAAAAGAATGAACCACTGCTTGGGTCCTGTAGGTAGTATACAGTGCATTAAATAAGTATGCGTAAAAATTCAATAGTACATAGGCACTGACCTCTATTGTTGTATAATAGAGGGCAGTGTATATAGGGCACACTGAAAGTTCTGCGCTTCTGGCCGCTCATAAATGTTTGAATATCGAATGTTATATTTTTTAACATAAAAGGGGGCCCACGATGCTAAATGTGTATTTACTCCAGCGTCGATGGGACCTATTGGATTTTAAAGATAAGATGGTAGAAAGAAAAAGAGTTCAGGCGATGTATCCGTTTCATTGGTGGGGGGAGCTTCTACGGGCTTTCAAAGATGTAAAAAAAAAATAGTAAAATGGACTTACTCTAGCGTGTCAGATATTAATGTCTCTGATAATGGGGGTAGGTTAATCTGCCCATTTGCATGGTGGGGGTGGCCGTATGGAAGGGTAGAAAATGGGAAAAATAAAATTTATTCGAGCGCGTCAGATATTAAGAGGGGATGTTAAGTACACCCGAAAGAAACTCCCATTCAATAATCTGACGATTCGGAAGTGACGCAAGCTCGCAGCGGCGTTTTGAAAATGCAAAAAAAATCGCCGTTTTGACCAAGTTGAGCGCGTCAGATTTTCATACAGATGATTCAGCTTAATGTCCTAGACAAGCTGACCAATCATCTGACGATTATTTGGAGGGATTCTCTTAATCTGACGATTTGAAAAAAAAATACATGTATTTTTATCATTAAATGTGTCAAATGTGTACGGAAAATAGCATGCAAATACAAATAGACTTAACTATTTACATACTCACTCATCTACTGACTAATCACGAAATCTGGAAAACTACTTGACCTCTGAAAATGAAACTTGGCAGGGAGGTAGTTTATGAGTAAGAGAAGTCAGCTAAGGAATGATTCTAAGCTAAAAACTATTTTGTTAATTTACGAATACCATTTAAATTCCAAATTTCTTGAAAAACATATTCCAAAGTGAATTGTTTAGATAAATCAACATATTAAGCGTATAAAATCGCGGGCAAAAAAAAAATAATAGTCGTATAGTAGCAGGTACAAGTTTTTTTTATTACGTGTGTGAAAGCATGCATACCGCTTTTTTTTACAGAACTGATCTGTGTTTTTATAAAGGTAAAGCAGGTTTTCGTAAATAAGCCACATTCAGGATGTTTATTTCTTTATATTTCTGCCCTAGTGAATCACAACTACCTGAGTTATATAAATATATAAATTGCTCAGATAGTCTTCTTCTGCAGCACGAATATAGTTTTATGCGACAATATACTATGAAAATAACTAAAATAGACTAATCGGACTGTTTCAATATCAGTCAGTTAATGGCCGTAATGGTGCCGATTCTATTGTACACTCGACTAAACTAAAACTTGACTTAATTTCTTCATATGAAATCAACCTAGTGTCCTTCGTATTAAGGTCTATTTGTTAATGGCATCTATTTCTTAGCGCCACTAAATTTCACTAAAACCTGTCAACGTATACTCAACTTTATTTCCACGCAGCGAGAGTCTCCATTTATTCAAACGCTGTATAATTGCAGTATAAAAAGTTGTTCAAAACCAACAAGGATGACGTGTTTTTAATCTACACTTATGAAGACGCTTACTAAAAACACAGAGCAAAAGAGATGGCATTCAACGGATAGCGGCTCTCGCTACGTGGTATTAAAGTTTATTTAAGCGTATCAGACTTTAGTCGACAAATAAATTGCTTATTTCGTTAGTGACATATGTTACCTACTTGTTTCAATTTGAAATAAGACCTTGTTTTGAAGTGTACAAGGTTTACATCTTATATGAAGAAAATTTTGTGAATTGGGACCAATGTTTATTTATTTTAATTAATAAGAACTAGTTTCAATTCGTCTTATATAACCATTATAGTGTTTTCCACCTGTTTAATCTAGACCCCAAAGTGCATACTTTACGAACTAAGACCTAATAAGCGTATTTTACGTTTATATTTATATGTTTTAAACCCTACGATTTTTTCTAAATCTGTTTTTTAAACAAATATAAACAAATTCAAAACAACGTATGTAAAAATCTACAGCTCTCTATATAAGCCCTTTATATGAAAACTAGCTAATGGCCAAAAGTTCGCGTAGCGGAAACTTGAATTTCTCCGAAGTTTATGCATGCACTAATTTTGTTCATACATACACAATTACACACAAATGCACACTAATTTTTGGACCCATTTTTTTTCTTCTAAGACCATGGATTAAAAAAAGTTCCGCCAGGACAACGTTCGCCCAGCGGAATCAGTTTTTAGCGAATTTCTCCACAATGGCTACATGCACAAATTTTTTTTTACCATACACAATTACACGACGTCATACACTAAATATCTGCATAATTAAAATCTTTAAATTCAACAACATTCCGCTGCGCGAACGCACACCAAAACAACAGCCAAAAATGAAGTTTAAGTTCGTGAATGGGGGAATGGGGGAATCCCCAAAGAGGGGGACTGGGGGGTAGATTTTCAAAAACTTAAAAAAACACGTAATCTACGGGCTCTGCGGGTCTGCTGCGGGGCCGAATTTTTTTACACAGGGTCTACAATATGACATTAAAAGAAAGAAAGAAGACTGACATGAATAAAACTATTAGTAATCATGTTGATGGAATTTCCGGATTAGTCCGGACATGTCTGTATACCAATAAATACGTCATTGAAGAAAGACATTTTTAGCATTTTCTCAGGATTTTTCCACTTTGACTTACTATTACACAATAACAATTTATCGGCTAAACATGATACTTAAATATGCTACGCTTTTTCAAATTGCTTATTTCTTAGACCTGTTCTAAGATTAGGTCTAAGAAATTATTACAGAAAATGCACATTCCAAAGTAAATTTAAATCGATAGTCCGTAACGACCTTCCTTAAAGACTTGTAATAATGTCAATGTCACCTGCGTACGTCATAGAAGTCAAGACATAACGTGCCAATTTCCTTGACTGGATTCTGTTCTAAAATGAAGACCAGCATAATCTTGTACTAGATGTGGCATTATTAGCAAAGTAACGATTAGGAAACATAACCTTTTGAAACTATGATGATGATCTGAGTATGCCGTGTCCGCTTAGACGCCCTGCGTTTGGTGGCGCGCGTGTCGGGTCGTTCGACTCCCTTTGATATCAATTGATATCATATGGTTGAAGTGGACGATGGCTGGCGCGTGCGTCATGCTCGTGAACGAGTGCCGTTGGTTGGGACTGGTCATTTCTGAACTGCTATTACTTACATATAGTAGTAGTTTACGCGACTGTTTATAGTTTAGAACAATACGTTACATTGTCCTCACATTTAACGTAACCAGTGATTTGTAAAAAAACATGTTGAAAAAGAGTGTCCTTGGAGTTTCTTGCCTGTTCTTCTCCACTGGATCTACTTATTTTAACAGGCAACTAACTTCACGACTACCTTAGTCGCACTGACTACTACTCCTGACAATTCAAAAATACCCATAATGGTTTAATTAAAATAAATGATTTTGATTTTGATTTTGATGATATTTATTTAAATAATAGAATAAGTTTTTTTACAAATATTATTATTATAGGCGAATGTTTATGTTTTGGCATTTCAATCCTACTAATATTATAAACGTGAAAGTTTGTGAGGATGTATGAATGTTTGTTACTCTTTCACGCAAAAACTACGAATCCGATTGCTATGAAACTTGGTATATGGATAGCTGGAGACCTGGATTAACATATAGGCTACTTTTTATCCCGATATTCTCACGGGATCGGGACTTACGCGGGTGCAACCGCGGGGCGCTGCTAGTTAGAAATACGTCTTAGTATTATTTAAGGCTCTTCTCTTCTATCAATAATTATATCTTTGTTTAAAGTTTTCATAGTAGAAACAAATAAGATTTACTATTAGTTAGTCTATCTACGTGGTTGGGCAATAGAACATTCGACTACACCGTCAGGTGTCGAACCTGCGACTCCTCGTAGTCGAACATTCTCGCCCTCTCCTGAATAACTCTGGCGACCATACTCACCATAAAAAAATCTGTTTAACAACGTTCCTCTTAACGTTACGTTGATCCTAAATTAAAATCAACCTTCTAATTTTAATCTAACCAGAAGAAAACGCAAATCACATCCATTGCCTCTACATCTTGGTAATCCATAACTAAAGGAAAACTGCTGACAACGTCTAAGAGGAAATGACACTGTGATGGTTTAACCCAAGAGCCTCACTTCCCTTTCTTAAGCACCGTTATCCGATGCATGTAACTTTCTTTTTCCTTTGTTAATGTACTATTATATTTCTATGTTATTATTTTCGTCGCTGACAATATAAACTAATTACCGGGATATAACGGATAGAAAAATTCTGACTCAGGACATTTTATTTTTCAGAGTTCGCTTGTGTAGGTTATGTATATTTAAGATTAAGTCTGATTAGTGAAAATTATATTAACAATACCAGCTGACCTACGCAACTGCGTCTCCGGTTAGAGTGAGCTCTGAAAAGGGATGAATTTTCCTGTTTTTGCAAAACTTTTTATTGATGCTCCGCTCCTATTGACATGATATATTAGATTGACAATGCCTACTACTAAAAATCTTACCACCTTATCTCAAGAAAGTATCGAGCTTATTAAACTAAAGTTCATTCATTTACATTACAGTAAGTAATGTTCTGAATACCGTATGTTCTCAGTACATACGTACCTTACACTAAAAATGGAAAAATCTAATAGATATGTCTATTACATACCTACTAGATTATAATTTCCATTTTTTTAACGCATCGGATTGGTACAACACTACGGCAAGATAAAAAAGTAACCCGGGTTGGGTTGCTAATTTTAAAATAAGACATAGTTTATATATCAAGTCATCTGACACATACTTTGTGTTCTATAATGATTCTTCTAATATCTAGTGAAGTTATGTTACGTAAGCTCTGTTTTATTTATAATAGCGTTATGCACATAGGTTCAGTAAAAATAGATTCAAGTGCCATCTAACGAAGACCAGCCAAACTACTAAGTAACTACCAATTCTGCATCGCGCAACATCAACTTAGCTTGGTTAGAACTGCAAGGAAGTTATGAAATTTCGGATATTATAATATTAAGTTACGATTACGGATATGAAATTATTTCAGATTATCCGATAATTTCGGATAGTTTTAGTAACGAATATTACTACAATTACAAAAAAGAACAACTACCCTTATAAGTGATAATTTTAGCTACTATTTTGATGCACATAAAAATGCAAAAAAATAATTGAAAAAAAAATAACATTTTTCAACCATTTCAGCCACAGAAATATTAAAAACCTAACAAAACTTGTCTCAATCACACCCGTATTAAAAAACAATGATATGAGGACTCACAGTGAGACATCTTCAACAATCATCAACATATTTCAATCAATTTACACAAAATCTTAACAAATTATACACCTAAACCTTCCTCAATAATCACTCTATCTATTAGTGAAAACCGCATGAAAATCAGTTGAGTAGTTTTTCAGTTTATCGCGAACAGACAGACGGACAGACGCGGCGTGGGACTTTGTTTTATAATATGTAGTGAGAATTTGACTTGTGAGTACATAGGCTGCACTAAAAGTATCGGGAATGGAAAATTTCTACTGTTTCTGTCATATTAAAATCTTTTGAATTGAAAACTCCTTGGTTTTAAAAATCGAATACCATTTATTTATTTAAAAAAAGATTCTCGGCCTTATCACAAGGTTTTGTCAAACTTGTGGTTTAGTCGTTGAGAAAATGGAATTGACTCGATAAAATTCAAGAGCGATGATTTATTAAGACTTTCGAAGTGGTTTAACGCAAAAACAGTGTGTTGACCGGATGATTTCTGCATTTGGTGATGAAGCCCCATCCAAAACCACAATTTGTCGGTGGTTTGCTGAATTTCAACGTGGACGTGTCAAGCTCAGTGATGATCCCCGTCAAGGTCGTCCAAAAACTGCAGTCACCCAAGAAAACGTTGAAGCTGTGCGTAAGCTGATTGAGGAATATCGACATGTGACATACCGCGAAATTCAGGCAACTTTAGACATTGGCATGAGTCAAATACAAATAATCTTGCATGAACAATTAGATGTACAAAAGTTGTTTTCCCGATGGATACCGCATTCGCTCTGTGAAGAGCAAAAAGCGGCTAGCGTTACTTGGTGCGTCAGAACTCTCGAAAGATTCCACGCAGGATCCTCAAATGCTGTATACAACATCGTATCAGGTGACGAATCCTGGATATACGCGTACGAACCCGAAACAAAAAACCAGTCACGAGTTTGGGTGTTCGAAAATGAGTTAAAGATAACAAAAATTGTTCGTTCACGGAGTGTTGCAAAAAAAATGGTGGCCACGTTTGTCTCCAAAACCGGCCATCTTGCGACTATTTCTCTTGAGGGACAAAGAACGGTTAATGACGAATGGTATGCTAGCATTTGTTTGACAGAGGTCGTTTATGAACTCCGTAAAGAGAACTGCAACCGCCGCATCATCCTCCATCACGACAATGCGAGTTCTCACACCGCGCACAGAACAAAAGAGTTTTTAAAGCAAAAAAACATAGAATTATTAGACCATCCACCGTACAGCCCCGACCTAAGCCCTAATGATTTCTATACTTTCCCTAAAATAAATAATAAATTGCGTGGTCAGAGATTTTCATTACCTGAAGAAACTGTGGACGCCTACAAAACGGCCATTTTGAACCATTCCGAATGGAATGGTTGCTTCAATGATTGGTTCCATCGTATGGAAAAATGTGTCAAATTTCGCGGAGAATACTTCGAAAAGCAATAAATACATTTTTAAATAGTAATGTTGTGTCACTTCCTTGATTCCCGAAATTTTTAGTGCCGCCCTCGTACTTGACAATTTGCAATGCAATGGTGATCCAAGAACCAAAAAAAAATGTGCAATAAAAAAAAATATCATCGTGGTTAGAAAGTTAGTAGTTACATTTATATGTAGCTACGTGATCGCAACCCGATAGATACATCCTACGATAAAGAACACAGCAATAAAATGGACGATTTCGAGTTATTGTTGACCAATTTTATGAAATATATATTATATTGAATTTTGTATCATTAAAGAATCAACAATGGACTATTTGATATGGCGTCATGGTTTATAAATGTAACATTTTTTTTTCCAAAGAAATAATAGTAAATCTGATATTCTAAGGTCTAAAGGACGAATATGTTATGGAAAAATTATTTATAAATAAACACAGATAAACTGTGTATTAATAATAATATAAATCGTTTTTGTACAAGATAACATAAACCAAAATAATAGCAAAGTGCGAGTCGGACTCGCGCATGAAGGGTTCCGCACCATCGTACAAAATTTAATACTATGTAGGTACTTTTATATTCATTTTTAATATTTGTTGGTATAGCGGCAACAGAAATACACATTCTGTGAAAATTTCAACTGTCTACCTATTACGGATCATGAGATACATCCGGGTGACAGACTGACAGACAGAAAAAGATTAGGGTCCCGCGGGCACCCAACCCTAAAAAAACAACCTCTCAAGAGGACAAAATAGGGTAGATGAAAAAGAAGAATGGCCTAGGAAACTATTCTGTGTATATTAATAAGATTTTTTTGTTTTAAAGACTTATGATTACTAGCGATATTGTTTAATTTTTAGTATACAATGTACCTACTACTAACTGATAACACGATATATATTATATTTATTATTACTATATAAGAAACTAATCTTAATTAATCTAAATTCATCGTAGTCAATATTGTACAATAGACAGATTCAAACTACGAAAAAATGGTACACGTAATGACAAAATATGCCTGAGTCTTGGAGTTCCGAGTTTACCAAAATGCTTGGCCCATTTTGTCACATTGTGTCAAAACAATCAGATTTTTATTTTATTTTATTATAAACAAATAGGTTAGTTCTTTTCATTGCCTATTGGTTATGTTAATGTTTTTTATCGCTTTGATTTTGACTATTTATGGTATCATAACAGTGCTGATTCCATTCACAGACAGTTTGAGATGTTTTTTTTTTTTTTTTATTTGGACTCTATCTCGCGTGAATTTGAGATGTTTAAAGAAGAGGAAGATTTAAAAACGTAAGTGACAAACTGTTAATTTGCCAGCTTTTGACTGCCAACTGGTATTAAAAAAAATGCCAAGTATACTGCAAAAGTATACAAAATTTCATGAAAATCATTGGAGCCGTTTCCTAGATTCAGATACATATATACAAGAATTGCTCGTTTAAAGGTATTACATAGATTTAAAACAAATTTAATGATAACATATAAACAATATTTAATGAAAGAAACCAAAAAATCTCACCAAATGCTTTGGTAAATAATTTACATCGTAGCTACATTGAGTTAAGGAAACCAATGACTGTAAATAGGTCATTAGATTTATATGAACAAATAAATATAAAAACAATCTAATACAAACATTACAAGATGGACATTGCATTAAAAAGAAAAAATATATTATCTCCGTTTTTCTTTCCTTTCTTTCCATGACATTTCCTTAATCAATAGAAGATGTATCAAAATCATAATCTTCACTAAAATCGCACGCAGTCCTCCACTCTGTCTCGTTTAGTACGTATTCAGAAGTCAAACTACGAAAGCTTTCAAGGTCACAGAATCTTTCACATCCATCTATCTGGAGATATACCTCATCTGCTCCAGGTTGTTCAAGAAATACAGGCTACAAAAGACACAAATAATTAAAACGGCTATTTTCCTTGCCATATTGACTGGGAACTGACAAATATTAGTAGTTAGTAGAATCGAAGAATCAAAAACATTGCGCTGACTCAGAATACGTAGAATAATTAAAAAGATGATGACTGTCCTGGGCAGAAGTAAGATTGCATAACTGAAACTATCAGAAATTGTATTAAAGAGACCAGAGTTTTTGTGATGGTACCGTGTTTTGCTTATGGCTATTCTATAACATTATTCTGCATGTTATTTGCTTAACACGAACACGGCTCATGTTTATTCTGGCAGTATATCTATGTCTATAGTACAATATTTGTTATTTATAAGCGCCGAACATTGCACTATGTCACAACATTCACATAAGTTTTTATCGCTTCCAGATATATTATCTTCACCGTAGTCATACAAACATTTTATAAAAAAAACGTAAATATCATTCGGTTAGCTGTCTATTGAACTTCTTCTTGTTGAGGTCATGCTAGAGATAATAAAATACTTTTGGATTTTATTATCTCTTGCATAAATAATTTGTTGACCCTATTTATAATATGCATCTGTATATCATGCTTAAGCAAGAACACTTACCACTACAAGATACTGTCTAGTTTGTAAATCTCTTCTTAATTCAAGAGAAAATAAGGACCCATACTTGGGCACACCTAGCCGAGGATTAATCTTTGTAATAGCACTGAAAGTGAATACGTTGATGTCGTGGGCAGAGTATACCTGGATCCTAGGCACGTCTTTTCCACTTATAACGCTGTCTACCGCATCAAAGAATTCTTTAAGCTGAACACCTGAAAATCAATCATGCGAATGCGGTTTATGTTGGGACTTCTTGTTTTTGGATAACTGCTTATTTCTACTTTTAATATCAGTACAGCGACAGCTTTGGGTAATCTCTTATTATCTCGTCAATCGTTTAACTTTCACCTGGATATTAACGACCAGAGATGTTTTAGATTTTTCTGAAATTCTTCAGCTTTCTTTAAGTGCGTGTACTCAAAACTAACAAACATACGACAGAGTAGGATTACCTGCGTACAAAGGTAAGTTTTTGTCATCTCCAAACAAAACATTAATAGCTTGTCCTGCACCTTCTCCTATTTCAGGTAGCAGTTCTTCCAAATTTGGGGGTAACGGTACACCTAAACTTATCTGGAATACATCACATCAATTTAATTATTTTGGTTCTGTTATTAAAATCAATAATATAATCTTTATTGACACAAAGTTTCATAGAATAATAGATTGAATGTCCTTCATTCTGTTAGTGCTTTCCTCTCCTAAGGTAAAATATTAAAATCTAAAGTATAAAAATCATCCACGCATATAATAACCAAATCAGTGTCTATCGATTCGAGAAATTAAAATATTTAGTTAAATTAGGTAGCCAGGTAATTATTTACCTGGCTGATAAATATATCGTAAATAGCATACAGTAACACAGGCACTTGTGGGACATCAATGCCAAGTATGTCAGATATTTCCCTGAGAACGCCGTCATATTTTTTCATACTTGGAGTAGATTTCAGAAAATTGTTCTTGTACGTATTTGTGACAACTGGACAATTTACTGTAGGCAACAGCTGAAATATAAATTTTATATTTATATGCAAACACGATTTTAGTTTTATGGAATATGTAGATACGGGTTGTGGATATTCTCCAAAACAAGAAATACTAGTTACAATAAACATGAATATAAATTTTTGTTAGAGAAAAACGATAACGTCAAACAAACCAATGATCAAAGTTTTCGTAAAATATTATTTCAATATAAATGATGTACATGTTTTTAATGTATATGTATATATATGAACATATGTTTACACATATATTTATAAAAAAAAAAAAAATTGACTTTGAATGGACTGAAATGAGTCAATTTTATTTTTACTTACTTCAATTATCTTATTTTATATACCCTTAAATAACATTACCTATAATTATTATTAATAGCATTATTCAATTACGACAAAATACATTGTTTCCGTTTTGAATACTTACGCTGTCATATTTCGCTCTCATTGTCGTATATGGTACTGGAGTCCAGTTAATATCCCTACTCCAATTATCTTTACCTGGGGGGTAAACAGCAGCCATAGCAGACAGTACCGTCATTTTGGTTCGTGTAGAATCAGTAGAGCGTATGTATATTTCTGACCTGTTGTATTGATCCGAAAGTTTGGAGCCATAGCGACGACGGATGAATTTGCCTAGTTCATAGCCCTTTAATTTACCTTTCTGCAAAAGATATTTGGTATGAATTTTCATTACATTCCCCTGTAGTATGCTGATACGTTAATCCACAATAGTTTAAGAAAGTTACGATTGGCTCAGCAAGAAATTGGATGTGAAGATGTGGCTCTTTAGTTCCATACGCATATATTAGTTATTAAAAAAAATAACATTTAAAAATCGTTCTGAATCGATTAACGAGCCACGGCCATATTTTAATTCGCAACAACTCTAAGTATGGGGTAAAATATTTTGTATATGAGGACTAAAAAAAAAGTCATCAAATTCTTTTTAAGGCGAACAACAAACGCATCACCTAAATTGTGGCTTTTTTTAAACTTTGAAATTTTGTAAATTGTAATTTTGACTCTTGCGACTCAAAGGTTGCCGACCCCTGAGTTGACATATTAATGGTTTGATCCACCCCAAAATAAAATTGTAAAAAAAAACAATATATAAATACTTACATCTGTGAGTTGTCCGTAACCGTATATACTTGTTCTTTCTAATACTAAAGCTTCGTCACTGGCATATTGTATTGTTTCTTGAACTGGCGTTCGATCACCATGACGATGTATCTTCAGGTTTAAAAAAAAATTGCTTAAGCTGACACTCACTCAGAGATTTAATCACATTCTATTTTGGATATAAGTAAATTTATTCTATGTATATAAACACCTATAAATGTAATAACATGATTAACTGCATTGAGTATGCCTCAAGGAAGTAAAAGGGGTCCTTCGTTTTTTATGCACTATCACATTTTATAGAAACTATAAGACATCTCTAATTTGGTGTTAATGAATACAAGATGCCGAGAAGGGACAATGGAAGTCATCTTGCTTAAAACAATACAAAGCAAATTAAGTCCTATGTTTTTGAAATTAAGTTAAGTCAATCTAATATAACCATAATTCAGATGATATAACACACTTAATTATATGACAAATCTAATTGAAATATTTAATACTCTACTTACTGTCTTCACCAGACATATGTAGTAATGTGACAAAAATGGTTCGCAATAGTTAAACACACAGACAATCACAAAAATAAACAATCATACTAACCATGAAAGCTAAAACCAGTTCGGTATTTTCTATGATTAAATCTTCACACAAGCATGTCGCAGATGATACAAATATCAATGCACAGATCAATATCTTGAACATTTTTAAACACGTTCCTGTGATTTAATTATTTAGATCAAGACAATTGGTGTTAAACCTGCAAAGAAGAGTGTATTGTAGTAAGCATAATACTAGTCCGTGTTACAATTTTATCACTTAAAGCTAGAATGAAAACTTCTGGGAGTAAAAATCTATTTAAGATGTCGGTTGTACTTGTGTGTATATTTCGGAAATGTCCGCCCATTTTTGGAGCCTGACAGCTCTTTAAAAAGGGGAGGAGCAAACTGCCATGTTGGTGACAGATGTCTTATATCGACGCAGGCTTATATCCTCATACAAAATTCCTGTCATAGGCTGAGTAAAGTTGACAAACAGGATAGCGTGTTTAAACGTAAGTATGCTTTGGACAAAGTATCCTATCTAATGATATATGTTTTTCTTTTTATGGTACAGGGGACAAACGAGCAGACAGGTCACCTGATGGTAAGTAACTACCGCCGCCCATGGACACCTGCAACTCAAGTGTCATAAGTGCGTATATGAATTTGTGTGGTTTGTTTGTTGAAAAAAGTACTGTCCCTGTGTGTAAAAAAAAAATACATATTTTTATGGTTTATACAGTACATTCGGATTAATTAATAATACAAATAAATTGTTAAACACATAAATCATTATCACCATTAAAATATATGTACTTTCAGCATTGCGTAATAGATAATCACGTCAGTAAAAATAGTTTTGTTAATGCTGTATTATTAGCAGTATCACTAATATATCACTATCTATTCAGCCTGAGAATGGATGATTTCTAGATTAGATTAGAGTGAAATGTAAAGTACTTTTTAAGCTATTGAGGTTTTTGTGACATTGATTGGTATGACACACCCACATTTATTACACGCAACGACCGAAAGCATGCTTGATGCCTATTACGTGATCGCGGTAATTACCGAATATATCATGATTACCACGCTAGGCAACACAAGGATCACGCATTGTTTTTACAAGGGTATCTTTTTTTTCCCTCACTCCGAACTGTAAGTATTTATATTCATACTTAAATCTTGACAGACACAAGTACACTCACACACGCACAAACACAAGCACCCACACACAATTAACTAAATTCCTTGTGCAGAGTGAAGAGGCTGGTGATCTGTCACACAGGTCTCGTAGTTCAGACACCAGTCTCTCACATAGGCTAACTTACTTGAAATTACCGAGTGTACAATAACTAGATTATGTATATAAATTACTGTAAACATTCTACGTGAGAAAAAAACATTATTTTTATTATTATTATTATTGGAGTAAGAAAAATACACAACCTCAACCCACAACCAGTGACCATCTGTCGAGGAGTCTATCAATATCTAGTCTATATTAGTACTACGGTCTCGTCTATATCGGATTTTAATACATTTTTGCTTATGCTTAGTACAGTATATTTCCTAGCACATGAAATGGTTTTAATGTGATTTGTGGTAATTATTGTAAGTACAAAATATAGCTAGCTTGATCAGCAGGCGGCCACACTGTGGAATGCGGGGGACCTTGCTCCATCCAGATCAGAGAAACGTGCCCGAAAAATGTGGTAAAAAGCTATAAAGAATATAGTGTGACTGATCTGTTCTTGTGAAAACATTTTGGCATTGTCAATATTTTGTCAAGCGTGAGTTGTTTGGAGAAAATAATAATTTTTCTGTAAATGTAATAAAAGTCTTTAATGTTGCGTTCCAGAATATACTGATTTTATTTGCAAAACCAACTAAGATACTCGTCTATTGTAGCAATCCTGATAGCTGCTTACAATGACGAGAAGAAAAAGAAGAAAGCAAATCAAGAAGGCAAATGCAGCCTTTACCTTGTATGTATTTGCTATTGTAATAACTTAAACACAAAATCTTACATCATGCACATAAAAAAACATACGTAAGAAATTATAAATGACTAGCTGCGCCCCGCGGTTTCACCCGCGTAAATACCGTTGCCATAGGAATATTGGGATAAAAAGTAGCCTATGTGTTAATCCAGGTCTCCAGCTATCTACATATCAAGTTTCATCGCAATCGGTTCAGTGGTTTTTGCGTGAAAGAGTAACAAACATCCATACATACACACATCCATACATCCTCACAAACTTTCACGTTTATAATATTAGTACTATATTAGCCACACAATAAAAATATTAAAACCCATATCTATCTTAAGCACATCCGTATTGTAATATCGTGTGTGTGTACAGTACATAAATATACGTACAGTAGTGTTCGCAAAGGTCGAAATTGGGCTGCAATTATTCATTATAGCCTCATACAGTAAAGCCCCGTTAAAGACAGGGAAAAAACTTTAAATTGAAAACACTATAGCTAGTCAATACCTACAAAACAAAACAGAAAAGATTATTAGTTAACAAAACGAGGTAAAATGTACTGAACTCCTTTGTCTTAAAGAAGCTATTTAAATATATATAGATTATTATAGAATATTAATGTCTCCTGTTATTCCTCACTAGCCGTCCTCGCAGTTTCACCTGCGTTTATGGTCACTGATCCGCTCCTATTTGTCGTAGCATGATGTTATATAGCCTTATATAGCCTTCCTCGATAAATGGGCTAACCAACACTAAAATAATTGTTCGATTCGAACCAGTAGTTCCTAAGATTAGCGCGTTAAACCGAACAAACGGACCCTTATAAGTATAGATTTAAAAATTTATAGAAGCCCTTAATTAATCCCTTAGTCATAAAAAAATATAAAAAAAACATTATTACATTAATCTGGGTTACTACATAATTTTTTTTAAAGTACAATATCAACGTGGATCACACATATTCTTGTTAACCCCTCCAGTGAAGTTAAATGCTTATGTACTGGGTGGGAATCGAACAGTAACCACTCGATCGCAAGTCCGACACCTTAGCCATTACGCTACCGACGCTCATATCGCACACATATCACCTATAACTATACTAAAAGACGAATTTACAGTAAGAAACTAGTGTCGTGCATGATGAAACTAATTTCATGAAATTAGTTTCAGTACTTGTGAAACTTGTTTCGTGAAACTTATAGTGTCGTGAAACAATCGGTATCGCAAAGGTTATGGCCCCGTCAGCGTCAAAGCGTTATTCTTTACGTTGATATTTAAAATTAAAAAGAGGTTGTCTCGAAAGAAAAGACGTTGGTGGATTCGATAATGGGTTGCAAGAAAGTATCTAGGTGCAACACAGTTAATTGCTGCTTCTCGGGCCTCTCAATTTTTGGATTCAGGGTGTTTTGGACCCCAAAGAGACTCGTTTCACTGGTATCCATTAATAAATTGTACATTTTTATCGGCTGTTCGACGTTGATTCGCCATTTTTGGCGCGTAATATCCTGCACTGCCACAAAACACACACACAAACTAGTTGCATGACATTTGTTTTAACAAAATGTTGCGCATGACACGAAACTATTCCAGTGTCATGAAATTAATGCATGTTTTGTAAAACTTTATGCTTACACGTGAAATTAGTGAAAGACAAGTCATGTCATGAAATTAGTTTTATGCCACTAGTTTCGTAATGTAAATTAGGCTATACAGTTAGTTCTAATATACCCCCTCAGTTTCACCCTCGTTTATGGTCACTACTCCGCTCCTAAGAGTCATAGCGTGATGTTACATATACCCTTCCTTCCTTGAATATTCTATCCAATACAAAAAGCATTTTTCGAATGCGACCGGTATTTCCAAAGATTAAAAGAAACAAACAAACAAAAAAAGACTGACAGTCGTAGGACTGCACGTCAGAAGTGAAAGCACATACACACATATATATACATATACACAGACACATCTATTTGTCATCATGCATCAGTCCTTTTTCCCCATACCAAAAGTGTCCAAAGAAGTTTTCACTTTAAAAAGTGATGCCATTTACTAGTGACATCATCATAAGTACATATAGGTTCCGGTATCACTGGATATTTCGTGTTGTCAATTTTGTCACTACGTATTTAGTTCACAAGTTAATTCAAGTAAAGGTAACACTTCCACAGGCAAATTAGTATATTGTTTTCACTTTTATTAAACTAATTATATTTTTAAAGATTAATTAATAAGGAGCTGACAAAACTCAATGTTCTGATTAGCGCCCTCTAGTATTTCTATATATGTAGTACTAGCAGTGCCCCGCGGTTTCACCCGAGTAAGTCCCGATCCCGTCTGTATATTGGGATAAAAAGTAGTCAAAAGTACCAAGTTTCATTGCAATCGGTTCAGTAGTTTTGGCGTGAAAGAGTAACAAACATTCATCCATTAATCCATACTTTCACATTTATAATATGAAAGAGTAACAAACATCCATCCAGCCATCCAAACTTTCACATTTATAATATTAGTGGGATTAGCGTGACGGTAACGAGGTCAGTGCTTTTTCCCCGTAGCAAAATGCAAAAACGTGCCGAAAGAAGTTTTCACTTCAAAAACTATTCAGTTTTATTATATTAGTATAGATATATGACTATAATAATACTTACAGAGAATAGTTTAATAATACAGTTTAATAATACTTACAGTGACTGACCCTCACCTTCGGATTTTTCAGTTGTACACGAACCGATAGGTGAAAAGCGATATTTATATGTCGTGAAAGAGTTTAGACTAAATACCATTAAAAAACAGCGATATTTAATGATTTATGGTATTGATAACGAAGTGTTTACAGCACTGATAATATTGTCTTTTGAGGCACACATGTTTTATTTATGGTCTGATATTTGTATTTTATCTTGCACTCTTCGTCTCCGTGAAAGCGTGATCCTGTGCATGATGATATTTGATATGTGCCTTTTTGCCCTGATTGTACTTTTTTTTTTGTGCGTAGGGCAAACTATACTGGCCGACAGCACCAGGGCTTGCGGTAAGGCTGTATGTCAGAATCGGACCAACTAAAACCACACGGTGTGCCATATTGCACCTAAGAAAAGAGAGATTCCGGGCCAGGTTGTTATCTTCCTTACTTACCTTATTAAATTTGGTGGTTTAAATAATATTAAACAAGGAAATTATTTACAAATTTAAGCTTGTTATTATTTTTTTATTATGTAACTAAACATTTAAAGCAAATGATTTGGTGATAGCACACTATGACGTTACAAGTTGTTCTTTCTTACTTCATAACTTTGAACTTAAATACGATTACAACAACGCGAATCATAAGAATGGTACATATAGTGATACTTCAATCAATAGTTGATGAGTCAATCTCGTAGTCTTCATGGTATTCGCACAGCTTCCTCCACTCTTTCTCTTCTAACACATATTTTGACGTCAGGTTCCGAAAGCTATCCAGATCGCAGAATTTTTCACATCCAGCAATGTGGAGGTACACCTCATCTGCATCAGGGTCCTTTAGGTATACGGGCTAGAAAAAAAAGAACTATTAATACAAATCAGTATCCCATTTTAACTTTTCTGTAGCATCCTGTATGTGCCGCATCAGTATAAAATTTTATTGCATTGATATTTTATGTTTGAAGTTATAACAAACACTGGAAAACTTCAGTAAATTTTTTTTTTAAACGAACATTCTTTGACAATTACTCAGCACTATCGAAAAATTGTTTTAGAACACTCACAAACATTCCACTAATATTATAAAAGTTTGGATGGATGGATGGATGGTGTTTGTTACTCGTTCACGCCAAAACTACTGAACCGATTGCGATGAAACTTGGTACGTAGAAAGCTGGAGACCTGGATTAACATATAGGCTATTTTATCCCGATATTCCCACTTGATCGGGTCTTACCCGGGTGAAACCGCGGGGCGCTGCTAGTACTTAAATATATTGGAAAGTTATCCTTGTATCTATTGCTGCTAGGGGGAAGGGAGATGTAGGTTCCAACTGCTTGAACGCTAACCGGTTGCCATCAGATTGGCCATGGGATTATAATTTGCCAACAAAACTATAAATATCATCAATCATTACTCTTGTTATTGGAAGTTTTAACCTACAGACTACAGCAACTTATAAATAGTTATTTGGCTGCCTTGCAGAAACATTTCATAACGAGATTTATATAATAATGGCTGTGCAACCAAACAAAGCATAGGAGTAGCTTGTACACAGATAAACATATTTAGTTTTTTTTTTCGAATTCCTAATAGATTTTATAATAAGTATTATAATATCGGACTGGCCTGTTGGTCTAGTGGTTATTGACCCTGACTGATAAGCCAGAGGTCATGGGTTCGATTCCCACCCAGGACAAATAATTGTGTGATGAGCACGATAATTTGTTCTGTGTCTGGGTGTAATTTATCTATAACATGTATGTATTTAGAAATATATAAGTATTTTTATGAGCAGTCTGGTTACCATAGTATAGGCTCTGCCTAGTTTGGGATCAGAGGGCCGTGTGTGAGAAGTGTAGAGTTATTATTATATATATTATATTATTAAAGACTTACCACCACGATATACTGCCCACTTTCGAGATCTCTTCTCAGTTCCAAAGACAACAATGCCCCATACATTGGCACTCCTATGGGAGGAGCGATGTTTAAGATAGAGGCAAATTGGAACACGGTTATGTCGTGGGCAGAGTATACACGGACGCGAGGGACGTTTTTTCCTTTCACTATTTTATCAACTTCGCGGACGAATTCTTTCAGAAGAACACCTGGATCAAAAAAAAAAAATACCTTATGCCGCGTCCAGACGCTTGCCAAACCTCAACAAGCAGTCACAAATTCAAACGTGGGGATAGTATGTTGCCGCCGAGCTGAACTCTTTCGGTTTTTGACTCCCAAATCAAAGGAAGCTTGCGGCAAGTGAATGCCGATTGTTTCTGATACGCAATAATAAAAAAAATGGTCCATCCAAGAAACGGTACGGTTTTTATGAATTTTTTGCCGTATTTTTCTTTTACTTATTTTTATAATAAAAAATAATTTAAGCCAAATGTTATGGTCGACACAAGTTCGATGTCCGCCATGCTTGCCTCTTCTGAATACACTAACGCACTCGCAAGCGTGTGGATGGCGATGGCGCGGATTCGGCTTTATAATTCTTAAAAAACTTAATTCGGAATAAGAAAATCGTCAAAATGACTTTATTTAAAAGACTTTTTTAATTATACATGTTCTCAGTTTGTCTGATATTTTTTTGTGTAATGAAAATACAACTACAATGTCTTTGATAATTGTAAACGTTTTAAATAATTATTCATTGCATAGGTTATAATTATAACTCCAGATCAGAGTTGGTTAATAAAACTGTTGTTTTACCAGCTTGTAGAGCTAAGAAATCTTCATCTCCAAAGATATAGTCCAAAGCTTCGCCGGCAGCTATTGCAATGTTAGGCGAAAGTTCTTCTAGTCTTGGGATGAGAGGGATTCCTAGACCCTTCTGTAAAAATAGCATATTAGTTAAATGAAACGAAATTTAAATTTATTAATCTGGGTGACAAAGTAACACTTATATCAGAAATTAAATTACATTTACATTTAGAGCCAGGTTCAACAGATGAAAGTGACAAAAGTACCAGTCGGTAAAAACTTACAAACTCTTTTGGAATTGTCATTGCCGAGTGAATGAGATTACCGGAGGCCTTAACACTTCCCTCTCCCCCTCCTCTCCCCTTAACCACACTCTCTCTCTTCCCCCCCTTCCCCTACTCCCACCTTAAAGGCCGGCAACGCACTTGTGACTCTTGAGTTGCAGGTGCCCATGGACGGCAGTAGTAGTAGCCGCTCGTTTGCCCCATCCCATAAAAAAAATGTGTTTACAAGATTTTAGCATAAAGGAAGTGACTGAAGTAATGACATATAAGAAATGAAACGAATGTTGACTCATCTCACTATATAATATGTATTATAAAGCCAAAAGTTTGTGAGGATGAATCGATGTTTGTTACTCTTTCACGCACAAACGGCTGAACGGATCTAAATTAAATTTCTCACAGAGATAGCTTGTAGTCTGGAATAGCACATAGGCCTTTGTCCCGGAAATATGTACGGTTCGTGTTTGATAAATTCGACGAAAAACGAATTCACGGGCAACCGCTAGTAGAAAATATCTCAAACATCAAGTCTGCTATTGTACAAAGTTAGTGTCCATGATATAGAAGAAAAGCTACATAACCTGACTGGTGAATGCGTCGTTCATGAAGTATAATGTAGAAGACTTCTTCGTAATATTGAAACCAAGAATCTCGGACAACTCGTTCAAAAGATCTTGATATTTGGCCAACCCTGGAATGGGATTTTCTAGTCTCCTCTTGTACTCCTTTACAAAGACGGGGCAGTTGAATACGGCCAGCAGCTGGAATTAATATTAAAAGGAAAATAATATTACCACAACTTTTCCCACATTCTTACTTTGTTAATACTTCATTTTGTTGCACAATCTTACTAATATAATAAACACTTTCTGACCTATGGCCCACTGCATATTTAATAAACATGAGCTTATAATGTTAAACTCTCCCTCCCTCAGGTGTACCGCAAGGGTCCACCCTCGGTCCCCTTTTTTACTGTGCTTACCCATACGACATCGACTCATGCTTTAAATACGCCAATCATCTGATGTATGCAGACGACATGAAAATATATATGCGTATAAATTCTAGAGTTGACTGCGAATTAATACAACGCGATCTCAATGCCCTTTATGCATATTACAAACGTAATAATATCACAGTAAACGTTTCAAAATGTCAGTGCATCAGTTTTAGTCACTCTAAAAAACCAATAAAATTTTCGTATAAGTTTGATGATAAAATAATTGAAAGGGATGAAGAGGTCAAAGACCTGGGAGTAACATTGGATTCAAAAATGCTTTTTCTACAGCACATTGATAATGTCATAAATAGAGCTTCCCGTAACCTTGGTTTTGTTATGCGTACGTGCGCACCCTTTCAGAATTGTCACAGCTTAAAAATAGTTTACTACGCTTATGTTCGCAGTATTCTGGAGTACTGCTGTCCCGTCTGGTCACCTCATTACAAAATATATGTTGATAGATTAGAGTGCATCCAGAAACGTTTTGTCAGGTTTCTTAACTTTAAGACGAGAAAGCGTCACGAGTCATATATGGATGACTGTAAACATTGTAACATACTGTCACTTACTAACAGACGTACTTTGTTAGACATGTCTTTATTCTATAACATCTTGCGTAGTAATATAGATTGTTCTCATTTACTTCCCAAAATTAGTTTCAATGTTCCCAAAAAGCGCACTAGAAACACTAAATTATTCAATGTCCCTCTTCATCGTACGAACTACGGTAAAAATGCTATTATGACTAGGTTGCCTCGTACCTATAACTCACGTTTCTCGAGTGTCGACCTGTTTCACCTATCTAAAAACGAATACCGTGAACGAATTGTGAGTACTCTTGTTGACTCTTAAATTATGCCATAAATCCATGCAGCACATCATTGGGTATTAACTTGGTATTATTAGTTGTATCTGTTGTTATTTTTATTTTTGCCAACTCTGTGCTATATTTAAACTTCTGCCTTTTTATATGATAGGAAACTCTATTATTGGCTTAAGACCTTTTTGTTATAGGCGGCACCAGCAAATAATACATTGAACATATGTTACCTACTAGTGTTTAATCAAGCGTTAGTCAATGCTGCTGGTGGTACCTACACTATTGTCTATGTATATGGAAAACAAGCTGTTGAGTTTCTAATAAATAAATAAATAAATCTCAGTTAATATAATGGGTCAAAAACTTAGTGACATAATATTGATTAAATTATCGTTTCAAGATATAGCAATAATGGTTTATGTAGATAATTACTATACCAGAGTATTATTCCTGTATCTTATTATCTTAAAATATGGCCCAAAATAAGACAATGTAACGCACAATTACAAATTCTTTTGGATTTACCTCAGTACTCAGTGGAAGGCCAGAAGTCCCAAATTAAAATTAACCCGTTGGGCCATTTATGCTGTTAATGAGAGCAAAAAAAATAGTTCATTAGGCGCTGTTTGATTGGAGTAGGCTGACATCATTACAATTCTCTGACGAATAAAAATTATTATGAGGTTGGAGAGTTTTGGCAGTAATTGTAACTCAAGTCAAGTTATAAGTTAATAGTTGTCCCTTTAAAGTTAGGGCTAGTCTGATGACATACAAAATGCTCATTTTGTTTTAAGCGGTCCTGCTACTATAGACAATGTTTATCTGCTTTGTCTGCACTTACGTCGTCATATTTAACAGGTACTGTAGAATATGGTACTGGGGTCCAATTGACATCATTACTCCAGTTTTCCTCTCCTGCAGGATAAACAGCAGCCATGGCAGCAAGTGCGGTCATTTTAGTTCTAGTAGAATCAGTGGAACGAATGTATATTTCTGATTTGTTATAATAGGTCGATAGTAGGTCATCGTATCGCCGGCGAATAAATTTGCCCAGTGTGTAGCCACATGTTCGGCCCACCTGAGAAAGGAATGTATTTCAGTTTAAATTTTCAGATACTTTGAAACTTACTTCTGGATTGTCTTCTTATTGGACCATTGTAGTTTTAGGAAGTTTCGACAATCTACCACATTGAAGCATTTTTTAATTTACATATTATAAAGAAAAATGTGAACTAGTTCGTTTATGAACTACATATTTTTTTCTTTTCATTAGGATAACTTCATTGTCCGTCTGTCAGTCTGTCTGTCTATCTGTTAAGACCCTTTTTCAGGTCAGTATCAAGTATCAGTATCAAGTTGGTGTTAACATCAAATACTGCGCAATATATCTGCGGTCCCTTGAAGATGTAAAAAAATCAAAATTCTAAGTCAACGCAATCAAAAGATATGGACATTTAAGACATATTTTTAAATATTTCGCAGGTACATTAAACTTATAGGGTTTTTCTCATTGACCTAAAATCATGCAACTTGGCGAGAAGCAAGGTCCCATAACAGTACAGCAAAAAAAAACTGAAAGTCGTTAATTTGATGTTATATCACATAATTTTTTTTGCGATTACAAACTTTTAAGCGTAAAAACGCTTAAAAAATTTACTGTAACATATATCGTATTTTTAGAACAGCAAAGTTAAGTTTGTCATTCGAAAAAATGGGCAAAAATCTTCGAGAATCGGTTCCTTAATATAAGGGAACTATATACATACAAGTTAGTATACGGCACCCTCACGAGTTAGAATCGCACATATCCGGTTTCTTTTTAATAAAGAATACTTCTAAAGTCACAGTGTATTCTTGAATAAGTGTTTGTGTTGTACCGTTATTAGTCGGAACTGCGACGATGATTTGCTCGTAATATTTATTCATTGTTTTTTGCAGCTTTAAAAGAATACAGGCAGGATTATATTCTCGTAAAATAGCTATCAAAACACCACCGCCCTCTGCTTCATCAGTTGTATTTCTATTGCGGTCACAACGAAAAACTAAATTGCGACTATCAATACATTCGTTATTGTGTAAAGTTGAAATTAACCATGTCTCAGTCAAAATTACAGCATCGAAACAGTTAGCAATTATACTTCTACTTGGGAGTGGGTTCACGAAAGTCAGGTACTGTACGGGTTCGAACCACCACTTGATAGCAAGTCCGAGGTCTTTGCCATTCCGCTACCGCTACTTAAACAATGAATTAAATGCGTTCATTTTAGTACCTTGTATAGGTTTACCGCTATTGGTACTATAATACTCGTATTATCTACGAAAGTTTCAAGGATCATAGAAATTTAAATGGAAGACGCTTCTTTATTATAAATCTTTAATATTTCAATTGTATACCGTCAACTTTAAAAAGGAAGAGGTTCTCAATTCGTCCGAATCTTTATTTTTTATGTATGTTCACCGATTATTCGAAAGACACCTGAACCAATTTATAAAATTCTTTTTTTGTTTCAAAGGGTATACTTCCCAGGTGCTTCCATTTAAATTTTATCGAAATCAGTCGAGCGGTTTATGAAAAATTCACAAATATCTAAAAATTATTTACGTCGATGATAATTTCGTTTGCTCCGAAACCTCGCTGTCTCATTGGAGCAGTGCGTCTAGTTGGCCTACCCATATCATATTTAAACAAAATACATCTACTTTCCACTAAAAAGCACATAGAAGTCGGTGATACTTTTTTAGAAAGATAATTTATGTATGGAGACATTAAACATTGATATTTAATGTATTTTCTTGTACGTCTTTGGTCTTTATTTAGTAGTTGGCTCCTACAAATGTTTGCTGATCATATAAATAAAGGTACTCACATCAGTAAGTTGTCCATAACCGTATTTTTTTGTTAGCTCCAAAACTTTTTCTGAGTTACCAATATATTCTATTGTCAATGGTATTGGTGCTCGGTCACCGTGGCGATGTACCTGAAGATTTATTAGAAATATTGTTATTAATATGAAATATATTTATTTGCCCTTCTTAACTATCTTTCCTTTTCAATATACCTACTCTCAATTTTACCCGTCGGTAATTCTCAAAGTACAACAAAGACGGCAATAGTGAAATTTTTGGTCAAAAGTGCGATTGTTCTTAAAAATATATTTTGGACGCCTATCGACGCAATTTTTTTCTAATTATTTCAGTGAATTGCAATAATATATTTTTTATACTAAGAATATTTTTCCTTATTTTTTTAAGTAATCTAGTTACCAACAATTTCACTATAGCTTATATTGAATCATATTTCATATTAACACAGTTGGGAAACCATGCAGAGATATCCAAGCTCAGACAAGTAAATGTAAATGACACAGTGCAGTTGTCTTGTGGGGACTGAAACCACAATACTCGGCACAGTTACTGTTGGAGTGACCTTTTCAGCCACAGGACTATTCGAGTAATCATATAACTACGATTTAAATTGAGGAACACCATGTGTAATGCATAGTTACGGTCTGAAGCTTTTGGTCTCATTTCCTAGTGGTATTAAATTGTTCTTTTTAGAAATTAGCAATCGTCTGTGATTTATAACTATTAGGTCCTATGTAATATGGTTTTACACCTCTACCCGTCCTTCCAAAAAAAAAAAACCAGCGCTGCACACGTTCTTAGGTGCAGCTTTATGCTGAGAAGGTGACCTTTTCAGGTCTACACTAATTTAATATTTATAGTTTTTTTCTTTTTGTTATTTATGATATTATGTACATCGCGGGTTCTGAATAAATATTTTTCTTTCTTTCTTTCTTTCTTTCTTTCCAGGAAAGAAAGGCCTGAACGATATGTGTATCATAATATCACCAATCAACATAGCCGCGGCCGTGATTCGGCCTGACTGTCTCACTGGGTTATAAGACCATGCCTGTCAGGTAAAGAAAATACTCTAGTCAACCTCCTTCAACATGGTCATTTTGTAGACATTCGATTGTCTTGGAAAATCGCATAAATAATGTTTTTGCCGCCATACAGCAAAACATACTTCAGTGCCATCTAGCAAAAACAAGCTGAACTACGTTGTACTAATGCTGTCACGCAATGAAAGTCACTTGTGTCAACCGATTCGCCGCAGCTCACCAGACATGATCATCTAGCCTTGTCGGAGAATCCGATTTTAGTGTTGGACGAACATAACCTGCGTTTTTTCGCAATGTCGTAGACAGATTGATACAGGAACAAGTGACATTTACAACACTGTGCGATTAGTGAAGTCATATTTTTTATATTTTGATTGGCAGAAAGACTTAGCAATTTCGGGCTTTGATTCTATTATAAACCTCATCAAAAACATAACATGTAAAAAAGTATCGCAATACAGTTTTTCTACCGCAAAAAGTTGTTAAATTGTTACCTAACTAGTTATCAAGAGTATATTAGAGTCTGTATTTATTTATGTAATAAATAGAATGACATGGCCATCACATGGCAACATAATCACATAAGATTTCTATTATTTTAATTGAACATAGCGGACCAAATGTATGTATACACAAACATAAATGAAGCGCTGAAAGCGCTAATATACTTAGTATGAAGATTTTATTCTATTGCCGTATGCGATTGCAACGTCATGTCGTTCAATTAGGCCGAACTTCAACGCAATTGAAACTTACCATAAAACCAAATACTAATTCAGTGTTATTTAAAATTGTGTCTTCACTAAAACATGTTTTTAATGAAATTAATAGCAATAAACATGTTATCTTGTACATTTTAAAATCAGAATTAAGTGCAGCAACTGTTGATGTACTTAGAAGTTAGGTAATCTAGACTGTTGATAGTGATCCTGCAAATAAAGAAAACGGAAAATGAAAACACATATAAGTAAGGATTAAGTATTGATCACTTAATACATTAAAAATAGTAACTTTATGTGACTTATACGCAAAGTAGTACCCTACGTTCTTTTCAACGTGTATGCAAAAATTTATAATGACACGTAACAAACAGATGGAGTTACTTTCGCATTTATAATATTCCCTGCGGCTTCGTCTGCTCGATTCTAGATTTCGTCAATCAACTCAGGATTTCGTCAATCTATCGGGAAAAGTATTTTTTTATGGAACTCTGAACCCCTGACAACATAAGTGCAAAGTTTTATGATGATCAGATAAGTAGTTAACGGCTTGAAAGCGTAACAAACAAACTGACTTTTGCATTTATATTATTAGTTAGGATTAAGTATAGAGAGATTATGTTGTTTTACCTGGGCGTATTGATCCTAAGAATAGAGCATTCAAACAAACAAATTAACTAATCCTTCACGATAAACATCACGGGTTCATGATTAACATTATCTAGCTATAAAATTTATTTCGGAGAATTTAGCCGAGTCATCATCGTGTTATCTAATTTCGGTTACTAATCTGGTATCCATTAAGTGACAAATTTTTTCTAAGAAATTAAATTCTATTCAAATTCTTGGTGACCGTGACTTCCCCTTCGTAGAATTTGTACTTTGAACAGCCATTTTGCACATCTAGATCTAAAGGGAGCTTTTTTTTTTAAGTATAGGGGACAAACGAACAGACGGATCACCTGATGGTAAGTAACTAGCGCCGCCCATGGGCACCTGCAACTCAAGAGTCACAAGTGTGTTGCCGGCCTTAAGATGGGAGTAGAGGAAGAGGCTACCCATGACCCAATTTTATTTATTTATAATACTCACTATATGATAATTTATCCCTGAACTTAAGAAATGATTGCTCTCCCATACAAACCAAACACAAACAATTATAGGTATTTTTAATTCTCAGGAGAAACTAAGTCAGTCTTGAAGCTAGTTGCTTGTTGCAATACGTAGATGCTATGGAGAAGAACAGACAAAAAACCCCAAAGACAATCTTTTTCAACATGTGTCTTTAAGTCTCTGGTAACATTGCTTATAAGCGCAAATGAAATGTGAGGACAATGCAACGTATTGTTCTAAACTATAAACCATCACGCAAAAGTCTATTTTTAACTAATAGCAGTAACCATCGTAATACTCTACCATATTAAAGGGGGCCGAACGACCCGACACATACGCCATTACCGACAAGACTTCTAGGCGAGGATGACGTAGTAGACATAATATAATTGTGTCATATTGACTAGATTCGATTACAAGACATCAGCATCTACACTGGTTTATTAAGTTACCCCAAATTTAATTTCCACTTTGATTAATTTATATAAACCTGTGACTAAAATGACCAGTTTTGTAAGCAGTTTAAAATGACCAGTTAGTAACTATAAGTACTCGTAGTACTCAACAGGACACGTTTCTGTTGTGACCTACTTTCCCTGTTATTATAAACTAGCTGATACCCGCCCGCGACTTTGTATGCTTATAACTCACTAACGCAAAACCCTGATTTTAGAAAATGTTTTAAAAGAAATTTGGAAAATAAATGGAAATTGTTAGAAACTAAAACAGTAAAAAGTAAACGCACCTAACCCAATACAGCTGTTCTTAGGTTAGCTGACTTCTCTTATAAATTGTGATGACCTGCAAACTACCTCACTGACAAATTAGGCCTCTAGTACAAAAAACCCAGGCTTTTTATATAAACTTGCAAGAGCCCTTAGACTCCCTAATCTGATCTAAGCTCACGTGTTTTACCTATAAACTACATTCCTGCCAAATTTCAGATGTCTTGTACAAAAAAGCAAGCACTTTTATATAATCTTGCGATAGCTCTTAGACCCCTTCAACCGGCCCTGTTACAAAATCCTATTTTAGGTCACGTGTCTTACTTTTAAATTACGTCTCTGCCAATTTCTCTAGCACAAAAAGAAGCTTGCGAGACCCTCTAAATCCTGCCCTTAGATCCATTTTTAGCTACCCTTAAATTACAGACACAAAGAAACAAACAGAAAACATACCCAGTCTAAGTATGTTTATGTTTATATTATTTCTCCTCTGTAGAGGTTAGTTGGGATTGGGACCTTTTCATAGTTTCTAAATTTGTTTTGTATTCTTCTATTTTGAGCATCAGTTCTTTTTTTTGCAGATCATACAACACCCTTTTGTGTTCCATTTCTTCTTTTAACAGTGCCACCTTTAATTTCTTATAGTTAAGTTCTTCATCAATTAAACTTTTTTGAAGAGTCACTATGTGAATTTTCCCTTCTGCCAGTTTTTCAGCGAGTAATCTTTCTTTTGGTTTATAAATAGCATTTCCTAAACGCTTCATACGAGCCCACAACAAGTCTAAATTAATATCGAACGTAGTTAACTAGCCCTTCATATTTATTTTATATCATTAACAATTTAAATTTTAATTCCAACTAACTAACTAATATAAAAAAAATATGAAGGGCTAGTTAACCACCTTCGATATTAATGATCTTCGAATAGTCACTCAGATGTTCTTGAATTATAGCTTTCGATCGAGTCACCTTTCTTTCTTCTTTCTTTCTTTCAACCAAAAATAAACTAAATCGGTTCATCCATTTAGGAGCTGTGATGGCACAGACAGATACAGATACACACGTTAACCTTATAACCCCTTGATAGCTGCTAAATGAGCTAAAATTAAATACAATGAAAATAAGTTTAATTCAAAACATATTATAAATGTCAAAATCAGAGGTCGCTAAAAATATTGTCATCTAGTTACAATCGTTCAGCAGCGATTCTGGAAAGTAACCGTAGCATGACCTCATTGGTTAAACTCCCCAGAAAAATAAATAAAGATTAAAATAAATGTCTCATGAAATTTTAATTTAATCACTTACCTCTTGCAGATGTATAACCGAAAAACACTTGAATGGGTTTTTGGGATTAAGCTTCCTTAAATTTTATATCACAATTTCTTACACACTTTATCATATTATAATATGTATGTTTGCTAGTATAGTTAGATTCGTACTAAAGTGAATGTGTAGGTTTAAAGGACAGTATTAACGACATTTTGGAGGGAGACATTATACATAACTATGAAAAAATATTTTTGCTTTCGACTGTTAAATACAGCTTAATTGTCGAGGAAGGTAAGGGGGTGTTTCTTTTTTGTTGACGAGGTGGAAGATCTTACATGGATGTCCTCCGCCCTTGGGGAGGCGAAGGGGTCTGTCGGACTCTTACCGACTAAAAACCACCCTGGTGTTCCGCTACTTGCCTAGGATCGCAGGAGCGAGAATCGCTATTGCATTCTTCCGCAGACATTGATTGACCTTTGACCAGTCTCACCCTAGACGGGTCCCGTCACCCGGTGTGACCATCACCCGTCGGCCGCAGTCCTCTGAGAGCGCGCGCGGAACATTGCGCGCTGCCTCTCGGGCCGGTATCTGTTTTAACATCACGCTGCGACCCTTACGAGCGAAGCAGTAACCATAAAATACGTCGTCAGCCATAATTTAATTTTTTAATCCTAGAAGAAAATCCAAACTCTAAATAGGTATTAAGTGAGTAACGAAGACGCGGCCATGAGTTAGGGCTCGGTTACTTCCATTTGATTCCATACTTATATAATTTCCGGTACCATGATAGGTACGTCAAGGTTATAAGAACTCTCTTTGTTTTAACAGTGATAATATATGTGGTATAGTCACGTGCATTAATATGTAAACGTTGACATATTTCCAAATAAATATAATAAAACTGTTTATTGACAGAGAGTTATAGGTATATGTACAATGTAAGAATGTCCAATGGCCCCACACTAGGCAAGCCTGTCCTGTGGGTACCTAGACGATTACTTAATACGAGTACAATGCCCGGTCGACATCAGTAACTGACTTATTTATTAACAGATCTTTTATATTATTTTATATTAAGAGAATGCAATAAAAATTATTAAATTACATTATAATTTTATTACATATTAAACTATTTTAATACACACACATACTTTGATAACAATACATAATTAGTATTTATATAAATATTTATATATAAAAATATGTGGTGTATTTAATTTACCTTAAGTGCTGTAGGAGGTTTTCAGTAGCATCATATGTTATAACGTGAACCATTCAAAAACCACAATTTTTGTCTCTTTTAGTGGGCACTCTTTAATTTTACATTCTTGAGCTACCTTAGTAGTGGTCCATATATGGACTGAAACGTATGGCAAACAACGTGTCAATGTTGGGAGTCGTGATTCTATATACACAGCGATTGAGTAGATGTTTATATTCTGTAGAATTGATAACAGTTTTATGTGCCCTTAGAAATGTTCTCAATATCGGTGGGGTAGTTACCCACTTGATAAGCGCCTACGCGCCACAGGTCGGTTGTAGCGTCGCTGATAAGATGGCGTTTTGGAATCTTCTCGGAGAAGTGCTTCGTGGGATCCCACTGTCACATGGGATCGTTTTGGGTAGTGATCTGAACGGTCATGTGGGTGAGGGATGTGGGGAATTTGAGCGCGTTCACTGTGGTTTTAGTTATGGTAGCCGTAACGCGGAAGAGAAGGACATCCTCAATACGTGTGCGGCTGCCGACCTTGCCATCGTGAACACGTATTTCAAAAAGAAACCCGAGCATCTCATCACCTACAGGAGCGGGAGGAATGCTACCCAAATCGACTTCCCACTCACTAGGAGACATCACATCAGCAAAGTAGCCAACTGCAAGGTCATACCCGGTGAGAGTCTCACTGCACAACACCGTCTTATTATCATGGACCTCTGCGTAAAGCCGAAAGACAAACGTGTCGAGCGCTTCCAGCGCCGAATTAGGTGGTGGCTGCTTGATGAAGTCACGTCCCAGGAGTTCGCTTCACCTATCGGTAACAAGTGCGCCGGTGGTGAGGGCGAACCAGTTCAGGTTTACTGGGACAGGTTTCAGGCAGCGATCCTTGGGTCGGCGAGTGAGGTGCTTGGTGTGTCTAAGGGCGGTCGCAAGTGTGGCAAGGAGACATGGTGGTGGAACAATACTGTCCAAAGAGAGACCAGGGTGAAGAAAGCTCTCTTTAAGAAGTGGCAAGCGTCCAGATCTCAAGAAAATCGCGACGCATACAGGGTGGCAAAGCGCGCCACTAAGAGAGCTGTAGTCAGAGCCAGACAGGACCACTTACAGCCACTGTACAATAAGTTGGAATCGTCTGAGGGGAAGAAACTCATCTATAAGTTGGCGCGCTCCAGGGTTAAAGCGGCACAGGATATTTCCAAGTGCCGCTGTGTAAAGGACCGTGGGGGCAACCTGCTATGCGAAGACCTCGCGGTGAAGGATAGATGGCGCTCGTACTTCCACGAGCTGCTGAACAAGCAGCACAAAGAGGTGCAGCCGCCGGATCTGCCTCCAAATCAAGGACTAGTGCCAGCGGTAACGCCTGCAGAAGCCCAGAATTGTCTTCGCCGCATGAAGAATTGGAAAGCTGTCGGAGCCGATGGAGTCCCCATCGAAGCCTGGAAGGCGATGGGGTCTCGTGGTGTGGGCACCTTAACCGACCTTTTTAACCGGACACTCCTCACCAGTATGATCCAGAGCCAATGGAGGCTGAGTGTCATTACTCCAGTTTTTAAAGGCAAGGGATCGGTGCAGGAGTGCGGTAACTACCGAGGTATAAAGGTCATGTCCCACACCATGAAGCTCTTTAAGAGGGTTATCGACTCTCGGATCCGACAGGAATGTACTGTCTCGGAGTCTCAATATGGGTTTCGCCCTGGTCACGGGACTATGGACCCTGTTTTTGCCCTAAGAACTGTCACGGAGAAATACAGGACAAAAAATACGCCTCTGCATTGCCTGTTCCTGGACATGCAGAAGGCCTTTGACTGTATTCCTCGCGTGATGATCTGGTGGGCACTGCGGTCTAAAAGGGTTCCTGAGGCTTATATTGACATCATCCGAGACATGTACAGTGATTCCGATTCCGTAGTTCGGACCGCTGTTGGTGACACTAAACTTTTCCCCATCACCGTTGGGGTACACCAAGGGTCCGTCCTCAGTCCGTTTCTGTTCAGCGTGATATTAGACGTCCTGTCAAACAGCATTAGAGATGCACATGAGCGGCCTCCATGGCTGCTCATGTATGCTGACGATATCGCGCTGGCGGATGCGGACAAGGGTAGGTTGGTGCGACGCGTGAAGGCGTGGAAGGAGTCGCTTAAGAACGGCGGCCTGAGCGTGCGGATCAGGTGAAATACCTGGGATCTGTATTTAACGCGTCTAGTGATATCGATTGCGATGTTAAGGCACGCATTGCTGCCGCGTGGGCCAAATGGCGTGAGGTGACTGGTGTCATTGGTGACCCCAAGATACCGGTCAAGTTGAAGGGACAGGTCTATAAAACCATCATTAGACCTGTCCTTATATACGGCTGTGAAACGTGGCCGTTGCTGGAGCGACACAACTGCGTGTCACGGAGATGAATATGCTGCGGTGGATGTGTGGAGTAACGCGGAAGAACCGCGTTAGGAACTCCCGCATTCGCGGCAGCCTTCATGTTCGTGACATAGCGGATAAATTGCAGGAGTGTCGTCTTCGCTGGTATGGCCACGTTTTGCGACAACCTGCTACTTACGTATGGAACAAATGTCTGGCCATGCCGCCTTTGCCGGGCCCCGGCAGGAGGGGTAGACCTAAAAAGTGCTGGCTTGACGTCGTAAGGGGTGACATGCGTGCCAATGGACTCATTATTAGGGATGCCGAAGATCGTGCGAAGTGGAGTAGAAAAAGTCGGAAGGCGGACCCCGGGCACCGAAGCGGAAGTTTCGGTTGTAACCAGGAAGCAACGTCATGATGAGATGAGAAATGTTCTCAATATAAATAACTGTAGTATGGAATACCTTAAGGGCTTTTTATATATTGTTTTTAGTACCGCACGTTGCCCGTTAACCCTCTCTACTTGAATCATTAAGGTTTTTGGCACAACCCCAACTTCCATATACCAATACATACAATTAAGGATTGACTCATGGCAAAATAAACAGTTTTCAGAATGTCTGTTAATGCTGAATGGCTTAGTAATTTTATTTCATTTGCCGTCTTCCGTACACGATTCGATAAAGCGTTAGTATGTGCTTTGAAAGTTAAATTTTTGTGTATTATGACGCGAAGATATTTAGTATTTTCTGCCTTTTGAATTAATTTACAGTTGCAACATGCTCGATCTTCACAGTTGTCTAACTTGATGCCGAGCCTGGTGCTTACAGCTGATGCAGCTGTTTTATGAATACGGATGTAAGAAAGAAAGAAAGAAAATCCGTTTATTGTGGTGCTGAGACACAAGTTATACCAATTAATATACCTATATCTATATCTATAAGTATATCTTTAAAAAAAAACAGAAATCAGAATCGAAAATACAGTAAGTAGGTACATTAAAGGAAACAGTGGAGGAACAATAACGTATCTCGCGTTAGCACCAAAATAGGTGTCCAGTTCAACTTAGTGCCAGATTTTTTTGATTTTCAACTGGAACCTTTAAATAAAGTAAATATAAAGTGTACGTACATATATACACACATACATATATACATTATTATATATAATTACATGTATTTTATAATTTATATGTATGTATGTAACATACATATAAATTATAAAATACATGTAATTTACAGAATAAAACACGTAGGTACATAATGCCAGAACCAGTGTTAAATGTGTTTTGTGATAAGTAATTATAAAAACATATTTTTGTAACGTTTTGCAACGTTGACAATTATATGTATGTAGTTTTGCTAACATTAAGTGTTAGCAGATTATGACGTAGCCATGATAACACTTCATTCATACACACCTCAGTTCTGGAAAACGTTTCAGCTTAAGAGGGGCCATCAAAAACAATAATGGTATCATCAGCGTAACATACTACCTCTGCATCGATGGAATCATGTATATCATTCATGTACATGATGAAGAGTGTTGGACCAAGTACACTTCCTTGTGGGATGCCAAATTTGATTGTATTTAACTCGCTTTTATAGTTTCCCACTCTGACACATTGTTTTCTTTCAGATAAGTAACTTTTAAACCATATAACTTTAGGAGTGTGTAGTATTAACTAATAGTGTTTTGAATACTTTACTATGAAGATTAAGTATACTTAATTTTGACCCAGTTTGAAGATTATATGATTTTGAATTCAACATGAGATAGATACTTACTTTTGAAATATCAAATATTAACATATATTTGCAAATATGTCAACGTTAAGATACATATTAATGCACGTGACTGTACATACATAAATTCTACTGCTGAGGGGCATTGGCGTCATAACAGGTTCTGACTTCAGGGTTACTCAAATGTAGTGAAGGTACTGCCAGGTTTTTTAGAATGTAAAGGCCTCACATAAATACAAACTAATAATACAACTATGTTTACTTGGTAAACACATGCCAGTCTTCTTTAATTAAATTTCGTATAGCTTACAAGCTTTAAACTTGACCTACTTTTGCGTAGAATAGCTATTAGTTACATATATTATTTAATTATGACGTACTTTGATCAGTCATTTACTTTTAAAATCCATGTGTTTCTTAACTTTTTTATTACTAACTTTTTTGAATAGTATACTGAAGGAAGGCTCTGTGGATGTAGTAACTGTATGACTTAAGAAAACGTACCTAATAGTAACTTAGTTGACTATCACATTAACTATTCTTCTACTCAGTTCAATACTCCTGACGAAGTGGTCGTGGTAATCGATCGTCTTTGGTTTAGCTAAATACAGGAAAATAGTTAATATTAAGTATATCCTTAGGCGGATCTTGATATTTTTAGTTTTGAGACGATTTTTTCGAGTTTTTAAGAGTTTTTGAATGGCTGAACGTATCACGACACACCGTTCTTTGATTTCTTTCTACTTACACTATCCGTGATTGTAGAACCCAAAAATTGAAACCACCAGTCTTGTCATAAAAATAACAAATATCTACTAACAACAAATTACTCAAAGAAACCTTAACGCGTTTAGACAACCCTTCTTCAATCAAGGCAGGTATCGGACAGTTCATAAGTGAAGAATTCAAAAGGTTTGAAAGAGGATCCTACTAATATTATAAACGTGAAAGTTTGTGAGGATGTATGAATGTATTGATGTTTGTTACTCTTTCAGGCCAAAACTACTGAACCGAATGCGATGAGACCTGGTTTTACATATAGGCTACTTTTTATCTTACTTTTTATCCCGATATTATCACGGGATCAGGACTTACGCGAGTGAAACCGCTGCTAGTTTAACATAAAACTATTATACTCTACTAACTGCTGACTACAACAAAAGTAGAAAGATAAAAACATGATAAACTATGTATGTCTAAAAATCTAAAAGTCTAGACAAAGCAGTACCAGGGCGCTTTACATCTTTTATTCAACCACAGGTGATATCAATGTTTCTAGCACCAAGTACACCATATAAAGTTTTTATGATAATAAAAAAAATTAAAAGACACAAACAGTGTAGGATACGATGGCATATCTACTAGAATAATTAAGTCTGTAAATGATTGTATCTGCCATCATTTGAGTTATATTATAAATTTATGCATAAGTTCAGGTATATTTCCAACAGATCTTAAATTAAGTATTATTAAACCTGTTTTTAAAAAAGGATCAAAGGAGTTGATGGAGAATTATCGACCAATAGCATTGTTACCAATATTTTTAAAAGTAATTGAAAAATATTTATATGGTGAAATAAATGCCTATCTCGAGCAAAACAAAATATTATGTAATGAACAGAAGGGTTTTCGTCAGAATAAGACAATAAATATGGCAATTTTTGATTTTTATAAGAATGTTGTAACTCATTTAGATAAAACAATACCAATTTGTGCCATATACTGCGACATGTCAAGTGCTTTTGATTATGTGGACCATAGCATTTTAGTAAAAAAAATGGAAGCTTATAGCATTCGGGGAAATGTCATCAATTTGATTAAATCTTATCTGGAAAATCGTCAGCAAGTTACTGACATCACCAGAGTGAATCTTGACACAAAAATTGAAGAAACACACACTTCCATGAAACGGTATGTTTCATACGGAGTACCTCAAGGTACCACCTTGGGCCACTTTTGTTTATTATATACATTAACGACTTACCTAAATCAACCAGCCCTTTCCACATTACATTATTTGCTGATGATAGCACAATGACAATTCCATGCAATGACATTAATAATTATATTTTTGATATAAATAACTCACTGACATCAATAATTTCATGATTAAATAATAATAATTAAAAAATTAATTTGAAAAAAAAACAATATAATGCACTTTGGCCAAAGTATACAGAACCCATTAAAAATTTACTTAGTATATGTTAATATTCTGATAGAAGAGGCAGCAACGGCTCGTTTTCTAGGTTTGACCATTGACACTAGATTAAATTGGAAAGAACATATTGACGTAAGTAAGAAAATTAGTAGTCTGTCATATGCTCTGTATAAGCTTGCGCCAATTATTAATACCGATGCTCTAATCTCTGCATATTGCGGTCTTGTTGAGTCTATTCTTAGATATGGCATAATCTTTTGGGGCAACTCTACTAATAAAGATATGATTTTTAAAATGCAAAAACGCTGTATACGTGCATGTTTGGAATCCAGAGCATGGATAGCTGTAAACCACTTTTTATGAAACATAAGATTCTCACATTGCCATCAATTTACGTAATAGAAGTAGCCCTATTTGTTAGACAAACCCTGCATTTGTTCCCTAGCTTAATGGATAAAGTCAAACGAACTCGTCGTGATAATACAAGGCTATGCGTTCATCCAGCTAAAACTGCACTACTGCATAAAAGTGTAATTTGTATGGCGCCATTAATTTATAACAAAATTCCAAAGAGCATAAAAGAATTAGATATAAATAAATTTAAGAGCACTCTAAAAATATATTAGTTAATAAGTGTTATTATAATGTACTAGATTTTCTTAATGATAAGACTCTTTAAATGTATTTAATAAATGATTGTAAAATAATTAGAAATTAAATATTATCATTAAGTATTTTAAAATTAACTGTAAGTCTGACATTAGAAATGAATATTAATTTAGGTATTACAACTATTTAATATTTGTACACCAATAATGGTTAAACATGTTGATACCTCTATTAACTAAGACCTACACATAATAAACATATAACCATGTATTGTTAACTATGTACCTACACATGTTTTGCAAATAAATATATCTTATCTTATCTTATCTGTATAGAAGGTCCCCGTCCATTCCGACACTAGTCCGGCATCCCTGAAACACACGTGAGTATATATATATATTTAAAACGTGAATACCACTCACGAAAGTTTTTATTCTAATGGCAATGTTGTACAATAATATATAAATAGTGCTAAGTTTTGTTAGCAAACAACAATCACTGCTCCATGTACCTTTTGTGACCGCTAATTATAGGCGTAATTCTTTTTTACTGCGAAGTGCACGCGGTTACAATGAACTGCATAGTTCACTGCACTGCAATTTCTTCTGCACCAAGGCACAGTGAGACAAACAACCATTTTTCACTGATAGTCTGTGATGCGGTACTCAAACTGGTAGGTACTGCAGTAAATAATGTTATTCTTATTCATCTTATCTCATTTCATTTGGAATCCATTAGTGCTACATCAATACATATATAAAATTGAAGTGTCTGTTTGTAATGTCAAAATAATTGTTTATTTTTAAGCTCACACATTTATTGGCATGATACCTATGCCTAAAAATCAGTTTTTAAAATGTTTGTATGTCTGTCTGTTTTGGGTAATCTTCGGAACAGGTGAACCGATTTCCACGGGACTTTCACTGGCAGAAAGCCTATATATATATATATATATATATATATATATATATATATATATATATATATATATATATATATATATATATATATATATATTATAAGGAGTAACTTAGGCTACTTTTATTTTGGAAAAATAATTATTATTAATAAGTACTATTTCCAAAATTTCTTTTTGTACGGGTACGATATCTCTTTGAGTGTAGTATATTGCTACCTAACTATGGAGGCTTGTTGTTAGCAATATTGATATATATTTGTTATAACCATAATTATTATTAGTCTGTAAGCCTTCTTCAAAAGTTATTAAATAAATAAAACCAGCCATGCGCAGCTATCAACAGATAAATACAGCATTTTGTTTAATACAGTTCTACCCTATATACACTACAATCAACAGTTCAGTTACTTTAAAAACAGTTGCATTTATGTCATCGAATAGAAATAAAACTACTCAAATACACTCTAGCAAAGTAATTGACTAGTAGACCTTGCCTAATCAATCAATTGTGTTAATAAAATAATATAGCTAATGATAGTTATTTCAATTGAATATATTTAATCAAAGTAGTTATTTATTTAAGTTAGTAATACAGTATTATTGAAACGACGTAGTCTACTCGGTCCGTTTGTAGTTATTTGTTAAACGCATCGGTGCGGTGTATCGACTGTACCAGATATAATGAATTCGTTAAATTTAATAAAAAAATCTACCCGAAATACAAATAACTCTTTGTTCCAAATAGTGATGTTCATTCGGGTATTATTTGGATACAATTCCAAATTCACAAATTATGCTGTAATACGCATGATGACACGATTTTACTGTATCTCTTTACTTTTTTTAGGTTATACTGTGTATTACTATACAATCCGTTATGCTCAACCGCCCGAATTCCTTTACTGTGTGGCTTTAATTTCTGAAATTTCTTTAAATGTAATATTTTCAGTAATCACCGAAGAAGCGTGGGCGACAAAGTTTATTTTCAAATATGATCAAAATTGTTGTTTCATTCAGGGTGTTACATTTTTAGTAATAATACAACAATTTTTTACTTTACCATTTAAATTCGAAAACAAACCTATTATCACATTTTTTGTGTTCTTCATGAACACGTCATGCCTTTTTAGTCGTTTACCATTATTCTACATAGCAGACGAATACCGAAGATTCGTTTATTTATTGAAGAAATTTTTGAGCATCATACAAACTGATAAACATCTTACAGATGAGTTAAAAATTGCCCACATTAAAAAATTTGTTAACAGTTTTATTGAATTGACCTACGACTTTTCCTTTACAACGAAAATGTTCAGAATAAAGGTCTGGTATAAAAATATATAAAAATTAGATAAGTATAATTAAATGCTCGCCGACTTCAGAAATATTACTGTATATACCGCTACTAAAGTATGGTGAAAGCCTTCGAAATACGTACGTAGAAATGCACGGATTGGGCGGCCGAACGGTTATAATCGAAAATAATAAAGTTACATACTCATATACTTGCATTGTGGTGGTGAATCAAGGAAGAAGTATTATTTGTCGGGCGTCAGTCACGTTACCAATATAACCATTGCCTGGCAGGTCTGGGCTGAATACTATACTGAAAAATCACAAACTTTGTGACACAGACGGAAACCTCGTTAGTGAACAGAATAAATTACTAAAAGTCGTAGAAGAGTACTATCAACTACTCTATAGTTCTAGAAATCCTACAACATATATTATAGCAACCCGAAAAAAAACAAATAGCGGATTTTGTTAATAAAATAAGATAAATTGATCCTTGTGCGGTGCCTTTATCTGGGATTATGCTGTTGCTATATGCATCTCCTACTTTAACACGAAGTATCGGTTTTGATAGTAATTTTTAAAAAGTTGTAACAGCAGCCCTCGTATACCAGTTTTTTTTTTGTGCGTGTGGAAACCCCCTCGGGCTGCTCCAACCTTTCATACAAAACATTTTATTGCAGCATATCAAACGCTTTGCTATAATCGTCAAGATCCCACAGTCTCCAGAGAGACAAAATATGGTTCTGCGACAACGGCGGTTTTGATTAACCATAACGCCTTGTTCTCGAGCAGGAAATGAAAAGAAAAAAAACACTGCGCTAATGCCCTGAGCATTAGCGTAGTGTTTTTTTTAACCTTAACCACTGCGATAGCTCAGTGGGTACGGTTATACATCTGTATATTCATTACTGGAGGTCTATAATTCTATAAGATATGAATGAGAAAAATGCTCTCAGACTTGAATTCAGGCATGGCATAGGCCAAACCAGTTTTACGCGGATACCGCACCGTGTCAACGGAGGCGGCGTGCGCGTTGGCCGGGACTCCCCCGTGGGATTTGGAGGCGGAAGTGCTCGCCGAAGTATATCGGCGAACGGCTGAGTTCCGGGCGGGAAGTGGCAGTCGGCCCCCGCCTAAAGAGGTACGCGAATGGCGTGAGGCCGCTCGCCGAGCCACCATGGCTTGTTGGTCGTCCCGGCTGGAGGCTCCACGTGCTGGCTTTGCCGCCGTGGAGGCGCTCCAGCCGGTCATCGTCGAGTGGGCAGGGCGGCAGCACGGGACCCTTTCCTTCCAACTGACGCAGGTTCTTTCCGGGCACGGCTGCTTCGGGAAGTACCTGCACTCGGTCGCTAGGAGGACTGGACGCGACTGCAGTGAGGACTCGGCTCAGCACACGCTGGCGGTTTGCTCCGCCTGGGCGACGCAGCGTCGGGCCCTCACTGCAGTCATTGGAGGGGATCTCTCGCTACCGGCCGTCATACGCTCCATGGCCGGTAGCGACAGGAATTTTACCGCGGTCGCTACCTTCTGTGAGGACGTCATCTCGCAGAAGGAGGCGGCGGAACGGGTCCAGGAGGACGATCTCCACTCGGACTTAATTCGCCGCCGGCAAACCGGGCGGCGGAGGCGCGCTTTCCAGCGCCTCATGCCGCCATGAGTGTGGCCGCGGGTGGTCGGGACGGGTTTTCCCTTCCACCCGCTATAGTGGCCCCCTGGCCGAGGAGGCGGCGTCCGCGTGTGCCTGGACGTCGCCTAATTGAGAGGTTGTTACCCGAAGGTGGTGCCCGCGCTTTTGCGGGCAGGCGCTAGGGGGGGTCCGGATGTCTTAATAAAAGCTGTTCCCAGATCCCTCCTAATTCAGGCGCAGTACGGCACACCGTGTGGTTTTAGTCGGTTCGATTCCGACACACCGCCCCACCGAAAACCCCGGTGGGGTGACGGCCCGAGGGGGTTTCCACACGCACAAAAAAAAAGAAACGGCCAAACCAGTTGTTTGACCGTATCTACGCATTGTACTACTTAGGTGATATGTCTCACTATTAAGCAATTAAACCTCGTCGGGCCTGTTTGTAGTTGTTCGAATGATCTAATAACCACTTAGGTACTAAGAATAGTCGGTCTCTGAAGTTTTTTGGACCACTGCCTAGACACTAACGCTGAAGTCAGATCATTAGAGACAATGTGGATATTGCCCTATTTTATTTGGTCTGGAGGCAACATAAGTGATAGCAGCCAAAATCTGCAGCAGCAGTCAATATCTTCGTTGTTGCTGCAAAATGTCATTAGATTTGTTTACTTGTTTTGCATGTAGTGTGGACAAAACCATAAAGACAAAATTCAGTTTAAAGCTATATGAAAATATTTATGGTATGTTCAGCATCCGTGTCATTTCAAGGTCACAATTATGATTTTGATCTCAATAATATTTTAATATATTTGTATCGTTGTAGTTATTTATGATTTCTGAAGTCGGTTTCTTTAGCAATAGCTATGTTTTAATTTTCAATAGTATATATATAGTATGTAGTATACATAGATAGATAGATAAACTCTTTATTGTACAACAAAGAAAGAAATTAATACAAACTTGAATACATATATGTAGATTTTTACTAAACTAAAGCCTGAGTACATACAACATTGGAAATAATGTATTGTACGTCTGCTTAGATCCTTGAGAAATCGCTATACAAAACACGTGTAACGGTATACAATGCGCAATAACGAGTTGAAATCTAACAAGTTTGAAACTAAACTTTGGTTGCGAATTAACTGTTTTAAATGCCAACAAATGGTAGTAACAGACGCATAAATATATATGTAAAATGGACACCATTGGCGCTGTCACTAATCTTATTTATTCCTTTTATTATACTTTCAGTCAATACTGGGCTTCTCTTGGGATTTTTTAAAGACAGGTTTTATCGTTTACAGTATTCTCACCATAAAGTATTTGGTGAGTTATGAAAATGTGTTCACTATTGTACTCCAATAAAAATTTACTATCATACTTGTAATCCATTCACACTATTATATACTTATTTTCAGAATAAAGATATTATATTGTGGGTTATAGAAGGTTTTATATATGTGTTGACCATGTGCATACCACTGATACTGATGGAATTGGCTTATAATGAGTTGGATGAAATTAAGATTATCTTAGTGGATGAGCTGTTAACTTATGAAGGTAAATGAAGTTATGGAGACAATAGTTAGTGTAAGTAACAAAAGATGTAGTACTTCGGAGCCGCACAACACATGTACGCAACATTAATGTATGTATATAAATGACAAGTTTTTCATGTTAAGTGTCTTACGGGAATTGATGACACGACCATTCAACTCCTAAAGAAAAATACACTCTTGGGAAGGTAATACAATTCATTTTGTGAAAGTCTTCAGGCCTACATTCATGGATCCGTCCGTTGACTATGATAATGAGAGGAAGTGATTCATGAACCGATACATCATTCAGTAGGTTCAAAAAGCACATGATTCTTAATTTTGTATATATTGTTTCAGATAAAACCCTCCGTCTTATTGTGCACGATGCTCTCGACTACATAGAAACGGTCAAGTGTTTCTTATGGTATAAGTTTCCCATGGATATTAAGTTTGTTCTAGGATTTATCTGTTTGTTGTCGTCATACGTCATTGTGTTACTGCAGTTTGTATTTTAATTTACAGTGTAATTTTTATGACATGCTTATAGATGTTATGGCACCCTAAATATACATTTCTTGTTATACATAACTAGATATTAAAAAGCAATTCAGCATTAGTGATTTTATGAGTTAAAATATCACCTATTGTATTAAACTTTTCAAATAAGCTGTGGTTTTTTTAATAGCTTACTTCTTTTTCTTCGGTGGTGGCCGCAGAATAGGAAGGAGTACCATCATCGAGCATCGAGTAAAAAGACAATCAGATTAATAATCAATAATAAAAGAGTATCTATCTAATAAAAAAAAAAGGAATCGCGTTAGTGATGGAGCGTTTTCAATGGGCGGGATGAGGGCAGTAATTAGGGTTATTGGAGGTACATCATCATGAATACCAAATACATATTTACATTAAATTATTGAAAATACATCTACATTATACTAGCTGTGGCCGCAGCGTCACTCGTTCATAAATTTTACTTTAGTACCTAGGTTGTCGTGTAGGTGATGATGAGGTTCTACAAAAATATTTTTGTGTCCGGAAGTTGTTTTTATTTTCTATATTTTAAGATATTTACGAATTTGAATACATTTTAAAATGTATGCGTATGAAACAAATATACATTTAAAAATAAAATAAAATGGACACAGTAATAACAAAGTAGTAGGTATAAAACATATATTATGTTTTAAGATAAAATAGTAAGTTAGATAATAAACCTAATAACATATAATGAAAATTGAAATTAAAACTAAAAACTGGAGACAGCATGGATAGACTGGACAATGGTCCGTATGTAAGACTAAGATATTTAAGAATAATAAAATGGAAGTGATTTATAAAAATCATACTGTCTTATAGAAATTAAGTAATGATTATAAAGTTTAATAATGTTATGTATAACTAGCAAGATGCATGCATATAACTGCATGCATCTTGCCTTTACAGCATAGCAGCGGGCGATTATGAATGATTGGTACAATCGAATTACTTATTAGTACTAATACTGATAATCGATTATGAGATTAATAACTAATTTATTTTTATAATCGAATGACGTTACTAATTTTTACTACTAAACGTGTTGGAAAAAGTCAGGAGACCCGGGAGTCGTTTTTCGGCTATTAGTGTTGAGTAGACAGGCGTTGTTTGTTTTGTTACAGAGGTGTGAGTTGTGACGGTTTTTAATGGATCTTTAACAGTATGTTTGCTTATTTTATTTTCTTGTTGATATTGGTGCTAATTCTGTTGTAAACTTAACAAAACTAAAACCCAACTTAATTTTTTCATATGAAATCAAGCTTGTCTTCTTCGTAACAAGGTTCTATTTGTTACTGGCATCTATTTCTCAGCGCCACTAAATTTCACTAAAACCTGTCAACGTACACTCAACTTTATTTCCATGCATCGAGAGTCCTCAACTATCGATGCGTGGTTATTCAAATGCCGTATAATTGCCACGCAGCGATAGTCCTCAATCATTCAAATGCCGTATAAAAACTTGTTCAAAACGAACTAAGATGACTTTATTTTAAGCGACTCCTACAAAGACGCTTACTAAAAACATAGAGCAAAAGAGATGGCATTCAACGGATAGCGGCTCTCGCTACGTGACATTAAAGTTTATTTAAGCGTGTCAGACTTTAGTCGACAAATAAATTGCTTAATTCAATAGCGATATATTGTTTATTGTTTATAGTTTATTCTTTTACAATACATTTCCAGGTTTATGTTGAACAATTATATAAGTACCTATGTATATCATACACCACAAAACATATTCGGCTGGTACTTAAAATAGGATATACCTGAGCTATAAGTACCAGCAACCTTCCAAAGACAATTTTACACTTATACATATCTGCAACTATTTTTTTATATTATTTGTCTACCTTTGACATAATGTCAAGCGAATGAAGTGAACCACTATAAATACACATTACAATATGTGTGTGTGTGTGTGGATGCATGACTGTAAGGTATGATGAGTGCATGTATTAAGATGTTGGGTGAATTAGAGTCTTTGTGTCTTCATATGACTGTTTATAAATCCATTCGGTTACTATAGTTTTACATTAATATCTAGTCTTATTAGCTATTAGTAGAATCCTATTTATTTTATTATAAACAAACCGACCAAGAAAGCAAAAGAATCTTTGGCTAAACGATGTCCTGTGGGGCACTACGTGGTAATTTAAACCTTCGGGTAGATGATAAGGTGGAAGATGTCGATTGACTGAGTGGGGGGAGGAGTGAGTGTTGCCTTAGTACAAACATTTGGCGTACTGTTAGAACTTTACAATGATCATACAGATACTTGGTAGGAAAACGAAATGGCTTGAAGTGTAACACTTTTAATACTGCTCTTTGCGCACGTTCCACTCGTATCAAATTACTTTTTGCAGCGCCACCCCAGGAAGAGATGCAATATCCTATCAAAGATTGACATAAGGCGTAATAAGTTGTAAGCATTTTCATGGAGTGATTCGAAGAACGAGCACTAAGCACAGTGACAAAGAAACCCCGATACTGGTGGCGATACGTTGATGACATCATTGCGGCCGTCGACCGAAACTCACCAGAGGAGCCAAGCAGGCACGTGAACACGGTACATATAAAGTATATACAGTGCAGAGTCAAGAAAGAGAAAGATAGAGTACTATCGTTCCTGAACGTACAGTTATCCGTGGCTCGAACGGGTGAACAAACACACACGGTGTATGCCTATATCTAAAGTGATTCAGTTAGTGTGGTGTGTACCACGGTGCCTGTTAGAAACAATACCGCAACACACAATGCAACGGAATCGCAACGTCGATATCCGCACGTTCCTAACGACAAAAGAACCGGTGGCAGGATCGCCAACCCAGTGTGACGCCTGATATCGTCGCAGCAGGTCACTCCTTGAAGAAGGGCCTCCTTTGGGTCCGAAACTAGGCGGGCATCCCCGAAGTAAAGACGTGAGTAAAACCGTATATCTTTAATAAACATAAATTGACATCATTAGAAAATTTTAACCAAAATCTGAAACAGTATACACAAAGTTCATAAAACAGCAATCAATGACATTGTTTACAGATGCTATGATGATGAAGAGTGAGGCGTACCTTAAGAACATTATTTACTTTTGTAAGATAATAACTGATTCGCCAGAAGAATCTTAACTTAACTTGCACTTTAAAGCCTTAATACGAGTACGCCGGTTGTGCTCATCTACGCTGCACATAATATTTTTGATTCTGTTTGCCTGATTGTTTTTCTCAATGTTGGTACAAAAGCTTCTCTAGCACTCAGGTTTTCTAATTCTTATCCGCTTTTTGTAGTGGTTTCGGGCTTGAGACAATCGCAATAACGAAGTTCAAAACCAAACATTACCTATCTACTGTCTATCTACCTATCTGTTGCGGGGTGACCTTACTGTTAGTGCTTTTCCCACGACCAACTTTAGGTATGTTGCTCTTTCGCGTGTTTAGCAATCGTAACATTTTTTATTTACGCTCCAGGTATATTAGCGGTGTAACCAACACTTCTGATTTCATACATATAACTAAAATCCAAAGGCCTGGGCGATGCCCCGTTTCAGGAGGAGGTACTACGCTTTTTATGAGCGTCAAATTGTTGTTTTTACCTGCGACGGCATCGGCACGGAGAAGGTATATGCGTTTAGGGTGAGAGATGTTTGTGTGTTTGTGCAAACCAAAGTTGCCACTTATCTCCAACACTAATAGTCCGATTTTGATGCGGTTTCCAGTAATGGGTTTGTAGTTGATTGGTGCTGGTTCTTAGATGGGTGTTACGGTGGTAACTCATTAGGGCGCGCTGCAGTAAACATTTGTTTGTGCAAAGCAATGTTGCCATTTATGTTGCAAATATGTATACATAATATATTATCACAATGAAATAAACTATAAAGATATGTACATAATACGTACATGCTCTCTAAAAAGTATGAAATAAAAGCAAAATTAAAAATTTTGAATAACCCACTTTCTACACACTATTATCCTTCGTTACATAAACTGGTTAAGTCGGGGTTTTTTTAATTATTTTATCTTTTTTCGATTACGTTTTAACCATCGTGGGTTTTCCAACATTTTTAATTTTGCTTTTATACGATATTCACGCGAACGAAGTCGCGAACACAGCTAGTCTAATATAAAAAAAGTGTTTTAATTTCAGTGAAAAAACTTAAATCAAGCAAATTAATAACCTGATGGACTGAGTATCGATAAATACTAATGGAGAATGTTCTTACTAATGACATACAATTAATTAAACATTCGATTGAAATATAGATTATTAATGAAATGTTCGGTTTTAACGAACAAACGAAGACACTTGGTGATTTTGTTGTTTTAACCGCATCGTCCACCACCTTCCACCCACTGTGGCAGCTATAATGAATTCATTACATTTAATAAAAACTAACGGCGAGAATAAAATTAAACCTGTGTTCCAAATAGTCATGTTCATTAGGCTATTATTTGGCAACTATTACGAACTCAACAATTCCACCGTCATGTGCGCGACAGTCAAATGTTACTGTATCTCATTAATCATTATAAATTCTATAATTTTTTACTTCATATGTGTTGATTTTATAACGCCAGCATTGCTTTACGCTATATCAGTAGTTTCAGAATCTATTATAAATATTATAGTATCATTAATCACCAAAGAAGTTTATCTGACAAGGTTTTTTTTAAAATATCAAAACAATTATTTAATACATAGTGTTGCATTTTTTATGTTAATACAACAATTTATTACTTTACCCTTTAAATCCTTTAGCGGTAACATAAGTTTATGTATTGTGAACATTTACGTATACACGTCATGCCTTTGTGGTCGTCTGCCATTGCTGTACATAGCAAACGAATACCGAAAATACGTTCGTTTTTTGAAGAGGAACTTGGATATAATACAAAGTGATAAACATCTTACAGATCAGTTTAAAATTATTCACATTAGAAGATTTATTAGTAGTTATACTGAATTGACCAATGAATTTTCTCTGCCAATGAAAATGCTCAGGATGAAGGTAACTTAATATTCCGATGTGATTTGGTACTTCTTACCGACTAAACCCTAAACTAATACAATAATAATTATTATTTATTTAATAGTTAAAGTATAGTCGGTAAGAAGAGAATGTAATGGATTGCTGTCCATCTATTTTTAAAAAAAATATTTCTTCTCCAAACATAATTTACCTAACTTAAATAAGTAACATAAATTTATTATAGAATAATTTAAAAAAGAAACGCGATAAATTAAATGGTTGCCATTTAAGAGCTCACGTTCAAAACGCAATATTTTTAGAACTTAAAGCCAAATACTATTCAGATTAAAATAATCGTTACAATGGTTCATTTTAGATTAAAGTGCACACTACTACACTACATTACTTAGATTGTTATGCACACTACTACTACACAGGCGTACACGCACACGCACACGCACATTTTTTTTAAAACTATAGGGTATGTTTAGAGTCGGTCATTCCCAGATCACAGCACAATTATTAATTTTTTTTATGGTATAGTGGGCAAACGAGCAGACGGCACACCTGATGCTAAATAACTACCGCGGCCCATGGGCACCTGCAACTCAAGAGTCACAAGTGCGTTGCCGACCTTTAAGGGGACTTCTCCCCCTAAAGGACGGCAACGCACTTAGGGGAGAGGAGGGAAGAGCGGGAAGAGGGTAAGAAGGGAGGAAGATGGGGACAGGGGAGGGTTAGGGCCTCCGGTAACCGGATGGTCGAGCTGGCTCATACGTGCCGAAGCATGGCTCTCCCACTTAAAACATTTTTCAATTTTATTTTAACGTAGATATACATGTTTTTGATAACGGTACTATTTTCAAATAAGAGTAGACTTTTTCTGCATTATTTAGCATATCTGCAGTCGGTTTCTGCAGATGTTTTCATTTTCAGCATCTTGGTAATTTTCAGTGAGTATGATGATACAGAAGTATGACAAAGAATAAAAGTTTATTTTGACCTTTAACAAAAAGGTTTTAACAAAATATGATCACTATATAATAGATTCTGCATTGATAAAATATTAACGATAAAATATTAGTCAAAAGATAATTCGGATTGCAAATTAAGTTTTAAACTGAACGCGACTTTGATATTTTATAAATGCCAATAAAATCGAAACAACCAACGAATAAAACGGACACAATTGGGACTTCTTGTTTATTTGTTTTTTTTTTTTATATTTTCAGGCAATATTGGGCTTCTTTTTGGACTTCTTAAAGATATGTTTTATAATTTATAGAATTCTAAACTTAAAGTATTTGGTAAGTTAGGAGCATGTGTTCACTGCCACAGTTGTTTTAATGATTTTATTATCGCTAAGTATTATATACTGCTTTTAGAATGGAGACATTGTATTGTGGAGTACAGAAGGTTTTGTATATCTGCTAAGCATGTGCATACCACTGATACTGATGGAATTGGCTTTTAATGACTTGGATGAAATTAAGATTCTATTGGTGAATGAGCTGTTAACTTATGAAGGTAAATTACGTCATAGAGACAATAGCTAGTGTAAGTAACAAAACATGTGGTACATCGGAGCCGCATAACACATGTACGTAACATTTATGTTGACATATTGTATGTTCTGCATCCTACTAGAACACCTACCAGACCTAAAGGCAAACACACTTTTGGGAATACAATACAGTTTAGGATATTTATTCCTGTTTTTTTTTTCTCGTATAGCATCATGCTCTTATTGCTAAAATGAATTGATACTTTTGAATGAATTCTCTTTACTCTCTGTAATCAAGTTTCTACTCAATATCTAGCATATCTTCAAAGCGCTTGCCTTCGACCAAAAAAGTCATGTTGGATTTTGAGTATACCTATAACAAATGTGTCTCTAATGTGGCGTTGCAAAAATATCATTTCAGTTTCGGAATTGATTAACCCAACTAATTGGAATGCCCTTAACTTTTAGGATTTTGCATTTTATCGTACGCTTTAATGCGTTCGTGGTCTGTTGACTCTCACCTGCTGCACATTCACAACTTTCAACAAAGTCCCAACTATAAGCCCGCTCGGTGAAGCATTTTATATCTTTTGAATTTCCAATATAAAATCCTCATAGTGGTTTATTTAAAATATTAAATTAATAATAAGAAATAAAGCAAATAATTTGTTCTTTGTCAGTTATTCATTCTCAAAGTAATAAAGGAAATAACGGGGGCTCAAAGTGACATAAGATGTTATTAGGAAACTCCTATACTTGGCACATGATTAGACACTTAAAAAAAACTTGAGAGAACAAAAGCAACTGAAAACGATTTTATCATTATCAAGCTAACAACCACTGAAGAGGAGTGGTTTGGTGGATGGTGTGTGGTGTCTTAGAAAACAGCTAAGGTCAAACAGACAGAATCTCGAATCTCTATCAAAGGGACTGATATGAAAAGTGTGGACTTTCTGCCGACTAGATGAGTCAACAACCCGGTCCAATCACATTACTTTGTTAAATAATGACGGTGCAAAAGCAGATGGTCTTGCATGGCTTTGTACATACATACATTTATGTGGCTACCAATCCAGTGACTAAGTGAATGATATGAAGTGACTCATAAACCGACTCATCATTCAATAAGTTCAAAAAGCACATGACTGTTATTTTGTATGTATTGTTTCAGATAAAACCCTTCGTCTTATTGTGCACGATGCTCTAGGCTACATAGAAACGGTGAAGTGCTTCTTATGGTATAAATTTCCAATGGATATGAAGTTCGTTCTAGGATTTATCTCTTTGTTGGTGTCTTACGTAATTGTATTACTTCAGTTTGAATTTTAATTTGCGGTGTCATTTCTCTTGAAATATTTGTAGCTAATCAATAATGACTTATCAATAAAGGTAAATGTCTAACTCATATTTCTTGAAACTTTCATTAGCTATATAGCCATTCGTTAATTTTCTTTTTTAGTTTTATGGGGTTAAAATAATTTAAATCGGTTCATGGCGAAAATATCACACAGAAACTGAATTGAGAACACCTCTCTTTACTGCACTTGGTTAACACGTCCAAATGGTAGCAAATCATTTTTTTTTTTGCTGTAGGGAGCAAACGAGCAGACGAGTTACCTGATGGTAAACGACTACCGCCGCCCATGGGCACCTGTAACTCAAGAGTCACAAGTGCGTTGCCGCCCTTTAAGGTGGGAGTAGAGGAAGAGGGGGAGAGGGGGGAAGAGCGGGAAGACGGGAGAGACTGATTAGCGGGGAGGAGAGGGGGGAGAGGGGAAGGACGGGAATAGGGAGAGAGAAGGGTTAGGACCTCCGGTAACCTTACTGTCGCGGCAAAAAGCAATGGAAGCAGGAAGAGGAAACTAGTTGCCTGTTCCAATGCATAGTACTTCGTAGGAATCCTATGGAGCAGGACAGGCAAGAAACCCTTATCTTTGACTCTTTTTTTTTCACAAATTTTACTTTCATGGCTTATAAGTGTAAATTAAATGGGAGGACAATGTTACATAACGCTCAAAACATATAAACAGTGCCGGAAATCACTACTATAGTTAAAATAATAGCTGTCTAGAGATGACCTGTCCCAATTCACGGCGCCCATTCACGAGCATGACGCACGCGTCAGCCATCGTCCAGGCCAATCATATTGAAGGGAACCTAACGATTCGACACACACGCCACCATTGGCAGGACTTCTAGGCGAGCATGACATACTCAGAACTGCCAGTCAACATACAGAAAATAACTTTATAATATTGATTACAATGAGATTTACAAATCATATTTTACCAAAATGTCAAGACAGTGTATACGGTTATCTATCTATCTATCTAATACCTTTAAACGAGTTCAGAGACAATTGTATAATGTACCTATGTATATATATAATCTGAATCTCTGAATCGGCTCCAACGATTTTGATGAAATTTTGTATACAGATACAGTTTTGCATTTTAAGTTCAACTGCATAGTTGTATTTCCTGTAAAAATGCAATTTTACAAAGAAAAAATACGATTTTACAAAAAGCTCGGTCTCCCAGGTACTATTAATAATGTGTTAAAACTAAAAATGTCAATAATAACGACAGTAAAAAACACCCATTGATAGATACATGTCAGATGAAAATAATACACTTAATAAAAATTCATAAGGAGAAGCAGAATCTAAAGACCATCTCGAGTACCTAATTACAGTGCTGCTATGGTCAGGACCACCAGTTTCAAGCATTTTTATCAGCTATGTAATCATCTACTTATAATAAATTCGTTTACAAAGCCTGTGTTTTATACAAGTTTAAAATTTCTCTCTTATGTGGTCATGTATAATTAAGAATAACTCAGATTATATAAAACTCTTAAAATGAGCTGCAGTCAGTAATGTTTAGCGATGAGACCAGAAATCCTGGTTTACATCGACGAGCTTCGTTTAGCGTTAGTAGCAGAATCGGAAGACGTGTGTCGATCAAATGTAAGAAAAATGAGCACTTAATAAAGAATCGCATGAAAGCAGTGATCACGGTTATGCAAGGAAATACCAAATTTTGATTTTAAATGCTTTACATTTAATATGAAACAAAAGAACTTTCCCCTTGTCATAAGAAAAGAGAGACATAGATTAAATGAATTTTGATTATTGCATTTGGGAGTCCAATCTATTTCGTGTCTTCAAGTGTATTTCGTATTGTCTTGGTTCGATGGCACCAGTAATTTTGCAATAACAATCCCGATGGTAATTTTCGTTGCTATATGAGTAACGCAAATTACCATTAGGAAGTATCTTCGTTTGGCATATTCATGTGTTCTGTATAAACACATAACACATCTCGGGGCAACTTATGATCTGTTTTAAAAGAAAAGTGTTCCTGATGCCTGTGATTGCTTCAAATAAACCCAAGTGCTTCAACAAAATGGGAACCTAAGAACTACTGGCGATTAAGTATTATGTGCCTCTAGATTACCTAAAGATATAAAAAAGTACACTTTTAAAAGCCATAAAGGTGACCCGTAAAATAAATCGTTACTTGATGTGTAGTGAAACTAAATGAAAGCTGTGAACTTTTTCACTCTCTCTCATGTTTATATTGGTTTTGTTTGGGGAGATGAAATTAACCATGTTAAAACACTTAAAAGTACTTAGGTTCACGATGAATTCCTATTCTTAAGGCCATGAGTATACGAATTCAGCATTTCTTGGATTAAGAGCTTACATTACATATTACAAGAGATTACATCAGTCATCATCAGTCAAAATTTAGAACTCTGAAACTAGAAGGTAAGGTCGAGGTAAGGATTTAATTCAATTAAGAGAAAAAGTCTAGAACCAATTAGATTAATTAATAATTTATTGATTACAAAGTCCATCAGAATAACCAAAATATTATTCATAAATAAGAATGTTATACTAATGATAGTCAATTGAACTAATGTAATAATAATAATAGTAATGTTTAGTTATATCGAAATGAAGTACTCTTTGATCAGTCGATAGTTATTTTTGAATTGCATCGGTGTTTCCACTACTTAAAGCGACAATCATGAGTTCACTTGGTTCAGTAACAACTATTACCAGAAACTTTGGTTCTAACGTTCTGTTTCAGTCAGTGATGTTCATTAGGCTATTATTTGGCAACTATTACAAACTCAGTGATTCCCACGTAACGTGCGCGATACTCAGATGTTACTGTATCTCATTAGTCATTATAAAATCCATTATTTGTTACTTTCACTACCTTGACTACTTAGAACCATTATTTCTTTACAGCACAATGGTGATTTTAGAATCTACTTTAAATATAATATTTTCACTTTTAACTGAAGAAGCTTATGTGACACAATTTGTTTTAAAATATAATCAGAATAATTACGTTATTTATGGTGTCACGTTTATAATATTGATACAACAATTTATTACTTTACCCTTCAAATTCGCCAGTCGCTATATCAGTGAAAGTATAATTAACATTTTCGTGAATTCTTCATGCCTTGTTGGTCGTCTACCATTACTGTACATAGTAGACGAATACCGCAGACGCGTACATGTTTTAAAGACATTTTTAGTTGTCATTGACGATGACGATCATTTAACCGATGACTTTAAAATCATCATCATCAAGAGGTTTGTCGACAGTTATACTGAATTGACGAATGACTTTGCTCTTACCAAAGCAATGCTGAGGATAAAGGTACTTAAACGTTCATATGATATCATTCTATTTATAACCGACTACAAATACTTATCAAAAACTATATATAGGATGAATAATCCCCATAAAAGTAATTGATGCGGCACTTTTGTGCAAAAATAAAGAATAAGCAAACAATCAGTCCTGTAAGCATTCTTTATTGAATTATTGGTCCCAATTCTGTTACTTCACTCGCTAAATTAAAATTAACTAAATTTTCTTCATATAAGATGTAAACCTTGTACACTTCAAAACAAGGTCTTATTTCAAATTGAAACAAGTAGGTAACAAATGTCGCTATCGAAATAAGCAATTTTTTTGTCGACTAAAGTCTGATACGCTTATATAAACTTTAATACCACGTAGCGAGAGCCGCTATCCGTTGAATGCCATCTCTTTTGCTCTGTGTTTTTAGTAAGCGTCTTCGTAGGTGTAGATTAAAAACACGTCATCCTTGTTCGTTTTGAACTAGTTTTTATACGGCAATTATACAGCGTTTGAATAAATTGAGACTCTCGCTGCGTGGAAATAAAGTTGAGTATACGTTGACAGGTGTTAGTGAAATTTAGCGGCGCTGAGAAATAGATGCTAGTAAGAAATAGACCTTATTACGAAAAACATTAGGTTGATTTCATATGAAGAAATTAAGTCAGGTTTTAGTTAAGTCGAGTGTACAATAGAATCGGCACCATTGAATAGTAAGTGGTTGAGGATAGTAAAGTAACCACTTTGTTGGCGACCCACGAAAACCAGCATTATCAGCTAACTTTTTAACTTTCGCGTTCCATGATATTGTTTATGGCACTCATAAACAATAGTATTAATATTATTTTTGTGTGACAACACTGATTAAAAAAGGTATTGTAAGAAACAAGTGTCAGCGTGAGTGCAACTGTGCTCTGTTACGTTACCTCTGTAAAAGTGTTAAGTGGCAATAATATAACCACCTCAATCTGAACCAAGGATTTTTATTTGCAAGCGACCCAATAAAATAAACTACAGTCCACTGCCTCCAACATTGGTCCGTTCTACGCCTAGTGAAGATTGCGAATACAAGGTGGTGTCGTTTGTCATGGCGCGTTTACACGCTGGCGTTCAAACCGACATTCAACGAGCACATTCAACGACGCAAGCGTGTGAACAGGCTGTTTGTGCATGCCTGCGTGAATGTGATCGCGCTTGGCGCCGATCGGGACGACTAATGGCGCGTTTACACGCTGGCGTTCAAACCGACATTCAACGAGCACATTCAACGACGCAAGCGTGTGAACAGGCTGTTTGTGCATGCCTGCGTGAATGTGATCGCGCTTGGCGCCGATCGGGACGACTAACGCCTGCGTTCACACGCTCGCGTTCAAACCGACATTCAACGACGCAAGCATGTGAACAGGCTGTTTGTGCATGCTTGCGTGAATGTGCACGCGCTTGGCGCCGATCGGGACGACTGTCGGTTTTTTGACACACTTCAAAGGGTGAATGTGCTTGTGTGCCTGTTTACACACACACACACACGCTCTCGGCCGCGTTAGTATAGTTTTCATCTTCGTGGCATACAGACGACGTAACGATCGAAATTAATTTTTGACGACACCAAATATATCGGAGTGGTCTGAACCTTTATCATGCATGAATCGAAAGCAAAAGAAGACTTCAGAAAGATGTTTCTGAACTATTCTTTTAGTAAAAATAAATATTGTTTATCAGGGCCCAAAAAAATATGAAACAAAATAGTGCCAATTCTTAGGATTAAAGTTAGTATTGATTGATTGACGATTAGAGAATTGTAACTAATCGCATATCAATGATGTGCAGTAAATAAAATAGATTTATGTATGCTTTAAAACAGTTACGAAACACATTTAATGAAGAAGCCGCCCCCAATGCTTATCATGGTTAATTATGTTCATGTTTATTAGAAATAATAAAAAATTATATTCAAAAGTTAGCGAGGATAGTAAATTCATTCAAAGAGATCCCACTAAAGTAAGAAACGAATTATGTAAAAGCACTCTTCGATGTAAAAATAGTTATAACGCATGTCAAATAAAAAAATCAAATTTAAAGTTTTGGCTACTTGAAAAGTGTTTTTACACCATAAATGATTTTTTAATTGTAAAACCTAATAGTTTTAAGTAAAATTTCGCATGCATAACTATGTCGGGCTGTTTTTTTTTTTCAATAAAAATAGATCAAGGCCAAAGCAGTAGCTCCCACGAGATCTACGTCTACATCGTCTCCCATGTTTGCACTGACTACCATGTCCACAGAACACTAATACCATACGGACCATGCCTGCAAGTGTGTGCAACAGGGCTGCCAGAGTGTAAATTGTATACAAAAATGGTATAATATCGGTTATCTTTTGTATCCTGTTTGTATAGTAGATTGCATTGCATAATTGGATACAATGTCATTGCTGATGTTATAGCGTAAAAAGTACGTACATACACATAGAGATACTTAAAACAAATCATGTCTGTGATAAACTGTTAAATCCTTATACGTTAAAGTTAAAACACCTTTTACTAAAATCCCCAAAGAGTGACGTTCTATAGTTGTACAACACTGATTTTGTATAATAGTACATGATTTTGTATAATTTCCGAGTCTTAGCGGTATAAAATAAGTTGTCTTTACTGGCAGCCCTGGTGTGAAAAGCTTGCGTGGCAGGCTGCCCGCCGAGCTGCGTGCCATGCTGCTTGCCAGGCTGCACGGCGTGCGTGTAAACGTACCATAACGCCTGCGTTCACACGCTCGCGTTCAAACCGACATTCAACGACGCAAGCATGTGAACAGGCTGTTTGTGCATGCTTGCGTGAATGTGCACGCGCTTGGCGCCGATCGGGACGACTGTCGGTTTTTTGACACACCTCAAAGGGTGAATGTGCTTGTGTGCCTGTTTACACACACACACACACGCTCTCGGCCGCGTTAGTATAGTTTTCATCTTCGTGGCATACAGACGACGTAACGATCGAAATTAATTTTTGACGACACCAAATATATCGGAGTGGTCTGAACCTTTATCATGCATGAATCGAAAGCAAAAGAAGACTTCAGAAAGATGTTTCTGAACTATTCTTTTAGTAAAAATAAATATTGTTTATCAGGGCCCAAAAAAATATGAAACAAAATAGTGCCAATTCTTAGGATTAAAGTTAGTATTGATTGATTGACGATTAGAGAATTGTAACTAATCGCATATCAATGATGTGCAGTAAATAAAATAGATTTATGTATGCCTTAAAACAGTTACGAAACACATTTAATGAAGAAGCCGCCCCCAATGCTTATCATGGTTAATTATGTTCATGTTTATTAGAAATAATAAAAAAATATATTCAAAAGTTAGCGAGGATAGTAAATTCATTCAAAGAGATCCCACTAAAGTAAGAAACGAATTATGTAAAAGCACTCTTCGATGTAAAAATAGTTATAACGCATGTCAAATAAAAAAATCAAATTTAAAGTTTTGGCTACTTGAAAAGTGTTTTTACACCATAAATGATTTTTTAATTGTAAAACCTAATAGTTTTAAGTAAAATTTCGCATGCATAATTATGTCGGGCTGTTTTTTTTTTCAATAAAAATAGATCAAGGCCAAAGCAGTAGCTCCCACGAGATCTACGTCTACATCGTCTCCCATGTTTGCACTGACTACCATGTCCACAGAACACTAATACCCTACGGACCATGCCTGCAAGTGTGTGAAACAGGGCTGCCGGAGTGTAAATTGGATACAAAATTGGTATAATATCGGTTATCTTTTGTATCCTGTTTGTATAGTAGATTGCATTGCATAATTGGATACAATGTCATTGCTGATGTTATAGCGTAAAAAGTACGTACATACACATAGAGATACTTAAAACAAATCATGTCTGTGATAAACTGTTAAATCCTTATACGTTAAAGTTAAAACACCTTTTACTAAAATCCCCAAAGAGTGACGTTCTATAGTTGTACAACACTGATTTTGTATAATAGTACATGATTTTGTATAATTTCCGAGTCTTAGCGGTATAAAATAAGTTGTCTTTACTGGCAGCCCTGGTGTGAAAAGCTTGCGTGGCACGCTGCGTGGCAGGCTGCCCGCCGAGCTGCGTGCCATGCTGCTTGCCAGGCTGCACGGCGTGCGTGTAAACGTACCATAACGCCTGCGTTCACACGCTCGCGTTCAAACCGACATTCAACGACGCAAGCATGTGAACAGGGTGTTTGTGCATGCTTGCGTGAATGTGCACGCGCTTGGCGCCGATTGGGACGACTGTCGGTTTTTTGACACACTTCAAAGGGTGAATGTGCTTGTGTGCTCTCGGCCGCGTTAGTATAGTTTTCATCTTCGTGGCATACAGACGACGTAACGATCGAAATTAATTTTTGACGACACCAAATATATCGGAGTGGTCTGAACCTGTATCATGCATGAATCGAAAGCAAAAGAAGACTTCAGAAAGATGTTTCTGAACTATTCTTTTAGTAAAAATAAATATTGTTTATCAGGGCCCAAAAAAATATGAAACAAAATAGTGCCAATTCTTAGGATTAAAGTTAGTATTGATTGATTGACGATTAGAGAATTGTAACTAATCGCATATCAATGATGTGCAGTAAATAAAATAGATTTTTGAAATACATTTAATGAAGAAGCCGCCCCCAATGCTTATCATGGTTAATTATGTTCATGTTTATTAGAAATAATAAAAAATTATATTCAAAAGTTAGCGAGGATAGTAAATTCATTCAAAGAGATCCCACTAAAGTAAGAAACGAATTATTTAAAAGCACTCTTCGATGTAAAAATAGTTATAACGCATGTCAAATAAAAAAATCTAATTTAAAGTTTTGGCTACTTGAAAAGTGTTTTTACACCATAAATGATTTTTTTATTGTAAAACCTAATAGTTTTAAGTAAAATTTCGCATGCATATGTCGGGCTGTTTTTTTTTTCAATAAAAATAGATCAAGCCCAAAGCTGTAGCTCCCACGAGATCTACGTCTTCATCGTCTCCCATGTTTGCACTGACTACCATGTCCACAGAACACTAATACCCTACGGACCATGCTTGCAAGTGTGTGAAACAGGGCTGCCAGATTGTAAATTGGATACAAACTTGGTATAATATCGGTTATCTTTTGTATCCTGTTTGTATAGTAGATTGCATTGCATAATTGGATACAATGTCATTGCTGATGTTATAGCGTAAAAAGTACGTACATACGCATAGAGATACTTAAAACAAATCATGTCTGTGATAAACTGTTAAATCCTTATACGTTAAAGTTAAAACACCTTTTACTAAAATCCCCAAAGAGTGACGTTCTATAGTTGTACAACACTGATTTTGTATAATAGTACATGATCTTGTATAATTTCCGAGTCTTAGCGGTATAAAATAAGTTGTCTTTACTGGCAGCCCTGGTGTGAAAAGCTTGCGTGGCACGCTGCGTGGCAGGCTGCGCGCCGAGCTGCGTGCCATGCTGCTTGCCAGGCTGCACGGCGTGCGTGTAATGGCGCGTTTACACGCTGGCGTTCAAACCGACATTCAACGAGCACATTCAACGACGCAAGCGTGTGAACAGGCTGTTTGTGCATGCCTGCGTGAATGTGATCGCGCTTGGCGCCGATCGGGACGACTAACGCCTGCGTTCACACGCTCGCGTTCAAACCGACATTCAACGACGCAAGCATGTGAACAGGCTGTTTGTGCATGCTTGCGTGAATGTGCACGCGCTTGGCGCCGATCGGGACGACTGTCGGTTTTTTGACACACTTCAAAGGGTGAATGTGCTTGTGTGCCTGTTTACACACACACACACACGCTCTCGGCCGCGTTAGTATAGTTTTCATCTTCGTGGCATACAGACGACGTAACGATCGAAATTAATTTTTGACGACACCAAATATATCGGAGTGGTCTGAACCTTTATCATGCATGAATCGAAAGCAAAAGGAGACTTCAGAAAGATATTTCTGAACTATTCTTTTAGTAAAAATAAATATTGTTTATCAGGGCCCAAAAAAATATGAAACAAAATAGTGCCAATTCTTAGGATTAAAGTTAGTATTGATTGATTGACGATTAGAGAATTGTAACTAATCGCATATCAATGATGTGCAGTAAATAAAATAGATTTATGTATGCCTTAAAACAGTTACGAAACACATTTAATGAAGAAGCCGCCCCCAATGCTTATCATGGTTAATTATGTTCATGTTTATTAGAAATAATAAAAAAATATATTCCAAAGTTAGCGAGGATAGTAAATTCATTCAAAGAGATCCCACTAAAGTAAGAAACGAATTATGTAAAAGCACTCTTCGATGTAAAAATAGTTATAACGCATGTCAAATAAAAAAATCAAATTTAAAGTTTTGGCTACTTGAAAAGTGTTTTTACACCATAAATGATTTTTTAATTGTAAAACCTAATAGTTTTAAGTAAAATTTCGAATGCATAATTATGTCGGGCTGTTTTTTTTTCAATAAAAATAGATCAAGGCCAAAGCAGTAGCTCCCACGAGATCTACGTCTACATCGTCTCCCATGTTTGCACTGACTACCATGTCCACAGAACACTAATACCCTACGGACCATGCCTGCAAGTGTGTGAAACAGGGCTGCCAGAGTGTAAATTGGATACAAAATTGGTATAATATCGGTTATCTTTTGTATCCTGTTTGTATAGTAGATTGCATTGCATAATTGGATACAATGTCATTGCTGATGTTATAGCGTAAAAAGTACGTACATACACATAGAGATACTTAAAACAAATCATGTCTGTGATAAACTGTTAAATCCTTATACGTTAAAGTTAAAACACCTTTTACTAAAATCCCCAAAGAGTGACGTTCTATAGTTGTACAACACTGATTTTGTATAATAGTACATGATTTTGTATAATTTCCGAGTCTTAGCGGTATAAAATAAGTTGTCTTTACTGGCAGCCCTGGTGTGAAAAGCTTGCGTGGCACGCTGCGTGGCAGGCTGCCCGCCGAGCTGCGTGCCATGCTGCTTGCCAGGCTGCACGGCGTGCGTGTAAACGTACCATAAACGTACCATCAGAGCCAACACGTGCGCCATTGCTTCTTGGTGGCCGGCAGGGCGACCAGCGAAAGAAAAACAGCATAGTCTGCTACACTCTGCATTTATCAGGGACCCAGGCGTTGATTGCTGCGAAAAATTTAAATAAGTCTGCTTACAGCATAGTCTGCTACACTCTGCATTTATCAGGGACCCAGGCGTTGATTGCTGCGAAAAATTTAAATAAGTCGGCTTACAGCATAGTCTGCTACACTCTGGTTTATCAGGGACCCAGGCGTTAATTGCTGTGAAAAAGAAATTACGAAAAGACTACTATCAGTCGCATTAATTAATTTGTGAATTTTATAGAAAAACAAAAAACAAGAGGGCAAACAATCCTAAAGGACAGAAAGAGAAAACAATAGGTGTAAGTCCGGCGAATCAACAAGCAAGAAAAGGACAGCAAGCATCTACGTACGCGCCGATTCAAGTTAGCGCCAAAACGATCCCTTCGAGTTTCGACGAATCAAAGCAAGTCGACGGCGGCGGCGACCTATCACGAAACAAGAACAGCTAGCTGCAAGTGACAAGGCCGTGCTTCAATTGGTTTGCGCCTTTCAATTTGAGTCGTTAGGTTGTCAAAACTGAGAGCGTCGGTTCTCCCACGCATATTATCTTTTTACGAAAACGCCATTTTGTTTTGCCGGTACAACGTGTTATGGCGCGTTTACACGCTGGCGTTCAAACCGACATTCAACGAGCACATTCAACGACGCAAGCGTGTGAACAGGCTGTTTGTGCATGCCTGCGTGAATGTGATCGCGCTTGAAGCCGATCGGGACGACTAACGCCTGCGTTCACACGCTCGCGTTCAAACCGACATTCAACGACGCAAGCATGTGAACAGGCTGTTTGTGCATGCTTGCGTGAATGTGCACGCGCTTGGCGCCGATCGGGACGACTGTCGGTTTTTTGACACACTTCAAAGGGTGAATGTGCTTGTGTGCCTGTTTACACACACACACACACGCTCTCGGCCGCGTTAGTATAGTTTTCATCTTCGTGGCATACAGACGACGTAACGATCGAAATTAATTTTTGACGACACCAAATATATCGGAGTGGTCTGAACCTTTATCATGCATGAATCGAAAGCAAAAGAAGACTTCAGAAAGATGTTTCTGAACTATTCTTTTAGTAAAAATAAATATTGTTTATCAGGGCCCAAAAAAATATGAAACAAAATAGTGCCAATTCTTAGGATTAAAGTTAGTATTGATTGATTGACGATTAGAGAATTGTAACTAATCGCATATCAATGATGTGCAGTAAATAAAATAGATTTATGTATGCCTTAAAACAGTTACGAAACACATTTAATGAAGAAGCCGCCCCCAATGCTTATCATGGTTAATTATGTTCATGTTTATTAGAAATAATAAAAAAATATATTCAAAAGTTAGCGAGGATAGTAAATTCATTCAAAGAGATCCCACTAAAGTAAGAAACGAATTATGTAAAAGCACTCTTCGATGTAAAAATAGTTATAACGCATGTCAAATAAAAAAATCAAATTTACAGTTTTGGCTACTTGAAAAGTGTTTTTACACCATAAATGATTTTTTAATTGTAAAACCAAATAGTTTTAAGTAAAATTTCGCATGCATAATTATGACGGGCTGTTTTTTTTTCAATAAAAATAGATCAAGCCCAAAGCAGTAGCTCCCACGAGATCTACGTCTACATCGTCTCCCATGTTTCCACTGACTACTGACTACCATGTCCACAGAACACTAATACCCTAGGGACCATGCCTGCAAGTGTGTGAAACAGGGCTGCCAGATTGTAAATTGGATACAAAATTGGTATAATATCGGTTATCTTTTGTATCCTGTTTGTATAGTAGATTGCATTGCATAATTGGACACAATGTCATTGCTGATGTTATAGCGTAAAAAGTACGTACATACACATAGAGATACTTAAAACAAATCATGTCTGTGATAAACTGTTAAATCCTTATACGTTAAAGTTAAAACACCTTTTACTAAAATCCCCAAAGAGTGACGTTCTATAGTTGTACAACACTGATTTTGTATAATAGTACATGATTTTGTATAATTTCCGAGTCTTAGCGGTATAAAATAAGTTGTCTTTACTGGCAGCCCTGGTGTGAAAAGCTTGCGTGGCACGCTGCGTGGCAGGCTGCCCGCCGAGCTGCGTGCCATGCTGCTTGCCAGGCTGCACGGCATGCGTGTAAACGTACCATGACACACTTCATGGTGGGTTTACACGCTGGCGTTCAAACCGACATTCAACGAGCATATTCAACGACGCAAGCATGTGAACAGGCTGTTTGTGCATGCCTGCGTGAATGTGATCGCGCTTGCCGCCGATCGGGACGACTACGACTACGACACTTCAAAGGGTGAATGTGCTTGTGTGCCTGTTTACACACACACACACACACGCTCTCGGCCGCGTTAGTATAGTTTTCATCTTCGTGGCATACAGACGACGTAACGATCGAAATTAATTTTTGACGACACCAAATATATCGGAGTGGTCTGAACCTTTATCATGCATGAATCGAAAGCAAAAGAAGACTTCAGAAAGATGTTTCTGAACTATTCTTTTAGTAAAAATAAATATTGTTTATCAGGGCATAAAAAAATATGAAAAAAAAATAGTGCCAATTCTTAGGATTAAAGTTAGTATTGATTGATTGACGATTAGAGAATTGTAAATAATCGCATATCAATGATGTGCAGTAAATAAAATAGATTTATGTATGCCTTAAAACAGTTACGAAACACATTTATTGAAGAAGCCGCCCCCAATGCTTATCATGGTTAATTATGTTCATGTTTATTAGAAATAATAAAAAATTATATTCAAAAGTTAGCGAGGACAGTAAATTCATTCAAAGAGATCCCACTAAAGTAAGAAACGAATTATGTAAAAGCACTCTTCGATGTAAAAATAGTTATAACGCATGTCAAATAAAAAAATCAAATTTAAAGTTTTGGCTACTTGAAAAGTGTTTTTACACCATAAATGATTTTTTAATTGTAAAACCTAATAGTTTTAAGTAAAATTTCGCATGCATAATTATGTCGGGCTGTTTTTTTTTTTCATTAAAAATAGATCAAGCCCAAAGCAGTAGCTCCCACGAGATCTACGTCTACATCGTCTCCCATGTTTGCACTGACTACCATGTCCACAGAACACTAATACCCTACGGACCATGCCTGCAAGTCTGTGAAACAGGGCTGCCAGATTGTAAATTGGATACAAAATTGGTATAATATCGGTTATCTTTTGTATCCTGTTTGTATAGTAGATTGCATTGCATAATTGGATACAATGTCATTGCTGATGTTATAGCGTAAAAAGTACGTACATACACATAGAGATACTTAAAGCAAATCATGTCTGTGATAAACTGTTAAATCCTTATACGTTAAAGTTAAAACACCTTTTACTAAAATCCCCAAAGAGTGACGTTCTATAGTTGTACAACACTGATTTTGTATATTAGTACATGATTTTGTATAATTTGCGAGTCTTAGCGGTATAAAATAAGTTGTCTTTACTGGCAGCCCAGGTGTGAAGAGCTTGCGTGGCACGCTGCGTTGCAGGCTGCCCGCCGAGCTGCGTGCCATGCTGCTTGCCAGGCTGCACGGCGTGCGTGTAAACGTACCATTAAACTTTCTTGTGTAAACTTTGCGTAAAGTTCGAATAGGTGCTAAGTATTATTGTGTAATATAATTGCATTTAAAAGTATCAACATGGCGGAGGTTAAAAACCTAATTGTCGAAAGAGGCTATGTGAAAGGTACGTTAACACGTATTTACAATTTTGTATCGAACGAAAATGAGGTCAAAACTTCCAAACTTGAAGCTTTAATCGCAAAACGCGACAAATTACTCTCGTCTTTTAAAGAATACGAAGATTACAATAAGGAAATTTTGACATTAGATTCGTCCGACAAGGAAAATGTCGAGGAGATGGAAAATAAGTATTTCCATTGTTTAACTGTACTAAACGAGAATATTAATATACAAAAGTTTTTTGACGACGAGAATAAGTCCCAGGGATCAGGTAGCAATATCATATCAAGAGCTAAGTTGCCTAACATTGCCATACCAAGTTTCTCAGGTCAGTACTCAGAGTACGTGAGTTTTATAGGGATATTTAAATCTGTCATTCACAGCAACAAAGCTCTAGACAATATTCAAAAGCTATACTATCTGCGATCATTTCTTAAGGGACAGCCCTATGAATTAATTAAAAACCTTCCTCTCATTAGTGAAAGTTATGAGGAAGCCATGCAGCTATTACATAATAGATATTACAATAAATATAAAATTATTTCTGAGCATGTCAACGGCGTCCTAGACTTGGCAAGATTACCCAAGTTTGCAGGTGCTAAGGAAATAAGGCATTTTGTTTCAGCCATCCGTCAGAGTCTGGCGGCCTTAAAAAACTTAGACGCGACTGTAGACGCGTGGGACCCTATCCTATTGGGCATCCTTACGCGCAAGCTTGACACCTACAGTGCTCGCGCTTATCAGCTGGAACGAGACCAGGAACAGGAGCCAACTATAGGTGATTTTTTAGCTTATATGGACAAGCGTGCCTTAGCGCTTGAAAACACGGATGCCAGCCACGAGAAGCTGGAAGCAGCAGCTGCAACAGCGACCAAGGGCAGAGTAACCTTGGCTGCCACAGCTAAGCCTTCGATGGATTGCATATACTGTAAGTCTCAGCACAAATTATTTGCTTGTCAAAAATTTAAATTATTATCTCCAATAGAAAGAGTAACCTTTAGCAAAGAAAAGACTTTATGCAACATATGTCTTAACATACATAATGGTAAATGCAAATTCCATTTTAGGTGTGGGCAATGTAAGGGGCATCACAATACCCTTCTACACCTCGATGAACAAAGGGAGCAACAACCAGTGGTACTCCATTCAGGAGGTTGCACTAGTGAGAATGTTTTAATTCCTACAGCTCGTGTTAAGCTATTCGCTAAGAGCGGTAGGGAAGTACATATTAAATGTATTCTTGATTCTGGCTCTCAAGTCTCACTAATAACTACAAAGGCTGTTGAGGTTTTAGACTTGACACCTCAGCGTAGTGATATAAATTTAATTGGGGTAACTGAAAGTAAAAACAAAGTGAGCTACTGTATTCCCTTACAAGTTCATTCTCTGACATCCTCCTTCGCTACACTTGTAAACTGTCATGTGGTGGAGAAAATAACATGTAACTTGCCACAGAAAGAAGTTGACTTAACAGGCATAAACATGCCAGCTGGAATCACCCTAGCCGATACAACCTTTAATAAGCCATCAGAGATAAACATGCTAATAGGTGCCGATGTGTTCTTTCAGATACTACAGCCACTTGAGGAGCCACTGCGCTTATGTGAGCGCAGTGATCCAAACCATCAGCAGCAGTCATTATCTCCATACATCTTTAATACCAAGTTAGGCCATATCATCGCTGGGGCCACAGCATCATGCATCATAAAAAATCAGGTTGTATCGCTTGTATGTACTAAATGTAATACAGAAGTTAGTGACAGTATCAAAAGGTTCTGGGAAGTGGAGCGTGTGCCGGAGTTATTGATAGAAGGGGATTCAGAGCAACAGTTAGCAGAAAAAATTTTCACAGAAAAAGTTAAATTAGAAAACAAAAAGTTTACAGTTGCCTTGCCATTAAAGTTAGAAACTAGTACCATAAATAAAACACTAGGTAACTCATTTGATTTAGCTTTCTACAGGTTCCTTAGTCTAGAAAAAGGATTGCAAAAGAACATTAATTTAATGTCAGATTACCAAAAGTTTATAGACGAGTACATAGAGCTGGGACATGGGCACTATGTAGACATTTGCTCATACAATCTCAACAAAGATGCAGTTTATTTCATGCCGCATCATGCTGTAGTTAATGAACAGAATAAAACCACACGAACTAGAGTTGTATTTGACGCGTCTAAGAAAACTGGTTTGAAGGTCTCATTGAATGATATTTTATTGAATGGGCCCATCGTACAAAAGGAATTATTTTATATAGTCTTATTGTTCAGATTGGGTGAATACACCTTCAGCTCAGATATAAAGAAGATGTATCGCAACATTCTATTAGACCCGGAACACTCTTCACTCCAGAACATTTTATGGAGAGAAAATCCAGAGAAACCTATATGTTGTATTCGACTTGATACTGTCACATATGGAGTTAAGTCTTCAAGTTATTTGGCAACGCGTTGCTTACTCGAGCTTGCAAGAAGGCATGAGCATGATTTACCGCTAGCATCATTTATAATTAAGAATTGCACATATGTTGATGACGTGTTATACTCTTGCTCTAATATGCACAAATTGCTTGAGGCTAAACGACAATTATGCGAGTTGTTAAGCTATGGCAGCTTTAGTTTACACAAATGGGCTTCCAATACATCCAGTATTTTGAGTGACATACCTACAACTGAACAGCAATTCAGCAAGCTTGATTTCGAAAAGGGTAGCTTTAGCATGAAAGCTTTAGGCCTCACTTTAGATGTTAAAAAGGACTGCTTCACTATAAACAGCCCAAAATCCTTCCAAAGCTATAAAATCACAAAGAGAGAGATCCTAAGCTATATTTCAAGGTTTTATGATCCCATGGGTTTCGTCAGTCCTATTGTAATAAAAGCAAAGGGTATTATACAAAAAATTTGGTCCCGTGACTTAGGTTGGGATGAACACATACCTAGCGATTTAGCTAAGGATTGGTTAGAATTTGCTAACAGTCTAGTAGCTATGCAGCCTATCAATTTAGGTAGATATATAAAAACCAACCGCGCAGCGGCGTTGCAGCTGGTCGGATTTTCGGATGCCTGCAGTACTCTTGGCTATGGGTGCTGTATATATCTTCGCGTGGTCGACACAACAGGTAAGGCTGCATTATACTTACTCTGTTCAAAGTCGCGAATAAACCCACGTGCAAAGCCACTAACAATACCTAGGCTGGAGCTAAATGCTGCATTGCTTTTGTCTATTCTCGTGGATAGGGTATATGAAACATTATGTAAAACTGTTCACATAGATAAAGTGTACTTATTCGCCGACTCTCAAATAACATTGGCTTGGATAAAGACGGATTTAACTAAAATGCAGGCTTATGTTGCGAACAGAGTTAGTGTAATTCAGCAAAGAACAGGAAAATGGTCTTGGCTGTATATACCATCATCAGAAAACCCTGCTGACCTGATAAGCAGAGGCATCAACCCACAGGAGCTTCCTAACTGCGCCCTCTGGTGGCAGGGACCAAAGTTCCTGCAGTGTGAGTATAAATTTGATATAGATAATATAAACTTGCCTGTAAACTTACCCGAGATGAAGGTGGAGAAGTTGTCACAAGACAAATATGTACTTAGTTTGACTGCTCAATGTAGTATCTTTCAGTTTTTAGATAGGTACTCCGATATAGGAAAAATTACAAGAATAGTAGCTTATACTTACAGATTTTGTCACAACTTAAAAAGCGATTCAAAAATTAAAGATAGGGTGCTTAATCATAGCGAGTTACAACGCGCGTTGCACTTAATAATAAAGCACGAGCAATCAGTATATTTCAGTGACGAAATAAGTTTGTTGCAAAAGGGCAACAGCGTGCAAGGTTGCCTCAAAACTCTACATCCATTTTTAGATGAAAATGGTTTGCTTAGGGTAGGAGGCCGATTAAATAATTCGGACATTCCACTCTCACAAAAACATCCTATCATTCTCTCCAATAAATCTCGAATAACTGGGCTTATTATACATAGCGAACATGTTAGGTTATTACATGCTGGACCCAAGTCACTTTTAGCGAATTTAAACCAAAAATACTGGTTAGTTAACGGTATGCGACAGGTTAAAAAGGTGACTCATAAATGCTTGGTATGTTTCAGGTTCAAGGCTAGTGCAGCGAAGCAGCTGATGGGATCCTTGCCTCAACCTCGCGTCACGGCATGTAGACCATTTCAAAAAGTTGGTATTGACTTCGCTGGACCAGTTCATGTAAAGAATTCGAGAATACGTAGCGCGGTAATCAGTAAAGGTTACGTTTGCATTTATGTTTGCTTTGTTACAAAGGCAATTCACTTGGAATTGACCTCTGATATTTCTACAGATTCTTTCTTGGCATCTTTCAAACGATTTGCTAGTAGACGAGGCTTGCCCAGCGATGTCTTTTGCGATAACGGTGGTTGTTTTCGTGGGGCAAGGAACCAGCTTGCGGAACTGTACAAGCTTAGCATTTCTATTGACCATCAGACGCTTGTGCAAGCTTATGCAGCCAAACAAGGTATTAAATTTCATTTCATCCCAAGTTATGCACCTGTTTTTGCTGGGCTTGCAGAAGCAGCTGTAAAAAGTATGAAGTTTCACCTTAAAAGAATTGTTTTACATGCTGAATTAACTTATGAACAGTTAAATACTGTTTTATGTCAAATAGAGGCAGTGCTTAACTCACGCCCTATTCTACCCCTCTCAGAGGATGTTAATGATTATTGCTACCTTACCCCTGGTCACTTCTTGGTAGGGACAGCTCTGACAATGTACCCTGAGCACAATGTTTCTGAATGTAATATAAATAGTCTACATTTCTGGAAAAAATGTACTCAGTTACAGCAACAGTTTTGGAAGGCTTGGTATAAATATTATTTAAATACCTTACAAAACAGAAATAAGTGGTGTAAGCCTCTGCCCAATGTTACTGAAGGGGCACTTGTATTGATGAGGGAACCTAATTCTCCTCCCTTGGTGTGGCCCATGGCACGAGTAACAAGAGTTTACCCTGGTGATGATGGTAGAGTCAGAGCATTACAGCTCAAAACTGCTGATGGTAAATCATTTAATAGATCCATACAAAGCGTCAGTGTATTACCTATCGAAAGGTAATTTTATATTTTAAGCGTTTCAATAAACACTGTTTATAGTTTATATTCAAGTTTTAAGTTTATGTTCAAGTCCTAAGTTTAAAATTATAACTTTTAGAAAAATCCATATTGTACCTTTTTTGCTTGTGCTTAAAAGAAGTCTTATATTGTTTACTGTTCAATTCATATAGTAAATTTTCATACCTATGCTTGGTTAATTGTTATTTACTTAAGTATAACAAAGCGTTCTTATTGTAGTACACTTTGTTAATGTTAATGTTAAGGCTTTACTATGTATAACTATAGTTTGCCCGGGCGGCAGTATGTTTATGGCACTCATAAACAATAGTATTAATATTATTTTTGTGTGACAACACTGATTAAAAAAGGTATTGTAAGAAACAAGTGGCAGCGTGTGTGCAACTGTGCTCTGTTACGTTACCTCTGTAAAAGTGTTAAGTGGCAATAATATAACCACCTCAATCTGAACCAAGGATTTTTATTTGCAAGCGACCCAATAAAATAAACTACAGTCCACTGCCTCCAACCGATATAATTATGTATTTACACTGGAATTAACGCGATTTAACCACCTTTTCGTGATCGCGGTAATTCTCGTGTAAATACATAATTACAGCATTCTCAGGATAAGTATATTAATGGACTACAACTCGAGACTAGACTACACCGTAGCAATGCTGACTACTGCTGCGGAGAAGAACAAGAACTTCTTTATGGCATATGGCATCGGAGTTAAGGCACCGGCATTCAACACCGATACTCGCTTCTATGGTTTGCTCAGCTGGAAGTTCAGTTCACCCGCATTACTACCGACTCCACGTTTTATTACATGCTGGCGCAACTGGAACCCCAACATTCGGCAAATACGAGATCTCATAGTATCTCCACCTGAGGAGCTGGGTGGAAGAAAACCTATATCATTTCATCGTCACCTACAGCAAACCTTCAGACGTATACCTTCAGACGTAGTACATAGTAGATCAGACGACATCGTTCCAGTTACTAGTCAAGTCACCACTAGCTTTCCAGTAACCGGACAAGTAGCAGCAATGAGTACAGGGTAACACCATTGATACCTTAATGCCAGTTGTGACTGAATTGATTCGCAAGATGCAATGTATGTACAGCGTTCTCGGTCCAGAGGATCCAGGCGCGGTCGAAACCGGACCCACTCACGTTCCCGTCCCAGAAAACTTCCGCATTGATTCTACTACTACTATTTAGGAGATCGGGCTCGAAAGTGCATGCAACCATGTTCATAAAAAACAAAAAAAGTCGGTAAGACTGCCTAGCGATATCAAGCCACCTGTACATTACGAACCTGAAAACCAAAATACAGTTTCTTATAGGTATAGTTACGGGTTCAGACATGTGCATATTTCTAAGATCCGCTGTTCGGGAGCCTTGAGCTACAATAGAATACAAGTTGTTTGCAGCCAAGTGTTAATTACTTTCCCGTGTAAATACATAATTACAGCATTCTCAGGTTGAGTATATTACTGAACTACAACTCGAGACTAGTACACCGTAGCAAACAAAATTGTCTGCGATACCCTCCAAAACCTCAGACGGGGGCAAAAGCAATAGTCCGCTTAATAACCCAAAGGTTTGTCTGGCCTGGTGTATGACCAAGGAGTGTAAACCGGGTCAAAGAAGCAAAGTATCCAGGCACACATAAACTTACTTAACGGCGTTTTAAACACCATCTGCACGCTTAAGACATATACATTTAAACCTTTTCGGTCCGTAGAGCATTACAAAATAATTCAGTGGTATTGCCAATTAAAGCTTTGGTTACATCTGGAACTACAAAACTCCATGAGAACACTCAGCGTACCCCAAAGTCTAGACTTAGATTTGCTTAACCATAGGTGTTGATTACCGTATCGTTTGCCGCAAATAATTTATAATATGTCTTAGGTGAGCGATGTTTAAATAAATGCCGAGAGTAAACGCACAGGTCACTTCCAGTGACCACAATAAACTGTTTTCGTTTTGCGGTCCACGACAAATGGGCGTCTGGTGATGGACGGTCAGTCGTTATTCGCCATTACCGACTTGGTAGTTTTCCTTGCTGGAGGTATATAGAGAGTCAAATAACAACCTATCGAAAGTTTCAGTAAATAAAAATTATTGGCTATTGCGACCTAAATTCATAATAGGCATATACCTAAGCCTTCAAATATATTTAGTTTATATTTGTTAGTATTAGTTTATATTATAATGATAATAATAATAATTTGACACATCTCACACACGGCCGTCTGATTTCAAACTAGGCAGAGCTACTATGGTAACCAGTCTGCTGATAAACATACTTATATATTACTAAATACATACATAATATAGATAAATTACACCCAGACACAGAACACATCACACATTTATTTGTCCTGAGTGGAAATCGAACCCTCGTGTGTGACTCTGACTGCTAAGCCAGAGGTCGTTAACCACTAGACCAACCGGCCAGTCAATTAAGGGTGCACTAGGGACTTTTAATCGACAGATAGTTTCTGGCAATCAGTTTGAAGCTGTATGGCAGACCACGTATTTGGATTTGCGATAAATCGACCTATCGGAAATGACGCCCGATTCCTATTTGATCAAACTATCGAACAACTATCGGCCATTGAATAATGTGTGTGAAGTACGATGTAAGCGCCCACTGAATTCAACTAAACTATGGCTAGACTGTCCATTGATTGCACAGTCAGTACGGTGCAGTACGCACTTTACAAACTAAACAGCCGATCGGTAGTTCTAGTCTGGGATATGTTTGGGGAATACTACAACCAGTTTTAGAAATCATTTTCTGTCTGCTCCTGGCCTACACGTGCCATTATTTACTTAAAAATCGATGTAGTGCACACACCGTGACAAGACTGAACTATTGAGCGATAGTTTGATAACGGTTGATGGCGACTTACATATCGTCTGATTAGAAATTACTAGTACTCTAAACTACTGAAGTTATTGCATAAGCACCTCGATTTATTTTATGAGAAGTGTAGAATTGATATATTTCTGCTATGTTTGGTAATATAGAATATCTTTCTTTTTGTAGCTAGTTTGTAATGAGATTTGTATTTTTTACTGTTTTTTTTCTTATGCTTTCAGACAATAGTGGGATTCTCTTGTGACTTTTTAAAAATATGTTTTATTGTTTACTTTACTCTAGATCATCCAGACTTGGTAAGTTATAACTGTATTTATTTTGAAATTTTGCATAATCTTTAAAATATAACAACTTGTTTGTTTTGTCTGTTACAATTAAATTCTTAGCCGGTCAACGGGCCGGGCCGTCACCCCACCGGGGTTTTCGGTAGTGCGATGTGTAGGAATCGAACCGACTAAAAAAACACGGTGTGCTCCGCCTAAAATAGAAGCAAATTCGAGAACAGCTTTTATTAAGATACCTGGAACCCTCCTAGAGCGGGCTACACCTTCGGGTATACCTCTCAATACCTCTCAATTAGGCGACGTTCAGGCACGCGCGGACGCCGCTGGAGGGGAAAACCTGTTCCGTCTACCCCCGGCCGCATTCAGGGCGGCATGAGGCGCTGAATTAGGTGCGAGTGGAAAATAAATCTATCTAACTAACCTAATAATACTTCTAAGCAGCTCTATTGGGCACAAGTACTTTTGACTGTAATTTCAGACAAAGGTGTTTTCGTCCAGAGATTTTGTTAGTTAACAGTTTTGACTGCAACTTATAATATTTTTTTTTCCACGATAAATTTAATTGCATTATTGTTTTTAGGCTACTAACGCTATACTATGGTGTTTTGAAGGTATCGTTTATATATCTCAAATGTGCATACCACTGATACTGATGGAAATAGCTTTTGATGACCTAGATGAAATTAAGATTCTTCTGGCAGATCAGTTACTAACCTATAAAGGTACAAACATGATGCTATATGATATAATAAAACCAAGTTATAAATTTTTTTACACTACAACCTCCATTGTTCCATTTTACACCACCTCAATGATTTACAAGACCGGTGGCTTTTCCACTCGGTGCATTTATGTAGTCTACGTTTATGATCAATGTCCTTGATCGCCTTAATATAAACTTTATTTATGTTTCAGACAAAGGCCTCCGTTTAGTTGTGTGGGACGCTATTGGCTACATTGAAACGGTCAAAGGCTTCCTGTGGTACAAGTTTCCTATGGACATCAATTTAGTTTTAGGATTCATCCTTTTGTTGTTATCTTATATTATTGTGTTACTGCAGTTTGCATTTTAATTTTTGGTGTAAAGTTTTTTTTTTTTTTACACAATGTGAGTACCTAATTTTATGTATATTCATTCAAAAATACTTGTTTATTGTAAATAATTCTAAAACTGCAAAAAAAAATCTTTAAATCTTCGTTAAAGTTGTATTTTGTATGTATAAGTAGTATCGTAGTTGTTTCAGGTAGAGTTATTTTAGTCTCTCGATCCGTATCTCCGTCCATTAATTTGATTAAATTTTATCCATGAAAAACGCATTTGATCTTACCACTTCTTCGCTTTTCAACGCTGTAAGTAAGAAAACCTCTATAAAAATATCCATGATTGGTGAAGTTCTGCTTGCAATTTACCGCTGTCTACACTGGAGACTGGCAGAGGTGATGTAAACTCACTGCCACCGAGCAGGCAATGTAATAATGGCAAAATAAACATTCTGTCCCTGCCGCCGCTAGCAGATGGTAGCCCGGAAAGGGGTGCTCCCTTGCGGACTATGGTTTGTTACCCAAACTGCGATGAAGAATACCTCGATGAATGTGTGTATTTTCAATAGATGCCTGACTGACGGGTAGTTTGGTTATTGCCAGCAGCAAATTTACGTTTCTCTGAGTTTTGCAGGACATATAGGAATTAGTAAAAATAAAATATTTTTTTCGACAAAACAGCGTCAATTTTTTTTACCCTGTACATAACTTAGTCATCAGTGCTGGCTCAGTCAAGTACGTACTTATCTATAGTGCGCTAATTTCACTGCGCGGTAGTAGTGAATACCCAGCTAAGTGTTTGCTGAGTTCTTTATTAACAGAATTAACCAATCAGGAGCAGATTTAAGTTTCATTCACTAACACCCTGTGAAAACCCAAAAAGGAGAAACCTGTTTAGGGCACAGCAGATAACTGCTAGAAAAAGCCAGGGAAGCTTTGCCCGCCCAGCGCGGACGTGCCACAAACCTCAGGACCAAAAGGTTCACGTCATAAATTTAGTTCAATAAAAAAAAGTTATACACGTAAAGATGATGGATAGATGGATGGAGACGAAATGCCTGTTTGTCTGTCTTTAGCAAGATATTATACTTCATCTGTACAAGGCTGCCTAACCGCACACTATGACACTAAGTTATTAAACTTTATAATATTACACAATAACAGATAATGCAACCAACGAAATATTAACAATTCCACAAATTGACTGATCAATCGGTTGACACTTTATGTAATTGTAACAATAACATCCACTCATGTTATGTTATTACAAAACAATTTTTATTAACGTCGTCAGCTTTAGTCAAGAATTATATAATTCTATTTATACTTATCTCTGACATTATTAATAATAATAACTTGACACATCTCACTCACACACGGCCGTCTGAGGCTGAGCCTGCAGAGCCAATGGTAATCAGACTGACAAATATATTTTTTAATAAATACATGTAATATATAAATTACACCCAGACACAGAACAAAGGGCCACACAATTGTTTGTATTGGGTGGGAATCATACCTACGATCTCTGGCTCAGCAGTTAGGTTCACTAACCGCTAGACCAACAGACCAGTATTGTTAAACAGTAAATATGGAATTGGGCGCTATGCCAATGCAACAATAAAAAAAGAAACTATATTTGTAATGCCAATAGTTGAACAATAAAATCTGACAGATACGCGAATTATATTTGAATTGGTAAGTTTGAAATAGCATCCGCCACTTCTTTTTGTTAGGAAGTGATATCCGCTAAAGTGGCGGTGGAAAGGGAACGGGAGAGTAGTATTCCCCTGTCCGATGTAGATTCACCAGGCGCCGGAGAGGTCAGTTAGTCTCAGCCCGTGGTGACGTAAACGATGGTTCAGTAATTCTCAGCCGCAGTACCTGCTATCCCAGTGCATGGGTATTTACTTTAGCCAGACTCTTGGTAGACTATTTCATTCTGCTATACAGCTATACTATACAGTCAAATTCCTACTGGAGCCTACCAAGGTTATCATTCTTAGATATTGTTCCTTGGTCGAGTTCTGGGGCAATGTCATTTATTATTAAAATGTTCTAATGAATGTAATTATAACCAAAAATTTATTACAATTGCTGATCCATCCAACACTATCATTCATCATTAAATCAGTAGTTGTTTAATACTAGATTAATTACACCTACTACTCCCTTGGGACAGGGTTTTAATCGAGGTAGAACAAATAGCTACATCAGTGAGTAAACCCTAACAGTTTGTTTCCTTATTTGGAATAACGAACAGTAACATATTACATAAAACAAGGTTACATGACCAATTTATATATAAGCAAAGGTGCACTTACACTGTTATCTATTATATACAAAATACATAGCGAACATGTTAATATTATAAGTAGACATATAAATTAACTTAAATAAAATCCTAATGAGCGGAGCTATTGAGAGTAAGGATTAGGCAGATATAAAATAAATATATTGTTGACAGTCCGGATCTACTCAGCAGGATTGTTCTTACAACTCCCACACGAAGACTAAGGAAACCAACACTTCTTCGCGGCCCACTCAGCCACACTCAGTATAGAAAAAATTGCTTCCTACCACGCTGTAGCTATCGATTCAATAATCTAAATTTAGACAACCGCTTCGATTTATTCGCAGGTAGTATTAGAGCCACTAAGAGTGCACTTACTAGAGATTTTATGAACAGTTAAATGATCTTAAACTGGGCATATCTATTTATAATAGTTTATATCTTGAGACGATTAATTTAAGCATTTTGGCATTATATGTGGAAGCTTGTAATTGGCATCTGTTACAACGAATGTCATTTTATAACTATTTAAGCCGTAAGCATCCCAAATAAAATAAAATAAAATAAAAATAAAATATTCAATAATAACATCACAGTCAATGGAAGAACTATTTTCCTATTTATATGTTGTGGTAATAAACTTAATGGAAGGCCTTAGGGATGGCTACTTGTTCGACATAACAGACTCCATTCTTTTGTTCCACTTGAATCATAAAGTTATTTGATCGGAAACTCTTAAAATACTTGTTAAATACACTTGTATACAACACTTGCATATTTAAATCGCCTTTAAAAATGTAATTGCGTGAGTGTATGTATATTTAAATTACATATTTACGCACCTTGGTATGTCCAATATTGCGACAGTGCATTGATACCATAATTTACATGTTAAGACACTGATGTCGTGCACATATTTAAAGATTAAATTTACTAAAACTTAACATAAATTTTATTTCTATACATGATTACCAGAAGGAAATGGAGGAATGTGAAATTTGCAATACTTAAAGTTTATATGCAGAAAAAGTGCAATGTAATGTTTAAACAATATCTGTTACAAATTTAAGTGAAATCGGCTGCAAAAAGCTACACAGAGCATTGGACTTGTGTAGCTTTTTGCAGCCTATAACAACCTGATAGCAACATACGCTGACCTGTCATGATACGGCAAGTCTATAGAATGACAGTTCAACATATAATGAAAATGAATAGTTTGATTTAGAAAGCAATAAGTCAGTGAAATAAAACTAAACAATTAAATTTTCATGCATTAGAGTTGAATTTCGAGCACCAACCGGTCTCTAGTATAAATTAATCATCAGAACACCTCATAACTATTTTAGTAATACACATTTTAGTACCCTTCATAATGTAGAGTGCTCAGAATCATTAAACTATAGTCAAGTTCAGTAATTATGTATTTAAGGGAGTTAAAGCGATCGCGAAAAGGTATTGCACACCTCTGGATTGACCACGGCCAGTGCAACCTGGTCGAAACGTCAGGTAATTCAGAGGTGTGTTTCTTTTCGTGATTGCGTTAATTAACGTAAATACGTAATTTTATCAAGTCCAGAAACTCAAGCTTCGGTTGAATTGAATTGATCATCAAACCGAAAAATCTTTGACTTGGAAACTACGAATAATTGATTTATGGACAAGCTAATCAATTAATTATTAATTGAAAAACGTTATTACTAAAGCTACTAACATTAATATTATTGAATGAAATATAGTTTTTTCTTAATTCATTTACGTATACAATGATTACTTTTAACGAAATGAGCTGCTCTTGGTCAGTTTGACGTTTTAAGCGCACCAACGTAACTATTGTGTACAATGATTTCATTAAATTCAATAACAGCTACGGCCAGAAATAAAACCAACCCTTTGTTTCAAATAGTGATGTTTATTAGGCTATTATTTGGCCAATATTACAAACTCAGTAATTCCGTCGTAATGTGCGCGATAGCCAGATGTTATTGTGTATCTTTTATTTTCATAAATTTTATAATTGGTTATTTTACTTACCATTATCTTTCAGAACCAGTATACCTCTACTGTATACTACTGGTTTTAGAATCTACTTTAAATATAATTTTATCATTCATCAATGAAGCAGCCATAGTGACAAAATTCGTTTCAAAATATTATCAGAATGGTTGTGTCTCGTATACTTTTACTTTTATGATATTAATGCAACAAATTATTTTTTTTCCCTTTAAACGCGCCAGTCGCCACATAATTACAAGTGTTGCTAACATTTACCTGTTTACGTCAGTCCTTGTTGGTCGTCTACCATTACTCTATATTGCAGACCAATATGGAAGAAAAGTACATGCTTTGAAGAAATTCCTATTTGTCATACATGATGATGAGCATCTAACCGATGACTTCAAAATCATCGTCATCAAAAGATTTATGAACAGTTATACTGAATTGACCAATGACTTTGCTCTTACAACGAAAATGCTGAGAATAAAGGTAATTAATCGTTCAGATGCGACCGTAACATAAGTATTTTACTTCTGTAACCGATTACACCTTACACTACTAAATGAATAATCCTTATACAAGTAATAGGGAATATGCATGTATTTTTATTTTTATCTTTTATTGACTTGTTCCATCATTCTACCCTAATAAAAAATTAAAATGACCTTGACAATGTTCAAATTAATTTTTAAAAGAACATTGAAAACATCGATAAAATTTGATCGGTTTGAACGCCGCCATATTTCGCGGGCCTTGGATGACGTCACGTTACACGCTTAGTGTTTGTTTCATAAACTTATTTGAAGTGTAACAGTAATTTTATACCGATTTCCAGTTGTAATTACTATTTATTGTAATTAATAGACGATGGATAAAGTTAAAAAACCATTTTATAGGTATTGCCTTGTCCGTAAGTGTAAAAACACTATAAGAAGTACATCCAATACAGTATTTTTTCCTGTACAAAATAATAATGTAAAATACGAAAACACTGGTGTACATTAATGAGAAGAGATGAAGTATCTTCAATATCGTGTTTATATTGTTGTGAAGATCACTTTAATGTAAGCATATTACAATTTAATGGCTAGTATAGTGTGAATTAGTCAGCAGTAATTTATGTTTGTTATAAATATCAAGCAGAAGGCAACTTGCTTGTCTACTTAAACTAGGTAACAAAAATACATGAAAACTTCATGAATATAACTAACTATACATATCTTACCTATCCTTTAGATTGTAATATAACAAGTATTATAATTATTTATAATAATTACCTTGCGGCTTTCACTCCTTTAACCTCAGCGGACGTAAAATCTGGATTTAATGCAAAATATATAGTCGTCATGAATGCACCTATTTTCGGTAGATTGTCCGATTGTGCTTTGACAAAACTACATTCAGTCATTGTCCTAGATGATTTCTAATATCACTAGAATGCTTAAATTGCACTAGCTAAGAGCAAAAACCACAGGAACACCTATCGTTCTCCGTAACACTACGAATATAGGCGCCGATAAATGACAGAACGTGGAATTTCACGTCATGTTTTGTTTCGACCAATGGTGAAGCGTTTTGCAAAGTTGAATTTCGCGCCCTTATTTTGCATATTTTAATTAGTATTTTTTGCAATTAAACACGAACTAAATAAGAAAAAAATTGTTTAGTCATAATATCTGGACAATAAAGATTGAAGGGAAAATTAATTAAGTAAATTTAAACAACATGCATATTCCCTATTGCGGTCCGGGACGTATGTAATACTTAACTTGATTCGTTTCAAAATTACAAAATTAAGTATACATAGATAAATGTGTACACGTATTTAAAAAAAAAAAGGTTTTTTCTAAAAATAATTTACAAACTTAATTTAAATTTTTTACTGAAAAAAAGAAACGTTAAGTTGAACGAAAAGTTGTTTTTTTTGTTGTTTGTTTTATAATGACTCCTCAGAATGGCTTCAAACCACCTGATGGAAAGCTAGAGTGAGGTCCAAAGACCACCATTATAGATACGGATGATACTAAAATGGTGGCCTTCAGTTTGAGGGCTTCCGGATGCCTTGATGATTGTCTATTTTGGCAGCCATTTGAATTATTATTGGAATGAAAACTAAATTTATTCCACTTTTTAAGCTAGTAGAGAGGCTGGAGTTTTTTACGAGGAGGTTATTAATTCGACTGAATTATTTTTTCGTTTATGTTACGCGACATCGTTTATATTCCCATTTGTGAACTGGATTTACATAATATTTTTTTTAACTGGATTGTTTCTACGCAAGGTTGGTAGAATTTAAAGAAATTATTCCACCATTCTGGGTGGAAAATTAAGGGACTCGTGGCTAAGTGGTAACTGAGTAGGTTATCACATTACAAAGTTAAGTAATACTAGCCAGGTCAGTCTAGGATGGGTGACCATTCTTAACACATTAAGACACCTCAGTGCCTCGGAGAGCACGTTAAACCGTCGATCCCGGATGCCATACAAACATCTGTGGCATTCGTTACGGGTAGTTCGTCGCTTCACGTAAAATATCAAAGTTCGGCCGTATCGTAGTTAGACTGAAAGCCGACCCCAACTTAGTTTTGAAAAGGCGCGGAGGATGATGATGATCTGGGTGGAAAAATAAGGGATGAAGATTACAGCTTATTACAATTTATAATAATTTAGTGATACTTTTTAAAAGTTAATTATTTACTAATTTGTTATGCTTTCAGACAATAATGGGTTTGTCTTGTGACTTCTTAAAAATATGTTTTATTGTGTACTTCATTTTAAACACCCAAAATTTTGTAAGTTAAACTTTATTGAAATTCATTTTAATCTATACAACTCCACTATTATTTACATATGTGATTATTTTTTAGGGTTTAAGCACTATGTTGTGGTGTGTTGAAGGTATTATATATATATTTGAAATATGCATACCACTGATACTGATGGAATCAGCTTTTGACGACTTAGATGAAATTAAGAGACTTCTGGTGGCTCAGTTATTAAATTACAAAGGTAATGTTATGAAAGAAATGTCATCTATATGGATTCGTGTGGATCGCGGTGATCAGACCCGTGTCTAGCCATGCTTTAACACATAAGAAAAGTTGTTGGAAAATACGAATTCAAAAGGCCAAAAGATTATTTTTTAACGGATTTATCGTACCCCTCTCTGTAATTTCTCTACCGTGGTGAAGATAAAAGGCAACTCAAATGTTGAATAAATAACCAAATGTCATTAAAATTACTTTTTAAATTTTACTCAAAATTAAATTTGTTCTTCGTAAACAATTCATGAACTTTTACATTATTGAGTAGGTTCAAATGGCACATACGATAAATTTTATCTGACAGTAGAACGATTGAGAGTGTCTATGAGCGATTTAAAAGCCATAGTCTCTGCACAACAGTTGGACACCATTTGTTCAATAAGTGACCAGGAGTTATCGCAACTCACAATTAGTATAATTTCTTTGCCACGGGGTACATAAAAAAGACATGACATGTCATGATGTTTTTTTTTAATAAACTATATGACATTTCTTTTGATGTCATGTCGTTTATTTACAAAAAAAAACAGATAATTACCTATTAACAAAATATAAAGCTAAATGAAACTTAGTAAATTAATTTTAGTGTACAACAATATTTCTAAATAAAACTTACATTTAATTAAATAAAAGGTTTTAATAGGAATTTCATTTCATTGCATTAAAAATACACAATAATTTTTTCGATTAAAATATTCAGCCACAGAATAGAATCACCTTTCCAGCAAGAAAGTCCTTAATTTACATTAAAATTTATATTTTGTGCTGTTATAACTGCATTGATATCATTACCGAATAAGCTATGATCAACTTCTTTCACTCTTGTTGTCACTACATCGTTGGTAAAAGTTATAAAAAAAGAGTAAATTAAATAAAAATAAGTGTAATAAGGAAACAAATGTGATTGAAATTAAAACTTGTGCTCAGTGATTCTTTCATGAAAGTATTTCCAAGTAAGTTCAAAGAGAACCACGTCTTTTCTCGTAATTTTACTAACTGTTTATTGTTTCAGACAAAACCCTCCGCTTCATTGTGTACGCCGCTATTGGCTACATAGACACTGTCAAATGCTTCGTATGGCATAAGTTTCCTATGGATATAAATTTAGTTTTAGGATTCATGGTTTTGTTGTTGTCTTATACTATTGTGTTACTGCAGTTTGTATTTTAATTAATTTTATAATTAGTTACTAAGTTATTAAACAGTTGTTGTGTACGTAGCCCTTTGTATACTCTTTAAAAATATTTGCAACTCATAAAATATACAAAAGAAGTAATCATCGGAAAATCTTACGTTAGAAATTCCAACACATGCTACTAAGTTTTTGGATACATCCTTTACAGTACAAGCCGCACGCCTATGGAATTCATTGCCGGAGGCTATAAGACGAGCACGGACAGTAAAAACTTTTCAAAAGCTCGACGAGAATCATGTATGTATACGGTTATATATATATATTTGAATGTATATACGTATGTGTATATATATTTATATAATTATAGTATTTGTTTAACGATGTCAATATATTGTTATGTACCTTAATAGATTTATACGATTGAAATGTATATTAGCACCATTATTGTAATTTTTCTCCTTCTCTGATCGTACACGCAAGTGCTAATAAGACAAATGTGCACCACAAATTACCTATTCCTAACTGTATAGTCCATCTACAGGTTGCCTGTAAGAGATTGCAGACTGCGATAAGGCCGCCTATTGTACTGCTGTTTCGAATGTATTTCTTTTTAATTGTATCCTATTTATGGTGTGCAATAAAGAGTATCTATCTATCTATATCTATATCCAATGAAAGTTATCCTTAATTTGTCATTACAGAGTTTGTTTTTTCTTTGCGTTTTAAGTAGTTTTCCTTCCTTCCTTGCTGATAAAATAAAAAGATTGTAAAATATTCAACTTTTCATTACTTTCTGAAGTGTCGATTACCTTGCACTTCTTGAACTAACCTACCTTGAAAAAAAAAACACAAACAAACATGTTTCTTACTGCTAGACTCTTACGGTACCGCGTAGAATGATATTTATAGTTTAAAATAACCTGGAAGTGTTAAAAATATACAAACATTCAATATATCAGCCCGTGCAAGAGCTAGCCGAAAATATGTATAAATAAATGCCATCTGCTTAAAGAGGAGGTTATGGGCAACGCCTATGCGTGGCCTAAGTACCTATGTACTTATATCAATATCCGGTGTCGAGTGAGGGAGGTGGTTTCGGGAGCGTTCTAAAGATGCCAAGCCAGCCTTAGTTAACTTTGCCGCCTCCGCGAAGATCTTTACTGCTGCGGTCGACTCCGCTACTTAATGTCAGTAGTCAGTGTCAGTATACACTCAGTGTCAGTATTGTATTTAAATATTCAGAACGCAGACCATATTATTTTCAATTCAATACTTAACACTAAAAGCGACTCGCTGACATGGCCGTTTCACATTAAACGGCCATGTGCCCACGGCAGCCGCACCAGTTTTTTTTTATACATTTTGTAAACGATCACACGATCGTGTTTTAAAATGTAGGATGAATTTCTGACGGCTTCAATTATTCTCGAGCCGCGGTGCAATACATTTTATTTATACTACTTATGTATACTAGGACACTCAGGTAAAACGAATCATATTACAGTTACATCTAAACTAATATTATAAAGAGGAAACATTTGTGTGTATGTTTGTAATGTTTTCACACAAAAACTAGTGGACCGATTGCGATGAAACTTGGTATGTAGATAGCTGGAGACCTGGATTAACGCATAGGCTACTTTTTATCCCGATATTCCCAAGGGGTCGGGACTTACGCGGGTAAAACCGCGAGGCGCTGCTAGTTAGAAATAATTCATTACACAAATTGACTGATCAATCAGTTTACAATTTATTTATAGAAATAATTCAACAATAACGTCCACTCTTCGCTATAGGTTAGTAGTATTACATTGTAATGTCAATTTATTTAAAACAGAACGTTTTTTATCAGACTGTGTCGTCGTTGTTCGTTTGTCTAATATGGAAACTACGAATTCAAAAAATATTACGTCAACCGCAAATGAATTAAGTTATCGCCTCCTGTTTGTGTTGTTCTTTAGATTTGTATTTGGCCACTATTACAAACTTAGCAATTCAATAGTGATTAGCGTATTTGCCAGATTTTACTGTGTAATCATAACTATTACAAGTACCGTTTTATATTATTTTTGTGTTAGGATGAGCCCTACAGCCGCATTTACTTATTGTTTAACAATAGTTTTAGAGACAAGTATGAATAGAATAATATCATTCGTCGAAGACGATGATTTGATGAAATACCTTTCAAAATATAATCAAAATAGTTATGTCACTCATATTTTTGCCGTTTTAACAATCTCCCAAGAAATAATTGCTGTCACCGTTGCAACGCAAGAACAACGTATAACAACTTGCTTAATAATATTATTCATGGTTATTTCACTTCTTGTCGGTCGTCTTACGTCTCTATATATTATTTACGAATTTCGAAATAAAGTAAACTCTCTGAGGAAGTCCTTAGCTGATATGGAAAATGAACATCCTTCCGAAGACTTCAAAATTGCATACCTCGACGATTTCACCGACAGTTTTGTAACTTTGCACAATGACTTATTTGTTTTAGTCAAAGTGCTAAGAGTAAAGGTGTGGTCATTTAATATTATTTCATCAATTACTTTATAGTTATTTTATATATAGATTCCATGATGTACTCCCTCGACTAAGCAGTTTATCGAGAGCTATTTAAAATACACAATATGTGTTGTGTTGGAGAGGAGATATAACATAATCTACTAAAAGCTGAGGCTGTTGCTCTCGAGTTCTGCTGCTGCAATAAGTATCTGAGTGTTTTCGTTTTCACGACATTTAATACATATTGCAATGTACAGCTTTAGCAAACCATCGTCGAATATATTTGCTTTCTGGCATACACAAGTGGAATGTGGTTAAAGCTGGCCAAGGCTGGATTGTGTCATATTCTATTCAGATGATATGTCTGGCAGAATATCTTTAGATAAGGAAAACGAGCAAGCCACAACTAGAATATACACACGCATCACAATAATACTGGAGCTTCTGAAGACTTAGAACCATGGCATTTATTAGTCGCTAAGGTCCCTTGATCCTTCGGTCATATGGTTGTAAAAAATCATATGTGATTTTCTTTAGTTCTGATGTCACATGGCCGTCTAATGATGTAGGTAGAAACATTTACAAGTGTCATGTCTGATCATGTCTGATCTTCCCTGGTAACTTGTGTCTTTAGACGTTCACACATATGTATTTATATTTTTTTCAGACAATCTTCGGGTTTTTCTTTGATTTTTTAAGGATATGTTTAATAGTGTATAGTTATCTCAACATTGAAGATGAGAAGGTAGGTATTTATCAAGTACAACAGATAAATAATCAATATAGAAAGAAAATAAATCACGAAGATTTAAATGCACCTTTTATTACAGACATACGTGATTGTTCAGTGGGGTTTGCAAGGTGGAACTTTTGTTCTAGTGTTATGCATGCCATTGATTGTGATGGAGGTAGTTTTTAATGATTTAGATGAAATGAAGATGATACTATCAAGTGAGCTGTTACATTACAAAGGTACCGTAACTTTAAACTTGCGTTAATAATCTTTTGAATGAGAATACCTAATTGTAACATAGGAGGAACATGTCTTGAAAGGAACACACGTTCTGAACGGGACACTGATCCATAGAGAATGACATAATTGAAGAATGGGTCCTTATTCTGTTCTGTTTTTAGCATTATTAACTAGCTTTTGCTGGCGGCCTTGCTCGCATAAAATGTATTTTCCTAAACCTTGGCAACAGCAGTTTATTTCTGGATGAATGGCCAATGGCCAATGACCTTTTCCGTACCCTTGTACTATGTAAAATGAACGTAAAAATTCATGGTAATTAAGATAAGGCTACTTAATGTGTTTACTATGAGCAAATAGGACCACATATCATAAGCTTCTAAAACTTCTATGAAAGAGCTCCTAATTCTAAATTATAAATAAATATTTTTGATACAGACAAAAACCTCGGCCTCGCCCTGCACGGTGCTATGGATTTCCTCGACGCTATTGAATACACAATGTGGCAAGAATACCCCATGGATATAAATTCAGTTTTAGGATTCCTCAATTTGCTATCGTCGTATGTTATCGTTATATTACAATTTGTATTTTAAATTATAATTATATCACTGAACGCAAGCTTTAATAGTAATTACCTTGATCTACTTTTGTGTATATTATGTGGTATTGTTATCAATCGTTTACTTACGAATTGTGTGTGTGTGTCTGTGACTAAACGCTATTAAATACTTATTTATATATATATAAGTGCATTACCTTTTTTTTCATCCTTTTTGTATTAATAAATAATAGGACCATAAACTCAATAAAAATATGGTTCATAATAACAAAATGCTAATTTGACGGATATGATATATGATTCATTATTCATTCATTATTAAATTCAACTCTCGCATTAGAAATTACTCCTGTGTCGCGGGGGAATTTACAAACATACAAACAACTTACACAAAGAACACCCAGACTAGGGTGGGAATCGAACCCACGACCTCTGGCTCAGCCAGTCAAGGATGTAGTATGATGATGTATGGCCACTATGAGGAAAGGAATGACATATTTAAAATCATGCGATGTCCTTAGTTCACAACCGATGTAGCAACAAACTATTATATAATGATGTTACGGTTACTTATCAAAGACAACAGTCATCAGTCCCAAAAGGAAGGATAAGCAAATTGTTAATAATTCATTTATTGGATTGTCTCCTGTGTTGACCAGTATTATACGAGGCCACCTTCCTTTGTGTTTGATTCATAAACTTACTTGAAGTGTTACAGTTATTTTATACCGATTTCCAGTTGTAATTACTATTTATTGTAATTAATAGACGATGGATAAAGTTAAAAAACCATTTTATAGGTATTGCCTTGTCCTTAAGTGTAAAAACACTATAAGAAGTACACCCAATACAGTATTTTTTCTGGTACAAATAATAATGTAAAATACGAAAACACTGGTGTACATTAATGAGAAGAGATGAAGTATCTTCAATATCGTGTTTATATTGTGTGAAGATCACTTTAATGTAAGCATATTACAATTTAATTGCTAGTATAGTGTGAATTAGTCAGCAGTGATTTATGTTTGTTTTAAATATCAAGCAGAAGGCAACTTGCTTGTCTACTTAAACTAGGTAACAAAAGTCCAATAAAACTTCATGAATATAATATATCTTACCTATCCTTTAGATTATAATTTGATTGCGGCTTTCATTCTTTTAACCTCAGCGGACGTAACATCTGGATTTGATGCAAAATATATAGTCCTCATGAATGCACCTATTTTCGATAGATTGTCCGATTGTGCTTTGACAAAAGTACATTCAGTCATTGTCCTAGATGATTTGTAATATGACTAGAATGCTTAATCTGCACTAGCTAAGAGCAAAAACCACAGGAACACCTATCTTTCTCCGTAACACTACGAATATAGGCGCCGATAAATAACAGAACGTGGAATGTCATGTCATGGTGAAGCGTTTTGCAAAGTTGAATTTGGCGCCCTTATTTTGCATATTTTAATTAATATTTTTTGCAATTAAACACGAACTAAATAAGAAAATAATTGTTTAGGCATAATATCTGGACAATAAAGATTCAAGGGAAAATTAAACAAGTAAATTTAAACAACATGCATATTCCCTATTTTGATCTTAGTTGTTTTGATTTGATTACTCTACTATGTAATGTGTGTAAATTGCTGTCTGTATATTCAATAGTACGCCATCAACTAGTATGTTTTTATTAATATTTCTGTAATTATTTCCATCTAAAGGTTGTCTGCGCCCAGAAGCGCCCATTGTACTCTAATGTTTTATATAAGATCTGTTCTAACTGTATGTTATTAATGGTGTACAGTAAAGAATATTCTATCTATCGATCTACATAAAGTAATTTTGTTAATAATCAGAAGCTCGTAAAGTACTTAGAACTGAACGATGGCCGATGGAGGACATTATGATGTTTTTAATATCTCTAATACTGTACAATAAAGGGGACTTAGATAAGTGTAGTATAAAGGTGACCGCTCTTTATCAGAACATTTATAACTCACTTGTATATTAAAGGTAGCGTTAATTTACGCCGTGAGCTAAATCTTTCTTTATCAGATGTATAATATGTATAAAATAATAACGTGATAGCTGACCAGGAAATCAGAGTGGACGAGAAGGAACACAAGAGGGTTCAATCTACAAACACTCAAACTCAAAGTGAGAAAACAAATCTTTAATTATGTCAAATGTTTTTTTTTCGACTTTTCTCTCACAAAATGTTTCTTGACTCGAATTTCTTAGGACTTTGTGTGTTGGTATGATTCAGTATCTCAGCAATTCTATGACAATTGGATTGGACAACATGAACATCATTTCATCTCCGTCAATGCTGTTACAAACTAAAAAGCCAAAACCTTGGTTATGTAACTGGGCTACCTCGGTGTAACATCGAAGCTTTTTTATTTCCTACAGTTGTCTAGGACAAGATCAAAAACACCATCCTATCTATAAAATCAAAACCGTGTGGTGACATTAAGTAGCGTGATGTCGTGTTGTGACTATATAAAACTCCGGACAGAACTTCGAAAGATACCTATATAACCTTCTCTTCCGAATCATTTGCGACCCATATCAATCCTTCATTTCCTATTTTTTTCCTGCCGATCCAAAGTACTTGACGCCTTTGCTCACAAACAGCTCTCCAATTTTATACATTACAATAATATCCTCAGCCCATATTAACCGCGATTCAGACCTAGACATGGCACAGTTACTGCTATGCACAAAACGACTAGCGATGTTAAGAGTGGTGTGGAGGATGAAAAACTAACCGTTTTAGTCCTAATTGATTTCTCAAATGCGTTCAATAAAGTAAACTACGACATCCTAGTATCTATCCACTCATTATATGGAAGAGATCGCCGTGAGCGATAAGACCGCCGATTGATATGCCTGAATGTTTGTATTGTTTTTTTGATTGTATCTAACATTAAAGGTGTACAATAAAGAGATAAATAAATAAATTAATAAATATATGGTCTCCCTCAAAGCACTGAAAAGGTTTTCTATTATCTCCATCTTATCCTCATGGACCGCCAGGAAATAATGATAGGTAATCTCCAAATGGTAAGTAAATTGTACAATACTGTACTTGTAATAAACACATATTGGTTTACAACGGATCTATTTTACCCATTAACTCATATGTCAAAGGCCTCGGCCTATATATTTCAAATTCAATATCCTTATTTCATAAATTAATTAACTAATTGATCTATAATTTTGTAGTATAGGATGCTTTACTTCTACTCAGACCTGGCAACCACATCAGTCAGAAAGTCACCAGAACCTTGCGATCAGTCTATCGAATTAAGAAACTTCTCCGAACCAGCACTAAGTTAAAGCTTGGATCGAATATGTTCATGTATACTATCTCAGCTTGAATGCAGATCTGCTCAATAAACTTGACCGACTTGTCAATAATTGCATTCGGTTCATTTTCAATCTTCGTAAGTACGAACATGTGTCTACATATCGAATCCAAACTGTCAAGGTTACCTATACGTCAGCATCTTTATTCTCTTCTTCAGAGCCCTGCAGCCCTCACTTCTCTCACTTCAGAGCTTCAATTTTAAGGTTAACTGATAGATAATGGTTGGAGACATGAAGTCCGCCTTGTACAATGTAAAATGCAAGAAGTGTTAAGTAAATCATAAATTTGGGATGACAATAATATAATTTTTGTGTATTCAATTCAATTCAATTCAAAAAAATCTTTATTTCATAAAATTGACCATCAATTATTCGAAATCGTCGATTTAATAAATAATTATTATAATTAAAAATTATAGATCAACACACACAGAGTCACCGCAACAATAGTTTGCTTCGTCAAATGTAAAATGATTAAAGAAAACAAAATGGATAACATAATATCACATCTGCCTCTTTCGATCTATAACCGCCCGTTTCCAAATGGTTGAGCCTGTAAAGTTTCAATAGACTGTGACCACGATTAATGCAATTCATTACAAACATCATAATATCATTAACAATAGATAAAACCATAAGATTAGGCCACAATATTTACCTTGTTAAATACTGTTCATTCAATTAATACTTTAAGTTTTTAACTTCTATTTTATGTATATGCCTATAAAAATATGAGTGCCTGAGGAATTCAGTATAAAGAGAAATACAGCAAATTGATTTCTTTTGCTGTAGGAGACTATTGACTTTCTCGCTATTATATAATTATCCAATGGCTTAGAAATATGGAAATAGCTACTGAAATTGACAAGTCCTCGGGCAAAATGATCGTAAACGGTATTCGGACAGCCATTTTTGATTGGAAATGTTTATGGTACTGATATCGAAATATTTATGATACTCATAGCATTGTGTTATTGTTGCTGATATTATTTAGTGAACAAACCAAACAAAATGAAAGCTACATTATCCATAAGTAACATAGAGTACATAGACTACTTTTATCCCGATATCACCACGGGATCGGAATTTACGCTGTTGAATTATTAATAGCCTGTAGTTCATGCGGACAAAGTAGTGGGTCACGGGGAAGAAGCTGTTGCACATAAACAAATATAGTAACTGCATAGTAAGGGAGCCCATTATGGGATTTTTTGGATTTACTCCTGCGCGGCAGATTATTATATGGGGGGTTAATTACATGCTTGAGCGTGACGCAAGGCAGTGGGTGGCTTACAAAATTGCAAAAAAATTTCGGTCATTTGACATTGTCGAGCGCGTCAGATTAAGATACGGTGGGTTAATTACATGCTGACAAGTGTACATTTTGATAATCTGACGATTTGAGCGTGACGCAAAGCAGTGGGTGGGTTTACAAACTTGCAAAATAATCGTCGATTGTTTTTTTTATTTTGAAGGAAATAATTTAAGGATAACAGAAAACATATAATCTGCCTATTTCCACAAGCCGAAGTTACAAAAATCATAAAAAAAAGTTTAGTGCATGCAGCTGCAGTGAAGCATGTATCTCCTACTCCACGTCTCTCTTTCCTTTTTACATTCTCTCTACCTCTCACTCTTTCATATACCATCCCCACACTATCCTCTGTCATTTTGTTTATGTTCTTTGTGAAAGTTACTGGAGAACGTAAGGGCGCTTGCGTGCAAACCGATTTCGATTATTTACTTACCTCATCTTGTTAAGCGCAACTACGAGATAGTGTTGTTTGTGGATGATAATTTACTCTTATTTAGACTAAAACGTATGAGCACAAACTTTGAAGATGTAAATGATGCTATTTCGATAGTAGTTTGTTGGTTTAACGTTAACAACTTACTTTTTAATGGAGAAAAGACTAAATATATCCAATTCACTACTCCAAACGTTAAACAGGTGAAAAACACTATAATGGTTAAATAAGACGAATTGAAACTAGTTAAAACCACGAAATTATTATTAATTAAAATAAATAAATATTATCGAATAGACTCAGCTCAACAGCATACGCAGTTAGAAAAATTCGTGAACTGACTGATATTGAAACAGTCAGATTAGTCTATTTTAGTTATTTTCATAGTATATTGTCGCATAAAACTATATTCGTGCTGCAGAAGAAGACTATCCGAGCAATTTATATAACTCAGGTAGTTGTGATTCACTAGGGCAGAAATATAAAGAAATAAACATCCTGACTGTGGCTTATTTATGAAAACCTACTTTACCTTCATAAAAACACAGATCAGTTCTGTAAAAAAAGCGGTATACATTCTTTCACACACGTAAAAAACTTGTACCTGCTACTATACGACTATTATTATTTTTATGCCCGCGATTTTATACGCTTAATATATTGATTTATATAAATAATTCCCTTTGGAATATGTTTTTCAAGAAATTTGGAATTTAAATGGTATTCGTAAATTAACAAAATAGTTTTTAGCTTAGAATCATTCCTTAGCTGACTTCTCTTACTCATAAACTACCTCCCTGCCAAGTTTTATTTTCATAGGTCAAGTAGTTATCCAGATTTCGTGATTAGTCAGTAGATGAGTGAGTAACTGAGTGAGTAACTGAGTGAGTATCTTTTGGCTTTTATACATGTATATAAATAGTTAAGTCTATTTGTATTTGCATGTCATTTTCCGTGCACATTTGACACATTTAATGATAAAAATACATGTTTTTCTTTTTCAAATCGTCAGATTAAGAGAATCCCTCCAAATAACCGTCAGATTATTGGTCAGCTTATCTAGGACATTAAGCTGAACCATCTGTATGAAAATCTGACGCGCTCGACTTGGTCAAAACGGCGATTTTTTTTGCATTTTCAAAAACCCGCTGCGAGTGTGCGTCGCTTCCGAATCGTCAGATTATTGAATGGGGGTTTCTTTCGGGTGTACTTAAAATCCCTTCTTAATTATAATTAATATCTGACGCGCTCGAATATTTTTTTTTACCATTTTCTACCCTTCCATACGGCCACCCCCACCATGCAAATGGGTAGATTAACCTACCCCCATTATCAGAGACATGTGGGTTTCTACACTATTAATATCTGACACGCTAGAGTAAGTCCATTTTACAATTTTTTTTTACATCTTTGAAAGCCTGTAGAAGATCCCCCCACTAATGAAACGGATACATCGCCTGAACTCTTTTTCTTTCTACCATCTAATCTTCAAAATCCAATAGGTCCCAACGACGCTGGAGTAAATACACATTTAGCATCGTGGGCTCCCCTTCTAGCAGTAATGATAAAACTTTACCAGCGACAACAAACAATACCTTAATTTGTTATATCTGTAAGCCGTTTTTTTATTTATGTATTTATTCTGAAACATGGCTCTCCCACTAACAAATATTCTGAATAGTGAATGCCGTGAGTTTGTGGTTGACCTACGGGAATATTTTAAGCGCGAGAACTAAAATGGCGGACCACTGTTGCTGACGCTTGTGGCATTGGTAGAGCTACAGTCGTTCGCATCAGTAAAGAAAAATATGGAGAAAGATCAAGCGAGGTCGTAGAGGAAGATGCTGACAGGAAAGTATCAACGCCAAATAAAAAAAAGAAAAAAGCTTCCCCAGTCATGGATATCGACAATTTCGACGCCGCTGCCATTCGTTATCGTATTTATGCATGTTATACCCGTGGTCAATTTCTAACCCTTAAAAAACTGAGTGCGTCTCTCAAAGACGCAGATTTGTTCAAAGAAAGCTTGCCAAGTCTGTCTAAAGTACTGAAAAAGATAGGATTTGGAAATAAAAAGAGTAATAAACGTAAAATTGTAATGGAGAGAACAGATATTGATCTTGCCCGTATTGACTTTTTGCGGAACATTAAAGAGATTACTGACTGGGACAAGATAGTTTTTCTCGATGAGACGTGGCTGAGTGCAAACCACAAACTCTCCAAGTCATGTACATCTGTCCACATCTGTGACAAAGTCGAATCCACCATGAAGGTTCCTGAAGGCAAGGGGCAAAGATTAATAAATAATTGTACATGCTGGAACATCAGCCGGTTTTGTACCAAATTGTCTTTTGGTATTACGAAGAAATGAATTTCGAAAAATTTATAGAGTGGTTTCTAGCCCTTTTAAATAACATAAAAGAACCACATACAACCATAATGGACTACGCAAAAAGATAAAGCTCCAACAACTAATAATCGCAAAAATTAAATTGTTTCATAGCTGCAAAACAAAGGAGTGGAGCCCAATGAGTCACTGCTAAAAAAAAAAATTGTCCCGATTGGTGAATATTCACAAACCTCTCACTTCTGTATACATTTTGGATGAGATTGCAAAAGAAATGGCACATACAGTTATCCGATTACCACCATACCATTACCAATATAATGCGATCGAATTGATTTGGGCTCAAGTCAAAGGTTTGTGTCTTAATGCTACTCTAATTTTTTTTTTTTTAATTTAATATAAGTAATTTCGATGTAGATGTAGCAAAAATTCATTAAGGCTAGTCTCTAAACTACTGAAGCGTTGATCTATATACAAGTACACAGAGTCTCACACTCTGTATTTTCTGAGTCAACACCCTCACAATTATAAATTCAGCCACTTCTCCTACATATATTACTTCCATTCTCCAGTATATCTGCTCCAATTATAGTCGAAATCTCCGGTCTTCAAATAATATTCTCCTAGTATGTTCCAGTCATTCTTCAACATATGTGTCAGTTCTTTTTTCATTATTCAGTCTCTCCTCCTCTGGAACGCCCTGCTGCAGGAAATCAGGATGGCACCTAGTCACCTATCGTTTAAAGCAAAGGTCATTCATAAATTGGATGAGTTCTCAGAATAGTAGAAATGTATAGGTAATTTTGTATTCATAATATATATAATTATATTGAAATATTCTTGTATGTATGTATCTATGTATATATATATATATTTATTTACGTGCCGTTTCTTTCATTATTTCTTCTCTTATTTGACTTAACTTGAAATTTTTAATGCACCTACTTCATTAATTTCTACATCACTCTAAGGTAGGCTGGCAGAGAATGCCTTTGGCATTAAGTCTGCGCCTGTACATATGGTGCATAAAGTTTTAAATAAATAAATCGATAATATTAGGTAGATTTTCTTAATTCTCACTGATAATATAAAATGAAAATAAAATAACCATCTTAACAGTGCTTTGTAAAGCCTTAGATTATCTTGAATATTTTTAACAAACTTCCTTTTTTGAATAAAAATTCTTAAACAAACTTTTTTCAATGCCGCATACGCTCTAAACACAGGAACACAATAGAAATGTATAATGTAACTGACAACCTACACTTGTCTCAGGACTTGCTTTTAGTGATGCTTTTGATACTGTTTGACGCACTCAAACCTATTATCAACCTGTGTCCAACCGCTATAAAATGGGTTTGCGGATAGAAAGAAAGAACTTTGAGCCTATTCGCATATAAAAAATATTATTCGTCCTAAAGTTCTACAGAGGGTGTACCACAGGGTATAGTTTTATCTCTCTTGCTATATTTTTTATAAATTATGTATGCGATCCCGTGTTTTTGTGTGTGACCATTTCTGACTGGGTGGTTCAGTAATTTTGCTGCGGTACTTGCGATACCAGTGTATGGCTAACAACTTACTCTTGCCAGACCGTTGGTGGATATCTGCGAATGGATAAATTTTTTTTTTTTGATTTTACTATACAGGTAGACCATACAGTTAAGTTCCCACTAGAGTACCCTTCTTAGAGAGTGGTTCTTGGACTTCAGAGCCCTTGGATGTCCATGGTGTGAGTGCTGGGGTCCATGTAAAAATATAAAGTAGATTACTACCGGTGATCGATCTAAAACTATCATTTATCCCTAAATCAGCAGTAATTAGATTAATTACCTATTTAGAGTTTAAACGAGGTTAAATAAATAGCGACATGGGTAAGTAAATCTGCTACCAGTTTATTTATTTGAAATAACAAACAGTTACACATTACATAATTCAGGGTTACATGAACAAAAGTGCACTCACACTGTGATCCACAGAATACATACTGAACTTGTCAGATGTGTAACTCAGGACTTAATCGCTATAATATTTATAAAGTACAATACCTACATATTGAACTAACAATATTTTAAATTGTAACCTTTATTCTTTTGATCCTCTTGGATCATTAGTTATTCCACTAGTGAACCAGAAACTCGTACAGGACTTATGTTGCATATTTAAATTAGGTTTGTTAATGTAACTGTAATTTTAAGTTTATGTATGTATTCCAACCGGTCTTCCTGGAAGTCATTGAGGGAGACCTATGTCCTGCAGTGGACCTTATATGGCTGACATGATGATGATGATGTATGTATGTATATTTAAATAACCTATCGCACCTTTGTAAGTCCAATATTGCGACAGTGCATGGATACCACAATGTTTATGTCTGAGACACTCATGTCGTTCAATGTCATTCAAGATTACATGATTATAATACATAATTACCATTTCTATATATTAATACGTGAACAGATTTTTTTGTATGTAGGTATTTAAGCAAATTTCGTGCACAAAGGAGTGTGAAATTTGGAATACTTAAATTTACATGAAAAGCAATGAAAGTGAAGAAAATGTTTAAACAATATGTGTTACAGGCTACAGGATCCGATAAAAAGGTAAAATTCCTAGGTAAAGGTTCAATACATATGATGATCTGTCATGATACGGAAAGCATATACAAGGACAGTTCAACTAATACTGAAAATGGATAGTTTGATTTAGGCAACAAACAGGTCAGTGAAATAAAACAAAACAATATAAAATAATGAATTATGGTCGAACTTCGAGCACCACGCGATCTTCAGTATAAACGAATCATCTACACCTTCTAACTATCTTATTGGTACATATTTTAATATAAATTTAAATATCCAAATCCTTCAGTATGTCGAGAGCTCAGAATCAAGAAACTATAGTCAAGGTCTGCAACTCAAATTTCGGTTAAATTGCTCATAGCATCGAAAACATCCTTGATCTATAGCAGATGACTTGGGTGTGTTAGTGCAGGTGATAGATTTAATAGCGTCCCATAGCTTTTTACTGTTGCGTTCCGATTTTTTATTTTGCGACCTTTCGTGTTCTCGCTTAAGTTTTGTCAATATTTCGTTACAAAATATTCTATAACGTTTACAAGTTATTTGCAATGTTTCATTAGTAGGGTATTTTTTACATTTGAGATATAACATTTCTTTGAGTTTATGTAGACTTGGATCCTTTAGTTTATTTCGCCGTTTTTGCTCAAAGTGTCCAATATTGTAAACATTCTGCGTTGGTAAAGTGTGTAAAGGTTACTTGAAGTTCGGTAGATGGCGGTGATCATACCTCTGTGCATCGCGGTATGGTTTCGTTACGGCGATACACATATAATTCAATGTAATTATTTGATTTTAAGCAGCATTAGGCTAGCTATATTGTACGAATACAATAAATACTTTGTCTGTTGATTTGAGTATTATTGTATCCTCACCCCGATAGACCTAGAATTTCGTTCATGGTCCTTAGAGTCGGTTAAGTGAGTGAAGGTGTTTTCAGTCGGTATTCTTCGGGGGTGGTGGAGATTACCACCCGCTTGTTAGGTTTACTGAGTAGTGGATCGCTACTCAGAGCAAGCCCTCAATAGAGGCGCAACCTAGTGCGTGTGGGCACTAGCGGTGACGTCCTCAAGAGGAGCAACCGGCTAAGGAGCTGGAGGTAACGAGCGGAAGGACAAGGAGTGCGGCTGATGTGGAGGTGCGATAGAGGGCGCCACTTGGAGAGTTCTATGTGTTGTCAGTGAGTGCTTTGTGAAGAAACCGTGAGTACATTTAACGATATTAAGTTAGAGCTTTGCGAGTAGTGAATTTAATCAAGATAGAAAAAATAGCAGTGCAGTAAAATTTGAACTTGGAGTCTTTACAGTGAATTCAAAAATAGACTTAGCTTGTTGATGTGTTGTTGTAATAAACTGGTAGTTTAAGTAGATTCCTTGTCGTTAGCTTAGTAGTTTAGACTTGTAATTAGTTTTAAGCAAAAGTAGTTTAGACGGGGAACCTATGTCCGATTTCGGTCCAATTTATTTACCTTAAACACTTAGAATATTTTTAGAGCTTTTTGTGTAGCACTTAGAAAAATTCTCAACTTTGATTTTGTATCATTGCTTATTTATTACCAAAAGACAGAAAAATTGCAGCAGCATTTAACAAATTTCATTAACTTAGATTTGTATTGCATCGATTTATATTGAAATGGAATCCCTTATTAATTTACAAGATGACATTCAATCGAAAATGTGTAAGGCGAGATCTAACTTTAAAAAAAGTCCTAAGGAAAGGATTACAATTTCATATATAGAAGCGCGTCTGGAAAAGTTAGAAAAGCAGTGGCAATTATTTGATAATACGCATAGTAAAATAGTTTGCGATGCTGAAAAAAAGGAATTACAAAGTTCAACGTACTACAGAGAAAGTATATATGAAGCAGTTGAAGAATTGTATATTCAATATAAATGTGACTTGAAAGAAATGTTGTCCGATCGTAAAGTATTATTTTGAGGGTAGTTGCTCAAAGTATATCAAATTATTTTCGCTCCATATTTAAAACTGTTTTAAAAATACAAATAGTGATTTATTTCATAATATTTTAATGAAGAATAACATATAACAATTTTACCTGCCGGGTTCAGTGTTTTCTATCCATAACATTCCTCTTAGTCAAACCATCATTAATCCCAAATGAACGACATCCACAATTCACTATCCCAGATGAATGTGGACTTCCACAGGCGGATGGCAGAGTTCGAAGCAAAGCTGCAGGAGTCTAGCACACCAACCACCATCTCCAGTCTGGCCGTTGAGTTCTCCAATTTTAAAGATCTCACAACATTGTCCCTAACCAACCTGCAGCGGCAATTGGAGATGATTACAAGAAGCATAGATAGCCTCGAGATGCGTAGCCGTAGAAAAATCCTTCTTCTACATGGAGTCCCTGAAGAGAAGAATGAGGATTCATCTCAGATAGCGGCTGCCGTCGTTAAGGAGCGGTTTAAGATGAGTCACATCACTGTTGATGACATCAAGCGAAGTCAAAGGCTGGGTCGACTCGCAGCTTCAGTAAAACCAAGGCCTCTTCTGCTCAAAATGCGCGATGTCACCACTCGAGACAAGATCTGGTTTAACAAAACCCAACTGAAAGGTACTGGAATCACCGTGTCTGAATTTCTGACAAAGACGCGCCACGATGTCTTCATGGCTGCCAGAGAGAAGTTCGGAGTTAGCAACTGCTGGACTAGAGAGGGCAACGTCTTAGTATTGGGTCCAGATAACAAACAGCATCGTGTGTCGTCATTGCTGGAATTGAACACGCTCGTTGATGGCATCGTTGAATCCAAGAAGCCAGCCGCAACCACAAAGCCAGCTCCATCGAAAACAAAGCGTACTACAGCAACGAAAAAGTGATGTATAATGTTTGAAATACTAAACACATTCCAATGCAGTGCAAGTCCGAGTATTAAACACAACACGATCACTGTTATTGTTTACAGTAGATTATGTACCGTCACTATATATTATTTTCCCGTGTAAACTTTTGTGTCAACTGTCAACTGTCACGTCAATATCAAATGCGTTCCGTTTCGCCTGCACCACTGTAGTAATCGGTAAACTTTTGATAGGTCTCAGACTTATGCTTTACATCTCTTAATTTAAGAACTTTAAGTTATGACACAATTTTGAGTAATACTCGGACTATAATTCCTAACTTACCTACTTTTCTAACTAGTTATTTATATACGCCGTTTTTGTTATGTTACTTTTTATTTTGTTGACATTTGATAGTGCTTAGAACACGCAACCGGCAGATGAAAGACAACGTTTAGTTGCATCACATTATAATTTGTATTATTATTATTTTTTATTTATTTTATTTTACAGAATAATCTGTATATTTATATTTATATTTCATCAGTACCAATATGTCTGACTTAACTCATATCGACAATGAAGACTTTTTGTCGGCAAGCAGTGGTGATGAGAGCGATGCAAGTATTCCCTCTCTGTCTGACTTACTCTCATTTCAATTCTCCGACGTACCTGGGAACTTTAATGTCGTTCACATCAACGCCCAGAGTATACCGGCTCATTTCCCTGATATGCTGGCCACATTTGACTGTGCGAATATCCATGCTATTTGTATTTCTGAGTCATGGTTAAAACCATGCCTCCCTTCAGCATCCTATTCTATTCCCGGTTTTCAACTCATACGAAATGACCGCGCGCAGGGTGGAGGTGGAGGTGTTGCTATTTATCTTAGAACACATATTCCTTTCTCTATTTTGAGTATATCAACACAGCCGCCGCCTCAAAATGCGGGCGAACATTTATTTATTGAAGTTGAACTTCATCACAATAAAATCCTTCTCGGCACTTATTATTGTCCCACATCTCGTATTCCTTTTTTCTCTTCTCTAGACACAATTCTCGAATCATTGATCCCTTCGTACAGTCACACTATCCTTGCAGGAGATTTTAATACATGTCTCCTCAAAAATGACTCTCGTTCCTTCTCGTTCCGTTCCTGTTTAGAGGCTAATAACCTCTCTATTCTGCCTTACAATGCCACTCATCATTTTCCTAACTGTACCCCTTCCCTCCTTGACATTTTCGCTGTCTCTTCCGTAGAACATGTCGAAAAACTTGGCCAATATTCAGCTGATTCTTTCTCCTACCATGATCTCCTATTCTTATCCTATAAAATTCGACCACCAAAAACAAAATCAAAAATCCTACTACAGCGCAATCTTCGTGGCATGGATTTGGTTGACCTTTGTAGGGACGCTGGCAACATAGATTGGAGTCCTTTGTATAATACAAATTGCATAGACAAAAAAATTCAAATATTTACAGAAACCTTGACCGAACTCTATGACATACACGCTCCAATCCGCAAAATAAAAATAAAACATCTTCCTTCACCCTGGCTTACAGCAGAAATTAAAATGTTACTAACTAAAAAAGCAACAGCCAAGACAAAATTTAAACGACGCCCAACTACGGACAACTGGGAGAAGTATATCACATTGCGAAATCACTGCAATAAGGTGTGTAGGAATGCACAACGCCTACATATTCACTCCTCTGTAGAAAATGGAGATCCAGCCAAAGTATGGAGATTTCTTAGATCACTAGGAGTTGGAAAATCTCGACAAGATACAGTCCCTAAAGACCTAAATTTCGACCTACTGAATAGCCATTTCTCTGCTTCGTCCAACCTTGATAGGACTATTAAAGAAAACACACTAAAATATCTTTCCTCTCTTCCAGCTCCTGACTATCCAGCTTTCGTCTTTAGCCAATTCTCCGATTGTGATGTTAAGAAGAGTATAGTGTCTATAAATTCCCGCGCAACTGGAAGTGATAATATTAGTCGCGACATGATCCTGCCAATCCTGGACGAAATTATTCCTGTTCTTACTCACCTATTTAATTCTTCCATATCAAGTGGGAAATTTCCCGTGGCATGGAAAGAAGCGCAAGTCATTCCTTTACCAAAAAAATCTAATCCTACCAGCTTCTCTGACTATCGTCCTATATCCATCTTACCCTTCCTCTCCAAAGCTCTTGAACGCCTGGTGTACAACCAAGTAAACTCTTTCCTCTGTAAAAACACCCTCTTAAATCCCCTTCAATCTGGTTTTCGTCCCGGTCATAGTACCACAACGGCATTGGCTCATGTCACGGATGATATTAGGTCGGGAATGGAAAATGGCAAATTGACGGTGTTAGCTCTACTGGATTTCAGTAACGCCTTCAACACCGTTGATTTTGATCTGCTGCTTGGGACAATTTGCTCTCTTAACATATCTCCAACGGCGATTGACTGGTTTCGTAACTATCTGTTTGGTCGCCGACAGCGCATCCGCATTGAAGACACCTTCTCTGCATGGTGCACTACATCTGCTGGCGTACCACAGGGTGGCGTTCTATCTCCCTTGCTCTTTGCAGTTTTTATAAACTCTATTTCCAATAAACTTTCTTCTTCTTACCACCTTTATGCTGATGATTTGCAAATTTATACTCAAGCCTCTCCAGAAGAATTGTCAACGGCTATAGGCATTATAAACATAGACCTAGAACAGATCTGTGTTTGGAGTAAGCAGCACGGCTTAAAAATGAATCCTGTGAAAACACAAGTGATTGTTGTTGGTTCTTCTAGGATGAGAACAAAAATAGATTGGTTAAGTCAACCCCAGATTTGCTGCGATGGTGCCCTTATTCCCTTTCAAAATACAGTAAAGAACCTTGGGATATACATTGACAAAGACCTATCCTGGAGTCCACAATTACAAGAGGTTAGTAGGAAACTTTTTGCATCTGCAGGGTCCCTCAGAAGACTGCGTAACCTTCTTCCGGTTGCCACTAAGATTGCGCTCGCAGAATCACTCCTTCTTCCTATCCTTGATTATGCAGATGCCAGCTATCTAGATCTCACCGAGGACCAACTTGAAAAACTTGAGCGACTTCAAAATTTCTGCATCAGGTTCATCTTTGGATTACGCAAATATGACCACGTCTCTGAATATCGGATTAAGCTCAAGTGGTTACCCATACGCCTTCGCCGGAATACTCATATCCTTTCACTACTGTACAATATTCTGTTCAATCCTAGCGCTCCTCACTATCTCAAAAAACGTTTCGAATTTTTGCATAATACGCATTCAAGGTTTCTGAGGTCGTCTGAGAATCTTAGGTTAAAAATGCCGACACATACCACAAAGTTTATGGACAAATCTTTCACAGTAAAGGCTGTCCGTCTGTGGAATGAACTGCCACTAGCCATCAGACGTGCACAAACATTAACAAATTTTAAAAAACAAGTGAAAGATCACTATATCTCTCTATGAATTGTGACATACTTGGTACTATTATGTAATTATTATGTACGTATTTGTTATACATTGTTCATGTGTGTTTATGATATGTCTAAGCATATATGTATATATGTGTGTGTATGTATATATTTGTGTACCAATCATCATACCCATCTACAAACCATTAATATTTATAGTTAGTAGTATATGTAATTAGTACTTATATATTATTTATAAATTGCTACATAGGCTCCATGTACACTGCAGCCCTCTTTTCATGTTTATTATTCTTTCCATCCAATGGTTGCCTGGAAGAGATCGCAAACTGCGATAAGGTCGCCAATTGTACATAGTATTAGCTAGTAAGTATTTAGTTATAAGAAAATATTGTAATCTGCTCTGTGTACAATAAAGAGTACATCTATCTATCTATCTAAAGTATCTGTTAGTAACCAAAATATAGGTCCTAGTAAGGAAGTAGCTAAAATAAAATTGCCTCAGGTTAAAATACCTATATTTTCCGGAAAGTATAACGAATGGCAAACTTTTAGAGACTTATTTATGGGGTTGGTTCACAATAATCAGAACTTAGATGACGCACAAAAATTGTACTATTTGAAAGGGCACTTATCAGGGGAAGCTCAGCAGCTACTTAGTAATATTAATGTTACAGCGGATAATTATATAAGTAGTTGGACTAAATTAGAAGCAATGTACAACAATAAACGATTTTTGGCCAATGGGGTTTTAAACCGGTTATTGAACCAAAAAAGCATCACGGTTGAATCAGCGGCTGAAATTAAAAGAATTATTTGTACAACAACCGATTGTTTGCAATCTATCAAAAACATGGGTATCGATATTGCTTCTTGGGACATAATAATAATTCACCTTTTAAGTGCCAAGTTGGACAAAGAGACTAGAAAGGCATGGGAGCTGCATATAGCATCATTACCTGGCGACGATTTACCAAAATTTTGTGAGTTCACAGAATTTTTAACAGGTCGTTTTCGTGGTCTCGAGAATTTAAATATAAAATCGAACCCGTCTAAAGATTTTAAATCATTTCACGTTGTAGAAAAACATACTAAAGAAGTTACATGTATTTATTGTTCTGCTCCACATAAACTCGCCATATGTAAAAAATTCACAAAAGAAAATAATGAAACTCGTCGTAATTTCGCACAGGAAAAAGGATTATGTTTTGTTTGCTTAGGAACTAACCATTTAGCTAAGTACTGTAAAAACACCCTCAAATGTCACGTGTGTCGTAGACGCCACCATACTTTGCTCCGCCCTAGTGGTGGTTCTGGGTCTATAGGTGAGGATTCCGGAACAGTTCTCCAAAGTGAGATGCCAACATCTACTGAAGTAGCAAAGAATAGTTCAGTAGGTAAGGGCAAGGCTGCTATACAGGCGGAGGGGTCTAGTAAGCAAATAGTGACATGTCATTCGACAGGAGCCTGTACAAATACAGTGCTAATACCTACGGCTTTGATAGAAGCCGAGTCGAGGCATGGAGCTTACCTAGTAGTTCGTGCTTTAATAGACCAGGGATCCCAAGGATCATTTATAACTGAAGCTGTAACTCAGTATTTAGGTTTAAAGAAATCTTCAGTTAAACATCTGGTGACAGGTGTAGGCGGTAATAAAACGGTTCTTTCCAAATCTACCGTAAGTGTCGTGTTGCGCTCCAGATTAAATCCGGACTTTAGTGTGCAAGTAAAGGCATACGTCTTAAAATCCATCACTTCTCTTCTCCCAGTTGCGAAAGCAACCAGGGTAGAATGGGAACAATTGGGTGATAACGATTTGGCTGATCCTGATTATCACAGACCTAACAAAATTGATTTGTTATTAGGTGCTGAGATATATAGCCAAATCATTAGTGATGGTGTCCAAAGATGCGGATCTCTCTTAGCGCAAGACACAACCTTTGGCTGGATAGTCTCTGGCGTTGTAGACCGAGATGATTCATCCCATTCTTATTCAGGTATAACCGTCATGCACGCTAGCGTCCAAGAAGACGATTATTTCTTACGCAAATTCTGGGAATTGGAAGCTGAGCCTACATTAAACAAACCAATGCTCACTCCAGAGGAAACGGAATGTGAAAGGATATTTTCAGCAACCACAACGCGTGATAGTACTGGACGTTATGTCGTGAGACTTCCTTTTCGCGATGGTATACATAGATCGGAAGAGAGTGGTTCCAGATTGATTGCTGAAAAAAGATTGAAAAATTTAGAATATAGACTGTCAAAGGATACTAAATTAAAAACGGAATACACTAGAGTCATGCACGAATACCTAGAATTGAATCACATGGTAAAGGTAATAAGAAAGGATCAAAATAAAGGGCTATACTTACCTCATCATGCAGTCGTTCGCGAAGACAAACAGACGACCAAAGTTCGCGTAGTTTTTGATGCTTCCTGTAAGGGTAAACATGGTATGTCTTTGAACGATAGCCTCATGGTTGGTCCAACCTTACAAGCCGATCTAAGACACATCGTGATGCGGTGGCGAAGACATCCCATCTGTCTAAGCGCGGATATAATTAAAATGTACAGACAAGTTTTAGTCCACAGAGATGATTCCATTTATCAGCGCATCTCATGGCGGGATGAACCTGAAAAGGAACTAGAAGAATTAGAACTGATTACTGTAACATTTGGTACTGCATCAGCACCATATTTGGCGGTGCGCTGTCTTCATCAGATCGCTTACGATGAGTGTGGTAACGATATAGAAACTAATAAAGTCATCCTTAGCGACTTTTATATGGATGATTTAATGTCAGGTGCTGAAAATATAGAAAAAGCATTAAATATATATACAAAAATTACAAAAAGTCTAGCTAAGGGAGGATTCCTACTTCAAAAATGGATTAGTAATAGTACGGAATTGTTAAAGTAGATTAGGGATAAGGAAGGAACGAAGGAAGGAAAGTTAAAAATACAAATAGATAATCTTGCAAAAATTTTAGGTCTTACCTGGGATCCAAACGCCGATGTCTTCCAGTATTCTGTAGAACTTCCACTTCTAAGAGAACCTATAAGCAAACGCAAAATTATATCGGATATATCACGGCTCTTCGACCCGCTGGGATGGTTGGCACCTAGTATAATTTTAGCAAAAACTCTAATACAGAAGCTTTGGTTATCAGGCATAGGTTGGGATGATGAGGTTCCTAATATTTTATTGGAAGAATGGTTGGCTTACCGAAAAGACTTACCGTCTTTAGCTCATATAAGGATCCCGCGGTGGTATAATACAGATTCCAGTAATGTTCTTGTGGAGCTGCACGGATTTTCGGACGCTTCAAGATTGGCTTATGCTGCGGTAGTGTACGTGAGAGTCGTAGATACCAAGGGTTGCGTCAAGGTGTCGTTGATTGCGTCCAAAACCAAGGTGGCGCCTATAAGACAGGTATCTATCCCACGGCTAGAATTGTGCGGCGCCGTTCTGCTTGCGAAACTAATCGTGGAGATTGCCGAGGTTCTCGAAATTAAACAAGGCAATTTGTATGCATGGACAGACTCTGAAGTGGTTCTTGCCTGGCTGAATGGTCATCCCAATCGATGGAAGACGTTCGTTGCAAACAGGGTCTCTGAGATTTTGACTACCTTGGATACCAAACATTGGTCTCACATTTCCACCAAACAAAATCCAGCGGACTGCGCTTCTCGAGGTGTAGTACCAGGGCAACTGAGTTCAGTTTCTGTATGGTTCAACGGACCAGATTTTTTAAGGGAACCAATAATAGACTATAAGAAACCAAAACATTTAGCGACCAAACTGGAAGAAATTAAAGTACATACCGGCATAGCCGACATTTCCTTCTGGTGCAGGTTTTCGTCACTTCAAAGGTTAGTAAGAGTCCTCGCCTATTGTAGGAGGTTCTTGAACCTAAGGAGCAAGACTACAATTAAGAATAGAACTAGTTTCTTGTCTAGTACAGAACTGAGTGAAGCGATGACAACTTGCATCAGGAAAAGTCAGGTTGATGAGTTTTTCGAGTTGATCGAGGAACTTAAAAAGGGTGGTTGTTTAGGTCCTAAATGGAAAAAATTTAAATCCTTAACTTTATTTTTAGACTCGAATGATATAGTTCGCGTAGGAGGAAGGTTAGAAATGTCGAATCTAGAATATAATCGAAAACATCCTATACTCATACCGAAGGATTCCTTTCTAACAGCTCTTCTTATCTCAGACGCTCACAACAGGACGCTGCATGGTGGCCCTCAAGCAATGATCACTTACCTGAGATCGAGTTACTGGATCACAGGACTCAAGCCGTTGGTCAAATCTCACTACCGAAAGTGTGTGGTGTGTCTTCGATATTCTAAAACGTCACAAGCTCAATTAATGGGACAATTGCCAACTCCACGTGTGACACCCAATAAGGCATTTCTTTGTACTGGGGTTGACTATGCTGGGCCAATAAGTGTAAGAGTATCGAAGGGTCGCGGTAACAAATCTTATAAGGGATATATAGCCTTATTCATTTGTTTATGTACGCGTGCTATCCATTTGGAAGTGGTTAGTGATTTAACTTCAAAGGGATTTTTAGCAGCCTTTAAGAGATTCGTGGCGAGGCGAGGTCGTTGTGCAGAGCTACACAGTGACAACGGTTCAAATTTCGTCGGTGCAGCTCGCGAGTTACAGGAACTGTTTAATGAAGAAAAATCTACCATTCTTCCAGAGATAGCCGAATATCTAGCTAATAATGGTGTTCAGTGGAAGTTTATTCCCCCCCACGCTCCAAACTTTGGAGGATTATGGGAGGCGGGAGTAAAATCCACAAAACACCACTTGAGAAGAGTTATAGGCGATTCAACTCTTACATATGAGGAGTTATCGACCGTCTTGGTGCAAATCGAGGCGTGTTTAAATTCACGGCCTCTTTCTTATACTGAAGAACAAAGCGAATTAACTGTGTTGACACCCGGCCATTTTTTGGTGGGAGAACCGCTTGTTCTTGTACCTGATAGCAATTTTGAGGGGTCAAATGTTAGTAATCTTAGACGTTGGCATCTCACACAGAGAATGGTTCAAGTTTTCTGGCGGCGGTGGTCACAGGAATATTTAACTCAGTTTTTGCAACGCTATCGGTGGGCATTCCAGACTCCGGAACCATCAGTAGGCGACGTGGTATTAGTCAAGGAGGATGACTTGCCTCCTGGCAAGTGGTTGATGGGGTTAATCGAACAAAAACATCCAGGTCCTGACTTAATTACACGAGTAGTTACCCTTCGCGTTAAGAATTCCTTAATAAAAAGACCTGTTTCAAAATTGTGTGTGCTCCCTGCTACTACTTGAGTAGTGAGTTATAGTTTTGATGCCCTAAGTCATTGTAAGCTTGATATATGTATTTAAGATGTAGCTGTTATACCTTACTTATTGTTCATAGATATAAGCAGTTTAGATTTGGGAATTTGTATTTAGAAACAAAATGGTGTTCTTGGTTGTTTTGTTTGACAATTTGTCGATATTCACCATATTGCTATGTAATTTAATCGTTATGATTTGTAACTTGTTTGTTAATGTTCTCTTGTATTTTTTGTTTTGATTTTATAACGCCTTTGCGCCATACAGGCCGACTTATTTCATGGTGGGCGGAGCCTGGATGAAGAACATTCTGCATATTGTCCTTGGTGGGCGGTATGTCCAATATTGTAAACATTCTGCGTTGGTAAAGTGTGTAAAGGTTACTTGAAGTTCGGTAGATGGCGGTGATCATACCTCTGTGCATCGCGGTATGGTTTCGTTACGGCGATACACATATAATTCAATGTAATTATTTGATTTTAAGCAGCATTAGGCTAGCTATATTGTACCAATACAATAAATACTTTGTCTGTTGATTTGAGTATTATTGTATCCTCACCCCGATAGACCTAGAATTTCGTTCACAAAGATAGCCGTGGACAATGTCGACACCCTCTACTTTTAAACATGTAAGTATCTGAAAAGATCTATTTTCAAAATTAATTCATTTATTATTTATATTATAGAAAAGGCAAAACCATGACTGAAATAACTATTTTGATCATATTTTGAAAGATATTTCATTACATCATCATCTTAGGTCACGAATAATATGAGCTAAGTGAGAGATAATTGAATGTTTGCTATTTTTCTTCCAATTCATGAATGAGTGTCTGTTCTTTTTGTATGTCGATTAATAGTAGATGTACAATTTATTCATTTAATTATCGATTTTTACATTTTGTCACTTATTCAACGTCTAGGTACTCAATTTTAAACTTTTAAAATAGTATAGAATAATCTTACACCAACGACGTATTGCTAAAAATAAATACACAAAGTGGATTTCAAATGTCTGGTATAAAGGAAAGCTTATTTGAAAAGTTTAATATAGTTTATGAGTTTTCCTAGTTATAGAATTTATTAACCAACTGCGTAAAACATAAAAAAAACTGGTTGTATGGCCAATGAAAGATTCAAGTGGTACGATTTAGACATACAATTTTTTAATAGCTAATATTATTGATAAGCTACAAGTATTTCATGAGGAATAACACCGCAAATCAAAATACAAACTGCAGTAATACAATAACGTAAGATGTCAACAAAGAGATAAATCCTAGAACAAACTTCATATCCATGGAAAACTTATACCATAAGAAGTACTTGACCGTTTCTATGTAGCCTAGAGCATCATGCACAATAAGACGAAGGGTTTTATCTGTAACAATATATACAAAATAATCAATAATGTAATATTTGAACCTACTCTGTGCTACTTGAACTACTACTGTGTCGGTTCATGAAACACTTTCTTTATCTGATTATCTTAGTCACTGGACGGATTCATGAAGACAAATTCCGCAAAACCTTTGGTGGAAGTCTTTGACCTACAAGGTGATGCAAGGCTATCTGCCTCTGTACCGCCACCATAAAACAGGTTAATGTGATTGATATGTATAAAATTGAAGAACAGTTTCTTTGGTTGTACTGTTTGTTTCTGGCTGGTTTTAATATCAATATATACAAGACATTAAGCATAAGAAAATTAAAAAGTGAAAAACATTTTCCCACCATTTTTCAATTGTTTTTCTGTCCGCCAAAATGAGTGAATCTAACGAAAAAATTTGCTACATTCTAAAGTTTATTACAGAAAAAGGGAAAAATGCGACTCAAGCCGCGAAAAAAAATTAGTGTCAGTAAGAGTAGCACGAAGCTGATTCAAGGGCTTTCAGGCCGGGAATCTTGATGTCAAAGATGCTCGCTCTGGATAAAGTCACTGACATTTTTGAAAAAGTGGAGCTAGATATATACGGCATATTAGTAATTACGACATAGCCGAGGAACTTAGGTTTGATCACAAAATAGTTTTGACCCATTTGAAAAAATCTGGCTATACAAATAAGCTCAATATTTGGGTGCCACACGAACTCACTGAACGAAACCTAATGAATCGTGTACTCTTTTGCGAGTCTCTTTTGAAGCGTAATGAAATTGAACCATTGTTTTAAATATTGATCACCGGTGATGAAAAGTGGATCACCTACGACAAGAACGTGCGAAAAAGATCTTTGTCAAAGGGTAGTCAAGCTCCACAGACTGTAGCGAAACCCGGATTAACACGCAATAAGGTGATGCTTTGTGTATGATGGGATTGGAAGGGCATCGTTCATTATGAGTTTTTATCGCCGGGCAAAACCATCGAATTGGATCTCTACTGCCAACAACTAATGAGACTCAAGCAAGAAAATAAGAAAAAACGGCCGGAAATAATCAACAGAGGAATGGTCTTTCATCATGATAACGCCAGACCACCTTTGGCCATTCATCAAAAATTTAGAGAGCTTGGTTGGGAAATGTTAATGCATCCACCATATAGTTATGATCTTGCACCCTCAGCTTTTCACCTGTTTCGGTCTTTTCAGAATCCTTTGTGTAGTGTTAGGTTAAAATTAAAAGAGGACTGTCAAAACTACTTGTCGCAGTTATTTTTATAAAAAAACCCCGAAATTTCTGCAGCAACGGGGTCACTACCTACAATATGGCAACAAGTTATCTCGCTCGTTTAAAGGTATTAAATTAAATGTAATACTACATAGTAAACTTTGAAAAAAAAAATGTCTTGAATTTGTTTATAAAATAGGTTCAAAGAATCTTTTGCCCTGACTTTATATATAGATTAATAGCGTTTTCTCCTAAATTATAAGCAGTCGAGTTCTTTGACACTAATTCCGAAACTGGACTGATATTTTTGCAACGACAGTGGCACCACACTTAAAAACACGCTACATTATGGACACATTTGTTACAGTACATTGTATAACCTTCCAATAGCTTTTTGTTTGAATTTGTTGGTGTAATATATCAACGTCGGTCGTCTCAACAATTAAAGATGAAATTGAACGCTTAACATAAAGTATGTTAAACACATACATACATAGATAAATGTTGCACGGCATATGTTGTGCGTCTCCTATGTACCACATGTTTTTATTACTTTATTACTTACACTAGCTATTGTCTCCAACGTCATTTACCTTCACAAGTTAATAGCTCATCCACCAAAAGAATCTTAATTTCATCCAAGTCATTAAAAGCCAATTCCATCAGTATCAGTGGTAAACACATGGCAAGCAGATACACAAAAACTTCTATACTCCACAATATAATCTCTTTATCCTAAAATTAAGTATATTATAGTGTTACATAAAATTATAAAAACAAATTGTGGCAAGCAATAGTGTAAACACATTCTCATAACTTACCGCATACTTTACGTTTAGAATTCTGTAAATAATAAAACATATCTTTAAAAAGTCCAAAAAGAAGCCCAATATTGACTGAAAATAAATAAATTATGTATAAACAAGACGAGTCCCAGCAAGAATTGTCTGTTTTAAGTATTCATTCGTCGGCTACTTAATATTTTTGACATTTATAACATCCATTTTTCAGTTTGAAACTTGTATAATTTAAATTAATCTGTAAAGGGCCGTTAAAGGTCAAAATAAATATACATAATATTACTTCCTTTTATTCTTTATCAATATTCTGGATCATAATAATCTCTGAAAATTAAGTTACTGAAAATGAAAACATCTTTAAAGAAACCGACTGTAGATATTCAAAATAATGTGACTGCAATAAAAATATCTACTCGTCACTACATATTATAAAACAAAGTCCCCCACCGCGTCTGTCTGTCTGTCTGTTCGCGATAAACTTAAAAACTACTAAACGGTTAAAATTTTCATGCGGTTTTCACTCATAGACAGAGTGATTCATTAGGAAGGTTTAGGTGTATAATTTGTACCCGTGCGAAGCCGGGGCGGGTTGCTAGTCTTATTTTATATATAGCTCCAGATTCCTAACACACGCCCCAAAAATGAAACCAAAAATTATACACTAATATTAGCATACTCGCACGCTTCACTCGTCACACACGAGAAAACGTTCGCCGCTGAAGTACTTCACGGGCCGCTGTGTTATAATTTTTTTAAATGTTGTTGTTCGATACACATCAATACGATACTTGGTTGGCTTGGTAGCAAAATACAAATTGAAAATAATCAGATCGATTACGGCATTTTTACAGGTAGAAGTAGATGAAGACATTTTTATGTCGTTGCCACCTTGTTATCAAGTGGAAGGCAAAGTTTGTCGTCTTAAGAAACGCTTGTATGGTTTAAAACAAGCTAGTCGTCAATAAATAAAGAAGCTCTATGCTGCTCTCTTGGAAATAGGGTTGAAAATATCAATATGGATGGAAAGAATGAGAATGGAATGAATAGAATCTTTAAGAATAAAAGTGATGTACAGGAATGCAACAACTATCGAGGATTAAAGCTCATGTCTCATAGTATGAAAGTCTGGGAGAAAGTTATTGAAAGAAGAGTAAGAAATGAAAGTGCGATAACACAAATACAATTTGGGTTTATGACAGGGCACGGGTCAACAGATCAAATATTTGCAATACGCCAACAATGCGAGAAGTACAGACACGTGCACTAAAACTTGCATGTGGTGTTTGTTGACTTAGAGAAGGCGTATGATAGGGTACCCCAAAAGGTTTTGTGGTAGGCTTTGAAAAAAAAGATGTGCCTGCTAAGTATATGGAATTGATTCGTGCTATGTACAGAGTCTAGCACTCATGTAAGATCGATGGCTGGAAAAACCGACACCCATTGGTGCATGCTATTCGCAGCCGACATTGTATTGGTCAGTAAAGACGGGTACGAGGTGCAGAGCAGACTGGAGAAATTGCAACATAGACTGGAGAATATTAGCTTGAAAATCAGCAGAACCAAAACTGAATACATCCTATGCAATTTTGGCGGTCTCTCCAGTCCTAAAACCATTTTGCTGGATGGAACAGCAATCCCAATCTGCTTCGACATTAAGTACCTCGGTTCCCTTCTTCAAAGCGATGGCGAAATAGAACGGACTGTGCGGCATCGAATCAATACAGGGTGGATCCAGGAATAATTTGTGATCCCAAGTTTCCTATTAAGTTAATGGAACAGATGTATAAGACTATCATCAGACCTGCCGTCCTATACGGATCTGAAAGTTGGCCCACAAAGAGAACGGACAAGAGACGCCTGCACGTAGCTGAAATGCGAAAGTTGAGATGGGTGTGTGGTGTGACTAGGATGTACAAAGAGATAAATTAATATATTGGACCCCTCCAAGCCTGAAAGTAGCACCAGTGGATGAAAAGCTGAGAAGCAGCAGGTGTACCTCAAGGGTCACACTTAGGGCCTCTTTAATATTTTTATTAATGATATCACTAGTTACCTCAAAAATTCAAAATCTTACCTTTATGCAGATGATCTCAAAATATCTCGTGTAATAGAGTCAATTGAGGATGTAGCTCTCTTACAAAATGATTTAGATAATTTTAATCTTTGGTGCAGCAATAATGGAATGTATCTCAATACAGAGAAATGTCGATCAGAGTACAGACTCGGAGGTAAAACTTTATGTAAAGTCGATAAAATTAAAGATCTGGGAGTTATTTTGGATAGTAAACTTACTTTTGTCCCACATTACGAAAATATTATTAAGAAAGCCTCCAATATGCTAGGTTTTGTCATCAGAAATGGCAAGATATTCCGAAAGCCCCAAACAAAAATCTTACTGTATTATGCGCTGGTGCGCAGTATACTCGAATATTGTACAACTGTATGGAGACCACACTACTCAACTCACGTACGTTGGAGCGCATTCAGAAGCGATTCTTATGGCATTTATCGTATTCAGCTGGTATATTATAGAAGTGCAAAAATTAGATTATTTTAGAATGTCATCTTTAGAAAAACGAAGAACACTCCTAGATCTAGCTTTTGCTTTTAAAATAATTCGTAATCATGTAGACAGTCCTCAATTAATTAAAAGTTTTAATTACAATATACCACAGCGAATGCCACGCAAACCAATATCAATGGTGGTACCTCCACTTCGAAAGACAGTCCTAGGCTATAACTCCCCAGTACCAAGACTATGTAGGGCTCTAAACGACATCTGTGGGACCATAGACATATTTTCAACAAGTTTAAATTCCTTCAAGAGTCTTGTCCACAAATCAGTACCAAACTGACATCAATATCCAATTTAGAAATTAATCGTTAAGTGTATTAATTTTTTATTATTGTCACTGTTGTGTTATTCCATTTTGTAATTATTTTCTTATTTAATAATATATTTTAAGTATTTAATAATGTATTAAATAATTCAATCATCAGAATCATAATTCTAATCACAGTGAATTTATGTATACTGTTAATGTTCATTCAGATACCTCGTTTTTTTTTTGTTTGTTTTCTCCTTTTGTTAGTATACATATATGCAATGTTTAATTCCACTGCACAATTCCACATTTACTTATTTTCAATAAGATAATTCTGATTAAACTAATACTAATATTAATATTAATGCTATTATTTATGTTAGGACTTGTGCTTTCATATTATGATATTCAATGTTCTGTTCTCAATTTTAATTAACTTTATTAAGTTCTCTTTATACTGTGTGCATGCTGTGTTTAACTTTAATTGGTTGTGCAATTGTCCTGGAAGCCTTTCTAGTAATAATGAATGATATTGTATTATTGTAACAACCGTTGATAAACCAAATAAATAAAATAAAATAAATAAATAAGCCATAGGTTATCGTAGTATGGACATGTGATGCACAGGAATATGCAAAATGTGGTGAAAAGAGTTTTATGTATGGATGTTGTACAATAGAACAGGATGACCAAAGAAAAGATGGATGGACTGTCTGAAAGAAGATATGGCTAGAAAGGGTGTAAGCAGTGAAATAACAATAGAGTAGAATGGAAGAATAAAACATATTGCACAAACCCTAAATAAAATTGAGACAAAGGTGGGCAGATGATGGCCTCAGCTATGCAAGAAGTACTCTGTCTTCAACAACTTCAAAATGATAACTGTACAAATGTTTCGAAGTTGCCGGTACCCTTATACTCTAACAATCAAAGTGCTATTTCAGGTTCCGATGCCTATCATGCCCGCAGCAAACACAAAGACGTCAGATACCATTTCGTCAAGGAAAAGGTTGCATCTAGCCAAATACGTATCGAGTATGTATGCACAGAAAAGATGGTAGCTGATGCATTGATCAAAAACCTTCCTCGCTCTAAGCTACGTGCCTTCATCACTACAATGGGTTGCGTTCAAGGCAGGGTATTGAAGTAAACAGAAATAGTATTCGCCTCTAGCCAGCTCACCTGCGATCGTCTCAACACTATTATCTTTTTTGTTGTCTATGTTCTCTTTGTATCCATGTCTCCAATTTTATAACCGTCTAGTAATATTTTGTAATATACGTTTATCATAGTTAAAGCAGGGTAATTATTCTAGTGCTTTATTTATTTACAACATATACAATATTATACACATTCATTCATAAGTATAAAATTGTATGATTGACAACTAGTACCTAATATAATGACGAATAATGTTCGTGAACCATTTTCTTGAAAGTGGTTATTGATTGCTAGTACGACTAGTACTAGCTGGCAAAGCATTCTGTTACAGCACGCAAGGGTTGAATAAGATGTTGTAAATCATAAAGAGGATATGACTATTCCGGCCAGAGCAAATTGGGAGCCACTTGAGCTTTGGCCGAATTCAGAAAAGTGGTCATATTTTCGTAGCCTATATACGAACCTTATACAAAAAATTTACTGTGACCAGGATGAAAGCCAGTTTGAAAACGGTTAAGTAAAGAGTTTTAAGAGAGAAAGTTGCTAAATTGAGAATGAATAAGACGTTCAAAGACTTTGAATACGAACGGTAAAAGAGAAATTAGATGGTAATCCGAAAATGAAGAGGGTTTAACGTTTTCAGCTAGAGGAATAATTTGTGCATCTTTTCATGCAGATGAAAAAACACCACTGGATAAGGAGTGATTTAAAATATTGCATAGGATAGGTTAGATTTCATCAAGGATAGGGACAATCGTATTTCGATTGATACAGTCACTTCCTACTGCGTTTGCCAAAATTGCTAATATGGTCTTCTTAACATCACAAGCGGACAGTTGATCAAGGAAGAAAGGAGGATAGTCAGGGCCTGTGGTAAAAGAAATGTATAAAAGAGTATTAGCTTTCATAGTAGTATTAAAGTCGGACGAAGTAGAGAAATGTGTACTAAGATAATCGATATCAACATTTTTTAGGAATATAGAGTCTCGACGTAACTTTCCGACTCCTATTGTTCTCAGACTCCTATTGTTTCCAGACCTTTGCTGTATCTCCGTTTTCTACAAATGATTGGATATAATGTAATGTACTGTAACTTAGTAATGTTACTCAATAGTATAATGTAATGTTATTTAACTATACTCGTATAGTGTTAAATAAATAATTATTGTATTAGTTTAGGGTTTAGTCGGTAAAAAGTGTAAAGTATCGCCTTATCATTAAATTACCTTTATCCTGAGCATTTTCATTGGCAGAGAAAAGTCATTGGTCAACGCAATATAATTACTGATAAATCTTTTGATGTGAGTAATTTTCAACTGATTTGTAAGATGTTTATCACTTTGTATGATATCCAAGTTTATCTTCAAAACACGAACGCATCTTCGGTATTCGTTTGCTATGCAGAGTAATGGCAGACGACCATAAAGGCATGATGTGTTCACGTAAATGTTTGAAATACATAGACTAATGATACCACTGATGGTTTTAAAGGGTAAAGTAAGAAGTTGCTGTATTAACATTAAAAATGTAAAACCATGTATGACGTAATTGGTTTGATATTTAAAAAAACCCCTTGTCAGATAAACATCTTCGGTGATTAATGATGCTATGATGTTTATATTAGATTCTAAAACAACTGATATAGAATAAAGCATTGCTGGCATTGAGAAATTAACAAAGATGAGGTTATAAATTATAACATTTATAATGACTAATGAGATACAGTAACATCTGATTATCGCGCACATTACGGTGGAATCACTGAATTTCTAATAGTAGCCAAATAACAGCCTAATGAACATGACTATTTGGAACAAAGATTTGGTTTTATTTTCGGTGTTAGTGGTTATTGAATGTAATGAATTCATTATAACTCCCAAAGTAGCTACGATGATGCGGTTAAAACGACTATATAACCAAGAGTAATCGTTCGTTTGAACCGAACATTTCAGTAGTAATCTTTATTTCAATCGAAAATATTTAATTAATTATCTTAAGTAATAACAATCTTGAAGTATTAATTTATTGATTAGCATGTCCATCAGAAAAAGTTAATTTTTTTTTTTCATCATTTGTCTTTAAACGGTCACCGAAATTCAACTGAATATTAATACCATTATCTTTTTTATCTTACCCTAGCGAAACCTTATCTAAGCCCTAGTTATGGTTAGCAGCAATTCTCAAAACGGGATATTAGATTTGAGAGCCACGGTAAAACCTTGCATCGCATGTGAGATCCACCGTTCATACGATGCCTTGCAGTATCCCAAGACAAAACAACTACTAAAAAAAACAGTCTCCGCTGCGAGTTTCTATTCCTGGACTATCGTATAATGGTTAGAAAAGGAGAAGATAATCACTTGGTATATTTCCGCACCCTTTTTAGATAGATACGTGTAGAATACTCTTTATTATATACCATAAACATTTACAATAGATCTTAAATTTAATTTTAATGTTAGGTTCTATGGGCGGTCTTATCGCTAAATGCGATCTCTACCAGACAACCTTTGGATGGATTTAGTGTCAGTGTAAGTGGTAGTTGACGGTGTACTATATATAACAATACATATACTTATGCATATATTATATACATATATATATATATACATACATATATATATATATATAAGTAAACATACACATATATACACAAAAATACAGAAGAACCTAATAATATAAGTAATCATATACATATCAATATTTAGCAAATAAATGTTACAACATTGATAGCAACAGCACATGAACTAGTTTCGAGTACAGTAGTACGTTTTTAGTCAGTTTTTAGTAGATATGTACGCCAAAGTAGAGACGGAAAGAATAATTGTATCAGAAACAACCAGGCACAGCTGAGGGCTGACAGTTACATACACTTGCGAGATGCAATAGGGAAGCAGAACGATGGTGAACTGGGTCAAAAGGTGGTTCTATAGGTAAGACCTCTTTTACCGGGAGACCGCGTTACATACATGAGCGTACACAAGGCGCTATGACATACGTTCGCCAATACGGCCGTCCTGACCTCTTCATCACTTTCACCTGTAACCCTATTTGGAATGACATCACAGATTTGCTTTTACCTGGCCAAAAGTTAAATCGCCATGAGATTATAACCTTATGTATAGCCAACAAATAGTTGGTTTAGGTTGAAAAAAAAAAATTTATGCTTTTTCTAATGTAGGTCCACATTTCTAAACAACATTATGATTTTTGTATGTATTTTTATTTTTATGCAGACACTTTCTAAAAAATCTGGACCGTCCATCAACATCCTTGGTATTAAATACTTATAGTTTCATTTATGTCATCCCTCTCACATAGGAAATATTTGCTATAGCGGTCAATCATCAAGTTTAATTTTTAAGAATTAAAAATATATGAAATGTGAAAAATAAAATTTCAAAATGAGATTTGTGTATTAAAATCACGAATTTTCAAAAAAATTTTAGCCGTTTACGTTATTCACGGATCTATTATATGACCCTAAAATATGACCACACCTTTCAAATCAATCAAATCAAAAGAATTTATTTCAATTAAAACCATTACAGGAATTTTTTAACTGTCAGGAGTAGTAGTCAGTCAGACTAAGTCGTGAATCTAGTTGCCTGTTCTAATACGTAGATCATGTGGAGAAGAACAGGCAAGAAACTCCAACGACACTCTTTTTCAACATGTTTTTTACAAGTCTCTGGTGGCATTGCTTATATGCGCAAATTAAATGTGAGGATTATGTAACGCATTGTTCTTAACTATAAACAGTCGTGCAAACTCCTCGAAGACCTCGAAGTCACGGATAATCCAGACCATTGCCGGGTCAGAGAAGCGGCAAAACAAGTAAATGCAGTGGAGTGTAGTGACCCACATAACCCACCGTTTACATTGTTGGAGCTCAAAACCGCGATGTGGAGTTTCAACCCAAAGAAGGCCCTGGGAGTGGATGGCTTCACAGCAGATATCTGCAGTAAAGCTATACACCAGGATCTGGACGTTCTCTTTGCCCTATATAATAAGTGTCTGCAATTGTCACATTTCCTGGACATATGGAAGGAGGCCACAGTCGTAGTACTAAAAAACCGGGCAAGGATGACTTTACGAACCCCAAGGCCTATAAACCGATAGATCTTCTGCCATTTTTTGTTTCTAGGTATTTTTCACTACTAAACTCTATAAATAATAATTGTTTCCTTTGTGTTTTTTACGAATTTACTATGTTAAAAATTTTTTTGCCACATTCAGGTCAATTATGAAAGAAATAAAAATAAATCACGTAACTTTTTTCTTTCTTTTGACAAAAGACTATGTACTCGGTACGTCCCCATACTAAAAATGCCATTTATCTTGCTACGTCAAACATAAATAAAGAAGCAAAAGAACCTCTAATTTTGTTCACATATGATTCATGAACTTGTCAGTGTTAGTACAAAAAGTGTCATGTGAATCAAATGTGATTCATCGGACAGGGAACCTGTTAAATCTCATCCATGTCGAAACTCCAGTCTGCAACATCTCAAAGCAGAGTAATGTAGCTGAAGTGCTCCGCGATTACGAACTTATAGTTTGGGATGAAAGCACAAAGGCGCATAAAGGGGTAAAGCTCTGAAGTCAAAACAGAAATCTAAAAGATATCAGAGGAAACAATGACTTTAAGAAGGAACTAGCCTTAGCTAATTCCTTCTTAAAGTCATGCTGTGGTGCCGAGGGGAACGCGAACTGATGAAGGCTTGCAATAAAATCTCAACTCCTTGGCCCTTAATAAAAAAGCTTCACCTTAGGAAAAACATGCGAGTGCACTTGAAGGGGGACATTTGTGCTGAACAATTCTTCGATTTCCTTAAAATAGGGAATGGAGAATACCCTGAAACTAGGAGCAAAATTACAATTCCACCGGGTCTTACCTTAGTTAGTTATTTCATCAGTTAATGATCTAATACAGCGATGCCCAGAACATACTCAGCAAATTCGTGCGATTTTGACACCTAAAAATGATTAGGCTTCCATCGTTAATGACACTTTGTTGATGTCCTTCAAAAGGTCAGAATACCAGTACAAATCGGTGGACACTGTAGTGCATACGGATGATACTACACACCATCCTATGGAGTTCCTAAACACACATAACCAACCTGGTCTTCCGTCACATACAGGACTGGCCTGTTGGTCTAGTGGTTAGTGACCCTGACTGCTGAGCCAGAGGTCGTGGGTTCGATTCGCACCTGAGTCTGGGTGTTCTTGGTGTCCGTTGTTTATATGTTTGTAAAGTCCCCCGCGACACAGGAGTAATTCCTAATGCGGGAGTTGTCTTTTACTATTGTATTGTATTGTATATACTTATGTTAAAAGTATGTGCTCCAGCAATGCTACCGCGAAATTTTAATTAGCCAAAGCCTACAATGGAACCAGGTTCCGAGTGAAAACCATGCATAAAATCGTGGTAGAGGATACTATATTTACCGGTTGTGCTCTAGGTGAAACAGTATATAAATCTGTGGCGACTTCCACATACATCAAAACGAAACATACTCCAAACATCATCTATAACCTACTAATCCTAAATCGCGCTATGAGAGGTCTCGCGCCGTTTAGTATATATACAACTTCCCAACATCAACCGTTGGGCCGCGGCCCGCCAGGCATGATCACCTCGCCTGGTCGGAGGATCCTCCCTTTGTGTTGGAGGAACATGACACCCGTTCCTCCACATATCCATCCATACCTCTTATACCGTCAGTGTATTCATTTGAGTTTAAAAGACTGCAGTCCCTGCTTAAGGCGTGTTTCGTAATGACAATAAATTAAGCTCAAGGTCAGTCCCTAAAAACAGCAGGAATCCATCTGGGGAGACTACTTCTCGCACGGCTAGTTTTACGTGGCCTGTGAGCAGAGTGAGTTCATCTAGTGGTCATCATCTGGTTTTGTTAGCACCTGAGGGAAAACCTCTAATGGCGTATTTAATTAGATACTTTGCAACCATTCCCTACGCAGGATTGTCATGGGCTCGATAGTAAACAAGATCCTGTACATAGTGTTGGCATTTTAACCAAACTTCCTTTGGGTTTAAAGCCTTTTTAAACCGCAAGGAAGACGGCAATGGAACTTATACAGAGAGGTTTCTTGTAATCCTGATCGTGTAATATTTGGTCCTTTGGTCTAAAGGAATTGATTGATGACACATGTCACCGTCTTAACATTGTCAGTATTAATGCACTGAAAATACTAAGCACTCATTGCAGAGGTTAGTTCATAGTTGTCATCTCTAATTGCCGTCCATCGTACGCCTCAAAGTCCCATATAGTTAGGTTAGTAGAGATCACCAAGAAACAGACAGAACAAGTAAACAGAAATTATGGGAGGAGTAAAGGCAGACAGCCTTACCATAAACCAGTTTGTGGTTTTATGTGAGAACGCGAGCATGTACCTAAGCTCAGGTTTGAAAACATATGAGTTCGATTTTCGAAGTTCAGAAGGTGATAGAGTGTAACGAGCTACGAAAATAAATTTATATTTAATAAACACAATGCACTTTTCAGGACCATCAAGGTGTGATTAATATTTGAAACCCTGTTTACTTTTAACATTTAATACCTTTCTACTAATGTTGCATGACTTTTTTTTATGGTATAGGTGGCAAATGAGCAGACGGGTAAATTACTACCGCCGCCCATGGGCACCTGTAACTCAAGAGTCTCACAAGTCCGTTGGCGCCCTTTAAGGTGGGAGTAGGGGAAGAGGGGGAAGAGCGGGAAGACGGGAGAAAGGTATTAGAGGGAAGGAGAGGGGGGAGAGGGGAAGGACGGGAATAGGGGAGAGGGAAGGGTAGGGTTATTTTTAGTCTAGAAGTCTATTTTTAAATTACTGTTGCGGTCATTAAAATATTACAATTCCGAAACAGTGAGTCTAGTCTAAATATTTTTTTAGCGAAAGGTCTAACAACATTAAAAGTAATATGATAATTCTTACTACACTTAAATATTTTAACGTTCACAAGAAGTGTTACTTTGTGACCTGCTTATAAAAGACACCATCGGTGCGACAGACAGTCCTCTATACAGAGGATGTCTCGACGCGGAGGAAACGGCCGCCCACGTTATCCTGGAGTACGAGGGAGTGGCCACACAACGGGCAAATATCCTCGCAGGTGCGAGATCGCTCCTAGAAGCCTGCGAACGCCCCAGGAGGCTTCTGTGCTTCTGGAAGGAGCTAGGCTGGCTCAACTAGTCAGCTTATCTGAACGCATAATGGACCATCTATGAGTCTAAATGCGGAAACAGAGCCCTACACCAATACCAATACCAATAGACATCGTCACTCTATACTTAGACACATAAACTTCAATAAGGCCTTAGATACAGTCGGCAGTCATTGCCGTCTTGCAAAAGTTATTTTACATATAGATTTAACTACCACATGCTAAAGTTTTAGGTCTAAATGCAATTATTTATTTCAGACTAGTATCACTAATACCAACGATTGTTAGTGAAGACAAAATGGTATTCCATAATATATCTACTATTAGTTTTTTTCGATTTGGGTTTGTTTGTCAGATCTGATAAATCAATGAATGCCAATGCTTTACGTACACTTTAATAACAACTTATAAAATAAATCTATATTACATCTAACTGCATGTAATTGAATATTGATATTGTTCCTTAAAATACAAACTGCAGTAACACAATAGTATAAGACGATAACAAAGTAATGAATCCTAAAACTAAATTGATATCCATTGGAAACTTGTACCATAAGAAGCATTTAACCGTTTCAATGGAACGGAGAATTTTGTCTGAAAATATGTACAAAAAGTTATTAAAAACAATCAATCGGGTTTATCATTTGCCCGAACGTAGTATTTTTTGTCTAGTGTCATACTTGATTCCGACAATAAAACACATCACAATTAAATCTTAAAAAATAACAGTAACACTGTGGTTTCTGACCAACATGCTACTTCATAAGCGCACTTTACTGATAGATTTCATGATCAGAATTTCAAAAGACGTCACTACAGAAGTTGATTATTCACTGGCGGCAGCAATTCTTTAAAAAAAAATTTCTTCAAAGTAAGTCAAGCCGTTTGGCCCTGGGTTTTTGTTTTGTGTTGTCATTTCGTGTATCATGTTGTATTCTCAAGTGATGCTCTGGCAGACATGTGGCAATTGGTTGTTATATGTACAGATGTGAGGTATTTGAAACTGCTCACTAATGTACCTTTCATGAATAATTTGCGATGAGTAACATTTGTGAAAAAGAATAAAAAGCCCAAAACAAACACACAATGTGCCTGATAGTAATCAATTGTTGGACCTTTAGACGTTTGCAACGTCATTGGTGTCTCTTATTTGTTGCCACTACCACTACGAGTGTAGTGGTAGTAATGTAGTTGCTTGGAAAACTATATCAGGAAGGTAACTTCACTTTTTTTTGAGTGTCCATGAGGAGAAAATCCTTAAGTGTGTGTAAAATTACATTGGTATGAGTTAAATATTGTATCCATGAATTATGGGGCTTCTTTTAGTACTTAATCTACCTATTATCAGTATTATGTACCTTCACAAGTTATCAATTGATTCACCAAAATAATCATAATTCCATCTAAGTCGTTAAAAGCGAATTCCATCAGTATCAGTGGTATGCTCATTTGAATCACATATATGAAACCTTCAACAAACCACATTGCAGTATCAAAATCCTAAAAATAATACCATAATAATTTTAGTCGTGAAATACCTAAAAAAATTAAGTGACGTTTAAAAATAAAAACCTACAACTTACCACATATTCAAGGTTTAAAATGTGGTAAACAATAAAACATGTCTTTAAAAAGTCACAAGAGAAGCCCAATACTGTCTGAATCTTCTAAAATCCACAACAAGAAAAGAGAAAGTTTAAATCTTAACTAGCAACTCATAGTTTTAGTATGTGTTTTCTTTTAATACAAATACATTTGTACACTTCTATGACTTCCACTAGCAACAAAATGATGTGAAAAGGATTCTGATAAATTACTTACATACAAATAGTGACATTCTTAATAAACAAGTGAGTTTGTTTGTTATGTTTTCACGCCTTGACCACTCAACAGATCACCATGAAATTTTGCACACTCGTTACGTCGAATGAATATGTATTTGAAAATGTGTACACGCTGTGTAATCGCGGTCACTATTGTGGCTCAATTCATCAACAGTTTTTTTTTATTAATACTATTTAAGTTGGTTAGCATATGAACAGTCTCGTCTAAGCTTTAAGTTACCGCACCTTTAGCATTAGCTAGCTAGAAAAACCAGTATTGGTCTGTTATGTACAGTACAGATAGACGACCAACAAAGCATGAGAAGTTCATGAAAATATTAATAAAACATTCTCCTATCGTGGTACTGATACGTTTAAATGGCAAAGTAATACATTGTTGTATGAACAGTAAAAACGTTATACTATGAATGACATAACAGTTCTGATAATGTTTTGAAACAAAATTTGTCATATAAGCTTCTTCAGTAACGATTGATAATATCATATTGAAAGTTGATTCTAAAACTAAGATCACGGAATGTGATCGGAATGAATGATGTACGGAAAAATATTCAATTCATTATCATTAATAGAATGTAACAGAATTAAAAATGAAACAGCCCGATAGACGGGTTAATCAATAAGTTACTAATTAATTTGAGTTAGTCACTGAGTGAGGAGGGAGGTGTGAGGCATTTTATTGGAATTGACTTTCTAGTATCTAAGGTCGACCATATTGGTATGTATGTAGCCAAATGTGTCCTTGGTCACCAGGGAGCGTGATCTCCATCGGGGTTAATATATGCTCCTCAATCATGATTCACATGAACATCTACATTTTTAGTTTAATTACAAAGGTACACGGTAAAGGTTAATTTTATTTAACTTCTATCGCAAGTTCGGTGTTTGTGCTTTTCGCCTTTTCTTCGTATTCTGATTTAACTTTGACATTGGTAACTCGCTACGGGGATGCAATAACTTTGGGAATAACAAATACAGAGTAGACCCGAGGTTATCCGCCGATCTGTACTAGCTGAAACTTTTGGGTTTATTTCCTGAAAAGTTATGTCCTTCTTGTTTATTTCCTGGCACAAAAAAAAAAGTAAATCTTTGTATTAAATGTTGACGATATTTGAGTTTCTAGTGTTAGATCACTTTGTGGATAAACGCAGGAGAATCTAGAGCTCGACTCACAAAAAAATGGTAGTAACACTTTCATCATAATCACTTTATGGAGGTGATTAAAGTACTTAGGCAGAGAGCACCCCAAGCTAAGAGGTAACATTTAGATACATTGACTTCAGTATAGCATTCGATACAATCGCAGCCGCAGGTGCTCATTTACGGCTGAATCTTTACTATAAAATGTAATTCACAATTCGGGCAAATAAATAAGAAGCAATTTAATGGTATTCATTTAATATACTACGATTAATTTTTCTCAATTTGCATGTCTGATTTAAATAGGTAACAGATACCATTATAATACATTACGTATACTTTATTTAAAAGTGATGAAATAAATCTATAGTAATTATATTCTAGATATAGCATTTATGTTATTGAATATTGATAATGTTCATTAAAATACAAACTGCAATAACACGATAGTATAAGACAACAAAAAAGTAATGAATCCTACAACTAAATTGATATCCATGGGAAATTTGTACCACAAGAAACATTTGACAGTTTCGATGTAGCCAATAACGTCGTACACAACCAAACGGAGAGTTCTATCTGAAACAATATACATGAATATACATGTATATAAAAACAACCAATGATATTGTATATATTATTTGAAATTTCTGAATAATTCATCCGTTCCTGAATGACCTACAAAGGGAAACGTTTGTGAAAATATACATATAAGGTGTTAAAACTAGCACACGGAATGAATGATAGTCTCTAAGAAAAAATGGCAACAGGTTTTTTGCACAATTTGAATATCTGCGGAGAAAGCACCTATCAAAATATGTAGTATGCCAAAATACTGGTGCTAATTTGTAAATATCAATCGGTCAGAACACAACGTTCATGAAAGTGGTGGCAAGCACAGAATAATGATCCTCTACTAAAGTTCAGAGATTCTGTACATTTACAAGCTCACGTTCATCAACACTCCTCAAGGCTCGTCTTTGTACAACTCAAAAAGCTTTAGCCGGTATGCTGGAACTTCCGCCAAGATCTGACAACAGAACTCCATAAGGGTTCGCACACTGAGGGCATTATGCTTTTTGGCATATACAAATAACTGTACTTTTAATGAAGATTTTGTCAATACATCAAGTCGCCTTTCCTGTGCTGTCACTGTGCCTGTGCTCCAAGCAAAATGTTGCAATTTAATTATATCAGTAGAAATATGCTTTACACTTTGACAAAATGTCCACATCAAATTTTGGCACCTTCGCTGCTTGTTACCTGCCAAAACCAAACCTCATACTTCCTGATCGTACCTACAGACATCTGTTTTGCACAGGAGCAGAAAACTAAAAAACTTTCAGCTTTTATAAAATGGCGAAGGTCTGGCGATCACGCGCTCTTAGTCTAATATAAAGTAAAATAAAAGTTAAAAAAGTACTTTAGTAAAAGTTTACTATATTTGTGTACCTTCACAAGTTAACAATTGATCCACCAAAAGAATCTTAATTTCATCCAAGTCGTTAAAAGCCAATTCCATTAGTATTAGTGGTATACACATTGCAGTCACATGTATAGAAACTTCAAATATCCACAGTATGGTCCCAAAATCCTGTGTGTAATAATTTTATGTTATTAGTGGAATAAATTTAAAATTATGTGATATTCGAAAATGTAGACTTAGAACTTACCAAATACGTTATGTTTAAAATGTTGTAAATAATACAACATATCTTTAAAAAGTCACAAGAGAAACCCAATATTGTCTGAAAGCATAATAAGAGAAGTAAAAAGACTAATTTCACTCTCACAAAATCAAGATCACGATCGCACCAATGTGGGTCATTGGAACAACATTTGTTTTCCATTTTACTCGTGTTTGTATACGGTTTCTATAATTCTTTATATCCTTGTGGTTTGCACTTAACGACACACAACGGCATGTTCACAAGATCAAAAACCAAAGAAAAACTACGCCCACTGGGGTACGGTTTGGCTGATGCCGTTTTTGACTTGATGATGAATACGTTACATAAACATGCAGAATCGTTTACAACTTTGTTAATGTGAGATTAGATAATAATCATTTATTTATTTACAGTCAATGTCTTAAATGTACAATTATGTATATTCGTCTTACTTTGTTTTGGGATCAAAAATGTTTAGATGAGCATTTAAAATGTATCATTTTACAAAAAAAAATGCGATGCGTTTCTGTTAATATAACGTGTTACAAGAAGGTGTAGTCGTGCAGTAGACTCCGTGAATGACTTAAACCAGCGTACCAAAGTTCGTGAACTTTAATACAGAAGTCTTATTTGATATTAATGGAACTATCAACATTAGCTTTCTGCCCTCTTCCCATAGGCGGCCGGCTATAAAAGAAACCAGCTAAAACCTTTTCCAATGTTACACATTGCGCCGACCCCGATGAAAATTTGGAAAAGGGCAAGAAAATAGTGATGAGTCACCGTTACTTTGATTCATAATATATAGGCAACTAGAGCAATATATATGTTAAAACTAATCTACAAATGCTAATAATTATTTGATTTGATTAGTTCATATTATAAATGATTCGTATTGCGGTGACATTTTAAAGATCTTTTTTAAATTCGGTTAGAAGCAGTACAGTTAGAAATGGAACATTAAATTACATCACCTTTATCCTTAGTATTTTAGTTGTAAGAGCAAAGTCATTAGTCAATTCATTGTAACTACTGACAAATCTCTTGATGACGATAATTTTGAACTCATCTGTAAGATGTTCATCAACATGTATGACAATTAGAAATTTCTTTAAAACATGTACTCGTCTTCGGTATTCGTCACATATGTACAGTAATGGTAAGCGACCAAGAAGGCATGACCAGTTCATAAAAATGTTTATAATACTACCCGCTATGGTGGAACCTTGGCTTTTCAAGGGTAAGGTAATACATTGCTGTATCAAAAATAAAAAGGTTACACCATGAGTGAAATAATTATTCTGATAATTTTTAAAAATAAACTTTGTCATGTAAGATTCTTTAGTAGTTATTGATATTATCATGTTGAAAGTAGATTCAAAAATTAAAGGTGCACAGTAAAGAAATTCGGACTCTATTTGGTAACGGATATAGCAATAATATATAACATAGCTTAAAATTACTAAAGAGATACAGTAATACCGAGCCACGGTGCACATAACAACAGAACTGGTGAATTTGTAATAGTTGCCAAATAATAGCCTAATGAACATCACTGTTTGGAACAAATAGTTAGTTTTATTTCCGGCAGTAGTTGTTATTAAATTTAGCGAATGCATAACTGTTGCTGTAGTGGGAACGCCAATACAATACAAAACGAACTACGGACTAATCAAAGAAAAGAAAGAAATTTGTTTCAATAATAATGTACGAAAAAATAATCAATTCATTATCATTAGTAGAACATTTCTTAGTTAAAAATTATGGCTAATCAATCAAGAGTCTGATAGACAGCTTAATCAATAAACTATAAATTAATTTGATCGGGTTAAGGCTGTTTTACTGGAGTTAAATTTCTAGTGTGCAAGGTCGACCTTATAATGCAGTTCTGGTACTGAATCTGCACCCGTCCCGACCACCCGCGGCCACACTCAGGGCGGCATGAGGCGCTGGAAAGCGTGCCTCCGCCGCCCGGTTCGTCAACGGTGAATTAAGTCCGAGTGGAGATCGTCTTTCCGGACCCGTTCCGCCACTTCTGCGAGATGGCGTCCTCGCAGATGGTCGCGACTGCGATAAAATTCCTGTCGCTACCGGCCATGGAGCGTATGACGGCTGGTAGCGAGAGATCCCCTCCGATGACTGCAGTGAAGGCCCGACGCTGCGTCACCTAGGCGGAGCAAACCGCCAGCGTGTGCTAATCCGAGTCCTTACTGCAGTCGCAGTCGTGACAGGCGGGACTCAATTCCCTCCTTGCAACCGAGTGCAGGTACTTCCCGAAGCAGCCGTGCCCGGAAAGAGCCTGCGTCGGTCGGAAGGAAAGGGTCCCGTGCTGCCGCCCTGCCCACTCGACGGTGACCGGCTGGAGTGTCTCCACAGCGGCAAAGCCAGCACGTAGAGCCTCCAGCCGGGACGACCGAAGAGCCATGGTGGCTCGGCGAGCGGTCCCACCTTATTGGCGTACCTCGTCGGGCAGGGGCCGACTGCCGCTTCCCGCCCGGAACTCAACCGTTCACCGAAATATTTCGGCGAGCACTTTCGACTCCAAACCCCCCGGGGGCATCCCGGCCAACGCGCACACCGCTTCCGTTGACACGGTGCGGTATCCGCGTATGGCTCTAACCGCATTGACCGGACAATCCCCGTGTACACCCGGTTCGGAGCAACCCTGGATCCGTCCAAATTGGGCAAGAGTCGCCCAAGGGCGTACGCAGCGCCGACCAGCTTTGGAGGAAGCTGTAGGAAGCGCTCGTCGAAGCGCCACCTACCGTCGAGGATTTATGTGGGCCTGAACCGGTACGAGGACCGAGTTGACCTCGATAGAGGCGCCAAGGGGTGGACCACGACGGGGCCCATGAGATAAAAGGGCCCCGTCTTATTAAAGGCCACCCGCAAACTTTGAGCCTCGATGCGCCTGACCACCAGAGAGACTCCCCTGGTGGCTAGGCGCGCCGGCTCCTGAAAGTTCACCCCCTGGGCTGTGACCAACGTGTCATCGGCGTCATAGATTACGCCAAGCCGGGGGAGGAAGTCGCCTCGAAGGGCCCCAGTCGTACCCCATGTTCCACAGGAGTGGCCCAAGGAGAGACCCTTTCGGAACACCGCACGACATGGGCCGACGACTAAAAACTCCATCTCGTTCCTCGTACATGATCGTACGCTCCTTGAAATAGTCTGCCACCAGCCACCTTAGGTACCCTGGCACTCCGTGATTGTGGAGTGCTTCCCTGATGCAGCTGAATGGCAGACTATTGAACGCGTTCGCGATGTCCAACAACAGCACACCCACGGTCACGGCCCTCAGGCGCAACACAGCACCGACCGTTGAACGCCCCGCTTGAAAACCGAATTGGGCGTCCGACAAATCGCAACTCAAAAGTCACAGGTGCGTTACCAGCCTCTGAGGTGGGTTTGAAGGTCGTTTCGGTCTGGAAATACCGCAGGCGACAATCTGTTCCACAGATTAGTTGTGTGAGGCAAAAAGTTTGGGGAAACGCATGCCGATCATCTAAGTGATGGGGATGACAGTTTTGTCGCGTTGAACGATGGCGCTGCCGCCTGTCTGAGTCCGAACAACTCTTCGGAGCACTCTCCATAGTACAAGCGATAGTGACTGTAGAGCTACATCTCTACGCAACGCCTTGGGGTCAATGTACGATATGCTTTGCAATAAAAACAAATTTTCTTTCTTTCTTCGCACTTGCGACCGCCAGATGGTACCGAACATGTTAATGGCGACGATGTTGAACAGCCTGAAGATGCCGCTACGAATCTAAAATCGATAAAACAGAGCCTGCACAGTTGACCGAATCGGCATCTTTGCCAATGTTGCGCAAGCGTCCCAGGCAACGGTGCCAGACCTTGTTTCGGGCAAAGCGGGATTTTAAAAAAGAGGGATTATTTCGTCGAAAGCGGTACATAATAAAAAAAACGTTAGTAATCAGTCGTTTTCATTACTTATCCTTTAATTTTGAGTTTCAAATAAAGTTTCTCTGTGTCTGGTTTACCCTGTAAGGCAGGTAAGTCTTCAAAATAATATATAAATAAATTACTACTTATTTATATTTATTTATTGCCTATTGGTCTAACGAATTACTTATTTATATTTCTCTGAAGATATAACTTCCTTTAAAGTTATCTTTTTTTCTTTAATATAGTTAGAATATAGAATAGAATATATTTATATATATTTTTTTTTTAAATATAAGAATACTAGTGACGTGAGTCACACATTACTAGTATTCTTGTTAACCTCTCCAGCTAATCTAAATGCTTGTGTTAGGAGTGGATTCACGCGGGGTGCTGTCTAGAAAACCTCCACGTGGTGCACCCTGGAAACGTGGGCGATGACGCAGCTTCTTCCTGCTCTGCTTTTGAGGAGGGCGTCATCGCCGGCGGCTAATATTCTAGAATGAAGAGGAGGCCATATTTCTTTGACTACTTGGTCTCGAGGCTTGGTCCAACAGAGCACATCTTTCTGTTGGCTCTTCGCTCTTCGGAGCTATGAGGATGAAAACCTCGGTAAAAAATCACAAAGGAGGGACCTTTCCATGGGTCGGAGTTTCTCCGCTGTCCTCAGTGGAGAAAGAGGGCAGGTTCGGCGTGCACTCACACTGCCACCGAGCAGGCATGGGAAGATTTCGTTTCCTTGCCACCGTCGGCATATTGTAATCCCGAAAGGAATTGTGGTCATGTCTCGCGACTCCAATCGGGGACGAGGGTCTTGGCTTAGCCGCCCGGACTGCGAGGAAGAAAACCTCTCTAAGAAATCATCCCGAATCCCGTGTTCTGGTGCGTGACCAGGGGATGCATGGCTGATGGGTAGTTCAGTCGCAAGCGCACTCCCAGCCGGGGCACCTGCGGACCCCTCGGTTAGGCATAAACCTTCGCTTGCCCGGTGAATAAATCCTTCCCCAGGAACCTTAATTGAAACTACTGACTGTTAACAACTACTTTTATTTCTTACTAGGTAACACGATCAACAATAGTTAAAAGGATAGTCAAACAAAACAAATTGAATCAATGTATATTGATTGTGGTAACGAAACCATAGTGGGATCTAGCCAGGCGGCACAGCAGCGCCATCTACCGAAGAGTCGTTTCATAAATTTAACTTAAACATTCCGCCCACCAAGGACATTTTCTTAAAACTATGTCCTTAACAATGTGAAATGACTAACTCCGCCCACCGTGAGGTAAAGGGGGATTGGTAAACAAAACTAAAGAATATCCGCCTACCATGAGGTCAAGGGGGTTACATAACAATACTTACGACTACAATTTATACTATTGAAACTTACAACTATCAATCTGCGGTTGGCAAAATACACAATTTATTTGTTTAAAAACAGAATCCTTGCATTTTAAAGTTACAACTCTAGTGATTCCGTCCGAACCTGGGTGCTTCAACAAAATCTTACCAAGCAACCATCTACCAGGAGGCAGATTATCTTCCTTGATCATAACCACGTCACCTATCTTTGGTTCAGGTTCCTTTTGGGACCACTTATAACGGTGCAACATGTGGGTCAGGTATTCCTGAGACCAACGTCGCCAGAAATCTTGTGTAATTTTTTGTAGCAACTGCCATCTTTTTAATGTGCCCATATTAGAGTGTTCATAGTTACGATCCGGTGCAAGAATCAAAGGCTCCCCTATCAAAAATAACCAGGCGTAAGTGGCATTTGGTCTTCTGAATTTTGCGATATTTGAGAAATTGGTCTAGAATTGAGACAAGCTTCAATTTGGACAAGAAGAGTAGACAGCTCCTCGTTGGTGAGAGTAGAGTCGCCAATGACTCTCTTCATGTGGTATTTGGTTGATTTAATGCCCGCCTCCCAAAGACCGCCAAAATTTGGAGCGTGCGGTGGTATAAAATGCTAATTTACACTGTTGGAGCTGAGCCAATCCCTAATTTCATCGGCAACCGATGATTGTTCAGCATCTATCAGGCCACGTAACTCCTTGGAAGCACCTACAAAATTCTTTCCGTTGTCACTCCAAATGTCACTGCAGTGACCTCGTCTGGCAATGAATCGCTTGAACGCTGCAATGAAGGATTGCGAGGTGAGATCGCTTACGACCTCCAAGTGTACCGCTCTCGTAACCATACATACAAACAAACATATGTATCCCTTATAGGACTTGTTGCCGCGACCTTTGGATACTCTAATATTGATTGGACCTGCGAAGTCCACTCCACTGTGTAGAAATGCTCTGGCTGGTGTAACTCTGCATGAGGGTAATTGTCCCATGAATTGGTTTCTAAAATTCGCTGAGTGTCGGAGACAAGTTACACATCTACGTGCAAATGATTTGACGACGCTTTTTGCCGAGATTATCCAGTATTTCGAGCGCAGGTAATTCAACATTAGAGTCGGTCCTCCATGAAGTGTTTTCCTATGGGCTTCATCAACAAGAAGGCCAGCTAGGTGACTATGTTGCGGAATAATGATGGGGTGTCTCATATTTTCAGAGAGTTGAGCATGGTCTATTCTTCCTCCTACTCGCAGTATTTCTCGTGAATCTAGAATGGGACACAGTGCCTTTAATTTGCTTTTTTTATTAACTCTTCCTAATCTTTTAACATCGTCTATGTCTTCACTAAATGATTGCCGTTGAAATTCTCTGATACAAATGTCTAGGGCCTTTTCTAACTCCTCGCTGGTTAGGTAAGTGAGCCCTTTTCTATTTATTTTTAAAAATCTTCTGCAATACGCCACGACTCGGACTAGCCTTTGAAGTGATGAGAATCTGGTCCATAGTGAATCCCCTCGACGCATTGCTACGTGTGCCTTTACAGTTCTTACTTCTTCTTCCGTAGTGATTGACTTAGGTTTAGTGTAGTCAATTGTTCCGTTTTTCAGCCATGATGAACCATGAAACCACAGTGAGCAATTTGAAAGGTCCATAGGTGTCATACCTCTGGACGCTATGTCTGCGGGGTTAAAAGCAGATCTTACTTGCGCTCATTGAGAACTTTCCACCAAAAACAGAATATCTGAAACGCGATTACCTACGAATGTGCTCCAGCGGCTGGGGTGACCACAAAGCCATGCTAAAACTACTGTCGAGTCAGTCCAGCAGTGTACATTTTCTTTGGCAATGTTGAACAATTCAGCTACTTCCGTTATCAGCTTGGCTAGAAGAACGGCACCCATCAACTCTAAACGAGGTATCGAAAGCTGCCTTATAGGGGCCACCTTGGTCTTGGCTGTCACTAAGTTAACTTTGATGTCTTGGCTCTTGCCGACCACTCGCATGTAGACCACTGCTGCGTATGTTTTATTAGAGGCATCACAGAAGCCTTGGAGCTCTACAATATCATTTGGTTGGTTTCTAACCACCGTGGGATAACAATATCGGCTAGGTTCAATAACTCGGTTTTGTATTTTGTCCACTCGTTATGTAGAACAGTGGGTAAACTGTCGTCCCAATCAATCCCTGCAAGCCACAGTTTTTGGATGAATATTTTTGCGGGTATTACACAAGGTGCTACCCACCCTAAGGGATCGAAAAGGCGAGAAATTTCCGATATGACCGTTCTTTTAGTGATTGGACCAGATTGTTGGTGAAATGTGACCGAATAATTAAAACAATCATGTTCCTTGTCCCAGGAAATGCCGAGTACTTTCATCACTGCGGGTAACTTCAATTCTACTACCTTGTCTCGACTATATTTTGCTTCACTAAGTGCTTTTGTCAGTTCTATGCTGTTGGTTGTCCACTTTTGCAAAAACCTCTTTTTAAAACCTCCTCTTTCTAGCAATTCTGTCATTTCTTTGTAAATCCTCATTCCCTGCTTTACGGTTTGACAACCTGACATGAAGTCATCTACATAAAACTCTTCTTTTAATTTTTCAGCGACTAACGGAAAAGATGCTCCTTCATCGTGTACCAACTGCTGCAGACACTTAACTGCAAGGTAAGGTGCACATGCAGTTCCAAATGTCACACGTGTTAATTTGTAATCTTTTGTTTCAGACTCCGGATCGCTCCGCCAGAGAAGCCGTTGAAATATGGTGTGTTCAGGAGTAACTATGACTTGCCTGTACATCTTAACAATATCGGCACAAAGTACAATTGGATGTAACCGCCATTTCATTACAATGTGACGCAGGTCTGGTTGAATGGTAGGACCGACCATCAGTGTATCATTAAGGGACACACCATTAGTCCCTTGGTAGACGCATCGAACACAACTCGGACCTTGGTCGTCGTTTTATCCTCCCGACCTACGGCGTGGTGAGGTAAGTACACGGCCTCCGTTCTCTGAGTGTCCGTTTCGGGATTGATTACTTCCATGTGACCAAGGTCGAGGTATTCTTGGATGACCTCTGTATACTTTCGTCTGATCTCTGGATCCTTCTTAAAACGACGTTCAAGAAGGTGAAATCTTCTGAGTGCAACGTCTCTGGTGTGCCCGTATTTGCACTGTGGGTCTGAGTCTCTAAATGGTAAGCTGACAACGTACCGACCTGTGCTGTCTCGTTGAGTGGTTTGCTTGAAGAAGTCTTCGCATAACTCCTCTTCCTGGGTAAGTATTTTCTTTTTACTGAATAAGTCAGATTCGATTTCCCAAAATCTTTTAAGCATTTCATTGTCACTGATCTGCGAATGCATGCTAACCAATGCCGGGTGACAATGTGCTGAATCCACATTCGAATCCGTGTGTGTTCGTCCAGACAAAATCCAACCTAGCCGTGTATTTTGTGCTATCAAGGGTCCAAGAGAGTGTTTAATCAAACCTTCTTTGAGTACCTGGCCATAAACTTCAGCTCCAAGCAAAATATCGATTTTGTTTGGAGTATGGTACTCTGGATCAGATAAAACTATTGCTTCTAATTGATGCCACGTTGGTACTAATACTTTATCACCTGGTAGCAACGATGTAATAGTGCCGAACACATATGCCTGAACTTGAATGTAAAAAATTAGGATCGTGACGTGATTTAATACTCGTAGTTACTAAAACTATAAACTTGGAGACCATAGCTCTACCGTCACCTCCTATACCTGAAATGACACCTCTTGTGGGTATCTTTTTGAGTCTAAGCAACTGAACTGCCGATTCGGTTATGAACGACGTCTGGGATCCTTGATCCAATAACGCCCTCAGCAGGTGTTTGTAACCGTTCCCTGTATGTGCTTCGACAAGAGCGGTTGCTAATAAGACCTGATTTGGAACAGCCTTTTTACTAAAGTGAGTGGTTATAGTGGCAGCATTCAATTCCTGCACCGCATCGGAAGCAGTGCTCGATGTAGCTACTGCCGACTTGACTACTGACGTCGTCTCTGCAATGCCTCTAGACGACGTTGATCCTGAGGATTCCTTGGGGTGTAACAAAGAGTGGTGTTTGCGATGGCAAATCTGACAAGTGGTGGTGACACGACAAAACTTTATAGAATGATTCGACCCTAAACAATTAAAGCACAAGCCGTTCGTTCGAACGAAATCACTGCGTGTTTTATAGTCATCTTTACAAAATTGTTTGCAGTGACTTAGTTTGTGAGGTTGTTTACAGAATGGACAGCTTACTTTAATAGGGGTATCGTTTTTGGAAGCAACCGCATGAAGAACTCTTGGTTTGTTACTTGACTTTTGTCTACTACTCGGTGTATCTAAGTACTCTAACGAGCGAAACCGAGACTCTAAAAACGTTTTAAATTTGTCAAAGGTTGGTAATTCCTCACAGGTGCTAACCGTGGACTCCCATAATTTTCGTGACTCGCCGTCTAATTTTGCGCTGACTATGTATATTATTGTAACATCCCAAGAGTCAACCCTAACACCAATGGTTGATAAGCCGTTTATGCAATCTACAGTTGTATCCAAGAGCTCTTTAATCGCGCCTGCTGATTCCAAAATATTTGGTTGATTCATTAATCTCTTTAACATAGCGTTACACAAATACCGCTTGTTATCATAACGCTTAGTTAGCAACTGCCAGCATTCCTGGTAATTGGCAGCTGTGACTGGAGTGTGACGCAACAATTGTTCTGCCTCACCAGCCAAATGACCCTTCAAATAATGTAACTTCTGTACATCATCAATTGCATCGTTATTGTGAATTAACGATAGAAATAGATCACGAAATGATGTCCATTCTGTATATTTCCCCGAAAACATTGGAATAACGACTTTAGGTAATTTAACATTATTACTCATCTTTATTACTGGTTGCTTATCTGAACCCTTTGTCGGCCTTGCAAGTTTTGTAATGTGTTCCTTCAACTCTGATTTGTATAAAATATAACTTTCTTCGGTGCTATCGTACGTATCTAGTTTAAAATAATTATGTTCATTATCTTTTGCAAGTTCTACTATCTTTCTATGTGTTTCTACAAAAGACTTCCATTGTTGTTCCAAAGTCTCCAACCTAGTCTCCAGGAACGAAGGCGTAATACGTTCTTTGGGCGATTTTTTATAGTTTACTCTGACCTTTTCAATGGAATTCTTCGCATCAATTTGCAACTTTATTAGTGCGTCCATCTTAGTTAAATAGTATATACAAAAACAGATTAAATTTGATTCTCAGAAAAACACAGATCCAAACACGCAACAGAACCGCAAAGTTTGTGATGAAAGGTCTAAATTTAAATTCTAAGTCCAGAATGAGACTGGTTGAAACTTTTAATAATGTATAAACTACACACTTAGAAACTCGGGCAATATCCACCAAAAGTAAAACTTTTACAAATTATTTCTAATTTCAAATGAGTGATAATTATTACAAGTGTTTTAATGTTAAATTGACACCTAGAAAAATTAGGTACAGATACAAAGTAAGCAAAACTATTCTAAGTCCAAGTAATAAACAAGAAGCTTTTCAAGAGTGTCAGACTTCGATTCGAGCAAAAGAAATTCGAGCATCAGAAATTTCGCGGAATGACTCCAAGTCCCAACACAAACGTGAAAATTTTACAAGTGATTGACAAATGTGACACTTAGAAAAAAAATCGGGCCTGGATTCCCCGTCGATACAAATTAAGCAAAAATATTCTAAGTCCTAATATTTAAACAAAATTTTACAAGTGCTTGAACTTTAAATATTCTAAGTTAATTAAAATCTAATAAAGTCTCAAACTGTTGATGACGAAATTTCTCACTTTGCAATGGTTAGATAAAATTAAAGTTTACTCACAGTTTTTGATGGAATATTTCACTCAACCACTAAGGTTTTGCAATGCTTCTTAGTTTGACCGTAGTGACCGAGAGGTAGTGAGCTGTGGCGGCGTGCTGTTGGCGGTGTCGTTGGACATCGCCAACGCGTTCAATAGTCTGCCATTCAGCTGCATCAGGGAAGCACTGCACTATCACGGAGTGCCAGGGTACCTGAGGCGGCTGGTGGCGGACTTTTTAGAGGAGCGTACCGTCATGTACGAGGACCGAGACGGAGTTTTGAGTCGTCGGCCCATGTCGTGCTGTGTTCCGCAGGGGTCTGTCCTTGGACCACTCCTGTGGAACATGGGGTACGACTTAGCCCTTCGAGGCGACTTCCCCCCCGGGCTCGGCGTAATCTGTTACGACGATGACACTTTGGTCACTGAACTTTCAGGAGGCGGCGTGCCTGGCCACTAGGGGAATCTCTCTGGTGGTCGGGCGCATCGAGGCGCTGGGTTTGCGGGTGGCCCTGGATAAGACGGAGGCCCTTTTACTTCATGGGCCCCGTCGTGGTCCACCCCCTGGCGCCTCTATCGAGGTCAACTCGGTCCTCGTACCGGTTCAGGCCCACATAAAATATCTGGGCCTGATCCTCGACGGTAGGTGGCGCTTCGACGAGCACTTCCTGCAGCTTGCTGCAAGGCTGGTCGGCGCAGCGTCCGTCCTTGGGCGACCCTTGCCCAATTTGGGTGGACCCAGCGTCGCTACGACACGGCTGTACACGGGGGTTGTCCGGTCAATGGCACTGTACGGTGCACCGCAGACGGAGAAGGAGGCGGCGGAAAGGGTCTGGGAGGACGACCTCCACTCGGACCTAATATTCGCCGCCGGCGAAAAGGGGAAGCGCGCTTACCAGCGCCTCATGCCGCCCTGACTGGGCCGCGGGTGGACGGGACGGGTTTTCCCCCCAACCCGCTATATGGCCTCCCGCGAGGAGGCGGCGTCCGCGTGTGCCTGGACAATTGAGAGGTTTTTTACCCGAAGGTGGTGCCCGCGCTTTTGCGGGCAGGCGCTAGGGGGGTCCGGATGTCTTAATGAAAGCTGTTCCCGGATCCCTCCTACTTAAGGCGCAGTACGGCACACCGTGTGGTTTTAGTCGGTTCGATTCCGACACACCGCCCCACCGAAAACCCCGGTGGGGTGACGGCCCGAGGGGGTTTCCACAAGCACAAAAAAAAAAAAAGGAGTGGGTTCACGCCGGTTGTGCACTGGGTGGGGTTCGAACCCGCAACCACTTGATCGCAAATCCGACGCCTTAGCCATTACGCTACCGCCGAATATCTTTATTTGCAGTAAAATGTGGTTCTTACAAATCAAGGATTACAATAGTTCAGCACATTTTTGTCATATTTTTTAACATGCAAATAGTTATGACACAGATTGTTTTATATTATAAATAGATTAAATTAATTACAATTGAAGAACTTTGCACAGGATGTCTCCAGATTCAATTGTATTAATAATTCTGCTTTCATTCAATTTAAGGAGCATCTATTTCTGGCTGACGTCCGACCATTTAATTCATTTGGGAAAAACAAACCGCGTTCGGGAAAGCAGTTTGAAGTCGGGACACTTAATCCTACTAATATTATAAACGTGAAAGTTTGTAAGGATGTATGGATGTGTGGATGTATGGATGTATGGATGTTTGTTACTCTTTCACGCAAAAACTACTAAACCGGTTGCGATAAAACTTGGTATGTATGTAGCTGGAGATCTGGATCAACACATAAGCTACTTTTTATTCCGATATTCCCACGGCATCGGGACTTAGGCGGGTGAAACCGCGGGGCGCAGCGAGTATGAAATAAACTAGTTTCAACATATTTTTGGTATATTGTTTTGGAAACTGTTTGCAGAGCTGGTGCCAGTCTTCTGTGCATTACTACCTCCAAGGATCATCAGCATTCTCTCAGCCATAGGACGTCCACTGCTGGACAAGCTGTTTCCCTCAAGGACTTCGAAGGAGACCGGTTAGAAGCGGCCTGCATCTACCGATGATCTTTACTAGGTCGTCTGTCAACCTTGTTGATGAACGCTGTACTTTCCGGTCCTTGGTCTCCACTCAAGAACTCTTCGGTCCTATCGGCCGTTCTGCATGCTCTGCCCACTGCTACTTCAATTTGCTGATCCGTTAGGCTACGCTGGTAGCTTTCGTACGTCTGCGTATCTCCTCATTTCGGATTCAATCTTACAGAGCAACTCCGAGCATAGTCCTCTTCATAGCTCGTTGAGCGGCTTTAAACTTGTGCATCAAGCCCATAGTAAGAGATCACGTTTCGGATCCAAATGTCATGTCACTGGTAACAAACACTGGTCGAAAACCTTTGTTTTATGACACTGAGGCATTTTGGATTCGACGATTGACCTACTTCTAGTTGGAAGTTGGATCTACCTAGTTGGGCTATTTGTCCCAGATAAATATATGCATCAACAACTTCAAGAACTGAGTTCTCAACTATAACAAGAGTAGGCACAACTTGGACGTCCAATAACGATTGCAACAAGTTGTGTCGAAAAATTTTCAATTACGGGGCAGAAATTTTTTCAGGCAGAATGTCAGAATAGCAGGACATTTAAATTTGGCCCAAAAATCGGGACGTTCCATCGGGATATCTGGCAACCCTGGTCCCAGGGTAGACTACAAGCAGTTTTTTTTAGTTTTTATAGTCAATTAGGGGTAGAAAATGTTATATATGCACGTAGGCTAAGTTGCTATGGGGACAATAAAACCAGTGTGTCAAAATCCAGCAGCATGTTTAATTATGTTTCCCTCATATTACAATGGCTAATGTTCAAAGTTTCAAGTGGTGTGATTTAGATATTACATTTTTTGAAAAGCTACAAGTATTTTATGAGAAATGACACCGCAAATTAGAACACAAACTGCAGTAATACAATAACGTATGACGTCAACAAAGAGATAAATCCTAAAACAAACTTTATATCCATTGGAAACTGATACCATAAGAAGCACTTGACCGTTTCGATGTAACCTAGAGCATCGTGCACAATAAGATGGAGGGTTTTATCTGAAACAATACATATAAAATTAACAAGCACACTATTTAAACCAACTCAATGTTTACGAATCACTTTATCTCATTATCTTGGTCACTGGACGTATCCATGAATGTGACAATGAAGACTTTCTCAAAAATGTTGCTGGAATCTTTAGGTCTACAAGGCGATGCAAAACGATCTACTTTTGCATCGCCTTTTATGTTACAACAGTGATCGGACCAGGTCGTTGATCGAAACTCGAGATCCTGTCTGTTTGACCTTATCTATTTTCTACAAACACAGTTCGCAAACCAACCACCAAAGAGCTCTTCTCCACTGGTTGTTGGCTGGGTAATGATAAAATCTATTTTGGTTGCTTTCATTCGGTTTTTTTTTCAAGTGTTGAGTCATATTCCAAGTATAAGAGTTTTCTCATAACTGTTTATGCCACTTTGAGGCCGTTTATTTTCTTTATTGCTTTGAGAATGAAAAACCAACAAAGAACCAACTATATGTTTTATTTCTTATTCATCATCTGCCTACCCTTGTCCCAATTTTATTTGGAGTCGGTGCAATATGTTTTATTCTTCCATTCTACTCTATTGTTCGTCATTTCACTGCTTACTCCATTTCTAGCCATATCTTCTCTCACACAGTCCATCCATCTTTTCTTTGGTCGTCCTCTTCTCTTGTACCCGTCAACATCCAAGCATAAAACTCTTTTCACCACAATTTGCTCATCCCTCCGCATCACATGTCCATACCACGATAACCTATTGCTCCTCAGCTTTTCCTCCACTGGTGCTACTTTCAGGCTCCCTCTAATATATTCATTTCTCACCTTGTCCATCCTACTCACACCACACATCCATCTCAACATTCGCATTTCGGCTACGTGCAGGCGTCTCTCATCCGTTCTCTTTGTGGGCCAACTTTCAGGACCGTACAAAACGGCAGGTCTGATCATAGTTTTATACACCTGTCCTTTCAACTTAACAGGAAACTTGGGATCACAAATGGTTCCTGATACCTGCCGCCACTTCATCCACCCTGTATTGATTCGATGCTGCACAGTGCGGTCTATTTCGCCATCGCTTTGAAGAAGAGAACCGAGGTATTTGAAGTTGGAGAACACTGGGTTTTTTCGCTGTTCCATCCAGCGAAATGGTTTCAGGACCGGAGAGACCGCCGAAATCGCAGAACATGTATTTAGTTTTGGTTCTGCTGATTTTCAAGCCAACATTCTTCACTCTATGTTGCCATTTCTCCAGTCTGCTCTTGACCTCGCACCCGTCTTCTCCGACCAACACAATGTCGTCTGCAAATAGCATGCACCAAGGTGCCTCCTCCTGTATGTCCCATGTCAGAGCATCCATTACCAACAGGAAGAGGTATGGACTTAGAGCCGATCCCTGGTGCAAGCCTACAGAGACACTAAACTGTTCGGTGTTTCCAGCTGTCGATCTCACATGAGTGGTAGACTCTCTGTACATAGCGCGAATCAATTGAACATACTTAGCAGGCACTCCTTCTTCTTTCAAAGCCCACCACAAAACCTCTCTTGGTACCCTATCATACGCCTTCTCTAAGTCAACAAACACCATAATAATATGCAAGTTTTTGTGCACGTGTCTGTACTTCTCGCATAGTTGGCGTATTGTAAATATGGCATCTGTTGACCCGCGCCCTGGGTTTTGTGTGATCGCACTTTCATTTCTTACTCTTCTTTCAATTACTTTCTCCCAAACTTTCATACTATGAGACATGAGCTTTATTCCTCGATAGTTGTTGCATTCCTGTACATCTCCTATATTTTAAAAAATGGGCACGAGTGAACTGAGACACCATTCATCAGGGATTACTTCTTCATGCAACAACTTATTGAAGAATAAAGTCAGCCACTGGTATCCGTCCTCTTTCAATAACTTCCAAACTTCAACTGGTATACCGTCGGGCCCAACTGCTTTACCATTTTTCATATTTCGTACTGCCATTCTAACTTCGTTCATACTAATCTCATTCACTAATCCGATATTCACATGCACATCGTTTAACACGCCGCTCCAATCATTCTCCTCATCCATAAGCTTTTCAAAATAAGTCTTCCATCTGTCTCTTATATCTTTATCTTTTATCAACACTCTACCCTCTTCATCTTTCATACATCTCACATGCTTGATGTCTTTAGCTCTCTCTTTCCTGATCTTTGTAATGCGGTAGAGTTCTTTTTGTCCTCTAGGTTCTTGTAGATGCCTGTACATATTGTTTTGAGCTTGAGCTCTGGCCACTGCTACCGCTTTCTTTGCTTTCTTCTTCTAGTCTTTGTATTCACATTTTCTAACTTCCTTGATTATTTCACTCCCATTCTCATTTTTCCATGCTTTAAATGCATCCTTCTTATCTTTCAGAGCTTTCTGTACATCTTCAGTCCACCACCAAGTATCTCTATTGATAGTACCTTTCCCTTTCGTTTCCTCAAATACTTCCCGCGCTATCTCTCTTATATAATTTGCCATTTCATTCCAACACTCATCCTGATCTGACTTATCCTGCATTCCATCCTTTTCTATCATTCTATCCACAACTTAATATTTCTTATTATCAACTTAATATTTTAAATGAACCATGATAAGGATATCGAAAGTGATTAAAAAGATAGTACAATGCTTCATCGAGCGCGCTTACAAATGGGGCCTAAAAAAGTTATTAAATAATGCTCGCTCTTCTTAGTAGGAAAGTGCGATAGTTTTAATGTACATTTGCAAAACCCAAAAGAGTTGAGGCCGCCACCAATAATTTAGGTAATTAATTTTGAAACTGAACTAATATTTTTTGCAAAGATAGTGGCGCTTCATTTAAAACGCCCATAGGGACAATTTCTCTTGGATAGGCGTGTACCATCTTCATCTTCATCAACACTTTCCATCAGGTGAGTTGGAAGACAAATGATTATTCCATTACCCAACAAAAAACTAAAGACATGTTTTGTTAAAGGTACAATTTGTATACGTGCTTAAAAGCGAACATGATTTTTGGACGAAGACAAGTACTTTAAAGATACGCTAGATGGTATTAATTTACTCACAGAGTTTATGATTAGTAAATTCATGTAATAATAATACAAGGCTTTGGGCAACAACAGCTTGATTCGCTTGAGCTTGTCTCAATATCGGGGAAAAGCAAAAAAAATATTACCAAATATTACACGTACATACATGAATGTGGCGTACGTGTGTTGTGCAGTTCTGATGTACCACTGCCATGTTTTATTACTTACACTAGCTATTGTCTCCATAACGTCATTTACCTTCACAAGTTAACAGCTCATCCACCAAAATAATCTGAATTTCATCCAAGTCATTAAAGGCCAATTCCATCAGTATCAGTGGTATGCACATGATGAGCACATATATAAAACCTTCTGCACCCCAAAATGTAGTGCTTCTATCCTAGAAATAAGTATGTGTATAAAACTAATAAATTATATTTTTTTATTGTGGCATGTAATAGTAATGCATTCCAGAAACTTACCAAATTCTTTAAGTTTAGAATTCTGTAAATAATAAAACATATTTTCAAAAAGTCCAGAAAAATGCCCAATATTATCTGAAAACATAAAAAAAGCAAATAAACAAGACGAGCCCCAGCGCCCTTCGATCTTTCGTTTTTTTTGAAAATTGAAAAATGAAAATTATATATGTTGAAGAAAATATATGTTAAAGAAATCGTAACAATGGCTAGTTTTGATCTTAAGACTGCGTGTGAAATTTATTACCACTCATGAGGAGAATACTATTAAACAACTAATCGATAAAATTGAGTATTACAGTTCTATTCATTTCACGGCAGAATGTGGGAAGCAGATAATTAACTTTGTGCTTAAAAGTAGATTGTCCCAAGCTGCAAATATTGTGAAATAGAAAATACATTGAGCGAAGGAATGAAAGAGAACTGTAATAGTGATTAGAGTAATCCTGTACTACTGGTACCGAAAACATTAGATACTAGTGATGAGATAAAGTGGATGCTAACTATAGACTATAGAAAATTAGATAACTTTACTTAACAAATTACCGCTACCATATATAACCGAAATTTTGGAATGCTTGTCAGAGTGTCTTTATTTCAGCCACTTAGTTTTATAGCAAGATTTCAATAATGTAGAACTCGACAAACATAACAGAAAAAAAAACAGCTTATTCTTCAGGTCAATATCAACTCACAATAATGCCAAATATGCCAGGTCTAAAAACGAGTTCTTTCTCCATTCTCGTATGATGGCTATGGCAGGCAATGTGGCTATGACAGGCCTTGCATATTAAAAAATCAAATGTACGGTATATCAAGACGATCTCCATGTTTTGAGGTGAAATTTGAGGGAGATGATAAAAATTTACAAGGGCTCTTTTAAAGATAAAGAACGGTTAATTCAAAATTGAATCCGGTCAAGTGTGATTTTTTTGGAAAAATAGGTTTGTCGAAAATTATTGCTTTTGTAGTCTACTACAGAAAATTTTTTCAAAATTTTGTGGAAAAGGCATATCTTTTAAATAGACGCTGTAGAAAAAAAAAACCCTTTGTTTGGAATAACGATTGCCAAAGATCATTCTAAATTTTAAAACAATTTCTTCTCCAATTCTATATCCAGACTTCTCTCTGCAGCAACAACACATTGCTCAAAATAAATACACAAACTGGATATGTACAATATTGTACACCTACACACACAAGCTGGCGAATGCCGTCACCCACATGACCACAACTCTTACAGAGGATCATCACCGCACTGTTTCCTTAACAACGAGAATTCGACTACCCATCAGTGCAGTGTGAATTGGAAGAGATTCCGCCTATTGCGGAAGATGAGCTGATGGAGGCGTGTAATCGAGTAGGGAATAATAAAGCTCCGTTATTGGATGGCATTCCAAACAGTGCTCTGAAAACAGCTATGAAAGCAGCACCGGCATTGTTACTAGAAGTCTACAATGCATGCCTCAAAGAACGGACTTTAAGTTGAAGCAACAGAGGCTGGAACTACTCCCGAAAGGAAAAAAACGGCCAGATGAACCGTCATCCTATCGGCCGCTCTGCATGCTAGATACAGCGGGCAAAATACTCGAGCGAATAAACCATCAAAGAATTGAAGCAGCAGTTGAGCCGCTTCTAGCCAGCAACCAGTATAGCTTCCGATAAGGGTGTTCAACCCTAGACGCGGTCAATCTGGTCATGACCACAGCCAAGGTTGCGATCGCAAGGATCAGATGAAACGGTAGCACGAAGAAGTATTGCTTGGTGGGTACTTTGGACATCAAGAATGCCTTTATTTCCGGTAATTGGGACTGCATTATGCGAGCACTTGAAGAGAAAAATACACCAGGATATCTGTGTAAGATGGTTGCGAGGTAGTTCACAAATAGGCTCTTGAAATACGCCGACACGAAGAACGGTAGAAGGAAATATAGAATAACTGGAGGAGTACTCCAGGACTCGGTTCTAGGCCTGCTCTTGTGGAACATCATGTACGATGGCTTACTGAAACTAGTACTGCCAGAGAATGTCAAACTATCCAGACGACAAAATCAACCAGTGGATGAATACAGTGAACCTGTAATTAGCACAGCACAAGACCGAGGCAGTGCTCATCACTAGCAGAAAACAGGTGGAAACCATGACGCTTAGAGTTGGAGAGCACGAGATTACTTCGCAGCCGTTCATTCGATACCTGGCAGTGATGCTTGATGCCCGACCCAATTTTAATAATAATAATAAACTTTATTATCAGACCATAGTCCATCAACAGCAAGCAGAGCATGTAAGTGCTAAAGCGTCGGTAGTGAGGGCAAGCTTATCACGACTGATGCCTTATGTTGGAGGCCCGAAACAGAGCAGGAGGACACTGTTGTCGTCAGTCGTTACGTCGGTGCTGACGTATGGAGTATCCATCTGAGCTGACGCCCTTGGAACTCAAGAATCACGGAGAGAAGTCGAATCAGCATATAGGATGAGTGCCCTGAGAGTAGCTAGTGCCTTCCGCACGATGTCTGAGGAAGCGGTGTGCGTTATCGCGGGAATGCCGCTCATTACAGTGGTAGACTGTTTTCGAGCATACCGTCATCGCTTCAAACGCGATGATTCTCCAGAGTGCCTGTCCCGAAACTCCTGAAGATGCACGTTTTCTTTGCATGTCCCCATTTCAACTCGGTGCGCAATGACTTGGAGATTGTCCTTCAACAGACTATTAAACCAGAACCAGGACGCGACCAGTACTTTCGCGACGAGGGTACTTTAAGATCTACGTTCCACAGAAAGGAAGAGAGCCAGAAAACTATAATGGATAGAAGAAAAGAAGCAGTGACTTCAACTACCAGAAGAAAGAGCAACAGCTAGATCCTCTCCCCGCAAAATAATACCTAACGGTGGTTTCCACGGGGAAACAGAGGCCGGAGAAAGAAGAGGTCTTTAGTCGGTATTGACATCTGAGTCTGACATACCGGGCTGTAGTCCTGATGATACGTAAAAGTATTTTCCCAACCTCTATAAAAAAAACACACACACACACACAGACACACACACACTATTTGACTTTAGGATGTAAAACATTTTTGGTAGCTCTAAAATTTTGTTTGGGGAAGACATTTTTTATATATATGTGGACTGTTCTTAACGATTTATAAAAATATAATTATTCTATTAGTTTAGGCTTTAGTCAGTACGAAGTATAAAATGTTATCTGAACATTAAATTACCTTTATCCTGAGCATTTTCGTTGGTAGAGAAAAGTCGTTGGTCAATTCAGTGAAACTATTGATAAATCTTTTGATGTAAATAATTTTAAACTGATCTGTAAGATGTTCATCATTTTGTATGAAATCCAAATTTGTCTTCAGAAAACGAACGCGTCTTCGGTATTCGTTTGCTATGTACAGTAATGGTAGACGACCACAAAAGCATGACGTGTTCACGTAAATGTTAACAATACATAGGCTAATGATACTACTAAAGAATTTAAAGGATAAAGTAATACATTGCTGTATCAACAATAAAAATGCAACAATATGTATGACATAATTATTTTGATATTTAAAAAAAAACTTTGTCGAATAAACTTCTTCAGTGAAGAATGATAACATGATATTTATAATAGATTCTGAAACTACTGCTATAAAGTAAAGTAAAGCTGGCTTTAAAGAATCAATAAAGCAGAGGTAATAAATAATCAAACTTATAATGACTAATGAGATACAGTAACATCTGACTATCGCGCAAATTACGGTGGAATTACTAAATTTGTAATAGTTGCCAAATAATAACCAAATGAACATCATATTCCAAATAAATAAAGATTTGGTTTTATTTTCGGCGTTATTTCTTATTGAATGTAATGAATTCATTTTAACTGCCACAGTAGATGCAACGGTGCGGTTAAAACGACAAGCTCACCAAGAGTAATCGTTCGATCGTTATATATTTCAGTCGAAAATATTTAATTAATTACCATTAGTAATAACTTTCTTCAAGTATCAGTTAACTGATTAACCTGTCCATCAGATAATGAATTTGCTTGATTCAAGTTTTTTTCATAATTCGTCTTGAAATGGTCGCCGAAATTCAATTGAATATTAATACCATAATCTTGTTATATTAAACTAGCTGTGTCAGCGACTTCGTTCGCGTGAATATCGGAAAACAATAATATGCAGTTCATAAAAGGCGTAACATCTTTTAATGAAGGGATTTCCCAGGTCACTGAATTTTATTTTATATTATATTAGCGGTGTAGCCACCTGGAGCGTACATAAAAAATGTTGTCATTGCTTACAAGGCTGGAAAAGCAACCAATAGTAAGGTCCCCTCGCAACAGATGTTTGGTGTTGAACTTTGTTAACAGTCATTTTGCTCTAGATTACAGCCGAGTACCGTTGCAAAATTTAGAAGTACTTATTTTCTGAGAATGATATTGGCAGCCCGATTTTTATTGTTTAATTTTTTTATGTTCATTTAATGTTTCTGTAAATCTATAAAATCTAAATTCTAAAATTATTCGATTATTCAATTTCGCTTGCGTCCTGCTCTGCAGCCTCCAGGATCAGGGAGCTTCCTTCCTTGGCCGCCTCTTAAACAGAAGGCAGCTATACCATTACGTGCGGAGGGCCTTGGCCCCGCCCCGGTTTAGAGAGGATCATGTTCATCCATTTCGAACACGTCGCGCCACCGTCTCCGGCCTGTTTCTGCTAAGGTAACGACCAACCTCACCCGTTACCGCCCAGAAGAGAGTTGAATTATTTCCGGCCTCCATGGAGGCCGTCATTCGACGCACTCCTGCGATTGGTGCCTCTTCTTCGGGACGAGTGAGTAATAGCCCTATCACGTTCCCTTTCCACCGCCTCTCGAGCGGACATCATTTTCTCACAAAAAGCAGCGGCGGATTCCCAGGCACTCTTACTTTGAAGAATGGTCTCCAGAGTGAGGCTTCCCACGAGAATAGTCGCCGCGAGGTAGCGGCGCTGTTATGATGAGTGCCGTATCCTCACGACAGCCTTCGCCGTGATGGCACGCAGACGTTTGCTCCCGGGCTATGCGACACAGGTACTTTCCAAAACAGCCGTGGCCGGTCAGCACCTGCGTCAGCCGGTAGGAGAGGCTGCCATGCTGCCTCTCCAGGCAATCTTTCGATATGGGTCTTACCGCCACAACCGTGGCGTGCCTTGTGCATAATACATCTACTACTAGTGTTTTTTTTCGACTAGGGTTTGATTGTCAGGTCTGATATAATCAATGAATGGCAATTAGTTACATACACTTTATTAATAACTTATAAAAAAAACTTATTTTACATCTAACTATCTGTGATTCAATATTGATACTGTTAATCAAAATACGAACTGCAGTAACACAATAATATAAGACGACAACAAAGTAATGAATCCTAAAACTAAATGGATGTCCATAGGAAACTTGTACCACAGGAAGCTTTTGACCGTTTCGATGTAGCCAATAGCGTCCCACACAACAAGACGGAGGAGTTTTGTCTGAAAAGATGTACATAAGGTTATTAAAAACAACCAATGATATTTCTCATACCTATGCCCGAACTTAGAACTTAAAATTTACTAAAATATTTTTTTTTTAAATAATAGTAGGTAACACTTTAGGTTTTGACCAAAGCGTTACCATTGTTTAATAAAAAATATAATTTTTGAATCTAAACCATCCAGACACTCATTCAAACACACACAAAAAATGCTCACCAAAAAGTTACATGAGAATCTTAAAACCCGGCTGCAGCGCCATCTACCGGGCCCAATCACTCCCAATAAACACACAACAAAACAAATATCATCAAAAAATTAAATCCTAAATCCCTCCATTTAGGAATCAACTCAAACTAAACCAAAATTGGTCCCGCCGATTAGTTAATTTAAAATTGTCTGTTTTTAACTGCAGTGATCCTGCAATTAGTGATGTAATGTTCTATATTCGCCTAGATCATATCAGCAACAACTGCTGACAGGATTCTAGTTCTTCTGAACCAAAGCCGATTAAAGACTGAGTTATCGCTCTCAGGATTAGATAGAGACTAAGCGGCGGTAGCGTAATGGCTACGTGCATCCACCCCGTGCACTACCGGCGTGAACCCACTCCTAACACAAGCACTTAGCTTAGCTTGAGTGGTCAACAAGAATACTAGTTATGTGTGACCCACGTTACTAGTACTCTTTAAAAAAAGAAAATGATATTTATATCAACAAAAACAAGTACAGGTTAATGCTGGTGCGGATGGATTCTATATTCCAGCCCGACGAAATTACATTGGCATGAGTTAAATGTGGTAAGCATGTATCATGTGGGTTCCTTCAATGCTTAATCTAGCTATTATTTGCATACCTTCACAAGTTAACAATTGGTCCACCAAAATATTCATGATTGCATCCAAGTCATTAAAAGCCAATTCCATCAGTATCAGTGGTATACATATAACAGTCACATATATGATTCCTTTAACAAGCCACATTATAATATCCAAATCCTGAAAACAATGCCATATTCATTTCAGTCGTGGAATATTACCTAAAAAAATTAAGTGACGTTTAAAAATGAAAACCTAAAACGTACCACATCCTTAATACGTAAGATGTTGTAAACAATAAAACATATCTTTAAAAAGTCACAAGAGAAGCCCAATATTGTCTGAAAATATAATAAAAAAGGAGTACAAAAACAAATCTCATAATAAAACATCTCTAGTCTGACGCCTGACACTGTTGTGGCAGGACGCTTCACTCCTTGAAAAAGGGCCCCCCGTCGGGTCCGAAACTAGTACCCTTGAAATACAATCGTGAGTAAAACCGTATATCTTAATTAAAAACATCTCTATAACAATAAAAAAGAAAGTTTAAATCTGAAAAAAGCAACTTTTAGTTAAGTATGTGTAGTTGGTTATTTCCTGACAAACACATGTATTTGTGTATGTAATGGACTAAGTGATTAATATAGCATTATTCATACTGTCTAGACCGATTAAAAAATGCCCAATATGAGTAGTAAGCAATATAATTCAAATTATAGAAGTAAGCAAATTGACCGGGCTAGACGAATTATGTCCCCCACCTATTATTGGGCAAAGTAATAAAAATATGTATTTTATTCAAAATAGACTAAATATTTTTATTTATAGTCTTTATTGGTATAGAAAGATACCAATATATTTGTAATGTGGTTGCCTGTCATTTGACAAAAAAAAAACAATCACAAATTTTTATTAAATTTATACGCGATAAAATTATCACTTTACAAACTATTCTTTCTGTAATCACTTGACAAATAATTATATATATATTAATACATCAAAACATCATTTGATAAACTAATCTTTTTATAATAATCTTAATTGGTAAAACAACGCAAAGCATAAATAACGTTTGACAAAATGCATTACGAAATCATCACTCATTAGTTGGTAGGTTTAGCTTAGGTTAGAACTGCGACCACAACGCCGGAACCGAATTCTACCTATTTTACTTGGTTAGGGCACCGTGTATTTCTTTGAATTGACTATGAATCAAATTATATCTGTTCTACAGAGAACAGTTGTTTTCTATCCAGCATCCTGGTCCTAGCGCCCTACCTCATGTAGCTTAATTGTCTTAGTTATCAACTTGCCCAACAGTTGTGTAGCGATACTAATCACAGAGCCCAATTTTATTCATATGGCCCGGGCATTATAAAAAATGCAGTGTTTAATCTCTTGATTCATAAAATATACATCTATAAATTCCACTACCAATAAAAGTCTTTGAAAAAGTATTCAGATAAATATGTTTACATACCAATATGACCTCCTTAATAAAGAATGTGAGTTTGTTTGTTACGCTTTCGCACCTTAACTACTCAACTATCATCATGAAATTCTGCAGTCTTCAAGTCGTTGTCACGGGTAATGAAGAGGATGTGGGGAACTTTCATTAAAAAAAACCGTAGTTTTCCCGAGGGATCCTTGAATTGATTGACAACATCTACGTTATCGCGAGCGAAGTCTCGGGCAAAAGCTAAATAACTGTATAAGTAGATATGAAGGAATATGTCATTTGAAAAGAAATGCGCTTTAAACGTGTACACGTTATTAATCGCACCAAGACCAGTCCCTTCAGCGTGGCTCAATTCATCAACAAACATATTTTTTTTTTTATCACTACTTTATTATAAAGCAAAGTTAGCAATAAACTGAGAAACTACTGAACGGATTTTCATGCGGTTTTCACCAATAGCCAAAGTGATTCATGAGGAAGGTTTAGGTGTATAATTTGTTAACGTTTTCTGTAAATTGGTTGAAATATGATGACGATTGTTAAAGATGCCTGTCTCTACTACCCGTGCGAAGCCGGGGCGGGTTGCTAGTACTGTTTAAGTTGGTTAGAATTAGAACGGTTTCTTCTAAATATTAAATTACCACACCTTAATTCTTAGCATTTTTGTTGTGAGGGCAAAGTCATTGGTCAATTCGATATAACTGTTGACAAATCTCTTGATGTGGACAGTTTTAAACTCATCTGTTAGGTAGTCATCACCATTAATGATAGATAAAAATTTCTTCAAATCACGTACGCGTCTTCGGTATTGGTCCGCTATGTACAGTAATGATAAACGACCAACAAAGCATGTTAAGTTTATGAAAATGTTAACAACACATTTTTCTACCGTGCTGCTGAGACTTTTAAAGCGTAAAGTAATAAATTGTTGTATGAACAGTACAATCGTTATACTAAAAATAACATAACTATTTTGATAATGTTTCAAAACAAACTTTGACATATAAGCTTCTTCAGTAATTATTGATAATATCATATTGAAAGTAGATTCAAAAATTAAGAGGAAACAGTAAAAGACCTCGGGATCGATAAAGTAACGGATAGAGTAGTAGTAAATAACATAACTTAAAAAAACTAAAAAGATACAGTAACATCTAGCCAGCGTGCACATTACAGCAGAAGTGGTAAATTTGTAATAGTTGCCAAACAATAGCCTAATGGACATCACTGTATGGAATAAATAGTTGGTTTTATTTTCTGGAATATTTATTATTAAATTTAGTGAACTCATAATGGTTTCTACAATGGAAACACCGATACGAATAAAAAGTAACGCCGAACTGGTAAAAGAAGAAAAAAAATTTCAATGATATTGTACGGGAAAATATTCAATTCATTATCATTAATGGAAAATTAAACAATTAAAAATTGATTGATAAGACAGTGCGATAGACAGCTTAATCAATAAGTAACTAATTAATTTGAGTTAGTCAAGGCTTTTTATCAGAATTTACTTTCGAGTGTATTTGTATGTATGTAGCCCATATATTAGACCAACTTTCCACGTACGTCCATGGGCACCAGAGAACGTGACCTCCATCGTGGTTAATATTTGCTCCTCGATCATAATCGAAATGAACATCTACAATTTTAGTTTAATTAGGAATGTACACAGTAAATGTTAATTTTATTTAACTTCTTTCGTAAGTTCTCTGTTTGCCCTTTTTCGGCTTTCCTTCGTATTGATTTAACCTTGATATAAGAAACTCGCCACGGAGATGCAATTTCTTTCGAAGGATCAAACAGAAAATAGACCCGAAGTTATTATATCCACCGTCTTTACTAAGTGCAAAATTTTGGGTTTATTTTCTGTAATGTTAATTGTACGATCACTATGTACACAAACGCAGAAGTACTTAGGGCTCGATTGACAACAAAAAATAATTGTAGTAGTACTTTAGTGTACGTTTATGATTAATTGTCTTGCCATCCTAGTCTCTCTTTGAGGGGTGGTGGTACCACAAGCTAAGAGATAGAATTTTGTTTATGTAGCTATTGTATTTAGTAAAAGTCTAATCATCCTTATATACAATATTCATAGATGGACACGTGTTGTATCACTTTTTCAGTATTTTTACAGTATGTGCAACAAACAAAACAGCTTTCCCATTTTTTTTTGACATGTGTTATTTTCGTTCTTGCTAATCAGGTAGGTATAGTAGAACCTAATCCCACCAAAACTCGTTTCTATGCACTTAGATACATTGACTTCAGTAAAGCACTCGACACAGTCGCAGTCACTGCTGCTCATGTACAGCTGAATATTTACGTTAAAATGTAATTCACGATTAAGGACTGTAATGTATTTCATAACCAAAAAATAAGTGACGATTTAATGGTATTCATTAATATACTCGTACTACGATTTCTTTTTCTCGATTTGCAATCGAGTGTCTGGTTTTAAATAAACAATAGATACCATTATAATACGTTACCTATACTTAATTTCATCATCATCATCAGCCTATCGCCGTCCACTGCAGGACGAAGGCCTCCCTTAAGGAGCGCCAACTATCCCGGTCTTGGGCAGTCTGCATCCATCCACTGCCAGCTACCTTCTTCAATCCACGGTACATCGTGGCGCAGGGCGTCCTACACAACGTTTGCCTAATCGCGGTCTCCACTCTAGCGCATGTCGGCTCCAGCGATCATCAGTCTGCCTAGAGACATGACCGGCCCACTTCCGCTTCAGCATACTGATTCTCTGTGCGATGTCGGTTACTCCAGTTTTCTGCCGAATTATTTCATTTCGAATTTTGTCGACTAGAGCAACACCAAACATCGCACGGTCCATTGCACGCTGAGCGACTTTAAACTTATGGATCAGTCCAACGGTGAATGTCCACGTTTCGGCCCCGTATCATATACATTACAGGTAGGACGTACTGGTTGAATGGCCTGTGATGGTTTGTGAGAGCATTATGTTCTAAGTTTGGCTTAAACCGAAAATTAAAGGAGTATAACGATCGAAACAAGGAGGTTGCCGGCCTTTAAAGTGGGAGTAGGGGAAGAGGAGGAAGGGGGAAGAGGGAGAGTGTGGGTAGGGGAAGAAGAGGGGTAGAGGGAGGGTTAGGGTTTCCTCACTCACTCGGCCAAAAACAATGCAAGCATTGCTTCACTGCCAGTTTTCTGTGAGGCCGTGGTATTACTCCGGTCGAGCCGGCCCATACGTGCCGAAACATGGCATGTGTATAGTTTTAATTTGACTTCAAATTTGAAATTGTAAGTCGTTACTTGTTATCGTGTGAGACATGATCTGTTGTCTGTAACTGTACCTATTAAGTAAAAAATAAAAAAATAATTACCCTCGAGAACAACTTGTACACGTGGCTCTGGAGTGATATGAGGCGGTAGTTCTTCAGTTGGCTTTTGTCTCATTTTTTGAAGAATAATTTAACTACGCTCCTGCTCCATGCCTCCGGTGCAGTGCCAGTATGGATGACGGAATTAAACAGCTTTGAGAGCTCTACTAACACAGGAGTTTCTCCGGCTTTCAGGAGCTCTGTTGTCATTCCGTCTTCAGCCGGAGCTTTGTTGTTATTAAGTTGGCCGAGCGCCATTCTAATCTCGCCCATACTTTATTTAAAAATGATGAAATAAATCTACGATTCATATATTTCAGATCTAACAGTATGTTATTGAATATTAATAATGTTCATTAAAATACAAACTGCAATAACACGATAGTATAAGACAACAACAAAGTAATGAATCCTACAACGAAATTGATATCCATCGGAAATTTGTACCACAAGAAACATTTGACAGTTTCGATGTAGACAATAACGTCGTACACAACCAAACGGAGACTTTTATCTGAAACAATATACATGAAGTTTATAAAAACAATCAATGACATTGTTAATATGTATGTAGGGGATTTGAAATTTCTGAATAATGCGTCCGTTCCTGAATGACCTGCGAAGGGAAACGTTTGTGAAAGAATACATATAAGGTGTTCAAACAAGCACACGAAATTAATAATAGTGAGTGAGCAATTGGCGTAGTTTATGGACGTTTGCAATACCACTGGTGTATCTTGCTCGTTACCAACACTGTCATAACCATTTTAGGTCCTATTTGAAATCCATACTCTATTGTCTAGAAAAACCATGGTAACGAGCTCATTGCACAATTTAAGCATACGCCGATAAAACACGTTTCAAGCTATGTAGTATGCCACAGTTCTGCTTCTAATGTGAATCAGTCAGGATAGGTATGTGTATAATCTCAAATAATTCTTCGGAACTCAATATTTATGAAGCTGATGGTGTTAAGAAAAATAAAATCTTAACTAAAGTTCAAAGGTTCTCTACGTTCACAAGCTCATGACCATCGACACTTCGATGTTTCAAATCGGCTTAGCTTCCAAGGTACCACCCAAATCTGACAACATTCGCTACAACTCATTCGTATATTTCTTAATACACCTACTTCATTAATTTCTACACCACCATAAGGTAGACTGTCTGGTAGAAGTCTGCCTCTGTACATATTGTGCATAAAGCATTAAATAATAAATAATAATAATATCGCACGAGTGATGCCTTGTATACCGGCCGCGCTAACATTTCTCGGGAAAACGTCACTGAGAGTCGATCCAAACTTGTGTCTGAAATCAAAGCCTCCTTAGGAGTTTCTGATTGGGGTCGACTTAATCTAGTCCAATTTAACCCAAAAAGATACTGTTTGTCGTATCACCTCGCTTTGAGAGCACTTCCCTGACTGCTACAGCCAGCATCGAAATCCTTGGCGTTGATATATCGAGCGAAGTCTAGATCTGCGGTCACTCGGAGGGTAAGGCCAAATTAGCCTCGAAGAAGCTTGGTGTGCTGAACAAATCGAGCCAGTATTTCACCCCGGCCCACCGCCTATAACTTTATAAGCCGCAGGTTCGGCCGCATATGGAATACTGTTCTCATATCTATGCAGGAGCACCTCAGTAACAGCTTCTTTCTCTTGACCGCATTCAACGGAGAGCGACTCGAATCATCGATTGCCAGGATATTTCAGATCGGCTTGACCCCTTGGCGGATATACCTTCAGCCTGCATTCACTATCCCATATATCATGGGGAGTGCTCCGAGGAATTGTTCGGACATACCGGCCCCAACGTTTCGGCATCGTTCAACCGGACAAAACTTTCACCCCCATCACCTGGATCATTGGCAATCCACCACTGTGCGGTTCCCCAGAATTTTTTTGCCTCGCACAACCAATCTCTGGAACAAATTGTCGCCTGTGGTATTTCCGGACCGATACGACCTTCAAACCTTCAAGAAAAGAGCGTCCTCCTATCTCAAAGGCCGGCTACGCACTTGTGACTCTTGAGTTGCAGTTGTCCATGGCCGACGTTAGTCACACCATCAGGTGACCCGTCTGCTCGTTTGCCCCCTATAATATAAAAAAGAAAAATAATATATGCGTTCATACTAATAAAGTTGATAAAATGCAGCCTTTGCACTCTAGTTTCTCTTTACTGTTTCATTCTATTGAGCACACTAAGCTTTTTGAATGCAAGCTTCACCTAATAGTTTTACTCATTACTCATTACTCATTACTCATTACTTTATTGCATTACTTTATTTTTTAGAAGTCTTCATTGTTACATAACCTTAACACATACCTATCATACAAACAACTGTACTGTTAATTAAGATTTTATCAATACGTCAAGTCACTTTTCCTGTGCTCGCACTGTGCCTGTGCTCCAGGCAACATGTTGCAATTTATTTTAGATCAGTTAGTAGACCGAGTTGTTATGCCAGATGATTTTCTAAAAGTTATTTTGCTGTACCTTGTTCTGAATGAAAGTTACCCTATGTCGTATTTGTGATATTTCATGATAATTGGTTGAGTAGTTAAAAACGAACTCGCATTCGCATCTATAAGTTGGTTTGTGAAAAATGTCGTCGTTAGTGCATTATAGTTTTTTTGGACTATATTTTTAGGTATGAAATTTAACTTCGTTTGTCGTTCCATATATGGCAAGTGCCAGTAATAGTCAGACCTCCGTCATTTTATAACAGGCCAAAGCCACTCTGATCTAAACTTCAGACTTGCCGATCGTTTCTATCTGTCTTTTGCACATGACCAGAAAAACTTTTATAGAATGACGAAGGTCTTTCGATCTCGGGCTCTCAGACTTATATAAATTAAAATAAAATAAAATGTTTTAGTGCTGAGTCTACTATCTTTATAGTATTATGTACCTTCACAAGTTAACAATTGATCCACCAAAAGAATCTTAATTTCATCCAAGTCATTAAAAGCCAATTCCATCAGTATAAGTGGTATACATATTGCAGTCACATATGTAATACCTTCAAGACCCCACAGTACAGTTTCAAAATTCTGAAAATAATAACATAATGTTATTAGTGTTATACTTATACATATGTAATATTATGTGACAATCGAAAATGAAGACTTACAAATTTAAGACTTACCAAATACGTTTTGTATAAAATGTTGTATATAATAAAACATATCTTTAAAAAGTCACAAGAGAAGCCCAATATTGACTGAAAGTATAATAAGAGGAGTAAGAAAGACAAATTTCCATTTCTCAAAAACAAGGTCACCATTATCACTGTGAGAAATTGCAACAACAGTCATTATTTATTTTTATGTAAATTGTTTTCAGAATTCCTTATATTATTGTGGCTTGTACTTAACGACACAGCCGGATATTTACAGGGTTATAAACCAAAGAAAAACTACACCTACGAGGGTACAATTTGGCTGGTGCCGTTGTTGAGCTTAACAATGAATACGTTACATGAACATTGTAGGATCGTTTACTACTTTGTTAAAATGAGATTAGATTAGCATTTATTCATTTAACTTACTTATATTGGTTTTCGGATCAACAATATTTAGATAGCGTTTAAATTGTATTATTTTTAATGCAATGCGTTTCTGTTACTATATAACGTGTTACAAAAATGTGTGGTCGTATCCAGGGTCGTGTAGGACCCTCTAAATGATTTAAAGTACTAAACAACCTTATAAATACAGTGATTTTTAATACACAACCAATCTATGGAACAAATTGTCGCCTGCGGTATTTCCGGACCGATACGACCTTCAAACCTTCAAGAAAAGAGCGTACTCCTATCTCAAAGGCCGGCAACGCACTTGTGACTCTTGAGTTACAGGTGTCCATGGGCGACGGTAGTTACCATCAGGGCACCCGTCTGCTCGTTTGCCTCCTATAATATATATAAAAAAAAAAAATACAGAAATCTTAATTGATAGTTTGCAAGAGAGAGGGCTAGTATTCATGGGCTACTAACTATACGTAAGTATCAAGGATGTTTATGGAGTATCCGGATTGGTCCGAAAATTTCTAGTTTGGACAAGTCGTTTTCCTGTTAACGATTTCAATGCCGGATCAAGTAGGAAATCAAAATGAACATTAAACTTGCAACTGAACATCTAGAATTATCTGCTTTAAGAAACAGAGTACAAAAATTCTAAATATTGAAACCAAAAAATATAAGCTGGTTTTACCAGAACCACGTTAATTAGAACGTTAAATACTAGTCTTGTCTATCCAAAGGTTTGTTTTTTCACAACCCCCGTCGTGTATTAACCTCACTGGCAAAGTGGTTATATCGGAATCGAACCGGCTAAAACAGTGGTCCGTCATGAGTGTCTTTAACCAGGGCCTAACCATCTCGGGCCTATTTACTTCTATTCAGACACCGGATTACCCTATCTGGCGCCTTCAGGCCAGACCCCATAGTCTTGATTAATTCCGTCCGTCCATACAACGCAAGGCCATAGAAAACGTTTTAAGGTAGCAGAGACCGGAAAAATCAATTCTGATTATGAAAACGTCGGTTTTAAAGTGTTTCGTAGCACATTCTTTTAGTAATAAAATTTCTATGTTAACCCGATTAGCGATGATCGAGCAACAAAATCATAATTTTGGTAACTAATTAGCAACAATTTTTTATATTGTTTCCTTTCAATTTTGCTAATTGTCACTGATATCTTGATAGTGGTTCAGGCCAGAGCTCATGGAGGCTGTAGGTCATTAGGTGCTCTACAGCTGATGACGATTTCCAGCATTGTGAGAATTCTGGTGCATTCTTCGGGTGTAAGCGAAATTATAACAACTTCAATAATGATTATTCAACACTAGGAATGTTGTTTGTACGTTTTTTTATGACAGAATAGAAACAATAGCAAAACAAATGCAGCAGATTCGTAGTTCCATTTACAAAAGTCCAATTTTGTTTATTTAGACATTCTTGATGGCATAACTTTACAACAACCAAGATGTTCTATTACTTTCCTTTAAAGAGTATTTAATTGCAAATGAAACAGAATTTATTTCACTAAGCTAGCATTATTAGTTACCGGGATTTTCAACTACCTTTTTGTGACCCGGATTCATTGCTCTCGTGTATACATTTATTAATATTTGAAGATTAGTTTTAATATAATTCAAACTAATTTTCAAATATTAATAAATATTGCCTTTACATTTGAATTGTTTGTTCATATAATTGATATATTTAAAGATCTTTTATAAAGTCGGTTAGAAGCAGAACATTAAATTACCACACCTTTATCCTCAGCATTTTAGTTGTATGAGCAAAGTCATTGGTCAATTCAGTATAACTACTGACAAATCTCTCGATGAAGACGATTTTGAACTCATCTGTAAGATGTTCATCAGCATGCATGACAATTACAAAATTCTTTAAAACACGTACGCGTCGTCGGTATTCGTCAGTTATGTATAGCAGTGGTAGACGACCAATAAGGCATGACCAGTTCATAAAAATGTTAATTATACTTTCCACTACAGAGGAACCAGCTCTTTTAAAGGGTAAGGTAATGAATTGCTGTATCAACAATGAAAAGGTTACACTATGAATGACATAATTATTCTTATAATTTTTTAAAACAAACTTTGTCATGTAAGCTTCTTCAGTAATGATTGATATTATCATATTAAAAGTAGATTCAAAAACTAAAGGTACACAGTAAAAAAATTCGGACGCTATTTGGTAACGGATATAGCAATAATATATAACATAGCTTAAAATTACTAAAGAGATACAGTAACATCGAGCCACGGTGCACATAACAGCAGAACTGGTGAATTTGTAATAGTTGCCAAATAATAGCCTAATGAACATCACTGTTTGGAATAAATAGTTAGTTTTATTTCTGAGAGCAGTTGTTATTAAATTTAATGAATGCATAACTTTTGCTACAGTGGAAACGCCGATACAATACAAAAATTAGCGACGCACTGATCAAAAAGCAAAATTAATTTCAATAAAATTTGTTTTGGAAAATATTCAATTAATTTATATTATCATTAGTACATTACTCAATTGAAAATTGATTGATTAGACGGTCTCATAGAAAGCTTGAACTATACGTTAGTAATTAATTTAAGCTAGTCGATGTATTTTTACCGGAATTTAAATTCTAGTGTCCAAGGTCGACCTTATAACGCAGCTCTGGTTCAGAATCTGAACCCTCTACGTACTGAAATATAGGGATATTAATCTCGTAAATAATATGTTGAATAATTTAGAAAAACATAATTTTTAATAAGTTAGTTTGTATGTTTAGCGTATGCTAAATATGTTCATGTATACATTACAATATAATTAATATGTATCTTAGCGTGACCCGTCATGGAGGATTGGCTGGAGAGGCGGCATGGCAGCCTCTCCTACTGGATGACGCAGATACTTACTTTAAATGGCTGTTTTGGGAAGTATCTATGTCGGATAGGCCGGGAGCCAACGCCTTTGTGCCACCACTGCGGGGGCTACCGCGAGTGACATGCATGAACGCAGCAGCATGCAGACCTCGCGACGGCCGTAGGTAGCTTCTCGCTGGAGACCATGATTATGTCCATGGTCCAAAGCGAGAGCACGTCGGGTTCCGCCACCTCGTTTTGCGAGAAGGTAATGTATGCCAAGGAGGCGGCGGAAAGGGAACGGGAGAGAACTAGTACTCTCCCATCCCGCAGAAGACGCAGAGAGCAAGTGGATCTCCGGCCTCCAGGAGCGCTTGCCTGAGAGCGAAGGACAGGGTTATCCAGCGCCCTAGCAGAAGCAGGCCCGAGACGGTGGCGCCGTGTTCCGCGCGTGCCTCTCTTACTGACAGGCGATAAAATCTTATTATACTTATAATAATTTTAATTGCAATTGCATTTTTTTAAATTATTACCTACAAGCTAAAACTTAGCCAACCTATTCGTATTACTGAGTTGGACAAGTTTTTCACGTGCCAAGTCTGAAATAGGCAACATTTGTACTCCCCCGCCCTAGAAACACGTCAATTAAACGATAGTATGTTTTTTTATTACCTACCAATAAATTTTCATTCTAATTACAACATAATATCATTGCGAAATTTGAGCTTGAAAAGATATCAGTACGTCTACTACTTTCGTTCGCTAATTTGCACATACGTGGGATTCTACAATAATCATATATAGTAATGAACGTCAGCTTATTATGTTACATCAGAACACATACAGGAGTCAGATATCCAGTAATACAGTTCCCACTTTACTTCAGAGTTTAACTCATGTTGATATAGATTTGTCCCAGAAACAGTTCTGTTTTTATGGATGAATGGTGTCCAATATTCTTTTATGTACCCTGAAAACGTGTGTACAAAAAGTTGAATAAACTAACAAACACACTTTGCAATTTATAATATTAGTTAGGATGTTATAATACAGTTACAACCAATGGAAGTGGCAGCTATACGAAATCAATATTAGTTTGCAATAAATACGTCGACGCGTTATGTTAAAGCAAGTGTGTCTCATAATACCTGATATATACGCTACGAATCTCGTGGTGTAACTAGGTGTAACAAGCGAATGGAGTTAGCTACTAAACACGTCAACAGGTGGCAGTGTCTATAACTAGTTACTGCATTCCTTAAACATCAGATTATCTTCCAATGTACGCCACGTCGATTCACGACTACCACACCTATGACTACCGTAGCGATGGTTTTTTTTATATGTTGTTTGGTATATCATTTTGTAACAATCATATTCATTTTTATTGATTAAGGAAGATTGGTGAGGCGTGTACTGTATATTAAAATCTACATTTTGTTTCGTTTTTTACAAGGTGTTAACAAGCCTTTGTCAAAAGTGTCACTTGTCCACTGTTTCAAAGTTCTCTACGCTTAGTCACGAGATATTTTTTTTCAATCCCTAACTTTTTTATTTTACGGTCGTTACAGAAAATAAAAAGGCCCTTGTCCTAAGCCTAAGAAACTTATTTTCTTCATTCGAAGACTGGTAACGCCATCTCTTGACATCGTCGAGTACATTGGTGAAATTACAGTAGTACTAGCAATCATTTGCATTTGATAAAGAGAAAGCGGTTTATTTAATAGGATATAAAAATAGTACTATGATAAAACTTATTATGGTGCAATTATGCAAATGGCTCCTATCACTACACCAACTTGTAACGATAAACAAGGCCCAATAATGCGGCACCGAAGTATCAACCTAAGGTTGCACATTATGCAACCGCAAGATAATATCTGAAGTTTCTCGAAGCCATAAGTCTAAGCAATGAACTTTAAAGCAAGAATGCACTACAAAAGGCCAGAAATGGTCGATTTAGCACTTAAAATAATAATAATAACAACGATAGATATTCCATACCTATGCACAAAAGTCCACCATTATCATGCTCACTGCTAAAAACATGAGGGTGAACATTCCTTCTTTTCAATCCTTAATTTTTCTGAGTGATTGTTCTCCTACAGAAATATAATTAATTGGTAACTGTCCTAAAATACTAAGTAAACAAAATACAAACTACCAGTATTTAAATAAAGCACGTGATAATGACAAAGGTTTAAATATTTCCAGTAAATTTTAAAAGATTATTTAAAATTTTTAAAGATTTTCATGTTAGCAACATGAAAATCTTTAAAAATTTTAAATAATGAGAAGGACCCAGAAAATTATTATCTCACTATAATCAAAGAAGAAATACGACAACTAACTTCCAATTGTGATAGGTACGCGTGAACAATCAATGTTGAGTCCTTAGAGTATTACTACTGTCCTTTATCTATTAAATTACTTTTTATTTGTTATTCTGAAATAGGGTCAAGGTATAATAAGGTAGATCTAAATATTGTGACATCTATACAGGTGGTACGCTAAAATACACGGTTTAAGTAAGTACTTAATTTATTGGAAAAAATTGATTATCTCCAAAATTCGCAATGGAATTACTACAACATTTATTTACTTCAAACCGTGACGTCTGTAACATAAAGATGAAGTTCAATTGACCTTATACTGTTATTGCAAATGTGTTCAATGTAATTTTGATCTTATAGTTGAGTGCTCGAATTGCCCGGTAATAGTCAATATTTCAATATAAAAGCGCCCGGTTGACGGCAATAGGCTTGCTCCCTATTACGTTAGGGGGCCCTATGATGGCAGAATGTGTGTGTTTGATACGTCCCTGCCTACCCCTTCGGCACTACAGGTGTGTATGTATGTTATGTTATAAAGTTAATTTACTCTTGAAGACATGAGTTTGTCATTTCATTGGAGGTGTTTATTGGATTCGACAATAGGGATGTACAACTGTAATATTTATGAAAATTTTGTCAATAAAATGTTATGAACACATAACATAAGGGTCACTGCTTGATTTTTAACAATTATTACAAACTAAAATAACGGGACGTATTTTACACATCATTTTGGTAACACTTATCAGCATCTAGTTACGTCACTGCTGTTAATTTATTTAAAGTAATTATTATGGGTATCAAAGTAAACATAATTATGTTGCGAACGTGGGTTCATCAAAGCAGCCTCCAGCAATCTGCCAATGTTGATGTCGATATGGTTTTGACTCTTTTTTGTCGAAAGTGCGTAGTTTTTGAGTGTAAAAACGAAAGGGACTTAACTATTACAGTGTGTATTACAGTTTAAAGTTTGTATTTAATTTAGAATATTCTAAACAGTAATTATTTTAGCTCAACAACAGTGTAAAGCGATTATTCTTTACTGTTTTGACAAGATCAACAAATTATAAGTATTCATAAACTGTGTGCAAGCTTGATTGTATAGTCGGATTATCAACAATAATTTCTTGAAATGTAATAATAACTTAATAATAACTTGAAACCGTCTGATCCCAAACTAGACAGAGCCTGTACTATGGTAACTAGACTGCTGATAAACATACTTATATACTACTAGATACATACAAATTATCGATAAAAACATCCGGTAAGTCGCATTAAAAACTTTAAATGTCTACATTGTAGAGTAAAATAAAAAAAATAGCTTTCATTTAAAAATATTACCGTTTGTAAAAAGGTTTACAGTTTCGGAGCTATGTTTTTTTTTCAACAAATTTGTTCTGCACCCGCCCCCCTCATTGGGGGGGATATTCACGAACTTAACCTACATTTTTGCCCTGTTGATTTTTCGTCCCAGTTTGAAAGCAATCGGTGCATAATTGCGACCTCTATCGTGCCGGTAAAAGGTACATACATATATATAAACTTTTTAACTGGCGGTTGTTCTGGGGTCTAGAGATCATAACTAGACCTCCTGTGAAGAAATTTTCAAACTGTTAACGGCAATGTCATTGTAGAATTTGTTACCAGTGCATCTATTTCTAATCTTTAAAAAAAATACTAAAGTATTGTTCGGTCCTTAAAAGTGTTTATTAAAATCGGTTTTGCTATTTTAAAATCTGTATAAAAAAATCATCAATAAAGAATTGAACTCGCGTGGAGAGGGTTCCGTACGAAGAATATGTCCACTATGATTTTTTTTTCAAGTACCAATAATTAATTAACTATCAAATACATTGAAAATTTTGGTGATTTTTCGGATCGTTCACTTATAATTAATGTCCATTCGACTTTTACTACACTTTGTTTTTATCTTTTTGTACCCATATTTACTCAGGCACTTTGATCATCGCAATTTTGGAAACCAAAACTTTTAGAAAAAAATTGACTTAATTATTCAAAACCCCCTCAGCAAATATTTTAATGTGGTTTTGAACGACCGAGCCTAGCTCCAAGCGTCCCTACTGTTCGTTTGGCTGGTGTTGACATTTGTAAAATTTCAGATCTCAGTCAACAGCAACAGAAATGCATGCAGCATTTCTGTCTTCGGGTCATGGTCTGGTACAAGACGATGGGAAGAGACCAGATTATATGTCGTTACTGTCATGGAAGATGAGTAGGCCAGTGGTGGTTGTGCCCGCGCTGCAGCTGCATCCGTGGAAAGCCTCAAACGCCTTCAAATAAAACAATACATATTATCATTATTATCTTCAGTTGGACTTTACTGAACTTCACTATTATGCTACTTCCGTCAATTAGATATAACTCATTATATGATTACTTCCAAAACACTGAGTTATTATTATTAATTATTAATACTAACTCAGTGTTCCAAAATCATTTTCGATTTAAAAACTAATAATAATATAATCAAAGGGTTTATGCAAATTGCAAGATTTTTTTTGCGTAACGCCTTCTGTGAGTTTTAATTAACTCGCGGAGCACATCAATAATAAAAGTTTCATTCTTTATTAGCAAATAGTTTGAAGCAAACTATTTGTATATCTTAAAACGTAGAAAGTTTTGAGTTCAACTACAATTTGCATTCACATTTTACTCTGTTTCTCTCTCCTCTGATTAGCAGAGGGTTCGGAGGAGAAACAGCATTAGGCAGATGGGCACATGGGTCTCTGGATTCCTTTCGAGCATTGGGTCTGTCATAGTCTGACATAGGACCCTTTTCACCGTATTGTAGCCCTGACTGGAAAAGAGTTTTCTAATTATTTTCTATTAATTTACACCACTTACTGCAATATCAAGATCACCCAGATTTAGACTATTGATTTTTTTTAACTCTAAAACATTTCAAATCAACACCTCTAAGTCACATCCTAGGGCTCCATATGAAAACAATGTAACAATGTTATAATTAAAAATATACAACACTAGCAGTTGAAACTAACTTCGCTCAGGCTATATATGTATAGCCCATGTCCATTTGAAACGATATGCTATTCAAATGGTATAAGATTTTTGAAGTAGATAAAGTAGGAGCGGAGATCATTCTGCTCATACTTACAAACTTACAAAATTCGCTCTGTTTCTCTATAATATCATAACAGTAAGATTAATAATACCATATACAATACCATTTTTTATTAACTAACATAGTAGTATTTGTTATGACGGAAGGATCGGCCGGCAAAAAGTTAGTTACAATAAATTTGCCAAATACGACATGCCTTATGTTTCAATTATAAGGAGCCTTGGTACGGTCTTGCGTAAATGATTTATAATTATTACGTCTCCGTAATTCTAGCTTCTAAGTTAACGGATATGCGGATATTATAACGGATATTTATTTAGTAAAAGTTAATTAAACCTGAATTTTGGTATAGACAACGGCTTTTTTAATGTATTTGTTTTGACTCTGTGGTTCAAAAGTGATAATATAGTAGCATTTTTAATGTATTCTGCACACCGTGGAAAGGGACAGGGCCCTATTGTAACTTGTATATAATTCTTTATGTACTGTTGGTTAATAGTGGTTATTTTGCAGTGACTATTTACTAGCTATGTTCATTATTGTCGTGTAAACATCAGCTGTATAAGAAAGATAAGACCTACTTTATTCTTTATAATCTGATCCATTGTTATACTAACTTTTAAACTTTCGCGTCCCATGTTAACATATATTATAATTATGTTGACGGGCATTAACGCGATCACGTATTTAAAAGGTATTATGGGATTGGTATTGGTTAAGGGCTCTGTTTCCGCATTTAGACTAAAAAACGGTCCATTATGCGTGCATATAAGGCTGGCTGGTTGAGCAAGCCTAGCTCCTTCCAGAAGCACAGAAGCCTCCTGTGGCGTTCACAGGCTTCTAGGTTTAACCTCGCATCAACGAGGATATTTACCATCGCATCAACGAGGATATTTACCCGTTGTATGGGCTCTCGCACTCCAGGATAACGTGGGTGACCGTTTCTTCTTCCTTCTGCGTTGAGGGCTGTCTGTCGCATTAATGTCGAATAGATGCCGATTCAGGGCCAAATGTCTCGTAATGCTTGAGACTGCAAGTCAAATGTGGTGAGACCTTCGTCAGCACCAGTTTAGAATGCCAGCAGTCAGGTATGTCGGTACGAGTCTGTTGCTTTACTGTTATGGGATTATTAATAAGTATAATATATAGTAGTAATAGTTCAAAGGTGTGTAATATCTTTTGAACACATGATCGCGTTAATTCCAGTTAACATAATTATGTCACCTACTTGCATAAAAAAAAAATGTGTTTACATTAAAGAGCATTTAAAAAAAAAGAAATTACTGTTATCCTTCAGTAACCTTTCAAAATATTAAGTTTCACATATAACTTACGGAGCTGATGTTTTTTTGTTAACTTTTCTTTTCCATAAGACTTCTAACAAAATTACCAGGAGATTGCTTTCAAGCGATTCACAGAAACTACGTTTCCACTTACATAATGTAGTTTGATAAAAGGCTTGGCTAGAAAATCATCTGAGATGCGAGTAGTAATCGTTATCCCTTCAAATGTGACGTTTGTAATCATTTAATATCACCAGTAGATGATGATGATGATTTTGGACTAGTCTATTGAGAGTTAGAGTTAATGGTAATCATTTTTATCTTCGTCATTTGATGATATCAACTGATCAAGTATTTCTTCTCCATATACATTGATTTACGTCATTCACTGAGTAACGGTTTATTTATCACACAAATCGTTCTCTATCGAGGATTACGTGTTCTGAATTACAATGCGCTGAACTTGCTATGGGGATAACAGGTAGTATGACATGTTTCGGCACGTATGGGCTGGCTCGACTCTGCTCGATACCACGGCCTCACAGAAAACCGGCAGTGCATTTCGCCCCGTGAGTGAGGTTACCGGAGGCTCTAACCCTTCCTCTGTCCTATTCCCGTCCTTCCCCTGTCCCCTCTTCCCACTATTCCCCCCCCTCCCCCTATTCTCCTACTCCCACATTAAAGGGCGGCAACGCACTTGTAACTCTTGAGTTACAGGTGCCCACGGGCGGCGGTAGTCATTTACCATCAGGTGACCCGTCTGCTCGTTTTCCCCTATACCATAAAAAAAAATATATATGTGTTCATTGTACGAGTATTTCTATTACTTTGTCCGTTCAGCATTATATCTGTTGCAAAGTTAATAACTAATCCATGTACAGCAATACGGTTCTATTTTAAGTGTCCTAATATAACAAATTTTGAATCATACACCCTTGCCAATGAGACATTTTTCGCTGATAATGCGTTTCACAAGAAATTTCTCTCTTACATTACCTTTATCACGCTTTTATTCGCCTATGGGAAAACGCCTTTAATATTTTACACCAGCTTCTTAATCGACACTGATTTTGCTTAGAACTTATATTTAAACAATATGATTTTGTTATCATCGTAACAATCTACTAACAATTTACAGCCACATAGAGCTGGAGATGCTCGAACTCATGCTCTCACGGTTCATAGTAGTGGTTAAGTCAACCGCGAACCCATTTAAGTCCCACGGTGTTTCTATTAACTGCCGGATGAAGCGAAGAAACCCAAGACATATATGAATGTGTGTATCGTACGCCTAATCCTGACTACCATTTTCAAAGACCGTGAGAGGTACACGCAAAACTCGCACGCGTCAGTTCCTCTGACTCGTGAATTGAATCATTAGCTTCCGTTCAGACATTTATAACCTGACCAAGAAAATAAAAAACCAATGGAATGATTTCTTTTAATGGCAAGAGTATCCTTAAAACGTCATTGACATGTCATCGTGCTTTATTGTTGATTTTAATTTAGTTGTCAACATAAGTGGTAGGTATATCATATAATGTGCCCAGTGAAAATTGGCTATTGGCCTCAATAGCATTGTAACTTAAACCCAATAGAAATGATTTGGGGTATAAATAAAAGGAAAATTTGGTTCAAAGAATGTAGATCTCGATAATATTACCTCTCTAAATAAAAGACGTAGATTGCATACCTGGTATATCTTTCTAAAATAGCAAACGGTATTATTGACTGTATGGAGTGGCTAGGTACCTTAGGACTGAAAACAAGGCAGATGTTGTTCGGGAAGCCGGACTTACTGCATATACGGCCTGTAAGAACCACTTATAGACAAAACAGCTATATGATTCGTGTATGTAGAACATTCAATAAGCTTTCAGAAAAAATGGACGTTGATTTGTTTGCTACCACTGTTTCTCGTATTTGACGATGTAGATGTGTGAGCATGATCTTTCGTGTTTTTCCGACTAATATACGAATATAATATTGTTTTTACTGAAAACAATCAATAATTATGAAAACTTTTAATTTGCCTTCATATATTTAGTTTTTTTGTATATTTCAGTGCTTAGCTGTAAGTATTTCAAATAAGATAAAGCATTAAACATTTTATTGAAATAAAAATATTATAGGTACATAGTTTTTTTTTAATTATTGAATGTTATTCTTATATCGTAGAATTTTTTTACAGAAATATAGTCCACCTGCTGCGAACACAACAAAGAGGGCAACAACAGAGGGCCTATGGTGTAAACGGAAATCGTGAAAAATATGTTTTATGTTGGTGGCGGTGAAAGAGATTGAAGTAATTACAGTGACAATGAGTCTGATATCTTTCGTATACAACCATTACTTCATTCTAGACATAAAGAAGATGAAAATGTCAAGTGATGTTAACAATGTAGATTTCCTAGATAAAATGCCTAGATAAAATTCCTAGATAAAATATTTATTATTATGACACATTATATACATATATCAGTTTATAAAAAATAAAGCTTTATTGAAAAAGTCCAAAATCAAAGATGTTACCATACATTCTAATTTTTAAACCCCAATGCAGAAAGTAGGAGTGTTATATATGCAATAAAAAAGCAGTCTCGGCGCCCCTAGACCAGGTTTCTTATATTCCTGATCAGGCTATACTTTAAAACAACATTGAATTACTTAGTTGCCGGTCGGTCCATCAGGTATGTGTAACCTTATCTAGTTGTCGTATGCATAAGGCTTTTAAGTGTAAATCAAAGTGTATACTTAGAACAACTTTTTTACGCGATCCGCATAAAATGCAATATGAACTTAGTATCGCAAACTTAATACTGTCACAACCTGCTTACGTAAACATTGTTTACGTTCATAAATTGAACTTCATTAAAACAGGAACGGACTTGAATATGGCGAAATCAAAGTGCAGATATTGGCATTGTTGGAATCTGTTAATTGAAAATTTGCAGTTAAATTCGTGTGCATAAACTCTCATTGCTCAAATGCTACTGTGCTATCTGACACAAGTTTTGGATATTTGTTTACACGATAACTTTAGACGAATTTAAGTTTTAGCACTTGGAAGTTATAAATTAAGGTAAAGTCAAAGTATTTATTGCATCTAAGTGTACATGAATTCAGGTGTCACAATTAAATTAAGGTTATAGGTATTTATTACTTATTGCCTTTTTCAAGCATTGCAATGCTAAGGGCTTAACCATATTGCACATAGTATATTTCCGTGGCTGGCGTGAATATGTTGACATATCTAAAACTGCTGTTTGTCAGGGTGGCCATTTTTAAGTTTTGACGGTTATATATATATATATATATATGTTAAGATTTCAAATAACAAATATTATTTTGGTGGTTGAGTATAAGTTGATATAAGAAAATGTCAATGTTAATTCACAATATCTTGTAAATCGTTAAGTTGACATGAGGATGTCAACATATTTTCAATGTCGATTGCTCCAAAATTTATGTATATTTGAAACTGTTATTTTTTTTCATATAAATTCCTAATGCGTAGGAAAACACCTACATATACAAGTCGACATGTCAATGTGTTCACGCCAGCCACGGATTTAATCATTCATATTCTTAAATTTATATTTCATTTGTAATTTATATACATAATTATTTATATTCATAAAACATTATAGGTATAATTAATTGCTTATAACTAATTAAATTTATTAACACATTTTACAGGTTTACAGGGTGAGGGAGGCTCACATTAGTGACAATACACATTTATTTCTAGGTGTCAATATGCCGAGAGCCTCTAGAATGCAATATTAGAGTAACACAGGTTTTGAGCTTGTGATACAAGGGGGTAGATCACATTCTCAGCAAATATCAGATAATTTTTTTTTGACATGATACTGTATAAAAGTCACTCTTAAGACCATTCATAAGTCCCTGCGGATTAGAAGTAAATTCCATGTACCAGTGCTTTAAGTTCATTGCAAGTAATACTTCATCAAAGTTGCAACGAAAACATTTACAGAAATTTTAACAATCTGCTAATACATCAATTACCAGCTGATTGTTAAAATCAGTTTTTTTTTTATGGTACAGGGGGCAAACGAGCAGACGGGTCACCTGATGGTAAATGACTACCGCCGCCCATGGGCACCTGTAACTCAAGAGTTACATAGGGAATAGGGAAAAAGCGGGAAGACGGGAGAGGGGGATTAGAGGGGAGGAGAGGAGAAGGACGGGAATAGGGGAGAGGGTAGGGTTAGGGCCTCCGGTAACCACAAAGCAATGAAATCATTGTTTCACAGCCGGTTTTCTGTGAGGCCGTGGTATCGAGCGGAGTCGAGCCAGCCCATACGTGCCGAAGCATGGCTCTCCCACTTTTTCTGCAAGGTTTTGAGGTTCTCCTCCGTACGTTACGAACGCCTCTTAGCGAAAGTGTTTGTCAATCGTGTCACTTTGCTAGGTTTTAATTAGTGGTTTTCCGAACGACATTTACGTTTCTTTACGCTTAGTCACGTGAAAATTTTGTAGTTAATGTTATTCCCTTATATTAACTGTCCTCTTAATCTCTACTACTCTTCTTTACCTCTCTTCGAACATCCATTCACTATGTGGTGAAATCTGTGTCGCAATACTCCCCACCCGACCCCAGCCCAAATAATGTAGATCCCCCTGAGTCTCGACTCTTTAAGCAAACACTTTTTTCAAACAAAAATATCTAAATTATGACGTCACAGACACAGATATACAAGTTACACTTAAAACACATTTCTGCGTTACAATTTAAACTTAGTTTGTAATTTATTTTTGAGAAATGACGAAAGGTTTACAATACGTGTGACTTACTGGTCAGATACATTTCTATACAATAGGAAGTCGTGATTGACAGTTTCTTTGGTCCAACGGTTCGACGACATTATCGATTGATTTCAGGCTTTGAGTTATTCTCATTTTTTCAGATACTTTACGAAGGTTATTGATAAATGTTTAATTTTAAAAATGTTATGTTTTGGTGTTTCTTTTTTGTAAGTTTGAAATAAAAGAAATCGAGGTCCGAGTACCTACTTTATTTTTGTATGTACTGAATTCATGTACTGTACTGAGTGGTTGAAGTTTTTACAAAAGGGGTACTTATTATATTTTATATTATAGTTGTATTTTTGGTACTACGTAATAAAAGTGAGCGTATCCCGTGTCCTTTAGGCAGTTGTAGTTGTTTGTTCGACTCGGTACTACTTAGGTATTTTTAGGGTTCCGTACCTCGAAAGGAAAAAACGGAACCCTTTGTTGTCCGTCCGTCTGTCTGTCTGTCAATACCCTTTTTCTCAGGAACGCGTGGAGGTATCAAGCTGGAATTTATATCAAATACTCAGGTCTACTGTCCCTTGGAGCTGTGAAAAAGTCAAACTTCTAAGCTAACGCAATCCAGATACAGCCGTTTATGCCGCAAATTTCCGCAAATTTTCGCAAAGGGAATCAATATCACAGGTCCCGTGCACTCAGAATCTTGAAAATTGGTACGAAGCAACGTCTTATAGCTCAGATAAAGGGGAAATTGCGAAAACCCTCGGTGCGCGAGTCCGCCTCGCAGTTGGCCAGGTTTTTTAATAAAAAATATTGTAACCCAAATAAACACCGACGGGGGCTTTAACAAAATATAAAGTTTGTTGTAAAAGACGCCAAGACACTCGTGAGTTGTAATCATTACAATTTTCTATATATTAACTTTTGCTCATACTAAACAATATAAATCTGTTGTAAACTGGTGAGTAATAAGTGGAATCTAAATTATTTGAGGTAAGATAAATAAAAAGCCCAAAAATTTGGGTCACCATTTGTCATTAGTAGTCAAACTCTTTGTGTCCACTTTTAAAGTTATACTTTTATTTAAGTACTTCATTGTGCTTATAACTTTTTTGTTTTTATATAAAATACTAGTAATTTCGGTCACACATTACTAGTATTCTCGTTAACCCCTCCAGCTAAGTTAAATGCTTGTGTTCCCGGATCCCTCCTACTTAAGGCGCAGTACGGCACACCGTGTAGTTTTAGTCGGTTCGATTCTGACACACCTCCCTACCGAAAACCCCGGTGGGGTGACGGCCCGAGGGGGTTTCCACACGCACAAAAAAAAAAAAAGGGGTGAGTTCACGTAAGAGGCGGCGCGCGTTCAATTCCGACACCGTGGGTTGACAGCCCGAGGCTTCCAGACTTGCAGACGAACAAAACAAAAAAAAAACAGTCCTCTGGGTGACAGATAAGATAATAGTTACTGACTGGGTGGGGGTTCCAACCACTTGAGCGCAATTAGTGTATTAGTAATGTAGTAATAATGTAAAAAGTATTTTCTGACTACGTAACATAAATATCTTTAAAAGTAATAAGTCTACCCTAATAATAAGTTAATTACGAACAAGAGATTTTGTTTATTTCGGTTAGAGAGAGCAGTCGACTGCCACGTCGCAGGTTCGATTCCCACTCATTACAAATATTTGTATACATTAACATGCCTGTTTGTATTGTTCTGGCTGTTTCTATGATATGTATATATCATCATCATCCTCCGCGCCTTTTCCCAACTAAGTTGGGGTCGGCTTTCAATCTATATATATATATATATATATAAGGTATATATCTATTTACAAAAAATATATCTTAGTCCGTAGCTAGTAGCTATGCTTATTTTGAGACTGTCTAGCATGTGGAACAATGTCTCAAAATATTTTTCTTTTTTATGGGACCAACCAGCAGCAGACGGGTCACCTAATGGTGAAAGGTAACTACCGCCGCCCATAGACACTTGCAACTCAAGAGTCACAAGTGCGGCCTTTAAAGTGGGAATAGGGGATAGGATCTCTAGTAACCTCACTCACACGGCGAAACACAACGAGCATTGCTTCACGGCTGGTTTTCTGTAAGGCCGTCGTATCATTAAAGATCGAGCCAGCCCATACGTGCCGAAGCATGGCTCTCCCACTTGATTGTATTATTGTTCCGTATAATCCGAATCGTACCCACAACACTCAACTTATCTACAGTTGGCAAGGCAACTTTAAACTACACTTTATCGAACTTTTTACCGGCCGATTCCCGACTTATCTAGTCTACCGGTTGTCGTGACTGATCAGCTCGCTGAAATGCAGCAGCTGAAATGGTACTTTCGTATAAAGACCACCCCAGACGTCTACATAACACTTGCACAGTTGGAATTTATGTATTTGGATGCTTGAGTTTGTTTCCGCGTTCCTTCCAAGACTAGTCATAGGAAATACCGGCACCATTTAGCTTTTAATAAGAAATCGACGTGTAAAAGTGACTAAAACCACCTATTTGCAAAATAATTAATTTATCGTTTACTAAACTCACGCAACGTCCGTGCAAAAAGATTTTAAGTCTACATAAATTCCAACTGTGCAAATGCTATGTAGGCGGCTGGGTAGGTCTCTAGTGAGCTGACCCCAGTAGACTCGATATGTCGGTAAAGGTTTAATGTATTCTTGTTTGTAAGTGCTTATAAATTGAATATTTTAAATAGAAAATGCGGCTTGGCCTTGTAATGGTCGAGGATTAAGAATAAATACTACTGAAACGTAACGTTCTACTAAGTAATTGGGATCAAAAGAGGAGAGAGGTCAGTGACATTAGCGCAAGAGTTGTGGACGGTCGTCTAATCGTCACACAAGATACTTTCGTCACGTAGCCTTGAGTTGCAGACGAGCGTTCGAACGCTGCGTTTGAAACGTACGATACTCTAACAAGTAGAGAATTTATTTGTACAGTGAACGATCACAATTTTTATGCTCACACGGCTTATATTTCAAACTACAATATCAAATAGGGGGCAAACGAGCAGACGGGTCACCTGATGGTAAGTGACTACCGTCGCCCATAGACATCAAGAGTCACAAGTGCATCGCCGGCCTTTGAGATAGGAGTACGCTCTTTTCTTGAAGGTTTGAAGGTCGTATCGGTCCGGAAATCATTTGTTTAAGTAAAATTTTTACACTAACTTATTTAATGCCACTTATAAATAAATATCTTATGTTAGTATCTTATGCAAGAATAAATGTAATAATATCAAAGCGGCGGTAGCGTAATGGCTAAGGCGTCGGACTTGCGATCAAGTGGTTGCGGGTTCGAACCCCACCCAGTGCACTACCGGCGTCAACCCACTCCTAACACAAGTATTTAGCTTAACTGGAGGGGTTAACAAGAATACTAGTAATGTGTGACCCACGTTGCTAGTATTCTTTAAAAAAAAAAATTATATAAATTATTAATATTTATTAAATAATACTACACATGGCGCACATTGGGAGAGGCCTATGTAAAGCAGTGGACTAACTTAGGCTAATTGATTGATTGATTTGAAATAATACTACTTTAATAATTCTCAAACTTAGATGAAAAACTGAAGTTATTATAAAATACCAGCTGCTGCCCGTGACTTCGTTTGCATTAGAATTTTGGTGAAATCTATCCCACAGAAACCGTAAATTTTTTCTCGGATGAAAAGTAGCCTATGTGCTATTCCAGACTATCCTCTATCGTTGTGCCAAATTTCATCCAGATGCTTATTGTATTATAAGAATATCAAATAGTACTTATGTACTATTTGATATTTTAAAGTGCTCAAAGCTATTGTATTTCTTGATATAGTAAGGTCAAAAGTGGGTATATTGCAGGGGACCAGGGTATACCTAACGATGGAAGCCTCCGGAAACCCCTGCAGACATTTCTTTTTTTATTTATATTTATTTATTTATTTTGACATTTCTTTTAAGCATTATTTTGTTACAAAGGTCCACAAAACTGCTTTAAACAGTTTGACTGTGGACTCAATCGAGTCTCGTATCGTAATATGTAACATATATTTATATGTGTATGTGTAAAGAATAAGAATATAATTTTATATGTAAACTAGCTGCGCCCCGTGATTTCACCCGCGTAAGTCTTCAATTTTCTAATTTTCCGCGCAACTTTCTTAATTTTATCTTTCAAAAGAACTTTCTCCTGACAATAACAAACAAAAAAAAAGAATTAGCGAAATCGGTTCAGCCGTTCATGCGTGATGAATTGACCAAGGGAAATAGGGAGTCATTTTTATGTATGTATATAGATTATCACCACAATTGCAATTTTTCAAAACTGATACTTATTATCTTGCTAAATTTTAAAAGTTTTTAAACAAGTGTTATTTCGAAACTTGGAAATATAAAACAATACAATGAAATGTGGTATCAAATGACAATTGTTTGAATAGTTTATTATCACTATTCCACTTCAATTGGTCGAAACCTAATGTTATGTATAATGCTATAACCTTCCTTAATAATAAGGCAAAATACCAAAAAAAAAATATTAGACTGGTACTACGTGAGATTATCACGTCCAAACTACCAAACAAAATCATTATATTTATATTATTAGTAGTAGTATAATCGTGGGAGAGCCATGCTTCGGCACGTTTGGGTCGGCTCGGCCGGAGTGTTACCACGGCCTCACAGAAAACCGGCAGTGAAACAATGATTACCTACGTTATCTTAGGAAGAGTGCATGAAGTTACCGGAGGACCTAACCCTAACTCCCTGCTTCTTCATCTACTCCCACCCTAAAGGCCCTCAACGCACTTGTGACTTTTAAGTTGTAAGTGTCCATGGGCGGAAGTAGTCACTTACCATCAGGTGAACCGTCTGCTCGTTTGCCCCCAATCCCATAAAGAAATATGTCAGTAGCATTATAACTACTTATATTTTATAGATAATATTTTTAAAAGTATGTCATCGATAGTTATGATAATACCTTTATACTCTTTTACAAGCACAAAACGTTCGTCTGTGAGTGCTCTTGCACTAAAAATCTAAAACTTCACGGTTCCGTCTTTGACATTCGAAAAGTATGGATATGACATAAATATTTTTTAATGATTCGATTTAATCTGAATTTTGGACAGTGGTAGTATCATTCATCAATTAATCGATTGCACTCCACTGCTGGACATAGGCCTCTCGTAATGTGCGTTATTCAGCTCATCCCAGCTAACTTCTTCAGGTAGATGCCCACATTCCGCTTTCCGAATCGCAGTCTCTTCTTTAGGAACGGTTTGCTCCAACGGCTATCGATCTTTCGGTAGACTTGGCCAGCCCTCTGCTCCTTCAGCAGTATTGTGCTACGAGCTATATCGGTAACTCTAGTCATGTTATTCATAATGAGTATTTATTCATCACTAAATTGTTCGAATGAATGATAATGTCTTTGACCTATCTAGCTGTCGATTTTCTTAGATAACTTGCACCTGAAAGTCTGATTCATACATTTTTAATGCTGGAAACAAGCAAACAAGCAAGAGTTCCTTCTTACACCAGGGTTTACATAGTGCTTAGAAGATTTTTTTCATAATGAAAAATTAAGTAAAAACTTAGTTTGGAGGTAATTTCCTGTACTAGAGGATAAATACTACAGTCACTCTGCTCCGATATGAAGTCTTTTTTTATTTTATTAAAATTGCTTTTCGGAAATAAAATAAGCTTTCAATTATACTATTAATAAAATTATACTTATGTTGATACACGATGTAGAATATTCTAGTACGACACATTGAGTATGGGCTGCCTTATAGGCAAAACAATATTTTTCAGGCAATCTTAGAATGGAAAATAGTAAAATAAGAATAATAACTCCACACATCTCACACACGGCCGTGTGATCCCAAACTATGCAGAGCCTGTACTATAGTGAGCAGACTGCTGATAAACATACTTATATATTACATATTATAGATAAATACATACATATTATAGATAAATTACACCCAGACACAGAACAAATTATCGTGCTCATCAAAACAATTATTTGTTCTGGGTAGGAATCGAACCAAAAATGAATGTAAGGTGTATTTTAAAGTGACTTTTAAATATTAATATATATAATGTATCATTCTACTGATATCCATGTCCAAGGCCAGACCTACAAATGTAGTTTTTTGCAAACTTTATCTTTTCCCCCTACGTGAAAATACCGGATCAGTTTTACGTTTTTTTTTTATGGTTTCCGTTAGTAAGGACCAAAATGCTCCACCAACTGCCACCGGTAGTCTTGTGGCATAGTTTGATTATAGTCACGAAGGCGAATAAATTTCCATTTTTATTTCATGGAAAAAATATTAAATTGAAACAAAAAAAAAATTGAGAGAAAAGTGTTACTTTTCATATAATATTATTAAAAAAATGATTAATGAACATTATATATGTTATTAAAACATAATAATATTTGACCCATGCATATGTATGCTATAAATAACAATTTATGAAGATCATAGGTATCGGATCAATTGAATAGTATGAAAATATTATTGTCAGGTCCACACCATTCCCCAGCCAGTATAGCTGTGGAAGTGAAGAGAATCGTTTTACAAACAATATAAATAATAGTAGATTTGACTAACACAAACAGTGATTCGCGCGCCGTCGTCGCACAATCACCTTCGTGCTGTGATCAATGGAGTTATGCATCAACAGTTTTAATAAAATGTTACTGATATACTACTATATTATCTATCTTATCACAAACATTGAAGCTTTAAAAATAAGTTCAGTGGGTGCAAAAAGTGCAATAAAACGTGAAACTCATGTAAGTGACCTTTTTCCCCCGGACTTAATACCATCCCAAAATGAAGATGTTGCAGAATTAAAACAGGTAACCAAAAATAAAGTTAAAAAGCGATTAGCACCTCCTATGAATTTTATGCTAAGGGCTGTTGAGCCTGAAGGTGATGATTACTATGATAAATCACAAGGAGATTCAGATAGCGATGATTATTACGAAAAGAAGGAGTGGTCTGATTTAAGTACACAAGTTGAAGCCGAAGATAAAGAAAAGACAGTTAACCATACTGAAATTTCGGATATAGATGGAGTTGTCAATATTATAGTTGGAAAACCCAAAAATGTTGCGGGAGTCCCTAAAAGGCCTAAAATAGAACTTAGAAAAGCAGTTGAGAAAACAGCAAAACCGTCTTTTGAAAAAATAAAGTCTAAAACCACATCAAATAAATTAAAACCTCATAAATACGAAGATGACGTAGATTACGAAGAGAGTGAGAGTGAAAAACGCAAGCCGGGTTCCGTAGAATACGAGCAAAGCGAGAATGAGGCAAAAAAGACAGGTATACTAGACAGTGTTGATGAGCTGAAAGAACGTCATGCAACAGAACAGAAATTAATAAATGAAAAACTAAAAGAAGAAGAAATGAATATTGAAGAACAAGAAAGAGATAAGATTAAAGTCAATATCTTTAGTGGAAAACACGACAAATATGATGAAAGACGTAAAGAAAAAAATTACAAACATTTATCGGACTACGACGAGTACGAAGATAAAACTGACTCTTCAGAAGAAAAAATTGTAGTATCTCCGGCAAGGACACCCTCAACGACGCAATTACCAATTAGAACAAAAAAACAAAAGTTAAGGAAAGAAAAACAAGTTGAAACTGGAAAGCTGTCAGTGTTCAAAAACCCTAAACTGTTCATGATTTATGATGATGACTTAGAAGAAACTAGTCCAATGCCGTCGGCATCGAAAGTACCTTCAAACTCGAGAAATAATCAAAAAGTAAAATACTCAGCATCGTATACATCTACTCCATCGAACATGGATGAGAATGAAAGAATATCATTACTACCTGCAGATATTGATGGTAAAGAGGGAGAACCTACATTATTTTTCCCAAAAAAGAGGAAGAATAAGAAACGTTACAAGGGTAAAACGACTTATCGACCCACTGATTCGATAGTGGCTGAGACAGTAGGTGCTAATCAAGCAAAGCAATTAACCACAGCGGTGACAATTGACACGACAGTGGATACGACTGATTCGTCGCCAGCCAATACTATCTTTACTGATACTACGGCGGTAACCGGACCTACAGGAACAGATGCTGAACCTACGCCCACTGAACCAATAACAGATGCTGTAGCAGCTTCAACTGATCATAAAACTGAGAAGAAGAACGAAAATTATGAACGTGAAAAGGGTAAGTAGAATATTTTTGAAGTATAATATAAGTAACATGCCAACCTCTGATAACCAAATTCTTGAAACGATTATGAGCAATTAACATAATGATCCTTACGAGCAGGGCAGTGACCAATAATGCAAGGAACGACTAGTTCTTAATATGTTTCTTTGATTAGAATTTAGTATATTTGTTTACCTAACTTTTAGATCTCGACAACTATGAAGGATAGGCATATATAGTATTTAATTACATTTGGTAGCCACATTGTTTCGCAGCCAGTTTCGTAACAATATGCATCAACTTAGTCGATATTTCTCACGATCGGTTAAATTTGCAGTAAAACAACGGCTTCTCCGCTTTCGTTTCACGTGTTGTCTTTGCAACTAGACTATAAAATGTTTACACGAAATCTAATGATTCAATGAATGGTGTTTTGGAAAATCTATCACCTGCTACCAATTCTAGTAAACGTATTTTATTTTTAACTAGCTGTACCCGGCATGAGTCGCGATGACTTTTTTGTATAGATTTTTTGGGCCAGAAACCCTCGCGGGTGTTTTTAGAAGACCCTACCAAAATTTCATCACAATCTGTTCAACGGTATAAAAATGCATAGAGTACCAACAAACATTGATTTTTATTTATATAAGATTCGCCTATTAAAGTGGATTCAAGTTTGATTAATAGAATTCTAAGCGCTAACAACCAAAATCAAGTAAGTAATGTATTTTTGTTTATATTTTTAGAAACCTTTTTGTATCGAATCTTTGACCACAGTTAAGGAAATTTTAAGGGTACGTTATAAATTCCTAATAACTTAACTGTGGGAAAAAGAAGAAATTAGAAAGAGAAGAGTAAGGTTTTTAAATGCCTTTAAGAATTAACTTTCCCTTTATTTGTGTTTTTGAGGTGAAGCTTTGACACTTATATTAGCAGAATTTAAGTTTCAAACTAATAATATAATATTCTAGAATATACTATGGATCTTTATCTAGACCCAACCTAAGTATAGCTTGTACTATAGGTTCTAGACACATACTAAGATACATTTTTACTGTAAATAAATACATATTATACAGAGAAACATGCAGATAAATGCAAGTAGACATATTCATGCACATAAATACTTGCACGGAATGGAAATCAAAAACGTGAATTCTTTTCAATCTCTTTTTAAGGGCAGCAAGATAATAGACGTGATGATTAACATATATCAGCTGAACCATTGTTTTAGGCATTCGCATAACAAGTTCAAACAATGAGCTCTGAGGGTTGCAGTAGTCTTCAATATCTAGACAATGGTCGCGTATTTCACGTGTTCATGTCATGAGATAAGCAATGTAGCCTAACAATCTCTAGCCTTCTTTAATCATAACATCATCGTGGCTTTGAATTGTATTTCTGAAATTACTTAATAGAAGTCTTTGAATATCCACCCATTGATTCTTTTATATTTTAAAAATAAAAACCATCATAACTTTGGTAATGGGAATTTCATGACTTGACCTTTATAGCGTCATTGATGTACAGAGTCACTAATTCTTTTTTATATATTTGGGTTGCTTATTTAGACGTATAGTCTGCAGGTCCAGTTTAATATTATAGACTAAGGCTAACATTTAAATTGAAACATATTCACTATAATAAATTATAAGACTCTTTAACCACCAAAGCTACATCAATACATTTCTTGTCGTCCTCCTGTCTAACCTTGGAGGGGAATGCCCACTCCTCCAATTGAATTTTTCCTTAATTTCTCTTGTCCTACAATTTAGTTTTTGTCATTAGATTCAAATTAACTTTAATTCAAAGTCAAATTACCCCTCATTTATAAAAAAAAAAAAAATTGTAATACCATTTTGCAAAAAAACTTATTAAAAATTTTAATAATATCAGAATGTGAACTAGTATTGACTAATCTCAGATGTTAGTTTTTATTTAACAAGTATTTTTTCTTTAATCACAACTAAAATAGAAGAATTTTGAGTAAAAAGTATACCTCAAAACATCGTTATAAAATCGGTTAAAATCGATATTTCTTAAAAATTCTAACGGGCTTATACACTTAAATGGTTTTGTGAATTTTCTAAGCTGGTCATACTAGTTTTGCAATTAAGGCAAAAAAGAAAAAAATATCGTTTATAATTTAAAAAGTTTAAAACCGATCTCGCTAAAATTTATAGCACTTTTTAATATGATCACAAGCTCCAATTTCAGAAAGTTTCAGATTTGTGCGTACGTTCCTTTCAAAGTTATTAAATGTTGAAAAAAACGTTCTTTTTTAACTTTGACCTTCATTTGCTGTTAAACAAAAGCACTTAACGACTTTGCACAGATGACAGATCTCATTTTGTAGGTAATTTTAGGGAAAACAAAAAACTTTGGGCACATATATGACGATAAACGTACTGGAAATGAGATATCACACGAAACAAGCGGCGGTAGCGTAATGGCTAAGGCGTCGGACTTACGATCAAGTGGTTGCGGGTTCGAACCCCACCCAGTGCACTACCGACGTGAACTAGTCCTAACACAAGCATATTTAGCTTAGCTGGAGGGGTTAACAAGAATACTAGTAATGTGTGAACCACGTTAGTAGTATTCTTTATTTAAAAAAATGTAAAAAAAGTTTCTTTTTTTTGTTAAATTGTTTAAAAAAAATATAGACACCACTTGTCCAGACTGCGGGTATCGAAATTCTTAATCAGCGCGTTTTTTGAAATTTCAATGTTTGATCATAAAACAGCTAGGTTGACTGGGCTATTAACACAAGAACACTTTTTTTTAATACAATTTTTCACTCATAATAAACTTTTTTATAATCAATAAATTATTAATTAAAAGGCACTTCAAATAAACAAATCGCAGCACGTTTACTGCCTGCTTGCACGTCTCCTCCTGCTCTCTTCTTTTACACACATTACCGGCTGCGTAATCGGTATTGTATAAAATACCTTGGCAAAGTTTAAATTAACTAATATTTCATTCATTACCTAAGCGTATTAGGTACATATTCTACACATTGCTTGTTTTGTATACAATAGTGGACAATACAGATTGCCGTTAACATTTGGAATTCACCTTAGTGTTATTATTAGTTTATTATCTCTACTAAAATTTAATCAACGGGATCATGGATACATTTGTATTTCCCGCATCACTATACATATAAGTACTTCCGTAATTTACCTCATCCAGCTTTCACACTATCATTTGGTTCAAGTTTTACAAACCACAGTCTGAGGCCCGCACTACCTATGAACATTGTACCACTCAACACTTTAGTTACTATAATATCCTCAACTACTATGCAAATTGCTATAAAAGATGTTTTCTTTCTATTTTATTATTATAACCTAAGATATACTCCATCAAATTTACGTTCAGAAGAAAGTGGTGATACATCATACATAAGTTATATTTTACCAGTCTAAAAACTTACTTATATATTTCCCAAAACGGTGTTTCCCTTTAGAAAACAGTACACTGTGTGAATTTAGACTTTATGCCTATTAGAACATGATTTATATTTTAAGAAGTTAGTTGATCGAGGGTCAGTTTGGTATGCTTCAGTTACAAAACACCTTAATTCCTTGACAAGGATTTCGTTTCAGAAAGAATACCGTGTTCTTTTACTAGAATCTGACTTTTATTGATGAATAAAAGTAATTCTATGTAATGAAAAAAATATATTTGTTTTTATAAATTCTATCAATAGAACGTCGTATTATATTGAATGATTGACATTAGTTGTCTTTGGTATCTTAATTGGGTAGAAATCCACAAGCCACGATTGGGACGGTGTTCCTCTAAACACATACCTATTCTATTTTTTGTGAGTTTGTTCATATCTTATAAACGCAATTACTCATCATGAAGATTGGGGAAAAAAAAAATTATCGACGAAAAAGACGGAGGAGGTTCTCAAGTCAACTCGTATACTTATTTTTTTTTTTGTGTGACCGCGCATGACTGTTTACAGGGTAGTCCGATTTCGATATTTTTTTATTGGATAGGGTCTACTTCGAACTGTTCTGCCGTCCTGTACGGTTCTGAAAGTTGGCCTACAAAGAGAACGGACGAGAGACGCCTGCACGTAGCCGAAATGCGAATGTTGAGATGGATGTGTGGTGTGACTAGGATGGACAAGGTGAGAAATGAATATATTAGAGGAAGCCTGAAAGTAGCACCAGTGGATGAAAAGCTGAGGAGCAATAGGTTATCCTGGTATGGACATGTGATGCGGAGGGATGAGCAAAATGTAGTAAAAAGAGTTTTATGTTTGAATGTTGACGGGTACAAGAGAAGAGGACGACCAAAGAAAAGATGGATGGACTGTGTGAGAGAAGATATGGCTAGAAATGGAGTAAGCAGTGAAATGACGAACGATAGACTAGAATGGAAGAATAAAACATATTGCACCGACCCCAAATAAAATTGGGACAAGGGTAGGCAGATGATGATGATGATGGTCTACTTCGAACTGTCCCATTTAAATCCTACTAATATTATAAACGTGAAAGTTTGTGAGTATGGATGTATGGATGTTTGTTACTCTTTCACGCCGAAACTACTGAACCGATTGCAATGAAACTTGGTATGTAAATAGCTGGAGACCTGGATTAAGATATAGGCTACTTTTTATCCGTAACTATCTAATTTTATATAAACTTATTTTGAGTCGGCACCAAATAAAATTTTGATAATTAATCAGTTTGTTGTTTGGCGCCGACTCAAAATAAGTTTATATAAAATTAGATAGTTTATGTAAAAAATCTCAATACTTAAAACTTAAGGTTTATTTATTTTTTGCTTTTTGGTTATTTTCGTCGGTTTAATTTTTTGTTAAAAAGATTTTATAATAAAATAAATACGAGTTTTTGATTTGGCAAGAATACAATGACAGGTAGGTCTTTGTTGTGACTATTGTTAGTTAATTGGTAAGTTCAAATATAAGTCACAAATACTACTCATATACAACAAGAAAAATCGTATATATTTAGCGGTTTTCTTGTTAAAAACAAGTTTGTAAGACCTAATAGGAAGAACCACAGTAATACTCATCTCTATTCATTCCTTTTCTTTTCGACAGTTGGATAAATATTCAATTATTGATGACCAAACACGTTGTCGATTCAAAATAATAATCCATTTTATTTAAGAGGAAGTATTAATCGATTTTAAAAAAAGTAAAATTTAACTAAAATACTGAACTTGTTTAATAAATTAAACAGATTTGGTTATTAATGTTAGTGATGACTCAAGTGATACATACACTTACGCATCCCCGAAGGAGTAGGCAGAGACCTATTAGACACCTACATTATATCATACATAATATCAAAAACGACGTTTCACCGAAAAGTTTGACATAAAAAAATAAACATTGGTAAACGTAGTAGACGAAACATTTTTTTTTTATCGCATTGGGGGCAAACGCGCAGACGGGTCACCTGATGGTAAATGACTACCGCCGCCCATGGGCACCTGTAGCTCAAGAGTCGCAAGTGCGTTGCCGCCCTTTAAGGTGGGAGTAGGAGAAGAGGGGGAGGGGAGGGAAGAGCGGGAAGACGGGAGAGGGGGATTAGAGAGGAGGAAAGGGAGAGAGGGGAAGGACGTTAATAGGGGAGAGGAAAGGGTTAGGGCCTCCGGTAACCTCACTCACACGGCGAAAAGCAATGAAAACATTGTTTCACTGCCGGTTTTCTGTGAGGCCGTGGTATCGATCGAAGTCGAGCCGGCCCATACGTACCGAAGCATGGCTCTTCCACGTAAAAAACGTAAAAAATGCACGTATAAATAGTATTTTCTTTTTTATGCTTAGACGATAGATAATATGTTACATCAGTCAGTTAGTGATGACTTATGACAGATAGCTTAATACCTATGTCTATCAATTGACACAAGACATATCATTTTAAGATAAAAATAACCGAACTTAACTATTATTTTAGAGCTAAGCTACCAAATATGTAGGGTATATGATTTTTGCTGGTTATTGGCGGGAAGTCTTAGACTCCGACCAGTTCGAGTTCAAGTCTAACCAACCTCTCTTATTGTTGACAATATTAGTATTAAAATAAGTTAAAGACAAACAACACATTGTTTGAAAAAAAATGTGAATAGTAAATTGGAGCTTTGTTCTTCGTTATTAAATAATCGAGCTATGCTCTTGTCAGTGGAGCAGTCGCCATCACCATTAATAATTCACCCATTGTTGTAATATTGTTATTCGTGGGAGAGCCATGCTTCGGCACGTATGGGCCGGCTCGACCGGTGCGAGACCACGGCCTCACAGAAACCCGGCAGTGAAGCAATTTGCTTTTCGCCGAGTAAGTGAGGTTAAGGGAGGCCCTAACCCTCCGCTTCCCCCCCTCTTCCACCCTTCCCCTGCCCCCATCTTAAAGTTCAACTTAATACTATTTTTTAAACTTTCGCGTTCCATGATATAATATTATCTACGTATTAACGGGAATTAACGCGATCACGAAAAGGTATTACATACCTCTAAATTGCCTGACGTTTCGACCAGGTTGCACTGGCTGGCTGACCAGCGTCAGCCTGTGACCACGGCCAGTGCAACCTGGTCGAAACGTCAGGCAATTCAGAGGTATGTAATACCTTTTCGTGATCGCGTTAATTCCCGTTAATACGTAGATAAGTTCAACTTAAGTCAACGTACTTGTGACTCTTGAGTTGCAGGTGCCCATGAGCGGCGGTAGTCATTTACCATCAGGTGATCCGTCTGCTCGTTTGCCCCCTATTCCATAAAAAAATAATAATAATAAAGTAGGGTAAAATAAAAAGGTAATAAGGCAGTGGACCTGTTCTACCTTTTATTTTCCCCTTCAATATAGTTGTAAAGAAATCATCTAGTCTTAGCATTTCCCCTCTTTTCGGTCTAGCTTATGCCATTCATCCTCTTCCAGCACTACATCCCATATGCTGTTATATTTTGCCTATCTTTTTGTGTAAGTGTCAATGTTTTGATTTCGAACAGTGTAATACAGAGCATTTCGTTTGTAAAACGTATTTTTGAGAGAATCACTACATATTATAAAACAAAGTCCCCCGCCACGTCTGTCTGTCTGTCTGTTCGCGATAAACTCACAAACTACTCAACGGATTTTCATGCGGTTTTCACGGATTCATGAGAAAGGTTTAGGTGTTTAATTTGTTAAGGTTTTGTGTAAATTGGTTGAAATATAAAGATGATTGTTGAAGATGCCTCTGCTTGACGCACAGGTGTGCGAAGCCGGATTGCTAGTATAAGTATAAATATATCTTGTGGACCCTTAAGTTTAATATTAACATTATATAAAAGATATTTTTAGTAACAGTGGTTTAAAATATAATATTATTTAATTTCTTGAAGTTATCTAAATATTTGCTAACAATATCCATCTCATGTGCTTTAAGGCGATTACACGTCTTTCTGGATCAAAGCATATTTTTAAGAAGATGGTAAAAAAACCGCAGTACTTAATCATAATAATACCTTGTCTGATAAGCAAAACGTTTTAACAATATTTTCTATCATTATTGAACATTAAGAAGATTTACGAGCGAAATATTTTATTAATAGGATAAGCACACAATCTTCTTAATAAATATCTTATATAAAAAATAAACCTTAGTAATAATTTTATATACAGTACATCAAAGTAGAAAAACCAGAAGGAAAAATTTTCAAATGAGTGAGTAGGCGGTGATGACAATGTAGTACAGATTATTTAATAGTTCTCATGATATACAAGGAATAATCTTAGTAAAGATATACGGTTTTACTCGCGTGTATACTTCGGGGATGCCCGACTAGTATCGGAACCGACGGGGGCCCTTTATCAAGGGGTGAGGCGTCCTGCCGCGCCGGTTGCAGGTTCCATACTGGATTGTTGTCATCCCCGAAGTATACACATGAGTAAAACCGTATATCTTTACTAATACGAATACCACTCACGAAAGTTTTTATTGAAGTGATAAGTTGTCTCATCGCTAAATACAACCTTTGGATACAATGCATACAAAGACCTAAAAGAAATACCCCTGATTAAAAACTCTTTCAACGATTAGAAAAGAACTAATGACCGGCGAACTGATGAACAGATTTTCTTGAATTATAGCTTAAATCGGTTCATCCGTGTAGGAGTTATGATAACAGACAGATACACAGACGCACAGACACAAATAGATAAATATAATTTATTGCAAACCAAATATCATAAAACCAGTCAATGGGATACAGCCTAGTCTGTTACAGTGTGTGTTACAATGGGCGGTCTTATCGCAGGCCTTCAATGGATTATACTCAAAATCAAATTAATTATTTTTATTTCATAAAATTGATCATCAATTATTCGAAATCGTCAGTTAAAAAAATTATATATACATCAACCGCAACAATAGTTTGCTTTGTCAAACGTAAAATGATTAAAGAAGAAATGGATAACATAATATCATATCTGCCTGTGTCGATCTATAACCGCCCGTTTCCAAAAGGGAAGCCTTGTGGGAAGAAATCGGGCTAACAAACTCACGGTCACTCTTTTAAAACACCAGTCAGTTTTACCAATATTCAGTAAATGTTATTACATCATTTCTTTATAGGTAATGGGCAGATTGTGGTCCACAACTATATGGAGACTGCTAAATAATCATATTATTTACTAACTTATATGGGACATAAAATACACTTTATAATTTGAAAAAATTAGTCTAACATATATTGGCTTACATATACACATGTTCAACTAATAACATCCGCCCTTTTTGTTTCGAGGGTTAAAAATTATTATACCTACTTGGTTGTACTTACGTTTATTTCGGAGCCTGATAATTTTCGGTCTCTTTATTAAAGTACAAAACGACCTGTCGCGCGAATATATGTTATTAAAAGCATGAATACCACTCATTGAAGTAATTCTTCTAATTCGTAGAGGTACGGAAGCAGATGAATCATGTAAAACATCATGCGTGGCCGTCATCCTAAAAGGTTCCTGAAACTTAGAGATCAGTTTGGTATTCTTTAAAATGATCATGCTCACCACACAATTATTTATCCTGGATGGGAACCGACCCTACGAGCTCTGGCTTGGCAGTCAGGATCACTAACCATTAGACCAACAGGCCAGTCGGTAGGCAGGTCAGGTTTATGTATGTGACATAAAGTTTAATGTCATTTCGTTACTGCGTTGTGTAGAATTTATTAGATTCTATTGTAACTACGTAAACAAATCTTGGAGATTAATTTTAACATATTTCTAACTAGCAGCGCCACGCAGTTTCACCCGCGTAAGTCCCGATCCCGTAGGAATATCGGGATAAAAAGTAGCCTATATATTAATCCAGGTCTCCAGCTATCTACATACCAAGTTTCATAACAAACATCCATACATACATCCATACATCCTCACAAACTTTCACGTTTATAATATTAGTAGGATTGTCGTATCGGAATTTTTGTATGAATATGTAATTCGGATGACGATACTATAATTTGGTATGTTGGAGCTGATCTGAAGCCAGGATGTGGATAGTTTAACTCTTCAGTGGCTACAAGTAAACCCGCGTTTGGGCTCCTATGATTAATATTTGACGAGTCGAAATTTTTTTGATAATGATGGTCTGATTATGAAATGAGGAGGTGTATAGTGGAACTATTATACTGCACGGATGGCGCAATGGTTTAAGTGGTCACCTCGCCCCTAGCCACGCCGAGTGTTGTGTTAGTAAAGCCCCCCGCGACACAGGAATATTCCTAATGCGGGAGTTGTCTTTTTTAACAAAATAAGAACTATTATATATACCATAATTATTATTTATATGATCTCTTATTGCCATTACCACCATTGCGTAAAATCAATCGGTCACGAATTCCCACAATTAATAAGAACAAAAGGGTTTGTTTACTTGACATTTAGTAACCTTTTTCAATTAGACAAGCGAGTGTTGTGCATTGATCCGTTTCATTGCATCTTTTGAGACGCCACAAAAAAGTATATCGTAAATATAATGATGTATTTTTTAGCAACTAGACATTTGCTTAATGATTTAGTGAAATAGTTTTTTGTATAGCGGGTTGTTAACACAATGTTTTCCAATTTACTTTTAATGCAAGTTATAATTTAGTTCCACACGAACAATGTCTTCGGGAACTCACCAGCGCGCATTTCATGAACTCAAACTGCGAGATGATTGTGAAAATTATCACTTTGCAATATTTGACCGCACTTTGTAATACTTGAATTTATATAAGCGATGAATTGCTTATATTACAGTTTTATTGTCAGAATTCTTTACTTCTTATTGTTTACACACCGAATGATAACGAAATGTTGCGTTCCAACACTCTACGTTGTTTCACTCATTAAAATTGATTGCTCAGTTCCCGTGCATTATTGAACAACACAATCGAAGAGAATGGAAAATGATAAATTTTTATACTAACTTTTAAACTTTCGCGTTCCATGATATAATTATGTATTTATAGGGGAACTAAGGCGATCATGAAATACGCACGTTGTATGCGCATTCGGATAAACACCAAAATAAGGACACATCGGTTTGCTTACAAAATAGGGACACTGTTAGTATAGTATGTGACGGTACATGGCGAAAAGATCGAAAATGTGCGGGTGGATGAAAAACCTTGTACCCCACGCTCTCGACGACACGGAGGGCGTGCACCACTGAGCCAGTCAGCCTGTGACCACGACCAGTGCAACCTGGTCGAAACGTTAGGTAATTCAGAGATATGTAATACCTATTTCGTAATCGCGTTTATTCCCGTACAAATACTGGATTATTGTTTAGTTGTGTTCCCCCCTTAAAAGCTGGCAACGCATTTGTATCTCTTGAGTTGTAGGTGCCCATGGGCAGCGGTAGTTATTTACTAAAAGGTGACCCGTCTGCTCGTTTGCCCTCTATAACATAAAAAAAAATAGGACTCGGACTGCCTGACAACAGCCAGATCAAGTTACAGATGTCCCTGACTTTCTTATGGTACCCACCAGTCTATCCGTATAAAAAATATAATTTTTCTTTCATTACCTTCTAATTTTCGCATCTTTAATTTAAACACTACCCGGCTGACGGCAATATGCTTGCTGTCTACCATGTAAGTAAGATATGAGTAAGATGAAGTCTTAGCTGGTAAAATCTAAGTGTTTAATAAGCCTTCGCCTTCTGGGATCCAGGCGTGAATGTGTAAGAGACTGTGAGGTAGACCGATAATAATAATAACTTGACACATCTCACACATGACCGTCTGATCCCAAACTAGGCAGAGCCTGTACTATGGTAACCAGACTGCTGATAAACATACTTATACATTTCTAAATACATACATATTCTAGATAAATTACACCCAGACAAAACAAATGATCATGCTGATCACACAACCGTTTGCCCTAATTGGGAATCGAACCCGCGACCTCTGGCTCAGCAGTCAGAATTACTAACTACTAGATCAACAGGCCAGTCGATGTATATTTATTACTGTTAAGTTTCTCCTTTATTATTTGTATTACATAAGATGGTGCGTAAATGTATACAGGATGTATGTGACAATGGAACACTAACTTAAATCACTGAAAGGGCATGCCTCTAGGATGCAGTTACAAAAAGAATTTTTAAAATAAAAATAAAGAATTAAAAAAAGACAAAAAAACTTTTATTACTTGTTAACCATCTACAAATAAAGTACTCGCCAAGATGAATCAAACCAGCCAAAATTCGATGGGGTTGCGTCGTTTCATTACAGAACTCCTATGACTACCTTCCAGCTGATCATCAGATCAGCTCCTGGTCATCATAATATTACATTGTCACGCGATTTACACATATGTATGCAAAATTTCAGCGCAATCGGTAACCATTAACAATCGGTGGATCAAATTTAATTTGCATTTGATGACAACCATCGGGACAGGTGAACCTAAATAAAAGCTAGTAAAAACTATCCGTTTTTAAGTTTTTACTGTTAGAATTTCCTAATAATATTACCTCCGTTTCTCATATAAGCATGTGGAATGTGTAAAGTTAAAGATTTTATATCGTACATATTTTTTATTTTGGTATTTTTCATTCGGTTAATAAAAAAATCCATAAAAACTAACTTCAAAAACTTTTCATATTAGTTTTTGTGAATTTTCTCAATAACTGAGTGAATAATTCCAAACAAAAAAAACGTGCTTATTATTTAAAATGTTTAATTTTACACATTCCTGCTTTTATGAGAAAAGGATACCTGGAATACCTGGAAATATAAACGGTCTTCACTTTTAAACGGATAGTTTTTTTCAGAAAAAATTTTTGTAACTATGCTAGAGTTCAGTAATTTAAGTGTTATATATATACACCCTGTATATGTAACTCCGTCTCCGTCCCCAGAACACTGTTCCGTATTATCATCATAATTTAGTCATTCGATTCCATCATATATTTGTAGAATGTTAATCTAATATCTCAAACCGCAGTGTTCATGACATATTCTCAGTGACGTAATACAGTTACTATATAGTGGTCATATATCTGATATTTGATATCAGCACGGGTGCGGGCGTTCGGCTTTGTATTTGATAACAGGATATTAACAAATGAATATAACGTGTTGATTAATTTCAGTTCAATTATTGAAGTGATTTGTTTATATGTTTTACTATCATTTGTTTTAAAGCTTTACAACTTGTATGGGTTTTAAATGTGTAAATCTGAAACTCGGTAACATTTTTCCAAAGTACGATATGCCGTTTTCTTACCGCGTGGCTGTCTTAACGCGGAGGAAATGACCACACCTTTAATATTTAACACACTGTATATTTTGAAAAATGTTTTTTAACATGTTTTAGTATTACAAGTTCACAGAGTATTTTATCATTGAAAGATGCTGCTTCAAGCTAAAAATGTTTTGACTGACTTTACAGCTTTAATTTGACTGTGTCCGAATCGTCACTAAAAACAAAATTAAAAGTGTCAATTGACATTACCGAATATATTTATGTCCGAGTCGTCAGCTACCCCTGAAAAGTGTCAACTTTAAAAATAAGTAGGTATCATGCAAGTGAAGTATATTAAAAAGAGAAAGACCCGTCTTTACGAAAAAATTAAACTAAAAAATATAGATTCAATAAAGTAAAAAAAAAACTGTTAATTACGTTGAGTTCTTGCAAAAGCGTCCGCTGGTGGACAAGTCTCAGGACTTTTTACATCAATTAGCTTTGCTATAAAGTTGAACTATATTGGCGTTACGATGTAGATACAGTAAAAAAAAGGTAATCAATTTGTTTAAGCTATTTTAAACGCACATAAAAACTTGAGAATATCAAGCAACTTGAAATTATTTACACGGTAATCCATACAATTCTAAGTAACTGCAATCAAATGAATTAGTCGAGGCTACGGTGATAAACAGTTGGACACGTCTCTCAGTTGCGTACGACTTGCGAAAGGGAACCTCACGACATTCGTTACAAATCTTATTAGATTGATTTTATGCTCTTGTGTTGGATAAATGGTTAGGGTATTGTAAGCAATATAAAAAAGATATTTGCAATAACAAAAAATACAATCTACTTCAAATAAGTCACGCTTTATTGAATTGAATTGTATTTTTTCATTGAAATGTATTGTTTCGTTGATGTATAAACGATTACCTCGTTAAGTTATAATATAAATAAGGTATTCTAGGTAGTTAGTATCGGGTTGGGTATCGGTTTTTTTTTTAAATCTATAGAAAATATTTAAGTTATACAAAGACTATCCAATACTATTTATCTTGGGTCTCGTCAGGGAGGTGACTTAGTTAGAGGATCAATCCTCAATAAAAAAATATTGTTTTTTAAAGTTTATAACCTCACAATTTATACATTTTTGCATTCGCTGAAACCATTGTAAAAGCAGATTCTTCCATAGGCACCTCTTTTATGGCTTTTCAACGCATTCATTGCGATTCAGGGCCTGTAAAACGTGTGCCTCTAAGTTTGTCTTTAATTTTAAGAAACAAAAAGAAGTCGCAATGTGCAAAAGTCTTCAAATACGCTTCCGTTACCTTAGCGGAATGTGAGGACGCGGTATCGTGGTGAAAGAGGACATTGTTTCGAGAACGCTTTTTGCAAACTTCTTCTAAGATTCTGGGCTAGCAAGTGTTGACGTAGCAATCTATGCTAACCGTCCTTTTTCAGGACAATATACAAGTGTCGCTTGTAGACCACAAGCGACACTTGTATATTGTCCTGATTTGTCAACTTTTCTTAACTTTCATCGGCAAGTCTTCAAAAGGAAAGAGCCATTCTGCCGACTGGCTTTTTCTTTACTGTTAAAAGCAGTACACACGGGTCACCTATCTCGATATTATAGACAGCCAGTGACTATCCTCTATTAAGCTTTTTCATCATTTTACGGCACCACCCGCCACACAGTTGTTTCTCCCTCCGTTAGTTCATGTGGTATCCATCGAATGCAAAGCTTCTGAACTTTCAGATAGACATGCAAAATGTTTTGCACATGGCTCATTTCAATGCCTAATACAGTACGAATTAGCTGACAAGTATTTTTTGTCAGTTTCAAATAGTTGTCATACGGTATCAATATTGGTTTCTATAACCGCAATTGCCGGCCGATCTTCACGTATATCGTCATGGAGATGATCACGTCCACGTTTAAATTTTCCGAGCCACGAATTACAGATCTGCGACACGGGGCTTCATCACCAAATGCCAATTAAAGTCTCTGGCCACGCCCTTGTTGACTTAAGCCACAGCGAAACTCCTAAAAAGTCATTGAGTAAACAATTTCAGGAGTCAAATCACAGAAATCTAAATAAGGTAATAGAAATGGTATGTAGCGCTGGGAGCTATCGAGAACGCATGTCGCCAGGGCGGGGCTACATCTACATACACAAATAATAACTACACAATCACGCGTACATATGCACCAAGAAAGTTATCCAAACTGAACTAAGCCTTATGAATATTCACTAAGATTGATATTACTTCGTATTGGTCCGCTCACTTCACACAAGGATAACAGATTCTGTATTTGTGGTAGTGATTGCGTAATCTACACTAGGGCTTGACTACAGGTAATACCGTAATACCATGGAACCAAGGAATAATTGAAGAAAGTTATTAGTGGGTCCGTGCTTTATTGTTAAATATAATTTATTCTTTCCAAAAATTATACAAGATGAAGTATTAAAAATTACTGTCCTGTAAAATGAAGATATTTATTAAATAACTGTCTTTTTGGAACAATTTCAATTGCATTTTTGCGTAACAATTAAGGCGGATATCACATTTAATTAAATGAATGACGTAGTTATCAGTCGAGGACTAATTATATTGGTGAAAATGTATGTCATCAAATTAAAAAAAAAAAACAAACTTCGCGTTATTCTCGCATCCGCCATTTCAAAGCATTTATTTACTTTTTTATTAAATCGGTGAAAACAATATAAACCTGAACATACTACATTGAACAAGTTCATTGTGTTATTTGTAAGTACTGCAGATTTTAACAGAGTACGTCGTTTTGTTGATATATTGAAGTCATGCTCCGTAAAATGAATCCAACAAATCAATCAACAAATAAGTTATATCCACTTGTCTTTCGTATCTGCATTCTACGGGAATCTAAAATAAACGAAATAAACCAATAAAATACTATATTCCCTTAAGAAAACAATTTTTCATGTTTCATTTTTATCTTTTAATGTAAAATGTACAGTTTGTGAGTACTACTGTACGTATCACAATATCGTTTAGCACATCTCTAGCTCGCGACGATTATCTGTGACCGTGCCACTAGAAATGCTAAAGCCAACACTATTATTCATTGCGTTATACATTTCTTTTTGTAAAATCAAACTGTCGGATAGCATCCAACACAACGGGCAATGTAAGTAGTAAGTAGAAATAAAGCCCCAAATTATGCCAGTCGTACTATTTATTGGTAGAGTTATGTTTTAAAATGTACTTTTATCAAAAACATCAATAAAACCAAAAGAAAACACTTACCGATGAAAGTTATCCAAATGTTATCCCTTGATTAGTGTAATTACACGTAGTAGACGAATTGCCGCAGTGGGAAATGCTGCAAAACACCATTTTTACAACCGCACTTGCCGAGACAAAGTTTCACGAGTAACTGAGCGTAACATTGCGCACTGGTGGCATCTGAGTCACCAGCGCGGCGACAAGTTTACGCGTTCATAGCACTTCTATTACCTTATTTAGATTTCTGTGCTCATTTAGATTTCTATCATTGCTCATCACACAATTGTTTTTGTCCTGCGTGGGAATCGAACCCACGATCTCTAGCTTAGCAGTCAGGGTCACTAACCACTAGACCAACTTGCTAGTTAATTGTTGTATAGAATATCACTTTATACCATTATAAGTATCTAATCTCCTTTCTAAAAATATGGAACTATTTATAACCAGAAATATAGTAACAAAAAATTATACCCAACTATATTCCTTCTCATTCGAATTGAAGGCTTGGTTAATCCCACACAATATCAATTGCGTAGGGGCGTTCATTTTCCGCACATTACCAGATATCAAGCTGACGGATGTAATCAACTGTATGTGATACGCTCCAATAGACTGTTGTTCCCATTGCGAGCGTGTACGCGAGCGATTTTGTTGAATTTTACGCTCAAATTGGATGTCGGATGATGTTATAAATGTTGTCTGGTTAATGATTCAGTTTGCCATTGCCATATAATTTAGGAAACAACTACTCCACGTACATATTGCTTTATATTTTACTTGGAAGTTCTTAGGAGTTCATAGAAATCTGTAATATACAAATGTAAGAAATTGTCATACCTGAGCTTATCGAAAAAACATCTTAAAAACTGGGTCTTTCTTCTTCATCATCATCATCATCATCATCATTTCAGCCATAGGACGTCCACTGTTGGACATAGGCCTCCCTTAATGACGTCCAAGAAGACCGGTTGAAAGCGGCCTGCATCCACCGACGTCCTGCGATCTATACCAGGTCGTCTGTCCACCACGATAATGGACTTTCCGGTCCGTGGTGTCCATTCTGGAACTTTTCGGGCCCATCGACCATCCGTTCTACGTGTTATGTGCCCCGTAACCCAATAAGTCTTTATAATGTAATTTGATTTTTAGATTGCTTTATTCCACTAAACATATGTGTCCTCGAAATAATCAAGGTAAAAAAATTGAATTATAATTTTGGTAAAGTCCAATTAAAGTGATGAGTGAAATGTTTAGTTTATAACAAACTGTATCAGGACACACAGTTAGCTTTTATATAATCAATAAATAAAGCCAGGGATAAAATCGTTGAGTTTGTTATCGTAATGAAATAGAATTCTACTGGCCTAAGCAGAAGATTTTACGCTAATCTATACTGATGATCTAGAATAAAACAAAGGGAATGACTCTAGTCACTTCTTTATAGGGTTCCGTACCCGGAGGGTAACCAACTGGACCCTATTACTAAGCCTCCGCTGTCCGTCCGTCCGTCGGTCTGTCAGCGGGCTGTATCTCATGATCCGTAACAGGTAGACAGTTGAAATTTTCAAAGAATGTGCATTTTTTTTTTTTCAATTTATTTATCATATAAAACAAGAAAAATACAAGAATTATATAAACATAACACTGTAAACCACTAAGGTTTGTGGAGTGTTACACAGACAGCCAGTATCGCACAGTTACAATATCTTTTACATAATTATACGTCTATCTAGGCAAGGTGTTAGCTTATTATAACACTATGAGAACTAGAAATAATCTCCTAAATGTCCCTCAATTATACTTGGAGGTGATTACTGCAGTTGTTTAAGAAAAAGTCTTTTAGTTTTAATTTTATGTTGCTCTCTGTAATTTTATTTACTAAATCCGGCGGTAGGTTGTTTATGAGTCGAGGAATTATGTGGTAGTAGTTCTTTCGTCGTACGTGTTATTTGCGCGCACCGTACACAACTGGTTTTGCGCCACCGCTCGAATATACACAGGGTGCTCTTTGACTTTTCTTAAATTGCTTTTAAAAAAGTTTTCTTTTAAAATGGTAAATTTAAATTTCGTATGAACAGGACAAACCTTACAATGTTTAAAGAGGCCAATTTCGTCGTTAGAAAATGATAGTTAAATTTTTTGGGATACAATGCTCTTCAATATTTTTATTTGCGATTTGTAGATTTGGTTGATATAACTGTTATAGGTTCGGCCATAACTACTAAACCCATACTGGATATAGGATTCCGCTAATGAGTGATACAACATTATTTTGACTTTAAACGGAATTCTATTTTTAAGAATAATAATGTTGGCCAGAAACTACCGCAGTTTATTGCAAACATATTCAAGATGATAACCCCAGTTGAATTTATTGTCTATTACTAGACCAAGGTACGTTTGTGATTTGACTGCTTCTATGGCTGGGCAGGTACACGTATATTCACTAGATTTATGCAAGCAGCTATGAGTGTGAGCAATCAGCGTAGAAGTGACAGTTTGCCGCTGATACGGTTTTTTAATAATCAACAATTTCTGTTGCCGCTATACCAAAAAATTAAAATAAAAAGGGGCTCCCTTATTAGAAACTTGTTTTTGTTTTTTTTTTTGCTAGATTTAAAAAATGGCAATGGCCCGACTCGCACTTGGCCGATTTTTAAATATTACAGATCACACACACTTGTAAATTTCTTCGCCGTTACCCGCTTTCCGCCAGCAGTGGGGCTGCAACAGATTTACAGCTGCTCGTGTAGGTAAACGGTCCATTTGATGTCTGTCAGCATCTATGGTCTTGGATTAAAAATATATTTATTGCTTGCTTCTTTTATAATCTTGTTGTAAGCATGAAACTTACTTTGTTAGCATTACACTTCACAATTTGCTTTTGTAATAAGTACGTTAACTTTGGAAACTAATTATTCCCAATAACATTTTAATAGCTTCGGAATGCTAATACCTGTTGAGATAAGTAACTGTTAAGGTAGCTATTTAATATGTTTGTGACCCATTTAAGTACATCAGGCCGAAACTTAAGGTCTCAGTTGGACCCTTAGATATGAGGTTTATGATTTGGTTTAATAAAATAAAAGCTATGATAACGTAATATTAAAGGCGGCGGACTTGTTAATAAAAGAAACGCCGCGTGTCGTCGGAACGGCGTGTCGGAATCGAACCGACTATAATCACACGGTGTGCCATATTGCTCCTAAAATGGGAGGGATCTGGGAACAGTTTTTATTATGACATTCGGACCCAAGTGAGCCCAAACTTTTTTTTGTATTTTGTGCGTGTGGAGATCCCCTCGCGATGTCACCCTACTGGGGTGGTGTGTCGGAATCGAACATGGTGTGTAATATTATACTGCGGCTAAAATAGGAGGGATCCGGGAACAGCCCGATTAAGACATTCGGACCCCTCCTGGCTTCTGCCCGCATAGCGCGCGCACCACCTTCAGGCAAAAGAAAGCCCAGCCCTAAGACAAGCTTTTAGTTAGCTTGACAAATTAACGAAAATAGTAATAAGTTATTAATATTACTTAAGAATAACAAAGTATTTAAAAAAAAAAAGCTATCATAAATAAGGTACGCATGAGTATTAATCCATCTCCCTTAGAAATACTCTATATCTCCCAGAAGATTGAATCTATCATTAACAGTAGAGAACTTGATGAGGCGTCCATTTCGGCTGAAGATGACATTGCCCTCGCGATATCACTTTCCCTCTGAGCTTGAGATTGGGACCCGGTAATGATCAATAACATGGACTTGATATACTTATTTAGCATGAAAGTGAAACGTATCTCTAGGAACTGGCCCCGAGTTAAATTCTTAACGAAATCAGTGTTGATTTGTAAGCGAATTTTGAACGAGCACAATTTTATATGAACCTTCAAACTTCCACTAAACTATACCGATATATAAAGTCGTAAGTCACGTTTTGGTTATTTATCAGATAGCTATTTGTCACATTAAAGTATGTCGCAATGTAAGTGAACCACTATTCTTATATGGTTAGGCAATATACTGTGTAAGTTTACTAAGCTTTTATGTTTCAAAAACACATACAAATACCTTATTGTCATCGTTGATCTCATGGCATAAGTTGGCTTCTCTAGAGATGCAGGGCAATTGTTATTGTGAATCCAGAAATGTCCCTAGTAGGCGGCAGTAGGCCGATTGAGGCAAATTAGTACCAAAAAACAGGCGAAATTTCCAAATATCCTTTTAGAGACATACAGGTGTTAGTATTAAAATAAAAGTAAGTAAGTAAAACATAGCTTTCAGATTAACTTTTTACAAGTTTACTAGATTTGCGGGGTCACAACTCAGAATAAACTTATCATTGAGACAGGTGCAAGAAAGTGGTTTGTGATTGAGAGGTTTTAAATAACCCGGGTTTGTTAAATTGTTAACTGAAAATATTTCTTAGGGTTCTATGCCATGAAAGGAAAAAGGAATCGTTGTTTGAATATCTCCTTCTGCGTGCGTTTATCTGTCTGCCTGTCTTTACGTGTGTCTATATATCTGTCTGCCTTTACACGTGTCTGTCTGTATGTTTATATGTCTGTCTGTTAAGACCTTTTTCTCAGAAATGCGTGAAGTTGTCACTTAGATTTACCTAGAGGTCCCGTCGGGATGTAAGAAAATTAACTTCTTAATGGATACAATCAATTCTACAAGCTACTTTTGGCAGACTTAGACTTGTGCAGAAACAAGCACAAAAAAAGCAATAATCAAATTACACAGTACAAGTAAAAGGAATGAGTAAGAACATATTTAATCGGTATTTATGTACTAGAAAAAAGTTGCAGCAAAATTTTTAATCCATGAAGGCCTCTACAATGCATTATACTCTCTCTTAAGAGTCAATGGTAAAACTTTATTCTACTTAACAGTTAGGTACTATCACGCGTATCAAATCAACTAACCACTAAACTAATTCAATTCAATTTACTGACCAGGAAAAGAAAGTATCACTGCGTTGGTTTAACTTCATTAAATGTAAAGTAAAAGTTATATCTTCTGTACATAAAATAAGCTCAAGTTTTGTTTTTGTCTCTTCATGAGTTTTGTTTTTATTGTCTCGCTCCATCTAGATGATGCTAGAAGCCATTTCAAAATGTAGGTCCAATTAGGAGGTTGCCTGCGGTTAAAATTTATTGCACGGATGGCGTAATGGTTTAAGTGGTCACCTCGCGAGGTGACCACGCCTCGCCAGTGTTGTGGGTTTGAATCCCACACGGGACAAAAATTTGTGTAATCCACAAATAGTTGTCCCGAGTCTGGGTTTCCTTTGTGTCCGTCGTTTGAATGTTTGTGAAGCCCTTCGCGACACAGGAATATTCCTGATGCGGGAGCTAATTTGGTTCGTTATTGCTTTTAACTTTGATTTTTTTTGTTAAACCAAACATTAAAAGTTAACAATTTGGCAATAGCGTATGACGTCACAAACCTTTATTTCATACACATTTCTAGGGAACGTAATGTTTTCACGTTTAATAAAGAGGAACCGATTCAACTTGACAGTCTATTACCGAAATAAACGGGACCATGTTGAGTTTCTGGACGCAATGATAATGTTGACAGCTGTCACTGTCACTTGTCGCCTCGGTCTTGTTGCTTGCACTTTCTCTCGTGCAAAATAAATAAATATTTGTTCATTGTCTGGTTACCATAGTACGGGCTCTGCCTAGTTTGGGATCAGACGGCCGTGTGTGAGATGTGTGGAGTTATTATTATTATTATTACTGTAAAAAAAATCTATTATTTATTCGATTGAAACATTAGGCAGCCACAGCAATGCGTGCAGAGGCTGATTAATATTAATAACGGTAACAGTGTATTAGTAAAACATTACTATCCCTTGAAAATATCTTCGGTAACGCCATAAATACCATGGTTCTACAATAATCACACCATTGCCGTAGACAATGTTGTTTAAAACGAAAGTGTTAAGTGAAAGCTGTAATTATGGGAAGATTAAAATTGGTTTGCGATGACACGGTTCATCTGTCATGGCCTTGGAGAGTGGAATTTACTAGACTATTGTTTCTCCGGAGGTAGGGCTGCTACGTCCATTTAAAAAATGCAGACACAATTCTGCTAATTATATGAAAGTCCCCGTGATCTATGTATACTTACTAGTATTTTTAACCGACTTTAAAAAAAGAGGAGGTTTTCAATTAGTCGGAATCTTTTTTTATGTATGTTCACCAATTACTCGAAGACGCCTGAACTAATTTGAAAAAATATTTTTTTGTTTCAAAGGGTTTTTTTGTTTCCAAGCTGGTCCCATTTAAATTTTATGGAAATCAGTCTAGCGGTTTTTGAAAAATCAACAAATATCTAAAAATTGTATACATCAAAAACATCGCTGTCTCATTGGAGCAGCGCGTTTAGTTGGCCTACCCACATTATATTCCACTAAAAAGCACATTGAAGTCGGTGATACTTTTTTTAAAAGATAATTATAATAACAAGGTTCTTTCACGGGATTTTCATTGACAGATAGCTGGTGTTATAAGGAGTAACTTAGGCTACTTTTGTTTTGGTAAAATAATTAGGGTTCCGTGCAATAATCATATATAAATATGTACAAGCGAGCAAAGCCACACGGGGAACAGCTTCACTTTTACACTTCAATTTTATTTATTTGTATTGAAGATTGGTTATGATATAAGATTGTACTCACGTATGTATATTGTATTTGTAAAGAGAAACAAAATACACGTCATCTAAATCTATTGTGGTCGCTTGGTGGTCGATCTTCGACCATAATTTATTAAGTTTTTAACTGTTTTGTTTTACATCATTGGCCAGTATAACTTGAACTGTGTTTGTATAGACTTTTTGTGCGTGTACATGTCGCCTTTTTCAAAATTATTAAACTTAATATAATCTACGTACAAACTTTATGTATTCCAAATAATATATTTGTAAGTGCGTAAAATTTGCTCAAAAATGCGTACAAGGAAATCTTTTTACGTATTAATAACTAGCTAACCAGTGCAACTTCGGTCGCGTTTGTAAATGTTTCCTGTTTTTGCAACACTTTTCATTGATACTTTGCTCCTACTGGTTGTAGCGTGATGTTATATAGCCTATAGCCTTCCTCGATAAATGGGCTATCCAACACGTCGATTAGCGCGTTGAACCAAACAAAATGTTAATTCTTCAGCTTTATAATATTAGTATAGATAAAAATGATAAGGTAACTTTCTCCACAACCATTACGCGACTCGTTCAGTCAAATGCCTAAAATTATACATTGGATACAATTATAATAAAAAGATACATTTGCTCATCCTTAGAATTAGTAATATACTTACTTTATCTACGTAGGAGTAAACGTATTTTACCCTCGAAGAAAAGTCTTTATGAAATGAAATCCCACTACTCACTGCTTCAAGTTAAGATGAAACTTAGTCACTTTTAAAAGAGTGTACGGATTGGATGGTGTTTACACGTTAAAGGCAAATATCAGTAAACCAATATGTCTAGTTCATTAATTAAAGTAACACTTTATGACTGACTTTGTAGATGGACTATAAATGTAAACAAAGTATATACCTATTTAGAAAAATTAAATCTCAACGAAATCGTTTGAAATAAGAATAGCAACGTCAATGACCTTAGTCTGTCAACTGTCACGAAAGTACAGTTTGCACAGAAAACTAAATTGCGTAACATTATTTTTTTTTTAATTTTAGTTTTTTAGCCGTAGTATTACCGATTATATTAATTTCATAATTTTAAAAATAACTAGAAATCACCTGTTGGTCGATAATATCGATAATTTATTAAGTTTTGAATGTTTTGACCAGTCTATCTTGAACAGTCATGGTATAGACTTTCGGAACATCGCAGGCCAACATATATACTGAACACATTTAGCTTTTTGTAGTCGTTTTCACATAATTTTAATAAAAAAAAAACCACGGTTTTTTTTTGTAAAAAAATATTATTAAAAAAAATCGGTTTTGCTCTTCCTACCCGCATAGTACCTACCTATATCTAAATAAAGTTTGCGTTTCGTGGTTATCGCTCCTGCCATCCCCAGGTAATTTAGGTAATAATATTCTATGTTTTCGTCCACGCAGGTACGCCCGATGCCAAGTAGAATTACGGTCAAAAAGGTAGATGGCTGTCAAGTCCAATAAGTATATTTTCAGTAATGTCAAACTGGTAGATTTCTTTACATTTTTGTATGAAACACCAAGTCATGACGTCACGCCTTATTGTTTAAACTATTCAGTTTTAATGTTAATTTGACGAATATTATAAGTATAATTTTCACAGTATTTTAATTTTTTTAATCGCCTGACTTGGTGAAATAATTTATTTTGAGCATAGGCCTAATATGGCGGATAGAGCTTTCTTCTAGACTGTGTACCGTTTATAAAGAAGTCCCTTCCTTGGTAAGTTTTTACAGAGTTTTTTGTACTCGAAGCCAAGAATAGTCCCCTTTCCTATTCGTTACTGGGCATAAATACAGGTTGGGCCAGTTGATGTTCCTGTCCTAGTGGCCATAAGTATACCCATATGGGTACGCGACCCCAGCCTCCTCGAGCTTTCAGATCCGTTTCCCCATCCGAGACTAGCGGTATCCCTTACCCTAGCTCCCTCGCCCTATCCTTTTTCCTTAACCCAATTTACCTTCTTCCTTTGTCCCGTCTGAAAACGACTACATTCCCAAGGAGGGTTGGCGCCAGGCTGGCGGCTGGCCATAAAATAAACCAGCCAAAACCCTTTGCAATTTTACTAGCAGCGCCCCGCGATTTCACCCGTGTAAATCCCGATACTCTGGAATATCGGGATAAAAAGTAGCTTATGCGTTAATCCAGGTCTCCAGCTATCTACATACCAAGTTTCATTGCAATCGGTTCAGTGACTTTTGCGTGTAAGAGTAACAAACGTCCATCCATCCATCCATCCAAACTTTCACAATTATAATATTAGTGGGATAAATAAAAAATAATTGTATTACCTACACCTTGCACCGACCCAAAATAAAATTGGGAAAAGGGCAGGAAAATGATGATGGCCGATTGGTGATTATCAAATTTCTGCTAAAATTGATGCCGACTGACCTGAAAATACCTCGCCCCGTTTTAAACCAGTATTATTAGTGTAATAATGTTTTACAGCATATAAGTACCTAGTTATTATCAACGTTATCCGCTTACCACCAAGCCATATATGCTTGTTTGTTACTTGCAATTAGTTTATTATTACTGTCACTGTTACAGTTAAAACTCTTAATCGGTCAAAAGTACTTTTGATTGGACACGTTAGTCAAAAGCAGGTTTGACTAAAAATAATTCGTCGTCGTCGTAGAAAAACGACGGATTTGATTTTTAGTAACTTTACAGGAGAGCACTTTAAAGCTTTCAAATTATGTTTTACGTAATATTTTGAAAACGGCTATTTCTGTTAATGCAATCTACAAATGATACTGTGTATATGAGCTTTGAAAAATGTTTTGTTTCATGATAAAGTATAATGTTTTCTGTAGGCTTTAAATCAAAAACAAATCGTCCAAAAATCTAATCCACTGTTTTTCTATGCGACGAATTGGTTAATAGTCAATTTGATCATAAATTTATGGTTAAAAGTGGTTTTGACTAACTTAATTCATTAGAATTTATATAAAAATATCAAATAATATAATAATAACTTCACACATCTCACACACGGCCGTCTGATCCCAAACTAGGCAAAGCCTGTGCTATGGTAACCAGACTGCTATATATAAACATACTTATATATTTCTAAATACATACATATTATAGATAAGTTACACCCAGACACAGAACAAATAATCGTGCTTATCACACAATTATTTGTCCTGGGTGGGAATCGAACCTAATACCTCTGGCTTAGCAGTCAGGGTCACTAACCACTAAACCAATAGGCCAGTCAAATCTAACCAAACCTTATAACACTTTTTACCAGCTCCGTTTGACAAAACTACTTTTGACTTTAAGTACTTTCGACTGATTTTGTTAGTTTATAGCACTTTTGACTGGTTAAGACTTTTATCTGCAATATCACTATATTTAGACACTGTTTGAAGTTATATCAGCCGAATAGATAGCCCAATCGATTTATAACCTTCGATTAATATTGGTACTCGCGACTGACCGTTGACTGTGAGCCGACGGCATACGTCATAACTATGGCAAACCACGTTTAGTAGAAATAATATAATATAAATTGCCGTCATAAATCATGGGTCCGATACGAGAGGGTATTAATCATACAAATATGTATATCACCCACTTCATGTTCAGAATAATGAATATAATAGTGACGGTAGCGTAATGCCGTAGGCGTCTGACTGGCGATCGAGTGGTTGTTGGTTACATTACCAGTCCAGTCAAACATTTAGAATAGTTGGACCCCTCCAACTAACAACTTAACAAGAATGCTAGTAATTTGTGACTCACGTTAGGAAACTTAAATATAACTCTTTAAATGGCTTGCAGAATAGGTTTTTCGTCTATATGACCACTTACCACAAGAAATCAGTTCTTATGTGCTCCTAGGTCAACAACTGGGAGCACAACAACAAAAAAAAAAACAATTTTTAACTCGTGGGAGACCCATACTTCGGCACGTAAGGGCTGGCTCGACCGGAGTGATACCACGGCTTCACAGAAAACGCAGTAAAGCAATGTTTGCATTGCATTTCGCCAAGTGAGGTTACCGGAGGCCCTAACCCGTCTCCCCCTTCCTCTTCTTAAACCCTTCCCCTACTCCCACCTTAAAGGCCGGCAACGCAATAGTGAGTGCGTTGCAGGTGCCCATGGGCCAATGAGCGGTTGTCATATGCCATCAGGTGACAAGTCTGCTCGTTTGCCATAAAAAAAATGCTTTTAGTAGCAGCTTGCTTAGTTTGATTAACTGTAATTGGATCCAAATATTAGTTCCTATATTTACGCTAAGGACTTACTTGGATCACTATCCAATAAAGTACTTTTTTTAGTTAGAAGGCTCGGATTCCCGGCAACAGCCACTTTGACATGGTATGCGACAGTGACCTTCTCGACCTAGTGCTTACGCTGCCTAATCCATGCGTATAAACAATATCTTTTGCATTATCTTCTTAACTACCAGTCCCTTTTAATATACTCCTAATTTTCGCATTTAGAACTCACAAAGTTTCCGATTGCCCTCATGCCATGAGTGAGACCAAATTACATTTGTCAAAATGGGGGGTTTATTACGCTTCTGCCTACCCCTTCAGGGATACAGGATAAGGGTATGTATGTAAAAAAACTTTTAAAGACCTGAACTTATACAATCTGCGATAGTCAATGCATTCTCCTTTTTCTTATACAACTAAGTTAGATAGCAAGCACACAGAGGGTAGAGGGTAGACAAACACCAGTGTTATATGTTGCCAGAAGAAAAGAGCATGCTATAATTAGTCAGCTGTCCTTCTAACAGGAATCTGCTACCTACTCTTAAAATAAATAATAATAAAAATGCTAGGACACAGTGCTAGACCCAATAGCTTGTGCTATGGGACACAGATACATGTTTACGTACATTTTGTAACTATGCATCTCTACATAGTATAAAACATAGTCGCTTCCCGCCGTCTGTCCGTCTGTACGCTTAGATCTTTTAAACTACGCAACGGATTTTAATGCTGTTTTCATCAATAGACGAAGTGATTAATGAGGAAGTTTTGTGTAAAATAGCTGAAATATGAAGATGATTGTTGAAGATGTCGGAAAAATCAATATATGGTCTAACAGCCGGGCGAAGCCGGGGTAGATGAAATGCATAAAACACCCAGACCATTGGAAATAGACATATTTATGACTACAAATATTTCAACTGAGCGGGAACAGTAGTCTGGGTTTTAGATAGCGGTGTATTATTGTCTTTTATGCCGTTTGTCTAACTGCAGCTGCAATTATTACTCTTCGTAAAAATCGTCTTGAATACAATTTCAGTGTCCATGCACTATTAATTCGTACCCCGTTTTCGTTTGGACAGTCTCATACAAAAACTGAAAAGTCAATTCCGACTGAAACTTCTGTTGTTTCTTTGTCAATGTGCGGGCGCCACAGTGCAATTGAATTGCGTCTAGAGCCGTCATAGCGGCTAACTTACTGTCCTGCGACAAATTTAATCCACTCTTTGTGTGATATCTAAGAATAAATGTTATTTGTTAATAAATAGAAATAATATCCTGTGACTGCATTGATGTTCTTATAATATATAGTTTTTTTAATGCTGTTTCAAACCTAACTAATATTATAAACACGAATCTGAGTTCATTTGTTTGTAACCCTTTTACATCTTAACTACTGGAACGATGATCATGAAAATAGACGTTTTGCAAAGGCTCGTTTTACCATGTATACTAAACCAAATAAAGGAAGCAAAGAAAATATGTAAGTCACAAAAGCTGAGCTTAGAAGCAGTGTAAATTGTCCAACAAGAAACTACTAATTCTTCTTTTTGTCCAAATTATGGGAAAGCTTCAAAATGAAAAGTTTATTTTATAGGATAGGGGGCATACGGGCACACGGGTGCCTGCAATTCAAGAGTCATAAGTGCGATGCCGGCTTTAAGGTGGAGTAGGGGAAGGGGGAGAGAGGGAAGAGGGAAGGGTTAGGGCCTCCGGTACCCTCACTCACTCGGCGAAACACAACACAAACATTGCCTCGCGGCCAATTTTCTGTGAGGCCGTGGTATCAGCCCGGTCGAGCCGGCCCATACGTGTCAAAGTATGCCTCTCCCACTTACAAGTTTACAGTTTTAGACTGTACCAAAACATAATAAATAGTAATAAAATTAAATTTAGATCACATATTTTTGTGAAACTTTGATCTCCAACCTAGACATAGTTATACGTAGGGGTTCCCGCAGGCTTCCTTCTTAGGATATACCTGGGTCCCTTCCAATAGGCCCACTTGTAACGAAACACCGTGTGGTTTAAGTCGGTTCGATTCCGACATACCACCTCACCATTAGCTCCGGTGAGATGATGACCCGTGGGGGTTTCCATACAAAAAAACACAGTCATAGTTACACATCTACATTAACGCGAAGTAACTCGATAGACGGAGTATACATATATCTTTATATAAAAAATCGTGTCACGTTGCTTGTCCGCGATGAACTCTTACATCAACTGATTTTAATGAAATTTTGCACATTGAGTTTGGTCTTATTTGAGAGATTTTTTCATTGCAAATAACTTTGCCACAGCAACGCGTGGCCGGGTAGCTGTAGCTGTAATGTATAAATGATCAGCTTATGACCATTACCAGTCAAACCTGGTTGAAACGTCACACAGTTTAAATATGTAACAACTCGACACATCTCACACACGGCCGTCTGATCATAAAATAAGCAGAGCCTGTACTATGGTAACCAGACTGCTGATAAACATCCTATTTAATATTATAAACGTGAAAGTTTGTGAGGATGGATGGATGGATATTTGTTACTCTTTCACGCCAAAACTACTTAACCGATTGCGATGGAACTTAATATGCAGATAGCTGGAGACCTGGATTCCCACGGGATCGGAACTTACGCGGGTGAAACCGCGGGGCGCTGCTAGTACTTATATATTTCTAAATATTAACATATTATAGATAAATGACAACCAGACACAGAACAAATGATCATGCTCATCACACAATGATTTGTCCTGTGTGGGAATCGAAGCCACGACTTCTGGCTCAACAGTCATGATCACTAACCACTAGACCAACAGGCCCGTCAATATGTACATGTATCAATCCATCGCATTAATTGCAAATAATGTAATCGTATACATAACTGAGTGTCATAAATCAACGAGTTCGCTATCCTATATATAAATGTGAATTTGGGTTTTTATGTAACTGAACATCATGAATTGTCGCACACACTTTGTCAAAGGTAGAGAAAGAACACGGGGTATATGTATATGTCATCCAGAAAAGGCATTGTCTCGAAGGAATACACAAATAACCTTTAGGCCTAAATTGATTGATATCGACATTAAGGTGAACGAAACAGAGCTAGTACACAATATTTAGGTCAATATATTACGCATTTGCATTATAAAATCGATGAACATTACGTAAATTTTTTTCTTTACCACTAACAATTCTTATTGTCCTATAGGTGGCGAGAAAGAATACCATTCATCACACCAAGAGGAAAGCAGTGAAGAAGGGAAAAAAGCGTATGAGGTGAGAACTGAGTATTAAGTAATAAATATAGATACAACATGAAAATAAACTTAATTATCAAACAGCTTATTCATCATCGTATTATGAGATCAATTGTTTTTTAACCATCATTAATTTTGCTCTGTACAACATTTTATAAAAGGAATCTTGAAATGAATTCCCCTGCATTCTTACTAAGAATGATTACATGTAGATTATTGTATATAATTTTGACTAGCTAAAAACTCCCACGAAAACATTCTACGGTTCTTGTCTAGGATTCAGTAGTTTTTAAATAGGAATGACATTCAGTAACCATAGATTCTTTATTTCCTGTACGTTACATGTGTAGACTCACTTCACTTGTAAAGGATTAAACAGAAGAGAAAAGTTAAAAAAAGGGAGGACAATCTATAAAAAAAATTGAACATGGTAACTACATTTCAATTAATTTTTAATGTATATTGGGACGAAGGTGTATTTAATCTGAAGAAAATAAACTAGAATTCTTAATTTAAACTTCAATTTCGAAATGTTTATCAAGATTTTTTTTGTTTAATAAAATGGAGTGCATATCAAATTAACTGCATACCAATATTGATCGCAAACAGTTGTATAATACTAGATCTTAAGAGGTCTAATATCTTATCTTATCTTGGTAAAGAAAAATAAATACATAGGTTTTATGTGTCATAATTAAAAATACTAAAACTAGGAGAATAAAGACAAGCAGATCAGTCCACACCCAGTAAAAGACCGATACAACAAAGTTTTCATTAAATATTATATAATTTAAAAACATATTTTGGAAAAAAACATTATTCTATCGCTATAGCAAACTCTTTAAACCTTCCAATGTTTATTTTATATTATTATTTTCAATGAAAAGGTCACCCGGATGTCACCTATGAATCCAGACTTTTCTACAATAAAGACCCTGAAAGCCAAACCCTGGTACTATATTTATATCGACGTAAGTTTTGTGTAAATGTTAGTGAAAGTCTAATTAATAACATTGGTACTTATTAGTGATGTCCTTTAGCGAATATTTTATTAATTAAATGTAAGTAAGTATTTGTTTTAACTAAAGTAGGTAACGTTATGTGCTTATTGTGTGAATGGTCCCATTCGTAACAAAAAGAGATCCACCTGCATTAGTTATGTTTTAATCGTTATTTATTAGAAAAATATTTTAATAATAACCAATATTTTAATTAATAATTTAAATTTGCTCATAATATTTTCTAGAACTTGTTACATAGTTTCCCTCTTCTTAGTTTTTTATATCGTCGTTATATTTTTTTAAAACAATCCCCGTGAATTCTAATGCCAGATAAATGTATACATATGTTTATTTTGTTTTCAATAATTATCTCATATTAATTTTCATAAGTTCCTAAAAGCCAAAAAGGTACACTATATGCCTACAGTGTACCTCTTTGAAGATAACAAGAACATGAATGTAATATTATCGGTAATGTTTTACATTCCTTTCAAGGCTATACCATTCCATACTATTCAATTTCTGCAAAATCACGATTTCATGTAAATCACGAAATGTCAGCGATTTCATTCTAATAAAAATAAACAAGATAAATTAGAATTTTAAGTAGATTTTAAAATTTAGTGAAATTTTGCAAGTGGACCTTGGTCATATTTAATTGTAAAACTATTTAATCAGTCACAGTAATAGTTTTTATGATCAGTAATCAATATCATAGTTACTAAAATATGTTTACGTAAAGCAAAGCAAAAACAAGTTGATGTGCAACAAATTGATTTAACAAGCGATAGATACTGTTCAATTGATTCTAATGACAAATAACAAAGTTTTTTGACGTGTTTTTAAACCTGTTAACCTTCCACGGGTTGTCACCTCACCAGGGTTAATGGTTAGGTAGGGAGTCAGACTCGAACCGACTAATACCACAACGTGTTCCGTCAGGAGTCTTATTGATAAGGCCAGAGGTGAGGAACAACAATAGTTTCGAGGGCCAAAAGGACGTTAAAAATATTGTCCAAAAAAGCTTGACAGGTTCCGAGGTGAATAAGGTTATGGTCTTTTTAAAGCTAAGAATTATTATTTTTTTAGGATTATTTGCAGAAATATATTTTTGTTTCATTTCTCTAAATAGTGTTATATGGGTTAATTTATTTTAAATAACTACTAGCAACCCGCCCCGGCTTCGCACGATTTTTCCGACCTCTTCAACAATCATCTTCATATTTCAGCCATTTTCCACATAACCTTAATTAGTTAGACACCTAAACCTTCCTCATAAATCATTCTGTATATTGGTGAAAACCGTATGAAAATCCATTCGGTAGCTATTGAGATTATCGCGAACAGACGCGGCGGGGGACTTTGTTTTGTAATATGTAGTGATGATGATATTTTTTGTATAAAAATCATGTGACAGATAAGCTCACAGCTCGGCTAATGGTAAGCTACCAGTAAGTTTATAAGTAAGCGTACAAACACTTTAGTGGTATTATACCACATCATTATTCAAATCTATATTTAGCACTAGTACAAGACTACAGCTGTTGTGCTGTTTAACCCTGCTGCTACGATTTCCCTTTTTCCCCTTTTTTTCTCCGCCTTCCCAGCCCAGACTAATGCGGCGTATCAAATCTGCGTGATGGTCGGATAAGATTTCCCGTCCACAACGGCGGTAGTTGTGTTGAGTGGATGTCAGTTTCATTAGGTAGATGTGAATAATTCATAATTCCCACTATAAAACTCGTAAGATTTTTTTAGGGTCCCGCGCTTCGGAAGGGAAAACAGACCCTTTCTAGAGTCACTCCAATGTCGCATCTGTGACTGTGAATACCTTTTTTCATAGATGCATGTTGTTTTTAATGACTAAAGACACCGCCCCACAATAAATTCTATTTCGTAACTATTAACGACGTCGAACAACATACGTGGTGAAGCGATAGAGCAATCTACTGCAACATCGAAAGTCACGGGTTTGATTCTTGCTAAAATCAAAAAATATGTATCGAAATACTTACAGAAAACTTTTTTAACCAAAAATTTCGGAATAAAATAAAACATTCAAAAAAACCAGTTATGTACGTCGAGCGTCAAACAATACCTACGGCAAACGAACAACGGCTTACCCAGTTCCTCGACTTATTAACGTACTACCGCCAGCATTACGCAGTGTGGAAGATGTTAATACCTTTAATGTGAAGTACAAACTGAGATCGTCTTACAAAAATTGTAATTAACTAAAAACACTGTAATTTTGAGAGACGTAGACTAAGCGTTGATTACAAATCGCATAGGTTTTCTAAATGGTTAAGTACAATTTTGTTTTGTGTATTTATTGTTTATTATTATGGTAATTAAAAAAAAAAAGTAGGTGTATCCGAGTTCTAGAAGCCAAAGTACAAAATATGGTTAGTACGATTCGAAATATTACTGTGTAATAATGCCCCAGAATATTGTTTTAAAATTGGTGTTAAAAAAAGTCCCTCGTTTGAATCTTTGTGTTCTTACGTTGAACTCTTGCGGTGAAAAATCTTAGAAGAGCTTTTACGTCTTTTCGAATTTATATTTGTAGTTAGAGGCATCCATGACATATAATGTTGTATGTGTATAATGTGTTGTATCCCTGACAACGTGAATGCAAAATTGATGATCGGTTAAGTAGTTACGTAACAAAAAAATATCGGAGAAATTTCGATGAGTTAATTAGACTCAAGATACTATCACGTATGCAAATAATAATATTTGTGCGGAACCCTCAGTTCTCACAAAATACTAATGCAAATTGGTCCTTAATATTACGAAACCTTGTGACGAATATTTCTCCCAACAATACAGTATTGTTATCACAACTAAAACTTATTGTGAATCACTCCTATTGTTCTTTTCGCTTGTTGTGATACAAGTCAAAAATATTATTTAAAAACATTCTTATTAGTCTATCATGCCTTATTGATAAATGGTGTTTCATATTATTGTTTATGGTATTTATGAAAAGTCTGTCTATAACATACTATTATTATGTAAATTTTTTCCATAGCCTAATTCATTCGTCTTACGATCGGTAGGTTATGTAATTATTTATTCAAATAGACGTGAGTATAAGGTAAAGGTCGAGTCAGACAGCGGGTGGGGCGGGATGGCGACGCGGCATGAACGGTTAAAAGTACTGGTGCCGAGCGTGACATCTTCTATATTAAATAGTACATTACAACCTACTCACGCCGAGTCGCCATCCCGCCCCGTCCGCTGTTTGACTCAACCTTAAACAATCTTTAGCCAGTGAGTTGTAGCCAGATGTAGTAAGATGCGGTGTATCCGTGAGAGTCTAGCGGCATAGTTTTGGAAATTACGAAATAAGTATCATTAGCCAAAACTAGTTTTGCCCAATGGAGCTGGTTATAAGTAGGTATGACTAACTGATTCCGTCAAAAGATTTTGACTGGTTATATCACTCTAACATAACCCTATAACCCGTTAAAAGAAATCTGACTGATGGTCTAATGGTCAAAAGTGGTTTTGACTTAGAGCGTCAGTGAAAATCACTTTTATGCACAAATTAACCAATGATTTTCAGACAAAACTAATACCTCTTCAATCAATCATGACGCCCTGCTATTGTCTTAAGCCATTTTACTATCTTCTTAGTTATCATAACAGCCATTGTTTACAGTCTGAAGTTCATGATGTGTGTCTCACATGTTTGACCAAAAATGGACTAGGTATTGGAGGCCTGTTCGTACCTAGGGGAATCGGGGCCCTGGCTTGTATATAATAACGTACGTAGTATGTAAGGTTAAATAAGTAGGGAATCATATATTTGACACTAGCAGCGCCCCGCGGTTTCACCCGCATAAGTCTCAGTCCCGTGGGAATATCGGGATAAAAAGTAGCCTATGCGTTAATCCAGGTCTCCAGCTATCTACATACCAAGTTTCATCTCAATCGTTTCAATGATTTTTGCGTGAAAGAGTAACAAACATCAATTCATTTATCCAAATTTTCAAATTTATAATATTACTAGGATTACTAGGACTAGGATAAGCTCTGTTAACTGATCCTATGATCAAATCAAAGTGCCTAATTAATTAAACTTTAGCTACTCAACGTATACTTGACACGATATTTGACATACGATTCGATAATTTTTGCGTTGATCGGAAACCGGACGTTATTTTTTGTGGTGGGTCTTTCTAGTTTATCATTAGTTGACAAATTGCAGAGAAGTATTGAATAACACCGCAATCTGTATTATTACATTGTATATTGAAAACTGATTGAATAACTACTGAAAGTAGAATTGAAAGTTAAAAAACACATTTTGTAAATAAATGAAAGTAATTTATGTGTTCAATTTGTGACAGAACCAATTCTATATTTTATGTAATTTGATTGCATGTGGTTTCTGTAAAAGAAAATAATCAGAGAAGTTTAAGTATACAATCGTTTAGAATTTCTTTGTTAGAGGTTCGTAGTATAACTTGAGATGTCTTTGTATAGACTTACTTATCATTACAAGTAATCACATATACTGGACGCGTGTAATTTCATTAAGCTATTGTCACGTTTTTAAAGTGTCATTTTTAAAGTGTCATTTTTAAAGTTGTAAGACATATTGTTTAAAAAATTTAGCTTTCTGCACTTCTTCTATATACTAAATATTCCAAAATTCACGTTACTATGTTCGCGAAATTTTCTTAAAAAGAGCTACCAAGAATTCTCTTCACGTATTAATATAATGATACCTTGCATAAGTTTACTATTTAAGTCAAAATTTACGAGTGTTTTGTCTTGTGAAAATAACCCAGTCATTAGACAAGTGAGATATAGTAAAGCAGGAATCCGGTCATCTTCAGTAATTTATGTTCAACAATGCCTTATACATCACTGTGGTGCTTTAAAGGAGCAGTGTAATGCATTCATTGACAAATATAAAACTTTGAAGGTATCATGAAAAAGGTATATATATGATAATTATCCGTCCGTCAAAGAAATTAAATATTTGTAAAAGGACAGTAAAGTCGACCAGGTAAGGATCACATCAAAAAAATTCAATTTAACTTAGTTCCCAACTTCTCATGTTTGATGTTTGGTATAGAGGTGTGCACACAGACTACATAATTCCCCTGCCTTACTACCTGATGGCAACTACTTTTGGTTCACGGTTGAGAATCGTTGGTTTTCAAGTCCATTTAATATACATTTAAGTAATTAGTAAGTATTTTAGATAGTGTGTTTGTGTATTTCGGTGAAGCGCGAATAGCTTCGGGTCGGATAGGTTCAGCGGGTATATCAAGGACTGAAGTGCCGCCTCGATGTCATATTTGTATTTTTGGCTAAAAATTTACGTCAATATTTTTTATTATAAATGACTGCCTTTTAGACCTAGTCCACGCGACCATAAATGTTATAATACTATTTGAATACAGTAAAAAGTTTAAGTAATTTAACTTATCATAATTTTAACTTTTATACGCCCGTAATTCATATGCGCTGTATTCGACTGTATTTCAAAAACAAAGTTTGGAGTCAAGTACAACAGTCAACAGATTCACAGCGATTTAATTAAGTGATCCGATATCTCGCAACTCGCAATTGCAATCATTGTGCGAGTGTCGCCATAAACTGTTCTTGCGATCTCAGCTATTAATAAAATTTAATTAATATTATTTAACATCTGCACAATGTTGTTAGATATTTCTGGTTAGGTACGCAAGTAGCTTTAATTCATTTAATTTCGTTGAAATTGACAGTCGAGATTGTGTTAATTGAAGATTGTATTTACAATTGGAATTAAAATCATTTTCAATTTTGTATTACAGTTGAAATGATAACTTAGTTTTTTAATATATAGAGTGTTACATAAAGATATGATCAAATTTTCGGAGCTTTATGTGTAGCCGAAAAATAGTTGACTAAGCTTGAAAAATTTTTTTTTTCTTTTTTTTTCTTTTCAAAATGCTTTTTGTGGACATTCTTTTCTTTTCTTTCTTTGAAAAAGACAACTCCCGCATTAGGAATTACTCCTGTGTCGCGGGGGACTTTACAAACATACAAGCAACGGACACAAAGAACACCCAGACTTAGGTGGGAATCGAACCCACGACCTCTGGCTCAGCAGTCAGGGTCACTAACCACTAGACGAACAGGCCAGTAAATTTTAAATAATGTAATTTTTTTGTTGTTTATTTTATGAATAATGTTAATAATATTACTTATAAAAAAGAAAGCAGCGCTCTTGTATGGTATCCCAATATTGTGATGGCATTATGCTAATTGTATTTACAGTTACGATGGCTAATGGCCTCTCATCGCTACCTCTGGGACCCTCCTGTTTTTTAACTATCCTCACAGCGGAGATATTTTTATTTGATATATTCTTCTTTAGTAAATTTGTTTACCTTCAGTTAATGGCTAGCAGTTCTAAAGTTATTCCTGCAAGGACACGCTACACCTTATAAGTGTAAAATGGTTAATTAGAACCATTGCTTTAGAATATAAATGCGTAAATGAACTAAAATACTAACTTTTATAACAAAGTATTGTTTTAACAAAAAAATGTTGTGTAAAAATATAAAAGTGACCTAACTATGCGTATTTATCACCGCACTGAGCCTAATACACCTTTTTGGCACGAAGTTCAGACTCTCGGCGGCGGCAGTGGTGAGACGGAAAAAAGTATTAGCGCAACGGAAAATGCTGACCGCGAGTTAATTTTTTTATTTACGCCATCTGTGGATTCTGCATACTAATGTAATTAGATGTTGGTTGTATTTTTTAGTATTAGTAATTATACATACATTAGTTCGGGCACCTTTCACAGATGGATTTTAATTTCGAGTTTTTACGACATTTACTATATTTTGATACAATTTATTTAATCCATTATATATATTTATATATAGAGAAAGGAGCTTCGTTCCAACCGGGTGTCCCAGAGACATCGTTTCATGACTAAATTTGTGTAAACAATCGGCTGGGTTAGTACTGAATCCACCCGTTTTCATTTCTCCCCGAAAGTTGTCTTAAAAACGTAATTTAATTACATTCTGAACTCCCCCCGATTATTTAAACTAAACTACAGTTCTGTGAAAAAGTATCAATAATATTTTTAATATCTGATCTTCTATTGTCTATTTGAGAGACCTTTATTTTAAAACTAGCAACCCGCCCCGGCTTCGCACGGGTACAAATTATACATCTAAACCTTCCTCATGAATCACTCTGTCTATTAGTGAAAGCCATATGAAAATCCGTTCAGTAGTTTTTCAGTTTATCGCAAACAGACAGATCGACAGACGTGGCGGGGGACTTTGTTGTATAATATGTAGTGACAATACCACAACATTTATACGAAGTCAAGTTCGACGATAAAATTGCTGATTGGTTAATAAATCTGTGATTTTTATGGTTGTGAATGAGAACCAATTGTAACATGTACACAAATTAAATCATCGGTATCGTATGATTTAATTTGTGATACAAAATAAATATAAGACTATTTAAGGCCTTTTTTACTTGACTATACCACTTTAACTCCGTCTCTAATAATAGACAAAGTAATTTTTCGGAGGGAGGAAAGGGGGAATCGGCAGTAACCCAATCAGCTATCCTTGCATAAGTAAATGCTGATCAATCACAAAAATACCTAAAATCAAGAATTTATAATAACGAGGATACGTTTTGTCCTTATTATAAGCCCTCACTGTTTGTTTCTAAAGCATAAAGCAGAGATATCTTACAATTATAAAGTATTAAACTAAACCGTCTTTAATAAATAATAAGAAAGGAAACTAAAGAAAATTTAACAAAATTTCTAGGGTATCCATGAAGAAACCAAGACAGCAGAAGGTCATCATGAAAAAGAAGACCACCTCGGGAAATATGATGACCACGGCGACCTGGATAAGCATCATGAAAAAGAATCGGGACATTACGGGTCGCATGCGCATGAAGAACACGGCAAGAAGCATGCCAAGGTTTGAAACATGAATAAAAGTTGACAGGACTTAAGATGTTCAGGATCTGTCCTTTTATACTACATATTACGGAAACTTTGTATTGATCTCTTTATTTTCTACATTTACTACACTGTGTCATAGCGCTTTTTACCGAAAGCCTTTACCTTTTTATTGAAAGACTGTCGTGTCTAGCTATTCCCATTATCAGGACTAGCTGTCGTCACTGCGTAATCGAAATTTTATCGTTGAACGAATGTCGTGTCTAGGTGACTCCATTGGATCGTGACGACAATTTAAGAAAACTGTTTCACGGCAGTCGCCCAGTCTATATTTATCTCAGTTAGTTATTTATCTTTTGACACTATCATTTAGATGTTCCCATTGTATTGAAAGTCTGTCACCATACAGTAAAAAGTTGTAGACGACATAACCGTTCCGTTATGTACGTGAACAACTTCATCAACACGATGATTTAGATATGACGACTATCTATCGTTACGCCACAAGGGAAACGCGCCCTTTTTCAGTATTTAGAACTTTTTCATCTATTAGCATAAACATTTAATCAGATATTAATAAAATATAAATATTGGCACTGGAACGTGCGCCTAACACGATATAGTAATTTCCTTGCGTTTCTAGTGTTCTTGTATTAAATAAAACATAAAGTGTCTATGTCTCTAGAAAGCCAATTTTAAGTCGATCACAATTTTTTATGAATGACGAAAATTGTATATCTATGTTTTTACGTAGTTCAAAATACCATGAAATAACGACTAATATTAATCTTATTTAAACATAATTTAGACTTACTATAAGTAGACACTAAGTCTATAAATCAGTCGTTATAAACTTCGAAAATAAGTCAATCTAGACCCAATGCAATCATCAAAAATTGTATATTTGTTCAATTGAAGAATTTTCCTTAAATTAACATGCAAACATTTTACCGAGATTCCGAAAACTTACACCAGATGACTCTTCAAGTTTCGAATGGTGGGATATATTTGGAAATTTGAACTTTCTGTTCTTTTTAATTAACTGATACGAAGTTTGTTTTCTAAGATTTACAGCTTATTATTAGGTCAGTAGTATGAATGGTGCTTATTAATGAGATAAAATTAAACGCCTAGGCCTAACTTAAAATGTCAAACTTAATAGCACCGTTGTCTAAATTCATTCTGGAATTTCTAAACGAGTGATTGCCGTCAAACTTAGTTAATTTAAAACATTCACTTTCAAATACATCAAAGTTCTAACACCTTTCAGTTGGTTTCGTGAAAAAGTAACGTGTTACTTTCGTCGTCATTGTTTTGTTGTGTTTATATTAAGAAAAAAAAGAATCGGAAAAAAATTATTAATTTTTTTAGTACGAAGAATCCGGAAAGCATTCGAAGGGCCATAGCACCAAAGGTAGCCACGATATCCACAAAAAAGAAGAATATGAGAAGAAAGTCGAATTCTTCGAAGAAGAAGGAGACTCCGCAGAAGAAGAGAAAACAGGAGGGCATCAACAAGAAAAAGGCCACTCGGAGGTATGAAATTTCTAATTTTAATTGAATGGAATTAAAACGAGATGAAGATAGATGAAAGCATGGTGATGCAACGCACTTGTGACTCCTGACTTGTAGGTGTCCATTGTCAGCGGTAGTCACGTACCATCAGGAATACCAAAAGAAAAGCTCCAAAATTCTCAATCTAACCTGGCTGTAAAATCATATCATTTCGGTCGTAGCCAAAATAATTTTGTATTATATTGTTTGTGCATTTGATAAGTACCATTATGATTCCTTTCTTCTTCATTGTATACTCTGAATGATGTTACTTTGGCACCATGCAAGAAGTAGTATCTTAGCTAATGTTTATTATCTAGTTGCTAATTATATTTTCATATTATTGTTTCGTCAGGTAAGTTTTATTATGAGAAGATAAATAGTAAAAATAAAGCCAGGAGTAATTGTTAAATTTAATCATAAATAAATTGAATATAATAAAATAGTATTTAGATTTTAAAACTTACGTAAAGAAAAAGACAATTGCAAACTGTGTTGGTACACACGTAGATGTAACATTAATATTGAGTAAACCTACATTTATTTTTCTGTTTTGCAATTTTGCCTATTCAAGAATATATTAGATCAAAGCTGGTATTAATAAAAAAGTAGTTCAAAGTAAGTAACAACCATATTGGCTAAGCTACTTAAACTAGCCCATTCCCAAAAACATTTGAGAGACTGCTGGCCTCTGCCAGGTTCCAATTACTTCTACTAGAGATATTAGTGCTTCGTCTTCTTACATCTTCCTAATGAACATCATCTAGGTGTCCAAAACCATTGTCTTATTAATCCAGGGCAAGAACAGGAAATATATTTCATCTATTTCTCTTACCAACTCTGAGAAATTTCAATTAACTGTCGTAATTAATAGCTGATTAAATGTTAAATCTAGTTCCTTTGTCAAATAAATTAAGTTTAAGTACACCGTGTCAAGCATAAGGTTTCAGTTGACAAATAATTTTCGTACTATTGTTCTTAAGATTAAACTAATTTCAAACCATAAAGATATTATTAGGTTATATAATTGAATCGATATTACGTTAGGTAGAAGTACAGTAGAACAAACCAGTTAACACAGTGACAAAAGAAATGTACTTATTATGTGTTATTTTATAAAATGGCGTATTTCTCGGTCGGTAGTTAAAGCGGAGATTCTGGAATGAGTACATTAGAGGCTGTCAACATAGTATAGTTAACTAGACTAGCCTATCGCACTTTGTGACCGAAATAATGGCCAATATCATCATCTCTAGACGAGATCAATTTGTCAAAACTTTATTTATTTTCCAAACAATACGTTTCAATAGTATCTAGACCACAATTACTTTGATATCATTAAATTTATTTTACTCTATTGTTAAATTCAAGGCTGTATGTTCAACAGTTATTTTTTGTTTTGTGGTGATATAAATCGACCAAGGTTTGTGAATTGACCTTTTTTAATAATATTAACAAAAACCTTTGTAATATGACCATGACTATATAGTGCGTATTAATTTTAGGGGTCATATATTTTTTCAATTACTTTCTTACAAATTGTCATTATTAGCTAGAGAGTTAATGAAAATGGAAGTCATGTGTGACCTAGTTATTATATTCCATTAGGGTTCATTAACCTAAAGTTAGACACTAAACTAGTTAAATGATGCGTTATTGGATTGAATAAAATAAACTTATCTTATCATTGTTGGTTGGGAGATCCCTTAAGAAACATATTTAAGTCAAATGAACTCATGAGGCTTAATAACTATAAACCTTTTTGTTACTCCATACACACAAAAAAAACGGCATTACCAAAATCTATGATTCCTATCATAACAACATTATTTTAAATATAATAATCAGTATTAGCACTTCTCGTTCTGTATAAACCAAGAGGAAGGCATGTTATATACTTATATTGTTATTATTTTTGTTAAATCAAATCCTGATATCACGAGGCATCGGGTGTTTCTAGTTATAGAAAATGAAAGGATTCGATTCGACTCAACAGGGGTTGCGTGTCGCCGGGTTTTAATATAATGTTTCTGGCTTAATACGGTCAATAACGAAGACCAAGTGCAGATAGTTACCAGTACTCACGGAGGCGTCGGTGATCTCTCATCAGCCCACCCGCAACCACGATCGGTCCAATTTAATGGTAATTTATAAATCTTACCGCGATTATCCATCTAATAAGAAGCGATAGCGTTGATCATAAAATAAAAAGATAATTATTATTCCAAGGAACATTACTAACAAACTGGCTACGATGTAAGCAAATTAAAGTTTACGTGATGATTAACTTAATAGTTACTTGGCTGATCCCTAAGCTAGCGAGTTGCAATAAAGTTTACGGTGCTTTGTAATTAGAACAGTTTGTAGCAGCATGGGATTACTTTGATATGAAAATGTTGGCTTTTGTTGCCATGTATCTGTTTAGCTAGGTTAATTGACAACTTTATTTTGACTTAATGACTACTGGGATTGTCATAAAAATGTCATATTATATTAAACAATTTGGTCAACTAAACTTTAAAGTATTCAAAACTTTGTTGAAATTTACTTAAAATAATTTTACGAAAATTGATTTGAGATAACAATACCACAAAATCAAAAAGTGGCTCCAGGTTATAGGTAAGTGAAAACAGATGAATATAATCAAATTCATTTTACCTGTCTTCCAAGAAGTGTTCTATGAAACAGCAGATTCTCAAAGTAGGTGAAGCCAAAGTCGTTTTTAACTGACTTCCTGAGATAATAACTTTATGAGAGAGAGAGAGAATAGAGATGAGTTAACCTAGTGAACTTTATCAACAACTAAACTGATTTCGGAGGATAGACCTTTAATTTCATAAAATAAAATGAACTAAGGATTTCGGGGTTTTTAAAAGACGAGTCTGTAGTACTTGGCAGCATACAATATTAGTACATAAAGTTTTAGCCGTTTAGTAGATTAAAAGGCTAGAAAGGGCAAACAAGTATTTACTTATGAAAAATATTTGATCAAACGCGTTAAATTTTATATACAAAAAAATATATTTATGGAAGTTTTTACTCAATACCATGCTTCGATTGAAAAACTTTGCAATGATGAATAGTCTAATGTACGTTAAGTTGATGTTGACCAGGGGTGCACGTTAAGAGATTTTGTTCCATATGAGCTATATTTTATGTTCTATAGATATGTTATATAATATAATCTCATTTTAGTAGATCTCATAGAGTAAGGATGAAACGTTTTTTATACCTATGCCTAAATTTAACAATATAACTCTGTCTGTGACATTGGTTGTCTTTAAGAAACTTTATATAAAATACAAGATATTAAATTTCTTTCCTCGTGAGAAGTAAATTGTATGTCCTTTGCTACTAGTAGACTTTTGAATTTATGGAACATCGTGTTAGAGAATGGTGTACTAAATATCTCCGACTGGACTCACTGGAGAATATGATATGTTGCTGATTTTTTCGCAAAATTAGTGGAAACTTACGATAGGATTATTTTCCCAGGGCGGACACTACAAGAAGGCGGACTATAAGGCGGGTGACGAGGAGCACTCTAAGGGAGAATCCGGGCACACCGGGCACGGCGGGCTACTGCACGTGTCAAAGGTAAACTCACCTATTAAAAGACTGGAATACTCTGACTGTATGCTCATGTCATGTGTTCTGACGTTTCTATTCGATTAATTGAATTAAACATAGCGAATTTGAATTAGCACTTGACCATATAAACTGTAAAGAGTCCTTAAGCTCTCTCTTTTGCCATGAGTCTTCACCTATTGCTGATCTTATCTTTCGCTTTGTTTGGGATGTAAGTGGATTTGTAATATTTCCATCTCCAGTACTTCAATTCACTATTGTTGGTCCTGGTTTTCAAAAGTGACAGCAGTGGGAGTGTAAGTGGGATAAGTCCCGATAAAAACACTCCTTTGTTAAAATATGGAGTTGTATAACTTAACAAATATATAAAAAAAAAAAATATGAAGAACGTCAATCCATACACACAAAAAAACTAAGTGCATTAAAAGACGAAACTTTAGAAATATAATCGTAGAGCAGTTTAATATTTCTTAACTGTGCAATGAACAGAAACATAATCACTTTAGTTATCAACCTCACAGTAGAAAAATATTTATATGCCAAAATACTGAATACTTCACTAGAAATCCATTGCATTTAAAAGCATTTTTTTAACTTTATAGAAATCTTATTGACTTAATTTACAAATTTCACGGTTTCTTAATACCTTGAAAACCTTCAACCAAATTCACACAACATAACAAAAATTTTACATAAGATATGGTACAGACTATCCTTTGTGCGGATCACCTGTAATCCTGACTGACCTGTGATCCTGAGGACCTAATCTTTTGCATAGGATAAAATTTCCTTAAGTGATAAATGAATTTATTTTGCAAATAGATCTTCTTAGACACTTTGGCATAAAGCTAGATGGTGTCGGCATTTCCTATGATTAGCCTTGAGAAGAGACGGACGTAACAAACTCAAGGATCCAAGTCTACATAAACTAAACGACTTATGAGCCATGTGCTCATGAGTCATGTGCTCATGAGTCATGTGCTCATGAGTCATGTGCTCATGAGTCATGTGCTCATGGGTCATTTCATTTATTTTACACAGCTTTTTTGAAATATTTAATGTAAATTCTCTCGTACTCACCAATTTAGGATCCTCTTCAAATTCACTAAGAAGAAAACCTTCGCAGGTCTATAATAACCATGTATGCCCAATCATCTATAGGCACTTTTTTTAAGATTTTGAATTTAAAACCCAAGGATCTCTTTGCAAAAGGCCAAACGACGGATTGTTTTAAAGATAACGATAATTATAATATATATGTTATATTATAATATAATTGTTTTAAAAGATACAAAGAACGTACCTCAACTTGTCTTTAATTTTCAGGGACATAAAGCCTCAGAAGGGTACGACAACCACGGAAAGCATGGAGGAACAAAGGTGGCCAAAGGTGGCCAGGGAGCGGGCAAGAAGTGGATATACCACCATGGGTATCCCGCAAAAACTGCAAATTTGGTCAGGATAGATCGAAGAGCAGAAAAGTACTACCACGGCCCTCAATACTTTGGCTAATATTGTTGACCCTTTCTAGCTTAAAGTGCTTCGGTAATTAGAGACTGTTTAGTTCTGGGTATTTTAGTTAGCATAACGCGGTGTCCTTCTACTTAATTATTTCGAATACCATTGTATGTATTTACTAAATTAAGTCTACAAACTTAATTTCAAACGTATGACTGGTTTTTTTTATAACAAATACAAAACGAGTAGGTATGGAGGTAAGTGGTCGTACATTAGGTGCTATACGTATGGTATGGTTAGGTTCACATTTATTTTTAAATTCTTCGAGGCACTTACTACCTTTCAAATTTAAATATTTTAAAGTTCATTCGTTTTGAGAGGATATATTTTGAATGCCATTCCATTTATGAATTAACAATTAAACTGTTATTGCAAATGATACAGTAACCTATTTACACGATTAATTTATTGTTGTGTAGCCGTACAAGGTCGTGATCAAAACTACCTATATACAGAGTAATAATACCCAATTAATGCATATAATTATCAAAGCGGGATTAGGAGGGTCACAATCTTGGAAACCTAACACCTATTCTTATAGTATTCTATACCTAGTATGCGTTCTCCAGATACTTATGTACATTACATGCATTTGCACTCATTAATCATTATGTTATCAGACATACGGAGAAAAGTGTGATTTTGCAATAATGCGTCACGCTATACATGCTGTTACAGAATGGTGTGGTCATATACATGCTGTTACGGAATGGTGTGGTCATATACATGCTGTTACAGAATGGTGTGGTCATATACATGCTGTTACAGAATGGTGTGGTCATATTTTAGAGTCGTATAGCAGACCCCGTAAACGTACGTAAAGCGCTAACAATTGCAGAAAAAATTGTGATTTTTAATACATCAAATTTTATATTGAAACTGACAAATGGAATGGAATTTAAAAAAATCATGTTTTCCTAGGAAAAGAATTTAAAAAAAAGTTTTTCAAGTTAATTCAACACACTTTCGGTGAACCATTACGCTCCTGAACTATGATCAAACTTTTCTGTAACATTCTGTAAATTTATATAAATGATTTCAAATAAAACACAGAGAAAATGTAATCCAAGTTGTGGGATATTGTTATTCAACTGAATATTTTATAACGCTGTTGTATATACATCAGCCTTTTGAAACCATTTGCATGGTATTAAAAATACAGACAAAAATATTGTTATCAAGTCAATTGCTCAAGCGTATATGTAAAATAAATTGAACGCTATCGATATTATATCGTACGTGATAAATATATTATGAAAAACGAAAAAAGTTCATAATTGTTTACGCAATGTAAAGGTTTACATAATAATTTATTATTAAAAAAAAACAATTTCTAATAACTAAACATATATAGTACTCATAGAAGTTACCTATCACTATTACATTCATTATTTTTATTATTAACAAAATATAGGAATAGCTGTTATATTTATAAGTAGAAAAATTTAATTTACCATTAAAAAGTAGTAAGAGTTTCATAGTAATTCGAGATTTAAATTTATCAGTGTAAAATGGTTTTAATTTTATAATAAAACCTTAAAATCAATAAAATAACATACATCTTTTTTTTTATTAACATTTCTATTAATTTTGGGATTATTGATAAATATATATCTTTAATAATAGTTTACATAATATGAGTGTGATAGTATTTCTTAAAATTATTACTACATATCCTATGGACTATTTGTTTTAAGCGACATTTTGAGAATCTTACAGAAAAGCGACTCAAAATTATGAAAAAAGTATAAAAAAAGTACTAGATAATATACTATTTTAATAGGAGAAACAGTATGTATGTAGTATGAACTTGTTGCTTTAATTAAATTAGTATTATTAATATTCTTTTTCATTATTTTGAATTGCGCGTCTGTAAAATTAATAAAATGTCGCTTAAACAAAATAGAGATAATAAATCACAGCTTTATTATTTGATATTTCCATTTGGCTTTAAGTACTTTTCTGAACCTATATCTGGAATTAATAAATAAATAAATATTAACAAAGTTTCGATAGTATTAACATTGTTAATAACAAGAGCCATTTTATATGATTGTCATTTATATACCTTCTAAATACACCTCTCAATATTTACTATTAAATATATAAACTGTCATGGCGTAAGATGTAAGTTGTATTTATTATTATCATTATTATTTAATTTCAATCTTTTGCTAAGTTTTTTAAGTATTTTTTTTACTTTTATAACTGTAAATATTTTCCACTGTGATGTAGTGACACATTTTGTAAATATTTTTAATAATACATAATTGGGCAGTAGATAGTTATATTATTATTACACGCTTTGTCATAATTATTTGTTTTATTTTCTACAAGCTTTATTGCAGCCAACTGAATTGCGTTAGATATTTTATCATTTTATAATATTCAGTTTAAGGATTCTCCGGAGTGATTCATGAAAGTTGTATATCGGCACAAATAATTATATAGATTATACCTACAAAAACAATGATATAAAACAGCCTTGATAACTTTATTACTATGTGGTAAAAAAAACTATTATTAATAAGAAGAGTGATTTGAAGAATAATAAAATTCGAGTATGTATTTGAGGTATATAGATATTGAAAGACTTCACGGTCACCATATATGAAGAGTGCTTTCAGATATTAGACGGTTGCCGAGTATTCGGTGAGGTAGTACTCAAAAGGTTTTCACGTTAAATAAAAAGTGATTGGTTGATAAATTACACAAAAATCACAAATAAAGTAATTTTAATTGAGAAAACAGAATCATTAAATTTATACGTCCCCATATAAGGCCAATCACATTATACGAGACTTAACGTCGTCGCTTAACTTCTAATACCGCAGATGTCAAAATTAGCTTTTCAGGAGTCAAAAAAGCTGTTATAGTTTGTCCAAACAGCTGTTTTAAGCTAGGTCAATTGCATTTACAAAATAAAAAAAATATTTGCTTTTTTTGATTCCCTATCGGATGACAAGACAAAAAAATTACTTCCGTGATGTTAGAACTTAAGCGACGTTTTGGTATTTAAAAGTAAGCCCAATGTACAAAGAATTCAAATTATTAAATAGCAAATTGTTAAAAAAATCCTACAGTTAAAAGTTTCTGAGGCACCTGCTCGTTGACCCATTGAGGACAATGACAAATGTATCTTTCATAGCTTTTGTTGAATAAAGCCTTCTTTATCTGCGATTTAACGCCCATAGAATGACGTAGGATTACGTTATCAGACCTTAAGGTTATTCACGCCGATTCGGTGAACTCGTAACTCGTATATCGGTTCAGTTTCCATTAACAAAGTAATGGTAATGCCAGCTTGACAATATGAGAATAGGTGATAATAGGCGAATTTTGCAGTCATGCCAATTATCCGCTATGTAGGGAGGGTTCCGTAGTTGTCATCTCCATCTAAGTAGTTTTCAATGGAATTTGTACTATATTGTTCTTTTTTATTCTCTAAATACATTTTATAAGTTCATCTGCAGTTACTCGTTAACTTGTAAAGCCTACTTAGACATCAATATTTTAACCATCTAAAAAGAACCATTCAGCTGGGGGGGACCTGACTAAGTTCGGAAAGTTAGAAAATAATGTCTGTTAGAAAAATGTGAGTAAAACTATTGCATGATAGTGTATTCTTTATAGTTAAATGCAAATAAGATCGAGGATAATAATAAATGTAGTCTTTTTTTTGCAATTGAATTCAAACTACTGACCGTGTTGAAAGAACTTAACCAAACATTTATAAAGGTGACATTGACACAACAGGAAACAACAGTTTTGAAACTGTAAGTTTGTAATTGTTTTAGAAATAATTTTACTTTTCGGGATTAAGAGTAACTGGATGAGGACCAGTGGATGAATTAATGGCAATCACTCAATCAGATATCGGTGGCGATTCCGATGCTGATGATTGTTACGATGTAGTGTTCAATATCAGCAGCCTGAGTACCCGTATTATAAGACGAGACTCAGAACCAGAAACATTGTCGTTATCTCAAGCGAAACGCCAGTATATACCCCTGCCGATTCCAATACCAGCATCCCCTTTCACAGCCTACTCTATTACCATCGCCGCTGTCACCGACCTCGTTTACGTATCAGTAGATAATACTCCCAAAAATACAAGTACTTGAGATACTTATGTTAGCCAAGATATAAATAAATGGAGCAATGAACAATTTAAAGAACCACTAGTATACGAAATCAATACTATCAATAAATAATTACTTATGCATATACGCAGAAATCGATCCTAATTAACCATTGAAAATATTGAATCTTCCCTTACCTACTTTATTTTATAATTTTATGGTTGTAGAAAGTATGAGATATGACATGCAATGCCACCCAGCTAAACAAAACCTAAATGTATCTGAAGAGGAGCTGACAGCTTTCATTGCATTTTAATAATGGGTTTCCATAGTTACCTTCAAAGAGACTTTATTGTCTCGAATTAAGAACATAATGAATAAGCGCAGATTCTTAAACATTAGAAGGTTTTTACACGTAAATGACAATGAAAACATTGATACACAGGGACCACGTTGGCTTTGATCGACTTTTCAAACTAAAACCGCAATAGTTTTGTTAGTTTTTGTTTGAAAATTTTAAAAAATGAAGACGAATTGTATTTGTTTCTTGAACCTCTGTTACTTGAATATCCATATACAATTTTCGAACTTGTATTAGACGGCAATATAATATTAATACTTGTCATTTGATCCGTACGATAACTATTTTACTTTTCATCCTATATTTTCTTTTGAAAAACCACCAAGAGTTTCAATAGACAATATCAAATGTCTTTTTAAATATGTACGTGAACAAATAATGAAATACTCTATCGGTAATGGCTGTATCAGATGTCAATAAAAGAGCAAACGAACTGCTCCATGATGTGTTTATCACTCAGCGACTTATATTTAGGCCATATTTATTTTTAGATATTTGCCCTTTGTCTTTGCTGAAATGACTTGAGTATGAATTTAGTATCAATAACATACATACAACAACGCCTGTATTCTTTAAGGGGTGTATTAAATACTCACATTTTGCAAAACATAATTTAATACCATTCACGTACGAGCAAGCCAATGGCCGTCAACTAATAAAAGGTGGGGAAATTGAAAATTTGTAAAATCATATTCCTTTTGCCTTTTCTTCTTAATTATAAGAAGGAAAGGCAAGGAAAAAAAGAAATATGATTATACGGATGACTTGGGGAGTGAAAGCATAAGCTTGTGCAGGTGAGAGTCCTGTAACTGGAACCGGCTGTTATCAGGAAATCCAAGCCCTCTAAAGAATATTTATAAAGATGATAATAATATTCAGGGAAATACCACTAAACATGATCTTGACCTTGCTTATTTGTAAACTTTGTTTGTTTGGTTGGTTGATTGAAACTACTGAAATTATTTTAAAAGAGTGGCCGTTTGCCCGATCTCTGCTCACAAGGCTCAACCATTTGGAAACGGGCGGTTATAGATCCACTGCCTTTTTCCTTTAATCATTTTACATTTGACGCAAACTCTATGTGTGTTGATCTATAATTTTTAATTATAATAATTGTTTATGAAATAGACGATTTCGAATAATTGATGGTAAATTTTATGAAATAAAGATTTTTTAAATTGAATTAAAAAAAATGGCTTGAATTGAAAAAATATTTTAGTGTTGGATAGCCCATTTATCTAGGAGGGCCATATAACATCACGCTACGTCCAATAGGAGCGGAGCAGTGACCATAAACGCTGGTGCAACTTGGGGACGGCTAGTGCATATATATATATATATGTCGCATCCGGATCCTAAATACAGTTGTGAAATGACACACAAACGTCAGTATGATGTGTGCGGAGCCTAGCAACTAATATGGTTCCTTGTAATAGTTTTAATGTTTGCTGTGTAAAAGAGTGTAGATGCCTAGGAACTGTGATGTGTGTCATATTACTTCTCACCCTTAATCCTGCGAAAGTCCACAATTAGTGATCGAGCCTCCGATTTACATATACATATATGTTGCCTTTATACTAAATTCAGTACTAAATTCCTAATGTCAACTCGTCTGGACTCGTCTGGTCGAAGGATCCTCCTTTTGTGTTGGTCATCACACCCCGTCCTCCACAATTACGTCATAACAAAGTGTTAAACATCGCTGTGGGTTAGAATCGCACCGATACTCAACAAATGGAATCTTTCTTCTTTAATATGGAATATAACAAAAATTTTCCAAGAGTAAGTTATGTGCTTCAATAAGCACCACAAATACAAATTCAAACCATAATGGGTATTTAGAAAGTTGAAAATACAACTGCAGCCGTACAAACGTGCGTAGGATATAGAATAATGTTTGTAACTGTGGCAGGGACCCATACGTTAATAATAAAGTACAGTTAGCAAAAAAATGCAATTTGAGATTTTGTTTACTGGCTAAAGTTTAGTTCTTATAATTTCCGTTTTCGACTCCATACAACTCTGGACTGGCATATCATGAGGGTGCTTTTCTCACGTGGTAGACCTCACCTCCACACCCAAGTACTAGGTGATATCGAAGGATTTTCTTTTAGGTTTCAACTATCTTATAATGTGCTGAACCTACTCGGTTACAACTCAGCCACGAGCCCCTCAACACTTACAATGTCAGTCATAATTGCGTATATATTATTTCATTCATCATTCTGGCAAATGTACGTTATGTTTCTATATTTTCCATTTGTAGTGCGTTCTTTACATAATATATACGAATTTACCCGTAACGCAACACCACAATTTATGTAATATTTTTCCCACCACAGATAAACTTAGATCCCCAATCACAACTTTTGAGCATAAATAAGAAATCAGTATCATTTCCAATAAATCTGTTACCTAAGTAAGTAGGTACTTTAATATAAAAGTTTAAATCCACTAAGAAGTTTAATGTTCATGCTCTGACTAAATAATTCAGTATTTTGAAGTCACTTTGCAAACTTTTGTTTACGGGTCTAATACGTTATACTCGTAAAATTAAAAGGTAATGATGTCAAGCCAAGTCTACTTTTTTTCAAAAATTTTAAGATGTGTTTACATTCTGGAGAATGGCTGTTTTTTATTTTACTTTTACAAGAAAGTTATTTTTAGTCACAAACCATGTCATACTTATAGAGAGGTTGTCCCCAAAGTACCGTTTGAAATTCGAAAGCTTGTCTTTGCCTAATGTAGTCAATTCTAGTCAACGTGACTTCTAAACACAATTATGGTAAATTCCAGGGGCGCAATTATTTTTTTAAATATATGTTTCATTCTTTTCTTGTATCATCAAAGTGGCACCAACCTATCATATTTATAGTGGAGCTAAACTTATGCATATTAGCAAATTCAATTCAATTAGGAGATTCACATGCATATTACCGACTTTAAAAAAGCTTTTCTCTTTTGAAGGATGCCATACTGAGTCATAATTAGAAGAGCATATTGTGCATTTTGATAGTACAGAAAGTTGTTTTACCTTTAGAACAACACAGTACACAACCTCATTAGTTTTAAGATGTGAGACTCCTGAAGACTAAGAAAAATGTCGATATAAAGGCGCTTCGATCATCATCACAAATAGCTTCTTAGAATAAGAGAGTTTTTAGAATTATAGAATATATTAAACCACTTTGCGTGGGAGAGCCATGCTTCGGCACGTATGGGCCAGCTTGACTGCGCTCGATACCACGGCCTCACAGAAAACCGGCAGTGAATCAATGAATTCATTGCTTTTCGCCACGTGAGTGAGGTTACCGAAGGCCCTAACCCTTCACTCTCCCCTATTCCCGTCCTTCCCCTCTCCCCCTCTCCTCCCCTCTAATCCCCCTCTCCCGACTTCCCGCTCTTCCCCCCTCTCCCCCTCTTCCCCTATTCCCACCTTAAAGGGTGGCAACGCACTTGTAACTTTTGAGTTACAGGTGCCCATGAGCGGCGGTAGTCATTTACCATCAGATGACCCGTCTGCTCCCTATACCATATAAATAAGTTTGCCCCCTATACCGTAAAAAAAAAAAAAAAACAATGCATTTTTTTTCCTGAGTTTGTTCATAAAATTATATTACAAAAACAATTAGACAATTCATTACAAAAACTGCAATCATGAATTTCCTGTTTTCCATTGTACTAATAAAAACTCATTAGCATTTCATTGCAATTGTAAACTTGTATTTTCTTATATGTAATTGAGGAAGAGAATTCATTTAGTTTATAGTTTAAAAAATTATATTTAAAGTGAAATTTGTTTGCTGTCGGTACTGGGTGTAATACGCGAGCAGAGCGCCGACCACTGTGTATCCAAGCACAACTCTTGTATTGTTTTATACACGTGACACACAGCGCTGCAGAATATCAAGCTACGTATTGCAGGTATAACGTCACATATCTCACACACGGCCGTCTGATCCCGAATTAGGCAAAGGCTGTACTATGGTAACCAGACTGCTGATAAACATACTTATATATTTCTTAATACATTTACATTATAGATAAATTACACCCAGACACAGAACAAATTATCGTGCTCATCACACAATTATTTGTCCTGGGTGGGAATCGAACCCACGACCTCTGGCTTAGCAGTCAGGGTCACTAACCACTAGACCAACAGGCCAGTCAGTATTTATTACAAGTATGTATTACTAGCCGATCTTCAGCTTAGTTTCACCTGGGGTTATTGTCAATGCTTCGCTCCTAAGAGTCGAAGCGTGATGTTATATGGCCTATAACCTGCTTCAACAAAACCCTACTAATATTATAAACGTGAAAACTTATGACCGTTTGAATTTCCAGGTATTTTAACCTCCGTTTCTCATAAAAGTAGGTAGAACGTGTAAAGTAAAAAAAAAAAGGTATATATTTTTTATTTTGGAATTATTCACTCAGTTATTGAGAAAATCCTTAAAAACTAACTTAAAAAACCTTTTATGGATTTTGATAGCAACGGAATGAAAATAAAAATACAATAGCGCGTAGAAATGACCGACGAAGCTCATGTCATGTAAGTCCTAATCCTTATACAGTAAAGAAAAGAAAGAAAGAAAGAAAGAAAAAAAAATATTTATTTGGTTTCCACACAAGGTATTTAATTCATAAATACTTATTACTTAGAAACAAACAAAGAAATAAAAAATAAAAAATATTTAAAAATAATCTATTTGCTACAAAAACACGTGCTTATTTATGTAGGTACCCTGTGTGTGAAACAAAAATGGTCCCTAGCTCAGCATAGTACAAACATTTTAAACAAAATCTCCACTGCAATCGGACTTTGGCAAGATCGCCATGTAAGGCGCGGATGTGAGAGGTATACGGAACGTACACAACGATGGCTCTGCTGCCTGGTGGCGCAAATTCAAATATATTACCTAAACAATACTTGACATTGGCACTTTACGTTATTAAATAATCATGTAAGTATGTCTTCGCGCGCTTAGCACCGAAACCGGTATAGACGCGCGAGTGACGCGCGGGCGCTTGCGGGGCCTACGGTGCGGCGGACAGGGGCTAGTGACGGAAGGTCATCGACCCCAGCGCACACCACTGCGCGTTAATAACAACATAAAATACAACAATTATTTACAGTCCACTTATTAAAGTCCTACCACCAAACAGTGGTATAAAGGAAATACAGAAACAGTATGAGTGTTAAAAATATTAAGAAATTACTAATAATGTTATTTGTAAAAATAGCTAAGTTTCGTATGTAGTAGTACTATTAAATACAAACAAATCTGTAAGTAAACATAACTTCAAATAATGTTGTTTCAGTCAACATCAAAATACAAAACAAACATCTAAACATTCTACAATATGCAGCGCTATATTTAAGATAGGCTTGCCTTACATTTGCAATTTACTCTTCTGATATTTCTATTCAAATCAAGCTGAGAAGAAAGCGACATAGACATAAATAATAAAATAGAAAAACTATTTACTGAAAAACCGAATTCAGAAAATACTTTACAATTATTTTGACATCATAAATCCGACTAACATTATAAATGTGATAGTTGGGATGGATGGATATATGGATGTTTGTTACTCTTTGAACCGATTGCGATGAAACTTGGTATCTAGATAGCTGGAGACCTGGATTAACATATAGGCTACTTTTTATCCCAATATTCCCACGGGATCGGGACTTACGCGGGCAAAACCGCGGGGCGCTGCTAGTATTTCATAATTTCTGCTACAATTTTGCCAGTTATTACTGCATTTTCATGATTCCTAACTGCCTCTACTACTTCTAAGAAATGCCCGGATTCGAATAGTTTTTGGCCTTTTGACAAATTCTGGCGACGCTGACGATCATTTCTAATCGACAGAAACCCATATTTTATTATTTTAATCATAATAATAATAAAAACGGTTCCAATATAATTTAAACATTGACGGCAACACGATGATAGATCTAAAAAGTTACTTTTTTTAACCACACAGTGGCTCTCGTGTCGATTGGTGCCGCCACCTACAGTTTGTGCACGTTCCCTATTCTTACTTCTGTATCTATATTATGAAGGCAAAAGTTTGTGAGGTGGAATGGATGGATAGACGTTTGTTACTCTTTCACGCCAAAACGGCTGCACGGATTTCGATGAAATTTGGTTCAGAAATAGATTATTGTCTGGAATAGCACATAGGCTATTTATCCCGGAAAAATTTACGGTTCCCATGGGATAGATTTCACCAAAATTTTCAAGCGAATGAAGTCACGGGCAAAAGCTAGAACTGAATATATTCTAAAGTAAACCCATAATATAAAGAATACAATAAAATAGCATTATAAAGTTGTCTACACACTACAACATTTTTGAGTTAGTTCTTCGAAGTGATCGTGTGTATCACAGAAAGCTGCAGCGAGAGCCTCATTATGGGCCCCTGTGTTCGCAAAATCTGACATAACAAAATCGTTGAAATATGAGAGCAATGTTAATTCCTATGCGCTTTATAACAATACGCGACTAATACGGGTCTGCGCTGTGGTGACTATAGATTTTGATGTTATTTAATTATTCTTATGGTGCAAAAGGCACGCACTGTCTTTTTTGCAGAATAAGAGGTATACAATTCTTGGTGTGATGGTTTTCAGTTAATATTTATTGAATGATAGCAACAAATCAAACTATAGGCAAAATTTGGTGATGATTAGAGATCGGATATTCGGATGCATATTTACCTAAAGTTGAGATGTTGGCTATTATGGAAAGCGCTTTTTTATCAAAAGAATCCCGCGCCCATGTACAACTTTTCTATCTTTCATTTCTCTTCTATGTAGTTTCTGTGTGTACAACATAAAAATATTATGTGATGTAATGAATAAATAAGTTTATATTAATTTATGTTTTCTTATTTACCACACCACCATTTCTCTTACACCTTACATACGTACATACTCGAATGGAAAACACCTTAACTTAAAAAGAATTAACTTAAAGTAAATATACATCCGATTAGTTATGAGATCCCGGAATCCCGGGATTTTATTTTAAATTAAAATATACTTAGAAGCCGCTTCCATAATTTGCTATCCAAAAAATAACTTTAGGTAAATATGCATCCGATTATCCGATCTCTAGTGATGATACCATAAAAGAAGGTAAATATTAGCTAGGTAATCGTACTTAATTTTATTTAAACTTCACGATGTTAATACATGGAAAACTACTAAATAATATGACTTTTTTGTTAGAGCCAAACCGACTATAGCACTCGCTGTCTGTGGTATAAAACATGTTGCTCCACGAGGCGGTATACACATGAATTGGCAACTAAACAAGTAGGTCCTGGCCATCAATCGTCGTCTTCAAGGAGAAATTGCCCCTGTCGTTCCTTACCTTGTCACAATCAAACCGTCTGGGTATTTTTACAAATTATTTTCACTTGAATGGCAACGACTGACCGACCTATACTGTTGGTCAACATCTTTTTGACAAAACATTAATCTAAGGCAACGATATATAACCCACAAAGAAGAAAAAGATGTTCACTTGTTTAGGACCATTTAGAAGCATTCCTCCTATTAGGCCACTTTTTCAGTGTGCCATCAATTATGTATTTGATTTAAATTACTATATTAAATGTCATCATGTATTATGAATTAAGTCTGTAACTAGGTATATTACGCCACTTATAAATTTGACTTAGATTTAAAGTAGAGGAGATATCCACATGAGTAAGTTAGATCGTTACCGCGTGTTTAGAAGTAAAATCAAAATTTAATGTAAAAGCATCGCCTGTAAATAGTAATAATAACGATAACGGTAAATTATTTCTGAGTAAAGTCAATTGTGTTAGTATTACATAAATCGTCGCAGTTGTAGAAAAACTGTAAGTGAGATTTTTACAAAAAAAATTATACTTTATCATAAAAAAAAATGTTTTCAAAGCTCATACACACAGTAATATTTGCAAATTTCATTAACAGAAACAGCCGTTTTCAAAATATTACGTAAAACATCATTTGAAAACTTTAAAGTTCTTTCCTGTAAAGTTCTCTCCTGTAAAGTTCTCTCCTGTAAAGTTCTCTCCTGTAAAGTTCTCTCCTGTAAAGTTCTCTCCTGTAAAGTTCTCTCCTGTAAAGTTCTCTCCTGTAAAGCTACTACAAAACAAATCCGTCGTTTTTCTACAACGACGACGAAATCTTATAAACTGGTGTTAGTAATTACATTATTTATCATCTTCTCCCAATTTTATTCTATCATTCTTTATTTCACTGCTTACTCGTGTTGTGTTGTACCCGCGGCTTCGCTTGCTTTAGAATTTTCTATCCTTCGGGAACTGTAATTTTTTTATGGATAAGAGGTACCCTTCGTTCTTTTCCGTACCAATGACATTCTGTATGCTAAATTTAATGATGATGGGTTAATAAGTTACGGCGCACAAACTCAAATTCGCATTTATCAAATTTAAAAAATAATTTAAACCATTTTGAATGCCTTGTTTTATGTCATTGACCAGTTTAACTTGAACTGTCATTGTAAATACTTTTGACATGACAGGTTAAAATAAATAATGGACGCCAATAACTTGATGGAGCCGTTTTACATAATATTTAACTTTATAGCCTATTTTGTTTAAAATTTTTAGCTTTCTGCACTTCTACAAATTTCACATTCCTCCGTCTGCGAAAAGGGACTTAGTACTTAAGTCACTGAGAGCTAGCATCTGAGAAGCTTGCTGTGCTCAACAGAGCGAAACATTATCCACTTCTGAGAAAATATTTGTCGTCCAAATATCGCTTCCGAGAAAACGATGAATCCATTGTGCTTGCAAAACAAGTTCAGGCCTTTCGACTGTCGAGTCAAGTGTCTAGGTCTTTGGACGGTCAAAGACGACTTACAAGGATTGTTGACAATCCAAAACTCGCATACCTATACTTAATTGTATTTTCTTATAATTAATCCACGATTATTTTTTTCCAAACCACAGTAAGTTACACTTTAAAAGACACATTGCTGATGTATCTATATTTACATACATATGTGTGTTTATGTCTCAAAAAATGGTCAAAGAATTGTAGTCAGAATGGGCATACATTCGTAAATCTTTAGGGTTTCAGGAAAAATAGGACCACTTACAGGACCTCTTCATTGTCCATTTGTCTGTCCGTCTATCCGTATTTCCGTCTCACGAATGTGTAGAGATATAAAATTCAAATAAATATTAAATACGTAGATCTACGGTACCGCTCCACTAGATATAATAATTTATTGTTAAATATAATCCTGCATATGTTGATAGCCTTAAATTAAAATGGATAGGGTACTTCCCTATGACCTAAAATGTAAAAACTGTGGAAACTGTGGACGAATGCACCGTTCTCTTTTGCTTTAATCTTGACTTGAAAAATGAACTACAAGGAAGACCATCCACTGAGGTAAGTAACAATGAACCGAAGAAGATAGTGGAAACCGATCGAATAAAACTTAATAAACTTATTCCTACAAAAACTAAAATGTATTGTTTCAATACAAATCGGCAACTCCATACTATGAACCCCTTATGTATTAAATTTTTCAAGTCACCAATAAATTTATTATAATTTAAAAAATCCTATAATACACACAAAATCCATTACTTACCACTTACCACTAATAATTTTTATATTTGCTATCTATATTAGTCGTATCAATCCAACCTCACAATAACTTTTCTATTTTAAACTCAAATCTAAAAGGACGCAATAATACTTTAATTTTCTCTAAGAACTACAGTTATTTTATTGAAAACAATCACAACGTTTGTGTAGTTCCCATAACTTAAAATAACTTCTATATCTTATACTTTATCTTACAACGGCTCAGTATTGCAAGATATTAAACAACTTTTAGATATCAAGTTACTTATTTGTTATTTCCCCTTTTCTTGTAGTTGTTAATATCTTATACTCAATAAATTGGAATTGGAAAAAATATTGAAGCATTGAAGCGCATGGGTCACACATTATCAGTACTCTTTAGGTGTATCCTCGCGGGTGTTCCGTCGCTCCTAGAAGCCTGTAAACGCCTTACTTTTGTGCTTCTGGAAGGAGCTAGGCTGGCCCAACTACTCAGCCTTATCAGCGTTCAGACGCTTAATGGATCACCATGAGTCTAAATGCGTAAACAGAGCCTTACACCATTAGCTGTGTACTTTTTGAGACGTGAAGTTGTTTGCAAGTAACAGCTTCAAAATAACACTTGAGATCGTTTCACAATCCAATTAGATTAACAGTTATGGAACTAACTGGGGCCAAAAATTCCGATACAAGGTACTGAACTATATTAATAAACTCTCAAATCTAAATTCTTGATGAAGTGCACTGGAGCACTGGAACACTGGAACACCGCTTATAGTACGTTCAATGAATTCGACTTTCTCTCAACAGTGTTAATTAAGGTATACCTCACTTCACGTGATGTAAGAGTAGATGCTCTTGAAGACAACTAAGACAACGGTTTTAAAATTTTAAGTCTGATCGGACGTAAATACAGTGAGGTACAGGCAGTATTGGTCATCTGATGGTAAATGACTACCGCTGCCCAAGGGCACCTGCAACTCCAGAGTCACAAGTACGTTGCCGGCCTTTAAGGTAGGAGTAGAGGAAAGGTGGAAGAGGGGGAGGAGGGGGGAAAGAAGGGTTAGGGCCTCCGGTAACCTCACTCACTCCGCGAACTTCACTTCACTGCCGGTTTTCTGTGAGGCCGTGGTATCACTCCGGTCGAGCCGGCGAATACGCGCCGAAGCATGGCTCTCCCACGTATAATGTGTGTAGTGGTTTCGGAAGTTTTATTCTCCTAAGTAGTTTTCAGACATCGATGTTAAGAGACATTTTGCTTTACTACTCTTTACTTTAAAAACCCGTGACTAGACAATTCCTTCAACGATTAGAAAAGAGACCTGTTGATCTTCGAAAGGCTGAACAGATTTTCTTGAACTTATAGATCTCGTCAAATCACCTGTCAAAGAAAAAAAACTAAATCGAAATCGGTCCATCCGTTTAGGAGCTAACGTTGGCGATTAAAAAATAATAAGGAAAACATAACACACAACGTCCGTAATACTCAACGTTTTTGTCACGTGTGTATTACGGAGATTCCCGTCTAGTTTCAGACCCGACTGGGGCTCCTTATCAAAAGGTGACACTAACGCTTGAGTATGCTTCTTCACTCCTTGCTAAAAAACATGGGGAACGTTCCGAAACTATTTGGGCTTACTCGAAATACACCTGTGTGTAAAGCTTTATCTAAATCGTTAATATAAAAATATCCACTAAAGCTTTTATTCTACTTTGTAAATCATATCATCGACATCGACATCTTTATATAGCTCGATGTGGTAAAATAAAACCAAGCATACCATAGCCTCACAACTCTTAGTCTCAACCTCCCCGAACTCACTCACAATATACACACAAATCTAATAAAAATCGAAATGTACCCACAAATATCGTTACGTACTTAAAATAATACTATTTCACTTGTATCCACCGCAAGCTCTGTAGCCATCAACTCCATTAGATGTTTAACGTGTTTAAAGAATACACCTCACATAAGTCTAAACCAATTTGTAATATGTTTTGTTTGAAGAAGGAAATTATTACAGCGCACTGTGACAATGAAGTAAGAATCTTTTGTAACGCCTTTTATCATTACATTATTTCGGTTGAATTGATGTAAGCGAAATATAATTTGCGTATTGTAAAAGGTTACTTCAGCCACGGTAATGTTATCGGTATTACCGTGCTTCAGCGGTTGTCGGTTCTTCGTACGATTCTTTATCTGGCCTGGATTGATATAATTGATGATTTTTAATAAAATTTTATTCGGTATTGGTTAGACCACAATGAAAATATGAGAATATGTTCAGGAGTAGACGTATGAACTGGACTATAACTGGAAAGATAATGATGAATAAAGGTACTTGTATAACGACCTACGTTATTAACCTATGAAGTTCCATTCAATAAAATCATTTAAATGAATAACGACTCTTGCTCCGACTCAATAAAGTGCAATTCAGGTGGCCAAAAAAAGAAAAAAAAAAACAAAGAATGACGTGCAATTATATTCATCTCGAAGTTGCCTATCTTTCTATCGCCTAATTCTTATCTCTTCTGTGTAAATATCGAGGTTGACCCGGCCGGTGAGGAGACAGCCCCCTGAATTAGTCCGACCCGTCGATGCCACTTTGTACTTGTTGCTTCATACCCACAGTGGGAGGTTGAATGCTCGTATATATAACCAAGCTATATAAAGATTTTTCCAGATTTTATTTATCGACTGAATCTTTTGCGAAAAACACAATATTAACATTCTGTGAACTGACATCCGCGACTAAGCACCTTATGAGGTTAACCATTACTGTACGGACCTTTATTGTAAATATATGTTTCTATAATGCATCGATCTACGGTCAATCTTAAGATTTCCCAGTAAAACCTAAGATTTACCAAGGCTTTGTAACTTACCAAGAAAAAACACGTATTTTATTTTGTTCTGAAAATACTAATTATAATGAATGATTTTCAACTGATAAATAACAATTAATAATAATTAAAACGAAAAGAAATTTGACTAGTATTGGTGATAGATTTAATTAAATGTTTACCGATGCACAGATATACTGTTTTGACGCGGTTTGGCGGAAGAAATGTGCCTCAGTACTGCGCAGGGTTCACGACTACCCCAACAGCATGTTGCGTGGGATTGCCGATCAGGCTGATAGTCCTCATATACAGAATTTGGTGACTCGCACCAAGTCTGTTCTAATAATTAAGTACTAACATAGTTTTTAAGACCAAATCTTCAATACACAGTTTATCATTTTGTAGTCTGTTTGACTAAATATGTACCTTTATATTTCAAAACTCTTTATTATCAATAAAAACTTGATTGTTCTTAAAAATAACATTAAGTATTAAGTAATTTTCATACATACATATACACATGGAAAGTCGAAAATTAATGAAATCAAACTGAAAACAAGTCCTCTAAGGTCTACTATACGACCTTAAAATATAATCAAAGTTAACAACAAAACTTTACATAAAATGTATAAATTAAACTATAATTAATAAGTCTAAATATTCATTCATCGTTCAACCCTTCAACTACTGTAGTGTCTCTAGATATGATACTTCGTGCACAATTCATCTGAAATGCTTAACCCTATTTCGGAACAGCCCGCCCCCAAAATTATACGTCATAGAAAGAGATAACAGCACCCAATAGAAAAAGGTTGCGTGGGAAGTCGACCCACGGCATGTGCGTCATCAGAATGTTAAGTGTACTTTAAGTAGATGCAGTGGAGAGTTAGTTTCAAAACCATTTATTAATATAACATAGCGTAATAGTTTAAGAGGCTATAAGACACAAACGGCAGAAAGAATACTTTGGAATTTTTTAAGGTTATTATGAGCCATAGACAAATCAAAAGAAAATTCTATGTATAAATCGCTGGGTTCAATATTATTAATTAAACTAAACTTGTTCACTGAACTGAAGTAATATACGTTGCAGACTTTTTTAAATATTTTTGTTAACTTTATTATCAGTACAACATTGCACGCATTACGTCTACCTTTGTGGCTCGGAGGTAAAGCACTGGACTGGACAGGGTGACACGGATAAACATACTTAAACAATTTTTTTTTGTAAATATCTACGTACGTAGCAATACCCGCACTTATTCAAATATTTCGAACAAAACTAACCTCTTTTTCTACACAAACAATACACAAGCGATACAAACCTTAAATGCCATTCCTCCACCACGATAGACCACTTTTTTTTCTTTATCGTTTTTCACCAACAATATATTTACGAGGCTGACAATATAACAAACAAGACGCATTCTCTTCATGTGTTTTGAAAAATCGTTGCTACTCGTATATTTTATTCGAAAAGCGCTTGCTTGTAATTGTGTCTGTACCTGTCCTGTTTGTATAGCATGTATGACCACATTACCCAAATAATGTATCCTATTAAATGCTTTGGCACTCATTTTTGCGAAGAGATGCATTACCACGAAAGCATATTTATTATTAAAAATTTTGCAACAAATACAGTCCGTTTTTTCTTAGACATAAAACAGTATATGATAGTTTAAGTATCACTACCTACATAAATTATAAAACAAAGTCCCACCCCGCGTCTGTCTGCCACGGCCACTCTTTAAAAAAAAAACCAGACAATTTTAACAATATTCTGTAAATATTACATCATTTTGTTGTGTGCTATTATGTTTTTTAAATTAAAAGTAAGGACAGAAATGGAAAAAATCCTTTGTTTCTGCAGTTCTAATTTCTTTAAAACTAAAACTAATGATATGGCTTTTTTATTAAAACAACCGAAATATTCAAATTAACAACGTGTATATTAGTAAACCGCAGCGGCACCATTAACGGCACCGCTATTATATTAAAAGCCTTTCCCGGGCCCCTTTAATGGGGCTTTAGTGGGTTAGGTTCCGATACTCCACCTCTCAGAAAACTCCCGCAGTACAGTGGTGATGTGAAACAAACTTATAATAGTTATTACCAAATTATTTATAACTAGCAGCGCCCCGCGGTTTCACCTGCGTAAGTCCCGACCCTGTGGGAATATCGGGATAAAGATTAGCCTATGCGTTAATCATGATCCACAGCTATATACACACCAAGTTTCATCGCAATCGGTTCAGTGGTTTTTGCGTGAAAGAGTAACAAACATCCATCCATCCAAACTTTCACATTTATAATATTACTGGGATTAGTGGGATAAACTTGTTGTACCTACGTGACAACAACCACTTACTCCTCACACTAAATCCATCAAAAGTTGTGTGGTAGAGAACGCTTTCAGGGGATAAGGCCGCCCATTGTACATATCCACTTTGTGTATTTTTTTAAGCAATTAAAGATTATTCTATTCTATTGTACCAAACATTAAAATTTAATCTAAGGTCTATTGAAATTTTATATGGTGTACAATAAGGAGTATTCTATCTATTTATCTATGTGAACGTCGCCACATCTACAAATCAGAGAAAGATATCCTAACGAAAATTTTAAATGCGAAAGTGAATGTTTGGTTTTTTAATAGGATTTGCCCCTCTGGCTAACGAGCAGGCAGGTGACCTGATAGTAAGTGACTACCGCCGCAAATGAACATCTGCAACTCAAGAGTCACAAGGGCGTTGCCGGCCTTTAAGGTGGGAGTTCGCTTTGTTGTGTTTCGCCGAGTGAGTGAGGTTACCGGAGGCGCTATCTAACCCTTCTCTCTCCCCCTCTTCTCCCCTTTCCATACTCCCCTCTTAAAGGCTGGCAACGCACTGTGACGCTTGAGTTGCAGTTGCCCATGAGTGGCGGTAGACACTTACCATCAGGTGACCTGTCTGCTCGTTTGTCAAAACTATTCAATAAAAAAATATCTAAAAGGATATTATCGTGTAAAATCATTCATAAACATTAAGTGGTAATTTTAAGAAAGTGGTCATTATCAACCTAAAGGATTTGAAATACCTCTGATTGTAGAGGATAAAATGTCATGTCGGGGTGGTACGGTACAGAGAGCGAAGTGTCATATTCCTTACACAAATTGTAGTACATTCATAGTACTCCCTTTCAACCATACTTAGATTGTAAGGTTTTATTTCTCTGTTATATCGTTACTCTAGAGAAATATTCCTGCGCAAGTTCTAATGTATTCTGAGTTAAGTTTATTTTTAGTCACATGAATTGTTTTATTTTTCAGTAGGTTGGTAATAAATTTTGTTAAAAGGACTTGTCTGGTATTGTGAGAGCCCTTAGATCTCATTCTTTATTGTCATCCAAACTAAACGTGTATACAAAATTTCAGCATAATCAGTTAAGGATAACTACTTTAAAATTCAGTTGCAAGATTTGACCCGAATAAACACACACACAAATTGTGTAATTTAAAATTCCGAGAGCCGTTAGACCTCCTTCATCCGGCCCTGTCGCAAAATCCTTTTTAGGCTGACGTCTTCTACTCATAAACTACTCCCCTGCCACATTTCATTGTCATTGGTCAAGGTTTCTTTTCAAAAATTTCTAAGTTCTTTCTTTTTTCTTTCCTTTCGCTTTTATATAGGTACCTACTTACATATAGATTATAAAGGGATATCTGAATTTAACCAAAATCTACTTTATCCAAAAGTGCCATACACATACATTACAATTTATTTCGTTATTAGGTACAAGAAAACGCGGACAAAGCCGCGGGTTCAGCTAATCTATGTATTTATAAATTAATCCCTATTTCTCTTAATTAGGGCATCACGCGTGAACGGCTGCATCGATTTAGCTAATTCGTTTGTCAGGCCTGACCTATTGTCAGAAGAAGATTGTTATGAAAAAAAAAATAAAAAAATTTGCGCAGAAAATTGGAAAATTTCAGAATACTTTTTCCACGCGAACGAAGCGGCGGGCAACAGGTAGTATGCAATGAAATAAAACATTTTTAAATATCCCTCGACTGAATCCTGTAACGCCATCGATTTAAATATTCATGAGAAGTAATGCTGATATCATCGGCTACAATGTATGGACTATGGCTTCTATGGGAATGTCATGTAATATTAAGTGTTCAGATAAAATATTTGTCAGTAAACTGCTATCAAATGAGCTGTCTTGTCATATATTTCGAGTGATGTTTCACAGAGTGCATGATATTGGATTGAAGCGGCATTGACAACTTGCTGAATATTGCATTAAAAGATAATTATGGAAAAACATGCGAATTGGGGCGACGACGTGTTAGTTCTACTGCAACATTTTTAGTACCTTACTAATATTATAAAGGCGAAAGTCTGTGAGGATGGATGGATGTTTGTTAATCTTTTACGCAGAAACAGCTAAACGGATCTGGATGAAATTTCGCAAAGAGATAGATTATAGTCTTGAATATTACATAGGCTAGATAGAATCTTCCCGTTTGATAGATTTTAACAAAATTTTCACGCGAACGAAGTCGCAGGCAACAGCTAATTATCAACCAGAACCTACTATTTGTCATAGGTAATAATCTCTTGGCTAAATAATAATTATAGTTTTGAAAAACTAAAAAAACACGCTTGAATAGCAAAGCTAATTAAAAAGCTATCCACTTCCTAGGTCCGTCGTCAGGCCTTTGTTACTAAGTCCAATTTGTTGGACAAAACAAATAATATTAACCTAAACTCTAGATGAGTACTACTATCTAACTCCTGGCTCCATTCTAGATAAGCTCTAAGACGCCAAATTGTATTATAGTATTATTTTCCGAACTAAATATACATACAAAGTTTTATTTCGATACCACAATTTTATTAGAAGTAGGTAAAAGTTTATTTCTACGATTTGTTTACATTGTTATTTTCAAGTGAAGCACGCTGTGATTAACTTCACTAGCACACACTTAAAAAATTAAGTTTCAACGGTGATGTAGTACACCTTATGTATATGTTACTAGCTGCATCCCGCGGTTTCACCCGCGTAAGCCCCAGTGCCGTGGGTATATCGGGATAAAAAGTAGCCTATGTGTTAATCCAGGTGTCCTGCTATCTACATACCAAGTCTCATCGCAATCGGTTCAGTAGTTTTATTGATACATCCACACATCCATACATCCTCACAAACTTTCACGTTTATAATATTAGTAGGATATGGTGAGGGTGCTTGGGAGGCTTGGTGGTTGGTGGTTTAGATTAACCCCTCTTTAAAACCTTATACATGTAAATGCAAAATCCAATTAAGTCTACTTTACCTTAGCAGAATACGGTTCGAAAATAAAGTGTCAATCCAATTCAAATATCACTCAGGAAGAATAGTTTTGTACGAGTACGTAGTTCCTTAACGCGGCCAGCGGCTAGATGGAAAATGTTAGCGCAACGAAAAGTGCTGACCGCAAGTTGATTTATTTTATTTTTACGCCATCTGTGGATTCTGCGCAATACTACTATCAGTAATAATCTTGTGTACTAATTATCCGTATATTAGTTAGGGCAACTTTCACAGATGGCGCAATTTTAATTCCAAGTTTTTACAATATTTATTACATTTTTCCTAGGGAGGGGCTCGTGGCTAAGTGGTAACCGAGTACGTTAGCACATTACAAAGTTAAGTAATACTAGCCAGGTCAGTCTAGGATGGGTGACCATTCACACATTGAGACCCCTCCGTGCCTCGGAGAGCACGTTAAACCGTCGGTCCCGGGTGCCATACAAACATCTGTGGCATTCTTTACGGGTAGTTGGAGCCCTAAAAAGTCCGACAACTTGGTATAACTACAGAACTTCGATATTGCCTAGTACTTGGGTTGTGGAGGTCTGATGGCAGTTGCTTTACGTAAAATATCAAAGTTCGGCCGTATCGTAGTTAGACTGAAAGCCGACCCCAACTTAGTTGGGAAAAGGCGCGGAGGATGATCAAATATATTCTATATATAGTGAAAGTAACTTTGTCCAGACCCGGTGTCCCAAAGACACTTCACCCGTTCGGTTTCTGGATGAAGAGTAACATCACGCTAGGATCCTTACAAGCGGAGCAGTGACCATAAACGCAGGTGATACTGCTGGGAACGACTAATCAATATAAAAAAATTATTACTTAAATATGGTGTATTTATGTCGTTATTTTTTCGAATCACACAAATTCACAACACAAGCTTTTAATAATATTAGTAAAAAATTGTAATTAATCTGTTTCTTTTACACAGTCTTATTACTTGTGTAATAAGACGTTCTTCCGGCAAGCAAAGATATGAAAAAGAAATTATAGAAAAACAATTTTCATTACGCGGCGATGGGGCTTGATGCGTTCCGTTCTCCAATTTCCCACGGGAAACATAAGTTCCAAACAAAACTATTGAAAAGAAATAATCTTGAAATAACGACGTCGGTTCTCCCATATTTCATATCAGCTATTTTGTAGTTACACTATCATAGTTCGGATGTAAACGCTTCAGGTCAACTTACATTGGGCAAGTAAAACGTTTTATGGAACTTCTAAGTATCCTAAACGGATATAAAAAAGCGTGTGTAGATAGTTTTACTTATCAAAAACTCGTGAATATTAAGCTTTGTATAAAACTGTAGCGTTACTTGCTCCTTAGTGGGGCGCCGCCTGAAATTGAGGCTACCGCTATCGTGCTTTACCACGCGTCGCCCGCGAGGTGCAAGCTCGCAGTCCGCGCGCTGCCTTTGTATGCAGTTATTGAAGTTGTATGGTTGCAGCAAGTGCGCTTACTGCCCGCCGTTGGCTTTTTTATATTGACATTATGAAATATATTATACGACCACGTTTTAATGCTCAGATTTGAATGACAACTTAATTGCTTGGTTGGAGCCGTGCCGTTACCGTGACGGTATAGTGTGTGATGATCTTAAAACCTCACGGTGAGCACACTGTGCCTAAAATACCGCGCGTCCTACCGCACGGTAGGTTTCGCGCTTAAAGGGATAGACCTTCCAGGTGCAAAAAGGACATAAGGTACATCTAGAAAGAAAAGTTTATTTAAGCTTTAGCCTATTCCCTAAGGGATACAAAAATAACATTTGCGCGAGCGATTCCGCGGGCGTAAGCTAGTTTAGAAAATTCAGAGAAAGGTGTCAAAGAACTCTTGTAAATTACTTATGAACATATTAAAAATAGATCTTTATTTTATCCCACGTGTGTTGTTAACGCCAGGAGCTAATTAAAGTACAGTAACTGGTGAAGTTTATAATTAAGAAAATATTAAATTAATCTTGAATTCCACGACGCCACATAGAGTTTGACAGAAAAGTTAATTTAGTTTTATGGTATAAAGAGCCGGTTTTTAATTAAATTAAATTAATTTCTTATATTGTTTAATTTCATTAAAAAGCACAGCAAAAATCTGCTGTACCATTCTCCCTTCCTTTTTATTGAATGTTCGGTATTAAATTTATTTGAGGTAAGTATGCCAAGATGATTAATAAGACGTTGAGATATGATCGCACATGTACAGTCACCCTCAAAAAGAAGTATGCGTAAACACAGTTGTGTACATCCATCATGTCAAAATATTCTAAACAACTATAGTGACTAAACATAGTATTTACAGTAACATGCCAATTCCAAGTACACATTGGGTTCAAAACTTTGTAAACGAGCCTGTTTCATATGTTTGTATGCATCTTATAATCCCACTAGTAACTACAGAGTCTTCCAAAATGATGTTTACAGCTATTTTTTAATACACACTCTTTTAATACAGTCTGCCGGTTTTAGAAATTTAGAACTTTGTTCACGTATACCTCTTATTGAGGGTGACTGTACATACTGTTTAAATAGTTAAGACCATTGACCATTGCATAGATATCTACCGTCCCAAGATATTTGCGTTATATTTCGTACTACAAAGAGGAACTAACGATTATTCTTTAGAGTGCCAAGAAATAATTACTTATCTTGACAGTCAGCATTGCGGACTGGAACACTTTAGAAACTCACCGTTATTAAGTTGTTTAAAAAATCTTCCGTTAAGAAATTAAGACTTCTATCTCATTCATTCACTAAGTATACGTACTTTATTAAACCGTGTTAGGCCGAGTGCTACGATGACAGCGCGAAGTGTGTTTTATTGCCCGAAAATGGAACATGCTCTTTTTATTAGGTCTTTAGATAGTATTTTTTGTTATAAATGTCAGAATAAAACATTTCACCCAATTCACATTCCCGTTTTAGTAGTTTTCATAAGAAAAACTTGAAGATTTTATGGCCGAAGCATGAAAAGAAAATTAAGGAAAAGATAAAATGGAGAAAAAAAATCATTAATTTATTTTTTTTGGATGCCTGTTTGTCGTAGTAACATTTTATTGTTTATTATCATATTATTATGATAGTTTCAAATACAGAATATCTTTAGCAAAGTTGCAAAGCCAGTTAAAATATTTTAGCATTACCGATACTCGGTGAAATGTCAATCAAATCAATCAAAATGAACTTATCGTAGTTCACTGCCCGAGAGGGGAAGAACGGGAATAATAAATTTAGGGTAAATTAGGGTCTTTTTTTTTTTCGTGCGTGTGGAAACCCCCTCGGGCGGTCACCCCACCGGGGTTTTCGGTGAGGCGGTGTGTCGGAATCGAATCGACTAAAACCACACGGTGTGCCATACTGCGCTCGAAATAGGAGGGATCCGGGAACAGCTTTCATTAAGATATCCGGAACTGTGTGCACTACCGTCGTGAACCCACTCCTAACACAAGCATTTAGCTTAGCTGGAGGGGTTAACAAGAATATAGTAATGTGTGACCCACGTTACTAGTAGTCTTTTAAAAAAAAAAAAAAGGGTTAGGGCCTCCGGCAACCTCACTCACGCAGCGAAAAGCTATGCAATCATTGTTTCACAGCCGGTTTTCTGTGAGGCCGTGGTATCGAGCGGAGTGGTAACTTATTACGAAATTCATTTCGATAAAATATTTTAAAGTAAATACCTATTTTTGCCTTAACAGAGGCCATAATAGGAGGGTTCCAGGATTGCTATGGACAATAAAGGAAAGTAGACATGTGTACATGACGAGTGTGAATAAGGAACCCTCACGCTGATCACGATGACATCAGTTTAATTAAGAATGATTGAGTTCAGCATGTTTACAGTGACGTCATAGATAAGTGTTGCATTCACTTATAAATCTTTTATCGCAACCAGTTGCCAAGAAAGAAGATAAAATCCTCCTTCATAACAGGTTGCGAAAGTTATTTGCCATAGCGATCGAAAGAATGAAGTGAATGCATTCGTAGAAGTCAATACATTTTAATATCACTTGTTATAATCACATGGGAGAGCCATGCTTCGGTACGTATGGGCCGACTCGACTCCGCTCGATACCACGGCCTCACAGAAAACCGGCAGTGAACCAATGCTTGCATTGCTTTTCGCCGTGTGAGTGAAGTTACCGGTGACAATAATCCTTCCCTCTCCCCTATTTCCATACTTCCCCTCTCCCCCACTTCTCCCCTCTCATCCCTCTCGTCCGTCTTCCTGCTCTTCCCCCCTCTCCCCCTCTTCCCCTATTCACACCTTAAAGGGCGGCAACATACTTGTGACTCATGAGTTACAGGTGCCCATGGGAGGAGGTAGTCATTAACCATCAGGTTACCCGTCTGCTCGTTTGCCCCCTATACCATAAAAAAAATGTTTAAAAACAGGAATGACAGATGCCATAAATGACACATTAAAACTTATTTCATCCGTTAACAAAATTGTTGTACTGGTGCACAGTGGTGACATGATGCTCCAAACTTGTTTATTTTTAAATGTAATGTCATTTGCTTTAAAACTGTTTTTCGGTTCATTACATCCACTACATGTGACCACAACATACTCTTGTAGTACCTTCACCTCCACTTTTGCTTTTAGTTTAGCTTGGTTACCGATCATAAGAACAAAAGAAACGTTCATCCTCACTGTAGTGGATGTGGAAGCTTGCTCCTCGTCAGTTTAAACAAGCTTACCGCACTGATAGCTGTAGCTACCTCCGGAGTCCTCGCAGCTGCCCGGGTAACGCTTTTTTGTATGTGAAAATCCCTATTGTACCATCCAGATGGACATACAAAGAAGTGACTATATCAGAGTCGGACCATCTTAAACAACAGGGTACCCAACCAGCACAGGGTCTAGATAGGAGGTCAAGATAAGCTTTAAGATGAAATAGTTCTGACCTCCCAACAAGCTTTGATTGCCTCTCAGGAACAAGCCATGACATTTGAACCATGGCACTAAACAGACGGTCACAAAGCTTATTTCTTGGTCACCTAAACTATCAACCTTAGGCTCGTACTTAAGAAAGCTGGAGTCGTTGAAGCCTCTCCAGAACCTGGTGCGCCGTCGAGAAAAATTCTTCTTCAGATTCCTTTCCACCATTACAAATGTATTCCATTCCACGACGGAGGGCGTGCACTACTGAGCTGGTCAGTGTTCGAAACGTCAGGCAAATCAAAGGTATGTAATACTTTTTAAATAAGTGATCGCGTTAGTGCCCGTCAACATAACTGTATTATCACAGGACCTGAAGGTTATAAGTTAGTACACTTTTGATTTACATAAGTCTTCAGAACCACTTTATCGTGGGTGAGCCATGCTTTGGCGTGACATCACTGAAAACCGGCAGTGAAGCAATGCTTGCATTGCCTTTCGCCGAGTGAGAGAGGGAGGAGGGCCCTAACCCTTCCCTCTCCCCCTGTCCCCTACTCCCACCTTAAAGGCCGGTAACGCACTTGTAACTCTTGAGTTGCTGGTGCCCATGGGCGGCGCAAGTCATTTACAATCAGATGACCCGTCTCTCGTTTGCCTCTTATATAAAAAAAAAACATCACTTAATGTTCTAACTAACTTCACTATCATGTTAATTAAACAATGTACAATACCTACACATACCTTATACCTAGTCTGTAAGTAGCTAAAGATGTAGGAAGCTGAGTTTAGTTACGATACGCGTAACTTTGTAGTTGGGTGGAGTTGTCACCAGATAGGCTCGGCTCACTTCCTTCAATGTGTAAACTAAACTTGTAGACCAGTGTGCGAAGTTGATGTGAACAAGAATTATTTGTGTGAATGACTTGGATAAATTTTAAGTTAAATTTCTTTATATTACTAACTCTTATACTTTGGAATTAGACTTTCTCTCACTTAATAAAAACATAAAATGAAATTACAAGTAAATTAATGACTAAAGACATTGAAACATAAATAATGGCCGCGCGAGTAAAGTAGTAGTGGTAACGCTAGTGGGAATTCTAAAGGCTATTCCCATTATAACGGCTATATGTATATAATAAAGTATTATATATATATATACATATATATCACTGTCGGCACTGTGTCGTCGAAATTATCGTTGGACGGTTGTTGTGTTGGCTATTCCCACTGGATCGTGACGAAAATTTACTGTTTCACGGCAGTCGTCCTGTCGTTTGCACAGCAGTCGTCTAGCATCTAAGTCATAATCATTTATTTATTTCCGAATAAGAATATTTACGTTAAGGTTTTACAGACTTTGCTAATGTTAGATTGTTTCAACTCCCGTGTACAATGGATTATGATAATATAACAATGAATAAAAAATTCAAAATACCCCCGACACAAAATAATAAGAAAAATGCCTTACGTCATTTTGGAAAAGAGCTGATTCTTTTACACTGCTGGACCGATATTAACCAAACATGGCTAAAAACCACCGCAACGAAACTGGCTTTCAAAAGAAAAAAATCTCATTGTAATCGGTCCATCTGTTTGAGAGCCGTAGCTCTGTGGTGGTGTGTCTGTCTGTGGCATTGTAATGTCACACATACATACACACACGCACACACACACACACACACACACAGACACACAGACATCGACGTCAAACTTATAACACCCCTCTTTTTGCGTCGGGGGTTAATTATTAAAAACAGAATTTGAGTATGTTTATCGAGTATGTTTACTTATATATCACTAAATAAGTACATATTATAAATAGATTACATCAAGATACAGAACAAATGATGGAGCTCAACACAAAATGATCCTGGGTTCTAGTCCTGGGTGGGAATCGAACCCACGATCTCTGGCTTAGCAGTCATGATCACTTACCACAAGACCAAGAGCCCTGTCCAGACTAATGATAAGATGAGATGCAAGTGAAGTAAAGAAGGTTTTGTGGCCTTTTTTTTTATATTAGCTATGATGGTCGTAGCTACTATTTCTCGTTACGATCATGACGGGTGAAGTTTTATTTACCGTTTGACACTGTCATTTAGATGTTCCCATTATCTTGACAGTCTTTTGCCATACAATAAAACAGTCTTGGCCGACAGATAATCCTGCTGTAATGTCTATGAATATCTCCATTTAAATATACAAGCTTATTGTGATAGGTGCTGATTATTTAAAAACACCAAATATTAAAAATGTTTTTTGAAGTTTTTACGTCAATTTTAATACAAACTTCGTCCATTTCCATACCCTAGTAACAAATTCCCCAAAAAAAATTGCCTTTCTTGAGGACTGATACTAAAATTTTACATACAGTACCGGCTGGGTACACAGTCCACACCTTTAATTCATGAAATGTTTCAGTTTCAACGCAAATTCAAGACAGGTTCTAAAGATAAAAAACGACAGAGAAAAAAAAAACAAATATTGACCTATATTGTTATGAGAATAACAAACAAAAACCATTCTCAAAGTCAAAACTTTTACCAACAAGTACATAAAAATAAATATCCAATTAGTTACAACACAAGAAAGTGCTCAACACTTACAGAAAACCACATTTGACGCCTACGAAATCCATCCGTAAAATATTGAGTGTTATTATAAATTGATAAGCTAAATATAAAGTTACTTCATTCAATTGACCAGTACTATCGCATTGGTATGATGGCGCCCGCCCGCCCTACGCCCATTCGACGTGCACTTATAAAAGCGCGAAAGCCTACGGTGGGCGCACAGTGTATCGCGGTCGAGCGACAAGCACGCCGCAACCTAATTTGAGTTTGTGTGTGCGACGATCCTTAGGAGTTCGACGATATTCAGGTAAGTTCAAAAGTTTTTTTATATATTTGTTTCAGGCCTGAATAACATCTAGTCGAACGTGTAGTACTATAACACGTATTTACCTTTTTACTGTAAATACTTTATAATTTAATTAAAAAATTAATTATGGGTTTATTTTATTTAAATAATACTTCAAGATTAAAATATTTGAAAATAGAAATGTTTATACTATGCAATGTTTATGCAATGTTTACATAATATTAAATATCCTGTTTTTAAATTGTTTATATTTTTCACAATTAAATTACGAATGTTTATAGAAATATCTTTAATGCAATGTGCATATGAAAAATAAAGAAAACATCTCAATTTTCTTTTTCGCATCGCAAAAAATAATTTTAAAGTAGTATATTAAATATTATGTAGAAATTATAATACTTTTATAACAGTTTGAAAAAGATTAATTTTTAATTGTTATTTCAACTTTTTATATTAATTAATTATATAGATTGCACACGGCCTACGTTTAACCAGTGTGTTGTTTTTAATTTGTATGGAATTTTAAACTACGGCGAGGCTATTAAAAACTTTTTAATTACTTTTAGGAACATACATGGTGTATATATTTTTTTATTTTATTAACATATTCCAACTTTTCAGTCTTGGCTTTCTTGTCTTGACTTTTCTTACAAAATTACAAAAAAAAATATTGCTAATATATTTTTTTTATTAATGTCAGCTGACAAGATGTCGCTATAAAAGCTTCAGACGGAGTGTATTATTAGCAACAATAAATAAAAATAATAGTTGGAACTGTTGGTCATACTGGCTTAAAAAAGGGTTTCTACTCATATTTTTTTTAACTTCACTAAAATTTACTCTTGATAATCCCACTAATATTACAAATGTGAAAGTTTAGATGGATGGATGTTTGTTACTCTTTCACGTCAAAACTACTGCACCGATTGCGATGAAACTTGGTATGTAGGTAGCTGGAGACCTGGATTAACTTATAGGCTTCTTTTTATCCTGATATTCCCACGAAATCGGGACTTACGCGGGTGAAACCGTGGGGCGTTGCTAGTCTTTAGAAGTGACCAATGTCTACAAGTGGATATTTTGGGACTAAAACGATGATGGTGATAATAAATAATGACAACAATTATTTATAGTTACAGCAACAGTTTATGTAGCCAAAAATAAATAGTCTTATCATCGGATTTCTAAGAGTGTGATATCCTTTAAAAGAAATTGTGATATATTTTCTGAATAATAGAAAAAATAATAAAAAAGTCGTGCTTTTTAATAGCCGGACCTTACGTTGTGGAAATTGAAATACCAACTTGCAAAAACCTATATCTTAAGAGAGAGAAAGTTGAGATTCAAACTATATGTAATTAATAACTAGGATTTTGATGAAATGACCGAATTTGTCAGGAAAAAGTCTCAAAAAGGTAAATTGTTGCTTTTCACAAACGCGATATAGTGAACTTGAACCCTTATTAATTGTGTAACAAGTGTTAACTTACCATAACGATTTAGATATTACGAGCTGTTACTTGCGACTGCGTTCGCTTGGAAATTTTGATCTATATGTCTGAGTTTTTCCCACAAACACAAAGTAGCCTATTCCAGACTATGATTTATCTCTGTGCGAAATTTCATCCAGATCCATTCAGCCTTACATGTGTTATTGAGTTACGAACATCCAAACAAACATTCTCATTTATAATAGTAGTAAGATCAAATTAAAGATGTATAAAATAATGTTTTTCTTATACACAATGTATCTGACAATGGGATACTTACATAAAACACTAAAAGGATTGAATTCAACATATATTTGCAAAAAATAAATAAAAAGAAAATTAAGTAAAAAAAATTATGCATGTTAGTTTGTTATAAATATATGTTATTGTTACATAATTATCTTTTAAAAAAAAGTATCACCGACTTCAATGTGCTTTTTAGTGGAAATTAGATGTATTTTGTTTAAATATAATTTGGGTAGGACAACTAAACGCACTGCTCCAATGAGACAGCGAGGTTTCGGAGCAAACGAAAACATCATCGATGTATACAACTTTTAGATGTTTCTTGATTTTTAATAAACCACTCGACTGATTTCGATAAAATTTAAATGGGACCACCTGGGAAGTCTATACCCTTTGAAACAAAAAAAGAATTTTCAAAATTGGTTCAGGGCTCTTCAAGCAATCGGTGAACATACATAAAAAAAAAAGATTGAGAACCTCCTCCTTTTTGGAAGTCGGTTAGAAATAAAAAAAAAATACGTTCTATTTAAAATCTTTAACTTTACACATTGTTTTTATGAGAAACGGAGATGAAAATACCTGGAAATTCAAAAGGTTGCTTCTAAACAGTTATTTTTCAAAAACACTTTCAGTGGCATGTCCTTTCATAGATTTAAGTAAGTGTTCCATTGTTAGATTCACAGTGTATACATGCACTATATGTGCGTGTATACACTGTGAATTAAAGTAAAGAATTTTCTTGAAAGTGTAAGTTTTTCTTCAATAAAAACAGATTTCAAAGATGTTGTTCTTTGATGATAAAGCAAAAAAGCAGTGTTTATTGGCCAACTACATATATATATATACATACAGTAGAGAATACACTTCAGTTAATATTAATATTATTCGGTTTTTTAAGAGAACTAATCCTAACTACGACTAAACTGCATATTAACGTATACAAAAAAAAATCGTTGATAATTATCGAAATTTGGCCATATTCATTATTATTATTGTTACACGTTGAGGGTAAGAAAAAATAGAGTTTAATTTTTTCTTATTCATAACACTAAACTTCGTGATAACCTTCGTCATAACAAAAAAATAACTGTGCACCGATTTTTTTAGTACCTATTGACCTAATAAGACATACCTAAGTATTGAGAAATACCTGTCTTATTTTTATAAAACATATTCGGGAAGAGATAAATGAATTCAAACTGAAATCAAAAGAAACTCCAATAATTATTTTCTATTTAAAATATCTATTCAATTTCATTAATCTATCTATAGGATCCGACTGGTCCACTATACTACATCCACTTAATTCCTAATCTATTCATATAGAGATACCATATTTGTTGGTCCTTCGAACTATATCCGTTGGACGTGACGTACCGTATTTGAAACTCTAAGTAGTTTAATTCGATGAGAAGCCTGAAAAAAATGTATTTTGAAATAAAAACGTTTCGCAAAAAAATTATAAAAATCTCTTATCAATATTCATATATCTTCAAGAAAGAAGCGTACTCCCATCTCAAAGGCCGGCAACGCACTTGAGACTCTTGAGTTGCAGGTGTCCATGGGCGAAGGTAGTCACTTACCATCAGGTGACCCGTCTGCTCGTTTGCCCCCTACAATATAAAAAAAAACTTCAAAGTAATAATTATTTTTATACCTCTGATACTTATTACATTACATCTTAAAGATATGACAGTTTCTCCTCAAAGACTTTTAGCCTTAGCTAGCCTAGTCAGCGATGCTTTAGCCTATACTATTATTTTGGTTCGATCAACTGCAACTCTAGCCTCTTAATCCAGTCACGAATTATTTTTAACAGTAGATTTTGCAACTGAATGAAGGTAGATGTGCACCTTGAATGATTTCTATGTTTAATAGGTTCAAACCTTCAACGGCATCACCGAGTGATTTTTATTTTGTAGTACGTTAGCTTTTGGAGCATTTCAATAAAATGAAATTCAGGTGGCATCAGCTTGCATCCTGTTTACCTCTCGTGTAACACTAACACAACTGTACCTGAAGATCTGACTTTTAAAAAGAGTGGCCATGAGTTTCTTTGCCAGTATTCTTCTCATAAGGCCCTACGCATTTTGGAAACTGGAAGTTATAGATCGACACAAACAGGCAGTAGATTTTGGTGTTTTTCACCTAATTTACCTTGACAATCCAGTACATGCTGTGGCGTCTGTTTGTGCCGATATATGATTTTAACTCTAGCTTCAATTTAACGTTCATAAATGTCACTTAGTGTCTTAATTGAATAAATGATTTTGAATTTGAATTTGAATTAGCAACTTTATTTAAAATACCTTCAATCATTTGCATTATACAAGGTCTCACCTAGTCGTTTGACTCCAATTTCAGCGCTTTTCTATATGCTAAATGTGTTTAAAATTGCACTACGCGCGATAGCTGAGAATTGGATAATAGAAAAACTAAAAGATGCTCATGTGACTCCTATCTATTGCACTACTACACTGCATCTAAACTGACAACATGAAGAACACATCAAAAGCCTCTCTTCATTTTTGTCATTATCGAGCTCACATGTTAGCTGTTCCGTAGTCAACATTGTTATTGTAGATATAGCTCAGAATTCCATTAATATTAATCATTTTAAATATATACACAGTTTATACATTAATCTTATCTATTTCTATATATAAGCTATTTACATGCATGCGTCATAAAATTCCTCCGCATCGTTGCCTACTGGCAGTGTTCCCAGAAGGCTGGCAGCATTGCCACGTTGAATGGCAATGCTAATTCTCTGTGCAAGAAAAATTCCCGCCTTCTGGTCACGAGAAGTGTCAGTCAGTCGCTTAGCTAATTCCTTATAAAGGGAACGAGCACTCGGACCCCATGACCCTAGCGTTTCGACCCCAAACGGCTCAAAAACATAGTTACCAATTAAATTATCGTATTGATATAGCTGGAAGTAAATTGTATTTCATATTTGTTTATGAAGTAGTATAAGCCATCACATTACTTATTTTTTTTTATTACTGTCACAAACTTTTATTTTGCAGTAGGAAAGTTGACTGTCACCTATATCGATGTATGGGATAATACTTTTAGAACTGTTAAGTTAAAAAAAAAAAAAAAAACTGTAATGCGTGACAGTATATACGATTGGCAAAGAGCGACGATATAAGATTTACTAGGAGAAGTAGAAATCATGTCGTACAATTCTTAATTACCTCCTCGCGTCGGTACTGGAACTCAACTTAATATTTTTTTTTTATTTATTTAAAACTTTATGCACAATGTGTACAGCCATTCTCTGCCAGTCTACCTTAGGGTGATGTAGAAATGAATGAAGTAGGTGCATTGAAGGGGAGATAAGAATGAGTGAAAAAGGAAACAAAAAAATTAATGTATACTTAGATACATACATACAAGAATATTTAAATATAAGCATAAATATTATAAATACAAAATTGCCTATACATTTCTACTGTTCTGATGACTCCGCCAATTTACGGAAGAGGAGAGCACGAACCTTTGCTTTAAATGATAGGCGACTAGGTGCCATCCTGATTTCCTGCGGCAAGGCGTTTAATGTATGCTATGACCGGAATAGACATGTTATTATTGATACTTAACCGTCACCGTTTAAATTTATCCGTTTGGGGGGAAGCAAATCCTTCCCTTGGTCTTCCACCACCATCACGTAAATTGTTGTTAAGTTTAAGTATAGTATTGTTAAGTTTTAACACATGTTTTTTTGACTATTTTTGTTAAATTTTTTGTACCTGTATGAGTGAAAAACAAATGGGTTTTTTTTTGCTTTCTTTAAATGAGAGTTTCTTTTGCGTAACATCAACAAGTCTCGGTTGATATCATTGAAATCTTAAGTCCCTTTCTAAATCTGCAGAAGAATTTCTACGAATCAGCGTCTAAAATAATCTAGACATACATAACATAACACAATCAGCTTTTCCCGTGTGCTAGGCTATAACCATCGCTAGGAGATATTGACCATAAATGTGGGACACTGTAGCTTCCGATCAGTCTTTATTTGTTTAGAAAGTCGGTAAAAAGAAATAAAATGGTACCTATGTTACAATTTTAAGAGCCTGGCCATTCTGCACTAAGGCATACAAATTTTAAATTCCTAAATTATTTACTATTAGCTCTTAACAACGATTAGTCAAAAAAAAAAATAATAGTAATAATTACAAGATTTGTACATCATAAGCCGAAGATTCGATTAGATAATTATAAAATTTAAATAATTAACATCGTTTAAATAATCAGTGACACAGAACATTGACAGCTAGTAGTAACCATCTCATAGTAACTGGACAAGTGAGAGTCTGACTCGCGCGCCGAGGGTTCCGTAAGAAAAGAAACTTGTACGAGTATGTAGACAGTATGTCCATCTTGGGAACCAATTCTCGGAAATGTTCAAATTTGTTAAAATCTAAGGCTTAAATGGCCGTATCTTTTGATTGCGTTGACTTAGAAGCTTAATTTTTTTACAGCTTCAAAAGACTGCAGACAAAAGTATTTGTAATTAATTTCAACTTGATACGTAAACGGGTTCCTAAGAAAAAATTACTTGATAGACTGACTATAAGGGTTCCTTTTTTTCTTTTAAAGAACGGAGACCTAAAAAAGGAAGTGGCAGTCGGGTAATAACAAAGTATCATTATCTATATTGCGGTTTTAATATTGATATAAAAATGTATTCATATGAAGTTATAAGGTATTTGATATCTCACAAAATATTCGATTGTGACCTTTGAATATGGATTGTTGCCTTTGAGCAGTAGCGAAACTTTTCAATAGACCTCAATATTAGTGAAATACCTGAAAAGATTACACAAATATTTTTGTATTTATATCGGGTAATCACAATGATTTAAGGTCTGTTTAAAGCTGAAAAAGTTAATATTAATAAATACTCTTAATCACGACAAAACCAACGGTTTGTTATCTATTGAAAGTATTTTTATACCCTCTTTTAACATTATTTAAATTAAATATTTTTTAATTAAAAATGCCATCCGCAAATATCTGGCAGCAGGTCTAACACGTTTTGCCTAACTATACATTATTCTCGGAATTTGGAATTAGGATCTTGTACTAGTAAACATGACAAACTGCTGGCACGAATTTTTTTATTTTCCTTTACAATATGGAAAGATTTTTTTCTTTTTTTTTGTGTTTGTTATTGTCAGGAGAAGGTTTTTATGAAAGAAAAAATTAAGAAAAGTTGCGCAGAAAATAAATTTCAAGAAAACGGAGACAACGGACTTAGGAATGGAACCTTAGCGCTTTTGACATAGCTGTCAGTCGTTTGACAGTTGGCGCTACAGACAGAATGCGCTCTGCAAAAATATACCAATTCGAATTCAATATTCATAGTTAAGACAGGCCAACGTCTATCGGGTCAGCTAGTCATACAATATAAATTATAATAAGCATATATATATAAATATACACGTGTGCGCGAGCTAAGGTTCATTAGCCTCATTTATTATTATGAGTTTGACGTGTCTACACAGACATATAACATACACACGTCTGTCTGTGGCATCGTAGCTCCCAAACGAATATACCAATTTAAGTGCGTTTTTTTTTCTTTAAAAGGTGACTTGAATGAGAGTGTTCTTAGATATAATTCATGAAAATCTGTTCAGCCGGTCGAAGATCATCAGCACTTTTCTAATCGTTGAAATTATTTTTAAGTTTCAATTTTTGATAATAATTTAAACACAATACAGATACAACAAATTGCAATGTTCATGTTTAATATATAGATTTTGGGCTTCAGTCAATACAAATACATAGTGTAAATGAGCTAATTCTGATGCAAGTAATATTACTCGTTGGTTTTATGCCCATGGGAGACATTCAATATGGAAACATTAACGAGGACAGTGGAAATACAGACACTTAGGTTATGAAACATACATTCTTTATAGAGTTTTGTTTTTAGTAATTTAAAATGGGTGTACTAAGGGTACGGTTAGGACATTTTGGCATGTACAAAAAATTTTTAGGGAACGAATGACAAAATAAGTATACATTGCTCGACCGCCGACCGGAGCGATACCACGGCCTCACAGAAAACCAGCAGTGAAGCAATGCTTGCATTACTTTTCGCCGCGTGACTGGGGTTACTGGAGGACCTAACCCTTTCCTCCCTTCCCCTCTCTCCCCTCTCCTCTTACTCCCACCTTGAAGGGCGGCAACGGACTTGTGACTCTTGAGTTACAGGTGCCTGTGGGCGGCGGTAGTCATTTACCATCGGGTGACTCGTCTGCTCGTTTGCCCCCTATACCATAAAAAAAATATACATATACGGCAAACGTAAGTGGGAATTCCGGTAGTGGTCGACCACGCTGAACATAACCTGATCAAATTGGTGACGTTCTATAGCAAGGTCAGGTCAGAAGTAGTAGAAGAAGTGACAAACGTGAAAATCTGAAGAAAACCTATTGAAAATATAAACTTGAAAATGTCCTCATAAAGTTTATATTCCCAAAAGAGAAAGGGCGCCGTGAATGAAGCCACCAGTTTTTAATGTTAAAAGATATTAATGGTAAATCGGACATATCCATATAAAAAAAAAGTGTGTGTGTGCAATTCACACACGGCAGAAGTGAAACTTCAGAAAAGTAGCCTACGAGACAATGAGAACTAAACAGTAAAATCAACACAAATAATTTACTAATGTTAATATAAATATTTTTTGATAATTTACATAAAAGTTATTGGTCAAATTAACACAGATGTGTTAAATAATTGACAAAAATTAATTAGCTAACGAATTTTAATACGCAAATGCACAAAAATGATACACGTGAATGATACACCACGTTGACTATGACGCATTTTCTGAAGGCTTCGTAGTACGCATACGCAAAGACAAAGATTATAGGAAACACTTTATACTTATATTCTATCTCATTCTCTCGCAGGCTAAATCCATTTTTTAGTCCCAAAGCGCCCGGTTAAAGGCAATAAACTTGCCCTCTATTAAAATTATTAATTATTGCAAAATGTGGGTGTTTAATAAGTCTCTACCTACCCCTTCGAAGATACAGGCGTGGGTGCATGTGTGTGATGTTGAAACATTTAGAAATGTTCATTTACATGAGACAAAGCATTTTCTGAAGAAAAAATAAACTTTTTTAATCTAAATAAGGTAGTAACTCTCTAATACTCTCTAATACATTCAAAAGCTTATTCTCATAAACGATACATAAAACCACCCAAAAGTAATTAATACAGTGTTCATTATAATAAGCTTTGAAATTAGATTAAAATTAGATATAATGTAATCGAAATTTAATTTTAATGTGTAAATAATATCTCTGCGTCAATTACAAGGCATTGTTTGTACGACGTCAATGAAAGTCTCTTAATAACACTCAGTCAATATGAAATAGTAATGTGATCTACTTTCTACAGTATTTCGAATGTGTAACATCACTTAAGCGTAATAACATTATACATCGACCATTGTTTATAAGGTTCTAATAAAAAGGGTGTAATGGGGTAAAATTTAGAGATGGAACATTGTTTTTCTCGATAACACCCAGATACAGAACAAATGATCGTGCTCATCACACAATTATTTGTCCTAGGTGGAAATCGAACCCACGACCTATACAATTACAAAAAACGGTATATCGTAATCGTAATCGGTAAAAGTAATTTTTCCCTATAACACTATACCCTATCTCCCTCTCCGTATCAACGGCAACGTGTACATACAAAATTACATGATGATCGGACATGAAAGCGAGCGCATGAAATACGAACAAACATACATTGATTTTTATATTTAAAAAAAATATATAAAGTTTTACTTACGTGTGTAATCCGGAAATGCTCGACTAGTTTCAGGCCCAACAGTGGCCCTTTATCAATAGGTGACCTACCGCGTCGGTATCGACGGCTACTCCACAATCCATAACGTTTGAAAGAAATAATGATGCACGTAATTAACTAATTCTAAACATATAACTGGGTTTAAGGAGATATAACTTGATTAAATTAACAAAACGAGGAGTAATCATCTCGCGGTCGCACCGTAATGGGAGCCCAGTTCAGCTTTGTGCCGGGCACTGGTGGGTACCTGACGCAGGTTTTCAACTAGGCCCTTTTTTTTTTTTTATGGTATAGGGGGCAAACGAGCAGACGGGTCACCTGATGGTAAATGACTATCGCCGCCCACGGGCTTCTGTAATTCAAGAGTCACAAGTGCGTTGCCGCCCTTTAAGGTGGGAATAGGGGAAGAGGGGAGAGGGAGGAAGAGCGGGAAGACGGGAGAGGGGGATTAGAGGGGAGGAGAAGGGGGAGAGCAAGAAAGCAATGCAGGCATTGTTTCACAGCCGGTGTTCTGTGAAGCCGTGGTATCGAGCGGAGTCGGGCCGGCCCATACGTGCCGAAGCATGGCTCTCCCACGTTTAGATAATTTCATAATTATATTAAAGATACAGAAATATATATTATCTTCAATCTATTTACTTATCTAATTCAATCAATTGCGCAATATTAACCCTCTGATATCTAAAACAGCAGAAAATCTTGTGTAAATAGATTAAAGTATTAAATATTGAAATCCTTTGTTTTCATAATTGGGTATCAGTTTTCTAATCTACACTTAAAATATTCTTAACTAAGCTTCCAGCTTTATTCTTACTGAGTAGGTAAGGAAATATATATATTTAATAGCCTGGTATATGTATTATATTTTTGGACTACCTGTGCCTCCGTTTACTGTAATTAAAGTATTTATTTATTTAGGTCTATCCACAGCAAATGCATTACAAATTGAGGTACAGAACATGTTAGTAAATAATATGGCTGATACATTTGGCAATTACGGAAAAACTAGCATGCGTATTATGACAATGACACAAAGAAAAAAAAACATGTATTAACACAATGAATAAACTAAAATAAATAACATTTATACGAAATTGAATTTAGTAGAAAATACTAAAAAATTCAGATTTCTAGTTTTATCCACAACCAAGTTAATGGGGGTCAAAAATGGCCTGAACTGCTTCGAGAAAAGGATGGTACGGCCGTGCCGCTTTTTTGCTGGACTTGGCGGGGGCACTGCCGTGCCCCCAGATATATAAAATGATTGCTTATACTATGGTACCTACTACTTTAAATTGTTGTTGTTATTATTAGAGGTTCGAAAGGAATTAATTATTTTATTTTTAAAACTATTTTTAGAGTTATGGTAGATGTCTATGTCAGGTGTGGACTTGGATATTGTTAAATTCTTTGCATAGTCGGTGAAGAGGAGAACCAGTGGACCCAATGTTGTTAAAGTATGTTATTCTCGATAAAAAAGCTTTATAATAACTATATAAATCAGTTCAGTATATGACAGTTGAAAAAGTGGGATTTAATTGCGATACTTTATGTGGTTTGCTTACAGAAGTAACATTGATACTTGATAAATTGTATTTTGTGGAATTTAGGCCAATGAGTTAACAAAAGTGACAATAGAAAAATGTATGTTTTATTTGCTTTTAACATGTCCAAAAGAAGAATGTCCTTTGTGTTCATTAATTAAATGTTAAATTAATTGACTATGACAGACTTAATACTTTTTCGTAAATGACACAAAGGATTATTGAATGTATCCAACGAACTGCTGTAGTCATTAGCAAGCCTTGTTAAACGATGGATTGGAGATTTTGATCCTATGACAGTTTTTCGTAGAGGTAGGCAGAAATACGTGATTTTTCAACGGGGATATTTCGTTGGAACCTGTAATTTAATTTTACTAAAAAGTATTAGGTAGGCTATTTTATCCGTTACCATTTTATAGAAGAACTAGCAGTTCCCGCGCGGCTTCGCTCGCGTGTACATATTTATATATTTTACGGAATCCTTATTCTTTTTCTAAAATAAAAGTAGCACAAGTTACGCCTTATAACACCAGCTATCTGCCAGTGAAGAGTCTTGTCATCCATCATCATCTAAGCCATATGACTTCCGGTGCTGTGCGGTTTTTACAGTGATACTTATATTCAGTACCAAAATTCTGTTTTAATAACATTCATAAACAAATTAATTAAGCCCCGAAAAATGTTGTTATTATTTCAATTATATTTGTTTTCTTTGCAAAAACTACTTTTAAACTTTACGACTTATATGCATATTAGATATGTAAATCCATCTGTGACCACGCTCGGTGCAAATCGGCCGAAACGTCGTGTAAACAAAAAAATTGGTTGTCTGTAAAGTCGGTTTACGGACGATAATTTTACGTGATAACGTCATACGTAGGCCGATCGTGCCTCTCTATCGCTTGTTCCGCTTGCACGCTCGGCTCAGGCGAAACGTGACAACGAGTCATGCTTTTTCGTGGGTGCAGCCTGCGTTTATCCATTTATATAACGTTATCACGTCAAAAAAGTATGTTATTATGGCTCGATTTACACATCTACATATTATGTTAATGGCTGACAAAAACTAACAAATAAATTTTCTTGACCAAATGTGTGACTAGTCTATTACACTATAATTACACAAAAAAGCTTCTAAAAAAACCGTCCAGCCTGTCAACACACGTTTATCAAAAACTTCTGATGAACGTAATTTAATTAACTATGTACATCCAGTTATAATAGCACAAACAGGTTATTTTTATGGTATAGGGGAAAACGAGCAGACGGGTCAGCTGATGGTAAATGACTACCGCCGCCCATGGGCACCTGCAACTCCAGAGACATAAGGTTGTTGCCAGCCTTTAAGGCCTACCTTACTCCTAAGAGGGGAAGTGTGGAAGAAGGGGAGAGAGGGGGAAAGGCTTAGGGCCTCCGGTAACCTCACTTACTCGGCGCAAAGCACTGCATACTCTGCTTCACTGCCAGTTTTCTGTGAGGGCGTGGTATCACTCCGGTCGAGCCGGCCCATACGTGCCGAAGCATATCTCTCCCACGATCAATAGTTTTAGGACTAACATTCCAGAGCCAACTGATTGTCAAGTCACTCCAATTATTACTTTATGTATTATTAATGATTCCCAATAGTTAGTTATAAGGCTTGGACGATAGTAGCCGGCGTACCCTCCTCAATCCATCCCTATCCTACTTATATTATAGACGTGAAAGTTTGTGAGGATGTATGGATGTATGGATGTTTGTTACTCTTTCACGCCAAAACTACTGAACGAATTACAATGAAACTTGGTGTGTAAAAAGCTGAAGACCTGGATTAACATATAGGCTACTTTTTATCCCGATATTCCACCAACCACGGGGCGCTGCTAGTAAGCTATATCTTTGTCCTTCAATTGCGGTATACTTCCAATTTTCCCATCTTTATTGCCCAAAGTGCCCGGTTAGTGGTAATAGGCCTGCCCCCTATGACGTAAGTGAGTCTAAATTATAGTTGGCAAAATGTAGGTTTACCTTATAAATATGTGAATACTTAAAGTCGAGACAGCCCTAGATACAGTAGTGAGTTGACCTATTAAGTATGACAATAGATTGGCCTGTTGGTCTAGTGGTTAGTGATCCTGACTGCTAAGCTAGAGGCCGTGAGTTCGATTCCCATACAGGACAAATAATTGTGTGATGAGCACGATCATTTATTTTGTGTCTGGATGTAACTTATGTATAATATGATGTATTTAGAAATATATTAGTATATTTTTCAGCAGTCTGGTTACCATAGTACAGGCTCTGTCTAGACTGAGATCAGACGGCCGAGTGTGAGGTGTCTCAAGTTATTATTATTAATCATTTCACAAAGGTTTGTTTATTTTTTAAGAATCTGTTAGTATGTAGGTCAGATCAAAGCATTGAACATAAAATAAGCGTATCGATTATCGCAAAGGCACACAAACCCGGCTGCGACACATTTAATCTAGGTTGTGTTACATCTAGATTCTTTTTATTTTTTTAATAGTTTTTCCATAATCCCCTTTTGTAATCTATCTGCATGAACCGGCACAACCTAACACTTTTAAAGCTTATCATTTGATTTGATCGATAGAAAAAATATTCTGCCAATTACATAAGGTGATTATGTTATCAATTTAAGTGGGTACACAGTTAAGCACTAACTTTATCTACCGTGATAAAAAATGTTAAATTATAACATGGAACCATACCACAAAATTAGTAAGAAAATTATCAAATAAAACTGAAAAGCTCGACTGCATTATAATACTCACATAAAAGGGCCATAATAAGAGAATGAGATAGGTCTAATCATGCCACCTCATGTGTGGAAATCGGCCAAACGGTTTAGGCTGTAGAGTGCGCCAAAGAATCGGACAGACATTACCCTAGCCCTATCTTCCTTACCCTAGCTTCCTCGCCCTATCCGTTCTTCTTACACCAATTAACCTTCTTCCTTTGTCCCGTTTGAGAACAACTACATTTTCAAGGAAGGTTGACGTCAGCCACGCGGCCGAATGTTAAAAAAAAACAAAATACTAAAAAAAATATACCTGTATTACCTAAACATTGCGTTGACCCCTGATGATGATAATCATGTACATACATACACCGTGCTCAAAAACATTACCCTCTTTCGGTAGTCAGGTAAAAAATAATATTTTGAGCATTTTACCTATGATACGGTATAAAAAATTTATATCTATAAATCCTTCAATGATTTTCGGGATACCAGGAATTCCACTTAAGCTCTCGTGTTTTTAATTAGAGATGCCCATTGATTATTTGGAACTATCTAACTCCAAATAAACCGCACACAAATTCAAATTCTAATTCAAATTCAAAATCATTTATTCAATTAAGACACTAAGTGACATTTATGAACGTTAAATTGAAGCTAGAGTTAAAATCATAGATCGGCACAAACAGACGCCACAGCATATACTGGATTGTCAAGGTAAATTAGGTGAAAAACACTAAAATCTACTGCCCGTTTGTGTCGATCTATAACTTCCAGTTTCCAAAATGCGTAGGGCCTTATGAGAAGAATACTGGCAAAGAAACTCATGGCCACTCTTTTTAAAAGTCAGATCTTCAGGTACAATAGTGTTAGTGTTACACGAAAGGTAAACAGGATGCAAGCTGATGCCACCTGAATTTCATTTTATTGAAATGCTCCAAAAGCTAACGTACTAAAAAATAAAAATCACTCAGTGATACCGTTGAAGGTTTGAACCTATTAAACATAGAAATCATTCAAGGTGCACATCTACCTTCATTCAGTTGCAAAATCTACTGTTAAAAATAATTCGTGACTGGATTAAGAGGCTAGAGTTGCAGTTGATCGAACCAAAATAATAGTATAGGCTAAAGCATCGCTGACTAGGCCGACCAGTCACCCCAAGCAGCACCCGTTCACGAGTATGACGCATGGACCAGCCATCATCTCCTTCGCCATATCAGAGGGAAAGAAATGACCCGCCCCATGACGACGCCGCAAGCAATGACATTTTAGTGAGCATGACGAACCACAAATAATTTATACTAAATATTTTACTTTGTGGAACGCACGATGAATTTATCAATCAATCCATTAATTTATTTCACAATTTCACAATTACAATCGTAACATACCCGAAAAGCTAGCCTTAAAATCAAGCTAGAATTATATCATCACTATTAATCAAAAGCATTTGCATCATTGGGCTTTTGCAGAGCACGAAATTAGTGGTAAAGCTAGTACACTCTACAAACAAACTGAAGACCTGATACAATCACACGATATTGAAACATAAACTAACTGCTTAACACAATACTAATTTAGCAATAAGAAGTACGTAAGCCACCTAGCAAACTGCTCATTGAATACTTTAAAACCTCAATTATATTGGAAAGTAATATTCTCAGATATATTACAAAGCGCCATCTAGATATTATGCATATATATACTCATAACAATGCAACCTGCGACGGTGCAGTCGAATTGCCCCCCTGACATATAATATGCCGTTACTATGTAAATACTTGCCTCTGCTGAAGGGATGTTTTCCAGTGTCTGTCTAATCGCAGATACGTTTACGGGTATGAAAATCAGACTCATCTAATATCGTTCGTTTAAAAATAAGGAGTAATAAGAAATGGTCTGAACGAAAACATTTTTAATGCAGAAATACAGTCGCTTTTTAACGTTCTTTATTGCTTACGTTCCTATAAATGACAAGTTTAGAAGAATAACTATTTTTTAATTTGGAAAGGTATTTACAATATTCTTTAAAAAGAGTTTAAAATATTTAACAAAACAAATGATGGTACAAATGGCAGTCTTATCGCTTACAGACAATCTTTAGATGGAGAGATGTAATGGATGAGAGTTTAGGACAGTTAACAGGAACACGATTTTAGCTAAGTTGAATTGTTGAAATTGTACATATGTAAGATCCCTTTCATTATTTAAAAAATGTACATAACTTTTTTAAAAACGCTTTCATCTTAATATTGCTGATTCAGTCAATTAAACTTAACTCTTTTTACTCGTACAATTCCCTACAGTTTTATAAAATACTAAAGAAATATTTACTGCTGACACTGTATTTATAAAATGAAATTAAAAGGGTACCTGTCAAATTCTTACAGACAATTATGATTTAATTAATGATTTGACGAGGTCAGGTGTCGTAACAATCATTTTGAAACCAAATGATTCTCATTACAACGAACCGTTGTCAGGCAGACGAATGAATTCCGTCTCCGAAATACCTTTGTGAAAGTGGCACGTTACAATTCGATCATCTATTGCCAGGTATTTTTCGACATTACGCTGGCGCGCATATTTTTCTCAGTTCACATTTTATCTATATACAGAATGTTAGAGAAATGTATGATCAAATCTGATCTAATTGGTGAGGTTCTGAAGAAGGCAGATCAAAACCCGTAGAGGTAGATAGAAGCAAGTGGCGGGCGTTTTACTCTGCCTACCCCGAAAAGAGAAGGGCGTGATTTTATGTATGAAGTAAGTATGTAAGAATGTAATCTACACATTTAAAAGTTATCGACTTCCAACGCCTATTCAGCTCCAACATTAACTTTAGTCTAATAGGTTGTTGACTGCTTTGAAACCGAAGACATGCAATCCAACCTTCCAACCTTTGCCATACATGAACATTACACCATAAGTGAAATAGTTGACGAACCCTTGCCTAAAGTTTGTTTAAAATGTGTTCCACTTATAAGTCGTGTATTTTATTACTTACCTTGCTGGCACTTGGGGCATGTAGATCAGAATGTGAATTTGTTTGTCACGATTTCACACCGTAATGTTTTAACCCATCATCAGGAAACTTTGTATACAACGTGTCCGAGGTACAGAAAATAATAATAATAATAACTTCACACATCTCACCGTCCGATCCCAAACTAGGCAGAGCCTGCACTATGGTAACCGGACTGCTGATAAACATACTTATATATTTTTAAATACATACATATTATAGATAAATTACACCCAGACACAGAACCAATAATCGTGCTCATCACACAAATATTTGTCCTGGGTGGGAATAAATTATTATTATTATGAATGCATTTCATAATAATAATTTTCATATAGAAAAAGTACTGTTTCTATGTATGTGTATGTATACCTGCACTAATCTTGAACCCAAATTATAATCTTAACTTAGTGTTATTTGTTCAAAAATATTATGATTATTCTCTTTAATCCTTTTCTTAAATACATTTAATATGAAAACAAAAAACTACGTATTAGATGAATAACTCGGAACTTAATCGCGATTACATCAATTAGGTACAATACCTTTTTTGGTTATCTACCCGACGTTTCGATCGAATTGCACCGATCGTGGTCACGGGTGGATGTAAAATGTTTGCAAAACTTAAAAAATAATTAAAATAAGTACGGTAGTTGACTACTAAGTCAATTTAGTATCTATAAACTAAAGATTAGAACGATAAGTTCAGAACATTTTTATTTATAACAACTAGCCGTGACATGTCTTCTAGTGTTGTCAAATCGTTTACTTTTCTCTGCTTGCTTGAATTTAGATGTTCCATTGTCTGACTCTGGCGAAATAGTTTATTTTCAACATAGGAATGTTCCCAATTTTTTTTTTTCAAAAACAACTCCCGCATTAGGAATATTCCTGTGTCGCGGAGGCTTCACAAACATTCAAACAACGGACACAAAGAACACCCAGACTCGAGACAACTATTTTTGAAAATTTATATTGAAAATAGCGTCCTACTAGTATCGGGTACAGGGGCCAAGCTCTAGAGACTAATACCGCATCACTGAAATGATTTCTATATACATATAAATGATATTACCTGAATTTATTTTGGTTATTATAACCAAATAAACACAGAATCCGAAGTGTAGCAATAGCGAAAGAAATTACCACCTCACGGACTGAATCTCAATTGACAATAATTATGAATTCCAGTAACGTTCCCATTTTACTTTACCAATTCTGAGCACCTGAATAACCACGGGTCTGCTAAGATATGCAAATTTATATGAAAAAAAAGTGTGAAAGATGTTGCACTATTAAATAGGCAAAATATTTGCATCGCATTTGGAGTTCTTTATTATTATTATTTTTTTCTTTATGCGTTTAGTTCTTTATGCGTTGATAATGTAAAAATTGGATCCAATATCCTTCTTAAACTGATAATTTCGATTATACCCGAGCCCCTCCAATAGATCCACCTGTTACGGTACAGCGTGTGGTTTTAGTCTGTTCGACTCAAACATAATACTTCACCATTAGTCCCTATGAGGTGATGTCCCGTGGGGGTTTTCCACGCGCCAAAAAAACAGCGTGAATACTGTATTATATACCAGGGCACTCAGAACGTTGTGTGGTAAAGAGTTTTTATTTATAGAATACTGGCAGTTTATACTTTATTTACTAATATATATTTTTCTATTTACAGGTATGACAACTTTTTAAAAAGGATATCAAGAACGACATATGATTAAACAAATATGCATAGTGCATAGATAAGTAAGTACTTAACCAAACTTAATTCACACAGAATACCGAAAACCATTTAAATCAATAAATAAAATTATCCATATCTTTTAACAAAAAAAACTACTTTCGTTGTCTGTCTCCGAAACTCATCATCAGAACTTTACGAAATTTAAATGGGACCATTTCGGAACAAAACTCTCTTGAAAAAAAAATAATTTTGCAAATCCGTCTATATATGACGGAGTTATGGCCGAACATACATAAAAAAAATAAACATCCAAATTGAGAACCTCCTTTTTTTAAGTCGGTTAAAAATGTTAAGACTATTTATTACACTTAACGAATCTTACTGTTTTTAAATGTACATCCACTGCTTTCCTTGTGGTTACACGCAATAAGATATTTTTACGGTAGTGGGTCCGGGATTGGAAGAACGACGACCTCTCTGTGATGACGTTTTATTTTTACACAGACCCATGGACTGAGTGACGTGTGTCTCTTGACTAGGGATGTTGCGGATGCAGAATTTTTTACACTCGCGAGAGCGGATGCAGATGCAGATTTTGAAGGCTCGCAGATGCCCAAATCGATACGGAAGCTCCGCAATTACGAATACGGATGCGAATATCCGCAACATCCCTGATACACAATAACAAACGCATCGGAGCTTGTCACCGAAATCTTCGCTCCTGTTGGTCCACACGTGTTTACGGCGCACACCAGTCGCCGGCCCCACTGACTTTCTCTCTTGCACGCTTTCAGTACATCTGCATGAACATCCGCATTGATTATTGCGAATGCAGATGTCAAAATCGATGCAGAAGCTCCGCAGTTGCGGATGCGGATGCGAATATTCGCAACATTCCTGCTCTTGACGTGGCGTAGCTCTAACGTGGTCCTCTGTAACGTAGCTTTGGCGTGATCGAGCTTCGCCCTCACTGACTTAGAAAGTCCACAGTAACAATATAGTTCAACTCCGCAGTGAACACTCACTGAACACTTTTGCTCTGCTCTATTACTTTATCTTCGACCTTCCTCTTTCCTCTTCCCCCTTTCTTTCGCTTTTACCTACAGACTGCTGGATGTGCACCTCGCAGCTGTTTATAAACTCATGCCGAACCTACTGGAATTGTATTTTTGAGAGTTTGTTCGATCTTATTTTCACTGTTCATAACAATCGATTTTCTTTAGATAATTCCAAACCTCGTAGAATGTTCTCAACTTTATTTAAAAAATGTCAAAAATCAAAATTCGACGAGACAAGAAAAAGGAAATTCTTATCATACGCCGTACGAGCTTCCACACATTTCCGACGTCACAACAAGTTACCCAAAAGATATGGAAACCAGTTAGAGTCAGAAGGTCTTAACTCCTTCCTTGGATAGGGCTATCGATGAGGTACGGCCCTATCCAAGGAAGAATTTTTTTTTCGGCATTAGAATAATAACAAAAAATACATCCAGTTACGTATAACTCAGCGCTATCTGGACCCAAACTAAGCACAGCTTCTACTCCATAGTAGAAGCTCTGTGTGTATTAGAGGCCATCCTCTAGAAGACAGATGCATTACTTACTTATTGATTACATTTATAGATAGCAGTTCCCGCCCGGCTTCGCTCGCGTATACATATTTATATATTTTGCGTGGAACCCTAATTCTTTTTCCAAAATGAAAGTAGCCTTAGTTACTCCCTATAACACCAGCTATCTGACAGTAAAAGTCCCGTGGAAATCGGTCCACCCGTTCCAGAGATTAGACGGTAGAAACAGACAGACAGACAAACATTTTAAAAACAGATTTTTAAGCAAATAATTGTACGAGTTTAAAAAAAAATTATGTTACAAACAGACACTTCAATTAAATTGATTTGTTGATTATTTAGATGAATATTTGATTTATTTATTGATTACTTAGGTATATATTTTTTTAAATTAAACTATAACTATTACTGCACGGTTTGTCATACTCCGATTAAATTGAGTTGCTTCTTGCTTCGTCTTGTAAACTATATCTAACACCTAAATATTCACACACATATCCAGCAAAACATTAAACTAAAATACAAGTTTTAATAAATACAGAAAAATAAGTTGTCATTGTTAAATACCAAATATGTAAAAGAGATTTCGCCTTTTATCAAATTCACTGGACTATCAATGATAGGCACGTCTTTCTGATACTCGTGCATTATAGTGAACTCGGGGTATACCTTACCGAAATATATAATCTTACCCATCTTCATGTGGATTGTCGATGTGTTCAAAACGAGTATTTTACTCACAATTCAATATTTAAATGATCAAAAGAATAGATAGGATAGGTACTCATTTATTCTGTTTACGAAGCTACGATCGGCAGATTAGCGAAGTTGAGCAAACTTAGAGGGGTAGTTAAGATTATATAAGTCACTAGCAATCCGACCCGGCTTCGCACGGGTAACAAAGCATAATTATATTGATTTTTCCGACATCTTCAACAATCATCGTCATATTTGAGCCGTTTAACACAAAACCTTAATGAAAAGACTGGCCTGTTTGCCTAGTGGTTAGCGACCCTGACTGCTACGCCATAGGTCGTGGGTTCGATTTCTACCCGAGTCTGGGTGTTCTTTGCGTCCGTTGTTTGTATGTTTGTAAAGATACAGGAGTGATTCCTAATGCGGGAGTTGTCATTATACACCTAAACCGGCGTTGGGCCAACACAGTTCCATATTTCAATGTGAGTGTGTTGCGATAACCTACGCCGCTACCGTGGTCATGTCAAGAGGTATAAAGGAGTACAACATCCGTATACTGTCAGACAGTATGGCCATCCTGAAGGCCATCCTGAAGTAATTCACTCGGGAACGACGCCCCCGATGAGCTGGCAAGAAAGGGCTCTGTAACGTCAGTGGCAGGTCCAACTATACTGCTACCACTTCCCTTTAATCAACTTCGCTCATGGGTAAGGCAACGGACTCGTGAAGCGCACAACGGTCGCTGGACCGACACACCTGGCTGTAGGCAGTCTAAACTGGTGTTGATGGAGATCTCACCAGGTTTAACTTGCAGACTGCTCAGTCTTAACCGACTTGACATCAGAATAGTTGTAGGAACCATTACGGGCCACTTGGCCCTAAACCGGCACCTATTCACATTCAGTGCGACAGACAGTCCCCTATGCAGAGGATGTCTCAACGCGAAGGAAACGGCCGCCCACGTTATCCTGGAGTGCGAGGGAGTGGCCACACAACGGGCACGTGTCCTCGCGGGTGCGAGGTCGCTCCTAGAAGCCTGTGAAAGCCCCAGGAGGCTTCTGTGCTTCTGGAAGGAGCTAGGCTGGCTCAACTAGTCAGCTTATTCGAACGCATAATGGATCGCCTACGAGTCTACATGCGGAAACAGAGCCCTATACCAATACCAATACACCTAAACCTTCCTCATGAATTACTCCGTTTATTGATGAAAAGTATGAAAATCCGTTCGGTAATTGAGTTTATCGCGAACAGACAGACAGTCTGTCTGTGTCTGTCTGTCTGTGTGTTTTATAATATGTAGTGATGACTATTCGGTAAATAGGTGATCTAAAAAAATTAGGGGCCATAGAAGAGTTTTAGTGCTATTTTGTCTGTAAGAGTAGGCTATAGTTTTAAAATCTTTAAGAACAACAAATTAAGAAATTTTAAACATTAGATAAGTATCTCGGCAAATTTAACAAAAGAAGTAACTTAGTGAAAGTATTAATAGATATAATAAAGTAAAGGTATCGAAATGATAGAAAAACTGGCCAAGTGCTAACCGGACGCCAGGACTCGCATACAAAGAGTTCCGTACTATCGTACAAAATTTAACACAAAAGCCGAAAACATCACGTTTTTTGTATAGTTGCCGAGTTAAATTTAATTTTCCTTTTTTACTATTTGTGGCTAAAGCGGCAACAGAAATACACACTCCGTAAAAATTTCAACTGTCTACCTATTACTATACATGCGATAGAGACAGATGGAGAATCACGTTTTGTTTTGTGGTCATCCCACATAACAAAACGTGATTTTCCATCTCTCTCTATCCCATACGCATACAACTCGCTAAAGTTTATTAACAGTTGGTTTCTCTTGTGATTGTATTGAACAAAGTAAACATTGCGTATCGAATAGCTGTCATGAGTGATTCTTGGATGAAGGTTTCACGTGTAAGCTATCAATAACCGTGACGTCTGTACTCGTGCCATAATTTAGTAATGAGAGTGCAGAGGCGTGGATTGTTCACAAGCTTCCGGCTTTATCACACCGGTGCATCCGCACTCAATAACAAATCACGATTAAAATCATTTCTGGATACCCTAGATTAACTGTAGATACATAGCGAGTACATATATAATATAATATAATATAATAATATAATATAATAACTTGACACATCTCACACACGGCCGTCTGATCCCAAACTAGGCAGAGCCTGTACTATGGTAACCAGACTGCTGATAAACATACTTATATATTTCTAAATACATACAAATTATAGATACGAGGGCGGCACTGAAAATTTCGGAATCAAGGAAGTGACACAACATTACTATTTAAAAATGTATTTATTGCTTTTCGAAGTATTCTCCGCGAAATTTGACACATTTTTCCATGCGATTTAATCAATCATTGAAGCAACCATTCCATTCGGAAGTTGGGTCTCCAAAATGGCCGTTTTGTAGGCGTCTTCAGCTTCTTCAGGTGATGAAAATCTCTGACCACGCAATTTATTCTTTATTTTAGGGAAAGTACAGAAATCATTAGGGCTTAGGTCGGGGCTGTACGGCGGATGGTCTAATAATTCTATGTTTTCTTGCTTTAAAAACTTTTTTGTTCTGTGCGCGGTGTGAGAACTCGAATTGTCGTGATGGAGAATAATGCGGCGGTTGCAGTTCTCTTTACGGAGTTCAGAAATGACCTGTGGCAAACAAATGCTAGTATACCATTCTGCATTAACCGTTCTTTGTCCCTCAAGAGAAATAGTCGCAACATGGCCGGTTTTGGAGACAAACGTGGCCACCATTTTTTTTGCAACACTCCGTGAACGAACAATTTTTGTTGGCTTTAACTCATTTTCGAACACCCAAACTCGTGACTGGTTTTTTGTTTCGGGTTCGTACGCGTATATCCAGGATTCGTCACTTGATACGATGTTGTATACAGCATTTGACGATCCTGAACCTTTCGAGAGTTCTGACGCACCAAGTAACGCGAGCCGCTTTTTGCTCTTCACAGAGCGAATGCGGTATCCATCGGGAAAACAACTTTTTTACATCTAATTGTTCATGCAAGCTTATTTGTATTTGACTCATGCCAATGTCTAAAGTTGCCTGAATTTCGCGGTATGTCACATGTCGATCTTCCTCAATCAGCTTACGCACAGCATCAACGTTTTCTTGGGTTACTGCAGTTTTTGGACGACCTTGACGGGGATCATCACTGAGCTTGACACGTCCACGTTGAAATTCAGCAAACCAGCGATAAATTGTGGTTTTGGATGGGGCTTCATCACCAAATGCAGAAATCATCCGGTCAACACACTGTGTTTACGTTCAACCACTTCGAAAGTCATAATAAATCATCGCTCTCCAATTTTCTCGAGTCAATTCCATTTTCTCAACGACTAAACAAGTTTGACAAAACCTTGTGATAAGACCATGAATCTTTTTTTAAATAAATAAATGATATTCGATTTTTAAAACCAAGAATTAATTTTAATTTAATAAAAATTCAATTAAAAAGATTTTAATATGACAGAAACAGTGGAAATATTCCATTCCCGATACTTTTAGTGCAGCCTATGTAAATTACACCCAGACACAGAACAAATTATCGTGCTCATCACACAATTATTTTTCCTGGGTGGGAATCGAACCCACGACCTCTGGCTTAACAGTCAGGGTCACTAACCACTAGACCAACAGGCCAGTCGTACATATGACCCCGCTATGTTGTGAATGATGAAAGTGTTGGAATGATTTGCCACCACCTATGAGGGACCTGAAAACCAAGTACAGTTTTAAAAAGAGATACAAAACTTTTTTAATTTTACTGCAAAAACAACAAAACACATCATCAATACCTTGAAGGTTATGGCCCTTATGCGTGGTGGTTCATTCCAATAGTTCCGTTACTCTGCCTTTAGTGTTTATCTATGGTGGATTTGATTATTGTTGTAAAAGTGGTTTAATATTTTTGTCTTGAATTTCTGTACTGGACTTGGGATGGGGAATCTGTAACAATTTATTAACTTATTCTTTCTATTTAGGTTAGTTCAGTAATAGCAAATAACAACTAGGTTATAGATAAAGTATTAGAAAAACAATTATAATAAAGTAAAACTTACCATGATGGTCTGCTCCACAGGCTTAGTATGTCATGAAGCACCTGTTTTCTTTGTCTCTTGTTTATAGTTTAAGCACTGATCTTTACTGTTCTATTTCTTCTAATTAGTTATTAAGCCAATAATCGGGCAATGTCACCCGACGACGTTAGGCGGCACTCATGGGTGGCACTGAAAATCAGTACTGGGGTGGGTTATACCCGTCTCAGTTTATGCTGAGTGTCCACCCAAATTTCCGAAACACGGCGTATCTTCCACTAAAAACGATGTAGGTACGAAATAAAAAAACATGACCTGTTGCCACGTCAGACATTTGACACGTGAGTGATGAGTGCCACGTTGCCATGTCGTGCGTGACGCGCAGTGTTGCCACTTGCAATTTTTAATAAAATTATGCTGTAATTAGTGTTAATAATTCGTCAAAAAGTGTGTTTTTTTTTTTTTTTTTGGTTATAAAAATTTGTTTGTAATAGTTATAGGATGTTTCGGAAATAAAAATATGTTTTCTTTCTTCTTCTTTCTTTCTATGTGTCAAATGATCTGATAACTAATACTAATAGTAACGGTACGTTTAGTGAAATCCATGAGTTGATATGAACTAATCGATTTTTTATCTTCCATCCTTTTTTGGACATGTCATAACCCCCATGGATAGTAACCTCGCCGGGCCTACCGGTAAGGGACTTGAACCGACTAAAACCACTCAGTTTTCCATCACAGGGTCTTATTGGGGAGCCTGAAAGGGAATCCCTGTGAACCCCGGTAGACTTGGGTTAAACAACGGGTGAGCGAGATAATAACCTTGGTGAGAGGGTTTCGCCCCTGTTATTCAGAATGCTTCATCGAATTCTATCCTGCGAATACTTCTCCTTTTATACTTAAAACGCGAGCGCGCTTCAAACTTCGAAAAAGTTATCATTGTAAGTCGATATACATTTTAATGGCCATATCGCGATTGACAGAATATGCAAAAATTCACGAAAGAATGAGCAAGGCTTCCTACTGAAAACATCGCTTTGCTTGTATTTTTTTTCATCTAATACATTTAAGACTTAATCAGTTACAATATTATAATTAAATGTATTTCTATAACGTCATTATTTATAAGTGTCTCGTCACCTAATTCGGAATTGTTTCGCTGTCTTAACAACACACAATACACGTATGTATTGTGTGTTGTTTAACATACGCTTCTAGTAACCTTGTAAATGTAACTCCACATAAATTTAAGCTAGCTTTTAACATCAATTTAATATATATAATTAAGTTATGATAAAGTAATTTACATTTTAATACTTGTGATGAAAATGTTTAGTACCGTGTTTTCCTGCTGGGACGCGGTATGAGTTGGTAGTGAGAAATTTAAATAGCTGGTAATATTATCAGCCATTATTATAAACTTATATTTTAAAGCTGATCGGGATTCTTTTCTTTTTCTTTTTTCTTTTCTTTTGCTTACGTAGGTAGCGACATTTTTTTTAAGTTGGCATACAAGTACACTATCCGCCTAAGAGTAGGCGGTTTAATGCTGCTTATGAAAGCTGTGTGTGCAATTTTTGTTTTTAACCCCCGACGCAAAAATATAGGTGTTATACATTTAACGTGTGTATCTGTATGCCTGTATGTGCCATAGCCATGGCATGTGACATGTGTCATAGCTCCTAAACGTTTAGACCTATTTTGATTTAGTTTTTTTTGTTTGAAAGGTTACTAGCTCTGGTGTTCTTAGCTATAATATAAGGAAATCTATTTTCAGAAAAGCTGGATATTCCATCCTTGGTATTAAATACGCAAATGACGCAGACGTCAGCCCTCTCGCTAACGAAATAATATCTTAATCTATCAATTTTTAAGTTTGATTTGTCAGTTTAAGAATAAGATGTATGTATTAGACATACATATTTTCTTAAAATTGTTATCACTTTACGTACTTTATGTTGTCTGCTATACCGCCTAAAATAATGACCTATATATATACCTTTCTGTAACACTATATATCCTACTAATATTATAAACGTGAAAATTTGTGCGGATGTATAGATGTATGGATGTTTGTTGCTCTAAAACTATGGAACCGATTGCGATGAAATTTGGTATGTAGATAGCTGGACATCTGGATTAACATATAGGCTACTTTTATCCCGATATTCCCAAGCAATCGGGACTTACGCGACTAAAACCGGAGCGCGGCTTGTTATCTATTTAATCAAAGCGCAGCTTGTACTAGGTAACTAATAATATCCCGCAAAATCCTATTTCAATACATTACATACTTGATACATACATATTATATCGTTCTGAAATAATATTTCCTATTTCTAAAACCTTTTAAACATAATAGATTCATCATTATCTTGCGCTCACTGCGTAGAGATGATGTCGTAACATTCTTTCACAAGAAATACAATAAAATAATTGCGTATCGACTTGTAACAAGGCCATTATATAATAGTATATATCCATAGGCAATAACAGCCCATACATTATTATTTCAGCGCTAAAGCTGTACACATAGTCCGACCTTTCAAACTACGAGAACATGTATGACAGCGTCACACTGTTGAGTTGTCGAAGACATCGAGTGGGCCTTTTTGTAGATCGTATAATTATCGTAATCGATCGTAAAAAACACTTTTTTTATCGATAATAACACCCGGTGTGCATACAGCTTAACGCTGGCTTATCGTAAGCGATATTTATAAGCGCCATTCAGTCCCCGGTTCTAGATCCAAGGCTTAACTTTATACTGTACACAATAGATTTACCGTTATCTACGTGAAATTACTGCGATAATCGTTCACGTAGTCCCAGAATAATAAATATAATTAACAGCATGTGATAAAATCTTTGACGACCTATTGGACTGCAACTTCAAAAGCTGTGGGTTTGATTCCCATTCAGTGTTATTATTTGTATGCATAAATGTATTATTCTGGGTGTTTCCTATGTAAAATCTATGCATATGGGCTATTCGACTAGTGGTTAATGACCCTGACTGAGCCAGTGGTTGTGGGTTTGATTCCCACTATGGACAAATAATCGTGTGATGAGCATGATCATTTGTTCTGTGTCTGTGTGTAATTTATCTATAATATGTATGTATTTAGAAATTTATAAGTATGTTTATCAGCAGTCTGGTTACTATAGTACAGCCTCTGCCTAGTTTGGGATCAGACGGCCATGTGTGAGATGTGTAAAGTGATAAAATAACATTTTTAAAAACTGTTTATGAGGTATAGGTATCGTGAAAATAACTGTATGAGCTTAAAAAGAAACTATTATGTTAACATTACAAACAGACACTTTAATTTTATTTATTTGTATCGATGATGATGATAAATTATACCACGGTCATGCTCATCACACAATTATTTGTTCTGGGTGGAGTTCGAACCCACAACCTCTAGCTCAGCAATCAGGATTACTAACCACTAGACCAACAAGCCAGTCCAAGTCTAACATGGTTCACGTGTACAATTTTATAATTGAGTTAAGGAAATCTCTCAACGACTTTGAAAGGGCAAGGAGAGAAATTGTGTTTGACGAACTTAATGTATAAAAACGTGTGTGGCTTTCATATATACAGAATACCTTAAAAAAGCCCTTTCTTAGAAGACACATGAGGTTCGACACGTCTCTGCTTGTTTAATGTTATCAAAGCTTGACTGTTTGTATTCACTAAAAGGCAATACGTAAAGGTGGTATATTCGGCACGTGCCATATATAAAACTAAGAGAGTTCGTACTTCGCTTACAGGATAACATCTTGTTCAAGAAGGTTTTACTTCACACACACGGGCTTGTCCACAACACCACGTAACGATGTCGTCAACGTGGAACGGTGCGTTGTCGGCATGTGGCTACTATGCGCTCGCTCAGTTAATGTTTTATTATATCTAGAGACTGCTATTTCACAGGTTCGTGAGTGAAAAATGTAGCAGAATTTTACAAGAACCTACACGTGTAACGTTGCTTCATCTTAACGTGCGTTTTATGACACAGTAACGTAAATTAACACGTCACGTCAACGTGCCGCGCCGCGATATCGCACCGTTTCACGTTGACGACATCGTTACGTGGTGTTGTGGTCAATCCCTAAGGCGTCTTGATTTTGTTACGTAGTATGTGTTTTATTTTTATATTTTGTCTCGAACTTAGATGTTATAGCAATATGGGAGATGCTCTTCTACTGTCTTTGTCAACTCGTAACGCTATTACATTACTTTACATAGGCATTTCACTACATAGTGAAAAATACGTGTTTCAAGATCATTAAAAAAATATATTTTCTCTCTGTAGTATATCGTTACGCGGTGCCCATTCCTAAAAATATTATTATCAATTTTAATATCGAAAGATTTTTTTATACGGAGATTACCGAACTAATCCGCATCCTTAATATTTATCCTAATCCTATCCAATGTTATATTACTAATGGATGGATGGATGTTTGTTACTCATTCACGCAAAAACTGTTGAACGGATCTGAATGAAATATGACACAGAAATAGATTATAGTCTGGAATAGAACATAGGCTACTTTTTATCCAAGAAAATGTACGATTCTCGTGGAATAGATTTAAACAAAAAAATTCATGCAAGCGAAGTCGCGGGCAACGGCTAGTATTATAAATGCGTAATGCCGCGTTCCAATAAACAAAAAACGATTCGTTTTGCTTACAGACGGTAAAATATTCGTTGGAAATTCAAGGAATTTTACCGTCAGTAAGCAAAACGAATCGTTTCGTGTTTATTTTAACGCGGCATAAGTGAGTTTGTTTGTTTGTTACGCGTTCACGCCTTAACTACTCAACTGATCATCATGAAACTTTGCCAACACCTTGTCAGGAGTACAGAGAAGGATATACCTTTCATCCAGACAAACAGTACTAATATCGAGGGAGAGTTACCTATATTTTTATTCACAACAGTCTTACAAAATAATAACTAATTGGAAATAGAAATACCAACTACCAAAACACCGGGCAAATTGAGTCTGACTCGCGCATCGAGGGTTCCGTAAATTCAAATTCAAATTCAAATTCAAAATCATTTATTCAATTAAGACACTAAGTGACATTTATGAACGTTAAATTGAAGCTAGAGTTAAAATCATAGATCGGCACAAACAGACGCCAAGAAAACAAACTTGTATGTAGATAGTAAGTCCATCTCGGAAATCAATTCTCGAAGATTTTTGCCGTCTCTTTCGAGCTTTGCAGTTCTATAAATACTCTCCCACTATTTACGACAAAGTCAACTTTCCAACCGCAAAATATTAGTTCGTAAATACAAAAACAATTTCAAATTTTATTTGATATTACAACAATTCACGACTTTCGGATTTTTTCATTTACTTGTGCTGTCAGACCTTGCTTCTTACTAAATTCCATGATTCTAGGTCAATGGAATGTATCCTAAAGGTTTTGATTTACCTGCGAATTAAAATTTGGTGAAATCTAGGGCTTAAATGGCCGTATCTTTTGATTGCGTTCACATAGAAGCCTGATTTTTTTATAGCTTCAAGGGACCGTAGACATACGTATTTGCTATTAATTTCAACTTGATGCGTCAACGGGTTTCTGAGAAAAGTGGTTTTGCCAGACAGACAGGCAGATAGAGGACAACAAAGTGATCTTATAAGGGTTCCTTTTTTCCTTTTGAGGAACGGAACCCTAAAAATCGCTAAAAACAGAAAATCACCTCATGCAACGATTGTTGCATAACAAACCGCAAACATTGCAAAAAATATATATATATTTTGTGCAACGTTTGCGGTATAAACCACGCCACCCAATCTATAAAGTATCAAGTTCATATAGTCAATGTCTAAATAAGGTTTTAATTTTTTTTAGCTTTACGTCATTGTGGGTCTATACGACCCAGAAATATGAAAACACCTTTCTATACCAACTTCTATAAACTCCTCAATAAGTGGGAAAGGAAGCTTACTATTGCGCACCTGGAAACCGCGCCGCTTCCTGGTAGACTTCCTTTTGAAGATGGCCTTTTGAATCTTGATATCCGTCTAAGATCCATATGCGTATCAATTGTGTATGTTCGTTTTCAAGGGCTTCTTCTTCAAGCTGCTTTATAATAAAGTCAGATTCTTGTCAGATTTTATATTTTATCAAAGAAGTTACGTCCATGGTAAAAAACGATAGTCGGATGTGAGAAGTTAGTGTTGTAAATTATGACAAAATGTAAGAATCGAAGGATATATTAGATTAGATAATTTAATGTCCCCTTCCATTACAAGCACACATTTAAATAAAATAGCCCTTACTGAAAAATCTCTTCAATGTTTATAAAGGAACTGTTGGTTTTCGAACAGATTTTCTTGAATTATAGCTAATAACACTCTTGATAACGTCAGGTTTTAAACAAATCAAAATCAGTCCATCCATTTAGAAGCTATGATGCCACAGAGATACACAGAGATACACACGTTAGACTTATAAGCTTTTTTGTCAGTGGTTAATTAAGAACAGAACTAATCTACCAGTTAATCGCATTACTGGCAGTATATAATAGGTATTATTTTCTATCTGTGTCCTAAAGGAATTAATATGAAACTTATATTATATTTATTATAAAATACTTGGGAAGTTGTTATGAAAAATTCTCTGAAGTAATCAATTAAAAATAAAATTATTTAAGCTACTCTTAAATATTTTTTTGTATATTTATATCACATGTAACTTTGGGCGAACTTACACAGGGATCAAAAACCGTCCGGTTATAATCCGTAAATTTGTTGATCGAATAGTAGTTTTGTCTGAAAACTATTGGTTAATAGTGATTTCAACTGCAAATTTGTGGTTAAATATCGTTTTGACTGACGTTCTTAGTCAAAAGTACCTACTTTTAACCACTACAGCATATAGCACTATAGCACACCTAACCTAATAATATTTTTAACCAGCTCCATTCGGCTAAACTACTGTTGACTTTAATTTAGTTAAAAATACTTTTCACTGGTTAAGAGTTCTAACTGTAACGTACATACTAATCAGGATGATAACTTACATTGCGCGATGTACTTTCAGTAGCTCAGCTGGTTTTCGCTAGGTGGCGCGAAAGTATGTTTTTGCCTCAAACATATACCTAGATAGATAGATAGATAATAATTTATTTACTACACATTCACCAAGTTTTACAGAAAATGTGATACATAATAAGTGTAGCATTGAAAATGTACAAAGGACTATAGTGTGCTTATGTGCCATTTTAATTATGCATGCAGGCGGGCTGAGCTGTTTTCGAAACAAATCTTACATTTCTCTGAATCTTTGAGTGACTCTATGTTCTATACATATGTAGGACCTTAAACAGGCTAAATGTCTGGTAGAAGTGAGGTACATTGACCTCCAGAGAGGCAGTTGCGTAAGACGTGGCATGTTGATTGCTCGCCTCATGACGAGAGCGCTATTACGCTCTACTCCATTTGGAACCCTCACTTTTATACTGTGCCGGGACACCCACTCATCCTAAATGCAAACTTTTACCGGCTGCCCACATATGGTTATTGCTAACGTCAGTCATCTCATTTTTTGGATACATCAAGTCCAAAGCTATTTATGGATAGGCTGTATTCGAAATCAGAATTCTTTAGACGCGACTCGAGTGTAACCGATCTGAAAGAGATAAAGAGAGGGTAATAAATTAATCAGTAATGTTGACTGTACAAAAAAAAATATTTTTGAATTGAAAACTTCTTTAGCGGCGCGTTGTGCACTTTTTGGGATGGGTAAAAAATGTTTAACTCGCGTCAGGACTAGAGATGGGCAAATGCCCGGGCATTTATGGCAAATTGGGAATATTGCTAATAAGTGCCGTTTCCTTGGGCATTTATCTGGGCATTCATATCATATATATTTGTTTCAAAATTTATTAACAAAATTGATACTATCTTTGGAAACGAGGGTTAGTTGTTGAGTTTTGATATCGTATATCCTTACTAATATTATAAATGCGAAAGTAACTCTGTCTGTCGCCCTTTCACGACAAAATGAAATTTGAAACACAGATAGTCTAGAGCCTGCGAAAGGCTACTTTTTAATGCAAAAAAAGAGGTGTAAGGGGTTGAAAGGTGGAGATGAAAAGTTGTATGTTAGTATCGTCATATTTAGATATAGAAGCTTAAAACTAATTTTTTATTCATAGTTTGTAAAAATTTTACCCTCAAGGGTGTAAAATAACAATAGAGAATAGGGATGAAAGTTTGTATGGAAATAGGTAAGGTTTATATGAATGTTTTATAAGTTTGCGACAAGAGACAAAATATTAGAGCTATTCCGATGTTACATGTACGTAGTCATTACAAAATGTGAAACTGAAATTGACGCGAGTAAGAAACTTGCCAAGCACCGCGCCGTACACAATACACAATGAGCGCTGTGTAGCCCCGCCACGCTGGGGGGAGGGGGGGGGGACGGCGCGGTGTAGATGGGGAAATATGTCTAATACTGTTTTTTGCATAACTATGCTGCTCATTGCCAAACTAATACAGTTTATAGCAAATGTCAATAATTTATATCTCGAAAGTAACTCTGTTTGTTTATTACCTTTTTATGACTAACGGCTAAACGAATCATAATTAAATTTGCCGAGGACATAGATTATATCCTGGTTTGTCGTAAAAATAAACCTCGAAGGTGGCAAAATAGGAGATCTAAGTTTGTATGGGAGACCATTGAGTGATAAATTTTATTTGGTTGGTATTTAGTACAGAGATATACAAACCTTGGAGAAAGACATAGGCTACTTATCGTATCGCGCAAATAGACCTTGAGGGTGGCAAAATAGGGGATTAAAATTTTAAAGTATAGCAGATCCATCATTTAAGTTATTTATCAAGTTATTTGGATGAATTAAGGTACTTACAGAGACAAACAAAGCCTTGGAAAAGACCATGTGTAGGCTACTTTTTGTATAATAACCATTGACGGTGACAAAATAGGGAATCAAAGTTTATATCACTTGTCAAGTTTAGCGATATAAAAAATTCAAGGAATGAAATTGGGGACAGACCAACGACCAAAAGCATGTCACATGTTGAAGGTGATCTTTTTGAGTAACAAATATGAAAGGAACTGCAAAGGGAAAACGTGGATTAATTCCCCGTAATCCAGAAATCAGACCGTTTTGCCATTCCAGTTGAATAAAAGTACTATCAGTTCCCCTGAAAGCAAGGGAAACTGAAAGTAGGTGTACATTTGGAATACAATTATTTGTCCTGGGATGGAATCGAACCCACGACCTCTGGCTCAGTAGTCACTAACCACTAGACCAAAAATAACTTACGAGTACCTTGCTTCTCCTCAAAAGATAGAAGAGATTGAAGAAAAAGTCGCGGGTACCAGTTGGTTTTTTGTAGTTAGAATTCAAGCACACTCTATTTAAAACATACTTAAAAACATAATTATTAAACAATATAAATATTACCAATTACACGCGAAGCGGTGGTCCGAACACTTGCACCGAGTGAAAGAGGCAAAACAATTACAAACGTTACCCGTATAGATGGGTAATCACCCGGGTTTTTACCCAGTCGTGGGTTTTAACCCGGGTGATTATCCATCTTTAGTTACCCGTTAGCAAACTATCCCTCTCTGAAGTTTAGCGGTTCATGAAAACCTACAACCAACGCCCGATATTAAATCTACGATTTTAGATGAAGACTTCTGGTCTATGACAGATCAGTCTATTAGTCTTCTTGAGCCCAGTAACAGACAGTATATATAAACTGAAAGGCAATGGATTCAACATATACGAAGAATCTATGGCGGACGATGACGACTGTAACACTGTTAATTACTATTACGGTCGTCAACGCTAATCTCTTTGTTATTTTAAAACAAATAATATATGTAATCATGTTCACACTAAGAAAAGAGCAATTTGTAAAAACTTGTATGCATAAATAAACTATAATTATTATTATCTTCTTTAGTAGAGAGTAGATGGTAAGATATAGAGCCAGCAACATCAACTTCACGACAAACAAATATACGATAGCGATGGTGATTAATTAGGACAGATAAATCTACACTACAATAAACATTTTTTGATTATTATAATAGGTACCGTTCTGGTGTCATACAAGAACTATGATTCTCTACTATTGTGTGATATTTAAAATTATTATGACGTTGATTATTAGAATTTTTATAATGTTTTGTCATTATATCTAACTTTGTTTAAAATTTTCCTTTTCTAAAGTTTTGATGTTGATAAAATAGGTAACTTCACTTTGTGATGAAAATATATATCAATGTTATTATTTTAAAATAAATGTGTTAAATCATTAATACTTCTTCTTATATTTCAAATAGGTACTATTAAACAATAAAAAAAATATTTGCCCTGTGATTGGGCATTTATTCCGGCATAAATAAATTTATGCCCAAAACGCCCAGTTTTTGCCATTTTTGCCCGCCGGGCATAAACACATTGCCCATCTCTAGCCAGGACACGTGATCCTGATCGAAAATTTGTAAGACGGAGCCGAGTTTCTTATATTTAAAAAAATATAACATTCGAAATTCAAACATTCATGAGCGGCCAGGAGCGCAGAACTACCAGTGTACCCTATGTATACATTTAGATATGTTATTACCCTATTTTTTATTTTTAACCTAATTATATATATACAGATGTGTGTGTGTATGTATATGCAAAAACATTGTGAAGTTATGTTTTCACTTCTGACGTGCAGTCCTACGTATGACTGTTTTTTTTTAAATTGATTATGCCAACACGTACAATCAACCAGGCTTAAGTGTCTATAAACAATCGCATCTCCAATAGTATATCCTTCGTGCCGTAATGAAATCAAAGAATCTTTTTTTTATTGTATAATAGAATAGGCGTTTGTTTTCCAACTCACCCGATGGAAACTGATGGAGAAGACGAAGATGGTACACGCCCATTCAAGAGAAACCTATTCACACTACTCTTGAACGTTCCAGAATATTGTAACACTTAAAGTTAATTTGTAGAAAAAGTACAGAAAACTAAATTTTTTTTAACAATATGTGCCTTAAAGTTCAAATTTATGTAAAAATGGTCACATAACATAGTGCTACAGGGATCCAGTACATATTTTAACCTGTCATGGTACAAAAAATCTATAGAATGGTAGTTTAAGTAATATTGGTCAATAAAACAGATCTCTAGTGTATGTATTTATGCTTTCAGAACTTATATTTAAACTACCTTTTGCCCACTTTACGTTTCTTGTCAAAGCGTTTTAATTTTTAATTGAGTGTATGTTTAATAAATAGTTATGTTCACTGTTGGAGTGTTGCGTCAGTCAGTGTTCCTTATCCATTAAAAAAGCATAGGCAAGTGGAGTCATTCATTAATATACAGCACAATAAAAACTATTCTAACTACTAATCATATTTCTAAGCGACGACTAGAGCGTTTTTACAACGCTAAATAGGATTATTGTAATCGTCTTCGTAAACACGCAACACGCTAGCATACGAACATCGTGTGTATAGTGTGTTAAAGTGCCGAAAGTATAAAAATTAAGACCAAGTGCGCTCCTGATTGCAGGTAGTTACGGAAACTCACAACTCTCGCTCAGCTGTCAATGGTCCAAGAACCCGCGATCGTCAGACCTTCGTCATTTAATAAAAGCTGAAAGTTTTTCTGTTTATGCGCCGAACCGAGGTAGGAACGCACGCTGAGTTTTGGATCATGGACTTTCATATAAACTTACGAGAGCCCTTAGACCTCCTTAATCCGGCCCTGTCGCAAAATCCGTTCGTAGCTCACGTCTCCTACTCGATAACTACCTCCCTGCCTATCTTCATAGGTCAAGTAGGTGTCGCGATTTCGTGATTAGTCAGTAACTGAATGAATAACCTTTTGCTTTTATATAATGAAGATATTTTTATGGAAAAGTATATTTTAATAAAAATAATAAAATCGATGTAATAGTAAAAATATCTGATAAATCCAAAAAGTCTGAATTCACAGGCGCCTAGTACCGACTTTTAACTCTATCTGGCAATATGTTGGAACTAATGAAAGTGTCTGGCTGCTTGGAAAACATCTTTTAATTGCTACCCAAGTAACATATATACAAAATCTATGGTGTCTGGCGGGGATTGCCGTCATACAAAGTGTCTGACAAATTAATAACGTCACTTCTAATATCATCCTCAAGATAATATGAAATAATTAAGTTTTATACGCAGTTTTTTGCAACTTTGCTTCATAGCTGCCAAATTCCTACTTGATCCAAACTTCTTACACGGCGACTGTTCCTGTTGGGCACACAAACAGAAAAACTTTCAGTTTTTATCAAATGTGAACTTTATAAATATTAACACGATTGTTACTCTATTTCTCCGTCGAACGTGTTCAGAGTTACACAAATAATACGCAATGTATTTCAAGCATCGTAGTTTGAATCGAATGAAATAAACAGACACTACAGATTAAATTATATCTTACACTATCGTTACAAAGGGTTTCTCATCCGTAGAAAGAGTGCGCGATAAGAGATAAAACGGCCAAGTGTGATACTAAAAACTGTTATGATGCCTGTAATTTATTTTACTTGAGTAGTCAACAATAAAAAGATGGTTAATGCATATTTTCATAAAACATATTTTGTACATAGCAAGTGTAAATTTTAATATAGTATTAGGTGTAAAAGATGTAACCTATATTACTACACCATAAACTACCCTAAATTTCGTTAAAATACCGAAAATATTAGTAGAAAAATTGTCTGGATCGCCTTGAGTGATAAAATCACAGATTGTGCATTCATTATCCCATCAAAAGATTATCCATAATGAATAGTTATTCAGATTCAATACATAGATACCAAAATGGCCCATATCATACTATTGTGTATTCTGTGCCCTTACGCCCCTGTACTGTATTGGTACCTCAGATATAATCATAATAATCATTTATTTATTTGCGAATATCAGTATATACATTAAAGCGTTAAAGACTTATAATTAGGAGCAGCAACATTCTACCTCAGGACATGCAAATATGTCTAAATTATGTAATGTTATAATATTACAAAGATAACGAAATATTACGAAGATATGTCTATCACAATTAGTAATTATGATAGACATACTCGTATATGGAAGAGATCGCCGTGAGCGATTAGACCGCCAATTGATATGCCAGAATGTTTGTATTGTTTTTTGATTGTATCTTACATTAAAGGTGTACAATCAAGAGATAAATAAATAAATAAATATAAATAGGTTCATTATCTAAACTATCAAGTAAAAATAAATAATAATTAGAATTACACAATATTAACTATCAGAATGACATAGAGGACACTTGTCTTCCAGATACTGTTTTACACTGTAGTATGCTTTTGGAATAAAATCATTTTTAGTTTACTTCTAAACTCATGTAGATTTTGAGTAAGATATAACGCAGACCGTAGTTCGTTAAAGATTCTTGATGTCATGCTGAGAACAGTTTATTTAAAACAAACAGTATTATTGTGTATGGTTTTTATTTTATGAAATGAACGGAGATGTTCAAACAACTGCTGTAACTGCTGAATGTTTCTTAGAACAAAAGAAGAAACTTCTAAAGTATATTTACTTGGGTAAGTTAATATATTTAGATTAACTAGAGATCGCCTTACGATCGAATTTCGACTATGGTTTTTTCATTGCTCAGTATAACTTCAGCTGTCATTGTATAGACTTACCATGACAGGTAATCACACATACTGGACGCGTGTAATTTCAATAAGCCGTTTTCACGTAATTTTTAAAGTTGTAAAACATATTGTATAAAAATCATAGCTTTCTGCACTTCTTCTAAATATAAACTGTAATTATTACAAAATTCACGTTACTACGTTGGCGAAATTTTCTAAAAATGGGGTACAAAGAATTCTCTTCACGTATTAATAAAACGTGGTTTACAGCTATCTGTGCTTTTATTCAACTAGTAACTATATGTATATATACATGTATAAGGCGTAAAGCTTATCATGGAAAATTAACCGCGTAACGGACCAAAACCAATGTCTAATTACCCAATCTTAAAAGCACATGCGTGAATTAAGTTGAACATTTCTGTGGCGCACCGTAAAAGATATAAAGATTATTGTACAGTACTTAGGAAGCCAAGATGAGTTGAGGCTGGTGAAGGCCAAAGATAAGATAATACTTGTAGTTAACACAAGATTCGAATAGTATACCTCTACCAAAGCATGTTATTACGCTTATCGTGCTAAAGACTATACTTCAAAACGATTTAATAGGCTGGTTGTTACTACTTGGAACCAGATTTGATGATTGATACAATGAAACTTAACTAACTTAAATTAATGCTTGATCTTAAAGTTTTGTATTAACTCCTAGCAGGTAGCGGGTGGCTTCGCTCGACTATGTACACGACTTATATATGTATTTTCGGTGGAACCCTAATTCTTTTGTCAAAATAAAAGTAGCCTAAGTTACTCTTTCTAGCTATTTGCCAGTGAAAGTCTCGTGGAAATCGGTAAACCCGTTCCGGTGATTAGCCGGAAGAAAGAGACAGACGAACAAAAATTTTTAAAACTTATTTTATACTAGCAACCCGCCCCAGCTTCGCACGAGTACAAATTATATACCTAAACCTTCCTCATGAATCCCTCTGTCTATTAGTGAACCGCATGAAAATCCGTTCAGTAGTTTTTCAGTTTATCGCAAACAGACAGACAGACGCGGCGGGGGACTTTGTTTTATAATATGTAGTGATAGAATATGTATCGTGCCAATAGCTGTATGAGCTTACAAAGAAACAATACAAATTACAAACAGACACTTCAACTTTATTTGTTTGTAATGATGTTGAACACGAGGTCTCCGGAGTTATATATTTGCATGGTAGAAGACAGTTAAAATTTTCTACTTCGCCGAGCGTCATGGCCGATGTTTTCGTGGGTAACTAAGTGTTGATCCTGTCGTACAAGAACCCTAAAAATCGTTACCACAATGAAATATCTATAAATTTTTATCTATTTGGTTTCCAAGTTAAAGACTTAATAAAAGAAAATTGCTCTCAATAACAAGACCGATCTTTCAGAAACGTTTTGAGTAATGCCGCAAACATGAATCAATAGAGACATTCATTAATTAAGATAAACGATACCCTTTTTGAAACTGTTACAATGGATGCTAATTAAAAGACCGAGTAGAATTCACTTTGCAAACGAACTTCCAAGAATTGCGTCCGCGCTAATCATTGTTTGAGAACTGTACTAGTTACGAACAGTTGAAGGAGCAATGTCGGATGGCATTTACCGTAAAATAATTAACGACGCTCTTTATCAACGTTTCAAACAAAGAAATTTGTTTATTTGGGACCCAAAAGAAAGGGACAGGGCTGGACTGAATTCTCTGAATGGAATATTGAGCTGACAAAACCTTTAACTTGCGAAAGATCATTGTTAGATAACGCTACCAATTCAAGGACTTATTTTCTCTTCTTTAAAATTTACGTAAGAGAAACGAGTATCTATACTGTAATAATTAAAAAATATATATATATATATATCACTCAAAATAATTGAGATGGCTTTTGTCGCTACAAAGACATGTAGAAAACGTATGTGTTATTTGGCCTCTTAAAACATATTGGAATTTCGTGCGATTTAAAGTTGCAAATAACCAGATAGCCTTACCCGATTACAAGTAACTACGAATTCCCGATTTTCATGACAAGGTAAAGCTCCGAGAGCAGAGATTTTTATCTTCCTGGGGTAAAGACTTATAAAAAAAATTAAGAACTTTGGGTGGCTTTGGGTACATTGCACCAGGTAACGCTGACTGTAGTTACTGTCTAGTGGTAGTGATGGCTGTTTTATACAGCGATACTCGCCCTCTGTCTTCCAGTATGAATGAAGAAACTTAAGCTACATCAGCCCCTGAAAGTCAACCTGTGACCAGCAGACAGTTCAAAGGTATGTACATACACAAACCGTCGCATTAGTTCAATAATGGAGCGGGCAAATTCAAAAATTATTTCTCCCTACCTGTTAACAAGAATATTATATTATATCGACTTTCTTCTTTAAGTTAACACTGATATTTCAGTTGTAAAATCCCTTATATTGGTGTAACAGTCATCAGTATTTTAGCACGTATTTCCTCACATGCCCACAGTTGTGCTCCACCCAGGCATTTTGGTCTCTTAATGACGCTTATTTCTAGGCAGTTAGGATTCGTTTCTGCGTAGCGGCAGTTGAACTAACGTTGGATTTTCTTGCCAAAGGAATGCAAGCCTCATTTAAAATTCAATTGTATGGCGTTGTACACAAACAGGGCTATTTCCGGAACTTATATTGGATACTACCTACTAAGAAGAAGCGTTGAAGTGTGCAACAAACATAGAAGAATCTTGTTAGTGTAAAAAAAAAAAAGATCGGTACTGCATTATTATTGTGTGTATTAAATAAGAGGTTTTGATAAAGATATGTGCAGCTTTTATGGGTATGATTGAATTAAATATTCACATAAAAGTGTACATTCGGACTATCTCGTTTATCGCGTGGCATGAATTTCGTGCCATCGTGAATTTGTAGGTTCGATTTTAGGGGATCGGGAAAATTTTATTGGATTCTTTCCGCTAAGAAATTCTCAATAGCTTAGCTAGCAAGACGTCCCGAAACGTGCCCATCATGGGGCAAAAAATATATCTAGCAAAGTGTTGATGTAATATACCTTTTACTCTTACCTCTACGGGATATACAAGTGTAAATACATATATAATAACAAAAGGACATAGGGTACCATCATAATTCAGGAAAAATACTATTCCCTGAATTGGTTGACAATTTTTTGTTTGTTATCCACTCCAGCTAAGCTAAATGCTTGTGTTAGGAGTGGGTTCACGTCTGTAGTTCACTGGGTGCGGTCCGGGGTTCGAACACGCAACTACTATCGCTAGTTTGACGCCACAGCCATACGCTACAGCCGCTTAACTCTAGCGTAGCAGCAGACATATGTCAGTACCCACCCAGTACATAATTTTATGCTTGATAGTTTATAGTGAGCTGTAATAAAAGCATATATATACTCACACCTCCCGTAAGGGGTAGGCAGAGGCGTATTAAACCCATGTTTTACTTACTATAATTTGGTGCCACTAGGGGATAGGAGACAGCCCTATTGCAGTCAACCGGGCAATTAAAGATGGGAAAATTGGTAGTATATTAGAAGGGTAGCTAGATAACGGTAAGTAGAAGGCAATGGAAGTAAAGGGATATTTCGGATGTGTAGGGCGTGCAAGGCAATTGTCGCCCTATTTTGCTTTTTTATTTGTATTTCTTTTATTCTATTACTTCAAATATTAGAATAAATAAAGATATAATGTAATACTGGAAAATTAAGCACTCAGAAATCGTTGCAACGGCGAGTCGCGGTCACGCACCGCTTTTCGGTTTAGAAATCGCGCGTTCAACATAGAAATAAATACACGTGATATCTTACTAACCCCCCCTTGTGATATTTCGTTATTTGATTTATTTAGAAATAAATACTTTTTCTTTCTTCTTTCTGGTGTTGCTTATACGGATGGATTGGAGAGTGTCAGCAATTTCTTGAGCAGAGAGAGAGAGTTACAGAAATTCAACCCAGTCAGGGGTCTATCTGGCTATGGAGGGGTATAAGGAATGTCCGAGCCATCTTAGCCTCTAAAAATAAATCTTCTAACAATATTGTTGTTCAGTGAAATATTAAATTAACATTCCGTACACATCACCAAACTATTTCAGTCTTCAGAGGAGAATTGGTAAATTATTTACAAGAACATTTCGAAAATACTTGTAACAACTTCGTTAGTTACAATAATTTGATTTCCGCTAATAGGAATCTATTTATTAATAATAATCATATTATTCTGTAGTTGTTAACTTTGTTATTTAGGCTCGGAAAGTTGTAAGTGTCTGTATCAAGATGTTTACTTGTGTCGGCTAATTGAGAAGTGGTTTAAATCTTCCATTTTCTTATCTTCTAGTTAAGCAGTCTGGGTTATTCAACTTCAGCAACAAGGTTTATTATATTGTCCTCGATTGTGAACAATATTATTGATTACTTTTATAATAGATGGGTGCTCTTTAAGGTGCTTTGGATAGACGTTACCCGGTTTAGATTTAAAGACTTATTTATTAGTATGTATTAGTTTTAACTATTAAACAGGATATTTAGATATAAAAGGTAAACGGACCTCAATGCTTCTAAAAAATGTCATTACAAACTTGCATTTGTTTATTCTCTTAAAGAAGAATTCTCCTCCCACCTTCACTATTTAAAATCCGTACCGTGTGCTTGTTTGCTCAATTTTTTTGCAAAATAATTTGACAAGAAAGCATATTTTGTTGTTTTGCAAAGCCTTCTTACACAAGCAACAACCACTTGTAAAATATCTCATTCTACAGGTTTGTCAGTTTTTTTAGTAGTATAGATAGAATTTAAATAAGGAGGTTAAATAGCTGGATCCCTATTAGGTATTACATTTGATTTCTTTATCATACTTGCATATGTTGCAATAGTATTTGTTCATACTTGCGGAAGAATGCATTAGCGATTCTCGCTCTCTCGATCATAGGCAAGTAGCGGAACACCGAGGTGGTTTTTAATCGGGAAGAGTCCGACAGACCCCTTCGCCTCCCCAAGGGCGGAGGACATCCATGTAGGACTTCCACCATGTCAACAAAAAACAAAAAGTGTAAGTAGTAAGTTTTTAATACACTTCCAAGTAAAAATGACATAACACAAATATTTAAGATGTTCAAATTCATAAAAGACAACATTATTATTTTGTGTTTTGTGCATACGCTGTGTGCTTACGCTTAAACGTAAGCGAAAGTTAAAAGGGTGTAATACCCTATTACTCAAGGACGTTGATGTAGTAAACCGTGGTTCCATTCCATATCCAAAGAACTTCTTTTCTGTTCGAAGTACAATCGTCTCTGAAACGAACTTCTGAAAGTTGAGTTACGTTGGACAAAGGCGGATAGTTTTGCATGCAGAAACTGGGCAGAAATCAATCGTCAATACAATGCTCCATGCCCGCTGCGAAGCAATTGTGTGTAGAAACTCCAGACGAACATTGTTGTAAAAGCAAAATAATAGTTAACCAGCTTTATTGAAAGCTTCTGCTAAATAAGTCTCTATCAAGTTATTATTACAGAAAAAAATAGCTACTTTGGAATAAGAACTTTATTAGTGGAATTCATAATTATAAAAGTGTAGCTGTTGCCCGAGACTTAGTCATAATATAAAAAAAATACGCTTTATATTATGACGAAATTATGTCTCAATTTTTTGCACCTTTGGTGCCTCAAAGTCGTCAAAGCCAACATGATCCAAACTTCATACTCGGCGACCGTTCCTACTTCGGTTGAGCACATAAACAAAAAAACTTTCAGCTGTTATAAAATGACGAAGGTCTGGCTATCGCAAGCTCTAGGACGTATAAGCTAAACAATTAATATAATTGATCGTAAGTTTTTAAACAGCGTTGGCCCATCTATTCGGAGTTGAGCGAGTATAAACGAGAAGTCTGATCTCAAAAACTTCAATGATACCGTTTCATAAAAAACTAATGAAAACTTTTAATAGGGCTAAAATTACGGTAAAATTGATTATTCATATTCAGTGGCAGACGGAATATTTTCATTCTCGTAGAGGGCATAACAAGGTTTGCTATGTAAAAATTAGTCTGACACTGAATATGAATAATCAATTTTTTACGCCCCAAACTAAGCGCTTCATGAACGACGGATAAACCTATTTAAATTGGTTTTTTTTTTGTAACAACTTCCATATTATACAAAGAAACATCCAAACTTCGTTGTATCTTTTCCACCCAACTTTCGTCGTCCTTTATCAACCAAAAACTTCCCCATGCAAATTTTGACATGCTTATGATACCTCCCATCCCTTGTTCTACAATTTAACACTTCACTGACTCCCTGATCCCGTTAACTGCACTGAACTCAGATATTTGCACAAACCATTACGTCAGGAATATAGCAGGAACACTACCATTCATTTCCACTGTTCCACCGTCACGTAATAACACAATTAGGTAAAAAGGAGGCAAATATTATCTAATTAGCGAACATCCTTTTAAATGGATCGCAAATAAGGTAATTTCAAAAGGCATTTTCCTTATTTGCTATCGAAAAATGTTTGACAGGCAAATTATTGTAGCTACTTTTTGTTTATTAGTTTAAATAAAGACATATTTTTTTCTCGCACTCAAAAAAGAAAATTTGGTCTAGACATTGCAGTGTTATATTATAAGACGTAAAACATATTCGGAAATTGAAGCGATAAACCAAACGTATACAACCGGCTTTAATCTTTAAGACGATTTCCTTATTCTATTTGTAAAGAGAGGGATCTTGCATTTACACAATTGTATTTAATACCCTGCGGGGGGTATTATATTACTCGATACAATGGCAACATTAAGGGTCTTGCGCACAAGGGTATTACTAATAAACTGGGCAATTTTAACAATGGGTTTTTATTTTTCATCTTCTCGAAATAGTTTTAACACTTGTTTCATGTTTCGGTAGGCAATAAATTACAGGTAAGGTTGAAAGAATCATGGCGAAACTTTACCGTGTGATGCCCTGCTTTTCTTTATTTTTTAATATCATTATTTATTTTAAATTTTCATGAATTTAACATTAAAAGTAATTAGTTTGACAACAGTTAGATGTGACGTCATGCTTTGTTTTTTCTTACAAATCAGTATCAACCTACTTTTAATATACTCTTCGTAAGCCATCTTTATAACTTGACAGATATTGCTTCTTCATAGTGACCCATTATATTATTCTCCTAGTGTATTTGATCACATAACAATAACTGAATTACCAGTAGCGAAAAATACTTCTTTCTAGCTAGCAGAAATCCTTTACAAACTTCAAAATACCTTTAAACTCTTATTTTATCTCCCTCTTCTTCCGGCCTTTTACCTTTTTAATTAAGGTCGGCTCGCCTTGGACCTCTTCTCTGATTCGACATTGGGTCCAAGTTCTTTTTAGCTAGGTCTTTCTTGATAACTGCCATCCATGTCAGTTAGAATCTCTCAAGGCTGTTTGGTCCCGAATTGCAGCACTTTTTTTATCACGTGGTCCTCTAGTCTCGGCATGACCACACTAAAGCAAGCGCATCTCGGTGAGTTTCTCCGGTATAATCCTTACTCTCAAGCTGTCGCATTGTGACAATGCATTTTGTCTGCCTACAGTTTCTTTAGCAGCCAAGTTTTAAGTTTTAAATCCCATCCTTTGATTGGAATTGGCCCCTGTGGGTCACAAAGTACGCCCTTTGGTTTTTTTCACTACTGCCATCCTTGATATTAAACTGCCAATATATTTGAACTGGTCAGTGGTCTTTAGTTAGGTGTGTGGTACTGAGCTTAAGGTCAGCTGTTTCTCAGGTTTCTCTCCATTTTTTCAGACCGTTTGCAGGACCAGTGAGTCTTCGTTGAGGACGGTGTCGACCGCGTACAAGAGATGCCAAGACGTATTGCCTAATCCAGCATAAGCTTTCTCCAGGTCTATGAACGCGCTAGTTCCAGCATTGTAGGATGTCGCCTTTATGATGACTTTTATTTTTTATAAATATTTATCTGAATAGCTACTCAACCTTGACGACAAAGCATTCCCTTCTTTCAAAACCATCAAACCGTTGCCAAGGGTCATTTAATTTCCATCAAATATGATTTAACAGCCCCGCATCGTAGGTTAACTGCTAATAGGGTCTGAACGTTATGGTAACATCTATCGTTCTTCAATAGATATTTTTATTCGCATATAAAAATACTTGAGCCACCATTGGTCTGTACAATTTTTAGACTACTTTGAGGTGTTTTTATGACACAGTATTAATCAACACCAATATAAGCTTTAAACTCGCTGTCATCCATACATACATAAATAGACAAAGGAAAACAGTTCAGTGTCATATCCTTCTTTATTGGTCAACCGATTTTAATTTTGTCTATCACTACATATTATAAAACAAAGTCCCCCTCCGCGTTTGTCTGTCTGTTCGCGATACATTGAAAAACTACTGAACGGATTTTCATGCGGTTTACACTAATAGACAGAGTGATTCATGAGGAAGGTTTAGGTGTATAATTTGTTAAGATTTTGTTTGAATTGATTGAAATATGACGATGATTGTTGAAGATGTCTCTGCTACCAGTGCGAAGCCGGGGCGGGTTGCTAGTAGTTTAATAAATTACGGTTGAACTTCGACCTCTGGGCACCATCAGTTAACTTATATTAAATAACTGTTTAGACAGAAAACTTGTTCTACATGGGTTAATTTGTTATACATATATTGATATATAACAAGCTAGCAAACGCACCCTGACCTTGGAGTCAGAACAGATAAGATTAAATACACACCAAAAAATAAAAAAAAATGGATACCCATACAAAAATACTGACAAAGCAACTATTAAGAAGAGATTTGAAATGTGTAAGATTCAAAAGGAAGTATCTTAAAGACATATAGAAAAGAAAAATAAGATTAGGCTATGTATTATTGAACTTCCTGTCCTCCTAGATAAAAGGCATCCTTAAGCGTTTGCTGAACAACTAAATACAGCTTGCATAACCTGTGAACTTCCTAAAAAGTTGGGATATCAAAGAATTGTTCAAATAGCATAGATTTATATCAGCACACACACAGCACAAACACAATCTCAGTTTTCGAATAAACATACACCTATTCTGCTTACATATGAACCAAGTAAAAAAGTTAGTAATAGACATCAAACCGCCATTTATTATTCAGTGCAAAAACCTTTTTTTGAGACCTTTAGTCCATTTATCGTTGCTACATGATCAACCATAGGGTCTTGTCATGACACCTTCCAAAGAACCATTTGTTTTACTAAGTCATACAATTTACAATGTTGTACTTACAGCTTATCTCTTTTTTATTTTTTTATTTATTAAGGTGTCATCGACTCTAAACTTGGTTTTTTTTTTTTTTTGACAGTCTTCATCCGTTCTACACATTTTAACCTTCGTACAAAACTACAGGAAGGCAAACCCGTAACATCGTATTATTTATAAAAACAGTGGGAGTGCCATGCTTCGGCACGTTTGGGCCGGCTCGACCGGAATGATACCACGGCCTCACAGAAAACCGGCAGTGAAGCAATGTTTGTATTGCTTTTCGCCGAGTGAGAGTGAGTAAGGTAACTGGAGGCTCTAACCCTTCCCCCTTCCTCTCTATCTCCCTCGTCCCTTATTCCCCCTTCCCCTACTGCCACCTTAAAGGCCAGCGACGCACTTGTGACTTTTGAGTTACAAGTACTCATGGGCGCCGCTCATTTAACATCAGGTGACCCGTCTGCTCGTTTGCCCCATATACCCAAAAAAAGAAAACTTACACCTAATTTGTACAAAGTCCTATTTAAAATGTTGTAATCCCTGTTTAAATCATACGTTTATTACTAGAGATCGCCGGGTGGTCGAATATCGACCATAGAAATGTATTTAGTTTTGTTTATGGTTCGTCATGCTCACTAAAATGTCATTGCTTGCGGCGTCGTCATGGGGCGGGTCATTTCTTTCCCTCTGATATGGCGAAGGAGATGATGGCTGGTTCATGCGTCATACTCGTGAACGGGTGCTGCTTAGTCAGCTGGTCGGCCTAGTCAGCGATGCTTTAGCCTATACTATTATTTTGGTTCAACTGCAACTCTAGCCCCTTAATCCAGTCACGAATTATTTTTAACAGTAGATTTTGCAACTGAATGAAGGTAGATGTGCACCTTGAATGATTTCTATGTTTAATAGGTTCAAACCTTCAACGGTATCACTGAGTGATTTTTATTTTTTAGTACGTTAGCTTTTGGAGCATTTTAATAAAATGAAATTCAGGTGGCATCAGCTTGCATCCTGTTTACCTCTCGTGTAACACTAACACTATTGTACCTGAAGATCTGACTTTTAAAAAGAGTGGCCATGAGTTTCTTTGCTTGTATTCTTCTCATAAGGCCCTACGCATTTTGGAAACTGGAAGTTATAGATCGACACAAACGGGCAGTAGATTTTGGTGTTTTTCACCTAATTTACCTTGACAATCCAGTATATGCTGTGGCGTCTATTTGTGCCGATCTATGATTTTAACTCTAGCTTCAATTTAACGTTCATAAATGTCACTTAGTGTCTTAATTGAATAAATGATTTTGAATTTGAATTTGAATTTGAACGGTTTCAATTGTATAGCTTTCCGTACCATAACATTTTAAGCGTTATGTGTGGACCACAAATAGTTTATTTAGCTTGGAAAAAAAGAGACTTTTAAAAACATATTTTCTTATGAAATGTTTTTCTTAGTGTAGACGCACATTTCTAAACAAAAAATATGAATTTTCACATCAACTTCAATTTAGTTTTTTTATTTTTTTAGGTCGATATTTTCAGAAAAATCTGGACTCTCCATCGACATACTTGGTATTAAAAACCTATAGTTTCATTCATGTCAGCCCTCTCTCATACTAAATGTTAGGTTTATCGATCAATTTTTAAGTTTCAAAATAAGATTTTCGTAATTGTCATAGAATTGTTAGATATTTACGTTATTCACAGGGTCTACTATAATTTGTCTACACCTTTCTGTAACAGCCTGTATACTGGACGCGTGTATCTTAGTAAAGCCGTTTTCACGTAATTTTTAAATTTGTAACACATATTGTTTAAAAAAAATACTTTATATGGATTATTATTAAATAATTCTTGTTAATAGATTATTATTTCAATACAGCTTTTAGTTCAATACTAGTGGCCTCCGTCGAGGAATATTACTCCTTTCCCCTTTCCCTTTCGAATCGAATCCACGACCTATGGCATAGCAGTTGGGGTTACTAACCACTAGGCCAACAGGCCAGTCAAACATCTAAATTCTAACATCATCAGTATACACCTACACTATGCTAATGGGGGATCCATTAGCATAGTGTAGGTGTATACTTGTCGTACCACCTCTTCAGTGTCACCAGCCCTTACCTTACAATAAACTAAAAGGATACTATAACTAGAAACATAAACTAAGCTTAAAATCACTTTGTAGAAACAATTCAGAGTAAACTTCGGTTTCCTTTTGAAGACTGGCAAACTCGAGACTAATTTTCGTCCGTCCCCCAATGGTGATCACGACATAAAAAATTTTAACACAATTTTTACCTATGCTAACGAAACCATCAGTATTTGCTCTCTAAATATTTGACTTTTATTTTAAGTACCTAAAATGGACGAAAGTGAATTGTACTCAGAATAGGCATAAAACATATATATTCAATGTTAAAGTACTTTGCTTAAAATAGCCCAAATTTGTACTAGCAGTGAATTTAAATTCAGGATACCTAGAGCTAGATGAAGAATGAATATGATATGTTAAACAAATTTTGTAATAAGAAGACCTTTGTAAAGGACCTAAAAAAAAACACGGTATTCCACTCTAATCCCCCGAGAAAATTCAATTGGGGAATCTTTTTCACAAATTATGCCACTCTAATCCACTGGTGAATTTGTTTTTACTCACTATGCCACCATATACCACTGCGTTAATTGGTGGATTTATTTGCTCTACTAGCTATTCCAGCATATACTACTTAATTCATTTGTTAAAAAATCTAAAATGTGCAAATAACGACAGCGACGAAAATTGTTTTAGATAAAAGGCCATTTGAAATACCGAACTTTAATATCACATGAGCTAATATGTTTTTTAGGTCTGCCTTTACATCAATTCATTGGAAAACTAGCAGCGCCCCGCGGTTTCACCCGCGTAAGTCCCGATCCCGTGGGAATATCGAGATAAAAAGTAGCCTATATGTTAATCCAGGTCTCCAGCTATCTACATAGCAACTTTCATCGCAATCGGTTCAGTAGTTTTGGCGTGAAAGAGTAACAACATCCATACATCCATACTCACAAACTTTCACGTTTATAATATTAGTAGGATGTACTCGCGACTCTGTTGGATTTCTGAAATCATAAAAATTACCTATGTCGTTCTATAGAAAGCCTTCGCAATTCTTCTAATAGCATAAAATGTCGCAACTTTTTACAACTACGCACCAACTATTTACATAATATATGTAAACAAAATGCTGCACTGTCCTTGTTCGCAGTAAGGATGGTGACCACCACTCTTGGATTCTGCTTGTGCTTTCCATCAGGCGGGGCAAAGTCATTTTGGCAGCTCAAATATATATAAAAAAAAAACTCGGAAGTTAATATTAACCTGCTTCTAATATCGTATCGAAATAAAACTTTGTATGTACATGTAGTTCGGATGATAATGCAATAATTTGGCATCTTGCAGCTTACCTGACGATGGAGCCAGGAGGTAGACAGTGGAGGTCTTTTCTACATGTTAATTGCATTGCTATTAAAGCGTGTTTTTAAGTTTTTCTAAACTATGGTTTATTAGCAATGACATCTTCAACAATCATCAACATATTTCAATCAATTTACACAAAATCTTAACAAATTATACACCTAAACCTTCCTCATGAAACACTCTGTTTATTAGTGCAAACCGCATGAAAATCCGTTTAGTAGTTTTTCAGTTTATCACGAACAGATAGACAGACAGACGCGGCGGGGGACTTTGTTTTATAATATGTAGTGATTATTTGTATTTTTACTTTCGTGACTTGTACTTGAAAACTTACAAAGTAAATGTGTAAATCAGGACTTAATTGCGGTAATTATTGAAAAGTACGATACCTTTTTTGATTACCCCACGTATAAATTAAATTATAATGGATCAGGTTGATATGATCGAAGAGTACATGGTTTACGGTTAGGTTAGGAAGATCTGTACTAGGCTATGTTTAGCGCCCTAAAAATTCAGAGAAGGCAAACCCGACCGCTCTCTCGCCCGTTTTATTTGCCGCTTCCTCTACGGAACAGACTGACATTTCCGCCTGGTTGAATTTTAACCAAAAGCTACAAGATAGGAGACGTTGTTGCTTTAAGGAAGGGAGTGTTGCTGCCGCGTTGACAAGGCTACACAGTAAACGGCTTTCCTAGAAAGCACCTACAAGATTTGAATATTGATGTTTGAAATGAATTTTAATGTCATTTGAAATACAAATTAAAAGATAAAATTAGCAAATAAAGAAATTGGATTTTAAATAATACTAGCCGTTAGTCTACTACGTCTAAATAAAACAATTTTTTAAAAGAAAATACCTAACAAACATAAACTTAGTATACCAGCGTACCTATAAATTTATGCTAAGTTTATGCTAACAAATATGTTACACACAAGCAAACTTTTAATTAAATTGTCAATCGCATGCTGCAGAACTAACAAAAATTACCTTTTTGTGACACGTAGCTTCAAGTTTATAATAAGTTAAATCCACAATTTTGTAGTATCGCGGGAATCTGCTCCGTGCATGCTCTATCTGCGATCTTTGCTTGTCGAGACCAGGTGAAAGTCGTGCTTCTGCGAAATATACTTATTGAAATGTTTATGAGGGTGTTTAAAAAAGATTACTGAATATAACCTTCTACAGATATCGATATAAATTTATCTGAGACAGAGAGATCTCCATCATTCGTTTGTATGTTTGTTTGCTTTTGGTGTTTTATTTATTTACCTTGTTTACAGTCCGACGTATATTATGACAGAATGATTTCCTCCATTTCTACACACACAGTGGTTTATTTCACAAAGGCCTAGACTGGTTGTACGAAGTCACGTAACGGATGTCGCCACAAAACACGAGCCTTTTAGTGTTTTTATACTATTTGGGGTATTTAGTCTTATCTGAGAGGCTCGTAGCTAAGTGGTAACCGAGTAGGTTAGCACATTAAAAGTTAAATTATACTCGCCAGGTCAGTCTAGGATGGGTAACCTATCTAACTACAGAACTTCGATATCGCCTAGTACTTGGGTTGTGGAGGTCGGATGTAATCCTGACTGCTGAGCCAGAGGTCGTTCGATTCCCACCCAGACAAAGAATTGTGTGATGAGCATGATCATTTGCTCTGTGTCTGGATGTAATTTATCTATGTATTTAGTGTATGTTAATCAGCAGTCTGGTTAGCATAGTACAGGCTCTGCCTAGTTTGTGATCAGACCGTGTATTAGGTGTTTCAAGTTCTTATTATGATTATTTTGGAATAGTCTGACTAAATAGCAGGGCTAAAAGCCATTTAAACATAGGGATTATTGCAAGTCTAGATTAGATCGCCGATAAACATAGTTCACAAAACAGCACAGTTATAATTCACAACAAATTATCTGAAATTAATAAAAGAAGCTCTGCATGGTTTTGCGCCTATTTTGTACTTCATTAAAACAATTTGTGATTGTAATGTATGTTTTTATCGGTTGTTTACTTGTCAGCAAAAACATAGATAAATATTTCCATAGATACACCCTCATTACACAGCCTGTGTTCCTGTCCTAGTAGCCTCCTCGATCACAATAAATACAGGACATTCGGGTACGCGACCCCGGCCTCTGCGAGCTACTGCAATCTCAGACCCGTTCTCCATCCGAGACTTGCCTTATCCTAGGTTCCTATCCCAACCCATTTTTTCTTATACACATATATCTTATTTCTTATGTCCCGTTTAAAACGACTACATTCGTAATAAAAGAAACCAACTAAAACCTTATAATAAAGAAAATATTAAAATATATACCTATCGCCAGTACGCGAAGAACCACTAAACGCGAGAGAATCTTTAAACTTTTAGACTTTCAAGAATGGCTATAAAAACGTATAAATGCTTGTATATATAATACTATCTACGTATTAACGGGAATTAACAGAATAGGGACACTGTTAGTATAGTATGTGACGGTACATGGCGAAACGAAAATATCAAAAAAGTGGAGGTGGATGAAGAACCTTCTACCTCACGATGTCGACGACGGAGGGCGTGCACCGCTGAGCCAGTCAGCCTGTGACCACGGCCAGTGCAACCTGGTCGAAACGTCAGGCAATTCAGAGGTATGTAATACCTTTTCGTGATCGCGTTAATTCCCGTAAATGCTTGTGTTAATAAGATGAATAAAATAAACATTTCGTTTAAGTCTCATTAATATTCTTTTGTAATGTGCTCATAAAGTCGTGAAGTAATAAGATTACTTCCTAGTGCTGGAGTTACCTTTTTAATATGAAAAATGAAACTTCTTACTGAAATGGTTTTCTTTGCTTTAATTTAACGATTAGTGATGATAGCAAAAAGTACTAACATGATAATCTTCTTAATGTAAAATATTCTTAATGTCAAGAGAGTGTACAGAATTGAACTAAATGATATGTAGTAATACAGGTCCTTAATAATAATCTTCTGGGAACGTATTATGAAGAAGTTTGGAACACTAAAAATTGTATCCATAATGGAAATAAATTAAGTGATGGGCAAGTCACACATTACTAGTATTGGCAAGGTTTGCATGGAGTGGGTTCACGTGGGTAGTGGGAGGGGTTCGAACCCGCAACCACTAGATCGCAAGTCCGACACCTTAGCCATTACGCTATCGCCGTTAAATATGAAGAAATTATTTATTCGCAGGAAATTGTTAAATGAAATACTGCACAAGCAAACAAAATAATATGCACACTCAGGCAGAATTCTACCATGCCGAAGTAATAATACAATTATGTCATACTCATGACCAATATAATCATGTCTAACAAACAAAAAACTGATCGAATCAAATCAAATCGTTTATTTGTAATACATGGGTTACATATCGTATCGTATGATATGTAACCCATGTATTACAAATAAACAAATCAAGTATACAAATCAAGTAAATCATACAGATGTTCATTACATAATTGTGTACTTAATAATGTTCATTCCATGATCAGCCACTTCGGCATACTAATTAATAAATAATATAATGAAAATAAGATTTTAGAATTATAATGATTAGATATAAATTCCATTGAAAATTATATATATATTATATTTTCACTATCAGTTATGACTATGACAGACACAAGACAATCAACAACAATCAATAAAATTATCGTCAAGAGGACATGAAACATTTAAAAAAAAATTGTAGATAAAAATTCAGCAACAGAGTAATTTAATAACAATTTTCTATAAGAAATAGGAACAATTTTTTTTTTAAAGACATGAATATTGTCACATTCTTTTATGTCATTAAGAAGGTTATTGTAGATCTTTGTGGCCATAACAAACACACTTTTCCCAAAGAGGGTGGTTCTATACTGACACGTAAGGTTATTATACAAGTGACTTCTATTTCTCGATTTAAGCTCCAATGTAAATTGATGGATGATATCTAACTATTTTTAATTTTTTAAAGTATTACTTGCAACTGTCAGTTGTTTTGAGACCACACATAGCCCGCACGCACCTTTTTTGGCATTTGAAAACTTTTTCCCAGTTGGTAGTATTTCCCCATTTCACCAGAATATAATAGCATATCTGAGTCTAGAAGCAACATTACTATGGTAAGCTACGAGTAATGTGTTAAGATTGACCTTTTTCGCTAGCATGTGTAAACTATAAGATGACTGTGACACTTCTTTGGAAACAAATTCTATTTGACTTTGCCATTTCAAATTGTCATCTATGTGTACGCCGAGAAATTTAGTTCTAGTCGTCGATTCAACTTTTTCACCGTTAATGTGATATTAATAGTTATACGCCATATTAAATGAGAAAAATATTAATGCCATCGTTCAACGCTACAAAATCTTCATCCCCATCACTTGGATAATTGGCAATCCACCACAGTGCGGTTCTCTAGAAACTTTTTGCCTCCCACAACCAATCTGTCGAACAAATTCCTGACCGATACTAGCTTCAAGTCTTCAAAAAAAATCAAGTGACCCGTCTTCTCGTTTGCGCGCTATACCATAAAAAACCGGGCCCGCAGCAGGCCAGCAGAGGTAGATTTCGTGTTTTTTTAATTTTTTTTTAAATCTGCCCCCCCCCCCCCTTCCTCCCTTTGGGGGAATATCCCCCATTCACGAGCTTAACCTTTATTTTTGCCCTGTTGATTTGTCGTCGAAGTTTTAAAGCAATCGGTGCATAATTGCGACTTCTATCGTGCCGGTAAAATTGAGGTACATACATATAACTTTTTAACTGGCGGTTGTTTTGGGGTCTATGGATCATACCTAGACCTCTTGTGAAGAATTATTTCGAAAACTCGACAACTGGTACAAAACTAATAGGTAGACTTTTCTTCGAAAATCTACCTAAAAATCAAAAATGCAAAATGCTTTCTGAGGTAGTCATATTTTAATTCGGCAAAAATTATGGAAAGGTTAAAATATAAGATGGAACTTTTGTCAGTCTAGTTTATTAAAAACGCTCTTTTGTTTAACATAATTAACTTTTTTTAAGTGCCAGTACATTTAATTAGCTATCTTAATGTTTTCATCAGCCATTTTTGTTTAATAAGGTTTTACTTTACACGGGAATACTCCGACGGCGTCCTTTAGCTCGATGTACAAAACAATACTAATGAAGCAATTACGAACTAGTGGTAGAATAGTCAACTGCTGGACATAGGTCTCTCCCCGCCTGCCGCATCCACTCCATCCCTGCTACCTTCTTCATCCTACCTTCCGTTTAACGATTCGCGGTGTACGATAGGTTGATTGGTTAATTGATAGACTAGTAGTGCCAGACTAAAATACGCGTAGATGTATATTTCCAGAGGACAAAATGTCATTTGACAGATACAGACCAAAATCTATCCAACGATAACCATACATCTTTCTGGGATAATATTATATTACTATATTCTATTCCAGAGTATAATATATCTCTGTACCAAATTTCATCCAAGTCCGTTCAGCCGTTTTTGCGTGAAAGAGTTACAAACATCCATCCATCTCTCCAGCCTCCCAAACTTTCGCCTTTACAATATTAGTAAGACACTGCCGATCTAGATCTGGAGTCTGGGGCCTACCACCCGAACCGACTCGTCCTAATAGAAGATGTATTAAAGTTGGCCTTAATCGCGGTAATAGTTTCTTTCTCTGGAACCCTAACCACCGGTAGCTTGGTCCCTGTGCCCGATACCGGTGAGACACTTTTTTATATTTTTAAATTTATTTTTATATACCTACAAATGTATTTAAAATTGTCTTTTAATTATGTGCATAAAGAGAATAATAATAACTTGAGACACCTCATACACGGCCGTCTGATCCCATCCCATGTACTACGGTGACCAGACTGCTGATAAACATACTTATATATTACTAAATACAAACATATTATAGATAAATTACACCTAGCCACAGAACAAATTTTAATGATCGTGCTCATCACACAATTATTTGTCCTGGACGGGCATCGAACCCACGACCTCTGGCTCAGCAGTCAGGATCACTAACCACTAGACCAAAAGGCCCGTCGAAAGGACAGGACTAACGTACCAATAAATAAATAATTATATAGAACTATTTCTCTTAATATTAAAAAATAATTAACTTTCTCCCCACTAGATGTTTAACGAAAAGCAGACTCAGTCCAACACGAAAGTAATTACACACGTGTTCTATCTCGCTCGGGCCGGACGGAGATCTAGCCATGTTTGGAAAGCAAAATGAAAGATCTAATTCCTGTGTAGAAAGTTTATTTTCATTACTCCACCCTATTAAGATGTTATTGGTATCAAGTCGCATACAGCACAATGGTCAACCTGCATTAATATAATTTTTTTAAGTGTTTGGTTATTAAAGAAAACATTTCTATTAGTATTTACCTCAGAGCAGGGATCACCAATTAGTTGCATTTAAGGTCCGTTTTAAATAAAATTTATGACCGTCGCGGTCCGTTTAAATTTCTTTTTACAGATGACTTCTAAAACACTCCCTTCCCAGCCTTTAAGTCGGCACATGTATTTATTTTGTTAAAATTGAAATAATACACTTCTTAAATTATAGTATGTTATAAATATCGATAAAGAAATCAAGCAAAGAAAAGCCAGAATTGATTTTTTATTCAATAATAAACAAACGTAATTAAATAAACAAAAGTACCAAGGCTTATTGAAAAATTACATTTCTTGCCTTGACCTCTCTGAAGTGGAGTATAGTCGATGCACACAGTTGTACCACATACAAATTTTATCCAAAGCTCATGACAAGTAACTTCCGTACTTTTGTGTTTACGTACTTAAGTAATACAAGTTAATTTGTAATAGAAACTTAATCTAAGAAGATTAAGTTTCTGTTATATATTGTATTTACCTAAGGTCCGAATAAAATAGGTCGGCGGTCCGGATGCGGACCGCGGCCCGCCATTTGATGACCCCTGCCTTAGATAGGTGTACCTTAACAAAGTCTTCACAGAAAAAAATATACTATGGACATTAATATGTCTATGAAGATCATACTAGGTATATTATTTAGCAGCTGAGGCCCGCGTGTGCGTGTGCCATGTTTACCACAATCTGTTTTTTTTTTTATGGAATAGGGGCAAACGAGCAGACGAGTCACCTGATGGTAAATGACTACCGCCGCCCATGGGCACCTGTAACTCAAGAGTCACAAGTGCGTTGCCGTCCTTTAAGGTGGGGGTAGGGGAAGGGTGGAAGAGGGGGAGAGGGGAGGAAGGGAAGGGTTAGGGCCTCCGGTAACCTCACTCACTCGGCGAAAAGCAAATTGCTTCACTGTCGGTTTTCTGTGAGGCCATGGTATCACACGAGCCAGTCGAGCCGACCGTTTTGCCGTTTTTTGCGTGAAAGAATAACAAACACCTATCCATCCATCCATCCTCACAGACTTTCGCGTTTATAATATTAGTGGGATATTTAAATTATTAAGTTGCAGACTTTTTCAGTATGTTTGAACGGGATAATCTCAGATTCTAGTAGTCCTATTTTCAAAATTCATTTTGCATTAGATAGATAATAATTGAGGAATGTTATAAGCCCGAAACAGGATTTTATTTCACTGTCCTTGAGAACATCTAACAAGTAAACTGATAAAAATATAGTCTACTTTATCAGTTCTATCGACAAAGTTTACTCCGATCTCATGCCTGGATTAATTATAGGAAAATCGCGCCACATAAACATTTTCAACTTCGATTATGATATTGATATCAAACACATATTAGAGGAAACCACACGACTGTTACTGCGTAAATTCCTGATTGAATTAATACAGAGAGAGAGAGAGAGAGAGAGAGAGAGAGAGAGAGAGAGAGAATTCTAATTAACTGGCTTTTGCAAGCGACTTTGCTCGCATTAATTTAGGTTTTGTCAATCAATTGAGATAGATATTTCTCGGTAACCGTACCTACTTTTTTTATTACTGAAAAGTCTATGTCGTTTTTATGTACTCCTGACAACGTGTATGCAAAATATCATGTTGATTGGACTAGTAGTTAAGAAGTGAAAGCGTAACAAACCAACTCATATTCGTTTTAATAACATTAGTCAAAATATTAATTCTAGATAAAGCATTTTTCTAATGGTGAAAGAAATTATAAAACCGGTTCAGTAGTTTCAGCGTTTATGGACTACAAACAAACAAATCATTCCTCTTTATAATATGAGTAAGTACCACAATAAAAAAAAAAGATGAAAGTTCTTCCCTCTACCTAAAATTTATACAATCCGACTAATATTATAAACGTGAAAGTTTGTGAAGATGTATGGATGTTTATTGCTCTTTCACGCAAAAACTACTGAACCGATTGCAATAAAACTTGGTTTGAGATAGTTGGATACATGGATAACCACATAGGATACTTGTTATCTCAATATTTCCAAGGCATCGGGACTTACACGGGTGAAACCGCGGGTCGCAACTAGTATATACATATGAAAAAACCAAGCTACATAATAATAGACATGTAATCAATTTTTACCATCTTTACCCAAACATATTATGGTTATTAATATGGAGATTAGAATGTCCAACAGCAATCAAAGTCTATAGAAAAATCTGCTCACGGACTGAGAATATTAATACGACATTTATAAATAAGTGGTACAGAGGCAGTCCCTCAAAATAGAGTGAAAACTGTGGATGAAAATTAGAACGGGAGACTGAATAATTGAATAATCGCTACATATTATAAAACAAAGTGCCCCGCCGCGCCTTTCTGTCTGTTCGCGGTAAACTGAAAAACTACTGAGCTGATTTTCATGCGGTTTTCACACTTTTCACTAATAGACAGAGTGATTCATGAGGAAGGTTTAGGTTTATAATTTGTACCCGAGCGAAGCCGGGGCGGGTTGCTACTAAATTATAGTTTAGAAATAAAGTAATAGCGAACCAAATTGAAATGTAAAATAGAGTACCACAATCCACCTCCTGGCTCCATTATCAGACCAACGTTACTGTAGAATCATATGAGCCACAACTGGGGAGGTTTACTAGTAGCCACTGAAGAGTTCCACTATCCACCACCTGGCTGTATCGTCAGATGAACTTCAAGATGCCAAATTACTGTATTGTCATCCGAACTGCATATGTATAGAAAGTTTCATTTTGATACTACAAAGAAGTAGGTTAAAATTTCTTCCAAGATTGTTTACATAGTTTTCATAGAAGCTAATAAAATCGTGTTTAAAAGCTGTCTTTTACAATTAAGAAATTCGACCGTGATTGCCATAAATATTGATAATAATTATTATTATAAAGTTCCAACGAAGGCAGAGATAAGAAACTGTTTCCAAAGTTATATTCATAGCACTGAAGCTCGTCAATAGACATAAAACAACAGGAAATAAAATCGGTTTACAAAGAAGAAAAAGGTACTGAAGGTTTTGTTGTTACCTATATATAATACTATATATTAAGAGACACTTACTTGCGTAAACTAGAGATAACTCTAGTGAATATTTTCCTTTGTGTACTGACGCGGTGATCCATTTTTGCGACCATTTACCATTATTTTACGGTCCTGAGTTTGTTTAGGTCTTGATCTTAATAAGAAGGCAAAATAGAATTAAAACTTCCAAGAGTGGTACGCATATTTATTAAAGACATACTGTTGATAATGGCGTCTGACACCGACACAAAAGGACATTTAATGACACTAATTACAATATTGTAATTTGACAATTGAAAAAGAATGACCGTGTGTTTTTATTGGAGTGTTCTTTCCTCGCAAGAACTATTACGTTGTGACATGGCGCTTAATTCTTATTTTCTTACCCTTTTGCCAATTTTCATTAGGGTTGGGGCATTATGTTTTTGCTGGTTCATTAAATAGCTGGCCGCCTGCCTGACGCCAACACTCCTCGGGAATGTAGTTGTATTAAGACGGGAAGGAAGAGGACCTAGAGTAAGGGATACCGCAAATCTCTAATGGGGAACGGGACTGAGACTGCAGTAACTCGCATAGACCAGGGTCGCGACCCCGTATGTCCCGTTTTTCCTGACAGGAACACCACCAGCAATACCAATTTATAACATTTATCATTAGTTGATTTTAATTTTATTTTAACAGTACTATTTAATATGAAAGTCAAAACAATTCGGCTTCTGATTAAAGTAGAACCGCAGAAAGTATTTAAGACATTGTTTAACAGATATATTTTATGTATGCTCGTACAAGAAACACGAAGTTAGAATATACTACAAGGGTTAAGGGATAAAACTTCTAAAATGTCTCTAACTCTGATTTCCCAAGGGCATTGCATGTTTAAAAATAAACGAAAACTTGCCATGTTTACTTAAATTTAATATTAAATGACTCTGTGGTCGGACCAACTGAAATAATATAGTTTATAAGTTAAAATAAGCAAGAATAACAAAATGGATTTATTCATGAAACTGCACTGGCGGCTTGTTCATTTAAGATAATTTTGTATTTCAAAAATAAAGATATTTATTACTAACACGTGTCCTGTGTTATTAAAAAAAATGCTTAGATATAAAATTTACAATAAATTTTAAGGAAATCTATTGTATTAAAATTCGTAGCGTACATCTCAAAGTCTAGTCCAGGGATGGCAAACCTTTATTGGTTAACGTGCCATTTAAAAAAATATATAATGTGGCTTTAACGTGCCACCAAAAAACCTTGACTTGGTGATAGAATTGACAAAAAAAAAACGAAATGCGCTTAATTTACTCTTTATTTTTATTTCCAAATAAGCACAATAATCCGTGGTCGGCCGGCCTGTGACCACGGCCAGTGCTATACCTATGTATATAATACCTATTACGTGATCACGTTAATTCCCGTACACATACATAATTATATACCTATATACAGGCTGTTACAGAAAGGTGTGTTTTACGTGGGAGAGCCATGCTTCGGCATGTATGGGCCGGCTCGACTCCGCTCTATACCACGGCCTCACAGAAAACCGGCAGTGAAACACTGCTTGCATTGTTTTTCGCCGCGTGGGTGAAGTTACCGGAGGCCCTAACCCTTCCCTCTCCCCTATTCAAGTCCTTCCCCTCTCATCTCCCTCTCCCATCTTCCCGCTCTTCCCCTCTTCCCCTACTCCCACCTAATAGGGAGGCAACGTACTTGTGACTCTTGAGTTACAGGTGCCCATGGGCGGCGGTAGTCATTTACCATCAGGTTGACTGTCAGGTTAATCGTTTCTTTAGTAGTACGCTGTAACAAACAAGCTTAGTTGTGGGCAGTTTTTTTTAATAATAAGTATTCTTTCTTAAAATATTAAAGTACAAAGTTAATAAACAAAATTTAACAATGTGTTGTAACCCTCGATCCAATTAACAATAGTTTATCCTGTGTAGATATTTGTAGCATCGTAGCTCCGAAACGGATTGTGATTTTTGTTTTACATTACAAGTATTTGCACTCAGTGCGAATCGAACCCACGACCGAATAGGTCTCAAAGCTTTGTATAAGGAAGTGGAGGGTAGGACGATGAGTCAATATTGACCGAATGCACGAAGTATGGTCTAACCTGATTACTGTAAGTTACAAGAAAGTCTTTTCTTGCGAGTTTCTTGTTTGCCAAGCCGCTGCGAAAACGGAGTCATATTATTCTCTTTGAAGTTGAAATGTAATTCCATTCATTTTAAAACCTTGTATTTAACTTCACGTGTATGTATGTCCTGGAATTTTGCAATAAATATTTCACCCACTTCCAATGAAGCTATCGTACTGAAAATCTACGAAGGGCGTGTTTGACCTTGGGTTAAATATTAAGTATTAGTAACTATACTAACTTTAAAACTTTCGCGTTTCATGATATAATTATGTATTGATACGGGAATTAACGCGATCACGAAATAGAGATTACATAGTATACCTCTGAATTGCCTGACGTTTCGACCAGGTTGCACTGGCCCTGTTCACAGGCTGACTCTATCAGAGTCTGTCTGTCTAAGCACGGCCACTGCAACCTGGTCGAAACGTCACGTATGTAATACCTATTTCGTGATCACCTTAATTCCCCGTATCTATATCTATACATAACTATATTAGAAACTATTTTTATTTCAAGGATACACAAAATAATTTTATTTATCATAGTGTAAAAGCATAAACACTATATTTCCATATTAGACAGGCAATTACACTTTCATTCTAATATTAATAGAGATTATTAATGTTATAATTGAGAGTGTAACTACCTGTCGGTCATCATGAAATATTTTATACACGCTGTCAGGGGCACAGAGCAGGACATAGGGTACAGGCTGGAAAACTAACTAACGCGAAGCGTGCAGAAGTTAGTGATAAAGAATTTAAAATGTAATATCTAACTCTCTCTCTCTCTCTCTCTCTCTCTCTCTCTCACTCTCTCTCTCTCTCTCTCTCTCTCTCTCTCTCTCTCTCTCTCTCTCTCTCTCCTCTCTCTCTCTCTCTCTCTCTCTCTCTCTCTCTCACTCTCTCTCTCTCTCTCTCTCTCTCTCTCTCTCTCTCTCTCTCTCTCTCTTTTATTTCTCTCGCTTTATTGTCATGGATAATTTAATGAATTATGTTCGGATTTCGACCCATGGACGAACATTAGTCAAAACTAGAAATCGCTTGATGGTCGATATTCAATCACGTTTCGTTAGTTTTCTCTGATCTGATCTGATCCCAAACTAGGCAGAGCCTGTACTATGGAAACCAGACTGCCTAATAAAATATTTCTGAATATATACATATTATAGATAAATAACACCAAGACACAGAACCAATAACCACCACACAATTATTTGTCCCCACGACCTCTGGTTCAGCAGTCAGGATCACTAACCAGTGGACCAACAGGCCAGTGAACTACTAAAATAATTATTCAAATTTACAAATTTATTCCAATATACAGCATGTGTAAACTTATACACGCTCATATTGTTTACCGTAGTATTTTTTAAAACTACCCACACTAGTTTTTAAAGTAAAATTGGACGTGAAACCTAACTGTAATGGAACAGGCCGTGAGCCGGCAAGTTGGTGGGCGCGGACGAGCCCTAATAACTCCGTCTACGTTACACCGCTTGTTTGTCTCGTCTCATTACAAACTTTTATAATGTAAAGGTTTAATCTTCGACTTGAGGTATAGTTTGTAAGCGGAGAGCCTCTCTTAAAATATGTTTATGGCTCTCCTTCACTTTACTTTGACTTTAATTTTCTTGTAGTAATAATGTTATTTTTTTCTTCGCAATAATAATGGCAAACAGAATTTTCTGGCTCAAGAAATAGTTCGAAATATCCACTGTACAGAATCATATAACTTACATGAGTGTTATTCTTATTTCTTACGGAGATATAAATGTACTGGGTGTTTTAGGAAACTCAGTCTAGTTTCGGAAGTTTTCTTCAGAAGGGGTCCTTTATCAATAAGCACCTGCGACCTGTTGCGTAAGTGTCAGTGCAGCGTGGTTATACTTATTTGTGTTTAACACAAGTTAACTACAACCCTTTAACTCTAACTTTCGCAGATTACTCGAATAAAAACTTTCGTAAGTCGTATTCATATTAGTTAAGATATACGGTTTCACTAGTTAGACTAGCGGTTAGACTAGTTTCGGATCCGACTGGGGCCCTTTATCAAAGTGTGAGCCGTTCCGCCGCACCGGTTGCAGGTGCCAGACTGGCACCAATATTTCGCAGATTAACCACAATTTCGTTATTTATATAAAAGAAAGGGCTGACATGAATGCAACTATAGTGTTATTGATATAAAACTGACAATATAATGTTTAGAAATGTTCACCAATACTAGGAATAATATTTTCAAAGAAAATTATTTCTTTTCAAAAACCTATATATCTATTTTTCTATACTAAACGCTCCTAAAATATGTCACATCCTGTGTAACATTGGTATAGACTATCTAAACCTGGTCACGATTCGCTGTGACTTTTCTTTTTTTTATATAATAAATACGCGACACAACACTCATAATAAAATGCCATGTTGCGTCACAATTTTAAGTTGGTCAATCGACCACAGTTTTGTGTGTACAAATATTTCAATATTTTATTAACTGTACAATTTATGTGTAGGAAGGAACCAGTCCAGTTTGGAGAAATAACTTTTAATTTGTGAGACTATTTGAACCTCGTGATTAACAGGTTATTTGAAGGGACCAAGATTTGTGGTCCTTTTGATGGCTAACATTTTTTTTTAATGTGACCTTCACTTACTTTATGACAAAGCAATTTGCAGGGTTGAAACATTATATAGAGGAGGGCAAATCAATTGTCTGCGTAGGGCAATAAGTTTATCTTTATTAAACGTCGTAACGTAACGATAGGTGGCAAACGAGCAGACGAGTCACCTGATGGTAAGTGACTACCGCTGCCCATGGGCACCTGCAACTCAAGAGTCACAAGTGCATTGCCGACCTTTAAGGTAGGAGTAGGGGAAGGGAGGGGAGAGGGGGGATGAGAGTGGGAGAGGGAAGGGTTAAGGCCTCCGGTAACCTGACTGACTCGGCGAAACACAACAGAGCGTTGCTATGAGGCCCATACGTGCCGAAGCATGGCTCTTCCATATGAAATACCAACTTGTGACGTCATACTTCGCTGTCGTAAAATTTTCGTCAATTTATTTTGACAATATATACAAATAAATAAAATTGAAGTGTCTGTAATGAAACAGCTTGTTACGAAATGCATTGAAATGTTAATAAGTTCCTTACATTTTTGTCTGTCTGTCTGTGTGTTTTGCCAAGCTCCTGAACGGGTGGACCGTTGTACACGGGACTTTTACTGGAAGATAGCTGACGTTATAGGGAGTAAATAAGGTTACTTTTGTTTTGAAAAAGAATAAGGGTTCCACGCAAAATATATAAATGTGTACACGCAAGCGAAGCCGCGGCTAGTTTAAAATAATTACAAACTTGAAAATAGAAACTAATCTAATTTTTCACTTTATCGTCATGAGACTGTTAAATAATTATCAATTTTATCCTATTACTAGCAACCCGCCCCGGGCTTCGCACGGGTACAAATTATACATCAAAACCTTCCTCATGAATCGCGAACAGACAGACAGACGCGGCGGGGGACTTTGTTTTATAATATGTTGTTGAAGTTAATACTACATAACGCAGCGTAACTAGTTTCTTCTGGGTTCTACAAATATCAAAAATAAATAACAATTCATCAAATAATATCTAAACTGTGCCCTGGAGATGCCAACGATGATACATATCATACATTCATCGTAACATAACTTATGAAATAGTGATGTAACTGTCTTCAGGGAAATTTACGAGTAACGTGTTGTTATTTGAAACTATCTAATGTCAATAAAGCGTGCCGCTATTAGAGTAAATAGTTTTTCTTATAACGGTTATAAATCATATAGCGCTCGTACTGGATGTAAAATCTAAACCAACTGCGAAATAATTATAATTAAAACTGGTGAGGTATCTTTGGGACACATCGAATAAAATATAGTAAATATTGTACAAACTCAAAATTAAAATTGCGCCATTTGTAAAAGTTATAACCATAATAATATACGGATAATTAGTATACAAGATATTACAGTAGTATTGAGCAGATTCCATAGATGGCGTAAAAATAAGTCAATTCGCGGTCAGCATTTTTCGTTGCGCGTCAGCGTCTGAAGTGTAGCGTGTGATAAAAAACTTAGTTCCAATAACCTAGGACCTTTTAGACATTGCCATCTAGACCTGAACTAAGCATAGCTGATATTTTGGGTCCTTGAATACGAATAATTAATTTACATATTAAACATCGCAAGTAGATATTGACCGGCACTCGATACCACACCGGGTGGGCGGGGTAGTTATTTTAGTTGTTGATTAAAATTCAAATTCACTATCAAATGTCAAATGCACTACAGATTATGTTATGAGATTAAATTTCCATTGTGATTTTACTGATGTTACCAAAGTGGTTAAGCAGTCATATGTAAAATTATTCGAATATAGAACATGTTGATTTTATGTGCAATACATCTCTCTCTCTTCTCTCTCACTCATCTTTAATTATTATTTTAATTAAATATATTATTGTATTTCAATATTTTATTTCTTCTAGTTTTTACTTCAGTAGGTTCGGATTTGCGTTTTTATAATGTTCGTATATCGAATAGTTACGGTTAAAAAATGTAATCACTTTTAACGCAGGCATTCATAATATAATCTAAAATCTAAATCTAAGTAAAATTCTTTATATTATCACCTCTGAGTACATTTAGTATTTTATAATTAACTGTAGTGTTAAGATGCACGATAATTGATTACAATTTAAAATATGAATTTACTTAAAATAATATTGAAAATGGTCCCCAACTCCTTGGGGGTTTGCATGCTCGTGTGCGTGTGTATGGGCGTGTTTGCGAGAGTGTAAGTAGAGTATGATAAAATAAACATAATACTTTTGCGTAACCGTAAAAATATAAGTTTTAAAACTAATTTTTTTTACTCTATTAGGTACTTTTATTATAAGTAGTGTTTCATCATGAGACAATTTACTAAGATATTTGGACAGATGTTATTACTGTTAATTTACTTAATGAACAGATTTAAAATTATTATTTTAAATTTGTTGGACGTTGTCTAAAAATGTATCCACCGTTAGTACCGGATGATTGCTCATTACGACTTGTTTACTGCAGGATTGCCGTCGTGATGGCGCTACATTGAATGGACCGTATTTGCATTCAGGTGATAAAATCAATTTAGACTCGAGAAATTTCCTGTTATCCAATACTAGCAACCACCCGCGATTTCGTCTGCATATGTCTATTTATAAATGTAAAAACAGTATCTAATTAAAATGGCTTTTTGTTTCACTAGTTTGTCAATTTCATATTATTCTTTTATAGAAATAAACAGACCATACATTTTTCCCGTGTAATTCTATCAGTATGCTGTTTCAGATACCAGGATTCTTCCGATTTCCTCGACATTTTTCGTTGAAGTTTTCAGAAATTTACTCAATATTTTCTGATGTAAAACTGTTAAGTTTCATTAAAATCCGTTGTATACATGAAAGAGTAACAAACATCCGTACAGACTCGCAAACTTTCACATTTATAATGTTACTAGTAACCCGCTCCGGCTTCGCTCGGGTACAAATTATACACCTATATCACGAATCACTCTGTCTATTAGTGAAAACTGCATGAAAATCCGTTCAATCCGTTCAGTAGTTTTACAGTTTATCGCGAACAGACCGACAGACGCGACTTTGTTTTTTTTATAAGATGTAGTGATGTAGTGATTGATTAAAGTCTTGCTTATATATAATAATAATAATAATCACTCGAGACACCTCACACACGAGTACTCGACCATCTGATCCCAAAATAATCATAGCCTGTACTATGGTAACCAGACTGTTGATGTTTATCATTTAAATTAAACGTGGCAGAGCCATGCTTCGGCAAGTATTTGCCGGCTCGATCGGAATGATACCACGGCGTCACAGAAAACCGGCAGTGAAGCAATGTTGCTTACTTTTCGCCGCATGAGCGAGGTTACCGGTAGCCGTAACCCTTCAATGTCCCGTCTTCCCGCTCTTTCCCCTCTCCCACATTTTCCCTACTCCCACCTTTAAGGCCGGTAACTCTTGAGTTGCAGGTGCCCATGGGCGGCGTAGTCATTTACCATCAGCTGACAAGTCTGCTCGTTTGCCCCCTATAACATAAAAAAAAAATATTACTAAATACATTGGTACATATTATATGTATGTATTATTTGTACCATATTATATTTACAAATGTATCTTATTACGTGTTGTGTAACAATATTAATTTATAAATTAATACCTGCATGTGGACAATTCTTTGTATGCATTTAAAAAAAGAATTGCCATCCGAGAAAAGTGAAATTTGCAATATTTTAATTTTTAAACAATATGTAGCAAATTAAAAAAATTGGGTACGTGAAAACGACTACATCAAGCTACACGCGTCTAGTAAATTATGTTGAGCTAATACTGGATGCGTGTAACTTAGTAGGAAAGTCTATACTCGTACAATGACTGGTCAAAATATACTGGTCCAAGATATAAAACAAAACATTTCAAACTTAATGAAAAATGGACGACATTCGATCACTAGGCGATCTCTAGTCATAACTATAAAGTGAATATTCTTAGATCATACATTGAATAATCGGATAGTGAACATTATAGTAGAACTCTGCGCGACATATTTTCTGAGAAACCTTCCTCGTTGGACGTTAAATGATATAAACCAAGCATTTAATGACCGTCGTTTCCATAATAGGTTTACTCACCAAATACATTTTTGTTCAAGAAAATATTATTCGGTGCAATTTAGTAAGGGAACACGTATAATTAGTGATGATGCTGTATTCATGACTGAATTGAATTAAACCTGCAAAGTAAACTTCACACACTTCGAGAAACAAAACAAGCAAATACCAAACAACATTCTAAATTCAAAAATTAAAAAATATAATTTGAAATGCAAGGCTCAACTATTTGGTAACGGGAGGTTATAGATATTGGCAGATAGAGATCTTACCTATTTACAAGACAGTATTATTTATTTTACATTCGACAAAGCAACTCATCGTTGCGGTGGTTGATTTATAATTTTATATTAAAAAAAAAACGATTTAAAGTATTTTTTTAAGGAATTCTATGAAATAAAGAAATTTGACTTTGACACATTTATGTAACGTTGTAACCAAATGACTAATTGTGATGTTTTAAAACCGCACACCTCTTTTTTATTTATAAAACCATAGTAAATATTTTAATATTAATTGCAAATTGCAAATTTTTTTGTAACTTTTTTTATTAAAGTTATAAAAAGTAATTTAAATATACAAAAATGGAAATTTTAAAGCAACTTTTAGATTTTTTTCTCTTCAATTAATCAAATCTTTTTTTCAATAGAATATTATTTTTGTGTTACATAAGGGCCAAGCTATAACATAAAAGTAGGTCCGAAAATTTGTCAACATGCCTATTGTTTTAACAAAGCATTTGAATTAAATGTGAAGCCCTCACGTACATTACCTAATACATTTTTCAAATACGATTTCCGACGTGGTTCTAACGCAGCAGCAGCATCCAAATATCAACGTTTCTTTTAGAGAGGGGTCAACTGAGTGTGTGTTCTACTTAAGTAATGGAGCACGTAGTAGATCAGGTACTTAGGTAAATAACGATTAATTAAAAATAATGGCTAAAGCCCAACCTTATCGAATAGCCAAGAAATTAGCGCGTCATAGTTTAAAGTTAACGATAAAGAAGCGCTTTTTGAAGCTTTAAAGGTGTAAAACACATGCTTTAGACAGAATTGTGACGAACTTAAGTAATTGAATTCTCTACAAAATCACAATGACTAAAGCCACAGCTATTAGTTAGCAAAATTGACTTGAAAGAGTTCAACAAAAAAGTTCGAAGTCAAATCTGCCTAAAACAGAACATCACAGACTGAAGCATGGGCGTACCCCGGGAATGACACGGAGGGCAGCTGTCTCTCCTCTGGATCTTGATTTTTTATGTCCTACCCTATTAAATTTGATAAGTAACTTGAAAGCGAAATTTTCGGATTTTTTTTTAAACTGAGTAATGCCGATTCAGCTTTTGGTTAATGGTTAAAATTTATAAGACGAAAATTAATTTATATACGTTACGTTTTACGTAAAGCAAATAAATACATTGTGGTTCTAAAGAAGACAATGAATACACGTTCTCCTCGTACAAAGTACAACCTAGTTGGAAGATTAAAAGTCTACAAATATAAAAGTTTAAGATGAGATGACGACAAACAAGCTCCGTGAGCTACATACACTTATAAAGGCACATGCATTATAAAGGTAGGCATGTGTACACCGAGAAAACAAGAAAGTTGTTTCTGGCTCATCGCTGGAAGTTAAACAGCTGTAGTTTCTACTTATAGAGCACGCTTTAATGGCAAATCGAATTAAAAAGTTATAAAAAAGATTCCACTATCCACCTCCTGGCTCGAACTTCAGATCAGCTCCAAGATGCCAAACAATAGATGAACTTACAGTTTTCATTCCGTGCAGAAGTTTATTATATTTTTTTTGTTCTTCTTCATGTGTAATATCCTTTTTAGTATGATTTGTACGTATTTTTGGCAATACGAGTAAACTAGGCCGACGAAGACTACGTTTACCTATCAGCGATTTCTTAATAAATCTTACATTTGTGTGGATGATTTTATCTTTAACCAGCAGCGCCTCGCGGTTTCACCCGCGTCAGTCCCGATCACGTGGGAATGTCGGGATAAAAAAAAGCCTATGCGTTAATCCAGGTCTCCCGCTATCTACATACCAAGTTTCATCGCAATCGGTCCAGTTGTTTTTGTGTGAAAACATAACAAAACATAGTAACATACAAATCTTTCCTCTTTATAATATTAGTATAGATTTTCCTAATTAATATGTTAGTGTTGTACAGATAAAGTTGTTTGATGTTCATAAGTTCTGTTGCTTTATACATTTTGTGCTTTGGTATCAAATATGTATATTGAAACAGTGTCTTTATGGCCTCGTTTTGCATTTATTGCCGTTCTTGTAGCGTAGTTTTATTAGCATTGCCCTACTCTATGAGTTATAATAAATGCGACTATATGGTATAATGCTGTTTTTTAGGTATATGGTGATGGTTTTTTGTTCCAAGTTAAATAATTATCCATTCTCATACTCTGAACGCTATGAATGCTATGCGTAGGTTTCGTAGCATTAATCACACGTACATCTGCACATATTAATGTTTGTGTGTGTATCTCTCTTCTATAATATCTTAAGATTAAGGTTATTACGCCCGGTTCCTGAAAGGCTGATCAACGCAAAAATTAACATACCGGATGTCAAGGCATGATTAGACACTTTGATTTGTTCAACGGATTAGTTAACAGAGCTTATGGCAAATGTCAAATTTTACTCCACAATCTTATGTCAAATGCGATTCGAATGTTCAATGAAATTGATCATAGATTAGGTAGTAATTTTTTTTTGATCAACCTTTCAGAAACTCAAACTAATTTGACACCACTGTTAACAATTCCAAAATCGTCACAACGTTCAAAGTGCATTGCATTACTCAAAACTCAAGAAATTATTCCCAATCCACGTGACACCATATAACTAAGTATGTATAAATATAATGAAAAACTCGTAGCTCGTTGATAAAATATTAAAAAGAAATACCACGGTAATATTATCTATACAGTATTCTATCTTCATACAAACGGTCGGAAAGTGAGTCATATCTACGCGTCTCAAGTTCGGTGTACACTCGGTACACAACCACTCGCGAATGCGCCGCAGATTTTTTATACTTTTAAATTTAACAATAAAGCTTTTCGTATGTCTCAGTCAAAACGCAAATATTTTTCAGTCTTAAAATAAGGGCGTTTTTCATTAAATCTACTAATCAAAAAGTAAAACATGGTATTTTTATTGAACACTTCCTATTTCATTTACAACAAAATTCATTTTTAAATAAAAAAATGTTATATTTACAATCACAAAACTAGAGAGAAACTCAAGTAGGTAGATGAAATTAAAATACTGTAGGTGGGCAGCCCTTTCGCGTGTTAACGTACCGCGCGGCTGTAGGTAGTTATTTCAAGGACAGCGCCGAGTCACAATACTGGATAGATAATATTACCGTGGAAATACAAATAAAGACGTACTTAACGTCATTTGTATAGCAATCAATGAAAATTGAAACAATGAATGAAAATTGAAACAATGAATGCAAAAAATAACACCCTGTGTTATAGGAAACGTGATTCCTAAAACGATAACACTGCCAATTAAGATCCACTCGAACAATAACACCCTATTTGAATTAACATTTTGAATTTAGAATAACAGGGCCGAATTGATTGAATCAGTATTGGCTTTCATTGTCTTCTTAATTTGAAAATAATGTTTTCGAACGAGATACACACTCCAACAGTATTATATTCGAAATTTGAATATGATGGCATTGAGCAATGTTTTATGTTTTTCAATGATATTGTTGAATCTGTGGCGTGGTTTATTACGAGATGCTATTACCGTTAGAATTCTGATATTAGTGTATTCACAAGCTTTAATTTTTTTATCTTGTACTTTTACCACAACTCTAAAGTTATTATGATGCTGTTAATAAAATTAATTATTATTAACTACAGCAAATCCAACTATCACTAGGATAAGCCTCTCATTACCACTATACACAAAAAACATATAAAAAAAAATGCATACTAATAATTATATTTGTGCTATAATGTAAGATACAAATGAATAACAATCGATCTAAGACAGTCACTCATAAAGTTTAGGGGCAGCTCTATGTTGCTTTTATACGATTAACTAGTCCACAAGTCAATTATGATGGCAAAAGCACAAGCAAAGCCAAGTAATAAAAAATAAATAGGCAGTCATGGGACTGCCGACAGAACTAAAAACTTAAACGAAACGACGAACTTAAAACGTCACATTAGCAGGTTGGTGACATTAATTATTAAGGAGCAGACAGAACTCAATTTTTAGATTAGCGCCCTCTAGTGGATTTATTTATGCATTATTAGCGCGACAGTCACGAGTTCAGTGCTTTTTCCCCATAGCAAAAGTGCATAAACGTGCCTAAAGAAGTTTTCACTTCAAAAAAAAAAGTCAACTATGAATCAATTTATATTACAAAAAAGTTTTTTGTTTCCTGAAAACCTCCGGGTACAACATCGTTTCCAACTACATACAAACGTCATACGTCTGAGACGCTATAAAGCGGTGAGGGGTAACAATAAAATGAAATTCAAATCAGATTGTACCAAAATCAAAACTATCTATTTCAATTAAACCAATTATAGAAGTCAGCCAGTCGTGGAGCTAGTTGCCTGTTCCAATACGTAGATCCTATGGATAGGAGAAAAACGGGCACGAAACTCCAAGTACATTCTTTTTTAATATATATCTGTTTATCATGTCAAAATAATAGTTCAGTAGTTTTTTTAAGCTCATTCAGTTAATTGAACGATACCTATGCCTAAAAATCAGTTTTAACATTTTTGTCTGTCTGTCTGTTGCGGCTAATATCCGGAACGGATTGACCGATTTCCACGGGACTTTCACACGCAGATAGCTGGTGTTATAAGGAGTAACTAAGGCTACTTTTATTTTGGAAAAAGAATTAAGGTTCCCAAAATATATAAATATGTACACGCAAGCGAAGCCTCGCGGGAACTGCTAGTAAGCAATATAAGTACACAGTGGCGTAACAATAGGGTGGCAGAGCGGGCAAATGCCACGGGCCCCCCGCTCGAAGGGGCCCCGGGCAAAAAAGGTCCTGCACACAGGAGGCACTAATAACAAAATGAATTAATTAATTAGCCACGGGCCTCAGACGGTATAGTTACGCCACTGTAAGCACAAATGAAATGTGACAACAATGTAACGTATTGTTCTAAAATATAATCTTTAATATGCTTTACCAAAATCGCTATTAATTTGTAAGATATGCGTTTCTAACATTAGTTTATTAAGTTTATGGTTTCTAACATAAACTTAGATTTATTCTGTCTCTTTCTCACACCTAGGTTTCTGTATAAGGCTAAGTATCTCACTCGCACACTATGTTCGTCTATTACGTTAGTATATTAAGTTTATGGTTTCTAAGCACTTTAAAATTACAAAAGTTTTTAATATTCATACGGAAAGAGAATTCTTTTTACCCCATTTTAAGGAAATTTCGGAGAAATGTGTTTGGTTAATAAAAACTTTTTCAGCAATATTTGCAAAAATTACGTGAAAACGGCTAGTAATGCTACACAGATCTAATATATTAAGTTGACCTGTCAGAGTACCTAAAGTCTATACAATGACAGTTCTAGTTAAACTAGAAATTTATACCTTCATTTATGTTACTAATAGGGCAACGAAATAAAACAAAACATTCAAAATTTAATTTTTATGGGAAAGGGGGCAAACGAGCACGCGGGTCACCTGATGGCTATCGCCGCCTATGGGCAACTAAAGAGTCACAAGTGCGTTGCCGGCCTTAAAGAAAGGAGTAGAGAAAGAAGGGAAAGAAGGGGAGAGAGGTAGAGAGGTAGGGGTTAGGGCCTCCGGTAACCTCGCTCACTCGGCGAAATACAACGAATCATTGCTTCACTGCCGGTTTTCTGTGAGGCCGTGGTATCACTCCTGCCGAGCCGGCCCAGACGTGCTGAAGCATAGCTCTCCTCTTTGAACCATTATAATCAAACTTCGACCACTAAGCGACCTCTAGCGTCTATTGATTTGATGTTTGTCGGATAGAGCAATCGACACATTTTAAATGTCTTTAAAAATACGATACGTTGATGCACAAAGTACACAAGTAAATTATCTTTGAGAATCTCCCCCTGTCGTCATCCTCTGCGGCTTTTCCCAATTAAGTTGGGGTCGGCTTTCAGTCTAACTACGATACGGCCGAACTTTGATATTTTACGTGGAGCGACTGCCATCAGACCTCCACAACCCAAGTACTAGGCGATATCGAAGTTCTGCAATTAGACTAGGTTGACGGACTTTTTAGGGCTCCAACTACCCGTAACGAATGCCACAGATGTTTGTATGGCACCCGGGACCGACGATTTAAGGTGCTCTTCGAGACACGTTAAACTTCCTTGAGAATCTCCCCCCTGTATGCCCCACTAATATGACCTTTATAGACAGAATATTCCATAATACGATTTTAGCACGAAGAAGCAATTATCTTAACGCCACTCACACTGTCCGGCCCGTGACGAGATTGTATCTACTCCGTAATATTGTTACCCATTTAGACAAGGATTTATCACAGCTTAGTCTACACACGACATATATAATATATCTGCTGATATATTTATATGTTGAATTAGTTATATCTTTCCTCAAGATAATTCTTAATCTGAGCGTTATGCGATGACAGGTGCTACTTACGGTAACTAACCACGCGCTTATAATGAACTTGGATACAACGATTATACTCTTAACTAGAGATATATAGTGGTTGAATTTCGACATTAATTCATTAACTGTTTTGTTTTACATCATTGACCAGTAAATCTTGAACGTCTGTAGCTACAACATATTGTTATACTAGCTGACCTGCGCAACTTCGTCTGCGTTTGTAAATATTCCCCGTTTTTTGCAACATTTTTAATTGATGCTCTGCTCCTATTGGCCAAAGCGTGATAAATATTGCCTTTAACCTTCCTCGATAAATGGGCTATCCAACAATAAAATAATTTTTCAATTCGAAAGAGTAGTTCCTAAGATTAGCGCGTTCAACCAAACAAACAAACAAACTCTTCAGTTTTGTATTATTAGTATATATTGTATAAAAATGTTAGCTTTGTGCACTTCTTCTACAAACAAACTTTGCTTATTTCCGCTAACCAGGCAAATTGGGAAATTAAGATGGGAAAATTGCGAAAAGAGGGAAGGGACTCCGGTAACCTCACTCACTCGGCGAAACACAACGTAACACTGCTTCACTACCTGTTTTCTGTGAGGCCATGGTATCACTCCGGTCAATTTCAAATCAGTGATACTTTTTTAAAGTTAATTATGTCAGGGTGACATTCTTCTGTGTGTATAGGAGCTAGACCCAAATCTGACTTTAGACGTGGCATTTAACGCAAAAGGGTTAATAAACTATCACCGTAGGGCAATAATTCGACGACATTTAGCAAGGAGAAGAGTAAATAAATTTCGTGGCGGACCATTTCGCAAATATGACAAACTAGATGAAAACCCGGCTTCGTTCGAGTGAAATGTGACTCATAAAATACACAATCTTTTACAAAATTAAGGTAGATATACGTGTGAATCGGTCTTAACGAACTAAAGATGGCATCCGAGTGGCCAATATGGCGACTGCCATTTGCACCATTAGAATTTAACAAAATACTCGACAATCCGAGTTTTGCGGATATATGTTGTCGACTCGAAATCATTATGTTTTATTATCCAGGTAAGGTTTCAATTGAGTATACCGTACCCCTAGACCGAATTATTAATATAGATAAACAATAGACGTTACCCAAAAATAGTGACACTCGTACGTAAACTTATTCTGTTCACACACGTTAACATACTCTGCTAAACGGAACACTGCGGCAAGACTACGATTTGGATATTGCCATTTGCCATTTCAAGTACTCAACTCACGGGTTTAATTTCACCACCCTTACGAGTACTTGCCAACCCGCGTACCTAACTCAAAAGGTGTACCTTCAATAATGTAAGGAACAAAAAAGGGTTTTCGTATTACGATAAAAAGGGCAAAGTACCTATCCAATATCCAGTGTTGTTTTTTTAGGACTAAACAATTCGCCATTGATGTTGTGTGTTTAACTTCGAGTTATATCGATAATCTTGATTTTGAAATGTTCTGCTTACCTTACGGTTCAGCTGTTATTTAAAAAAATCAAATTTTAGGATATTGTTAAGTTAATTTGGAATTAAAGCGGCTCTTAGTTGGTTGGGTGCCATATGGGTAGATAGATAAAGAAAACAGTGAAATAAATGATTAAAAAGGTATGAGAATTAAAGCGCGGCGGCAGAGCATTCGACTGCGATGTCATATGTCACAGGTTCGTTTCCCGTTCAGTGCAAATACTTGTATGCAAGAATATGTAAAATGTATACATATATTTATCTGTTTATTGCTATTCTAGAACGCAAGTACAATGTATGCTTAGAGTTTGTCTAAATAGCGCTGTGTAATATGTACTAGGATAATATTATTATTATATAAAAATACAAAACATATTTTTGAAGTAAAAACTTCTTTAGGCACGTTTGTGCACTTTTGCTATGGGGAAAAAGCAATAAACTCGTGACTGTCACGTTAATATAGTACATATATATAGATCCACTATAGCTCGCTAATCTAAACATTGAGTTCTGTCAGCTCCTTATTCATTAATCTTTAAAAATATAATTAGTTCAATAAAGTACATATTGTGTGCGCAATTCATATGGTAAAATAAACAAAATTGTAATTAAGGTGAAAAATTATAACGCCTATAAGTGCTCAATAGCAAAACCTTTATCTAAAATTTCGTTGAAGCGACACGTCGTTTTAAGTTTTCACTTCTGTCGGCAGTCCCATGACTGTCTTCTTTTTTTAAATTTAAGTTATGAACCCAAATAAAAATACCATTACAATAGGTATATATCTTGCCTCCATGGATGACATTATATTAATTACTGCAAGTGGCCTAATAAAAACTTAGTTTCAACAATATACGAGTATCACATACTTACTACACGATTCTTTGTCTCGTCTCTTTTTCTAAGAAAAAATCTTTCTTAAAAAAGAGGAGGTCACTTATCTAATGAGGAAGGAAGGGACGATACGTCCCACTTAACGTGAACCACATTTAGTTGAATTATGCCGCACACGTACAGAGAAAACAGAAGTATAAATCCATATTTCCACAGGGAATTTTGTTCGCGACCGCTAAATATATTATTACAACTATCTAATATTACTTAGATTTATGATATTTCTGAAGAATAATGGTGATTATAAACTGTAAATGGTAAACTGCCGACTAGATCCTACTTCTAAGGAGACAACTTAATTAGAAGGGTTCGACAAGCTTAGATCAAACAAGTTTTCTGTGCTATGTTGATGAAGGAGTACTTTATTTTCACCAAATATTTATTATTTTTTCCATTTTTATCTCAGTAGGGTAGGTATGGTAACTTGTCGATTGCTCACTTAAGTGATAGCATAATACCACTCCTCTTCTTAGTAAGTCCCTTCCAAGTAGCACAATACTGACCATTTATGACTAATACAGAGGTTTTTTTTAAACTTGATAATTTAATCTTAATAAACGTAGTGTTTGTTAAAGAGACTCTTCGGTTAAACCGTCGTACAAACATCTGTGGCATTCGTTACAGGTAGTTGGAGCCCTAAAAAGTCCGACACCCTGGTCTAAATATAGAACTTCGATATCGCCTAGTACTTGGGCTGTGGAGGTCTGATGGCAGTCGCTTTACGTAAAATATCAAAGTTCGGCCGTACCGTAGTTAGACTGAAAGCCGACCCCAACTTAGTTGGCGCGCAGGATGATGTTGTAATAACCTGTACTTCTGAGCAATACTTTTAATGTGTGTCTGTTGTCTTAAACGCAGCGATCTGTACGATTTGCTGGGACAAGTTAAAGAAGTTACCCATTGGCTAATGCGCTGTTCTTTCTTTTTTAGTTTAATAGTGTAACTCAGAGGTACTATTTTCATAACGTTTACGGGACTTTGCACAGAATATGAATAACAACACAAAGTCAAATATTTGCCCCAAGTGGTTTTGTTTGAAATAATACGTTTCTGAATATTTTTTCTCTATATTTTATACGCTCATAGCAAAACTCAAAGATATGAAGTCCAACTTCTTTAGTTAGGTACTCATGTTCAGAAGATATTTATATATTTTGGACTTGTTTGTATTTTTATAAGTTTGCAAATGTGGCGAAGAGTTTTATGTATGGAAGTAGACGGAAACAAGAGTGGAGGACGACCAAAGGAAATGGATGGTCTGCGTGATGAATGTGGCTAGAAGAAAGCAGTAAAGTAAGCAGAGAAATGACTAATGATAGAGTAGAATGGACGTTGAAAACGTGTATACATGTTACACATGTTACAACAGATAATAATATATTTGTACTAGCAACGGCTTCGCACGGGTACAAATTACACATCAAAACCTTCCCCATGAATCACTCTGTCTATTAGTAAAAACTGCACGCAAATCCGTTTAGTAGTTTTTCAGTTTATCGTGAACAGACCGACAGACGCGGCGGGGGACTTTGTTTTACATATATATTTAGTCAACTTACATTTATTAAGGACCGGAATTAGAATATAACAGATTATATAATTCCCACATCTAGTTAAACAAGGAGTCAACATTCTTAAATGATTATAAAGTACCATTTGTATTAAGATAATAATGCTTAAGGACCGTATTATTTTCTATTTTAAAATAACATTTACATTATAGATTTAACAATACTAAGGCGTGATGTTATGTACAAAATTGTACAAATCCTACCGTTTTCAATTTTTTGAGAAAGGTAGTGATTATTTCTGATGCCCTTCTACCCTATTCCATAGCACTAACAACAACAACTATACAAGTATACCTAAAACAAATATAAACTCAAATTCACATATATTTGATTTCCCTGATTCTGGGGAAGTCAGTGTCTCCTCTCTGTGATTAAAATATTTGACCAATTTAGCCAAAAAAACTTTCAATAAAATATTAACTTTGTTCCAGAATGCTGTACACACCTCTACCAATACTTGTACTCGTGATCGGCGTGGTTCTGTGCGCGCCCGAGCGGATGCAGAGTAATCCGGACCCGCACAAACAACCCCCGACCGGCCAAGAACCCCAGGATGGCCACATCGCGCCTCTAGCGAAGAGATCCCCGCACTACGACTTCGGCTTGGGCAAGAGAGCATACAGCTATGTATCTGAGTACAAACGGCTACCAGTGTACAATTTTGGATTGGGTAAACGGTGAGTCAGTGTTATTATTAGAAACTAGCTTTTGGCCGTGGTTTCGGTTTAATGAAAATTATTTCTCATAATAACTTACTTACAGTTTACTTATAATGAGAGTTAAAAGTAATAATACAGTTTATTTTTATCGCATTCTTTTATATCGGCCGGCAATCTATTGAAAAGCTGTGCTCCCTCAAACAGTATGGTTTTTTTACCGTAATTCGTGCGTGCGCTGATAAGTTCAAGTTTATTCTTATTTCTCAAATTATGTGACATTGGTCCCAATTCTGTTACTTCACTCGCTAAATTAAAATTCACTAAACTTTCTTCATATAAGATGTAAACCTTGTACACTTCAAAACAAGGTTTTATATAGCTGTCTAATATTTATAGTCCATTGAAATGTTACATTTTTTAGGCCTTACCTTGCGTTTTTTAGAGGACGCAATTTTATTTTTTTGATGTGTAGGGGGGGTAAGTGTAAAGCTAAAATCAAGTTTGTGGGGTCGCCACCCTTGTCCCACGGCCGCCATCTTGAAAATAGGGGTTGAAACGGTTTTTACGATATATCTCTTAAACTATTTATCTGATAAAAAAAAATTGTTAACGTTTTTTGTTGCAAATTAAATTCTCTATAACTTTGGTCCAGTAACTTTTGGTCGTAGAACTATAAATAAAAAAGTTATAAGTGAAAATGTTCAGAAATTCGAGAAAAAAATTTATATTTTTTGATATAACTTTTTTTTTATCATTTTACGAAAAAACGATATCAGACCATTTTTGTAGATCGTTTTTTAAGGAACAACTTTTATTAGCAACATTTTTTCATTAAGTCAATAGCTAAGGTTTTACAGCGCTCCGAAGTGAGTACTATTTTTCAGTACTCTTTAACTATACATATTTTATACGTGGGTACTAATAATGTGTCATCAGTTATTTATTTATTTTTTTATTTTGTTATTATAATTCTTTTAATTAGCCTTCACAGTTCTTATTTTATTTTCACCTATAGGGTTTTTACAAATAAAACAATCACTCATGATGGAATAATAGAAAAAGCACGATTAAAAAGTCTAAATGCTAATAAAAAAAGAATAGTTTTCACTGCAGTTAAAATCGAGTCTAAAATCATTCGAAATTGTCTTCACAATTAAAAACAGAATAAAATACATCCACACGTAGAGAAATATGTAGCACAACTAAAAGATATAAGTTGAACGACAACTTCAACACAATATTCTCAGCTATTCGTACAGTAAGAGAGGTTAGAAATAATGATAATAATAATAGCAGCTGTTCTTTTGTTCCCTAATGGTCGCTTGGGTATTTTCTAACTGGACAGCATTCTCGGTAACGGCTGTCACATTTAATTTTGTAAAATTCTGTAATGGAGTGGAAAAGAGTCAATAATTAATTATTAATAACATTGCAAAATTACTAAATTAAAAGAATTATAATAACAAAATAAAAAAATAACTGATGACACATTATTAGTACCCACGTATAAAATATGTATAGTTAAGAGTACTGAAAAATAGTACTCACTTCGGAGAGCTGTAAAACCTTAGCTATTGACTTAATGAAAAAATGTTGCTAATAAAAGTTGTTCCTTAAAAAACGATCTACAAAAATGGTCTGATATCGTTTTTTCGTAAAATGATAAAAAAAAAGTTATATCAAAAAATATAAATTTTTTCTCGAATTTCTGAACATTTTCACTTATAACTTTTTTATTTATAGTTCTACGACAAAAAGTTACTGGACCAAAGTTATAGAGAATTTAATTTGCAACAAAAAACGTTAACAAATTTTTTTTATCAGATAAATAGTTTAAGAGATATATCGTAAAAACCGTTTCAACCCCTATTTTCAAGATGGCGGCCGTGGGACAAGGGTGGCGACCCCACAAACTTGATTTTAGCTCAACACTTACCCCCCCCCTACACATCAAAAAAATAAAATTGCGTCCTCTAAGAAACGCAACCCCAAATGTAACTTTTCAATGGACTATTAATAGTTCAGTTTTTTTCGTACAGGGTTTTTGTTGGAGTGAGGTGATGATAATGGAATAGAATTTTAATTATTTTATTTTGGATCTTTTGTAGTGAATTTAAATTTCATTAATTAGTTTCATTCGCCTTAGTTTGGATTTCGTCAAATCAATCCCTCTGTAACAGTACGTTTTCTTAAGATGAAAGGTTAGGGCACCTTTGTACCTCTGGCGAATCAATACAAATAAATACAATCGAAGTGTCTGTTTGTAATGTCAAAATAATAGTTTATTTTTAAGCTCATACAGTTATTTGCATGATACCTATGCCTTAAATCAGTTTTTTAAATTTTTGTCTGTCTGTCTGTCTGTCTGTTTGTTTGTTTTGGGTAATCTCCGGAACGTGTGGACCGATTTCCACGGGACTTTCACTGGCAGAAAGCTGGTGTTATAACGAGTAACTTAGGCTACTTTTATTTTGGAAAAAGAATTAGGGTTCCGCGCAAAATATAGAGATATATACCGAAGCCGCGCGGAAACTGCTAGTTTAGCAAAAAAAAAAGTTAAAGGTTTTTCCCCTCCTGGGCGACCACTAGTAGAAGTAAAACGTCAGCTAATAAAGTATTCCTTTTTCTTAGATCCAGACCCTATTCTTTCGGCCTTGGCAAACGCTCCGCAGATGACTACCAGTCTGTAGAAGATCTGCCTAACGACAGCGAGCAGGTCGCTCTTGCAGAGCTGTTCGACCAATATGATGATGCAGGTACGGTACAAGTATATATACAAAGTGTTACAAAAATATTTGGTCCTAGTTTAGAACCATTTGAGGTGAAAATTGTTGAATGAAATTATAGTTGGCAAAATGTGGATGCTTTACATGCCTACCCCTAAGGGGATCCCTTAGGGGATGTAAGTGCACGTTTCTAAACAAGGTTGTTTTTAAACTTTCACGACTTTCATACATATTAGATGTGTAATTCGGGACTTAATCGCGATAATATTTAAAAGGTACAATACTTCTTGTACCTTTTAAATATTATCATGATTAAGTCCCGAATTACACATCTAATATCTAAACAAGGTGTTTTGATTGTAACCTTGCTTGTTCAAACCCAATACGGGACCATTATTTGTGTGGTTCACTGATAATAATTATTCTAAAGCTTGGTGTATTTTATGTCCGTTAATTGTATTTGTAAAATAATAGGTCAAATAGTTTGATAGTCAAATCATATGAGTGCAATTTTTTTAATTCTGATCATGATAATTAATAATTAGGGCAAACTTTACAGTAGTAGGTACACAATATAAGCCTTACAAAACATTTTGTTGTTTGTCTAAAGGTATCGAAGAGAAGCGTGCTCGGCCTTACAGCTTCGGCCTTGGCAAACGCGTCGCTGACGATGAGACACCCGAAGAGAAGCGTGCGAGGATGTACGATTTTGGACTTGGAAAACGCTTACCAATGTACAACTTTGGGTTAGGAAAGAGGGCTAAGAGCTACAACTTTGGTCTAGGAAAACGATTAAGCAGCAAGTTCAATTTCGGCCTTGGAAAACGACAGAGGGATATGCACCGTTTTAGTTTCGGCCTAGGAAAACGATCGGCCGAAGATACGGTAGCCGAAGACAGCGACAATTATTTTGATGATTAAATACTTTTGTTATTTTCTAGTTAAGTGATACCGTCATTGGGAATTTACGTGGAAAATATATTTTGTTTTTGTATTGAACAAGATAATAGTTTAATTACAATTGATTTATGTTTCTAGTTCATCACCATTTCTAAAGTATTTCTTGTGAAATATCCAGCCAATTTTCACAAGAAATCCTTGGATTTATAAATTATATTAAATAGTCAAAACACTATTAATAGTTAGAAATTATTTAATGTTATTGATATTGAAATTTCCACGAAAGTTTTCAAACCAAACAGTTAATTAATAATATAAGATTTTGACTGCATCATTCCTTAAATTAAACATTTCGACCGTTTAAACTATAAAATAGGAATATAACTTAAAAAATATTTTGATGAAGTTTATATTTTAATTGTTATAAATATATATTCTTTATATTGTATAACCTGATTGTCCTATAATTAAAGGTATTTATTTCATGGTCTACCGATCTGTTTATATATTATAGCTATGGAATGGTTTTGTAAATTATTGTTATGAAAATATGTAGTTATTAATTAAAATGAATAAAGTCATTGTAATTCTAGTCATTGTGGAGTTGCGATATTCGGAGTAAGTAAGTCATTACAATCAGCTTATAGCCAAATTTTGTTGTTCAATAAATTATGACGTGAAAACATGTATTTTTATTTACTTAAGGAAATATCTTAGAATTTTAATATTAGGGTCATTGTCAAGTATACATGATAATATATGGAGTTGCTGGAAGCATGATTAGGCACTTTGATTTGTCTACATTATCGCATTAGGTGATATACCTGTAAAAATAATTGTGTAGTGGGAAATAAATAAATAAAAAGATTTGATTATCGGATCAGTTAACAGAGCATATGCGTAATGGCAAATGAATGTAAATTTTTACGTCGATTATAAATGTTCAATGAAATTGATCATAGATTTGTAAATATTTTTTCGATCAACGTTTTACAACTGATTTGACACTACTGTTAACTTGACAGCTCTGTTAGTTGAATAATATTTTGATCAGTATTCAGAAACCGGTTGTAAGTATTTGAAAATGGAATGTGATAATTCAGTTCAATAGTTAATCATATTTTTCAAACACCAATAAAAGGAATGAAATTTTGTTAGTTGTCAAAATATTTTTTTACGAAATTTCAAGTTTTTCTAACAATGGCTTAAACTCCTTAAAATCGTTACTCTACAGAATAGTTAATTATAGTTAAGTGATTGTATAATCTAAGACTTAAAATGTTGTTTTTAATATAACCATCGTGGATTATACAAGTCGACATTATTATACAAATAAGAGTGATATTGCAACGGCTACTGTTTATTTATTTACTTACACCAACTGACGATATTTATTTGTTATGAAGTGAAACTTCTAATGCGACTTCCAAAAAGGTTGCGTTAAACGTTTAACGCAACCATGGAGGGGGTATGCAAACCTTACGAAGTTTCACTTCTTCCACGCGGAGGGACTCCACGCACTATTTTTTTTTTTTTGTTTTCCTACAATTTATAGAGATGCCAGCCGGAGGACTTAGAAAAACCCGAGATTTTAATACATAAATTTAATTACTTCTAGACATTACAATATAAAGTTATCTCTAAAACTATGCTGACTCGGACGATGCTACTACCGAAGTGTCTGTCCAATGTTTACTTTAATTTAGATTCACTACACGCTGCACTATTTCGCAATACGTGTATGAAATGATCGATGATACGGGCACAGAAGCGGGGGCAGCGGCACGTGGCGTGACACCGAATTAGCTATATCCACCTGGCTTTAATCCATTGATTTAGGCATTTTGATTCTGGCGTAGGCAGGGAGGGAATGTAATATACCGATAAGGTATGTTTATTTATAGAAGTGCCTACGACAATCTTACAGAAAAATGCTGCTAAATACCAAAATAATCCTGTAACCGTTATGGGATTCTTTAAGAAAAGAGTACGGGTTTCTAAAGTGCGTTCTAGTTTAAACGCGTATGCGAGTCCCTTGGCATTGCAAGCATCCATAGGCTCCGGTAACCATCAGGCGGGCCATGCTTCTTTGCCACCGACGTAGTATGAAAAGAAGTACCTAACCGTTTCTAAAATTGTTTTTAATAATTTCCTAATATTATGACCGTAATCAAGAAAGGTCACCATGTAACATTAATAGAACCGAAGGGACCGTGTACCACAAATACTATACCAATTAAGGCTTACCTACTTGACGTTGAGGACTCAGACTTCTCACAGAACTAAAGCACACTGACATAATTGTCTTCCATTAATTCGCAAACAAGTCTATACAATATACTTGAATTTACTGGTCTATAAGTGCACTGAGTGCGGTAAGTATCTAAGAAATATTACGTAAGTCAATAAGAGTAAGATTGAATTTGCAAATTTGAAAAATTAAATTAATAATCAAATAAAAACTTTCGAGAGTGCTATTCATGTTAATTAAGGATATACGGTTTTACTCACGTGACCTCAAAGTCCAGCCAGTGGATAGAAAGTTGAGGAGCAATAAGTTATCATAGTATGGACATAACATTTGGTGAAGAGAGTTTTACGTATGTATATGCAAGTTAAAGAGAATGATACGTTCATTCGTAGATAATATTATATCATGGAACGCGAAAGTTTAAAAGTTAGTAAAGAGAATGAAGTTGAAGGGAAAGAATATATGGCTAGAACTATTTACCCCTTAAGCAGTGAAATGACGAATGATAGACTGGAAGAATAAAACTGGAAGTCATTTTGAAGATCCGGCGGTACTTCAACTCTGAACAGCTGCTTAATCTTTATACAGCCCAAGTTCGATCTTGCATGGAGTACTGCAGTCACCTTTGGCATGGCTCAGCTAAACATCAACTTGAAGCTCTGGAACGTCTGTCGACCGAAGACCCCGTCAACAACGATGTGCTCACGAATAGAGAACTGCATACTCTTGAGCATCGTAAAGTCGCCTGCTTATCGGTCTTTTATAGAATTCACATTGGTGAGTGTGCAAACTAATTGGAAGGGTCCAATTAGTTGAAGGAATGGTGAGGGCACCATTCCTTCATTGGACGACTAGACGCAGATGGCGGTTCCATTCTTTCATTGTCGAAACACCAAAAAGTCAAACAAAACGTTTTGACAGCTCCTTTTTGGCTCGAGTCTCCAAGGTCTGAAATGAACTGTTTGCGTCTATTTTTCCAGATTATTATAATCCTGGAACGTTCAAGGGTAGAGTGAATAGATTTTTCTTGGATAGGCGTGTATTATCTTCAGCTTCATTATCACTTTCCATTAAGTGAGTTGGAAGGCAAATATCTATTCCATTAACCAAAAAAAAGGGACAAGGGTAGACAGATGATGGTATTTTGTGTTAGGAAAGATTTGTTTGTTTCTAGTCGATAAACTCTTTAACTGCTGAAGCGATTTTAATCATTCATCATAATACAACTTTATTCAAAAGTAACAAAGGCCATATTATTTTATTTCAACGAAGCTGTGACCACAGCTAGTAACATAGGTATATTGATTGAAACAAAAAAAAAATATGTGTAAGATATCGTTTTACAAATGGAAGTTACCCGGTAATCTTTGAAAATCAACGGGCCCGCATCGTGAATATGAGTGGCTCTTTATCAGCAAAATTCTGACGTTATGGACTTATGTTGACGTACCCGCAGAGACACACAACTTAGCCTTTTTAATCAAGACAAGAACATCACTGGAATGTGATATTATACTAGAGTGAATTTCGCGTATTTCGTTTCGGTGTTCGATTAAAAAAAAAATTCAGTTTTAATAGAAATCATATGCTATAAATATAACAAAGCTAAAAAGTTTATTGTTTGGTTGTTTATTTGTTTAAACGCTCTAATGTAACTGCAAGTCGGATTCAAAAATCTTTTTGTATTGCATAGAGTATTTATTGAGGAAGGTTATAGGCTATGTAACATCACGCTAAAACCCTTAGGAGCGGAGATATGACTATAAACGCTGGTAAATCTGCTGGGAACATACATGGCTATATACAGGGTGTATTTGGGAATAGAACACTTACTAAAATCACTAAAAAGGTATGACTCTAGCATGCAGTTACAAAAAGAATTCTTGAAAATGATCCAATTTAAATAAATAAAAAATATTCTACCTTTTTTTGTGCTTATGGAAACCCCCTCGGGGCGTCACATCACCAGGGTTTACAGTGGGGCGGTGTGTCGGAATCGAACCGACTAAAACAACTCGGTGTGCCGTACTGCGCCTAAAATAAAGAAAATATTCTACTTCCAAGAAGGATAAATGAAGGGATGGAAAGTAAAGCTTATTATTAATATATTCAATATAATTTATCATAATTTAGGCGCATTGAAGCCTCTCCGGCCTCCATGAGCGCTGGCCTGGGGGTAACGGGTGAGGCTGCCCGTTACTCTAGCAGAAGCAGGCCTGAGACGGTGGCGCGCCGTGTTCCGCGCGCGCCTCTCTACACTGGAAGGGGGGCAAGGCCCCCTGCTCGCAAGGGCGTGGCTGCCTTTTGTTTAAGAGACGGCCAAGGTCTGCCAGGTTTCTCGGGGACTTCCTTCCTAGGGTATACCCGAGTCCCTGGCAAGTCGGTTCGATTCCGACATACCACTTCACTGGCAGCCCCAGTGGAGTGATGACCCGAGGGGGTTTCCAAACGATAAAAAAATAAGGCGCGTTGGAGCCGGTGATACTTTTTAAAAGGTAATTTGTTAAATTTAGCAGCACTAATAAAGAAAAAAACGCCTGAGGAACGCAACCATTCTTTATGATGGTAATGAGAGATCTATTGGATATGATTGACATACACATATTTATTTACACTATTCAGGTGGTAAACCAAGATATATTCATTATCAAGAGAAAACACATTACTAATCTGATTAGAGGTCACTAATTGGGGTGGTACCTTCACTATACAAAATACTGCAATTAGGGTTCACTATCAAGCGTTGGCCTTTTTTTTTTAGTGACGAGGTGGAAGATCCTCATGGTACCCATCCATGGGTACTCTTACCGCCTAAAAACCATCCCGGTGTTCCGCTACTTGCCTATGATCGTGGGAGCGAGAATCGCCATTGCATTCTTCCGCATTTTTTATCTGTCTGTGACTGGGTTCAACAAAGTGCCAGTGCAGAGAGACCATAGAGTTGTATAGTACGAGTAATACCACTGTTATTGTTTTTTAAACATCGTTAATAGCTTACCATAAGGCCGGCTATGTGCTGTATGCATGGTAAATGGCAATAGTATTGCAGACCACACCAAAACCGTGGGTGAACCGTTATCTATCTTATCAGTCAGCATGGCTTGTGCAATATTTTTAAGTATTTGAATGCACGGGGGTTAGTAAATCTATACCTACTCGTTTCTTACAAATATTATAGAGGCGAAAGTTTGTGAGAATGGGTGAATTTATTTTTGTTACTCTTTCACGCAAAAACGGCTGAACAGATCTGGAATGAGTTTAGAGAAAGCTAGAGACCGAGGAACAGATATGTGAAATAAATTTCATTTTGATTTCACCATCAATCTAATCTTACTTGAATATTAAGAAATTGCGTTTGGGATCAGGCGGCCGCACACAACTTAGTTCTGTGGACTGGTCCCAAACTAGGCAGAGCCTGTACTATGGTAACAAGACTGTTGATAAACATCAGCGCCACGCGGTTAGCCTATGCGTTAATCCAGGTCTCCAGCTATCTACATACCAATTTTCATCGCAATCGGTTCAATGTTTTTGCGTGAAAGAGTAACAAACATCCATCCATCCAAACTTTCACATCTATAATATTAGTGGGATAGTGGTGGTCTTAAGTAGTAATTTATTTCCTACCCTATAGTTCATACATAACAACTATAAAAGGAAACGAAAAAATGAACGATAGACTGTTTGAAACACCAGGAGAGAATATGCATGCGATGTACTAAAACAGCGTTTCTGAAAGTAATCAGCTTACATCTGTGCCAAAGCGTACTGCTTTTGTGAACTTCTGTATGAAATACAGTAAAATACGCTTGTACAATACTATAGGGAATTTAAAAAGTTTTGTTTGGTGTTTCGTGTGTTACAAACAAACAGAATATAATATAAGTCACAACTAGCTTCTTCATAACTGACACAGTCAACTGTTTTCTCGGAAACTGTGTTCAGGTTCATGCTTAACTTTTACGTTTATTACTATATTTAATTAATTAAATTTTGATGCATACTAGGTTTATATTTATATATGTATAAATAGGTAAAGAGAAAGGGCTCTAGAAAGAATACTGGTGTTCCGAAAACGACTTGAATTCAAGGCTAAAAAAACATTTTTACCAAAATTCGCAGCATAAAGATTTAGTTTATTTTTAAAATGGGTCCCTAACCTCCTTCGTATATTTTTTTGATTTTGGTTTTAAATGTAGAATTTAATTCAAAATTTAGAAACAATGTAATGTTTTTATCCAAATCTCCGCCAAGTTCAAATCCCGTAACACTATACAATGTTTTGAAGTTCTAACATCTCTTGTAACGGAACCACGAAGGATATTCAGTAATATTACCCTTCTCTAGTTCATTTCAGATTGGGGCTAGATCGGGCTGCTTTGGGATTTGTATTTCATATAAACATTAATTAATTCAACTCTATAATATTGTTTGTAGCTACTGCAATATGAGAACTTAGGTTATACATTGTTATACCACGTGAAGTCCTCCTCGATGTTACGTAAAGATGTGTTCATATTTTGGGATCGTATACCTACCCCGGTAATGACGTAATGCGATAACTATTTAAAAAAATGTGATTTTTTAAATAGAGAGCTGTTTTGAAACTGACTAATAAAACTAAAAGTTTACCGATCAAGCTAATAGAGGTAAAAATACCTGTAAATTCAAACGGTCATAAAACTTGTAAACGGATAGATTTTTTTTCAAAATATTTTGATTAGTTACGCGTACAGCTAATAAAATAATAAAAGCATATTAATAAATCTCTTTTAACAAAATACCGTCCATCCATTACATTTATTCATTATGTACCATAGCACAGACAGGTCAAACAAATACATTAGTAATGCACCCCAATGTTTCAAAATGATTAAATCAATCCTCTAAGATTGTACACGAATGCCTAATATGTATTTTACTTTGACTGAACATTGATTGAATCAAATTGTCTTCATTCTTATTTAAATTATTAACACCATTACAGCTTTCTAGTAAGTGGTGTACATACAGTGGCGCAGCTAGGTAACCAAAGGCCCTGGGGCAAAAAATAAACTAGGGCCCCAACTAAACCATTTAAAATCGTATGTTCCGTATTCGTCGTCGTGTTCCGAATTCGACGTACTCCAGATTTGTCGTAATCCAGATTCGTCGTACTCCATATTCAAGTTACTTGTACTAGTATTATTTATATTAAATTGCGTACTTGAATCAAGTACGCAATTTAATATAAATAGTGGTTTAGTCACAACTCTAGTACAAACCTGATAACTTCTGGTTCTAAAAAATCTGGTTTATTTATATTCCGAATGTGGGAGAAATTTTCACTAGTTCAATTTATAGTTTGTAAGTCAGAGTCAGAGGGCCCCCTGAGCTTGAAGGCCCCGGGGCACTGCCCCGTCTAGCCCTCCGGTAGCTACGCCACTGTGTACATAACTAGGATTTGTACTAAACTTGTAATCAACTATCTGTGCCCGCCGCGACTTCGCTCGCCTCTATATAATTTTTTTTTCGCATTATCCTAATACTTTTAGAAAATAAAAGTAGCCTAGATTAAGTTACTCTTTATAAGATCAATTGTCTGCCAGTTAAAGTCCCGTGGAAATCGGTAAACCCGTTTCCGACATTAGCCGCAACCACGTTTTTGGTACCGTGTAAACATTTAGATGCATTTATTTAATAGCTGTTATTATGAAATAATAAACAGACGCTCCCATTTTTAGGGAGGGTAAACCGCTTCGTTACGTAACGCGTTACGGGGCCAGTCTGTCTGGCGTTTAAGTTATCACTTCTGTCGGGCGTCCCGAGACGCACACGTTTTTTTATTTATTTCTATAGATTACTTGTATGAATAAAAAAATCTGAGAAATTTTGCCGAGTGCATCTACATCCAAACTAAAGATAGATTGTGTGTAGGTGCATTGGGCTGCAAGATCAGAGGTCCAAACTATGGACTATTTGCATAAAGCTGGAATCAAATTGTTGGGACACCCTCCTCCAAATGGGTCCGAATCGAGCGCCATGCGACTTTGCACTATTCCCTGTATGTAAAAAAAAACAACTAAAGGGACGCAAATTTCCGAGCGATGAGGAGCTCCTGAGGTATGCGGCTGTGTTCCAGAGGGATACTGGAGCAATGTGTTCAACACCTGGTTTACACATATGAAGACCTTTACTGTGACCAATGGAGACTACTTCGAAAAACTTATGGTTTATCAGCAGTCCAGTTACTATAGTACAGATTCTGCCTAGGTTGGTATTAGATAGCCGTGTGAGAAGTGTCCCAAGTTATAAAAAATTGGCCCTCTATCACGTGGGATAGCCATACTTCGGCACGTATGGACCGGCTCGACTCCGCTCGATACCACGGCCTCACAGAAAACCGACAGTGAAACAATGCTTCCCCCCTCTAACCCTCTTTTCCTATCCCACCTTAAAGGGTGGCAACGCAGTTTTGACTCTTGAGTTACAGGTGCCCATGGGCGGCGGTAGTCATTTACCATCAGGTGACCCATCTGCTCGTTTGCCTCCTGTACCATAACAAAAAAAAATAATAATACCACTGAACCATGGATAACAGCTACTCTGATTTAAGTATCCTTCATAACATATGACGTGTCTAAACGAGTTTTCCATACAGTCCAGTTTGTGAATAATTTAACACTAATCCTCACATTTCTGAGGGAATGTTTATTACTGGACTGCGAAGTATTATTACACCCAGTGGCCTGTTCGTTGAAGATAAAGAGTTATTGCCTATATAAAATGGCTGACGGTACTTTCATATGGACTTTTTTGTGTTGTACATAAAATTAAATAAACGACGAAATAAGTACTAAAACCATTTTTGTTAATTAATTGTCTTATTAAAGTTATGATGTAGCATTTTGTATCTTTTTAAGTGCATTTTTCGCTCTATAATTGATTCTCCCCAGACTTTACAAACATTCAGACAAGATTTGATCAGATTTTGATAAAAAAAAAAATATTTCTGTTTTTTTATATTATTGAAAATCAGAAATCTTTCAGAGGGGGCGAAATAATTGCTGTTATTATTTAAACCATATATATGTAATTTATATAAGAAAATAAGTTTTTAGCTTCATTATTTTTCTATTATATTATTTACGATTTATTATTAAATAATAGAATAATTCTATAGGAGTATCCTACTTAAATGTATGTAATCATGTCTGTGCTAATTAATATTATAATGGTGGACAATAAAGAAATTTATTATTTTTGATTAAATAATAGAATAATTTATTATTTATTATTAAGTAACAGAATAATTTAGCATAGCATTTTTTCATTGACTCTAAAAAAATAACACTATACAAGTAATTTTGTCAATTTCTGTTTTTATTTTAAAAAAGAACACTAAACTTTTACAATTAATTTGTCTATTGAAAACTTAATCTTCATCAGGTGGTGGGTTAGTTTTTGAGTACAAAATGCTTGTCTAGTCACTCAAGTAAGAAGGTGTGGTAGGTAACGAAGCCTACACGTACTATTTAGTTATCGCTTGTGATTCATGAGTACATTTCGTAAATATGAAGACCGTTAAGTACATCTTTTCTCTGATTCCAGTTGGTGTTCATATACTAGATGTTATAGAATTATGTGGTCATATTTTAGAGACGTTACGCAGACGCCGAGAACCACATAATGATCTATAACTTGAAAATAAAAAAATTATAAAACTTATTTTGAAACCGATGATGTAAACTCGATAATTTATCGATACAGCTATTATTTCGTGAGAGAGAGAACTATTATAAATAAAACTATAGGTAGTAAATAATGAAAAAAAAAAAAAGTATTTTGCACATTCCTAAAAGGCATATTATTAATTTTGATGTCAGTGTCAGTCATTTTGTTTTCTACGAAGAAAAAGATTGCACCATTTTATCTATTTTAAAAATACTACAATATTTCTACTAAAACATGATTTCACCTTTCTATAACACCCTGTATTTAAATGATCACTGACCATACACTTAAAAATAATGTGTTTAATTAATTACCCCTACTTTGTTTTACATAACGTCTAAATATTAGGTAAGGTTTTAAAAAGTAATGGCTTCTCATTATCATAATATTCACCTTTCCATATCGTTTAGTCTTAATGATAATGTGTGTATTATTTTTGCTCTTCATTATAGACTTTAGGTCTTCATAACTGACGTTGTTATAAACACCTTTTTTTATTGTGGCCACCCACACTTACAATAAATAATAGTCTAGTCGACAAAATCGTTAGTAAAGACAGAAAATTATTTGCAACGGCTCATTCGATGCGGAATATAATTCTGAGAAAGACGTATTTTTATTCTTTTCTGCAAATAAAAATTTTAATTGTTATAACCAAAAACTTATAACTGCCCCATAATTTTGTTTATTACATGAAAACGTTAATTGATAGCGCAAATCAGCAAAAAGTCCTAAGAATGTCTTAACTTCCCGAACTCAAGGTCTATAATTATTCATTTCTATCCGCCGTTGAAAAAGAGGTACCGCGCGGCCTTTTACGCTCGAGCGTATCACCGCTCGAGAGAGTATGACTCCAAAAATATATATTTTTGAGTATAAAATATTAAATAAATATTAAAAAAAAATATGGTGTAATCTGGTCACTATAATGAGTAAAGTCCCGTGAGATAGGAAATTTTGTCATTGATTTTTCAAAAAGTTATCCCATTGTTAATGAATACATTTTTCCCAATGCTCTACATATATTCAAATCAACGTAAAAGTTTACATAATTGTCTTAAAAATCTGCAACTTTTTGGAGACTTTTATATTAGTCCTCAATGAAACCATAAAAGTTATTTATTTTTTTAGTTACTGTAGTGAAAACTTCTTAAGGCACGGTGGTCACTTTTGATATGGGCAAAAGCACTGAACTCGCGTGACCGTCACGCTTAGATACATAAATACAGATGTGTGTATAATTGTATATATAAAAATGCAAGTTATGTTTTCACTTCTGACGTGCAGTCCTTTTTTTTCGTGTGGAAACCTACACGGGTCATCACCAACGACTAAAACCACACGGTGTTCCGTCACAAGTGGGTCTATTGCAAGTCCTACGACTGGCAGTATTTTTGTCTATACTATACATTACATCTATCTATATATACAAATTTATATATATAAATTTTGTGTCACGTTGTTCGTTCGCGGTGAACTCCTAAACTAATGAACCGATTGTAATGAAATTTTGCACACTGTGCGGTTTGGGCCAACTTGAGAGTTAGATAGTGTTATCTCAATTTATAGTCACAATATCTTTTTATTGTATGCTAAGCTAAGACCGCCCATTTTACGGTAGTCACTTACCATCAGGTGACCCGTCTGCTCGTTTGCCCCCTATAATATAAAAATAATAATAAATTGTACTTACCGCCTATTATTATGATCTAATGAGTTTATTTCTGTTTATAAAGTGTATCTAGTTTAGTTGTACGTTTGTAAAATCATCCAAACACATACGAGCTCGATACATCGGACGGGTGGGGTTAAATATGTTGTAATTGCGGATAAAGATGGCGTCTATAGGGGAGCGACACCTGGCGGGAACAAGGAAAAATATTATTGTTAGGAATGCACTCAATAATTCTGTTACAGAACAGCGTTTGTTTAACGCAGAAAAAACAAATAACAAACAACTTTGAACTTGAACTTATGAACATACTAGCAGCGCCCCGCGGTTTCACCCGCGTAAGTCCCGATCCCGTGGGAATATGGGATAAAAACTAGCCTATATTATGGTATGGCCTCGCTATGATTTGAATGCCATGCAAAACTGAGCCTCATTGCTTTTAATATAAGACCTACTTACGTTCGTATTCCTACCTTTGGATAAGGCTTTTATGATTGACTGCTGATTTCTTCTAATGTTAATTAGAGTTCCCTAATCTTTTTATTCAGTAAAACAGGTGTCGATATTCTTTCTCATTTTCTCCGTTCCTATTATTGAAGTTTTAGGAATCAATCAAGTTCATGAATGTTTTTGACAGTTGGCCGACGCAGTGCTACGAACTTTGGTAGGGTTCACTTAAGAAGTGAATTAGAATGACTGAAAATCGATAAGTACTACAATTTTTTTTGTAATAATAAGTTCATTCATAATAATCCTACTAATATTATAAACGTGAAAGTTCGTGAGGATGTATGGATGTTTGTTACTCTTTCACGCCAAAGCTACTGAACTGGTTGCGATGTAACTTGATATGTAGATAGCTGGAGACCTGGATTAACATATAGGCTACTTTTTATCCCAATATTCATACGGGATCGGGACTTACGCGGGTGAAACCGCGGGGCACTGCTAGTACATAATACAATAGTACCTTTAGTCTCGTTTAAGTAACTCATAAGACACAACATTTCACTTGCACTCGGTTCATAAACTCCATCAATTTTAATTTAATGTATTCTTTCTGTCAATAATAAATTTCAACGAATTGCCTTAGACACGAAAGTCAAACCGAACTTCGTCAAAACCGATGTGTGATATTAATTAGATGTGGTATTTGCAGTGGCGTAGCTAGGTAACCAAAGGCCCTAGGGCAAAAAACTAGGGCCCCAACTATATAAACTATTTAAAATCGTTTGTCAAGTATTTGTCGTGTTCCGAATTCGACGTACTCCAGATTTGTCGTACTCCATATTCAAGCAAGGACGCAATTTAACATAAATAGTGGTTTAGTCACAACTTTATAACAAACCTGATAACTTCTGGTTCTAAAAAATCTGGTTTATTTATATTCCGAATGTGGGAGACATTTTCACTAGTTCAATTTATAGTTTGTAAGTCAGAGTACGAGGGGCCCCCTGAGCTTGGGGGCCCCGGGGCACTGCCCCGTCTAGCCCTCCGGTAGCTACGCCACTGGGTATTCGGGACTTAACCGTGGTAATACGAGTATTTATTATAAGATACGATACCTTTTGCACACCTAATACAAATCGCGAAAGTATAAAACCAATTGCCAACCGTTACGATGATGAATGATGGAATCCGGATCCCTCATTAGTATTTTATATTCACAAATCATGTTGTGAACACACAAAAAAAAAACAAAATATATACAAAAACATATATTATTTGCATACTATGGACAATAGGCGGCATTATAACACAAGGCAGTATCTTCCAGGCAACCTTTGGATGGCCAGGAGTAATGATTTACGTTTGTTGTTCAGATGTCAAAATGTCCAAGAAAGCTTTATAGGGATTTATGCAATCTGTGAACGGATTGCATAAATCCTCAGAAAACATTTTTCACTATTATTTATTTGGATTGTTACCAGCTCATGTTTTTGTTTCTGGTTTTTTGTTTGTTTTTCGAGAGAATGTGCGCCACATATGACTAGTATTCATATTAATAACTCCAGCTAAGTTAAATGCTTGTGTTAGAGTGGGTTCATATCGGTAATATACTGGGTGGGGTTCGAACCCGCAACCACTTGATCGCAAGTCCGACGCCTTAGCCATTGGGCTTCCGCAGCTTGTAAATGTACTCATAGTACATGCGTTGTCTAACAAATTATTGCATATCTTCACAGAAGACACTGATATGTTGGGCTCCCTTAAAATATCACCACAGTTTAGTGATCTCACAGGTTCGATCCCGTTCTGCAACTTTCTAAAATATATCAAATAACTCTGAAGGGTAAGATATAAAAACAACACTTTAATATAATAACGATCTGAAAGCCAGAGGAATATGATATTACAATAAAAATAAAATGTCAATTATTATAATGGCTATACAAAGAGCTCTCTCACAGTTAATACACTCTTTGAAACAATAATAATTACATTACGTACATCCTAGAGCCCCTAGCTATGTTCATTATAATGCATGTTTGTATCACATATTACCGGACTGTTATGAAATTGCAGAAAACTTATAATTAGACTAAGTCTAGAAATTCTGATTTTATGAAATGTTCTAATCGGCAAAGCGACCGAAAGGAGGATTGCGGATTCGCGGTACCATCGCGATCGTGAACCCATTCCTTTTTTTTATTTATAACGGGGTTTTTGGTGGCGAAGTATATCAGAATCCAACCGACTAATTTCACCGGCGGCGCATAGGATGAAGTGGATATTGTTTATTTTAAAACAGACAAGTCCCGCATTAGGAATGACTCCTGTGTCGCGGTGGACTTTACAAACATACCAACAACAGACACAAAGAACACCCCGGGTGGAAATCAAACCCGCGACCTATGGCGTAGCAGTCAGGGTCACTAACCACTAGACCAACAGGCCAGTCATTTCTTCGTCCCGGGCCCGCCTCCTTCTGCGGAATGACATCCTCGGAGAAGGATACGACCGCGGTTAAACTTCTGTCACCACCGGCCATGGTGAATGACGTGAACTCTTCCCTAAATTAAGTATGTGCCTTAATGGGACATGCTAACAAGAACCCTATAGCAAGTAGTCTTCAAAAAAAAAATATATATTAGAGGTTTTGAGTTTTAATTTAACGTTAATTAAGGAGGGAAACCCACCATTCATTGCAGATTTCTACCCTACATTGGTAATACAGACAGAAACTTTTAAAAATTGTGGAGCAGAAGAACCGCTGCGAAAATTGGAACCGTTCGACTGTCAATAATACTATTAACTTGACACATCTCACACACGGCCGTCTGATCCCAAACTAGGCAGAACCTGTACTATGGTAACCAGACTGCTGATAAACATACTTATATATTTCTAAATACATACATATTATAGATAAATTACACCAGAGCAAATGATCATGCTTATTACACAATTATTTGTTCTGGGTGGGATCTCACCCACGACCTCCAACCACTAGACCAACAGACCAGTGAATGGACCGTTTAAATCCTTCCTGAATCCGAAAAAGATTAAGTTTCCTAAAAAAATGTATTATAAATAAAAAAGATGAAAAACACAATGTATTCTTTGAAACATATGCTTATGATTTATAGGATGTTGTATACATTTCTTTTATCCTGAATTTTTTTTTTATGTAGAACGTGTGGGTGGTATGAAAACATATTTATTTGCATTCTCTTTGACAAATGCAACACTCAGTTTCTTGTGACACACCACTTAGGATAATTTGACAGTAATGGATGCTTTTTATACAATAAAATGAACTATTATAATATTGTTATTGTACTTACGTCTATTTTTAGTTTTAACAAGTTGAAAGAATTTCATACTTTGTTATCAAGACACAGATTTTGTAGTACAATTATTTTATGATACCGCTGGAAATTAGGTACTCCTTATAAATAATATTACGCCCCCAGATAAATGGACCGACGACCTGAAGAAGGTAGCTGGGATATATAGAGATATTATTTAGATACTGCATTTGATCATCTTTAGCCATGTACCAAATTTCATGTTTTTAGGTGGCCTAGAAGACTAGAAAACAATTTTGATGATCTGTCAGTCAGTCAGTCAGTTACCCCCAAAATTTATGATTAAAAAATTAGACGAAAGCACTTCGACTAATAGACGCGTCGCCGCGGCGCGCGTTTGTATGTTTGGCGCCGACTCAAAGTCATTTAGGTAGAAGTTTTGCTTGGCTATAGAGTTTATTTTTCACTTTTCAATTTCTTTCTTTTTTCGTCGGTTTAATTATTGTTAAAAAGTTTTTATTAATATGCATCGCTACTACAAAGATTATTCCCTATTTTCTATTGGATTTGAAATTAATGTGGGAACTAGTTTAGCAGATTTAATAGTTTTACATAAAGTTGAGACGATTTTCTATGCAAAGTAGTTACACTTTGTACTAGTTTGCATACAGATGCTTCAGTAAACGGAAATGGGTGCGGTTATTGAATTGTCAAGAAATGTCTGAGTCGACAAGTCTGTCGACTCAGTGTTTGTAGAATACAACGTATTTACACAAAGTTTATGTGTTATCCGGTTTGAGAGCGAGAACAGTATTTTTTTTTGGTTGAAAGGTATCCAGGCGACTCAGAAAGATTTTCGAAAAAGAGTTTTTATGTATGGAACTGGTAGATTATAATTTATTTTTTAAATAAGGTCATTTAAAATCGCCCTCCACATTTTATAACTAACTAAATATAATTATCGTATCTCACTGAAACATTGATTTATCTCGAGAACATTTTTACTTTTTATATTTTACGATTTTAAATGTGTCCTAAATCCGGAAGAATCGTTTCATAGATTTCAAATTGCATTTGTAGACGAAGGCCTTTAGTCCTAAGATAACTGGGTGGAATAAAATTGGCGAATCACGTATAAAGAAATTCAGTAAATTTTTAAGATTGGTTCTTTAAGCGGTTATAAGATTTTACATGAGCACCTTCGCATGAGGAACATAGTTTCGCGCTGGGTACCGCACAACCTCGCCGACGCTTCAGAAGCGGGCTAGAATGATGCCAAGATACGATAGCCGGCATGTCTCGGTGTGTTTACGACATTGTGATAGGTGACGAATCTTTGATTTATCAATACCATCCAGAAAATAACCGTCTGTCAAAGTGCTCGCTTGTATTTTGTCTACGCCAGGACATCTGGTATATAGATTACCTTTACCTTTACAAGCGGCGTAGTAGCGAGGTGACTACTTACACCATTGCGCTATCTGTGCAGTCAAATAATCTATCTCTATGCCAAATTTCGTCCAGATCCGTTCAGGCATTTTTGTGTGAAAGAGTAACAAATATCCATCCATCTTTCGCCTTTAAAATATTAGTAATTCTATCTTTTCAGGCCATTTAAAATTTTTATATCATTCGAAACTCAAATGATAGCATAAGATCCATAATGAGTTTGAAAACGCGGACTTAGAATATTAATAATATGGGCGGTAGGTTAATTTAATACCCATCAATATATAGCAGATATAATGCCGTAAGGATTGTGAACGTCGGTCTGTTGAATCAGACGTATTGTTGGATATCTAGCATGTCAGTTCAATTAATTGATATTTAGCCGACACTAGGTTTAACTTGAAATCAATTGATACTACAAGATTATTCAACTGTGATTATTACATATTCAAATTAGATTACTCTGTTTACTATTGAGTAGGTAAAATATAGACGTGAAGAAATGATACAAAATGTAGAGTACTACAACACTATGTGTAGTGTCATGCGCTAACTCGACCTGTCGGTATATTTCAATGCATTCAAGAATCAATTTATGATTATTCCGCCTGAGCAGCAGTAGCGCAAAGGGTGACCACAATAGGCGCAGCTCACCTTGAATATACATAGAAAACCTTCTTTGTCTCACAGGTACACATCCCAGTGAATGTTTACACACATGCACACACCCACGCACACACTATCGACTCCTTAATAAAAAAAGTATCCCTTAATTTTATTTTAGTGATGAAAAAGGAGAGGGAGAGGGAACTCAAGGAAAAGGTGCTGTTAGCGCTGTGGAGGAACGGGTGTCCCTCCCACACAAAAGGAAGATCCTCCGACCGGGCTAGTGATCACTCTTGGCGGACTGCGGCCCAACGTTTGATGTTGGGAATTTGTGTACTGCGTAGTTCGGCGTGTCTTCGTTAGATGACATTGAAGTATTTTGTCGCTGTATGTGGATGTCGCCAAAGCACGAAAACACGCACACATGCACTAGCACATTTCAATGTAAAAAAATTATAAGAGGAACGCGCTGCATATTATAAAACATTAAGAAAGACATTTAATGTCATATTTCAGGTTTATTCTCTTTATATGATCGAAGGTTTTGTTGGTGACGATGTTAAATGATTTGGCATAAATGAACGTCCAGCCTGTCCTAGCCCACAGCCACCCACTACTGCAAACATCTCTATTATTACAAACATAAATTATAACACAAATCAACACTAAGTACGACATTTCTGTTCGTCTATCCTGTTAATATTTTCCTCTTACTTTTCTTATAATTAATTAGCATTTAATAATAAAGTTGTGCCTGCAGAAGACATACAACGAACAAATGAAGGCAGCGAACGAAATGAAAATTATAAAAAAACAGGAGACCGCCCATTCATGAAAAAGTAAAATATTACTGAAAACTCCATCTCAATTACTTTGTGGTTTTATTGTGTAGCTTTAAGTGTAGGTGTTTAAAAACAAATTAGTCCCGCCAAAAATATACGCCTGTCACTTTAAAAAAAGTTTAAAGAACATTACATTAATTTGAAAAAAAAAATAAGTTTTGGAGATTCCTTTTTTAACACTGTTTTCTAAATTTAAATTTTAAAAAAATAATGATTGTGAACAACCTCTATTTAACTTCTTTGCAGTGACCGAATGCAGTCGTTTTGCAACACAGTTTAAATATGTGATTTTTTTCTTCATTCAATGTAAGAAAACGAAATAATTAATATTTTCATTTAAGTTTTGGAAGGGTGTTTCCTAAAAATACTTTCAAAACAAATTAACACTCAACTTGTGAGTTGTGTCTGTATCAACTTCACTTAGGGCTGCCATCCGTCCGGGTCTCCTCGGATTTGTCCTAGTTTAGAGGGCGTCCGGGCGGGGTTTTCAAAAAGTGTCCGCGTAAAACCCGGTCACTCTGTGCCAGGGGACAATTATAATTGTTAGATGAATCCTTAAACAGTTAAAAATTGAAATGGGATCGGCGTTTTTTAGTTGAAAGAATCTCGATTTCACCCATGTGTCCGGATTTTTTTAAGTTCTCGTCTAGCGTCGGCAATTTTGGTGATGGCAGGTCTAACTTCACTTAATTTACATATAAAGATACTACAGTGTGACCACAGTACGGTGTGGGTTTTATTTAAAAAGGTGTATCAGCGCTTCAGTAGTTTTTAGTACTGAAATGTATTGTATTGTAATATTTATAAATGATACAAAAATAATGTTATACTAATTTAAACAGTCTTTTGATCATGGAAGAGTCATGCTTCGGGCCGGCTCGACGGGAGTGACACCACGGCCTCACAGAAAACCGGCGTGGGGCAATGCTTTAATCGAATCTCCTTCCCCTACTCCCACCTTAAAGGCCGGCAAAGCACTTATGACTCTTAAGTTACAGGTGCCCATGGACGGCGGTAGTCATTTACCATCAGGTGACCAGTCTGCTCGTTTGCCCACTAAACCATTAAAAAAAAATCATGTTAAGACGGTCTGCTAAACGGTATCCTCATTTAGATGGTTAAGGTGTAATTGTCAAAGTATAATGTACAAGTAATATCTAATGATAACAGTTGAATTGAATATAACCACATTTTTTAATGTAATTTAGTGTACATAATATATATATTTGATGAGATTCAATATTTTTGTTGCTGCTACTAAGGACGGCAGTATTCTCTGCCTATCCCACATGAGTAAAAGTGTAATGATATTGTTTTATTATACAAGCCGTGGGAATGCTATTGCGATATCATGATTATAAGTCAAATATAATATTGTTTATATTTGACTTGTAATTCTGTAACACTATATTTTACTGAGTAAGCAACTGTGTCATCGCCGCACTGCACACGCCGAGTGAATGCGGTATTGTAAACATTTTCTATCTTTTAAAATTTTAGAACAATTTATTAATTTAACATTTTTTTATTTTGGTAAAACAATAAAAAAAGGGAGAAATATTGTAGTGGTTAATTTTGACATGTCATTCTGAGTATCGAATAACACGCGATGCATGTAAACCCCCACACAGTCGTTAGTCGTTGTTAAATTCCCATTATAGATACTTGTGCTTTGTAATCCCTCGTGACCTCGTATATTATTTCTCTCCTGCACACAAATACTCGTACACGCAGATACACAGTAAATAGCGACCCAAACACAACAGTTTCATTTAAATCAGCCCTTTTTTTAACAAAATATTTTCTTTAACGGTAAATTTTCCTCCTCCACATGAGATGAAAGCGAAGGAAACCCGAATAAGTGTAGCCGTCTTTACTGTCTTTGCTATGCAGTTTAGCACTCCAGACAGTCCATCGCCGGGTACACTTCAGCTCTATTAGGGAGAGTGCGCGCGGGTGACTTTTAGAGCCGTGACTTTTTTATCGCATCACGTCACCACTTGACAATGACTGAATGGAATGTTTGACAAAAAGGCAAAATAATAAAAATAACCACGAGTACTCTCCTTAAACAGTATTAGAAATAAATATCATATTTTGGCACATATAACATGAAATAGCACATCGGTACTAAACCCAAGCCACAGATTACTGAGTAGCTACTTCCCAAACTAAGCGTAGCTAGCTTGTCTTGTGGTCGATACTGAGGGTTAATTCTTGTTCATCACGACCCATTACTTTGCATTCAAATACTTTACCACCCAGGTCGCTAATCTCATATTTTTAAATGTTATTTAGAACACCTAGAGCTACGGAACTCGAAATGGTTTAGCTTGGAAGTAAGGTTTCTTAATTTCAATGATATGATTTTTAAAGATATACCTGACATCCCTGGTATGGATGTTATTGAGCTCCGTAACCGTATCTGAACCAATCGGATATCCGAAATAAAAATCTAACCGAAACCTTAACCGAATCTCATATAAAAGTTTATAATAATTTCAGATAGGAGCAGAGTCAAAATAAGACACATTATGACAGTATTTTTATTATTTGTATATAGCTGAAATAGATGAATAATGTTTTAGTTTATTATAATTTCGCTTTTGCATTTTGTTAACATTTAAAAATTATTAGCTTTAATAATCACATATAAGGCTAATTGTTTTTTTTGTGATTTTACTACCAAATGATAATCTATAATTAAAGCTAAATCATTACCTTTCTGTATTTTCCTATTACAATACCTTAAAAATCTAATATCCGTAGGTAACTAAAACTATCCGAAATAATATCATTCGTATCCATATCCAGATCCAAAATTTTAGATCCGTAACATCCCTGATACATAAAGGCGGTGAGTGTACATACACTCACCGCCTTTATAGGGCATAAAGGCGGTGAGTAAATGTACACATGTTCGTAACATATACTCACCGCCTTTATCCCCGAAGAGATATATAAATAGGTAGAGGCGTATTAAACACCTACATTTTGCCAACTATAATTTGGTCCCAGTTCTGTAATAGGAGGGAAGCCTACTGCCATCAACGGGACACTGGGAATTAATGATGGGAAAATTGGGAATATTTTGTAAGGAAACGGAAGGTACGAAGGGAAGACTATGGAAGGAGGGGCCTATGGCTTTATGCGGATGGATTGGGGAGTGTAGCGATAGCACAGATTACTGAGTAGTTTGGCGATAGCTGGAGCAGATCAGGTCATCTATGTCCACCACCCGCAATAGAGCCTCCCGCGAAGGGGTGATGTCCGTGTTTGTCTAAACATCGCCCAGCTAAGAGACGGAGCCCGATTGCCACCACCCGGGCTGGCGCCGGGTGGCCCGTTGAGGACATACCACCGTAGCACCGACGGTCCACCAACCAATGTAGGCGCAGTATGGCATACCGTGTGGTTTCAGTCGGTTAAACTCCGACATACGGCCTCACCGATAGCCCCGGAGTGGTATCACCCGTAGGCTTCCACACGTTAAAAATAAAAAGGTTAGGTTAGTGTGACGGAACAACGTGTTGTGTTAGTCTGTCCGAGCGTAACACCTTGCTGTTAGCTTTGACTTGCTTAATGACTTGCTGTAACATATCAAAAACTTTTTTTCTATGTCTACACGTCATTGATGCTCTGTGGATCAAGGGCGAATCTATCACAAATACATTTAACAAAACAAAGCAAAAATCATAAATTGCAATGCTTGTGTACTTTATTTTTAGGTACGAGTGTTGATGTGGTCACATGAATAAATAGGTAAAAATTCATTACATATTCTGTTTAAATGAATCCCTTAAACCACAAACGTTACCATGTTGCGGTAGTTATGGGTTGGGAATGTTGTATAAATTTTAAATATACTTAGTTTTTTAGTATTCCGAGGCGAGCGCGGGTATTAGGTAGGTACTACGGGGCTCACACACACTATTGTAAATTCTCCAGTCGTGGAGATGAAAGATGGAGAGAGAGTGAGAGAGTTGTAAACTCCAGTCATGTATCGGAGCTGACACATACACTTTTTTATTTGTTTATATTTACAAAACAAAAAAGTCTACTCGTGTTTAGAACTCACTCATAGTAAGTAGGTACAAGCCATACTGAAAAATTAGACTTTTCCAAAACGTAAGTTATTTTCTAAGTTATAGGTAGCTGCTTTCCAAGCCGGGTAGCAAGTACCTTGTTAAGTAAAAGTTAAATTACATGAAACTATTTATAACTCCATCAACTCGCACAACTCGTAAAACCTCAAGCAAAGCTAACTACCCTGTAGAAAACTGTAAATAATCATAATTATATTTAAAACACCCCCGACTCGAAAATCCCTTCAATGATTAGAAAAAAGCAGATTATCTTCGAACGGCTGAACTGATTTTATCTCTAAAAGTACTCTCGATCAAGCCTTCTTTCAAACAAAAAAAAACGCACTTAAATCGGTCCATTTGTTTGGGAGCTACGATGCCACAGACAGACACACAGACACGTCAAACTCATAACACCCCTCTTTTTGCATCAACAATGCGAATTGCGTCACAATTTACTAATAAGTATTTGGTTTGATAATTAAATAGTCGAGTCTTATTTTTAAACATTTAAATTCATGAGAACTGTTAAATAATTCATTTTGAAAGTATTCTATTGATGTATCTGTCCCGAAGCGAATGTTACATTTTAAATTACTTTGGTAACGGAACCGTTGTTAAGTTTGAACATTTCGGTTCTCCTATACAAGATTTGGGAGGAATTGATACATAATCTATATCTTAATTTAATTAAACAAAAATTATGTTCGTTTGTTCAAAATCGCAAATATATTAAAGTTCTTTACCGTAAGTCGATCGTTTTAAAATTTCTAAACAGTTATATTCATATAAGCGCATTTTTTTAAATAATCAAACGGGTTTATTTTAAATTTTAATCAATATCTTAATAACGTGACGGATGTTTGTTGCTCTTACACTCAAAAACGGCAGAACGGATCTGGATGAAATTCGGCACAGGGATAGATTATTGTGTGGAATAGCACATAGGCTTTTTATTGAGAAAAGATTTACTATTCCCGTGGGATAGATTTCACCAAAATTTCCATGCGAAAGAAGTCGCTGGCAATAGCTGTGTCATAATTTATGACACAGCTTTATGACACACAGATTTATGACTCATAAATGAAAAAATATGTATGAATATGAATGTATGGATGTATGAAATATGTAAACGATAAGGATGTCCAGTATATTATTTTATACAATATATTATACCTGACATCGACAACGACAGTTCAAGTTAGAGTGGTCACTAAAATAAAACAAACATTTCATACTTAATTAATTTTAGTCCAAATTCGACCACAGCGCCATCTAGTAAATACGATTAAACTTTAAAGCTTTCGCGTTCCATGATGTAATTATATATTTACACGTTAGTTAACGCGATCACGAATTAGGTATTAGATACCACCTCTAAATTGCCCGATGTTTCGACCAGGTTGTACTGGCCGTGGTGACAGGCGGACTGACTCAGTATAGTTCTGTATTTCTGTCACAACCTGAATGCTAACGAGTGCTTTGGGATCGTCCATTAATCACGTGAGCCTCGAAAGGGGAGCAGGGTCCGGAAAAAATCACGAAATATTTCAAAGGGAAGGGAGGGTATAGTCAGACATCAAGTTTATTAATTTTTTCGTTGAACGCGCGATTTCTAACCCAAAAAGCGCGTGATCTTGAATCGTCGTTGCCTGGCAACGATTCCTCGATTTTTTTTTTTTCGTGTTGAAAACCCCCACGGGTCATCACCTCACCGCTATCGGTGAAGTGGTATGTGAGAATCGAACCGACTAAAACCACACGGTGTTCCGTCACAAGTGAGTCTATCGCAAGGGACTCGGGTATACCCTAGGAAGGAAGTCCCCGAGAACCCTGGCAGACTTTGGCCGCTGGCGCTTGGTAGACGTGACTTCCTTTATTTGTATTTATGGCAGTCAGAAACAACCTGCAACATTAACGTCTGTCTAGTAATTTTTTATCACGGCGGTGCTTAATTTTCCAGCACTAGATGATAGGTATTTAAATATCAATTTCTGGTTTTTTTTTTAAGATACGTTGAACCAAAAAAAAATGAGTAGAGGGGGAATTAATCTAAAATCTCACCATGTAAGAGGATGAAGGGGTTAAAAAGTTGCTTAAACCATCAACGTGATTAATGGACGATCCCTTTGTTAGCAATTAGGTAGTTATTTTGTTCCTAACTTGTGTATTTTATTACTAAAACGAAAAATAAAAGCCTATTATTATTTAAATATTACTTACTATGACTACCATTCTTCACAGTGAACAGACGGTGGTAGAACTGACATTATTTTAGTCCAACTCTATTTTTTTTTAATATATTCTAATATTAAACGTTTTACGGTCGCAAAACATGGGTCTGAGCCTCCATACTAAAAAGTCGACCTTCATCAAATTTGGCTGTTAGGTACTTTACTCAGGGTAAAAGCCGAAATACATTTGTCTAAACGTTCCTACACAGTTGGTGACAAATTGGATAGAAAATTCTAAATCGTTATTCCTGATTGTGCAAATAGATTTTATTTAATTAAATCTACTTCTCACGAGTCTGTCACTATTTATAATTTGTTCATAATTCGTGTAATGCGCACCCTCTTGGGACCAACTTAGACATTAAAAACTGATGCTATTAAATTGAAGGTTTACTATTCGACTGACCGAACTGACTAGTTTTCTCAATATTTTTATTTCCTTACTATTCATACTATACTTAAGATTTATGTGCTAGAAGAGCAAAACAGAATAGCACGTTCTCACTGAAGTATTTATACGTAAAAAATGCTTAATAAAAATTACGTCACGGTTTCCAGCTCGATACTTAATTACATGCTTCACTTATGAACAAAAATATTAGTATGAAAAATATTTTTTACAGCGCCCTCTCGAACTTTATTTAAGTACTACATCAATTCCAATGTTTAACTAAACGGTTATGTTGCTTGAATAGGCTCATAGATGGTGTTAAATTTATCATAATTTAAAACATGATTTTTTCAATATAAAATGCGGCATTTTATTACTAAATTACATTTTCCTTTTAGAAATTCACATTATTCTGCTGCGGATTTCTTTTTATTTATGTTCACGATTAACTTTTGTTAATTACTTATATATGTAGTACAAAAAGTTTTTGTGTAAAGTATTTAGTGAATTTACCATTTCTTTTTCTAGTGAAACTGAGAAATACAGTTAATTGTAATATTTCAATTTCGTAAAAGTATCGTTTTATTTAACTTTTACGTGTTTTGAAACATAAAACAGTTCAGTTGGAGTACAAGGCACTTTGCAAAGTGCTGAATTGCAAAAATAGAAACTTATTGTGCATCACACAGTGCACGTGTAAGTTCCATGACGAAGTATGGATTCTTGCGCTGCATAGTATTTTCAAACCGCAAATGTTTCAAGCGAGTAGTATAGTAGTAGGTTATAAATAGTATTTATATATGTATGTATTTCGCTGGCGTCATCGTTATTATCATTATTTTTGTGTGAATAGGCCGTTAGTACCAATAATTATAATAAACTAGCAGCGGCCCGCGGTTTGTTCCGCGTAAGTCCCGATCACGTGGGAATATCAGGATAAAAAGCCTATATGTTAATCCAGGTCTCCAGCTATCTACATACCAAGTTTCATATTCTCAACGCCGCTGTTTGTGGAATTAATAATTAAACTATACAAAAAATATTAGTTATGGGAAATGTTCACTTTTTGTATGGCTGTTGGTTTTTATTTCAAATAAAATCTAAGATGGATCAAATGTAAACTAGTAAAATATGAAATTGGGAATTGAAATAACAGTTTTAGACAACAGAGAGAAAATCTAAAAGTTATTTAACGATAGTAGATTTTTTATTGGTGGATGGCAACACAAAACATATATTAGGTGAAAATATTGAAAAGTGGTACGACCACGGAGCAGATACAAAGGGTACAACCCAAAGAGTATACAAACACTACGTTAGAAGAGTCGGGACTCTTATACTAAAAAACGATGTATGAAACGGGTTCCAATTTAATTTACCAACACAAAAACTAAAATTTGATGGGAGCTAAAAATTAAACCAACCTTCAGGAAATAAAAAATAGTGTTGTCTATTCTAATAATCGAATTATCGACAAATCCACAGTAAAAATAACCATCAGCCGTTTCGTTAAAATAATTTATACTTTTTTTAACAGTAATAGGTAAAAAAAACTACAATAAAAAATTTAATTCAAAATGCAATATCTTTATTTCTAGCGCTAGTGTTTTATGTTTACTATCAGGATTAAAAAAAATAATAAACCTAAATTAAGTACGTTATTAACAGTAAAAGTAAATATACTAAATCCAGACTAAAAAATACGGAAACTTAAATAAGAAAAATATACGAAATACAAAATATCGTGGGAGAACCATGCTTCGGCACGTATGGGCCGGAGTTTGTCTTCCATGAAGTTTCCGATAAAAGTTGTGATGAAAATTCACGCACACAATTGCACATTACCTAACACCCTAAATACAGAAAGGTAGCTAGAAAGCTAAAACTTTGAAACAAAATGTTTTACAAATTTATAAAATTACGTGTAAACGTCTATATTAAGCTACTTGTGTTTATTACATCTTAATATATATAATTCTACTGTACATGTGTATTTCACTGAACTCCTCCTAAACGGCTGGACGGATTTCAATGAAATTTTTTGTGTGTCCTCAGGTGGATTCGAGAATGGTTTAGATTTACAATTGAACCCGGTAGAGGGCGCTGCGATAGGGTTCGAGGAATAATATTTTTACATTCCGGCCAGGACAACGTCTGTCGGGTCCGCTAGTATTATATAATTACATTGACCTGTCACCTGTTTTAACAACGTCTTTTGGTTCTGCAATAAAATAGGTAGTTTTTGGTATGCTGTGTTTCGATAAAGAACCCATCACAATATATATTAAAAATAACACACGGCCTTAAGCTTTAAGTTTATCTGTTATGTGCAAGGGAAAATTAATTAATATTTTATCAGATAATGGTTTCGCCATTAATTGTAACGATGGGATAGCTGTTTTTTTTAACTGTCTTTTTTTTTTTAATCACATTTCTTGAAATGTCTACAACAAACATGTTTTGAAGTGTGGAGTTTCTCTATCGGTAGATGAACTAGATCTTCATTTCCATACATTTTAATGTTATGAATAAGAAAAAACAATGAAAATAAATATTAACTTGCCAACAAGACCACAAATATTGGAAAAAACTAAATTTAATACCCCATACATACGCGGAGTATATACGCGTATGTATCCCATACATACGCGGAGTAACTGATAAGATTGGGCGAACATTAAGCCGAAACTACGGTATCAGAACAATCTTCCGCCCACCCGGACAACTTAGAGAACTACTGCGCTCCCCAAAGGATGTTGATCCACTGGGGGCCCCCGGTGTATACTCGATCCCTTGTGACTGTGGCTTGAGCTATGTAGGAGAGACTCGTCGTAGTATCGCAACCAGACTACAGGAACACATACGATGTATGAAAAACATGGACTGCAACAGGTCGGCCGTCGCTGAACACGCATGCAAAGCGGACACGCCTCACTACATACGTTTCGATAAGACTTCCGTACTGGCGAGAGAAAAATATTTCGTACCGCGAAAAATACGCGAAGCGATCGAGATAAGTCGTCGTCCGAATTTCAACAGAGACAGTGGCTGGTCACTGCCCCCTGCCTGGCGGCCGGCATTAAAACTCACATCCCATGAGACAGACCTGACAGACCTTATAAAAAGTGATACGGTTAGTATGGTGTGCACCGCGGTGGATGTTGGTAACAACAGCGCATCACACAACGCAACGGAAACGCAACTATCTACATCCGAACGTTCCGAAAGGCAACGGAACCGGTGGCAGCGTTGTAAACCCAGTGTGACGCCTGACACCGTCGCGGCAGGACGCTTCACTCCTTGAGAAAGGGCCCCCGTCGGGTCCGAAACTAGTCGGGCATCCCCGAAACACAAACGTGAGTAAAACCGTATAGTTTTTAATAAATATGAATACCACTCACGAAAGTTTTTATTGTAATATGTCCATCTAGTGTTAGTTTTGCATCTAAAGTGACCCCAAGATCGCGAATGGTCTGTACTCTATCAAGGTAATGGCCGCCTATGAAGTAAGTGAATGTACTAAAAGATCGCTTTCTAGTAAATGTGATAAGTTTACATTTGTTGAAACTGAGTTGCATTTTATTGTTAATACAGTAGTTGTTAAATCTATGTAGGTCTTCTTGAAATTTGTTATGATCATTAAGATTATTTATAGTTTGGTAAATTTTTAGGTGGTCTGCGTATAACAAGAATTTACAATGCTGAAAACAGACATGTACGTCGTTAATAAAGAGGATAAATAGCAAAGGTTTTTTGTATTATAGGGGGCAAACGAGCAGACGGGTCACCTGATGGTAAGTGACTACCGTCGCCCATGGATACCTGCAACTCAAGAGTCACAAGTGCGTTGCCGGGCTTGTTCTGTGGCTGGATGTAATTTATCTATAATATGTGTGCATTTAGAAATATACAAGAATGTTTATCACTCAGTCTGGTTACCATAGTACAGGCTCTGCCTAGTTTACGATCAGATGACCTTGTGTGAGATGTGTCAAGTTATTATTATTATCGATAGTATTACTTTTCGATAGTGTTCGAGGAATTCAGTATGTAGTTCAACAATTTTTCAGTATCGATACTATCAATAGTATCCTAGACTGTAAAGAAGTTGACACCAATCTTCATTTCTCTTGCATAAACGAGAAATAAACAATTATGGAGTTGGTAAAAGTCGCTAATAAACATGTGCACGTTAGTTCAGTAGTCACTGACATGCCGCATCGCATCGTCCCATAGAGATTACTTAACTGCTATACATTATACGAGTATACTTATCTACATCGTAATTGACTGCTTAAATAATAACAAAGGATACAAAACACACATTTTTGACACTTTCAAAGGAAATTGAGCGTCGTCTTCGACGTCGTTAGAAGAGGTGAGAGTTAGGTACGCAATAGAAAGAGATGCAAGTAGGTTAATCTAGGTGAATATAACTGAAAGTGTGTGATTAGTGAATTGCGGCCTGAATTGCAGCACTCTATTGTATCGAAACAAGAGTCTTTTTAAATATTTATCTTTCTAGATATTTATTTAAATAATTTTTCGGAGTGGGACTTCTGTACTGGTACTATTATGTATTCTGTGCTAGTAGTATATTATCTCAAAGAAGTCTGTGGACTAGTGTCAGTGATGCCAGATGTACTGATTAAGAAGTAGATCTGCCTGATTTTCGAATAATCTACTAATTTGTTCTAAATTTTTTATTTAAATTCTACCTGATTTCGGGTAGGATTGCATGGACGGAAAAATAAAAATGATATATATCGCTTGAAAACATCGATAATATTTCAATATCGAATACTTTACACAAAATTTTACTATAAGTGTTACTTGAATAGAAATTATAATAATAAGCTTGGAGCGAGATGACAGATGAGTTATACGTTTGTAAGTGAAACCAAAACGACAAATTAATAGAAATATTTTATTACACACCAGAACACTTCAAATCAGCAACAAAAATTTACTACTAGTCTTAATCTACCTGCAAAAACTTGATTTCACTTTACCCATTTAAGACGAATGCTCTTTAGACTAACTTTCCAAAAACAAAAGTTTAGTGTACTAAAGCTCTTACATTTCATTCAGTTTTTTGGATGATGTCACTACCTGTTAATGACTTATGAAAGTTATGAATGATTTATTTAAAATCAAAATATCAAGTACCTAGTGTTAAAAATTACTTCTGTTTTTATTATAATTATTAGTCAGAATTAGTTTTCTTAATAGATTCGACAAAAAACAAAGATTCGATATTTTTATAAATAAATACACCGATATATCGAATAGAATAAATATTTGTCATAACCATCGATTCAATTCGATATATCGTATGGCAAATATCGAGTAAATTCGATATATTGATGTTATGTGAATGTCCGTAACTTAGGGGTGTCCACTTAAAAATATATCGATATTTATTTTCGATATAATATAATAGTAGTTTATACTTAAACTTTTACCTTTCATTCTATTTCTTTGTTGATGTCACTACCTGTTAATGATTTATTTAAAATTGAAATCATCAAGTACCTATCTAGTGTTAAAAAATTACTTTTGTTTTTGTTATTATTGTAAATAATAGTCAAAATTTGTTTATTTAATAGATTCGACCAAACAAAAAATATTATATATGTTTCTATAAATAAATATATCGATATATCAAATAGAAAAATATTTGTCAAAACAACGATTCAATCCGATTTATAAACATAGAGTAACTTTGATATATTGATGTTACATGAATATCTCTACCCTAACTCGCACTCGTCTGGCAACGTCAGCTTCATTGATTATTCATTCTGTCTGACTGTAAGTGTACTTTCTTCAGTAACAGTCAGTCAGTCAACCATTGTTAATTGTAATGTAGTGTGCTGTGTACAGAGTTGTTTCATAAAACTACAGTCAGGAGTTATCTAAAGTTTTTCTTGAGTAGTTTCGTTTTTGTGTTGGGGTACAAAATACATAATTGTATTATGATTATAGTTTTTGTAGTAGTTAGTACTCGTAGTCGAGACCTTGAGGTCAGTCAGTTCTAGGGATGTGACATTGAAGGAAAAAAATCGATTAACAAATAATCGATTATTCTCTGCTCAATAAAAATCGATTAGAGAAAAATTGATTTTTCCTACAAATAATCGATTTTTGAGGAAAAATCGATTTTTTTCTTATTATATGTAAGAATGCCCCGCTGTTCTTTCTTATGCGTATGTTATTATTATGTTCTAAGTGTGATGAGTTGTAATTTTTTAATAATGATCTATTATCAATATCAATAAAAATAAATAAAATTGAAATGTCTTTGATGTCTAATCAATACTAAGAAATTAACACTTTTAGTGCCGGCGACAGCCTGGCGTGCTCTTCCACATTTCCTCCAGCTGCTGAGAACACCCCTGGCGTGTCGCCATTATGCCATTTAAGCCATTATGCAGTATTATGTATTAAAAATAACAGTATAGCTTAATTATTTCAGAAGTTAACCAAAGAAGGGGCTCCTGTGCTACAATAATTTTAAATTCCACAAAAAAATGTTTTACATACAATGCCGAGAACGAGCTAGGCGTGTTCAGCTGCATAGATTGTCAACCATGGCAACTTTTACTTAACTAAAAACATTGATCTGGATAATATTTTTTTTAAAGAATCGTGTTAAAAAGTTAACTATTTGATGCAAGAATTTTCAATGATGGACATAATTTTTCCGTAAATAATATTTTTTTTTTTATACCTTTTGCACGTTGAAATTTTGTTCAAACAAAAAAATAATCCGCTAAAGATCGACAGTAAGAAGCCACCACAAGTATTTTACGACCTCTCTCCGAATAAGTAAGAGCTGCTTTTGGTGCTGGGAAAATGTTGTCAATTTCTGCCATAATTACAAAATTTGTATACCTTCTATCTTATTTTGTGACATTTTTCTAAATTAAAACGAACTAAACTAAGGTAAACCAATTTTTATGGACCCTAATCAAATTACCGATGTATGTAACATCGGCATGTAAGTCATGGAAAAAGTAAGAAATTAATCACTTTTATCACAACCAAACAAACTGAAAAAATGACAAATTAAAAAAGTAGACAGTCATGGGACTGCCGACAAAAGTGAAAACTTAAAACGACGTGTCGCGTCAACGAAGTTTTGAATAAAGGTTTTCGCTATTAAGAAAATTTATAACGCCTATAGTAGGCGCTATAATTTTTTTATTTTACCATATGAATGGTGCACACAATAAGTACTTAATTTTTTTTTATAATAACTTCACACATCTCATACACGGCCGTCTGATCCCAAACTAGGCAGAACCTGTACTATGGTAACCAGACTGCTGATAAACGTACTTATATATTTCTAAATACATACATATTATAGATAAATTAAACCCAGACACAGAACAAATTATCGTGCTCATCACTCAATTATTTGTCCTGGGTCAAACCCACGATCTCTGGCTTAGCAGTCAGGGCCACTAACCACTACACCAACAGGCCAGTCATATTGAACTAAATATATTTTTAAACATTAATTAATAAGGAGCTGATAGAACTCAATGTTTAGATTAGCGCCCTCTAGTGGATCTATAAATGTATTATTAGGGTGACGGTCACGAGTTCAGTGCTTTTTCCCCATAGCAAAAGTGCGCAACGTGCCTAAAGACGTTTTCACTTAAAAAAAAGTTATGATAATAATTATTCTGGTTGGTCATAAAACTCATAAATAAATGAACCTAACCTAAAAAACTCATTCAATACTATCAATATAAATGACCAGCAAAAACACTACATTTCATCTGTTTCCTTACATACTTTGACTTATTAGAGTATTGAAAGTTTTTATTTGAATTAATTAATATTTTTTTGGCAATGAAGCTGCAACATTGTTTTATGTCACCTACCTGTATTTTTTGTGTTGCCAAAATGAACATTTTTTCTTTCTTTTCTCTTTCCTTCTAATTATTAATGATCAATCACCCTTAGTGATGAATGTTCTTCAATAAACGGTTTACTCTGTACAAAGCATAGAAAGAAGGAAGTACTGCCATCGTAGATGCACAGATGGCGTTAAAATTTAATGTATTATAAATAAGTGATTCACATCACGCTCCAGACTCAGTCAGTCCGGCGGGTTGCAGACGAAAAAATAAATCGACAGTGATCCAAAAATCGATTTCTAATAAATCGATTTTTAGAAATATTAAAATCGATTCGAAAAATCGATTTTTATAGAAAAAATAATCGATTTTTTTAATAATCGATTATTTTTTAACATCCCTAGTCAGTTCCATAAACTTAGTATGTAACACGATAGTATACTAAGATTATAGTCCGTTTAAGATTAATTTGATGCTATTTATTAGTATAAAACTCGACTTTTTAGCTAATGTACACTATTGTTACTTATTTTAAAGTGGTTGTGTTGGTTTTTCGGTTTTTTGTTGTATGTTAATCGTTGTTATTTTAGTTTTGGTTTCTGAGAAGCGGCGTCGATCATTCCTGGAACAACGTGACAGCTATTTCAATTGCTGAACAGTATTTTGCTTTGGTTAATGTTGTGCTGTGGTTCTAATTTTGGATAATATTGTGTTTGGTCATTCCTCATCTATATAAATGTCGAAAGTTTTGTTTGACAACTTCAGTTTATAAGCTCCCGCTCCCATCGTTCTTGGATTTTGTAACTCTAAGGCGAATATGATAATCAGAACAAAGAAATCTTTTTACACCATGTTTTGTGTAAGTTAGTACAAAATAATTTCCTATACATCTCTTTTAACACAAAGAAACGACCAATGACGTCTTCTATTTATTGTCGCTTTTAACCATCCAATGGTTTCCTGTAAGGAACTGCTTTTATCAAATTAGGCCACCCTTTTGTACAAATGTGCTTTTAGATTTCTTTAAAACAAATTGTAATTGGTGCACAATAGAGTTTATTTTTAATATATTTAATAATTAAACCAAAGTGATAAGAACTCCTAACTTAAAGATCAAAAAATATAAAAAAGTTGAAATTTTATTAAACTTTTACCGTAGAAATATATAACACTAGCTGTTTCACCCGTGCTCATAGTCACTGCTCTACATCATAAACGATGTAGTGATGTTTATCTAACATCCTGTAACCAGGACTATAACTTTCCTCGACAAAAAAAAAAACAAAGTTTGTAAATATTACATAGTGCTATCTGGACCCAAGTTAAGAGCAGCTTGTTCTATGTATATTTGAGACAACTGACTTTTATTGATTTCTAAAATGGTATTTATATAAACATAAAACAATAATATATGTATAATTGTTAAAGTATATACATAATAATTAATTAATAAATCAGTCTCTTGCCTATAAAAATTCAATACCTATTGTAAAGAAATATCAGTTTTATTCTATTTAAAAAAAAAAAAATTATAATTTACTTTTAATTAAATAATATTCAATAAAAATTAGTTTATTTCCAAATAATATAACAATATTATGTGTTTGTGTGTGTATACCCAAAACATTTAGTTATATTTATCAGAGGAACAAGGTTTTAATATAGCTGGTGATTTTAAGGAAGAATGAACTCTTGGCACATTTTTTTTATATTCAGCTTAATTATCAACATCGCCTTTAGAACTGAAATATGTAACTGGGTTTTCTAAGATGGCCACAATTTGTTCATGTAAAATATTCTTTCTACTGGAGCATTTGTAGCAGGCAAACATAAAATATATTCAACTAAAATAGAAAAGTTGCTGAAGATTGTTGACTTGAAAATGTTTGAATACGTCCACCTAACAAGTTTCTGTGGTAACATTTAGATTATTCCATTCGGTTACGAGTACTATCTGGATGTAGTTACAAATTAACGAAAATTCGTCAAAAACTTCTGCATCCTTATTACAGTCAATATATTCCTTTTCAATTAATACATCCAGAGATTTTGGAAGCGTCGTCCCATGCAGGGACCTTTTTTAAATCTGTCCAATAAAATATCTCCATTTCTTTGGTAAGAAAGCAAGTCTATTGCTCTAGATATTCACGGCTTATTTCATAAAATTCTGCAGCCGTCCTTTTCACAAATTCTTCATCTATGACAGTAATATTATCTTTCAACTTCACTATTAATTGGCGGACCGTAAATGGCAGAACTGATTTTTTTTTTTTAAAGACAACTCCCGCATTAGGAATTACTCCCGTGTCGCGGGGGACTTTACAAACATACAAACAACGGACACAAAGAACACCCAGACTGAGGTGGGAATCGAACCCACGACCTGTAGCATAGCAGTCAGGGTCACTAACCACTAGGCCAACAAGCCAGTCAAAGTGGTCTGTTTCTGAGTCAAATTGTCTTTTAGTTGATTGATTTCTTTTGTAGCTTCAATTGCCGATACAGTTTGACCTTCCAGTTTCAATACAGCTTGATGAAAATTTGCTGATTGAGCGTGTAAAAAATAAAGCCACAATTCGGATGTGGGATCCTCAAAAATTTTTTTTAAATGCTCAAAAAGTAGTTTTTTAATTTGATACATTTTTAAAACCCTTTCCAAGGTAAGCATACCACATGGGCTGAAAAGTCCCGGGCCTAACAAAGAAAACACCGTTTTTTTGGTTCAAAATTAGCTTTATTCATCAACGTAATCTCCATCAAGAGCAACGCAATCATTCCAGCGCCGCTCTAACATTTCAATACCACTTTTGTAGAACGATTTATCTTTTGCCTCAAAATAGGCCTCAGTTTCAGCGATAACCTCTTCATTCGTGCGAAATTTCTTACCGGCGAGCATTTTTTTCAGGTCTGCGAACAGCCAGTAGTCGCTACGAGCCAAATCTGGCGAATGGGGTGGATGTGGGAGCAATTCGAAGTTCAATTCATGTAGTTTTGCCATTGTTTTAATTGACTTGTGACACGGTGCGTTGTCTTGATAAAACAAAATTTTTTTCTTTGCCATATGGTCGTTTCTTTGCAATTTCGCCTTCCTTTTCCTTCAAACGCTCCAATAACGCTATATAATATTTACTGTTAATGGTATTTCCTTTCTCAAGATAGTCGATGAATATTACACCACGCACATCCCAAAATAGGCCATAACCTTTCCAGCCGATTGTTGTGCTTTCGGGCGCTTTGGACGAAGTTTACCAGTTGCTGTCCACTCAGATGACGATCGTTTTGATTCTGGAGTGAAGTGATGGATCCGTGTTTCATCCATTGTCACATATCGACGCAAAAATTCCGGTTTGTTACGTTTAAACATGGCCAAACACTGCTCAGAATCATCAACAAGTTCTCCTTCTTTTTTTCTACTGTTTTATTTTTTGTATATAAATTGTTTTCTTCCATATTTAAACCCACGAGTGGTGGAGAACTAAAGGTCGACCCGGGCAGAGATCCCCAAATACCCGGGCAAGCGTGGAGTTATGCCCAACCGAGGGGTCCGCCGGTGCCCCGGCTGGGAGTGCGCTTGTGACTAAACTACCCATCAGCCATGCAACCCTTGGTCACGCACCAGAACTCGGGATTCGGGGTAATATTTTAGAGAGGTTTTCTTCCTCGCGGCCCGGGCGGCTAAGCCAAGACCCTCGTCCCCAATCGGAGTCGAGAGACATGACCACGACTCCTTTTGGGATTACGATATGCCGACGGTGGCAAGGAAACTAAATTTCCCATACCTGCTCGGTGGCAGTGTAAGTGCACGCCGAGCCCGTCTTTCTTCTCCACTGTGCACACATTTTCAAACTCCTATCCAGTATAAATGCATCACCAGCCTGGAATTACTGGCGTAATAATGCGTTCTCATTACTAAACTCATGTGCTATAATTTCTGCATCTGGAGTTGTTGCTGGCTAAGGGGCAGGGCACATTACTTCGATATTATACACATTAGTACATACTATTAATAATGGTTTAACTAAGCTTTGATACTTATATAAACTATATCTTCTTTTTGGTACAAGTAGTTGGAGCTTTTCTAAACATAACAATAAGTGTCAGGTCATTACGAATTTCGACTTTGATAAGAGAGTAGGAAACATCAATAGATTTATCGATAAGTTGGACAAAAAAATATTTGCTGAAAAGTTTGCTTTTGTATTCAAGAGAACGGTTGATCAATATTTTAGAAAATCCATATTAAAATTGTTTTATATAATTTTCATTATTAAGGTGTAATCTTACTTCAATCATTTTCTGATGTTCGCGAAAAAAACTGTTTACTTTAAAAGGAAACAGTCAACATCATTTGTTTCATTTAGATCTATTTGAGGTTGAACCGTAGATGATGGTTGATTTATCGTTGGTTTTTGATCTTTATCTAAGTTTCTTAACATGTGTACGAGTATATCAATTTTAATATTGGATAGTGCGTCAGCATTCGTATTTTGCGTGCCACTTCTACATATGACATCGAAATCGTATTTCTGAAGTTTTAACCTCCAGCGAGTTAGTTTGCGGTTCTGTTCTTCAAGTGAATATAACCCCATTAATGGTCTATAGTCCAGTAGTAGTAGTCAAATAGTGAATTTCTTGCCATATAAATATTGTCTAAAGTGTTTCTCTCTCCATATCACAGCTAAGAGTTTTCTTTCAACAGGTTTATCACTTCCAATATTACTCTGAGATAAAACCGCGCCTAACGCGATTTCTGAGGCGTCTGTTGTTCATAAAAATGGTTTATTAAAATCTGAATGCTGCAATAATGGTGCATTTATTAACTAGCAGCGCCCCGTGGTTTCACCTGCGTAAGTCCCGATCCCGTGGGAAAATCGGGATAAAAAGTAGCCTATGTGTTAATCCAGGATGTCAGCTTCCTGCATACCAAATTTTATCAAAATTGGTCTAGCCGTTTGCGCGTGAAGAAGTAACAAACATACACACACAAACTTTCGCCTTTAAAATATTAGTGTGATTCCTTGCAATGTACGAAAGTTCTTTTTAAGAATAATGTTAAAGGTTTTGTGCAGTGCAAAAAGGACCAATGTTTTTTGATACAGGCATAGCGTATTCCGGAAGAACTGATTGAAACACATTTAAATAAAACTGCTAGTTAATATTATTTTAATTAAAGCTTTGTTTGTTATTACTAATATAAGCAACTAAACTAGAAATCCTGGAATGGAGGCAGTTCCTATGATATCTAGTATCTTTCACTCTACATCTGTAAGCTCAGATCCAGTTCCTGTGTACCTGTTTGTTATATCAATGTTATAAATACTTATGAGACCTTTCACATACTTGATTGAACCATATCATGTATTTTGTATAAATTCTGATTGTAATTAATTTACCTAATATTTACTTATCACTTCGTGAACGTAAAGGTATATCCTCAGACCATCTTCACGACAACACTTACATGCTGCCTATTGCTGTACAGTGGTTACAGCAGTCATTACAGCCTAGTTTGTAGAGCTAGTTCAATAGCCATGCTTGAAATTCCTGTACGTTTTGATTTGCCATGGTGATTTAAAATTGACATGGTGAAAAACGCCATAAAGCGAGTACAAAACAATATTGTGACTAATAAAACTAACTTGTAATGATGAAAAATATATTTATATTTTTTATAACCCGTAAAAAATATATTTTTATATATATTTTATATATAAAAGTAAAAAATATATTTTTATACATATATAACAATATATTTTTTACGGGTTGGATCGCTCGATTTGATTGACCTACTAAGCTAACAAGCGACCAGGGTAGGCAGTTTAAGAGCCAGCTTTTTAGTCAACTTACGAAGTATTTAGGCATTTATAAATGATTAATAAATTATTTACGACTCCTTATCATCCGGCAAGCAATGGAATGTTAGAACGTTTCCATGGGGAAAGTGACACTTGTGGCACGTTTACACTAAACAAATTTATTTAAATACAAATTTAATAAACATTTAAAAAAATGACTCACACATTTTACGCTTAATCGATACGAATACGATCGATAGAAAAAACAAATGGACATGGGTTTGAAGTGTAGGGACCACTTCGTCATTAGTCCTTTTCCAGGTATGACTAGTTCTGGATTCATCGATAAAATAAATGAATATTTCTTAAAATCTGTATATATAAAATATATACGGAATAAATAAGTATATACTGAATCTTGGTAATTACAGACTATACTTATCGATATTAAAAAAAAAAAATAAGATAATATACAAATCCCCAATCAAAGCTTTAAAAAAATCAAATTGTCCACCCTGGTTCACTAATCTACTTAAAAATATATATAAATTAATCGGGTATCGCTTTAGGTCGTCAAAATGAGGATCATTTGGCATGCGGGTCTTTATGTTAGGACGGCTTACCATCAGTCGAACTGGAGTTAAAGGCCGGCATCGCAACTAAGATTTTTTAGGTCGCAGATGGTCTTTCATTGGCGGCTGTAATTACTTACCAACAGGGGATGATTGCTCGCATGCCGTATCTTTTATATAAAACAAAAATATTGCCGATTGAAAAGAAATACCCAATTACAACTCATATATAATTAAACAGAAGAAATAATATGTATTGGCTACTTTTAAACAATAACAATTAATTTCTATGGGTTCTAAAGGAAGCTAATTTATTTAAAATGTAGCCGGGACATATTTCTTTTGTTATCAATTGTAATTGTATCAATATCAATAGTATCAAAAACATCAATAGTAATTCCTAATATTTGGTTTAAATTATTATTTCTGTTGTCTACAATACTGTTAATATTAAAATGTTAAGACTTAGCGAAGTTAGTCGTTCGATGACGCTGTCCATAAACACACCATTGTTTTATAATATAGTCACTTTTCATCCAGTAATTACTGATAAACCTTTTAAACGATATTAACTTTTCGCTCTTCTCCACATATGATTCCATTTCTGTTTGTATATATTCCCATCCTTCCTTTATGTATTCAAATGGCAATAATGGAAGTTTTGGGCATAATCTGACTATTCTACTATAGAATTCGTCTATGTTTAATATTAAAACATTTTTGCTTTTTCCATAAACTTGGCAAAAGTGAAAATAGCATCCATGTAAAGTTAAATCGGGAAATACATTTAATAAGGTTTTCATAGCAACTCTTTCTAATTCTTTTACAATATGTATCGGTTGCTAATTCGGAATTTGAATGATATTGAATAAAGTTTCTTAGGTTGCTTGCTTTTTGTCTGGCAAAAATGCATAAACAATGGGTCTCATTTGTGTTCTAATCAATAGAATTGTCTAAGGCGCAATGTAGCGTAAATAACTGTTAAAAAGGGTAGGGGCAACTACAAAAAGTGCCAACACATAGATACAATTTTGCTTCAGACAAAATCTGCCTTGCCTCTGGCTCAGCAAATATCAGACTATCTTTACCGTCATTGTAATAGTCTCCCAGTAATAAATAATGATGTTTCGGCGGTAATTCGACTTCTTCAAAGTTTTTATAATGTTACACATGAATTTTTGTAACGGTACCGGCACAAAGATGATTTCATACTCGAAAATGAAGGAAACTGACAAATAAGTCCATCATCAGAATCTTGTATTGCAGATAGGCTGTCCTTGTAGACACTAGGAACAGATTGCATATCATTTTGAAATATTTTAACGCCACGTGCGTACAAATATCATGTAGACATCATATAGGAGGGCGGCACTGAAAATTTCGGGAATCCAGGAAGTGACACAACATTACTATTTAAAAATGTATTTATTGCTTTTCGAAGTATTCTCCGCGAAATTTGACACATTTTTCCATACGATAGAACCAATCATTGAAGCAATCATTCCATTCGGATTTTGGGGTCTCCAAAATGGCCGTTTTGTAGGCGTCCACAGCACACTTCAGGTGATGAAAATCTCTGACCACGCAATTTATTCTTTATTTTAGGGAAAGTATAGAAATCATTAGGGCTTAGGTCGGGGCTGTACGGCGGATGGTCTAATAATTCTATGTTTTCTTGCTTTAAAAACTCTTTTGTTCTGTGCGCGGTGTGAGAACTCGCATTGTCGTGATGGACGATGATGCGGCGGTTGCAGTTCTCTTTACGGAGTTCAGAAACGACCTGTGGCTAACAAATGCTAGCATACCATTCTGCATTAACCGTTCTTTGTCCCTCAATAGAAATAGTCGAAGTACCGTAGTCCAACTCGCTCACAAGCGTACCATATGCGCCGACTTATTTCAACACTTTGTTATTTATGTAGCCTCATAAAAAAGTCAATTTCATCGCTTTCATCGCTCCCTCTTCAAAATCTGTCAAAAGCTTTTTGGGTTTCCAGTCGGGTATTTGTGATTTTATCAAATAACGTTTAAAATAGTAATAGTAAGTATAGTAAAAATAGTTCTGTATATTATAAAATAACATAGACCTAATAGGTTTTGTGAGACATTAATGCATAAATAAAAGCTGTTACTTCTGTAACCGCACAGGAGACACATCCCCTGTATGTGTACTATATATTTGAAGGAACTGGGATTATAATACTCTCTCATCCACCGGCTTGACTTACACTTAACGCATCCATAGCAAAACACATACCAACATTTTAAGCTACACATATTTGACAGCCGTTTAGACAAACGGCTGTCAAATTTGTATGTCCGTGTGATTTTTCTTTTGATATACAGGGCATTAGGGTACAATTGTTAGAAACAGTCTCACAACCGCTGATATAAACTATGAAAATCACTAACTAACAGTAACTGCCAATTTGTTCGTACCTCTATCCGCACTCAAGTGAGTGTTAACATCTTGTTCCTTTTATAACCCCTTTTATAACCTTCTATAACCCCACTATTTATCAATCGACCAATAGCATTCCGTTACCGGTATAACAAGTCAAGATAATGTCTATTAACTTATTTTTATTAAAAAGTGAACTGTGTTATCAATATCATCTATTATAGTTTGTCCCTATTTTTAATAAAATAAATAAAAGTTTTTGATGTGGCGACAACACAATATGCTTTTCCTGAGCAGTGATATTGTCCTTGAGTTTGGTAGAAATATGGGCAAGTTATAATGATAATATTAAATTATTTTCTTCCAAAAAAGGGACTGTCCTGGGATTTATTTTATGGTATCTACTTGCATAGCAGCATTTTATTTCAATTATGATCTCTTCTCCAAATAACCCATCAGGGGAGGCTGCAAGATAAGGTCTCTCCAAACTAATAAAAATACCACTTGTCTCTACTGTGAGGCCATATTCAGCAGCATACTTGATCAATGCAATCTGTTCATTCATAATGCCATGGCTTGTATCTCGTAATGTAAATGATTTTCTATCAAGCATTTGTCTGGCATATTTCTTCATTGTGGTGGACTTGAGATGGCAAATGGTATGGATTTGCTGGCAGTGACCCGTACATGACTATGCCTATTGTGACATTCTGTATCTGACTAATTTCAACAAGGCTAATTTTAGTCAATTTTAGTTTTTTTTTCGTGGCTAAGTGGTAACCGAGTACGTTCACAGATTACAAAGGTAAGTTATTACTTACCTTTGTAATCTGTGAATATCTGTGAATCTTTGTAATCTGTGGTAATAGTCACCCATTCTAGATTGACCTTACTAGTATTCTAGTAAGGTCAATCTAGAATGGGTGACTATGGTCCGGATGTCTTAATAAAAGCTGTTCCCGGATCCCTCCTATTTAAGGCGCTGTGGTTTTAGTCGGTTCGATTCCGACATACCACTTCACTGGCAGCCCCAGTGAAGGATGATTGGTGTCGGGTTTCAGTCTAACTACGATACGGCCGAACTTTGATATTTTACAGTGTTCCGTCATAAATGAGTCTATTGCCAGGGACTCAGGTATACCCTAGGAAGGGAGTCCCCAAGAACCCCGACGAGCTCGATCGAATCGATAGTGTAGTGTATAATTTTGTATAGATATTATTATTACTATTCTCTTCATTTATTTATTATTATTATTGTTTTGAGTGCCTAGTGCTACCTCGACCATTTCTGGTCTTTTGTAGCGCACTTCTGGTTTACAGTTCACTGCTCAGACTTATGGCTTCGAGAAACCTCCAGATCCTATCAGCAGTGATTGTTTGTATTTCCTGCGGTTGCATGATGTGCAACCCTAGGTAAATACTTCGGTGCCGCATTAGTGGGCCACAAGAGCATAAAATATGCATTGCAGTCTCTTCTGTCTCTTGACAGAATCTGCAAATTGTGTTCTCACCTAATTTTAGGTTGAACATATGTTTGTTCAGTTCGCAGTGTCCGGTGAGGACTCTTGTTACTGCATTTGTAAAGATATACTAAATCAAAGTATTTACAACGCCACTCTAGAGCAGGGGTTCTCAAACTTTTAAGATAACGGAACACCCACCAAATACCTTTTATGGAACCCCATATCAAATGTTCTTTTGTTTGTTTTAAGAGTACTAGTAACAACAATAGTTATTATCAAAGTCATTGTAATTTAAATAAGAACAAAAACTTATGCTAAAATATTTGGAATATTTTAAAACTGAAACACTTTTCTTTATTTTAACTTTTAATGTGAAGAATGAAATTGTGTCACTGTTTTATCAATAATTGCTTTTTAGTTCGGTATTATGTCCGACAGTTGTATGCGCAGATCTGAGGTAGCATCGTATCTCGACCTGTTTTTTTTTTTTTGTATAAGTATAAGCTGAAAAACCTGTTTCACAACGATACGTTGTAACAAATGGGAGCAAAGTATGATAGCCTTTTTGGCTACTTTATTGTATTCACTCCTAACACCAACCCAAAACTCATTCAGATATACAGACTCAAATGTGTGTTTTAATGTGGATGAACTTTTTAGATCTATGAATGCATCATAATCCAGGATGGTTAGCATCGTAGGTTGACTTCTAATGATAAATGGATTTTGTACCCATTCAATATCACTGTCCGGAAAGTAATCTGACAAAGACTTCAGGAGATTTACCAAATGTCCAATTATAATAGTTCGCATTTCATTTGAAATTACCCACCCAGGTACTCCAGATGTTATTACAGCTAATGCTCCGGCGCCAGTTCTATTTAATCTGTGCAACGCAGGAGTTTTTGAAATATGAATTAGGACGCTTGGGTTACTAGTTAGTATACATAATATGGGAGCCACAAGAAATTACAAGTAATTTGAATAATTAATTATAAAATGTATTATGTTAAGCGCTTTATTCTTGTACAGGAAACATTAATAAGGAAGTCAGTTGACGTGAGATTTGCGTAGTACTAATTATATTATGTAATTTGTTTTAATTAATAATTGTGTGTCAGCCATAAAGTGAGAAATGGGTCTAAAACACAATTTCACAGTAAAGTTAATGGTCAGGAGAAGATACCACCAACACAGCTGGCTGTGTTGTTTGAGTTTGTTCCTAAACTTAGAAACTGAGTTTAAGGTACGAAGAGGTGGTGGTAAATCGTTCCAGCACCGAGTACTTGTTAGTTTAAAACTCCCATAGAAGGCGGCACTTCGCAGTATGTTTTTTTTTTGGATTTGTTGGATTAAAAATTGTTTTTGTGCATTAAATCGGAAAATTTCCAATACGCATGACAAATTGTATGTATCTCGTCGTCAGAAAAGTTATTTTGACACCGATACCGGCATTTTATGATTTAGGTTGCTTTGCAGGCATGACCCTTTTTAATCAAATAAGGCAAACCGTTTTGTTTATTAGACTTAGCTATATTTTTTATCTACTCACTGGGATCACATTTCTTCCAATGCGTAGGTCAAACATTAATTTCTGAAGTAACAGCGATTGAAACTGGCTGTTCTGATATTTTTGACTGTCTGCGGTATCATTATCTGCAACATCTGAGTCGCAAGATGGTGCAGTAGACGCCTGAGGTTCATCGTCATTGTTGATATTAATCGTCTTCGAGTTACACAGGGTTCTGCATTTTTAACTATCGCTCTTACGAGTACTTGAAGATGTTGCATCAAACACTCGTCTTTTCTTTTAAATATGCCTGTCCTCTTCACCTTCAGGTAACACTGAAACGCTTGAGATCTCCATTTGGAGTTAATATTGACGCGGACGGTGGAGCGAATCACATAGATCATTGTTTTGGAAGAAATCAAATTTTCTCTCGTCGAGCCGCACACCTTCCTGGAATAAAAATTAGGCATGATAAATACGGAATACTAAAATAGTTACAATGTAGTTCGAGCATAATTATGCGATTTGCATGCTCAAACCTCCTTATGAAGGATTTTGTAAATCGCAAAGGCATTATTAGGCACATTATTAGGCATTTTTCGACTTAGTGAGTCTCCGGTGAGGTGATGACCCGTGGGGGATAATAAATAAATGAATAAATTATAACTAGAGATGAAAGGAATACTTGTTTAGCTGGTTTTCTTTTGTGACTGTAGTGACCATCTTAACACCAAGAAAACAGGGTCTTCTTTAGATGGTTTTACTATGTACACAAAATATGTCAGCCACTATGTGAACAGCTCAGGCTGGATCCAAACCGACGGATGACATCCACCAATAGTGCCTGTAGGTGCTCCATCATGCAGTCCAGCTTTCATGTTTATTTCTTGAAAACACCATTAATGGAGTAATGAACTGACCAGAAACTGACATACAAGTCACAATCGTTACTAACTACGTAACTAACACCCCTTTCAACAGACAACAATTTGTGTGAACTTTTTTCTTGCCTTTCAGTCAAGAATTATCTCACTTTATGCTAAACGGTGCTGATTCCTGTTTCGTCTACATTAAATATTTTATTAGGATTGAAGTTGATCTTTTGTAGTTCTGGGTTTAATATATCAAATAAAGTTTTAACATTTTCTGTAGCAAAACCTTATACTCGAGCTCGTGATAACGGCTCTGGTTTGCGAAATGACAACTCAGGATGACTAGCCATAAGTAACTTCATCCATTTTTTGCCTGCTTGTTTTCTAGTTTGTGAAAATGGGTGTGGAATTTTATTTCTGATAGCAAATTGGCAAGCCATTTTTTTATAAGTCAGAAGCGGTGACACCATGGTAATTCTTCTCCATTTGAAGGCCAACTTCTCTTCTAATTCAACAGGCACAACTGATTTTCTTCCCATTTTCTTTTTCACATAATCTTTCAAAGTAGCTCTTGGAACAAGTAACTGCCTTTTTATAACCCACTTCTTTCATCCGGACAGCTTTAACGGCTTTTTTCATGCTTCAGGATCCCACAACTTTCTCTTTTAAACACGAGAAAGATTCAAGTGTACTCACAAATATTTAATCTCTGGTTTTCCCCGGTGAATCAATGTCTGGATTCTCCGTTGGGCTACGCAGTTGTCCCGTAGATTCTGGATCCTCTGGCTGGGGCTAAATAGCCGCCCGGGCGACTCGCGAACGCGAATATCGATATAAGATGCTTCTAATGCTCGCGAACCGGACCGCGAGGATCCTACTGACTACGCCAATTACGTACACTGCAGCCGGAGGTTCGAAAAAAAACCAATTTTTCTTATACTTAATTTAATAAAAAAAGGAAATTATAAACTAATTTACAATTATGTGAAACCTGTTCGCAGTATGAATAAGGAATAATCTAAAAAGTATTTCAATTAATTAAATCGACTAATGCTGCGTCGGTGCCTCGTGCCATCGTTGACCTCGTTGAAGGTTTCCGCCGTCGGTTCGGTTGCATGGAGACTGCAGCGTCGGCATATTGGACGAGTGCGCTGTTGATTGCTAATGTGTTGCATCGGCGATACCCTTTCGGGTTCCGTGTGTAACATGCATCAAAGCATTTTTGCTTTGATGCATGTTACATACGGTATGTAAATAAAAAAATTGAAATTATCTAAATATCATCCCGGGGACGATATTAGGTTCGAAAAATAATATATTATCTAGTAGTTTACGATGTTCTATATTATAACAGTAATTATCCGCACACATTCTAAATTCCTGCGGAAAGTCTAAACACTTAAGTTTACTATTACAGCAGTCATGGTACAGTAGTATTTGCTCAGGTGTCCTTTTACCCCATATTATTTTATTAGCTACATGAAAAAATTTAATTTTTTTATATTTAATTATACTTAAATTACACTCTATTTCTAAACGCAAATGATCTGACCAAAATACATTAGTATGGACTTTAACATTAGCTGTCATTTTTCTACTAACTTCTGATGTAACCATAGAGTAGTATAAGTTATAGATATAGGTATAGAGAGCCGACTCGAGCAAAAAAGTTGCCACCAGTTTTTGAACGCACGTTACAGCCATCTCTTTTTTAGTTCCAAGTATTAAATGTCATAAGTACATACCTATAGATATGTAGGTATCTGTATAATGCTGTTTATACGTATATATATGTATGTACTAAGGGTCAAAAATACAAAACACTTTTACTGTGAGGTTCTTTATTAATTTCCAAAAAAAGAAAACAAATTTATTGAGAAACAATAAAATTATATCAAAATGGTCTTTGAAAGAAATAGACAGAAAATGTTGCAGTGCCGTTATTTTAATTTATTAGATTTATGCTTACAGTAGTACGCTTGAGCTGCTAATTTTAAGTCATCCTCGCCATCATAAGTAATTTTACCTGACAGAATTCAATTTACAGAGCGACACCAACTTAACAAATTTATTGAGACATCCACAAAATATTCTTTTAGATCATGGCTCTTACACGTAAATTTGTACGTAATCATTGTATCACACAATATTTTTAATTTCGATCTAATGTGACATTTTGGGACATCTCTCATTAAAAACGCACATGTAGCTTTCTGAATACTTTGGAAAGTACTTAAAATTTCTTTCGAAGGATAGCACAACCATTTCTTTTTATCAAATTCTTTTGCTCTTATGAAAGAATGTGTGGCCGAGTTGTCACTAATATTTTCCAATAAATCTTCTTTACATTGTACAATTTTTTACTTTCTTTAAACAGTCACATCCCAGCCACATACATAACTCCTTTGACCCTTATCCTCATCCTCATCATCATCATCATCAGTGGTGTCGTCAAAGGAGTTAAGAACATACTCATTTATATTTATTGTATCATCTCCTTCAGGAATTTCTTTGGGTATGTGCGACTTTTCTGTGAGGAAGAATTTTTAATCTTGTGGGCTAACAGTATTGTCTTGAATTAAATGTGGCGAACTAAAATTATTTAATAAAAGCGCCTTCAAGGCTTACTCAAAATACACTCAATTAGGTGCCACATTCCTACAACCATAACTCCTAACATTCCCAAAGAAGTTCTCGAGAGGGTCCTGATTTAAATTTCTGGTCAATAAGCAGTCAAAAGAATATTTTTTATTAAATATTTTCCTAATATTTTGAACAGCTTCTATGGTTTTTATGAAATTTGTTATGGATGGTACATCTCAGTAAATCGAATTTTGTCGTCTTTCATTACCTTTTTTGCAACAAACTTTGCAGTCTTAAACATTTTGATGGCTTTTAACCATAACTCATGATGTGGAGAATGACTTTTTAGACCTGCTTTGTATATCTTTCTATTAGGAATATGAAATGTACTGTTGAGCGAATCAAATAAATTATCTATTAAAATCACAAAGGGAATGAGGTCGCGGCACTCTGGGGGTAAATCGCCTGTAGAACACATGTGATCAGTAGCAACAGCTACACTATGGCTAAATACTTGAGCTGCAGATTTTACCTTCATTTTTTTTATTTTTTCGCGACTCACGTGTTCCTCGGTCAATTTTTGCACCCACCTCAATTCCCCATATGTTTTATCGGCTGCGTAGAGCATTTCAAAATAAGACCATTTTTATAATTTTATTAACCATGTTGTCCTCATAAATAAGGTCCTTTGCAAATAGATTATTCCTTAAACCTTTTAGCAAATGAGGACAATCAATCATAAATAGGTATAATTTATTTTTGGGTTATTTTAAAATGTTCTTCACGCAATTCCATTCCCTTTCTTAATACCTAGTGTCTAATAATGCCTTAGTGTCCGCTACAAGGCTATTTATAGCACTAACATTTACAGTGCTTTGATCACACACTATGCACACTATTTGCAGACCAGTTAACTGGATATATTTAATGACTTCAATGATGTTTCCCTTTAACTCATCCTTACGGAGGCTTTTGGTAAAATAATAAGCTACTGGTTGTTTAAAACTATATTTTATTCCTTTAATCATAAAGACGAGGACATGGTCACTAATTGCCTTTGAATTTGAGAACCCTTTAGTTCGTCTTTTGCTACGTTATATTGCAACTGAGGCGTTATAGACATCTCATCAAGATAAGGGTGCACAGTGTCTTCTGCATTCATACGGCTAACAGTATTTTTAAATTTTTCAAATATTATGGTGATAATATTATGGTTTCAATGTTACTGAAGGAAGTAATGTCTTCAGTGACTTTTTTGATGGAAGCGCAAAATATTTAGAAAGTAATGTGTAATATTTAGTGCTTCTTTTAAATATTGACATTGAGAGATTTTTTTCATCTACTGTAAACCGACGTCCTTTGGGTTTCTTCGCACTTTCCCGAAAATTCATAAACGTCAACAATTTTGCAGGCTCCGTCATATTCCTAGTAACTTGTCTGAAAGCTACATGATCACTAATTTTGTGAGCATTCGCCAACCTTCCTTTGTAAGACAATCCACGTTTACAGAGTCTTAATATTTCGTTCTTCAAAAGTCTAATTTGCCTCTGCAATGCGTTCATTTTCGAAATGTCTAGAGAAGGCATTCCGGGCTTAGTACCTGCGGAAGATAATAATACTTTACTAATTTTATTATACATATTAGATAAATTTATCAAGCAGACGACTACAGTTTATTTAATAAGGTTTAAAGCTCTGAAATGTTTGTCTGTACCCACTTTAGGAATTAGTTTTTAGGTAAACAAGTTCAAAACCCTAAGCACTGAATGTACGTAACATACAGATAGCAAAGACTTAGAGTGGAGGTACATTTGCGTATTTTTGTGTATCAATATTAGCATATTAAGTTTCAAACTAAACCAATATTGTTGTATAATTTTGGAACTAGATAATCAGCATCTATCTCTAGCTACTCTTGCCTTTTTGCTATAGAGTTAAAGAAAAACAAATTATATATATATATATATATATATATATATATATATATACTAACATTTCTTTGTTACTTTTGGTATTAAGCAATAATTGTGTTCTAGTCCAATATAATTTCTTTCCAGAAGTAAATTTGGTGAATTAGGTACATTCTAGACAGTTTGAAGGTCCAGGAATTCAATCCTTATGACTGTAATTACAATGTAGGAAATAGTTCATCTTATGTACATTCGATTTTGAGATAAGTGTACTGTATTTAATTTGCACTTTAGACGGCAATTTAGTCTTTAATTACATTTGTCTGTCATCATCCTCCGATCTGCCATCCTGTCAAACATATGAATATGCCTATGATTTTTTGTTTTTTTATATTATAGGGGGCAAACGAGCAGACGGGTCACCTGATGGTAAGTGACTACCGTCGCCCATGGACACCTGCAACTCAAGAGTCACAAGTGCGTTGCCGGCTCTAGTGAAAGACGGCAATACAATGTACTTTGGCAGGCCTGTTGGTCTACTGGTCAGTGATCTACTGAGTAGATAGACGAAAATATGTTGAAAAAAATGTAATAAAACAAGAAGAAGTTCGCATGTAGTTGAAATATTTGGCAATTATATTTTTATACATATTTTTCATTAAACCCTTTATTACCTAAGTTTTTAATATTGTCAATGTTAAAATTTAAAAGCACTTTGAAATTAATGTAAATAATTTCTGAATAATACCCATAAACTTACCGAAGTGCCATGATGGGAGGCGCTGGATGCTGAAATACAGGCTACAAACCTAGCTCAGCAACAGATGCTAATATTAGAAAATATTGTACATAAAACGTTGTAAAATTAGTTTGTGTAATTGTGTTGAAGTGTATTCTTTTGAATCAATAAAGATTAAATATTAAGAGAAAGAAGAATTATTGAAAACTGTTCTACTGATAGAGATAAAGTTTGGTAGTTTTTACTGAGATCTGCTGAGAAAGTTATTTTACTTACCTCTTCTTTCACAGCCTAAAGCACAACGAACAGGCATCGTGGAAGTGTATATTACACAAATTCACAAATTCTTTACAAACAAAGTCCTTACTTTTATCAAGTTGCAGAGGAGTAATAAGCTCAACTCTACGAAAACCGATGAAAATTCTAGACTAAAGCGGAGGAACCTAATGTTCGACTCAACGCTAAGTAGAAAACACCAGATTTTACAATGAAAGGCAATAAAAACACAAAATTCAAATACAAAGTGCGCGTACGCCATTCGCATCCGACATTTTGTGAAATTATGAATATGTACAATACATACCTATACAATATCTAATTATTGTTAGAGATTTTATTTTCAATAATAATTAGCTTTTAAATGTTTTTGAATTATTTTATTGATTGCATATAGCTCATTTAAAACTACAACGTGGCACAACGAAAAACTGGAATTTTGGGAAAACGACTTTGAGAATTTTTTATTCTTATAACTTTTAAAGTAAGATAGCTACAAAAAGATTTTAATGCCCATTTTAAATTTCACTACTAAACTATCGATCTCAGTGAAAATGTTATTGATTTAAGCATATTTTTTTTAATGAAATTATAGTTTAAAAAAAAAAGTCCCTACATGTAACGTCCTTCCTATCAAAATAATGAACTTACTGACTGACATAGTGGTATATCACGTTATAGGTAACAAAATGAAGATATTTTAGAATGGGGTACAGAATAATAACACTGTGTTGAAATTATAATAAGAGTATTTATTGAAAAAAACAATTAGTTGAAGTGTAACTTACAAGTTTTATAATCAGTCTCAAACAAACAAATAATACAAAAATAAGTAAGTAGCGTCTTTTATACCTAAATTGAAACCTTAATTATCAGTCTAAACAATCCTACGTCTAAAAATGATAGTTTAACCTGGTATAACGAATTATAGAAAGATTAATTATAGTGTCGTATACGACAAAATTTGTAACAAAACAAAGGTTTTGAATAGAAGAGTACTGCTAAAGTATCACAATGTACTTAGGTAACGTTACCTATATTTATAATACTTACTTAATCATAAAACATGTTTATAAAGGCAGCTTCTGTACATAGTTTATACTTATAATTAGGTAGGTACTTCTTTTACAATAACCATAATGACTTAGGTATATTGACTATTTGAGAACCTTTAACAGATCTAGGAAATATCACAATCAATCTTTTTTGAGGAACAGAACTAGGTACTTACTAATATTAATCTCTAATATTAATATTAGTATCAGTCTCAGTCTCAAAATTAACTTTAGAAGTAGGTAGGTAATCTAATTTTAAAAATATGCATCATTTTGTCATGCATGAATTCCTATTTTAGGAAGTACTTTTCATAATAAACATTAGATAAATCTCAAATTCTCAAACTCCAAAAAACAATAACAAAATTAAAAAAATTATAAAAAAATTAAAGTGCTTCGTAAAATGCCCTATAATAGGACGGTATCATTTTCTTGTTAACTAAATCTATAAGGTCGCTTTTTTTTCTGTCAGCCAATCCTGGCTTATTAGTATAAGTTCTTTTAACTTCTACGTCTATATCCTTCTTCCTTTTTATCACAGGCGCTTTCTGAAATACTGTTTCTTCATATGATGTTTTAAAATAATTAGCTCGTGGTTCAGACTTTTGAACCATGATAACTTTAAGACCTGCCAATTTAACAGATTTGTTGTTCTCATCTTTGTTGATAGCCAAAAACATTTCACTACAGACATCATTCCAATCATAAATATCTGAATAACACATTTCTGTAACGTGAATAGGAGACCTTTTTTTTCTAGAAGCTTTTATTGCAGCTATAAAGGCATCTGGAGTGTACATGGGTCCACTTCTCAATTGTCTTTTCACCTGCCTTTCAATTTGAGAATGTGCAGAATCAGCTTCATTCTGCGTGTGTCCTTTTATGAGAAACTTATGTGTGATTGATTTTAAGTTTGGAAATTTTTGTACCGCAAATAAGTACATAGCAACCATGAATTTATTTTTTTGCTGGCCAGGGCAATTATCAGAATAAAAAATGACGTCTAAATCCTTACCTGCTCCGCAAACCTTTTCCAGATAGTTAAAGACACAAGTTCCTATTTCATTCACTCCTCTATTCGCATTGGATTCGTCCCAAACAAAGCTTTCAACTTGGTTTTGCTGTATGTCATAGATTGTTAGGTTCAGAACATTTAGTTTAGATTTATAATAAAATACGGATATTACTCCTTTCGGGCATTGAAACAGCTTGCAGATCATAGACAGCAACCACTGTATCAGTTTTCTTCTTGTCATTCTCCTTTTCGATTCGGGAAAGTTGTTTTTCTCGAATGTGCTTATCATAGGATTCCTTTTCTTGCTTTTCTACGGTAAAATTAATTTGACATTTAAATGAACAGTTATCTTTGCAAGGCTCCTTCATTTGACGTTCTGGCACAACTTTCGTAGTCCTGATGGAAGTGTAGGATTTTCCGGTGTTTCTGAGTTCTTTCGCGATATTTTTCTTCCACTTTTCTTCTCGTCTTTGTTTCTTCTTCCCCTTCTTTGTCGAAGTAATTTCATTTGTTTTATTTTCAGTATTCTTTGCCACGACGTCTTCACGAGCCTCATCCTGTGGTGTATTTGCATTTTCTTCCTGATCGCATATTAAATCCGCAACAATAGGATCTTCAGATGTAGCTATGAATTGGTCTATAGAGCTGGAAACACAATTTTCTATGCCTGCACTATTTATTAAGTCTTGTGACAATTCGTTTAGAGGTACTGTAGTCAGTGTTGTCAAGGTGTAAGCTTCTTCATCATCTGAACTTTCTTCAATTACTTTGTTGACGGTGAAATTCGGGTCTCTAACGGAATCGTCGCTATCTTCGATGAAGGATTCCTCACCTGAGCTTCCAGATGAGCTGGAGCTGCTAGAAGAATAAATAAATACGCTGACGCTTTGCTGGAGTTTCCTCATCTTGATGATAATTATCATTCGCCATTTCTACTATTCTTTTCGATCGTGACCCCATCTTGAAAGAAAAAAAAAAAGCTTTATTAGTAAAATATTATAAACAATGTGATAAAACGATGATTTTTTGACAGATACTGAGACGCACACTGCATTAACCTAAGAAATTAGGTTTAATGACCCATCAAGGTAGTCTTTTTCTTTCTTAATTATGATTAAAATAATAGTCTGTATATTTAATAATTAATATTTATGGTTTTTATTGTCATTGTAATATTATGGATTTTTCTTATCATTCTCTGTTTCCCAACATTACCTACTTTTGTTTAATTATTATTTATTGTACGTTTTCTGCAGTATGTGTCGTGTCTTTTTTTCTGTCAAAATAAATGTATTTTCTTTCTTTCTTTCTTTCATGAATTTATTAATTTAATAACAATATTGCAAAGATGTACCGCGACATCCTGTTATAAACGAAGCGTGAATTTAAATAAGTATAAAAGTTTATTGCAAACAACGTGACATGCTAACACAAGCCAATTTTATTTTCGTAATTTTAAAGGAACAACGTGTTATTAAAGTGATGACCAAGTACAATCAATTAATTTTTTAATGCTAAAATGCGACATAACAAGTGTGACACATTAAAGAATAAAATAAATAAGTAATAAAATAACTTACCTTTACTCCAAAAAGGTGTCATGCAAGTCGTGACACGTTGTTGTCTTAAACCGCGAGCAAGTACTCTCGCGCACTGCACTGTCACACTGAGGTGGCGCGGTGTCGAAATAAGCTTAGCTGCCGAACGGGACAGCGCTACATCGTGACATGCCCTCTCATTTCCTCATACTTTTGTCAGTATTGGCTTAAATTATACCACGTTTTTGCATTAAATAGATTCGGGTACGGTGAATAAAAATGGTGGTAATAACTCAAAACCGAATTATGCCACTGTCACATGTTGTAGTTTTAAACGAGCGATATTATTATACTTATGAATTATTGTATAAAATAAAAATATAATAAGAAATGTTTTAAATTTATTAAAATTTTCAATTAGTGACATCTATCGCGTTGAAATAACAAAAAGTAAATACCCAAAAATTTTGTTTCATTTTACATCAAAGTAAAAAAAACTTCTAATCTACTTTGATCTTAAATAGCTTTTTTCGTAGATGTGGGATCAAAAAGGATTTTTTACAATTTATTTATTACTAGCTGGGCCCCGCGGTTTCACCAGCGTAACTCAGATGCCATGGGAATATCGGGATAAAAAGTAGCCTATGTGTTAATCCAGGTCTCCAGCTATCTGCATACGAAGTATCATCGCAATCGGTTCAGTAGTTTTTGCGCGAAAGAGTAACAAACAAACATTTTTTCACATTCAATATTTTCACTACATATTATAAAACAAAGTCCCCCGCCGCGTCTGTCTGTCTGTTCGCGATAAATTGAAAAACTACTGAACGGATTTTCATGCGGTTTTTACTAATATATAGAGTGCTTCATGAGGAAGGTTTAGGTGCATAATTTGCACCCGTGCGAAGCAGGGGCGGGTTGCTAGTATATTATAGAAATGTACGTATACAGAGCCTTTTAACAAATCGCTAGTGTCTTGAAAATTCCCATTACGGACACAACTGTCAACAATGTCTGCCCTCACGCGTCTGTCTGCCCGCGTTCGGGTGGCTCACGCCACGCGGCGGTGAGCGATGTGTCCCCACCCCCCTCGCCCGCAGTTTTATATTATAGTCGTAACTTTTAAAATATTTGACCAAATTATGTACTTTAAAAGACAAAGTTTATCTACTTTGAATATCAGAAGCGATAAAAGTGTTTTTTTTTTATAAAAATCAATTTGTTACGTACTGCCAAATGTGAATTGAAAAAAAAAAACTAATTTTATTGTATTTATGGTTCACTATTTTGGTAATAATGGCTTACACATAAAAGATAGATATATACTGTCGCGGACTTTTTTGTAGAAATATTTAGGAGAAACAATCCCACCGTACATTATATTCGTGTAACTTTTACAGTTTTCCCACCGCACGCCAGAATAGCTCGCAGATGACAGATTTTTTTCCGACTTACTTATTTTGGTCAATTAGTTAGTTAGAGTCGCGTGTGGAATGACTTTGGGAGAGGCGAAGTTAGCCAATTAGCAAAAGCATTGTAATCAATAAGTATGTCAGGATTGTCCATTGGAAAGTCGAAGTATACGCCCTCTAGGATGTATAGCCCACGAACAAAGGCATTCTCGGCAGCGACTATCCCCAATGTATCACGTAAATATCCTTTTAGCATAGAAATGTAAGCTCTTGCAAGTGAATTAGAAGTAACTGCCCGTCCGATGTTAGCTTTCACAATCCGTAGCAAAGTCGTAACAATCGACACATAACCAAACCTAGAATTCCAAGAGATTGGTAAACAAGGCTGAAAATATACAACTATTATATGTAAGGAGATCCAAGCTGCATGATTCAAGAATATCTCATTTGTATTGAAATCAAAGTAAGCATCAAGATTGCTAGCTCGACATCTCTTATTAACTGAGGCTAGAATCACAGTTTCATCTTCAGTCATGGAGATATCATGGAAAAATATGCTCTTTCCAACCAGACCGCAAAATATACATTCATATGAATACATAGCAAAAAGAATTTGTTTACGCATTGGGGGTTCAGCAGCTATAAAACTTTTAATAATTAATGAAGCAACTGTATATCTCAAATAAGTTTTTGCCCTGTAAACAAGACATGAAAAGATAGTGAAGATAGTCTAAGGGTTGCACTTCTATGACGCACAACATATACTTCATTCATTAAATCATTGAGATAAGCAATACTGATATTATCAAACAAAAAGAGCTGTCTTCGCCTTCTAAGATCAGCCATGTCTCCTGTTCTTAAAGCTACACGAATTGTAGTCCTTCCAGGATAGAAGGTTTTAGCAGCAGCTATCAAGGATTCTTCGTCAGGGCGTTGACCGAGTAAAGGTTCGTATTTGAAGCTGCGAGAAAACAGAACGCACTGTCTTCTCCGAGCATTTCTACGTAAATTAGTTCTGAAAGTAAACCCAGAAATAGCGTCAACTTCCGTTTCACTATAATCATAAGCATAAACTAATACGTCTCTGTTCTCATTATTAAAAGCTATATAGCGCACATTTACATCATTAGGGTGCAAAAAAGTAGTAAGCGGTAAATAATCATCAGAACTGTCAATTCTATTTCCAAATCGCAACTCTTGCGAGGTTTCCCCTGATTTGCGAAAGTTATCATCAAGTATACGACGGAATGATTATTATTATTATTATTCTCTTTATTCAACATAAAACTTATTAATTACATTTTTAAATACGTACGTACAAAACAAAATATATATTTAAAAATATAAAAAATAGTATACCACCGACATCGGGTACAGGGACCAAGACACCGGTGGTTAGGGCTCCTTGATCCAGCCGTCTAACGCGAGCCTCTTAAGGTGTTGGTCTAGGCTTTTGGCTATCAATCCATGAGCAGATACGACAATCGGAACAATGATCGCCGAATCGACATTCCCCATATCGACAATCTCGTGAGACAAATCCAAATATTTGATTTGTTTTTCTTTTTCAACTTTCACGAGGTTGTCGTCATGAGGAACAGCAATATCGATAATCATTGCGCGGCGCTCTAATCGATCTATCACCACAATGTCAGGTTTATTGGCAACAATAGTTCTGTCAGTGATGATAGATCGATCCCAATACAATGTGGCACGACCATTTTCGAGAACTGGGTCGGGCACATACCTGTAATATGGCACCTCTGAATGCACAAGATTGTATCTAAGGGCAAGTTGTTGATGCACAATCCTGGCCACTTGGTTGTGTCTGTGCAAATATTCACCGTTGGCAAGACGAGAACAACCAGAAATAATATGCCTGATAGATTCACCGGGACGGTGGCATGCCCGACAGATGTCCACCGTACCATCTTTCACGATATATTTCCGATAGTTATTCGTCATAACAACTTCGTCCATAATTGCAAAGACAAAACCTTCGGTTTCTCCAAAAAGATCACCAAACCGTAGCCAAGATGTAGATGCTTTAAAGTCTATATCAGGACCATTTAGGGCCCGATAAAAACGACCATGAAGTTCTTTGCCCTTCCATACCTCCCTGCGATCATTAGTACTAAGTACTACAGGCTTGCGCCAGTTCTCTTTAGCCAGAGCGAGCGGAGTGAGTCCGTTGTCCACTGCGACCACACTACGATGCACTCCCACGTCAGTATGAAGAAAATATTCTCTAAGGTTGTATATCTCGCGATTGTGTAGGGTCTTAATGTTTAAGAGTCCACGACCCCCAAACTTTCGCGGGATATACAACCTCATTACCGATGAACGTGGGTGGTGCATTCGGAATGCAGTCAGCAGTGTACGGACTCTCCTATCTAGAGCATCCAATTCGGTTTGAGTCCATCTAAGTATACCAAAGGAATACATCAGAACCGGCATGACCCAACCGTTGCAGGCTCGCATTTTGTTACCCCCTGATAAAAGACTTTTAAGTACTTTTTTCAGGCGGCCAAAGAAACGCTCCTGCAGCGCTTGTTTCATATGAGATTCAGGTATTCCCAATGACTGTGATATACCTAGATACTTGTAGCTTTCAGTGGCAGACAGAGATCTGAGTTTTGTTGAATCTGAAAGTTCGACTCCTTCAGATTCTACTATCACGCCTTTCTTTACATGCATGACTGCACATTTGTCCACACCAAATTCCATCTTGATAGAGTTAATAAAGTTTTCAGTCACCTTCAGTAACGCTGTCAATTGCAAATTAGTGGGGGCAATAAGTTTCATATCGTCCATGTACAGAAGGTGAGATATAACTCGATCGTCTTTCTGCAACCTATAGCCTAGCCCTGAACCCTCTAACAGCGTACTGAGAGGATTCAAAGCTAGGCAGAACTTATTATTATTATTATTATCCGCTTGAGCGCTAGAATCGCCTGTCAAACTGACATGTTCTAACTGTGACACCCCTGAATGTAACACAGTGATCCAGCCAGTGACAGCTCCCACGCGAGTCACATAAATAGGTGTAGGTATCTGAGTTTATACCGTGATGTTCTAGATCGATACATTTTAATTGTTGTTGCTCTGCACAGAAGTTCAGCAGTTCGTTGCAGAATAGACCACCAGGGTGCGCATTGAAATCAACGAGTACAAAAACGGCTTCCACGTCACTAATGTCAATTATAGCATATATTCCGCTCAAACATTTCGTAAACTCAACTAAATTTTCATTCGATTCAACTGGCATATATACAGAGATTAATAATAACGTACATTCACTATTTACTACTACTTTAAATGCTAGTAAACAGTCACTGTTGCAATTCACAAGATTGACAGACATAAAAGCAGTTTTTCGCCAAAGAATAGCTACTCCACCGTACGGCCTGCCCCTCAGTACTCCAGCAGATGTGTCCACCGCTGACTTCCCGACATAAGCATAATCATCACTTATCGTATCAAGTAGGGGGATGTCGTGTGGCAATAACCAAGTTTCTTGCTAGGCTATAATATCCGCCAATCCGTAAAATGATTTAATGTATCCCAGGGAACGTTTAAGACCTTTACAGTTAAAACTTATCATTTTACTATTCGGAACGTCCATAAATTACTGTTTATTGATTGTCATACCCGGGTGTCTGTCTGCGGTTCGGTACTTAGAGTGCACAAACCGACGAAAAACAATCCCCTTTGGCCACATACGAGGGGTGATCCAAAAGTAATGAGAATGGGTACATTAAAATAACTATATACTTAAAAATAAAATTTATTTTTCTACATAGTCTCCTAATAGGTCAATACATTTAGTCCATCTCTTTTCTAAACCAACGATACCCTTCAAAAAAAAATCTTTATCTTGACTCTCCCAAAATGCCTCTACAGCGGCCATCACTTCGCCGTTATCCTCAAATTTCTGGCCCCGGAGGTGTTCCTTGAGCCGAGGAAACAAATAAAAGTCGCTGGGGGCTAGATCTGGAGAATAGGGTGGGTGTTCAAGCAGCTGGAAGCCAGCTTCTTGAATGGCAGCCATCGCAACTTCAGCTTTGTGTGCAGGTGCATTGTCTTGATGGAACAGAACTTTTGCGCGCAGTTTACCCCGTCTTTTTTCCTTGATGGCCTCTCGCAATCTTTTGATTTGGTCAGCATAGTAGGAGCCTGTTATGGTAGCGCCCTTATCAAGGTATTCAACCATAATTATTCCCTCAGCATCCCAGAAAACAGACGCCATAACCTTGCCGGCAGAGCTTGAAACTTTGAATTTCTTGGGAGTCGGTGAAGATGGCCTTTTCCATGTCATTGACTGTTGTTTGGTTTCGGGATCAAAATGATGAATCCACGTTTCGTCCATAGTCACAAATCGAGCCAAAAAAATATCTTGATCCGCCTGGAACATTTCAAGATTGGTCCTTGAAATGTCGAATCGTTTCTTCTTTTGTTCGTCGGTTAACATTCTCGGGACCCAACGTGCAGAGACCTTTCTCATGTTCATCTCGGTAGTTAAGATCCTTTGAATGCTACCAAATGAAATGCCTGTGTTCTCAGCTAAATGACGAATGGTCACTCTTCGGTCTGCCAAAACCAGATCTTGAACTTTTTTGACGTTTTCTTCAGTGAGGGAGGAGGACGGACGGCCTTCGCGGTGTTCGTCTTCCGTGGATGTTCTTCCCATCTTAAACTCCTTGCACCAGCGTGCAGTTGTAGAATATGGAGGAGCAGAGTCTCCCAATGTTTCCACCAAGTCAGTATGAATGTCTTTGGTGGACATTTTTTTCAAGCACAGGTATTTGATGACGCTTCGCACTTCATGTTTCTCCATTTTGATGTTATCACTCCGACTGCTAGTATTCAAATGAATGTATATTTTAAAAATGACGTCCTATTTATACCATTTTTTGTCAGGGAAGTTGTGAAGGATTAGGGAGTTGAAAAAATATTTTTTTAGAATTTTATTATTACTAGAAATATCCGTTTATCATTACTTTTTGATCACCCCTCGTAGACTCATTCAAAAATATCTGTAGCGTATAACTCGGTACAAAAAATTTACAAGCATCATATTTGTTTTCATTCTTAATCATCATTTTTATGCTACAGTGTTTACATACAATACATAGCACTGTAACTGGAACGTACAATTCCTGAAACAATATTGCCACTAAGTCTTCCTGTGATATCCTGTGATTCCTGTGATATTACTGCTTATATACCACGCCGAATAAAATGAGTAGCTTACTTAAACATTTGCTTCTGGTAGTAATTTTTGTTTAAAACTTTCAGTGGGGCTATAAGGTAGCATGTTTCTGCATCATTTTCTTGTTTTTAAAATTATTTTTTGGTAGCAAAAATAGTACTAACATCGTCATTATTATAAAAGTTTTCTAATGATTCTATCACTTGTTGAAGCAAACGGAAGGTCTTGGGATTCGGTTTCGCGTGTGTCGCTTGTCTAATACACTTTGAGGTCGATGTAGTAATCACGTGGTTGCCTTTCGTCGTTCAGTGCCGTTTACAACTTTGTTGACGAAGTATGTTGACAACACGGGCGACTGGTGCCAAATATGTCTACAGAATTTAACTTTTGTAAACCCACGAAACAGATCAAGAAATCAAAGCTAAATCGCCGGAAAATGAAGAAACAAAAAACAAGTCTTTTATTATGAGTCGACTACAGCGATGCGGCATAACTATATAATAACTATTCTCAAACTGAAGATAGTGGCAGTGAAAGTGAGAATTTAATAATAAATGCACTATATATCGTCAAAGACACCCTCGATAGTGAAATGGATGACACTGAGGCGTTACCATTTAAAATATATTTTTTTAAGCGCACAGTGCTTTAAATGTTTACTGCAATTTAAATTACTTTTTTTCATCATAATATTTTTATGTAACACTGAAAAGTTAGGACATAGTTTTTCATCGAGTTCTGAGATATTACAATTCACACAAAGATCCTTTACCCACTTCACCTTCTCCGATCTTTTTACAATAAAATTTTAATTACTTACAACTTAACACTTCCAAAGCTACCATACTAAAACGCTACATTGATATTGAAGCTTGCGTGTGCGCACTTGAGCAAACTGACTTTTCGCTGATTTTCCAATGTGATGATGCAACCACAGCTGCTACTGATCTAGTCTATACGATTGCTACTATAGTTACTAAAAATACTCGTAGTTCCAGTACTCCAAGTAAAAGAAGAACCCTAAAACCTTGGGTTTCACCTGGCATTGACGTCCACTTTGACAGTTCGAAAACAGCAGAACGTCCACCGGCCATTTTGATTTTATTACGTCAAGCGCTCTCATGCCAATGTTGATAAAAACTGTATTTCCTAGCAACCTACTGCAGCTATAACAAAGTAAAAAACATTTGTGTATAGCTGACTCTATAAGGAATCAGAACATGTATTATCTAAAGTACAACAATTAATCCAAAATATAGTAATAAAATGTTGAACTTTACAATACAGGTTAAATCTAGGGAAAAATTATTGTTTTAACAAGTTTTTACGAAAAACCTTTAAAAAGTTCTTATTGTTTTTTGGTTATTAGAAACTAGATTATATAACCTTTTTTTTGATACTAATATATCATTACTTGGAATGAACTCTGCAGCACACTCAACCAAAACAAACAACCCATTCGCCATCAATCTGTTTTCGCCTCCGAGTACAGAATGGCGGCAAGATGGCCGACCAAATAAGGTTTTTACACACTTACATTTAGGTCAACATTTTTTTTTATTGTTAGTTATTAAATAATTATATGTAAATGAAAGGCAATTGTTGTGTATATGTGTATATTAGAAAAAAATTATAAATAAACAAAATTAAGTAAAAAATAATATTTTTTTTATTTTCGGTCAGTCACCTGTTCCAATACGTAGATCCTGTGGAGAAGAACAGGCAAGAAACTCCAAGGACACTCTTTTCCAACATGTTTTTTTACAATTTACAATAAGCCATAATATAATACAATAAACCATATGGTACAACAGTAAATGAGTAACAAACATTAAATTTTCCGTTAAAATCCTATGGAGAAGACCAGGCAAGAAACTCCAAGGACACTCTTTTCCAACATGTTTTTTTACAATTTACAATAAGCCATAATATAATACAATAAACCATATGGTACAACAGTAAATGAGTAACAAACATTAAATTTTCCGTTAAAATCCTATGGAGAAGACCAGGCAAGAAACTCCAAGGACACTCTTTTCCAACATGTTTTTTTACAATTTACAATAAGCCATAATATAATACAATAAACCATATGGTACAACAGTAAATAAGTAACAAACATTAAATTATACGGTGAAATGAAATTTAAAAAGAAAAGTACAAGTGAAAAGGTACTAATACAATAAACCATATGGTACAACAGTAAATAAGTAACAAACATTAAATTATACGGTGAAATTAAATTTAAAAAGAAAAGTAAGTGAAAAGTGGTACTATGGCTTGTGCCACGCCTTGAAGCACCCGTCTAGACACAGATTTACTTCGCATTCCTCGCACTTCCAGCTGGTTCTTGTTTTTTTGACGCACACCGCGCAGCAGGTGTTACGAGACCCGGTGCGGATGGGGAAGTGATTGCTGTCAACTATAGGTCTAGCTTGCGTCTTCGGTTGTGAAGTCTGTCTTGGTATTGTGGCATTAGTCTGATACGTTTCAGGTTCTTTAAAAAAAATTAATCGTAATTCGTACTGAAAAGTATATTAAAAAAATAATTAACGGGCGTGGGTAGTTCAGCCCGTCACAATCTGCTCTTGCAGTCCACAGTACTTTCCTCGGACCGTCCGGTGCCAACTGAATCAGGTCGCTGAGGCGTTCCCGGAAAGCAGGTAGCCGATACAGTTCCGGTGATGGAGAAGCTCAGGTCTCCGAGCTAAGCGCAAGCCCGAACGTAGTTCCCTGTAACGTACATCCCGACAATGAAGAACAGCTCATCAGCATCATTGGTCACACCACACCATAGGCCAGTCAAAGCGAAGAAGGACTGTAGGCAGCGGTGATGTGGCGATAAGAAAAAAAATAGTTCGGAGAGGAGTTTACAAAATATATATTACACTACTGCGATAACAATAATTAATGCTATTCTAGCCACTGACACAGATTCAATTAGATGGTTTTAAGAGAATAAATAGGAAGATTTGAAAAAAAAAAAACGGTTATAAATGTTTCTACAAAGAAAAAAAAATCTACCTGCTGTCTAAATACAATATAAATATCATTCCAACACTTACCCAATTGGGGAGTTTACACCAAGTATTATCAATACGGATACTACAGAATTATATTAAGCGCATGAAGTATAACAAAATATACTATTGAATAGATCGTGTATTTAAATGCGAGCGTCGAACGAATGCCCAGATGGACGTGCGCTCGCGCCGAGTAAATCTCTCAACTGGTGCCGATGTCGAACCGTCGGCGTCGACGGCAAAGTTCCTCTGTCTAAACAAAAGACCGGTTCGCGCGTTGCTTCGTACAGTCGGTAACGAAGGATGTACGTTATTACGATATTTAATATAACTGGCACATTAATAGTGCCCACATCATTGTTTTCATTTGAGCATTCAACGCTCTTTCTTTTATTTTCTCCAACCTTCGTCGGCCTCTTCATGAGTACCGGAGCCTATCTAGCTACTCTTCTCATTTTCTTTATCCTCTGAGGGAAATCACTTTCAAGCCGTGTGAGTTTATTAATGCTGATATCAATACGGCCACTATTATTTAAAACTTCAATTTCCATCTCATCGGACTGTTCACACTCTACTTCTTTTCCAAAATTCTTGGGATTCTCTGGCGTTATAAAACTGTTTTCTTTAATATTAACTGTACTGCATTCATCGAAAATTGAATTATATCTGGCAGAAACGTTAAAATTCTCGAATTCACTAAATATAACATCATTTAAATAATCTAATTCTTTAACAGTGAAAGATTGCATACAAAAATTTTGAGTAGTGGTGGCACAATCACTGTTGTTACTTTTCTCAATAACACAACAGAGAGGGGGGGTGTCATCGAGTTCTTTGCCGTGCATTCCTGACCATGGCATATCTTCGTCAAACGTTTTCGTAAAAGTGGTTTTCACCTGCACTATTCTCCTTTCAATAAATTCAGTGCCATTGTTTGCGAAGTACAAAATCTTAAAATCCTCAAAATCACCATTTTTCTTAATGATATTGAGAGCTTTACTATAGTCTGGTTCTTGTATATTGTCAATAACCCAAGCAAGACCATCAATGTCTCGCATATCAACTGATCCAAAATCAATCGCCATCTTAAAATATTGAGAGTGAAAAATGACTACAAATAGATGCACACAAATGGTACATCAAATACTCTAGAATGGGCTGCTACTATGAGCGGTAAGATAAATAGAATATTAAATATCCAAAAGTTGCGACGGAAATCCAGTCGCTAAAATCGCTGACAATCTATTGTAACTTTTTATAAACGTGCCATGATCCTCAGCTGCTTTACTCTCATTAACTACAATACTATGCAAATATTTGGGACGAATGTCAAATAGCCTCCAGAAATCAATACCTAGAATGAGGTTTGACTTAATGTCTGGAACTACAATTGCCCTTAAATTATGTGATTGATTCTCAAATTCAATAGGTATATCTATATGACCTATGCCATTTAGAGAATGCCCCCCAGCAGCTATCACATTAATGCTGTCATTTTTAATTAGTGGTAATCCACTTTCTACAACAGATACATGGCTGTTATTACCCATAATAGTTACCGCTGAACCAGAGTCAAGTAATCCCGAAAACCCAATACCTTGTATTTTAACACTAACGTAGGGCCTATCGTCATTATATGGTTTATTATCTAGAATTGTATCAACTTTATAAGAGCGAAAAAACAAATTCACAGTTGTAAGCCAATCTTGCCAGTCTTTTTTATCAAAATTGTTATTTTGGTGCAAGAAGTTGACACAATTCAAGCTCACGAGTTTTTTGAATCAAGGGCACTATTCTTATTACAATTTGGACAATCTGGCGTTTTAACTTCTTTAAGGCCGCATTTAAAACAGTAGATATTATTTTTGTCAGCCGGACATTGTATTACACCTTGGGCAGAAGCGGGTCTTAGTGGTCTCAGTTTCACCCACTTCAATAGCTTCGACATAACGTTTAGTATTGCTAGTTTGAAAATATTTAGGTGCGAAATTGTTAACCTGATTAAACTTGTGCGTAGATTTAGTGTATGCAAATTCCGGTGCTATTGTATCAGAAATCGGTCTGGGTGGTTCGCGAAAATGCGCGAGGCGTGCCTGAACAACTTCATAGTTGCGGCATATTGATCTGAGTGCAGTGATATTGTTGATTTTAGACGATGAGGCTATAACATTGGCATAGCAAGGACGTATATTATGCAGAATTACTTCCAACATCTCATCTTCAGAAGGGGGATTGGACAGTCGTGCAAACAACCCAGCTATGATAGATAAAAAAAATGTAATATTTTCTGATTCTCCTTGTGTGCGAGAACGAATTTCGTTAAGTAGCCTATAATCATGATGAACTGGATCAAAGTCCTGTTTCAATAAAATAACGAGATCATCCCAATTTGACACCTCATTTTTGACGTTCCTTAACCAATGCAAAGCATCTCCGGTAAAAATTTCTGTTGAAAATGACAAGACTTTAGAAGTTGGTATATTTCTAGCCTCACAGAATTCTGAAACGCGCTGTATAAATGATCGTACACATGTTTTGCCATCGAATTTAAGTCGGGTAAAATCCTTGCATTCGCGATCACAAGTTACTGATACATGTACAGGAGAGGGGGTCGACGGTTCAGCATTGGCAGTTGAAGATAAAAGTGAATCTTCACTGCCTTCCTTTAACGAGTTGAATTTTTCCAACAACAATTTAAATTCACTAACACACGTATCGTATACTATCTTAGAGGAATCATCACAATTAATTCTATTAAGACGATGATAGACGTGATTTATCAACGTTTGGGTACGCAACATTGTATTTCTATCAAACTTGGTGTCAAAATTAACCCTAATACGCGTGAAAACGTCACCCACACCGTTTAAATCATCTGTGGGTGGTAAAGGGCTATCCAAAATATCTTCCAAAGGAAACATAGGACTCAACTTCGCTATTTGTTGGCGCAGTTCTACAACAGTATTACCCGGAGTAGTACCCCGTATGTATACTTCATATTCTAATTCTTTCTTAGGAAGAGATAAAAATTTTATAGGAAATGCCATGGTAACAACTTATTGGGTGAGCGTTGAACAGCTACAAAGAAAAACAAGTTATCTAACTCCTTCCGTTACAAATTACACTATAACTAATAAATGTTTGATTATACACACAAAAAGCAAAAATGAAACAATAGCACATTACATATAAGCTAGTTAATTTAACTAATGTGATTGCAGCTCTATAATAAATCTATGTAACTAACCAAACGCAATGAGTTTATGAAAGCTTTACATGAAGGAAACAAAACAATATTTAGAACTTTTGATTTCGACTGTACTTGAGAATGCACAAATAACAATTAATATTTAAACTAAGGTGATAACTTATACTTTCGTTTTAGTATGCAATACAATGCAGCGTTTAAAAAAAACTGGACCACAACCACAAAGTTAAGGTATGTAACAAAAACTACAATTAAAAATAACAAAACGCACACAAACACTCAACTACATTCTACAGGAGCAAGATTGTGACCATAATATACCACGTAAATGGGCGCCAGTGATACGTTTCAGGTTCTTTAAAAAAAATGAATCGTAATTCGTACTGAAAAGTATATTAAAAAAATAATTAACGGGCGTGGGTAGTTCAGCCCGTCACAATCTGCTCTTGCAGTCCACAGTACTTTCCTCGGACCCTCCGGTGCCAACTGAATCAGGTCGCTGAGGCGTTCCCGGAAAGCAGGTAGCCGATACAGTTCCGGTGATGGAGAAGCTCAGGTCTCCGAGCTAAGCGCAAGCCCGAACGTAGTTCCCTGTAACGTACATCCCGACAATGAAGAACAGCTCATCAGCATCATTGGTCACACCACACCATAGGCCAGTCAAAGCGAAGAAGGACTGTAGGCAGCGGTGATGTGGCGATAAGAAAAAAAATAGTGCGGAGAGGAGTTTACAAAATATATATTACACTACTGCGATAACAATAATTAATGCTATTCTAGCCACTGACACAGATTCAATTAGATGGTTTTAAGAGAATAAATAGGAAGATTACAAAAAAAAAAAAACGGTTATAAATGTTTCTACAAAGAAAAAAAAATCTACCTGCTGTCTAAATACAATATAAATATCATTCCAACACTTACCCAATTGGGGAGTTTACACCAAGTATTATCAATACGGATACTACAGAATTATATTAAGCGCATGAAGTATAACAAAATATATTATTGAATAGATCGTGTATTTAAATGCGAGCGTCGAACGAATGCCCAGATGGACGTGCGCTCGCGCCGAGTAAATCTCTCAATTGGTGCCGATGTCGAACCGTCGGCGTCGACGGCAAAGTTCCTCTGTCTAAACAAAAGACCGGTTCGCGCGTTGCTTCGTACAGTCGGTAACGAAGGATGTACGTTATTACGATATTTAATATAATAACGTTACAAGTCGTAACTGATCCAGTAACGCTAGACCTAAAGTTCACCAACCGGTGTTCCGTCGTCAAGTCAATGTGTTTGTGTCGTTTAAGTAATTCTTCCGCCAACACGATTCGGAACCGACGATGTGATATTTTCCGGTCGAAACTGGAAAATATCACAAAGCAGTTAAAAACTGCCGAATTGTATAATCGACGGAAGAGTTTCTTATACCACCACACTCTGTTTCGTACTCGTTCCACAGGTTGAGCTGACAAAAACTGGTCTTTCCTGTCAACTCCGCCCATGGACTTGTTATAGTCGAGCACTATGCTAGGTTTATAAGTCAGTCTGTTGTATTTGTCCTGTGCTCCGATTTCGAGATTGTGATATGTCGAGATCAGGCTAACTAAGTTAGCGTCTCGCCACACCATAATCGATAAATCGGAACAATACGATGCCACAACTTCACCTTTTCGCAATTCTGCCTTAGTCAAAGTCTTAAGGGAGTCAGGAACGAATTCCCGGTTCAGTCGTAGTGTCCCGTAAACGTCAGTCTGTCGGTTTTTCAGGCTTCTTAGTAGTAATGGACTATTATAAAAATTGTCCATTACTACAGTATGCCCGCGGTGAAGAAGAGGCTCGACTAAGTCATACACTATTCTAGCAGTAGCGCTCGTCGGACGGTCAGAAGTCACATTAATGATCTCGTCCTCGACTGGTCCCTCGTTCGTCTCAGTCATGTTAGTCGTAGTCGTCGGGTTGTCTTTTCCAGTGTATACAAAAAACTTCCAGAGATAGCCACTAGAAGACTCGCACGACTCGTAAGTCTTAACTCCGACTTGTGCGGCCTTTGACGAAATCTTCTGAGCGAAGCTCAACCTCCCCGAAGAAGGCCTCTTCCTCTGGTAGAGGGTAGAGGCCTTGTAGAATAATTATTCCTAAAAAGCTCACCATTTCGTGTCTGTCAGTCGGCGTCCAGCGACGAAGTCTGGATTGCGGAGTAAGGTTGTCTTGCTCTCGGAGCAAAGCAATCTTTTGCTCCGCATACCTGTTCGTCTCCCTACACAGCAAGTCAACAAAGTCACTGTCAATGACTTTGTCGAAAACGTCAATTCCCTGAGTCTGGTTAGTCAAGTCAAATGTCGGTCCCGAGGTACCTGTAAAGGTCTCCCGTTTTCCGACAAAAGTATGTCTGTTCTTACTCCGAACGAAAGTGAAACTGTCGTCAGTCAGTAACTCCCGAATTGCTACATCGTTAGTCTCGTCTTCCCTACGTAACACTTCCGCTTGGAATTCAGTCATGTCTGTATTCTGCGCCGGTTCAGTCTGAGCGTTACGCTCACAGAAAGTCGGGACGAGATCATCGTCTACGTTCAAGTCGTCGTCTTCACTGTCACTCAGTTGCAACCACTCACCCATGACGCATCGGTAGTCATCGTCAAGAACACCTGGAATGAAAAAAAATATTTGATTGATTGTATCAGCAAGTATGTATAGTCAGTATGTTTATAAGCAGTCTGGTTACTGTCTTTGTAGTAGTCAGTGTGGTAGTACTGGCTCTGCTTAGTTTGGGATGAGACAGCCGTGTATAAGATATAATTTAACAGGTTGCTTAGAAAACTAGTTTACAAATATTTTTATGGTTAAGGTCACACCAGTAGAGTAAAGAGAAACATATAAAGAGGGAAGTAGTGTGAGCGTATGTGTTTGGGTATTATTATTGTGTGACGGAATGAAAGACAATACATTAAGTATTGTCTTTAATTACTGTATTAAGTTTTCTGTATACTAGCAGTCATTCATAATTACCTATTGCGGGTTGGAGCCCGGCGACGTGCGAGGAAGACGTGGCAACGATTTCTTCGGCTGCAACGTCTAAAACAAAAACAAAAAACATTAAAAACTCTGAATTGGAACAGCTACTAATTTGAAGATCTTCTTTTTTGCCTCTAACTTACCCATTGACATTACAACGTGTGGCGCAGCCTCGTCAACTGTAACAAACACACTTGTATTAGTATAATTTTTTTTAATCTTATCATGACACTGAGAAAACCAAAATAAAATTTTATCATGACACAGAAAACCAAAACTTACAATATGTATAATGGTCGGCTTCCACCTCCAAAGGCCAGGAATGATCCAGGCTGGACGTTGAGGCTACGGCCTCAGCAGGCCAGGAACGCCCCAGACCGGACGTGGAGGCTACGGCCTCAGCAGAAGAGGAATGCCCCAGGCTGGACGTCGAGGCTACGGCCTCGGCTGGTCCAGCCTGGCGCATAATGCACGGCTGCCGCACTGGAGATGTTTTTCTGAAAAAAAAAATACGCTAATAATCACCACACTAGAGATAAAACTGACGCAGTTGTAGACTGAACGTTACAAAAAAAGGCAAGGTGAATTGTTAAGATGTTCGAGAAAAACTTACTTAGTTTGTCGTTTGCGTGGTGGTGCATCTGGCATCAGCATGCGCTCCAGGCGAGCTTCACGCTTGCGCGTGATGAGCTCCTGGCGCGCATCTGATGCCAAAGCAGCAATCCGGCGTTGTGTTGCCTGCCTCTCCACCCGGATTAGGTGGAGGGCGTCTTCGTTTGTGACACTGCAAAAAATTATACAGTTGTAAAACATTGATTGATATTTTTGAAGTGATACTAACTTACATTAGTTTAAGTTATCACTTCTGTGGGGGGTCCCGAGACGCACACGTTTTTTTAATAAAATAGAATATTAAATATAGTTACAATTTGTTATTCTAGTGGTTGGTGAGCTAGAGGTCATCATGACAAATAATTGTATGATGAACATGATCATTTCTTCAGTGTCTGGGTGTAATTTATCCATAATATGTATGTATTCAGAAATTTATATGTATGTTTATGAGCAGTCTGGTTACCATAGTACAGGCTCTGCCTAGTTTAGGATCAGACGGCCATGTGTGAGAGTTGTGAAGGTGTTGTTATTATTATTAATTTGTTAGGAATGATAAAAAGACACGTACGGTTGTTGGCCTCTGCCTCTATCTCGGGCGTGGAGCCCGCGTCCTCGCCCCCGTGCAATTTCAAAATTTTCAGACCTAGAATGTATGTATGTAAAATCATATTAAATACACTCGTAATTTTGCAGAAAACATATACACAACCACCACACCAAAGAAAAACCATTATTTTCTTAACTTTTTACTAAAACCGCTGAATGAAAAAAATAAAAAAAATATTATAAAATTATACCTATATAACCACTACCAAAATTATATGTTTAAAAAGTGCAGTACCAAATAAAATAGAAAGCGGTAACGAAAAATCATATTAAATACACTCGTAATTTTGGAGAAAACATATATACAACCACCACACCAAAGACAAAACATTATTTTCTAAACTTTTTACTAAAACCGTTCAATAAAAAAAATATTATAAAATTATACCTATAAAACCACTACCAAAACTATATGTTTAAAAGGTGCAGTTCCAAATAAAATAGATAGCGGTAACGAAAAATTATATTAAATACACTCGTAATTTTTGAGAAAACATATACACAACCACCACACCAAAGAAAACCCATTATTTTCTTAACTTTTAACCAAAACCGTTAAATAAAAAAAAAACCTACAGCTATACCTAACCTGAGTAATTGATATAAATTACAGCTTGATGTCTCCACGCGTGCCTCCAGGCGTTCCTGAGAATAAGATCTTGACGGATACAAACAGACCGACGGACAATTCCTAGTTTGTACGAACCCTTATTTTGATTCTTTGAATTATTGTGACGAAATAATGGCGGGCGGCGGAGTCAAATTACAAAAACGTAAAATATTAACTAATTTCGTTATTTTCTTTACGCCTATGTATATTTAGATATTCATAATAACCAGACTTCCTAATTACAAGATATATTGTAGTAAAATATATAATCTAACATACACAAACTTTATGTTAAACGGGCGAACAATGGCGAATTTTTGCCAAAAAAAAAATGTATCACATAGAAAAACATCTTTTTACACTTTAGATTCTTAAATTTATAGATATACTGAAAGAATGAATACTAAGGATCATGTGAAGATATAATACCAATACAGAAGCCTAGTAAATAAACTATTACTTACATTTTAACGAAGTCGGTCCGCACCGTACAAACGCTAGTTTGGAAAAGAAAAAGTGACGCTCGAAAATATTTGTTATTAAGTTTGTAGCGTCACCTACCATAGATTAAAGATAACCAAAAGACGCGGATTTTAATAGAGCACAACGTTGAGTAACATTCCTGTAGATGTCATCTAATTTCATAGATAAAAACTCGACTAAAGCGTACAAGAAATCGAGGCCGCTAAATGCGCCCGGACGCTTGACGGTTTGACAAATCAGGCGTATAAGTACGCCTGAACGTTCGAGCGGAGGAGTAAGCGTATCTGTCCTGCTTGTTTGTTTGTTGATAATTATTTTTCTGTAATGAAAACTAATTAGATTATAATTTTAAAATTGATTAGTCGGTAAGATTGTAGTATAATTTGTAAATAGTTATGTAAGATTTGTTAGATTAAGTTTTATCCTTTTTATGTAGTAACAGTATCTAGTGATCGTGACACTCTATAGTTTTTTTTTTTTGTAATAAGAACATTTGATTTATTAAAATAAAATATAGGTATGTATTATAAATGTTATTTATTGTGTAATTTATACCAGCATTCTATATGTAAACCTATATTGTATTTGGAACACATTTTTTAGTACGTTTATGACATAACCCGCAGCGGCGTTGTGAACAATCCTTCTCTATATTATCAGCCGAAGTGCTTCCTAGTCTAGTTTCTATTGAATTTCTTGATTCAAGAGGCACTCCGCAATTGGTGTCTTTAGTTGGGGGCTTACCGTATTTTTGTAAATAGGATATCACGACTGCCCTGCGGAACTCACAATAAGTCCATTTATTGTGAGTTCTGCAGGGCGTGGCATGTTCCGCATGGCAATTAGAGGCCACATTTACAACAGTATTGTCATGCCACTTAGTGACAATTATTCCTTCTGTGGTCTTGTATACTAGCTCACATCGGGTCTTCTTTTTCATCTCTTTAGTATTCTAAAAAATCTACAGAAGACAACTCCCCCATTAGGAATTACTCCTGTGTCGCGGGGGACTTTACAAACATACAAACGACGGACACAAAGCATTCCCAGACTCAGGTGGGAATCGAACCCACGACCTGTAGCATAGCAGTCAGGGTCACTAACCACTAGGCCAACAAGCCAGCCGTATTCGTAAGGTTACAGTTTTCCAGACGGTTTTCTCTGATAGTTCCGGGTCCTCCAATATTATTTCCGTGTAAATATGTTAGTAAAGGCAAACCAGTGAAAAAATTATCAAAATATAGATTCTATGGACCAAGATTCGCTGGTAGCCTGGAATGTAGCACTAAGACGACAGCGTTACCTAAACCATAATCAGCTTGTACGAGTATATATAATTTTGTACGTAATTATTGTATTGCACAATACTTTTATTTTTGATCTAATATTATATTTTGGGACATCTTACAGTTTTTACATGTTTTTACTTTTTTTTAAGCACTTAGTCACAACCCAGCCACATACATAACTCCTTTGACCCTTATCCTCCTCATCGTTAGTGGGGTCCTCAAAGGAGTTAAGAAAATAGTCATTTATATTTATTGTATCACCTCCATCTATGTCTCCTCCAGGAAATTCTTTGGGTATCTTAAACTTTTCTGTGAGGAAGAATTTTAAATATTGTAAGCTTATATTATTGTCTTTGTCACAGTTCGCTTGAATGGAATGATAACTACAATTATTTAATAATAGCGCCTTAACGGCTCCTTCAAAATTTACGAAATTGGGTGCCACATTCTTGCAACCATAAGTTCTAACAATCCCAAAGAAATTCTCGGGGGGTCCTGATTTTCAAATTTCTTAACAGCTTCTATGGGTTTTATGAAATTTGTTATAGATAGTATAGTAATCTCAACGAATCGAATTTTACCGTCTTTCATTACCTTTTTTGCCACAAACTTTGCAGTCTTTAACATTCTGATGGCTTTTAGCTATAACTCATGATGTGGAGAAAGTCTTTAGACCTACTTTGTATATCTTTCCATTAGGAATATGAAATGTGCTACTTCTAAGCGAATCAAATAAATTATCTATTAAAATCACAAAGGAAATGAGGTCGCGACATCCTGGGGGCAAATCGTCTCTAGAACACATGTGATCAGTAGCAACAGCTACATTATGGCTAAATATTTGAGCGGCAGATTTAACCTTCATTTTTTTTATTTTTTCGCGATTCACGTGTTTCTCGGGACTGCACGGATGGCGCAATGGTTTACGTAGTCACTTCGCCACTACGCCGCGCCGAGTGTTGTGGGTTCAAATCCCACACGGGACAAAAATTTGTGTGATCCACAAATATTTGTCCCCAATCTGGGTGTTATTTGTGTCCGTTGGTTGAATGTTTGTGAAACCCCCGCGACACAGGAATATTCCTAATGCGGGAGTTGTCTTTTTAAAAAAAAACAAACAAACAAACAATTATTGCACGCACCTCGATTCCCCATATGTTTTATCGGCTGCGTAGAGCATTTCAAAATAAGACCATTTTATAATCTTGTGAACTGTGTTGTCCTCATAAATTAGGGCGTTTGTCAATAGGTTATTCCTTAAACCTTTTAGCAAATGAGAACAACCATAAATAGGTATAATTTGAAATGTTCTTCACGCCATTTCATTCTTTTTCTTAATACATTAGCCTTAGTGTTAGCTACAAGGCTATTTATGACACTAACGTTTACAGTGCTTAGATCACACACTGTGCTCACTATTTGCAGACCAGTTAGCTGGAATTTTTTAATTACCTCAATGATGTTTCCCTTTAATTCATCCTTACGGAGGCTATTTGTAAAATAATAGGCTACTGGTTTCTTGAAACTGGATTTTTTAAGCCCGGTTCCTATAACCAAGAAACGATTCGTTTTGCTTACGGACAGTGAAATTTTCGTCGAGGCGTAAGCAAAGACCGTTCCTATAAAATCGCTCCGTTAGGTAAGTTACCGTTGGGTTGCTACTTACGGATGGGAGCAAAACTAATAACGAACAGTGAGTCAAATATATGGGGATGACAGTTCCTAGCGTTTCTATAAATTATTTTGACAGTTCCATCAGTTGTTTAAGTACGAGGCTTTTGTGATTTACTTATTGCCCGAAATCGGTCGGTTGTGTAAGAAAAGAATTCTGAAAACGTCTAGTTTAAATAGTGATAAGCAAGTCTGAGTGGAACAATTGAAAAATCAGTGTAAAAAGAGAATGCTCATGAATATATGAAATCCTGTACTGAGTTGCATAAAAACCAAACTTATATTATCATTTACAATATTAATATACTAACTCGCACAAACGTTTTATTTACTAATGAAACCTGGTATAAAATCGAACATAACCTAAATACTAACATTTTCATAACTTGTACCGGGTCATTATTTTGGTTTGATCAACTTGGTACTTTATTAGAATTCAGTTTCTCCCAAACCTAACCTCGAGTAAATGTTTTCTTATCTTTATTGTACACTCACATATTCAGATTCATTTATTTACGAGAAATGTGGTAACATAATGGTGATAAAAATAGTACATAGGTCTATCATATTCTACTATATCAATGTACGAACTCTTATGCCTGCTCTATATTATCTGGGCGCATGCACCGGATGCGTGTGCCCAGTGGTTCCTTAAGACCACGTACAAACGCTTGCAAGGTTGCTTTCTCTCTCTCTCTCTTTCTCACTCGTGAAGCGACACGTATGTCATGATAGTGCTAAAAAGCGTTTGGCAATGATCATAAAAATCCTGCGGGGTTCTATTACCCTGACTCACAATTAGGAGGTCTGTATAGAGAGCCGTTTCGTTGCGTTGATCAGCAAAACTATTAATTAATATATTTCTTATACCTTGCCAACTATCAGGGATGCCATTAGAATTGATTTTACTGGCCGCAGGTCCGGTTATTTTATTTAGTATACCGTTCAAGAGGCAGAGGTTACTAAGCTCGCTTCCTGGTTGATTGCGCGCGTATGTTTCGACAATAATATCACACAATTTTATGAATCGCGTGAGAACGTTTGGGTTCCCGTCAAACTCGGGCACAGGGCGTAGGGCCTTGTAGATAGTATCCGGTTCGTGAGGCATTTCAAATTCGTAGAATAAACTTCCTATATTAATATCTATCTCTCTACTTAAATATACTACTGCTCGCCTATTCACTTGCCTACGTGGTGTAGGCGCACAACCCGAATTCTTGGGGTGGAAAATTTTGGAAGGCAACTAGAAACACGTGGGAAACAACACAAGGAATAGATCCAAGGTACTTACAAGTATCTCATTTCGGTATTACGTGGGTCGATTGCTTGATCCCTTTCTTCTCCCGGCAACGCTGCGTAGATTCAAGTTCTCGATGAGGCTGGATCGCGTCGTTAGCTGGACCACGTGTCGTTCGCGTATGGTAACGATTTATCGATGTGAGATAAACCTAGCTAACCTCGAGAATCCTACCGACTGCGCCAATTACGTTCAGACTGCAGGAAGATCTTTTAAAAAAGATTTATTAAACTTACACGAATTTATTTAAAATAAGAATTACAATAAAATACAATTACATAAAGTACAAGTTAAACTAGTGACCCTAATCGAGGCTGGAATAGAAGTGGCTGAGCTCCGCGGTGCCCTGGTGCATCGTGTTGCACCGCGTCAGCGCCTCGTGCTGGTTGACGCAATCGGGCCGTTTTCTGGAATGTAAGGCCACACCAAGCGTCAGCGCATTCTATGTAGCTTAGGGTCGTAACAGGTGTGTAAATATGTCAATCTTACAAACAAAATATTAATTGAACATAATAATTCTTATACATTTACTTACTACGTTATTTGGCTAATTAATATCAAAAAATAATATGATGTCAGTGTTGTAAGTAATTAATTAATTTAATAAGAAAAAAAAAATGTCAACTTAGAATAATTATATGTGTAATATTTAATTACCAAAACGTTTTGACATAAATTTTCCTTACATGTCATAAAATCCTTTAAATTATAAAAACAGTTTTCTAGCAACCACAGTGTCAGTTTTTTCTTAAATAAAGTAGGTGGTAAATCTTGAAATTTATTGGGTAATTTTTTGTACACTTCTATGGCCTTAATGTAAACATTTTTTTCATATATTTCCAAGCGACATCGGGGACGGTGAAGCTTAAATTTGTTCCTGGAATTTCTCCCTACAGCTTCTGAATAAATACTAAAATACTGTGGATGCAGTTTAAAACAAAAACACAAAGTTCCCTGTTGTACACGCAAGCCAGCGGAAGGATACTAAACTTTTTAAACAGTGGTTTGCAGCTATCAGTAGACCAGGCTCCACAAACCGCTCTCACACATTTCTTTTGCACTCGAAATGCTTTCTCAATCTCAACCGAGTTCACCCATAATAAAAGACCATAGGAGAGAACCGATGATACGTACCCATGGTATGCATTAAGTGCTGCTTCCGTTGACACGGTTTGTCGTAACCGTTTAATAGCAAAATCGAACTGGTCAAGTTTATTGCAAACAAATTCTACATGTGCCTTCCAGTTACAGCTCTTATCAAGCATTAGTCCTAGAAATTTTGTTGTGTTTACTTCCTCTATTTTATTGCATTCATAATCAATATTCAAGTCAACTGGCGGCCTTCTATAGTTTTGTAATTGTATTATTTGAGTTTTGCTTACTTTTACTTTCAAATTATTATAACTTAACCATGTAATTGTTTTATTAAGCGTTATGTTTATATCATTCTCATACGTATCTTTATTTTCACATTTTATAATCAGTGTAGTGTCATCAGCAAATTAAATAGTTTCATGATGAGTAATATTGGGGAGGTCATTAATGTAGATTAGGAATAAAAAGGGTCCTAGCACACTCCCCAGTGGGACACCAAAATTATTAATTTTAAAGTGTACCAGTAGGGTACACTTTATATTGTTTTGTATCTTGGATATTTCAACGCACTGATAACGATTGCTTAAATAACTTTTTATACAGTCATTAGCTACGCCTCTAAATTAAAAAGAAGTAATTTGTGATCCACAAAATCAAATGCCTTGCTCATATCTAGAAATAGAGCCGTCACTGGTATCCTGTCATTAATGGTCTCAGTAATCTCCTTAATTAAATTAAAGCATGCCAATGAAGTGCTGCTGTTTTTTTTGGAAACCAAAATGTTCTTGTTTCAAAATTATATGACGCGAAACAAAATCATAGAGCCTTGGAAGATTACTTTTTCAAAAAATTTCGATATGACAGGTATCAGAGTAACTGGACGATAATTAGTCATGTCTGTCTTATCTCCTTTTTTATATAATGGCCTGACAATCGCACATTTGAGGTTATCGGGAAAAGCTCCTTCTTGAAGTGACACATTAATTAACACACACACACACACTTTACATATGAATTTTGCGCAAAGTTGTTAATGTCATCAATACCAACAGAGTTAGTATTTTTAAGATTATTTACTAGTTTATATCCGATGGGTCTGTCGGGATCAATTATATATTATAAATACATTTATTATACATAAGGAAAATGGTATGTACTAAGGCTAGCTTAACCCAACATTGAGTTCTCTTCAAAACTTCGGAGTCAAAAGAGGATATTAAAGAAAAGTAAGAGGCAAAGTCGTGTGTACGTAAAGATAATTGAGATAAAAATATAGAACATAAATAACTAAATATAGATGTAAACACATGTATACTACTATAATAAGTACATATTCATTACGCAATATTAAAACATGTACTTACTTATACAATATTAATAAAAAAAATTATATACATGCTAGCAACCTGCCCCGCCTTGGGGTAGCAGAGACATCTTTAACAATCATCATCATATTTCAATCAATTTACACAGAATCTTAACAAATTATACACCTAAACCGTCCTCATGAACCACTCTGGTTTTTCACTAGAAAAGCGCATGAAAATCCGTGCGGTAGTTTTTCAGTATATCGTGAACAGACAGACGGACAGACGCGTCGGGGGACTTTGTTTTATAATATGTAGTGACGTACATCATCATACATAAAAATCTAATATCGGTCTCAATATTACTGAGAAAGCAAGTGGTCCCTGATTCTCATCTTAAATACATTGAAAAAAGGGATATCACATATTAATAATAATAATAACTTCACACATCTCACACACGGCCGTCTTATCCCAGACTAGGCAAAGCCTGTACTATGGTAACCAGACTGCTGATAAACATACTTATATATTTTTAAATACATACATATTGTAGATAAATTACACCCAGACACAGAGCAAATTATCGTGCTCATCACTCAATTATTTGTCCTGGGTGGAAATCGAACCCACGAACTCTGGCTTAGCAGTCAGGGTCACTAACCACTAGACCAACAGGCCAGTCAATGAATGAGGAAGGGAATTCCACAACTGTATCCCAGAAGCAGCAAAACAGTTGTCATAGCGGGCTGAACTGTGAGAACAAGCATATTGTACTTATTTCCTTAAATAAATACTATGTATATGAAATCATGTAGGTACTGAGTTGTATCAAAACTAGCGATGGGTCGTCGACGTAAAAAAGGTTAACTTAACTAGGCAGTCCATTTGCATTTATCAACTAGTTAAATTCTTCTACTAGTTAATTTTTTTAACTAGTCTACGTGTCAACGTATGCAAAACTTTCTAAGTTAACTCCGTCTACAAAGATGTCTACGGCCGTTTAAGCTTGATGACCTTGACGTTAGTCTATTAGACTAGTATTATTACAATATTTGTTTTTAAATTCATTAAGTACAGTGGAATCCGGTTATAACGACGCGCAAGGGACTGATGATAACACAGCGTTCTCAAGGAGATTTTTTGGTTTCCTATAAGGTAGAAGGTTACCTATATAACAAAATTAATAAAGACATCAGCATTTACTCACTCACACGCTTCAACTGTAAAAAGGTGGTCACAACATGGCTGAAATGCCTTAGTTACGACGAGACAGAAAATCTTTTACACATCATTTCCTGAATTGACGGACGTACACACACACACACACACACGCACACACACACACACACACACACACTCACACACTCTAACACACACATACGCACACATACACACATACGCACACATACACACATACGCACACATACACACATTACACTTGCACACACACTCGCGCACACACACACTCTCCTTAATAAGCTCACGCATATTACGTAGCAATATTCACTACACAGCGTTCTCAAGGAGATTTTTTGGTTTCCTATAAGGTAGAAGGTTACCTATATAACAAAATTAATAAAGACATCAGCATTTACTCACTCACACGCTTCAACTGTAAAAAGGTGGTCACAACATGGCTGAAATGCCTTAGTTACGACGAGACAGAAAATCTTTTACACATCATTTCCTGAATTGACGGACGTACACACACACACACACACACGCACACACACACACACACACACACACTCACACACTCTAACACACACATACGCACACATACACACATACGCACACATACACACATACGCACACATACACACATTACACTTGCACACACACTCGCGCACACACACACTCTCCTTAATAAGCTCACGCATATTACGTAGCAATATTCACTGCAGCCCACGGAGACACTTACCTGACATAGCGGTACTGCACGAGTCCGATGCCTGGAGAGGCTGGTAATCTGTCATACAGGTCTCCTAGTACAGATACCAGTCTCTCACATAGTTGCAAATTACATGTCTTGAATAGGTTTCTTTTGTGCAATTTTGTACTTTTTGATTTTATAATTAAATGTGATATGTAATTTTATGTGAGAGAAAAACAATAAACTATTATTATTATTACTACGTCGTACTAAAGGAACTGACAATTTTAATTTTGTTTTTTATTAAAACTATAACATATATAAAATATTTATTACTAGCTGTGCCCGCGACTTCGTCCGCGTGGGATAGTGTCTTTGGGTAGAATTTTTAATTATTTAGGCTAATTGACGAAACTTTTATACAACTTTTCATCCCCACTTTTCAACCCCTTTTTTCGCATTAAAAAGTAGCCTATGTCCTTTCTCAGGCTCTAGACTATCTGTGTACCAAATTTCATTTAAATCGCTTCCGTAGTTTTGGCGTGAAAGGGCGACAGACAGACAGACACAGTTACTTTCGCATTTATAATATTAGTAAGAAGAATTATAATCTGGCGTTAGTTAATAGAATAATCTAGTTCGTCTGCATTATATATTTCGTCGTCACTAAATTTTGAACGCAAATTAGGCCAAACTTTGGTTTGCCACTCGATCACATCGCTCTGTTGAACAGACAAAGACTCTCCAGCAATTTTTCCGGCGACAATATTGTGTCTACCTATGAAACGGTTAATCCAACTTGCCGAACAATCAAAATTAAGAATGTTTAGCTCTTTAGCGAAAAAATTCACCTTTTGTTGAAGCATAGGCTCATTTACGGGTATTCCCCGATTACGTTGTAGGTTAAGCCATTGTAAAAGTGCCGAGTCAATTTGTTCCCAAGACGACACCCTCACGCGTTAAGGTTTTAAAACATTCGCATTGAAGAAAGGTTCTATCTTTTCTTAATTGTGGATATTGTCGAATGATTTACACCAAATTCACAATCGTTACATTCGACTCGCCAGCTTCTAAACGTTGTATTATATAATTTTTTTTCTTCAATGGAGAAACTTTTTGTTTTTGAAGAAACCATTTTTGTACCCGTACTCGCTCATCACCCGTCAATTACTGCCGTAAAATAAAAAGTCGCATTCCAATCAACGACGTGCAGGTGCACGGGTCGGAGATAGCTTCTTACCTACGATTTATTTGTAAACACGAAAGCTTTTCGTCGTTGTAACCGGACAATTTTGTGTGAAATTCCGTAGCTAAAAGCGGTCGGTCGGTCGAAATAAGCGCAGTTGTAATAAACGGATGTACTTTTATAGTGGCTCATATTGAAACCAAACATATACTTATACTTACGTCCCTAAAAGCGGATGGTTGTTATAATATGCGAAGTCGTACTAAACGAACTACACTGTAATTTAAAAATAAATGTTGAGTAGATATTTAAATTAATAAAATGCAGGTGCACCGAAATATTATTATGTAAAAGATAATTACACTATTTATTCACAATATATAAATCACAATATTTATATACCTATACTATCCTCTATAATGAAATATACACAAAACCGACAACTTAACTAGATATACTCAACATTAAAAAAGAACCTTATAATTAAATTATTTAGCACCAGAACGGCAATAAACCTTTTACGAACCTACATACTTCTGTCTCGCTCTCGCATCGCTCAGCCAGTCCATCTCCTTAGTCTTTCACACACTCAAAACTACCATTACGATATAATTATCTTCCTATTACTATTCAAGCTAAACTCTATCTTTTAAGGTTAGAGCTCAAATTCGCTTGCTCAAAGTTATTTCACCGGACGAATGAACGATGCGACTGTCTACGGTCGTCGCGTTGTAAGTCGACGTAAACGGTTCAACCGGTTCAACGTATCAACGTATTAGTTGAGCCGTAGACGCCGTCGATCGTCTACTAGTTGAATGATTCAATTAGTAGATTGATAGTTCATGAACCGTTGATTCGTTCATTAGACGTCGACGTTCGAATTAACCGTTCATTCAACGTTCATCGCTAATCAAAACCTAACTTGAATTTTCCATATAACCAAAAACTGCTATCTTCACTACTTGCTGGAATAAATAATATGCAAACACAATTTTTAACCTTTTTTTTAGGTAAATACACAATATGTCATTGTCATTTTGATTTGGCTAGGTGAAAAAAAACATGTCCAACTTGGTAGGTACTTTGTTAGGATTTAATTTCTTACTTAGGTACCTATTTATTTGCTTAAATAAGACCAAATTAGAATCATGAAAAAATAATACAAATGTTTGCATTAATCTTATTTAAATTGACTCTTACTACTACGTACTATTTAAATAAAACATTTATTATTATTATTACTCTGTTACATTGACAACAATTTTGTATATAATTGGCAATTAATGTACATAGAATTTATAATCAAGTTATTTAAAAAGGCGTACAATGCAACTATTTAAAGTGAACTTTTTTTTTAGGCACGTTGGGCACTTTTGGTATGGGGAAAAAAGCACTGAATTCGCGTGACCGTCACGCTCAAATACATATAGGTAGGTATATAGATGAATTAACAAATATACAATTATTAGGAGTGTTAGCAGCACATCTACACACAAGAGATGTAAAGTTGTAAGACATTGAATAAATAGTTCTACTTGTTACTATTACTGATTGAAAACTGGAGTGAAGGAGATAAATAAGAAGATGTAGTTAGTTTTCATGATAGAATAAAATGAAAATATTTACCACGTACGGCGAATGTCTCTTGACAATCGTGTGACAAGAATTTTTTTTATTGCACATAAAATAGGGTATCCGCATATAAAGCATACTTTTCAATGACCAAAACACAGGTATAGATACATCATTTGCTTCATTGAATGTAATTGTAGTCCTGAAGTAGTGCCCAGCATTTTTATTGTATTCAATAGATACTTGAATCGTTTGACACTGTTTTTTTAATATGAACGGTTATGTGAATGTACGGTTAGGTGTTTAGACTAGGTAAATTAAACGAGATTAACACTGCCAAAAAATTTATAAGTTCAAATTATATAAATATAGAGACAATATAGAGTATGTAACAATATAGAGAGTAAAATAGACTTGAATATATTTATTTAAATATACATCACATCACTGTCCTTAAAGAAAAAAAAAATACAAGTAGGTACAGAGTATTTTTTTTCATTATTATTTATTGGTTATTGGAAACATTACATTATTTTACACAAAAGAAATATGGATATATATGTGTGACGTTCTGTCGTCACAGGGGTAAGTATTAGGTGATGTTATTGAAACACAACACCTGGTATTTTACTATAGTAGCGGTAGCACGTCCGCAGGGGGTAGGTTACGAAAATCGAATTTTAATAATAAATATGCACTAATTATGTATCGTACGTTCCTAAAAGTGTAAGTGAACAATTTTAAAGTTCGCTTGAGTTGATGCAACAAAATTCTTTATATGATGCCAAGACTCCTTATTGTCGTCTGATTTGGTTTAAGTGGTAGCTACGGTATGACGCTATCTATTTATTTGGGCTACATTTTGTATGTCGTCAATGCAGTATACTTTCAAATCAATGCAATATTTTCCTTCTTTTGATTCAGTCATCTGCCTTGAAAAACACTTAGTCTGACGTTTTATATAGTAGGAGTAGGGTAAAGGACGAGCCCTGTTTTGGTCGCCCTCACTGTCGCTGTCGAATAAAGGCGAAATTATATGATGCAAATTTCTTGCCTGTTGCATACAATAATATTGAAGCAATAAATTACTTGCATCGTCTGAACAACATGTCACGTTCTTGCTCTACTGGGCAAGTTTTCCTTTAGAACTGTTCTTGGTATAAACAGCACATACAATAATTTCTTATGCAATTTTTGTATGCAATTGGATTCTCTCTTCATTTGCAAACATGAGTGCAGTGAGTGAGGGTGTGTTGATCGTTGCTGCTCTTCTAAGACAAGAAGTTTTGAGTATACGTCGTAAAAATGTGTTGGATCAAAAAATGAATAGAAAGAGGATCACAAGAAGAGAGTTTCTCGGAGCATCGAACAACCTTTGTGTGGAGTTAAAAACAGAAAATGAAGATGACTTTAAGAACATGTTTCGTGTGAACAGAACCCAGTTTTATTACTTGTAAGATAAAATTGGTTTTTATATTGAACGACAAATTACATCAATGCGTAATGCTATTCCTGCTCAAACGAAACTAGAAATAGCATTTAAATATTTGGCAACTGAAGATTCATTAGGTACACCCTCATAGTTATTCAGTGTACCATAAGTACTTTCTTGGTTGAAGCTATTTCCTCAGCATTAGAAGATTTTATAAAGGTACGTACGAGAAAACTATCTTTAGAATAGAATCATATACTTTCAGCATAGCAAAGTAATTAGTCAAACAGATCTTCACTGCCTTATTTTGAATATATAGTAGTAGAGTTTTTTGTTCTTTTTCTTTAAGATCCAGCAGTTTAAATTTAGATGTATGCTATTTTCGGTATTTAATGTCCACAATGAAGATGCAAGATATTTTTCAAAATTGTTCAAATCATCATCTTTTTTCTCCAGTCTCGCTCGTTTTTCAATATTTTCCAATTTATTTAAAGCCGATTGTATGTAACCAGATGGTTTTTTGGTTGTTTCTTTGGGCATTGGAGATGGAGATAAATCGTCGAGGACTTGTATATCGATGATTTTGTAAAATTTTCAATATTTTCTCTATTCTCAATATATTCAACAACGACGTCATATTGTGACGCGTGATCTTGAGATGTGAGCGAAGCGCTATTCTGAAAACATACATTTATTTATTATTTTGTAGGTACCATGATCTGGAAGAGGTTTTTTATTGAGATGGAATTTGCCCAATTGCATTGGTGCTATTGATGGGAAGCATATAAATGTAAAATGTCCTGACTTTTTTAATTATAAAAGCACATTTAGTATTGTGTTACTAGCTTGTGTTGATCACGATTATTGTTTTACATACCTTGACTTGGGGGCAAAGGGTAGAAACTCTGATGGTGGAATATTTAAAGAACAAAAAATTTATAACTACACAACTACGAGGACGAGAACGGAACCTTCTTCACCTGTTGTAATGCTACTACAAACTATCGGTTCGTTGTGTATATTCAACCAGCGATCTAAGGACATGGAAACGGTTTTGCCACGTAAACATTCTTGATCTTTCACTACAGTAGACGCGTGTATTTTATTTAATAGTGGTCCAACTAACTGGAATGCGGACGGTGGCTTGTGTCCTGAGCTTAGAGCTGTGATCATTTCTTTCGGCATACGCAACATCGTACAGGATATAGCGTAAATTGGGGTGGCACTAAAAGTGTTAATAAATAATACAACACGTACACACGATCAAGGGAACACTCGATTCATAGAAAAATATATAATCGATCAATAAGTAACAAAACACGGATACTCGATCGAGGAAACGCGTACCTCATGTGCTCCCGTAATTCAGAAATATCCAGTAATCAATTGCAACAGAGATAGCATTATTTGAGACGTAGGAGCCTTTTGTCTCATAAGAAAACCAACTACTGTTTGGCACTTTGTAGCAAAATTGCTTGTCAATAAAACATATTTGGTGAGGTCTGCCAGTATAGCCGTGTCTGAAGAGGCATTATATTTTTCTGACATCATCAATTCCGCCAAAGCCGTTACCTTTTCTGGCCCCTCCGCCACCACTCCTAATTCGAGGTCGGTCGTTAGACAGCTACCTAAAAATCCACTCTCAAACACCGCACTCGGTGGCGGCGAGAAAGAGACGGCGCCTACGATGGAGTTCGATGACGTTTCCATTTAATGAGTGCTCGTGATGGTGGTGCCGGTGCATTCATGAGACGTTTCTTCTTCTAAAACAGTTTTATTTGGAGTGACGGTGATTATTTGTGAATGTTGTTTATAATTCGAGAGGTTAATGGTTGTGGGGGCGGATATGAGATATAAGTGCCAGAATTTAGATCTGAGGAAGCAGATGGAACATTTTCTTTGATACAGTCATCATTATTGTGGGGTTGAATTTCTTCGACATAATCTGGGATTGCAATGCCCTCGTTATATTGATTGGAATCTTGAGGGTCTTCAGTGCTATCCATCATGTTTGTAGTATTCACGACGTAACAGTAATCTTCGCTAAATATATTGTCTTAATGTATTAATTGAGTTTATAACCAGTTGCACTAAACCACTTATGGCTTGCTCCATAAGAGATACTTTGTATGCTTTCTAGAATAAATCAGCTACTTCTCCGTAATTCGTTTCAGTTTTCAAATCATCTGGAATAAATTAGTAAAAATAATAAAGTGGGGTAATGAGAGCCATTCGACTCCCATTATTATGCTGCGCATTTCTCTTCATTTTGCCGCGCTCCAAAGTGGATGTTGAGACTGTCTGCTGGGCAGTCACCGTCAACTCCATGGTGGCGGACAATAAACGATACCCCACGGGACCATCTCCACCAGTCGGCACATTCCTTGTGTTGGAATGTAATGCCATAGCGATCCGCCACCAAAGGTCCCATGTGGGCGCAACGTTCGGACATGTCCGATGGCGTCTCTGCGACTTCGTGGTCAATACTTTACTCAAAGTGAGATCATGTTCTTTGAGCGTCCGTATAAATGTGTGCATTTTCCGCACAAACTCATCGTCGATTATGGCTATTCATTCGTCTCGCGCCTCTTACAGACGAAACACTTAGTGTGGTCGACAGGCCCGTGACCGATCTCATAATGATGGAAAATCACATCGGTCGGGGCGTGCGCCGCGCAGCACGTCAACGTCGCGGGAGGACAACTTAGTAATGTAACGTTTACAAACCGCGCTTTGCCGGAATTTTCATAAAGGCCAAGTTTGTGGGCGAGGTAAACTCACGTTAAAAAAAGTCGTCCCTCTAACGGGTTGGTGTAGCTGCTTTTACTCAAAAGAACCGCGATGCCCCTATGTAACCCTTTCAGATATAATGCTGCCTGCATGTTGTTGTATTTTACAGTAATAGATGACATGGCAGATATATAGGTAGGTAGGTATAAAAATATTGTTCTACACTAAATAAATGTTTTGTTCTTTTACACTAAACTGTCTCCATAATCACAAATTATTTTTTATACAGTAAAGGCCATAGCGATCCGGAGTTATTGCACCTACGCAGTCGTGATCAGCTCGCTTTTGGGTTTCTCATATTTGCCTTCAGCTGGCGGGTTGTGCAACACATTTTTTACACTTGCAGCGTAACGCTGTTCCAGTTGAGCGCTTACGTACAGATCAGATGTATGTTCGTATTTGTCATATAAGCTTAACAAACTAGGACAACCTGTCTCTTCTAAATTATTTATGTTATCATTATTTAGTATTCTTTTCAACCGTAACACTTTTTCGACACCTTTAACGTAAATACATTTGTCTTTTAGAATATCTTGAATTAAATCCTGATAATTTGAATAAGACACGAGTCCTTCATTCCAGTATATTTTTCGATTACGTTTAATCCAGCTTACTTGTCGTCGTTCAACTATCGTAAAACGGAAATGGTGACTTGATCAAAAATACTTGTAATTTCTTATTACTCAATATTGCAATTTCCTTTAGTATAAATTCATTTGCTTCAGTTTTAAAACCTTGAATATCTACGCTGACAATCATGATACCCGGCGCACTATGTTGCTTAGAGGTTTATATTCCACAAGTCGATCGTTTATAATTAAGCAATATGCACTTGTGCCATCAGGTATTATTGTTGAACATTCAAACTCCAGCCGCACGTCTACAGGGCCAGTTTTTATACTATCGTTTTGTCATGAACAGTCTAAGATGAAGAGAGGAGCCTTTTCCTTAAAATCTTTTAAACTGAGCAAGGGCTCTGCCGGACAGTTGTAATAAGACTGACGAAACTTCACATACATGTCGTAAATTATACTGTATTTGTCGTCGAAAAATTTTAAGCCTAGGTTTTTCCATTTGCGACGCAGTCTTAACTGACCAAGAATGTTTTGTAGTCTTAGGTAATAAAGGATAGTTGGGAAGTAGAAATGAATTCTTTCACGGAAGATATGACTGAAGCAATTTGTGGTGGAGCAATGGTTGAAGACGCTTGAGTTGGCGAACATTCTTGCCAAACAGGGTTGCACTCAATACTCATCATAGCAATTGAAGATAAGAACGACAACGGTGAAGTGTAGGGGTATATGATTTAGCAGGGAGTACCAAACAGCAAGTACTATGCTAAGGCTGGAATCAAACCTTAAAAATTTATTGCAGCAATGCTGGCGAGTAGTGAGGGTTGGGAAGCCGCGGTCTCCTTCTGTGAGGACGTTATGCTCCAGAAGGAGTCCGCAGAGCGGGATCGGGAAAGGGCCGATCCCGCTCGAAGAAGGCGACGAAGGGGACGCGGTAGAGGCCGCTAGCTCCCCAATCGTCGCCTAAGGGTCGTTTGTGGCCACATCTGGGGAAGATGTGACCGCTGTAGGCGACCCGAGAACGGTGACACCCCGGTGCGGCCCGGGGGGTGTCGTCCAAGGCGGGTCGGTTTTCCGCGTCTTAACGTGTAAAGCGGTGAGAGGCGTGACACCGACCTGCCACGGGGGTGACTCTGGTCACCCCGGGATGTACATCAGTCATGAGCTACGGCAGGGGGGACTCCAGAAGCCGCCGATGCGTTCCTGGAGCTCCTCCCGACTGCCGAGGTAGGCCGCCGCGGTGGTTTAGTGGGTAGACCGGTTCGCCGGGAGTCCCACACACGCCCTTCGTATCCCCGACGGAGGGTATGGTGCGAAAAGCATTCCCCGCGTAAAAAAAAAAAAAAAAAAAGGTAATAAAGGATACTCATACAAGTCCCAATTTCTAAATGCCATTTGAATAGGTTTATCTCTTTCTAAATAATTTAAGAGAGTCAATCGTTCGCGGTCTGATACTTTTATATGATGCAGTCTCCATTGAACTCGCTGCATTTGAATGTTGAAACAGGCAACATCGTCAGTAAGTATGACACTGTTTAAGTTAGAGTTACTTCTATTCAATATAAGTTCATGTTTACAATTATATTATAAAAATATATTATAATTGTTTGCTTATGCCAATTGCCCAAGCAAACAATTAACAAATTTCCATTCATTTGGCGACGAAGGCGGCGAGGTAAGGGAACGACAAAAGAAGAAAATTCGGAGAACTTATCTAAAGTTTTACAGCGAATTCGTAAGAGTGTGCGAAAGAGATAGCAATAGTTTCCAGTATATAAATTCCCTGGCCATTACGGTCAAATATACGGTGATCAAAGATACGGTGCTATCGAGAAAGCATTTAGTATCGCGTGGAAGAAAAAGTCGCTTTTACAAACACAACAATTAGGCGGTTATAATAATTCGAAGAAATCAGCAGAAGGACGTGAAATTCGTCGCGTTGCTACAGAACAGTTCCATGCAGAACACGGTGGACCTTCGAAAAGACAACGTACTGAGGAACCAGGTGACCGTGAACCCGATGCCGCCCCCATACAACCCGACAACCCAGATAGTGACAACATCAACCCAGACGACATCAATGTCTCCGGCGACCTCTTTGGAAGTGAAGAGAGTATTGGTGCAGCTGAATATCTTGCAGATTTTCCAAGTAGCCTTGATTTTACTCCTGACATGGCTGATATACAAAATAATCTCCCAAACGCTCCGTCTGCGAGTCAGGTTGCCGCGGGCGGTTCAACAGTTGCTATGGACACCGATACACAGGATGGAGGAGGAGGAGCTGGAAGCTCGGCGCAGGCAGGTGCTGGTAGAGGATCTGGACCCTTGATGACGATTAATCCTAATCCGCGTTTGAAAAGCGGTCATCTTACATTTCTAAAGGTGTGGTGCAAGTACACCTATGGACTTGCTAACAGTATCATTAACAGTACAAAGCCAGTCGTTACCAGATACACTACACCGTACGCGTATTTTCCTGTTGATTGGATTCCTTATTATCTTTCTCGGGCTGAATATGGTAGTCTCCCTACTGATTCACGAATTGTACAGGTAAATGTAGAGATTACACCTATAGGTACCCGTACGGCTTTTGATCACGGAACAACTCTTACAGGTACTGCTTGTACAGAATATGTTCCTATTGTTAAAAGTTGTATTGGTATGAACACTCAACTCTATATAGAGAATAGAAGTTTTAATTTAAAAACTACAGAGCCTATGCTTGTAGAGGGTTTTAAAGAAAAAACTTTCGAAGATCACTATAAGGCGATGTATGATATGATAGGTGCAATTGAAGTACCTAGACACCTTAATTGGTATTCCAATATTTTGTATAATGCTTCATCTGAAAATAACTGATGGTATTGATGTACAAACACAATATCGTTTGGATAAAGTGTCAACCACTCATATAATAAATCATAAACTTGGTCAACCAATTGTTAAATATTCCTATTCCCCTAAAAATGGTTATTGCAAAACAACAAAACGAAGTTTTCTTATTTCTTATAATAAGAATGATGGTTTTGATGATGATATTACTAATTCATCTTATCCTTGGAATGGTGTTTTGCCAAATAAAGTTTCTTTTGTTAAAAATAATTTAAAAAGTGGTACTATTGGTGTAAAAAAAACAACTTTAGCTGCCGATAAGGACTTTGTTAATAGAGTGAATCATAACTATTATCAAAGTGTAGAAGGTATGCCTTTTGTTGATTTACAATCCGGTACAGTCGGTTCATATACTCCACAGCCGCAAGTACATATCGGTTTAATTGCAACACCGTCTCTTAATCCTGCAACAGAAAGTACTAATTTTTTTAACAGTTCTTTATATACAGTTTCAAAAGCTGAATTTATAGTGTCGTTTGATTTAGATTCTATGTGTGTATCTGGTGAACCATACTGTTGGCCTAAGGACACTAAATTCTTTAACAAATCTGATGGAGCTTTCTATGGTTATGGTTATACTAATTTTGGCAAACACGCTACCACCGACGGTCGGGTTGAATTCTTCGACGATGATGATAAAGAGAACACACCACCACCTAGAACGAAGAGATCACTCTACGGAAAACAGGGAAGAAACGTAACTCTGATGTACTCAAAGGACCATACCTCAAACCAAATAAAATTTCCATTAAAAAGTCACTTATTGACGAATTTCAAAAAATTTAAGCTCTGCAAAGCTTGAGTTCCACGATGATGGAGAAAATTTGTCAGATTAATGATTTAAATGCTAAGGACTTATGTTTATTATATAATAAATGAATTGATGATATTTCTGAAATTTCATTTCCAAACAAAGATACTATAGAATATAAGAGAGGATATTTTCTACATGGAATTGTATTTGATACATCACGAAGTATTGATGTAAAATATAAATTGTTTAATGACTGTTTGTATCATATAAGAAATATTCAAAGACCTAATCCATCTACATGTTATGGAACCAAATCGACGATATCCGCCTTTTCTGACGCTTTTCCGAGACCGACTTCGAGCTTGTCGTATTCATTTTCAATTTCGATGTCGAGGTTTCGTTCGATTTGTGACCAAGGTGTTGATTGAATGTCACTATCTTCCCTTTCTTCCGTTGTGTATTCAGTGATGTACCGCATAAATCTGCATCGACAGGATCCCCCATCATATGTACAGTCGTGGACGACATGCATGTGGTTTTCGTGTTTGGTAATGAACAAGACTCCTCGTCCTCGCTGCTTTCCACTTCCTTCTGATATTCTAGGCAAACTGAGCTGTAAAGGTCGTATAATGGAGTCTCGAAATCGTCGTCCCACACCATCGTGTGGCAGTTCGTATACATCATGGATAATCCTGCATTTAAGGCCCACTGTTCGAAAGTGCCCCAAGAGACATTTTTAAAGGCGACTTTTGCTTCTCCATATCGCGTATGAACGTCTTCATTATTTCCGTAACTGGGCGTACTAGTTTGCCCAGTTTCACATTGCGGTTCTTCAGACAGTGTTGTTTCAACGCTGTTAGAATTTTCCCCATCACCGGTATTGTTAGATTGCTGTCCCAAAAGTTCTTGAACCATATGAAGAATGACATCGTCTCCACTGCTTTCTTTTGATTGTGTGCTGATTTTTTTCCGATGCCTTTTGGTCGAACGTTCGACGATTTCTTCTTCGCTGGTAGGTCGAGTATCTGCTGGGTATTCGCCGTCATGTCCACGTACATCGTAGGGTTGTCCATCTCGTCCGAGTTTTGTTGTTCCTTTGACGAAATAATCATCAAGTCTTGACTGTCCTGATCGTCCGATTGAACCTCGGTGGCGTCCTCGTATTGTCCGCAATTTCTTTCTTGATCCATTTTTTAATATTATTTCAGAGTCTTATATTTGCTCAATAATACCTTCCACGGTGACTGATTATAGAACACTGTACACCACGTACTAAAACATGCGTTTTTATACTCATTTTTATCGCTTGTTATCATAATGAATACATATTATTGTTAACTAACGATTGGCAATTCGCTCCCTTACCTCGCCGCCTTCGTCGCCAAATGAATGGAAATTTGTTAATTGTTTGCTTATGGGCATAATTATGCTTCGCACAGCCAATTGCCCAAGCAATTGTCACTATCTGGAGGGGCTCGTGGCTAAGTGGTAACCGAGTAGGTTAACACATTACAAAGTTAAGTAATACTAGCCAGGTCAGTCTAGGATGGGTGACCATTCTTAACACATTGAGACCCCTCCGTACCTCGGAGAGCACGTTAAACCGTCGGTCCCGTGTGCCATACAAACATCTGTGGCATTCGTTACGGGTAGTTGGAGCCCTAAAAAGTCCGACAACCTGGTCTAACTACAGAACTTCGATATCGCCTAGTACTTGGGTTGTGGAGGTCTGATGGCTGTCGCTTCACGTAAAATATCAAAGTTCGGCCGTATCGTAGTTAGATTGAAAGCCGACCCCAACTTAGTTGGGAAAAGGCGCGGAGGATGATGATGATGTTTACAATTAATAACAATTTTATTGTAATCTTCCGCAAATCCTATAATTTTGTTTAACGGTATGACTGCATTAAAATGGCTATTGCTTTTAAACCCGTTCAAGTCTATACGTACGATTTTATTGCAGAAGTTATTCCCGAATTTTTTATTCGGTCTATTTCAATACCATTGATTTCGTATCTGATGTCTTGAAACAAAGACAAAACATAGTTGATAGTAAACGCAACAGCCTTTTTGAGCGGATTTCCGTCTTTAGCGAGGAGCGCAGCTTGGCCTTCGATGTAAATGGCGCTGGCTGACAGTAACATGCATATGTCTTGCTGATGTATGGGTATTCTGATTTCATCGTTTTCTCGGAAGCTATTATTGTAGGGATTGTATGAATGGATTTCATAACTTTCAATTGATGTATCAAAATGCAGTGGCTCGTTAACTTGCAGAATGTTCATATTTTAAAACCTAAGCTTTAAGAAATTCCTTATTTAACTTTGTCAAATTCTTGACCGTTTTTCTACGTTGACACGTACGTTCGACATGTTGGCATCTGTTGTCACTTCCTTTTCAATAATTTAATATGCACTAGCTTACGGTTTTTTACGGCTTCCAGGCCGCGTCTGAGGGGTCACCAATGTTAAGCAGGAATGTAGGTTTCGTGTGTATGTACTTTTGAGTTGCACCAAAAATAACACTTCGGGCACTTTTCTTTTTGATTTTTATTGTCATTTACGACCACACAATAAATTACGTAAGCATTACATAAAACCTTACATATCGCGGCAATTCTAAAATACGCCTCTGCACACACATACGTACACTTAGCTCTTCATTATGCCGCTATCCAACTGAATGTTGAGACAGTCGATTGCCACCGTCACCTCAATCTGTTGCTGTTTCGCAAGCATTATGTCCGGAGGACGATGAGTCGTGCCACGGAGTGCCAAGCATTGTCGCAGTGGTGGCGGACGAGTTTGCCACGGGAACATCGGTCAAGAAGGCGGACCAGTCGGCACATTTCTCATGTTGGAATGTGACGCCGTAGCGGTCCGCTTCTTGTTTGAGTTCCTACCAAAGGTCCCATTTGGGCGCAACGTACGGACACGTCCGATGGCGTCTCTGCGACTTCGTGGTCAATACTTTACTCAAAATGAGATCTTGTTCTTTGAGCGTTCGTTTAAATGTGTGCATTTTCCGCACAAACTCATCGTCGATTATGGCTATTCATTCGTCGTGCGCCTCTTGCAGACGAAACACTTTGTGCGGTCGACAGGCCCGTCACCAATCTCATAATGATTGAAAACCACATCGGTCGGGGCGCTCGCCTCGCAGCACGTCAACGTCGCGGAGTTTCTGCGGGGCATAAAGCAGCTCCTGCCCACGGGAGGGCAACTTAGTAATGTAACGTTTACAAACCGCGTTTTGCCGGAATTTTCATAAAGGCCAAGTTTGTGGGCGAGGTAAACTCGTTAAAAAAAGTCGTCCCTCTAACGGGTTGGTGTAGCTGCTTTTACTCAAAAGAACCGCGATGCCCCTATGTAACCCTTTCAGATATAATAATGCTGCCTGCATGTTGTTGTATTTTACAGTCATAGATGACAAAACAGAAATATAGGTAGGTAGGTAGGTATAAAAATATTTTTCTACATTAAATAAATTGCGGGCTTCAAGACAGAAGGGCGTATAAGCATTAGCCCTACTTTTCAGGACACAGGACAAAAACTTAATAAATTTTTTTTCAATGCATCCCTTTAACTAAAAATTTTATGTGTCTATGAAAGAACTTCCTTAATTACGTGAAATCCTCATCTTGTTTGTAAGTATTTAAAAACTCTCAATATTGCATTTACTTCCAGTTGGCTCGACGATTTTAGGGAAAACGTATGTCATTTCTTCTCAGAAAATGATTTTATCGAATGGGCGTATAATACAATACATGTTTATGCAATAAAATATCCAAAAAAACATCTGAACTTCAGTAAAGTATCCTGAAATGTCATTAATCAATATTTTTCATATAATTAAATACAGTATATCTACCATTTTTTAATATTGCACGTCCATATGGCTTGTCAAAAATATAGAATAAGATTCGTCCCAAGACAGACGTAAAGATTACTTGGGTAGACGTTTCACTATTTGGGGTTAATTTTGATGGTAATGAAAAAAAACAAGACACTCGAAAATTGTTTAAAATATTATTACCTATTTAAAAAAGGAAATTGTGTAACAAATAAACTTTTCAAACTAAAACTTAGCATAATTAACACTCTAGTACTACAATGATAATTGTTGTTTCTTTGGTCCCAATCAGCATTTGCGAATTGCAGAGATCTTGGTAATCTTAAAGCTTAGAATACTATTAATCTTTGGTATTAAAGAAAAGTAGTTTACTTAAATAGCATAATCTGCTTTAACAATATCTATAAAAAAAATAAAAAACATGAAGGCCGAACTTCTAGAGAACCTTAGCAATTAATGAGTAGGTACTTTCACTTTAGTTACATGCAATGCAATTCAAATTTAAAGTAGATACAGACAAACGACTTAATTAATTCGGATCCAACCCTAAGCAAGCAAAGGTAAGAAGTTCAAACATCTAAGTGCGTACCAATCGAATGTAGCTATTAATTGTTTTTCCCCGAACGACGTCTTAAATAGGAGGCTCAGTTGCAGCTAATTCCAATTCGACATCATCTTGACTAGGATTAGTCCGAGGCAACGATCCTGATACAGACTGAACAGGTAGATTGTCGAAGTAGTAGTGATGATTCTTGGGTATCGTCACATCCTGACACAATACCATCAGATATGTATGTTTTTGTATTAGATTTATATTTGGTTTACGCAAATATGATCACGTATCAGAATTTCGCATCTTGCTCAAGTGGCTCCCAATTCGCTTTCGACGGAATACTCATATTCTCACTACACTTTATAATATTATTTTTAATCCCTGTACTCCAACTTATCTAAAGGAACGTTTTACGTTCCTCAATGACACTCACTCAAGATCCCTGAGATCGTCGGAATCACTGGAACTAGCACTACCTAATCCTAAGTCGTCTAGAAGGCAGGGCAGAAGCGACTTGTGCAATCAAAGAATTTGATGACTGACGTATTAGAAAAATTTCTTAAAACACAGATTGGCAAGAAAAAACATTACACACATTTATTTTCAGATTAACAAGACTGCAAGCAAGGTCCTACTGAAACAGTTAACCAGTTTTCATTACGAGTAGAAACTTATTTGGCTAAACTTCTGACGGAAATTAATATCAATACCTGCAAAAAAAGGGGAGAATTAAGTGGCCGCGTCGCTGCAATGGAATACCTTGCATTGCACACATTCCAAATGTCGAATTCCAATGGTCGAAATCCAGAGTCACTGAACGAAGCTTGTGGCGACTTCCACATACAGTAAAAAGAAATATACTCAACATCATCTACAACCTACTAATCCTGCATCGCGCTATGAGAGTTCTCGCGCCGATTAGTATATATACAACTTCCCAACATCAACCGTTGGGCCGCGGCCCGCCAGGCATGATCACCTCGCCTGGTCGGAGGATCCTCCCTTTGTGTTGGAGGAACATGACACTCGTTCCTCCACAGTGGTGACCCCGACGTGATGCACTACACGGTCTGAGTCATCCCGGACGTACCGCTACTGTGCGACTGGTCACACAAAGATTTGTGTGGCCAGGGATTCGCAAAGACTGTAGAGAGTGGTCTAGGTGCTGTCTTCATTGTCAGCGAAGCAAAATCACCCGTCACACTAATGCTCCCCTTTCCTCTTTCCCTGTTACCTCGTCGAGATTTGCCCATATCCATCTCGACATTGTAGGACCGCTAACCCCATCTGCTGATTTCAGGTACTGTCTCACCATAGTTGACAGGTTCACACGATGGTGTGAGGCAGTCCCAATGAAAAACATCACTGCTGATACCTGCGCGGCCGCCTTAGTATCCGGGTGGATATCGAGGTTCGGCTGCCCTACGCAGATTACAACCGATCAGGGGCGTCAGTTTGAATCTGGCCTATTCAAGGCCATAGCAGCACTTGTCGGCGCGCATCACTACCGCACCACTGCATACCACCCTTCAGCCAATGGGATAGTAGAACGCATGCACAGGCAAATGAAATGTGCGATCATGTGCCACAACACTACCCAATGGACGGAAGTCTTACCGTTAGTTCTACTGGGCATGCGCACCGCTTGGAAAGAAGACGTGCAGGCATCGTCGGCTGAGTTAGTTTATGGTGAGCCATTACGCTTGCCAAGCCAATTCTTCTCACCCTCTGATGACCATACCCTCGAAGACATCACCAGCTTCGCTACCCGTCTCGCACGACATATGGCCAATCTTGCACCGAAACCTACATCTTGGCATAGAAAAGGACCCTTCTTCGTACCAAAGGAGTTAGAAGATACGCCTCAGGTATTTGTGAGACAAGATCACGTTCGAAAGACTTTGGAGCCACCTTACGCTGGTCCCTACAGGGTACTAAAACGAACGCCAAATTTTTTTAAAATAAAGATGCCAGGCAAGGAGGTCAACATCTCGGTAGACCGATTGAAACCCGCATTCACTACTCAGGACGTCACCCCAGCTATTGTTACAACCTCACCTTCACCACCTGCTCCGAGAGATGAGAAGTACACACGGAGTGGCAGAAGAGTCCATTTCACCGATTTTTATCGACCGTAGTAACGGTCTCGGAGGGGAGTGCTGTAGCGGAATGTATCTCGGCAATCTTCGGAGCCGTTCGGGTGCGCGGGCGCCGCTTCGTTTTGAGCCTACTCCCTCCAGCCAGTGCATTGTTCGCGTCCGCTCGAGGCACACTCACGCTCGCCTGCTAAACGCCCGCTAACAACGTTTCCGCGTAATTCCAAAAAGACTTTCTATTTTCCGTGCTATTTTTCTCTCTGTGCCTTGTATACTCTTTCCTACTTGCTTTTAACTTTAAACTATATCTTCTATAACTTGTGCTTGTGAACTTTCTACCCTTCCGTGTAACTGTAATTTATCAAATTTAAACGTTTGACTTTCTAAGTGTTTTTTTTTATTTCAATTCTTCTTACAATTTCTACAACACTTACATAAGTGGTGACCCCGACGTGATTGGAAGCAGCCTTCATGGACCAGATCAGCAGCATCATCATCGCCACCATCGTATATACACTCCTACAGCAATGAGCGGTAATCAAGTCTCAGCCAGCCACCATTCTCGGCCTCAACAGGGATACCACACGCCTGCAGCGTCCGCTCCAGCCTGGTTACCCCTACGGCCTCATCAGCGTCTAGGCACAGCACACTGCACCTACGGTCCACGTAAGAAGAGCATCTCTCTCCCGTCTACGCAGGAGCCAGCCACTACGCAGCAACCGCCCCGACTCACTGGGGACTTCACCGCACGCAGCACCGCACGCGGCCCCGACTCACTGGGACCAGCGGACTTCAGCCCCGACTCACTGGGACTAGCGGCATTCAGTTCCGACTCACTGGAACTAGCGGAATACAGTTCCGACTCACTGGAACTTGCGGCACTCAGTTCCGACTCACCGGAACTACTCACTACTGGCCCTGGCACGCTCCTTAATAGAGCATAGACAGCTGACTCATCAAGATATCGACCTCCGGTCTTGGAGGGGAGTGATGTGGCGACTTCCACATACAGTAAAAAGAAATATACTCAACATCATCTACAACCTACTAATCCTGCATCGCGCTATGAGAGTTCTCGCGCCGATTAGTATATATACAACTTCCCAACATCAACCGTTGGGCCGCGGCCCGCCAGGCATGATCACCTCGCCTGGTCGGAGGATCCTCCCTTTGTGTTGGAGGAACATGACACTCGTTCCTCCACAAGCTATTAACTTTGCTGGGGCAGAAGAGAACATTTTTAATAACTTTCATAAAACTCAACAAGGTCAACGTTTTAACTACGGCGAAAAACACCGTCCGTCACAACCAAATTCGAGTTCGCGTTTTGTTCATGACCAAAATGTACGTCCATCGACCAGTCGGGTCGTACAGAAGCCTAATTTCCCTAGTAATACTATGTGACCTAAAAATAATACTGTATATAATTCTAATTCGAATTCTAGAAACGTTAACAAACAAGAACCATTTTGCCGTTATTGTAAATCTACCGGTCATGTCTTAGAACAATGTCAAAAGCGTGCGATTCCAAGTTCATTTTACGCAGTCGAAAAACAGCCCCGAAGAAAAACCTGAAGTTACCGAAACTGACCAAGAGAATCGCGATAACGCAGTTGAGCCGGACAACGATTTAAACGCTTAAGGGGCTCACCCGCGCCTATAGTGCATCCGATATCCGACTTCATAAATTTCATGTAATAAAGGATTAGATCTACCCTATGATGGAATAATAGGAAACGATTTCCTTGGCAACTTTAATTGTAACATTGATTACACTCATGATATATTAAGGATGGGTAAAACTCAGTTAAAGTTACATTTCGACGATCCTATTTACATTATTCCCCCAAGAACCGAAAGTATAATTGAATGTTCAGTGATGAATCCCGAAATAAAAGAAGGTGTTATTGTAGACCAACATGTTTCTGAAAACTTACTAATAGCCAACTGCATAGTCTCAGTGAAAGCTAATAATAAGGTCAACCTGTCTGTAATAAACGTATCAGAGCAACCGATATCACTAAAATCTAACCCTAATCTTAAAACAGTTCCAGTTGTTTATTTTAAGCCCCAATCTTCTAAAACGTTTTTCGATCTTATGACCGTGCACACTATAAACAAAATAAACGCAGTAACACCAAAAAACGCGTACAAACGTACAAGAGAAGTTCTTAACCAGTTACGGGTTTCTCATTTAAATGCCGAAGAAAAAGATTCACTTTACCAGTTGTGTTCAGACTTTTTGGTCTAGGTTTTTGTTTTATCTACTAAGTAGATTCTGTAAGAAAATAATGCATTAACATAACATATTATATATAAGCAAATAACCATATGTATATTAAAATATAATGCTAAATAATACCGATTACATTATTCACCTATACTAATACAAGTCAGTTGGTTATATTTATGAATATTATAAAAAAAATTAATACAATGTAAAAACAAGCTTAAAGTGGATTTTGTGGGCACAAAATTGGGTGGATCCTCTTTAACTGTACCAACCAGCTGAGTAACGGCCGTCCACGTTGGACTATCGTCATTAACCTGTAATACTTACAATTTATTCAACTATTTAGTCAGTTAGTTAAATCAATACTAAGGTGTAGTGACTCTGGCAGCAGCTGTCAGCTTAATAATGATCATAAACTAAAATATATTTAACAAGTTTCAACCTGTATGCTTTGTACAAGTACACCTGTGTGGTGTCATATTTAATACCAGACGCATGTGAGCGTAATAGACAGGAATGGACATGAAACGAATGTTTTGAATAATATAATCATGTACCTGTATTTAATAAATTTAACGTTTTAACAAGCCTGACCTTGTATGCTTTGGGCAATTATTTGGTAAATATTTGACATCAGGAATGGAAATATAAAATAAATATATTTGCACAATATTTATTATCTTCTTACATACTAATTTATTCATCTAGTTTTGCATAACCTATTTACCTATTTTTCAAACTGAATAATAGAGCCTTTTGGAGGTAGTTCAGTAGCAACTCCTCCACAACTGTGTGAACTAAGATCACATGAATCAAAGAACATTAAACAAACATCACAAAAGTATAATTTACTGAGATGCCTTGTTATTTGATTATTTACAAGACGCGGTAAATCCGTTATGAGACAGTAATGTGATAAATCATCTTTTCTAAGTAAATTAATAACTTTTCCCTTCAAAGATTTTGGTTTATAAAACGTTTCAATCACGGTATTATTTTTTAAGCCATATATAATATACACAAATTTCAAGGTTATTTAATTCAAATTGAGCAATATCTGAGAAACTCAATGGAAATTCAATGTCTTTTATGTTTAAAACGTTTTGAAAAACCGGGTAAGACGATACTCTATCAGGATGAGTTTTAGCGGGATATAAAGCAGCCACAACTGACCATAAAAAGCAATAATTATCTTTATTGCGAATTTTAAAGCTAAAGCCCTGCTCACTGGATGAATATCAAGGTTCGGGACACCAACGGAAATAGTAACAGACCGTGGAAAACAATTCCAATCCTCGCTATTCCAGTATTTATCTAAGATATAGATAAGACCACTGCATATCACCCTGCATGCAATAGAGTTATAGAGAGATTTCATAGACAGCTGAAAACCGCTATTACCTGCCATGCAACAGGAAATTGGATAGAGGCCTTGCCTTTGGTGCTACTGGGAATCCGAAGTGCGTACAAAGAGGATATCAAAGCGAGCACTGCAGAACTTGTGTGTGGAGAACCACTACGCCTACCGGGAGAATTCTTCGACCCAAGCGCAGCTGGAACAACAGATGTCACAGAGTACACTGCCCGATTACGCTCTTTTGCTAATAAACTGAAACCCTCACCTGCTTCGCGGCACGCCAAACCTACTATATTTATTTACAAAGACTTACCTACTGCCAGCCATGTATTCTTGAGAGAGGATGCATTACGAACTTCCTTGCAACCTGCCTACACGGGTCCACACGTTGTTCTGGAGAGATCTGTAAAAGTATACAAATTATTAATAAAAAGAAAACCTGTCACAGTATCAGTAGACCGTTTGAAGCCGGCGTACATATTGGCAGACAATTTCAAAACGCCAGATGATTCTCCCGACGATCCTCTTCCTGAAAATATACTAAGAAAAACAAGATCAGGACGAACTGTTACATTCCCGGATTATTATCGCCCGTAGACACGGTCTCTGGAAGGGAGTAATGTGGCGTATCATACATACACTTAATAATAAAACATAAATATATATGTATATCTATATAAATGTATATAATATGTATAGTTAGGTAATAAAACATAAATAAATAAAATATTACAAAATAATGTTTATTACATATCGTCATAATTAAATATATTAAATCGCTAGTCGCTTATGCCCAGACCGCTGCGCAAGCGCAGGAATGCGTTGCGATGACATTGTAGGCAGTCGATGCAAGTAGCGGAGACGAACAATTGTCGCGATCATACTTTGATTATTCACTTCGTAAATAGTGGTGTATTAACGTAATTATTCAGTCAGAGTGGCTTTAAAATACGTGTGATATACGTTATTGTGCATAGTATTGTTAGTGCTAATAAACATTGAAAACTAAGGTGAACTTGTGTAATTGTTAACATCCCAGTTGACCCAGATAGGACAAGAACAGCTACAAGCGCATAAAAAAAACACTACTGGTCCGGGAAAATGGGGCGTTTCGTTAAGAAATATGTAACTGCTTGCCTCGAATGTGCTCATCACAAGGTACCAGGCGGGAAGCGTGAAGGAGAACTTCATTCTATAGAAAAGATCAACATTCCTTTTCACACTATCCACGCTGACCACCTGGGACCTTTTGTACGAAGTAAAGTTGGCAACTGTTATTTACTGGTTATTATTGATGGTTTCACAAAGTTTCTAAATATTACTGCAGTCAAAAACACGAAATCTCTCACAACTATTAAGGTGTTAAAAGATCACTTAAGCTTCTTTAGTGTTCCGACTCGAATTATCACTGATAGGGGTACTAGTTTTACCAGTAAATCATTTAAAGACTTTACTTCTGAATGTGGAATGAAACATGTGCAAAACGCCGTTGCGACTCCGAGGGCTAATGGCCAAGTAGAGAGGTTTAATAAAACTATTACCGAAGCGCTAGCAGCGTCTAATCATAGCAAAGATGATAGGAACTGGGACAACCACGTGCGCGATCTGCAAGTAGGCCTGAATACTACAGTTCACAAAATTACTCGTAAAACACCTTGTATGATTTAAGCTAGCGGATTTTGTAAGCCCGAATGTTTGTGAAGTGGTTGTGGGTAGAATACACTTCTCTGCTATCTTCCGGAGGGTAATAAAACACCACCTACCTCGAAAGACTGATGACGCAGGTTAGGAGGCGTAATCCAGGCGTGCACGGCACTTTAATAAGTCCACAGTCACCACATTGCTATAAAAGGTTTATGGTAGCACAAAGACACGGTCTTCGAATGAGGGTCAAAAGGAACGTCCGTTCGCCTCCATGCAATATAGCTACTGGTCGCGGCGCCAGCGCCGCGGTCGTGTAGCGAGTTCGGTGGTGGAGTCAATACGCGACTAACTTTGTCAACGCCACTATGCACCCTTTCAACCCGGGCTAAATTCCAATGAAGAGGCTTGGTCAGATTAGATTTAAGTAGAACTAACTCGCCAACATTTACGTTGGGTGGAGACGTAAACCACTTCGCTCTCTGCTGAAGAGTGTGAAGGTAGTCATTTGACCAACGCTTCCAAAATCGTGACAGTATCCTCACCGAAGACGAAATTGTGAAAATCAGTCAACAATGTTTTGTTGTCATTTTCACAATTAGCACCTCTATTGTGTGGCGCTGTTAAGCCGGTCACGACAGCCGTTTTTAATGCTGCCATGAAGTGGGCCCCTATTCGCAGTAGTTCGGTGATTTGTCCGGTATACCGAACTAATGCTACTTTTTAGTCGCAGTAGTCCGGTAAGCACAACGCACCGTACTATTGCTACATTTTTAGTAGCAATAGTTCGCGAAGTAACATAGGCAAAGAAAATACAATGACAATATAATTATTTTAAAATGAAGAAGTAAAGAGAGCCACTTCATATAAAAATAACTGTTTAGAAATGTCGCCACAAGTTAACTGTAGTTGAGCATCCCTTATGAAATCATCTGTTTCAATGCATTTCTTACTCCTTTTTAATAATTTCTGCTTTCCAAATCTCGTGTACTGATCGACTTTTAAATTCGCAAGAGTATTGTCATCATGTAGCACATGCGAAATTTTAATCATAGTTGGGTTTTTTTAATGAGCCCATTTATTTTGTAATTCCAACCTTCCACAATATTGTTTGTCCGATGACGATTAGCGAAAACTTACCATATATGAATAAAATCAGGCCTCATCCAAAAATTTTCGAAATACTTCTGGAACTTTTTAGATTTTCATCACCAGAGACTATTTCATAACTTTTTATGTATTGCCAACCCGCATGAATTTCATGATCAGGCAGCAAAGCTAACGTGGAACATAAATTAACAATATATTTATGTTTTTTTGACGTTAGGTTATATTCAGTCGCTTTACGCTGTAAACAATTACGGTAATGAAAATAACAACCGATTATTGTGGCATTTTCAAATACACACTTTATGGTTTTTATAGTGGCTATTTCATAATCAACATGTATCTCTTTTGGGATCCCACTCCGGAATTTGTGACTTACATAATTCAAAAACAATTCTAAATGCCTTTTCGCTCTCATGAGACATAAAGGCTAATGCCAGCGGTACCACAATATTTGTCTCATTGGTGCTACCTAAGTCTCCATGAATGCTAAATAACTGAGCAAATGGACTGGAGCTGGCCTTAAAGGTACCGTCCATGAAGTATACTTTAATAGGTTTCATTAAGTATTCTGACGTCGTCTTCACAATAATCCGCCGTAAATAATCTAAAAATAACTTTGGAACTTGTACTTCGGAATGGGATGATGAACGTAATTTATGCACTCCAGCATATTTACGAATCTTGCGATAAATAGTATCTTTTTTTTGTGAGAATGTAGGGATTGGATTAGAAGATGCTAAATCTAGGCCTTTATTTCGTAATTCCACTAGAAATTTTCGACAGATTCTGGGTGCAGGTTCTCTGCCCTTTTCAGCCTCCGTTATGCATTTACTGATACTTTCATCAATCGTATTTTGCGATTCATCAGAACTACAATTGTGATCGCCTGTTTTGACAATTGTCTTCTTCCTAAAATAATAAATATGAATTCGAATTTACGAACTTTCCCATAACAAAGTACAGAACAGGACAAAATTATATTACTACCTACTGGTAAGTAAGTATACATAGTAGGTCTTACCTTTGTTATTGTATACATAGCCTTTACAACGTATATGTTTATTCTTGTAGTTTTTACAACGCCAGTAGCTGTTTTCCCCACTAATGACAGAATTTCTATAAAACTGATACCCATGAAACAATAAAACCCTCCCTCGTCTACGTTCAATGATTTTAAAATCATTTATATCATTCATTTTTGATGTTACGGTAACTGTTTAAATTAATTATGAATTACTAAAGAGCAATAAATACATTAAATACCAATTCGCATTGAGAAGGAAAAATTGTTTAGTAAACAATTTGAAATTAGACATTGTCATTATGATTAATACCTATCTTGCAACTGAAGAGTCTGTATACCTATATCTTAAAGAGTTTGCTTAGCTAATTTGTGGCGACATTTCTGCCCAGTTATTTTTATATAAAGTGGCTCTCTTTACTTCTTCATTTTAAAATAATTATATTAAAAGCAAAGAAAATGCAATATATTTTCTTTGCCTATGTTACTTCGCTAACTATTGCTACTAAAAATGTAGCAATAGTACGGTGCGTTGTGCTTACCGGACTACTGCGACTAAAAAGTAGCATTAGTTCGGTATACCGGACAAATCACCTAACTACTGCGAATAGGGGGAAGTGGGTAGCAGTCGGGTTTCTATTAGTCGGGCTGTGCTGGCGAATAACCCTAAATAAATTTTCTAAGGCATCTTGATTGAGATTGCGTAGATTTAGGTACTTAAAACCTAATCCCTTCAATGTAAACCATATGTCGCGTAGACTTTTTAATGATGTTATGTACCCTTCGACACATTTAACATTTTTTAGTTTAATCCCGCTTTGGGTAACAAATGTTATTTTACTCAGTATATTTATATACTTTGCCCATATTTCCATATGGTTCGTCTTCAGTGACACATTTTGTCGTTGGTTTTTTTATATATCATGAGGGCCTGATGGACCATTGCTAATATCAAATAATTGATCAAACTTTTCGACTATTTGCGCAGTAATATTCAGTTCAGTTGCTTTCTCACCACTTTCCGCTCGGGCTAAAAGTGTCAAAACTGCCGAGACTGTGTTGCTTAGCACTTGGGCTGCCAAATTTACCCTCATTTTGCTTTATTAGGGTTTGCTTTATTATATTTAGGGTTGACGTGGGCTTGAGTAATTTTGCTGAAATATAATAAGTTACACAAGTTACATAAGTTACAGTTAAATAGCCCTGACGCCTCTCTTAATAGTCGGAGTGCTCCCATATTTGTTGGGCCTTGATCACACACAGTATTTAATACTGTGAAACCACATGAATGTATTTCTGTGATAATTTTTTTATAAACTGAGCCAATTTGGCAGACGATATTGTCCCTTTTGTAAAAAAAAAAGCTATAGGCTGCTTGAATTTTTGATGCAAGCTTTGCAACACAAACACGAGAGCATGGCCAGCCAACTCGCTATTGCGTCCAGAGTCGCCGTGATTTTCAAAACCTTCAACAACGTCGTTGCTTTCATTATATATAAGTCTTGATTTTAATGCCATTTCATAAAAGGCTAGGTTACAGATCTTATCTTTTGGGTCTTTAGAGCCAGCAATTAATTTTAAGTGATTTAGGACTGATTGATTAATCCCTGGTGTCATCGGTACTTTTTTAAAACATTTTGTAGAGTTTTGATGGAGGGTAGAGTCACTGTTGCGCTCAGATAACGATATGTTTTTGGCGATCGCTTTAAAATGGCCAGACATGACAATTTATGTTTCATAGTCCACCTTCTTCCTTTAGGTCTAATTTTTTCATTTTTGCATGAGTTTACTAGTAAGTTCCTTTAAAGTTAGTTAAGTTCCTTTAGTTCCTTTAAAACTGGAGACTGTATTTTTTCTATCAAAATTGAACTCTTTTTAAGGGACTTAAAAGTGCATTTTGTTTTTCTTAGTCTCTCCACTAATTTTTTCTTGCGAGGTGTGAGTTCTGAAATACATCAAAAAGAATCAATAAGTATTGATACTGGTATAGGGTATTGGTATGGATTTGGAGCCATAATAAAAACGTAATAAATACGCTTTCACAGCTAAATTACTAAACCGAATCCCCATAACACAATTGAGGTTCTCAATAGCGGGGTTTGACATATGTGTGGTTAAATGCCCAGTAATACTATTGGAAACGTTGCTCTTCAATTCGGAACACATTATTGTTTGCATATTACTGCTTGGCAGTTCAATATCTACCCAGGTGGGCTCTTACAGAAGGGGCCTACTACTATCATCTCTTGATATATAATGAGATTTACTTTACCTTCCTCTTGTGTTAATTGCCTTTTAACACCTCTGGACTGCATTTGCATAGAGCCGGAGATTGGCGCAACAATTGGTATATTTTCTGCAAAAAGAAACTGTGTTAAAAGATCACATAAGCTTCTTAGGTGTTCCGACTCGAATTATCACTGATAGGGGTACTAGTTTTACCAGTAAATCATTTAAAGACTTTACTTCTGAATATGGGATGAAACATGTGCAAAACGCCGTTGCGACTCCGAGGGCTAATGGCCAAGTAGAGAGGTTTAATAAAACCATTACCGAAGCGCTAGCACCGTCTAATCATGGCAAAGATGATAGGAACTGGAACAACCACGTGCGCGATCTGCAAGTAGGCCTGAATACTACAGTTCACAGAATAACTCTTAAAACACCTTCTATGATTTAAGCTAGCGGATTTTGTAATCCCGAATGTTTGTTAAGTGGTTGTGGGTAGAATACACTTCTCTGCTATCTTCCGGAGGGTAATAGAACCACCTACCTCGAAAGACTGATGACGCAGGTCAGGAGGCGTAATCCAGGCGTGCACGGCACTTTAATAAGTCCACAGTCACCACACTGCTATAAAAGGTTTATGGTAGCACAAAGACACGGTCTTCGAATGAGGGTCAAAAGGAACGTCCGTTCGCCTCCATGCAATATAGCTACTGGTCGCGGCGCCAGCGCCGCGGTCGTGTAGCGAGTTCGGTGGTGAATTACCAAACTACCCTCCATTCAACAACAGAGATCGAACATACTCCCCACAGAAATCAATATGATTGATGTCCCTAAATGAAAGTAAAGTGTAAGGTATGTAAGATATAAAATAAAATTATATTAAGAATATTTTTTCATAAAATAAACATAAACAAATTTGCTAAGCTATGTGTATATAGTTATGTGTTGTATATCAGAACATAAATAAAAGTCAAATTCCAAGTTAAAACAATGGACGCTATGGAATCCAGGCACAGGCGTAAAGCACTCATCTTCATCGGAGTTCCAGAAGTAGATAACGAAAACTGCACTGAAGTCATTCTAGGTCTCCTCAATAGTAAACTAGATCAGCCGTGTACAGCATCCTCTATTAAAGCATGTCATAGGCTCGGCAGTCCCAAAAAGGATTTAAAGCGGCCCATACTAGTGAAATTCTCGACTTTAGACAACAAGTCTGCTGTATGGAAAGCCAAGACTAAATTTAAGGGTACATCCATCACCGTCCGAGAATTTTTAACAAAGGCAAGACAATCCGTATTTGCTAAAGCTCGTTCACATTTTGGTGTGAGAGGATGCTGGACGCAGGAGGGTGCCATCATAATCAAAACTCCAGATGATTATAGGTCCAAGATCACGTCCATGGATGAATTGTTACCCCTGATCAAGAAACATCCGATAGTAGCAGAAAGAGCCCGTTCAGCAGGAGGTAGTAGCACAACGAGCACCGGTTTCACAGGCAAGAACACTAAGAACATAGCCCACAGAAACTAGATTTTAACAGTTCTTAGTATTAGCTATTGTCCTTTTCACTTTACAAAGTCTTGTTTTGGTCACTGATCTTGTGCGTTTACCGTGTTTTACAATATTTATGAACTGTTTTGTCAAAACAATAACTATAAACGACAAGTAATTACACAATGTTAGGTACATTTTGTTAGCAAGTGACATATGTCACAGCTTGACAGATTGACATTTACCAGTAGTTTCATTATGGATGCGTTTTAGGTTCAACTAAAGATTGTAATAGCACGGTTGCGCTAGAGAGCCGTTCTGAAATGTGCTCACACTTTTCAATGTTTCATTTTAATTTGTCCATATTATTTTTTTGTCCTTTTTATATCAATACTTGTTGTTTGTTATTTATTTTTTAAATATGTGTCTGTGTTGGCCGGCGGGTGGTGCACAAATGTGAGTATCGCATTATTTTATGCTATAATATTATCATTGTAGACCTTTATTGTATTTATTTTAGATTTCCATATACATATATATATTTTATTTTTATTTTATTTTTTTCATATTTATCACTTTATAGAAGGTATGTCTGATGGTGACTCTTATTACTCTGCCAGCGATTCTCTTGATTCAGCTTCCAATGAAAGTTTTACTTCGGTGATTGATACTCTCGGAGACATTTTATGTAATGAATTTAACCACGAATGCAATGAACTACTCAACGTTTGTCACATAAATGCTCAAAGCGTACCCAGTCATTATAGTGAGCTATGGGACACATTCAATGGGTCAAACGTACATGCCATCCTGATTTCAGAAACATGGCTCAAACCACAACTCCTTTCTACTACTTACCCTCTACCTGGTTTCGTTCTTATCCGGAATGATCGGGTCGGCAGAAGAGGCGGTGGGGTTGCAATTTACCTACGTTCCGATTTTCCTTACAATACTCTTTTCAAATCTCCGCCTGATTCATCTGCCGAGTATCTTTTTCTTGAGGTTTGTGTCAAGGGAGTGAAAATAATTCTAGGTGTCCTTTATTGTCCCCCAGCTGTTGATTATTTCACTGAATTCGAATCAGTATTGGAATCTTTAGGGTCTGAGTTTGAGCATCACATCATCATGGGCGACTTCAACACCGACCTTTTGTCTCAAAATTCATTTCGGTCACGTAAACTTTTAAATTTAATAGAATCTTCCAGCTTACATATCTTACCCCTTCAAGCTACTCACCTCAACTTTAATGGGGAAGATACCTTGCTTGATCTTATTATCACCTCAGCTCTTGCCAACGTTTCATCGCATGGGCAATACCCAGCACCAGGTTTTTCAAATCATGACTTAATTTTTATCCGTTACAAAATTAAACCACCCAAACCCAAACCGAAAGTGCTGTACAGACGTTGTTACGGACGCATTAATTTGGAAAAACTTAGAGAAGATGCTTCTAGTATACACTGGGAACCACTCGGGGCAGCTGTCACCGTGGATGAGAAGGTTAAAATTTTCAACAACAACATTATGCGCTTATACGATGTTCATGCTCCAGTTAAAAAAATCAAACTAAAACACCCACCTGCACCCTGGTTGACGGATGATATCCGAAGGTCAATGCGACGCAGGGATAGCACTCATCAGAGTTTCAAGAGAGATCGCTGTGAGGATAAGTGGATCGCTTACAAGACTGCCAGAAATAGATGCAACCAAGTGATACGCAACGCCAAGCGCCGTTACATTCTTCAGAATATTTCATCTTCGTCACCTGCCGATATCTGGAAGTTCCTCGGGACTCTTGGCATCGGTAGGGAGCGTCATATAGACTTTCCGATGAACATTGCATTGGATGACATTAATTGTCATTTTACTACATCTACCACATTGGACCCTACATGCAAAGTTCGAACTGTCGATTATATAGCCAATCTACCCAAGCCCAATGTTAACGCTTTTCATTTTTCTCCAGTTGCATTAGAGGAGGTCAAACAAATTCTTCTATCTATCAAATCTAAAGCCATAGGGTGCGATGATATCAGCCGTCATATGGTAACCACTATCCTAGAACAACTTTTACCCGCCATTACTCACATAATTAACTATTCCCTTGATTCCGGTACTTTCCCATCTCTATGGCGAAAGGCTTACATACGCCCATTGGCCAAAGTTCCCAATCCCTCCCTCCCTAATCACTTCCGACCTATTTCTATTCTTCCTTTTCTCTCAAAAGTCCTGGAAGCCTGTGCACACAAACAACTATCTAGGTTTGTTCATCAGAACAACTTGCTTAGCCCGTTCCAATCAGGATTCCGACTCCGTCATAGTACAGGGTCCGCGTTGCTTAAAGTCACTCTTGACATTAAGGCGGCGGTGGAAGAAGGCAAAATAACTGTATTGGTCTTGATCGACTTTTCAAACGCATTCAACACAGTCGATCACGACATCTTATTAAGTATGCTATCCCACCTTATGATCTCTGACGATGCACTGGAGTGGTTCTCCTCCTATCTTCGAGGGCGCCAGCAGTCTGTCCGGACCGATGAGTCTTCATCAACCTGGTGTAACCTCGACTCTGGCGTACCACAAGGCGGCATTCTCTCACCTCTTCTGTTTTCGCTCTTCATCAATTTCTTATCTCATGAACTTCGGTGTGCGTATCACTTGTATGCAGATGATCTACAGATATACTCACAGGCCAAAGTAGACAATCTGGATGACGCGATACGCAGCATCAATCTTGACTTGGAGGCTATTAAAAACTGGTCTAATAGGTTTGGCTTAACGGTCAATGTCTCTAAAACCCAAGCAATTTTAATAGGGAGCCCTAGAATGATGAGCAGAGTTGATATTACAAGCGTTGCGGACATAATTTTCAATGGATCAATTCTGCCCATCAGTCCTTCGGTTAAGGATCTAGGTCTGTATATCGACAGCACTCTAAGCTGGCAAACTCAGGTCTCTAACGTCAGTCAAAAAGTAACTAACGTCTTGCGTAGTTTGTATCGATTGAAAAATTTTCTCCCAACCAAGACAAAGACGTTGCTTATACAGACTTTGGTGTTCCCAATGGTTGACTATGGTGATGTTTGCTATCTCGACTTGAATGCAGATCTACTCAATAAACTCGACCGACTTCTCAACAATTGCATTCGATTCATATTCAACCTACGAAAGTACGATCACATATCTACTTACCGCACCCAACTGTCATGGTTACCCATAAGGCAACGCCGCAGCTTAAGGGCGTTGACTACGTTGTACTCTCTTCTCTACTCTCCCAACTCCCCTTCTTACCTAGCATCTCTTTTCCAATACCTGTCTTCTAATCATGACAGAAATCTCCGCTCTTCTAATAATCTTCTCCTTCTTTGTCCCTCCCATAATTCCAGTATAGTCCATTCCTCCTTTACCGTCCAAGCTGTAAACCTCTGGAATGCGCTCCCACTAGAAATCAGGATGGCCACTAACCGACTAACTTTCAAGGTCGGCGTACGTCAGCTCTACACAAACTTTTTGGCAGAGTCATCTGAATAATTATTTGTATGTATATGGTATGTATTTATATGTATATATGTAAGTGTAATCTGTATATATAGTATACATAATTATGTAGGATTATTTATGTAACAATGATATTCTTTATATCATATTATCTTATGTCGTTTTTTTTTTTTCTGATTTAAATTTTACACCTGCCACACACATCTCCGCATCACCCAAAGGTTGACTGGTAGAAAATGCCTACGGCATTAAGTCCGCCCCATGCAATGTATCTGCAGGAAGTGTATTAAAATAAAATAAAATAAAAATTAACACAGATCGGGATAGCCTGATTATTACACGGGGAGACAAATTAGCGAGCAAAACAAACGCGTGCGCGCGTGCGGTAATGAGGTCATTGACCGACTGGTGTGGCGAGCGAAAACAACGAGCGGCGGCGCTGGCCTAGTACCGGCCGGCGCGCGCGGCGACGTCACAATATTACGCCACCGTGCCTTGGGAGTTGGGCAGAGAATACCGACATCACCTGACATTATAACGTAAACATTATAGGTGCCGTGAATGAATTGAGTAGTGTTTAAGTATACACGTAAATGCTAATAATACTGTGTCTGTGTTTATGTTTTGTTGTGTTGTTTTGTGTGTGTTTATAATAAATGTAAATAGATTATGTGGTAGGGGTGAACCCTACATCACCCCCCTCCAGAGACCGTCAAGGGCGATAAAAATCAGGAAACCTGACATGACGACCGGAACGAGTGATATACGACTGACTAGTGCTAGGTGGAGTGGCTTCGTCTTGTTCAGCCTTGTCTGTCAAAATATAAGCTGGCTTGAGGCGGTCAATTGAGACCGTAACCTCCCTGCCTTTGCTTAATATTTTGAAGACTTTGTCTCCCCGTTGCAGAACTTTGTGAGGGCCTGTGTACGCCGGTTGTAGCGAGCCACGTAATGCATCTTCGCGTAGGAACACTTGGTCGGTGGTCTGCAGATCCTTAAACACGAAGATGCTAGTCTTACTGTGGCGGGATGCTGGAGTTGGTTGCAGGTTTTGAGCGAACTTGCGAATGCGCGCAGTGAAGTCTGTAACGTCTGTCGTTCCCTCGTTACTAGGAGTGAAAAATTCACCCGGGAGCCTCAGCGGTTCGCCGTATACCAGTTCGGCTGAAGACGCTTGGACATCCTGTTTGAATGCGCTCCGTATCCTAAGCAATACCCACGGCAAGGCCTCTGTCCATTTGTCATTTGCATGGCACGTGATGGACGCCTTGAGTTGCCGGTGAAATCGCTCCACCATGCCATTACATGCCGGATGGTATGCCGTTGTCCGCTTGTGCTGAAAACCAGCCAGTTTAGACAATTGTTCGAACAGGGCCGACTCGAACAGGGGGTCGACAGACCCCTGTCCGTCACAATATCTGTAGGACAGCCAAACCGTGCGATCCATCCGGATAGCAGCGCTTTAGCCACTGTCTCGGCAGTTATATCGACAATAGGTACGACCTCTGGCCACCTGGTAAAATGGTCGACTGCCGTCAAACAGTATCTAAAGCCTTGTGAAATTGGAAGCGGGCCCACAAGGTCGTTGTGGACAGTGGTGAACCTTGCGCGTGGAAGGTGGTATGACCCTAATGGCGCCGCAGAAACGTGTCGGCTCACCTTGGTCCGCTGGCACTCAAGACAAGCTCGTGCCCACTCTCTGCAGTCCCTTCTAATGCCTGGCCAAACGAAGCGCTCTGCGATTAGTTTGGCAGACGCTGAGACGCCAGGGTGACTGAGGGAATGCAGGCTGTCAAAGATTTGCTTTCGCAGCATCACGGGGACAAATGGTCTGGGCTGCGTTGTACTAACGTCACAGTACACAGATGTACGCTCCCCTGGGACCTGCACCTTCTCCAAAACCAAGGATGATCCTCCCTTTAGTAGCTTGGACAGCTCCGGATCCGAATTTTGCGATTCCGCGAGAGTGTCGAAGTTGACTGGTGCTTGTAGCGCTTCCACGCGAGATAAGGGATCGGCTACAACATTGTCCTTTCCGGAAATGTGCCTTAAGTCGGTGGTAAATTGGGCGATGAAGTCGAGGTACCGGAATTGCCTGGGCGAGCAGTTTTTCTTCCTCTCGTGAAATGCGAAACTGATCGGCTTGTGGTCCGTGTACACGACGAAGTGTCTGGCCTCGAGCATGTGGCGGAAGTATTTGATGGCCTCGTAAATGGCCAGCAGTTCCCTGTCGTAGGGAGAATACTTCGTTTGTGAAGGGCTGAGCTTCCTTAAAAAGAAAGCTAATGGTTGCCAGCCTTCATCGCTAAATTGCTGTAGCACTGCTCCGATTGCAGTATCCGACGCATCGGTAACCAGCGCGAGTTTGGCATTACAATCGGGGTGTGCCAATAGGGCAGCGTTAGCTAGGCTTGCTTTGCAGTCCTCAAATGCTTGTAAGGTATCCTCCACAAGACATATAGGCTGCGAGCCCTTCACGTTGCCAATCAAGAGGTTGTGAAGCGGCGCCTGGATCTGAGCTGCGTGGGGTATGAAACGCCTGTAAAAATTTATCATACCCAAAAATCGGCGTAGCTGTCGAACATCTTTTGGCTGCGGGAAGTTCCTGATGGCGTCGACCTTGGAGTCAAGTGGTTTGGTGCCCTTCTCGGAGATGTGGTATCCTAAGAAGGTTACCTCCGGAACACCGAGAACACACTTGGACGTGTTCACCAACATGCCAAAGTCCTTCATCCTGCCGAAGATAATGCGGAGGTGCTCCTCATGGTCAGCTTGTGACCTTGAAAAAATTAGATGATCATCTAAGTAGCTGTAACAAAAATTCAAACCTCTGGTCATCTCGTCCACAAAACGTTGGAACGTTTGACCTGCGTTGCGCAGACCGAACGTCATGTATGGAAATTCGTACAGGCCAAATGGTGTGGTGATCGCCATCTTCGGAATGTCGTCCGGACTGACAGGTATCTGGTTGTAGGCTTTCACGAGGTCTATAGTGCTGAAGACTCGGCATCCTGAAATACTGTGAGCAAAGTCGTGTATATGCCTGATCGGGTACCTATCAGGGACGGTCCGGGCGTTGAGCCTCCGGTAATCGCCGCAGGGTCGCCAACCGTTGTCCTTTTTGGGGGCGAGGTGCAGCGGTGATGACCATGGACTTTCTGACGGTCTGGCGGTTCCGTCGGCCAGCATCAGCTGGAGTTCTTGCTGAGCAATTTTGTACTTGTCTGGCGCTAGTCTACGGAATGACGATGAGACTGGAGGGCCTGGGGTAGTGCGAATGTGGTGTACGGTGTTGTGTGGTGTAATGCGTAGTGTACCGGCGGGGCGGGTGATGTCGGGAAACTCATCTAAAATTTTGTGGTACCTCGAATCCCCAGAAGGAATTTTTACAGAAAATAAAGATGAGTCTGAGTGATTCGAGGCTACGGAGAATAAATTCGTGTTACCGTCGACTAGTCGTTGATTACGACAGTCAACAACTAGCGAGTAAAAGCTTAAAAAATCTACGCCGATAATTGGTTTTGTCACCTCGGCCACCACAAAACGCCACTTAAAGTCCTAAATTTAAATTTAATTCAGCGAAACCAAATGTCTTAATGGGCGTCCCATTCGCGGCCACTAGTTCATAGTTCCTACACGCACGACGTTCACTAAGTAAACGACGGGGATAGACGCAGAGGTCGCTACCTGTGTCGACCAGAAACTGCGTCTTGGTATTCCGGTTCGTGACGAACAGGCGACCAGTCGAACGAGGGCAATCGTCTGTCGCCATTACCGACTGCCCGCGGCGTTTCTCTTCTGGTAGTCGCAGGGCTTGATGCAGCGCTTCGCCTTCTCGCCGTGCATCGAGTGGTACCAGCACACAGGGTGCTGCCGGTAGCTCGAATCAGAGCGCGATGAAGACCGATGGCGTGAGTGCCGTCGCGCGTCTCGACCGCGGCTGTAGGAGTTGTCCCGCGAACGGCTGTCACGCAGCTGCAGCGTCAGGTCTCTCATCGCACGCTTCAGCTCGGCGATCTCTGCTGCCATCTCGCTGACGGAGGGTCCTGCCACCGAAGTTGCTGCGACGTGGGTTGCCGGAGCTACAATGTCCTGGACGCGGTCAGCTAGCTCGGCCAGTGCCTCCGGGGTGCTGTGGGGCTGTGATGCTAGGAGGGGCTGGATGTTGGTGGGGAGTCGGCTACACCAGATGGTGCGCACAAAGTCCTCGGGTACCGTTGGTCCTGCTAACCCCTGCAGGTGGCGAAGGAACTGCGATGGCTTTCGATCTCCCAGCTCCTCGTGCATCAGCAGCTGCTTCACCTTCCGCTCCTGTGAGGCTGATAGTCTTCGCACCAATTCAGCCTTCAATTTGTCATACCGGTTGGTGTCAGGGGGGGACATGATGATATCCTTCACCTCTTTTGAAAACTGGGGGTCGAGATGCCCCACGACATAGTTGTATTTCGTGATATCTGCCGTCACCCCAGCGTTCTCGAATTGCGCCTCTATTTGCGCGAACCAAGTATCGGGCTCCTCGGGCCAAAAGGGCGGCAAGCGCAAAGCAACGCGGTACACCTCAGCCGGCTCGACCTTTGGACTCGACACGCGCATGGCCCTGCGCGAACGAGGCGCAACGTGGGCGGCGGGCTGTGAAGACGCGGTGTGTTCCGACTCACTGTCACTCATTGTTGTTATAATAGTGTTCTATCGGGGTCACCAGTATAGTTATGTGTTGTATATCAGAACATAAATAAAAGTCAAATTCCACTTACAGCTATATTGGTCCATACACAACACGATACAGTATATATATAACACAGAAGGAGTACAAACAAGAGACACACAGTATACACGGATTAACACAGATCGGGATAGCCTGATTATTACACGGGGAGACAAATTAGCGAGCAAAACACGCGTGCGCGCGTGCGGTAATGAGGTCATTGACCGACTGGTGTGGCGAGCGAAAACAACGAGCGGCGGCGCTGGCCTAGTGCCGGCCGGCGCGCGCGGCGACGTCACAATATTACGCCACCGTGCCTTGGGAGTTGGGCAGAGAATACCGACATCACCTGACCTTATAACGTAAACATTATAGGTGCCGTGAATGAATTGAGTAGTGTTTAAGTATACACGTAAATGCTAATAATACTGTGTCTGTGTTTATGTTTTGTTGTGTTGTTTTGTGTGTGTTTATAATAAATGTAAATAAATTATGTGGTAGGGGTGAACCCTACATGTATAAGTATTTTTATTCTTATAAAGTGTACACGGTACTATAATATAAACTTAGAATAAAATATAAGATGTGTATGAGAATATAATTATATTAACTTGCATACGGTAAAGGACAAACCTTATTAGTAGGCATCTGAATTAAGCCATTTTTAGTACGAAGAGTCAATACGCGATTAACTTTGTCAACGCTACTATGCACCCTTTCAACCCGGGCTAAATTCCAATGAAGAGGCTTGGTCAGATTAGATTTAAGTAGAACTAACTCGCCAACATTTACGTTGGGTGGAGACGTTAACCACTTCGCTCTCTGCTGAAGAGTGTGAAGGTAGTCATTTGACCAACGCTTCCAAAAGGATTGTGAAGCCTTCTGAACGGATTGCCAACGAGACAATCTGTTCTGAGGAACGTCCTCAAAGTCATATTCCTGATATTGGCTTATCAATAGGCTTTGACCTATCAGGAAATGCCCGCGGTCAAAACATCGAACTCGTTTGGGTTATCTGACAACGAGCACAAAGGGCGTGAGTTTAAAACTGCTTCAACCCTGCAAAAGATTGTGCTTAACTCTTCGAATGTATACTCGATCACCAGCTACACGGTAGAGGTGATATTTTGCAGATTTAATACCAAAGAGAATATAAAGCACTACGTTTGCTTCCCAAAGACCGCCCATGCTTGCTGCATTGGGTGGATTATGACGCCATTCTATTTGACGCGATGTCAGCCCGTTAAGAATTTTATCTGCATTGTCCTTAGGATTCCAAAATTTTATTTTTAACATCTTTTAAATGTTTAGCTACCGCAATAAAATTTGTGCCACAGTCTGAATATAAACAACTGCACAGTCCGCGACGCGCAACGAAACCATCGAATGCAGCCAAAAAACTATTACAACTTAAATCTGTAAAGACCTCTAGATGAACTGCCTTGGTTGAAAAACATACGAACAAGCATAAGTATGCCTTATATACTCTTGCGTTACGTCTTAGACTTTCTTTAACAAGAAACGGCCCACCCAAATCACAACCGACATGGTTGAAAACTTTATCAGAATTAAGTCTAGGTGCGGGTAACGTACCCATCGCTGGCTGAATTGAACATGGTTGGCAACGAAAACACTTCATGCACTTAGACAAAACAGACCGGATAATTTTACGAGCATTGACTAGCCAATAATTTTTTACATAATATACCTTGCAAGGTACGCGGCCCAACATGTAAATATAAAATGTGAAAATATTTTAACAATAATTTAGTCGTGTTAAATGTCACACGACTAAATTATTGTTAAAATATTTATATAATATATATTGTAAAAGCACAGGATGCTTACAATTATAAGGTAGGTCGGACTGTACGAGCCTACCCCCCACCCTGAGGAATCCATAAAAATCTACGAAGGGTGTGAGCTTACGTAATGAAGCTACGTATTTATTTTTTCGCAATGTTGCGATTTCATCATGAAAATGATTTAATTGTACCACCCAAATGATGGTATCATGAGGTTTCTTTAGCGGTCCTTGAGATCTCGCAGATCCCTTAGATCGATAGATTATTTGTAAATCTGTGACACCAAGCTAAAACGCGTTGCAATCTATTAAAGGATGAAAATGTATTAAAGGTTTCCTCTAAATCATTTTTTAAATAAAATTTATCGTCACACGAGCTTAACACAAATGTATCACAATTGGCTTTCATTTCAAGAATTTTAATATCCTCTTTTAAATAATACGGTTTTATTGGCCAATTCTTCAAGGTCATCATACAACCACATTGGACCATGAAACCACTCCGAAGGATATTCCACGAAGCGAGATGGCATTGCCCCTCGTGAACAAATATCAGCAGCGTTATTCTCGCTGTTTACATGAAACCAACAATTAGGTGGGACCACGCCTATCACCTGGCTAACACGGTTAGCTACAAATGTTTTAAGTTTATACGGTGGTATCTGAAGCCACGCTAAGACGTTATTTGAATCACTAAATGCTATTAATGAAATTTTAAAATCTTTTAAATTTTGTACGACAAAATTAACGAGTTTTGAGAGCAGCACGGCTACTTCAAGTTCAAGTCTTGGTATTGACAAAATCGGATTTAAAGGCGCGACCTTTGATTTACTTGTCAACAACCTTGCTTTTACGTGACCATTTTTATCAGTACTACGAAGATAGATGCACGCTGCATAGCCACGCGATGACGCATCGCAAAATGCTACCAAATGCATTTTATCAAAGTTAGGAATTAAAACATGACGTTCTATTCTCAAGCTACCTAGCGCCGATAGTTCATTAATAAACCGAATCCACTGTAACGTCAGCTCAGTCGGTAACTGATCGTCCCAGCTAAGACCGAGCTTCCAGAGATCTTGCATCATGCACTTTGCAACAAAAGTACATGGTGAAATGAAACCTACTGGGTCAAATATACTTGTAAGTAGTTTTAAAACGGAGTGCTTAGTTTGATTTGTGTCGGTCATGTTATAATTAAATGAAAATGAGTCACATGACGGTAACCAAGTCAAACCTAAAACTTTTAGACATGACGATATTGTATCGTCCTGAAAATTAATGGAAGAAACCTGATCCCATTGAATTCGTGTGAGAAACTCAGAACGGTTACTAGCCTATTTCCTTAATTCAAATCCACCACCTTTAAATAGGGAAGTTAAATCCTCTTGCAACGTGCAAGCTTTTTCGAGGCTTTGACAAGACCATAAAACGTCATCAACGAAGAACGCGCTTGTAAGTACTTCTGCTGCCTTGGTTCTTGGTTTCTCAGCATGAGTCAGCTCATCCGAGGCCAGCTGGTGTAAAGTACGAACGGCGATAAAAGGTGCACTACGAAGGCTGTAAGTATTTCGGGTTAGCTCAAAAACACGAATCGGTTCTGTAGGATGTTCACGCCAGAGTATATGTTGGTATTTTCTATCAGCAGGGTCAATAATTACCGCACGATACATCTTTGGCACATCGGCTGTAAAGCAAACATCGTAAAGTCTAAAATTAATAATTATCTTTAAAATGTTAGGATGTAGCTTCCTGCCTGTCAAAAGTGCGTCGTTCAGTGACACACCTAACCTAGTTTTGGCGGACCCATCATACACCACACGCAAAGAAGTTGTAGTAATGGATGGATGGAGCACACAGTGGTGCGGAATAAAATAAGCCGAAGGTTCCATACCCTGATACGGTTCCATACGTCCGAGGGACTCGTATTCTCTCATGAACTCGATGTAGGCCTTATGAAGGTCTGGAGATCGAGCAAGACGGCGCTCGAGCTGCATAAATCTCTTCAAGGCATTATCATGTGAATCGCCAAGCGGTTCATGCTTATGGTTTAATAATTAAGATATAAGACCAAGTTCGTCACGATAATGCTTTTGAACATATATATTTTCCGCTAATTCTTCTAACGGACTAATAGGAACTACGCACGGCGCAGCTTCTGTTTCCCAAAAACGTTTGAGAGTTTTATTCAAACAATGTTCTTCAACAGTGTACGACACTAATGATGTTGTAGACGCTACAACGTGGCAATTGGTAGAGGATTGCATCTCTTATCTTCCTGTCACGACATAACCAAATACGCTGCTATGTGCAACGGGCACATCGGGACTAATAATAATTTTTTTACCATCATAAATATATGGAAATATATCACCGGCTAATATTATATCAATTGGTGATTTTTTATAAAAACAAGGATCGGCTAAATGTAAATTCTCATAATCCTTGATAAAATTGTTGGGAATTGGAACAGTAGGTAAGTCAGAAGTCAAACGCGGCAAAATTACTGCATCTAAATTAAAACTGGGCGTTACACTATGACGCGGCCTTATTGTCAACGACGCCATACCATTATTTTTTATAAATTCGCCACCTAGGCCATAAATATGGGCACTTGAATCTACCTAATCCTAATCTTTGATAACAATCAAAAGTCATAAAATTTGACTGCGCGCCAGAATCAATTAAAACGCGGCAAGCCTGATAATCGTTAAAGGAATCTAAAACATGCACAACAGCTGTGCCTAATATAACTGCATAGTTGTGTGTAGATGTTACGTGATTGCTACTGATAACAGCGGGCACTTGTGTATCGTCCCGCAAATGTTCAGAAGCAGCGGGCGTAGAATAAGAAACCGGTTTTTGCACATTATCCGTCCACTCGGTCGAATGATTTACGTGTGTGGGGGATCTAATGCCCGCAAAGCAATGTGACACATCACGTAACTACTTAAGTTTTCAATATTTAATGCTTCTATTGCCTTAAATGAATGCTCAAAGTTTTCTATAAATGCATTTAAATTATCTGATGTCTCTTTTTGAAGAGGTGAAAAATTTTACATTTTGTCTAAATACCTTCCGATTAACATTCTATTGTCTTGATATTTATCAATCAGACTTTGCCAAACAACATCGTAGTTATTCGAAGAAATAGGTACGCTTTTAATTATATTAAGTGCAGAACCCTTCGTACAAGACAAAAGATAATGTAATTTATCTATTCTCGGAATACTCGTTTGATTATGAACCAAAGAACAAAATGTCTCAAAAAATGTATAAAAATTTTCAATATTTCCATCAAATGTAAAAAGTTCTAACTTAGGAAGCCTTGGTCGTGATTCAACGGAGCGCGAAGAAGTTTCGGCCTTATTGCAATGCGTTTTAGGCTCACATTTGGATGCACATAACTTGACTCGGAAATATAAATCATCAAAATTTTTTAATTCATGACTACGAAGAGATGATTTTGGATTGTGTTAAAGTTCTGTTTCTAGAATTTCGAAGATAATATTTTCAAATGAACTATCGGACACGTGCATCAAAAAAAATTCTTTTGTTTCGGGATCTGAAATATTTTTAGATAAATCATAGGTATTCTGCATTTGCTCAAACATACGCTGTTTCTTACTAACTAATACGATCAAATCACAGCTTTGAAGCTCCTCAGCGACCTCGTGCTTTTTGGTCGTCATTTTGTTATACAATTAAACAAAGTGGCGGTTTTATTTTAACAAACTATTGTAAAGTAGGTAGGTACCTACTCAAAAAATTAAAATGTAAAGAACGTCTTTACTTTAGGTATTATTTAACAGATAGAAATTGAATTATGATGAAAATATCTGACACGGTCAGAAGGGAAAAGGGAAAAATACAGAACGTCTGTATGAATTTAATAACACTAACTACGAGTTAGTTAAATAGGGGTGTTTCTAGCACGGCTAGATTAGAACTACGAGTTCTAGGGCTCATAAACCCTGAATCCGGTTAACGAAGGACCATTAAACTGTATGATTTAAGCTAGCGGATTTTGTAAGCCCGAATGTTTGTGAAGAGGTTGTGGGTGGAATACACTTGTTTCTGCTATCTTCCGGAGGGTAATAGAACACCACCTACCTCGAAAGACTGATGACGCAGGTCAGGAGGCGTAATCCAGGCGTGCACGGCACTAATAGGTCCACAGTCACCACACTGCTATAAAAGGTTTATGGGAGCACAAAGACACGGTCTTCGAATGAGGGTCAAAAGGAACGTTCGTTTCGCCTCCATGGAATATAGCTACTGGTCGCGGCGCCGGCGCCGCGGTAGTGGAGCGAGTTCGGTGGTGAATTACCAAACTACCCTCCATTCAACAATAGAGATAGAACACACCTTCTGGGCTATTATTCGGGTTTAACATTAACCACAGAGCCCAAGGTATATTAAGTACAGTAATTAATGACACTATGAACATTATACCATCGGATGAGTTAGACACAGTTAGGGACCAGGCTTCCAAACTCATGAAAGTACAACAGCTGAAAGAAGCTGAGCGATACAATAGTCGTAGAAAACAGTGTAGGAAATATAGGATCGGAGACTTGGTTAGACTTGAAAGACAGGTGCCTCGTGATGGTCAGTCGCAAAAACTGGTTGTGAAATATCAGGGACCTTACCGAATAATTAAAGTGTTTTAAATTGAGCTAACTTCCGAACTCCTAGATTTTTGTTTCTTTTTCTATATAATCCAGCTTTTATGGCCTCTATAGGTGGTACATTGCACACGAGATCATATCCCTTATTTTAAAAGTTTCTTGAGCTAACTCATACTGTTTTGGTATTGGTTCCTCAGTAATGCAGACTTTATCTTTACAAAGTTGCAACTGTTCAGCCCACATATTCTTAGCAGGATTGGCCACACAGTGCGTTACGTGAGTAACGTTCTTAATTATTTTTCCATCCTAAAAAGCAACAAAAAAACTCAAATTTAAAACATTAGAAACAGTAACTGGTGTTTATGATAAAAATAATAAACAAAACTTATCATACCTGTATCGTCATAGAACCTGAACATTTCTTGTCACAACACCTCCACCATTCGGCACTGCTAACATAGGTTTTCTTTTTGTAAAATTGTCGACCTTCGTAAAATAGAACTACGCCTCGCCCTCTTTTTATAAATGTAAAATCATTCATTGCTAACACAATAAAATTACAGAACAATATAAAGGAAAATTGACAGGGAAATCAATAAATGACAATAATTATATTTATCGTAATAATTCTAATACTTAAGTTTTGAGTGGCCAGGTTCATGGCTAAAAGGAGGATAGGTATCATAATCACCTACGCAAGCAGGTGAATTAGGTCACACAGGAGAATTAGCTCAAGTGAATTAAGTTTACTTAACAGTGTACATAAATCACCTATGGAAAAAAAAAATAGAAACATGTGAATTAAGACTACTACATAGTATACTTAATTACCCTGGGTGAATTAGCCAAAGTGAATTAAGTCTCGCAAAGTATTTGCACTTCAGAAGAAGGCCAAACTTCAAATGACATTAAGAGAGCTAAAAGCTGCCAAGGAGAAGTGTGATCAGCTGATCAAAGAGAGAAATGTCAGTGAACAAACACTCTTGGATACTTTACATGAAAATGATAATCTTAGACTTAAGCTGTCTTCATTGCATTCACAATATGTTGAGGTTACCAATGCTCGGGACAGACTACAGCTCCTCGTTGACTAATTCGAAACATGCAGGGATGAGTACGCGCAAGCTCTGTAACGCATCAGGGTTTTAGAACGCCAGCTACATGAAGCACACAACACCATAACATCATTTGAAGACTTCAAGGACAGGATAGTAGCTGCATCAAATCAGAGTCTGTACGAGGAGCTGGTCGCTCCCAGTTCACCATTGGTAGTTAACAACCATAATTCGGCTCTCATTATAGATCTTACAAATGACAATGACTCCTATAGAGTTAATAAATCTCAAAAAGTCATTTAAGTCAAGTAAGAACTAATTGAAAAAGTAGATTCGTGTTAAAAAATGTATTACAAAAACAAAAAAACTTATTTATAAACATAAGTTCTTTATAGATAGTGTAGCATTAAATAGGCAGAGAATGCAATTAATTGATCAGGTTAATATGTACTCCATGGAGGTAGATAACATGTCTTCACAATATTTTGAAGACACAGGAGCTCTTCAAACAGAAATTAAGAAACTTGAGGAGCAACTGAGAACTATTAGTAGTAAATATTTTAAATATTTTCACAAAAACAAAGTAGGGAACAAGTTTTTGCAATAGGTAAATTAGTTAATTCATGCAATTGTAGGAATGATTCGTTGTTGTTTTCTGATAACCACAATGATACCACTACTTCTTTAGACAGTTTGCCTGTAACATGTGCCCCTAGGGTATTGACAGCAAATAACAATAATGTAGTTAATTTCCAGAATAGCAATACAACTACTCAATATCAATTATACAGTACCAATAGTAATATAATAATGTTTAGCGATAAAATTGATAAAGGTTTAGGTATGTTAATGACAAACTCAAATAAGGAATATTCATTTAGCAACTTTTGTATGCCAAACGTAACATATAATATGATTCTAGAAAGGGCTATTAGTGCAAATTTTGATACAAATAGTAGTTTCATAATTTTCAGTGGTACTGTAAATAAAAAAACATTCATAAAATACTTTCAACAATTATCGGAACTCAATGCAAATAAAATAGTACTATTTACACTGCCAAGTAGCAAAGGGTTGTCTCAACATGAAAAAGGATTAATTTAAACATGACTATGTTTAATTTGACGAGCCAAATTACTGGTAGATTTTATAATAAATTTCATTTAATTGACATCAATAGGATTGTCTATGATAATATGTTTTTGACCACAGATAGTTATTATCTGCCGTATTATTTTAAAAGACAAATAGCTGTTTCGTTATCATATTATTTTAGAATAATAGCCAAGAACTTGGCTAACCTGACAGCTGCTATAGAGCATCCCTTAGAATGTAAGAACACTGTAGCCAAACATTTGGCTTCATATAGTGCTCCTTCTGAGCTAATTAACAATGACTTCATTAATATTAATTCAGGCAATAGCTTGGCCGCACATTGTGACATCAATTCTTTAAATTAATTGCTAAGACAATGTAGTCTATCTATTGCATATCAAATCATTTACACAATAATGGTATTGATAGTAAAAATGCAAAAATAAATAAAAATTGTAGCAATAAAGTAAAAAAGTCAATGACCATAAACATAGTTCATCAGAATATTCAAGAATTATCTAGGAAAGACTAGAATTATTTTTTGATAAATATAATGTTGATGTGCTCTGTATCACATAGCATTGACACACCAGTTACCCTTGAATTGGCAGGAAAAAAAAAGAAAAACTAAGTGTTTTATGGATAAATTCGGTTATTAATGGTTAAAAAACATAAAAAAAAATAATAAAAAAATCTGGCTACCCTAGTTTTTGAGAAAGACTATGTACATCACAGTGTACACTGCCAATTAAAAGGGAATTCTATGACATTATTATTTGTACACCGTGATTCACGTTGCCAGGTTGCTAATGAAATGGTTGCTGAACATTAATAAAATAGGTGGTATAAAAAGCAAAGTAAAAATAAGAAAAAATACAATTATTTGGTATGAAAATTACGAAAGCAATTGCGTTTGTGTTTCCCCACAACAAAACACAAATGTAAGTTACATTTAACACAAAAGACAGTTGTCCTACCAGTCTTGCAATACCTGCAACGCATTATTTCCTCTCCAGTTTCTGGAAGATGACCCATATTATCAAAACGGACGCTATCTGTTGGACGAACAGAAATGGGTTTTTTAATTTTTAAATCCTCTCCGATGTCTTCGATATCGTGTCTATTATTTATTATTTTATCAGACTTGGCCAAGCCTTCATATACTTCAAATCTGAAATCCTTTAAAGATTTTTTCTTTGCATCCCGTCTGTGCAAAAGCCAAGCGTTATTGATACACATATCTATTAGTTACGAAAATATTCCCAGATACCAACGACGACTTTTGAAGGGGGTTCTATATAATGAAATTAACATGTCCGCCAAATCAACTCCTCCCATGTGTTTATTGTAGTGTTTCACAATTTGGGGACATTCCACATCTAGTTTCTTTTTCTCCTCTTTATCGTAACGCTTGATCTTCTCAAGAGGGTGGGAATCTATATAGGAACTGATTAGAGTGACAACTTTATTATCGTTCCACTTTACTACTGCCAACTTGTTCTTATTGCAGGTAACTTGAGCGCTAGAACCGCGTTTCTTCTTCTTCATCTGTTGGTCAGTTGGCAATAACTCCTGACATCCCCTTAGACGATTAGTTCTAATAGTACCGAGACTTAAAATTCCGTACTCTTCTCTCAGAATATGCGTCAGTTCAGGTGACATAAAAAAATTATCAGCGTAAACAATGGCTGGCTTTTGTTTTATAGTTTGGCACAGTCCAATCACTACCATACCTCCCAATCCGATAGAAGTTTCGTTATCATTAAATTTTAAAGTTCGAAAGGTATCATCGCCACCATACATAAGAAAATCGTAGATGATACCTGAGGCGCCTGCACGAACAAAATTCTTGAAGCCCCACTTTTTGGGTTTCATCTTCATGTACTGTTTTCTTTTTCCCGCTTTACGACCTTTGTAAGGTATCACCATCTCATCAATCGAATATTTTCCTTCTTCTTGGACTTTTAAAACATTTTGCCGTATTTTCTCCATGACAGGACGAATTTTATAGTAGCAGTCTGAGTCTTGTGTAGTGTTATCTGCAAAGTGTATATACCGACGAATTTGTTGATACTTTTTGAGAGTCATAAGGTCCGCAATGAGAGGAAACCTTGTTCTTCTAGCCCAGTAATCAGTGTAGGCTGGCATTTGTACTATACCCATCATGATGTGAATAGCAAGAAAGTTTTTTATGTCATCTTCTGTTAACTGTATAGACCGTCCTAGTTGTTGCACTGAGTATAAATTTGTATTATGAACTATATCTGTAATAATGTCAGGTGAGAAAAAGTAATAAAAGTAATCTAGTACTGTATCTAAATGCGTTTGGTGAAGTTCATATAGATCGTCATCCAAACAAACTGTATGACGAAATACTGCTTTAGACCATTGATAATCCAAAACGAATTTCTTTACCTTAACTTTTTTGGCCACCACATTCTTTATTTTCTTTTTACGTTTAGACCTGGTAAGTGGTTGCCTCTGTCGACTGGTGCTGGGTTGAGGAGATAATTGTTCAACATTTGGTGATGATAAAAGCTGGATGGAGTGAGTTTGACTGGTGCTAGGTTGAGGAGACGATTCTGCAATACTTGGTGATGGCAAAGACTGTATGGAATTTAGTGTTGGTACCATGTTGAGGTTGCTCGTGTTCGGCGATGGAAAAACTTGATCAAATGTTTTAGAAAGAAAGTTTATTGAGACATCATTATGTTCTTTATCAGAGTTAGTTGAACTATCCAATATATTAAGGGCTTCTAAAGAAGATGCTACTGAAGGAGGATCAGAGGTGTCTGGAGTAGGCGGTATAAAAACATTCGTTTCCTCATCGTATGTAGAACTATCTTCAGAGCATGCATTTTCTCCAGGTACTAAAGCCAAAATCTTGTGCGTGCGAGTTAGGATTAAGTTCTGCAGGCAAAAAAGAGAAAAAAAAGCTCGAAATAAACATCCCATAACCAACATGCTAAGATTTACGAAAAAAAAACATCATAACCAAGCACAACCTTAAAGTGCGTAAACTTGGTAATATACAGCGTGATGTACAAAGTCTACAGCTAGTACTTTAAAGCGTTATTGGTAATGTGCAGTACAATGTACATACATTTGTTTCGCATAATTTCTTATGTTAGTGTATACCAAGTTACGTAAAAATGTATTTATTGAATAAAACTTAGTACTAAAATCAAAGCAAACACAAAACATTGCCAAGTTCAGAGCAAAAAGGTTAAATGCTATAATAAAAACTTACCCGCGTTGCGCGCCGTTGTTGTTTTTTCTCTGCCATTTTGAATATGACGTTACGTTGTAGTGTTGTCATAGCAAAATAATTTTCTACCAATTCTACTATGTTTGAATAATTATTTTTGAAAAATGGAACGTAATTTTTTTTAAAGGTAATGAGAAATATTTTTTTTTAATGTATGTACAACAGGTAGTCCATTACCAGTTTAAGGGTACTTGATAATGCATTTTATTCTGCTTATTCTTCTTCTGCCGCTTATTCAAAAGAAGTCAATTCATGGAGGGTCGTTAATTTTTGTTCGTAATAGTATTAAGTCCAAAAACCGAAAAGATGTTGTATATTTGTCTGCTGAGCGCACTGTATAACTTTCTTGTGTAGAACTGGAACACCATTTTATAGTTAGTGTGTATCGGCCACCACAGAGTGACTTTAGCTTATTTGAGATAATTATGGAAGAAGTTTTGAACCGGCTATCTAACAAAAAAAATCTGAATAGAAAATTATATCAAGCTCAATTTTTAAAGAAATATTAATTATTTCTATTGGATTTTATTCATCATTTCGATGTACTACTTATTTAAAATTATATTCAGAGCAGACAACATTTCAGGTTCACCCGAGAGGTTTAAACAATAAAAAAAAAACAAGTTAATTAATCAGCTCAGTCTTTAATTAACTTAAAAATGGCACCTAAGTACTTATTAAATGAAGTACATACTAAATAATAATTGTTCGTAATAAAGGCTCATATCACAAGATTCACCGAGATCAAATAGAATTATTACAATTCAAATAATAGTTACCTATATCAAATCGAGATCAATGTTTGCAATCTAAGTTTACAAAAATATAAAAAGGTACAACGTTAATAAAGTAACAGGTATTCTTAACATTAGTGGACTGTTACTATCACAATTTCCTGGTCTCATATCTTTAACTTATGCATAATAAACAATATAATTGGTTTTCTTAAGATTAGCAACGTGCATTGTTAATATCGCTAATTGTCTCAGGTATATGACTTACAAATACATGTTCTAAATTATCCAATATCGGCTTTTAACAACCAGGCCACTTATTCTACATCAACATCTTCGATATCAGAGTCAGGGAGTGTGTCCTTAACATTATTGGAACTAATCAGCCTGTTGTATTCACTGTGAAAAAAATGGGGAATCACCTTATCTCGACACAGTTTCAGTAAGTCATCGTGTTTGGCCTTAGATAAAGGAAGTAAAGATTTCTAACATGCTGGTGGACTCATTTTGATTTTTGGTTGCACTTCGATACTATAAGATTCAGCATCGTCATTCATTGAGTTTTTTACAAAAATCAAATTATCGTTATTTTTTTGAAATGTGACAATACGCATCTTACTTATTTTTCCTATTAGATTTCCTTTGAAGTATTTTTCGCTAATTGAATCCCATTTATTAAAATCTTTTAATTGCAAAAGTTCGACATTGTACGGTTCTGGATCATGTCTTGCTGTTGCAAATATTGTATACCATTGTGAAGGTGCGTAAGGCGACTAAAGTTTGTCGTGTTGCCGCTTGAACGCGTAGTTTCGAGAGAACGATACCGTCAAATGCTAATTTAAATGGTTTTAGATTAAGTAAACGACTCAATACGGTGTATACGAATTGGTATAACGATAACATTTAGGTCTAACTTTTGTTCTAATCGCCAGAATGGAATCGGGAGGGAAAAAAAGGACAAGCGAAAAACTATTATTCAGTATTTGTAGGGGCAAAATGTAGTAACCTCCTTTTTATCACTTATTTTCAAACTGGGGAAAAAACACTAACCACCTAACAAAGTCTTAAAAATGTGGTCAAACTACAATAAACGACTAATATGTTTTAAAAACGAACAGGCTTAAAGTACTAAATGGATGTCAACAAATAATTATCTATAGACAAATTAACATAAACGCATATTTCTGAATTTTTATTTCTAGCTGAAATAGGTTAACGTTCGATCATTAAAATATCACAGAAAGTTCAAAAAGCACAAGTTCTTTATTCTCAAATATTTTGTAGATCAAACACCAAAAAAACTATCATATCTAAATTTCTATCCGTTGAACCGAAAAAAATTGCCCCATATCCATAATTTTATTCCCGCCTAAGCGACAAAAACTTTCACTTAGAGACATCTAACCTAGACCAAACGACGCAAAAAAAAAACGACGATTCTAACTATGTATATAACTCAATTTCTCAAGAAATGTCGCTTATCCCTTTTCGGCTGTTAGGCATCGATATGAAATATTTTTATTTTTATGATAGGTACTGGATCAACAGGTGTGTTACAAACAGTGCAGAAAGGCATTTTAGCGTTATTAATTGAATGCTAAGTTTAAAGATAATGATTTATATTGGAAGTCTCAAATGTTAATTTTAAATTAATACCTTTAGGCTAGCTCGTGGGATTGGGCGTGTAATAAAACGACAGCTTATAACACCAAACGTCTATTCGCGTTAAAGCACAATGTTTAAGAGTAACAAACAGACTTCTTACACTTATACTAGAACACATTAACATAAAATGGAGATCGAGCGAGCGAGAGCCGCGGGAGAAAGACAATGTTTACAACGTGCGTGCGCCAACGCGTTCCTGCCGCGACTGGCTCGCGGGCGGTTAGGGAAAGGGGCGTCTAAGCATAATGACGTCGCGGGTTAACACTGCGCGAGCGCGCGTGTCGCCACGTTTAACCCTCCGCTACTGTATTCGTATAGCATGCGCTACATACCTAATTTTATTAAAAATGTATCTTATCACTAAAATATACAGCCTTTGAGTCTTTGAACATCTCGTGAGCCTTATGCATGAATTTTTGTAGTAAGTTATACTGGGAGCTACCTTTATCCAGTTGCAGTTTTAATGCAACTTCTGCCTTCTTCCAACGCTCTTCGCGAACTGCATTGAGTATGTTTATATATAGGTATAGAGTTATCACTCAAAGTTAGTCGAATGCAGCGCTACTGGTGTTATGTGGCAGAACTAAATTTACCTTCAACATATGTATAATCATATATGTACGTATAGTGTTTAGCCGTGTCTACACTATTATATAGGTATATAAAAACTTTATTCCTAACTTATTTCAATATTTACCTTTAATTATTACAAAAGTAAGAAGTGTCGAAGTTTCAAAAAATATGCAAAAGTAAAACAGCTTTATTTTTTCCTTTTATTAAAATATTCAACACAGGATATTTGTACAGTATCTTGTTTATCAATATCCCTCCTTGTACCCACCATTACTTTATTTGACTTCTTGCACCAATTAAAAATTAAAAAGTTGCAACATAGATCTTCTATATATTTTATCAGGGGTTCTCAATGTATATCATATGAAATGAAATTAAAGTTGCATTGCACACCTATAATCGTTTTCATGTACTTTTTTACATTATATAAATTCGATTTTTTCTTTAAAACTTGTGAGACCACATCTTGGATGTCTGAAAACATGCTTATAGCCTTTTCCGAAGGATAAGTTAATCGCCTTTTATTTTTTTGTCTCTGTTTGAGTGCTATATAATTTGAAGATGAGCCTATTTTTAATAGATCTTGTTTACAAATGTCACAACTTTTAAAAACTTTTTCTCTGGCTTTTTTTACAATGAAACCTGCTATATATTCTAGGAGATCTATGTTAGATGAATTTTTATTTTGTAATCCAACTAAAATTGATTCTCCCACGTCTTCAAAATCAATTTCTATAGGATCACAAACTGAAGCCTTTTGTCTCTGGAAAAAAATTTCTTTCATGGACTTTAACAACATATTTTGGGCTTTGTCTGCTTCGCAAATAGACCCTCTGGAATGACTACACAAAGTATTTACTAGTACTGACGCAAATGCAATGTCGAATCCAGCACATGTTGGATTAACATTTCGTGCACCATGACTTCTAATAGGTCCAAAAAAAAATTCCAGAGGGTCCTGATTAAAGTGCCTCATCTAAAAGGCCTTCAAATTGTGATCATTTAATAATTTTTTGGATAACTGTTTAAAAAGTTTCTAATGTAAAAATAAAGTTTGTAATGGAGGGTACAACATGGGTTTTATTATTTTAATCAATGAATGTCATTGACTGTAGAATTTTTATGGCTTGAGACCATTGCTCATAATGTTTTGATGTTGATGTCACAGCCTGAAGTAAAGATTTATCTTTACATTTCTTCATGTTCCCGTAACTTCCGTTGAGCGAGTCAAACAATGCATAAAAGAATTCAATAATTTTAGCAGTTTGTTGGGAATCCTTAGGCAATATTTCTTTACCTGTAACATAATAAAAAGCTCTTATTAACATCTTTTAATGAAACTATTACAATTAACATTGTTTTAACTCAGAGGGTAGTCTAGTAGGAAAATAAATTAATGACAAGGATTAAGTGAACATGGTATGCCTAGTCATGTAATTTACGAAATGTTTACATATTTATACTCTCTATCTTAATGAACATTGCTGCATACCACATGCAAGCAAAATTATTTATATGGCTGGTAAGCATTGGCAAAATATTTATACTGATAGCCGACTTTTCCTACGTTTGAAAAACTTCGGTCAATCTCCCCTACGTGTCGTCGTAATGAGTTGGAATCTAACTGACTAAAAACCAAACGTGTCAAACTGCTCCTAAAATCACTCCCTTCGCGTAACCTCCTTAGGCGATATCCAAGCAAATGGTTGACTAAATCAAGGAAGACACAGGTGTATCTATTAATTTAAAAATATGTCTGAAACCTACTGGTAAAACCACGATTTAAATAAAAAATAATTAAACAATCAATTAAAATAATATTAAAACAACTTACTTGATAAATATCCCATGTACATAGCAACAGACGCACTGAAAACCTGGGTTGCATATTTCACTTTAATTTTGGTTTTTTCTCAGGAATCACATGATTTTCAGTTAATTTGTTTAAAAAATTGTAGGTTATCAAACCCAGGATCTTCCCTGTATAAAAGAATTATGTGTTCCCACTTTCCTATACAGATTGTATCATTTATTACACATTTTAAATCCTTACTCAACATATTGTTTCTTATTCCTTTCAATAAATGGGGTGAATCAAATAGAGGTACAATTTCTAAGCCATTAATTGAAAATATGTTATTTTTAGCTTCTATGCCATTTCTTAATAATTCAGCATTGGTATCATTGACCAACGCTTTGATTGCACTTACATTGGCAGTGCCTTGGTCACAAATTGTGGCAATGATTTTCAGGCCTGCATCTTGCAATTTCATGATTACTTATTAAAAACTATACGGTTTTACTCACGTTTGTATTTCGGGGATGCCCGACTAGTTTCGGACCCGACGGGGGCCCTTTCTCAAGGAGTGAAGCGTTCTGCCGCGACGGTGTCAGGCGTCACATTACTTTTATAATGTCTCCGGGCGGAAATCCCCAATTAAGGGGGTCTAGAACATTGGATAAATGGGGAAATATAACATAATTCCGTCAATATCATTATTAGTCGAATAAACGGTATCATTAAACAAATAATCAATAAGAAATCGAGAGTGTAAAGAAAGAGGTATAGGTTGAAGAAGCCAACGAGAAAATATTTCATAGTCAATCAATATACGGGCGTCGTCCCTTGGAAAATCAAAATAGACTCCTTCCAATATGTACAAACCTCGAACAAAGGCGTTCTCGACAGTCATAGTCCCCTCTGATGATAGCAAATAACCTTTAAGCATTGTAATATAAGCTCTTGCTAATGAATTGGACGTAACTGGCCGACCTAAATTTGCTTTAACAATGCGCATAAAACTGGTAGTCACTGAGATATATCCGAATAAAGAAGACCAAGGTATGGGAGCACATGGTGAATAATACACAATCAAAACATGTAATGATATCCAGACGGCATGCGAGTTAGCGAGGGTAGAAAAATTCAAATCAAAAAACGTTTCAAGTGATGTGGCTCGACATCGTTTATCAACAGTAGCTGTATAGAGTGTGTCATCCTCAGAAATTGAAACATCGTGAAAAAACATATCTTTACCAACTAAACCACAAAATACGCATTCGCGATGTTTCATCGCGAAAAGGATCTGTCGTCTAATTGATCAAAATAGAATAATTGTCGTCGAACCCTTAAATTCAGATATTCACGATCTCTTAGCGCCCTACGAACAGTGCTGCGTCCAGGGTGAAAAGTTTTTGCGGCATCTAGTAAACTATTTTCATCCGGTGGCACGCCTAGCAGAGCTTCATATTTAAATGAATTTCCAAATAAAACGCACTGCCGTTTATGCGCGCGTCCAGGGAAGCTAGTACGAAAGTGAAATCTCATTCCAAGAATTTGGTCAACTTCCAAATGATAAAGCTGGACAGAAATTTCCTGCGCATCATCATTTATAATTACAGGCTGAATGTTTCTTTCATATGGATGCAAAAACGTCGTTAAGGGAAGAAAGTCGTCAGATGAATCAATTCGATTATTAATGTTCAAGTTTTGCTGAACTTGGTCAGAAGATCGGAAATTATCAGCTAGAAATCTGCGAACGGACACACACGGGATTCTGCCATTGCGGTAATCAACCTCACAAACGTGAGTAAAACCGTATAGTTATTAATAAATATGAATACCACTCACGAAAGTTTTTATTGTAATATTCATGATTACTTCTTTAATTTGTTCCTTCAGTTCTATTTTAGGGGTGCTGCCACTGCAAAAAGTATAATAGACAGGCTGTTTATAATTTTTGCTTATGCCACGAATCATAAACACCAGCACATGATCAGCTATTTTCTTTTGGGCTAATTTGCCGTTATCTACAAATCCTCGAATTGTGTCTTTTTTCTTATTATAGTCAAAATGAGGACTTAAAATGAAAACTTACCAGTACGCTTAAAAGCTGCAAAGCAAGAGTTTGAGGAGATGCTGCAGAATGGCACAGCACGAAGATCAGATAGTCCATGGTCTTCACCACTCCATTTAGCCCGCAAGAAAGACGATAGTTGGCGCCCATGTGGGGATTATAGATCTCTAAACGCGAGAACAATCCCCGATAGATACCCAGTTAAGCACTTGCAAGATTTTACCCACCAGCTAGCAGGTAGCGCCATCTACTCCACTATCGATTTAATAAAGGCATACAACCAAATACCGGTATCCGAAGCGGACATACCGAAGACAGCAATCACGACACCATTTGGTCTTTACGAATTCCCGTTCATGACGTTCGGACTTCGTAACGCTGCTCAAACCTTTCAACGCTTCATGGACGAGGTCCTACGTGATTTAGACTTCTGCTACGGATACACGGATGACATATTGGTATTCAGCCCTGACAGCACCATCCACCAGGAGCATCTGAAAACTGTGTTCAAAAGACTTTCTGAATACGGCGTTCTAATCAACACTAACAAATGTGTATTTGGTCAAACAGAAGTCGATTTCCTTGGATTCAAAGTTTCAGCAGCTGGTATACGACCTTTGGACATGAAAGTTCAGGCAATTCAAGACTTTCCTCCACCAAAGACTATCAAGGAACTCAGACGCTTCCTCGGAATGCTTAATTTTTATCGACGTTTGATTCCGAATGCAGCTACTTGCCAAGCGCCTCTCAATTAATTGTTAGCTGGCCCCAAGACGAAAAGCTCACAAGCTATAGTTATGACTCCTGCACTTTTAGACACCTTCAACCGCTGCAAGAAAAGTCTTTCGGAAGCCACACTTCTGGTACACCCTGACTCACTAGCAGAGTTAACTATCCATACCGACGCTTCAGAAACAGCCATAGGGGCAGTTATACAACAACGACATGACGGCGCGTGGAAACCACTAGCATTCTTCTCCAGGAAGCTCAGTCCAAGCCAAAGGAAGTACAGTCCTTACGACCGCGAATTATTAGCCATCTACGAGGCTATAAAGTACTTTCGCTTCATGGTAGAGGCACGCACTTTCGCGATAATAACCGACCACAAACCGCTGACATTTGCCTTCTCTGGACGTCGCGAAAACTGCTCACCACGTCAGTTTCGTTACCTGGACTTCATCAGTCAGTTCACGACGGATATCAGATACATTGCGGGAACAGAGAACGTGGTTGCCGACGCACTCTCACGAGTTGACGAAGTCGTCATGCCCCTCGATTACCAATGCCTAGCCCGTGAACAAGAAACTGATGAGGAGCTGCAAGACCTGTTGAAGAATGGTTCCACCCTGCAACTAAAAAAATGTAAAACACCAGACAGCGACTTCAACGTTTATTGTGACGTATCCACCTCGAGTCCACGACCCTATATTTCTCCGTCCTTACGCAAGCAGGTATTTAATACGTTGCACAACCTCAGTCATCCAGGAACAAAGGGCACTGTCAAACTGGTGACACATAGATTTGTGTGGCCAGGTATCAGGCGTGATTGTAGACAGTGGTCAAAGGAATGTCTGCAGTGCCAACGCTCTAAAATAACACGGCATACATCAGCGCCACTTCAAAGATTCGAGATGCCATCAGCCCGATTTCGCCACATACACCTGGACTTGATTGGACCATTACCACTTTGTTCTGGTAATAGATACTGCCTCACGATTGTCGACCGCTTTACTCGTTGGCCTGAGGCATATCCACTACAGGACATGACATCGGAGTCTTGTGCAGTCGCTCTAATAAATGGTTGGATATCACGTTTTGGCTGCCCCGAACACATTACCACTGACCGTGGAAGGCAGTTCCTATCGCACACGTTTAAGGAACTAGCCGTGCCGGGCGATTTTAGGGATCCTGATATCAGACCCAGAAGTCGGCACAATCATTATGGCTGATGTTAATAATCATACCGAGAATGAATCTCAAGGGAACTTCCGTAGAGGAAGAGGTGGCAATAGAGGCGCCAGAAGACCCAGAGGAAGAGGCCGTGGAGGCCAGAATAGTAATCAGACACGTGAAAAGTTTAACACGAAAAGAATGGAAGACCATCGCTTAAAGACAGGCATACAAACGCATATAGATAATCTTAATGACATAAAATCAGAAATTTTTGCTTTTGTCTCAAATGAACAGTTGCAGCGTTTAACTTCAAACGTAAATAAGAAAGCTCGAGCAACAAAACAATGTAGTTATTTATTTTGTACCTTAACGATGACAAAAGCGAAGTGAAGTAACAAATGCGGCGATGCGCTATTTATACATAAAAATAATTAACAATAGTAAACATGAGTCATTAAAATAAAAGTTCGGTCCTGACCATTTTCGAACGTGGGCGGTGACGATGAACAATAGATGTGCACCGTCCATCTTGCGCGCGCGCCGCTAGGACAATAGTGCGTAGACGGCCATATTGCAGTAGGCGGGGCTTGATGCACTAATCCCTTACACGTGTAAGCAATCACGCCATATGTGACGTAGCATCGTATGATCGGATGCATCGTTGTATCGTCTACTGTTACTCGCCTACTCGCTACACCTCAAACACCATCTCCCGCATGGTACAATCGAGTGGAAAATTACTAACCGAAATATGACTTCGATATAGTAGTTAATATAGTATTAGATCAAAGATTCTGAATAAATTTTAATTTTATTCCATATGAATGACACATATGTATTTTGCATTCTGCGCACCAGCTCGCTTCTAACTTCCCCCATATCCATAATTTTATTCCCGCCTAAGCGACAAAAACTTTCACTTAGAGACATCTAACCTAGACCAAATGACGCAGAAAAAAACGACGATTCTAACTATGTATATAACTCAATTTCTCAAGAAATGTCGCTTATCCTTTTTCGGCTGTTAGGCATCGATATGAAATATTTTTATTTTTATGATAGGTACTGGATCAACAGGTGTGTTACAAATAGTGCAGAAAGGCATTTTAGCGTTATTAATTGAATGCTAAGTTTAAAGATAATGATTTGTATTGGAAGTCTTAAATGTTAATTTTAAATTAATACCTAATTTTATTTAAAATGTATCTTATCACTAAAATATACAGCCTTTGAGTCTTTGAACATCTCGTGAGCCTTATGCATGAATTTTTGTAGTAAGTTATACTGGGAGCTACCATTATCCAGTTGCAGTTTTAATGCAACTTCTGCCTTCTTCCAACGCTCTTCGCGAACTGCATAGAGTATGTTTATATATAGGTATAGAGTTATCACTCAAAGTTAGTCGAATGCAGCGCTACTGGTGTTATGTGGCAGAACTAAATTTACCTTCAACATATGTATAATCATATATGTACGTATAGTGTTTAGCCGCGTCTACACTATTATATAGGTATATAAAAACTTTATTCCTAACTTATTTCAATATTTACCTTTAATTATTACAAAAGTAAGAAGTGTCGAAGTTTCAAAAAATATGCAAAAGTAAAACACAGCTTTATTTTTTGCTTACATAAAAAATTGTAACGGGACAGTTGCAGCTAGTGCAACAAAACAAAACAACAACTTATATAAACTTTCTTTCAAAACTGTGTTAGTAGACTGTGAAGCTAACATAGTTAAACAGTAACATGGGAGGCTCGGTCATGTGAACTTAAAAACTCTAAAGAAGATGGTGCAAGACGGACATTTACCTTCCATACCTGAGTTAGATAATAGTGTGAGTGACTTTTTCTGTGAAGCCTGTGGTAAACAACATGGACAACCTTTTCGTAAAAGCTCATCAGACGTGCAGAAAGAAAAGAATATGGTGTGTGGTCCTATGCCTGTTCCATCTATTTGAGGGGCTCGTTACTTCATCACGTTCTTGGATGCAGCATCAGGTTTCATCGTAGTCTACTTTCTAAAGCAGAAGTCAGAAGCATTGCAGGCCTTTCAGAAGTATGTATGCTACTCGAAAATAAATTTTACACTAAAGTGAAACTGTTACACAGTGATAATGGCAGGGAGTATTGCAATGAAGAATTTAAAAGGTATGCAGCTGGGAAAGGCTTTGAGCTAGCGTACACTGCACTTTACACACCCCAGCAAAACGTCCGGAGTGAAAGAGCCAACCGAACAATCATGGAATGTGCTCGGTCCATGCTGTATGCGCAACACCTCCCTCTGTCATTATGGGCAGAAGCTGTTCAAACCGCAGTTTACTTGATTAATAGAAGAATGAACAGCCTTGGAAAAATCCCACACGAGACCTGGACAGGGGAGAAAAGCATACTCACACATTTAAGAACATTTGGTTGCTGTGCCTATCTGCATATACCCAAAGAAAAGAGAAACAAGCTTGATTCCGAAAGTAAAAAACTTATTCTAGTTGGTTATGATGGAAACTCTAAAAACTATTAGCTGTATGATGCAGACAAAAAAGATTACTGTTTCTCATGATGTAATTTTTAATGAAAATGAAACTCACCAAATCTAAGTAAAGAAAGTTCAGAATATATACTAGACTTTGGAGATTATAGTGAGCACAAAGAAAGTAACAATCACTATGAGGACTTTGAGAATGTTTTTCAATCTATGAAAGACACAGTTGTAGTACGAGAAGGAACTTCAAAGGAAAATGAATAAGAACAAAAAGTAAAAGAAGAAAATACAGGATTTGACCAACAACGGAAGTACTATTTGAGACCAAGAAAACATAGAGCTACAGTAGCACTAACCTACTAGAGATGATACCTACTTCATACCAGTAAGCAGTAAATGGTGAAGACAATGACCGTTGGATTGATGAGATGAATGAAGAACTGGAATCCCATGAAGCATGTGGAACCTGGGAGCTTGTAGAATGCTCAGACGATAAGAAACTCTTTGGATGTAAGTGGGTTTACAGGATTAAGCAGAATGCTGATGATACCATAAGATACAAAGTTCGTCTGTGTGCTAAGGGCCATTCGCAAGAAAAAGGGATTGATTACGATGAGACTTTTTCGCCCACACTACGCTATGATACCATCAGAATAATGCTCTCAGCTGGAGAAAAGCTATGTATTACTCAATTTGACATAAATAACTGCTTTTTTGTATGGTACTCCTTTTGATGAGGAAATATTCATGGAGCCACCACCTGGTGTAGAGACAAATGGTCTAGTCTATCAACTAAAGAAATCTTTGTATGGGTTAAAACAATCACCCAGGTGCTGGAACCATAAGTTTGACTCTTTCATAAAAGAAAATAATTTTATTAATTGTGAAAATGATAAGTGTTTATATGTTTCTTTTGAACATTATGTTCCTATATACCTAATATTGTATGTTATCGTTATGTAAAGATAAAAACTTAATGCATAACTTTATTGAAAAACTTAAAGATATCTTTGAAATCTCAGTTATGAATGCTAAACAATTTGTGGGCTTGGAATTGGACTTTCTCAAGAATGGGTCTATTTTCATTCATCAAACTAAGTATATAACTAATTTATTAAATATTAATATGGGGTATTAATTAATATGGGGTCATGTAAACCTAGGTCTATACCAGCTGATCCTAATGTAAAGTTGAATAATTGTGAGGGTTCAGGTGAAATGCCAGATGTACCTTTTCGTGAGGCTATAGGGTCGCTCATGTATGTATGGTGCTATAAGTAGTAGACCAGACATATATTTTATAGTGTGCACTTTGAGTAGATTTTTAAATAATTATAACAATGTTCATAGGGGTGCTGTTATAGGTTATCAAATGGTCAGACTCCGTGACTACTATGCTGATACCTATTTTTAGTACACACACAAGTTCAGGCGAGAATCGAAGTCGCGACCTACTACTATGTCCACCACGCTTTATACAAATGTGGGATAACTGAGGAGCTACTAGGGTCGCGACACTGGTCCGACAGAAAACACCGTTGTTTAATCAATAAACCTTGTTTAATACACGAATTTCCCAATACAACAATACTTGACATGTAAATAATAAATTTAGTAAAAATAATGTTCCCCAGATTACGATATGCAACAATCTACAACCTAGCACTCTGTCGGGCCACTGGACCGCAACTGGTCGACTCCACTCTCATACGATCTAACTTGCACACACACACATACATACCGGGCACACATATCTGTGTCCCTACAATTCTTCTCCCCAAATTTTACATAATAAAAAATTTACAAATTTAATCACAACAAAACAACAAAAAAATGTTTTTTTTAAAAGTATAGAATAAAACACGATAAACATTAATTACTCAACAAATACAATACACAAAAAAAAAATTACGCCAAAAAACAATTTATATGGGTACCGATACTTATGATCACCCTATCATTTATTACATTTAGTTCACTGGCTTGATACACTAGCAGTGAGTCACCCAACTGATTACAACATTGCAACTCCAAAGGATTGAATTACACATTCCTTGAGGTGTTTACAAAGACGTTTTATACTTGTACTTGCTGTGGCTTTGCCTGCTGAATACTTTGAATTGAACTCTGTCTGTTTCTGAATCCACTTCTTTCCTCTACTGTAACATGTTCTATAGCATTTACACAATATAATTACAGACAATAGTATACAAATAGCCACTAAAATTCCTCCATAAGTTTTCAAATGACTTTCCACAGTTTATTTGCTCCATTTTTGGCTATAATAATCTCTTCATTTTTATTGTATGACTTGCCCATTTCTACAATAATTTTGGCAAACAGACGTATACTACACAATTACTTGTTAATACAATGTGATCCATTTATAAGATACTCAAATACTATATATAATATTTATTGTTCAACATCTTGCATTTCATCATACTGATAATTTGCTTACAACCAAGAAATAACAATGTGTGCTATTTTACACGCTAGAGTTTACATACATATAATGTTCGGCGTGCTTGCCCGAAATTATTATATTATGTATTTACCTCAAACAACCTTATTCTAAACACATCCATACTGACTTTATTGGTAGCTGCCGTGACGACCCGCTCTGCAATAATTAACTCCATCCCTTAGGATCCTCAGCGTCCATCACGGCAGCGCCTGTGACTACTTTCATCCATCACTACACCTTATACATCGCGCTATCATTCCTATACAGTGTTATAAAACAACATATTACAAAAATTATATATTAAATCTGACTGGCGGCTTTACTATCCGACCACACTTAGTTTTCTTATCAACTGACTTCTGCTCTATATCTTTGTTAACGCTGAGATAACCACTGCTGCATGTGTCATCTACTATATTTGGGCAAACTTGTAATTTATTTACCTTACTTCCTTCACCTTCCTCATTCAAGATATACGCCGGCTTTAGTCTGTCTATTGATATATGAGCTATTCTATTAGGTAACTGAATTTTATATACCTTTCCATTTCTTTCTAAAACACGATAAGGACCTTCGTACGGCGACGTCAGCGGCCTGCAAACTGCATCGTTCCTGATAAAGACATGTTCACACTTACCTAATTCTTTGTGTACAAACAGCGTCCACGAATCTCTGAACTCGTGCGGAATCGGCTTCAAATGATCTATGTACTTCCTTAATCTATCTAAATACTCACGGTCTGAAACGTTTCGGTTGTTTGAGATATCGTAAAAATCTCCTGGCAACCGAATTGTTTTCCCATATAAATATTCCGCTGGGCTTTCTCCATTGTCGCTTCTACCTACCGTACTGTTACACCCCACTGAAGTAAGCAGTCGAGCTAACCAGCGGCCTCTCGTCTTGCTGACCCAGCGATTAAGGTCGTGATATAGGGCTTGAGAGCGGGGAAATGGCCAGTTGATCTCAAAACTCGGTACGGGTCGGATCCCCAGTTTCTTTTGTAAAATCATTTGTATCTTTTTTAAATATAATACCACTTCAACCAGTTCATTAGTTTTTTTTAAAAAGCTTTCAGTGAAGTCCCGTATAACATTTGGTGGCAGCGGTGGGATACCGAAAATGCCTATATCCCAAATACGTTTCCGAAACAAAAACCCAAAGTTGTGGTGGCAAACAAGTGTCCAGAAGTGATCAAATAAAAGCTCAAAATACAATCATCTAGTGTAATCAGTTTGTGAAAGTGATCTAAGTGAGATTCATCGATTCAAACACGGAGGGTCCGTGGTAGTTAGCTGTGTGCTAACTGCTGGCTGGCTGCTGACCAGGCGAGCAGTCATCATGATCCTGTTCCTAAGCGTATTCTTCTAGTGAGTCAAACGTTTCTAAGAACATCATAAAAGCGAAGAAAAGAATTAAACTCAAAGCCACACTTAGTATATTTTTATATATACTTAAAGTTAATATACATTACCTTGTTCTATATTACTATTCTATATCTTAATAATTCATTCTATTAAATTCAATATTTTAACACTTTATACTTTAGTTTGTGAAAGTTCGAAACTTACAGACTAAACACTGCAATCACATTGTTTATATTACCCATCCTGACGACGTGACGCATAGATAAGCTCACAGTTCCTAATTCTGAACGAGCTAACTTAGTGTGGAGACGACTTCTATATTTGTTTCATTTTATGTTTTGTTTTGTATGTGATTTTCTTGTGTTCTATTAGTGTGTTACTAAATTGTCATAATGACGACTAAAGGTGATAAACCAGAAAAGATTGAAAAACCAGAAAAGATTACCAGTGTTCCCAGCGACGGTTCTACATCACGCGTAGAGATGACAGAAAAAGTTGAACTTAATGTATTACTTAAATTCATTAAACCATTCGATGGTTCTAGAGAAAAACTAAATCCTTTTATTTCTAATTGTCAAAGTGCTTACAATTTAGCCAATAAATTTCAGAAACCAATATTATTCAAATACATATTAAGTCAACTGACAGATAGGGCCGAAAGCACGTGTAGTATTAAAGAATTCGAATGTTTTGAACAATTTATCGAATTTCTAAAACAACAATTTGGAGACAGGAAACACTACACTCACCTACTCTCTGAATTACAAGATTGCAAACAAAGTTCAGCCGAAACGGTGAATCAATACGCCCTTAAAATCGAAACAATATTATCTAAATTACTTACGGAAATCAAAATGTCTATCAAAAAGAAATCGGAAGTAACAGGTCGCGTTGCGGCTATGGAAGACCTCGCATTACATACATTCACCATAGGCCTCCACCCGCGACTCTCACAAATAGTGCGTTGTCGTGACCCTGACTCTTTAAACTCGGCTGTAGGATTTGCAGTAGCCGAAGAAAAGATATTATCAGCATCGTATAAAAAATCGACTCAACCAAACTTCAACAACGCTGAAAGATCCAAATTCATCCCTAGACGCGAATTTCAAACACAATCATACCGTCCTCTCATTACACAAAGTTCACGATACGATTCCCCAAGGAAAGTCAACACGGGAGACGTTATCTGCCGTTATTGTAAAAATATAGGACATACAATTGAAAACTGTCGCAAGCGACAATATAATAACAGCCGTCATCAGCCCAGCACTTCAACATCATCCTATCGCCAAAATAACACATCTCAAAACACGACACAGAACCTACAAAATTCACCTCACAGAACCTATGCCGTCAACCATTCTGATGATAAGGGTGTTGACGAAATCGACAATGCGGAATATTTAAACGAGTAAAATTTCCCGTTAGGTATCGCCCGGGAAATTATCCTTACAAAATCAAAGTCGGTACCACAAATCTCACTGCATCCACTGAATCTAAAACATTAAAAATCAACAAGCGAGAAATACAACCCCATACTCTGAATCCACTGAATCCTACTAAATCACCGAATCCACTGAATCCTAACACCACTGTATCCACTGCATCCTATAAACAGAAAAGAATACTTACTACACCCTCTGATTCCAAGAAAATCTCTGAATCACAAACCTCTACAAATTCCTCTGTCTCTAATAAAACATACAGTTTTAGCTACGCTGAAGCCATTAAATCTTCTCTGTATCCTAATACTCCGCTTCCAGAAACCACACTTATATGTCCACGAACTCTGAAACAGAAAAGACACCACATCAAAATTTACGAAATAAATAAAAATACAGAGAAAAGGTACTTACCACATGTAGTTATCCAAACCCCTGTTTCAGATAGACCTCTTTCCTTTCTAGTAGACACTGGTTCTTGTGTAAGTTTAGTGAAATCAAGTTCTATTTCTAAAATGCCTAAATTAAGCGATGTAATTATAACACTCAAGGGCATCGATCCTGGTGACGACGTGACGCCAACATTGGGGAGCTTTACAATGCACATATTTAGAAACTCAAAGAAAGTTCATGAATTCCATGTCGTTGAAGACATAAGTTTAAGTCACGATGGTATAATTGGAAACGATTTGCTAAAAAATTTCGGTTGTTAGGTGGATTATCGTAAAAGAGTATTACAAATAGGAAATGACTCAATCAATTTAAAATTCTCTGAACCCCTTTATACTATACCTCCTCGCACTGAAACAGTAATTGAATGCACAGTTAGTAACCCCGACATCCGAGAAGGTATAATTCTAGATCAACATATTTCCAAATCGTTATTAATTGCAAACTGTATTGTTAAAGTGAAAGAAAATAATCGCATAAATATAACAGTCGTTAATACCTCTGAAGAATCTGCTATTCTTCACCCTGACCTTAATCTCACTTTAGAACGATTAGACATTCAACCCTGTATGGCTCCTTTTAAATCATCACCAAATCAAAACTCCTTCACTAGAACAAATGAAGTCCTGAAACAACTAAGAACTTCTCATCTTAATTGCGAAGAAATTGAAGCCCTGTTACAAATCTGTTCCGATTACTCCGATATTTTCCATCTCCCAAACGAACAACTTACCTTTACCACGACTACTGAACACAAAATTAGAACAAACACAGACATCCCAATCCAAACAAAATCCTATAGGTTTCCAGAATGCCACAAAAAGGAAGTGGAAAACCAAATTAATAAGATGCTAGAACAAAACATAGTGACACCATCGGACTCACCTTGGTCCTCACCCATCTGGGTCGTACCCAAAAAGCTAGATTCATCCGGCCAAAGAAAATGGAGAGTCGTTATTGACTACAGAAAACTGAACGACGTCACAATACGTGAAACTTACCCCATTCCACAAATAACCGAAATTCTAGACCAACTAGGGAAAAGTCAATATTTCACAACATTAGACCTGGCTTCCGGTTTCCACCAAATCCCTATATCTCCACAAGACGCAGAAAAGACCGCCTTCTCTATTCCTCAAGGTCATTTTCAATTTACGAGAATGCCGTTTGGACTAAAAAACGCACCTGCTACTTTCCAAAAATTAATGAACACGTGTCTATCGGGCCTTTAGGGATCTCGCTGTTTCGTGTACCTCGATGACATCGTAGTATATGCACCAGACCTTTTTACGAGTATACAGAACCTTGCTTCCATTTTCGAAAGACTTAGGAAATATAATCTAAAATTACAACCCGAGAAATGCGAGTTTTTACGCAAAGAAGTCGCATATTTAGGACACATCATAAACAATGAAGGTTTAAAACCTAATCCAGAGAAAATAAAAGCCATTACTGAATTCCCAATACCAAAATGTCCGAAAGACATAAAATCGTTTCTCGGATTGGTATCTTATTACAGACGTTTTATTTCAGACTTTTCAAAATTAGCCAAACCCCTAACTTCTCTTCTAAAGAAGGACGTACAATTCAACTGGGAAAATAAACAACAACTAGCTTTCGAAACCTTGCAACACAAACTCACTACCTCACCAGTTTATTACCTCACCATTAGCTTATCCCGACTTTACAAAACCATTTATACTCACCTGCGACGCCTCAAATTATGCTGTATCCGCTATCCTATCCCAAGGTCAAATAGGTAAAGACCGTCCTATAGCTTATGCCTCTCGCACACTCAACAAAGCCGAATGTAATTATAGCATTACTGAAAAGGAGTGTCTCGCAATAGTTTTCGGTACCAAGGCGTTTCGTCCCTACCTTTATGGTCATCGGTTTACTATAGTCACCGATCACAAACCCCTCCAATGGCTATTTAATTGTAAAGATCCTGGTTCAAGACTCATCCGCTGGCGCCTAAAATTAGAAGAGTTCGACTATAACATAGTGCATAAAAAGGGCAAAATAAATTCTAATGCTGATGCTCTATCCCGATTCCCAGTCAACCCAATAGATGGCGAACTATTATCCCCTGATCCCTTGTTGCCAAACCTAATACCAGAAAATCTGTTAGAAGACTCTCTTTTAGAGTTGCCTTCCCATATTCCTTTTACTTTCGACAGTGATGACTTATTAAACGAAAACATAAACCCTAATCCTGTTTCAGACTCTACAGTAAACCCTTATCTGAATCCTATCCCTGGCCCAAGCACAGCTACAGACTTACCACTAATCCCAGAAGAGGAACCAGACCTTATAGATCTAGGACCTCTGGAATTAAGCCCTCTAAGTGCAGACCTCAACCTTGATTTTGAAAACCTTAACATTCCCTCACCGACAGATGACACCTCACAACCCAATACAAACCTAAATAACGACGATTACTCTAAATTCCTAAGAACTATTAGTAATAAAGAAAACACTTTTGACACTATTCTAAAAGAACATAATGAGAACCTATTAAAATCCCCATTCAAAATAATTCTAATCCCTACTGCTATTGATTTAGATGAATCCAATCCCTACATCCCTGAAATCCTACTTAACAACCCACTTAGAGACGAAATCATCAATGCCGAAAAAGAACTAAATTCATCTCTGAAAACTAAATTCGAAGACAAAGAGATTTACTTACTATTTATTAAAGTACACCATTTCGACGAATCGTCTTACCCTGTTATATACGATAGTTTGAAAAAAGTAAGAGATAGCATTTTGCAATCGGGACTTGTAACAGATATAACAATTTCGGATTTTAAAAACCCCTTCGATCAGCATTCATACAGAAAAATTTACAATATTCTGACTTACGTATTCCACAGAACTAAAATCTGTATACATATTTATCTAAACAAAACAATTTACCCAACTCTCAGCGAAAGACCTAAAATTCTACGAGAGAATCATGATATCCCCGCAGCTGGTCATTTAGGTTCATCGCGTATGTACAGTAGGATAAGAGAACAGTTTTACTGGAAAGGAGTGAGGGGAGACATAGAAGACTATGTTAAAAAATGTAAGATGTGTCAAGAAAACAAAGCATTAAGAAGATTTAACAGAGCTCCTATGGAAATCACTACTACTTCAACTGCTCCATTTCAGAGAATCGCATTAGATATAGTAGGACCTTTACCCGAATCCGGCAGTGGTAAACTCAAATATATTATGACCTTGCAAGATGACCTCACCAAGTATTCTATAGCTTACCCTCTACGTAGTACCACAGCTGAAGAATCAGCAGATTGCTTAATCCATTTTATTTCCCTTTTCGGAATTCCCAAGTACATCCTTACCGACCAAGGCACTAATTTCACTTCAGACCTCTTTAAAACTACATGCCAATTTTTGAAAATTAAACAGCTATGGGCATCTCCTTATCATCCTCAAACCCAGGGTGCTTTGGAGCGGAGCCACTCTACTTTAAAAGAATATTTGAAATCTTTCGTAAACGAAAATCAAGACAATTGGCCCACATATGTGTATACTGCTATACTTACATATAATACAACAATACACTCTACTACAAAATTTAGCCCATATGAGTTAATTTTTGGACATAAACCATTAATACCTAGTTCTGTATATGAAAGTAGCGCCGGTACAACTTACTCTGACTATATCCGTATGCTACAACACAAATTTAAGCATACAAGAGAAAAAGCACTTGAAAACATACTAAAATCTAAACAAACTTCGAAAAATTACTATGACTCCCGCACTAAAAGACCTCCACGATACAAGGTTGGAGATTACGTTTATCTTAAAAACCATCTTAGACTTAGAAAAGCCTTGTCCCCTGTCTGGAAAGGACCGTATAAAATAATTAAAGTTCACAACAACAACACTGCCACGCTTCTGATTAATCGAAGACACGTTAGACACCATTTCGATGAAATCAAACCAACGGAAATTTCGCAACCTTCCACTTCCACACTTACCACTTAAACTTTGAACAAATATTCATTTATTTCATTTTCTTTTCAGCGCTTCAACTAATGCGCACCCTGATTTTATCAAGCCATATCCTTCTGATTCCGGCATCTTCTTCGACAGCATAGGCAAACTTAAAATTATTAAAGGTGAATTAAATATAGTTAGTTACGTAGATATCTCTTATATTAACCAACATCTAATTAACTTTAAGGAAATTATAGAATCAATAAGATTTATGTGTCACAAGACTAATGACCCTGAGTGTGAAAACACACTATCTCCTTTAACGGTGCGTTTTAATGATATCCAACGCGAATACGATTCCATTTCCCATTTAATCTCTAAAAGGAATAAACGATCGGCATGGTTTGGCGGTATAGGTACTGTATTTAAACATGTTTTCGGCACCCTTGATGAAGATGATGCTTTAAAATACGACTCCGCTATTGAAATTATTCAACAAGATTAAAAGAAAATCGCTGAGCTGATGAAAGAAAATATTTTAATTACTACCTCTACCCTGGAATCTTTTAAACAAACAATTAACACAATAAAGAATAATGAAGAAATTCTCATTGAATCATTAAATACTATTTTGATAGATGTACATAATCTCACTGAAGTAGCTAACACTTTAATAATTCAAAATAAAGCCCATTCCATACTTGCCAACCTCGAGAGTTCCCTACTAACATTGTCGTTTCAGTTAGAAGACTTGATTAACGCAATAATTCTGAGTAGTCAAAACATCCTACATCCAAACATTCTAACTCCAGCTCAATTATACGATGAACTCGTTAATAATGATAGACACCTACCTGCGGACACTGGGATCCCTATACCTTTAAGTTTAGATAATATACATATAATATTAAGTTTATCCGATGTTGCATGCTTTTATTATAATAATAAGTTAGTTTTTGTATTACAAATTCCCCTAGTAACTAGTGATGATTTTAATCTATATCATAGTATAGCTTTACCTACTCCTCACGAAGTAGATAACTCCCATACTTATAGTCTTATATCTCCTTCGACCCCTTTTATTGCTATGTCTAGAGATAAGTTAAGTTTCTGTAATTTAGATAATTTAAATAAATGTAAAGTTGTGAGCTTTGAGTTCTACCTTTGCGAAATATCTACGGTGTTATTGGCGAATAGCAACCCTACATGTGAAAGTGAGCTGTTAACGAAAACAATTAGTGTCGTTCCAGTGCAGTGTAAAACAAAAACAATATCCGGTGAACTCGATATTTGGAAACCGATTACTAACAATCGGTGGATCTTCATACAAACGCGCCCAAATAAGATCTCTATAGAGTGTGGTGTCTCAGAACTACGAGAAATAATAGTGATTGGTACCGGGATTTTACAAACCCCTAACCAATGCACAGTGTATACGAAAAGTGCAAGACTTATTTCGCCTATTAACCCCATTAATATAAGCCATGCTATGGCAACTTGGAACATAAAAGAATTACACTTTTTTTATTGAGTACAGTGCCATCACAAGGATAGATACCGGAACTAAAATTACTGTTACAATATTTAAATTTATGATTTGTATGAGGGGAAATTTATTACTCTCAAATGTATTACGATTTAAAATTCGCATTTGCAACTATCAAAATATTGCATATTAAATATCTAAAACTACTTAAAATTCTATACAAACAACAATTTGTTCACCAACACAATAATATTAATTAAATACAATCCTAAGAATAAACTTTTTTTTTTTCAATATTTGGAACTTATTAATATTAGGTTGGCAGCACTTCACTTTTATTGCAAATGGCTGCGTATGAGTACCGATTGCCGGTTTCTTGTGCTTTTCTTTTTGCAATATAAGTTTTGGTTGTTTTATGTGTAAAACTATCCGTTACTTGAATATAAAAATCGGAGATTAGTCATAAACATACATTAATTAGCTAAAGTATAAAAGTCTCATGTTAGAACCAATAAAACAAGAAACAGGGAACAACAAAACACATACATACACCGTATAGGTAGGTACCTATATATTGTTCAATTGTATATATATACCTATATATGTGTTTATTATATTAGTTTTCGGTATCTGACCACTAGGCGAAGTTTTGTGTGGTCAATAAAAAGAAGCAGAGCTGCCTGTCTATATCCTATATACTATTGTAGTCTTTGATATAAGCATTCCTATGCCTAATTTAGATTTTAATATTATTAATGATTCATGTTGCAGATTAAACGAGACAACTGGTGGTTTACCAAATAACGCGATTCCCATCAAGTTAAATAATATAGATTTAGATGATTTAACTATAAAGAATCACAATGACAACTTGTTCTCAGATTTAAACAAGATTATTGAGAAAAAACCTATACTCCTAAACTACGGGACTCGTTATTTCGTATTCACTTCAATAATCTCTTTTATTGTAATTACTTATATAATATTTAGACTAGTAAAAATTGTTTATCGATATTATAAGACTAAGTTTAACATTTCAATTCCAAATCCGACTTCTACCGAAGATGATGATAACTCTCAAATACGCAGAGATTCACCTATACCAATGCCGCGATTGAGGGAAGTCGCGTAATTTCTAATGCCTCCCTGAACTTCGATTTTTCCCGAACTTCAGTTTTCCGCGGGGGGTTGTTACACCCCACTGAAGTAAGCAGTCGAGCTGACCAGCGGCCTCTCGTCTTGCTGACCCAGCGATTAAGGTCGTGATATAGGGCTTGAGAGCGGGGAAACGGGCAGTTGATCTCAAAACTCGGTACGGGTCGGATCCCCAGTTTCTTTTGTAAAATCATTTGTATCTTTTTTAAATATAATACCACTTCAACCAGTTCATTAGTTTTTTTTAAAAAGCTTTCAGTGAAGTCCCGTATAACAGTACGCAATCCCAACAACACTGTAGGCAACTCGTCACTCCATGACGAATTATTTGCTAGACGCGCTGCTAAGGCCTGTTTCAAACTCCTGTGCCAGCGTTCTATCATGCCATTACTCTGAGGCCTATACGGTGTAGTTCTGAACTTGTTTATACCCATAATCTTTAACAGTGCTGAACAAATTACTTTCGAACTGCCTGCCTTGATCCGACGTTACTCGGTCAGGTACACCAAATCGTACAATCCAGCTTTCATAAAATACTTTCGCAACCACTTCAGCCGTAATGTCGCACACAGGAATGGCCTCGGGCCATCTGGTGCCTCTATCTACCATCGTTATTAGGTACCTATAATTTTCTTTGGTGGGTGCATGTGTACGTTTTTTTTTTTTTTTTTTGTCAGTGTGGAAGCCCCCTCGGGCCGTCACCCCACCGGGGTTTGTTTTCGGTGGGGCGGTGTGTCGGAATCGAACCGACTAAAACCACACGGTGAGCCGTACTGCGCCTTAAGTAGGAGTGTTCCTTATGCTTTTTTTAAGACATCCGGGACCCTCCTAGCCATATCTAACCATATCCGGGTAAAAGACCTCTCAATTAGGCGACGTCCAGGCACACGCGGACGCCACCTCCTCGCGGGGGGCCACTATAGCGGGTGGAGAGGAAAACCCGTCCCATCCACCCGCGGCCACACTCAGGGCAGCATGAGGCGCTGGTAAGCGCGCCTCCGCCGCTCGGTTCGCCGGCGGCGTATTAGGTCCGAGTAGAGATCGTCCTCCCGGACCCTTTCCGCCGCCTCCTTCTGCGAGATGACGTCCTCACAGAAGGTTGCGACCGCGGTAAAATTCCTGTCGCTACCGGCCATGGAGCGTATGACGGCCGGTAGCGAGAGATCCCCTCCGATGGCTGCAGTGAGGGCCCGACGCTGCGTCGCCCAGGCGGAGCAAACCGCCAGCGTGTGCTGAGCCGAGTCCTCACTGCAGTCGCAGTGGTGACAGGCGGGACTCAGTTCCCTCCTAGCGACCGAGTGCAGGTACTTCCCGAAGCAGCCGTGCCCGGAAAGAACCTGCGTTAGTCGGAAGGAAAGGGTCCCGTGCTGCCGCCCTGCCCACTCGACGATGACCGGCTGGAGCGCCTCCACGGCGGCAAAGCCAGCACGTGGAGCCTCCAGCCGGGACGACCAACGAGCCTTGGTAGCTCGGCGAGCGGCCTCACGCCATTCGCGTACCTCTTCGGGCGGGGGCCGACTGCCGCCTCCCGCCCGGAACTCAGCCGTTCGCCGATATACTTCGGCGAGCACTTCCGCCTCCAAATCCCACGGGGGAGTCCCAGCCAACGCACACGCCGCCTCCGTCGACACGGTGCGGTATCCGCGTATGGCTCTAACCGCCATAACCCTCTGAGGGCGCCAGAGGCGTGCCCTATTCTGGGCGGTCAGAGCTTCCGCCCACCGGTGCACTGCCATTGCCATTGACCGGACAGGTGCATGTGTACGTGGCTTAACCTACCAGCTTCCGGGAATTGTTGTAGTTCTGAAACCGTGTGTCTGCCTACTTTATTCTTTTGGCACAGAACACACGTTTTCGCCCACCGACCAACGTCTCTATTAAGACTTGGTCAAAAATACCTTTGCGCTACCAATTTTCGCGTTGCCCTTATACCCGGGTGACATACATTATGCACTGATTGAAATCCCAGTTTCCTAAAACTCTCTGGCAGATAAGGCCTGCACATTTTGGTTGATATTTCACAATAAATAAGCTTATCACAATTAGGTACAATCATTTTCTTTAAACAAATATTGGACTGTTGTTCTTTCAATAATTTTGCTAAGTCGACATCCTGTTCCTGTGCGGTTGCTAATTCCGTGTAATCGAATGTTGTTGGGCAGTGTATGGTTTCATTTCTAGAGAACGCGTCAGCGGTAACATTGTTGTACCTTATATCCGTTGTAAATTCGCTGATGTAAAGCAATTGCCGTGTCCGTCGAGGCGTTTCGCTTTTCGATTCGACTTTACTGAATGCAAATGTTAGAAAGAAAGAAAGAAAGAAAGAAAAATATTTTATTTGTATCTTCAGCTATAACAATAAAATTCATATGCCTTAAGACTAGGTTGGTACTGAAGACCAAATAGGGTACCTGCGTCAGCTAGTGTCGCAGATCGCTCTGCAAAGCTGGTATTCTCGCAGGCCCCAATTAAATTTAAATATATACATTAATAAAAAAATATACATATTGTAATTATATTAATATTTTACATATAAATAATATTAATAATGTTATATAAATAATCATATACTATACATTTACTATACATAGATACTTGTATTTCACACTATTTAACAAAACAAATTAAATTTTCCTATATTTATAAGTGTATTTCCGAACGCTTCTGTCATCTGTCACTAATATATTATTTTTATTGGATTGGTAGTTACGCAATTGTCTATTGTATTATGTAATTGAAAGTAACAATGTTAGTGTATATCTGAAACTATGTCTTTCTATGATATGGATACCATAAAAGTAAGTAAAGTTGCCGCACATATTGACTAAGGTGATAATTTTTGTTGTATTAATAAAATTTCCTTATACTTATTGTGAAATGAACGTAATGTTTTTAGGTTACGCAGAGGCGGTGGCAGATCATTCCAACATTTAGTAGCGGCGTACCTGAAACTGCCTCTAAAAGCGGTCGTCCTGTGTCTCGAAGTTACTAAAAGATGTAAAGCGGCCCTTGTGCTGTATTGATTGATCTCACTAGACCACTTCAACTTATTATACAGGTATTCAGGCTTTTTATATAGAATAACGCCATAAAGCAAGGTTGATAGGTGGAGGTGTCTGCGAGTAGTCATTTTCATGAGATTCCCTCTGTTTAGAAATGGGGTGACATGTGTACGAGGTGGGATGTTATAGCAGAATCGAGCGCAAGCATTCTGTACCCGCTGAATTAAATTTCGAGTTCTTTGTAATATACATGCATCAAATACAGTGTCAGCATAATTTAATTTTGAAAGTATGAGAGTCTCACATAATAGTATGCGCATATCTGTATTGAGGTTTTGGCGGATATGGTACAGCAGTTTAAGACGGTAAAAGCAGTTTTTGACCGCTTCAAGAACATGCGTCTCAAAATGCAGTTCTCCGTCCATAACCAGACCCAAATTGCGAGCCTCACTGACCTGCTCTATGGGACATCCATCAACCATTAATACAGGATTTAGTTCTTGTATCCTTTTGATGCATTCTTTAGACCCTAAAATTAAAAACTTTGATTTAGTGGGGTTAAGTACTAAAGAATTCCTTCTTGCCCAGCCTGAAATACTTTCTAAATCTGCATTTGTTCCATTTACAGCGTCGTGACAATCATTTGGGTGAAAGGATGTGTATAGTTGGAGATCATCGGCATACATATGATACTTAGTGTTGTGGATATGGTTGGTAACATCGGCACTGTACAATATGAAGAGGAGAGGGCCGAGAACTGATCCCTGAGGAACGCCCCGGGTCACCTGACAGCAAGAGGAGTTGGCCTTGTTACCATCCCTGGCATTATCCAGTTGGACAAATTGAGATCTATCAGACAAATAACTATGAAACCACTTTATTGTTGCTGAGTCACACCCATAGTATGAAAGTTTAGCTAGAAGAAGAGAAATGTTTATAGTCTCGAAGGCACGTGAAAAATCAAGCAGAGTTAGCAAAGTACCCATACCCTGGTCTCTAGCCTCCAAAATATCATCAACTACATCAAGGAGAGTGGTGGTTGTACTATGTCCTTGTCGAAACCCAGACTGTTTGTGAGGTATTATGTTATATTTCTCGAGGTACTTCCTTAGCTGATTGCTGACCACCTTTTCCAACACTTTAGATAAACAGGGAAGCAAGCTGATTGGTCTAAGGTCTTTGGGAGTGGTTGGATTGGGGTTCTTGGGTATAGGCTTGACAATTGCAGTTTTCCATACGTGAGGGAAGGTAGAAGAAGTAATTGACCTATTTATGATTGCTGTAATGAATGGAAGGCTATGAGGGAGCGTCCTCATCAGCATTTCAAGTGAAATGTTGTCAGTACCTAGGGCATTCGATTTGAGACTCCTGATGTGCAAATAGACTACTTCTTCACTAACTGGCTCAAGCCTCAAGGTGTTCGAATGGAAGCGATTTGTTTCAAAGTATATCAGATCTGACAGAGAAACTGTATCATTGCCCGGGATATTTATGAAATGCTTATTAAGGTCTTCCGGATTTTTAAGTGTATATGGCAAATCATGCAGTCTTTGTTTACCTATATTAATTGTAGATTTTAAGTTGTACCAGAGTTTCTTTGGGTTGTTGATATGACTGTTTATGTACGACTCAAAGTAGGCCCTTTTCTCATTATCAATGGCACTTGATACAATACTTTTCAGATCTTTGTAACTTTTTTTGTGTATGTCAGATTTACTGTGTTTGTATCGTGTATGGTACTTGTCACGCAATTTCACCATTTCTTTGATTGTGTCTGTAATCCATGGGTAAGACTTTTCTCTAATTAGAATTCTAGTAATTGGTGCATGAATATCGAAAAGAGTTGTGACAAAAGTGTTAAAAAGTGTAACCATGTCCCCCACATTCTGCTGGGCTGTTATATAAGGCCAGTCTAATTTACAGAGGTCATCCTGGAAAATATCCGACATTATACAAGTTAGTGGTCTGTAATTTATCCACTGCGGGGTAGGTTTATTGATTTTGAGTAGGCAAGTCACGGATAAGATGGCATGCTGCCCTAATTCAGGTTTATATTGAACAGAAATATTATTGACTTGAGCATCAGTGCACACAATATCTATTAGTGTCTCACTGTGATCTGTAAAGTGTGTTGGTTGCTGGATCACTTGATTAAGACTAGTGTACTGCAGAAAATTGTTTAACAATAATGTACTGTTCTCATTACTCTTTAGACAATTAATGTTGAAATCGCCAAGAAGTACTGTTTTATCAGCACAATTGAATGATGTGAGGGAGGCTGTGATCGCATCTAGAAAGGTGTTAATGTTTAACCATGGTGGCCTATATGCTGTGCCTATGACAACTGTATGTGAGTTGACAGTGAGTTTGAGCCACATTTGCTCCACGTTTGGCACGACAGGATGTGCCATAGCTCGAACCTTGAGATCGCAGCGCACATAAAAACCAACACCCCCCCCACGGCCACTCCGTACATTCGACGGCCGAGGTACATGTCTCAGACGATAGTTGGGGATTGAAGGTGCGCGGCCCTCCTCGCCATCCCGCAGCCATGTTTCATTAATTGCCATTATATCTACAGCTAGTTCCTCCATGGCTAACACGAATTCATCATGCCGTGTTCCTAGTGAGCCAGCATTAAATAAACCCAACTTCAAGTATTTACTCCTAGTCATTAGAATTGTTTAAGAGTTTTCCTATCTGATATATACTTAATACTGTAATTAGTGCATGGCTAAGTAGGAATGTACAATTTATAGTGTCCGCTTTGTTACTATTTTGCAATGTAGTTATTATGTGTAAAAGTGTAAATATATATTTTTTGTGTGTCATTAATGCTAGTTGGATGATTATAATATATATGTGTGCATTGAATGATAAAAATATAAAATATAAAAATAAAAAATAAGTAATTGTTAGTTTATGTAAATAACAGATATTAAAAATCATACACATATAATGGTTTGTATTATCAGTACATCCTATAACCTTAATTATACTATTATTAAAGTAAGTTTTCCCACATTGTTTAAACCCATAAATTACTATTGTTGATTTTATATAATGCTTATGTGGGGTTACAACCAAAAACCAGTTCAATGTCCGACTCACATCTGATCGAGAAAACTTTGGCTCCAGGCTTGTTTCGTGCGAAGATACGGCCCCGTTTGACCCACACAAACTTCCATCCTGAGCGCTGGCCGGCATCACGCGCCAAACGAAACAATTGGCGGTTCGCCTTGGTGAGCCGCTCGTTAATATAGAAGCGCTTAGGCGCTCCCGGGACCAGGTCCGCCGACGTCGCTCCTCGACGAACTCGTGCGTTGTTCAGCAACGCGTCCCGCACAGCCCTATGCGTGAGAGACACGGCTATAGCGCGCGGTCGCGCCTCGGGACCCGCGGCGTCCGTCGCCACTATGCGCCGTCCGCCGACTCTTTCGGCGCTCGCTATCTGCGTTTCCTCTAAAGTGATGCCGATCTTCGCAGCTATTTGCATTACGACATGGACAGGGTTCTCTCCGCTCACCTCCGGGAAGTTTGCTACCTCCACGTCGTAGGCCAACAGCTCCTGGTCACGCTCGTCGAGGTCCTGCCTGAGCTGGGTTATCACGCTATCGAAGTCGCCTGCCTGAGTTGGTCGCTGCTTTTCTAAGGCACCGACTCTCTCCTCCAAGGTGTCTACTTTTTGCTTGTATTGTTCCATCCATGATTTTATATCTACAAGTTCGTCCCTGAATATTTGCAGGTCTTTGTTGACTGATCGAAGGTGATCCCGAAAGGTCTTTAGCTCTTCCGTGATGTCATTTGTCAGTTCTTGGGTGGACACGAGCATAGAGTTCATTGGAGAGCTAGGATCATCACGATTCAGGTTAGTAAGGGGCAAACTACATTCGCGGGTAACCATGGATGCTTCTGGCCGTTTTTTACTGGTTTTCCTTTGAATACAACCCGGGCACTGCCAGGAAGGAGAAATGGTGCCCGCAGGAGGCAGGGATACACATCGCAGGTGGAAATAACCGTCACAGTGGCGACATCTAGCAGCCTCAGACGGCGACAGAAAGCGTTTACAGCGGCTGCAGCTCTTCGACATGTCTACTACACGCCGCGATTGATCGTATACTTAGTGTGCCGATGAACACAGAGATGGCGTTGCTGTTGAGCTCCGGGTCGAAATAACAATGCTGATATAGCATGCAGTGGTTCAAACACGGGCACACAGATGGCGTTGTACTCAGTCTAATGAAAAAGGCTGTATAATAAGGTTGTACGCTGTTCCGAAGGCCCGCGAGTTTTGAAATTTTCAGCCACCGACACCGCGCAAAACACCACATATACAGATTAACACCAACAATCTCTGGAACCTAAGATCACTATTATATTTATAAGGGTAAGGGTAGTTATAATGTTTATTTAGTTCGTAAGTTTTAATATAAGATTATGAAGAATTCACCAAATAAAAGTCACTACAAACACTTTCAGTCCTTAATTGCGTCACTTCCCACGAACTCACAACTTTAGTTTTCCGAAGGAACTGGTCGCTTATTTTTAAAACAGGAATAAGACAGAGCGTGAAACGTAAACAAGTTGACAGTTGTAATTACACCATACTACCCATGGTGTGTAAAAATAATCAATTCTCTCCCCTCATACAAGTATCTGAAATGTTTCATGGCTAAAAATATCGCGGTAAGCTCCGTATCGTACGTAGAATACTTCTGTTGAGCTTTACTAAACTTCTTTGAGAAGTATCCTAACGGCAACCATTTATCATCGACGTACTGATTCAGTGCTGCTCCCGCGCATGTATCCGACGCGTCTGTATGTAAAGCTAAACGTACGTTACTTACCGGGTGCGATAACATGACCGCCTCTTTAAGACCCTTCTTACATTTATTAAATGCCTCCATTGACTCCTGTGACCATGAAATTTTGGTTTTGTCCTTCTTCTTGGCACCTTTTAAATACTCATTTAACACCGATTGATGCTCAGCTGCGTGGGAAATACTATTCCTATAAAAATTCAACATACCCAAGAATCGGCGCAGCTGTTCCACGTTGTCGGGCCGGGGGTATTCCTGCACTTTAAGGTCGAGTGGACGAATACCTTCAGTCGAGACCTGGTAACCTAAAAACTCTATGCTTTCCTTGCCAAAATCACACTTAGCTAAGTTTATTGTTATACCATATTCATCAAATCGTTCTAATACCTGTCGTAAATGCTTCTTATGGCTCTCCAGGCAGTCCACTAGCTATAATTACATCGTCTATAAAACAGAATAGAAAATCTAGGCCTTCTAGTACTGTATTATTGTATTATTCATATATCTTTGAAAATTTTGACTTGCTGTCCTGAGCCCATAATTTAATCGTAAAAATTCGAATAATCCAAATGGGGTGATTACCGCCGTCTTTTTGACGTCCTCTGGTGCTATTTTAATCAAATGATACGCCTTGTTGATGTCAAGCTTCGAGAAAATTTTCTTACCTGCCAATATGTAGTTGAAGTGGAGCAGTCTCGGCACAGGATATCGATCCGGCTTGGTGATGGCGTTCAAACGCCTGTAGTCTCCCACGGGTCAAATATCCCCATTCTTCTTCGCCACCACATGCAGCGGGCTGGCCTATTCGCTCTTCGATGGCCTGCAGATACCTAATTCCTGCATTAACTTAAATTCCTGTTTAACCTTATGATATCTATCTGGCGGCAGCGGCCGCGCTCTGGCATGAACGGGTGGTCCAGTCGTCTCTATGTAGTGGTACACCTCGTTGCCAGACTCGTTGTCCATATTCTTGAATGAGACAGGTTTAGTAATCTCAGGGAATTCCGACAGCAAACTACTAAAAGGATGATTATATTCTACCGTAGTAATAGACAAACTATCGCAGGTAGTTAAACTGCACAGCGTCAACAATTTAGTATCTTTATCAATTAACTTACGTGCACTTAAATCTACAATTAATGTGTGGTGTTCTAAAAAGTCCGCACCTAATATTGGTTGACTCACTTCGGCGACAACGAAAGTCCAACGATAAGGTCGCCGCAGGCCTATGTTCACATGTAACGTTTTAACACCGTAAGTTTTTATCTCACTTCCATTAGCCGCATATAACTTATAGTCCGAGTGCTAACCTGGTAATTTCTGCTTGGAGTTGGCCGGAATGACGGACACATTCGCCCCGGTATCTACTAAAAACTTAAGTCCATTTTCTCTGTCAAACACACTGAGGCGATGGTTACTACCCGGTGCAATCACTGCCGCCTCCCTTGATCGCACCGGCACTAGTTTTCCGACGGTGGTGCTGCAGGTGGTTTCCACGCGCACGGCTTTTCGCACCTCGTTGCCCTGGCTCGGTACCTAAAATGCCATCTGCACAGCCAGTTCGGGTCTGATGGTGTTCTCGACCTCGATCGATGCCGGGACTGGTCGCGACCTCCGCGACCCCGGAAACTGCTCCGCCGATGCTCCGCGACTTCTTCCCGCAGTGATGCTACCTCTTGATTCAGTTTGTGCATCTGCGACAATATTTCTGCCATAGGTAACTGGCTGCAGGTACGGGGGCGCTGCTTACTTCAGCTATTTCTCCATTTCGCATACTCTCCATAATTTGGTCTGCGATATTCGCCAGGTTTAACGGGCTCTGATCCTGGCTGACCGTTAACACGGCCCGTACTGATGCTGGTAAACGCGACATCCATTGATTGTGCAGTGTCTGTTCCGACGTCTGGGTGTGCCTACCCAGGTCGCGCATCCTGCGCAGCAGCTGTGACCCACCACCCAATTCCATTTCTCCCACTAATTTCTGGAACTGTCGCTCTGCACTCTCTTCATAAACATGCAGTAGCCTCTCCTTAATTGTGTTATACTTGTCTGTGGCTGGTGGCGCCACGAGGATGTCGCTTACTTGTTGAAGCGCCTCACGTCCTAGCTTGGCCACCACCAAATTGTACCTCGTTACATCACTCTGTTTCTGTGGGCCTAATATACTTTCTATCTGCGCGAACCAAAGCCGCGGCATCTCCGTCCAGAATTCTGGCAGCCTCGTCTGCACGCTAATCGTAGCGAGCTCACTTTCATTGAAGTTCGACGTACCTGAGTCCATTGTGCACACGCTCACTTTCTCGTCACTGGCCACTTTGTCACCTTGTAACGCCATAATAATGTTTGAACACCACACTATTACACGTGCTAAAACTAACTAACCTAGCTAGTAACACTTCAGAAATACCACACTTTTCGATGTCGGGTCACCAATTATAGGTTATCAGATGGTCAGACTCCGTGACTACTATGCTGATACCTATTTTTAGTACACACTCAAGTTCAGGCGAGAATCGAAGTCGCGACCTACTACTATGTCCACGCTTTATACAAATGTGGGATAACTGAGGAGCTACTAGGGTCGCGGCACTGGTCCGACAGAAAACACCGTTGTTCAATTAATAAACCTTGTTTAATACACGAATTTCCTAATACAATAATACTTCACATGTAAATAATAAATTTAGTAAAAATAATGTTCCCCAGATTACGATACGCAACAATCTACAACCTAGCACTCTGTCGGGCCACTGGACAGCAACTGGTCGACTCCACTCTCATACGATCTAACTTGCACACACACACATACATACCGCGCACACATCTGTGTCCCTACACTGTCAAGAAAATTTTTAAATATTTAAAGAGCCATGTAGAGTGGGGTATACTATATAGCAGGCACAATGCTGATGATGATGTAACCCGCGAGTCAATAACCGGATATGTTTTTTGTATGAGTGGTGGTGCCATAACATGGAACACCAAGTTGTAAATGTATTGCTTTGTCAACAACAGAAGCTGAATATATAGCTGCATGTGCAGCCACTGTTGACATTAGGAATAGGTATGTGTGATAGAGTACACATTTAGAGGGGGGTGTTAAAATTAAAATGTGCACTTCAAATATTTCCCGCGCTTTCTTTTTTGACGCGCCTAAGTTTAGTGTGTGAACCCCATTACTTTTAAATCTCGCCATCTTGTTTTTCTGCTTTGCATCGACCACTGCACTAATTGTATTACTAAAGTAATAAAGTATTCTAAACGTAAAAATCGTTTCACTCTGCTGTCCCTTTAATCTTAACAATAATAGTAACAACGCGCAGCCAAGAGTAGGTCGCAACGTATGCACAAAATTATCTATACAAAAAGTAAAAACTATTTGTATGTACGATAGCGAGATCGTACATTAGGCCAGGATTACAGGTTACAGTGTTGTAAATTTGCGTTCCTTAGCGAGCTACTGACGTCACGCCGCGACTGTCATGTCCGATTGTGGGTAATGCGGAGTTTTTACGTTCATTAAATTTGAATTGTAAAGTGGTTTGCACTTATTGTTTAAAGTGTTTGTGTTAGCGGATACTTAAAATATTATTGTTACTAAATTAACATAGTGATGGAAGACGATTAAAAAAACAATTTTTGGGGTGTTTTTTCAGAGTTTGTAGGCACAATACAATATTTTTTAACCATTTTAGTGATCCATTATAAGAAAAACAATTAAATTTATAGGCGAACCCGCGAGAACGCAACGAGCCAAAGCGTGTTGGTGCACGCGCCGACTCGCAGCTCGCGGCGTGACATTTTCTTTTTTCTCGAGATACCTATTTTTTAGACATGGTGATACCAAAAACCATTTGTGTGACTCATTCTAAGAGATAATAAAAGTTGTATGTAATATGTTTCCTTTCTTTTATAGCTGAACCATGGGTGATCGTGATCGTTGTTGGTAACACAACATCGTAGATTAATTAAGTTGGCTGCATTGTTTCCCTTTTGGCTAACTTACGGCCACATTGTATTGTGCTAACCACTTGCCCTGTGACCGATCTGCAATAAACAACAGTGTACTTTCTACTCGTGGTTTCCTTTATTTAAAGGACCAGCGAACAATTAAATACAGTCCACTTTTAAATATACAATTCTTAACATGGTCCTATCTAACCTAAAGTATCGCGAGTGTTAATAAAGTGACAGTTATCCAACTATTATTCTGCGTGTCGACGGTGTATTGTTTCACGTGCATAACCACGTTACAAGAAGACATTTTGAACGACATTCGAGGGAAGTGTGTACAAAGGGAGTGACTACTGTTGGGATTGGGTCAACGAGGATAAAAAACCGAGATTTGCAGTAAACTAATCCCGTGTGCAATTATTTTATCCACCTGCAAGACAGCTTACCGTAAAACGAAAAAGCCAAAAGGAATAACCAGTGGAGCATTCAACGCATTCCGCACGAATATTTTCGTTTCAGCTTATAATTATTTGCAATCTTTCAGGTTCAAAATATACCATATTGGTTTTGAGTTTGAGTGAAAATTTCCAAAGCATAATTTTTTTAAAGTTTTATTCGCCGGGCGGATGACGCATGTAGCAACGTGATTGGACGAGCATCGCACCATAGCCAACATAACGCCTGTGCGCTGCGCTGGCGCGGACTCGGAACACGGAAGGACGCCATTTTATTATACAGACCCGACGACGACTTGAAACAACGCTTTCAATAGGAAATTTAGCAAACTCTGTAATTTTGTTTAATATTATTGCAGTTAATAGTTTCTGTGTGTATAATTTATCATGTAAGGTTAAAAAATCTTGTAAAAATGACACAAGAAGTAAAGGAAGGCGACGCCTTGCAGTCGCTAATAAGGAAACGTGGCGCTATAAAAGCTTGCTTCTACATTCTGCGATCCAAGTGTATTTTTTTTTTTATTCGGAATACCAACAGCATGAAACACATACAATAAATGCTAGAGGAAATAACAATGAAAGCCATTGACAGGTATTCGCAATTAGATTCTACACAACACATCACAACTAGAACAAGCAAACAAAGGTATGTTAATATTAAGTTTAGCAAATATAAGACTTAAAAACTAAGAGTGTATGGATTTGTTACGCTTTTGGTATTGGGGTTGAAGAAGTTTAATGCAAACACTTTTCTAACTTGTGGGGGTTTAGATCTAAATATCTCAAACTCGCTATTTATTTTGTAGATGTCGTTTACAACTCTACTCGCCCGAATGATAAATGAATTTTTGCGGTAATTAGTATTTGCTCGAAGAACTGCTAAGGGTGGATTATGCCGAACTCTTAGATTATGTGGTACCCTAATATTAACTTTCTCGAGTAGTGTAGAGTCAATTTTAATGAGCGTTACAATGTCAGAGACAGTACGTCTGTTTTTTAAAGGCAGAAAATGATATCTTCTACATCTCGTGTCGTATCCATGATCAATACACTTACTCTTATACTGTAAATATATCAAAAACCGTCTCTGAATAGATTCTATACGATCACTGTATGTGTTGTAATGCGGGTTCCAAACCACTGATGCATACTCAAGGATACTGCGCACCAATGCACAATAAAGCTCTTTAATAGATTTAATATGATTAAATTTTGATGTTGATCTAATAATAAAACCTAACGATTTATTGGCCTTTTTCACGATAGAATCAATATGCTTATCGAATATCAGTTTGGAGTCTTGTGTTACGCCTAGGTCCTTTATAGTTGTTACATAAGTAATCGGCTTATTATCAATAGTGTACTGAAACTGAAGGGGGCTAGTTTTAAGTGTAAAGTTAATTGCAAAGCACTTGGAAACATTCAACTCTAATTTATTATTATTACAATATTCTGCAAAACTGTTCAAATCCTTCTGTAAAAGATTGCAATCAGAAGGACTATTGACGGCCATAAATATTTTTGTATCATCTGCATATGAAAGGAAACTGGCATGCTTAAAACATGAGCCGATGTCATTAATAAATATCAAAAAGAGCAATGGCCCCAATAAAGAGCCCTGAGGAACACCAGAAGGGATTGGCATCCATGCAGACGTAAAGCGGTTAGTTGAAACAGCCTGAGATCTGTTTGTAATATATGAGGAGAACCATCTAAACAAGTTACCGTATATTCCAGCCTTATTCAGCTTCTGCATGAGTAACAAATGATCAATACGATCAAATGCTTTGCTAAAGTCAGTAAACACGGCATGCACTTGATGTCGCGAGTCCATATGTGAGGTTGTAAAATCGTTAAATACTAATAGGTTAGACACAGTAGACCTTCGCTTTAGAAATCCATGCTGTTCCGGTATAAAAGAGGAGTGTAACGTAGCGTAGACCTGGCCGTAGACGATTCTTTCAAAAATTTTAGCAAAAATGGAAAGTTTGGATATTGGCCTGTAATTTTTTATATTCGACCGATCTCCGCTCTTATGGACGGGTGTCACAAAGGCGCCCAGACAGTGGGCACCGGTACCTTCTTTTAAGGAACGCAAAAAAACTATGTGTAAGGGTAATACAAGGTTATCAGCGCACTTAGACAGTACGTGTGAAGAACGGAGGTATACTGTCGGGTCCAGGTCCTTTATGCAAATTAATAGATTTTAATTGTCTTTTAAGTTCGTAAGGATTAATGTCAATATCACTTATACTAGTACTATAAGGATTCTGACAGTCAGAAATATGCGTTTGGATTTCACTTCCATTCACGGTGCTGGCAAGAAAAGATGATTGGAAATATTCTGAAAACAAATTACAAACAGATTCCCCAGTGTCTGCAGAAACACTCTCTAGGTTCATTACTGATGGAAGCGCATGTGAAGATTTATTAATCGATTTTGTATACGCCCAAAACATACGGGGATTATCTACAACAGATTCCTCATATTGTATATGCAGGTTATACAAAACAAACATTAGTTTTAAAGCACGAACGCTTAAAATCCACCTTCGATAAATATGAAAATTATAACTTAGACATTTGTGGTTTAGACGCTAGTAAATCCGACATAGACTTTGATTCTACTGAAAACGCATACATAAATATGCGTACTTTAATCATTGAATTATTAGAAAAATTAGATAAACAAGAAAATATTGAAAGTGGAACTAAGCCCTCCTGTCAAAATATGCAAACTAAGTTACCTCATATAACCATATCTATTTTTAATAGTAAATATTCGGATTTCAAGGCATTTATTGGACTATTTGATAGCTTAATACATAATAGTACCAGACTTGATAATGTGGAAAGGTTCTTTTATTTAAGAAATTATTTACAGGGACAACCATTCGAATTAGTTAAAAATTTAACTATTAATAGTGAAAATTATATGGAAGCTAGGTCTATTCTACATGATAGGTATGACAATGAATATAAAATCACTAATGAGTTAATCAGTTCACTATTAGATATAAATCCTATAACAAAGTCAACGGCATCTAATATAAGAAACTTTTTGGCAATTGTTAAGCAACAACTAGCTGCCCTTAGAAACTTAAACATGCTTGTTGGTCAGTGGGATGCTATTCTGTTATGCATACTCACAAGGAAGCTGAACACCTATTGCAATAGGGAGCTTTAATTAATCAGGGAAAAACAGCCAACAGTAGCACATTTGTTGGATTTTCTAGATAAGCCAGCCCAGACATTGGAGAATATGGAGAAACCAGTGGTGGATCGTCCCAAGGTAGCTAAAATATCAGTAAAAGGTAGGAAGGAAAAACCTCCAGCCCTTTCGTATGCTTAGAAGCATATCTGCTCCGTGTACGCTAACTCCCAAGGAGCAGATCTGCACCAACGGGATTTGTTCTAAAATTATTGAAATTGAGATCCAAAAGAAAAAATAGAAAACCTAACGTTTCGTCGCGTAAGACTGTGCAACTGTGGCTCGCTAAATAGTGTTTTACGACGGAAATGTTTATACAGAAGGTAAGTTATTGTTTTCTACTTAGCTTCTAATATTTATTTACAATAAATAAATCCGAAATACGCTTTTTTGGGCAAAAATCGTAAAATCTTAGACTTTGAGAAGTAGCGGTAAGCGAGTTTAAAATTTTTCAAGTACATATATTTGAGACTATTGCAGAAGATTTGCAATTGGTACAAAATAGCAATCGTATAGGTAATTTTATAAGGAATTTGAAAATATAGTTCGTTTTCTAAAATAAGCTGTAGATTTTTTGCTAATTCTCTCGTTTTGAAAATTGATCCAAAATACACACACACTAGCGCAAAATCATAATGGCGACGCGGTGTGTATGTACACGAAGGCGCCAGTGGACTGCGCTGTGCCTAAGCTACTAAGGAGCAGATCTGCTCACATATACAGGCGGTTTGATTTTTCGATGTTTTTTTATCATTATACTACATTATTATATAAAAGTATCTAACCTATTAAAAAAAACAGAAAAAATGTATCAAAACCAATATATATCAAAAGAAATTACTGAATATATACTCGTATAATAAATGCTATGTAAAAAAATAAGGTGGTAGGTAAGGTTCCAAAATTTCTCGTTCAATTGTTGCTAGAGATGCAACGGATAGTTGTTTGGCCAGCGCCGGCGGGACTATGCCGTCGGGTTTCAGAAACTTTATTCTCATTAGGAATTACATTCACTTATGTTGTCGCCACATTAAAAACTTTTAACTTTTTGACGACCACTGCTCTAGGTAGAAACCTTGCAAAAAAGGTAGTTGGAACTTGTATAAAGTGTGCTAGATGTAAGGGTGAAACAATCCAACATATAATGGGTAATCTACCGAAAGAGCGTCTGCACCTAGAGTCCCCGTTTCTAGAAACAGGTACTGACTACGCCGGCCCCATTATGACTGCAGACCGTAAAGGGATTGTAGGCTAATAAAATCTTACATTTGTGTTTTTGTCTGTTTAGCTACAAGGGCGGTCCATTTGGAGCTTGTCTCGGATATGACAAAGGAAGCCTAATGATGCCACTGAACTTAGTCAGAAATTCTGAAAGTTTTTCATTGCATTTTAACGTTAGCATATTTCTTTTCAGGTAAAACCTATTACATACGCTTTTTCGTTGGAATTGGTTTTCTAATAAAGAAATCATTTCTTTGGTGTTGATTCCGTTTTTTATTATTTCTATGTATTTATCAGACTCGCTCTAGGTGATAATTGATTTTGCCTTAGCGTCGTCTTTGGAATATTTCTCATTTTTGGATCCTTGCACCTTCTAAAACATGTGTTATCTGTTTTTTTTTCGAGAACCAATTTCAGTCGGAACCTCCAGATATTAAAGTTGCTTTCTTCAATTAATATTGGTATCAACAATAGCGATGAGACACCCGCAGCCGCCATTTTTTTTCTTTTACTGTTATTTTCCGTAACTTTATTTCTATTTTTCACACTTTTTTACGTTTTCTTCACTTTGGTAACCACGCTCTTTTGTATTTTTGGATTGTAAAATAATAAAGAATTCTTTCTTTATACTTTGTTTTATTAAGATAGCACGAGTTGCACACCATTCCCTTTTTATTCCTTCCCTTTTTCTTTTTTGAGCAGAGACAACATCTTGTAATTTTGCCATAGACAACACATACAAAGCTAAAGCATAGGATTGGTATACAATTAGTCCGCAACAAGGTAGGTGCAAGAAACGTTCCGTGTTGTTCGAACGCCGAGCCAAGAGGTAGAGCATAGAGTTTAGGAAAACTCTACACTTCCGTCTTGGGCATAGACTCGAGGTTTCTTTTTTTATGTTATGGGCAAGTGGCAATTCGCCACACCATCCCCCTACGGATAAAAATAGGCTACAACAAGGCCCATCCGTAACAAGAAATAAAAAACATATAGAAAAATTATCAAACAATTCAAAATTAATACTAAATTATGCTACTAAATTATGGTAGCCAGAAAAAGGAAACAATAAAATGTTAAGAAAACTAAATATGTCGCAGTTGGTATTGCAGGAGCCTTAGAGGCTGGTGCCTCGAAGGAACCCCTCAATTAGGCCATATAGCCGCGCAATTATTAGGCCAAGTTGGAGTCATCGACGCGATTTGACGGCGCAGTTGCAGCTACAAACTCGCCTGGCAGCTTCAGGGGTTCCCCGTACACAAGCTCGGTCGAACATGCCTGCAAGTCATGCCGGCAAGGCTTTGTGCTAGGTGTCGGCGTGGCACATCAGGGCAGCTTTTAATTGCCTGTGCATGTGCTCCACTAGACCATTCGCACACGGATGGTGGCTCGTGGTGCTTACGCGTTTCGTGCTAAGTAATAAAAGAGGCTCTGAAACAATGAAGATTCGAACAGACGTCCCTGGTCCGTCGTTATAAAATAATAGGTACTATAAAGTTTCTTAGTGAGATCTGGAGTCTATACTAGGCTCGAAACCTGTATGACAGATCTCCAGGCCCACCTTACGGCCGAAAAAATGTCCAAATTATAACAATAACTATAACTTAAAACAGTGTTACAGCACTTCCATAGAAAATAAATAAAGGAAAGTAATTCTAAATAATCTTAATTGATATCTAAATCTAATGTTAGTATGTAGTGTGTTGTGTGTGTGTGAGCGTGTATGTGATTGTTGAAATGCGTTGTTGAAATTTGTTAACGAAGTGTGTTTATGCTTAAACCGCGTGTAGCGACTATTAGCGTGCGCATGTGTAGGTGAGCGTATGGTGCAAGTTGTGAGAAATTTGCGTGTGTCCAGTGAAATAGGTACCTATGAAATTATTTGTATAATTTTTTCTGTCTCATCATAGCTCAAGCCTATGAGCCAATTTGTAGTGGCTTTTTTGCATTCTTGACTCGTCAGTGGATATTTATAAATATGTTTATTCAACTTGTTATACAAGTAACCGCTAAGGAAGCAGAAGCTTCTTTGAGCCAGACTAGTGTGAACCAGTCTGGGAGGGTGAATAGCATGCTTACGTCTATTAGTTACATTGTAGTCCGGGATGTAATGTGTTTGTGAATGAGTGGTTAAAATAACAGTGCGAATGAACAAGGCCTGGACCGAGAGAACGCCACAGGTCTTATATAGGTCAGCAGTTGGAAACCGAAAAGGGAGTCTCCATCCCACCTTTAGGAGAGCCCTTTTTTGAGCACGCTCAAGTTTCAGAAAATGGGTTTTGGTGGAACCTCCCCAGGTAACAATGCAATACTATGTTAGGAATTGGCAAAGGGCCAGATACACAAGTCTTAGCACTTTTTCATTGGCAACGTACCTCAGTTGAGAGAAAATGTATATCATTTTTCTAAGTCTCGAAGTAAGCGTATTAATGTGTGTATGGTATGAGAGTACATTGTCGATTTCAACACCTAAATATTTAACACAATTTGTTATTTTAAGATTAGAGCAATTGCAAGTTACCTCGGTCGACGGATCACAGAAATGGGCAGTTAGGTTATATAGTGCTAGTGGACACTGACCTCTTGTTGTTAGGGAGAAAGTGATGTAGTTGGTTTTATCAGTGTTTAGGGTTAGGTGGTTTACGTCCAAACATTTGGTAACCGTGTTGAGGCCTAGCTGAGCAGCTGTGAAGAAAGCTTTCCAGGTGGTGCCATGAAATATCAGGGTGGTATCATCAGCGTAGGTGAAGATACTACCATTTATAAGGTTGAGACGGCAGAGCTCATTGATATAGATAATGAACAATGTGGGGCCAAGAATACTGCCTTGTGGCATGCCGTAAGTTATAGGTAGTTCATTACTTGTCCAGTCCCCTATTTTAAGACATTGTCGTCTACCACCAAGATAGCTTCTGAAAAGGGAGAGCTGTTCTCCTCTTATACCTATGCGCTCAAGTTTGTTAATAAGTACGGGAACAGAGACCGTGTCGAATGCTTTAGCTATATCGAGAAAAATACCAATAACCTTTTGCTTTTGATCTAGCCTGGTAATAATTTCACTGGTTAGATCTAGCACAGCACTACTGGTGGATATACCCGTACGAAATCCGTATTGTGTGGGAGAGAGAATACTGTATTTCTCTAGGTATTTGGTGAGCCTGTTATTCAACAACCTTTCCAATATTTTCGAAAGTGTAGGTAATATAGAGAGGCCTGTAATTGTTTGGAAGGTCTCTGTCCCCGCCCTTGTGGATTGGGTGCAATATTGCTATTTTTAATGCATTCGGAAAAGTACTAGTAGTGAACGCTAAATTACAAATGTATGTAATAGGTGGGATTAAAATATTTTTGTATTTCTTGAGAAATGAGCCCGATATATTGTCCGAACCCACCGCACAGTCACTCCTTAGATTATTTATCAAAGTATTGATCTCTACTTCATCTGTTTCTAGAAGGGCAAAAGTATGGTTGGTAGTAATCGTGTCATTAGGTATCGGAAGTGCGCGAGAGAGTGTGGGATGTCTTTCCGCTAAGGAGCGACCGATGTTCGCAAAATATGTGTTAGCTTCATTCACCCAGCGTTCGGGGTCAGTGTGTGAGAGAAGTTCAACTGCACTTGTTTTTTTAGTGGTCGTGTAAGTTATAGATTTAATTGCTTGCCAGAGCTTTTTGTTATTGCTTTGTGCATTGTTTATTTGGGTTTTATTATAATTCATTTTAGCATTTTTTATCAACAATGAACAATAGTTCCTGTACCTTTTGTAAGTGATATTGTTGATTTCATTTTGTGGAAATCTTTTCGCTTTTAGATGTAGGCTATCGCGGTTTTTCAGGCATCTAAGAACACCCATAGTCATCCAAGGTTTTATAAATCTTTTACGATTCGGTAGGACCTTTATAGTAGAGTTGGTGACTATAATATCGTTCAAGGTATTTATGAAGTAGTTGGTAGCTTCATCAACGTCAAGAGTTGTGTACATAGGATCGAGATTCATGCTTAAGAGATCTGATTTAATTTTATCATGATCGAGTACACGATGTATTTTGGATACTTGGGAACATAGTTTTGACGACCGGAAGGATGATGAAAGAGTAATATAGCAGAAAGAGGAATTTTTGGATTTAATAATTATGTGGTCTAGGCAATAACGGTTTTGACGAGTAGGAAGTATGTGAGCAGGCAGCATGCCATGATACGCTAATAAGTTAAGATATTCAGCGAAACGAGGATCATTATTATTGCAAGATATATCTATGTTAATATCACCTGTCAATATAATGTTTTTAAACGAGGACAGTGATTTCAAGAGTTCATTTAAGGTATCTAAAAACTTAGTCACGTTTTGATAGGCAGGAGGGCGGTAAATAGCAAACAGCATTGTGTCCTATTAATTTTAATCGATAAACAATTCGCTTCATGGATCACGGGTTCAGATATTGTCAATTTGGATGTACAACGAAAGTAGACCACTACTCTCTCATTCTGTGTGATATTACGTCTAGAGGCCATGGAATTGTAACCTGGTATTATAGGTAAGTGTGGTGCTTTTGATAACCAGCATTCGCTAAGTACAATTATATCCCAGGAAATCTTACTTCGATGTAGAAGTGACATCAGGCCGTCAAAATTTTTATTAATGCTACGTATGTTTTGATTTAATAGCTTGATTGTGTTATTGTGTGATCTGGCAATATGGCAGCAATCCTCAATCAAGCAAGTTGATGCGTCAGCAACCGACACTTGATCTAAATCAGCGTAAATAGAATTAAAACTATCAAATTTTGAGTTTTAAATTAAAGGACGTGAGAATTGGAAACTCGTTCGGTTGCAAGAATATTGTACTCACTATGACCTGTAGTTTAGAGTGTAAATATAAGGGTGTAATACGGTAGACACGTAGTATGTGTGGGCATAGTGTTATGAACTGTGTGTTGGTTAGTGGTGTGTTGTTAGTTATGAGGGAGAAAACGCCAAACCGTGAGATCCGCTGGTCCGCAGACCGGAGGGAATTTTTCCCGCCGTGGAGTAAACGCGTAGATCAAGGGCTAGTGATCAATGTAGATAGTTGCGTGCTGGGCCTCTAACATGTAGTGGAAGCGTTGTACCGCCTCGTAAACAGCTAGCAGCTCCCGGTAATAGGCCGGCCAGGTGTAATGCTTTGGCGCCAACTTCTTGCTGAAGAAACCAAGTGGTTGCCAGTGGCCGCAGATGTTTTGCTGCAGGTAGGGTTCAATTTGGCTGAATGATGCATCAGTGAAGAGCCCCAGTGGAGCATCAGCGATGGGATGGGCCAGGAGCGTAGCAGAAACAAGATGTCAAGAATCGGCGGTAAAAGTTTATCATACCTAAGAACCTGCGAAGGCCTTAAACCGTTTTAGGTAGAGGAAAATTCCGTAGGGCTTCAATCCTCTCCGGAGGTGGGCTGGAACCGTCATTGTTGATGCTGTAGCCAAAGAATGTCACCTCTTGAGCTGCAAGCAAGCACTTTGATGGGTTGACAACGAAACCATACTCTTGAAGCCTCTGGAACAGAACACGTAGGTTTTCGAGGACCGCGAGTATACGAGGATGGCATCAACGTACGGATAGCGAAAGTCGAATCCCCTCACGACCTCGTCAATGAAACGCTGAAAAGATTGTCCGGCGTTCCGCAAACCGAAGGTCATGAAGGGAAACTCGAATAACCCGAATGGTGTAGTGATGGCTGTCTTGCAACAATCGGGATCTGCTGGTAGGCCTTCACCAGGTCTATGGTACTGAAGACCGTAGCGCCCGCCAGGTTGTGTGCGAAGTCGACGATGTGATGCACGGTGCAGCGGTCAGGGACGGTTCTTGCGTTCAATGCGTTGTAGTCCCCGCAAGGACGCCATCCGTGTTCACCCTTGCGAGCCAGGTGTAGCGGCGATGCCCAGGGATTGCTTGAGGGTCCAGCTGTTCCACAGCTGATCATCTCCTCGGACTCCTTTGCGATCTGGAGATTTTGCGACGCCAGTCTGCGTGGGCGGCACGAAATCGGTGGACCATCAGTGGTAATGATGTGGTGCACGGTAGCATGTTTCACTGTGCGTGGTAGCCCAGGTGATCGAATGAAATCTGGAACCTCCAGCAGCACGTTGGTGAGGGGAGACCCGGTCACAACTGTCTTTACACTTGCTTGGTCGGTCTCAGCGAATGTGGCACCCACCGACAGCTTGGTGAGGTCATCGATCAGTCGCTGGTTACGGCAGTCTGGCATAAGGTGATATTCAGCTAAAAAATCTGAGACGATGATGGTTTTTTTTTTATGGTATAGGGGGCAAACGAGCAGACGGGTCACCTAATGGTAAATGACTACCGCCGCCCATGGGCACCTGTAACTCAAGAGTCACAAGTGCGTTGCCACCCTTTAAGGTGGGAATAGGGGGAGAGGGCGGAAGAGCGAGAAGACGCGAGAGGGGGATTAGAGGGGAGGAGGGGGAGAGGGAAGGACGGGAATAGGGGAGAGGGAAGGGTTAGGGCCTCCGGTAACCTCACTCACGCGGCGAAAAGCAATGCAAGCATTGTTTCACTGCCGGTTTTCTGTGAGGCCGTGGTATCGAGCGGAGTCGAGCCGGCCCATACGTGCCGAAGCATGGTTCCTCCAAGCGGTCCATAATGTGGTTCAATCCAGCTGAAGAGCTATGTGCGTTGACTGCTGCTTGTGCCGGAGAATTTTTCTCCGCAATGGCATCAGCTATTTCAACAACTTCCTTATCCAGTTTTCAATCCTTCTGTGCAATAAGAATTCGCTGTACCTCAGGTGGCAGACGACGCATCCACAACTCACGGAGTGTGCTGTCATCTCACATCTGCGGTGCTGACGTGTTTTCTGTCTCACAGCTCTTCCTTACCAAGTAGCTGTCTAATTTGCTGTGTCCTGGAAAATGATAACTTGCTGATTAACAAATTTTTAAATAACATATTTTGAATCAGCAGGAGAATTAGTAATTGCATTCTCTGCTTCAGCTGTAGATCTGGTGTCATACTCGTAATAGGGCAAAACCGAACTTGGTGTAATCTTGTTTAATGCCATTTATTTCGAATTGTGCCTCAGCTTGGGCAAACCACAGCTTTGGTTTATCTGCCCAGAACGATGGAAGTTTGACCCTCACGTCACTGACTTGTGTTGGTGGGGAACATAAACTTGCTACCTGTGCCTGAAGCTCTCTCAGCTGTGCAAGTAATTCTGATTCTGCCATGATATATGTCGGCGCTAAACAACAGAGTTGTTACGAACGCGCGCGAACGACCGGTCGATGCACATATAAAGCGACGCGCTCTGCAGCCGGACACAGTTCTTTCGGGACTCTTGCTCCGTCCACACCTCTTAATTGTGACACGGGTTACACCTGAATCATAATAATTATTGATTATGTTTTCTACAAGTATTGTTAGAATTATTTATTTTTAAAATACTTTTTGGAACGAATTAGGAAATAATTAGAATTTATTCATAATAAAGTAGTACTATAAATTATATTGAAGTTTTTATCTCGCCATGTCTGAAGAACAAGACCTTCAGAATCTCCGCCCGCTTTCACCAATTTTACAACAGAATTCGGTTCCAGCCGAAATCAGAAGTGGGATGAACAATGGGGCTTCCTCAGCTCCATCTGCCCGCTCTGAAGAAGATAACAATAGCGGCGGCACGAACCAGGCACTGTCTGCATTGACCAGTATTATAGAGAGCCTAACCCGACAACAGCAAGCTAGTGTGCAAGCTAACCATGAGATTCTTGCAGGACTAATAAACCGGGCTGTGGCCCCAACGAAACGACCAAGACTCAGCGACATATATATCGCACCGTTCGATCCCGATGGTGATGTACCTGTGCGAGATTGGTGCGAGCACGTGGATAGAGCAAAAACCCATTGGCAACTGTCTGATTATGAAGTTTGTACAAAAATAGCTGGTTTATTGCAAGGTCGAGCCAAAACCCTCGGGGATACATGGTTAGTAAAGTCACCTATTTGGTCTGACATGCGAGGAGCATTGATACAAACCTTTGAACCCGAAGCACGATATTCAAATGATATAGTGAAGCTACGGAGTTTTAAGTTTGATATGACAAAACCAGTTGAAACCATTACTAAAGCTTGGAATATATGGAAACGTGTCATCAATGGCGACAAAGACAAAGACGCTGTGGAAGCTGTAATTGGCTGCATAGACAACGAGTTCCTTCGATTGCGTCTTTTATCCAGTAAATGCTCTTCTGTACCAGAATTGATTTCTGTAGCAGCTACTATCAGACAGCGAGAACCACGACAAGGTGAACCACCTGCTAAGAGACCAAGACTAAGGAATGATAGAGGTGACTCTATGCTTTGTTACAAGTGCGGGAAACCTGGACATGTGCAGGCACAGTGTAATAAGGTGAACGAAAAGACGAATGATCCTAAGCCGTTATTGAGCACAACTAACATAAACGAATCTTTGAACCGCACAGAACGCCCTAAGCCCAAATGCACTTATTGCAATAAAATTGGTCATACTGCATCTGCCTGTTTCAAGAAGATGGCAGATGATGCCGATAAGGTAAATTTAGCCAGAGAGCTTGACGAAATATTAACACCGGTGGTTGTCAAAATTGGCAATCGCAAATTTACAGCATTCTATGACAGCGGTGCCGCACGCTCTTTAATAAAACGTTCTACCAGTCAATCTATACCAGGTAAGCGTGAAGATTGTACTTTATTGCTGAAGGGCATTGGCAGTGAAAGTGTCCCAATCCTGTCCTGCCAGAAAATTAACGTGACGTGCAATATAAGTGACATTTTGGTTGAAGTTGCTTTTCATATTGTGGAAGATCACGAAACACCTTGCAGTATTTTAATAGGAGCTGAAATAGTGAGAGGCACAGGGTTAAGCGTGCTCGTTACTGAAGCAGGCGCTACCATAATGAGGCACTCTTTGATTTCAAATGTCAGTACGCCTGAAGATCTCTTTAAAGACATGGACACTGATTTAACCAAAGCGGGGGAAATACACGAGCTAAAAAAGGTACTATCTAAATTTAATGATACATTTGCTAATGGTATCCCTAAACATCAGGTCAGAACAGGAAGTTTCGAAATCCAATTAAAGGATCCAACTAAAGTGGTGTCTAGAAGACCTTACCGTATGGCGCCGGTGGAGCGACAAAAATTGAAATGTATTATTAACGAGTTAATCGACAACGGAATTGTCAGAGAAAGTACGTCTGATTATGCTAGCCCAGTGATTCTTGTTAAGAAAAAGAATGGCGATGATCGAATGTGCACAGACTATCGAGAACTGAATAAAAATACTGTACCCATCAAGTTTCCACTGCCAATTATTTCAGATCAAATTGATCGATTATCGGATGCTAAATATTTTATCAGTTTAGATATGGCGCAAGGTTTTTATCAAATCCCGATCAAGGAAGCATCCGTACCTAAAACTGCCTTTATCACACCAGATGGTCTATACGAATACGTGAGAATGCCGTTTGGACTGATGAATGCACCAGCTGTGTTTCAACGTGCGATATCGACCGCATTACGACCTTTGCTGGATAACATCCTGGTCTATATGGATGATGTGTTGATAAAATGCAAAACATTCACTGAAGGATTACAGATTTTAGACAAGGTTTTAACAGCTCTAACAGAGGCTGGGTTTACAGTAAACGCAAATAAATGCACATTTTTCAAGACTTCGATTGAATACCTAGGCAATCTGATTTCAAATGGCACGGTTCGTCCAAGCCCCAGGAAGGTAGAGGCCTTGGAAAAATCTGCAGTACCCACAAACGTAAAACACGTTTAGCTGGCTACTTCAGACGTTTTATACCATCCTTCTCTGAACGATTGATACCACTATACAACTTAACAAAGAAAGACGCAAAATTCCAATGGACCGCAGAATGTGAAAACGTTAGACTTGATATCATTCTCGGTTGACTTCGGCACCAGTTTTAGCCATTTTTCAAGAAGGACTGCCTATAGAACTTCACACAGACGCCAGTGCCACTGGATTTGGTGCCGTTCTCATTCAAATACAGGATGGCCGACAGCACGTGATTGCTTACATGAGTATGAGAACTACCGAACCAGAGAGTCACTACCACTCTTATGAGCTCGAAACACTTGCTATTGTAAGAGCAATCAAACATTTTCGTCAATATCTCTACGGCAGATCTTTCACAATAGTTACTGATTGCAATGCCATCAAGTCATCGTCAAACAAACATGAACTCTTACCCAGAATTCATAGATGGTGGTCGTTTCTCCAGCACTACGACTTCAAAATTGAATACCGTCAAGGATCCCGAATGAAACATGCAGATTTTTTTAGCCGCAATCCAATAGCGTGCATTAATTTGGTTCAAAATATTGATACATGGTTGAAGGTTGAGCAAAGGCGTGATGCAGAGTTAGCTCAAATTATAAAGAAATTAGATCGCAACGAGGACATAAGTGAGTATCGCATGAATCAACTTGTTTTGGAACATTTTCATGATGAGGAAGAACCTGGGTGCAAAAAATGGAAAAAGGTGGTTCCTAAAACATACCAATGGAGTATCATTAACGCCTACCATACTGCGCTAAAACATTTCGGATGGGAAAAGACTCTTAGCAAGATTAGAGAAAACTACTGGTTTCCTGAAATGTCCACAACGGTTAGAAGATTCATAGATAATTGTGTGATATGTAAAACTAGTAAAGGTCCTTCTGGAGCCAAACAGGTAGAAATGTTTCCTATAGAGAAGAAACCGGTTCCTTTTGACACTATCCATATAGACATGACTGGCCATCTTACTAGAAGGAATCACAGTCATGAATACGTGGTCGTTATCATAGACAGTTATACCAAGTTTGTGACATTGACCTATGTGACTAATAAGACCGCCAACTCAATGCTACGCGCACTTAGATATGTTGTATCTCTATTTGGAGCTCCAAGACAAATCATAAGTGACCAGGACACCGCCTTTAAAGCCGAATTTGAAGAATTCTGTAAAACTCATAATATTCACCAGCATTTCATAGCTCCAGGAGTTAGCCGAGCCAATGGACAGGTAGAGCGGATGAGGGCCGTTTTAAAAAACGGATTAACTATAATTCGCAATTATGAAACCCCAGACTGGAAGAAGGGTCTGGAAGCACTCCAGCTGGCAATCAACTGTACTAAAAACAAAACTACAAACGTAAGTCCAATTAAAGCCCTTACCGGGAGACAGTGTGCTGTACCACCAGATCTAGTATCCTTGATTGACGAAGAAGGAACAGTAAGTCGAAATCAACTGGACTGCTACATACAAAAGAAAATTGACATACGAGGAAAAGAAGACAAAGCAAGACACGATCAAGGTAAAGCTAAAGTAAAGAGGTTCCAAAAGGAAGATATTGTTTTGTTTAAAACTAACCCTAGGTCCCAAATTGGACTCGACTTGAAATACCCAGATGCCTATGTGATTTGGAAAATACTTCCAAATGATCGTTACCAAGTGAAAAAGATAACGGGACGCGGATGTCCAAAGAAGGTAGCACATGACCAGCTACGGCTTGCACCCAAACCAAACGAAGGCGCAATTCAGGATTCCATGTCGGCGCAAGACGAAACTACTATGATACCAGAATCAAATGAGACTCAGCTAAGTACTCCCGACAATTTGGTCCAAGTTCAAAAAGAAATAACACTGTAAGAGGTAATCAACACAATTTTTGCATTTTAATATCATTATTGCAGTTTGTGATTGACGCAAGTTGAGGGCATGGGCCGCCTAACTTCTGAAATTTGTGACGTAAGTAGAGGACAGGGGCCTCCTTACTTTTGATGTTTTTGAGATAAGTAGAGGACAGGGGCCTCCTTACTTTTGGTGTTTTTGAGATAAGTTGAGGACAGGGGCCTCCTTATTTCTGAAACATGTGACGTAAGTTGAGGACCGGGTCCTCCTTACTTCTGAAATATGTGATGTAAGTTGAGGACAGGGGCCTCCTTATTTTTGAAATTTGTGACGTAAGTTGAGGACAGGGGCCTCCTTATTTTCGCAATAAGTCATGTAAATTAAAAATAGAGTAAAGTGGTGCCCAAACAACATTTGGGTTATAATATACTGCGCTTTTTACTTCCTTTAACAGGTCGAGGGCGACCATTGTGCAGAATGGCCGTGTCGGCGCTAAACAACAGAGTTGTTACGAACGCGCGCGCACGTGCTACGTAACGTCATCGTACCACTCCATGAGTCAGGCGAGGTGGGGACGGACCGGTCGATGCACATATAAAGCGACGCGCTCTGCAGCCGGACACAGTTCTTTCGGGACTCTTGCTCCGTCCACACCTCTTAATTGTGACACGGGTTACACCTGAATCATAATAATTATTGATTATTATTTCTACAAGTATTGTTAGAATTATTTATTTTTAAAATACTTTTTGGAAGGAATTAGGAAATAATTAGAATTTATTCATAATAAAGTAGTATTATAAATTATATTGAAGTTTTTATCTCGCCATGTCTGAAGAACAAGACCTTCAGAATCTCCGCCCGCTTTCACCAATTTTACAACAGAATTCGGTTCCAGCCGAAATATATGTAAAAAAAAATTTGTAGGTGATGGTAGTTCTATCTGGCACCCTCGAGTTACACCCTCGAATACAATAATATTTTTAAATAACTTAAAATCTAAGCAGGCAGACTAACTAATATGCAAGTATACATAAAACCAAACAAGATAAAACAATGCGCACACAAAAACAATTAAAATTTAAAAATTAAAGTTTAGAGAGAGAATTATGATTAAATTACTTCTATATCCACTTAAACATTTATTAGAGCTACATCAAACCAGTGGCAAAAAAATGCAAATTATAAACTGTTGGGCAAAACTTTTGTACTATTTAAAATTCCTTGTTGAGTATATAAAAATAATAAATAATAAGCAAGTAGAAATTATACTAGAGGCGAAAGCCCTTGCGTCATTATACCTTTGGCGCAAGGAGGCACTAGAGCGGACGCAGGCGCAACGGTACCAGCTCCGCCAGGTCCTAATAGCCGAGTGGAAAGAACGACTAGAGCAAATTAAGCTCAGGGCACGCCACAATTGTTGCGGTAAGACCCATCATGGAGGATTGGCTGGAGAGGCGACATGGAAGCCTCTCCTACCGGTTGACACAGGTGAGCACTGGACACGGTTGCTTCGGTAAGTATCTATATCGCATAGGCCGAGAGCCAACGTCTGCGTGCCACCACTGGGCTGTCGCGAGGATACTGCACTCCACACTCTAGTGGAGTGCTCAGCGTGGACGCAACAGCGGTACGACCTCGTGACGGCTATTGGTGTGGGTAGCCTCTCGCTAGAGACCATGGTTCTGTCCATGGTCCAAAGTGAGAGTGCGTGGGATTCCGCCGCCTCACTTTGCGAGGACGGGATGTTGGCCAAAGAGGCAGCGGAACGGGGACGGAAGAGGACAAGCACTCTCTCATCCCGCAGAAGATGCACCAGGCGCCCGAGAGCGCTGAATGATCTCCGTCTTCTATGAGCGCTGGCCTGGGGGTAGCGGGTTGGGCTGACCGTTACCCCAGCAGAAGCAGGCCTGAGACGGTGGCGCGACAGGTACCACATGCGGTATTAAAGGCGTTTGAGAAATCAACGAAAGCTAGTACTGTAACTTTGGACTCCTCTATTCCTGACCTGATGTCGCCAGTCACTTTTAGAAAGGCGGAAGTTGTATGTCTACTATTACTATGTCCCGGCCTGAACCCTGACTGAAAAGCATGCAGGAAGTTGTTACGGAATACAAAGTGTGAAAGCTGCTGGTAGGCATAGGCCTCAAGAACTTTAGAGAGGAAGGGAAGAATGGAAATTGTTCGTAAGCGATTCAGGAGGGTCGGATTAGGAACTCTCGGGAGAGGTATGACAAAAGCGTTGTGCCATCGGGAAAAGAAGATACCCGAGTCCAGTGAAAACTTACTTCACTATATGTGTCAGCACGGGGAGAAGATGATCGAGGACTGGAATGACTATACGACGATTGATGTGATCGCTCCCCATAGCGTTGAACTTAATGGAAAGGATTATCTTTTTGACATCACCTGGTGCAACTGGAGAAAATTTAAAGAGATCAGTTTTGGGGCGAGGTAAGTCCGCCAGTTCCTTTAAAGCACGACTCTTGATTTGATAATCAAACAACGGAAGTTAGATGAAATGGCGATTAATATCATCTAAATCTAAAGTCTCGGCAGGGTTACTTTTTTCAGACTTCCAATGCCCAATATTTTTGTGTAATAGTTGTTTACAGTTTTAGGGATTCTGCGCCCTACGGGGTCCAGTTGTATTGGGAGTTACTAGCAAATGAAAGATTTAGGTGACCTTGATATAACTTGTCGTTTATTACGTAAAGGTCCCCAAAGCTAAACCTCTCATGCCGAGCAGCGCGCAGTAACTAACTCGGCTCACACATACTACACGCTTGCTTACCAAATCTCTGACATTGCAATCTTTCACACTACAGTGTCCCTACACTACACCCCCCAAATTTTTACAAAATTTTTCATATATTTTCTAGTTATGAACTAACAAATTACATGCAATAGTTATAAATAATATACAATTCGCCTTAACTTAAACACCGCAACCAGTTTCATAACAAACGATTCATAAACACTGTATCACTTGACACCCTTTGTTGCTGAGGTTGCGTCTGACGTGGGGCCGCCGGTTGAGCATTTGTTATTCTTGTAACCGTCTTAGTCATCCAATGCCTTATGCGATAACGACCGTATACCATTACTGCTAACACTATGATTATACCCATGCCAATGGCTATTGCCACCATGGCTGTATTGTATTTACTGATCTCCGCTTGCACTGTTCCATTTTGAGCAATAATAACTTCTTCTTTGCTGTATGATTTACCATTTTTATAAAAATGCAAGTAATTCTTAAGCGATGTTGCTCTCAACATATACACCAACGTTTTAACAATCTATATTTATTTATTGGTTATCTTACTTGATCTACATTCCCTATTTGCGTATGTTGCATTATTACAAACATTCCAATGATGAAAGACTGATGATAATGCATAATTAACAAAAACAATCACCTACTTTACCGCTCAACCCACTACGTGCCTCCTACGCCCGTTGCTATGCGAGTTCGTTCAATCAAATTACTCTATTCCACTACTATGGTGGCGAAATATCTAGCCTTATCCTATGTCTTAACCTAGTGACTCCTTTCATACATTATCTAATGGTAGCTACCGTGATGACCCGCTCTGCAATATTCAATTACATCCCTTAGGATCCGGCAGCGTTCATCACGACAGCGCCTGCAACTTCTTCCATTCGTCACTACTATCATACCTCCTCTAATATTCCTGTTTTAACATTTTACTTATATTGCGCTGGGATCTTAATAGTGTGCCCACTTCTTGTTTTCTGCCTATTACAATTGTGCGTTATATTATCATCAAATCTTACAGTTTTATTTCCTACTATCGTCTTACTATTGTTTGCTCCCGGTTCGTCACATGGTGTCTCACTAAAAGTGCACAGGATTCAAATTTGACGCCATTTTTTTTCTTTGGAGGTTGCAGCTCTGATATTTGACAGCTGGCATCAACGATTGTTCCGAATATTAAAAATGGAGCGCTAAATTACTGAACAACGTGTTATTTTTGTGAAAACCCATTACAAAAATGCTGTGACTGTGAATGGCATTCGTTACAGGAACATGATAACGGAGTTTTTGTGGCCTCAACTGGTTGTTATGGATCTGAACGACATGTGGTTTCAGCAGGACGGCGCCACCTGCCACACCGCGCACGAAACAACGACCTATTGAAGTAACGATTTCCAGAACGGATCATCTCCCGAAATTCCGATATCAATTGGCCGTCAAGATCGTGCGATTTATAGCCGTTGCGATTTCTTTCTTTGGGGTTTTTGAAATCTCAGGTCTATGTGAATAAACCACAAACAATTCCTGAGCTCAAATCGGAAATCCAACGCGTCATCGGTGAGCCACATCTCTGTGCAAAAGTCATGGAAAATTTCATGAAAAGATTATAATGGCCTGTCATCGGAGTTGTGGGGTCATTTGCCGGATATTTTATTCCATACTTAATTGGAACATGTCTTCTTTATAATACAATAAAAATATCACAACTGTCATAAAATACTTGTTTTTATTTTGAAATGAAAAAGTGTACTCTTACTGAGACACCCTTTATATAACGGCATTAGGAAACAAGAATTCCAACGCGTATGCACTTCTTAAACTAATCGTTTAGGAATGCTATTGGGCCACGAGTGTGTTTGGGCCTTACGTAATTTTCTAAGGCAGTGCTGCTGGTTTTAAAAAAGTGCACAATCTTTTTACTTTTTCCGTAACGAAGGCCCGAGACATCCATAATGTTTCCAGCCATGGTTAAGGATCGCCCTCACTTAAGATGCGTTGTCAGTCGTTATAAGACTGATTTTCCTCGAGAAGTCATCATTTATTCAGCATGTCAGTAAAAAGAGTCCATGTTTTCACTACAATGGGAGTCTTCGAAATGAGAACAATCGAGTAAAATAAACTTTAACTGGAAATCATTTGTAATAAAATAACCAGTCACAAAATATGATTCATTGACTCTCGAAGTCCACAAATCTGCTGTGAGAGATATACTGTTACGGTCTTACAAATAAAAATGTGTTATACCGCGCTTATTCCATTCTTATACGAAGTATAGTTATACCAGTAATAAATTAAGAATATGTCGAGAATATGTTTTTAAAAATAAACTAGGTATATCTGTGGTATAACTATTCTGCCTTTATGTCAAGATGCACGATTTGGCAACAGCGCGACCAAAGAGAAGATTCATAAAAAAACGGTATTTTGTCTATGACGACTGCATCCCCTTGTCAACTTGACGTTTCTCGACCGTTTCGTTCGATTACAATATAGAGTACAATACAGTTTTACATTATATTTGTGCATTTTCGCGGATAAAGACGTATAATTTTAATAGTGAAGATTGAAATGGCTAAGAGAGACCGATCCATCAACTGGGAGAAAGAAGAAAAGGTATGTATCGTTATCTACGATATTGAAACTGTCCGAGCGTCATGCATGGTATTTATTTACCTTCGATGTTCTAATAGATGCTTTATATCTGTTGTTTCATTACAGGCTCTACTAAGGGAAATAATGCGACCATTTATGCACATAATAGAAAACAAGGATATTTCGACAAATACAAATAAAGCTAAAATCAACGCTTGGACGGAAATAACAGAAAAGTATGTTAACTATTTTTGTATTTCTATTAACCAGTAGCCAAATTAAAAAGAACTATATGTTATTTTATTAAATTAATCATGTGTTAAATTATTAATATGTTTATAATATGTTTCAGATTCAACAGGGCTAATAAAAGAATTAGGGACAAAAAACAGCTCATGAAGCAGTGAAAAGTAACAAAGCTGAATTCAAAAAAAAAGCTCTCCTTATATAGACGACAGACTGCACAAACTGGTGGTGGACCAAAACCACCGTCTCCTGGTCCAGAGACATTACAAATACTAGAGTTAATACCTCAAGAATTTGAAGTAGATTATAACAAATTTGACTGTGATGGTACAAAGGTAAATGCAGATATTATCATTATTCCTAAAATTCAATAAATGCCTCATGGTTCCAGCAAAGACCATAGTAATTTGTTCATAAGTGAATAGTGTATTCTCTTATGTTATTATGATATCACCTGACCCCTTAGCCTAGGTGTGATAACAAAGTATTACGGATGTTAACAGGAAAAATATACCCCAGTTTTTTGTAGCTGAATAAGGTGAAAATTATCTGAGAGATGGGCAACATGTCATGTCATTGAAGCAGTTACTACTGTAAATCACTATAATAATAACAATTCTTTTGTTTTCTATTTCAGGGAATATCCAATGAAGTTAATCCAAAGTTATTAAAGAAATGTAACAACAATATAAATGATATTGTAAGTAAAAAAATATGCTTTAAAAACAAGTAAAGTCTTTATTAAAAATATATTATTATACTGTCTCTTGTTTTCAGACTATTATAATAGACGATAAGAAAATTAACACATTTGTGGAATCAACCGGCCAGCAGACACCTTCTACTAGTGAGCCAATCATTACTGCCGAGGCTATTAAAGATGATAACCAGATGACACCATCAACCAGCCAGCCAGTACTGTCCATCAGGGAGCCAATAACCACTCAGATGACACCAAAACTTTCTGCAAAAAAAAGAATGGTCAGTATTTAAATTCTGTAACTAGGGTTGTGTAAACTCTTTTAAAGTAATGGATTACCTAATGCATTTATTTATTTGTTCCAGTTATCTGACAATTTTAATTTTACCGAAGCATCTTTTAAGGACATGCAGAAGTTTAGAGTTCTGGAAAATGAACGCCAACAAAGGGAACATGAGTTGAGGCTAAAGTACATGGCCGAGATACATAACCAGTACATGGTTAATTTAAAACTGCAAGAAGAAGTACTCTCGAATATGCTAAATAAGTCTTAAAAAATTAAATTGTGTTACAATATCTAAAAGCTTTTAATTAAATATTTACCTTAATAGTTATCCTGTATAAAGGTGGCTCTAACGGCTGCTCCACGCAATGTGTTTCCCTGTGGTCGCAACTCTGGTGGTTGACCTGGGGTATTAACATTATCATTGTCTGGAAAAGGTTCCTCATTTAGCTCTAATGCTATATTATGTAGTACTGCCAAAGCTACAATGTACATCTTAGTGTTTTCTAGAGATGTTCTAAACCCTGTTAGTAAACATCTGAACCAATTTTTCCATACACGAAAGCACCTTTCAATAGTATTTCGAGTCCTAATGTGAGCAAAGTTATAAGATTCTTCCTTGCGTGTTGTTGGATTTAATACAGGTATAAACAAATATGGTGTACAAGCATAACCAGAATCACCCAGTAACCTGCCATAAAACTCTCCATTTTCAAAACTTTACTTTAATAAACTTTCATTAAATATGCGCGAGTCATGAGTACTGCCCCTCCATCGAGCAACAATATTTCGTATTTTTAGTCTGCCATCACAAACTGCCTGAAATGAAAATGTTTCAAAACTTTACTTGTAGGTATTGTTACTTATGTATCAAAATAGTATATGAATAATATATAATGACAACAAATAACGAAGCAGGCACCTGAACATTCAACGAACTTGTATCCTTTCCGATTTATGTAAAACTGACCACTAGGCCCATTAGCTTTGGGCATTCTAATGTGGGTGCAATCTATCGCACCCACAACATTTTCAAATCTCGCTATTGCTTCAATATCTGCCATAAGACGAAGCTGTTCATTTAAATTCATTGGCATATTAAAGTAATCAGATTTTTTCTCTAAAATTGCCCTGGCTACGCGTCGACATACCGTTGTAATAGACTGCTAAGTTAAACCGTGAATGTCTGCAGCATCATCTTGCACCTGAAAGGAATGAACAAAGGGAGAAACGAGTTTCACACAGTAAAACTGATACAACAGATAGAAAATTACTTGTAAAAGTAGATGAAGGTTCTTACCTGATTACGTCCCCAGTACCTCAAAGCAATCATGATTTGCAGAACAGAAGATAATCCACCACCGCGCGTGTCCATATTGAGAGGTCTACCAAATAATTAGTCTAAAAACGTAACACCACCTTTAGAAAATCGATATTTTAACCGGAACTACTCATCACTATATAAATCGAAAGGATTTTCTCTTATTTTAATTATTTTAACTTTTCTTTGCGCCTGCATTAGAGTTATGTTATTTACTATTTCTACTTCTTTTATTGCATTTAACTCCATTCTGAATTAACGTAAAATACTTAAATGCGCGTAAACAAACACAAACCGTGGTATTTTTTTAAGGTTATACTAAGTTTATACAAGGGTAAAGGCGGGAATAACTTTTGTATGAATACAAATGTCAACGCTATTCTTTGTTTATTTGTAGACATTTTGCTTATTCTTAGTTAATTCTCGAGTATAACTATTATACCACGTTTATTTGTAAGGCTGTTAAAATGTACACACTTTACCTCCCAGGGAAAAGAGAAAAAAAAAACAATAAGGTGTTTTGTTTTCATTTTCAACAGGATTACCCAATGCTCAACTAATAAAAAAATACAACAAAATTACTTTTAAGATACACTAGCAAACACAAGTACATAACATAACTTAGTTACTCACTAATATGCTAACTACGTATTACTATAGTAGATTCGTATTATTACACTGCAGTGAAACAAAACAATTGTGTTCGTAACTGATAATATGGTCTAGTGCTATTTTTATGAACTAAATCTATCTTATTGCTTTTACTTATTTTAACATTACAACGTAAATCTTCTAATACTACATAAGGTCCTTCAAATGAGTAGTCCACTAGCAAAGTGCTCTATATTGTTCTACCAATTAATTAAGAAAACTAATTAAAAATGTTATAGCTAAAACTAAGCTACGAAAACGTATTTTAACGTTAAATAAAGTTATTTTGCATTATTTTAGGATAAAAAATAATGTGGCAGTAATAATATTGTGGCAGTCGGAGCTGCGGGTAGTCTCTCGCTCCCAACCGTGGTTCTGGCCATGGTTCGGAGCGAGAGCGCATGGTACGCCGTCGCTTCCTTCTGCGAGGAGGTGATGTCCGCAAAGGAGGCGGCGGAACGGGAGAGAGATCGGAGTACGACTCTCTCTGCCCGCAGCAGACGCACCGGGCGCCGGAGGGCGTTCAATGACCTCCGGCCACCTTAGGAAGCGGCCTGCGGGCGACGAACTTTTGGGGAAGTCGTCGTCCGAACAGATACAGGCCCGAGAGGTAGAGCGTAGTGTTCCACGCGCGCTTCTCAGAGGAGTGCGACCCACGGGTGACGGTCGCACCGGGTGACGGGACCCGTCTAGGGTGAGACGGGTCAATGCCTATCGGGGGTTGCGGAAGAATGCAATGGCGATTCTCGCTCCCCCGATCATAGGCAATTAGCGGAACACCGGGGTGGTTTTTAGTCGGTAAGACCCCTTCGCCTCCCCAAAGGCGGAGGACATCCATGAGGATCTTCCACCCCATCACCAAAAAAAAAAAAAAGGATAAAAAATAAAATCGTGGTTTATTAGTTAACGTTTATTTAGAAAAATAAAATTAAACATAGCGAGTTTTGCAAAAGTATTAATAACATAGCCAGGTATGCAATTGTATCGAATTAACATAAGCAGTTTTGAAACAGTTAAGTCATAAATTAAAATATTCTTATCCTTTAATTAAAATCACTTTTTAGTTTTCATTATACTCTTATATCTATTTCTTCTGCCATTAAAGTTTCTTCAGAATCTGTTTCTTCTAAATTACTTTCATTTCTGTCTTCTTGAAGAAACTTGTAATACTTAAGACTGTCATAAGAAGCCCAGTCTTCTCCAAAATGTTTGAGTAATAAGTTTCGCACATCTTTTAATTTTGCGTCTTTTACGGAACTTGGAACTCCAATATTCATCAAAGTAGGTTCAATATTTTCGTATGATTTTCCTCTTTTACATACGTTTCCATAATTTACTACTTCAGATACATAATTAGGTTCACCTTTAATTGCAATTTTATTATTTCTGTCCCTTCTCAAAAAGAATCTTTTTGAAGCATTAAACTGAAAATGCCAAGAACCAGGTGGTTTTAGTACATTTGTTACGCTTGTCTTCCAGTCATAAAACTGGAAGTCACTCCAGAGTCTTAAAACAGTCCCATATTTTTTGAAAACATCAAAGTAGACCTCGGGCTCTACAACGACTTCCAACGGCCGTATCGCTCTTTCTATATTCCCGAATATACGGTCTGGTGGCAGAAAGGAATGCCCAAGTATTGGAAATATAACTGTAACTTTTTTAATATGACTCGGAGCTTTCATTTTTAACCAATAAGCCAACATTCCCACAACTATAGAATTTTTATTTTGCCCTCCACAACCACAACCACAACCATCGCAAAATAATTTAATATGATCAATAGTGCTTTCAACATTGGTATTTAACAGTCGATGATATAATGCCGAAGCAATCTGATTGGATCCTTTTAAGGCCTCGGTTTCGAGCCATGTGTATATGAATGTATTTGAAATGTTTTGAGGGCCACGTGAGGGTCCTTGACAAATTGTTAAATTATATGTATAAAGCTGTCGGCTAAAGTAAGCGCTTTGATCAGGCACTTTTGGCAAAACCAAATTTTTTTGGCAATCAAAGGATAAGATTATTTCGTTTTCATTTTGTGTTTTGAGGCTGGTATAAAAGCATTTGGCCTTTAACTTATGAACTCGTAACTGCGCAATCAACATTTGCTTTTTAGACATGTCATTTTCATTTTTAATGTTCTCCTTTAATTGAATGCACTTAGAGCAAGCGTCAGTAGCCGGTGATTTAAAACTTAAATTAAAATATTTATTAAATATTCTTCGGAAAAATTCATACTTCACAGGTCCATTTTGTGTGTCACTGTTGTATGAATAAAATAACTTTTTATTATTTAGGTCACTGCTCAGATATTGTACAGTAGACCTACCTCTCGCATAGTGAGATTCTACGGATTTAAGACCCTTAATGTATGACTTGACAGATTCTGTGCGACTTGAATACTGTTGAGATCTTCTATCTCCACCTCTTCTTTCTTTTGGCAATTCCATGGTAGTTAAATGTCTTTTACAAATTCTTTGTATTCTATCTTTCGATATTCCCACAACTGTGATCATTGCTTTTTGGCATACTTTCTTTAATTTGAAGGAGCGTTTACCACCAGTAGTTGTTTCGTGCTTCGGTATAAAATAACATATTGTTTGAGTATTTTTCTTACGATCTCTTTTTGGAGTTTGTGCTGTACAATATTTTAATAATAATGTATCCTGAGCAATTTTGTTTGATGACACATAAAAGTGTCTATGAAATTTACTATAGTCCTGAACCGATAACTCGTTACATTTATAGCCCTGCTTCGAGTTTCCATGCACGCATTGTAGTATATTTGGTGGTCCCTTAGCCATATGTCTGCAACAAAATAGTTAAAACCAAATTTAATTGGTTACTTATTTACAGAAAAAAATCTCAAAAAGGGCTTGTTTAACAAACAAATTAGATATCTATAGGTAGGTCTATTGCGATTATCATCCCTACTAACGTATATATTTTTACAAGGTTTTATTTAACTTATGTATATACAATATAATTCAGCTATAACTCAAACTCAAAATCGTTCTATAAATTTCTCATGTGTCTATATAAATAAAAGAGTATAACCTACTTACTTACCGTTTTGATTTTTCAACTTCTCGCTTCCATTTAGATTTATCTGATATTTTCTTTCGTCCTCTTCTACTAGGTGCTAAAACAACGTTGTTTTCTTGTAATTCCATTTTCACAACACACGTTCACGTAGGTAACACGTTCGTCCGCGCCAACAACATCCACCGAACAGACAGACAAGATGGCGGCATTTGCAAGCGTCGCTTCGCAACATAGCCACCTTTGCTAGTGAATAACAGATAAGATGGCGGCATTTGGAAGTGAATACTAACTTAGAGAGTTTTGAAAGTTAACTGTCAAATAACATAGCGACATTTGCAAGAGTATGCCGTGTTTGACCTCAATTTATTCTAAACTAAAGCATTTTAAAATTCAAAAACAACGGCCCACATTTAAAAAAAAACTAAAAAAATTAATTTTTAATTTTCGATCCATTTCATGTTTTAGTAAAATTAAATCGTCTTTATTTTATTTAATACTATTCATGGTTTTGTCATACGTACATTTTCTTTCATAATTGTTATACAACTAGTTTTTCTTGTTTAGTTGTAACGGATAATCGTCTACGTTGTATGACGGTTCTACAGAATCACTAAATCTACTCGGTATTTGACAAAGTTTACCGAAAACTTGTTCATATGGTGTATAATTTGTTTCAGAACGAAATGTGTTGTTGAAACTGAAGCACCAAAATGGTAACCAATAATTCCATGTGTCGGTATGATTTTCACACTGTAACCTTACAAATGAACCAAGATGATGGGTATTTTTGAGTGCACCAATCGATTGGTGATAATACGCTGTTGATGTTAATTTTTCGATATTTAATATTTTACAAACTTGTTTCATTGTTCCTGAAATGAATTCAGCCCCACGATCAGTTGCTACCTTTTAAGGAATACCAAACTTTAAAATACATTCACTTACGAATGCATCAGCTATTATGACCGTTTCCTTATTCTTAAGTGGTATAGCTTGTCTAAAGGGCCTACTACATCTAAAAATATTTTATCAAATGCTGAGGAAGCCGTCGCGGTTATTTCCATCGGCTCTTTAATATATCTAAAATATTTGGTTTTTTGACAATGAGTACACTTTCTAACAAATTCTTATACGTAAATCTCGATACCTGGCCAGTAGTATTTCAGTTTTATCGTATTTATCGTTCTGCGCATACCAGCATGTCCACTGGAGGGCAGTATATGAAAGTCATTAATAATAATCTGTTTTTCGTCGTCATCACTAATTCTTTTTATACCTAAATTTTTATACTGCAAGAACACTAAACCGCCTTGGGAAGGGATCAAATTTAATGTTGGCTTAAATGATAATATTTTTAGTTTATTAAAGCATAAAGTGAGAAAATGGGACATAAAGAACAAATTATGCTCTAGTTTATTTGATGAAGTAGCACTCACACCTCATCTCACATATGTTGAGGCACAAGATGAAATAATAGGCTTTAAAGATTTTGGAAATGAGCGAGACTTTAAGTACTGTGATCATGCACTAGTATTCATGCTTAAAGGACTTACACTGGCGTCAGGGTGTTTCCTTTTATTTATGTGAGGGAACCACTGCTGCTACAGTTGCATAGATTTTAAAGGAAGTGGTTTCCAAAGTCTCGCAGTCGGGATTGAAATCCCTAGCGGTTGTATGTTACAAAGACTCAACATTTAGAACAGCCATAAACATGATAAAGAGAGATACTGAAATGCAAAATAAATCTAAACGGGGAACATAATGATAAGTAGATGCACTCACTGTTCATTTATTGCACATTTTTGTTACTGTCATCCTTCACATTAACATTTTTTATCTAATAAATAACTTTTGGTTTACAGATGGAACTGTTGAGATATAACTTAAGGGTCTCAGAAATAACCTTCTTACCAAAAATATGGTTTTCAAAGGCAAGTTTGCTTCTTGGGAAGATTTCATAAAAATATAAAACTGATTGCCAATTAGGTCACACCAAAATAAACAAAAAACTAACTGAGCACCACGTTTAATCTGAAAAATTAAAAAAAAAAGGTTAGTGTGGCTGCCCCAGCGCAGAGTTCAACAACGAGTGCAATACTTAAATACACTGCATTATTTAGTAAGTCTTAAACTAAATTGTCAATATGTAATATTCGAATAATACTTACTATTATCTTTTTCATGTATCTATGTAAAATTTCAAAAACTACAGCGACAGGTGAAATAGTAAGACAATGGCTACGACTCGGTAAGCAATGGAATTCATGGATAAACTCTTCAACAGCATAAGTGGATTACGGAGAGGCACTCTGTTAAGGGAAAGCACCGAGGACCAATAAAGCCAAACTCTAAACACTTTGAGTTTTGGAAAGAAGCCAAAACCATATTAAAAACATCAAATTTATTGACAAAACCAGTAAGAGGGCGCGTAAAATGATGAGTTCTGCAGCATTTTTCTCAACAACAACACAAGACAAACAACACTCCACACAGGCTGGCAACCTGGACATAACGGTGTAAGCTCCAAATTTCCAGAGGGACGCGTCCCAGGGTATTATTTGTGCAATAATGTCAATAACATTACATATTACTATGTTACAGCCTGACACAGCTTCCTACAGTACAATAGTCCCGGAAGTTTGGGGTTTGCAGGGCTTGCGTCATTTGACAGATGATCGCACCAGTGTTGCCAGTCACAAATACATAACCAAGTTATCTTTACACAATATTATGTAGGTCGTATATAAAAAACATTTATTTATTTATATGTGCGCACCTACTCCACACGGTCACCGCTGATAATCAGCGGTTTGGTGCACGGCAACTTCTTTGCCGGCGCCATCAGCAACAATGCTGAGTGACGAATTTCAGTAAGTGACGTGCAAGTGCGTGTACCCTATTTTTGTTTTTATTTGTATTTCTTTTACTTTTATTAATTCAATTTGTTGTTTTTTGTTAATCAAACATAACCACTTTTGTTAACGTCACTTTATAAATAAATACTTTTTCTTTGTTTCTAAAAACAATAAAATTTATACGATCCGAGTTCCTTCTCTCGACGGATGGATTACAAGTATAGAAAGTTTTGAAAGGTTGTTTAAGCTCTTGTTTGAAAAGCAGTAAGTATTATATTTTTATCCTAGAAATAGTAATCAAGATACTTTGGAAAACTTTTTTTGCCAGAATCAGAGCAATCAACTACAGAAATTTCAATCCTGGTACTACTGGTAAGTACTTTTTTAAATACTTTTAAATCCCTATTAATGTCCAACGTTATGGGTCCACACTCAATGTATCCATTTTCTGAAGCTTTTAACAAGTAAATTGGGCAAGTATTAGGGAAAGTAGCAGCAGCGACCAATCGCTAAATGCTGCGAATGAAAGTTTACGCGTGCATATTTCTGCATATACAGCAGGATATATATGTAGGAGAGTCACAAACAAATCTAATTGTAAGGATTGCTCCGATACATATGTTAATAAGAAAAAGATGTGATTCATAATGGAACAACGAGAGTACAAACTTTTAAAATATACTAATTTAACGTATCCATCGAAGAAAATATTATATAGGGTCTTATACAGATACGTTAAATGAGTATGTGAAATAATGGTTCATAGATTTAGTTTAAGAATACATATACATTAAGAAGGGGCAACCAAGAGAGGCTTGCAAGCAAAAAAGTTCATTCCAACAAATGGCCTATGAAAAATATAAGGCAAAGATTAAGAGGAAAAAGTGCTATAACGCGAGGTCAGTCTTCAAGTATTCGAAAGAAAGAATGGGCAGACTCAGTCAAAAACCAAGTAAAATATGTCAAATATTAGACTGGGTATATATATGTGCAATTTTGGACATTGTAAGCATGAAAGACGTCATATATGACCACGTTTATCTGACTATACCGTTACATCGCCAAACCATCCTTAATAAAATAACTGTCAATACTGCATACTACATGATCTTAAACTTTTTCATTATTTTCTTACATCTAGTTTGTCATTAATACTATAATTAATAAAAAATATGATTTTATTAAAGTTATGTCCAGAAACTAATTTGAAAATCATTTATACTTATCTTATTCAACAGTTGATTGATTCGGTAAACCAAATTGAAAATAAAACCAAAAGCCAGAGGAAGACAAAACCCTGGTTTGCTGAACGTTTGTTTAGAGTGACTACCTCTAACATTCGAGAAGTTTGTCAATTTACAGATCATTTATATGTAATAATAAATTAAGAACTTCTGCATTAGAGTTGGACAAAAGTAAAGAAATTACAGCTATTGAAGCACATGAGGGCAAAACTGGAAAAAAGAAGAACGGTGTGGTTTTTATATATCTTAATAATATCCTTATATTGATGCATCTCCAGAAGGTTTAATCGATGGAGATAAACTTTTAGAAGTTAAATGACCATTCTCCATAAAGAATTACACCGGTATTCACAAACAATACTTTGCGTAGCTTGGAAGCAACACTAAGCTAAATAAGTAATTTCTCATAGCTTTCGTTGTAACCATCCTAGTAATTCACAAATGATACTCAAGTTACCCTTTGCTAAGAAAACGCTATGCATCGAATACTGATCTATGATTGGTCCATTTCCGTTGCTAAGGTCTCGGCGGTATTTGATTGACAGATGTGTGTGCAACATAAATACAGTAAAATCTCCTTATTCGCGCTTCCTTCATTCGCGGCTAAAGATTTCTTTATTCGCGGATCTAATCGGTACATAGTACATGCATATTAATAAAAATAATTCTAATATGTATCCAACAAAATATTCTTTGTAAACGCGCCGATAAATGGACTAATTAAAAAGTAAAATAGACCTTATTACAACTATATAATAAGTATGTTATTAAATGATATCGCCGCTGTATTGGTTCGGCCTTTGACATAAACCGCCTTCGCCGCGGTCGGTGTTTTTGAGAATGTAAACAAACAGAATTAAAGCAACCTTATTACTCAATTCATAAAGTATATTTTTAAAGGCTGCCACGTATAAGATGTTCCGTTCTTTGGTAAAAGCCGCTTTGCGTGTTTTATTGTTTCATCTTTCCATCCGTTACAAAAAAAAAATGAAAAACGAGTTTCGACGCGAAAAAAAGCTGTTACCGCTTAAAGTAAAAATAGAAATGATTGATCGTTTACGCCTTGGAAAATCGTTTGCATCCATATCACGCTCATTCAGTGTCAACGAATCAACTATACGATTGATAAAAAAATCCGAAGATAAATAAGGTCATCTGTAGCTTCAACTTCACTGTCAGCGAAAATTGTTCGTGATCCAGCAATAGAAAAAATGGAAGTGGCGTTGTCATTATGGATCGAAGACGCAAAAAAAGGTGCCCGTGAGTGGTCCAATGGTCCGTGAGAAGGCAAAGCCGTCTTTACGCACATTTTAAAGAACCTGGTGGTAGTCGTGGTGGTGAATGTAATGGAGGATTTCAAGCTTCGGAAGGTTGGTTCAATAAATTTAAGGTGAGACAATCATTGTATAGCATTAAAATCGTTGGAGAAGCTGCATCTGCAGACACTGCTGCAGCAAAAAGATACCCAGACGAATTTGCAAACTTAGTAACTGATGGAGGATACAAACCTGAGCAAGTATTTAATGCAGATGAAACTGCACTGTTTTCTAAGAGAATGCCAATGCCCCTGGATTTAAGGCAGCAAAGGATAGAGTTACACTGATGCTCTGTTCTAATGCATCTGGGGATTATGTCATGAAACCACTGATGCTTTACAGATCGTTAAATCCTCGTAGTTGAAAAAAGTAAAACAAGGAGGACCTGCCAGTGTTTTGGCTTGCTAATAAGATAAGCGCCATTTTTTGTGACTGGTTCCGGAATTGTTTTGTTTCTGAAGTTGAAATTTATTTAAAAAAAAAGAATTTAGACTTTAAAGCAGTTCTAGTTTTGGACAATGCACCAGGTCATCCTCGCGAACTTGAAACTATGCATCCAAATATAAAAGTGACATTTTTACCTCCCAACACGACGGCTTTGTTTCAACCTAAGGACCAAAGAATAATCCAGACCTTTAAGCTCTATTACATTAGACGAACCTTCAAAATCATTTTGGATAATATGGAATGTGATCCTGATATGAATGTTATGAAATGCTGGAAGAAATTGGACATAGCAAAATGTAAACATAAAAGAATCATTGGAAGAACTGAAGCCATACACATTGAAATCATGCTGAAACAAACTGTAGCCTGCTCTGACTGCGGAAAATGACGAAGAATCTGTGCAAATTCAAACTAAGACTGCAAACATAGCCGTAATTGCGAATGGAATAGGACGAGATGGGTTCGAACAGATAGAATCAAGTGACATTCAGGAGTTGCTTGAATCGCAAGATGAAGATTTGACTGGAACCGACTTCGAGGAAATGTTAAATTCACAGCTCATTGAAGAAGAGGCTTCAAGAAGCACTGGAAAGGTGACATTTAATCTGAAAAATCTTAGTGAAGGTTTAAGAATGCCAAATGAGCTTAGTGATTTCTTTATGAAAATTCGTCCGTCTATGGAACGAAGTCTTATTTTTAAGAGGCAAATTACTAATGCCACTACTGAATATCAGTTGATCTGAAAGAGCTTTTAAAAACTGCCAAGCAAGAATACATTACAAAATTCTTTAAACCGTTGCCTAAGGGCGCGTTTCCACTTTGTCGTGACGACAGATAGTCGTGTAGTTTTAAGTGTCATGACGACAAAGTCATATGTTAAAAATGGAGGTGTTCACATATAGAACGACACGACTTACTGTCGTCTACGACATTTTTTGCAGTGACAACAGACTGTCGTGACAGTGACATGCGAGCGAAACAACGCGTAAACAGCACTTTCGCCTTGGGTCTCGGAGTTTTCAGGATATAGGACAGGAAGATAAGGTCGTGATGAGAGAGACCCGGTGCAGGATGTTGGCCGTGAAAGGAAACAAGGAAAGGACAAGAGGTAATGATTAAGTCTAACCAAGTATCATGTCCAGTATTGTTGTGATGCGTAGGTTGGAGAGGTGAAACATGAAAATTGGTAGACTTAATTATGTTAAGGAGTTTACGGGTTCGAGGGCTATTGGGATCAAGGAGATCAGTGTTGAAATCCCCCATGATTATGTGATGTGCATACTCAGACCCTAAAGATTCTAAAACCAATTCCAAATCAGTGAAGTAATCGACAGCAGGGGGGCAGTAAACCACACCTATAATAGTTTTCGCTCCTCCAAGGCAAACCTCAAGAAACAGATATTCAGCAGAGGCATTAGAGCTAGAGGGAGAGGTAGTGACGACTTTGTAACTAAAGTCGCTACGTATGTAAATAGCAACTCCGCCGCCTCTTCGACCAATCCGATCGTTTCGGATGAGGATATAGCCTGTAAGAGAGTAGGCAGTAGATAAGAGTTGAGGTTTAAGCCAGCTCTCTGAGACTAGGATAGCGTGAACGTTGGAGTCACTAAATGCTTCTAAAAGGTCACTGTGATGACTGGGTACGCTTTGAGCATTCACATGGCTCACATTCAATGACCGGTCCGATTGTTGGCTAAAAGTATTTCGAATAACATCTCCTAAGGTATCCGTAACCGAGCAGAAACTACTATCGTCAGATAAGATACTATCATCATTAGCAGAATGAAAAGAACTATCATCGTCCGATAATACCATAAAAATTAATATTTATATATATAATATAATATACTATAATAATGTAATTATATAATTAAAGCTATAAAACTATACCGTTATAAATGAATTCAAGGTGCAGCTGTTCGTCTCTGAACCATCCGCCAGCTGCCACTGGTACCATAATATAAACAAAAAAAAAAGAGAGAAATAGAAAGAACGTAATAAGCAAAAGTAACAAAATTAATCTCGACACTTAAAAGAAAGAGAGAAAAAATAAAGCGTTAAATATTCAACTTCCTGTTTCGGAACGCAACTAATGAGTGACATATTTCATTTTACGAGAAATTGATAGAACTGTCAAAAAGCAAATAATATATGATAGTTGTTACTTACATATCCAAATTAACTAATGAAAGTGATTAAGTCGAGGGTAATACAATGTTTTGTTACATCAGATATGTTATACGTAATACATATGTGTCGCAAGATAACAGATTGAACTTGAGAATAGATACTTTATGTGATTACATACTGAAATGACATAAATGTTGGTGTAAATTTACATTACTTTGGACGAGAAGATGCCTTAACGCTTACACCCGTTGACTTGGTGGAAGAAACACTCTTTGGGTACTTCACCATCAGGTTGTTCAGCTGGTCCATGGAAATCAGCTTGTGTCGACTTCCATCTGATGCTCGAACCGTGATAACGCCATCCTGTGTCCAACATGATCTCATACCAAAGTGAAGGCGTGCTTTAATAAACGTTGACTGCCTCGCCTTTGTTAAAAACTCTCTCACTGTAATGGAGGAGCCCTTCAACCTGGTTTTCGCTTTCCAAATGGCTGATCTAATACCTAAGTTTGCGAAACGTACGAGAATGGGACGATCACGTTCCTTACTTGGATTGCCGAGCCTGTGGCACACTGTGATGGACTGTGCAGTAGTGTCCGCCATCTCCAACTTAGTGTTTATAATGCTGAGAACCAACTTAGTACAGTCCTCACCACTAGTCTCTGAAACTCCTGAGATTATCAGAGCTTTACGGCGATGCCTTGTCTTTATGGTCTCTAAGTTTTAAGATAGATGAATCACACTCTTTTCCGTAAGAACCAATACTAACGTAAATGAAACGGTATTCTGTATCAACTATTGCAAATAAAGAATATGATATATAAAAGAAAAGAATCTTTATAGGTAAAAAAACATAGAACCACTATTGGGGAAGGAGGCAATGCGGAAAATTCGCTTTCGTATTAAATGCTTTAGCGATCGCTTTCCATTCCTCTTCGGTATTAGGCAACTTTAAATATTCTGCACTTAAACGCTCCAAATAACAGAACACGTTTCTTTGATTATTTTGCTGATGGTTGATATTCCCACTCTAAAATTATAATGCAGTTCTTTAAACGAACACCCCGACGCCAAATATCTGTAAGGGCGAAGAACGCTGAAACTCGCGCGGGCGCACGCTCTATGAAAAATAGTTTGAGCAGCGGAGGCGCGTGGGCGTCCGCCCGCGGGTTCGTTTCTACAAATCAGTCGAGCGCCGCTAGATGCTACGGTCACACGCGTCGGAGGCTAGGTACAATTTGTAAAATTCGTTTTCATTGTCACGCAACTTCAAAAATTTGGTTACGAATTCTCCGCTGAGTAGCCTGCTTGTCACGAACAGGTTAGGCAGTCGACGTTGTTTTCGTAGACGTCTTTTTGCCAAATAATAAATCAGCAAGTAATGCATGCTAATCTACTCGACACTACTGTACACGCTCGAGATCAAAATTATACTCATGCAGAGCAGCGCTAAATGAGACGGGCGCACGCGACGGGTGGCCCGCTGGCGGATTCGTGGCTCGCGGCGGACTTGTGACGCGTGCACCCGCATCCGCATCCGCCCGTGTTTTAGGCGTTCGGCCTAAATAAATACAACAGTTATTATTAATTAGCAAGATTATGGTTACTGAAGCAAATTACTGAATTAGATTTTTAGTTTAACTACAACTCAACTAGGAAGTTACAAGTTAGTAGCTGTTCTGAGAGCGCAAACATATAGCATAATAGATCTTTTAAAACTTGTAAACATAAAGCTATAAAATTATTTTATTTTTTCTGCCTTTTCGCAATCAGAAAAGGTAATGTAACTTCTAATTTAAGTATTTTTGTAAGTAAATAACCTCTTTTTACTAAATACGTATGGATGTGTACACGGTACATAAACCAAAATAACATTTTTTTTTAAATTTTTGTCTATGTCGACTAATAACTTATTATGCTCTAAAATATCCGCTCCAATAATAATTGGTTGCTCTTCATTTTGTATAAATGAATGTCTCTGTGGCTTGCCCCATAACGAAAATGTTTGCTCCTGTGTCAATAAAAAATCTCATACCACTTTTTCGGTCGGTAATAATGAGGCGGTTGGACCGTAGTCTGTGCTTTAATTAGTTTCCCTGGTTTTTTTTTCCGACTGCTTGCTCTTGAACTTGACCTCGATGGGGAATGTTGACGATTATAATAACTTCGAGTGCTGCGTCGATAGTCTCTGCGATCGCGCTGAATTGCGAAATTTAGTTCCATTTGTATTTTTGCTAACTGTGTTAATATGCATGTCATTGCGCCGTCGTCTGTTTTGTTTACAGCTGTTCTATTTCAATATTCTTCATAGCAATCGGTTATGGTCGTTCGTTGATGGTCTTATACGTTTTGTGGATGGCGGGGAGGTAATGAGGATAGCTTCTAGTTGCATAAACAATAATCTCGATTGGTCTCCCCAAAACTCCGGAATGCGGGATAAAATGGTGGTGCCAGTTGCTACTTTCAATGTTTCTTGTGTGCTACTTGATTTGAAAGGTGACTGAGTCATGTTGTTTATTTTCTTGTCGGGTCACAAATTTTCCAGGTGTTTGTATGCGTAACATGGTATACTCTTGGTGATTATGCAGCCGGCAGGCAAAAACCAGGTCCGTAGCTGCATAAACACGTCGGTGTCACCATTTTGCCAAGGTTTGGCAAGGAGTACAATGAGACTCGAGATGATATTTAGCCTGTATTATTTCAGGAACAAGCAGAACTTATATACTAATGTGGTGCGTGCGTAATATTATTTTACTTAATCTCTAAAGTTAATCTATGAGTGTGACTTATTTAATTACGTGCAATTATGTATATACAATGTGCTCGCCACACTCAGTATTCAAGAATTACAAACATAAAAGCTTTGTTGTCTCTTCAAGTCCTAGTCACACAGACAAAAATAAAAATAAATCATACCTACGTCCCCTGTGTACTCAAAGTCACCTTTACAAATGTGACGCACTCAGAGCGCTACCCATAGATTCCCGAAATATTAGGGCTAAGGAATTCAAGGTTTGCTTAAATTGCCTTCGACCAGGTCACACTGCCTCGATATGCAAGTCAGGACATTGTAAATATTGTAAAAATTTACATTAAACATTGCTACGTTCACATGATAAGTCACAGCCACAGTCATCTTAGTCATTTAAGACTTATTCCCATTTAAGACTTGTGCTGCCATCAAGTTTCATAGCCATCATCAAAATAATAAGTGTGTCCCATTGTTCAGTTGGTTCATCAAGAGCATTTAATGCACGTATTTTTTTTGAAATATGATCTATTAAGCACCGCAGTGATTTGTGTGATTCTCTTGTAATTTTGTCAAAATTAAATAATGATTTTAAAAGGTTTTTTTTTTTATATTATAGGGGGCAAACGAGCAGACGGGTCACCTGATGGTAAGTGACTACCGTCGCCCATGGACACCTGCAACTTAAGAGTCACAAGCGCGTTGCCGGCCTTTGAGATAGGAGTACGCTCTTTTCTTGAAGGTTTGAAGGTCGTATCGGTCCGGAAATACCGCAGGCGACAATTTGTTCCAGAGATTGGTTGTGCGAGGCAAGAAAGTTCTCGAAAACCGCACAGTGGTGGATTGACATTAATCCAGGTGATGGGGATGAAAGTTTTGCGCGTTAAACGATGGCGAAACGTTGCGGCCGGTATAGGTCCGAACAATTCCTCGGAGCACTCCCCATGATACATGCGATAGAGAATGCAGAGTGAGGCTACATCTCTACGCAACGCCAAGGGGTCAAGCCGATCTGAAATGTCCTGGCAATCGATGATTCGAGTCGCTCTCCGTTGAATGCGGTCAAGAGAGAGAATCTGGTACTGGGGTGCTCCTGCATAGATATGAGAACAGTATTCCATATGCGGCCGAACCTGCGCCTTATAAAGTTGTAGGCGGTGGGCCGGGGTGAAATACTGTCTCGATCTGTTGAGCACACCAAGCTTCTTAGAGGCTAATTTGGCCTTACCCTCCAAGTGACCGCGGAACTGGACTTCGCTCGATATATCAACGCCAAGGATTCCGATGCTGGCTGTGGCAGTCAGGGCACTGCTCTCAAAGCGAGGTGATACGACAAACACTATCTTTTTAGCGGTGAACGCGCAAACCTGTGTCTTCGTTGGGTTAAATTGGACTAGATTAAGTCGACCCCAATCGGAAACTCCTTGTAAGGAGGCTTCGATTTCAGACACAAGTTTGGATCGACTTTCAGTGACGTTTTCCAGAGAAATGTTAGCGCGGCCGGTATACAAGGCATCACTCGTACTATCATCGGCATAGCAATGAATGCTGCTGATTTGCAGCATATCATTGATATGCAGAAGAAACAGCGTGGGTGATAGCATACAGCCTTGTGGGACACCAACATTCACAGATTTACTAGTATGGTTATTTACTAGTATCTTTTTGTTTTTAAATCTTCAATGAAGTAAGTTCTTAGCAATCTGATTTCACTTGTAAATTCAATTGATTTTATTATGACAGAGACACCACACTCTAAAGAAGATCTTAATAATAATGAAATTTGCTGAACGGTGAAATTGAACTATTATTATGTTCCAGCCATCGCAAATAATTAGCAGCAAACGTAAGCAACCTGATTGTTACTAACTTAATATTATGATTTGACATCAATGCGGCAGGCACTATCATCATTGTTATTTAACTTCAACGACTCTAATTCACCTTTAAATTTTGAGCAAGAAACTATTTCACTGGCAATAGAAATAACAACAGAAAAATAATGTTCAACCCTTTCACGTTATTTTCATTTTAGGTATCTTTTTCAATCTTTTGAACTTCATCAAAAGTATTAAATAATAATTCGATTTTTTAAGCATGAATTCTAATTCAGAAGCTAGGCAAACTCTTTACATCCTAATGGATGTCATAAAAATAATTCTTTACGACACCTAAATAGCTTTCGAACTTAGTAAGTCTCCCTTTTATAGTGCCGCGTGGATGGATCAACGATTTTAATTCCTCTTCCATTTTGAAAAATAGTACCTAGTAGTACTTTATGTAGGAACAAACAACGAGAATAAAAATTAGTTACAACAAAACTAAATAGGAGGTACTTATCGCAAACCAGTCAGCAAGCAGCAGCAGCAGCGGAGTAGCAAGCAAGCAGTAGCCGTTTAGCTCACGCGTACCCGGCACCACACATAAACATATGCGGTATTAGCAACCGCTACTTTTGAGATGTTCGTTGAATAAAAGTTAATGTTCGTTAAATAAATAGGTACATTTAACGCGTTGGAAGGTTGATATATTTATTTTCTTATTAACAGGAACCTTATTTTATTATTAGCATGTTTAAAGGTAGATATTTTAACAGTAAAACAGTTGTTGCAATTTTTTTTTCTTTATAAACGACTACTAGTAACGTGGGTCACACATTACTAGTATTCTTGTTAACCCCTCCAGCTAAGCTAAATGCTTGTGTGTTAGGAGTGAGTTCGCGTCGGTAGTGTAATTAACTCAATCGTAAGGTAAAGTCAATTTAGCAGTGAGTACTAGAGGTTATGTGGATTTATCTGCATAAAATGCGGTGCAATGAAACGTTAAATGTGATATTAAGCTGAAATATACGTATGTAAAACAATGCAAAGAAATAGTTGGGTCTTAGGGGCAAAGGTTAGAATGCAATGATACTTAGCAACGATGATACTTAGCTTATTGATACTTAGCTGATAGCAACTCATAGCACTGGCACAAATCTAATGGTACCGTCACTCTGGCAATCTCAACTTCATGATCTCCTTGTTTTCTTTATTTAAATTAACGTATTCAATCATGTTCGGGGTCACCATTGTGTTGATGAGAGTTTGTAAATTGAAAATAAACTTGTGCTTCAAGAAAATACGCTGTAATTCTGGTACTGTGTTTACATGGTGGTTATAGTAGTACTATTGTCTCAGACGCGTGCTCGGCTCCGCGCTTACGCCACCGCCTTTCTTCCCCTGCATTGACTAGGGATGCTCTCGCAGCGGGGTCGTTAATTAAAAATCGCATCCTATCGTTATCACCCTATTTAGATTCTAACATAATCAGAGTCGGTGGCAGGCTTTGATAACTCATTTTATGATTACAACACAAATTATCCGATAATCCTTGACAGTAAAAATCACTTAACGTATTTAATTATGAGGAACTGTCATTTAACCCTACTTCATGCAGGGCCTCAATTGATGCTAGCAACTATACGGCACAAGTACTCCAGAAGGTAGAAACCTTGCAAAAAAGGTAGTAAGGACATGTATAAAGTGCGCTAGATTTAAGGGTGAAATATAATAATAATATCTTTTCAGATAACGGATCGACATTCGTTTGTACATTCACTGAATTATATCAAATACTTAAGCTAGATCTCGCACATGACATGGCTGAATCTGGTATACGAAAAAGATGGATAAAGAAGATGGTAAATACAAAGCAAGACTTGTATCGTGAGATTTTGAACAGAAGGGAATTAACTACCAAGAAATATACAGCCCAGTAGTAGGTAATCAGCATGAAAATCATTGATATCCATTGCTGCTTCGAAGAAATATGAGATGATAACAGTGTTTGATTCTAAGCCAGTTGATACAACATGTAATACTGACAAACAACAAAAATAATCTGTGACAGAATCATGAAACTGTCCTTGTCTTTAGTTTAGAGTTTAGAATAAGTCGGAGGAGTATTATACTTATCTAAGATCAAGACCAGACATAAGCCTAGCGGTGAATGAAGCAAGCAAAAGCTTAGAAAATCCATCTAAACAGGATATATTAGGAGCAAAGAAAATATTAAAATATTTAATTATATTTAAATGGAACAAGATTTTTTTGCGTGGGAGAACCATGCTTCGGCACGTATGGGCTGGCTCGACTCCGCTCGATACCAAGAAAACCGGTAGTGAAGCAATGCTTGCATTGCATTTCGCCGCGTGGTTACCGGAGGACCTAACCCTCCCTCTCCCCTATTCCCGTCCTTCCCTTCTCCCCTCTTCTCCTACTCCCACCTTAAAGGGCAGCAACGCACTTGTGACTCTTTGATTTACAGGTGCCCATGGGCGGCGGTAGTCATTTACCATCAGGTGACCCGTCTGCTCGTTTGACTCCTATACAATAAAAAAAAAAAAAAAAAATAAAGGAATAATGTACAAAGCAGAAGGAGACATCATCATCACAAAATTACATGCATACTGTGACTCTGATTATGCAGGATGTACAGAGACTAGACGCAGCACTACTGGATTCTTAATAATGCTATCAGATGAATCCATATGGTGCTCCAAAAGACAGCCTATAGTAAGCTTGTCATCAACTGAAGCCGAATATATAATAATAAGCAGCTGCAGATTGTGTTAAAGAATGATTATATCTGAAAATATTTATAAGTGGGTTAGTTGGAACTAATGTTAGAATAAGAAATTGACAACTAGAGTGCAATTCAGTTGATAACAACAGGTTTTTTTAGTAAAAGGTCAAAACATATTGATGTAAGATTCTATTTAATTCAAGAAAATTATAAGAAAGGTATTACAAAACAGGTAACATCACTAGCTCAGCAAGTTATAGACCTATTTCTATAGGCACTGTAATATTAAAACTTTTTGAGATACTGTCACTTCTCTACCTGACTACAAATATTAAAATTGACGAAAAACAATTCGGATTTCCGCAAGGCCTATCCACTGACATGACCATACCCACTCTCAAACGACGTTCCTTTGGATATATTGACCGTAACACTTCTTTATATGCTTGTTTTTTTGACCTCAGCAGAGCATTTGACCGAGTAGATTACAATACCTAAGTTGTGGATGAAAATGTTAAAAACGGACGTTGTGATACGTGACCAAAATCTTAAAATTTTGGTATGAACACCAGATTAACGTAGTTTAATGGGGAAGTGGTACCTCAGACGTGTACAAACTACTACTACTGCATTCCTATTTAATTTCTACATCAATGACCTTATTGTGGAGCTCAGTAAAACTGGTATCGGTGGTCATGTGGCTGACACTTGTGTTAACAACATCAGTGACGTAGATGATATGGTTCTGCTGAGGCCCCTTAATAAAAGGACTACAGGCTTTGTTAAAGATCTGCGAATCTTACGCTAGAGAACATGGGTTACTCTATGACACGAAAAAAGTGAGCTGTTAGTCTTTAGAGCAGGAAAGGGCCCTGAGGTTGTTCCACCCGTCTACATAGACAAAGTACCACTCAAGTTAGTAGAAAAATTCATTTATCTGCGTCACCACGTCACCAGTAAAATGTGTGATGATCTGGATATAGAAAGAGAACGCCGGTCTCTGGCAAAAGAGCAACATGCTCAGTCGTAGATTTGGCAAGTGTACGGCACAGGTCAAGAAAACACTGATCAATGGTTACTGTCAATCTTTTTATACGTGTAACCTATGGCTTCAGTACACAAAGGGTCCCCTAACACTTGTAGAGTACAGTATAATAACGCCTTCAGAAGTCTCATGCGTCTTCCTAAATTTTGCAATTCTTCGGGTATGTTATCTACACTGGCATCAGCAAATGCCAGTATCGATGACATTAGAAAACGAATTTATTCATTTAGGTCACGACTAAGTACAAGTAATAATTTAATAATAAAACAATTATATAATAATTTATTTAATAAAATTTACATGACATACATTCCATGTATACTTGAAGACTGAAAACAAAAGAATGTAATTATTTTTATTTTCTAGAAATAGTGTAAATACTAACATTTGATTAAGTTATTGTATACCACAGAATAGAAAGATATATCTTTCTATTCTGTGTTGTATACTAACAAAATATGGGTTTAGAGCCTGAAATAAACGATTATTATTGATTTGAAATATTGTCCTACTAATGTACAAATTGCAGATTTATTAACAAAAACTCTGTATAAAGTTTTTTCATTGTGAGAAAATTATAAAATAATAATAAATAATTAATAAAAGATTTGTTTGTTATAAAAAGGTAAATGTAGATCAGTTGTAGTTTTTTTAATAGGTGTTAATATTGATATTTTTAGTCTGTGGTTTCTCTCTAGTTTGTCAATGTGGAAAAATTTTCTAGAACTAAGATGGCGTGATTGTAACAGTTATAGCGTACAGCAATGAAACTCTGTTAAAGTAATAAATTAGAAGAATTAAAAACGATGTAATCTTTCTTCCTCTGTGCCTAAGTTTACTCATAAAATTTTTGGTCCAAATTGACAGTCAATCTCCACTACGTTTTTTGTTTTCAGTTTTTATTTGAGTCGTTAGGAACAACTTGTTGCTGTACCCTATATTTAACAGTTCTACACAAGAGGTGCGTAATAAAATAAACTAATTTCATTGAAAATACGATGAAATTATTTTTATTCATCATACTATCCCTTAAAGACCGATGAACACAATTGTGATATCTGTTTAGAACAAAAACAATAATTGTTATTTTATTGATATTTAAACGGACCTAACACCGTACGATTGTGACGCGTATGTTCTTTCATTGGAGTGAGTGAGATAAGTAGGTAACATGTCGTGATACAAGTTTAAACTAGTTCGTTTTATTCTTGACGAGAGCAACGGCCAGACGGCGCGTGAATATATGTTTTGTCAATTATTACATAGTTTGATTTTTAGGGTTCCGTACCTCGAAAAGAAAAAACGGAATCCTTATAGGATCACAATGTTGTCCGTCCGTCTGTCTGTCTGTCAAGACCCTTTTTCTCAGGAACGCGTGGAGGTATCAAGCTGGAATTTATATCAAATACTCAAGTCTACTGTCCCTTCGAGCTGTGAAAAAATCAAACTTCTAAGCCAACGCAATAAAAAGATGCAGCCGTTTATGCCGCAAATTTTCGACACTCGCAAGGGAATCAAAACCTACAGGGTACTTCTCGTAAACTCAGAATCTTGAAATTTGGTACGAAGCAACGTCTTATAGCACAGGTACAGGCAAAATTGCGAAAACCTCCCTCGGTGCGCGAGTACGACTCGCACTTGGCCGGTTTTTTTCTGCATGAAACCTTAATATTCTTTCCAAAACCAAAGTAGTCGTAAGTTACCGTGTGACATTATCTATACGCCAGTGAAAGTTTCGTCGAAATCAGTTCAGTCGTTTTGGAGTTTAACTGAAACAACAGACAGACAAACAAAAATTTTGAAGGGTGAGTTTTTGTTTGACATCAAATTTGTCTTACTTAGGTTAGTTGTGAAAATATAATCATTTTTTTAAGGGATGCGTACAATGCAATGTAAATAAATTGCCACCTACCATATTAGATCCTACAACAGGGCAACGAGTTTACTTTTTTTGACCCCGAGTCACATATTAAAATTCATTCGTAACTTATGTGACTACAAATATTTTTACGATGACAATGAAAATAAAATTCAATGGTCATTTGTACAGGCATTACATAAAATCCAAGAGGAAATCACATTTATTTGCGAGCAAATCATGTTTAGTGCTAGTGTTGCTGATCCACTTGTGTTTTGTAAAAAATAATTAAATTTGCTGGAGTTTAATGAATCGACTGCAACTTCTAAGTTTATTTCACTGATAAACACCGTTTTTAATATATTGGATTCTCGGTCACGTCAAAATGGTTATAAGAGAGCATTAAGCTCTGGGAACTTTGATTCTCAAAAGATTTTATTGACCTTATAAGCCTATGTAAAAAAATGCAATTTGCAGGTTTTTTGGGAAATTTGATCTGCATTGAGAGTGCCAAGTCTATCTTTCAAGATTTAATACAAAACCGCCTGACATATATGTCTTTCCACAGGATCAGTCAGTATTCCGATAATCCCTCAAGCTTCCAGTTTGAAGCAATTTATAAAAAAAACTCTTTTTAATACAGAATCAACTCATTAAATCATGGCAGCGAAATGAACTGCATTTCATTGAAAAAAATTACGATACTGAATCGCACATCTGTATTAGAAAAAATGTATGCTTCAACCGTACGATGACAATACCAATAACGCTATTGACGAAGTCAACTTTACTAATTTTACGGACGATTTGATTGATGAGATTAAAGAACATTTTTATCCTCTTTAGCTGAGGAAATAAGAAAGAAAGAAGAAAAAGAAATAAAATCCTTTTATTTAGCACAAACATTAGACGCACACAAGACTTAATTATTTAAACAAAAAACATGTACCTATACAAAAAAAAAAAAAAAGCAAATGACAATAAAAAACGATGTTGTTATGAGAATAAGGTTGATTCTGATTTACTTAGCCTGCCCGAAAGGGACACTAGACTGTTCAGAGAACAACACCTCGTCGTCGAGTTTGGCGCAAACGTCATGACACACGCACGCCGACCAATTCGAGGCGTACAGATTGACTCACCCATTTTGGACGTGCGTGACTCGCAACGAGAAAGGCAGGCCGAGTTGCGGGCCCGGTGCCTGATCCCCGGAGGCCAACTCGACCCGAATGTTTGGCGGACGTATACGGGTGGTGTTAGAGTAGGTGGTAATACTTCCCGACGGTGTTATTCCGTCGGCAAGAAATGCCGACGTACCGCGACTTACGGCCTCATGTTACACTCACATTATGACATCACAATCGAAGGGTTGCGTGTCATTCTGGGTTCTCGATGTATTCGCAAACTGACGGTATATACTCACTTCCAAACAAACATGTTGTTCGACATTCATGGTGTTGACACCATTTCGAAAATGACCTGGAAAGTAACCAAAGGTAAAATTCGTTTCACCTTTGCTGGAGATCCATGCCTTGGTGACTCACATGATTATGACACTTACTTAAGAGAAACCACTTGGTCGCGTCTGATGGAAGTCTATTTGTTTTCGAGAAGACTCGGGCGTACACCAGAGCTGTTCGGGTGGAGCTCGTCAAGTGTGTTATGTCACCATCAAATGATACCAGTTGTCTGAGTTCAATAATGTGGGTGACTGATGGAGGCCGCTCTCAATCGTCTTTGGCGTTTCGATGGTGGGGTCGCCGGCCATTCGCTTCGAGCGTACGCGTTTCACCTGTTCTCGGCGGCTGTTTGTTAAAAAAAAAAAAAAAAGTTTAACAGGTAAATTTGACTTCTAGATATTATTTGGACACTATGGGAATATAAGGCGGGTCCTTACAAAAAAATAACAAAATGCTATGAAATTCAACTTGGTAGTGTTATAAACAAAAATATGGATAAACTTAGTTAATAATATAATAGATAACTAACTGGAATATTAAACTTGAAATGAGTGAAGTTAAGTACAGACTGAAACTTAACTAACTAATAACTCTTAATCTTTATCTATTGGCAAAGCACAAAATTTTGATATTGACCTTTGAAAGACACTATTTCTATATCTAATGCTATAAACTCGAGTAAGACCATCTTCTCCTGGATGTTTGGCAACAATACGACCAAGAGCCCACTTTCCAGGTGGTAAATGATCCTCTTTCAAGAGTACTATATCACCAATTTCATGCTCCTTCTGCTTCGTCATCCACTTTGGTCAAGTTTGTAGGCATGTCAGGTACCCACTCTGCCAACGGTGCCAGAAATTAGCTACCAGCCTCTGACAAAGTTGCCACATCGACAGGTAGTTAATATTGGCATCTCTTAAATTTGGGTTGGGTAAGGTGACGGTAGCTTCTCCGATCAGGAAATGTCCGGGAGTTAATATATCTAAGTCAGTGTCGGCAGTATTGATGGGTATCAACGGGCGCGAATTTAGACATGCTTCTATTTGGCACAATGTTGTCGTTAACTCTTCATACGTCAGGTCAGTATTCAAGATTCTTTTCAGGTGGAACTTTGTGGACTTCAGCTTCCCACAGTCCGCCGAAGTTTGGACTATACGGCGGAATAAAGTGCCACTGTGTGCCGTCTGCTGCAAGAATATCTGCGAGATGACCAGGTAAGTTTAGGTTAGCTTCTTCCCAGGCTGCTTGTAGCTCTTTACTAGCACCTACGAAATTACGATGATGATGATCGCTCCATAGCTGTGTACATCGTCCTTGTCGTGCAATAAATCTATTAAAGGCTCCGATGAATGCTTCTGACGTTAGATCGCCAACCAACTCTAGACGTATGGCCTTGGTGGTCATGCAAATATGGCTATATAATATTTGCGAGTTTTTGCACCTCTGCCCTTTGCAAATGAATATGGCGATATAATCTTTACGAGTTTTTGCACCTCTGCCCTTTGACGTAAGTATTTGCAAAGGGCCAGCAAAGACTACTCCACTATTAATGAAAGGACGTGCAGGAGTGATACGAGCCTTGGGAAGATCACCCATAAGTTGTGTTTTTGAGATCGCACGGTGTCGTGCACAGACGATGCATGTATGTACATGCGCCTTTATCAGATTTTTTACCCGTGTTATCCAATATCTTGATTTAAGTAAGTAGCTAAGCATTAACTGAGTACCTCCATGTAACGTCTTCTGATGGGCTTCCGCTACAATGAGATGTGGAAGTTGATTTTTAATGCCCAATATTATGGGATGCCTTTGATCATTGCTTAAGTTAGCGTGGCGCAGTCTACCGCCCACCCTGACAATATTTCTCTCATCTAGGTAGTGGTTTAATGTTTTCAAACAACTTTCCTTTCTTACATTTCTCCCCTTTTGTAAACGTTCTATTTCATCTTCAAAGTCTTCACTTTGTGCTATGTTAATGCATCTCAATAATGCTTCCTCTATTTCCATTGTAGTAATTGCTTTATTTACATTTTCAGGCTGTTTCTTATATCTTAGAAATCTCAAACTGTAAATAACTGTTCTTAAAAGTTCTTGCATTGAATGTATTGAAATCTTCAAATTTCATTTTCAATACCTTAAAATTTACTGATATCCTTTTCATTTCTAGTTCAATGGGTGTAATTGTAAATTTAGAAAATATTGCATTTTTGACTTTAAGGTTTCCTGGCCCTTCGCACCATTGTGTATTGTTGATTAGGTTGTCTACGTACACACCTCTAGAACCTATATCAGCAGGGTTGTCTTTTGATTTGACGTGAAACCATCTTGAGCAGGGGATGTTGTCCAATATCTCAACTACACGATTGCTGACAAACTGTTTCCATCTATTGGGGTCACCTGACAGCCAAGATAAAAGCACTGTTGAGTCCGTCCAGGCGTAGACATTATTTTCTGGTAATCTCAGTGCCTCTCGCTTGAGTCAGTAGTGTCGCTAATAAAACTAACCCGCATAGTTCCAGGCGTGGAAGAGAAATTACCTTAACCGGCGCCACTTTAGTCCGGGATGCGATTATTCCTGTTTTGACTTCTCCGTTCTCTTTTTCTAATCTATAATATACTACTGCGCAATATGCTTTAATGGAGGCATCACAATACCCATGTAGACATACCTCATTCATACAGTCATTCATTTCTTTACCCATCCATCTTTGTATTTTTATTTTATGTAAATGGTTAAAACTGTCCCTTATTTTACTCCATTCTTCTTCATGCGATTTTCCAACCTCTTCATCCCAACCAAGTCTTTCTTTCCAAATATTCTGTATTAAAATCTTAGCAGTAATGATCGCTGGTGATATCCACCCCAGAGGGTCGAACAAACGTTGTATGTCACCCAGAATATTTATTTTTGTTATTAAAGTAGATTTAGTTGGTAACTTTATTTGATAGTGAAATGAATCTGTTTTCCTGTTTCAAATCAGGCCCAAAGTTTGATGAAGCTTTCATTTGTATCAACACTTATACTTCTTAATGATTGCGGAATTGTATCTAGAAATTCTTTGCTATTCGATGCCCATTTTTTGTTATGTGAATCCTCCGCTTTCTAAAAGCTTTATTAATTCTTGACTAGCTTCTATCGCCTTTTCAATTGTGTCATGAGAACTGGTACCATCGTCAACATAGAATTCTTCAATACGATACTTATTCATTTCATCCCTCGATAGCTGTTGTTGTTTCCTAATTGCTATTAAATAAGGCGCTGAGGCTGTCCCAAACGTAACTGTGAGCTTACGATAGTCATCAATTTCTTGAGCTGGATTTTGTCTCCATAATAATCGTTGATAGTCTGCATCTTATTTCGAGACGGGTATCATACGGTACAGTTTTTGAGTATCTGCTATGAAACAAATCTTCGTTAAACGCCATCTCAATAATTAAGTTTAGCATATCTTTTTGCAATTGAGGTCCGACTAATAGTAAATCATTGAGTGAATTGCCTTTTGAGCTTTGGCATGACGCATCAAAGACAATTCTCACCTTCGTGGTTTGCACTGCATGATGTGGTAGATAGATTGATAAATTATTTGTCTTCTTGTGGTACCTTCTCCATGTGATTAAGCTGTATGTATTCTTCCATAACTTTACAATACTCTTCTTTTAATTTAGGTTTATTTTCTAATCGTCGTTCTAATTGTTCTAGTCTCTTCAATGCTATGTCTCTAGTAGATCCTATTTCTTGTGGTTGTATCTTAAAGGGTAACTTAACAATATAGTTTCCATCGGCATCTCGAACGTGTGTGGTTTTGTAAATATCTTCACAGGTGCGTTCATCTAAGGTAAGTGTGCGTTTCGTTGATTCATCAATGCTCCACAGATTCTTCAATAGACTATCTATATCTATATTATGATGCATGACCGTTAACTCACTGGTGGAGAGTTGATGTTCAGAAATATTGCCAAATAAAATCCACCCTAAACTTGTCTCTTGAGCTGAGGGTGAGTAAGCACTGCAGTTTAGCACTGGACAGGAGTTTTCTTTAGTCGAATGAGTTGAGTTGCATTCTCGCTTATAAATGACGCTTGTGAGCCAGGGTCGATGAATACCCTTAACGTAGTCTCACGGCCACACTTGCTCTTGACCGGAACTAACGCTGTTGCTAATAACGCTCTTCTCTGCTTGTGTGCGAAGTACACTATGATGGACTTATCCTGAAGGTTTTCTTGTTCTTCATTCTGCGTGTGCATTGAGATTTCAGGTGTTGCTGCATTCTTCTCTGTATCCTGAAAATCTTCTCTCTTCTTACTGTAATGAAGAAGTGAATGGTGACGCTTTCCACATATCTTACAAGAAGTCTTCTGCTTACAATAATACACTGGATGGCCTGGTGACAAGCAGTTGTAGCATAATCGGTTGTTCTTAACAATCTCACTTTTCTTTTCTGGTTCAAGTTTTACAAATTCTTTACAGTGACAGAGGATATGCTGTCCTTTTCACATTTTACAAATAGCATTTACAGCCGTTGAATGACACGAACGTTCAATAATCTTAGTTGGTTTTTGAGTGCTTAAAAAAGGTGAACAGGTTAACTCGAGTGTATGTATTCTACTATCCAAAAAGGTCATATTTAGTAAAGTAGGTAGCTCAGTTTGGTACTCACGACTTACATGGGATTCCCATTCCTTGTGTGTATCAGAATTCAATTTTTGTACAGTAATATAAATGATCATAGGATGTAGATGTTGAAATATACATAGATTCCAAGCTATTTTAACACTCCTTAGTAGTATCAATCAGTGTTTTCAAATGTCCTGGTGATTGTGTGTTAACCCTTTTAAATGTAAATAACCTTTTCAATATTGCATTCACTATAAGCCGCTTGTGGCTATATCAATTTTTTAAAGTCTCCCAAGCTTTCTCATAATTCTGTTCTGTCATTTGGATATGCTTAATTGTGTTTTTTGCCTCGCCAGACAAACACGACTGCAAATAATGCAATCTCTGTACATTACTTAATAATTTGTTATTCGATATTAATGCTGTAAATGTATCCTCGAATGATTGCCACTCCTCATACATCCCAGTAAATGTAGGTAGATTAATTCTCGGAAGCTTAACCTCTGCGTTTCTCGAACTTTCTTTCTGCGTAGAATATGATGCTGCATTTTGTGCTTGAGTCTCCTACCGTTTCTATATTTAATAACCGAAGCGTATCTTTCATGTCTGCCTTTAAATCCACATATGTTTCTTCACATTGACTGTATAAATCTTGCGTATAATAGTCTATAGTTTTCCGTCGTTCCTTTTTAGTAATCTTCAATAAATTTTGATAACTGTTTTTGTACGAGTTCCAATAGTCTTCTAAACATTGTAATCTTGCCTGCACATAACCTATAGTTATTCTCGATTTAGGTGACTTTTTATAGTTCGTTTTCGTTTTCACAATACTGTTCGATAAATGTTCTAAAACTTCTAATACTTGTTCAACGGTATCCATGATAAAAGTTGATATTTATGTGATTAAAACGATCGCTTCGTTATTCTTAACACTAGAATGCCCAAAAACACCATATAGCTGCAATTTGTATAACAGCGGCTAATGATCTTCATATAGAAAAACTTCTCGGCGACGATAGCTACGAGTCGCATCAACCAGTTCTTTTAAATTCCATGCGGCTCAGAATGGACCATGTTGTTATGAGAATAAGGTTGATTCTGATTTACTTTGGATGTCGATAGTTAACGAATAAAATGAAATGCGTGTATAGTTCACAAGATCTGTATTGCAACTGTTGTGACAAATAACAATATGCATACATGTAGATAAACCTACTTACTGATACATAACTCAGCAAACGAAATGAGGCTTATCTATGATCGGATAAAAAAGTCTACTCTGTGGATTACCACAGAGTACAGACTTTTTTTGAATCAGAATCCACAGACAGATTACTGTCTGTGGATTCTGTGTCTACGAATAATAGCTATTTGTCAAAAAATATGGAAAAAAGAAAAAACAATACCGTATAAATTTTTGTTTGTCGCTTTTCAATTTACATGTTGCTATGTGCATCACGCATGTGCAAAATCAGGTATATGCTCAGCATTGCTGTTGCCTCAACCTCAAAGGAATTGGTGCCACAGTGGAATACATAGCTGGATTTATTTTCTCGAAATCATAAAAAATAAGTGTAATACGTGCATCAAAGGTTTGCTCGGGCCTGTTGATGAAAAAGCTTAATACATAAAATAAGCAGAGGAAAGTTGTTTTTTTTTGGTTCAAAAGAGATAATTACTTTTATGTCGGATTTGCAATAAAGAAATAAGACAACATTTAAGTGACGACAATAAACCTACACGGTCACACACCAAATCGTACCAAAAGCCTTAATAAAGTTTATTGGCAATTTACATGAAAATGATTTTACAAATCATAATTTGGAACTGACAAGATTAATAATGGAAAAATATACTGCTAGAAGAATTTCTTTCTTAATAAAAAAAGCAAGCCCACAAAAATGAATTTGACATATTTATATAAAATTAATCTATTTTAAAAATCACTGATAGATTAAATAAGAAATAATAATGCAAGATAATTTAATATATATAATAAGAATGTTACAGCCACGGCTGTACGCAACTTGTCAATGTAGTTGCGTCACTTAATTACACTGTTATTATGACACATAATGCTTGTGTGTGTGAAATTGTTAGTGTTTTGTTTTAATTGTTATGTGTGAGTTTCGTACTGACAGCCGATTGTTTTGTGTCTGAGTCTAAGAAAGAGTGCGTGGCGCAGATATCGCCCCGCAAAAAATGAGAGACTGTTCTGTGTCGGGATTGAATCTATACTCAACTCGCTTCCGCTGACACCGATGTCTGCGGATCCCTCAAAATTCCTCCTCATCCTCTAATGCCTGGGCACTGCCTGATCGGGCGGCCGCTAACCGGACTGTCGTCACCGACCATCGAGCGGATCTCCGTCAACCGCTATCAACTGCTCGAGTGACTTCGACAAGCGTTCTGGAATCGATGGAACAAAGAATATCTGTCTGCGCTACAACAGCGTGACAAGTCGCGCACTAACAAGTATACTGTTAAGATTGGAGATATAGTCATCGTTAGAGACAACCAGCTACCGGTAATGAAATGGCTATTGGGAAGAGTCACAGCACTTTATCTGGGACCAGATGGCATAACTAGAATTGTCGACGTTAAGACAAGCAAGGGATGTATAAGAAGGGCTCTTAGCCAACTATGCCCACTTCAATTTCAGTGAAGGACTTCTGCTTGAAACCTGTGTTTCAAGGGGGGTCAACTTTTAATTTGCATCCAAAGTTAATAAACGGCGCCATGCAGCACTCGAACGTGATTGGCCCGAATGACATTCGACGTGTTTCGTCGTCACGAACAGAGACGCTTTCGAGAACTTCATTTAAGAACATGTGGAGCAGCGACCGAAAATTATTGTATTTACTGTAAAGGAGTAAAATAAATGTTTTACAATCGCAACAAAGAGTGTTAAGCCATACAAGAAGGCATCGTCAGCCACAAAGATTGAGTTTCTTATGTTTAAAAAAATATAACATTCGAAATTCAAACATTTATGAGCGGCCAAGAGCGCAGAACTTTCAGTATGTATCGACAGGGGCTTAACCCTATTTACCTCCTCTGGACCTAATAACTAGTATCGGAAAAACATCGCCCTGCGTCCGCGCAGAGGTCAAACGCAGTAGTTTGTTTATCCCGAGGGCGCATATCCCTCAGTTAAAACGCTAAACTCCACGGCTATCTACGTATCTTTGCTTATTGTGACTTTATGGACTTTTGCATTTCTTTCTTCCTTCTATGTTATAATATCAACTTATAAACTGCGTGTGTGTGTCTGCTTGTGTTGTGAATATATTCTAATCGTGTCTTTTGTTGTATATCGTGCTAGACAGACCTAGACATTATTTATGCATAACTTCCTGAACTGTTTCATTTGTATCATATCTACAAAACAATACCTACAAGGACAAGGTAAATTCCACACCTGTCATACAGATTTTGCAGACCAGTACATTTGTAGTATACAAAATAAACACAGGACTTAATATTTAATTTTAAAAAGATACAAACATAGACTTCACGGGAAACACAATGAATATCAGTTTTTGTGAAAATGACCTTTTAATGCCATCTGATGGTTTTTTGGTGTATTATTTTTATACAAAAATCAGAATTGAGTAAAACCATCGTACTCAGCTGAAATAGTTAAATTTCTATGTGTTCATCCATGGCAAGAAACAGAAATGTCTGCGCGCCAAACGTCAAAAACCGTCGTTGTCAATTTGACAGTTGTCACGCGTGTCTACGTGCGTTTTTTCCTAACCTAGCAATTGGAGTAAATAAATTGCTTTCTAGTATCTAGGGTAACAGTGCATCTTATAAATTTAATGCCTCATATGTATTTATAAGAAGCATTGCATCTTATAAAGCAACAGTGCTCGAGAAAAGAAGACATCGAAGAAAGCAAACAACACGAATGTCACTATTCTTATATTGTTAAAATCAGAAGCGATGTTTGTGACGAGGTACAAATTTGTTTTAAAGCTTTCTGTTCAATATTTGGTATAACTAAAAGTAAAGTTCAATATATATTGTATTTACATCAACAACTTGTCCTAAAATACAATCTTGTGCAATCAGAGGTGTCATATTACAGGTATGTGCTCAATCCAGTCCTCGAAAATGGTCGTGGCACATTGTATTGGGATCGATCTATCATCACTGACAGAACTATTGTTGCCAATAAACCCGATAGATCGATTAGAGCGCCGCGCGATGATTATTGATATCGCTGTTCCTCATGACGAGAAAAATTCCTCGTGAAAGTTGAAAAAGAAAAACAAATAAAATATTTGGATTTGTCTCACGATATTGTCGATATGTGGAATGTCGTTCCGGCGATCATTGTTCTGATTGCCATATCTGCTCATGGATTAATAGTCAAGAGCCTCGATCAACACCTCGGTACAGTATGCTCGCGTTAGACGGCTGGATCAAGGGCTTGATGCAGAAGACAGTTCTCCTTCTGGAGAGAACCCAGGTATTTTTGTCCTAAATATCTGTATTTATAGGTATATATATGTGCTCAAATTTACAAATAGAAATCCTTATAATTTTTTATATTTTACAACATGAACATGTCGCTAAAGTATATTATGACATGTCCACACCAAAAAATCTGCAAGCTGAGCGAGCAACGCAAGCCTTCAGATTATGTCAGAAGAGTTCTAAAAAGAAGAAAGAAACCTTGAAGCAAATAAAAAAAATTAACAACAAATATTAAAAACAAAAGCAGGTATTTTCGCAATTATTTCTTTTTTAATAAGAGATGAGGTTACTCTTGTCCCTGTCTAAAGTTTCAAAGTTGGTCCCAAAGAGGTTCATAGTGTTTATGATTAGAATGGTGTCAATTCCTTCAAACATATTTTAAATTTAGTTAAAATCAACTTACAATTCTATTCTCTTTTTTTGACAGCGATTAGAAAATGACAGGACTAACTTAATCTAAATTCAAATTATGTTTGTAGGAATCGAAATCTTATGTTAATAATTATTTGAAAAGAACCTAGTGAAACAAATATAATTATTTACTATATAAGGTATTAACATATGACTTGTTTATTTAGTTGGAGATTGAAGAGATAAAGAAACGGGCTGTTGTGATTGGAGGAAGAAAGGAACAGAAATCTATTACAAATATCTAAGTTAGAGTTAATTGAATTAAAAAACGATTTGGTTTATAAGATAAAAAAGCCATATACTTTTTCTACTAGTTTATTCTAGAGAAAACACTTTTTTTTGGTGTTTTTGTGGTAGGGGGCAAACGAGCAGACGGGTCACCTGATGGTAAATGCCTACCGCCGCCCATGGGCACCTGTAACTCAAGAGTCACAAGTGCGTTGCCGCCCTTTAAGGTGGGATGAATAATAAATAAGGATAAATAGGATTAAAACGATAACAAGCAACTGCAACAAAAAGAAAATTGGACAACAGTGAAAAACACGTATGGCGTTCACAAAAAGACACAACACTCGGCGCATCGTAATGGCGAAGCGACCCTTTCAACCATTGCGCCATCCGTGCAGTCTATTGATTTTTAACTTGATAATATTATTAAATTGTACCATTTCAAAACGGAATACATTGAGTATACAAACAACCATTTACTTTTAACTATTACCCATCGACGCACGAAAACATACAAATACAAAAATTTGTTAATAATAGTAGAAATGTGTTTTTTTTTTTACCTTAAACATATTGCCAACTTCTCAAAATTCAAAATTATTTATTCAATTAAGACACTAAGTGACACATGTGAACGTGTATTGTCAGGTAAACAGGCACCACAGCATGTACTGGATTGTCGAGGTAAATTAGGTGAAAACACCAAAATCTACTGCCTGCTTGTGTCGATCTATAACTTCCAGTTTCCAAAATGCGTAGAGCCTTATGAGAAGAATACTGGCAAAGAAACTCATGGCCACTCTTTTTAAAACTCAGATCTTCAGGTACAATAGTGTTAGTATTACAGGAAAGGTAAACAGGATGCAAGCTGATGCCACCTGAATTTCATTTTATTGAAATGCTCCAAAAACTAACGTACTAAAAAATAAAAATCACTCGGTGATACCGTTGAAGGTTTGAACCTATTAAACATAGAAATCATTCAAGGTGCACATCTACCTTCATTCAGTTACAAAATCTACTGTTAAAAATAATTCGTGACTGGATTAAGAGGCTAGAGTTGCAGTTGATCGAACCAAAATAATAGTATAGGCTAAATCATCGCTGACTAGGCCGACCAGTCACCCCAAGCAGCACCCGTTTACGAGTATGACGCATGTGTTTACCCCATTCATAATATTCATAACGCGCTGGTGTCGATGTTGATACATCATTATAAAGGTTAGTGCAAAATAAACTACAGAGGAGATCATACGTTGTTTCAATAGAAAATTCCCGACAATCTAATTACAACCTTATCGTCATAAACATTTGGTCCTTCGAGCCGGATACGACCAGCGCGGCGAGTGGCGGACCTGCGAGAACAATAGCGGCCCGCATACCTGACCGATAAGGGTTAACCGAGTGTCTATTTGTGCAATTTTATTGGGGCCGATAAGTTACTTAGAGAAATGTTTAATAAATAGTTCTCTAGCCTTAGAAGGAACGACCTGGCATTTTATACCTCCATACGCTCCTAATTTTGGTGGTTTATGGGAGGCTGGCGTGCGTAGTACTAAGAATCATCTATACAAAATCATAGGTACTCACACTCTCACATATGAGGAATTGTCAACAGTCCTAACGCAAATTGAGGGTTGTCTGAACTCGAGGCCAATGACTATTCTTAGTGATAATCCAAATGACCCTCTCCCACTGACACTGGTATTCGAGCAGCAGCAAGCAAGGAAATCTAAATCAAATGTTCATCATATACCGTATCAATATAAAAGAGGTTGACAACGTTTTCAAATATTCTTGCTATATAACACCAGAGAGGACTTACAGAGTTAAGTTCAACGTATGCTCGTGCAAAATCATTTATCCTGAGCCTACAATAACTGTAAACTCAGATTTTAACATATTTTTGCCAGTATCAGGGTATAAAAATATTGGAGTTGAGACACTAATAGACGAAGGAATAATAGGTGAGGCTACTGATAACTTAGTGGAAGTTATTACTGGTGATAACCCTAGTATCAAAGAAGCTGTTTTACATTCTATTAATTACTCTAAGTTGTATATAAAATATCAATATGGCAGAGAACTTCACATCTCAGGATGTTCTGGACAAATTGAATCTGAAGTCCAGTGAGGAAAACAACTTAGAGTTCACAAACTCAGGGATAGTTCCTAACTCTACAGCAAGTGCTGATTTCAAAAAAACATTAACCATTATGGGAATTACACCTGAAGACTTTGTAAGAGATTACTCATCAATGGAGTTTGACTTTAATGGTCTTAAGAAGTCATTTAATGATTACTGCAAAGACTTCAATGAGGACCTCCAAGATGGAGTAGCTAGCAAGGCACTAGAATTTTGCTCTAAGGTTCTATTTGAGTATGGACCTTACATAAGATCAGAGAGGAAATCAAAGGGGGATAAGGCAATAAGGTTTAAGTTCCCATACAAGAAAAATGCTGCACATGCATCTAAAGATATTAAGACAGACAGGCTGGTCATTAAGGTTGTTATTGTCACAACATTTAAGGATATTAAATACACAGCTAATATTATTGATAACAAGATGGTATTGACTTTTAGACAGGCTGCATTGCTAGCAATGGTAACATTCTCAAAGGCAATAGAATTTTGTTATAATAAAGCCCCCAGATTTCATTAGACATTTCATCTCCTCACATACTGTAACAGCGTTTTCCATGCTTTCAAAACCGGTCATTAAATCATCCATGTAGTAATCCAACTTAGTTATTTTAGCTGCTAATGGATAGCGTTTCTTTTCATCGTCAGCTAGACGTTGTAAGCATTTATATTTTTATAATCATCTATACAAAATCATAGGTACTCACACTCTCACATATGAGGAATTGTCAACAGTCCTAACGCAAATTGAGGGTTGTCTGAACTCGAGGCCAATGACTATTCTTAGTGACAATCCAAATGACCCTCTCCCACTGACACCAGGTCACTTTCTTATTGGTGAACCTTTAGTAAATTTAGCTGATGAGGACTATAGCTCACAAAATATTACAGGTTTAGATAGGTGGAAATTAACTCAAAAAATGGTTAGAGATTTTTGGAATAAATGGTACAAAGAATATTTGGTTACTCTGAATCAAAGGTACAAGTGGCAAACAAAAAACTGTGAACCTAATATTAATGATGTGGTAGTTTTAAAGGAGGACAACGTACCACCAGCAAAGTGGGTTTTAGGAATAATTGTTAATAAACACCCAGGTGCTGATAACATAACCCGAGTCGTTTCAGTTAAATGCAAAAATGGCATTTACAAACGTCCACTAAACAAAATATGCGTGTTATGTAACTAGATAATATATGTCTTCTTATAATAAGATTCTTTATACAGTCCACTATACAATTTATTGTTGTCTTTCATTATCTTTGTTTTAACACAGTTATGTATTCAACTTGTGCTATTAAGTTAAATGTAGTAGACAATAGATTATTAGATAATTTTGAATACATGTGTAAGTTTTAGAAATATAACTTGATTAGTAAGTAACTATATTAAGAACTTAGTTCTTGGTGGGCGGGATGTTTACCCCATTCATAATATTCATAACGCGCTGGTGTCGATGTTGATACATCATTATAAAGGTTAGTGCAAAATAAACTACCGAGGAGATCATACGTTGTTTCAATAGAAAATTCCCGACAATCTAATTGCAACCTTATCGTCATAAACACATGGACCAGCCATCATCTCCTTCGCCATATCAGAGGGAAAGAAATGACCCGCCCCATGACGACGCCGCAAGCAATGACATTTTAGTGAGCATGACGAACCATAGTCGAGATACTGATAAAAATCACTACTAATCAAATTACCATAATAATCGTCACGCATTACTTTTAACTGACAATGGTTTGTTAATAATTTAGCTTAATTATAAGACAAAGAAGTTTGTGTGTATATACCTAATGACACCTTAAGCCCAAGACTGTTTGTCGTTTAGATAATCGTTGATCAAATTCAAATTCGTTTATTTGCTAAAATGTGGTAATACAAAGTTGGTAAATATACTACAAAAATACATCCAACACATTTACCATCTCCAATTCATGGCGTACAAATAGGTAACTTAGATTACTAATTATTATATTAGTGCTAATAAACAGACCAAAAAATTTATTTGTATTTGTAATTTAAATATTCATTAACAGAATAGAAACATCTGTCAACATCGTGTGACTTTTTACAGTTAGCTTGAATTTATCTACAGGAAGGTCGACTACATGTATAGGAATTTTATTATAAAAATGTATACCAAGACCTTCGAACGAGTTGTGTACTTTATGTAAGCGATGATAGGTACCAACGAGTTTAGACTTGTTTCTTGTATTAATATTGTGTATATCACTGTTTTTCTTGTAGTCTGTTTTTGTTGTAATGTTGTGCCTAACAAACATAATATTTGCAAATATATACTGTGATGCAACAGTTAAAATACCTATATCCTTAAACAACTCTCGAAGAGAGACTCTAGCACCTAAATTGTAAATGAAGCCGATGGCTCGTTTTTGGAGACTAAAAATCTCTTCAGGAGTGACGCTTTTTCTTCTGATTTTTTCTCAGCTTCTTTAAAAGGTTGTCAAACGTGGTCATGGACATCTTGAAGTAATTTAAATAATTAGATTCACCTTTTCTCAAATGAGATTACGAAAGATACCTAATTCCGATCGGTATTTCAGAATCGGGTGAACCTAAAATCTTCTTTTTTGACACTGCCGGCGGCGGCAATAATACGAATACAATATCACAAGTGTGTTCACGTCCATCACGTTTGAGTTTTCATTAACGTCTACCCAATCTATACTGCTCGTTGCTCCGAGAAAGAACAGGATACAAACTACTGTAAAATTATCGCCTGTACAGGCTTTGTATAATTTTTGAGGTTGCTCACTTTTTTTACTTATATTCTTCATTGCTGTTACATATTTTTTTTGCTCTTCGAGGACCTTTTGTGAGGTTTTTTACGACTTTCGAAGAATGAACTTTGCCTGACTTAGGACTCTTTCCCACGGCCGTCCAGTTCTGCAGGAAGTTTTTTTTACCAAATCCTGCCAAAATCACTAGTGTGGTGTACCAAAGCAGGACTTATTATTTTCCTGGATTCCGGAAACCTTAGTGCACAATGTCTTACCATAGAGAAAACGACCGCAGGAATGACCGCCATCGTCCTCCAGATAACCAGCAGTTCAAACAATGGCGCGAGCCGCCCCGTCAAACAGGGGAGCCGCAATCCCAGCAGAAGCCTAAACAACGTCCGCACAACCAGCAAAAGCGCGAGCAACAACGGAAAGATAATTTTCTTGAGAACCATCCAAAGAAGGCAGAAGCAGAAAAGTTCATAGTAGATAAAATTAATAAAATTCTCTACTTTGGTTACGGTGACGCATTAACGACCGAGAAGGCCGTTGATTTTTCAATTCAGAAATCGGCTGCAATAGTCCCAGTTAATACTCGGGCAGTGGGATTTTATACACAGTTGATCTTCAAAAAGGTCTACGAATCGTATGGTCGCCGACCGGACCGTATCCCGAGAACACACCATATGCGTTTTATCGCGTCGCCCTTGCACAATTTGAATACCGACTAATTTGTGGTAGATCATCTCAGGTGAATACCCTTGGCATCGAAGCTGGCCTGTTTTACCGCCCTAGACTGACGATTGAAGAACGTGACGTTGTCAGAGCCATGGCTGTACGGGCTAATGACCGTACATTACGTTCGGTCAGCAAAATAAGTAACAATATGAAGTGTGAACTAATTTAGTGTCAGTGCACGTTTAGCAATAGGACGGTACTCATAGCAACATAGCGTAGCAGTTAGAATCATATATTTTATAACATTATTTGTAATTACTTGAATAATAGCTGTATCAATAAATCATCTAGTATATTATCGAGTAGTATCATTAGCATTATCTATCAAATCGTGTACGGAGATCGTACATAAGTGGTCCTTCGAGAGCTTAACCTATCGCGCGGTTTGGTTAAAATCAAGGATCAGACGCGTGAGTGGTTTATCAGCGACAATCAAGGAAAAGCAGTACCAGTGCTGAGCCAGCAAGAGAGCTCAGTATCGAACCTTCAGCAGCCCACAAGCAGGTGTTGTAGGAGCAAATCAAGTAAGATCTTTCCAATTATTTATTATCTATAAAAATGGAAGACTTATTAGCAAACCAGGAGCAGACTGGCCAGGCGATGGAGCAACTTCTATCTTCGTTCAAGAAAACGGCTCGTGACCGCAGAACGGCCGAATATATTAAGCGAAAGTTAGATACATTAGATACTTATTGGAAAGAATTTCAAAATAATCATTCGCGATTGTGTGAGATCGGAGACGATAGTGATTTGTATTTTCAGGATAATCATTATAGGCAAGCGTTAGAATTCTACAATGACGCAAGAACACAGTTAATGCAGGCTTTACCGAGACCCACTACTCCGAGTAGAGCCCAAGAAGAAAACAAGGGTGTTTTAAACACGGGTGCCAGCAATCCTTCTTCGTGGGCAGTTAATCCTGAGAAACGAACGCAAGCAACTGACAGTAAGACAGATGAAATGCTTAAAAGGCAAGCTAGCAACTTTAAAGCCTTTTCGCGAACAGTGAACAATATCGACTTAGAGGCAGTGACGGAAAAATGGGAGTTTGAAGACATATTAAGAGAGCTTCAAACAAGATGGTCGGTAATAGATAACCTCCACTGGCAGTTAGATAGTGAACTGGGTGGGGATAACGAGGCATATGAAAAAACATTTACGACACATGAAAAAACGTACAAGTTTATGAAAAAGGCAATCAATAGTAAGTTATGGTCCAGCTCTCACAGAGAAAACTCAACTCCAAAAATGGAGATACCGTCTTTCCATGGTAACTATTACAACTGGGTATCATTCAGAGATTTGTTTACGGAGACAATCCACCGAAACCCGTCTCTCTCAAATGCTCAAAAGATGCAATTTTTGAAAAGTAAGGTAAAGGGCGAAGCAGAAAAGTTGATACAGCATCTCCAAATTAGTTCTGATAACTATCAAGTTTGTTGGGATATTTTAAACCACAGGTATCAGAATAAAAAGCTTATTTTCACGTCACACGTTAATACGATGTTAAACTTAGCAGTTATACAGCAACCAAATGCAACGTTAATTAAACGCATGCATGACACCACTAATGAGTGCTTGAACTCAATTAAGAATCTCGGCGTAGACATAAGCACGTGGGATCCATTATTGGTTCATATTTTTTCTCAAAAGCTGGACGCGGACACTCATCGTGATTACATAGAATCCTTGAAACAGCCGAGAGAGCTACCCACGTTAGAAGACTTCCTAAAGTTCTTAGAAACCAAATTCACAAGCATGGAATCCTCAGTAGTAAGGCGGAAGCATGAAAATCAAAATAAAACAAATAATGGAGCCTCTGGAGCATCAGGAGTTCAGCGTCAGCAAAAATTTCATCAATTCAAATCGTTTGCAACTAACAAAGCTTCATCAGAGTCAGTCAATCAAATTAAAAAACAAAATCGGTTCAATAAATCGCCTGGAACATGTCCAATTTGTGGTGAACAGCACGGAATTTATCAGTGTCAACAATTTCTAAGTATGCCAGCAGATATGAAACGAAAAACAATTTCGAAACATAACTTGTGTATAAATTGCCTATTTGACCATAAAAATAAATCTTGCTTTTCAAATAAAAGGTGTCGTGTATGCAATGATCAGCACAATACGATTTTACACGAGGCATTTACGAATGACACAGTTTCTACTTCTACAAGCACAAGATCAAACCAGGAAATAAAACAACAGAGCAGTACATACGTTTCGCAACGCGAAGATCAGCACGCTATATCAGAAATATTAATAACCACCGCTATGGTCAAGGTACAAGCGGGGGACAGCACATATCACGAGATGCGAGCGTTAGTTGATCAGTGCTCACAAATAACATTAATAACTGAAAGAGCTGCCCAGCGTTTAAAGTTACCCAGAAAAAGGTGTAGGAGTTATATAGCAGGCGTGGGAGAAAAAGAAAACAGTTGCAAGGGTATAATTACTATAACATGCGCGTCCTTATACAATCCGAAGTTCATATTCACCGTTGACGCATACATCATGAACAAACTAGTCAAAGATCTGCCTAGCTCCACATTTAAGAAGCAGCACTGGCCACACCTAGAAGGAATACAATTAGCAGACAGTAACTTCAATATCAGTAGGTCAGTGGACATGATATTAGGCTCCGACATTTACCCAGAACTTATTTTAGATGGCCTTCGCAAGGGAAATAACCCCACGATGCCAGTCGCACAACAAACTGAGCTCGGTTGGATAATCTGTGGCAGTACTGAGACCTCGTCGTCACCAATACGTCAATGTTATGTCGTCAACTATTTAAACGATATTAAGAGGTTTTGGGAGATAGAAGACGTTACGGAGGAAAGTTCAACTTCAACAGACGATCAAAAGTGTATAGAGTACTTTCGAAAAACAACCGTACGTCGAGAAGATGGCCGTTACGAAGTCCGCTTGCCATTCCAACCAAATTATAAACAGCAACTAGGGTCTTCAAAAACGATGGCTGTAGCACAGTTGCTTCAATTAGAAAGAAGATTTGCAAAAAATAGCCTTTTGGAGCTGGAATATAAACAATTTATCAGTGAATATTTACAATTACGTCATATGAAACCGTCAATGGAGAACTCGACACCGGGGTATTATTTATAGGTCTGGTAGGATATAATTATAGGTCAAGAGTTTTTGAAGGGCGTGATAGTGTTGATGAATGAAGTGTGTCTATCTTTAGAGATGAGGGTGAGTGGTTAGCTAACGTTAATTGCATTTTAGGTGAAGTTGAATCATTGCTCGAACATCTCCATGACCCAATAGTGAAGCGGGAAGCATATCAATGCATAGAAGCTTATCATCCTGTTCAAGTTAAGGAGGCGCCTTTGGAGTTAAGAATTGTATTGAAAGATAATATCCCTGTGGCGCATCGGCCTAAAAGATTATCAATAGTGGAGCAGGGTATTGTAGAAAAACAAATAGAGGAATGGTTAAAAGACGGTATCATAAGGGTAAGTTTTTCTACTCTAGCCCGCTAGTCCTGGTGAAGAAGAAAGATGGCACAACCCGTGTGTGTGTGGATTATAGGCAACTTAATGCTAAAATTGTTAAATATGAATATCCTCTTCCAGTTATTGATGACATGATCGATAAACTAGCTCAGACGCGAGTCTACAGCATGCTGGACCTCAAAAATGTTTTTTTTTTCATTTAAGGATTAGTGAGGAGTCAATTCAGTATACTGCTTTTGTTACCCAGACAGTAGGATTTCTACGAGCACCATTTGGGCTCTCAGTTAGTCCAAAGTACTTTATGAGATATATATGCACAATTTTCAGAGACCTACTAGCTCAGAAAACTATGATGATATTCATTGATGATATTATCATTCCAGCTGACAGTGAAATCTAGGCTTTACAGAGGCTGAAGCAGGTATTGGAAATAGCTGAACAGTATGGGCTTAGAATCAATTGGAAGAAGGCTAAGCTTATACAGACTGAGATCGAGTATTTGGGCCATGTCATTAGGGATGGTGAGGTACGACCAACGTCAGAAAAGACTGATGCAGTTATTAAATTTCCGAAGCCAAAGTCAAGTAAGCAACTTAAAAGTTTTCTCGGATTGACTTCCTACTTTAGGAAGTACATAGAGCACTATGCCGTCATAGCAAGTCCACTTAATGATCTGATAAAAGATAATGCCGACTTTGTGTTTGGCAAAGAGCAGCAAGAAGCTTTTTCTACACTAAAGTGTAGGTTAGCATCCGCTCTAGTGTTAAAGATATTTGATCCTAATTTAGAAACTGAATTACACACAGACGCTTCATATACTCGTATAGCCATAGCTGCTGTCTTAATGCAGTATCACCCTGATAGAGGTCTTCATCCCGCTCAGTATATGAATCGTAGGACAACTGAGGTGCAACGACGATATTCAAGCTATGAATTAGAAGTTTTAGCTATAATTGAAGGCATAAAAAAGTTCCGTCATTACTTATATGGAAGACATTTCAAATTAGTAACCGATTGTAAAGCATTTCAGCAAACCCTAATGAAGAAAGACCTCACTCCGAAAGTAGCAAAGGTGGGTCCTTATGTTGAATGACTATGACTTCGAGGTGGAGCATAGAGTCGATGAAAAGCTGAGACATGTTGATGCCCTAAGCCGGAATCCATATGTGGCTGCAATAACTACCATGCACGAACATATTAAGCAAGCTCAGGATTGTGATGATGGTCTCATGGCAATTAAAGAGATACTCTGAGAAAATCATCCCACAAGTTTCAAAAGTCATATTTAAATATCACTTCTGCAACACTAGCAAATTTCCCCAACAGCCTATTCATTCTCTGCAAACACGCGAGAGTATAAGTTAGAGAGAGAGTATATAAAAGTTGGCATTTTGACGTTTTGTATTTAAATTAAAAAAAACGTGAATTATAGTTCAATAAATTCGTGGAATAATAATAAGTGGCTTATAATCTTACAATTAAGTATTTGTTTTATATAATTCACCATAATATAAATACTATTCGTCCAAAATCCTGTAAATTATACAAAAAGTATGACCTCCAGCGCTGTGAATGACAAGTAGCTCACCCTAACAGTGCTTACCTCCATTTATTAAGTACATTCATGTTATGTTGACTTATCAGTCTTGTTCATATCAATTGTTTTTGGTATTAATGTGAATAAAGGGTGGAGGACAATGGGCAAAAAACTACGAAATGTGTATAAAGGACGATGGTGAAATTTAGATTTTTGTTTTGTTATAGGAATTTTTAGTTAACCTATAAATTATTTTATAAACATTATTTCTATGGGTTTCATTCAGTCACAAAAAAATCTATTTATGTTGTGTTTTGTTCGCTTTTGATTTAATATTTTATAGCTTATTCATCGTTAAATTGGGACTGCTTTGCTAGTATTTCGTGTAGGAAATTTAGGGAGTGGTTTGGGCATGTACTACATGAAGAACATATTTTTTCACAGAAAAATGGAAATAATTGAGTTTGCGTGTAGCATTAATTTGTGAGATCAAATGATGGATTAAATGCAAAATGTAAAACTTGTAAAAAGATATTTGAAACTTCGGGTACAACCACAACTCTTCACAATCATTTGAAATTGGTTTATTCTGTTCAGTTAAATAAGAAAAAAGGTCAAACTATGCAGAATCAGTTCCTTGTAACAATGCTTGCTCCGTCCACTAGCAAAGATGCAGCTTACACAACGGAGCCTGTTAAAATAAATTAAAATAGACAATTTTGTAAATGAGGATGATTTGCCTCTCCTTTCATTTAATTTATGTAATAGAAGAAAACTTTGTTTATTAAATTGTTTTTTGGTTAATTTAAGAGAAGCATATTTGTTCTTATTTTTATTACTCAAGTCTATCTCTTAAGTCTAATAGTGATTTATGCCAATAAATATTTTAAGAAATTATGTTTGTCTTATTTTCTTTTGAAATTCAACCTTAGAGTCAGTGTGCTATAAAACATCCACGAATCATGTGCAATATTCAATCAAGTTAAATGACTACTGTTCCTTACGTAGAAAGTATTCGAAAAATTCGTATTATTGGAATAGTGTTTTTGGAACTATTCGAAATATATTCGAATAGTAATATGCAAGCCCTAGTCATAACAGACCAAACGGCTAGCCTCCCCGTTCGCTTTTGTTTGTGCGTGTGGAAACCCTCTCGGGCCGTCACCTCTCTATACAGGAAAATAAACGAATTGACCCAAAAAGCACACAACAATCACTTCATAAGTACCTCTCAAAATAAATCGGCGAATAATTAATAAATCGTAACTAAATCTGCCACAAGAACAAATAATGGCTATAAAAAAGATAATTTTGTGATTGCACACCCCAAAGACATTGCAAATGAATTTAATAATTATTTTATTGATGACATTGAAACCAATACTCAATCTAACATCAGGTGGAGGCGGATAGGTCATTGTCATTTTTAGATGTCAAAGTAACCGCGAGGTCAGATGGGTCCTTGTCGCACTGTGTGTACCGCAAGCCTACTCATACGGATAGGTACCTACACGCCACGTCTCATCATCATCTCCGACACCTGCAGTCTGTTATGACTTCACTCAAGAACAGAGCATACGATCTTTGTGACCCTGCGCATTTGGAGCGAGAGCTGGATCATGTTCAGGAAGTACTTAAAAGTAACGGATATCAGGTGAATGGAACACGGAAGCAACCGACAATGAGACGCAAGCATCCGGAGGTGAACAGACAACCAGCCTACATGCCATATGTGAAAGGAGTAACGGATAAGATCGGCTCCGTATTAAAGAAATACTCCATTCCGACAGTATACACACCAGGCATAAAGGTTCAAAACATCGTGGGTACACCGAAGGACGTCTTGCCGTTACAAACTCCAGGTGTCTACAAAATAAACTGCAGCTGTGGTAGTTCCTACATAGGCCAAACAAAGCGGACTATTGCTGAAAGGGTCTAAGAACACATCGCTGCTGTGAAGAACCGACAGATTAGCAAATCAGCGATTGCAAAACATGCACTCGAAGGGGGCACCAATCACTGGATTGAATTTCACCGTACGCAAGTCCTCTCCACGGAACGTCACTTTTACCTAAGAGTTGTACGTGAAGCGATTGAAATTAAAAAACACAAAACTTTCAATTGGAAAGATGGTTTCAAATTATCTACAGCGTGGAATCCAGTGATAAAAACATGCCACCTCGCTTTTATGCGCAGTCGGGTGAACACCAGAATAGGGCCACATCGGTTTGCTTACAGAATAGGGACACTGTTAGTATAGTATGTGACGGTACATGGCGAAACGAAAATATCAAAAATATCAAAAAAGTGGAGGTGGATGAAGAACCTTCTACCTCACGATGTCGACGACGGAGGGCGTGCACCGCTGAGCCAGTCAGCCTGTGACCACGGCCAGTGCAACCTGGTCGAAACGTCAGGCAATTCAGAGGTATGTAATACCTTTTCGTGATCGCGTTAATTCCCGTTAATACATAGACAATATTGTGACTTTTTTGTCATTGAGACCCTGTTTTATTGAAAAATAGTAATAAATAAAGACCCATTTTACCGTATATAATAACCGTCAGGGGTTGCCATCTCATTTTCAAATTTCAATTAAAATGAAGATATCCTGTGTTACATTATGTCGTCGTAAAACATCTTCAATAATAATATTCATTATTATAAAAACCAATTGTAAATCACGTCCAGTTGATTGGCAATATTATAATACGACAATGAACATGTCATTGATTTATAATATTTCCTTTTTAGCATTATTATTATTCCTCTTTATTTATCTTAATACTTATAAATTACATTTTTAAATATGTACAAAACAATATATATATATTTAAAAATATAAAAAACAGTAGACCACCGACATCGGGTACAGGGACCAAGACACCGGTGGTTAGGACTCCAAAGACAGGAACCTCCTCACTATACGGGCCGTGTCAAGGAGAACGGCCTTCTGCATCAGTCCCTTGATCCAGCCGTCTAACGCGAGCCTCTTAAGGTGTTGATCGAGGCTCTTGGCTATTAATCCATGTGCAGATATGACAATCGGAACAATGATTGCCGAATCAATATTCCACATATCGACAATCTCGTGAGACAAATCCAAGTATTTTATTTGTTTTTCTTTTTCAACTTTCACGAGGTTCTCGTCATGAGGAACAGCGATATCGACAATCATTGCGCGGCGCTCTAATCGGTCTATCAGCACTAAATCAGGTTTATTAGCAACAATAGTTCTGTCAGTGATGATAGATCGATCCCAATACAATGTGGCACGACCATTTTCGAGAACTGGGTCGGGCACATACCTGTAATATGGCACCTCTGAATGCACAAGATTGTATTTAAGGGCAAGTTGTTGATGTACAATCCTGGCTACTTGATTGTGCCTATGCAAATATTCCCCGTTGGCAAGACGAGAACAACCAGAAATAATATGCCTGATAGATTCACCGGGACGGTGGCACGCCTGACAGATGTCCACCGTACCATCTTTCAGGATATATTTCCGATAGTTATTCGTCATAACAACTTCGTCCATAATTGCAAAGACAAAACCTTCGGTTTCTCCGAAAAGATCACCAAACCGTAGCCAAGATGTAGAAGCTTTAAAGTCTATATCAGGCCCATTTAGGGCTCGATAAAAACGACCATGAAGTTCTTTGCCCTTCCATACCTCCCTGCGATCATTAGTACTAAGTACTACAGGCTTGCGCCAGTTCTCTTTAGCCAGAGCGAGCGGAGTGAGTCCGTTGTCCACTGCTACCACACTACGATGCACTCCCACGTCAGTATGAAGAAAATATTCTCTAAGGTTGTATATCTCGCGATTGTGTAGGGTCTTAATGTTTAAGAGTCCACGACCCCCAAACTTTCGCGGGATATACAACCTCATTACCGATGAACGTGGGTGGTGCATTCGGAATGCAGTCAGCAGTGTACGGACTCTCCTGTCAAGGGCATCCAATTCGGTCTGAGTCCATCTAAGTATACCAAAGGAATACATCAGAACCGGCATGACCCAACCGTTGCAGGCACGCATTTTGTTACCCCCTGATAAAAGACTTTTAAGTACTTTTTTCAGGCGGCCAAAAAAGCGCTCCTGCAGCGTTTGTTTCATATGAGATTCAGGTATTCCCAATGACTGTGATATACCTAGATACTTGTAGCTTTCAGTTGCAGACAGAGATCTGAGTTTTGTTGAATCTGAAAGTTCGACTCCTTCAGATTCTACTATCACGCCGTTCTTTACATGCATGACTGCACACTTGTCCACACCAAATTCCATCTTGATAGAATTACTAAAGTTTTCAGTCACCTTCAGTAACGCTCTCAATTGCAAATTAGTGGGGGCAATAAGTTTCAAATCGTCCATGTACAGAAGGTGAGATATAACTCGATCGTCTTTCTGCAACCTATAGCCTAGTCCTGAACCCTCTAACAACGTACTGAGAGGATTCAAAGCTAGGCAGAACCACAAGGGACTCAAACTATCACCTTGAAATATACCCCGCTCGATCTTTATTGGTGCATCGTTTGTCGCAATCTGCTGACATCCTGGATAGCGAAGTGCCGTTCTCCACTGCCCCATACATGACTTTAAAAAAGTGCAAAGAGTTGTATCAATTTTATACAACTCCAGCACTCTCAAAAGCCATGTATGTGGAACCGAATCAAAGGCCTTCTTATAGTCTATCCAACATGTCACCAGATTCTTACGGTGACGACGCACCTGTTGGCTAATGGCCATATCCATGATGAGGAGCTCTTTAGTGCCACGGGTCCCACTTCTACATCCATTCTGAGAAATAGATATGATCGAATTTTTATTTAAATGTGTAGTAATTTTGAGTCTCAGAATAGATGTTAGAAGCTTATACATAGTTGGTAGGCATGTAATTGGTCTATAATTTTTGGGATCCATGGCACTACCAGATTTATAGAGTAAGTGGGTTACGCCAGTTGTTAAAAAATGGGGTAATGAACCGGAATCCAATGCTGCTTGGAACTGAGATGCCAAACGAGCATGCGAGCTTCGGAACCATTTCAGCCAAAAGTTGTGCAGTCCGTCTGGTCCAGCCGATTTCCAGTTTGATAATGACTGAACTGCACTACTTACGTCACCTGTGGCTATGGAAATTGGTTCCATTGCTTGTATAGACTCGCATGAGCACCCGACATCTCGTATCCAATCACCTTCTGAATGAGTGACAGGCACCGACCAGATATTACGCCAAAATTCATGTGTAGCATCATCATCTGGGAAATGCCCGTCACTCACACAGGGATCCGATTGTTCCCATTTTCGGTAAACCCACCTCTCATTTCTGTGGAACATACGATTCTGATTATACCGATCTGTTCGCTTTTTGTATCTTCGAATCCTATTTGCCCATGCATAAACTTTCTGCTTTAGAAAGTCTATGCGCTCTGTGACACATGACATATATTGTTGAGTACTAATGTCAGTCCCCAAGAATGCCTGTTTCACAAAGCGCATCACTCTCGGCCGCGTGTTACCCGATCTAAAGCAGATTAGCTTACCGATGAGTGTCCTGGCCTCAGCAATACGACGCTCGATTCTACACTGCCAGGCTGGCACAGCAGGCTTGGGTCGAGTAGTAGCGGTATTTACAGAGAAATGTACTCCTGCTACTCGACATGCTGCGACAGCCGCACAGTAGAGAATAGAGTGTGTATCACTAAGATCTTCGCTATTGTCTAAATAATCAGACAATAACGAATCCAGGGCACACACCAGCGCTATATTTCGTCTATGAATAGGCAAACGGGATAAACGTGGTCTATTAATGTGGTTCACAAACCGGTATTTCAGAATCGCATCCTCCAAGGCGCTCCTTAACCTTTCGTTGCATTTGGTACTTACAGATATAGCTTCACTATCCACAATTTCATCAACATGTAACTGTGTTACCAATTGCGGTGTGCGATTGGCCACCGAACCCACAACTTGCGATGAAGAAGGGATAACCAAGCTATTCCGTACGTCAGAGCGTAGCCTCTCAAGTACGGTATCATCCAGCAGGTGACAGCGCTGTATAGCCCGTACCTGATCCGACAGTCTTTGTGCTGACACGTTGACAGCTGGTTCAAGCTCCTGAAACAGAGACAGTAATCGAACACGGTACGCAGTAAGGTTAGTTCCCAACTCTGTAGCCCAATAATATGCCCGCATGACGTTTTCATTAATTGAATAAGTCCATTTCATGCGGCGCACATCACCACCGGCAGCGGGGGCCCTATTCGAGGTCAGTGTTCCTCGGGGTCCTAAGCAGGTCGGTGGCCGGCCTCTCCCCTGCCGACGCACAGGTGTTGGCGACGTCGGCGGAGAGAAATACTCGTCGCTGGAGCTTGAGCTCGACGCCTCACTGTTTGCCGATCTCACCGAGGAGTGCATTGGCAGCTGTGGGGCGGAGCTTTGCGACGAGTCCGGGGATGTTTGCTGTGCAATTCTCTGTCTAGCTTGATACCTTGTAAGCATTTTATTTCATTATATTCCATGTTGTTGGGCTATTGTCTTATATGACATCTGTCATTTTCTTCGAATTTTTTTCTTTTGAACTTTTGCATGTTGTTTCTGTGTTTTTTTTTATATATTTTATGAATCTGTTTCCAAATGTTTGTTTTGTATTTATTTTGCAATTTATCTCGATGTATACAATAAGTTAATAGGTATAATATTTTCTGTGAGATAATATGACGCTTACAGGTTGGTGTTGCCAGTTATTATTATTATTATTATTTATTTAAACCTGTAAACTCAAACGCCTGGATTCGTTGGTGTATGTATACACTTAATTCTAATCAAAAAGACTTATTAAAATCTTGTAAATATATGTAGGTACGTCGGCGTATAAATGAAACGTTCCACACTTGTAGTACAGCCGTATAATTGTGAAGTAAGAATTATAGTTTACAAGCACGTGAGTATAAGCAGAAGCACAAGCACAGAAGTCAGAGTAAACAGAAGGAGTGTAGGAGGAAGAAGAGAACAGTTCGCAATATTATAGTAAACACTTAAAAACAAGGCACGGGGAACTGAGCGTATCGTAGCGCAAGTACGTGTGTCGCGGTGTGAGGTATCGGACCGACTGTTTTGATGGCGCGCCGCGTGGAGGCGCGCTGGTCGCGCGAACTTGCGCTAGCGCATGAATCATAACATAATACGCTCGGTTCCCCGCACTACTAATTACAAGGATAGTTTTGTCCGGCCGTTACACAAATATTTTTACTACATATGACAAACATACGTTAAACAAATATTTTAATTATTTACATTTATATTTTTTATTATTATATATTATACTATTATAATATATACGCTACACCACCCCCCTCCAGAGACCGGGTTACGGGCGATAATAGTCGGGAAAATTGACCCTACGCCCCGAACGTGTTTTTTTGACCTTGTCCTCATCAGCACAAGGTAACTTCTGGTTATTCCCGGGTGTGTTTTGGTGGTGAGTCTGAGTATGAGTGTGACTGTCAGATAATTGAGTGTAAGTGTGACTGTCAGATGATTGAGTGTTTTGTGAGTCGCCTAGTATGTAGGCCGGTTTGAGGCGGTCTATTGATACCGTGACCTGTTTACCGTTGACAATTATCTTGTAAACCTTTTCTCCTGGCGATATAACCTGGTGAGGTCCAGAGTACGCGGGTGTCAAAGAACGACCTATTGTATCGTCTCTAAGGAAAACGTGGGAAGATGAAGGTAAGTCCTTGTATATAAACGTTTTACCTCTAGAGCTGTGATGTGACCCTGGTGAAGGTTGTAAGTTTCTCACAAAATTACGTAGCGGGGACATATAATCTGTCATGTCAATGGTCTCTTCGGTTTGAGGATTGAAAAACTCCCCTGGAAGTCGAATTGGTTGACCATAAACAAGCTCAGCCGATGAAGCTTGCAAGTCTTCCTTAAAGGCGCTGCGGATTCCTAGCAGCACGAGCGGAAGCGCTTCAACCCAAGCGTCGTTTGCGTGACAAATTATTGCGGCTTTCATTTGTCTGTGGTAACGCTCGACTAAGCCGTTCGAGCAAGCATGATAAGCTGTAGTTCTACGATGGTGAAAACCTGCAATACGCGATAAATTCTTGAATAGTGCTGACTCGAACTGCCTGCCCCTATCTGTTACGATGTCAGTGGGGCAACCAAAACGGGATATCCAGCCATTTAAAAAGGCTTTTGCCACAGTTTCAGCGGTTATGTCCACTAAAGGGATCGTCTCTGGCCAGCGCGTAAAGCGGTCTACCGCCGTTAGGCAATATCGAAATCCTTGACACAGTGGCAATGGTCCTACGAGGTCGATATGTACAAAGGCGAACCTAGACTGTGGTAATTTGAAGCTGCCTACTGGGGCTGAGATCTGCCTAGTGACCTTACAACGTTGGCAGGCTAGACAAGTACGTACCCACAGTCGACAATCTTTCTTTACTTCAGGCCACACGTAACGTTGGGAAACTAATTTGGCAGTAGCGTTAGTGCCGGGGTGGCTTAGACAGTGTAAGCTTTCGAACACCTGTCTACGTAGCTCTTTTGGGACGAATGGTCTCGGAGTAGTGTTACTGACATCGCAGTACAGTTTACTTTGAGAGCCCGGAATTGTTACTTGTTGAACTGAAGTGACGTGCTATTTGTTAAAAAATGTAACAGTTCGCTGTCAGCGCTCTGAGCTATTGCTATTTTCTCAGGGCTGACAGGTTCAGTAATTGCTTCTATACGTGATAACGTATCGGCGACTATGTTGTTTTTACCCGAGATATGTCTAATATCTGTTGTGAATTGGGCGATAAGATCGAGATGTCGAAATTGTCTAGGGGAGCAGTGGTCTTTTCGCGTTTGGAAGGCAAATGTGAGGGGCTTGTGGTCTGTATAGACTACAAAATCGCGAGCTTCTACCATGTGCCTGAAATATTTAATACTCTCATAAATCGCAAGGAGTTCACGATCATATGGCGAGTATTTGACCTGGGCTGGGGTTAATTTACGTGAAAAGAACGCCAGGTGCCACGCACTTTCCTTGAGTTGCTGGAGGACCGCTCCTATAGACTTGTCTGACGCATCTGTGACTAACTCGAGCTTTGCATTGCAGTCAGGATGCGCTAACATGGCGGCTTGGCAGAGGCTATCTTTGCAGTTCTCGAAGGCGTCGGATTCCCTTGTTGAAAAATTTACTGGGATGGAACCCTTAACGGAACCGGTCAGCAGCTCGTTTAAAGGTGCCTGATGTGTTGCTGCACCTGGTATGAACCTACGGTAAAAGTTTAACATTCCTAAAAATCTGCGCAGTTCTTTTACAGTTTTTGGTGTGGGGAAGTTCTTAACAGCTTCGACCTTGGATGGGAGCGGTGATGACCCCTCAGCTGTTATATGATAACCTAGGAATGTCACCTCTGATACCCCGAAACTATATTTGGAACTATTTATGACCATCCCATAATCTCTGAGCCTGGTGAAGAGCTGGTGCAGATGCTGTTCATGGGAGGCCATATCTCTAGAGAATACCAAAAAATCATCCAAATATGCATACGTAAAGTCCAGACCTCTGAGCATTTCGTCAACGAATCTCTGAAATGATTGAGCCGCGTTACGAAGACCAAAGCTCATGTACGGGAACTCGTATAATCCGAACGGAGTAGTGATTGCCGTCTTCGCAATATCGTCTGGGTTGACCCTACTTTGATTGTAGGCTTTTTCCAGGTCTGTTGTGGAAAATAATGTACACCCTGCGAAGCATTTATCTTTGTTTTGTTTCAGATAAAAAAAATTAAGAATGGTACCTACAGAAAAGAAGCACAGTCGAAAAGCCCACTAAAAATTTAAGAAATCTAGGATTTTTTTACCCTTTTTTTTCTGTTTGTTTCAGGATAAAAGTGTAAAGTAAAAAAATTGTATAAGTACATACCTAATATAAGGATAGAGGATAGTGTTTATAATTCAGTGTAAAAAAGTGCTATATTCTGCGTAGTTTATTCGAAATGGATTATTCAAGCGATGATTCTGCAGCAGATCCAGACTTTCATCCGGAATCTGAATTATCCGTATCATCATACTCGTCAGACGATCATGTGACGCTGGATCGACTCAGAGTCAGAAGCCCTCCGGTAGACAATGAAGAACGACACAATATTCTCAGCACATCTGGAGCTACTTCACAACATGACGCGGTGACTCAAAAGCTTGCAAATATTGTCTAGCAAAATTGCAAGCCTGACGACCCACTTGGTTTTGAATTTACTGGTCAATATGCTAGTGGCATGAAAGACATATACCAGGGAATATTAGCTGATGCCGAGCCTCTTGATTATTTTGAATTATTTCTTACGGATGACATAATAACAATAATAGTCAATGAAACAAATGTATACGCAACACAGGAACTCCTAAGCAATGCAAATGCTATTACTCACTAAAGGATTATTTGGAGGACAATTCTATAATTACTGCTTCAGAAAATTGTACAGTTGTGGGGTATGTAACTAGTATATAAGTAATTGCATCATTCCACGTGTAACCTCATCATTATTCTATTTAATCAATGTTTATTATAATAAATTGACCAGTCTTTCTTATAACTTAGTTGTTTCCATTTGTCTCCTAATACGTTCCGTACATGGCGACCGTGACAGCCTGACGCGATTCGGTAATTTGAACCAGTGCGGCCTTAAATGGGATTCTCGTTGCGATGTTACAATAATAATGAAAAGTAGAACAAAGGAATTGGCCTGACGAGTTACACGTCGTTATTCTTGTTTCGTACGAAAGTGCTAAAAATCGCGATGGGTAACCAAAAATCCCAAGAAGTAGTTATCGCGCAAAATGCTTCGGGAGGTAGTAACCAGGCTCACGCAGAAGAGATACAAAAGCATATGGCAGACACGAAAATAGTTCTACTATGTATTTTCTTATGTATTTGCCTTGGGATATTGTGCATCGCCTATAAGTTTTACAAAAAATGCCACATGCAGTGGATATCACGCCAAATAAATAGAGCTGCGTTACGAGATTCATTTTTCCGGCGAACACCAGCGATTACTGGGCGTAGTGACATAGAGGCACAGGTTCGGGGCCCGAATAAACTCTACCCAAGCGGTATATAACAGGATATAGTGTAGGATACAAAAAAGTGCAAGGTTTACGGTAAACTCGCGTAAGGGTTTTATAAAAGTGTGTAAACGTGTGTAACGTGTGCGTCATTGAAAAGTGAAACGGTTCTTACGGTAATACGGAATATATAAAATGAATTTAGTGGACATACGAGGGGTGATCCAAAAGTAATGAGAATGGGTACATTAAAATAACTATATACTTAAAAATAAAATTTATTTTTCTACATAGTCTCCTAATAGGTCAATACATTTAGTCCATCTCTTTTCTAAACCAACGATACCCTTCAAAAAAAAATCTTTATCTTGACTCTCCCAAAATGCCTCTACAGCGGCCATCACTTCGCCGTTATCCTCAAGTCGTGTCGAGTCGGTGAAGATGGCCTTTTCCATGTCATTGACTGTTGTTTGGTTTCGGGATCAAAATGATGAATCCACGTTTCGTCCATAGTCACAAATCGAGCCAAAAAAATATCTTGATCCGCCTGGAACATTTCAAGATTGGTCCTTGAAATGTCGAATCGTTTCTTCTTTTGTTCGTCGGTTAACATTCTCGGGACCCAACGTGCAGAGACCTTTCTCATGTTCATCTCGGTAGTTAAGATCCTTTGAATGCTACCAAATGAAATGCCTGTGTTCTCAGCTAAATGACGAATGGTCACTCTTCGGTCTGCCAAAACCAGATCTTGAACTTTTTTGACGTTTTCTTCAGTGAGGGAGGAGGACGGACGGCCTTCGCGGTGTTCGTCTTCCGTGGATGTTCTTCCCATCTTAAACTCCTTGCACCAGCGTGCAGTTGTAGAATATGGAGGAGCAGAGTCTCCCAATGTTTCCACCAAGTCAGTATGAATGTCTTTGGTGGACATTTTTTTCAAGCACAGGTATTTGATGACGCTTCGCACTTCATGTTTCTCCATTTTGATGTTATCACTCCGACTGCTAGTATTCAAATGAATGTATATTTTAAAAATGACGTCCTATTTATACCATTTTTTGTCAGGGAAGTTGTGAAGGATTAGGGAGTTGAAAAAATATTTTTTTAGAATTTTATTATTACTAGAAATATCCGTTTATCATTACTTTTTGATCACCCCTCGTATTTAGTGGACTATAGTGTTTATAAAAAGTATACTACTTACATCAATATTATGTGGTAAATATTTAACAAGTTTAATGTATTGATCGTGTTCAAGTGGTAAGTTATGGCAGTAGTTTACAATCGTTATATAATGAAATAACGGAAATTAGGACATATTTAATAAAAATAGGCCAAAGAGAAGAAGTGGTAAAATTTTAATTACTAAATTAAGTGAAGCAAATAAAGTATATGGGAAATAGTTGTGTTTGTTAGATGAGTTTAATCTAAAAGACGACGGCGATGATCCAGTCGTGCTGAATTTTTGTAAACAATTTTTGACATTATATAACGAAGTTGTAGAATTGTGTCAAACCGACCAGTCGTATTCTGACGAAATTGTAACAATGAATACTTTTGACTTAAAAACCGCTTTGAACTACCCTGTATGACCGATACTGAGGTCAATACTAAACAGTTAATTGATAATATTGCTTATTATGGCTCTTTGTTGGAGAAAGAAGCATGTAAAACACATTTAATTAATTTTGTACTAAAAAGTAGATTGTCTCAAGCGGCTAAACTAAGACTAAATTCGAGTTATTTAACTATAAATGATTTAATTTCGGATATGAGAAAGGAACTTTTACCTAAAAAGGCGGCAACTGCGATTGCGAGTAAAATAGAACAAATGAAACAAAATAATTTATCTATTTCAGATTTTGGCAAACTGTTATCGGAATTATTCGTTGACCTTACGATATCACAAGCAAACGGAAATTCGGAACATTTTGATATTTTGAAACCTTTGAATGAAAGTACAGCTATCAAAAAATTTGCTGACGGCTTGCGAAACCGTAGGCTCAGTACAATTATTGCAGCCAGGAATTTCAGTAACTTGAAGGATGCTATACAGGCAGCTTTGGATGAGGAGGTCACCACTACATCTGGTTCAGGCGAAATTATGGGTATGAATAAAACTTTTAATCATAATTATAGTCGTAGTACAAGACATAACCATCAAGGTCATCGACGCGATTACAACTAACGTCCTTCATATGGGGAAAACGGACGAGTTTTTAGGGGAAACCAGCGTGGGTGGAATTATCAGTATCCTACCCGTGGTACTTCGACGAGAGGTCAACAATTCAGAGGTCATCAGTTTAGAGGTCATCAGTTCAGAGGTCAACAGTTCAGAGGTCAGCAGTATAGAGGTATATCTAAGCCTCATGTAAATGCTTTTAATTCTGTTAATTCACAGCCTGATGCCGAACCAGGTAGTTCACAATTGAATTTGACTAAAACATTTTTTCGTGACCAATAGTAAAAAACATACTATCTTATCATGCGATAGCGACTGTTTTACTTACTTTTCAGTAAATGGAAAACAATTTTCATTTCTTGTAGATTCGGGTGCATCCTTATGTGCAATTAAATATAAACATGTGATAGAGCAAGGTCTTACGTTACATAAAGAGGATATCATTATACATGGTCTAGGGGGCAAAGTCCGTGCAGTTGGATATGTTTACATAAAATTGAGTAGTGATGATTTAATTATTGGTTATAAGTTTTATGTTTTAGGACATTGCCTATTATGTCAAACGGAATAATCGGTCGAGATTTTTTAAGAAGATTTAGATCAGTTTTAAATTTTGAAACTAATATTTTAACATTGCGTAATAATTTAAATAAATCTATTAATTTACCTATTACAAATAAAATAAATAGTTAATTAGAAATTGGCGCTAGATGTGAGTCTATACACTATATTGAAACACAGTTTGAAGAAGATAGTGTTATATGTTCAGAAGGGTTACAGGACGGTATTTTCTTAGCTAGTTCTATTGCTTCGCCTATTAATGGTGTTATACCAATAAGAATTTTAAATACAACAGAAAATGATATATCTTTATCCACTTTAAATTTTGATATTCACAAGTTAAGTGATTACAATATTTGTTCATTTAATAAAACAGAGAACAAAGCAGATAGAGTTAAGCGATTATTTTCGTGTGTAAATTTCTCTCATATGAATGATGAAGAGCAGACTACTATTAGTAATTTATGTGCAAAATATGCAGACATTTTTTATTTACCAGGAGACAAATTAAGTACAACTGATATTTATACTCACACCATATCTTTAAAACCTGGTATTCCACCAATATTTTCAAAGCAATATAGAGTACCTCATGTTAAAAAATCCGAAGTTAAGCAGCAAATACATAAAATGGTTAGAGAAGGGATAGCAGAACCAAGTAAGAGCGACTGGTCGAGTCCCGTATTACTCGTCCCGAAGAAAATAGATGCAACAGGCGCTAAAAAGTGGCGATTGGTTATTGATTACCGAAAGTTGAATAATTCTATAGCAGATGACAAATATCCTTTGCCAGATATAACTGAAATGTTAGAATCCCTAAACGACAGTGTTTACTTCAGTCATTTATATCTAAATCAAGGGTACTATAATGTAAAATTAGACGAAAATAGCCGTAACCGACAGCATTCGATTCTGGTCGATTCCAAATGACCAGTATGCCAATGGGGTTAAAAACCAGTCCAAGTTCGTTTTCCCGTATGATGAATATAGCTCTTGCCGGTCTGACTCATGATAAATGCTTAGTATATTTAGACGATTTGATCTGTTTTGGAAGGAATTTAAAAGTTCATAATAAAAACTTACAAGATGTTTTTGAAAGATTACGAAAAGTTAATTTAAAACTTAACCCTTCCAAATGCAATTTTTTAAAAAAGGAAATTTTGTATTTAGGTCATGTAATATCTAATAATGGTATACAACCTGATCCTGAGAAAATAAAAGTAGTGAAAAGTTATCCGTGTCCGAAAAATTGTGATGAAGTTAAGAGGTTTGTAGCTTTTGTCAATTATTATAGGAAGTTTATACGAAATTTTACAGAAATTGCACATCCTTTAAATGCAGTTTGTAGAAAGAATATTTCTTTTAAATGGGATTTAAAATGTCAACAAGCTTTTGAAACGCTCAGAGAAAAAATTATATCTCCTCCAATTTTACAATATCCAGATTTTTGTTATCGAAACAGATGCTTCTAATTTTGCCCTAGGAGCAATTTTAGCAAATAAAGACGGGCGTCCAATAGCGTTCGCGAGTCGAGGGTTAAATAAGGCTGAAAAAAATTATCCGGTGATGGAAAAAGAACTATTGGCAATAGTGTGGGCAGTTAAATATTTTCGACCTTATTTATACGGTAGATATTTCAAAATTCGAACGGATCATAAACTTCTAATTTACCTTTTTAATATAAAAGATCCGTCAAGTAGATTGATTAAATTCAGACTCACCTTAGAAGAATATGATTTTGATGTAGAATACGTCAAAGGGTGTAATAATAACGCGGCAGATGCCTTGTCACGATTATCGTTAAGTGAATTAAAAGAAATGAGTGAGAAAGTAATTAACGTTTTAACGCGTGCTCAATCTAGACAACTTAAGAGTTCTTCGGATGATATGTTATCCTCAGATGATTGGCCTGATCAACCAAAAATCGTAGGTACACACATCAAGCCGAAAGAATCTGTAGAATTATTATTTATAGACCAAAATAGGTATAATAAAATAAAAGACGAAGGAATTATAAGTAAAGAAAGTGAAATATTTTGTTACGTTGAGAGTAAGAAAACAATTTACATTAAATATTTAGAATCTCAATCGCGAAGTACACGAAGTGAATTCGTGAGAGAACTAGATGATTTCTGTAAAAATATTAATGTTAAAGAAATTTGTATAGTTAACAAGAAAGATAATGAAGTTTTTATTAAAAAGTTATTAGAAGAAGTGAATAAAGAAAAAGATAGGTCCGGACCACGTATATGTGTTGTACAAAATGTAGAGATAGTTAACGAGAAAGATGATAGACGTGTAATCTTAAACGATTTTCATCTCTTACCTAGTAGTGGCCATGCTGGTATGAGAAGAATGTCGAAAAATATTAAAAAATATTATTTTTGGCCTGGTATTGATAAAGACATCAATGATTTTGTTAGACGTTGTGACCTTTGCCAGCGACAGAAATATTCAACACCAGTTAAAGAACCTATGACTATTACTACTACAGCCAATTCGGCTTTTGAAAAAATATTTTTAGATCTTGTTGGTCCCTTAGAGACTGACAATGATAATTTCTCATATATACTTACTTTACAATGTGAACTTAGTAAATACGTTGAAGCTTATCCCTTAGTTTCCAAAAAGACTGAAGAGGTTGCAAAGTCTTTGGTCAATAATTTTATCTTTAGATATGGGATTCCCAAGGAGATAGCAACTGACCGAGGTAAGGAATTTATGTCATCAACATTTCAAGAAATGTGTAAATTATTAAAAATTAAACAATTGCATTCCACGGCATATCACCATCAGAGTATCGGTGCACTAGAAGTAACACACAAACATTTAAATTCTTTCCTTAGAATACATACTGACAAACATCCAGAGACTTGGAGCAAATGGCTTCCTTTTTGGTGTTTTGCGTATAATACCTTAGTACACTCAGAAACGAGGTTTATGCCTTTTGAATTAGTATTTGGAAAAAAGTGTAGTCTTCCAAGTAACTTGAATAGAGACATCGTAGAACCAATTTACAATTACGAAAGCTATCCATGTGAACTGAAATACCGTATTCAGCTTTCACAGAAAGAAGCGAGAGACAATTTGCTTAGTAGTAAAACAAAGAGAAAGACAAATTATGATAAGTATATTAATCCTGTACAATATAAGGTAGATGACTTGATATTAGTAAAAAATGAAGTAGGTAATAAATTGAATGATTTATATTCAGGTCCTTATAAAGTTATTAGAGATGTACCACCTAATGTAGAAATATTAAAAGGTAATAAAGTAGACATAATCCATAAAGACAGGACTAAGTTATACCATTCCTAAAATTTATAACCTAAGTGTATACTGTCTTATATCTTACATGTTTTGTATTTCATATTTTAATATTAGCTATATGATATAAAAAAAAAAAGGAATTCTTATATTTCCATTTTTTTTTTCTGTAAGAGGGGTGATGTGGGGTATGTAACTAGTATATAAGTAATTGCATCATTCCACGTGTAACCTCATTATTATTCTATTTAATCAATGTTTATTATAATAAATTGATCAGTCTTTCTTATAACTTTGTTGTTTCCATTTGTCTCCTAATACGTTCCGTACAATAACACCCATTTTGACAATTTTGAATTGTGTTTTAAACATTAGCATTAGTATGACATGTAACTTAATCTACTTGACATTTATTAAAATTAATTGATTGTATTTTAAATTTGTATTGATATGCATGCGATTATTATTATTTACTTTATTACTGATGTGAAAGTTTACATAACTCTACATCTTTGAGAATTAAATGTGTGAATTAATATATTTGTACGCCTCTGGGCAAAACATAGAGGATCTACCTGTCTGTAACAACTCACACTCTGTTGTAATTTGACCTATGTTTACAAATAAAGCATTCTGATTCTTATTCAATGATGTATCAGCTGGATCTAGACTGCATGCATGGGTGCCAACAAATAAGGATGAAATAATGAGATTCTTAGCTCTTATTGGATGGATGGGTCTAGTAAATCGCTTCCTTCTATCCGTGATTACTGGCGGATAGACGAGCTATACGGAATTCCTCTAGCTAGAAAAATCATGCCAAGAAACAGATTTGAGCTTCTTCTCAAATTTATACATTTTTCCAAAAGCCAGCCAAGATGATCGTTTATTTAAACTACGCTTAGTTCTGAATAAGTTTATCCACAACTTTCAACAAGCATTTACTCCAGGATATAGAGTATGCATCGATGAAAGCCTTATACCTTGGAGGGGACGCCTTTTGTTTCGCCAATATATCCCCAATAAACGTCATAAATATGGGATGAAGGTTTTCAAGCTATGTTCGGATAGAGGGTATACATGGAACATGATGGTATACAGTGGTAAACTCCAAAATCCTACAACTGGCGTCGCTGAAACTGTTGTAATGGAACTGATCGACGGATTATTAGATCAAGGAAGAGTACTGTACACGGACAATTGGTATACCAGTGTGCCCCTAGCTTACCACTTGCAGCAAAGAAAAACACATTTAGAAGGCACTCTTCGATTGAACAGAAAGCACTTGCCTTCAGATGTTGTTGCTGCCAAGTTACGAAGAGGAGAAATCGCGGCTAAGGAAACCACTGATGGCATCGTGGCATTGAAGTGGAGAGATAAGAGGATTGTATCCGCACTTACAACTAAACATTCAGGCCTGAAAATGATTTCGAGTAGAACTCGTACAAATCCAACTATCTTGAAGCCAAAATGCATTATAGACTATAACACTGGAAAGTCCAGCATAGATCTGAGTGACCAGATGGCCTCATACAGCTCCGCTTTGCGGCGCTGTACAAAATGGTACAGAAAGTTATTTTTTGAGCTGTTAGCCGGCGGGTCGGCCACGGGCAAAAAAGTATAAAAACACTACGTTGCCGCGGGTATGCCATGCTAGAGCGGATGGCGACAGGATTCGAACACTACTCTACTCTCTTCTACTTATATTGAAAAGGAGAGCTCGGATACGAAAAATAATCTGGATTCATGAAATTAATAAAAAAAGACTACAATATGAAGAATATCTTTGTCTGTAGAGAATTAGAAACGTACGAGGATCGCTTTTACAAGTATTTCTACATGTCAAAGTCGTTAATTTTTTCATTGAGATCCATGGCGAGATCGCAGTTTTAAGAAAATATTTACAAAACTAAACTCACGATACGCGCAGCGCACGACCCGCGCCTTCATCTGTATAAGTGACTATTGGAGAATTCGTGTATTACGAATAATAGAACGACGTTATGCCCGCTCCAGCTTACCACCCGCCCTGGGCACGCTTTTTAGTGTGTTATCTTCCATATAAATACAAGCAATTAGACCCGTCAGACTCCCGTCCTGACCGGCGTAGTTATAATGCTAATGCATATTTTTAAGTATTTCTTTGCGCGTCGCGATGCATTCGAGCAGCCACGTTAAGACCAGGCGTTGTGCAAACCTTGCTACCTATAATTGTGAGATTGTAATTTCTATGGGGAAAAGTAAACTAGATTTTGATGACCTCAGAATTTATTTTTTCTCCTGCACACAAATACATATAATAGAGCTAATATACTTAAAGCCTTAGTAGCTATGATATTCACGAAAACATGTCAAGCATAAGCCTGGACTTTTGTAACACATTGGACAATAAAATGTCGTTTTGCAAGCATATAGCTTGTTTATGCAGTTCTGGCAATATTTTTTTTTTATTCTGCCTTTATTATTTTTTGGCAACTCTACCGGCAAATGTACACGATCCCCTGTGTTTAAAAAGAGTTCATCTTCAGTTGATGATGATGGTTGTTGGACATTTCCGACATGAGCTCGTCTGTTACTTGCTTGGTCGAGCTTTAATACACATAGATGATCATTGTTGTCCGCTGTGAATGTCGCCAGAGAACCTTCTTTTTCTGCCGCTTTTTCTCCAGACTCCGCTTGGTCGCTATTCCCTCCGTTAGCATTGGATTCTGATTCTTTATCAGAAGATGCTAAAGAAGCATTGGGCGCTTTTTCCCTACAAATACCAAATAAATTGTTTATTATTTTTTAAATTAAAAAAAAAAATCATGTTTCCGAGAATCAATATATGTATTTTACTATAATATATATTTAAAGAAAGCTAGCAGAAAAACGTTTTATTAAAATCTATATTATCTAATCTATATTATTCACATAAAAATATAGTTTTAGTGATTACAAACTCATATTTTGCGGTTGAAACGTTGACATCGCACTATGTTTTATAAACCTCGATTTTATGTCACGTCATTTTTTTCCTTAAATACTACAGTTATTATCTTTAGAAACATCAGAGTAAAGCTCTCGGAATGATACAGCTTCTAGATTTTTTTTTTTAAATACCAAAGTTCATGTTTTTCCGGGTCAAGAAATTACAAAAAAATGTTTGAATACAAACTTGATGATTTTATTTAATTTTGATTGTATTGAATAAATCCACATATTGTACCACATCTTCCTTTCAAGTTTCAGGGATTTATTATGATTAGTAACAGTGATATAAACAATTTTATCATTTTAGGATTTTATTTTTTGTATTCCACTATTACGGCGTATTAGCCGAAGATATATATATATATATATATAAATATATATATATATATATAAATATATATATGTATATAAATAATAAATATATATATATATATATATATTAAACGTTAGCTTAAACAGTCTTTTATCAGCAATATTAAAATCACAAGCTAATATCGCGTTATTCAGAATTTACAAATTATTAAAACTTTATCCGGATTTTCAGCAGCTAGGGTTGTCACTTCTCATACTTAACAATATCTAATATCCGGTTTAGAAATTTTAAGGCATTTTTACCCGACTGCGGTGAAACCATAAGGTTTATTTTTAAATGGCCTGTGTGTATGTATGTATGTATGCACGTATTCATATATTTATGCTGATGTTCATTATAAATACATCGTCCATTCCAACTTGATTTCTAAACTAATTACACTGGTCAACATGAAAATTGCCTTTTACTTGAGACTGCATTACACCTTTAGTATTTGACCCCCTTAATCTAAATATAGAACTTAAAATTGATAGTTAGCTCTTATTATTAATTTATGCCATATTTAAGATAATACCGGGTAACTTGGTAGATGTCATTTTATATTTTGAGATTTCAAATAATTTTGTGAGGGTACCCGCGTAAATTTTGTTATTACGCTTTCGTTTAATGTGTCTTAAAGTGTTTGTGTTTCATTTGCTTGTTAAAATGCGAAATTTTATAAGTTTTTTATCATATTCGACAAATTTCTGGTGCAAAAACTACAATTTTAATGATGTCACGTAACTGTGTAAATAGTGCAGACAATTTTTGCTACGTATATGGTAACGTGAATTTAAGTATTCAAAGATGCCAAATAACCGATCGTTACGTTACGTAAAAAAAGATTGGACTTCAGGACAAAGTCTGTGTCCTGGAGAAAAAAACGTTAAATATCCACCTCTAGTCGATCCTCATAAAATCCTTCTCCCTCCATTGCATATAAAATTGGGATTAATGAAGAACTTTGTTAAGGCTCTCAACAAAGATGGACTAGCCTTCAAATACTTGCGAAGTAAATTTCCACATCTAAGCGACGCCAAAATAAAAGAGGAAATTTTCGTCGGACCTCAAATTCGAGAGATTCTTAAGGACCAAAACTTTGATTCGATTTTACAGGGCATCGAAAAAGAGGCATGGGAATCTTTTAGAGCAGTAGTTCTTTGGGCAATAGGAGATTTGAAAATTACCACGAGCTTGTGAACAATCTTCTACAAAAGTATCAGCAAATGGGCTGCAATATGTCCCTAAAAATTCACTTTCTTCATTCTCATCTCGATCTTTTCCCTCCTAACTGCTTTGATATGAGTGATGAACATGGTGAACGATTTCACCAAGACATATTGACAATGGAAAAGAGATCGCCGATGGAATGCGTCAATGCTAGCGGACTACTGCTGGGACTTGATTAAAGATACTCCTGAAGCTGATTATAAAAGACAAACGAAAAAAAGAGAAATTCTTGAATAAAAAAAGTTTAAATACTTCGTAAATATTTTAAAGTACTCAGTTTCATCTAAAAAGTAATGAACATGTCTTTTTTTTAATAAATGATTTATATTCTATGAAATTTTACTCTAATGTCATATATTTCGATACCAGCAATATTTTTAAAATAAGAGCTAACTTTAAAATTTGGTTTATATTTTGGCATTCAGTGACCCCTAATTAGTAAAATAACAAAGCATTTATTTTAAAGGCAAACAAAAAGTTTAATTTTGTAGACCAGTGTTATTTTAATTTGACAAGTGAGGTATCGTTAGAAGCGTCTTGTATATTCTTGATTATAGGCTATAGTCTTGATTATAGGCTTTGTGACTATTCCAAATATATGTATTTATATATTATGTATATATATATTACTACCTTCTACTCGCTGCTTTGCTTGCATTCTGTCAAAAATTGCGTATAATGATACGAGCCAAGCACATTATAATTTGACAAACAAAGAATGTATATGTAGAAGCGTCTTGACCTGATCGTATTGCCCGAGAGTTATTTACTGCTATTTTATGGTGTATGATATTATAATTTAATGTATTGATGTGTAAACAACTCACAGAATATTGTGGCATATGATCACAAGCCGAAATTAGGGACAAGTGTCTTTTGGTGGATGTGGTAGTTCCCACTGCAGACACCACGAACGATGGCAATACGGCTCGCACCGCATTTTCAGATCGATATCGTGCGAGTTTCAGCGAAATTTTGAAAATTGATAAATGGCTTCTACACGATATTTATATTATTTTAACAGTATTATCAAGTAATTTGCCTATTGACCCAGACAATTTCGGCAGTTTTTGCAAGTATGTTAACAAATATGACTGGCATCCTATGACAGTTATCTTGCATAAAATTTTAGTTCGTGGGGCAAAAATAAAAAAGTCTTAACTTTACCAATTGAAATGCTTTCAGAAGAAGGGGCAGAAACAAGAAATAAATATTGGAGGTTTGATAGGGAACACCATGCCAGAAATCAGTCGCGAAGTAATTTTTGATTTATTCCATAGAGCACTTGTCTCCTCAGACCCTATAATTACAGATTATGAACTCAAGAAATAAATACGCACGCAAGAAAAAAATAATTAAGAAAGAATCCACTACTAACAGAAGCAGTAGGCTTGTTAAAATCTGTTGATTATTCCATCCCAGATATTGATGATCATGAAAACTTAGTCTTATTCAACGAAATCTAGGGTAAACCTGTTAACTACATTTCCTTCATTATCATATACCAAAATCAGAATAAATACTAGCATCTGGTATATCCGAATACTAAAATAAGTAAAATAAGTAAAGAAATATTTAAGTTATCGTTTAATATATATATATCTTCTGCTAATACGCCGTTATAGTGGAATAAAAAAGTAAAATCCTAAAATGATAAAATTATGTATATCTCTGTTACTAATCATAGTAAATCCATGAGTAATCCATCAATCCAAAATTTGAAGAAAGATGTGGTATAATATGTGAATTTATTCAATTCAATCAAATTTAAATAAAATCATCAAGTTTGATGTAAGATGTTCCTAATGATAAAAACAATAGGGTTTAAAAAAAGACGACACAAAATCGGGGTCTCTAAAACATAGTGCATCGCAACCGCAAAGTTAAATTTGTTTTTCGAAAAAGACGGGCAGGTAAAAGTCTTCGATAATTGATTCCCGAGATGGACGTACTATCTGTAAACAAGTTTGTTTGCTTATGGAACACTCGGTGTGCAAGTCAGACTCGCAGTTGTCCGGTTTTTTTTTCAAAAAGCGATTGCAGTTATTTTAAGTGGGTTCAGTCATTAGCACGTTAAGAATAAAAGGAAAACTATATATTTATTTTCTTACCATCTTATTCTTGGGAAACTATGTTTTAAACGTAATATTCACTTAAACAAATTTCTAATTCAAGGGTCATGAGCATGAGTAGTATTTTAGTATTTAAAACTACTGAAATTTATTTAAACTTCAGAAATACTGCAATTATACGGAGATATTTCAGTAGTAGCAAACAAAATGAATTATGTTAACAATATCGAGAAATTTACATGAAAGTTAGCACAGTATGTATAAATTTGATTGAAGTCAAAATAATTAACTTACCACTTAATATTTGGCAACATCTCCGAAAGTACATCTATATCGACGGTGGTCATGGTGCACGACTATACTAAACTTAAAACACGTCTACTCTGTACGAAATCCGTAAAAAGACTGATTTCGAGTTCCTAAATCATTTCTTATCGTAATTTTTTATCAAAATAGAATAGCGCTAATCTTTTTATTAATACATATTCCGAAAAGAATATTGTTTCTTCTACAACTAGTATAGAATCATTTATCAATGACATGTTACCCTGGGTAGTATAATTTTTTGTTAGCACATTTCTTAATCTGCCGACAAAGAGTCCCACCGTAAAACGTAAACAATAAGGCAGGTAGTGTATTGTTTGCTCGCTTAGTTTTGCGAACAATGGGCTAGTAGGCTATTGTTTGCTTTCTCATTATTTTACATATCTGTTTGACTCTGTAGCTCATCTTTGTCGGCAAATTTTCTAAGGCGCCGACAAAAAGGGGAAGCTATTTTGGGATAAGTATGTATAAGGAGGAATGAAAGAAAAGAAGGAAGGTAGATAAAAATGTAGCAAAATTTATTGAGACAGCCAGATATTTTAGTTATTTTGTTTTATAGTATAATGTCGTATGGTATACTACTGTGGGGAAACGGCGATTGAATCTGTCTTGGTGGTGCAGACGAGTGCTCTCCAAGCAATGTACTACTTAGGCAATCGTGATTCACTAAGGCAGAAATTAAAAAAAATGAACATAACGACGGTGGCATGTCAGTACATCTATGAAGAGTTGATTTAACGATTTAAAAATAAAAACCACTTTAAAAAAAAGTGGTGTACATGCTTTTAACACACGTCATAAACATCAACTAGTTATAACTGCCTCTAGGGTCCAAAAATGTAACAAATCGTTATGGAGTCAATGTCGCAATTTATTAATAAAATCCCAAATAATGTACAAACTTTAAGTTTGAACAATTTTAAATTGGCACAATCTTCAGGCATAGTTGCCATTTTACGTACTGAACCACTAAGTGGTGGACTATATGCAGGATAAACATCCTTGAGACTAAATGATTATTTGATTCACAGGCTATTTCAAATGCTTAATATGAATTTATTGTGAGCATATGTTTTTCATCTTCTGTATTTTGTCTTCCTTTTCATATTTTAATTTATCTTGTTTAGTTTTCTTTTGCTTTTAATATATTAGCACACGATAAAACAGTTTTGTATTATATTGTTTCACTAAATATGTGTTGTTAAACTATCTGGTGATGTAAAAGAATGTCCGTGAGTTTGTTTGGTCGATTTCTTCTCACAAGGCCCAATTGCTTGCATACAGATAGACATTGGCAGATAGCGATCTCACCCATTTGCAATGCAGTTGTATTTTTTTATATTATAGGGGCAAACGAACAGATGGGTCACCTGATGGTAAGTGACTACCATCGCCCATAGGCACCTGCAACTGAAGGGTTACAAGTGCGTTGCCGGCCTTAGAGATGGGAGTACGCTCTTTTCTTGAAGGTTTGAAGGTCGTATCGGTCCAGAAATACCGCAGGCGACAATTTGTTCCAGAGTTTGGTTTTACCAGGCAAAAAAAATCTGGAGAACCGCACAGTGGTGGATAGCCAATTATCCAGGTGATAGGGATGAAAGTTTTGTCGAACGATGGCGAAACGTTGCGGCTGGTATAAGTCCGAACAATTCCTCGGAGCACTCCCTATGATACATGTGATAGAGAATGCAGAGTGAAGATTTAACTCAAAGAGAAGACATAACTCAGTCATCACTACCAAATCACCCAGAGATGTTTTACGACCCATCAACTGGAACTATAAGCTGTACGAAATGTGAAACGACATTAAAAGCGAAGAAAACCATTTTGAATTTGAATCAGCATCTAAAATCACAAAAACATTGAGGAATTTAAGCAGCAGCACCAAATGAAGTTGACGACGGAAAATGTTCATGGATATGATCGACACTGACGGCAAGGTCTCGATCAACATGCTACAAGCAATGAACTTCTTATCAAAAGCCTGGCAAGAGGTAACAGCAGCCACTATCCAACATTCTTTTCGACATGCTGGATTATGTAGTAGCCAAGAAACGAACCAATTTGACAGTGAAGACAATCTACCACTGAGTGAATGGATAAGCCAGTTCAACATACCAAACAATTTTAACGAAGATCTACAATCGTACGAAAATATAGATGAGGATGTAGCCACAACTGGTACACTTACAGATGAACAAATTGTTGATTTAGTGTCAAAAAGTCAGGAAACACCTGATAATCAAGATGAAGAAGATGATCAAGTGGACAAAGCCGAATCACCACCAATTCAACAAGACCTAGATGCCGCCAAGTTGGTAGAATTTTTTTTGTTGTTTAATCAAGACGATTCCACCACATATCTAGATATGAATAGAATACATAAAATAATACAAAACAAGTACTGGCATAGCAAAAAACGTCAGACAAAGTTATCAGACTATATGTGTAAACAATAATTTATAAGCATTTATTATCTATTATTAGATGCCAGATAGAAGTGTCTCTGATTGTTGATTACTGATTTTTTATGTAAATAGTACCTATTCACTTATAATGTAGTGTGTTTAAAAATGTGTGTATTAGCTCTAATAGGGATTTAATCTAAAATGAAAATAATAATTGGTTCCTGCAGAAAGGCGATTAATAATTTATTATTATTCTTTTATTTATTTAAACTAAAAAAATCGTGTCAAATGGTTTGTTAGAGATGAATTCCTAAATAAGAGAACTGATTTCAATTCAATTTTGCACATTTTTCACACAGTTTTCATTTTCAATTACTTAGCCATAGCAATGCATGGCCGGGTAGCTAGAAGAATTTTACATTCACCTATAAACAAGAACGTCAAACAAAAATTCTCTTTATTTTTTAGGCTAATGAAATTAGCATTTGAGGAGCAAACCTGTGATGTTGATAGCTCAAATGTGGAATAAGTATAAATGTCAGAAAAAACTCATGAGTAGACAATTTTAAAACTTTTTCTCCACCTTGTAGTTTTAAATGGCAGATGGCTGCGTTTAAGATTCATGTTTCTGCAACTCATGTTTTTCAAGAAATTCAACTTCAAGAAAAAAGAAGATGATGTACAATTTCTCAAAAACTTTGTAATTGCCTTTTGTACATTAACGAACTACAAATAACAAACTTATATTGAAAATTTTAGTATATATCAGAGAACGACTGAGTCTGACTCTGAGTGTTGCCGACTTGCTGACAGTGTGACCAGATAAAATTTTAGGAAAATACCGAGGCAGCTCAAAAAATACTGAAATATACTAACTTATATCTATACACCGTTATTATGTTTTATTCATTAGGTAATCATTATCACAATAAATGTTAGAATTGTTTTTTAACATTATTTTCGTAGGATTCAAATTTGGAGGTTGTGTACAGCCTTTCCTATATCTTTAACACCCTAAAATTGCTAACAGATACATTTATGTTTAATTTGTTTCTTTGGTCCGTGTTTATTAAAATTAACTGTGAAAATATGTGCTAGAAAGCAGCATTAGATACAAGTATACATAACAGAAATTTACTGTAAACAGTTATATTGTATTTTTACATGCCATCGCTGTTAGAAATTTTCCCAACTTCTTGGCCTACTTGAAAACCTAAGTACATATCTTTCAATGGCAAATAATTCACAATAGAAGGTGAATTGGGTCTAATGCAAATACGTTGTCTAATTATGAATTTTTACAATTTAGTACAATATATGTAAATTTCTTCAGTACTATATGAGATTGGATTTGTTATGTATGGTACACCCACAATTTTGACTCTCACTACGTTGTGGCTCAGTTCAGTCATTAAAAAAACAATGAAGCCGCGAGTACAACTACTACTACCTACACCTACTCCTAGAATACACCTAAAATACACATAGAATTCATCTTCTCTTATATATAGGTACCTATATTCGCGATTTTATTGATTTCTTAGGACAGACATTAGGAAGCGTGGCTAGTCTCGACTATTATCTTTAATATTTAGGAGCACGTATTTATTTATTTTTAAGTAGATTATAATTAACATTCAAGAAAAGTAGTGCACTTATATATTTGCCACTTAGACGGTTACGGCGCTCAGTAACTACCTGTCCAGCTTTTGAGAAGATTCTCTCTCCCGGTGTTGAGCTTTCTGGTATACTTAAATATTTAAGAGCGATGTGTTTCAGGTTGTTTTCATTAAATGTCCAGTACTCAATTGGCGATTCCGTCATTAATAACAAAGGCTTCTGTAGATATTGACAGAGATCAACTATCGCATCGGCTGTAACTGAATGAATATCTTTATTTTCATTAACAAACGACAGAAGACTGTCTAGTTTAGATTTCTTGGAGGTATACTAGAATCATCTTCATGTCAGCTTTCGCCAGTTGTAGTAGTACTTACTCTCATATTCTGCCTTGACGACAGATATGAAGAATATTCGTTCTGAACGTAGTTGATTGCTCTTTCTTTCTACATCGGTATCTGTTTTAAATGCCACTTTCTTGAAGTGCTGGTTTAAAAGAGTCGCAATAACACATGCTGATCTACTCTCAAATGGTTTCAGTTTATCATTGATGGAAGTCTTTATTCGTTGTATGAAATTTTGTGCGTCTTCAGGGAAGTTGGCGTTTTCAAATTCTACCATTTTTAGGCTCAATCCTTTTATTAACGGAATAATTAATGATATTGTCACATTTTGTTCGCCAGATACAGCTAATGTGCAAGTATCGAACGGATCTAAAAGTTTTTGTAGCTCATTCAGGAATATATTCGTCTGCTGTTAGATTGGATGGTGCATTCGAGAGCTCTCAATTTTATTAGGATCCTATCATCAGATCCTGACTTCCACTCTAACAAAAAAGAATAATCAAAATCGGTTCATAAATAACGGAGAGAGGGCTGAACAAACATAAATATATATTGAATTGAGAACCTCCTTTTTTTCGTCGGTTAAAAAAATTATAGAACAATGAAGAACAGTTAACGAATAATTGAAATATCAAATAAAATTGTAAAAACATTACTTCCCCCGCCAACGTGAGGGTATTATTTTTTTTCTTTTAAACTAAGAACGAACAAATTAAAAAATTGTTAGAACAATGAAGAACAGTTATCGAACAATTGAAATAGCCAAAAAAATTGTTAAAAATTTACTTCCCCCCGCCAACTTAGAGTGTGGTTCAACTTTTTTTATATCTTATTAAACGGAGCATAGACAAGTAAATCAATATGTATTTAAATGTATGCAGAATTATACTTAGGTTTTAAAAATGTAGGTAGGTACTTACCTCAGCAATATTAGCAGCGGTGTGTCTTTCTTCCATCACGAGTGTTTCTAATAGAGCAGCTTCGAGTTTCTGATTTCGAATAAAATGGCTAGTTACTGCACATATGCCTTGATTATTTTTTGATGTCTACATATCGGTAGTCAATGCTATATTCTGAACGTCTAGTAACATTTTAAGTAACTTAAATTTTTAGTAGCATGCTGCTTAGCCAGCAGTTTAGTAGTTATTGTATATCTAGATTGGTATTTTGAATCCAAAGCGGCAACTAATTCTTTTAAGCCTTCACGCTCAGATGATCGTAGTGGTTCCATGTCTCTGGCTATCATTTGTGTGAACAGTAAATCCAATCGTTTCTTTCTTGTTGAATTAACTCTATAAAATTCAATTGACGTATCTAGATTTTCCGTGTCCAGGTTTATATCAAAGGTACTCTCGTCATTCGAAGTGGATGGAGCTTGATATTTCTCTGGATGTTTTGTCATTAAATGGTCTTTCATATTTGATGCATTTCTCTGGATGTTTTCTCATTAAATGATCTTTCATGTTTAATGTATTTCTCTTGATGTTTTCTCATTAAATGATCTTTCATGTTTGATGTATTTCTCTGGATGTTTTCTCATTAAATGATCTTTCATGTTTGATGTATTTTTACTATATTTAAATTCTCTAGAACAATATTTACACAAAACTTTTCCGTCACTTATTTTTTCAAAATGCAACCAAATAGGAGATTTCATTTTCGATTTATCCATTTTAATATTAAGTCGTTTTTAAATTTCCAATCACACAACAAAAACGTGCTAGATAAATAACATGCTAGATAAATAACGTGCCACTCTGTCGCTATAATATTTCTAGTTACCTTCATAATGTATAATGTTGTATCCTACCCTGTTGCAGGATAGCGCGTGGGCATGCAGCTGAGTATATTCAATCTAATAAAGCATGTAGTTTATGAATGAACTGCAATGCGAATGTATAATATTAAGATGGAATCGATGACCTATGTAATCATTTCCTATATTACCTTTTACGAGCAAGCAATAGTATCGAGTATGTTTCACTATCGATAGGGCAAAATAATCGATAGTATCGATTATATCGATACTATTGATCTGCAGCAATAGTAATATATGCTTATTCTTATCAATCGATACTATCGATAGTATCATCAAGGGCTGATAGTTTCGATAGGACTATCGTTAGTATGTTTGATTTTAAGGCCATGATAGTATCACGATACTATCGCTATCGCAACAACACTACTCTAAAGGCAGCCATTTTATGAACATTTCTTTAAGTATATTTATATAATACACGATAATTTTGTGACTGTCTTAAGTTGGCGGGGAGAAGTCGTTTTTTTACATATTTTTTTGCTCTTTCAACTGTTTGTTAACTGTTCTTAACTTTTCGATCAAAATTTTTATATGTTCGATATTAGTTTTTTTTTTAAACATAAAATAAAAAATTGCCCTAAGTTGGCGGGGAGAAGTCGTTTTTTATATTTTTTTTTTGCTATTTCAATTGTTCATTAACTGTTCGTCATTGTTCGATCAAAATTTTTATTTGGTCGATCTTAGTTTTTTTTTTTAAATAAAATAAAAATTTACCCTGCGGTTGGCGGGGAGAAGTCGTTTTTTACATTAGCTTTTGCTGTTTCAACTGCTTGTTAACTGTTCGTCATTGTTCGATCAACATTTTTTTTTGTTCGATCCTAGTTATCAAAAAAAAAAAAAAAAACCGTCAAGTACGTGGTTTTACCAAGTACTTCGTTTGTCATAAATTTCAGTTCTGGCTCGCTTCACTCGCTCGGCTCGTGCGTTATGGTCACAGTTCTAACCTAACCTAAACCTAGCCATTTCTTTTCAATTGACCTATCCTACTAATGTTAAATCGTCTCTAACTAAATATTAAAGTCCCCTTTCTGATGTCGCCCGCTCTCGCGTGATGCGTATAATCCATTTTGGATATTAAATTTTTAGGCGTGCGACTGAATTACTAAGTGAGCGACAGAAATGGCTAGATTTAGGTTAGGTTAGAACTGTGACCATAACACACGAGCCGAGTGAGCGAAGCGAGCGTGCCGCGGCAGCGGCCGGCGAGTGCCAGAACCGAATTTTATTTGATCAGACAATGACGAACAGTTGAAATAGCAAAAAAAAAGGTTAAAAAACGACTTCTCCCCGCCAACTTAAGAAAGCAATTTTTTTATTTTATTCATAAAAAAAAACTAAGATCGAACAAATAATAATGTTGATCGAACAATGACGAACATAATATATCATGGATAAAATATTATATCATGGAACGCGAAAGTTTAAAAGTTAGTAATGACGAACAGTTAACGCACAATTGAAATAGTTCCCTAATTTTGTAGATATTCTATTGACCATTGACTATAGAATATATAGTCCATGTATTCTATAAACAAAGCGATGCGAGCTGTCAAAGTGTCAAAACAGTGAAATGGTGAAAACAGTCAACAGAACTCTAGAACTAAACTTACGAAACATTACAAACGTTGGCAGATTATTATTTTTCTCTAGAGAGTCTAATTTATAACAAGAATACTTGGAAGAATATTTTTTGATCATATTCATCGTTTTTGTTATTTAACTTGTATAATTTTATTATAAAACAGTTGACATTGGCGGAATTCCTGCGCTAATTTTTCGCGCGGGATAGAGTTCATAATAAAATAATTCAAGAATATATATAAAAACAACAATACTTTTATTTATAGACTAGTCATATGTATAATCAAAGAAAGTAATAATATGGAAATTTACACCCTTAAGGTATCACTAGCTAAGTAAGTAAGTCTATCAAGTAAAATCTTTCTTTTTCTCTATATTAATTGGGGTATGCCTCGCAAGCCGTGTTATTGGACGCGTAAATTGGAATTAGAGTTAGTTGAATTTGTTCGCCAAAGAGACTTCATTTGGCGTCCTGTTGGTAATACAAACCATCATATTCAGCAGAAATACAAAGCGTATGCGGAATTCGCCGCTCGGTTAGGCCGAGGATTTACTGGTAAGTGCAATTTTACCTTTTCAATTTTTGTTAATCTGTACTTACTGTAAGAATTGCTAAAGTAACTCTGTCTGTCTGTGTGTCACTCTGTTACGCTTTTAAGCCCATAAATTTTGAATACAGTTCGTCAGGGGTAGAGCGAAAGACAGGGTATGCACTTTTCATTTAGAAAAAAGTACTGTTACCGAGATGTAGAAAAATAACAAACATAAGTAAAGCTGCGAGCAAAAGCTAGTAATCCAATAAACAATGTCTTAATCAGAGCACAATAAGTTAAATCCCTTGTCAACAGAATAATTAAATTGATCGATGAATTATGTAAACAAGTAAGATAATGCAGGTTTGCTATTCTTAATTAAACTTATTTTCAACTACTTTAATTATAAAAGTATAAATGTTCAACTTTGAACCAAATTAAATTTTAACTTGAGTAAATTTAAATGTAAATTTCTTGCTATTTAAATTTACTGGGATTGATTGTTGGATTGATTTGTTCATACTAATTACATTCGATTTTCTAATGTTATTGTGGTAAGTTGTACTTTAATTGTAAAATCTACCACTGTCTGAATGATTCCTCAGAAAATTCTAAAAATTCTGTTTCTCTATGTCACATATCATATCACACATCTAAACAGGTATTAACTCAAGTAGAAAGAAAAGGCTAGAAACTAATTACTGTGTTCCTGTGCACTGTAGGAGTTTTCTGTATACATTTACGCTATTGCATGCAGCCAGAAGAAATATATTGTAGGAATCTTGTGTTTTAATCATGTTTTAGAGCTGAAAATTTCATTTTTGTAGTCGACTGGCCTGTTGGTCTAGTGGTTAGTGACCCTGACTACTAAGCCAGAGGTCGTGGGTTCGATTCCCACCCAGGACAAATAATTGTGTGATAATCACAATCATTTGTTCTGTGTCTGGGTGTAATTTATCTATAATATGTATGTATTTAGAAATATATAAGTATGTTTATCAGCACTCTGGTTACCATAGTACAGGCTTTGCATAGTTTGGGATCAGACGGCAGTGTGTGAGATGTGAGGAGGAGTTACTATTATTATTATTTCCCTATTGCTTAACAATGTACGTATATTTGTTTTATTATTTTGTGTTGAGCCCGTGTTGGAGAATTTAGTGTCTAGTGTTGAGTAGTGGTGATATTTTTAAATCTGTTGTATTGGTTGGTAGGTATAGAGACAGTGGCATAGCTACCGGAGTGCTAGACGGGGCAGTGCTCCGGGGCCCCCAAGCTCAGGGGGCCCCTTTTACTCTGACTTACAAACTATAAATTGAAGTAGTGAAAATTTCTCCCACATTCGGAATATAAATAAATCAGATTTTTTAGAACCAGAAGTTATCAGGTTTGTTCTAGAGTTGTGACTAAACCACTATTTTTATTAAATTGCGTACTTGTTGAAAATGGAGTACGACGAATCTGGATTTTTTTTTTTATGGTATAGGGGGCAAACGAGCAGACGGGTCACCTGATGGTAAATGAACTACCACCGCCCATTGCCCACCTGTAACTCAAGTCACAAGTGCGTTGGCGCCCTTTAAGGTGGGAATAGGGGAAGAGCAGGAAGACGGGAGAGGGGGATTAGAGGGGAAGGACGGGAATCGAGGAGAGAGAAGGGTTAGGGCCTCCGGTAACTTCACTGACGCGGCGAAAAACAATGCAATGCCGGTTTTCTGTGAGGCCGTAATGTCGAGCGGAGTCAAGCCGGCCCAAACGTGCCGAGCTATGGCTCTCCCACGTAACAACGGATTACGACAAATCTGGAATACGTCGAATTCGGAACACGACGAATACGGAACAAACGATTTTAAATAGTTTAGTAGGGGCCCTAGTTTATTTTTTGCCCCAGGGCCTTTGGTTATCTAGCTACGCCACTGTATAGAGATACGGAAATAGATGATGTGCATAACTCTAAAATTTACATATTTAAGTTAGCTTCCTGTAGATACAGGTGAGAGTATATGTGTTCTGTGTACAGGTGTGTATATATATCATAATAATGAAATATTCCATACACAAGTAAAAGAACATTTGTTAGCCCATTCACATATATATCCCAGCAACGCATCTGTTAATCATACCAATGCCATGCTTGCATTTTATGTCACAATTTTTTGCTTTATTGCATGCTGCTGCTGTATGTTAGAGTATGTCGAAAAATCCGAAATAAAAGTGGTAACTATCTGTCAGTTACACTTCTAGGTTTGTGTTATTTTATGGAAATATGTTTTTGTATCTTACAGCACGGTCAGTTCGAGACCGCTGGGTAAACATCCGAAGCACGTTCAACCACAATTTGAGAAGGGTCGACAAGTCTAAAGAGACAGCTAAGACTTCTGCAGACATATATGTACCGTGCTGGCCACTTTGGAAGCCTTTACAGTTCTTAAGGGAGACATCCAAGAAAGAAGATTTTGGTTATGATGTAAGCCTTATTGTCATTGTTTTCCTAATGTCTCATAATAAACTCCTTCAGTGGAGATTACTAGACTTGGGTCAGCGACACAGTCCATGGAAAAGTAAGGTCCCTTTAATTTAGAACTGGTGTGTCATCGGCGCATCTCTCACGCCTGTCTGAAGCGTAGCCGGAAGCATATTGAACACCCACTTTTGCAATCCATGGTTTGGTCGTCTTTTGCCGTCAACTGAGCATTTAGTGTAGGTAAAGATTTTAAAATTATGAAGGGATTGAAGGTAAGAAGGTAAGGCAATGGAAGGAAGTGGATATTGCTTGTACAGATCGATACAGATACAGATAACTCGAGCAGCTCAGGGCCTCGGCTGTTGCCGGGAAGTCCAAACATAGTCATTTGATATATTTAAATTCATGTAAGTTGTGTTTATGGCCATCATTGTTCTACAGTTTAATTTATTCATTTATCTGAAACTAGCTGTGCCCGCGACTTCGTCCGCGTGTAATAGTTTCTTTGGGTAGAATTTTTAATTATTTAGGCTAATTGAAAAAGTAGCCTATATCCTTTCTCAGGTTCTAGACTATCTGTGTACCAAATTTCATTTAAATCGATTCCGTAGTTTTGGCGTGAAAAGGCGACAGACAGACCGACAAACAGACAGAGTAACTTTCGCATTTATAATATTAGTAAGGATTTAAATTCGGTCTTAGCTATAACACAAATAATATATATGTATGTATTGTATGTGTTAGAGATAGCCACGAAGCGATAAGGCCGCATAATATTGTTTTATTCTTTGTTTTTATAATGTGTTGGTGTACAATAAAGAGATAATTATTATGTAACAATAACACAAGCTATATAAGTGTAGGTACTAAAATATTGAATAACACACTCATTTCAGAACTACGATGCTGTTCCTGGCCTCTTCAAGGAGCTATCAAGTAATCTAGATGTGAAAGAAGAACTTCATTCAGAAGTCGATGACTTGGAGATAGGTATACGGCAACGAGGACAGCGCACAGACAGACCACGCAAAAAAACTAAAGCAATCAAGAAATCCAACAACAGGAATAGATGTAAACAAGTTATTGACGAACTTCTACAAGCCATGAGACCGCTAGCTGCTGACCCGCTACCAGAACAGCCGTACTGGTTCTTCGCGAAACATGTTGTTGAGAGGCTGAATTCTATGAGGAAAGTAGATGCGGATTGTGCCGCTAGTGACATTCTTAAGCTGCTGGAATCCGACATGTGTGATATCACTACGAAATCTGAAAGTTGAGTCAAGTTCTGACCTCCTACTGGTCATAGATTCCTTGGACTATTGTTGGTCCCAATGGACTAAAGTCGGCGAGAATGGATTATACTCGGTGCCAGTGGACTATTGTTGGCGCCAGATGTCTAATTCAAGGGATGGATGAACCAAAATCTTGGAAAGGCATTGAGCTTTTACGGGAGGTCCGTCGCACGGTTTCCGGTCTTTATGTAGAAATTTTAGGACCTGGCCATTAAAACCTCAAGTAGAGAAAGAGCGGTAGATAGAGAAGTTTCTTTGTACACCACCATAGCACGCAAAGGTCGTTCGTATCGCGGAAAGCAATCGCTTTCAGACAAGCTCAGGATGGACTAGATTGTTAGAAGGAAAATAGATAAAATCAATTACTTTTTAAAGATTTTACATTATAAATATAAAAAAACTAAACAGTGAGACCTGATTTTAAGATTTTTATTTGCTTTTGATATATTTTTTATCATTATTTCTTTTGTCCGATAAAGTGTAATAATCTTTAGAGTACGCAGTGGCGTGTCTCATAAGGGAACTTACCCATACTACGTGACCCATATTTTACAATGTTTTATACATCTTATGTAAGTTATGAGTATTTGTGTATAATGTGTGTGTATATTCGTATCGAATTTTGTATGTATCCCATTCTTTTTTCTTTTGTAAATTTTTTATAAGATTTTTAATTGCAGTCGACTGGTAGAGAATGCTCTAGGCATTAAGTTTGCCTATGTACTAGTGTGCAAAAAGTTATAATAAATAATAATAATAATAATATGTTTTATTTATCTCCACAAATTACACAAGTCTTAATAAATAAAATAATGTATATTTGAACTATAAGTTCAGAATTACTATATTCTAATATCTTTTATTATAATAGTGAAACAAAATGGTGACTGACCTGTTGGTCTAGTGGTTAGTGACCCTGACTGCTTCGCCATAGGTCCTGGGTTCGATTCCCACCCGAGTCTGGTTGTTGTTTGTGTCCGTTGTTCGTATGTTAGTAAAGTCCGACACAGGGGTCACTCCTAATACAGGAGTTGTCTTTTTTAAAAGAAAACAAATGGGACCCTTATAATATGGATTTAATTTGTCGGTATGATATTGTACATTACAGTTACTTAATAATAATTTTCTGATACAAAACATGTTTCTGCTTGTTTGTAGCTTATTTAAAACTCCTTCCGGCTGAAACAAAGTTATTAGTTATTAGTCGTAACAATATTACATAAAATCAAAATCATTTATTTGCTTGAAACCTGGTAGACACAAGTTTTACAAGTCAAATTACGTTTCGCCTGTCTTATGACTAGTTATGACATTCAAATGTCAATCACAATAATAATCAAGGAAAATAATTAATTAATTAATCTCAATATAATGCCAAATTATTACTGGAAATTACATTAAAACATCAGTAGTAAACCGCACAGAAATCAGTAGTTTTGGAGTTTTGGAAGATAACACTTAATACATTATATCTCCTTAAAACGTCGAATACGAGGATTTACATAAAGGCGTGGCCACATTTTGGGGTCGTACAGCAGACCCCGTGATTGACATAGAAAGATAACAACAATGGTAGGTAGGAAAATTAGATAATAGGTAGGTTTTAAGTAGTCTCTCAAACAATACGCACAAAGAAAAAATCAATTTTGTGAGAACTAAGAATGGGTTTTTTTCTCTTACCCAATCTCAGACTAATAATAAAATCTTTTTAACAAAAAATTAAACCGACGAAAAGAACTAAAAAGCAAAAAATAAATAAACCTTAAGTCTTAAGTATTGAGCTTATTTACATAAACTATCAAATTTTATATAAACTTATTTTGAGTCGGCGCCAAACAAACTGATTAATTATCAAAATTTTATATGTACCTACGTAAGTAATTAATCATTTTATTATTACATATAGAAAGAGGGCTGAACAGACATAAAAAAAAAGAAAAAAATATTATACGGTCGAATAGAGAACCTCCTTTTTTTTTCGTCGGTTAAAAATAAATATTTTTTTTTTGGTCTGAGCTTTTATGTACAGTTTCTATAGCATGATTTTTAAGCCAAACTTTTGCAAATGTAATAATAATGCGATAATTAATAAAGTATAGAATCTACAAGGGTTATCTAATCAAGCGATGGTTGCTAGTATTTTTTAATACAGTTCGATTCCATCGTTCATTACAAGTCAATTATGAAATGAACTAACAACCATAAAAAAAAGGTTCATAGGTTTCATGTGACCACAACCTCTTGTCAGCTATGTATAAATTGGTCGCACCGTATTGATTAATTATATATTCAAAGAAAATGACAGTTTCATATATAATGCATATAAATAATAAATACTCACTTTCTGATGCAGGTAGTATCTAAAATAACGTCTTTTTCAGCTTTGAAGACACATATAGCTCGCTGGAAGCCCAGCAACTCGGCCAGCAAGTCTATGTCTTTGAAGGTAGGCCGGGCTCGGAGCAACTGAGGAATGCCATATGAACTTAGTATACATATAGGTTTATAGACGCTTGGATTCAAGGACAAGGTTAAACACTTTTGTACGTAAATACTTGCATATTCTAATCACGTGGCTCACATTTAGAATCTTTTAAGGCTAGGGCCTTAAATAATTCTAAACATGAGCCACGCGATTGGTAGGCCAAGGCTCCTATGCTCCTAGTAGGAACTAGGGGTTTGGTAGGGGTGGGCCCACTACCAAGATTAAATTAGAAAATAGAAGAATTAGTCTAAGTTTTGCAATCCAAAAAAAAAAATCGCGCTACATACACCCAAAAAATACAGTCCAAGTGAATCTATTTTGAAATAAAAATACGTATACAGTCTGTATTTGAAAAAGGAACATTTACTTCTGACTTCTTACTTACTGAAAGGGCATGAATCTAGCATGCAGTTACAACTAAAATAAAAAAAAAAAGTTATGACCGTTTGAATTTCCAGGTATTTTTACCTCCGGTCCTCATAAAATGAGGTGGAACGTGTAAAGTTAAAGATTTTAAATTGTAGGTTTTTATTTTGGAACGATTCAGTCAGTTATTGAGAAAGTCCATAAAAAGTAAATAAAAAAAATTCCAAGTTAGTTTTTTATGAATTTTCTTAGCAACAGAATGAAACTTTCCAAAATAAAATAAAAAAACTAATTGTAACTGCATGCTACAGTCATGTCTCTTCATCTTCAGAGGTTAAAGTAAGTGTTCCTTTTGCAAATACATCCTGTATTATCGGACTGTAGTATTATTATGAGCAAAATTCAAATTTATATTTTAAATACACACATATTAACAACATATATGTATTTAATAAGTACATAAATGTTGTTCTTTTGACTAAGAAAGGTCATTTACCTCCGTGGCAACCTTCACTCTTTCTTCGATGGCAGGCGTCATATTCCAAAACACAAAGCCGGTGACGATTTCATCCCGGAGATAGAACAACAGTCCGTTTCTGTACTTGGCTTCATACTCGCCACCCCTGATATGGAAAAACGTCACAATTTTATTCAACAGGTAATCTAAAGTTACTACAATAATCTACAAGTTACGTGAGGTCATATGTACAATCGGTTCAGAATATTACCAGTGTGACGTGGCCGTACTTGAATATCTACCGTACCTACTGAAAATAGCTACCTAAGATACTTAGGTATAGTGTAGAGGGGCAACATCCACATCTAACTACGTAGTAACTCCTGATCCTGTATCGCACTAGTAAGATTCTCGAGCTGTTCAGCAGACATATAGTATATATCTACAACTTCGGAATAAACTGTTGGGCCGCGGTTCGTTTGGCATGATATCATCTTTATTTGTGTTGGAGTGGCATAAAATCTGTTCCTCCACTAGCAATTAATTATATATGAGGTCATATGGTTACGGAAGCCTAAATGGACCTGTGGCCGCCATCAATTGACGAGTAGAGGAAGTCATAGATTACCTAAATTGAGAGGCACGACATCTTTTGACGAATAACGGAACTAATAGTCTGTCATTAAGAATGTTCTACTGAGTTCTAGAAATTCGAGCCAAGAAGATTAAACGAGATGTTTTAGGAAAGTTCACGACTTTGATTATATACGAGTACATGTATAGATGACATATTCGGCCGCATAGGACGGCGCTAAAAAAGACGACTATATTTCGTAGAGTCGCGTGCGTGTCATAGATATCATTGTCATTTGAATCTCTAATGGGCGGCGAGCTTACGGAAAACAATTAATCATGCCGGTTTGTGCCATTAAATTGTGTCGAAATTATCCTGGAAAAACTTATAACAACACTAAGATTACTTTTCATCGGTAAGTTTTGTTTTAATTTACATTATTTTCTTAGAAAATACGAATAAATATTTCAATATTTATATGTATGACAGATTAGCCGGTGTTGTCAGTTTATTACGGGGTAAATTTACAAAACTATGGGCGATCGTAAAACGATGACGCTGTTGACATTATTATTTATTTCTTACATAAAAATGCCCGAGTGGGTTTAGTATTAAGTCACTATGTGAAGGATTATTTTAAACATATAGCTTTTTTTAAACATTTTATAAATTCATAAAATACACACACTACAGTTTATTTTACCAAAATGTTGACTTAGTTTATTAATCTCATCTTATGTTTTACAGTGTTTGGTGTTATCGGCGTTGTAAACAGAAACGCTTCCGGTCTGTTAGGACAGTAACAAATCTCAAAATTACCTTTTCCCAAAATTACTGATTTTCTAAATGTCTTTGTTTTTGAATGACGGAAATACTTCAAAACATACAAAACGCAACGCGTCAAAAACAAAAGTTTTTGACGCTTGGTATCTGCTAATTACGACTAATTTAATCTAATAATTCTACTTGTTTATTTTTACCAGGGCCAGCCTACTTCCAATATAGGGATTGACATTTACACTAAACCGAAACCTTCCTGTTCAAGGGATACAGTAAATGAAGAGCCGGAAACCACCTTGCAAGATTTTTCAGATTTAGAATCAATATTTGACTCTCCAGGCAAAGCAAAATTACGCCATGCATTACGCCGAAAGATAATACTAGAACGCAAACATGTATACGGAAGTCCCCACAAACTCTTTAATTTTTTAATCACTTATTTTCATTTTATATTAGTACCTTTGTAATTTGAATTAAGCCAGTCATTTTTCATTTCTAGCAGATGAAGAACATCAACACATATTATCGATATTTAAAAACGGTTTTTTTTATTTTTTATTATGTTTTTGTTGATTAATACGTTTTGTAATAAATTAGTTTTCGTTTAAATCATTATTTTATTTACCATTCATTCATTTATATGTCTATTATAAAACAAGGTAAATAAATAATTTAGATTAGGCATCCCTAAACATGCACACAATGACAATTTGTTAACAATAACTGCACGTGCGTACTCACACATAGTGCGTAATTGTATCCCATTTTCTGTGCACTATTTGTTCGAGTTACTCTATCTAGACAGGTATATAATCAAAGGTTCACGAGCTTTCTACGAGATGTTTTCCAACTATTTACGGAAGTGGTACAGTGGTATGAATTCAGTTCTAGTTGAGCGACATTGCGAGTAACAAGTGCCAAGTATAACAAAGAGTACAAGTGAATAGTGAGTGGCAATAGTGACAATTACTTGTAATTGTGTTAATCGCTAATTATTTAAATAAATTGTGTCTATTTCGTTATAAATTGTTGTACCTGCCTAATCCCGAACCCCGGTTCGTAACAATATTATTATTGCGAGTTGCAGTCTCGTCAGTATCATGTAGACAAATTTAGCCTAAAGGCATCTCAAATTTCGGTGAAATTAATTTAGTCTGAACTCTGTAATATTATTGTACGCTAAGCATATTTATGACGGCATAGAGAGTAATTCACTTTTAAGGCAGTCACGCCGTACTGTCAAGTTGACAGAGTCACAGTATACTTGTGACTGCTGCTAGGTAATTAGTAGTTTAGCAGAAACCCCTGGATCGGGGAAGGGCATTAAAAGTTGCCTAAATGCTGTTAATTGTTAAGCGTTTTGTTAAGTCCAAGTAGGGTAGGTAGGTAGTTTGAGTACTTACTTTTTATAACAAGGTCTTTTGTCATCACCCTTTGCGTTGGCGGGAAAATATGACGTGTCCACCTTACACTCTTTAAAAAGCCCAACGGTGGGCATGCAGGCGCCTACTTCGCCTACCACCTAAGAGAGAGAAGACAGTTATAATTATTAACTAAATTCAGTGTTATTCACGATCTCCTCAGGATTTCCTCCACATCCATGCAAAGGCATAAATTAGAGGAGTGGGAATAATAAAACAACCTCTATCTTTTAAGCAAAGTGGGAGATGAAATTGCACAAAGGATTCAAGATAGTCTTATGCAAGTTTTTCTTGATTTTTAGCTAAAACATCAAAGCATCCCTCTGCAAAGAATGCTGACTAATGGCTGTACATTTATCCTTCTGGATAACTAAACACCACTTCTAATCCTTGTGACCTGCCCGTGTGGAAACAGCAACAGTGGCTACACCATCACCGGGCCTTACGGTGGGCGGTGTTTCGGAATCAAACCGACTAAAACCACCCGGTGCGCCATACTGCGTTTAAATTAGGAGAATCGGGAACTGCTCTTCGGCGCCGGCCTGGGAAAAGCACTGGCACCGCCTTTGGGTAACGTCCTAATTATGCAATATCCAGGCACATGCGAACGACCCCCCCCATCGCGACTGACCACGTTACAATGGAGTAGTACAATCTGACAACACGCCCTGTGGCGACAATAGACTTCTCCTTATACGTGAGACCAAAAATATTGTGGTAGAAATATGGATGTTATCTACTTCTGCATACCGGCAATGTATTCGGGAATACACCACAATATAGTTAAGTCGATTTTGTAAATGTAAATCAGTCATTGTTTTAGGTGTACACGTTTTCTACACTTGTAAACTTGTTGTATTTTGAATTCGACTACCCTGGAAAAAGATATGTTCACTTCCAAAACCTGTTACTCCAGCTAAACCGTACCTCCATTTCCAGGTCGTCACCCAGCATCACTGTGTAATGCGGTTCAATATTACAAGCCGTCCAGTAACCGGTCATGTTAGCTCCTGCGATGTAGCCTTGCTCTTCCGCATTGGCGAAATGTTCCAATCGCATTCGCTGATCTTTCCATTGCGAGTAGTAGCTCGCCGCATCACCGGCCTGAAAAGTAGAACATTTATACATACATAAACTTACGTCTTTCTTCCTTGAGGACCATGAGCTTCCTTTACTGGCATTAAACCTTTCATACTAGCCCTGCGTTTTCGGTATTTTGACCTGAATTGAGCTGTATTTTATTTAGACCACAATTTGATCATATTCTGCGTGGTCGATCTATTTTATCACTAAAGTTTCCCTTCTGGGATATATTACACAATATATTTCTATCTAGTCTCAAAATAAGCATGGCTTGTACTATAATACTATAAGGCGTAGAAATATCCAAACCAGTAGCAAGCGAATAGATATATTCATGCACAACCATTTTTACGCTGAACGGGAAACCTCCGGCGATCTTTCGGAGGCAATCGATCTCCTCCGCCTTATTGATCCTTTATGCTCATTCAAATTAATAATAAAACTGTGATGTCACAATAATGGATTTGAAAATCGGTACTTATTCTCATAAATGTTTACAATTGGTAAGATATTTTTTTCTTAACCCGACGTTTCGATCGGATGGCATCAACCGTGACCACGGATGGAATGTCCACTCGTGACCAGGACCGGTACAATTCCATGGAATTCTGTCCCGATGCTCACATTTGATATGCGTACAAGTGTCGAAAGTTTGATACGATGATAACACAGTACTTACGACATAAAGATGTGTTCTTGCTTTGAGCTCGGTATTGACCAAAAACCCGCCGTTTTCGTCGTCCTTCTCCAGGAACGAGGGAGCCGCTATATCAGTTCGTGGTTCCGCACCCACCGCCAACAAAGCCTGTATCAGCATTTTATGTTAAAATTAACATATTATAACTTTTGTCAGTGTTCTTGTTTTATTTAGGTAGGCAATTTTTTTTAACGGTACAATGTACAATGTAAGTTAATCATAAAAATTAAGGAATGAATTCACGCAAATAGCTTAATAGATCAATGCAAAATCTGAAAAAAAATCCATAAATATCTTACTGCCGAAAAAATGTAAATTCAAACATTTTATCTCGCTCGCACTGAACGTTAAGGGTCATTCCCCTAGCGCGCTTTTTCGGCCTATCCTATGATGCCGTAGCGAGATTGCATTGGTAGCCATACATATTAACAATTCTGAATTCTTAATCTTGCATGTTCACCATAAACTGACTTTAGCATCGTAATAAGTATCCACAGAGAGACGGTTGGATAAGTTTTTCGTTACGGCGTCTCTTACACCCTGCATAGTCTCAACCGTGTATGATCATGATCAGCCCGTACATTAATGAAATGAAAAAAAAAATAACTTAAACATAATTACATAATCTGTCACTATAGTTTTGCCATTAGAGAGGGTCAGTTGGAGGCGTCCATCGGGTGCTTCATACGCATCGTATACTTGCGCTATAAACAAACAAATTACTTATATATTTTTTAAGTGCACAAGATCGAATGTTACACGTTTCCTCCGCCTCTTTGGTGTGCATCACCTCCTCGCAGGTCTTTGGAACACTAATCACCGGTAGCTTGGTCCCTGAACCCGATAGGTACCAGTGGGACAATATTTTTTATATATTTAAATGTATTTTCTTACATATGACTAAACTAGCAATCCGCCCCGGCTTCGCACGGGTAGCAGACATCTTCAACAATCATCAACATATTTCAATAAAAACAAAATCTTAACAAATTATACACCTGGTGAAACCTAATTTCCTGTTCCTCATGAATAACTCTGTCTATTAGTGAAAACGGCATGAAAATCCGTTCAGTAGTTTTTTAGTTTATCGCGAACAGATAGACAGACAGACGCGGCGGAGGACTTTGTTTTATAATATGTAGTGATACAGGAGGATAACTCAAGTCTTATTTAACACTAGTTCATGAAGACTGTAGAATATTTATTTTACTCAGGGTTCTTACAAACCCTAGGCAAGTCATAATAGGGTCCATCAAGTCATAATAGGGTCCATCAAGTCAAATCAGTATCTATTTAGGAAACGTCAAAACGACATTTTTTTTATAATTTTTCATAAAATAACAAGGCACGATGTTACGCCCTTACAGTTGACAAATAAAAAAAAATAATAGAATGATTTGAAAAAAAAAAAGATTGTTTTGATGGTTTTAAAATAAAATAAATAGAAAAAAATCAGAGTATTACAAAACATTATATTGACTGACCTGGGGAAAAAAAAAAGTGGTATAATATACATTGGGTACTTACTCTTAGGCATAAGAGTTACACCTTGGCAGCGGATCTTCTCAGCAGCCCACTCGCCCAGGTATTCAGGCAACACTCCTGCTAGAATGCCTCCGTCCTTGTATATATGTACCACTTCGAGGGGCTGCTGCTCGAGGTCAGTCTTTGAGAAGTGTACTTTGTCTATAATAAAAGGAGATATTAGAATTAGGAGTTTATAAAAAAATCTTAGTCAAGTAAAGTGATGTATAATGAGTATTTCATTCTGATTTTTTTAGATGGTGTACGCTACATACACTTATGATTATTGATAAAATTCTATTGCGTAGATAGATCATGTTGATTAGAGTCTTCATACAAACTATCTTATTAAAATTATAAATGCGAAAGATTTTGAGAATGGAAGAATGAATGGATGTTTGTTACTCTTTCACGCAAAAACTACTGAACCGATTGCGATGAAATTTGGTATGTAGATAGCTGGAGACCTGGATTAACGCCTTTTATCCCGATATCCCCACGGGATCGGGACTTACGCGGGTGAAACCGCCGTGCGCAGTTAGTATATAATAAGGAGCTTACTCATTCGACCGATGTGGTACGCTAGCTCGCTGCCGAGTGGGCCGCCACCAATTACCACGATATGTCTCGCTTCTTTCACCTTCCTACAGAGATATGATAATATTATAATAACTTCCCCTATATTCTTCTTTAAACCTTACCAACTCCCATTCTCATGGGGGTCCGGATTTGGTTACTAATCGTAGTGAAGACCGGTCACAGCTATGGAAGATAATAAATTATTCACCATCCACAATGTTACATGCATAACTTATTAATTTATCAATTACGTGAATAAAAACTAGTGCCAAATCTGTATTTGAATTAATTTTATTTTCCAATAGGGTCCAAATTTTGTGAACCAAAGGGCTCCGGCACGACCTAAGGTAGTAAATGATGTAAAACAAAAAGCATTAGGTAAGTTGTAAAAAAATAAGAAAAAAAAAATGCTACTTCATTTTGAAACAGACAAAATGAGATTTATAATTTATCAGTAAAGATAATATTTCAAAAGGGTGTTATGAATGAAACTATCTGTAATAAATAATAAGTGCTAATTTGTCTGTTATAATTTTCTTTTTTTCAGGAAAGTACTGAAATTAAAATATTCGCCGGCTAGAAATGACTACGTATACACGAGGTAAAGCATTTTCAGTTTTTTTTAAATTCCTTTTTTTAGGTTGGCTCAACTATTTATCGGGTAAACAACAATCATTCTCCTCTGTTTGATTGACGAGATTTAGCTTTTAGTTTGTTTTTTCCTATCTTTCAACGAAGCTTTAGTGTATTCAATAATCTAATGAATTATGTTCTAAGTCAGTATCTAGCATTTCAATGGTATTTACTAACTTCTTCCTACGCCAGGATTATAAGAGCTTGGCCATGAATATAGCAAGCGTTGTGTACCTGTACGCAATCTCCAAATCCCTGATAGTACGGATCGTGGTGACGCGATCCCGTACCGGCTTCGGAGCAGTCTTGAACATGTCTAAGTTTCTGGGTTTAGAACCTGCAATAAAAACATAAACCTCATAATTTTAGTAACGAGTATAAGTGAAATTATCAGTACTAAATGTTATTCTTCCAAACATTTAAAGGCATGATTACATCATACATTTTCAAACTACGCGATCTGCTACTCAGTTTGCCTATACAGGGTGTAAGCGACAGCGTACCGAATACGACGTAGTCACTTATACGTACCAAGAGCCAACAGACACCTCTCGTAGTAGATAGGTTGTTCGCCGCACATTGTTTTGACCCATGCAACATGGTCGTCGGCGTCGACGCGCATCACGCACCAACCACTCGCTATTGAGACAGCCGGACCTTTCCTCTTACGATAAAATTTTACAGGGTCCATGAAAGAGTTGCACTCTGCCATGTACATACTGAAAAAAATTAGGTTAAAATACTAGTGGTTATACCATAAAAAAAAGTTAATCAAGTTAATTAAGTTAGTTAGTTGGGGATTGTAAGTTCAACTACGAATCAGCCAAATGTTTGCTGAATCAGTTTCAGGCATCACACGCAATTTATTTGTAAAAGACAACATTGCCTACCTCATAGTCAAATCTGCCACATCATACTGCCCAGAAGTGACTAGACTATGGTTAATATCTACCACATTTTTTTTTAATTAAATGACATACAGTAGGGTGTCCCGTCGATGTATGGGGTTTTTTTTTTGAGCTACGGTTATGCAAGAGGTGTCAAAAGTTGCGGTTTGACACACATTACGATTGTCATAAAATTTAATTAGATATCAATCATCTTGAGGCCTCTACCGGTCCTTGAAGTTATACAAATTCGTCATTTTCAGGGGTTCCTAACATAAACTATAAATCATACAAAGCTAACGTTTAAATTGTTTTTATTAAATCAAAGAGAACAACAATGAGTGTGGTGAGTGAGAAAAATGAATAGGTCATTTTATACTTTAAAAACGATATTGGTTTTTGTGGCCAAAGTAAGGCATTTCGGCGCGAGATTTCAGTTTATTCCTAATAAATCCATCCCGACCTGTGGTATCTGTTGCGCTTTGATAAGCCTCTGTTACCAATTTTACACATCTTTCCACTGCCTGTGTGTGACAAGGGAAGTCTTCAATAAAGAGGCTTTGCTCTTTAGCCTTAATTAGTTCATCGTCGGAGACGTGTCGCAGGACCGGTGGAGCTGATATTTCACAGTCTTGCCAAAATAGCATATCTATGTAATCTTGTGCTATCAAATTGATTTTCGGTGATAAATACTCTGAGACGACAAGCTTTTTTCTCTTCTCTAGCTTTTAATATCCTGCGAGATGCAAGTTCCCGAATATGGTCCCTATCGTCGAATAACATGGCAATAAGCAAGTTTTCTGGATGCGCGAAAAAAGCATTTCCTTCGATCACTGAATCAATAATACATCTTTGTCTATCAGGTAAAATCGGGAGTACATAATCATTTTAAAAATATGCTTGGCTCCGTGTTTAAATGATGGGTTTTGCTTAATGAGAAACTAAACGGGAGCATAAACATTGACCACGTAGTTCACAAGCAGTTCCAAATTTTTTGACGGCGAAAAAGTACCTACATAAAGTCTGAGTATTCGATTGGCAGTAGTAAGCTATCTCGAATGTGCCATTTTTTCAGGTTGGCGGCTCGCTAGCTCGGGGCAACAGGAACCAGCCATCACAGCATGGCACATTTCGTATCGATACTTTTGATCCGTGCTTAATTCCTTCACTATATTATCAGGTAATTCGAGCAAATTTCCAGTCACTGCACAGAAAAACACTAGAGGTTTACTTTCACAAACAGCTAGCTCTTTTCCAATAGGCCCTGAATATTCTTTTGGTCCAGGTGTGCTTCCATCCAGAGACATAAACAAATGGCGAAGCGGTATTCATTTACGTGAAGCATACAAACACACCATTGCAATGGTCTCTTCAAATAGTTTCCTGACATCTGTTGAATGACACCTCCTTTCCAACCTGTATTCGTAGCAGTACCATCGCACCCCACACAGATCACCTCTTCCAAGTTAAACCCTTGATTTTCTAATAGAGATATGACAGAAGTGACGATCGCTTTGGCAGTCCCACGACTTGGCGTCGTGTGTCCCAAATAAATCGATCCCGGTTCTGTAAGAACTGAAATATGCTCTTCCAAGACTTCTCTACGGTGGTACCTATTACCTATTTTCTCATTTACGAGTGTTTTATCCTTTCGTCCATCAAAGTAAATACTTTTAACTACAATAGCATCAATGTCTTGGATGGCCTTGGCCCGTGCTTTTGAAACAGCTCTATGAAATTTATTCTTATCAATAACAAGACTTTGATCTTCGGAAGATACCAATCCTACGTCAACTAAGACCGCCGAAGCGACCGCAGCCGCAGATCGCGTTGATAGTCCATACCGATCACATACCTTAGCTACCCTTGGCAGCACCAGAGTATTCCGAGCCAATGAACTAAACGAAGTCTCATTTACAAGCACATCAGTATTTTGAGGAAGCTCTGTTGCGGCAACTCGCGCAACGGAGCAGGATTTGTTTCTTGTGATGTACTTGGTAAACATGCATCCATCAGCTCCAAATTTTCTTGTCTTTGATGTTTCTTTAAAAGTCTTGCCGTTTCTTTTGTATCTATACCGCTTATGGCCATTTTTCTATCACTTCTTTGGTCCAGTAAAAAGTCTCTTTCATTTATAAGAACTTTCTTAGGTTTTATGCAGGAACAAACATGAAACGAAGTGCACTTACAAGCAGCAATGTCGAAGAGCTTGTTCGACAATTCTAAAAAGCATTTTAGTTTGTTTTCGTAGCTATGTTGTTTTTTATTTTTGGGATATCTTATTATGGACAGGTATTTATCAAAATATGATTTCAGCAATTGGGTAACACGTTCTTTGGAAACGATGGGAATCGAGACTTTAGCCCAAATTACATTAAGTTTCTCAAGAAACGATTGAAAAGACTTCAGTGTTGGAGGGATCTTTCCCATTCTTTTGTAGTTTTAGTTCGTTTTTTGTGAACAAAATAAATTTTATAACGTCGCTTATCACCGGTAACTGGCAATCGTCAAGTTCTTTATATGGTCCCAATATAGCACAAGTAGTCTCACTTCGTCTTGAACCCATTATTATCTACTAATTTATCACAAGAAAGTACGGAGCGTCACTGTTTGAGTCTATTCTTAACTGGAAACAACCTGTCGTTACTTGGAAATCATAATTTATTATTCCTCTATCATTGTGTTTTGAAAATAAAATGAGAGTAATGTATAAAGAAAAAAAAAAAATGTAATTACTGAAGCGTTACTTGAGCGATTTTTCGAAAAATAAAACTGCCGGTAGAGCCCTCAAGATATTTTTATAACTTTTTTAGGTCACATGATCTCGGTGGCCAGTTAGTGTCGCCAAATATTCTAAAGCCCAATCAGCTCAACGGCGCCGTCTGTAATCGTTAGCATTTAGCTTTTGAGTTAATTAAACTTTGTATGGATGAAAACCCAAGTCTCAACGCAAAATTCGGCAAGTTGATGTCGCAGAAAGACCTAGCTCTTAGCTCTTGCGCACGACACGGAATGGACTGTCTGGGATTTTCTCGCATACTGTCCCGAACGGCAACAATAATCTCCAACAATCTTGCCACAGTTGTCTCAAATTTATTTATTAAATGACGGACTATGGACTCTATAGGACGACCATGAATGCCATAAATTGGACGCAATGCTTGGAACGTTGAAAAAGAGCACTGATTTTGATAATAAATTTACACCATTTCAATGCGTTGTTAAAGCGTGTAGCATTCCATGGTGAAATGTCAAGACTAGTATTCTTGTCTTGACAGCTATCGCTTCACGAAGATGGCCGCTATACGCTGTCAAAGTTCGAGCGTTTCTATTGAAAAGCCCTTTATAAATTTAAACTTAATGCACATCTGATACATAGATCGGACTTAATGACTACGATATATACATATAGGTGATACATACGTTTTCCTCCTCCTACCATAGTCAACGTATGTAAGTTTCTGTATGTCAGGTGGCTCGGGATTCCACCACATCTCGGCCGACATTGGTGGACGTCTGTATGGAATAATATCTTCTTTCGTTATGAAGAACACCTACAAAACGAATGATCAAGTATAATCCTATTAATATTATTAACGTGGAAGTTTGTGAAGATGTATGGATGTTTGTTCTCTTCCACGCAAAAATTACTTATGTAGATAGCTGGAGACCTGAATTAACATATAGGCTACATTTTATCCCCATATTCCCACTATATATACCTAATAATAATGTTACTCGTAATATCTTGAGGCGTATTACACAGCGCTGTCTAGACCCAAACTAAGCATAGCTTGTAGGTCCGTACTATGGGTTCTACAACACGGATAAACATACTTATAGATCGTCTTTTTAACTTAGACCTCGCTTGCGACGTAACAAGCCTTTAATGCCCTAAGTGCCCTATTGGCGGCAATAGGCCTGTCCCCTATTACGTGAGCAAAATTGTGTGTTTATAATCTACCTACCCTTGCGGGGATACAGGCGTCACTGTATGTACGATGTAACGAAACTCGGTTTACCTTGGCAGTTTTATCATGTTCCATAATGGCCCTGTAGGCAGCCCAGCCGGCGGCGCCAGCCCCCACGATGAGATACTGCACGCAGGCTGGTAGATCCTTGTCATGGTACGGACGCTTGACTTTACGCCGTGGACGCCCTACATGCGACACAACACCACAATTTCATTCAACAACTTCAATTACCGTAAAATTTATGCTCTGTCACTTATACACAAAGGGAGTATACTTGGCAAGGCTAAGGGACTGTCTATTAATCATGTGAGGCTCGAAAGGGGAAGGGGGGAAGGGGAAGGGGGTTCAGAAAAAATCACGAAATATATCATGGGAGGGGGGTTTGTGTAGTGAGATATCACGTGTATTTATTTTTTCGTAAAACGCGCGATTGTATGAATTAAAAAAAATAAACAGGTTTTTGGCTGGGGGGTGCGGTATCACCGGGGCGGAGGGGGGGGGGGGGAGTTAAAAGTTCCTAAAAAAAACTTCACGTGATTAATGGATGACCCCTAAGTGATTATGCATGTTGGTCCACGACTCTACGTTTAATGTTGGGAAGTTGTATCTATTTTATAGCTAAGCCGTTCTCTTCAGTTTCACCTGCGTTTATGGTCACTGATCCGCTCCTAATAGTGATGTTACATAGCCCATTATTTTCCTCAATAAATACTCTACTCAATGCTAAAAACCGAAATTTCGAAATTAACGAATCTGACTGGTAGGTCCAGAGATAGCGCATTTAAACAAACAAACAATAAAACAAAAAACAACTCTTCAGCTTCATATTAGTGTTACGAATAACCTGCCATTTATTGGCGACTGGGGAAGTCGTATAGAGCTACAAAATAAAGATACACGCCATCTGTTGAGGCAACACGGAACTAAGTAGTTAGTAACCCATTTATAGAAAATATTAGTTTGTTTTAGAGGCTTCTATTTGTTTTGTAGAATTTACTAGAGGTGTCGCAATTTTTCTAGAAATACCGTTTTGCTATATAAAGCGTGGCATTGCGGAGTTGTTAGTTAGTTTTCGAGTGAGTGTCAAGTGAGTTAGTTTTCGAGTGAGTGTCAAGTGAGTTAGTTTTCAAGTGAGTGTCAAGTGAAATAACAGCGACTAAAGTGTAAGTGAATTAAGAAGTTTAGTGATATTAAATTATTGTAATTGTATTGTTGCTAGTTTCCCTGTGTATTTTGTGATCTATTTAAATAAAGTGTGTCTATTTCGGTAACAATCTGGTATAATTCTCTAATCCCGAACCTCAGCTCGTAACATTAGTATAACAAATTTTGAGCAGGTATTTTAGAGCGTTACATATTTTAAACGTAAAACTTGAATACCATTCAAGTAAGAAATCGAATATCTGGCTCACCCAATCAGCACTCATTGGTCATTGCTCACCAATGAGTGGTGATTGGGTGAGCTGAAATATTTTGCTTTAATTACATCATTGCCAGTGCAATGATGTAGTTAAAGCAAAATATTTCAGCCAAAAAGGTTATTTAGTTCGAATAAGACAGAGAAATATAAAGTAGACATAATATTTAACATAAAATAAAAGTGCCAGACATTTACTTTGAATGAAATTAGTGCTAGACGACCTTAAACATGTATAAATAATAACATATATAACCCTAAAATACCTTCTCAAAATACGTTAGGAGCTCTTGGGCTATAATGATTGGTTATTAGGTACTATATAGTTCAGCTAGTCCTTGCTAGATAGGCTAAAGCGTCGGAGTTCGTATCACGGCATTGTGGGGTTGAACTTCATTCACGACTTTTCCAGCGTGAACCCGTCGGGCCGTCCAGGGTTTTCGATGGGGCGGTGTGTCGGAATCGAACCGACTAAAATCACACGGTGTGCCGTACTGCACTTAAAATAGGAGGGATCCGGGAACAGCTTTTATTAAGATATCCGGAGCGTGAACCCACTCCTAACAGAAGCATTTAGCTTAGTTGGAAATTTTACCAAGAAAACTAATGTGTGACATAGGACAATCCTTTTCTAAATATTAGAAAACTACCTAAACTACCCAAACATAAAAAACAGGTCACTATCAGTAGAAGTGCTTTATGTTACTTAGTTTAGATACAAGCTAGTTAATACCTAATTCTTCTGAGCATAGGTGTACTTACATATATTCTTACTGTCGGCTGATTTTGAACTTTCTTCTCTCCATAAATATACCTTATACGCCTGCAAATTAAAAATAAATCAACTTCCCTCTAGGCATACAAAGATCTATAGTGTGTCTGAATGACTGTCCTGAGTCCTGACTATTTGACAGGCAGGCGATGAAGTCTGTCGGGGGTTGAGTTATAACCCGTCTAGGGCATACCTGGACTCCAAACTGTAGGCTGTGACGTAGGTTTTCTCTGAGCTTATCGATTATATTCGATGATTGATGATGAACTCTTTACTTTTAAAGCTACTGCGTTTTAAAGTAAAATAAATGTATTTTAATGGGCACAATTATAACCTTATTCATTTACAAGTTAATATTATACTTATATGTACATGTACGTTAGATTAGATATTTTAGATGTAGTGTGGCGTAACTATACCATCTGAGGCCCGTGGCTAATTCATCGGATGGGGCCCAACCCAACACACACATAGATCGATCGCTTTCGGCGATCATCAGTGGTTACCACATCAATCTGGGGGCCCCCTCGGGCCTGGGGCTCGTGGCATTTTTCCCGCTCTGCCACCCTATTGTTACGCCACTGGATCTCTAATATTTTAGATTTCTCAATCTCAATAATCTTGTACATAACTTTTGAACTGTTTACGCTGAATATACCGATAGTATATAGATAGTACTGTTCAGCAATTGTGTTGCGGCATAAGTACTTACCACACCAAAGGTCCCAAAGAAGGTGATTAAAGCTAATAATAACGCCCAGGGGAACGGCCTCGGCGGCGGCGGGGGGCACGGAGGGGGAGGCGGTACTGGGGGCACGGTGCAAGGTCCTTTTATTATTTTGCAGTCCAGCATTGGCTGCAAACAGTGTATAGACAAAAATGAGCAAGTGCGCCTAACAAAACGGATTTGACCGGACACTTTTATTTTTACCCCGGTACAGACATCGACAAATAAGTGCAATGTTCCCAAGTTGCAATCATATCACAATCCCGCATGTTCACAAATCTCCGTGCCATGCCATTAGGGTCTATAAACCTTATCGTTAGTAGTAGGACTTGTCGAATCATTTTATAAATCTTTTTCTAGGTATATCTTCAATTTAAATAAAAATTTCCTGTCACGTTTGTTCGCGATGAACTCCTAACTAATAAACCGATTTTAATGAAATTTTGCACACTGTGTAATTTGGTCCAATTTGAGAGATATATAGAGTGTTAGTGAAACACTCCCGAAAAAAAAGACAGACGATTGTAGGTAGGTACTAATTGGTACCTTTGATGATGGATCAGAAAAAAAATCGATCTCTATTTAAAAAAAATATTTTTAACATTTTTCACGCTACATCATGTTAGTACAGCTAAATGAAACGATAATTTCATAAAAATAAATCAAAAACACTTGACGCTCGGGTCAACTAACGCGCGGGCGCAGAAGCAATTACTTAGTAATCTGTGGCAGAAGGCCGCACAAGTTCTCTCTCTTTGTTATGTTTTGAGTTCTAACTCTCCGCAACATTATTCGTCCTGTGTCTTTGACCGTGATTCTTTGGTATTTTTGGTAATGTAATTTTTTCAACATATTCAATAAATTGATTTAGTTCCTCATTTTGCAGGTTTTCTGATTCAAAGACTGTGTAAGGCCATCCTTCTTTAATTAAGTCATGCGGTCACAGGGGTAAGCTTGTACAAAGACCAACAATGCGTATGTAAACTTTATGCTTAATACCAAGTGATTTGAATTTTTTCAAGAGATTCTGAATGAAATGAAAATAGCATCTTTTGATAATAATTTCGCTAAAAAAACTTTAGGTTTTGAATTGGGAATGCAAACTGTTATAAGGTCAATAAGGACAGAATACAACTTTTCCGTTTTACAACTCATCAAAGCATAAATTTATGGCGCGGTCTTTGTAACAGTAGCAGTACTCCCATCGTCCCACAATTATTTGCCAAAAAGGTTTTGGGACAGTATTAATAGTTCCAACTATAAAATATTCCTTCCGGCAACGTAGTTCGATTACACTGTTCGATGGATCGTACGATGAGGAATTTTATATCCTCATAGTTCGATCGATCGCACGATGTGGAAATTGATATTCTATAGTTCATTTAATAGCACGACGTGGATTTACACATACAAACTGGGAAAAAGATTGCGGTTGGTCGGAATACACGGTCGTAACGCGTCTATCGTGATTCGTGAAACGTTCTAACACATAATGTCTATGTGAGCGAGTCGCTTGTGTTAAGATTGACTTTCTGGCGGACTCGTTTTTCGGAGCAATATGTACAAAACGCAATATCTACAAATCGCAATATGTACAATACGCAAAAAACATAACACGCGTATTTTCGACCTTATTGGCATTTTATAGATTCCTGTTTTTTTGTTAAGTATATTATAGCTAAACCGTTTAGGCAGGCGAATTCTGTGGTAATTTTATATTGCTCCTTGGTGAGGAGTATAGTAGAATATTGCTCATCTGTGTGGTCACCAATTTATAATGTACATACAGATCGTATAGAGGCGATCCAGAGGCGATTTATTAGAGCTCTGTGTTCAAAATATGGGTTACGACGTAAAATACCGGAATACGTTGACCGACTTCGAAGGTTCTCCCTAGCAACTCTGGAACATAGAAGATGGATGAATGACTTGTGCACCCTACATAAAATTGTAAATTGTTCAATGGATAGCCACCTTGTTGAATTTATAGATGTAAAAATACCAACTCGATCTGTGCGTTTTCCACAGCCGTTTAGTATCCCCACAAGCAAGAACAATGTGTCTCAGAATAATCCTTTGCACAGAATGTGTAAAAACTATAATGCCATTTGCTCACAGGTAGACATTTTTGACGACAAATTTAAGGTCTTCAAATCTTTCCTGCTACGTTACAACCTTATGTGACCTTTTTAGTTAATTTAAGTTTTATTCATTTATTATTTTATTTTAGTTGTTTTCCCCCCATATTTCACATTTACTTTTTACTACCTAGCCCATATTGAACGAAGTATTGTATGTTTTGAACAGTTGTAACTGGACTTCAGGTTTGCTTACTATTTACTGTTAAGGCCATTCTATGTATATCTTAATCTGTTGTCTGTATCTGTACCTTTTGAATAAAATAAAATAAAATAAAATAATTATGGATCAGTGTCATGTATATTTCCGGTAAAAGTGTCGAAAATTGCTTACACCGGTTTTTCTTATAACCACCACATATGGATCACTAAAAACGCATGCATGCTATTTTCGACCTTAACGACATTTTTTTACTGATGTTGGTTTGTTTTAACCGATGTTCACTTAATTTTTTTATAAATATTACCTTACCCTTATAAATTAATTCTCCCCTGCATCAGCAAGAGTAATGACATTCTTGCAATCTACTAATACAATAGTTTTAGCCAAGTTTTTCTAGAATTAGTAGGTATGCAGTGCATAATAACAGGTAATACACTACTTTTGCTCCGAAGGGCCTGATACCATCGCGATAAATATATCTCACAGCGGCAGGTAGGCTCATCAGCTACGGAGGCACCGCACAAGGCGCCTCCAGCTCATATTATTGGCATTATATACAATACTGGAATTCCAGGCTTCCAGGCGTCCAGGCGTCGCCATATCACCAATGTTAGAGAAACTTTAGGGTCTTCTTGTACATTTTGCGTGTCGTGCTCATTTTGTGTTTTGTACATTTGGTTCCGAAGGGGTTATCGCTTGATTCATTTCTGTCTAGTTTATATTTGGGCAGTTACCCCTTTTAGTTAGGTACTGTTGTGTACAGAATTCGACTAATAAATCGAACAATAAGCACTGAAAAACTGTAAGTCCTCGTTCGAGTAATTAATCGAACAGTGTGTACTTAAAAATCCTCGTCGTGCGATTGATCGAACAACGTAATCGAACTACGAACTACGGTGCCGCAAGGAAAATGTTCATCTTTTTACGTGATGCCTCAGTACCAAAGAATAAGATCCGGCCTCCAATCTGCTAACAAATTAGAAAATTTACCACGATCTTCGACTTCGGAAATATCTTTATCTATTAATTTATACAAAAATGAATCCCTATTTTCCTTGGTCACGCCATAACTTGAGAACGACTTAACCGATTTCATTAATTTTTTCTTTTTATGTTTTCTAATACTGTGTAGAAGGTTCTTAAGGAACGAAAAATTAAGAAAAATGAGCAGAAAATCGGTTCCCGTGGGATAAATTTAAACTTCCAAGCGAACTAAGGCGCTGGCAACAGCTAGTATATATATATTTTTTAATTAGCTTTAATGTACCTATTTAATTATAAGGTTACTATATAGGTACTTAAATGAACCATTGAATTTTCTAGTTCTAAGTAAATACCTAATAATAAATCAAATACTTTAAATAATGTTTTATTTGTTTGAAAACCTTCACTTCTTTTCTTAATCAAAACCTTATTTTTACTGGAATAAATAGCTACTGGGGTAAGAGAACATACCCACCCATACTACGTGACCCATTTTTTACAATTTTTTATACCCCTCCACCCCCTCGGTAACCACCCGTAGTATATGCCAAGACCCCCTCTAATTTTCACGTAGTCATTTATAAATATGGTTTTAAATCATTTTTTGCCGACAGAAAGTTGAAAAGCGTTAAACGCTTGCTTGTTGCTATAACCTGTTTGTGACAGCCCTATTATAACTGGATGTACATAGTTAATTAAATTACGTTCATCAGAAGTTTTTGATAAACGTGTGTTGACCTGCGAGTTTAAAAAGCGCTAAACGCTGCGGGCCATATTTGAATATAACACGAAAAAGCACGAGATTTCCCTAGAGGATGATTTCTACGTGACGAAAACCTAAGCCCCCCCCCTCCTTCCGCCCCTGTGATCAAGCGTGGTATTTTGAAGCCCCCTCGAACGGGTCACGTAGTTTGGGTATGTTCCCTAATGAGAATGAGGCCTTTACTGTACAGTGGAGTAACTGCACTATTGTGTAATGGTTCGTTGGAATTCATAGCTTCTGTTTTTGCCTTTTCTACAGCGAACAAGACTTCTGTCCTTGCACCATCCGGTATACAGCAAGCATTGCCATCTTTTGTCGTATGCCCCACATTCTAAGCTACTTTGTCGTGCTAAAATATATATATTTTTGAATGAATTACGTTTGTAAAGATTTGCTTAATTTACAAAATCATATAAATAAAGAGAGGTAAGCAGGTACCTGAAGAGTGATCGAACCCAGACATTTTACTCCTTTCTTCTTTTTTGACTCACTGCACACCCAGAACTGGTTACCATTTTTGTAAGTCTTGTGCTTATAGTAGAGTAAACCATCGTAGATCATCACGGTTCCGCCTTTTTATTTATGTATGTAGGAACGTTGAGATTTCCATGTTTAAAATTTTCAAAATATACTTATTTATTACACATACAAACTGCCAACATGATTTAATAAAAACGCCAGAAACAAATAACACGAGAGCATATAGTACGAGAGAGCCCATGACTTAAAACTTTTGCCTCATCGTTTTACGGTCAAAACCGTCTAAAATCGATAGATATTATTGAAGTAAAACTTCTTCACGCACGCTTGACTTGGGGAATAAGCTGGTGAACGCGTTACGAAAAGTGTGATCGGGCGAGTCGAACGGAAGTTGAGAGGGATATATAAGTTAGTGAAGATAGAAAGAGAGAGAGAGAGTTACGTTTCGTATATTACTGTAGGGGCAAGAGAGGTGCGAGCACACATTTTCTTTCTCTCTTTCTCTCATAGCGTTTTTTATGTTATTCCGATACCAAAAATACTAATTTCAAAATTTTTACGGGTCACGTCTGATGTAACCGCACATGGTCCTGACATGGATATGGTCTTGGTCGTGGGCTCTAGTACTAATATCGTATGGTGATTTTTGTGTTCCAGAAAAGTACAGTATTAACTCGCTGTAGTAATTGAAAGGAGTTTGAAAATCTCGAATTGATGTTCTCGTAATTATTATTGTCCTCTGTTCAATCAAAAGTATGAATTAAAACAGTAATTTTCATCAACTGTCACTCCAACCCACACTATGTAATGCACAGCTGTCGAACTACTTCACCTGAAGGTTCCTTTCAATGAAAATCCCTCAAGTATTGTTAAAGAATTAAAATTGCCGACCCTATGCGTCCGGGCTCATAGAATTGTTTGTGAATACGGGTGTTTAGAAGCTTGATTTTTTTACAGCTAAGGGACTGCAGACATAATAGGCCAGCAGTGTTAAACATACGAATTAGACGGATCGAAAATAAACCTTTAGAAAGTTTAGAACATTAAATTCTGCATTGGCTTGAGACTAAACGCACCTTTTTCGGACTACTCGTTCCCATTCTACTACACGTCAAAGTTGGACCAGTATTCCACATTTATGAATAATTGTCGTTTTAAACGTCTGGCTATCGTTAATATCTAAAATATTCCCTTTAGGTTGATAATGACCACTTTCTTAAAATGACCACTTTCCGGAAATGACCACCTTTGATTCCGAAAATGGCTACTTTCCTGAAAGGACCACTTTCTTGAAATTACCACTTTCTTGAAATTACCACTTTCTTGAAATTACCACTTTTTTGAAATTACCACTTTTTTGAAATTACCACTTTCCTAAAATGACCTGATGATTTTTATAATAAGACTATTTATGTACACTTGGTTGGCAAATAAAGATTGATTTGATTTGATTTGACCACTTTCAACCGTATGCTTGTTTGCCGCTTTTGCTATATACGTAAAAGAACCGACCTATTCCATCTATCCCTACTAACTTACCCCTACTAGTAGGGGATGCTTGGATTTTTTTTCCAAGTATCCGGGACTGGACGTAATAGGACACCAGACATTGGACATTTTAGGAGACTAGACAATGTCAGCCAGAGCGTACCGGTAGGGATAGTTTTCTACCTATCTCCACTAGAAAGAGTATTGCATACTAGCTGTTGCCCGCGGCTCCGCCCGCATGGATGTCGGTTATCGCTTAGTGCTGAGTCGAAGCTATTGAGCAATAAACTCGCCTCTATTCGATCTCTACTCGCCTCTATATTCGATCTCTACTCGCCTCTATATTCGGCTCGTTGCTAGACTTTGTCCGTTCTCAAGCTCTAATGCGCCTCTGTACCAAATTTCATCAAGATCGGTTCAGTGGGTTAGGCGTGAAAGCATAACATACAGACAGCCAGACAGACAGACAGAGTTACTTTCGCATTTATAATATTAGTATGGATCTTCGTCGTGTGTCCATTCATCCAGTCCATTGAATTGTATGGCGAGCGATATTGTATCTTAACATAAAATATTATAGTATCTTAACCGTGTGCAGCGCCCCTTAGTGAACTCCGATGCGGGTGACGTAACCTACGACCAACTTATTATTTGTGGTTGGTACAGTAATCGGGTTTAGGGATCGAACCGCAAAATTAAGTTTGTTTTTTATTGTATATGCTTTTCCAGGATAAAAGTACCCAGTGTGGTGCCCAGGATATTAAAGAATAATTATATCAAGTTTCATCGTAATCGAATCGGTAGTTTTTGCGTGATGCCTGAACAAACAGAAAGACAGAACAGTGTGGCGGTGTCTCGCGGAGGCCTATGTTCAGCAGTGGACGTCTTGTGGCTGATATGATGATGATGATGATGAATTAAGGTTATAATGCTTTATATTAAAATTTTCAATGTATTGACATTGCAATGAAATATCATTTACAGAATATAAAGTAGACACATCAAGCAAGTAGTCATTTTAGGAAAGTGGTCATTTTAAGAAAGTGGGACCACTTTATATAAAAACTTACCAGATTCTGCCAACCAGACAACCTACAGCGTGCTTAATTTCGTTAAGAATACAGTATAGGATTGTTAAAAATCACTTTACAGGATCGATCGACAAAAGTTTATACACCTAATAGACAGTTTTATAGAAAATATGATACATAAGTGTAGCATTTAAAATGTACAAAGGCCTTGATATGATCTTGAGAATAAGCTTACTGTATATAAAGTACTAACAAGTTGCAAACTACGCGAAAAACTGTTTAGAATAATATTTATCTTAATATATATATTAATATTCTTTTGTACGTGTGTATGTCACTGAACTCCTTAACGGCTGGACCGATTTTAATGAAAATTTGTGTGGCTTCAGGTGGATTTGAGAATGGTTCAGATTTACAATTGGATTCGATAGATGGCGCTGCGATAGGGTTACTGAACTCCTCCTAAACGGCTGGACCGATTTTAATGATTTTTTTGTGTGTCTTCAGTTGGATTCGAGAATGGTTTAGATTTACAATTCGACCCGGTAGATGGCGCTGCGATATGGTCCCAGGAATAATATTTTTTACATTACGGCAGGACAACGTTTTAGTAAATCTGGAAACCTCAGTCAAAACAATGAAATAAATAATTTTAGGTAGTTCGGTTGATTGATCGCAATACTTACTTTATAACTTGACTTTCGACTGAAATATTCAGATGTTGGATAAGCAAGAATATATAACTACAGTAACAACCACGTGATTTAGACATGAAGACAATTTATTTTTGAAACCATGCGACATTGCAAACAGATATGTAAAAAGTTTATTGCATTAAGAAATCAGAGCCCACGGTCTATGTGATTTGTTTTTCCATCTGGTTTGTGTCACCGCTCCCTTCGTCCAACTGCTTGAGTTCCTGCTTCTCGGCCTGCTCCAACAAGGTCAGTCGATCCAGTGGCTTCCATGGTTCGTGAAAAGCATACTTGTATTTGTTTCTTCCATGATAGCCCAGCTTAGGCAACACGTCTTTAACCGCTTCAGTAAGTTTCTTCACTGGCTTATCTTTCCAGTAATCGGGGTGTACAAACGGTGAATTGTGAAATAGATCTTGGACGCGACAAGCACATGATTGGAATTCAGATTGTAAGTTCATTTCCGCATGTTTAAACAGCTCCCCCGCGTCCTCATTAGGTATTTCCTGTCAAAAAAGTTATCTATTCACTGACTATCGGAAGACGGGTGTTACAAGTGCGTTCGACGAAATCCTATAGCCTCACAATAAACTATGAATAAAATGAAACTAATTTAACCTAAGTGATAAACATCTATTTTAACCATTGATGAAAATTCGAGTTCACCATGAAAAACGTACTAGGTGCGACGTGTCACCATTGGTAAATCCACTGGCACTCCCGAGAATCCAGCATCATCGCATCGCCTTCACCCTTCTTTTTGCCTCCTAGTTTTTCTAGGAAGCCCTTCAGTAATCCCATGAAGCCCTCATTTTTGTCAGCCTCCTCAGCGGTCTCTTCGGATTGCGATCCCATCTGTTTCTGATACCGCTCCTGCTCCATTTTCTGTTGTTTCGCCTCGGTGTCGTGGTCAGTGGTCGTGAACACCACGCCGCTCCACTGATGAAGAAAGCACAAACTGGATTTCATTAGATACTTTATCACGGCGCGGGCTCTGATTTCGTCAAACGCACTACTGAACACCACTTTTGTAATGTCGCAAGGTTTGGTTAAAGTCGAGAGGTAATGTTTTATAATATGGAGAGTATAATTATGTACCTTAGCGTTGCTTGGTGGCATTGGTGGCACGACTACGTCGGGAACCTTAATCCTGTATGGGTCATAGTTGGGCGGCTGAGGTTCGGAAGGGCACTCGCAGCGCCACGCTGGCGGTGGCGGGTCGGGCTTTGGCCAAGACTCTACTTGTTTTCCGGATGTTTGTGGGACATTCTCGCTGCACGTTTTCTGACCTTTGTTTTTGGAGTAGTACAATCGGTTGGCTGGAATAGACGAATAACTTTTTATTAAAACTTTTGCGAAGACAGGATATTTTATCACCATGGGACAGCAGGAGACTTCAAAACTCTGGCGTTATCGTTATCGTTATTGTTAACCAGGGTGGTAGACATCACTAATGAAAAGTTCTTATAAAACTAAAGTAATCGCTGCCTAGTGAGTTAGTTACGTGATGTGGTAATAAACCTTAAGTTGCCTTCTAAGGAAGAATGTTGGAAATCCAAGTGATGAACTCAGAACGATTAATGTCCATAGACGGTAATTTAAAAGCCTCCAAAAACTATTTACATCTTAATTAAATTATGGAGAAGTTCGATTAGTTTTGGGTTCCACGGGGGCCCACGGTGTTTGGCACCACACTGTCGGACGAGCCACCTGATAAAAGGCATCACTTACTGCATCACACGTAAGAAAAAAGTATCTTATGTGAATGTCACTCACGAAAGTTTTTATTATAAAGTATTAACATACCAACTCCCGTGACCATCCGGCTTACGTTACTGTTCACAGTCAATATGCTCTGGGTTATATGCAAGCTCTGGCCACAACATCTCGACCCTATCATTCTGACCAAATACTATAATTTAAGAATTAATATTTAAGAATAAAAAAAAACAATAAATTTTTACTTATATTTTGAAAATAAATAGTCTACATTATTTTTGTGATATTCGTCATTCTTCCTTTCGAATGAACTTTTTTTATAATGACAGATTTTTAAAAATTAGAACTTGCATTATTTATTATTATTCTTTATTGGTAAATATGGTTTTTGACTTTGTGTAATGAGGTAGACTCATAGGAAAGATATGACTAAGTTTCTGACCTCTATTGTACAAGTACGCTGGACTGCATACGTCAATTATCAAGCTGAAGCCATTCGATTTTCGCCATTGTGGCGCTGATAACATGATGGCTGTCCTTGGAACTAATATTAGGGATGAGACATAACACGATAAAAAATATTGCATCACTTTATCGATTTAAATGCTCATAAAATGTATACTTACGAGGCATAAAAATAATTTCACGAAGCTATTTATACTTTATTAGCGTTTAATCACAGATTACTAAGTAGTTACTACGTAACAGATAAATCACTCCCTACAAAAACGTTCATACCTACCGTTTTAATTACCTACTCTTTCCGAGCGCCTTATATTGATTTTTTAATTAGGAACTAAATAATTTATTGATGTTTAATATGATAATAATTTTTCACGTTTTTCATTGTTGCTCTGCTCCTATTTGTCGTAACGTGATGTTATATAACCTTCCTCGATAAATGGACTATCCAACACAAAATTGAAAGAATTTTTTTATTCGAACGAGTAGTTCCTGAGATTAGCGCGTTCAATGAAAACAAACAAACTCTTCAGCTTTATAATATTAGTAGAGATGTGATGTGATGATGTGAATAAAGTACCTAGAATTAACTTAAAAATTATAAAGAAATGGTATTTAGTACTTACCTAAGTATATATTTTTTCGTTATGTTTAAACATTATTCCGCTGCCTTTTTGGTACCGAGTTTTACAAAATACACAAACTCTCATTGTATAAATGTTTTGTATATTATTTACACACAGTAAAACACAAAAAGTAAAGTCTTATTTTACGATAAATAAATAAAGCAACAGAGACGCGTCAACAGAACACAATGGCTTTTTGCAACAGATGTCAATTTTAGTAACCAGGACGCCCAGGACGTCGCTTCAAATCGGCACAAAAACAACTATCATTTCATATAGAATATTTAGTCAAGCGTACTTGTACAATAGAGGTCAGTGGAGTAAGTGTAATAATGACCCTAACGTACGCGAGTCACCGTAGTGGAACTATCAGGGAATAACTCTAAAATTAATAAATCACACGTTTTGCATAATGTCTTTATTTATCTTAATTAGGTACATTTTTAAATACTTACATAAAAAAATCTAAAAATATTTAAAAGTCAATCCCAACAATATCGAATACAGGGACCATTAGGACGGTGGTTACGGCTCCAAAGACAGGAACCTCCTTACAATACGGGCCGTGTCAAGGAAAACTGCCTTCTACTGTCCCTTGATTCAGCCGTCTAACGCGAGCTTCATAAGGCTTTGGTCGAGGCTCTAGGCTATCAATCCATGAGCAGATATGACTATATTGGAACAATGATTACTGAATCCATATTCCAGATATCGACAATAATTCTTCTGTTACGTTTTTGACAGGATCTCCTTTATATTACTAGGTTGGTATGTTTAAAGACCACACATTAGCCAATGATGCTGTACCTACCTATATCCACTATTTAGGTACCTACGCGTACTTATCTATCTTTTTAGGTAGTGTCAATGGCGACAAATTGTATGACCTGCAAAAGTAACTTTGTCATCCCTTATCCCACTAATATTATAAATGTGAAAGTTTGGATGGATGGATGGATGTTTGTTACTCTTTCACGCAAAAACCACTAAACCGATTGCGATTAAACTTGGTATGTAAATAGCTGGAGACCTGGATTAACGCATAAGCTACTTTTTATCCCGATATTCCCACGGGATCGGGACTAACGCGGTCAAACCGCGTGGCGCTGCTAGTCTATTAGGTACTTCTATAGAATTACAACGATACTTATGCAGTTCGTGTACCTAGGAAACAGGACTGAAACTGTGGTGTTTGAGTTTTTCTTGCTTTATAGGCTAAACACTAGTTGCGTTAAAAATTTGAAGCTTACGCGTCTACTAGAAGTAGGTACCTTAGAATTTTGATGATAGTTGAGTGACAAAATTAAGGAATTTTGAATTGCCAATTTGAATGCTATGCAACACAGGCCTGTAGATCACGGTCCCGGGTTGGAATCGAACCAACACTCAGCGCGGTGTAGTAACGAGGCAACGACCACTTTAACCATTGTACTATCCGTGCACTACTCTGCTCTAGTCGTGCACATCCTATTAATATTATAACGTGAAAGTTTGTAAGGATGTTTGTTACGCTTTCACGCCAAAACTACTAAACTGATTGCGACGAAACTTAGTATGTAGATAGCTGGAGACCAGGATTAACATATAGGGTACTTTTTATCCCGATATTCCCACGAGATCGGGACTTACGCGGATGAAACCGCGGGGCGCTGCTAGTTATAAATAAATTAGGTACATTGGATATTAACCTGCAATTGTCTATAGGTGCTCGCTCACCAGGAGCAGTCGACTGTAATTTAACACTTATGATTAAATTTTGAGCATTATGTTACAATATTGCCTCCATGACAAGCATTTGTCTGTAACATTTATGATTCGAGTTGTTTCCACAATGTCAGACGAAGCAGCGGATATTGGTGTCATGAATTATTTCAAAACCGACGAAACACAGGCGGTTTTACAAGTTGTATCAAAATATTACAGGTTGCGCACTGTAATGCTCGGTTCTCCTCCCTCACTGATGTAATGCTCGGTTCTCCTCCCTCACTGATGTAATGCTCGGTTCTCCTCCCTCACTGATGTAATGTTCGGTTCGCCTCCCTCACTGATGTAATGCTCGGTTCTCCTCCCTCACTGATGTAATGCTCGGTTTTCCTCCCTCACTGATGTAATGCTCGGTTCTCCTCCGTCACTGATGTAATGCTCGGTTCTCCTCCGTCACTGATGTAATGCTCTGATCTGTAACATAACATTACAGGCGAATGCTTCCGGTGAGGAAGCACCTTAACTATCGCAGACAGCGACAGAGTGAGAGTTCGCTTCATATACATATAAAAATATAGTATATGAACATGACTTGCAGAAAAAAAAAACAAATATTTGGTACATTCTGAACATATTTAATCTATGTACAAAGTAATAAATAAAAATATAATACAATAATTGATCTCTTTACAAAAATACTTTAATCACTTCACATTTACAATTGCATTACAACATGGAATGGTGTACAAGGAAATAAATGTATGTTGAAGAAATAACACAGGTAATAAATAACAAGGGTTAGCATGGTACAGTTTCAAGAACTAAAAACTAACAAGTGACGTCATAATGTAAGCATAACAAATAAACGAACGTCAATGTTAGCGCAACGTTTACACTCGTTGGTTTGTTTGTTTCCTTTTGTTATTTATTGCTCATTTGAATACAAATACTCTCTCTTTGTGAAAGCACATTGAAAAACAATATAACAAATATTTCCAATTGTTGTAGTGTTGAGTTATCCATAAATTACGTCCCACGTTAAGGGGGGGGGGAAGGGGTCAACGAAGTGTGACATTGTGTGACAAGGGGTGGGGGGGTCATAAGCTTCGTGACGTCGCATGTCAAAATCTAAAGTATTAAACACAAAACATTACCTGTAAACGAAAGACTACACACGCTACTACACATTTACTAAAAAAAATATTTTAGAACTGCTCTTTAAATTGCTAAAATATATGACGTCACACCAGGGAAGGGGGGGGGGGTTCCCACTAATGTGATCACCTGTGACAAGGACGGGACCGAATGGGTGACCAAAAATCATGAAATTTGTGTGACATAATTTGTCTATGGACCCTATCTATATTTTATATTTATCCCTGACATACATATACACTCTGTATGCAACATTTCTAGATGGTCTGTGGTAGGTAATAATGGCGTGAAAGCATAACAAACAAACTTTCATACCAATTTATAATATTAGTGAAATAGAAGTCAATTCATTGTTAACTTGTACATTACATTTCATTTTTGGCTGTATAACATAATTTTTGCAAGATAAGGCAGGTATATGTATATGTACAGGTATATGTACTACATGTAACATCAACATATTAAATAAATTGAATAATACCGATACACTCAAAATATAATAATAATAAAATCACACAATGCAAATATATTAATTATTTACATAGCATTAATGCAACTATCCATTAGCTAATATTTACACAACATAGTGTTGTAATTAAAAATAATATACAGACACGACTAGGTACTAATCGATAAATTATATTATTGTTGCATTTACAAATTGATTAGTGTAACTTTTATAATAACTTGCATGAGTAGTATTCATAATTATTAAAGACAGACGCTGTGTTCCTGGCAAGTCCGACAGGCCCTTTGTCAAGGAGCGAAGCGACCTGTCGCGCCAGTGTCAAACGCTACGTGGAAAGACCGATGTCGGATCTGAAACTAGGGTTACCTTGAAACATGCCTAAGTACAACCGAATATTTTTAATAACTAGTACAAATATTGCTTGTAAATAGTGAAGTCAGTGCTTAATAACATGCGTTAATCAAAGCGTAAATCACGCATTTGAAGGGAAACGCGATACAAATTTAAATTCAAAGCAAGAAAATATATTATAATATATTTCTACCGCATTAAAATAGTCCCGAGTGTTCTAGACAACATCCTAAAGGAAATCCAAGTCCCAATTTTAACTTTTGTTTCAGTTCCGAATCCGATTATTCTGATGATCAAAGTCGATATCACTAAAGATTTTGGCTTATATTATTTATCATAATAACTTTACACTTTTTATTTTTGTTTTATAGAGATAGAGCAACGTGGTCCTCGTGGCCTAATATTCTTGTTAACCCCTCTATTAGGCTATCGCCTACGTTACCCGTCAGTAAAGAATAACAATAATTGCGACTATAAATTGCGTTCATTCATTGATTCTCTTACAATATCCCTATTTCATTCACTCTCTTTAATTGCTATTAACTGTTTTATCTAGTCACTGCGGGAAGGATATCTATCGAAAAATCTCGTAGTTAATTAATCGAGTAATAGATAGCGTTTGTATAAATTAAACTTTTTAATGTAACAATTGTGTACTTAAGTTAATTCTTTGCATATAAATGATAACTTTGTTTCAAGCCACATTATTACATTATAAAATAGTTGACTTCTAGTTTAAAAAAATACAAACATTACGTTGCTATATTATACAATAATGACGTAAGTGTTTGTCAAAATGAAATTGGGTGTTACCATTTAATTGCAAAATTTTTTTATACGTGTACGTATATTTTTAGTAGAATCTAAAGTTTTAGACTGGTATACATAATCACTAAAAATATAAGATGCGAACATGAACAAATGTTTATAAAGATATGCGAATATCCCGACCGACAGGTTGCTTTGCCCCTTGATATAGGACCTCTGCCGGGCATATCATATTAATAAGTATGAGTGAAGCAGTAAAATTACATTTATTAGTGATGAAATGATTTATCAGCACGACGTGGCGACGTAGTCATGAATACTGAATGAGGGTTAGGGAAAAAGGGGTCTAAGGCCCATCTATTCATAGCAAGGCCTAATTATAAATTAGACCTAAACTAAATAAATTTTAAAGGAGGGGTGCTATAAGTGTAACGTATATTTCTGTGTGTTTGGTGCACCATAGCTCCTAAATGGGTGGACCGATTACGATTTAGTTTTTTTTTTTGTTTGAAATCGAGTGTTCTTAGCTATAATTCAAGACAATCTGTTCAGCCGATCCAAAGATCATCAGCTCTTTCCTATTCGTTCAATGGATTCTTGAATCGGGGGTATTTTTAATTATGCTTGGTTAATGTTATTTTTTTATGGTATAGGAAGTAAATGAGCAGACGGGTCACCTGATGGTAAATGACTACTGCCGCCCATGGGCTCCTGCAAATCAAGAGTCACAAGTGCTTTGCCGGCCTTTAAGTGGGAGTAGGGGACGAGGAAAGAGGGGGAGAAGGAAAAGCTAGGGCCTCCGGAAACCTCACTCACTCGGCGAAAAGCAATGCAATCATTGCATCCCTGCCAGCTTTCTGTGTCCACTCCAGTGGAGTTGGCCCATATGTGAGAAAGCATGGCTCTCCCACTTATGAAAATTCTTTTTAGTAGTGACTAGGCAAGGTCGTTCGATTGATTTTCATATAAAAGAGTAATGATAATCGATAATGGAAAATCGTTCATCACTAATTTTATTATTTGCAACACAGTACTTTTATAAGCGTACTTTACTAAAATATAAATAAAACAAATGAATTTATTTTCACGTCTGACGATATTAACAAAAAAATAAATATAGAAAACTAAACGATCTATTAACCACTAAACAATTTTGAAACAAACATTAGAGCAAACCTTATGGGTAGTGTTCTGATAAAACTGATAACTATCTGTCAGGCGACATGAAAGTGTGCGTTCGCGCAGAGGAATGTTGTTAAATTTAAAGATTTTAATTATGCAGATATTAAGTTACGTCGTGTAATTGTGTAGGGTAAAAACAAATTTGTGCATGCAGCCATTGTGGAGAAATTCGCTAAAAACTGATTCCGCTGGGCGAACGTTGTCCTGGCGGAACTTTTTTTAATCCATGGACTTAGAAGAAAAAAAATGTGTCCAAAAATTAGTGTGTATTTGTGTATGTATGAATAAAATTAGTGCATGCATAAACTTCGGAGAAATTCAAGTTTCCGCTACGCGAACGTTTGGCCATTAGCTAGTTTTCATATAAAGCGCTTATATAGAGAGCTGTAGATTTTTACATACGTTGTTTTGAATTTGTTTATATTTGTTTAAAAAACAGATATAGAAAAAATCGTAAGGTTTAAAAACGTAAAATACGCTTATTAGGTCTTAGTTCGAAAAGTATGCACTTTGGGGTCTAGATTTTCACGTTTATACAAACCTTGTAAGAGTGTGAAACATGTTGCCAAGTATCAATGATGTTCCGTTAGTAATTAAAGAGTTATAGGACAGTTTACCATGAATAGACCACCGTTTACAAAGCAGTCAAATATCACGACGTTCTAAAGGAATTGCATAGTAAAATGTATTCCAATAATTAGTGTATTAATTCAACTATTCACATGCAGAATTTCATATAATTAAATTCAGTAATTAAAGAGAAACAATTAAAATACTGACAAAGCATCGAAAACCTATATAACCCGACCAAGTTCGGATGGCTACAAAAAAGCGGCCGTGCAATATATTTAGGTAACATTCTAAAATTTACAGTATAATACCGGTATTGAATTGGTACAGGTGACAACACAATTGTTGTTTTGATATAATTTATAGGTCATTTATTTTTCTTCACCTGCTTTTTTAAATGTATTTGACTATGACAGTAAGTACTATTTACGTAGGTACTTTATTTAAGTATGCGCTTGAGACTTGCGTCAGTATATGATATTACCGTTGTACTGGTAGTGACTTATGTATGTATGCATTTTAAGTCTATTGCTGTCTCTAACCAATGACAGAGTATGTTTAGCAAGCATTTGTTAACGTTAAGTTTTTATGAACAAGAGACTAGTCATGACAACAGCCTCAGCTGCGCTCCCGATACGCTCAAAATACACGCGCCTGTGCGCGCACATGAGTTGTATGCCAAGTTCTGCCGTTACTGGGCCGCGCGCCCCAGGGATTGTCATGACTAGTCCCTAAGAGGGTTAGAAATTTTGAGGTTATTTTCTGTATTTTCATTAATTCATTCATATGCTCACGGCTGTTGTCCCAGAAGGGGTAGGCAGAGGTGTGACATTTCTGTGACATCTACATTTCGCCAATTTTTGAGTTTCTACGTAACAGGTGGCGAGAAATAAATAAGAAATACATAATTATTACATGTAATTAAAAATATTTTTGTACACGGATGTTTAATTAGAGAAGTACTTGTTAATTGAAGATTTATTTTTATCGTAGATAGTGGCATTATTAAAAAAATATTGGCGTTATTATTAAACGTGGGAGAGCCATGCTTCGGCACCTATGGGCCGGCTCGACTCCGCTCGATACCACGGCCTCACATAAAACCGATAGTGAAGCAATGCTTGCATTGCATTTCGCCGCGTGAGTGAGGTTACCGGAGGCCCTAACCCTTCCCTCTCCCTTATTCCCGTCCTTCCCCTCTCAACCCCCCACCCTCCCCCTCTTCTCCTACTCCCACTTTAAAGGGCGGCAACGCACTTGTGACTCTTCAGTTACAGGTGCCCATGGGCGGCGGTAGTCATTTACCATCATGTGACCCGTCTGCTCGTTTGCCCCCTATACCATAAAAAAAAAACATTTCATTAAAGAAATACAATTGTTTTTTTTTTTCCTAACGCTTGTGTACCCAACTGTACCATATTGATAAATGCTATACTGGAAGGTTAAGAACGTTACTTAGATATATGGCACGGCCGCTTTTTTTGTAGCCATCCGAACTTGGTCGGGTTATGTAGGTTTACGATGCTTTGTCAGTATTTTAATTGTTTCTCTTTAATTACTGAATTTAATGATATGAAATTCTGCATGTGAGTAGTTGAATTAATACACTAATTATTGGAATACATTTTACTATGCAATTCCTTTAGAACGTCGTGATATTTGACTGCTTTGTAAACGGTGGTCTATTCATGGTAAATTGTCCTATAACTCTTTAATTACTAACGGAACATCATTGATACTTGGCAACATGTTTCACACTCTTACAAGGTTTGTATAAACGTGAAAATCTAGACCCCAAAGTGCATACTTTACGAACTAAGACCTAATAAGCGTATTTTACGTTTATATTTTTATCTTTTAAACCCTAGAATTTTTTCTAAATCTGTTTTTTAAACAAATTCAAAACAATGAAATGTAAAAATCTACAGCTCTCTATATAAGCGCTTTATAGGAAAACTAGCTAATGGCCAAATGTTCGCGTAGCGGAAACTTGAATTTCTCCGAAGTTTATGCATGAACTAATTTTATTCATACAGACACAATTACACACAAATACACACTAATTTTTGGACACATTTTTTTTCTTCTAAGTCCATGGATTAAAAAAAGTTCCGCCAGGACAACGTTCACCCAGCGGAATTAGTTTTTAGCGAATTTCTCCACAATGGCTGCCTGCACAAATTTTTTTTTACCATACACAATTACACGACGTCATACACTAAATATCTGCATAATTAAAATCTTTAAATTCAACAACATTCCGCTGCGCGAACGCACACGACATGAAAAATACGAAATTATCTTTTTTTAGGGTGGGAATCCACTATGTACGTTCGAGAAATAAAAGTAAAGTATCTGTAGTTGTCCAAATATAATACAATTATATGATTCTATGAAATATTACACAGTGCCATTTAGACCCAAAATAGACATCGGATATACATATATATATTTTTTTGGACTGAACGGGAATCGAACCCCTATTCCAGCAGTGGCAGTCGAATGCTACACCGCCCGCTATAAAGGTCATCAACAAACATTAATTCTGCTGAGAATTTCTGCTTTCTAACAATTAGGAAGTTTAATATGTGTAGCACTCCGTCTGAATACACATTCATTTTAGCAAAAAACAGATGAACAGATGCTGAATTCACCCGTTTTGTGCAACTGTTAGACACAATACGAAACGAACATAAGTTTTTGAAATGGACCTAATAATAATTTTTGGTTTTAAGGTATCTTTTTTTGTAATAGACAAAATTAGTAAGTTTTAGTCAAACAGGCACAAAATATGTCTTCCAAGTTCAAAAGTGTGACGTCATTATACACACCGTACCTATTGCTAGGTTTTTTAATTTTTTTTTCTTTTATTAAATTAAACCAATTTTGGGTATTTTTGAATGGTCAGGAGTTGGAATATGTCAGTATGTCAGTTGTAAAGCTAATTGCTTGTTCCAATACATGTATCCTATGGAGAAGAACAATGTAACATATTTCTATTCTAAAATATTAACAATGGCATACATTATTGATGCACGTACATAGTAGATACCCCCCCCCCCCCCTCTAAAGGAATTACAGAGCAGTAACCTTAGCCTTAAGGTAATAATTTACAACCTTTTACAACACTAAAATCACTGAATAATACACTTACAATAAAAATGTGGTATTCATATTTATTATAGATGTACTACTGATGTACTCCCGCGAGTATGTTAGGGTTGGCCGACTTGTCCGGCCCGACAGGAGCCCTTTATCAAGACCACACTGCAGTGTGGCGTCTGAAACTGACGCGGCGAGTCACTTCGCTCTTGACAAAGGACCCCTGCTAGGTTCGAAATTAGTCTAGCAAGCTCGAAATATACATGTGAGTAGAATTGTAGTTTTTATAAAATAAATTATACAATTATAATTTAGTATATACCCTCTACAGACGGGAAAACCCCTAAGGACTAGTTATATATATTATCATCATGTGTTCATGGACATTTGTTTGCGACTGTAGAGTACAATACATGATTGACATAATATCAATGTTACAAGCTTAAAAAATAACATAAAAAAATAAAATATAAATAGTAGATTTTTTTAATACTACTATTTTGTTTAACGTTCTTCTTAGTTTACACACTAAAAATCTGAATACAAATGTTTGTTCCACAATTGTATTTCTGTATTAGAACCTTGTACCTGCCGTAATAGTTCGCGAACCCGCAGTCATCTCGATAGCTCGTGAACACAACACAATAAGGGCACTCCTAGTTTCATTCCAGACCGAACAACCAGTTGATGCCTTGAGCCAGGAACAGTATGAGAGGCTGCCACGCAACCAGCCACCTGATCCAGTCCAAGAGCTGCCCGTACAAGATGTGGGGTCGATCCCAACTGAAATACTCGTTAAGGAACCACACAGTGAAGTAAAGATGCATCGTCTAGACGCAAAACGCGTGTCGAGGTATCAGTTTCGACACGTGTACGAAATGATCTTCGAGCCAGTGAAAGATTACACATTATGGCTTTGAACGTACCTGCCACAACTAGTAAGCAGGAACTCTGTTGAGTTGAGATTTATAATTTTTTTTCCATCTTTTATAAATATTTTGGTAATGTCAACACACGTCATTTACTTTATTATTATAATAACTGTAATGTATATTTAATCCGTTTAAAATCGACGCATAAAAGTCATAACCTTGGAAAAATTCGCATAGAGCTGAAAATTGGTACAGATGTTAAATTGGTGATGTTTATTTTGAGTGGACTATTTCTTATCAGTCTGTGAACGCGGTATAACTTGGTTAAAAACACCAAAGATATACTTAGTAGTCGCGTTAAAACCTCAGAGGCAAGAGATTTGGTTGTTGTAGAGGAAAGAGGATAGATTTGAGATTGATTGATTCATATTTGTTTTCGATTGATTGATGGCTTGAATGATTAAAAATCGAAATAAAAGTGAAATTTTCCGAAGGGTTTTTTAGCTTTAGAATTAGGAATGACTAAATGTGACGCAACCCTTGTTTAACTTACGCTAATCACCTCTCCTCTAAAATAGTATTATAAATTTGATAAAATAAAGACGTTAAAAAGGATACGGGTTTGTGAACATCCTCTTGAGGTCCACCTTCTCCTTGCAGTAGGGGCAGGTCTGCTTCTTGCCCACGATGCACCAGCCGCGTATACAGAACTCGTGGAACACGTGGCCGCAGGTCAGCTTGTAGGTATTCTCTACAAATACAAAGGGTTATTATATTGGCCCATATCAACTCAACATTCGGCGCCACACAGCGGCGAAGCTACGTACCCAGCACCCCCTCCTCATTGACGTCGACGAGCAGTTGGTTCCCGCACACGGCGCACACGTTGCTCTCCAGCTGGCGCGTCGGGATGCCCTCCTGCGTGTAGTACTGCCGAACAACTCAATATGTGAACAACATGACCGCTTCCACGTACAGCAAAAACATACTTCAACACCATCTAACGAAAATGAACGGAACTACGTAGTAATACTGATCCTGAATGACAGTCCTCGCACCAATGAGTATTATATACAACTTCCCAACATCAACTGTTGGACTGTGGTCCGCCAGACATGATCATCTAGCATGGTCGGAGGATCCTCCCTTTGTGTGAACAGCACACCCGTTCCTCCACATGTTAATCCAGACCATACACTATCTGTGTGCTAAATTTCATCCATATCCATTCAGCCGTTTTTGCGTCAAAGTGTAACAAACTCCCATCGTCATAAAGTTTATAGTATTAGTATGAAAAATGACTAGCTTGTGCCTGCGACTTCGTTCACGTTACTGTAGATTTAATCAATCAATGCCTAAGGAACATTACTTTTAAATGAAAAGTACTACTTGACAACATGTATGTAAAATTTCATAATGATGATGAGTGGTGATGATGATCGGTTGAGCAGTTAAAGAATGAAAACACGAAACAAAGAAACAAAATCATATTCGCATTAAAAATATCGAAATTAGGACTCATTTTCTATCATATACTTATTTGATTTCATAATTAAAAGAAAAGAAAACAAACATGGAAATACTAAGATATTCTATGAAAATACCAAGTTTTTAAATTGTAATGTAGCAATGTAACCATATAGAACTACCCTAGTACAAAATATAGCACAACATACCCCTATGGAAGCAGCCATTTTGTCAGTGCAGTACTCCGCGACGTCCCTGCCCAACACACCGAAGTAGAGTCCATAGAACAATAGCATCAAAGCCACGTCCATCCACTGCTGAGGCTTATGCCCGAAGGCCAGGTTCAGACCGAAGAAGGTGAGCATCATGAGTATGTACCCAACCACACCGAGGAAACAGCTCACTTTGTATATTAGATAGAACCATTTGTACACTAACCTGTAATGATATAAAAACAGCAAACAATAATAACAGACTAACTTACTAGCAATCAATTCACTATCTTTCGGGTACAGTATTTTTTTTTGGATGAAAAGTGAGTGCCATGTGCTTTTCTGTATCACTGATAACGCGTATGTAATTTCATGATGATTGGTTTAATAGTTTAGGCATAAAATAGTAACAAACAAACCTACAAACCCACATTCGCATTTATAATATTAGTATTAAGTGAAACTTAAAAACTGTAGCACGCCAAAAGTAGCCCAGTGACCGTTGCTTAAAATGAACCGCGGCAATGTTAACAAATTCGTGTAACATGAAAGTTTACTTACGGTATGTGATATTTGGTTAGAATTTTTTATCAACAACAAACATTATACAACAGTGCAATTATAACGATTATAGGAAAAATGGAAGGATTATAGGTAGAGAATTATATAGACACAATTACAAATTACAAAAAATATATTAAGAACAGTGAAAAGAAAATGGAAAAGAAAGTGAAAAAACTTATGTATTAAAACAATATATCTTAATATATATATTTCCTCCGTACGTGTGTATGTCACTGAACTTCTAAACGTCTGGACCGATTTTAATGAAATTTTTTGTGTGGCTTCAGGTGGATTCGAGAATGGTTTAGATTTACAATTGGACCCGGTAGATGGCGCTGCAATAGGTTTACAGGAATAACCTTTTTTATGTTCAGCAGGACAACGTCTGTCGGCTTCGCTAGTATTTTTATATAATCCTTCTACTTTATAAAACTGGTTGGTAACCAAACTGCTACTTTATTGCATATCCCGCGCGGTTTCGCTCTCGTGTACATATTTATATATTTTGCGAGGAACCCTAATTCTTTTTTCCAAAATTAAAGTAGTCTAAGTTACTCCTGATAACATCAGCTATCTGACAGTGAAAGTCCCGTGGAAATCGGTACACCCGTTCCGGAGATTAGCCGTAACAAACAGACAGACAAAAATTTTAATAGCTGATTTTTAGGCATAGGTATCGTGTAAATAACTGTATGAACTTATATTTACATATTATTTTGACATTACAAATTTGTCCGTCTCATCGTGCCGAAATAAATGGTTTTTCTTACTTCTTTTTAATTTTCAACAAAAAAAATCTTCGGCCTATATATAGTCAATGTTACTAAACTTTAAAGTATTTACCTAGGCGTGGTAACAGACATGGGTCTATATGTAGATTTCCTTATAACTATGGCTGTGAGCATGGTGAATATGCTCCATATGATAATGAACCTCCACCATTGGTTCTTGGCGCTCATCAGCACCGGTATCGACCACATCGCAACCATCGTAAACAGCTGAAAAACATAAGATTTTTTTTAACTTTCGGTCCATGATTTACGATTAGATTATCGAGAATAAGGGCGCGGTCTCATTGGCGAACTATTGGATAGTTGGATAAGAAATTGAATAGGCGTTGACCTTCCAACTCACCTTATGAAAAATGACGATGAAGACGAAGATGGTACACGTTACCCGAGAGAAGCCTTTTCACTCTACTCTTGGACGTTCCAGGATTATAATTGTCTTTAAAAAATAGACGCGGCAGTTCATTCCAGACTTCCAGACAGACTCGAATCAAAAAGGAGCTGTCAAAGAGTTTAGTTCTTCTTTTTGGTGTTTCGACAATGAAAGGATGGAACTGTTAACTGGCCAGCTATCAAACGAGTATCTGGCGATTGGAAGACACTTCTAGGACTACTAACGCTTTGGTTCAACTCAGTTTGAGCGGCAAAATAATCGAGCACTTTTATAATGTAAATGAAAAATTTATCCTTATCCCATTAAAAATACAGCTGAATATCGTATGCAAGTAGTATAATGTAGTTCAGTAGACAAATAAAAAAAAATTGATTTTTTAGTACTGAAATTATGTTTTATTAATATTCAGAATTCGAACGAAACGCTAGTTCATGAAATAACATTTTGTGATTTCAAGTTTTGTGTTTACTGCGCTCCGCGGTTTCACCCGCGTAAGCCCCGATGCCGTGGGAATACCGGGATAAAATGTAGCCTATATGTTAATCCAGGTTTCCAGCTAAGTTTCATAGCAATCGGTTTGGTAGTTTTTGCGTGAAAGAGTTACAAACATCCATACATACTCACAAACTTTCACGTTTCATCTGACGCGTTTAAACAAACAAACTAACAATCAAGCAAAAAACTTATCAGTTCTATTATTATATATTATGAACAACAATAAGGAGACTCACAGCATAGGTCCTATAGTGTCGTTTCTTCCACTCCATGACAACCACTTGTGCTATAATGAGGGTGACGATGAGAATCATGACCATCGAAGTGTGCATTGATTCATGGCCGCGATGTAACTCGTGCAGTTTCTGGTGATCATACCTGAAAAACATTAATTTTGTTACAGTATTTTGACGAGATAACGTCTTATAAATCGATAAGCGTCGGCTGCACGTGTAATGAATTTATGATTAATTAATATTATTCTACAAATTTGTCAGTTAAATCAAGTTTATTTTTTATTAATGTTCATATTCAATGTATAATACCATATTCGATGATTGTATTTGATTTATGTTTTAATCGGTATTAGTAAGTTAATCGATTCAAAATGCCATTACTTCGTAGTCTATGAAGAACGAACAGATTGATGGATACATTTCGTTCAGTCTTTAACGAAATGCACATAGTCGGTGATTTCTAAAAGTAAGGGCATTCTGATCGGGCATCTCGACCGAGACAGACGTTTAATATTATCTGCGTGTTAATAACTGTGCAATTGTTAGTAGTTTGCTAAATGATTGTGTGAGAATATAAGCTAGAGTGATTGGAATAATATAATCATTGTTACAAAGCAAGCAGTTTTATTATACACCTGAATCTGAATATTGAGATTTCATCACAATTCAGAAGTGGGATCAGGACCCAATATAAGGTACGGACAAGTGTTTTATATGATTATTATTAATTTTATTACTATTTAGAAGCCGAGCAGAGCTAGCGACTAGTCTTGAGAATTGTAACAACCCGTCAAGTATTCATTACTATTTGTACTACTAAAATTAAAAAAAAGATCAGTATTATAACACTTTTGACATGCTTAATGAATTAAGTAATTGTACGACCGAACTTGGTTCGGTGTTCTTTTTCGTATAAAGTGCAGTGTACAAGTGATCTGGGATCATTAGGTTGGGGCTACTCTCCAACATTGTCACGGGTCACGTTGAGCACTGTAAGTTGCGCTTTTCAAATTAATTATTAGTGCTTTTAGTATTTTGAGTTGTTTATCTGTTGGGGTCATCTGTGTCAAGCGTTTGGTCAAGGCAACTCCTTGATAGCGTTTGCATAGTGATACTGGCGGTAGATAGTTTATTTGACGTTTATCGGGATGAAACTTGGTCGAGGCGACTCCTTGATAATTGCATTCCGAAGACATTAAATTGTGAATTGCATCGCATGTGCGACGCTTGGTTGAGGCTACTCCTCAATAGTGTTTCGCTGCGATAGCGATTCGCATAAGTAAAATTAATAATAAAGCACTGGTAATTGGTTTTATTTCGAATTATTTGTTTAATCAGATTTCAAATACTAAGTATGTCATTAGGTATTTAAAAGTAAGCATAACCAAAAAAAAGACCAAGCGAGGCAAAGTATGTGGCCATGTGCGTCACTAGTAAGGGCCATGTGTGTCCTAGTAAGTGGCCATGTGCGTCACTATTAAGGGCCATGTGTGTCCTAGTACGTGGCCATGTGCGTCATTAGTAAGAGCCAAGTGTCCTTTAGCTACTAGAGGCTATGTATGCCTATTGAGCCATGTGTGCTTAGTTGTTAGAGGCTAAGTATGCCTACAAAAGAAAGCCAAGTGTGCTTTAGTTACTAGAGGCTATGTATGCCTATTGAGCCATGTGTGCTTAGTTGTTAGAGGCTAAGTATGCCTACAAAAGAAAGCCAAGTGTGCTTTAGTTTCTGGAGGCTATGTATGCCGTAAACCATGAGCGTATAGAATGACAGAGTAGAGGTTATGTGTGCCTACTACTATGTATGAATGGTATGAAATCAGACTAAGCGGTGACTCCTGAAGGCTCGCCTACTCGTAAAGATGAGCACCAAAGAAAACGTAAACGATCCTCCTCCAAAGCAGCAGCTAAAGTCTAAAAGAGCCAAAGAGCGATCAAAGGAGAGACCTAAGCAGTCGTTCAGTTCAAACTCATCCAGCAGTGAGTCACCCCGTAGTTCACGGAGTTCGAATAAGAGACGATCCAAAGAGAGGCAGTTTGTCTACTAAAGAGGTACTTGATGTTTAAAACCCTTCAAGAGCAAGACAAATAATTTAAATAACAATCTTCTCAACAATGTGATACTGGAATTTAATCCGTCGAGTAAAACTCAGAATATTGAATGTTGGGTTAGAAAAGTAAACGAATGTTCCGTAATCTATGAATGCAACGAGAAGCAGACTATACATTTTGCTCTACAAAAACTTTCTGGTATGGCAAAGAAGTGGTTTGAAGCCCTCCCTAGCGTTGTTTTCAGTTGGTCAGAGTGGCAGGACAAACTCATAAGAGCTTTCCCGAACGAGCAAAATTATGGTCGGCTTCTCGAGGAAATTTTAGCTCTCACTACTCGTAGTAGCGAAAATTTGCGTGAGTACTTCTACATTATGTTAACGTTATTAAATAAAGAGAACAGTGAAATAAGAGGCAAAAAGGCCGTCGATTGTATTATCCATGGGATACTAGATAAATCGATTAGCAGTGCACAGGCATTGACTTGTCGCGAACCAGAAGATTTATTGAATTTTCTAAGCTCCCAGCGCCCTATATTAGAAAATAATACATTCAGTAGGAAACGTAGCGATAATATGATAGTTCGATCAGGTAACACTGCAACGCCCTCAATCGAAAGTTCAGTTACTTGTTTCAATTGCCCTGTCAAGGGGTCACCCTTACTTTCGATGCCCCAAACCCCTTATTAAATGTTTAAAATGCCAACGGGTAGGCCACAATAATGGTAATTCTAAACTAGAGCCATTAATCCTGCGGAACGAACCCAAACAGGCAAATAACTAGGATCGAAAAATGTTTACTATCTTCCTTTACCTTCAATAACAACAGCGACAAATTTTACAAAACCGTTAAGGTAAACGATAAATCTTTAATTGCTTTCATTGATTTCGGCAGCAAATGTAGTTTAATTAGAGAATCTGATGCCCAAAGTCTGATTTTACCTAAAAATTTAACAGTTACCAGTAATCAAAGGATTCGGCCACACTAAAGTTTTCCAGTATATAGGAGCAATGTTGATCTGAAATTAGATGAAGTTGAAGTTAATGTAGAGGTATTAGTAGTTAGCGAACAGTTCCTTCAATCAGCTTTTCTTATAGGTCAAAATGTTAGTGAACTTCCTTGCGTAACAGTATTTAAGAATAGCCATCAGTTAACGTTTTACCAGAGCCCCGATACTATAATACAGCCGGTGAAGCGTTTAAAGCTAAACATTGATATCGATAAAGATATTAAATTGTCAGGATTATTTGAAGCTACCACATCCGACGTTGGCTTCTGTGGAGATATTTATATTGAAGGTTACTGCAATTGTGAGCCTAAGAAAGAGCATTATTTGCACCAGGGAGTTTATAGGGTTGTTGATGGGAAGTGTTGTTTGCCTGTGACTAATTTATTTAGTCAAAACCTTACACTATCTAAGAAATGTCCTATTGCTAAAGAACTTGTATTGTTGAGAGTAGAAGTACCACCTATACAAATAGAGTAACAACAGAGAATTCGGAATATGAACCATTGCTAATATCTGACATAAAAGTTGGTCCCCAAATTGACAAAGAGACATTAGACTTCATTCACTTTTACTCAGTTATCGTGATTGCTTTGCATTCAACCTTGGAGAGATTGGTTGTGTTAACTCAACTAAAATGAAAATGGACTTATTAGATGATAAACCCGTAGTTTACCCACAGTACAGGTTTATCCTTTTTCGGAAAGGGGTCAAATTAGGGAGATAACAGATTTGTTGCAAAATGACATTATACGAGAGTCTAATTCAAATTATGCTAGTCCTATTCTATTGGTGAGGAAGAAGACGGGGACAGCGCTTATGTGTCGATTATAGGGCTCTCAATAATAAGACTAGAAAGGATTGGTTCCCTTTGCCGATAATCGACAATCAGTTGACAAACCTTAGTGGCAATAGATTCTTCACATCCCTAGACCTAGCTTCTGGGTACTATCAGGTGCCATCGGTTACCTTAGAGGAGGGATTTGAGAGGTTGGGGAATGATTTGAACTTGTTGCGGCAAAATGGGCTTACTTTAAAATTATCTAAATGCCGTTTTTTCGATAATTTCCTTGACTATTTGGGTTATGAGATTTCTGCTGAAGGCATACGACCTAACGAAAATAAAGTTTTAGCTGTTAAAGAGTTCCCTGTTCCCCAGGACATACATGAAAGTCGTCAGTTTTTGGGACTAGCAGGATATTTTAGAAAATTTATCAAAAGTTTCAGGGAAATAGCTAGACCTCTAACAAACTTACTCAAAAAGGGCAATGTTTTTAAATGGACAAATGAAGAATCCCATTCGTTTACTACTCTAAAAGACAAGTTAATTGACCGACGAATTTTAGCACTATTCAACCCTAATATTGAAACTGAGTTGCATACGGATGCAAGTTCTTTAGGCGTGGGTGGGATATTGATGCAATGGCAGTCGGAGCCGCGCGCTCTCAAACCAATAGTTTATTTTAGCCGGCAAACCACCCCCGAGGAGCGTCACTTGCATTCCTATGAATTCGAAACCCTTGCAATTGTATGTTCATTAAAGAAATTCAGAGTGTATTTGTTGGGGATAGAGTTCAAAATTATGACAGACTGTAACGCCCTTCGAACTATACTAAATAAACGCGACTTAATATCCAGGTTGTGGCTTTTAATAAGCGAATTCAATTTTAGTATAGAGTACCGTCCAGGCACCCGTATGGCTCATGTGGACGCACTTAGCCGTAACACAAAATTAACACCCAAGGATATAGATAAATCTGCAGTCGTAGTATATAGTATCGAAACTGATAACTGGCTCTTGACTTACTTTACTTGATATAAAATTCTTAAACCTGAGTCAGACGAAGAGGTTAAAGAAATTAGGAAAAATTATGTAGTTAAGAATAGTAGAGTATATAGGAGAGTTAATGATAAGCTTTGTTTAGTAATCGCAATATTTGATGGCAAATATGTCAATCTAACTACGATGACGCTAGTCATCTAGGTGTATCAAAGACAACCGAGAGAATTCAGTCTGTCTTCTGGTTTCCTAAGTTACATATATTTGTTAAAAAGTATGTAAAGTCTTGTATTAAGTGCGTCTACAATAAGGATAATGCGTCACGACGTAAGAATGGTCAGTTGTACCCGATAGAGAAGGTAAGCATTCCGTTCTACACCATTCACATTGACCACTTGGGTTCATTTGTCCAAAGCAAGAACGGCAATGTTTATATTCTCACCATAGCGGATGGATTTACCAAGTATTTGTTTGTAAGAGCTGTTAAGGATACAAAATCTAAAACAACGATTAAGGTATTAAATATTTTTGACTTCGGTTTATCATCCCTAATAATATCGAATCAAGATACCTCTTTGACTTCGGCAACTTTTAAATCATTTTATGGTACTCATGGTATTAAACATGTTTTGAATGCTGTCGCATGTCCCAGAGCCAACGGTTAAGCCGAAAGATACGATCTTAAGTTCACTTGCAAAATATTGTGACGGTGAGGACGAATGGAACTGGGACATGTGTCTAGGTAAAATCCAGTGGGGAATAAATAATGCCACAAATTCCACCACTCGGAAAACAGCTACTGAAGCATTATTTGGAACCAGATTGAGAGATAGCCTAAGTAATATGTTGGATGTTATTAATGAGCGCAATCCCAATTTTACAAAAGTAAGGCAGGAAGTTCGTACAAATATCGAATCTAGTCAGATAAACAAAACTACGATCAAAATAGAGTTCCTGCCCGACTTATAAGGAAGGGGATTTAATTAAAATAACTAGAACCAATTTTAATAATAAAAGTAATAGTACTAACTTGATGTCAAAATTTATAGGTCCCTTCAAAATAGCAGAAGTTTTTGACAATGATAGATATAAAATTGTCGAAATACCTGGTTTTAATAAACGCAAAAATAAGTTCAATAGTGTGATAGCAGTAGACAGGATTCGACCGTGGATCAATATAAATGTGTCCGAACAAAATAATAATGTAGATGCAGTGGCTAATAGCAGCAGTACGTTTGATAGCGAAAATAATAAAGGTGACAATGAACTACCACAAAGTCAATCTGAATCCTTATTTTTATATATTATTTAATAGCCGAATGTAATGAATAATTAATAGATATAAAATATATAGAAATATGTTTAATTTAGTTGATTCAAGTGAAACTTTCTAATTTTGTTAGTATACTTATTTGAATTCATAAAATTATGCTACATGATTATACACCGTGCGTCAGGAGATCGCACGTAGTCGGACGGCCGAATGTAATGAATTTATGATTAATTAATATTATTCTACAAATTTGTCAGTTAAATCAAGTTTATTTTTTATTAATGTTCATATTCAATGTATAATACCATATTCGATGATTGTATTTGATTTATGTTTTAATCGGTATTAGTAAGTTAATCGATTCAAAATGCCATTACTTCGTAGTCTATGAAGAACGAACAGATTGATGGATACATTTCGTTCAGTCTTTAACGAAATGCACATAGTCGGTGATTTCTAAAAGTAAGGGCATTCTGATCGGGCATCTCGACCGAGACAGACGTTTAATATTATCTGCGTGTTAATAACTGTGCAATTGTTAGTAGTTTGCTAAATGATTGTGTGAGAATATAAGCTAGAGTGATTGGAATAATATAATCATTGTTACAAAGCAAGCAGTTTTATTATACACCTGAATCTGAATATTGAGATTTCATCACACACGCATAAAAAAGCATGACTCATTGTCCACTCATGACGTTCCGCCTGAGCCGAGCGTGAAAGCGAGAGCGCGAACAAGCGATAGAGAGGCGCGATCGGCCTAAGCGTTCGGCTTGTGACGCATCTATCTCTCTTCCACTGTTTTCTTATGACGTTATCACGTACAAGTATTTACTTACTTATTCCTTATTTACGTACTTTACAGACAACCAATATTTTTTTTTAAGGCCAACTCCCACATTAGGAATATTCCTGAGTCGGGGGGCGCTTCACAAACATTTAAACAACGAACACAAAGAACACCCAGACTCAGGACAAGTATTTGTGGATCACACAAATTTTTGTGTGGGATTTGAACCCACAACACTCGGCGCGGCGTAGTGGCGAGGCGACCACTTAAACCATTGTGCCTTTCCTTCCATTGCATTCAGGATGCTTATGGCTACTTCACCTACCTTTATAGTTCAATATACTCCCAATGTTCCCATCTTTATGAGAATGTCTCAAAGCACCCGGTTTACGGCTATCGGCTTGCCCCTTACGCGAGTCAGACGAAATCATAGTTGGCAAAGTTGGGGTGTTTAATACTTCCTACTTACCCCTAAGGGGATACAGGCGCGTGAATGTATGTATAAGCAAATATTGAATGTTTATGACTATATTTATAATACTTAGGTATAAATTATGTGTGAAAATAACAAATGAGTTGGTTACCAGTGCCGCCAGTATGAGTTTTCAACAGCAGTTGAATTCTAACAAATTAATTTGTAATCACTCAGTAAAAGGAAGAATCTTGTATTTGGTGATACGCGAGCACTCGTTTCCCTGCAACTTGTCTCTTAGCAACGTTAGTTGTTGTTATAAAAATATGTTTTACTTTTACGAACGCGTTCCAAAACTTTACTGAATTGTCTATGGAACTCATTTTATATAAATAAGTTTTTACACTGAGCTTAAAAATCAATGAAAACTAGTTTATTTATGGTCAAATTAATTTTGAAACGAGGCTTTTAGTTCAAGCTATATTCATTAATAACTATACTATCATTAATAGACTAAGCAGAGCCTATACTATAGTAACCAGACTGCTGATAAACACCCAGACACAGAACAAATGATTATATGCTCCACACATATTTATGTATCCTGGGTGGAAATCGAACCCACGACCTCTTGGGTCCAGCAGTCATGATCACTAACCGCTAGACTAACAGGCCAGTCATTGGATTATTTATTTTGCATGGTGTTTTACTGGGTGAATATTCGTTATTTTTAATCCTTAACTTCTCTGCGTCATTGTTTTCCTGCAGTGTTGGTAATGGTCGTAAAATACTATATTATTTAAATCACGCACGTGACATGATGACAAAGACTTAAATATTTATAAAGATTTTTGTATTTTTAACAATGACTCGGAAGTAAAACGAACGCAGAATCACCAGACTACCGAAGGAGGACAATAATATAATGACACACTACAGGCTAAACCGTTTGACTGATTTCCCCATTTGAGCTGTCGTAAATTCGACTTAGGTGTGGGAGTGTAATAGTTTGCTGTATGTTCGTATTTTTAACTTTTTTGTTTCAATTGATAATTATCTTTTATAAACTATAATGTGAAATCATTTAATTTCTTGTGCAAACCTTGTTAATACGAAACTTGCTAAGACAATGTTTCATCTAGTCCGTTTTTCTCTTTTGAACAACTTTTTGTTACTTTAATGTTGGTGTATTAAATATAATAAATAGCTTAATATTTTTTAACCTTGAAGGTAACAAAATAGGGGATCAAAGTTTGTATGCGAGGCCAATCAGTTGTCAAGTGGGCAAAACCTTGCAGAAAGATATGCTACTTTTCGTCGCGAAAATAAACCTTGAAGTTGGCTAAAAAGGACATCAAATTTTGTATGCGACAAATCATTTGTCAAGTATAGGGAACCCCAAAAACGACGGGGTGTTTGTCTGTGGCATCGTAGCTCCCGAACGGATGAACCGATTTTGATTTTGTTTTTTTTGTTTAAAAGGTGAATTAGTCGGGAGTGTTCTTAGATATGATTCAAGAAAATCTGTTCAGCCGTTCGAAGACCATCAGCTCTTTTCTAATCGTTGAAAGGATTTTCGAGTCGGGGGTAATTTAAATTGTAAATTTATAGTTATTGGTAAGCAGGGGTACATTTAGTTGAGTGCTCAGCGTGGGTGTAGCGCTGCGACCTCGACGGCACTCGATGAGGAAAGTTTCTAGGGTTCTGATGGACAGCAAAGACAGTGGTCCGAGCTTCCGCCTCATTTTGCGGGGAGGTGATGTTGGCCAAAGAGGCCGCCGCCTAGGAAAGAGAACGGGAGAGGAATAGATCTCCTGTCTTGCAGAAGACGCACTGGAGAGTGCCTGGGGAACTGCGAAATAAACCTAGGCTAGCAAAAGTATAAGTTAATAATTTAAGTATAATCTAACCACTTCAACATTTGGTAGGTAGGTACCTCCCTAATTACTAATTACCTATAAGTAGACGTGCATTTCTTTACCTATCGATGTTCTTTACCTGCGTTGCAATATACGTTTGCTTTCATTTTAGTAAAGTTATATTATTTACTATTATGTATTGTGTGATAAAGGGGGATCTCTTAAGCGACAAACCGCCACGTACTTGTAGCTTCATACCTAAAGTGTCTGCCTGTTATTAGTCCCAAAATGGCTCAAAGTAAATTGTGCAACACGGAAAATAGCACAGTGTGTCAAAAATAAAGATTGATTGGCACTTGCCACAACACTAGAATTTGTTTGTCTACCTCTTTGAAACAAATATGATCCGAACAAGCCATTGTTTTATTTATTATCTTGCAATTGGTAAGAACAATGGATAACTATCATTTTTTTTTTAAAAGACTACTAGTAACGTGGGTCACACATTACTAGTATTCTTGTTAACCCCTCCAGCTAAGCTAAATGCTTGTGTTAGGAGTGGGTTCACGACGGTAGTGCACTGGGTGGGGTTCGAACCCGCAACCACTTGATCGCAAGTCCGACGCCTTAGCCATAACGCTACCGCCGCTTAAATTACAAGAAACATGTCTTTATTAAGTATTCTATGTTACTACTTTAAAAAATATACTAACATTAGTATAATATTTTGTAAGATGAAAAATGTAACTACATAAAAAGTTGCGTAGTACATTATTTTATAAAAATATGTTTTTGTTAAGTAAATCTCTGTTAATATAAAGAGAATAACAAATTTAATTACATATTACAATAGTTTAAAATACCTTGCGTAACTAAATCAGTCAATAAAAACATTTCTCAAGGCCAGGTGTAAATACCATCTAACTCACTTTTCCATTTAAGATACTAGCTGTTGCCCGCGACTTGGATCGCGTGGCAATTTTGGTAAAATCTATCCCACGGAAACCATAAATTTTCTGGGATAAATAGTAGCCTATGTGCTATTCCGGACATATAATATCCGTTCAGCCATTTTTGCAATCCTTACAAACTTTCGCTGTTATAATATTATTAAAGAAGTAAGATTAGTTAGGATGTGTGCATGTGTGGTATTATACCAATCCTTCCACTCCTTCCATAGCGCTCTAGTGACACTACTCACCAGCAGAAAAGGATTGCACTACATTAGTAATGCTGTGCTTTTCTGATGTTCTCAGTGCTCTGTAGGTTAGAGCTACTAAAAAACATTGAATTTTTTTCCATTTTTATGATTCCAGAATAAGGTTACTTTACGTGTCTGAGGCCCAGTTTTTGAGCTCTAAGCAATCTAGTGCTATATTAACATGAGCCATTTTCAGACATTGTTACTATATATGATAAGTTTCAAAACTCAAACGTTAACAATTTATCAAAGTAGGTATGAAGATAGTTATGCAACAAAAAACTTATCAGTTCACATAAAGATTTACATTCTAACATGATTGAACCCGACTCTTTTTTTTATGGTATAGGGAGCAAACTGATGGAAATAAACTAGCGCCGCCCATGGGCACATGCAGCTCAAGAGTTACAAGTGCTTTACCAGCCTTTCAGGTGGGAGTAGGGGAAAAGGAGGGAGAAACAAGAGTGAAGGGTTAGGGCCTCCAGTAACCTAACTCACTCGGCGAAAAGCAATGCAAGCATTCCTTCAGTGTCGGTTTTCTCTGAGGCTGTGATATCGCTCTGGTCGAGCCGCATGTGCATATGTGCCGAAGCATGGCTCTCCCACGAACATATCTATGTAAATTTTTTCCTATTTTTAAGGAGTAACAACCTGCCCTTAAATTTACATTTGTTTTAAATCTCATTGAAATCGTAAACTTCACCCCTTCCAAATAAGTAGAAACTGTTTTTTAAGTTATTCTAGCTGTATTTTGATTGATTATGAAAAACAATCAATATACGACCAATCATAAAGATGTGAATATGTATATGTCAAGTTCTTTCTACTACTTACTATGTTAAGAAAACAAATAGCTCTACATTGATTTTTTACCCTACATACATAGGAAATAAGACATTTCAAAAGGGAAAGCTGTTCAAGAGCATAAAGTGAACATATATTATTAACCCTACAAGAGTATATCCCTCTTTACAAAAACTTGTTAATGAGCTGAACTAAAATTGACCATATAATAATAACAATAATCACTTCACACACGGCCGTCTGATTCCAAACCAGACTGCTTATGAACATACTTATATATTTCTAAATACATACATATTATAGATAAAAGATAAATTACACCCAGACACAGAACAAATGATCATCATGCTCATCACACAATTATTGGTCCAGGGTGGGAATCGAACCCACAACCTCTGGCTCAGCAGTCAGGGTCACTAACCACCAGACCAATACTGCCATCGTAAATGAAAACACAGTAACTACAGTGATACAGTCATTGGAGTTACCGTGTTTTCATTTACGACGGCATAACAGGCCAGTCAACTATAGAACATATAGAATTGGACGTTGTTAAGCAGAAAGGACTCAATCCACACAAAGTCACTTTTGAGTTATGGACGTTTGAAGTTTGAGCTGTCATTTCTCTAAAACAAAGTTTTTTTTTGTTTTTTTATTGTCTCTTTTTTGTAAAGTAATAGTTTATATTGTATCTGTTTATGAAATTAGTGATATATTTTGCAATAGATTTCGAGATAATAAGTTAAATGTGGGTTGAGTCCTTACCATTAAACTTAATGTTATAAAGACAGATACTTTTTTTTTTATTTCTCAGGACGGACTCATAACTATCCTTCGACTAGAAAACGATTTATTAAAAAAAATAAAACAAGTATATCATTCAATATCATTGAAAAGTTGTACATTTATTAACCTTAAACACAAATCTATCAAAATATCATAAAATCATCGTCCAAGTCAAAATCAAAAGTTGGCCCGTATCCATCGACATCCTCTCTAACATTCCTGTTTCCCTTAAGGTTATTGTAAAATGCGTGACAGTCTTCAGGTATTAAATGAAACATAGATCTGAGATCATCGAGCTTTGCTTGAGGAATGGGTTTTCCCTGGGGCCAGAGAACTTCAAAATCTTCTTCTGAAAATTTAATTAGAACACCTCTGTTTCTTTTTGACAAATCCAGTTTTTGAATGTCTCCACTCTCTGATATCATAGTAATTAAGTAGTCATCTTCTTTATTCAATAAAATCTGTTTAGTTTTTAGCCAGTTTATTTTTTGTTTATACAAATTTTGCGGTTAACTTTTTTTTTTTCAATTTTTTTTGTACCTAAAAAATCTTGCGTTTTCATTCTTGTTACTTGAAGGGAGTTTTTCTTTTTAGAGATTTTCATGATGTTCATGTATTCTTCTATGGTATTAATTCGCTCGTGATGCTTAAGCTCACATTCAATCTTACTGAAATCAGTATCATTAGGCAAAAAAGAATGTCCGGACTCTAAATATTTAAATGTTATCGTCTTAAGATTTGAGTGGCTATTAAGTATAGTTTTCAACATAAGGATTATTTTAATATTCCTATTTTGGCCTCCGCAGCAGTCGCTCCAAAGAACCAAATTCTAAACACCATCCCTCAGATTGTATTTTATAAAATTAATAAGGCACGAGCCAACTTCTTGGGCACCTCTTCCGGCTTCCCCTTCAACCCAGACATTGCATAGTCCTTGATCGTTGGAGCCAACGTGGATCCCAGCGTTATAAATCCATAATTGACGTTTATAAAACACTATGTTAGTAGGTATACGAGGCAATAGAAGAGTTTTTTCGAGATCGTAGGTAAAACATTCAAATTTGGGATCTGTTTTAGCTCGCGCCAAGTCTTGAGACATTTGTTTGCGAAGATCTTCCGCTCTCATTTCATGAACATCTCTTTGCTGAATTAATAGGTCTTTATCTTCTGGTTTATTACAGTTCTTTATCTCAAGAGCTAATGAATCGCATTTCTTGCAAGTATCTTTCTTTAAGGATTTACAGCGGAGATTGAAATTCGTATAGAATATGCGCTTCAAAATAGCAAAAGACACGTATTTCTTCTCACTGCTGTATACTTTTTTAAATTCTGTAAGATAGATGTCATAATTTTTTTGGATCGCCATACCCAGTTTTAAATATTGCGTGCCATTGTTTCGTTCTCTTCTCTCAAGTTTGCTCTGTACGCTGTTTGGCCAAACACATCTTTTAGAAGATATTTGAAAAATATTTAAAAACATACATACACAGAGGTGTCCAACAAGTTGGCTCGTGCCTTATTAATTTTATTAAATACAATCTGAGGGACGGCGTAGAGAATTTGGTTCTTTGGAGCGACTGCTGCGGAGGCCAAAATAGGAATATTAAAATAATCCTTATGTTGAAAACTATACTTAATAGCCACTCAAATCTTAAGACGATAACATTTAAATATTTAGAGTCCGGACATTCTTTTTTGCCTAATGATACTGATTTCAGTAAGATTGAATGTGGGCTTAAGCATCACGAGCGAATTGATACCATAGAAGAATACATGAACATCATGAAAATCTCTAAAAAGAAAAACTCCCTTCAAGTTACAAGAATGAAAACGCAAGATTTTTTAGGTACAAAAAAATTGAAAAAAAAAAAGTTAACCGCAAAATTTGTATAAACAAAAAATAAACTGGCTAAAAACTAAACAGATTTTATTGAATAAAGATGACTACTTAATTACTATGATATCAGAGAGTGGAGACATTCAAAAACTGGATTTGTCAAAAAGAAACAGAGGTGTTCTAATTAAATTTTCAGAAGAAGATTTTGAAGTTCTCTGGCCCCAGGGAAAACCCATTCCTCAAGCAAAGCTCGATGATCTCAGATCTATGTTTCATTTAATACCTGAAGACTGTCACGCATTTTACAATAACCTTAAGGGAAACAGGAATGTTAGAGAGGATGTTGATGGATATGGGCCAACTTTTGATTTTGACTTGGACGATGAGACCTATTAATATGCACGCTCATTTTTGTTGTTTTTCTATTTTTTTTTATTTTTATACTGATGATTTTATGATATTTTGATAGATTTGTGTTTAAGGTTAATAAATGCATAACTTTTCAATGATAATACTTGTTTCATTTTTTTTTAATAAATCGTTTTCTAGTCGAAGGATAGTTATGAGTCCGTTCTGAGAAATAAAAAAAAAGTATCTGTCTTTATAAAATTAAGTTTAATGGTAAGGACTCAACCCACATTTAACTTAATATCTCGAAATCTATTGCAAAATATATCACTAATTTGATGGACGGATACAATATAAACTATTATTTTACAAAAAAGAGACAATTAAAAAATAAAAAAAACCTTTGTTTTAGAGAAATAACAGCTCGAACTTCAAACGTCTATAGCTCAAAAGTGACTTTGTGTGGATTGAGTCCTTTCTGCTTAACAATGTCCATCCTTAACTCAAATATTTTAAGTCGCTTTAGTATAATTCAAAGTATTTCTATCAGTCATTACTTATATCGCTTTCAAACAATTCAACCTGTTTGAGTCGATTTAGTTTATTTGATATTAGATGTGCTGTTCACCGAAAGCCGTTTTTCTGAAATATCTCAAGTGTTTTGAGTCATTTCTGATAAACAAAAATAAAAATTTTGTTTCAGTTAAACTAAAATACAGAAACAACCCAACCTGTTTAAGTTGTTTTAGTTAATTGAGATAAAATGATATTTGCAATTTAAACTAAATTCTTAGAAAGGATCCAAACTGTTTGAGTTTATTCTGGTTTATCAAACTTATGAACATACTCATAGACATTAAATTACTGAGAAACAATTCAAGCGGACTAGGTTCATTCTGCAAATACTTTTAGTGTGTTCTTCATACTGTGGGTTGAGTCGGGATAGTGACAAAACTGGTTTCCATATACGTATTCAAAATTGGGTTTTCACTACATGATAAAGTCGACCTTTAGGAGTATGGTGGTACACTTAACTCAATTTTGGCCAATATGTGGACTGAGTCCTTTCTGCTTAACTACGTCCAATTATGAGATAGAAGTTTAGAAATAAATGTGGAGCTAACTATTTGAGCACTCGTCGAGCCGTAGTTCCGAAAGGTTGTGACTAACATCAAATACTATGTAGTAAGTTGTAATAATATAAATCATTGAAGGTTTATGTTCTTATCAGAAACACTATCTGTAGTAACTTTACCCACAAAAAAACACATAATATAAATGAAATCTTACCTTAACTTCTCCTCTGATGTTAATTCTTCGTAAGTCTACACAGAAAATGTAAATATATTAATAAAAAGCATACAAAATTACTAACGTAATCATAAATTAGAATCAGAAATGTTTTACCTTATTAGGGTCGACTGGCTTATGGAAATCCATGATTGTTAGAGTGCTATATTTACAATAAATTAAAGAAAGCTATGATCGAATCATATGAGAATTAATTAAATTATAATACTAATTTACACTTAGATAAAATTGCTATGCTACCCCGAATGATGCCGGAGGAACGTTCCATTCCGAAACCAGTAATCGCATTGACTACGATTTACTATATTTTTATTGGTTATTCCTGTTAACCACACAATAAAAAATATATCTATCCTTTTCTACATGCGTAACAACTGATACAGTGTTGAAATCGAAATGCAGGTGTTTATCATTCTGTCTATTTGACATTTCGACCAGGGATGCCAGTGTCAATATTGCAAATCAAAAATACTTTAATGATACTTAGAATAGTGTTACGGCCTCCATTAACCTCACTCACGCCCGGCAAAATCCCTCCCGACCTTTACACCCACTGGACTTTCCCACTAGTGGGTGGAGGTGGAGGTGGGTGGTGGTATTCATATTATATTACCCATTCACCCATCAGTGGCTGTTTTAGTTTATCCCTCCTACCACTGGTGCGTGGACAGGTAATTGACGTTTACCTTTAAACACGTTGAGGTCAATTTTTTTTCGAAACAAAAACCATATAAAGTAACTCTTGATATAAGCTACGCGATGATCAGGTCTTGACGCATTCAAGACAAATGCAGCTTGTAAATGTATATTTAAGCATTGTACACTTTTTGGAAAAAGTTCGTTAGATTGATTCTAATGGACTTGCCCCTTATTATATTAGAAGCTAACGCAAACAGGCGAAATGTATGTGTTAATAACCCTTTACCCAGCCCGTCACCAAAGGTGAGTTTTTTTCATGTTTCCATGTGTTATTTTTATGTTTTTAAACTCTGCATATGGCGCCAATTTGTCCTTTCTACAAAAAAATGTACGCCATTTACACCAACATACATAGGTGACACTATTGCTGAAAACGGTTCTCGTCACTTTGTCAAGCATAAACTATCGGTTCACACTTGTGTCTTCTTCGGTTCCAAGCGGATTAGTTCTTAAGTGTAATCGTGTTCTTTGTTCATCTTAAAGTGGCGAGATTTTCAGTGAAGGTACGTACCGACAGTTGTAACATTTTTGGTGACTTTAATATTACTCGGTCATGTTTTAACTATTAAATATTTCTATGTTAATTGGCTTTATATTAAACCTTGTTTAGTTAAATTCTTCTTTATCTTTCTGTAATTCTCATTATAAAACCATTTATTTATCGATGATATTACTTGTTTTCGTAAACCCTACCCTTTTTACCTGGGAGAGCCATGCTTCAGTATGTATGGGCCGGGTCGACTCCGCTCGATACCACGGCCTCACATAAACCGGTAGTGAGCGAGGTTTCGCCTATTTCCGTCCTTCCCCTCTCCCCCTCTCCTCCCCTCTAATCCTCCTCTCCCGTCTTCCCGCTCTTCTCCCCTCTCCCCTCTTCCCCTATTCCCACCTTAAAGGGTGGCAACGCACAGGTGCCCATGGGCGGCGGTAGTCATGTACCATCAGGTGACCCGTATTCTCTATACTATACCATAAAAAAAAACCCTAGTCCAGTAGGTGGAGGGGTTAACATGAATTACCAGTCCACCCATTAGTGGGTGGAGGGGTAAATAGAAATTACTCACCAAAAGTTCAGCGGGTGCACCGGTTAGGAGCCGGCGAAATACAATAAAAACATTGCTGTGAGGCCAGTTTTCTGTGAGGTTGTGGTCGTGGTATCACTCCAGCCGAGGCGGCCCATGCGTGCCGTAGAATGGTCAAACATTATATTGTAGTCTTTTAAACTAAGTTTGATTTTTTTTTATTCCTTATATTATATAGTATTAGGCTCTGCTTTTATAGGACTTTAATAGGTATAGAACTTTTAATGCACTGACATCGTCACTGACCGAAGTGTCATCTTTGCTGTCAAAATATTACGGGCAAATGCACAGTAGTTGACAGTATTGAATGTTTTTATTATGATTGATATCTTTTCATCAGTGATTATATGCAAGATAGTGAAATATTATGACTTTGTAATGTTTACTGATGTCTATTTGTCCGCCAGGACTCGAGATGCCGAATAAGGGTAACTCATATAAATCGTATTCGTGCGAACCTATCAAAAATTTGATGTTTACTAATAAGTTGTGATTGTCATTTTATTACGTTTGTTCTGGGATGTGTTAATACTAATATTGTAAGTAGGTATTAGAATATGAATGAGTAGGTTTAGTGCCGCGAAACTTGTATTGGAGTTTTACAAGAATTGGATGAAACATTTACCTATCTCAGCCTACTCCTTCACTTACTACGCAAAAAGTAGCTTGAGCTGATATACTAGTGTGTCTCATTTGCATCCTCCGATAATAAAGCTTTACAATGCAGTGGGACCAAGTATTCCCTCAAGTATATTGTGTATATGTCATATCATGCATTTTTAATTATGTATAGGCCTTCATAACCATACTGTTTCCCATCATAGTGTGTATCATAGATTGTCCAATTGTAACAAATAAATGCATAAATGATGTGTATTCATATTGCTATTTTACTTCTGTTATCCCAGGTAGGTATATGGTATATAGAAAACTTTAGTCATATAGAATCAAAATCATTAATCTTGTTTTACCAGTGGATTAAAAATTACTAACTTTGATGCTTTAGAAGTTTCTTATCACAAACATTATGTTTATTTATGGGACCTTTAATACATGTTTTATATTACCAATTGTACATATGGTCAATTGGGAATATAAAATATAGTAAGTACATCTATTGATTGAATGTGTAACCCATACTAATGTCTACGTAAAATTACATAATATTTTAAAAATGAGTACATAAATGTTATCATTGACTGACTAGTGATAATATTCTATGACATGTTACAAACTATCTAGATTCTAAACTAAGCAAATGTATTAAGGAGCCTTCCATAAATAACATCGATTGAATTTTGTGTTCTCCGCCCCTCCTTGTCATAACTGGTCACATTTGTGAGACCCCCTCCTCATTTGTGTGACATCATACCAGAACTGTATAAATGAAATCAGCAGTTCCAAAATTATTATGTTTAAAAAAAATCACCATCATATGAACATTGTAGAATGTTTAATAAAGTAGAAACAAATTAATGAAGATAAATTGTATTAGTGAAAGTATTTATTAGAATGTTTAATATAATAACCCTTACTTCCAGCGTCATATTGTTCGATTCCAAACTTGCCTGATTAAATGCACACCCCTATCCTTACTACCTTCTCGCTGCACCCTAGCGAAGTGCTACAATTATACATTGAAAATTAGAAACACTCAAGCCAACGCAGATCGTCATATATGTATTGAATTATTTGATGTGATTCTAGTGTACCACACAAATATTTGCAGGATATGAACCCATGACATCTGAAGTATCCATTAAATACACTGCAGTGGCACCACATAGGCTATCTACTATTATGTACTTGAAGATGAGCTACCGGCCTCAGTTTTCTATGTGGTCCTTTTCCGTGCTGTTTTGTGTAAATATACTCCTACTCCTATACTTTACCTGCTCTATATTGCACATAGAAATATGGAATCATACATATATGAAAACTGAATAAAAACCTACTCAGAACTATTAGTCAGTTTTAAAAGTTTCTGTTAATATTTTCGCTGATTACCCTAAAATGTAATTAATTTGGTGTTGCAGACATGAACCGCACTCCTGCAGTAGAAACAAAGGCAGCTGCACTTCCTGTACAGCATGCAGCCGCTAGCAAAACCACTGCTAATACAATAAAAGCTGTTGTGAACAAGGTAAGTCAAATTTGTCATTTTCAATTATTCTTTCTTCTTTCTCCTTCTCTTTTCTCCTGTTCAGTTTATCATTACTTGTTTGAGATTTCATTTTTATTGTGTGCATAAGCATTACTATGTATAGATCATATCATTGACTATAAGTGTATAAGAGAGAGTTGTAAGAGACTAAGATATTGTTGAGAAACAGTCTGAGCTATATCATGTTTGTATTAGATAAGCTTGGAGTTCCTTAACCTTATCAATGATTTTGCCTGGTTACTACCTCAGATACCATTGTTTGGATATCAATGATTTTAGGTAAATACGAAGATTTTTCTGAAAACAAATTGAAGACTAGAAATCAACCTTAATGAAAGTCCATTATGCATTAATATTTATACAGGTGTTACAGAAAGCTGTTATTGTAGCTGACAAATAGTTGGTTTAGCTTAAATAAATGTATTTTGTTTTCTTTTTTTCTAATGTAGGTCCACCTTTCTCAACAACACATTATGAATTTTCATGTCAATGTCAATGATTTTGTTTTATTATTTTTTTATGCAGATATTTTCAGCAATATCTGGACATTCCATCAACATTCTTTATATTAAATACCTTGGTATTACAAAACACCTATTTAGCCTTTCGGCATTAAACTATTCGTATGCGAAACATCACGTTTGCTTGCGTTTCACGTTTGCTTGGTTGCTCCCTTGCTGTTTGATACAAGAAAACAAAAACAGCCGAACTTTCGCGCTTAAATAATCCTACTCATTAATGTTTGTGAGTATGTATGGATGTAGGGATGTATGGATAATTGTTACTCTTTCACAAAACCGATTGCCATGAAACTGGAATATTTGAATTGAATAATGAATATGTACATAGCTGGACACCTGGATTAATACATAGGCTACTTTTTATCCCCAAAATTCCCACGGAATTGTGGCTTACGCGGGGCGCAGCTAGTAACGTATAAACGTCTTTATAATTCATATAATAGCGGTTTAAGAGTTCTTATTTCTTAAACAATCAAGCCAACACAATCGAATATTTATTTTCACGTGGCAACTTTGTCTTTGATACAATAGTTGAAATTGAAGCCGAATTTTCTGTGTCTTTTTTGTAGCCTAGGAGAATGTTGTTATAACAAGCTCGTGATTGCATATCATCATCATCGTGGACTTCGTGTTGTTGAATTTGGTTAAAAACTGTTGGGAATCTAATACATACAAATACATAATTGGTATTGAGTAAGGGCTCTGTTTTCGTATTTAGACTATGGCTGGCTGGTTAAGCCAGTCTGGCTCCTTCCAGAAGATCAGAAAAATACATACTTAATATATTAACTTGTAATTTGCAACTGTCGATATTTATCTCGTTGTGTATGTAAATTGTTCGCCTTGAAGCTTCCGTAATCGAAAATTAAATAAATTAAATGAAACATAAGCTGACGAAATTTAAGAAAAATATCCAGAAATATACTTAAATAATTTGTGAAAGATAATGATGAGATTTGTTGAAAGATGAGACAAGAAGTTGCGAATAGACATAAAAATATTGAAATTAATAATTTCCGATATCCTGAAAAACACGTCAGGAGCAACCGAAATCCAACTCTGTATAAAAGAAGAATTATATAGTAGAAAGATTATGTAACGAAAAAAAGCTGTTGTCTATGCCTCCCTCACATAGAAAAGGACTTGAGTATATAAGTAGGTGAATAAGATCAAAGGGGCCTTCGGGATTTTTAATAAAATTAAAATACTTCACTACTAACTTTTCACGCAGTTGTATTTAAAGTACAAAAAGTCATAAGTGCCTGACACACAAAAATAGCATCTATTGTTATGATGTTTGCTTGCATCTTAGCTACTTAGATTAAGACGACGACGTTTCAAGAGTAGGTTTTTATGTAAGTAATCAACACGACAGAGGAGTTTATTAAAACTTGTTAAGTATTCGATTCTTTTTGATATATTGGACACAGCTCGTTCTAGGCCAAAACTAAGCATGGTTTGGTACTACTGGTTCAGTACTTAAATAGATAGTTTTTTTTTTGCAAATACATACATATTATATAGAAAAACTTTATCGTTTCTTGAGGTCTGAAATCAGTTGGTCTTGACTGAGCTGGCATCGAACCCGCGACCCTTGAGGTTGCAGTTAAATGCTGTACCGTAGCGAGAGAGGTCTACAGAGGTCCTCCAAAATAAAATAATTCGATCAACGTCACTTTCTAACTTATTAATGAAAATATTTTTTTTTTGTGGATGCGGAAAACCACAAAAAAAAAGAAATTGCAATCATCGGGTATTAAAACAAAAAATACCTATACAGCATTATATTTATTGTATAATTTATCGATATATTTGATCAAGGGTTTGTTGAAAAGTTTGCCGACGTCCTTGGCGAATATGAAGTCTAGATGATTGAACTTGGGCCAGTTGCACGCCGGCCTGACTTCCTCTAACACGCCTATGGACCTAAATTTCTCTGCAAGGCGCATTGTTTGCTGGAAAAAACATTAATAATTATATATTTAGAAATGTTTGTTTTATATCCAAATTGTTAAATAGACCTTGAGATTGACTCTTGGATGTGGTTTAGGTTAAAGGGCTCGGACTACCCACCAGCAGCCAGTTTGAGTTACAGCTATGCGACCCTGACCTGTTGGACCTGCTTACATTCCGCAATCCTTTGTTATCTAACTTTTTCTTTTAATATAATCCTAATTTCCCCATTTTAATTGCCAATGTTCCCGGTTGACACCAATAAGCTTGCGCCCTATTAGGGGCCATCTATAAATTATGTCAAACGAATTTCATGACTTTTGGACCCCTCCGTCCTCTTGACACAGGTGGTCACATTTGTAAAAATCACCCCTCTCCCTGGTGACGTCTCATATATTGCAATTTTACACCCAGAACTGAAAGAAGCACTTCAAAAAAATACCTTAGATTTGACGTGTGACGTCACTAAGCTTATGACCCCGTCCCCCCTTGTCACACAATGTGACACTTCGTTGACCCCCTTAACGTGTGACGTAATTTATGGATGACCCCTTATGAGACAGGGACCAAAAATTTTCAAAATGTGAGTGTTTAATACGCATCTGCCTACCCTTTCGGGGAGACAGGCGTTTGTGTATGTATGTATGTATAAAATGATTCTGCGTAAAGGCACGCTAACCCCACCGAGATACTAGAAAGGTCCTGTACCCTGGCCCGGCCCCGGTGTTGCAAAGAACCATAGACTAAGATTACCGCTTACCAGTGGCGTAACAATAGGGTGGCAGAGCGAGTAAAATGCCACGGGCGCATGGCCCTAGAGAACCCTCGGCCCGGCTGGCCCCGACCCAAAGGCTCTAAGCACACGAGGCACCAAGAGTGAACTTGTACCCCATCCGATGAATTAGCCACGGGCCTCTGATGGTATAGTTACGTCACTGCCGCTTACTGCTAATCGGGTTGGAAAACGAAGCCCTCCATTTGATGAAACGACATCCTGCTTATAGTATTCCGGCATCATCACCTAATATGTAGATATTAATCCCAGAAATAAATTTGTATTTCATTTCCCAAATTAATATCGTGTGCATGTACGATCAAATCCGTAGTTTTATTTTTCACTGATAGTTGACAGTTGTCAGAGAACTTGCTCTACATTACATGACAATGGCGGTTGGATGAAGACCTACGCAAGACACGTCAAATAAAGTTTTGATGTCTTGCCATAGTGCCAAGAGTGCAATCTATAAATATACGCAAACCCGCTTACCGATTTCTCAGTGAGTTGATCGTTTTCACCGTAAAGTAATGAAACGGGTACTCTAATATTGGTGAGATTGTACGGCTTCACTGGGCCGAACACTCCACCGGTCAGTGTTGTGAATTCACCTGGAAATATAGGAAATGTTAGTGACCACAAAGGACCTGTATTTCGTAATCAATGTAATCATAGACAATTCTTCATGGTGCAATTGACGGGTCGATAGGTGTCAAGTTGAATCAGTATCAGTATCCTGAACGTCAGAACGGTAGGTTCGGTACATTTTTATAGGCAGTAGGCATGTTGACACTTATCTTACAAACTTATGTCACGTTGGAGCTAAATGGTTTTCAAACCCTTTAACCTAAATTTTTAAAACGAAATCGCACGTTACACTGAAGGCGCTCGGCGGATTGGGCCTAAGTGGAAAAAGTGTTAGCACAACGAAAAATGCTGACTGATTTTATTTACGCCATCTGTGGATTCTGCGCGATACTAGTGTAATTTGATATAGGTTGTATACTAATTATCCATATAAAAGTACGTTTAACTTTCACAGATGGCGCAATTTGAATTTCGAGTTTTTACAATATTTACTGATACAATATTATCTACGTATTTACGGGAATTAACGCGATCACGAAAAGGTATTACATACCTCTGAATTGCCTTTTCTGTCTGTCTGTCTTTTCGTGATCGCGTTAATTAAAAATAGTATCTTATCACGTGACTGTAAACGCCAACCAGATTCAATACCTCAGCACAGAATACATAATAGTACCAGTACAGAAGGACCTCTTCGCAATACCATTTAAATAAATAGCGACTCTTGCTCCGACACAATAAGGTGCAATTCAGATCGCACACCGCTAACTCTAAGCGGGCTATATTAACCTAAAACTTGCCTCTCTTTCTATCGCATAACTCTTATCTATTCTGATGCCGTTAAGGTTGTCTTCTGTAAAAAGAATTAATCTAAATATTTAATAACCAGTTAGGCACACCTATTACTTTACTTCTGTGAACAAATGAAGTTTTAAATAAACCTAGGCTAGGTATTTACTTAGTAGTACCTACGTAGATGTAACTTATTTTAACGAGAACTATTTTATTTCACAATCTCTGCATAGATACTTTAATCTCTAAGAAGATAGGCATTTGCCATACGTTAGTGTGTACCTTGGAATGAAACTATCTCTTTTAGGTGTTTAGCTAGGTAGGTATATGCAAGGGCACGCCACGATCGTGGCGGTAAGACCCGTCATGGAGGATTGGCTAGAGAGGCGGCATGGCAGCCTCTCCTACCGTATGACGCAGGTACTTACTGGACATGGCTGTTTCGGGAAGTATCTGTGTCGGATAGGCCGGGAGCCAACGCCTGTATGCCATCACTGCGGGGGCTGCCGCGAGGATACCGCACTCCAGACTCTAGTGGAGTGCCCTGCATGGACGCAGCAGCGTGCTGACCTCGCGACGGCCGTAGGTATGGGTAGCCTCTCGCTGGAGACCATGATTATGTCCATGGTCCAGAGCGAGAGCGCGTGGGATTCCGCCGCCTCGTTTTGCGAGGAGGTAATGTATGCCAAGGAGGCGGCGGAAAGGGAAAGGGAGAGAACTAGCACTCTCCCATCCCGCAGAAGACGCACCAGGCGCCGGAGAGAGCAAGTAGATCTCCGGCCTCCATGAGCGCTTGCCTGGGGGCGACGGACAGGGTTATCCGGCGCCCTAGGAGAAGTAGGCCCGAGACGGTGGCGCCGTGTTCCGCGCGTGCCTCTCTTACCGACAGGGGATAAAATCCCCCACAACACAGTGGGGTCGCCTGTTGTTTAACAGGCGGCCAAGTCTGCCAGGGTTCACAGGGATTTCCTTGTAAGGGTACACCTGGTATGGACTGTGAGACGGAACATCGTGTGGTTTTAGTCGGTTCGAGTCCGACATACAACCCCACCGCTTAGCCCAGGTGGGGTGACGACCCGTGGGGGTTTCCACACGTTAAAAAAAAAAAAAAGGTAGTTATATGCAAATCAAATCGCGGAACCCTACTCCTTATAACACCAGCTATTTGCCAGTGAAAGTCCCATGGAAATCGGTCCCCCCGTTGCGGAGATTAGCCGAACAAACAGACAGACAGACAGACAAAATTGTTGTAGTCATAAAACTTATCAAAGCTAAACTTGACTAAGTTACTCCTTATAACACCAGCTATCTGTCAGTGAAAGTCTCGTGGAAATCGGTCCATCCGTTCTGTAGATTAGCCGGAACAAACAGACAGACAAAAATCTGAAAAATATTTTTTTGGGATAAGTTCCGTGAAAACATTCAGATGCATTTAGTAAAAAACTGTCATTATGTCATTACAAACGGACACTTCAAATTTATTTAATTACTAGCAGTACTCATGCCTTTTCCAAAATCAAAGTAGCATTAGTTACTCCTTTTAACATCAGCTATCTGACAGTGAAAGTCCCGTGGAAATCGGTCCCCCTGTTCCGGGGATTAGCTGAAGCAAACAGACAGACAGACAAAAATTGTAAAACATGTTGTTTTGGTATATGTACCGTATATACATCCAAATGCACTTGGTAAAAAGCGGTTATTTTAATATTACAAACAGACACTCTAATTTTATTTATTTCTATAGAGTATAGAAATAAATAAAATATGGTCCTAATAAATAAATATACTTATCATAGCTAAACTTGACCTTGTAAATATCTAACTATACTGATTATAATTAATAATATAATCTAACTACGTTAATACGTGAAACGTAATTCGTAAGCGACGACCGGACGAAGCGAGCGACGTAGCGCGTGAGTGAGTATTGAAGTAACGTGCTACCCAGCCGGCGCGTGGCAGCCCACTGAATTTCGCCCGACTCAACGACGCTGCTAGGTACCTGTAGCTTCATACCTTCTGACCGGAGTGGGCCTAGCCTGACCTCAGTAACCGATGTACAAGCTGACACCTGTCAGTTGGTATCATTTTTAAACTACATTGTTATTTAGGTATTTGTTTTGGTTAGTGACGCAATCAAAGTCATTTGGAGTATGCGAGTGTTTTAGCGGACACTTGTAAGTCACTTTATTTTTCATATTTATTCTTCAATACAATTTTTTTTTGTGCGTTAAATAAGCCTAACAATAAAAAAAGCAGTTCCGAAAATTTGCCAACATCCTTATTCTAATCCATGTCGTCAGCCTTACTGTTGTCAAATTATACACTTTCGATTTTAACAATCGTTTCTGCTCTATCAGTTTGTGCCTGGCACCTAGAAGTTGCCAACTTTTGCTGGAATGTAGAACTGGCTTCAGAAGTAATTGTAACTATAGAAATTGTGTCCAAAATTTACCTGTAATGGCCACCTTGCCGTAGTGTTCTAGATGTCTCAACGATGCAGACTGTAGTCTGTTCAGGTATATGGGTATCTTGTCCTGAAATAAATATCACCACATACATAGGATAAAAGCTAACATGAGTAATGTGACGGGCCTGTTTGTTTAGTGGTTGGTGATTCTGAATGCTGAGGTCATAGGTCGTGGTTTCGATTTCCACCCAGGACAAATAATAGCACGATCATTTGATCTGTGTTTGGGTGTAACTTATCATATATGTGTATTTAGTAATAAGTTTGTTTATCAGCAGCAGCATGACATACCGAAGAACTGTGAGGAACAAGACAAATAGTATCGAAATACTAGATATAGCAACAGATTATTAGCGCAACCTATACAGCGATGATGGATTACTGTCTGAACAAAACCAACAAATAGACTACGAGGACAGCAAGGAAGAAGATATCCCAAGTATAATGAGAAAATAAGTTATTAAAGCTATCAAGTCACAAAAAAGACTAAAAGCACCAGGCAAAGACTGCATATCTAACAAGCTTATTATGGGGACATCTGTCAAAATAATAAACACCGTTACAAATTTATTTAATGAAATATTATATACAGAATATATACCTGAGCAATGGACAACTTCAACTCTATAAAAAAGGTAAGAAAGATAACATAGCTAATTACAGACCCATAAGCCTGATGTCCAACGTTTATAAAATATTTTCTAAAATATCATTAGATCGCTTAACACAGATTTTATACAAAAATCAACCAAAAGAACAAGCAGGATTTCAACGTGGCTTTTCAACACTGGACCATATTCACACCATAAAACAGGTTATTGAGAAATGTAACGAATATGGTATTACTTACTACCTAGCGTTACTAGATGATAATAAAGCGTTTGATTCTTTAAAGCACGCAAAAATATGGGAAGCGTTAGCAAGATAAGGAGTGGATAAAAATATGTACGCTGGATCAACAATTTATAAAAGTTAAAATACGAACAGAAAGAGTAAGCGAAGATTTTCCTATAAAAATAGGAGTCAGACAAGGAGACCCGTTGTCACCCAAAATTTTCTCGGCAGTTCTGGAATATATATTTAGACGTCTCGAGTTGAACCAATATGGACTAAATACTAACGGAGCGCAACTAAACCACCTAAGATTTGCAGACGATCTGATATTTATTTCAAGCGACCTGAGAAACCTTCAAGAAATGCTCGAACAACTTGTGCATGAAAGTGATAAAATTTGACCATCAATGAATACAACCAAAACAAAAGTATAAGTATATTATTATTATAGTACAAGCTATGCTTAGTGTGATGTGCAGATAATTATCATGGAAGAATTCAATAATTATAATCCTCACCCAGTCATTCTGTTCGAAATCTTCCCCAACGATGGCAAATATGATATTCATACACATGTCCGTGTCCGGTTGGTTCAGGGTGCATACATTTGCCATCAGGTTCTGCAGCAACCAGGGCTCGATCGCCAATATGCCCCGTTCTCTTAACACGCGCTGCAAAACAATAACATAACTAACAATAACTTAACCAGTAACTGCCTTATTTAGTTACTGTTTTCAGAACCCGGTTTAATATGATTAATATAAAAGTTATTCATTTTTAAAACTTGGTATTAAAACTCATTAAATTCCCTGAAAGGATTTCGTCGGATGTAGAGGTGGGTGATGAGAGTGATGATCATTAAAAAAAGCTTTAATTTTGCGTAATTAAAAAGCCTTATACGACTGGCAGAAAAGTAATGAGACTTCTTTTATGTACCAAAGTTTTAATTTTTTTCAAACATCAATGTTATTCCCTTTAAAGTAGTTTCTTTGGGTAGCTACACACCAATGGAGACGTTGTTCCTACTTGGTAGCAGCTCTGGAAGTCTTCAACCGGTATGGTCTTCAGCATGTCCGTTACACTCTTTTGGATATTTTCTAAGGTCCCGAAATTCTTTGAGGCTTTGATGATATGGAAAGTCACAGGGACCGAGGTCAGTTGAATAGAGGGGCTAGAGAAACAAAGGAATGCCTTTTAAAATCAAAAATGCTGTGACGGAGAGGGCAGTGTGACATGGGGCGTTGTCATGATGGAGCATCCATTTGTCTGCAATATCTGGCCGGTGTGAGATGAGTGTGGAGTGTGAGTGATGACACTTTGAAAGGCTCAGAAAGGATCATTCGCGTGAGAACGCGAATGATCCTTTCTGAGCCTTTCAAAGACGTGTTTATAAAAAAATTGGTTGACTGTTTGTTCTGGAGGAACAAATTTTTTGTGGACGATACCCCCTTCTATCAAAAAAACAAATCAGCATTGATTTGATCTTCGATTTGGCGATTCTGTCAAGAAGATCAAGACTTGTTTTTTCGATTGTCCTTCTGCTCAATTGTGAGGTTTTTCGGCACGATTTTGGCACTGACCTTTCGCATGTGCAAATGTTCAGTCAAAATTTGATGAACGGTCAATCTGTTCAAATTTAATTTTTCACTCAACATTCTTAATGTTAAACGACGGTTTGATTTTTTCGTCGGTTTTCGAAGTTGAAGGCCTTCCTGAGCGGTGTTCATCTTCAACGTGTTCTCTGTCTTACAAAAATGAATTGTGCTAGCGTAAAAATTGAGCTCGGGATAAAGAATGTTCCTCATAGGCCTGTTTTAACTTTTCAAACGTCACACTTGCCGATTCTCCAAGCTTAACGCAAAATTTAATGGCACAACGTTGCTGCAAATTCCGCTGTTCCATTTTGCGTGACGCACAACCAAAACACAACTTCACTAATATCTGTCACAAAAATCACATAGTTAACGGAAGGAGTTAATACTCGCACTGAGCTATAGGAGGGTACTGATACACGTGTAAGCGATCTGGTGATCAGATCGCTCGCAGTGTTGCTAGTCTCATTACTTTTCTGCCACACGTAATATCTTCGTCCTGACTATTGGACCGTTCTATTTCTCCACCCTCATGATTTCCAAGCTGTTTTTAAAGTGACATATATTTAAATTTAACCTTATCAATATTTTGTACCAATACTGTACCTTCTACACATGTCATTTCTATCATACACTCGAGAGCAATAAATCCGGAATCATTGCTCTCTAGTGTATTTTGTAACAAATCCAACACTACGGGACAGGTACTAATTTGTGACGTACACCTTTGTCAGTATTTTTAAATAGCCATTATAAATTCGTTCCTGGCAAAGTTACAAAAAAATAACAAAGTTAAGCTTATGGAAGTATAAAATCACGAAAAAAATTATTTTTTTACCTTCTGTTATGGGCACCGATTTTATTTCTTATATAATAATAACTTGACACATCTCACACACGGCCGTCTGATCCCAAACTAGGCAGAGCCTCTACTATGGTAACCAGACTGCTGATAAACATACTTATATATTACTAAATACATACATATTATAGATAAATTACACTAGACACAGAACAAATAATAGTTGCTCATCATCACACAAATATTTGTCCTGGGTGGGAATCGAACCCACGACCTCTGGCTCAGCAGTCAGGATCACTAACCACTAGACCAACAGGCCAGTCAATAATACATAAGAGATAAAATCAGTAGATAAATCGATTTTAGTTCGTTCTATTCCGACGTACCACTTCACCGTTCGCCCCGATAACGTGTTGTTTCCACACGGTAAAAATTAATATCTTACCGGCAAGTCAATTGTATTTAGAAGTACGTTGGCAATTTGTCTCATATTGTCCATGTAGACAGCTGGAGCCAAAGCAATGAAGAATTTAATCTTGTTGTTGTACTCCGGCTTCAGCGCCAACATTGTGAAGAAGCTGGTCGTACCCATGGAGTGCCCAACGCACATAATCTTTTCTAGCCCCGTTATGTTTAACACTTTGTCGACCATCGCTGGCACGTCATATTTGCCGTGTTCGTGAAAACTAAAACCAGAATAAAAATTTTAAACAAAGAAAGGCGAAAACACAGAATACAACAAATAAAAATATAAATAACCTGCAACATACGCGGTAGGATGCCACATTCCTTGAAAAAGGATCCCGGGTCGGGTCCGAAACTAGTCGGGCATTCCCGAGATATACACGTGAGTAAAACCGTACATCCTTAATTAATATGGATACCACCCACGAAAGTTTTTATTCGAATATAAAAAAAAAAACAATTGAAATTTAATAACAGGTAACATTTTCTCGATATGTCATTGTTATATGACACTGTCATGACGTCAATGCCACGTATCCGACCACGTAGAAATTTTGGTGAAATCTATCCTACGGGAACAGTACATTTTTTCCGGGATAAAAAGCCTATGTGCTATTCCAGACTATATTCTATCTCTGTGCCGAATTTCGTCCATATCCGTTCAGCCGTTTTTGGGTGAAAGAGTAACAAACATCCATACATCATCACAATCTTTCGCTTTCATAATATCAGTAAACTCAAACTAAGTCAGTCGTGAAGCTAGTTGCCTGTTCCAATACGTAGATCCTATGGAGAAGAACAGGCAAGAAACTCCAAGGACACTCTTTTTCAAAATGTTTTTTACAAATTTCTGGTTACATTGCTTATAAGCGTAAATGAAATGTGAGGACAATGTAACATACCTATTATTCTAAAATATAAATAGACGCGCTAATTACTACTATACATATTTAAGTAATAACAGTCCGGAGATGACCAGCCCCGACCAACGGCACCCGTTCACGAGCATGACGCACACGCCAGCCATCGTACAGATCAACCATATTGAATAACATCACGCTACGACCAATAGGAGCGGAGAATCAATTGAAAGTGTTGCGAAAACGGGGAAAATTTACAAACGCAGACGAAGTTGCGGGGGTCAACTAGTTTATTATACTAGTATAGATTAGCTGAACCGCGCAACTTCGTTTGCGTCACATATGAGAGAGAGATAAATTTTCCTCGTTTTTGCAACATTTTTCATTGCTGCTCCGCTCCTATTGGTTGTAGCGTGATGTTATATAGCATACAGCATTCCTCGATAAATGGGCTATTAAACACTAAAATAATTTCTAAAACCGAACCTGTAGTTCCTGAGATTAGCGAGTTCAACCAAAAAACAAACTCTTCAGCTTTTTTACGTAGACGTAAAACGGACTTCTTGTTGTGGTGAAGAAGCAGAAACGGTCAGAGATCTTTAGTTGTAAACTTTTAACATTAAAAAACACTTATTTGCCACTTTGGCGCAAAAAAAAATTATCGCTATAGAAATTTGACGTGATGCGCGTGTTTATGTATTTCTTTGTACGGACAGTATGACCTGAATGGTTATTAGCTATAGTTGGAGTCAATAAATGGCGCTGTGTATTGTGTAATAAATAAATTACCTGAAGTCCCAAAACTTGGCATTATTCCTAGTGAGATTTTTGTGGGTGGAGTACACGTTTCCTCTCAAGTTTCCCAACCAGACGTCGTAACCAGCATCAGCAAGGAGATAGGCTGGAAATGTGAAGAAAATTTTTTAACACAAAAAGGATGGATGTTGTAAGTTTAAGGTGTTTTTGTGTATCTGCCAGTATCATATTATCGGTATCATATTACCTAAACGAATTTACCAATTTTGAATTAGTTAGTTTTGTTTGTTTGAAAGGTGGCTTGAACTAGAGTATTCTTAGCTATACTCAAGACAATCTGTTCGAAGACCATCAGCTCTTTTCGAATCTTTGTTTTGTATATTAAAATTACAACTCCAGCATTAGGAATATTCCTGTGTCGCGAGGGCTACACCCGGCGGACACAAAGAGCACCCAGACTCGGGATAACTGTTTGTGGATTACACAAATTTTTGTCCCGTGTGACATTTGAACCCACAACACTCGGCGCGGCGTAATAGTTGCAGAGATTTTTAATTTTGGTATTAAAACTTGATTCACACTTGTTTTGGGGTTTCTGGACACTTAATATACTATATGTTTTTAAACTTGGCGACTTTCAGCATATTGATCTTAAAGGCTGTTGTAAAAATATAATAAAGTCGAAGAGTTTGATTTTTTTTTTTTGGTAGAACGCGCCAATCTCTAGAAGGGTCGTGGCGTGATGTTAAAACCTCTAACCTTTCTCAAGAAGCGGGCTGTCAAATACAATTTTTTTTTTAAATTTAACTGGTAATTCTAGAGATTGACGCGTTCAACCAAAAAAACAAACTCTTCGGCTTTATTATATTATTCTAGACTATCTTTTGCACGCGTCTTCGCTAACGTAAAAGTAATTTTTCCATCCCTTGAATTTTTTTTTAGCTGTATCCCTGGCAAAGAGTATGCAAAATTTTATGATGATTGGACGAACGGTTCGGTAGCGCATGTAATACGAACAACCACACATTGATTTATGTATGCTAGATCACATGGCGATCGAATTTTGACCGTTCTGAATGGTGGTTTGTTTTATTTCGTTGTCCAGTAACTTGAAGTGTCATTGTAAAGACTTTTGTACCATGACAGGTTAAAATATACACTGGATACCTATAGATTTACGTAGTAATTTTTACATAATTTTTAACATCATAGCATATTGCCGACCAGCGCAACTTCGTCTGCTTTGTAAATTTGCCCCGTTTGTGCAAAAAATTTCATTGATTTTCGTAGCGTGATGTTATACAGCCTATAGCCTTTCTCGATAAACGGGCTATCCAACACTAAAATAATTTTCAAAATCGGATCACTAGTATCGGAGATTACCCCGAACATCCAAACTCACAAACATTACCTCTATATAATATCAGTATAGATATTGTTTAAACATTTTAGTTTTCTGCAACTCTTCTACATATAAACTTTGAGTATTACCATATACCTAGATAAGATATAAAATACTAGTTACCAAGACTTCTCTCGGGTCCCATGATGACGAAGTCTCCCGAGTGTCCGAGGAGGCCGTGTACGATGAGAATAGCCTTCTTTCCCTTAGCTGTAGGGCCTACAGTTCTTCTGGCCGACCGTCTTCCAGCCGGGATCCTGTGCAACTGTAACTCGTAGCCATCTTGAGTAGACACACGATGCTTCTCGGCCGGGTAGCCGGCTGCTTTAATCAGGCTTGGCTGCACAAGAAAAAAAAACTGTCAGTCGTAGGACGTCAGAAGTAAAAACGTAACTGACACATCTGTCATCTGAGCGTGACGGTTACGCGAGTTCAGTGCTTTTTCCCAAAAAGTGCTTTGTACCAAAAGTGTCCAACGTGCCTAAAGAAGATTTTACTTCAAAAATTATAAATCTTGCTGGTGTGAAAAGTGCTGAGATACCGAAACGAAATTATCATCATTCGAAAAGTAAACTGTATCTACGTAAAATTAAGACCTTAATACCCTGATAATGACTTTATTAGGCAGGGTCTGAACCAACCAACTCCATGGCAAATCCGATGTCTTAAACGCTACACTATTTTTCGATCGACAGTGTTGCGTATTGTGTAAGTTACTTTGCCGTGTGGCGGCGGCTTAAGAATACAAACCACCCCCTCTTGCCGTCCCGAAGGTGTCGTAAGAGCCGACTAAGGTAAATAACCAGGCAAATATTATCAGTGCCAGAGAAGGAACAATCGAAATAAAATCTTTTACAGACCCATCTGGCCGACCTAATAACAGAAGAACAGTAAACTAGTCCCCCCCCCCCGCGTACGTTCCCCCTCAGTTAAATATTGAAATATTGTATTGTTAAAAAAGTGTATTGATAATGAGCAATGGTTACTTTCTTATTCATATTCAATAGGAAGGATCTGGTAACAGCTTTTATTAAGACATCCGGACCCCTCGTAGCGCCTGCCCGCAAAACCTCTCAATTAGCTCTCTCAATTAGGCGGCGTCCGCGTATGCTTGGACGTCGCCTCCTCGCGGGGGTCCACTATAGCGGGTGGAAGAGAAAACCCGTCCCGTCCACCCGCGGCCATACTCAGTGCGCTGGATATCGTCCTCCCGGATCCGTTCCGCCGCCTCCTTCTGCGAGATGACGTCCTCACAAAAGGTTGCGACTGCAGTAAAATTCCTTTTTGGTAGCGAAAGATCCCCTCCGATAACTGCAGTGAAGGCCCGACGCTGCGTCGCCTAGCGTGCGTGTGCTGAGCTGAGTCCTGACTGCAGTCGCAGTGGTGACGTGCGCGACTCAGTTACCTCCTAGCGACCGAGTGCAGGTATTACCCGAAGCAGCCGTGCCCGAAAAGAACCTGTGTCAGACGGAAAGAAAGGGTCCCGTGCTGCCGGTCTGCCCACTCGACGATGATCGGCTAGAGCGCCTCCAGCAAAGCCAGTACGTGGAGTCTCCAGTCGGGATGACCAACGAGCCATCGTGATTTGGCGAGCGCACACTTCGGGCGGGGGCCGACTGCCGCTTAGAAGAGGCTGCTAAGAGCTTTTTTAAAATCCCCAACTACACTTTATACCATACGATGCACCCAGACGGCAAAGCACACGGTGGTTCAGCCATTCTTATCAGATCCAACATAAAACATCATCGATCTCAATCATATCAAAAGGAATATATTCAAGCAACAAGTGTAGTTGTGTATGACTGGATAAGCAACATCACAATATCGTCTCTGTCCACCAAGGCACACTGTTAATGAAGAACAGTTTAATGATTACTTTAAAACTCTTGGCAATCGTTTCATAGCGGGTGGCGATTACAACGCCAAAAACACATTCTGGGGCTCCAGATTAACCCTACCGAGAGGCAGCGAACTTCTGAAAAGCGTACATGCTGGAACTATGGCCGTAATCTCAACAGGACAACCCACATACTGGCCCTCTGATAAAGAAGATACCAGACACCATTGATTTTTGTGACAACAAAGGCATAGCAAAAAACAACATATCTTGTCATAGTTGCTGGGGCTTGTCATCGGATCACTCTCCTATTTTTGTAGAGATTGGAGCAAAAGTTAGAGAAACCACCAAAAAATGTACTTTGCACAATAAACGGACTAACTGGCCCCTGTTTCGTGTTCTCATAGATGAGGCTTTTGGTGCACCAATTGTACTCCACACGAAAAATGACATTGTAAATGCTATTGAACTTTTTACCACTGGTATTCAGAGTGCAGCTTGGAATTCGACTCCAATAAATCAACATAAGTCCGCTGACCAATATATACCCTCAAATATTTTCGACAAAATTCGTGAGAAAAGAGACTTTCGTAAACGGTAGCAACTAAACAGATGACCCTGACACAAAAAAACGATTAAACCACAAAATAAAGGAACTTAAGCACATTCTTGATCAAGATCGAAACGCAGGATTCCAGGCATATCTTGAGGGTCTTGATGCCACTTCAGCTACTGACTATTCTCTCTGGAAAGCAACAAGAAACATTAAGCGACCCATAACAACATCCTCACCACTGAGAAAGTCAGATAATTGTTGGGCACGTAGCGACCAAGAAAAAGCTAACACGTTTGCTGAGCATCTAGCAAATGTCTTCCAACCTCATCCTTATGAAGGCCCACCAGAACACGAGAAGATAGTGACAGAATATCTGGAAGCTACAGAGGCAGATGAAATTACACCAATAAGATTTACAACGAAAGAGGTCAGAAAAGTAATAAAAAAGCCAACTCAAAGAAATCCCCAGGAAACGACCTCATTACCAACAAAATTCTGCAAGAACTACCTAACTCTGGAATAGCATTGATTACAGCAATTTATAACGCGATAATTAGACTTCAATTCATCCCACCAAAACAGCACATATAATAATGCTTCTAAAACCAGGTAAAAAACCTGGGGACCCAAAGTCATTCCGGCCAATGAGTCTATTGCCCATACCGTCGAAGATATTCGAATCGCTGATACTACTACATATTATGCCATTAGTGGTACAGCAAGGACTGATACCGGACCATCAATTTGGTTTTCGTCAAAAGCATGCCACTATCGACCAAGTAAACAGGTTAATAAACGAAATTGACAAGTCTTTCGAAGCTAAAAGATACTGCACGAGTGTCTTTCTTGACATATCCCAAGCCTTCGACAGAGTATGGCATGAAGGGTTATTATTTAAAATAAAATCTTTGTTCCCCAACTACGCGTATAAAATTCTCAAATCCTTCATAGAGAATAGATATTTCCTTGTTGACGACGGTGGGGCTCTCTCAGGCCTTTATAGTATTAATGCAGGAGTCCCACAAGGTAGCGTCCTGGGACCATTACTCTATCTGATCTACACCTCTGACCTACCAACTTCAGACTGCATAACAACTGGAACCTTTGCCGATGACACTGCGATTTTGGCCTCTCATGAGGATCCAACAGAGGCGTCAAAAATTCTGCAAGATGGAGTAAATGCCATTTCAGACTAGCTCAAGAAGTGAAAGTGGCGAGTCAAAGCCAATGAAACAAAGTCAGTAAATGTTACATTCACCTTGAAAAAAGGTATATGTCCGCCAGTAAAGCTCAACAACCTCGAGATTCCCCAAGCAGACCATGTGAGATACTTAGGCTTACACCTCGACAAGCGACTTACATGGCAAAAACATATTTTCACCAAACGCAAAGCAACTGGGATTACAAATAAGAAAATACTATTGGTTAATAGGCCGTCGGTCACAACTATCAATGAGCAGTAAACTTCTCTTATACAAGGCTATGCTTAAACCAATCTGGACCTATGGTATTTAATTATGGAGGACAGCCTCTCACTCCAACATTGAAATTGTGCAGAGATTTCAGAACAAAATGCTGAGAATGGTAACCAACGCTCCCTGGTACGTGACAAAAGAACAGTTGCATCACGACCTGCAAGTCTATACAGTCAAATAAGAAACTCAACGACATACAAAAACATACAAGGAAAGGATCATAAACCATCCAAACCGCTTGGCAAAAGTCTCAATGGAGGAAACTCACACAACCCGCAGACTGAAACGGAAAATGCCCCAGGACATACTTAAAACACAATAAAGTAAAGTAGGATGTGACTCAGGTCACATACCGAGCATGTTATGATAGGACAGACCCCTACCCACCAACTACTAAATGTCTTATCATGGGACAGAATGTAGTGCACAAAGAAACAAAAAATAATAATAATATGTTTATTACTTAGTGTCTATAAATGTCAGTCCAAACACGTTTAATATTAGACTATAAATAGTAACACAATTCACTAACAAGGAGTAATAAAAAAGTTACTGAACACGCCATCACATATATACTTGACTTTTGTTTTTATAGTTATTCGGCACAAAACTTCCGGTAATGTAAACGCCTTTTACTCCATTCTGACTTCGCTCTGTGGATAATTTCATTACATATCGATCCATCTTCTGAAATAACTGATCCTAAGTAAGACTGAGGCGCAGCCCGTTAAGTTTCAGAGCCCTGCTTCAGACTTTCCTGAATTTCCTGTGCATTGAATGAGATAAGGGCCTCATTGTCCACATATAGTTCCACGTTGTAGGTTTCTGGATTTGCTCTATGAGGTTCATGGTGTTATTGGACATCAATGGACTTCTGACACACGTCTGCACGTACATGTTTTTTATGAGATTAATGTATTGCACAACATTCTGTACCTCAGTGCTGTTGCCATATTATTCTTCTCGGTGCTCGATCGAAGGCTTTTTCTATATTTATGAAGACCATCTAGAGGTTTGGCTTGTTCCCATGACCATTTTCCATAACCAACCTGATTGCTTTGATGGCACTGGTAGTTACACCCTTTCCCACAGTGAACCTAAACTGATTTTCTCTGAGAGATATTAAGTTTTGTAACTCACTTAGGACTCGCTCCCAAATCATTAGGGGGTGTGAAGCGAGTTTAATACCACGAAAGTTTGAACAGTATCACAAATCACCCTTATTTTTATAGAATTACGCTCTTTCTTCAATTTGAATAAAAAAAACCGACCAAGTGCAAGTCGGACTCGCGCATGAAGATCGAGCAAAAAAAAGCCAAAAAAACACGTTTCTAGAAACACAGACAGACCGACAGTGGAGTATTAGTAGTTCAGTTATAGGGTCCCGTTATTACCCTTTGGGTACGGAACCCTAAAAAAGAAGAACATTTATGTCTAATTTAGCTATGTTAAGATGTTTATTTTAAGTACATAGTGATGTAGGTGATCCAGGGCAGAAATACGGACACTAACAGCTTTTTTTTCAATGTGCAATAGGTATTGAAAAAAAAAAAACGTTTATTGTTTTCAAATATTATCTACCACCAAAAAAAAAAATTTATAATCCCGATATTATATTAAAATAGTAATACTGTATAGCTTGCTGTGAGTCCTCTTAAAATATTTAATCTGCATTGAATTTTTTTATAGAGACTTGCTTTACGTGCCACAAGTATAGAAAAAAAAATCAATCAACAAAGCTCAACGTAACTAGTTCTGTAATGCAGCGTTCCAATAAACAAAAAACGATTCGTTTTGCTTACGGACGGTAACATTTTCGTTGAAAATTCAACGAAATTTTACTGTCCGTAAGCAAAACGAATCGTTTTTGGTTTATTGGAACGCGGCATAAATCATTGTCAGTGATATGGTAACCATCTGTTGATTATCGCTTATTCATTTTTACGTGATAATGATAATCCGTTTACATAATAATTTATTCTTGTAAGAATTGTTTAAGGTAAAGGCAGTTTATTAATTGTTAAATTCAGTTCCCTATTTATTATATACACGCCTTACTTAATTTGATTACTGACCTCCAAGTTATTTCTATTCTTTTGTAAAGACTTTAGACACACTTTAAGTTTATCCGTATGGACCACCTAATATCGTCACATTAAATAGTTTTATATCGAGTTTGTTTGATGGAAATATAAAATTTCGATTTATAAATCAAAATTTTAAAATGACGTTTTTGTAATAAATACGAATTTATTCAGGGCCGTCTTATAGCGCCAGGGTGCGGAGCTCAGACTGCGCCCTCCCCCCCCCCGGTCAACCAATAAAACGCAATAATATTTTGATGTTTCATTTATTTTTCTATAAGATCTGTAATCTACAATAATTTTATATAATTATAATTTTTATTTTTTAGTTTTGTTGTTATACCGGCAATAAATTAGTAATAAATTATCTGTGAAAATTTCAACTGTCTATCTGTTTGTTGCCGCTGTTACAACAACTAAATAATAAATTATTATTTATTAGGTAGGTACATACATATTTCTTCTATAATATTTATTCAATTATTAAAATCAAAGTCAATTTTTCGGGCTTTTGAGTTGGCAAATATTTTAATAATGTCGTTTATTTTGATATCAATTTTTGATTCTATACTTATAATGGCCAAGTTTGTCAGTCTGTTTTGGGTCATGGTTGACCGAAGATAATTTTTTATTAACTTCAATTTTGAAAAAGACCGTTCTCCTTCAGGTACTGTTACAGGCAGTGTTAAATATATACACGTAAAGATGTTGAAACGTTAGGAAACACGGACATTAAATTGTTTGAATAAATATAACTTAAAATATCAAGTGGAGTTTTGTCAACATTTGAAAAAACTATTGGCAACAATTCTAACTCATTAAATGAATCTTCCCCGTGAATATCTAATGTATTTTCAAATGTAAATGCTGAGATCTTTGAATTCGAGCAATATGTTCTGATAGTACATTATCAAAATTAGATATACTCTCTACCAACTTTCGTTATTTGTGTCAAACAACTTCTCAGTTGTGCTCCTAAAAGCTATATTTTGACACATGCCAAAATTTTTATAATCTCGATTATCCTCTCCAACACTGCCGCTGTTTCGTAACTTTTACTGTAATATGTGTTCGAAAACGACCAATTGTTACTATCTGAAGGATAGTTAGATTTTTTAATCTGAATTGGTCCATGTTCTGTTAAAAATAATCTTAAATTGTGAGTCAACAATTTGAGTAACCAAGTCTGGTAAATAGCCACGCAATAGTATTTTTCAACAACATCAAAAAAAATCTTATAAGGCAATGAAGGATATGGCAACAATTATGTAGGTTTATTTTTTATTAATTAATTAGTAGGTATATCGGTATTGTAACTATACGAGTATGTACTAATGTAACAGTAGTAATATCTCAATGATTGTAACCGTAATAAAAATAACTCTGTAAAAATAAAATTGACTTACCTTGACAGTATTAATTTCCGTTGTTTATGATTTAAGTACGCACTGAAAAAACTCCATCCATTTGCACATTATCTTTTTACGAAATCACAACGCAATCAATTAATCGATATACGAGTAGGTGGGCCGTAACTGAATTTCCACTAGCTAGAATTTTTAGTGCTCACTCGGCGGTTATCGCAAATATAATGAAAATTTAAGGATAAGAAATTGATTTCATATTTCTCTAACGTTTCACAGCATTAAACAAAATCAAACTTTAAAATTCATGCAATAAGATTCAATTGTCATAGGTCGTCTAATGACATCAATCAAAAACCGACACTCAGAGCCGCATCGCGAACTTACATTTCAATTTACACCCTAATTACCTAATAATAGAGGCCATTTCGCTTAAAGTGCGGGTGCCAGGCGGCTATGTCAAAGGGCGCACCAAACGTCTTTGAAATGGAGATATTGCCGCGTGCGTGTTAAATAAATTTAATTGGTAAATGTATCGAAATAAGAGCTATTTTACCTTGCATATCGTGAGCGGTATGACACGTGCCGAAAGGCAAAAGTGACAATAATACAATGGTAATTTAATATTGGTTGATGCCTATATTTTTATGCATGTAGGTGTTTATTTGACGTAAGTATACGAAACGGGGGAATGGCGTTAATATTAAACTTATGAGTTAAAGTTTAATTAAGGAAATATCGAAAAGTTTAGAGCTCAGCCTGCGCCCCCTCGGGCTCCGCGCCCGGGTGCGGCCGCACCCTTGAACCCCCGGTTAAGACGGCCCTGAATTTATTTGACCTATAAATACGATTTTTATAGTCGAACGAAAATCATCATTTTAATTTCGGACTTTTCAATATACATGGTATTTTAAAATCAGATTCGTATATTTTTACGTTATTACTTTGGTAAACGGACTGCTGATAAATTAATATCGGTATTATAAAAATAATAAAATATTATATTCTATACCTTACCCCATTTTGTTTGAGAATAATTCTATTCACTCTTGGCTACCTACTACGACTATCCAATACAAATTCCTAACTCCTCCCGAGACGGCGCTGCCCCTCTGGCAGTGGACTCATTGTTTACAAGACAGCCTTTACATTAATCTCATGAGATTTCACACAACATCCGGGCACGTGACAGTACCATCCCATTGTTATCGCAGTAAATTGATGATATAACAGCAAAATTAACTGAACACAACTATGTCTCAACTCATCAGCATAATAATACGAATTACTGTTCTATGTGGAAAGGTATTAATAGATAGACAAACGTACAAGACATTAATATTAGTAATTTCTGGTGTTTCATTATATTATAATATATTACTGCTTCGTTTATGACGCAGATCTGTTTTATTTAATGAACTAGCAGTTCCCGCGCGGCTTTGCTCGCGTGTACATATTTATATATTTTTTCCAAAATAAAAGTAGCCTAAGTTACTCCTTATAACACCAGCTATCTGCTAGTGAAAGTCCCGTGGAAATCGGTCCATCCGTTCCTGAGATTAGCCGGTACAAACAGACAGACAGACAACAATGTTTAAAACTGATTTTAGGCATAGGTGCCGTGCAAATAACTGAATAAGCTTAAAAAAACTATTATTTCGAGATTGAAAACAGACGCTTCAATTTTATGTATTTGTAGTGATGATGACTGTACATAAAGGTGCACTGTTTCAGCAAAGTGGGAGTTAAGGTAACAATTACTTTGAAGCACTTTATTAGATAATCTCAGACTTACATTATAGATAGATGGATAGATAGATTAACTCTTTATTGAACAAAACATATGAAATTATACAAGACTGGATATACATAATCTTAGAAACTATAAACCTTATCGCGTTCTGCGATCTCTTCCAGTAGACATACCATGTCCGACATGGGATTGAACCTGGAACGGTTCCTTTCCTTGTCGGAACTAGTTCCAGGAAACATGTCCGAGGAACTGTCTAGTTCCTTAGTTTTATCCGGACATTGTAGTCAACAGTTTTATTTCGGTTCAGACAGTCTACCATGGTTGTAAACAATGATATTGTTTATTTAGACTTAAAATATTTTTAATTAATGTATTGGCTTGGTCTTTAAAAATCAATTGATAGTATATATACATAATTAAGTAATATTTAAATTTGTACATCATAAATCATAATATATTATATATAGGTATTTTATTTATAATTGCTAACATGAAAAGTAGCTCAGGCACCTTTGATGCCTTCAATCGTTGCCTTCTGTCCATAAAAGTAAGTCCTGCTTTTCAAAATGCACCCTTGCACGGAACAGAAGTAGGGGATGTCGGCCCGGAGCGCAACGCGCGCGGCATACGTCACACGGACAGTTCGTTATTCGTTCCACCATTCAATACAGCTCCAGCCGCTCCTTCAATCCGCGTGATCGTTCCGAAGAACTGTGGAACTGGAACTATTAGGTTGAGCAAGTCGGAAAGAACTGACATAGTTCCGACTGCGGACATAGTTCCAGGAACTATTACGCTCCGGAACTACACATGTCTATCTTCCAGGCAACCATTGGATGGAAAGAGAGTTGCAGTGTATAGTTGATTGAAAATAATATTATCAAATTATATATTACACATATGTTTTCACATACATAAATGTAAATCTACATATACACAGATAACAATATACATGTCGCACTGCTATTACGAGACTGTATCAACTCAAAATAGGGTAAATTTGAGATAATTAATTTTTCATACGTAAATATCAATTCCCTACGCGTCAATAAATATAAAATAATAATAATAAATTGTAATAAGCCAAATTTTTCAACAAAACAACGAAAAATAATATTTTTTTTTTATTTGTTCAGATATTAGAGTATTAACTCAAAAATTGGAAATAACTTGATAACCTACAATCATTTAAATAATTCATTAATACAGAAATCCCGTAATTTTATCAATAATCTATATACAGTGTTCACTTTTTATAATCTTTAACAGGAAGCGACTAATCAGTTTTCTGTTGTTTCTGAAAAAAACTATATTTTGAGTTGATACACTCTTGTAATAGCAGTACGATATATACACAAATAAATAAATATAGGTGCACACATAAATGCACGGGTATCATGAACCTGACCACTCAACAACTAAGGTAGTGCTCCTTTATTATTTTTTTTTAATTGGGAAGTGTTTTTGCGAGCCTGATGGGCACTGGCAATGCATTCTACAGACGAATGGCCTGAACTGAAAAAGATTTTTCCATGAAGCTGTGGATATATCATATTTTCTTGAGGAGTTTTTTTGTAGTACATAACTGAAATCTAATTGATAAATTTATTTTACTCAGAAACTGCTGGACCGATTTGTATAATTCACTCGCGTGCCGTCGCCGACGGTTCCGTGAGTAAACAAACTTGTGTAGTTGTATGTTAAAAGTCACACTTTTCTTCCGAGAATTGATTCCTGAGATAGTACGTCCATCCCGGGAAACCATTCTCGAAGATTTTCGCCCGTTTTTTTTCCGAAATACAAACTTAACTTTGCAGTTATAAAAATACTCTCCCATGCATCGATATACGACAAAGTCAACTTTCTAACCGCAATATATAAGTTTGTACTTAATAACAAAAAATATTTAACAACAAATAAACGACTTTCGGATTTTTTCTTTTACTTGTGATGTGAGATCTTGCTTCTTACCAAATTTCATGATTCTACGGGCGCGAAATTTGCTGAAGAAGTGGTACAAAAAATTATCTTCACGTAATAACATATTTTTTAAATAGACATTTGATTCCTACTAAAATTGCTTCTACATCGAGACGAATATTATGCAAAGAAAGACGGAAGAAGGAATACTTACATGAATATAAGTTAAACTAGCAACACGCCCCGGCTTGGCACGGGTACAAATTATACTCCTAAACCTTCCTCATGAATCACTCTGTATATTAGTAAAAACCGCATGAAAATCCGTTCAGTACTTTTTCAGTTTATTGCGAACAGACAGACGCGGCGGGGGACTTTGTTTTATAATAATAAATTATGTAGTGATTTAGTTTGCCCCTATTTTTAATAAAATAAATAAGACCTTTTGATGTGGTGACAACACTAATTGTAATAATCATTTAATTATCACAACATTTAAACAAGTTTAGATCACCGCCGCCACTGTTTATAATCTGTGAAGGTCGGCTACAAGGTGTTCAGAGGTTTGGAAAATTCATAGTCCAATGGTTAAGGGCATAATCCACAATAAGGAAATTAACTACACAATTTAATTTCCTTACACGGAAATCAGAGTAAATTAACTGCAATTAGGTTACCAGATGACAGGAGTTTTCCTGACATATCAACATATTTACCTATTGATTGATTGTAAACCCGTTGTGGAGAGATTTCGTAACTTCGGTAACTCTAAGATATTTATTCACCTCAAGGTAACAGGTCTCAATCACATATACCACATAAGTGATCGAGAAGACTGGCCTTTTGATCTAGTGGTTAATGACCTTGACTGCTGAGCCAGAGGTCGTGGGTTCGATTCCCATCCGGGACAAATAATTGTGTGATGAGCATGATCATTTGTTCTGTGTCTGGGTGTAATTTATCTATAATATTTTTTTTAAAAATGTATAACGATGTTTGTGTTATGAATTATTTCAAAACCGACGAAAGAGGCGGTTTCACAAGTTCGTTTTTTTTTTAAAAGACAACTCCCGCATTAGGAATTACTCCTGTGTCGCGGGGGACTTTACAAACATACAAACAACGGACACAAAGAACACCCAGACTCAGGGGGGAATCGAACCCACGACCTCTGGCTCAGCAGTTCATCAGTTGTATCAAAATATTACAGATTGTATCGTTACAGGTTGCGCACTGTAATGCTTGGTTCTCCTCCCTCACTGATGTAATGCTCGAATCTGTAACGTTACATTACAGTCGGATGCTCCCAGCGAGGGAGCACCTTAAGCCCCATTGCTTGTGGGGACTTACCTTTAAAATGCCAGCAATATTCTTGTTTTAGGATAACTTGAATTAATTATAGAACAACTCTTTTAAAAGTCAGCTTAAGATAAAATCTTTGTCACCTGCTGCTTTGAATGTGATAATTAATATATACAATATTCATATACAAAATACAAAAAATCCTGATTAATTAAAAACTAGTCAGACCAAATAAGTTGAATCCTTCAGCTTTTGGTCACTATAATTCTTTCTGACATCTGATAAATCTTTTCCGCAAGGTAACACCTGGTCACTGTTATTCACACCGGTTTACGTTCTTTGTCATAAACTGACATACAAGCTTATCATTCAGCGTTGACAAGCCGGACTACGTAGTACTGTAGTAACTACTGATCTTAAATAGCGCAATTTAAATTCTCGAACTGAAGAGAAGAGAAGAAGTTGTATTTGTACACACTAAATGTATAACACTTTCGTTGGGCCGAGGTTCACCAGGCATGATCATCTAGCCTGGTCGGAGGATCCTAACTTTGTGTAATTAATCCCTTGGAGTCCCGTCACTTGTTACCAGCCAGGGTTCTTGGAGTTCGCAGGCAATTTAATGCCTTTAAACGAATTAATATTCCACGAACGAACACACCTGACATAGTTTTTAATGATAATTAAAATTAATGTTGTAAATTAACATGGAATAAGTGTTTCTCTTGTAAACCTTTTTATGTTAAAGAAACAATGATTTATGATCACGTTTAACCATAACAGTGTACTAGCTTTCGCCCGCAGCTTCGCTCGCGTTATATTTGTTTTGGTCATGATGAAGGAGGAGGCACCCTATGTCCCTTTCCACACCCCTGACAGCGTGTTGGCGAAATTTCTTGACGATCGGTTTAGTTAAGGCGTGATAGCGTAACATACATACAAACTGTAGTAGTGTAAGCGCCGCTGTCAGTTGACATTTGACAGATGACACCTGACAGACGTGAAGGGAGCACATTCATAGATCTGTCGTCGTATATAAATAAAAATTAATCGCCAAATGTGTTGCTAAGCGCAAAACTCGAGAACGAATCGACCAATTAAGTTTATTTTTATTTTTATTTTATAAAGAATACTAGTAACGTGGGTCACACATTACTAGTATTCTTGTTAACCCCTCCAGCTAAGCTAAATGCTTGTGTTAGGAGTGGGTTCACGCCGGTAGTGCACTGGGTGGGGTTCGAACCCGCAACCACTTGATCGTAAGTCCGACGCCCTAGCCATTACGCTACCGCCGCTTTTTCGCCAATTCAGTTATTTATTTATTTTTAATTTTTTTCGTTAAGGCACAAGGAAGTTTCTTATGGACAGAAAAAAAATAAAAGTTTTTAGGAACATAGTAAAAACAACACTTTTCTTTTGCCATACAAAACAAAAAGTAAATTGAAACACATGTCCACAGCTGTCAAACATTTGACGTCAATCAAAACAAAACAAAGGCGCGTGAGGATTATTTTTGGTATGCCTTCAAGTTGATTAGGCTGTATGGATATTAATCTATACCTGCCTTAAATAAAGTTCGAAACGGGAATTAACGCGATCACGAAAAGGTATTACATACCTCTGAATTGCCTGACGTTTCGACCAGGTTGCACTGGCCGTGGTCACAGGCTGACTGGCTCAGCGGTGCACGCCCTCCGTCGTCGACATCGTGAGGTAGAAGGTTCTTCATCCACCTCCACTTTTTTGATATTTTTGATATTTTCGTTTCGCCATGTACCGTCACATACTATACTAACAGTGTCCCTATTCTGTTAATTCCCGTTAATACGTAGATAATATTATATCATGGAACGCGAAAGTTTAAAAGTTAGTAAAGTTCGAATGATTCTTGCCGCCTATAAGACGCGGGCGCAGCAATTACTCAAGTCTAGCATTGTACGAAATACTCATTTTTGTAAGTAATCGATGATTTAATGTCTCAATAGTAAACAATTACTATTGAGACATTAAATCAATAAATAAAGTTATCACTCTGAAATACTTAGTTTATTTGTTTTATTGGACTGCGACAGGCTAAAAACCTTTGACAGGACGAAGTCTGTCGGGGCAGCTAGTAAGTAATAATATTACATGGAATATTATTTTAAATAACCATAATACCATACAAACAAACTCACTTTTGCGTTTATAATATTAATTAGGATTTATTTTTTAAAGCATTACGTTCGTGGTCTCGTCCGAGTGATATGATCAGCTCATAAAGTTCTCTCAGTCGACGTTTCTGTATAATTTATTATTATTTTATATTAGTTTCTGTATATGTATATTAATAAACAAAGCCTAGCGAGGTACAGGTTAGAGATACTCCTTGGTAACTGTGATTAAAGTGTTAAAGCGCTTATTGCACCTCTCGTTCTTAGAAAACCAGTACTCAGAATGAGATCTGTGTAATAGGAGGGCACTTAGGTAGCTCAGACTGTGCTTAGCGCTTAGAGTTGTGAGGGTGTAAAGGTAATTACTAAATTAAATAATAATTGTAATAATAATATCCACATTTATTTAAAATTTTGTAAAATTAAACATTAGTTATACCGCTGGCATTAAGCTTTAAAGCGAAGTATTTTTGCTGTTTGGTAACAACGTAAAAAAGAAGTAGGTTCTCATGTCAACCCGTATGTGTCTTATTTTTTATTATGTACGATCACGCACAATTTTTTACAGGGTAGTCCAATTTCGAGAATTCTTTTTTATTGGATATTTCAAAGTTGGTCCCATTTAAACTTCAAATAAAACCTTCAACCCGTGTTGACTTATCTCTCTTAATTTAATTTTTTTTATTGTCAATACAGATGTTTTAAGTGGCCACTTTGTGTAGATGGGATAAGTCCTATTTTTTAGTTCGAGGAGTCTGATTTGTAAATAATGTGTATTCTCTTAATGACATGTCAAATACCGCAGACACAATTTTGTAGAAGTTACGGTGCTGATTAAATTGCAAAATATTTTAAACAACTAAACAAATGACATAATTCAAGCTCAATCATGAACATGTAATCGCTGATTTACGCCTTGTTAAGTATTTAAGTTACAATTTTAACATACAATGCTTGTTTTGTTCAACACAGACTCAAATAATGTATGTACTACTTATTATCTGCACTTCATGAGGTGTCAATTATACTTTTCCGTTTTACACATCTCTGTGTATGTTACAGAACCCATTGTAGAGTTCTGCGTACTTTGTGTCTGAAAAATAAGCGCTGCGTAATGTCTCAAAGAAAAAAATTATTAAATTATATAAAAGCGGCGGTAACGTAAAACGTAATGACTAAGGCGTCGGACTTGCGAACAAGTGGTTGCGGGTTCAAACCAAATCCAGTGCACTACCGATGTGAACCCACTCCTAACACACGTTTAGAATAGTTGTAATGTGGAACCTGCTTGCTAGTATTTACTAAAAATATGTATATATCTTATATATAAAATTCTCGTGTCACAATGTTAGTTACCGTACTCCTCCGAAACGGCTTGACTGATTCTCATGAAATTTTGTGTGCATATTGGGTAGATCTGAGAATCGGCTCTTATCTATTTTTCATCCCCCTAAATGTTAAGGGTAGTCCACCCCTAAATTATTTTTTTAATTATTAGATAATATTTTTTTTTTTTATGATACAGCATTAGAAAATACATACAACCCTGAATTTTCAACCCTCTACGATCAACCCCTGTTTTTTAATAGCGATATTAGTATTTTTACTTTCATTGGTACAATTTTTTTTAAAGTATTTATTCCAGTGAAAATAGAAAGTGAGATTGTTATAATCGATTGCAATAATCGATTGCAGTCAAGTCGATGTCAAACTTTTTTTTTATGGAATGGGGGGTTAACGAGCAGACGGGTCAAATGATGGTAAGTGTCTACCGCCGCCCATGGGCACCTGCAACTCGAGAGTCACAAGTGCCTTGCCGGCCTTTAAGGTGGGAGTAGGAGAGGAGGGGAGATGGAGAGATGGGGGGGGAAGATGGAGAGAGGGAAGGGTTAGGGCCACCGATAACCTCACTCGCTCGGCGAAACACAACATAAGCATTGCTTTATCGATATGCCGATCGAGCCGGCCCATACGTGCGATAGCATTGCTCTCCCACTGTTAAACTTTAAATATGTCAGTTTAGTTAATGAAGTACTTTGAATTAAGAAAATGAATGGTTGGTGTTTTGTTATTTTTATAGTCATAGACCCCATCCCACAATAAGTTAGTTATTTTTTGACTACCAAAATATTCATTAGAAATAATTAATATGGCAAAACGTGTGCTGGGTCAGCTAGTATTTATATAATATTAATCTTTAGACTTATGTGCTTTAGCACACAAGTTAGATTTTCCATTCTCAGCTATCAGCTTACCCGCTCCATGAAAAAAAAAAACATAGAAGATAGGTACTTTGTATGGCACAGCAAACATATAATACAGAAATATAATATTAAGTAATAGTAGGTATAATGGGCGGTCTTATCGCAGTCTGCGACTATACTATGTAACATTAATAGTAAAAAAAAAAAAAGACTAATAAGAATAACATAACTCATTAGATTTATTAGTATTACCAACACGTATCACCACCGCCGTATCAAATCGAGCAACAAAGACAAAACATACATTTCCACAAGAATGCATGTTAATTAAATGTATTATGTAATAGACTTAGATTCCCACTGAACTAAAATACTTGTATTTATCGTAACGTTAAAACTACAGACAATATAAAAAGTAACAATTAATTTATGTTGGACACGCATATTTGCAAGTGATTTTTAGGTATGAAATTCCGGTGTGCGTATATTTGTAATACTTCTATGCTACTCCACTCGCTTTTTTCAATATAAGGAGCGAAACCGTGATCTACATAATCTTTATACAGGGTTTATCTGCGCATGAGCAAGGGCAGGGCATGACTCTAGATGCAGTTACAACAAGAATTTTTGAAAAGAAACCATCCGTTTAAAATTTATGTCCGTTTGAATTGACTGGTATTATTACCTCCGTTTCTCATAAAAGCAGGTGGAACGTATAAAGTTAAAGATTCTACATAGTAACTAATTTTTTTTTTTTATTTTGGATCTATTCACTCAGTTATTGAGATAATCCACAAAAACCAACTTAAAAAGTTTTCGAAGTTTGCTTATCAGGATTTTTTTAGTATCGGAATGAAATGGTTCTTTCTGCTATAATTAGAGGCGGTAAGTGGCGTTGTTATCGACATTCAGATACTTTTTATAATAAAATAATTTTGTTGGTGTATTTCTTAACAATTTAGGGAAGGTACTTACAGGAACTGATACAGCTTACCCAAACGCAGTCTTTAGCCGAACAAAACTGGTGTGTTATCTAAAATAAATTAACTCACTTTATGTTTATCAGTATAATTCCTAGATCACTCGATGTTTACGTATGTAAAAGTCGGTGATTTTCCTATGTCCTCAAATAAAAATGTCTATAAAAAATAAAATAAATCAAATTCACATTAACCATCTGGAAAATACTAATACTTAATTGACGTAATGGCTTAAAAAAACAAGTATTCATTATATATATATATTCACTCATTTGTGTTTTGTTTTTAACCTCTAGGTATTCCTTTTGACCTTTTAAACAACACCAAAGCGATAAGTTCAAAAACCACGCAAATGTATGTATCTAACAATTGCTTATATTTTATCTATATCTGAGCTAGGATGTTTTTATAGACATCTGAGAGTTCCATTTATCATATACTGCAATTCCTCATTTCATCATCTTTCCATTCACTAAGTGCCTTTTTTTTTTAACGTGTAGAATCCCTCTCGGGTCGTCACCCCACCTGGGCTAAGCGGTAGGGTATGTCGGACTCGAACCGACTAAAACCACACGGTGTTCCGTCACAGTTCATATTACCAGGGCCTCAGGTGTACAAGGAAATCCCTTCGAACCCTGGCAGACTTGGCCGCTTGTTAAATAACAGGCGACCCCACTGTGTGGTGAGGGATTTTATCCCCTGTCAGTAAGAGAGGCACGCGCGGAACAAGGCGCCACCGTCGCGGGCCTGCTTTTGCTAAGCCTTTAACCCTGTCCGTCGCGCCCAGGCAAGCGCTCATGGAGGCCGGAGATCGACTTGGTCTCACCGGCGCCTGGTGCGTCTTCTGCGGGATAGGAGAGTACTAGTTCTCTCCCATTGGCTGGAAGAGATCGCAAATAGCGATAAATCGGATATCGGGCCCCATTAGCATATATATCTCTAATCAAATACTTGAGTTTTTTTTTGGCCAAAGAACTTTGTTACAAACGCAACAGACTCGACCTCGAATGCTAAGAGGCCAAAAAAAAAACAAAATCAAAATCGGTTCATCCACAAAAAACAATTTGTACACGCGAGCGAAGCTGCGTTTACTAGTAAATAATAAATACCTAATCAACGATCAATGTTAACATTAAGCATGGATTAAGTAAAAATCGAAAAATAGTTTATTTCATGTTTTTTTTAAAGACTACCAGTTAAAGGGGCTCGTGGCTAAGTGGTAACCGAGTAGGTTAGCACATTACATGTTTAAATAATGCTAGCCAGGTCAGTCTTAGGATGGGTGACTATTCTTAACACATTGAGAACCCCTCCGTGCCTCGGAGAGCACGTTAAGCGGTCTCGGTCGGACTGTGGCATTCGTTACTGGTAGTTGGAGCCCTGAATAGTCCGACAACCTGGTCTAACTACAGAATTTCGATATCGCCTAGTACTTGGGTTGTGGAGGTCTGATGGCAGTCGCTTCATGTAAATGTTTCAAGTTCGGCCGTATCGTAGTTAGACTGAAAGCCGACTCCAACTTAGTTGGGAAAAGGCGCGGAGGAAAAACTATTAGTTAGAGAAACAGCCAGTTCTCATCAGCTCGAGCAATCACTTACACTCCCCAAGCCATCTGCATCAGCAATATTTGTATTCAAAAGCGGCGGTAGCGTAATGGCTAAGGCGTCGGACTTGCGATCAAGTGGTTGCGGGTTCGAACCCCACTCAGTGCACTACCGGCGTGAAACCCACTCCTAACACAATCATTAAGCTTAGCTAGAAGGGTTAACAAGAATACGAGTATATATTTTTTTCCTTCCATTCCCTTTCACTACAGTTCCAATTTTCCCATCGTTAATTCCCAAAGTGAAATGGCCTTCTTGGCGGCAATAAGTTTGCCCCCCTATTGCCGCCCTATCAGTTGAATCAAATTATAGTTGGCAAAATGTGGGTGTTTAATACGCCTTCGGGTGTACAGGTGTGGGTGTAAGTATGTACTACGAGGGTCACACGTTACTAGTATTCTTGTTATGGGGTGTTTGAAATGGGGTCACGTCGGTAGTGGTGTTCGAACCACTTGGACTTATGGAAAACGACTAAAGAGATAAATGGTTTTATTATGTTTTTTTAATGGGATAGTGGGCAAACGGACAGACGGGTTACCTGGTATTGCAGACATATTAAATCTATGTTCATTTCGATTTAAATTCGATAAAAAGACCTACTTATTACAAACTATAATCAATTAAAGTCTTATGTGCACGTTCGAGGAAACAAAAACACACAAAAAAGAACGTACTATACATATTTGAATAAGGAATCACATAGAACTGCGTTCGCGCATTTTTATGGCATAACAACAACGTGAGTCGAATCCTCCGCGTTTATTGTCTCTGGTCTTATAACGGCCTTTGTATTAGGACCATTGTTGTTTGCGGGTAAATAGTGATAAGAATCGTTATAGTAAATAAATAGGATGTAGGTATTTATATTTGTTTTGAATTTTTGTGTAAATCGGTTATTACATGGAATCCTCTTTTTTGTCAACGGAGTTCCTTGTCAATACAACAATAAGCGGTTTTGTAACACAAAAAAATTATAAATAATACTTTCTTTTTTCCTTCGTTCCTTTCATTATTATACTGCTTATATACTGCTGTAACGTAACCAGAAAAATGGTATATTGACACGCTAGGCTATGAGATAAATATGAATCGTCCAAGCACGTGAAAATATAAATAATAATATGTATATATTTTTTATTTAAAGACAACTCAAGCATTAGTAATATTCCTGTGTCGCGGGGGCTTCACAAACATTCAAACAACGGACACAAAGAACACCCAGACTCGGGACAACTATTTGTAGATTACACAATTTTTTGTCGCATGTGGGATTTGAACCCAGAACACTCGGCGTGGCGTAGTGACCACTTAAACCATATGACATCTCAGCTCCACTACACATACAACTAATGCACGCACTCAAAATGCACAAAAAAAATTCATAATAAAACGAAAGCGCACAAACCATGAATCTATCTTTAATTTTAAAGTCCTCACAAGAAAAACTTTTGATTATACATTCAAAATAAATAAAATTATTATATTTTCTGGGTTTAGTTTAAATTGCAATCGCATTAATGCTTAATACAGTCGCAGTACCTTCATACCTATCAACCTCGCTTACCTTAACCACAGATTACTAAGTAGTTACACGGATTACTAAGTAGTTACACGGATTACTAAGTAGTTACACGGATTACTAAGTAGTTACACGGATTACTAAGTAGTCACACGAATTACTAAGTAGTCACACGGATTACTAAGTAGTTACACGGATTACTAAGTAGTTACTACGTAATTGTTAAATGCTTTAAAATTCAAGATTATCAACTTCGAACCTTTAAAAGTTCCTTCAGTTTATTTTTAATTAATTGACGTTTCATTTGCGCTTACATAAAGCTGCTGTAACATTGCGTATCTCAGGGTCATTACATGTGAAGGCTAACTCCAGTTATTATGGGTACGGGAGAGAACGAGTACTCTCCCGACCCGCAGTAGACGCACCAGGCGCCGGAGAGCGCAGAACGACCTCCGGCCTCCATGAGCGCTGGCCTGGGGGTGACGGATGGGGCTGTCCGTTACCCTGGCAGAAGCAGGCCTGAGATGGCGGCGCGACGTGTTCCGAGCGCGCTTCTCTAAATCGGAGGGGAGCAAGGCGTACACCACGGTGTGGCCGCCTGTTTAATAGACGGCCAAGGTCTGCAGGGGTTCCCGGAGGCTTCCTTCTTAGGGTATCCCGGGTCCCTTGCAATAGACCCACTTGTGACGGAACACCGTGTGGTTTTAGTCGGTTAGCTCCGGTGAGGTGATGACCCGTGGGGGTTTCCACACGAAAAAAAAAAAAAAAAAAGTATTATCTAACGTCGAATCATTTATTGTCACTTGATAATAATTATATTATTGTAAGTTGAAGGTAATGTATACATAAATACGTTTCCTATCTATTATTTACACGAAAGTAAAAATATAAGCTACTAGCTGTGCCCGCGACTTCGTCCGCGTGGAATAGTGTCTTTGCGTAGAATTTTTAATTATTTAGGCTAATTGACAATACTTCCATACAACTTTTCATCCCCACCTATGTAGCCTATGTCCTTTCTCAGACTATCTGTATACCAAATTTCATTTAAGTCGGTTCAGTAGTTTTAGCGTGAAAAGGCGACAGACAGACAGATGGACAGACAGACAGAGTTACTTTCGTATTTATAATATTAGTAAGGATTTAAAAACCGGACAAGTGCGGGTCTAACTCCCGCACTGAGGGTTCCGTAAGCAAACAAACTTGTAAGTATAGTATGCCCATGTCGAGAATCAATTCTCGAAGATTTATCCCCTTTTTTTTTGAAAAACAAAATTATCTTTGCAGTCCAAAAAATACTCTCCCATACATCGACCGTGGTACCTACATAAGTATTTGATGTTAATTTCAACTTTATACCTCGACAGAGTTTCTGAGGACAGACGGACTACAAAGTGATCCTGTAAGGGTTCCTTTTGAGGAACGGAACCCTAAAAAAATACATCGAACATTACATTCAATATATTAATTACTTACATTTTAATTCGATATTATATAAACGATAACTTCTTAGTGTTATAGGTTCCGTATAAAGCCACATTTAGATGCAAGCGTATTCCGCAGAACACTGACCTATATTTGACTCAAAAGTACAAACATAAATACTAGTAATATGTCAGTTGTGATCTATGCTTCTGGAAGTATTGAGTTACAAAAACACCAAATATTCCATAATATACACGCAATTTCTTAAGTGAACTATGTGTCTTCCGTAATAAGGGAACTATTTAAAAAGGCAAAATATGAGGTAACAGTCTAATTTAGTCTCGAACAGAAATTGAAATTAAATATTTATCTTTAAATAAATCGCCTTCAAAACAAAATAACAGTGGTAAAAATAACAAGATGGAACAATAAGCTTTTGAATATGAAGGATTCCATGACTCAGTAAATATTTAAAGTAATGTCATACTATAATTATTTATGACAATAAAACGTATTCATAATAAATATATGTATGTATGCATTGTAATTCCGCATTTGCTATCTGATATCGAGATATCATCGAGATAAAAAAGCAACACCGACAACTGTCGCACATGGAATGTTGTCATATTCAACGTCACTGTTCGTTCCATAAACTTAGTATGTAAGTTCGTAAGGAAGATTTAAAGAAGACCTTTTAGAAATGCTATACAATACGTCCTTCGATTGTAAACTAATTTTTAATCGATTGTGAAAAGTAAGTAAATCTTATGGAAGTTAGATACATCGAATACTAGCCGTTATGTAACATGTTCTAATACATGGCCTGTTGGTCTAGTGGTTAGTGACCCTGACTGCTAAGCCAGAGGTCGTGGGTTCGATTCTCACCTAGGACAATTAATTGAGTGATGAGCACAAGATTTGGTCCGTGTCTGGGTGTAATTTATCTATAATATGTATTTATTTAGAAATATATAAGTATGTTTATCAGCAGTCTGGTTACCATAGTACAGGCTCTGCCTAGTGTGGGATCAGACGGCCGTGTGTGAGATGTGTGGAGTTATTATTATTATATATTATTCTTATTTTATATATGCATTATATATGCGTCTAAAAGTTTTTCAAGTTTACTTCATTCAGATATTTATTCATTATGGGGGAGTTTAGCCTACTGTTGCCACGTTGGCCATACGAGTTGGTGAAGGATTTTTACTTTTAAGAGTTTTACTTCTCTTGTCGTGATATTATCTGCTACCTTAGTCAACTCTTACGACACCCTAGGGACGCTAGATTGGAGGCGGAAAAGCGGAGGACCGTGTGCCTAGGGCACATCGGCAGAGGCGATCCAGCGGTGGACTGCGGTGGGCTGATTGACTGTTAGATATTTAAACAACTTACCGTTCTCTGAACATATAATAGATAGATAGAATTGTAGATTTACCTCTACAATGAGATGAAGTCCTTAGATGTACATAATTTACGTACCTAATGCTATTACATAAAGTATCTAAAGTAAGATTATGTCAATTAGACACAACACAATCATACGAACAATGAAAGGTGCTTAGTACATGCCATTAATCAGGAACTGGAGGAACAATTATCGCTTCAATAATACAGATGTTGCTGTACATCTTCTATATATTATTACTACTAAAAGCTGCTATATCACTACATATTATAAAACAAAATCCCCCTCAACATCTGTCTGTCTGTTCGCGATAAACTCAAAAGCTACTGAACGAATGTTCATGCGGATTCATGGATTCTCATTTCACCAATAGATAGAGCGATTCATGAGGCAGGTTAAGGTATATAATTTGTTGAGGTTTTGTGTGAATTGGTTGAAATATGATGATGATTGTTGAAGTCGTCTCTGCTACTCGTGCGAAGCCCGTGCGAAGGGCTTGTTGCTAGTTATTACTAAAAGTTTAAATGTAGAAGTGCAGAATGCTAAAATTTTAAATCAATATGTTATAAATTTAAAAATTTAGGGGTTAGGTTGACCTGTCATTGTAAGGGAATTCTATACAAAGATAGTTCAAGTTATACTGGTCAACGATATTAAACAAAAAATTATATTATATAATGTAGTACATACTAAAACCTTCTTGAAAAATATGTAGAATACGTTAGTGAAACAATAATGAAAATAGATGCATTACTTTTAAGAAAATAGCGGAAATACAAACACACAGATAGAAAACCTTATTTTTTTAAGTCAGTCAAAAATAACTGAGCATCGAAAATTTAACGAAAACCGTTATAAGATTTAAATTCTGCATTATACATTATTGAAATGTTGCCAGCACTTCATCACTAAAATAATTCTTATGAAATAATATTACCGTTACCGACATGTTAAATAATGCAAGTAGCCGGGAATGCTTCGTGTTTGAATAACAATTACCTTAACACCTGATGTTGGTAAACTTGCTTTGGAAATAATAAAAAATGCTTATCTATATAAATAAAAATGAATTGCAAAACAAAACTCCAAAACTGGAGAACGGCTCGACCAATTCGGCTATTTTTTTTTTCCATATTTTCGTTAAGGCTCAAGGAAGGTCCTTATGGAGAGAAAAAGCGTTAAATAGCGAGGAAAATAGCAAAAACAACACTTTTCTTTTCCTATACAAACCACAGAGTAAATAATAATTAAAACACATGTCCCCAGCTGTCAAACATTTGCCGTCAAACTTTTGACAGAACGAAGTCTATCGGGGCAGCTAGTAACTTAGAATTAAAACGCCCCCACTCGAAAATTCCTTCAACGATTAGAAAAGAGATGATAATCTTCGAACTTCGGCTGAACAGATTTTCTTGAATTATAGCTAACAACGCTCTCGATCAAGTCACTTTTCAACGGCGCGACCGGAATTATACCACGGCCTCACAGAAAACTAGCAGTAAAGCAATGTTGGCATTGCTTTTCACCGAGTGAATGAGGTTACCGGAGGCCCTAACCCTTCAACCCCCCTCCCTCTCACACCCTTCCCTTACTCCCACCTTAAAGGCCGGCAACACACACAACTTGAGTTGCAGTTGCCCATGGGCGGCGGTAGTCATTAACCATCAGGTTGTCGTCTGTTCTGGTCGTCTGCTCGTTTGACCCCGTATACTATAAAAAGTAAATAAAAATATAATACCACTACATGGCGTAAATAAAAAAAACCGGCCAAGTGCGAGTCGGACTCGCGCACCGAGGGTTCCGTAAAATATTTTTATTATATGATGTAATCAAAAATTTACGGTTTTCGCAATTTTTTTCTTTATCTTTGCTATAAGACGTTCCTTTGTACCAAATTTCAAAATTCTGTGGTCACGGGAACTACCCTGTAGGTTTTGATTCCCTTGCGAGTGTCGAAATTTTGCGGCATAAACGGCTGTATCTTTTGATTGCGTAGACTTAGAAGTTTGATTTTTTCACAGCTCCAAGGGACAGTAGATCTGAGTATTTGATATAAATTCCAGCTTGATACCTCCACGCGTTCCTGAGAAAAAGGGTCTTGACAGACAGACAGACGGACGGACAACAAAGTGATCCTATAAGGGTTCCGTTTTTTCCCTAAGGTACCCCTATTCCCTAAAAATCAACTCGTGGTCATATTTTTTAGTTATAATCCGCCGAGCGTCTGAAGTGTAACGTGCGATAAGGAACTTCTTTTCATAAAAAAAATAACACAAACATTGTTTCACACTTGGTGGCCTCTCAGACTCCAGTTATCGATACTTTGGGAGGAGGAGTACCGGTTTAATAACAACAAACAAACAAAAAATAACCCTCGGTTAACGTGTTTTCTTTTGCTCTTTTTTATCACAACATTTAAATCTTTTGATTAAACACTTGAATAAAAATCTACACGTGTTTATCAAGATAATTCTTAAGAGAATATTAAAAAAAAAGTCTAAGTATCCTAATTGATGTTATAATTGGATATTCATTAATTACAAGTCGTGAATCTCGTGGCTAAGCGGTAACCGAGTAGGTTAGCACATTACAACGTTAAATAATAATAGCCAGGTCAGTCTTAGGATGGGTGACGTTTTGTTAAAAAAGAGAGTTGAGACGCCTTCGTGCCTCGGAGAGCACGTTAAGCGCCCCGGTTGTCATACGAGTATGATACTCGTATTATCTGTGCCATTCGTTACCGGTTGTTGGAGCCCTAAAAAGTCTGACAATCTGGTCTAACTACAGAACTTCGATATCGCCTAGTACTTGGAATGTGGAGGGCTGAAGGCAGTCGCTTCACGTAAAATATTGAAATTCGGCTGTATCGTATTTAGACAGAAAGCCGACCCTAACTTAGTTGGGAACAGGCGCGGACGAGAACGTTTTTTATTATTGCTAACGTAACATACGGTTTTGTTACTACTACCTACTAATATTATAAATCCTACTAATCTCTACCATTCCTATTCCTCGTATCCTGTATTATACGATCCTAATTCCTCTACTACGCTAATTGTGGGTGTGGTTTATTAGTATAAAACTGCTGATCCGATTGCGATGAAACTTGGTATGTAGATAGTTAGAGACCTGGATTAACACATAGGCTTTACACATACTTTTTGTCCCGACACTCCCACGGCATCGGGGCTAGCGCGTAAGAAAACGTTCCACTATCCACCTCCTAGCTGACTGATCTGATGATGGACCTAAGTCCAAGATACCAAATAATATTATTTTCATCCAAACCACACATTCATACAAAGTTTAATTTCGATACTATATTTAAAAGAAGGTTAATATTAACTTCCAACATTCGCTTACATTGTTCGTTAGTTTTTTTTTATTATATTATAGGGGGCAAACGAGCAGGCGGGTCACATGATGGTAAGTGACTACCGGTCGCCCATGGACACCTGCAACTAAAGAATCACAAGTGCGTTGCCGGCCTTTGAGATAGGAGTCCGCTCTTTTCTTGAAGGTTTGAAGGTCGTATCGATACAAGTGAATCTAATATAAAAGCGTATTAAGAATATATACACATTTTTGATGTACAGCTAAAATGACGGAAATAGCGAACCCGGAATATCACGATTAACAGGCACTTACAGGTGTAGATATTTCAATAATAGTTAATTAATTTTGAATACTTTATTTGAATACAAAATAATCATTATCTGGATTTACTATGTAACTGACTCGATATATCAAGGTCTTTTTTTATAACAACATATCTGTTTATAAATCTTAGTCATATATATATATATTATTATATTTTTATTGGACTTGTTTTCTATAGGCAATTATTATCGCGTAAGAAATTAAAATTTTTTCGTATTAATTTTTCCATAAATGTCACTATATTATTCTATTATACCTATATTATGTGTTTCATCTCTATTATTAATAATAATGAATATATTTAAACATGGACAAGAACAATCCACAATGATATGTTGACGATGGGCTTATCATCAGAAATGACGCAAAATCGCCAAGAGTGGCGTAAATGTATCAGGAGGGCTGACCCCGAATAGGGAATAAGCCAGAGGATTGATTGAATTAATATATTTAAATTAATAAATTAAAAAACCCCCGACGCTAAAAATCCCTAAAAGTAACAAATAATAAAAAGTTTTTCATGAATAAGTTAGAAGGCTTCGATTTCGTGGCAATTTAAGTTATTTTAAGTTACAGGTATGTGACCCTGACCTTGACCTTCTCAAGCACAGCTAGGATGATAATAGCTTACACTACCCTATCCATCCGTATAATAAGCAATATCGTTTTCTTTCATTCAAATTCAATATCTTTATTTCATAAAATTGACGATCAATTATTCGAAATCGTCGATTTAATAAATAATTATTATAATTAAAAAATATAGATCAACACACACAGAGTCGTCGCAACAATAGTTTGCTTTGACAAATTTGAAATTATTAAAGAAAAAAAAAATGGATAACATAATATCATATCTGTCTGTTTCGCTATTTCTATAACCGCCTTCCGAATGGTTGAGCCTTGTGAAAAGAAATCCGCCAAACGGCCACTCTTTTAAAACAGACAGTTTTAACAATATTCAGTAAATATTACATCATTTTGTTGTGTGCTGTTATGTTTTTAAAATTAAAAGTAGAAGTAATCATAGCCTTCCCTTTCGTTCAATAGATTCAAAAATTTTCCATCTTTAATTTCCAAAGTGCCCGATTGGCGGCAATAGGCTTGCCCCTATTACGTGACTGGGGCCAAATCATAGTCGGTAAAATGTGGGTGTTTAATACGCCTCTGCCCTTGGAGGATACAGGCGTTGATCATTCATAAAATCCCGCTCTTTGCGTTGAGGGTTTAAATAACAAATGCTATTCGTTGGTAAGCTGGTGGAGGACAGCGGTCCAAAAAAAAAAAAAAATGGCACCGTTTTTTGGAAAATGCTAAGTCGCCGGCTAAGTTCATAGCGACTGTATGTTATTTGACTCTGTATATCACTACATATTATAAAACAAAGTCCCTCGCCGCGTCTGTCTGTCTGTTCGCGATAAACTGGAAAACTACTGAACTGAGTGATTCATGAGGAAGGTGTAGGTGTATAATTTGTTAAGATTTTATGTAAATTGATTAAAATATGTTGTTGATTGTTGAAGATGTGTCTGCTACCCGTGCGAAGCCGGAGCGATTTGCTAGTTTTATCTAAATGAAAGATTACAGGTGTTTATTAACCTGTTAAAAATACAACAATCTTATGTACTGAAATAAGCCTTGGTTAGGTACAACTCTAAGAAAACTTCCATCAATCAGAAGTTACCTACTTTAAATGTAAACCAAAACTTGTTATCAATGTGTGAAATATTCTTTAAAATAATCATGTTACACATTGTTATGCGATTAATCGTTATATTTTATCGTATACTGTCGTTTTAATATTGTTCCTGATGGCAATATTATGTATTCTGTGGTAATAGGCGAATGAGATTTTGTTGTATTATGTACTTTTAAAGCAACGCCATAAACTATTTTTTGTATTTTACGACATTGTAAATGATATATTACAGATTCGCTTAATGTAACAGCGACCTGCCGCGTCGGGCTACAGTAAAATTATACTAACTTTTAAACTTTCGCGTTCCATTATATACTTAATTATGAATTTATACGGGTTTATTATAGAGGTATGTTATACCTATTTCATGACCGCGTTAATTCCCGTATAAATACATAATTAAGTATACTGTAAAATTATTTACTCGTTGCAGACTTGGTCTTAAACACTGATGCTCCGCTCATCCGTAATTGGGGTTATGCGGTGCCGGGCGCAAGTTCTCTGTCAATAAAAGAGAAGAAGACGATGACTCTTTCAAATTAATGAATTCCGATCGATTTAACAAAATAAGATTTATTTATTTCCATTATTTATTTCACTGTAACAATAACATTTAACATCATCTATATCAATAGCATTTATCGACTATTTTAATACATTGTAATTCGTAAACCCTGCAGTAGTAATAAACATTTAATTTAATTTGCGCATATAAATAAGCTATGTAACCAAACAGTTGTAAAAAAGATGTTGAAAAAGAGTGTCCTTGGAGTTTCTTGTCTGTTCTTCTCCACAGGGTCTACTTATTGGAACAGGTAACAAATGTTTTGATTTGATTTGATCTCAATCTCACCCCGCCGCTAACACAAATGAGCCATAACCTATCCATAAATAGGAAAGAGAGCACAATATTGTTATCCCGCTTCGATGATTTATGACTGAGTCTGCAGCGAGTAATTATTGTACTAAAGTCGAGCACTCCCGCAATACATTCTAAAATTATAATAACATTAGTAGATACGTAAGAAAATACATCACACATGTGTTCTGTATGCTTTTTTAGGGTTGGTACTCGAAGGGTAACCTGCCCTATTAACAAGCCGACTCTGTCCGTCCTCCGTCTGTCTGGCAGCGGGTTGTATCTCATGATCCGTAATAGAACTAATAGATCTGTCGCGTGGTTAAATCCATTTTATGTCATTGTGAGATATAGGTAAAAAATCAATTCTTGACATGATTTAGACTTTTATGGGAAAAATTAAACTCTATTTGAGGAAATAGATAGTAAATAATTGAATTCTGCAATCAAAATATAGATACACATCCCGAAAAACAAAAATTTTAATTAATTAAATTTAGCCATTATTGAAAAAATAAGACGAGGAGTTAACTATGTTTCATAAAATTGAATCGGATTTACCTAGGTTTGGAAAAAAAATTACATTTTATGCTCAGGGATGTCAAAAGAGCGCTTTCAGTTGCATGTCGAACTTCATTACTAATATTATATTTGCGAACGTGTGTCTGTCTATTTATGTGTTCAAATCTGAAACACTGGACAAATTTTGATGAAATTTGGCAAGAAGGAAGAATGTAAACATGTCGCTATGACAATAAATATTTTTAATCCTATGGCTCGGCATAGGTTTTGATCCAACACAATGCTTACGCGCAACATTTCATGTCGCAGATCGAGACCTACATCCAACACGGATTGCGGAAAGCTAGTAAATAATACACAAGCAGTTCAAAATCAAATTATTTTATATTTAAGCCAGCTCATACAGATTCTTCCAAATTTTCAATGTTGAGCACTGTTTTGTAATATTGTAATTCCTCCAATAATAACTAGGGAGTTCACCTGGATTGAAATATAAAAAAATCAAATTACCATAAAATATTTTTTTACTTTAACAGAATGTAGATGATCGCCCACATTTGTAACATTTTGATAAATAAATAAAATAATCATTGTGAACGTACAACCCTACGGTATTCGTCATGTCATAATCTGAATCAACGTAAAACATAGTTGTCCTGTACCTACAGTTTTTTTTGCTCTTTCCTGCCTCTTCTCTACTGTTTTTATATTAGGTTGCTTCCTGGCTTTACTTGGGGACACAATTTTTAATAAGTTATCCATTAAATTTACTGTAAATCTAATTAAACACGTAAAAACCGGGAGATGCGGTGAGAAACTTTTGACGTGTATAAGTCAAATGACGGCCATGTTGCATAAATGGAGCTTGCTCATTGGTTCAAATAGATTTGCCTTCATTAGGTAAAACGGTCTTAATGGATTTGACTTTGTTTGATATAATTTGTAGATTTTAATTGCATTTTTCTTCAAATTTAAAGGAATTTAGCTTTATTTGATAAGATAGGTAAAAAACATTATTTTTCAGCAATCTCGGCGTACCAAAAAGTCAAATATTTTATTTTATGGATTTACCCACATTTGATGTTACGCGACACGATGATGATGATGATGGTGGTACGGAACCCTTCATACGCGAGTCCGACTCGCTTTTGGCCGGATTTTTGTTATAAAGAATGAGAGGCCCTAATTAAAAATAAATAAAGGTAATAAAGGTATATTGTGTGTGACCTTGTTAGTTGCGAAATACCTCCTTTAAATAAAGAAGTGTCTACGGTCTCGAAATATTTAACTAATTTATTCATTTCTCATGAAATCAGTCTTTTAGTAAAGTTTAGTCATTTATATCTAAAACCAGGCTAAAAATCAATACAAATAAATAAAATTTAAGAGTCTGTTTGTAATGTCAATATATAGTTTTTTTACGCTCATACAGCTATTTGCACGATACCTACGCCTAAAAATCAGTTTTTAAAATTTTTGTCTCCCTGTCTGTTTGTTCCGGGTTATCTCCGGAACGGGTGCACCGATTTCCACTGAACTTTCATTGGCAGATAGCTGATGTTGTAAGGAGTAACTTAGGCTACTTTTATTTTTTTTAAAGTATTAGGGTTCCGCGCAATAAATATAAATGTGTACTAGTATGTAATACAAGTCGCGAAAGTTTTAAATGAATTATTATTATCATTAGTGTTTGTGTAATTATATATCTTTTGTGATTTTTAATACTTGTGAGCTTTATAAAGGAACTGCATAGTTTTGTTATAAAATTGAATCACATTTAAATATAAATGTTATAATACGAATCGTGTTTCTGTTATTATGATAATTATGCTAATAACTTTAAATCACGTAGTTGATAAAATACACGTGTAAGATTATTTTTTAGAACAGCTAATATGTCAAATTACTTTATTCAGAACCAGTTATACGTAGAATCAATATAAGGTAAATTTCTAACCATGTTTTTAATTTTTTTCCTAAATCATCGAGCCGGACCAAGTGTCAATCAACCATTCAACATTAACAAGAACTAAATATGAAGTTAGTCATAACTTTTAAATTTCCGCGTTCCATGATAATTCCATTCCATGTTAATTAAGTTGTCGGGAATTAATTCGATCACGTATTTAAAAGGTATTACATACATACCTTTGATTTGCTTGAAACGTCAGGTTAGGTAAGGTTATTATTTTATCCGGATGTCTTAATAAAAGCTGTCCCCGGACCCCTCCTATTTGAGGCGCAGTACGGCACACCGTGTGGTTTTAGTCGGTTCGATTCCGACACACCGCCCCACCGAAAACCCCGGTGGGGTGACGGCCCGAGGGGGTTTCCACACGCACAAAAAAAAAAAAAAGGTTATTATTTTATAACAAAATGTTTTATCTTATAATAAAACAGTCCGACAACTTGTCTAACTACAGAACTTCGATATCGCCTAGTACTTGGGTTGTGGAGGTCTGATGGCAGTCGCTTCACGTAAAATATCAAAGTTTGGCGTATCGTAGTTAGAATGAAAACTGACTCCAACTTAGTTGAGAGGCGCGTTTTATAGTGATAATCTCGTGAGTTACAGCCTCTTCACCTTATATTTAGGGATCGCGAATTCGATTCCCTGTCAATTCAAGTTTTTGTATATATGAATATGTCTATTTGTAATTCTGTGGCTCATCCTATGTATTACTATAATTTTCAAAAAAAAAGTGTATGTTTCTCCGTGTTTTACAACCGTTAATATAAGCTATGCTATGTTTGAATCAAGAGAGCGCTCTATTATGCCACAGAATGTTATCACTTTAACATCTTTATGAAAATTTATTTACTTAAACTAAAATTGAAATCTATTTACGGTGTTTTAGCTTTATACGTTTTTGCTTAATGGGTCACTAGCCGTTCCCTCCATTTTCACCTATGTTTATGGTCTCTGCTCCGCTCCCAAGGGTCGTAGTGTGATGTTACATAACCTATAATCTTCCACAATGAATACTCTATCCAATACAAAAACAATTATTTAAATCTGACTGATATTTCTAAAGATTAGCGCGTTTAAACAAACAAAAAAGTCTCAGCTTTGTTACATTAATAATCGTATAGATTTATTTATTATACTTTTAAAGTACTGAATGTATATACATGTACTGTATGTCGTTACGTTTACACGAATTATACACTAATATAGACATTTAAATATATATGGAATTAATTTTTGAAACAATATGCAGTTAAACTCACATTTAAACTTTCGCGTTCCATGATAAAATTATGTATCCACGGGAATTAACGCGATCACGAAGAGGTATTACATACCTCTGAATTGACTTTCGACCAGGTTGCACTGGCCGTGGTCACAGGCCGACTCAGACACAGGAATATGCAGTTAGTTAATTGAAAACAAATTAAATTATTAAAAATCATTAAAGATACCGTACCGAATATCACACGCTATCACACAAGAACACACACACACTACTGATATAAAATCATTGTTTTTCTGCTTTTTCGACTTGTATAAAAAAAAATGTTTATTGGTCTCAGAAGATTATTTACAATCATGGTGTTAAACAAAAGTTATGCTGTAATGAGAGTTACAAGAGATTCTGATACTGGTTCCCAAACTAGGCTAGAGCCTGTATTTTGGGAGACAGTGCTCAGTCAAACTATATGACTCTGAAAACGCAGTAAACGGGTATTAGAGATATTATAATAATATTAGATGTGTCAGTTTTCAGTCCACCCGTGATCACTGTCGGTGCTGATGAGTCCTTAATAATATAATTACTCTGTTTATCTAATAAAAATAACCTAATGAGAAATATTTGCTCCTGCGATTAAGTACTCACCACGGACATATACACTTCCTTTCTTAGTTCCGCCTCACAAAATGCAACAAACAATGATAACAAACCTATTTTTAACAACAAATTCATTTTTCTTCCACACTGTATTCACTGGCTAATAAAAAAAATTAAGTTGTTTTGGCATATAAAAATATTTATTTAAATTTGATTTTGATTGTTCGATTTTCAAAAAGTTCTGATTTGCGCAATATGCGCTCGGGCGCTGCGCAACCGCAACTCGGAACGCGCATGTCCACGCAAGGGTTTTTATTTAACATTGAGCGTTTGCACGCATTATACGTCACCAGCCATGAACATGACCGTTAAATGACGCTAGGCGCGAAGATATTCATTGATTGTATTATTCGTTATATCGTTTCGTTAGTTACGCGTGTGTTTTCTTGGTCTCGGGTTCATATTTCGAACAGGACAGTGTTATTGTGATTTTAGCTGCAGTCTGGAGTTTAGTAACGTGTATCGCTTTACTAAGAAGGAAAGACGAAATGTGGAATAGAATCGAAGAAGTGGCGAACGTGTAATAATTACTAGATATTATAAAACAAAGTGCCCCGGCGCGTCTGTCTGTCTGTTCGCGATAAACAGAGTGATTCATGAGGAAGCGTTAGGTGTATAATTTGTTAAAATTTTGTGTAAATCGATTGAGATATATTATGATGATGATTGTTGTAATGTCTTTGCCACCCGTGCGAAGCCGGAGCGGGTTTCTAGTGAAGTATAATTCTGAAAGTGATACGCTTCTTAAAATTTTGTGAATATATGTATAGGTAGTTAAAATTAAGATGTTATGTAGTACTCTTCTGAGTGAACCATCAGAAATCAATTGTTAGTAAATCTGCAGCTCAGGTTGTGCTGGTATTTCTGTGGACCTTTGATCAACGTCCAGTTTTGTACTGTCGGTTCCGGAACACGGGTATAAATACTTAGAATTATATATATATTTGTAAATATATACAAAGTAACACCAGGAATAAGGCAAATAGACATATACGCGAATACAAATATTTGAACTGAGCGGGAGTCTAACCCGCGACGTTGCAGTCAAATGCACTACCATTGCACCATAGGTATCGGTTCCAGAACAATCGGTTGAGAGGTTTATTTGTAAAAGGTAACCGACAGACAAAGTAACTTTCGTCGTTTTGTCATTTTAATATTTTTTTGTAATTTATACAATATTTTAATACATAAATTATACTGCCCGTTATAAAGTTCTACCTCATGTGTTTATCGTGCAAGGTCCAATGTCAGGTATCACTACAATTTTTTACTTGATTAACTGTATCGAGATTAATAGGATAATAAACTTGAACAATAAGGAAACTGTAGATTAAAAAATCTAAGATAATAAACTCGGCAAAGTCCGAGGCGGATACGCACACGAAGAGTTCCCGTACCATGGTACAAAATTTAACGAAACCCGTTCTTAAATGGAGCCCAACTTCTTTTTTGTTATATAGAGGTACACACTGTAAATTTTAACTATGTACCTATTACGGTATATGTGATGTGATAGAGCCCGCTGCGTCTTAATAATAGGGTTCCTTTGGACCCTTTGGGTACGGAACCCTATTATTTATTATTTATTAGCTGTACAGATAATTAAATAAATCATTAGTAATGATTTTTACATATTTTACATAATTTAATATAGTTAGTTTACTCTGTAATGATTCATTACAGAGTAAACTAACTATATTAAAATATGTAAAAATTTAAATAGAAGAATCTCATTACTCGCCGTCGGTTGACAACCAACAATGGTAAAACAGCCAATGATAAAAATTGTGACTAATATTTTATACCAGTTTTTTAGTTAGCCTCGCACGTGTCCCACTGGTGGGCAAAGGCCTCCCCCTTACGCTTCCACTCCTCTCGGTCCTCGGTCACCCTAGGCCAGATGTCCCTTTTTTTTTTTTTTAATACCAGTTAAAAATAAAAAAAACTTAACATAAAATTAAACCGACAAAAGAAGAAAGAAACCTGTTTTTACCTCCACTAAACTCCTACACTAATTTAATCACCTAAATAATTTTTAGTCACTGACAACCTTGTGTACTGCCATGGGCGTAACCAATTGGCAAGGAAGTCTGTGAATAGAATAGCCCACTACACGTCAATGATGTAATAGGATTCTCCTAAGGAAATTGGAATGAATTGATGTTTTTCGAGTAAGTAAGTAATTTATTTGGTCGCGTCGTTCGTTGTAGATAATTTATTTTAAATACAAATCATCTAGTCATCTAGAGCTATAAATATGTATATATGTAAATGACGTTGTCCTGCCGGAACGTAAAAAATATTAGTCCTGTAACCCTATCGCAGCGCCATCTACCGGGTCCAATACTTGTAAATCTAAACCATTCTCGAATCCACCTGAAGACACACAAAAAAATTCATTAAAATCGTTCACATCGTCATAAAAACATACACACGCACAGAAGAAATATATATATAAAGATATACATATGTAATATATATGCGTATTATGGTCTATTATCAATACAAATATATAAAATCGAAGTGTCTGTTTGTAAAGTCAAATAATAGTTTTTTTTAAGCTGATACCTAAAAATCTGATTTTTAATTTTTGTCTGTCTGTTTGTCTGTCTGTTTTTGTCTGTCCGGAACGGGTGGGCCGATTACCGGCCTCACGGTGTTATAAAGAGTAACTTAGGCTACTTTGATTTTGAAAAAAGAATTACGGTTCCGCGCAAAATATAAATATGAACCCGCGAGTGGAGCCGCGCGGGAACTGCTAGTATATAATAATTATAATCTATATGACACACATACGTAATATATTTTAAACGAGTTTTTGTCATTAATTATTGTTATTTGGGATGCAAAGTATCTTTAGAAATGTTAATTAGCTACGTCTGTCTACTGTATCAACTTGATAAACAAGATCAACTGAACCAGACTATTCCTATAAAGTATAAACGATAGCAGCTAGAACAAAAATCTGTTGTAACTGTTCAACTAACTCTTTTTGCTTTTTCTTCTTTCTTAAGTTATTAATCTCTGGGACATAAAATATACTTATCTCTTTTTTTGTCCCGATCTAAGATATTTATATATAAACACAAACACTCTAATACAAAGTTAAACCGACTTCAAAATGCACTAAGAAAGGGCACTTACTTGAAAAGAACATAATATATCATATATGTGAGACTTTAAAAGTAATAGGTAACATTATTAAGGCACCAGGTACCTACCGGTCTGTTTGTGCGATCGGTGGTGTCGGTCGGTTTGTGTATATAAAAATAATATCTACAGCCGACCATAGAACACCCTCCTTTTTTGAAGTCGGTTAAGAATGTCGGTGAAATATTACGTTTTTTTTTTTTTATATGGTATAGGGGGCAAATGAGCAGACGGGTCACCTGATGGTAAATGACTACCGCCGCCCATTGGCACCTGTAACTGAAGAGTCACAAGTGCGTTGCCGCCCTTTAAGGTGGAAGTAGGAGAAGAGGGGGAGGGTGGGGGGTTGAGAGGGGAAGGACGGGAATAAGGGAGAGGGAAGGGTTAGGGCCTCCGGTAACCTCACTCACGCGGCGAAATGCAATGCAAGCATTGCTTTACTACCGGTTTTCTGTGAGGCCGTGGTATCGAGCGGAGTCGAGCCGGTCCATACGTGCCGAAGCATGGCTCTTCCACGTTTATGGCAAAAGTGACAAAGACAAGTCGCATATCTGCAAATTAAATTTTACTGTCTAATCTACAGCGGAAATAAAACGATAATTTGGTTATTGAACGATGTATTGAAATGGTTCACATACTCTGGTCCACCTACATTTTACCTAGAGGGTTTCTATGGCTAATTTTACAAATAAATATTGTTATTTTTAGTTAAAAAAGGTCTGTCTTTTCGCTATGGACACTAAGTCATAACAAGGTCGTATGCTCTTTAGAAAACACTGAACAAAAACAGCTTTGTTCCTCTTAATTTCACTTCAACGTTAATGTAATTCCCCAGGATGCAAAATCAATCCATCTATAACTTTACACAATGGTGGTGCGTAATGTTCTGCATCATTTTGAATTATGATGTTCTTTGTGATTCAATTTAAACAATTATGCTAACATTATGCCATGTGCGCGCGCGTTTCGACTACTGATGTTTCCTTATTGAAACTGATCGCATTTTTTCGGTGGACCATTATGTGCATCGCATATATTTAAACTCAGTATAATCAGTCAGTATAAGGGCAGAAGCAAATTTGCTAGGATATTCTCGCCATAGGTCCCTACTTTATACAATAACTATCCGCTCTCAGGAATTTCACTTGCGGCTATGGTCACTGCTCCGCCCTTAAGAGTCGTGGCTTGATGATAAATAGCTTATAACCTTCCTGCAGAATTGGGCTATCATTATGCAAAAGAACCTTCAAATACAACTGGTTGTTCTAGAGATTAGCACGCCCAACCAAAAAAATATATGTGTTATTCGTACAGATCAAGCTATTACCTTGTTCTTAGCCGAATTGTTCCCAATAATATTATAAATGTGAAAGTTTGGAAGGATGGATAGATGGATGTTTGTTACTCTTTCACGCAAAAACCACTAAACCGATTACGACGAAACTTAGTATGTAGATAGCTAGAGACCTGGATTAACGCATAGGCTACTTTTTATCCCAATATTCCATCGGGATCGGGATTTACGCGGGTGAATCCGCGTGGCGCTGCTAGTATCCCATAAAGGTACCTCCTTACCGGAACACGTGAAGTGCTTTTGTCGGGAAAACACAGTGTTCAATCTCGAGTTTAACATAGAAAAGAAGTCCCTACATATCTTGGTAAGTTTCGACCGCTCGTCGAACAGTAGGCCGCCTCACGATTGATTGTGGATTATACTTACACTAATAAAAAGTCGTTCCGCTACTTATATTGGCTTCTGCTAAGCCTGCTTGTCAGTCCCAGACCGACAAACCAAACCCTCCTTTTGATTAAGAAGAAAAACGTTATTTAAGCCTCGAACAATATGCCTTGCTTGTAATGGGTAAAAAAATTAAGGACCTTCGTTTTTTACTTTGAGATTAAGGATGATAATCTACGTGGCAAAAGATAACTATCTTAGATCTCTGCAAAAGAAACCTAGCACAGAAAACATAATGACCTTAACCTTTGAACTTATTGTTCTTTATAGAAACCGTCCCGGAACTTGGACACAAAATATAACTTTTGTTGCGACTGCATGCAATATAGTAAAATATTGTTAAGTCAATTAAAATGTACCAAAGAAATGATTATAAATTTTATATGATATATAACCTGAACAAACTTAGCAGTAAAAATAAAATATTGTGAATGTCTTCAATTGTAAGAAATAATGTAGTAAACTGTGTGTGTGTTATTGTGTGAGAGCCATGCTTCGGCACGGCACGGCTTCGGGAGTGATACTTCGGCCTCACAGCAATGATTCGCTGTGTTTTGCCCATATTTTACCGTGTGAGGTTATTAGAGTAATGGCCGGCAACGCACTTGTGACTCTCAAGTTACAGGCGTCCATGGGCGGCGGTTATATATTTGTAACATTAGCTGAGCTGTGGCCCTCGAAACACACACTCTACACCGACGCGGCTGATTTGGTTCTGAAAGTATCTCAAAGCCAGTTGAACTCGATGCGCCATATTCAAATTGCTCACTGAATGTACGAGTATGTATGAATGTACGAGTATGTATGAATGTACGAGTATGTATGAATGTAACTGCCTAAGCGGGCAGTGTACTGTGTTTACGACTGCCTGCTGAGTTCCTAGATTTAAACGTTCAGTTATATATACAGGGTGTTACAGAAAGGTGTGGTCATATTTTAGGGTCGTCTAATAGTCTCTAAAATTATTTAATAACAGCGCTAAAAATGTTATGAAAATTCATAAAATGTTATTTTGAAACTGAAGAATTAAACTTGAAAATTGGCCGATAAAGCTAATATTTCGTATGATGAAGGGCTGACATTAATGAAACTATGGATTTTAAATACCAAGGATGTTGATGAAATGTCTGCATAAAAAATTTAAAACACAAAATCATTGAAATTGACATGAAAATTCTAAATCATGTTGTTTAGAAATGTGCACCTACATTATAAAAACGTTTTCCGAAAAAAAAAAAACATTTTTTTTCACCCTAAATCAACTATTTAAACAGCCTGTATATGTAATCCCTTGGAGCGCTTTCAGTATTCCCAGATTTCCCATTTTTCTTTCCCTAAAAACCATATTCCTTCCCTATACTCTAACCCTATCTCTATTCAGACTATTACGAACAATTATATAGTATGTCTATGAGTGATTAAAGTTACTGCTCGAAACAATTTTTTTTTCTTTCCCATGTTAACACTGATATCCACCATAACAAGATATCCACCATAACAAGATATCCACCATAACAAGATATCCACCATAACAAGATATCCACCATAACAAGATATCCACCATAACAAGATATCCACCATAACAAGATATCCACCATAACAAGATATCCACCATAACAAGATATCCACCATAACAAGATATCCACCATAACAAGATATCCACCATAACAAGATATCCACCATAACAAGATATCCACCATAACAAGATATCCACCATAACAAGATATCCACCATAACAAGATATCCACCATAACAAGATATCCACCATAACAAGATATCCACCATAACAAGATATCCACCATAACAAGATATCCATAAATAACTAATTTGTATTCCCTTTCAGTGCACAAAAGACCCAGCCATGTCGCCGGGCACGTCACCCTCGATAGATGCTGAGCGCACAGAACTCCTCGGCTCGCTGACCACGGAGCAGCAACAACGCACCAGCGCCAGGGTTATTAAAAAACTGCGGTTAGAACCACCTACGGATAGAGACAAGAGGCCGTTGAAGAAGGAAGGAGCTGACGGTGAGATTCTACTAGTTTTTCCTACGATGATTAGTCCCCAGATTTGTTTGTACTTTTCCGCTGTTTGGAGCACATACGTACGCTACGTACGTACACTTGTATCCTCACAGGGGTAGGCAAAGGTTTATTAAGACCCGCATTTTGTCAACTATAATTTGGCCCTAGTTACGTAATAGGGAGCAAGCCTGTTGGCGCCAAACAGATACTTTAAGAATTATCCCCCTCTCCTCCCCTCTAATCCCCCACTCCCGTCTTCCCGCTCTTCTCACCTCTCCCCCTCTTCCCCTACTCCCACCTTAAAGGGCGGCAACGCACTTGTGACTCTTGAGTTACAGGTGCCCATGGGCGGCGGTACTCATTTACCATCAGGCGACCCGTCTGCTCGTTTGCCCCCTATACCATAAAAAAAAAATAAAGATGGGAAAAATTGGGAGTATATTAAAAGGTAAGAAAGATAGGCCAAAAGGGAGGACAATTAAAAGAAAAAGAAATAGTGTAGTGGGTCCTATATCTGTAACTAGAACTGGATTTTGCCTGGAAAATTAAAGCTGAAATAATATTTTTTTACAGATTTACCTGAATGCGATACTCCAAACAAGATAGACGAGAAAGAGCTGAAATTTCCCACAGTGAAGCAACGGATGCCGAAAGCATTATGGTCTATTGACGAGAAGAACTTATTCTTCGAGGCCCTGAACGAGTACGGAAAGGACTTTGATGCTATTACTTCCTACATATGCGCTAAAATGAAGAAAAAAGGGATGCCAGATAATCTGAAGACCAAGACTCAAGTCAGCCATTTCTATTACAGGACGTGGCATAAGCTCTCGAAGCATGTACATTTTGGTGAAAGTAAGTCTTAATTTGTGTTACTGTTTAGGCGAAAAGACGGACTATTTTCAGGCCCGACAGAGGGAGAGGGGGAGAAGCGACCCATCGCATCGGTGTCAGACGCTGCACTTATAATATCCTAAAGTTAGTATTTAGTTAATTCAATATTAAATCTCTTAATATTGTGCGTACAAAGTTACATTTGCAATTCAACTTACGGAACCCTCTCCATGCGAGTTCAACTCGCAATTGGCTTTCATTTTGTTTTTCTTTTTTTATGTTATAGTGAGTGAGAGAAACGGGAAAAGGGGGAGAGGGAGTGAGTGAGAGAGAAGGGGAAGGGGGAGAAAGAGGGATAGAGAGGGGGAAGCGATAGGGAACGATTATGGCCTCCGGTGACCTCACTCACTCGGCGAAAAACGTCATCGCTTTTCTGCCGGTTTTCTGCGAGCCGACCCATATGTGCCGAAGCATGGCTCTCCCACGAATAAAATTTAAAATTGGTTTAAAAAAATCCAACTTTAAGATATTAAGATCAATTGTTGGTGGTTTGATTGATTACATGAATCTGTAACCACCAATATTCAGACAGTTTTTTTTAAGTAGCAGACATAATATCCGTGTTCTGTTTAAATGTGTACCTTTTCGTCTGATCTTCATCTAAATATGGAAGTTGTCTTTGCAATATAATATAAATTAACAGATATTTACGAGGAAACTCATACGACAGTTTGTAATTTTTAACAAAGTAATCTGCATAAAACGAAAACTCCTTATCTACATATATTGTTGGTTCTGAACAAGGTCGGTACAGAAATTATACGCTATTAATATAAAATATCAACATTATAGGATAATAAAGATATGCACTTTGAAGTCTACACTATACATTATAAGCAGTTGCATGCGGATTCTCTCGCGTTAATGTCGATTTTGTCACCCGGACGTCCGTCTAAAAGTTATTTTTCTAACCCTTGGGAACAATAGGTACATTTTCTATCCCTTGGGTACAGTAGGTACATTTTCTATGCCTCGTAAACAATAGGTACATTTTCAATCCCTCGTGAACAGTAGGTACATTTTCTATCCCTCGTGAACAATAGGTACATTTTCTATCCCTCGGGATCAGTAGGTACATTTTCTATCTCTCGTGAACAATAGGTACATTTTCTATCCCTCGTAAACAATAGGTACATTTTCTATGCCTCGTAAACAATAGGTACATTTTCAATCCCTCGTGAACAGTAGGTACATTTTCTATCCCTCGTGAACAATAGGTACATTTACTATCCCTCGGGATCAGTAGGTACATTTTCTATCTCTCGTGAACAATAGGTACATTTTCTATCCCTCGTGAACAATAGGTACATTTTCTATCCCTCGGGATCAGTAGGTACATTTTCTATCTCTCGTGAACAATAGGTACATTTTCTATCCCTCGGGATCAGTAGGTACATTTTCTATCCCTCGTGAACAGTAGGTACATTTTCTATCCCTCGTGAACATACACACAGGTGTGAAAGCATAACAGTCGAAACAAATGAACTAACATACGTATTTATAATATTAATTATGATACACATATAAGCTTAGATACCTATATCCATTAATCGACCAGCAATGAGACATTCATCCTTAATAACCTTTAATATACCTACGGATATACATTATTATATTTGATTCGGCATAGTCATTAAATCGTTATTACTTACCAGCATTTTTATCCTTTTTAATTTTTTTAGATAATTGTTGAGATAAATCTCAATGCGTCGTGTCGTGTTTAACTGAGCGAAACACTTCTTTGTTGTAACGTTGATATTCGACCATATCTATATTTTATCTATTAAAATTTTATGTATTAATTTTAGTTTTCGAATTTCATAAAAACATTTGCAATACGCAATATAAACTAGGGTAGGCTTAAAATAGACTATAATGATTTTATTAAAAACTAGCCGTCGCCGCAGTTTCACCTGCGTTTATGGTCACTGCTCCGCTCCTATTGCTCCTATAGCCTTCCTCGATCAATGGGCTATCTAACACTAAAATAATTTTTCAATTCGAACCAGTAGTTTCTGCGATTCGTTCAAACAAACAAACAAACTCTTCAGTTTTATAATAGTAGTATACCTAGATTAAAAGTTTGACAAAGTATACAGTTAAGCAGTGGTTGGGAGTAGGGCTGTTCTAAACCTACTTTCAAGTTGTCCCAGTATTCTCCGGTGTAAATGCTGAAGTTATTAGAGGTATACACGCGGTGTTTTGTACTGAAATACAGTACAATCATCAACAACTGTCTGCATCCAAAACGTGGGCTAATAAAAGGACTGGGTTTATTATAATAATACATACCTTGACACATCTCATCCACGGCCATTTGACACCAAACTTGGCAGAGCCTGTACTATGGTAACCAGACTGCTGATAAACACATACATAACATAGATAAATTACACCCAGACACAGAACAAAAGATCATACTCATCACACAATTATTTGTCCTGGGTGGGAATCGAAACTACGATCTCTGGCTCAGCAGTCAGGATCACTAACCACTAGACCCACCGGCCATTATTTTCTTCTTGTTTGGGTATGTTTGGATGTTTAAACTTTCCATTCTTCTTCGCTGTTGTAACAAGGCGGTTTATAATATTGGTATCTAGAACTTAGCATCTCCGTCACTTTTAAGAGGGTAAGTCCTTAGTACTCCGTAGTGCTTTTGTTGCCTCCCTGGAGCATAAAGACTCATTTTGGCACTTCTACTTAACACGTTCTCTTCCTCGTTGCGACTTAATTTATATATTTTAAACTCCCTGACGCAAAAATTACTTGTGCTATAAGTTTATCGTGTGTTTGTCTGTGGCATTATAGCTCCGAAACGGATGGACCGATTTTGAGTTAGTTTAGTTTTTGTTTGAAATTTGACTTGATCAAGTAAATTCTTGGTTATAATTCAAGAAAATTTGTTTAGTTTTTCGAAAGTCATCAGCTCATTTTGAACCGTTGAAAGCTTGAAGTTGAAGAAGTTTAGTAGGGAGATGAGGTATTTTAAATGTATAGTTGTTAATTAAAAAAAAAAGAAAGTCTAGATAGCTTGCAAAGTCGTACATGTTTTATATAAAAAATAAATTTATTAGTTTTATAGAGATTTTCATTTCACGAAATCTGTGGTTCTTAGAAATCAACTATCACCACGGGATAGCCACGTAACACTAGAACAGTATAATTATACCTAAAGGTCGCACGCAACTCCCCCTCTGTTTGCGGTAATCTTGATACCTTCATTAAACAAATATATTCTTGCCAACAGATGTGAAGAAAGTCGCTCAAGAGTTATACGCGTTAATAAACTACGGTGAACTTCGCAAGAAGCTGGTCTCTGTTAGTGAGAAGACATGCGCGCGTCTCGGCGAGATGGTGCTGTGCGGGAGCATCGTGGTGCGCGCGCGCGGACGGAACGTGCGCGTGCGCACGCCCATGTGCCGCGCACTCAGACGTCTCAATCAGATAACAGGTACGTCCCAACTCTAATATTATAAATAAGGATGTTGGTTTGTTTATTTGTTTACTCTTTCACTCCTCAATTACTCAACAGATCATCATGAGATTAGTGTATGCAACATATTGCCAGGAGCACAAAAAAGGACATAGGGTAAAAACATTATGTTCCCGAGAGATAGAAAAAATAACTTGACCGAAAATCTGAACTGATTGACAGAATCTACATCAAAGTGAGAGAAGTCGCGGGAAAACTTGTTAATAAATAATATAACATTCAAACTCAAGTTTTGAAATCACAATGTTATATCAAACTGTTAAATCACTTTGGTTGTTTTTTATGTGTATAATAGCTGCGCGCCGCGGTTTTACCCGCGTAAGTTCCGATACCAAATAAATATCGGGATAAAAAGTAACTTATGTGTTAATCCAGGTATCCAGCTATCTACATACTAAGATTCATCGTAATCGGTTCAGTAGTTTTTACTTGAAAGAGTATCAAACATCCATACATCCTCACAAACTATCACGTTTATAATACTAGTAGGATTATTTTTTATATCTACGGCATTATTTGACGAAAACAAGCGAAATTGCTGTGAGTACCTCTTTTGTGCAACTTATTTAATTTAATAGAAGAGTGAGAGAAAGGTTTCATAAAATATCAATGATAAACACATACGTAATAACGTATACATGGTTCTTTTTTAAGTAAAGCGAGGCTTGCGGCACTCGTGGTGTGTTACAGAGGTGGCCTTGGGTGCGCGCGTGTGCGGTCGCGCGCAGGTGGTCCTTCGAGCGCGCTCGGCGGGCGCGTGGGCGCGCGTGCTGGGCGCCGCGCACAACCCGCGCGCCGCGCTCGCGCTGCCGCTGCGCGCGCGCCTCGCCGCGCTCCTCGCCGCGCTGCACCAGCGCTGGCGCGGCGCTGTATCCTTTACTGCGACCCTTTTGTGACACCCGGCTTTTGTATGTTTCCGTAGTATTCGACTTCTTCAAATAATGTATGAATGCATTTTTTTATTTCCCGAAAGCCCAAAAAGTGTGGCCCCTCCCTGGGCCAAAAGCGGAGTACATCCATGCAGATAGCTCCAAAAATCGCTGTACTGTAATATTATAATAAAAAGTTGTAAAGTATTGTACATTAACAAAAATAATAGGCAACTATATCATACACAATATTTTTTTTAGAGTTTAAAGTTCGAAAAAAATCGAGAATTTTAACATTCTATCTCGTAACTATTTGATACTTTTGAACTGATTCCATAACTCAAACAGTCTCTTACCACGTTACCTGAAGATACCAAGTACCCTGAAGAAATGCTAAAGGAGCAGGAAGATTATGCTGAATTAAGCCATCGGCTTTGTGAGGAGAAGGAATTTAACAGGGAACTCGAAGACCATCTCAATCTGGAAACGGATAGAATTCTTGTAGAAGGTAGGAAAAGTGTTATGCTTATGATATACGATACAGGGATTCCCTGATTAGTCCGGTAGTGGAGTAGTGGCCCGACGTGCACCCTTTATCAAGAGATAAATCGACAAGTCGCCTACAACCATAAACCCTAATTATTTATTAAATAAATACTAATTATTACAAATGCGAATGTAAGTTTGTTTGTTTATTAGGGTCGTTCGTCGTCTCGTCCCAAAACAAACACGGCCCATTGGGACAAGTTGACGAATTTTAAAATATTAATTTTTCATTCTTCATACGAGATGAAACTTCCATTCTTGAAATTCTTTAAAATTTTAGTTGATTTAGTACAGTCTAGTAGTTCAGTATCTTTAGTTCCTGTTAAAACTTAACAAAACCAAGAATGGGACGGATATTGCTTGTAGCGATAAGGCTGCCCATTGTGCATTTGATGTATATTTTATTTGTGTATTGTTTCCTTTTTTTTTGGTTTACAATATAGAGTATTTATTATTATTATTATTAAACTTGATTTAGATTTTTTCGTCCCAATGAATATGCCGAGTTTGTTTTTTGACGAGATGACCGACCCGTTTATTACGCTTTCAAGCTTCAAGCCTTGACTTAAATTACTCAACAAATCATCATGAAAGGAGACCGACAGATTCCGGCCTAAGCGCGGGCAGCAGTTTCCTAAACAAATAAAAATAGTCATAGTTTTCTTTTAATCTGGAATAAAAATTGCTGCGAATCCAGTAGTGGGCAGTAAACGTATATTAAAACATCATTTGTAACTGTTTATATTGACTCAAAACGTACAGTTCATTCGATCTGCAATAGAATTAGCTCGTATGTGTTGCATATTAAAAATAACTTAAGCCAATACTGCTCATTAATAAATAAAAATCTCGTTTAAAAAAATATTTTTAAATCTAAAATAACATGTAAACATGTTTTTGTTTACATTGTCACTTACAAAGTAAACAAAAACATCTGTATTTTTTTGTATCTAAATCTATAAGTTGTTTTAAAGTGTATTGGGTTATTTTCTTATCACATATTGACAGCACTTGACCAATCTGTTGTTTTATGTTATGACAGATATGTCAGTCTATCTTTTTCTATAAATGTATGGTTACCACATTATATATATTTTTGTTTTCTACATGGCTTTAGCTACTAAAAAATAATATTGTTTTATTGAAATCCCATACAAAGCTGTCGGTGTCCTTTTAGGGGTATAGGAAAGACATTATAGGGTACTTATCTATAATTCAGAAAAAAGTACCGTTGCCGATGTATAGAAAAATAAAATTATTTTTCTGCGAGACGCAGCCGCGTGCAAAAGCTAGTCTTTAATATGAATATCATTTACCGCAGTTTCACCCGCGTTTATAGCCACTGATCGTAGTTACGTGATGTTACATAGCCTATAACTTTCCACAATGAATTCTCTAAAAAAAAAAAAAATATTCAGAGTTTTGCGAAACAAATAAAAAACTCTTCAGCTTTATTATATTAGTATAGATAACTATTCAATATACAATATGATAAACAACTACGTGTGTACGTTTGTCAGACTGAAACTACTAACGGCTGTGTCCTTCGAAATACAAATAAAAAACATCTATAGTTAAGATTTCGCTAACAACATGTTACTTTATTTGCTTAACGATCATTCTGACTTTTTATCGTTTAACTTATGAATACTAATCATATATTATTACATATAAATACATAATTTAAGTCCTTGTTAGTTTATTGTGGCTTCTATGATGCGTACCTGCGTACGAACAAAGATGTTGTTATTTTGGCGTAATTGGATAAACATTTAATCTACACTTGAGACCAATGCATCTGGGTCACATAAAGATACGAATCCGGGTCACATAAAGATGCGTATCCGGGTCACATAAAGGTATACGAACATCTTCAAAAATTAAAAATACTAGCTTAGTTAAATAAATTGTGTTTAATAGACATTTTAATATTCTACTTATTGAGCATAAGTTTTGATTCGTCTAGCACATAACTCTTGACCAATCTTCAACACTCCAATTTAAGTGGTATTGGCATATCTTAGTCTCGATGCATTCGCTGCAGTTTAAAGCCGTTTGCAGATCCAAAAAGCCTTTGATTTTAATTAGCTTCAGTAAGTCGTCGTCTTACAGTCCATGCACTTGGGTTACTTCCTCTAAGGCGTCATAACTGATTTGTAAATTCAGTTCTTATGGGAAAGCGATTTCGAAGCATTGTGTTGACCAAGTATTCAATCGATATACTCGTGCTGTGGTACGCTCCTTTGGCAAGGAGATAGATTGTATCCTGGGGAAGGACGTGTGCTACTTTTTATAATGGGGTACGTGGGATAAATTTGAATTCCCACGCGAACGAAATCGCGGACAACAGGTAGTCATAGATAGCCATACTATAAATATAAATATCACTTACGAAAGACATTATTCTAGTGCTTTTTTCCCTCTGGTGAACAATCTCCAAGGCTACATGGAAGGATGGCATTGATCGATCGATATTACTGATCAAACTAAGGTTAATAAGTTTTGGTATTCGCCTAAAATGAGGTGGACAATGTGCTTGTGTTCTAATGTAGTTACATTACGTGGAAGAGCCATGCTTCGGCACGTATGGGCTTGACTCCGCTCGATACCACACCTCGCCCCGCCTCACAGAAAACCGGCAGTGAAAAAATTGCATGGTTGGATTGGTTTTCCCCGCGTGAGTGAGGTTACCGGAGGTCCTAACCCGTCCCTCTCCCCTATTCCCGTCCTTCCCCTCTCCTCTCTCTAATCTCCCTCTCCCGTCTTCCCGGTCTTCCCCCCTCTTCCCCTATTCCCACCTTAAAGGGCGGCAACGCACTTATGACTCTTTGAGTTACAGGTGCCCATGGGCGGCGGTAGTCTTTTACCATCACGTGACCCGTCTGCTCGTTTGCCCTCTATACCATAAAAAATAAAAAAACATTAATATAATGATTGCACGGTTTTCGCCTCGTTGAGGGTTCGATTCCCATACGGGACTAAAATTTGCACCATTTGGGTGTTCTTTATGACCGTTGTTTGAATGTTTGTAAAGGAACTTGACACAGCAATTATTCCTGTTGGAGATGTTGCTTTAAAAGAGAAATCATAGTGTCCTAAATTATTTGGGTCGTCCTGATTTACCTAAAATGTCAATTGGGGTCCTGAACTGTCAGCTGTAAACTTAAAACTAATAATTTTTTTGGTACTTACTCTCCCCCAGAACAAACTAGTGGAAAAAAATTAGCTCTCCACCTGGGTCCAAGGCCAGACGCTCAGATCCACCTGCCTGTGATCAGCCCTAGTGAACAGTTATCTAGTCAGAAGATCTGCTTCTCTTCATACCTAGAAAGGATGGACTCCCAAAGAGACAAGGACGGTAGCGGTGAGTGGACAATTTGATATTTCTATTTAAAGGTGAAGACTGTTCTTCGCGCGACTTGAAAGAACATCCTTCGACTACGCAGAAAATGGCGGTTTTCACTACCCTATTTGTTCTAGACAAATAGGGCTGTGTTTTTTTTTCGGATGGCGAGTAACTAAGTCTTCTAAATAGTCCTCATTGGTAAAGGCGTAATTCAAAAAAATGTTTAAAAAAAAGAAGCTGTAGTGGAATACCAAGTTATACTTCGATTGTAAATATATAAGACGTGCAAAGAGGTGGCCACAAAGGTTTTATTCTAGTTTTGTGCTTAATCTTAACTTTTCTAGAATTCTTCTCAGACTATTTTCAACTTATTGCTACCGGCTTTTAAAGAAAAAAAGGTTGCATATTTTTTCAACTGTAAAGTAGTTGACTGACAAGACAAATCAATTATTCTTTATACTTCACAACTTTAATTTTGTTTGATATTCGAGGGAACCGATGACGTCATAATTTTTAATAGTTGCTCTTACAATTACAAATACTACCAAACTTAGAAATAATAAGGAATTTAATTCTTCAAAGTCTCATTGAATCCTTAGTTAAATGGGATTTTGCAGCAAAAATTCGAACACCAAAGCGTACCCGCAAAGACAGCACGACCGAGAAAGAAAAAGAAATAGAACAGAAGAAGATCAAGATTGAGGATCCAGAAAAACTGATCAATATAGAAGAAACTGCCATAGACGGTATCGAACTGATGGCGAACTATAAAAGTCACCAAGAAGATGAAGAGAAGCCCAGCACAGAGGATGAGAAAGAACGAGATATGACTGAAGAAGATGGAGATAGGTAATTTTTTTTTTATTAAACATTATAAAGTTATTAAAGTTAAATAAGCATGTAGTTTGGATGACAATACTATAATTTGGCATCTAGGAGCTGATCTCATGATGGAGTCAGGGGGTGGATAGTGGAACTCTTCAGTGGCTACTAGTAAACCCCTCGAATTTGGGCTCATACAATTCGCTTTGAGTAGTCCAACAGATTGGTCTCGGTAACGATGCTCTGATGATGAATCCGGTCGATAGTGGCACTCTTTTTACTTTTTATTTAGTTCGCCATTGAAGCTCGGTTTTTTTTAGTATTACTAAACTATAGTCATTTATTTTGTGGCACTGTGCTAAGTAGAATACCAACTCTGTATATTCTTCGTTCTACATTTTTTTAGTTTTGAGTATTGACAAATTGTAATTGATAGTAATAGATTGAGAAGTAGGCTGTCTGAAACAGGCTTTCTGACGTCACTTCACTCTCTTCCTTTTAATATCGGCGTCGTAGTTCCTGTCCCGTTATCAACTAAACAATATTCTTTATCACACAGGGACATATCAGAAAGGGAAAAGGACATTTCAGAAAGGGACAAGGACATGTTAGAAAGGGACAAGGACATGTCAGAAAGAGAGAAGGACAGTTTTTCAGAGATGGAGGATGACGAGAAGTACAATAAGAGTGATACTGATAATGAGAGTGATCACGGCAAAGAAAAGAGTGCGAAAGATAACAAATTCAAAAATTTGAAGGTATAGAAATACTTATCTTGACTTTATTCGTTATTGACCACGATGCTAATATATAAATGCTAATAATAGTGTTTCTGTGCGTTTGTAGCTCATATTTGCTTGTAATTGTTATCTTTATTACTATCATAAATGTTAATGTAAGTTATTGCTTCTCAACTTTCGCGACTTTGATACATATTAGTCCCGAGTTACATTTCTAATATATTAATGTAAGTTTGTTTGTTTGTTGCGCTTAACTACTCAGCCGAGTATTATCAAATTTTCTTATACACGTTGCCCGGGATACAGAAAAGGACATAGGGGTATATTTCATCTAGAAAAAAAAACCGTTTTCTCAAATATATAAAAATAACTATTATATAAAAATCTTCAATCCTGGACCAATCCGCGGCCTCACAGAAAACCGGCAGGGAAGCAATGATTGCATTGCTTTTCGCCGAGTGAGTGAGGTTACGGGAGGCCCTAACCTTCCCTCTTCCTCTCGGCCCTCCTCGCTCCCTATTCCCCTCCCTTACTCCCACCTTAAAGGCCGGCAACGCACTTGTGACTTTTGAGTTGCAGGAGCCCATTGGCGGCGGAAGCTATTTACCATCAGGTGACCCGTCTGCTCGTTTGCCCCCTATACCTACGATAAAAAAAAAGATTAATCCAATTTTCTGGATAAAAGGTACTCAGATTTTGACATGTGACGTCACGAAGCTTATGACCCTCCCCACCCCTTGTGACATAATGTCACATATTGTTAACCCACTCCCCTTAACGTGTGACGTAATTTATGGATGGTCCCTTAACTATTCACCGATCATCATGATGTTTTCAATACACACCAAAGAATAGCTGAATTGATTGACAAAATCTACATTCACGAAAATGAAGCCGCGGGCAAACGCTAGCTTTTAATACCTTAATATTATTTCAAGGTAAAATTCCGGATACGACCGAAGAAACGCGGTGGCAGTATTTACACCCTCGTGATGGAGAATCCCGAGGAAGTGAAGAGTGAGGAGCCTAAAGCAGAAGAACCGGTGAAAGCGGAAGACGAGTCCAAGCCTGACATCGACGTGGACCTAGCTCTCAGACAGATCAGGAAGGGTTGGAGCGTGTACGATGCCGGTGATCTTACCATTGGAGATTTATACCTTATGGTAAAAATATACATTGTATTAATAAATTTATATATATAAATAGGTATAAAGTTAATTCGGATGGCGCAATGGTTAAGGTGGTGGCTCGCCACTCAACGTCTTGTGTGTTAGGGTTATAATTCTACCTGAGAACAAAAATTTGTGTTATCAACAAACATTCTGGACTGGTGTGACTGTAAGTCTGGGTGTTTTTGGTGTTTGTAAACTCTCCCACGACACAGGAATCGTTCCGACGGGAGCTGTATTTTTTAAGAAAACAAAATTCAGTTTCAACTCCTCTGATTTTCTTCTTTATAGGGTTCGGTTCCTCAAAAAGGAAAAAAGGAACCCTTACAGGATCACTTTATTGTCTGTCTGTCTTTTTGACTGATTGATTGATTCCCGAGATGGACATACTATCTAGTCTATCTACATACAAGGTTGTTTGCTTACGGAACCCACTTTTCCGGTTTTTCTTTTCTTATTAGCTATTAACAAGCTTTAGTGTTTGGTATCAATATTTTTTTCCTTCTACTGCGACTTTTATCTTTATTGTTATCAATAATCTTATAAATTAAGAGATAAAAACTACCTCTGTGTATAAACAGGTGGCGCTGCCGTAGTTATTGGTCGTAGTAACTAGGAAGGAGGAACTTCCGCTTTGTTATTGCGTACTTTTCAAAATAAACATTTAATAAAGGAGCAAGCAATTGAGTAGTCGAGAACATTTTGTTTTTTGTTTCATTAATTATCGTTTCATCAACTTCTGTGGCAGCTAAAAAAAATAATGAGTACCCAAAACAATTAAATATTTAAACTCACCGCATTTCACTCCGTCTATGACAGCTAAGTTCATATTAAGCCCTTTGGCTACACTAGCGCCATCCCGGTCGGTTCTTGAACTATCGTTCAGTACTTTCTACATGTCACTTTTGTTTGTGTCCCATTACCTCTACCCTACATAAAATTACGGCCGAACTTCGACCATTGGTTATTTCAAATTTAGAATTTTATTCTAGAAATAAAGACAACATGTTTCTGAAAGCGCAATTTTTAGAATGAACCCTGAATCAATGTAAAGTCGACTGGACCAACGAAATTGGCTTTTTTTTTTTTATTTTTATATGTGTAGATATACGAAAGTTTAACTCAGTGTTAAGGTCTGACTGTCAAGTCAAAGCAGTATCTTTTTGTGGACGTCAAAACGATAGGTTCGGTACATTCTAGTCACATCATACCTTACTGTTGTCAAAGCATTCACTTTCAATGGTAATTAGACGGTTATAAAATAATTTTTAAACTTTAAAATAAAACTGGACGACAGTTTTCATACTATTTGAAGTTATTTTGTTGCTTGACTTTGCAAAATAATTTATTTTGAGTATAGGCATCTACCTAATTATCTGTGGCGTTTTTGAACAACAAAAGTAAAAACGCTCTGAATACGTCGCATCCGTAATTTCCTGTTGGTTTACATTTTAATTTTCCATTTCCATTGTGCTTAAGAAAACTATAGAAAGATCTGATGATGATGATGATGAATAATGCTGACTGCTGCTCTCTCTCTATCTCTGCTCCCCTTACGCCCTGCTTACTGCTCCCTCCAGACCACCGCTAGTTTAAAATCACCAAACCACGGCATATGCCACTTGTGCTTTTACGACACCACGCTTTCACTGATTTTTGCAATATTGCTCGTTACTGTCCTCCGACGCGCGAAGTTCTGAACTTGAAGGACCAATTCGTTAGCCTTGGGATGAGGTCAACAAATCAAAGATTGTAATATAGAATAAAAATTATAATAGAAAGTGACACAACGACCGCGGAGCACGTTTGGTTTAGCCCGTGTCTTCTTTACCCGATTCGGTTAGATCGTGAACTGATTAATATGACGCGTGTATACCGCACTGTATACGGATTTGCTGACGCAGCTGCTTGTACGGGCGTTGCACCGTACAAAAACTAAATTAGTGATAAAAGAATTTCTTTTTTAAATATATATTTCCAGACAATTTTAAGGTTCCGTTCCTCAACAAGAAAAAAAATCTTATAGGACCACTTTGTAGTCCGTCTGTCTGTCTGTCAGACAGTTCGGTTTTTTGGTCAGAAACCCATGGAGGCATCAAGTTAAAATTACGCCCCTTGAAGCTGAAAAAAAAACAAGCTTCTAAGTTATGAAGGAGCGGGTGTTATGTCCCTCCAACACAAAGGGAAGATCCTCCGACCAGGCGAGGTGATCATGCCTGGCGGACCGCGGCCCAACGGTTGATGTTAGGAAGTTGTATATATACGGCGCGAGAACTCTCATAGCGCGATGCAGGATTAGGGGTTACTACGTAGTTCAGCTCGTCATCGCTAGATGATGTTGAAGTATGTTTTTGCTGTAAGTGGATGTCGCCACAAAGTCAACGGAATCAAAACATACGGCCATTTAAGCCTTAGATTTAACCATATTTGAACTAACTAACTTTTAAACTTTCGCGTTCCATAATATATAATTATTTAAATGAGAATTAACGCGATCAATAGGTATTACAAACCTTTGAATTGCACTGACCTGGGTCACAGGGTGACTGGCTCAGCGGTACACGCCCTCTGTCGTCGAGTTAGTGAGCTAGATGGCTCTTCGTAAAGTAATTACTGATCAATTTTGATGGTTTGCGGTGGCAAAAAGGTGGCTAACTGTAGTGGTTTAGAAAACCACTACTTCTTTCCTAACAGAGTTACAGACATTATAATTAATTTTACAATTTTTCAGTTCGGTTCCCGGTCCAAAGTTGAGTTAGACTACTGGTGGGCGGAACCTACGTCCCCACTACCACAGCCCCAAAGAACAACAACAATTACAGAAAAAGAGAAGAATTGCGACAAGAAAGAGAAGCAAGATAAAATCCCCGACAAACCACCCGATAAACCCGACAAATTGCCAGACAAGCTTGATAAAGTGGCTGAAAAGATCGACAAAGTAGTCGACAAGTTGGACAAGACATCAGATAAAGGTGCAGACAGTTCTGTGGAAGATGAGAAAGAGAGAGCAAGAGAGAGTGACAACGATATTCTGTCTCCGAAGAACACTTACAGCCAAGACAGTAATGATGGAATGTCGGGAGACGAGAGAAAAAGTAAGTTTTAATAAATCAATGTATATTTAATATCGATACTAATAATTAAACTTTCTGGTGACGTAAAACCAATGATATTGATGGAATCATAGAATTTTTTTGGTATTTAAAAATTTGCACCGCAACCAAAACAAACATTAGACTGAAAAGTATTTTTTTCCATAATCCATTTTTATTTTACCCTAAATTAACTATTTTTCGGCTACTTATCACGCTCCTGAAATTTCACCTGACTTTTCTGTAACACCTGTATAACGCAAAAACGGATCATTCGCTTCCTATAAGATTTAGATCAATAACCATTTTAAGCTTTTGATAGCGGCGACATCACTTTAACCAGCCGCCTTTGATATATAGTATATGGTTATCTACCAGGTGAACAACTAGCATCACCAGAACACAAATCTTCATCATTATCGTCGGGAACCTTCAAGCTGGTGAGCAAGCTCATCAACAGACCGCAGGGTCCTGCAGCACCGAATGGATTCTCTTTGTTAAGTGACAGGTAATACTACAATTATTATAATAAAATTCTGGATTAACACATATAATAACATACAAATATATATAAAAATTTTACAAGACATAGAATTGTATAATCTGTTTAAATACAAATGTGAAATGTTTTTTGATTAAATACAAATGAAGCGTATAATTTGAAAACATCTTGACAGATTTGCCTTTTTTTTAATATATTTGAAACCATAGTGTTAGTCTTGGGATCCAAGGATTAAAAGGAGTATAATTTTTAGAATATTTTACGGGATTTAATTTTACCAACAAGTACACCATGACACACAATCATCGAATAATTCAACGTTTGTATAACCATAGATCAAGAACACTAATTGTGTGGGAGTGGGAGTGAGAGCGCAAGAACCAAAGAGTAAGATCTAGTCGCTGAACGTGGTTGTCATTACCAGTGGTCGGCGTAGGCCATTTGGTGGGATTCGTCCATCGTGGCATATCGTGGACATACCCTCTCATCACAAAATCCCGGGATTCTAAAGATTCAACTCCGATTAAATATTACCGATATATAATTCAGAAATCCGCACCATAACAGTGTCTACTTTTTTAATTATATATACATAGTTTTTATTAATAGAATACCAGTTTCATAAAAACTAACCGAATAGCGTTACGACTCTTTATTACTCGTATACAAACACTGTTTTTAATGTTTCGCGATTTTAACATTTCTTATACTAAATATTGTTTACAACGGATCATAATCGTGTAAATCTAAACTAATACTAGCTTATTCCCGCGGCTCCACTGGCGTTGTATTTTGCAAAAAAACCATCCCTGACTGGGATAAAAATTCATCTCTCTAGTTGGGGTACCTAAGCAATAGACACTTACAAAATTTCATTAAATCTGTTGAGTAGTTTCGGAGATTAGCGTGAACTAACATCACACATCACAAGGGATTTTTTAATATTCAGAGTAAAAAGCTAAAAATCTTAGTCCGTTAAATAGCACCAGTGTTGGGCAATTCTAAAGACAGTTAAAGATTAACAGTTGATTAATTGTTAATTTTCACCATAACAACTAAAAATTAATCAATTGTAACTGTGGAAAATTACACACATAAAATACATTTAATTAAAACATGTCGACGCGGTTTGTTTTCGTTCATAAACATCGTCGGAAAGGGATTAAAAACCTTAAGCGCTTTAGCAATTTTGTGCCATTGTTTATTTATACATTGTACTAATTAGGTAAATATGTGTATACTTCGTTCAGTTCGCTCTCCTCAATTCTCCACTTTGTTACTATCATATTATTATTCATTCGTTTCAAACACACCTAATAATATGTTAATAAAATAGAATCATTATATAACCGCCCCGATCGTTTGTCCGCAGCAGACGTGTGCATATTACTGTCGTAACTTTTCTGTTATCTATTAAAAACAGTTGTCAGGCGTTCAAACAGATCAAATTTTATCGATGTTTTCAATGTTAATTTAAAAATTAATTTGAACATTGCCAAGGTTATTTAGAATGATGGAACAAGTGAATAAAAGATAAAAAAAATACATGCATATTCCCTATAAACTACCCTCCAAACGGTACAGAATATTCGGGAACAGCGCGAGCGCCTAAACAATTTGGAAATTACCGGAATCCCAGAAAAAAATAACGAAAACTTGACTCAATACTTACAAACTATTGCATCGTTGCTCAAGACACAGATACCAGACGATGAAATCGTTCACATTCACCGAGTTCCAACGCGTGTCACAGGCCGAGTCAAAAGTATTATTGTGAAATTCAAATCTCTTATAACAAAGGATAGCCTAATCGCGGCAATGCGCAAAAAGAAATCTTTAACAACTAGTGACATTTGTCTTGACTGCGAAGAATCGGCTATTTATATAAATGAACATTTAACATCATTTTATAAGGACCTTCTCAGAAAAACAAAGGAAGCCAAGCGCGCCGCTAATTACGAATATGTATGGATACGTAATTGCAAAATACATGTACGAAAAAACGTAGATTTAAGTTGACGCCCACCCACCTTTTTATATTAATTTGTTAGATCTTCAAATTGTACCTCTCAAAGAACGTCATGATCCACGGTTCAATTTTTATAAATGTGACTACATAAAAATAAATGAATATCTTACAAACATTGACTGGCCAAAAAAACTTAATGTAGGCAACAATTGAAGAGACTCCCCTGGTGGCCAAGCACGCAGCCTCTTGAAAGTTCTCCCTCCGGGCTGTGACCAGAGTGTCATCAGCGTAACAGAATACGCCCAGCCCGGGGTCGAGGTCACCTCGAAGGGCCCAGTCGTATCCTATATTCCACAGGAGTGGTCCAAGAACAGACGCCATACGCGGATACCGCACCGTATCGACGGAGGTGGCGTGCGCGTTGGCCGGGACACCCCCGTGGGATTTGGAGGCGGAAGTGCTCGTCGAAGTTTATCGGCGGACGACTGAGTTCCGGGCGGGCAGCGGCAGTCGGCCCCCGCCCGAAGAGGTGCGCGAGTGGCGTGAGGCGAGTGGCCGAGGCTCGTTGGTCGTCCCGGCTGGAGGCTCCACGTGCTGGCTTTGCCGCCGTGGAGGCGCTCCAGCCGGTCATCGTCGAGTGGGCAGGGCGGCAGCACGGGACCCTTTCCTTCCGATTGACGCAGGTTCTTTCCGGGCACGGCTCCTTCGGGAAGTACCTGCACTCGGTCGCTAGGAGGGAATTGAGTCCCGCCTGTTACCACTGCGACTGCAGTGAGAACTCGGCTCAGTATACGCTGGCGGTTTGCTTCGCCTGGGCGACGCAGCGTCGGGAACTCACAACAGTCATCGGAGAGGATCTCTCGCTACCGGCCGTCATACGCTCCATGGCCGGTAGCGAGAGTAGTTTTACCGCGGTCGCATCCTTTTGCGAGGATGTCATCTCGCAGAAGGAGGTGGCGGAGAGGGCCCGGGAGGAGGATCTCCACTGGGACCTAATTCGCCGCCGGCGAACCGGGCGGCGGAGGCGCGCTTTCCAGCGCCTCATGCCGCCCTGAGTGTGGCCGCAGGTGGACTGGACGGGTTTTTCCTTTCCACCTGCTATCGTGGCCATTCGCGAGGAGGGGACGTCCGCGTGTGCCTGGACGTCACCTAATTGAGAGGTTTTAACCCGAAGGTGGTGCCCGCGTTTTGCGGGCAGGCGCTAGGAGGGGTCCGGATGTCTTAATAAAAGCTGTTCCCGGATCCCTCCTATATTAGGCGCAGTATGGTACACCGTATGGTTTTAGTCAGTTTGATTCCGACACACCGCCCCACCGAAACCCCGGTGGGGTGACGGCCCGAGGGGGTTTCCACACGCAAAAAAAAAAAAATCACAATTGAAGAAGCGGTCGATATTTTTTATTCTACATTAAATGATTGTTTTATATTGTATGTCCCAATTTATAATCCAAAATCCAAATGTTATTATCCTATATGGTACAGCCCAGCATTAATAAGAATAATTAAGGAAAAACACAAAATGCATAAAAAATGGATAAGAAGGGGCAGCGATTATGACGAATTCTCTCTCCTGCGTTCTAGGGCACAACTTGTTCAAACCACTTGCTTTAACCAATTTATAATAAATAGCCAAAACATAATCCGGCGTAACCCAAAATACTTTTGGACGTATGTAAAATCTAAAAAAGGTTGCTCAAGCTATCCTAAGAAGTTTAAACTAAACAATATAGAATACAGTGAGGGGCACTCAATTAGTTTCGCATTTAATAATTTTTTTGAGGGTGTTTTCATAAGTCCAATGCACGATACTAATAATACCTCAGATTTACCTACTATTAAATATCAAAATCAAGATATTTTATCACATATAGAAGTAAATGAAGATTTAGTATATAAATTGTTATCCTCATTAGATAAAAACAAAGGGGCAGGGTCTGATAGTGTTCCACCAATTTTCTTAGCTTTATGCGCAAAATCCTTAGCTTTACCACTATCTTACCTGTTTCGTAGATCCTTAAAAGAATGTATTTTTCCATCAATATGGAAAAATGCTCAAATTATCCCCATCCATAAAAAGGGGTCACGGTCATGTATCGAAAATTACCGACCAATCTCCTAAATATTAAATACGATTAGTAAAATTTTTGAAAAACTTGTTTATAATCAAATTTATCTGGTATTATCACAAGGTATACCCACATACCAGCATGGATTTCTTAGAGGACGCTCCACTGTCACGAACTTAGCATTGTTTTCCAACTACATATTAACTCAGATGGAGGGGGGTGGTCAGGTGGACGTCATCTACACTGATTTTGAAAAGGCTTTCGATCGCGTGGATCATGACATATTGCTCCGCAAATTGCAGGAACTAGGTATACATGGGGACTTATTACGGTGGATACGATCATACTTATTGAATCGCTCGCAGGCTGTCGTAATGAGTGGTTATAGATCAGATTATATCTCCATCCCTTCCAGTGTGCCCCAGGGCTCGCATCTTGGCCCCCTCTTTTATAATGTAAATATATATGATATCTCTAACTGTTTTAAATTCGCAAAACACATAATGTACGCGGATGATAAAAAAATTTATGCACCTATACACAAAGTTGATGACTGCGTAAGACTTCAGCAGGATTTAAATGCACTGCAAGAATATTATACACGTAACAGAATCTCTATTAGCATCAGTAAATGTCAAATTATCAGTTTCACTCGTAAAAGGCAACCCATTCATTTTGAATACAATTTTAATAACATTGTAATAGAGAGCGTCAATCTAGTGCGTGATCTTGGGGTATTCTTCGATTCCCAGATGCTTTTATCTGATCATGTTGAAGAGGTAGTACAACGGGCTTACCGTAATTTAGGCTTCGTCTTAAGGACATGCAAACCGTTTAAATGCTCACTAAGCTTAAAAGTTGTTTACTTTGCATATGTACGTAGCATACTAGAATATGCGTGTCCCATATGGAATCCTTGTTATAATATATACATTAATCGTATAGAATCAATACAAAAAAAATTCACTATGCACCTTAATTTTAAAACTCAACGAAGCCCCTCCTCTTACCTGGACAGTTGTCGTGAACATAAGCTTTTGACATTAGAAGAGCGCCAGCGAATGCTAGATGTATGTTTTCTGTACGATATTGTGCGAAATCGACTTGATTGTCCTGAATTACTTAAAAGTATCTACTTCAATGTACCTCGAAGACGAACAAGACATACTAAGGTCTTAGTCACGCCCTTACATTCTACAAATTATGCCAAGAACTCTGTTCTCTCCAGAATAATATCAACCTATAATACCGAATTCAAAGACATAGATTTATTCTCGACAAGTAAATTTGGGTTAAAGACAACAACACATAACAACAACATATAACAAACACGCTAGTGAGCACTCAAGCTAAATTGTGATTAGGTTAAACTTAATCAACTAAAATTTTTAAACCTAAACAGGTGGCGAAGAGTGGGTGTACCGTGTGCACATATATTATGTGAGATCCAATGTTATGTAGTATATTGCAGTACACACATACACACACACATACACACGCTCACACACACACACACACACAAACACACACACGCACACACACACACACACGCTCACACACACACACACACAGAGACACGAACACACACACACACACACTTGATCTTTAGAGTTGTGATTTGTTGGTCTTTTATATTTTATGTTTTTGGTGCAACTAATAATATTTTTATTCACATTTCTGCTGTAACAAGATCTGGACTAGTTTATAATGTTATCTAAATTGTATTTACGTGGTTAACATTAATTCGTTTCTCCTTATTTGTAGAAATTTCGTTTGCTATATTTACTCTTAAGGACTGTTGTTAACCCCAATAAATAAATAAAAATAAAAACTTAAAAAAACTAATAAATACATCAAATCGGGAGTTCTACTCTTGCATTTAAAATAATAAAATCTTTCGATTCTTAAGTAAAAACTGTGTGCAACAAAAATGGGGAACCGCATGAAATTCCGTTCAGTAGTTTTCAATTTATCGCGAACAGACAGACAGACAAAGGCGGCGGGGGACTTTGTTTTATATTATGTAGTGATTTTATATAATATATTAATTAGTTTTATTTAATTTGTGTTAAATTTAAGAAAATTTATATGTTGACAAATTGTACTTTTTGTTAAATAAATGTTGATAAATATTTTGATTTATTGGTATATCGCTAACCCCTACATAAATCTAAATTGCTCTAAACCGCTAAACCCTTAACACTCTTTTTATTATATTAATTTACGTACACGGTGTACAGTTTAAAACAGTTCCCAAAGATGAGCATTAAAACCGCTTCAGTATAAGGGTAGGTACTGTACATATAATTAAAAAAACATATTTCCTAGAGTTAAGTTCAGAGGGAAGTCTAAGTAAGTGAACTCGAACTCGAATTGACTCAATTTTTAATATGCAGGAATCTCGGGGTATATCCATGTTCATATAACATTTGAGGTCATTCATCCTAAATGGCACTACCTACGCCGACCACTGGTCATTACAAACCAAAGCAGAACAAATATAAAATTTACCTTTAATATTTAGTAACAATAAGGTTTCTTGGGAATAAAAAAAAAATTGTCATCATGTACAAGTCTACAATTACAAAAATGAAACAAAAAAATGAAAACTGAATGAATCATGGACGAATATGGAATAACAGGCCATCTTTAGTAATATTAGCCACATTTGCAGACTGAAGCGGCTGCTGGCGCTGGCCGGCAACCCCCACGCCGGCGCCGGCGCCGCGCTCGCGCGCTGCGCCTGCGGACACGTGTGCGCGCCGCATAGGAAGCAGGTCGCGCACACCCTCCAACACACCTTCACACCGCAAGAATATAAACATATTATTTTAGTAGTAGTTTATAAACTGTTGACTTAAAAGTAGTAATGTTACGAGCTGAGGTTCGGGATTAGAGAATTACACCAGATTGTTACCGAAATAGACACAATTTATTTTAATAGATCACAAAACACACAGGGAAACTAGCTACAACACAAACACAATTGCAATAATTTAGTATCACTATTACACTTAATTCACTTCTACTTTACACTTTACTCGCTGTTAATTCACTTGAAACTAACTCACTTGACACTCACTTGATAACTAACTCACTACTCCGCAAAGCCACGCTTTATATAGCAAAACAGTATTTCTAGAAAAATTACGACTTCTCTAGTGAATTCTACAAAACAAATCGAAGCCTCTAAAACAAACTAGTATTTTCTATTAATGGGTTACTAACTACTTAGTTCCGTGTTGTCTCAACAGATGGCGTGTATCTTTATTTTGTAGCTCTATACGACTTCCCCAGTCGCCAATAGATGGCGGGTTATTCGTAACAGTAAATAATGATAATGTTTTGTATGTGAGTGCACACGGTCGCAACAAGATGGATAGCCACGCAAAATTTTGGAATAGAACTGTTCGCGGCCTCTTTTTGCAGTACACTTATTGTTCTAATCGTGTTTCGAAATTATGATGCACCGCTTAATTATTCTATATATTCTAGAGTAATACCTGCCGTCTTCTTTATAGTCTTTGTCTTAAATAATAATAAATTCATTCATTTTCATATAGAACTAAAAGTATATCAGGATAAATTAACTGCAATCTTATCCATCTCTTTGGGAATTTACAGACACGGGCATAACACAAGAATATCATGATTACGTGTAGTAAGTTAAAAGGTGTTGTTTTATATATGTGTGTGTGTGTGTGTACAGTTGCGGCCGGCGCGCGAGGAGGCGCGCGAGGCGGCGCGCGAGGCGGGCGCGCTGTTCCGCGCGCCGCCCCCCATCGCGCCGCGCCCCGACACCGAGGTCGGCACCACCTCCCTATCTAACACTAGCCTAACCCCTCCGTGCCTCAAAAGGCACCCTCATAGAATCACTTTTTGTCCGTCCGTCTGTCTGTCTGTCGAGACCCTTTTTCGTGGCACGGCTACACTACATTGCCGTCCCTGATCCCCAATCATTATGACTGATTCATTAAAACTACTACATTTTATTATTTTTTTATCTTTTGCTTTGCTTCAAAAGCATTTCTACGACACAGTACCGTACCTTTCCTCGTTTTTACTTGGCACATTAAAAAAAGTATAAAAGAATACAATAAAGAGAAAAGAAATACAGTCGTACTCATGTATTGCGTAAATCAAATACAACAATTTTTGAGCCTAACAGGGATTATTTATCAAGGGGTGAAGTGAAATGTCGCGTTGGTATCAGGCGTTACAATCAATACACGTATACCGAGTGTTAGGTAAACGCTCCCGAAAACGAAGACGGACAATAGTACTAATGATAACTTTGATGATGGGTCGAAAAAATACCGATCCTGTTAAAAAAATACTTTTTTTTTTACAATGTTATATTAGCATTATTCACGCTCCATCATGTTAATACCGGTAAATGAAACGCTAATTTCATAATAAATAAATCAAAAACAGCTGTCGCTTGGGTTAAAAGAAGCGCGGCCGCCGAAGCCTGCGCAAGTTCGTCGTCGAATGTATCATTAGTAATATCGTCTGTCTTCGTTTTCAGGTGCGTTTCTCTAACACCCTGTATAGAACCATCGTTGAAGTTTGTTTTTAGCACGCTTTTATTAGCTTCACTTGTATGTAAACAAATCTTGGAAGTAATTTTAACTAACTCTAATAGTCATATCGAAATGAAATGATGCATGTATATGTTAGTTCAGTAGATAGATAGTTATGTAGATTTACTCAGAGACCCTATATTCTACTAGTATCTAACTTCTAGCATTATGTCAGTACTATAACCATTCGACAGGTATCTAAAACGGACATGATGTTGGAGGGCATCCCGCGCTGGCGCCGCGGGAGACCGCGCGTCACCGACCGGCGGGTGGTGGTGCAGAGGCTGCTGCCGCTGTTGCCCAAGCTACCCGCACCCACCAGTAAGTAGCCCACTGCTGGGCGTGACCGACCCACTGACGGGTGGTGGTGCAGAGGCTGCTGTCGCTGTTGCCCAAGCTACCCGAACCCACCAGTAAGTAGCCCACTGCTGGGCGTGACCGACCCACTGACGGGTGGTGGTGCAGAGGCTGCTGCCGCTGTTGCCCAAGCTACCCGCGCCCACCAGTAAGTAGCCCACTGCTGGGCGTGACCGACCCACTGACGGGTGGTGGTGCAGAGGCTGCTGCCGCTGTTGCCCAAGCTACCCGCGCCCACCAGTAAGTAGCCCACTGCTGGGCGTGACCGACCCACTGACGGGTGGTGGTGCAGAGGCTGCTGCCAATGTTGCCCAAGCTACCCGCGCCCACCAGTAAGTAGCCCACTGCTGGTCGTGACCGACCCACCGGCGGGTGGTGGTGCAGAGGCTGTTTATATTGGTTGTCTGAAGGTTAACCTTCTTTTAGAAATGTATTTGTTACAGACCCTGTGCCAGTTAAACTCACGCAGAGTTCCCCTCCAGTTCCACCCCGCATACTGCCGAAGCCACCCCCCACTTCTACCTCCGAGTAAGTTTTATATTTAACCCACGCTTTCCGTGTCTTTACTACAGAGAATCAGAGGAAACGTGTTAACACAGTTACGTGTAGCTCTTTATTTTATAAGTGACACAGTTGTAGATTAATAATCCCACAAATACTATAAATATTATTTAAATTATACGGTTTTACTCACGTGTATATTTCGGGGATGCCCGACTAGTTTCGGACCCGAAGGGGGCCCTTTATCAAGGGGTGAGGCGTCCTGCCGCGCCGGTTGCAGGTGCCAGACTGGATTGTTGTCTATCCCACCGATTCATTTGTCGTAATGACCGCCGGGATGTGGACGCCTGCGCTTCCATTGCGTTGTGTGTTGCGAAATCTTTTATCGCAGGCACTGTGGTACACACTGAACTTACTGTGTCAGTGTTTGGAGCCGTAACTATTTCGTGGGACATCAGTTTCAAGGACGGTCGCCAGGCTGGAGGTAATGCCCACCCATTGTCCCTATTGAAGTTCGGACGACGGCTTATTTCGATTGCCTCTCGTATTTTTCGCGGTACGAAGTATTTTTCTCTCGCTAAAACGGAAGCCTTGTCGAAGCGTATAAAATGAGCCGTGTCCGTCTTGCACACATGTTCAGCGACGGCCGATCTGTTGCAGTCCATGTTCTTCACATCGCGTATATGTTCATGTAGCCTAGTTGCGACGCTCCGACGAGTCTCACCCACATATCTTAGGCCACAGTCACAAGGAATCGAGTATACGCCGGGGGCCCCAAGTGGATCCACATCCTTTGGGGAGCGCAGTAAGTTTCTAAGCTGTCCGGGTGGGTGGAAGATCGTCTTGACGCCATATTTGCGTCCCAATATACGTCCCACTTTATCGGTCACTCCGCGTATAAAAGGGAGAAACGCGGGGTTTCGTTCCACACCGGGTGTCCGCCGACCACCAATCGCACTCGCTGCCCGGGTACATTCCCGCCAGCGGTATCCGTTTGCTTCTAATGTGTGGCGTAGGTGTTCCATTTCCTTGTCCAAATATTGTGGATCGCAGATGTGGAGGGCTCGGTTTATGAGTGATCTAGGCACAGAAGATAAGTGAGCAGGGTGATGGTGTGAGTCAGCTCGAAGGTACCTGTTCGTATATTGGGACGCAAATATGGCGTCAAGACGATCTTCCACCCACCCGGACAGCTTAGAAACTTACTGCGCTCCCCAAAGGATGTGGATCCACTTGGGGCCCCCGGCGTATACTCGATTCCTTGTGACTGTGGCCTAAGATATGTGGGTGAGACTCGTCGGAGCGTCGCAACTAGGCTACATGAACATATACGCGATGTGAAGAACATGGACTGCAACAGATCGGCCGTCGCTGAACATGTGTGCAAGACGGACACGGCTCATTTTATACGCTTCGACAAGGCTTCCGTTTTAGCGAGAGAAAAATACTTCGTACCGCGAAAAATACGAGAGGCAATCGAAATAAGCCGTCGTCCGAACTTCAATAGGGACAATGGGTGGGCATTACCTCCAGCCTGGCGACCGTCCTTGAAACTGATGTCCCACGAAATAGTTACGGCTCCAAACACTGACACAGTAAGTTCAGTGTGTACCACAGTGCCTGCGATAAAAGATTTCGCAACACACAACGCAATGGAAGCGCAGGCGTCCACATCCCGGCGGTCATTACGACAAATGAATCGGTGGGATAGACAACAATCCAGTCTGGCACCTGCAACCGGCGCGGCAGGACGCCTCACCCCTTGATAAAGGGCCCCCGTCGGGTCCGAAACTAGTCGGGCATCCCCGAAATATACACGTGAGTAAAACCGTATAATTTAAATAATATGAATACCACTCACGAAAGTTTTTATTCGAGTAATACTATAAATGTGAAAGTTTGGATGGATGGATGGATGTTTGTTACTCTTTCACGCCTAAACTACTGAATTGATTACGATGAAACTTGGTATATAGATAGCTGGAGGCCTGGATTAACATATAAGCTACTTTTTTGTCCCGATATTCCCACGGGATCGGGACTTACGCGGGTGAAACCGCGGGGCGCTGCTAGTAAATTATAAGTGCGAAACGGAAGTAACTCTATCTGTTACGTTTTCAAACCTAAACCATGGAACCTATTTTAATGATTCTTGATAAAGATATAGATAGAACCTTCAAGAAGGATCTGGCTACTTTTGTTGCTAAATTAAAACTTGAAGGGGATTAAATAAGGTGGTTAAGTTTTCATGGGAGAGATTTTACTGATACACTACAAAATGCTATCAACTACTTTGCTAATAAAAACCACAAACGACGAAGATATCGTGTGTCGTTCCCTCATAGAAATCAGCTCATTTGAAAACGAATGTTACAGTCAGGTTGAAATTCATAAAAGCAATATTTTCTTTTCATCATTTTAGTCTGTCATTCTTCTACGTGTTGAGTGAGTCGAACGGGCAGTTCTATTTCCACGACGGTGACCGCCGCATTCCCATCACACCGCTGTCGGGCAACGGTGAACAACATGCTGGAGGTAAAGAAATAAGGAAGAAAGAAAATTTGTTTTAATTGCAAACCATAGCGCGCGTACATATTTTTAGTGACAGTTTTGTGGTTTACCAACAAAAAAAAAATTATAAATATATACTTAAGTATTTAAGTAAAATTAACAATTAGTGCATCACAAGCCAAAAGAAAGTAACAAAAAAAAAAAAGAAATATAATACGGTCGAATTGAGAACCTCCTTTTTTTTTCGCCGGTTAAAAAAAACAGAACAAACTCCACAAACTATAAATTACCCACGTAATCTGTGAAGACGTGTCACGTGTCATTCCGTTTTTGACGTGGCATCATGTGGCGGTTACATTTTTTTAATAATTTTATCATCATGTTTCATTGTAATTATATAATGAAGTACCGGTTCCCCTTAGTTTCACCTACTCTTCAATAACTTATATTATAATATTCCTCAATACGTACGGGCGCTACATAAGTTTTGTCATTTATAGATATCTATATATGATAGATATCATAATATTGTGATTTGGAGTCATCTCCATAAACTCTAAAAAATATTTAGTAAAAACAATTTTTTAGCCAAGGAATCGCTTGTTCGATTTTTAAATTAATGTTCTGAATAAAAATGGCGGGCTTCTCTCGTTACGATATTTATGTAATTATTTTGTGTAACTTTTAGGTGGCTTAACTAAACAAAAATGTTTCGAGGAAATAAGTAGTGCACTGAGGGAAACTTTATACTTTCATCTTTAAAAACCACAGAACGGTGGTATATTCAATTAAATCGCGCCAATTTTAACTTTGAGGATGATGCAAGACCCGGCGGGCCGATAGAAGTGACTACCGATAGAAACATTGAGACTGTACGCCATTTTTTGGAGAAACACCGACGTGTTTCATATCTAGAAAATCGATCGAGAAAATCCTCAAGTTAAGTGCAGAACTAGTAACTACTACTAACTGTTCATCGGATACTTCACGACCATTTGAAAGTACGGAAACTTTGTTCACTCTGGCTACCGCACCTTGATGACTGATGCAATGAAGAAGCAGCCTGTGACTTGGTCTCGTGATAATAGATGTTAAAGAAGACAGTCGATCTATCTACGGGAAAAGCTGTGAAAAAAATGGTTGCTGAATTGTTACTAAGAATTGAATATTGGCTACGGTTGTGCTTAATAAAGGGAAGACTGTTACTGCTGCATAGTATACAGAGGAATTTCCACCTCAAGTATTAGAAGCCTTAAACAATTAACGACCTAACTCGATACTTGGCATTTGCATCAAGATAACGCCCCTGCACATCGAGCTTGCAAAACTACAGACTATTTGCACGATGCTTGAATCAAATTACTGTTGGTGCAAATAGCCCCCTGCATCAAACTGTGATCAAATTGTTGGAGCAACCTCCTTACAGTCCGGTTTTAATAAAAGGGAAGCAAGTTTCCGAGCGATGAGGAGCTTGACGGAGTTTTTGAGGAGATATGCGGTTGTGTTCCAGAGCTATACTGGACCAATGTATTCAGCAGTTGCTGAACACATTGGCCCCGTGCACATTGCTCTTCATACGTGTGAACCAGGTGGTTTACACGTATGAAGACCTGTATTACTACCAGTTAATGATAACTACTTCGAAAAACTAAAATCACAAAGTACGACAAAACTAATGTAGCCGCCTACGTATTAGGATTTCAAAATAATTTTAGATTTTTCAGAATTTAGCACGTTCAACGTAAAGAAACTAACTTCATAATTATTTTGGGTGATTTCTTAGGGGTTTGGTTTTTAAAGTTGAATAAAATGCATAATAAAAATAATATTAATGGCCTTAATGTTGACTTTATTTATGATATTTTTATGCAATTTGTGTTTAACCAAGATCTCCTGGACGTACCGGCTTGCTCTGCTCTTGGACGAACGATCGTAATCGTACCCTCTGGCTCTAATGAAGCGTACTTTATTAGAGCCAGCCGGTACGATTACGATCGGGAAGTCCAATTTTCTTTAAAGATGATTCCGGTCAGAATGTTCCCATCAATAGAGAGACGATTTACTGACTTCTTCGTTCCTTCGTTTCTATTATTTTCTATTCAATTTAGTTGGTTTTCCATAGAATATTACTTTTTGACTTTAAATAAGGGTCTGTCTATAAAATAAAAGTATTTCAGAAAGACGAGTAGACCCTACCGCGTACTTGCAGCTTCATACCTAAAGTGCGGAGATGGCCTCACAGTGCCACGCCCATTTGTAGTATTTTATTTAAATCAAAAAAGATATTAATAAATGAAACTTAGCCTCCTTTGATCCGTCGTACGTTTAGCACATTACAGAACAAGTATAATGTAACATGTCAAACAGAAAATAATACTTCATTTTATGATGTAGATGGGACAAACCATTCGGCGTCTAAATCCAACGGTGTGAAGCGTGAGGAGGCAAGTCAGTCGGCAGACTCCGACGGCAACGCACCGAAGCAAGAGCACGACCCGGACGCAGAACCTAAGTCTGAACAGATCGATGTCACACGTAAGAATCAGTACCGCCAGGTACACCACGGCCTAGTCATTAGATCTTTCAGTAAGCTCACACGTGCTTATGTGACGTGCGTCGCACGTATTTAGGCTAAGACAATTACGTACCTATAAGTTTTGTAGCAAAAGTATACGTAATTGAGCTTTAACATTAATGAAAAACTATCGGCTTCGCTCGCACCTATGTACATTCTTACAATATATTCGTGTATCCCTCGACAAGAGTTTATTTCCTAGATGAAAGGTTGAAAGGCACCGTATACCCAGGGGTATACGAATTTTTTTCACGAATTTTTGTACACACATTGTCCTGACAATGTGTGTACAAAAATTCGTGATGGTCGTATAAGCAGTAAATGTAATGAACAAACTTCCCATTTATAATATTAGTTAGGATTAGTTTTTAAAGGAAAAAAAAGTACTGCGGTGCGTTTGGTTAAGTACATAGATTTAGGCTTAACATACACGTATGTGTGTGTATATGAGCCATGTATTGCTGGTTGCCACGGGACTCGTGGCTAAGTGGTGGTGGTTATGTAATACTAGCCAGGTCAGTCTTAGGAAGGATGACCATTCTTAACACATTGAGACCCCTCCGTGGCTCGGAGAGCACGTTAACCCGTCGGTCCCGGTTACCATACGAACATCTGTGGTATTCGTTGGCTCTAAAAAGTTCGACAATCTGGTCTAACTACAGAACTTCGTTCGCCTTTACTTGAGTTGTAGAGGTCTGATGGCAGTCGCTCCGCATAAAATATCGAAGTTCGGCCGTATCGTAGTTAGACGGAAAGCCGACCCCAACTTAGTTGGGAAAAGGCGCGGAGGTTGATGATTACTGGCCGCCACGGTAAGAAGATTGATTAATCAAACCAAAATAAGTTCTCCTGAAACTTAACACAATACGTAACAAAATAAACTGCGCTTGAAATATTTTTAGTCCGTACATATTATCTGCAAACTAAAATGCACTTTATTCCGTGCCATTTATTCCGTGCCATTTATTTAATATTCTTCCATGAGTGAGCTCTCATCTTTTGCAATTATAAACCTCTAGTTGGTCGATTATCCTAACTAGTCAACCAATAACCGTGAATTTTTTGCATGCACGTTGTCTGGGGAACCGAAAAGAACATGGTAACTTTCATACAGAAAAATAACCTTTACGCGGGCAAAGCCGCGGGCAAAAGCTAGTGACACTTCGTTTATCTAATTACAGCGGATTTCCTCCCGTCGGAGTCTATGTCCCTCTCGCCCTCTCGCCTGCTCCACGACGCGGAGGGCTGGTTTGACAGTTCCGGGCAAGACTTCTCCCTCAGCAGCTTCCTGGGACACCTGGAGGGACGGCCGCAGCCTGACCTCGCTGTTAGTATTGTAATTCGGTATTTGACTGGTCAGTCAAATTAGCTAACCTTTATTAAACGTCAAAACCACGTGATTTTGCTATCATCTAATTTTTTACTATAAATTCGGATTAATATATCTTCATTTTGTTTATTTTTAACCGACTTCAAAAAGTAGGTTCTCGATTAGACTGAATAATCTGCTCTTTTTTGCGTGTATGTTACGCGATATTTTCGCTTATTTCTTATTTATAATTGAATTGGTTGTACTGAAGGTTGGTCCTATTTCATTAAAAGAAAATACTCAACCTCTGAGGGTAGATAATCAAATAAAGAATTCAGCTTATTACAATATATCATGATTGGCGCATTGAAGTCGGTGATACTTTTTTTAAAAGTTAATTATTAATACAGGGTGTATTTGAAAAGAGAACACTTACTTAAATCACTGAAAGGGATCACGGAAATAAAAAAATATGTACGATTTTTATTATTACTTTTATGAAAAAACGGAGGCAAACATACCTGAAAATTCAAACGGTTATAACTTGTAAACGGATAGATTAAAATGCCATTATGCCATCCGAGACTAGGGCTAGGGAGCTATGGTAAGGGCTGCCCTACATCCCTTACCATAGCTCCCTAGCCCTATCCGTTTTCCCTACCCTAAATTACCTTTTTCCTTTGTCAAACAATCAAATCAAATTGCTCCATGTTTTATTTTTTTTTAAGAATAATATAACTATTACCTACACATTGCACCGACCTGAAATAAAATTGGGAAAAAGGCAGAAAAAGATGATTCAAGAAGCGAAGAGACCTGCCGTCGTTTGTGTCACGCGCTAAAGTGATTAACGTATTCAGTGCATGTTGTTTTTCATTGATATGTAAATCTTTTTCGCTACTTTTGACGTTATTCTCAGGTGGATTCTCACCTGCAATCTTTGATGGCGGAGTCGAGCGTGGACTACGTGGCCAAGTTCGCTGACCTCGCGGCTGAGGTCACCGACGAGCCTGACCTCGGGGGCGATGACCTCACCTAGTCGCACACACACACACACACACACATACGAAGTTTTAGGTCATTACAAACTTTTAGAAATGAAGTAATATGTTCCTATCAGTGTTAGTCTTGGTCCATTTTCCCGTGCATATAACAGTCATAGCTAACTCTATGAATACTAGCTGATCACTGCGATTTCACTCGGAGTTAAATTTCATTTACAAATGTGACTTCAACAGACAAACTGACACAAAAAAAAATAATTAAATGACAACTTGACAATACTTCCTGTGTCGCGGGGGACTTCAGCCGACAAGACTCGGGGCCACTATTTGTGTATCGCAGAAATATTGTCCCGGGTGTTATTGGAACCTCAGCGCGGTATAGTGTTGAAGCGACCACTTTAACCATTGCGCGATGCGTGCAGTCGTAATATATACATACATATCTACAATAGCTTTTATTGAACTACCAAGTCACATTTAAATTAGGTATTTTACGAATATTATTTGTGAAGATGGTTTTCGATGTATTTCAGAAAATAAAGAATCGAATGTAGTTAATAGCTAAGAGTAATCAGTTGTTGAAATGCATGTTAGTTTTTATTAAACTTATTTATATTAAAATGTATTTTATATTTTTGATTGTTTTATTTCATAACTTGCTAGAGGCCATCCATAAATTACGTCACCCGGATTTCATGATTTTTGGACCCCCTCCCCGTCCTTGTCACAGGTGGTCACATTTGTTGAACCCCCCGAGGTGTGACGTATCATATTTTGCAATTATACACCCAGAAATGAAAAAAACAGGTATAATTTTTTTTTTTGTAAAGTGTAGTAGCGTATGTACTATGTAGTCTCTCATTTGTAGGTAATATTTTGTGTTTAATACTGTAGATTTTGACATGTGACGTCACGAAGCGTACACACTTCGTTGACCCCTCCCCGCTAACGTGTGACGTAAGTAATGGATGGCCCCTTAGAGGGGCGGATTTCCCGGCAACAACCAGTTCGACTTCCAGGTACGCGACCCTGTAAGCGCTCTCCCCAATCCATCCCTATAAGCAATATCTTTCCTTCCATAGCTTTCCCTTTCAATAAACTCCCAATTTTCCCATCTGTATATCTTTAAGTGCCGGGGTGATGCAATATGATTGCTGCTGCGTGATTGCCCCTGAAGAAAATGATACCACATTTTAGTTGGTAAAATGTGGGTGTGGCAGAGCTGTACTAAAGCTCTGCCTACGTCTTCCGGGATACAAGCGTCAGTGTAAGTATGTATTTCATAGTACTAGAGATCGCGTGGTGGTCGAATTTCGGCCATGGTTTTTTCATGGCCAGTATAACTTGAGCTGTCATTGTATAGACTTACTTACCATGACAGGTGTAATGTACATGGCTGGACGCGTGTAATTTTATTAAGCCGTTTTCAGTTCATTCAGCCCTCTCTGTTAATCATTATATTAATACGTGTAGACAATTCTTTCTATCCCTTTTTAAGCAAATTTCGCATACGCTCTACGTACATAATGTAAAATGTTGAATATTTAAAGTTTATACGTAGAAGAAGTTGTATAGAAAGCTAGGTTTTTAAATAATAGGTGTTATGAATTTCTAAATTATGTGAAAACGGTTACAACAACCTACAGAGGTCCAGTAAATAATATAATTATGTTATGTTGACCTGTTATGGTAAAGAAAAATTGTAAAATAACGGTTTTTTTTATGGTATAGGGGGGAAAACGAGTAGACTCGTCACCTGATGGTAAATGACTACCGCCGCTCATGGGCACCTGTAACTCAAGAGTCACAAGTGCGTTGCCGCCCTTTAAGGTGGGAGAAGAGGGGGGGGAGAAAGAGGAAGGACGGAAATAGGGAAGGGTTAGGTCCTCGGGTAACCTCACTCACGCGGTGAAAAGCAATGCTAGCATTGCTTCGCTGCCGGTTTTCTGTGAGCCTGTGGTATCGAGCGGAGTCGAGCTGGCCCATACGTACCGAAGCATGGCTCTCCCACGTCGAAAACACAGTTCAACTTCTACTGGAAATACAATGTATACTTCATTTATTACTTAATTCATTTATGCTCACTAAAATGTCATTGCTTGCGGCGTCGTCATGGGGCGGGTCATTTCTTTCCCTCTGATATGGCGAAGGAGATGATGGCTGGTCCATGCGTCATACTCGTGAACGGGTGCTGCTTGGGGTGACTGGTCGGCCTAGTCAGCGATGCTTTAGCCCATACTATTATTTTGGTTCGTTCAACTGCAACTCTAGCCTCTTAATCCAGTCATGAATTATTTTTAACTGTAGATTTTGTAATTGAATGAAGGTAGATGTACCTTGAATGATTTCTATGTTGTTCAAACCTTCAACGGTATCACTGAGTGATTTTTATTTTTTAGTACGTTAGCTTTTGGAGCATTTCAATAAATTGAAATTCAGGTGGCATCAGCTTGCATCCTGTTTACCTTTCGTGTAACACTAACACTATTGTACCTGAAGATCTGACTTTAAAAGAGTGGCCATGAGTTTCTTTGCCAGTATTCTTCTCATAAGGCTCTACGCGTTTTGGAAACTGGAAGTTATAGATCGACACAAGCAGGCAGTAGATTTTAGTGTTTTCACCTAATTTACCTCGACAATCCAGCACATGCTGTGGCGTCTGTTTGCGCCGATCTATGATTTTAACTCTAGCTTCAATTTAACGTTCATAAATGTCACTTAGTGTCTTAAATGAATGAATGATTTTGAATTTGAATTTGAATATAAGGAACTATGGTTGCAATTCGACCACCAGGCGAACTGTAGTTTTAATAATAAGTTAATTATTTTGAAGCTTTTCAAGTCATTATGGCAATTTAAGGAGTTTTCAACTGTACTTTCAGGGGTAAATATTTTTGGAGTTGGTAACATGGCTTCCCAAATTGCCAACAGTAATGTTTACGTTTCGTGTTGCAGTAGGTTATGTAAAATATATTCAATATTCTTTACGATCATTATACCGTTAAATAAAAACAGATGTGTCTACTGAATACAAATCCAATGTAATAATATGAATGTTTGAAATACCCACGTATGTAGGAGGCTGTAAAAACAACTTCAGTGACAATGTTTTGGCAATGGTTCATGTAAGTTTTTGTTGTACTAACCTCTAAAAACTAAATGTTATCGGCTTTTGTACCTAACTTACTCATTAACTGTGTTATTATGTCTTTATTGTTAGAACTTATTTAAATTATGTATTTACTTGTCTCGGTGACCGGTACTTAAATAATTTATCCAAAATGTTATTGTGTTCTCATGTAAGTGCCTTGTAATTGTCTTTTTGAGAATAAATGATTTAAACCATAACTTTAGTACTAAATTTAAGATCCATTGTTATTTTTATGTGGTGTACAATAAAGAATATTCTATTCTAGATTTAGAATTTTGTTTAAGTAGATAATAGTTCATTGATTTTATATATGACATATATAAGGTCAAAAGATTTGGTTAAAAGTTTTCTCAATTTTTTTTTGTAGCGCTTACTAGGTATTTCAGATTTTTATTACAGGAAATAGGATTATCTTTAAATATCTAATCTCTCAATACCTAAGTGATATTATGATAACAGTAACTTACATTTTAAATAGTTTTTATTTATGATAATGACAGTGATAAGCAGTGATCAGAAAAAGGAGCTAATATACCTACTCTTCGAGAAGAGGGACAATAAACCTAAAGAATCGGTTGACTCATAACAATATTCACATATATTCAAGTAAAAAAGTTTTAAAAGCTGATTGGTTTACTTGTGACCTATGTTACACAATATAAAAGCTGATTGGTTTACTTGTGACCTATGTTACACAATATAAAAGCTGATTGGTTTACTTGTGACCTATGTTACACAATATAAAAAACTTTATACTTATATTTAGAATGAACTTGTTTCTCTTAACCTATATCTTATTGCTTATATAAAATATTAATAAGCATTAGCTTAACCCTAGAGCCCTACCCATATTTAACACTGACTTTTCCTACCCTGGGTGCCTGAGCACCCTGTGTTGTAACAGGATATATATTTTCAAGGAGGATGATAAAAATGCGCTTATTTACATATCATATGAATTACACTTTAACAAACAAAAATAACAACTTGAAACACATTTTATTTGATGCTTGCCTCAAATGTGTATTTTGCATTTATTGCAGTCTTGCTGCTTTTGGCCTTTTTGGTTTTTAATATGAGCAGACATCCACTATGTCTTCCCTTCATAACATCAGTTGCTGGGTTATCCGGCTAATGAGGGTTTAGGCCTTTTTTTATGTTCTTCTAAACAAGGTATTATGACACTCCACAGAAAACAACTTCAAAAAAGCTTGTATATTGGGAATTTATTTTTTATTTATTGAACAGCTAAAATTCAACAATATCATTGAATTAATACCTACCGTTGCATCCGTGTAAAAATCTTCAATTATGTTATCACATTCAGTCTGACTCTACGCCTCCAATGAACTCTTGTTTACTAAAACACTCGAGAAATTGTGCAATGTCATCATACTTCAAATTCCTACTTGTACCGGTCATTTTAATACACTAATTACTATTACAATACAATCATTTGTAGCATAAGTGTGTTACTTATGCTACAAATTAAGTGCACACCTAAACACAAAAAAAAAAGTTATACTATTCATAAAAAGAGAAATTTGTGACATATTATATTCAATTATTTACCTATTTTACTACCTATGGGTGATGTAGCACCCAGGAATAATAAAAAAAATATCAACACTTTAATAAGCGATAGAGTGCCCCAGCACCCTGGGTAGGGTTCTGGGGTTAATTTTCTACATGCCAATAAAATAATACTGTTTAATCTAAGAAAATGAGATTGTCTCTTATTTAATATGCAAATGATAATATGCAGATGTATTTAATTGTTTTACTATAGGTATTATGTACAATATTTTTTTATTTATTATATTTGATATTGAATTACTGAAACCTGGGACAATTGCCCAAAAAAAATGTTGTCATAAAGCATTTACCTATGTCTCTGTTTCTCGAAGTTTAGGTAAATTAACTCTAACTATTCCGATCATTGCTGATAAGTCATGTCAGCTCAATTAATGATTTGTCGGTCAGTAGAGACATCATCATCATCTCTCAAAACTTTAAATCTTTTAATGTTATTTTGCACTTGAAAATGGCAAATTGCTGGGGCTTTAAGTCTTTGTTGTTTATATGAAGGTTGCTATATATCACACATACCACACATACAGCGTTTGTACAGCTGCAAGTTTATATTTAATATATGTGCAAATTCTTTGCATTTATTTGCCAATTGGAATTCAGAAAGAAATCAATATATTATGTTGAATGAAATATTTATGTTAATGATCACTAAATGTGTTGATAGCAAAATCTTCATTAGTGGTAATCTTATTTATTGAAAATAGTATGTTTTATGAGTGTGTTATCAACTTATCAAAGGGAAACGATATTGACTTACATTTATGCTATCATTGTGTTAACAGTTTTTGTTCAACATAAGCAACTCATAGGTTTTTCACAGCTTATGTCTATTATATTTTTGATATCATATATTATTCTTATAGGTTGCAAGTGTCAGTCTTTAATTATTATTATTTATCCACATTATTCAAATCTTGAAGCACATTTGATGGTCTAACAGAGACAATTTTCATCTGTTGCAGTATCCTCATTATTCTACCGGTCGCATTCCTAGGGTTCCTCATATTCTGCACGTTTGTGCTTATACCCTTCGCTTTCATATTCGCGTCATGGTACATGCGCATCAAGGAACGCAAGCTGACGAGGCGGAAACGAGATGGTGCTAACGTTGCCTTCTTCCATCCTTATGCCAACTCGGGGGGTGGAGGCGAGAGAGTGCTATGGGTAGCTATTAAAGCTATACAAGCTAGGTTTGTACCGGTTTGTTGCTATTTAAATACGTAAGAATAACTTAGATGATACATGGTCTCCTTATTTGCGCACTACAGTATGACCGATATTTAAATAATCTTTCTAGTAGATACTATATACTCATATTTTAGAATGGTATGGAACACCTTGTCAAAAATGTAAAGCAATAACCAGTAAAATTCGTGATTTTAAATACAGAACTTTATTTTAAAACTGATAAAACGGATATAAGGTTTAATAAATACCAATGATATTGAGGGGGGGGGTCTAGCAATGTCCACATAAGAACTAAATTAAAGATAAATAAAAAAATTAAAGTACCCCTCACTCAAAAATCCCATCAACGAATATAAAAAGATGAACAGATTTTCTTGAATTATAGCTAAGAACACTCAATCATGTCACCAATCGAACAAAAACTACTAAATCAAAATCGGTCTATCCGGTTAGGAGCTATGATGCCACAGACAGACACAAATACACAGATACACATGTGAAACTTATAACACTTGTTTTTAAGTCAGGGGTTAAAAATTGTAGAGCATATAGTACTTAATTGTAGAGCATATAGTACTTAATTGTAGAGCATATAGTACTTAATTGTAGAGCATATAGTACTTAATTGTAGAGCATATAGTACTTAATTGTAGAGCATATAGTACTTAATTGTAGAGCATATAGTACTTAATTGTAGAGCATATAGTACTTAATTGTAGAGCATATAGTACTTAATTGTAGAGCATATAGTACTTAATTGTAGAGCATATAGTACTTAATTGTAAAGCATATAGTACTTAATTGTAGAGCATATAGTACTTAATTGTAGAGCATATAGTACTTAATTGTAGAGCATATAGTACTTAATTGACATGGACATTGATAAAACGTTGTCGATAATTCTGCATCTCCACGATGAGACTGACTCATTTATTTATAGGCTGTATAACGATTCAAAATAACATATCCTCTACTACATGAAACAAAAAAATTTTTATCACCTACAAACAATATGAAATTATTATGCAGTATTTCAGACCTTTACAGTTAATTTACTCCTCAGGTACCCAGATACAAACATATTCATCTACACAGTAGATACAGCTGAGTCGCAGACTATCCTCGACCGGGCCCAGAATCAATTCAATGTGAAGGTGTATCCTAGTAAGATCAACTTTGTGCGGCTGAGCTTAAAGAGAGTGATTGAAGCGGAGTCTTATCCGTATTTTACACTGTTGTTGCAAAGCCTTGGATCTATGGTGCTGGGTATGGAAGCTTTCTTGAAGTTCAATCCAGGTTAGTAGACCTCTTTTTATTTTAATAATTTAAATACATTATGAAAATTGATTGGTAAATTATGGGTATGTATTTAACCCAAATTAAGGTGCTCTTCCTGGCCACATGAATTCAGATTCATCGTGTATATTATGTACCTTCTGTGTTGTGTACAAGACAATAATGAATGATTGTTTCAGATGTGTACATAGACACCACGGGCTACGCCTTCACGTATCCTATCTTCCGTTACCTGGCGCAGTGCCCGGTGGGCTGCTACACCCACTACCCCACGATCACGGGCGCCATGATGCGTCGCGTCAAACACCGCATCGTCTCCTACAACAACGCCAGTGTTATCGCCAGAAACCCCATCTTTACGTATATCAAACTACTGTATTATAAGATTTTTGGATGGGTAAGTATTTGACACAAAACCTAATTATATATAATGTTGAAATATGAAACATTTGTTTATTATAACTACAGTGAACCAACAACAATGGTTTGGCACGTATGGTTCGGCTCGAGTGATACTGATAATGTGTGTCGTTGGTAGATGTACGGCGTGGTGGGGCGCTGCGCCGACGTGGTGATGGTGAACGGAACTTGGACGGAGGAGCACATCAACGAGCTCTGGCAGATACCGCTCAGCACGCACAGGGTCTACCCGCCGTGTGAGGTGAATATATATATTTATAATATTTAATATCATAGTTCTGGCTGTGTAAACCGCTAAAGCAATCTTGATGAATTTTGAAATGGATTTAGACGGGACCGGGGGTCAAAGGAGACAGATCATTTTTCAAGTTTAGGGATATAAAAAATCATTGTTATTTTTCGACTTAGACGAAGTCGCGGGCTGCGTGTAATCATTCGTATTCATATAATAAAACGCTGTTATTATGACATTACAAACAGACTCTTCAATTGTATTTATTTGTATAGAAAACCGGCAGTGAAATGCTTGCATTGCTTTTCGCCACGTGAGTGAGCTTACCAGAAGCCCTAACCCTTCCCTCTCCCCTATTCCCGTCCTTCCCCTCTCCCCCTCTCTCCCCGCTCTTCCCCCCCTCTCTTCTGTCTTCCCCCCTCTCCTCCGTCTTCCCCCCCTCTCCTCCGTCTTCCCCCCCTCTCCTCTGTCTTCCCCCTCTCCTCCGTATTCCACCCTCTCCTCAGTCTTCCCCTACTCCCACCGCAAAGGGTGGCCCTGTGCGGCGGTATTCATTTACCATCAAGTGACCCGTCTGCTTGTTTGCCTCCTATACCATAAAACCAATGCTAATACATATATACATGCATACAAATATTTGCACTGAGCGAGAATCGAACCCGTGACCTCGGACGTGTCAACGAAATAACTTAAATGTTTTAACATTAGAAGTTTTTTTTACTTTAATGACAGGTGACAGAGTTGAAACAGCTCCGTTCGCTAGTGAAGGAGTCGGATCCTATTAGGATCCTGTCGGTGGCCCAGTTCAGGCCTGAAAAAGATCACCCTCTGATGCTCCAAGCGATGTACGAGCTAAGAAACCTTCTCGTCAAGAATGAAGTGCTTTGGAACAAGGTGAGTGTTGTTTATTACTTCTCCAATAATGTCCGCTGTCGTGGAGTTCGTAGGTAGGAGTATCTTCATCTACTCCCAGCCTTCTTAGTGGGAGCATAAACAGCCCCGCTGTTCTTGAGATGTTGACATGTTCAGTTGAAGATGTACGGTTTTAATGACGTGTATAAGTACTTAAGGGGTGTCTGACTTGTTTCGGATGCTACGGGGTCCTTATCATATTGTATATCTTAGTCTTGCGTTTGTTGTAAGAAAACTTGGATCTTTTAAGAAGCATCTTGAGCGTTGATGGCATACAGGAACTCGACCATATTTTTGTGGCCAAATAAAATAAAAGTTATATTTTTTATTACTTACGAGATTTTGCCCTAAAATAGAGCTTCTATTATTTTTCTACTATGTCGTCTTTAATGACTGTTTCCTTACCCGTGGTCACTTGTAGATAAAGTTAGTCCTGGTCGGTTCGTGCCGCAACTCTCTGGACGAGGAGCGGGTCCAGAACCTGAAGGACCTGGCGAAGCACCTGGCGCTGGAGGACAACGTGCAGTTTGTTGTGAACGCGCCCTACGCGCGCCTGCTGCAGCTGTACCAGACCTGCAGCCTCGCGCTGCACGCCATGTGGAACGAACACTTCGGCATCAGTTCGTATACACTACATACTTATGATGTAATCTTATCCCAACTATAATATTGCAAAGGCCCGCTTGGCTGAGAGATTTAGGGATGGGGTGTCGATGTAGGAAGTCAATTGAGAGAGGCTGTGGGTTGAATTAGTTAGCCTATATCTTTTTATGTACCCCTGATAACGTGTTAACAATTTTCATGATGATCGGTTGAGTAGTTATGCTTTCACATTTATAATACTAGGTAAAATTTCGTTTCTTTTACTAAGAAAATGTATTGTACCTACTGTGGCGGCTTGCATATTATCTAAATCATTTGAATTGTCTGACACAAGTGCAGGTGTGGTAGAGTGTATGGCGGCTGGTCTGATCACCATCGCCCATCGCTCCGGGGGTCCGCTGGCCGACATCGTGGAGACGTCGGACCCCTCCCGCACGGGGTACCTGGCCTCAGAGCCTGACGAGTATGCCAGAGCCATCCTGGAGGTTATCGCCTTGCCAAGCGATCAGAAGAAGAGAATTATAGAAGCTGCAAGGTAAGGCTACATTTTTGTCTTAAGTATATCCAATACTTTTCTTCTTTGGTAAAGATTTTCAATGAGTACTTAGATTACCTACTAAGATTTGTTTGTTTGCTGTCAATAAATTCAGCGCCTAATCTGATTTTAATACTTCTTTCATAATTATTGAATTTATAAATTTGAAACATCTCACACACGGCCGTCTGATCCAAAACTAGTCAGAGCCTGTACTATGGTAACCAGACTGCTGCTAAACATACTTATATAGTTCTAAATACATACATATAATAGATAAATTACACCCAGACACAGAACAAATGATCACACATGTGCGAGTATTTACAGGATTTAACTGGTTGTTTTTTTAGGGTTCTGTTTCTCAAAAGAAGAAAAAGGAACCCCTATAAGATCACGTTGTCTGTCTGTCTGTCTAGACCATTTTTCTCAGGAACCGGTTGACGCATCAAGTTGAAGTTAAAACCAAATATGTATGTCTGCGGTTCCTTGAAGCTATAAAAAAATCAAGCTTCGCGCTTAGAGTCATGAAATTTGGTAAGAAGCAAAGTCTCACAGCACAAGTAAAGAAAATCATCCGAAAGTCGTTAATTTGTTGTTACATCAAATAAAAAAATAGTTTTGTAGTTGGAAAGTGGACTTTGTCGTAAATCGTGGAAGAGTATTTTGAGAACTGATCTTTCGTAAAAGACGGGCAAAAAATTTTGAGAATTGATTCTTGAGATGGAGTTACTACAATTTTGTTTTCTTACTGAACCTTCGGTGCACGAGTCAGACTCGCACTTGTCCGGGTTTTGTTTTTAATATTAACACCTTTTTATTGACTTCACTTTGTAACTGTGTACATCTTGGAAGTCAATTGTAACCTACTTCTAATTATCGTATCGTATCGAAATCGTGTAGTTTGAATGACAATACTATAATTTGGCATCTTGGAGCTAATCTGATGATGAAGCCAGGAGGTGGGTAGTGGAACCCTGCAGTGGCTACTTGTGAACCCCTCGAGTGTGAGTTCGTTTTAAGGAATCCAACACGTGATAATGATTGGCTGGTGATTTAGCCTTTTTATTTTGTTAAATAAAACGTGTTTTTGATTGTTTATAAACTATATTTTTTATTACTTATTTACAATTTATTAATATTCCGTAAATACAATACTCGTCTACTAAATCGTTTTTCCCGCCGTTTCTCATAGATTACTCCTAAATTAACTGATTAGTGGTCTGGAATTTTATTATATTTAAAGTTTTTGCTTTGCCAATAAAAACACCGGTGTACATATCGAACGACAAGTATATTTTTTTAACATAATGACATAGACACTTAAGACACTAAAGCATTGTAGATAGCGTTGTTACCACAACATAGGATAGTATGGTTTGCGATTAAGTTAAAAGTTTCGATCGAATTGCACCGATCGTGATTATGTTCTTTTTTTTTTGAGTTAGTCTATTGTGCGGTATGTTTGATTGTTCGCAGAGCGTCAGTGGACCGTTTCTCCGAGATGGAGTTCGAGAAAGCATTCCTGCGCGCCGCGGAGCCGCTCGTGCGACTAGGCTAGTTGTGAGTGCGTTACGAGTACATTCACTCTGTTCCATTAGATGTAAGAGGTTATTTTAGTTGTAATATAACAATAAAGTTGAACCAAAGTTTTATATCTTTTCTTAACTTGTCTCTGTAGCTATTTTTAACAGACTTCAAAGAAGGAAGTCTTATATTCGATCCGTATGTATGTATAGTCGACCAAATATATCGTCTACCACCCTACGGTCGAAGATCATTTGACATCTTAAAACAACAAGGTTGATTTTCCCGTGTAATAATATTCTGACAGTTTCTAATACTGTCTTTATCATTTTTATTTATGTGACATGTAATGTCATCGCTGCATTGTGTTCCTCGTTTAAATAGGGAATATGCATGTATTTTTTTTTTATCTTATATTGACTTGTTCCATCATTCTACCCTAATAAAAAATATAAATAACTTTGGTAATGTTCAAATTAATTTTTAAAATAACATTGAAAACATCGATAAAATTTGATCTGTTTGAACGCCGCCATATTTCGCGGGCCTTGGATGACGTCACGTTCCACGCTCAGTGTTTGTTTCATAAACTTCCTTGAAGTGTTACAGTAATTTTATACCGATTTCCAGTTGTACTTACTATTTATTATAATTAATAGACAATGAATAAATTAATAAACCATTTTATAGGTATTGCCTTGTCTCTAAGTGTAAAAACACTATAAGAATGTACTTCTCCAATACAGTATTTTTTCCTGTACAAAATAATAATGTAAAATACGAAAACAATGGTGTACATTAATGAGAACAGATGAAGTATCTTCAATATCGTGTTTATATTCTTGTGAAGATCACTTTAATGTAAGCATATTACAATTTAATTGCAAGTATAGTGTGAATTAGTAAGCAGTAATTTATGTTTGTTTTAAATATCAATCAGAAGGCAACTTGCTTGTCTACTTAAACTAGGTAACAAAAGTCCAATAAAACTTCATGAATATAACTAACTATACATATCTTACCTATCCTTTAGATTATAATATAACAAGTATTATAATAATTACCTTGGGCTTTCACTCCTTTAACCTCAGCGGACGTAAAATCTGGATTTGATGCAAAATATATAGTCATCATGAATGCACCTATTTTCGGTAGATTGTCCGATAGTGCTTTGACAAAATTACATTCAGTCATTGTCCTAGATGATTTCTAATATCACTAGAATGCTTAAATTACACTAGCTAAGTGCAAAAACAACAGGAACACCTATCTTTCACCGTAGCACTACGAATATAGGCGCCGATAAATGACAGAACGTGGAATGTCACGTCATGTTTTGTTTCGACCAATGGTAAAGCGTTTTGCAAAGTTGAATTTCGCGCCCTTAATTTGCATATTTTAATTAATATTTTTTGCAATTAAACACAAACTAAATAAGAAAATAATTGTTTAGAAATAATATCTGGACGATAAAGATTCAAGGGAAAATTAATCAAGTAAATTTAAACAACATGCATATTCCCTATTGTCGCCAATTATTGAAATCATATATTTATCATATCAATCACACAATTTCTTTTTTGTTTTCTTCTGTTTCTTTTGTTTATGTGAATAAAGCCTTTTTGTTAAAAATAATAAAAAGATAGTATTTAGTTTAATTCTTTCTCATTTGTTAAATAATGAATCATAGTTATAACAGTAAATAAAAAGAAGGAAAACCACATCTTTCAATGAAACTATAATAATACAAATATCATATTGATATTTTTTGTAACCAACATTTATTTTATTTGGTCAGCCAACGATTATTACACTAAGCATTACAGATTTATAACTTAAAGACAAAACATGTATTAGTGCCATAATCATTTACAGGCTAGCACCACATTTGTGTCTATAACAGCTTGGAGACTCTCTCATTGAATCCACAAGCTTTGAACAAATATCAGATCCGCGGGTTTCCTCCCATATTTCCTTACAGTGCCGTTCCAGAGCTTCCCATGTTCTTTCGTTGCGGGTTGACGATCTTTGAACAATAAGAGCCCAAAGCTATAATTGAGCTGAGTTCTGGTGATTTTGCAGGCCAAGGTATTAAACATATTTCCGGATGTGTATTGAACCAGGGACGCGTCACCCTTGCTGTGTGTAATTGGCATTCGTCTTGAATATAGTTTAATTGTTGCATTCCACTTTCTGGGCAAAAAATACGGACGGCTGGCAACATTGCATTTTGAAGGACATCAGCATCATCGAATGCTGATGCTCGTGGTGGCAAACAGCACAGCTCCCCAATATCATCAACAGTCATCCAACCATACATGTTTACAGAAATTTGACCAGATTCCATGTTAGTATGTCTTGTGTATAACGTGTCCCATTGCATCGCCAAATTGTATTGTATTGTAGCCAAAGATGTAAACGACCATGCTGGCGACTGGATTTAAAAGTCTTCTCGTCACAGAACACAATGTAACTCCAATCGAAATTCAAATAATGTCAAAATTCACTCGTGCAGTTCTCTGAGTATCAGTCATATGTATTTTCTTTGTATAATGCCTGTAAGGCAAATCCATGTGATGCAAGTGATTTCTGATTGTCTGAGTAGACTCATGAAACATTTCGGCAAAATGTTTAGTCAGTGTAAAACTGTAATGTTCACGTCTCATAATTGCTCTTTCATTTTCTGAGATTTCAGACTGATGACCACTTCAACGGCGATCATTTCTATTTCCCTCAGCTCATTCACGTGTAATCCAAAGGCGAATGGCTTGTCGCGAAATTTCACTATTATTGAAGCCATCGTTATGGAATGCAATTATACACACATGAAAAAAAAGCAAATAGAAATTATAGTAGTATTAATTGTACAACAGTGTGCAATTTTAGTGTTTAAATTACTAATAACTAGTTGTAATAGTTAGAATATAATTACGCTTACTTTTAGGGGCTTATAACTATTGCACTTAACTCCGGTTGAACGTTCACAGGTTTAAATGTTTATCATTGGGTTATTTTTTCTGAAATAAGTTATCCTCGCGGGAGCGAGGTAGCTCCTAGAAGCATGTGAACGCCCCAGGAGGCTTCTGTGCTTCTGGAAGGAGCTAGGCTGGCAATCATCTAGTCAGCCTATCTGAACGCATAATGGACCGCCTATGAGTCTAGATACGGAAACCCAATACCAATAGCCATAGCTTTCTCAAAAATCGTACTTAATGCTAGGTCTTCATGGCATTTACTAAAGTCCTCATCATTCATCAAAATGATTTGTACCTTTGAGTTTTTGTTTACAGCTTCAGAAAAATCGCGTGCATTTGACAAAATTTTCTCTCTCCTCATCACTAAACTTCGTAGACCACGTTTAAGGGCACCTCCGATTCCATCTACTGGCCCTTTCCAATGAGAAGTGGCGAAAAAATTCCACGTGATATTCAAATTATGTCGTTTATCCATAGTTGGAGGGAAGTTAGCAATAAATCAGTTTTTGAATTGTGAAGCTGGACCATATGCGTACTTCTTTTACATCTTATGGTATTTCTGTTAATATCCTATCAATAGAAACTTACCGTATCTTTATTGTGGTGAAGATTATCTGATGATATCGCAATTGCATGCTGTTTTGATGAAACCACAGAGACACAGTAAATAAAGAAAATTGTGGCTGCACCCAATGATACGATTGAATTTCATCCTGCGAAACACAGGTATAATTTTCGGCAAAATCCACTTGCAGAAGCGCAATGTTGCAATCTGAGCGCATACAATCAATGCGATCCTAATTGTAACGCTGAGCTGTTCCCTGTTTATGTAAACTGTGGAGTCATTTTAGAAATATGTTCACAAAGCATCGACTCTGCTTTTTGGTAAAACCTTTCTAAGCCGTCCATTTTCCTCTTTCCATTCATACCAGCTAATTTCCCTATCTTTAATGAAACAAGTAGCTTTTTTCTAATTCAGATTGCATCATAGTTTTACATTTTGTACATTTATAACACCAACAGGATGTTGTTGGTGCTTCACAAAGAGCAGTGTTTGTCAAAAAGTTTTTGTCGTAATCAGGGACGTCATTGCAATTTTTGGACAATGCGTTTACAGCTTATATGTAATTTTCATGATACTTGCAAAGGCAAACATTTGCAGGTGTTTGGCAGCTCAGGAGAACATATTTTAGTCGTAATTCAGCAAATTTACATTTTTTTGCCTCTAATCGTTCCGAATTCATCACAAAACAGAGCATATGTTTTGAGAACATTGCTGAACAAATGCCTGTTTTACAATTTAACTTTTTTCATCTTCGAGACGGACTATTGTTGTGTCTTTAATGTCAGGATTTTGGCGACTAATGTCGTCACGGACATAAAAAAAATTGACTTTTTCAACTGTGTCAGCAGAGATTGTTTTCGTCGTTTTTTTTTTGTGTTTAGGCGTTATTATTTCAGAAGTACTTTGTCTTGCTAATGTATGCACAACTGCTCTACACTTGATGGACTGAATGGCAGATTCCGTTTGACTTTTGCGACCGCTTTTCCATATGAGCTTTTTGAGGCAAATGCTTTAGCAGGAGTCTCATCTTTGGTAGGTGTATCAGTGGATTTTAACATTAGTTTTCTTTCTTCAATCTTACTTCTGTACCTTCTCATCTCTTCTGATTTTTTCTTCACCTTTAAGCATGTCAATCGATGCTGTTTGTTTTATCAAACATCGTTAGCGTTTCCTGTTCTCAGATTTCTTTTTTTTTTATTCTTCGCATAATCCTTTAGCTTTCAGCTTCTCTCTTGCTTGCGCTTCCTTTCTGCAGCTGTTTTCGCCATCTATGAAAAACAAATGATACGGGCTGTGACTGACTCTACTTACTACGTGACCGACTCTAGAATGTGACTGACACTACAAAAATGTTTTTAAGAGTTTAGGCATTGTAAAAAAGATAATAATTTTTTAAAGTCGGCATCATTTGAGCAACGCCGTCACGTAGGAAAAAATACTTATTGTCATGTAATTGAAGTAATTTTACTGTAGTTAAAAAGAAAAGTAATGTCTATTCTGTGACCGACACTAACCTTGACACTGTGATCTTACAAACATATTATATATTAAAAAATAAATGGAAATCACCCCTTCGGATTACTTTTAACAGATAATGATGGTGACAGACCTATCGTCTCACTGACATGCTATACAAAACTGTCATTACATCCATCGCCCCATAACTCTTTATCGATATGTTATCGTTTGAACACTCAGTATATAACAAAATAAAACCATAATTCAAAAGACTTACCGTGAAAATTTAATCAAAAATCCACCACCAAAAACCACTATTAGCTGAGCTGACGACGCCATTTCGTAAATGACAGTGTTGTCGGAAAAAAAATATTGAAAAAAATTGTTGCCACTCCAAAAACTTAAAACTAACAATGTTGCCACCATACTTAAGTATTTTTACTACCAACATCAGAAATTTATTTTTTTCATTTATAGTAGACTTATGCGTGGAATGGTCCTGATTGCTGCAGGCAATTGTAAACCTCTTCTTTGGCACCTACTTAAACATTCATCAATGATCTTCACCAGGTTGAAAGTTTCTGAAATTTCATGCTTCAAGAATAATGCTTCAGACCGAGACAAAGATATGTCGATTTTAGGCTATTGAGAAGTGAGGGACCGTTGTATGTATTTTTTACGGTATGTTTGTGATGGATGGTTCTTAAAAAGGAAATAATTAAAAATATTTTGTACTTGTGTAAGTACATTAGGTTTTAACACAGTATAATAAAACAATATAAAAAAGTTAAAAAGTTTTATTTAGTGTCAAATTTAAATCATATTTTTCTTTCAAACATCACTTAGTAGTATATATTTTACTTTATTACAACATAAACAATTTTCTTCTAGAAACAATTATAAAAGGCCCTGAAACAATTTCTTGTTGGGTTTAGGCAAAGAGAGCTACATTACAGTCAGAGCATTCAAATAAACTCCTTTTGTCACACCCAGAGAGACGACCCCGTTTTTGTTTGTCTTGATGTTTCGGTTAGTGGATATTGCCATGTAAGCGTTGCATTTTTGATGGTACAGGCACTATACCAGGTCTACCTACGGGGCGTTTAGCAGGTCGTTCTTCGCAATCATTTTCCACCTCGTTCAGCTCCATCAGCTGATTTTGTTCTAAGATCTGTTCGCTGAGTTGCATTTGGTAATATCTCAATTGCTGTATCCTTTTCAATGGAACGGCATTTTTACAATTCTGCTTCTTTGTGCATAAGCCATCAATTCGACATAGCTAGGTCCTAACATATGGGAAATAAACCTCACAGGCCATTTCTTCGTTCTATTTCTTGCCGGACAAACTGAGATCAATCGATCGGCCATGTCTAGCCCACCCATCTTAGAGTTGTATTGCTTGATACCTTCTGGCCTGACAACTTATTTATACTGCTTATCTTTTGTGCACCAACGGGAACAAAGATCGGTTTCACAAGCTGCGTGAGCTGTTGAAAGCATTACAACAGGTTTATTGTCCATCCATTTAGTGATTGTAATAGTGTTATCAGTGTTAGTCAATACTTGATAACTGCCTCTGCCTCCTTTTTCATGCTTGAATCGGATTCGAGTTCATTTCTGGTGTCTGCAGGTTTTCTGATTGTCATTACATTACATTTAGAGTGACATTATATTGTGAAGTTGTTCTGCCAATTTGACCGTAGAAAAATATCTGTCGAAGTAAATTAATGAACCAGGTACCAAAATTTCACTCAATTTCAGCACAGTACTTTAACCCAACCCAAAACCAGCATCAGTGTAGGACGAAAAGTTAGTTTTTCCCTGGTATATAACCATATTACAGACCAAGCCATTAAGATTCGCCAAAATAAAAGCTTTTAATCCAACTGGATTTGGTTTGTTAGGACAATATTGTTTCATGCCACATGTACCGGAAAATGGGATCATCATTTCATCCAGACTTATTTGTTGCACAGGAACTTGTTTTTGACAGCCCGCCAGAACACTGTCAAGTATTGGTCTCACTTTCCAAAGTTTGTCTTTTTCGCGTTTTTCTTGAGGTACGTCATCATCGTACACAAGTTTCAGTGAATTGCGAATGAGGAAATGTCTGTCACGTGACATAGAATCAGCTATTATGGCGATCCTCCAGTTTTTTTTCCAATACATCCTCTGAACTGGATAATTAATACAAGACATCAATATCGTTATTCCAAAAAAATACTTTGGTTTCTTTCAACGTTATTGGTATAGGGCTCTGTTTCCGCATTTAGACTCATAGGTGGTCCATTATGCGTTCAGATAGGCTGACTAGTTGAGCCAGCCTAGCTTCTTCCAGAAGCGCAGCAGCCTCCTGGAGCATCGTTCCCGAGTGAGTCACTATGCCCCTTGATCCATTGAAGGATTAGCCAGTTGGCAGAGGCTAGACGTTCCAGTGTCGATTAGCTCCAGTCTCACTCGCTCGCAGTAGGTTGCAAGTGCGGCCAGTTCCGGGGTGGGGATGACTGCGTCGCCCGGCTGGTATGCGGACGCCCTCACCACTTCTGGTAGGTCTGAAGAGGGTTCCTTGAGTCTGATGGTAGTCAAGTCTCTAGAACAGAACTCGGTCATTAAGGTGGTGTTTGAGTGTTTCGGTGTAAAAATACATGTACGCAGGTTATCTATGGTAGTGTTAAGAATTAGTTTACCTCCAATGTTGTTTAGACCGCAAATTCTGCCCTTCTTAATCCACGGCTCCTGGATTAGGGCTACGGTCGTGGTGTTGGCCTCCACCATTCTGCGAAGGCTAGCCGTTGCAGTTTGGCTGTACTGGAGGTTGATTTGTAGTGCGTTAAGGTTGGGGGAGCTGACAGTGCCATTATCGCTATCCAGCATTGTCTCGTCTAGATCGCTGTCCGCCTCTCCAGAGAGACTTCTCTCTGGCGAGTCTGCCATCGACGGGCTGGTCTGGATGGTTGGCCCCTTGCTGGGGTCAGGTTGGGTTTCCTCTTGCTTCCCGCTGCCTGGGTCTCCGGAGACCCCCTGGGACACAGCTTCTAGGTTCGGCGGCGGTTGACGACGGTCGTCGAGGAAGCGGACGTAGAGGTTACCAAGCCCGTAGTGAACCCTACGCTTGCTCTCCCCGAGCCCAGCGTCCTCTTCTGGGTTGCCGAGCACCAGAAAGAGAGCCTTTTTGTCCTCCTGGGGCTCGGCATGGTAGAGTGTTGAGTTGGACACCTTGTAGTCACCATTCTGCCACGTCAACCGCCTACGGATATGAGCTAACGTGTCCTCAGGACCTACCTGCGGCACCAGGAGTCCCGCCTTGATCCGTTTGGGAATCTCAGACTGGTTTAACTACCAGTCTGGTTCCCAAACTTTGTGCTTCGATTTTAACCACGGCTTGGCGTAGCCACCGAAGGGCAAAGTCGTCTTAGCACCACATCTTGAGGACCCCTTCGTTGTGGAAGGGCTTTCCCCTAACGAAGGGGATACAGGACGTGCTGGGCGCAAAAAAATTAGCGTCCAGCACGTCCTGCTGTCGATCCTCAATGGCATCCGCCAGAATTTCACACTGCTTACTTCCACCTGACGCCAGACGCGCTCCTCTCGGGTTATCCCCTCGAGGAGCTGCCAGTTTGGGGGACGACGCTGCACTCGGGTTATTCACCCGAGGAGCTGTCGATTTGGGGGGTGTCGCTGCACTCGGGTTATCCAGCCGAGAAGCTGGTGGTAAATTGCACGGCGCACCACCTGGGTTATTCAGCCAGGGTGCAGCCTGTGTTGGTTTCCTGAAAGGAGAAAGTGTTTTTATTTTTATTATCCATGAGTTATAGATTATTTTTGAGGGGCTCGTGGCTAAGTGGTAACCGAGTAGGTTAACACATTACAAAGTTAAGTAATACTAGCCAGGTCAGTCTAGGATGGGTGACCATTCTTAACAAATTGAGACCCCTCCGTGCCTCGGAGAGCACGTTAAACCGCCGGTCCCGGGTGCCATACAAACAAATGTGGCATTCGTTACGGGTAGTTGGAGCCCTAAAAAAAAGTCCGACAACCTGGTCTAACTACAGAACTTCGATATCGCCAAGTACTTGGGTTGTGGAGGTCTGATGGCAGTCGCTTCACGTAAAATATCAAAGTTCGGCCGTATCGTAGTTAGATTGAATGCCGAGCCTGTAACATAGACAAATTTAATACTAGGTTCTCCCATCACTTTGCGCAAAACAGACACTCACCCATTCAAACATTCACTCAACCAAATATTCACACATGCGCAAATCATACATTTTCTTGAGTTATTCGGCCAGTTGCTATAAATTTGTTATTTATTTTTTCTTATATTTTTATTATGTAAATTGTTTGTAGTAATTATATCAACATTTCTGTATCTCCTCCAACAAATTGTAAAGTGTCATCTTAAATTACAGCGGAGTCGTGTTCTAGCGGGGTGAGTGCCCTGGTGATCTGAGCCACAGGCTCACGCCTAATTCAGACACCAGTCCTTTCACAGTTGCTGTTCTAATGTTAGCTGTTGCTGTGATGTATATTAATATTGTACTAATGATTGTGAGAAGAAAAAAAAAATTACACTCTTCATCCTGTAGGTGATCATACCTGTCAAGGGTTTTTTCAGTTCCAGCTAAGTCTCTTAACTTAATATGTTTGATATACTGCTCATCTGACATGTTACCTGCTTTGTGAGCGCAGCATTGGTCGCATGCGTCTTTTTTTGGTTGAAATAGGCCGATGTTCTCTTCGAAAGGTTCAGGTTCATTTTGCGAAACTCAGTAGTCCACATATACATATAGAAGGTACAATTGTGATTTTGTTTGTATGATGGGTTCTAAATATAACTTTGAAGTAGATTGTCTACAGTAGTGAGCTATCAAGTATTTTCTGGACGATTCTTTTTTCGTTGCTATGGCTACTGCAGCACTTGGTTTAGATTCATTGTTAATAGTCGTCTTCTCTCCTAGCCAATATCGAACTGTCCATTCTTTTATGCCCAATGTTTCTAAAAATGTTTTTAAGCAAACTCTTTTTATCATTTAAATACGCGGACTTGCCGCCACCTTCAAACAAAAGTACTGTTCCGCGGTATTGTTCTTATTAAAATATGAGGTTTCTAATTGGCTAATTCAAATTGTGTGAGAAGTAGTATAAGCGAATCAGCGCTAAGGATCTATAGCCGCGAAATTTAAATTTTGCTCCTTTTGCTGTTACGCGGTATTTACAAAATGCTCTTCCGCGGTATTGCACACGCAACGACGTTATGCAAGTCTGCAGTGATTAATTTTGTTGAAGGCCTTTGAAAAGTCAGTATATATAGAGTCAATTAGCTCCCTCCGCCATTGTAGTAAGCTGCAGTTGCAGCTGCAGTAATTATTGTAGCAAGTTTTAATTAGCAAACCTCAATCCTTTCTAATGTAGTTCAATTCAATGACATTATCGGGTTATGATACTTTTTAATTCTATTGTGTAACTTCAGTTTTAGGAGTTTTATTAGTTGAGATAAAGGCTAGTCTTTACAAAAAACACTTCTTCTTTGTTTCTGGGACTTTTTTTTTTATTATTTCTCTAATTTTTGAGTAGAATATGTCTACCACATTGTCTACATCTGGTTTGGTGCAGGAGACAAATTCTTTGCTCCAGTCTATTTGGTCAAGTGATTTAATAATGTTGTCGTAATCTGCTTTAAAATAAATCATTTTCTTAGTTGGTTTGTTTTTCCCATGAACATAATTAGATGCTCCTATTTGGCTGTCTTGATTTTTAATTTAAAAAATATTTCTATTGCCTTCAGGAAATGTGATAGATCAAAGAGTGGGAAGATTTTAACCCCATCAACTTCAAACCCATTGCTTTTAAATTCTTTTCCTCTTCATAAATATTCCTGCACGGTGTCTTCATTTAAGCTCTTAATTGTACTCATATTTCTTTATGACTGATCACACTCTGTACCACCGCACCGTAGCCAGTAGATGTTAAAGCTCTTACAGCCACTTTTACAATCACTTTTAATTCCTCCTTTTTTGTTGCACTTTGGCAAAACGTGAAAGAAATAGGCTGTTTAAATCTTCCCTTAATGGTTTTGACCATTAGCACTAATGCGATCGGCGATCTTGTTGGTTATTTTGACAAATTTTGACAAATATGTCTCTCTATCTCACCTATGACGCGTTGGGTCTCTGCCTTGAGTTTAGGAATTGTTTGTGGTTTATTCACATAGATCTGAGATTTAAAAAAAAAAGCTAATAAAAGAAATCGCACGCCATTAAATCGAATGATCTTGGCGGCCAATTGACATCGAAATTTCGGGACATGATTCGGTCTGGAAATCATTGGTTCAATAAATCGATGTGTGGCAGGTGGCGCCGTCCTGCTGTAACCGCATGTCGTTCAGATCTATACCAACCAGTTGAGGCCACAAGAACTCCGTTATCATGTTCCTGTAACGAATGCCATTCACAGTCACTGCATTTCCGGCCTCATTTTCAAAGAAGTAAGGCCCAATCACGCCGCGTGACCAAAATCCGCACCAGACAGTTGCCCGTTGTGGGTGCATTTATTTCTCATGAATCACGCGCGGATTTTCTAAGCCCCAAATTCGATAATTTTGTTTGTTGACGAACCCAGTCAGATGAAAATGCGTCTCATCGGTTCGAAAAATCGGCATTCACTTCATTTTGCTCCGTCACCCATGGAACGAATCGCCGGCGCTGTGCATGGTCAGCTGATTTCAACTCCGTGATTTGACTGCTCCGCTCCAGCAGGATATGCAGTAGATAAGCAGTGGTTTACACAGTGCATAGTAAGTCGTTTTAAGTATTTCTGGAGCGGCGAAATGTCTCAATTGTCTCATTATATCTATTGCTTTCCCTACTATGTTCGAAAGGAAATTAATGTGGGTTTGGATGTTAAGCTTTTGGACTATCACGACACCAAAGTATTTGTAACTACAAGCACGTATAGTGGAGGATGGCGGAACACAGGCGGCAGTTTTATGGAAGCACGTGAATTTGGTCTTTTTTAAATTTAGCGTCAGAAGTTTTTCATTAAGCCAGTTCGCTATTGTGGTGCCACTTTCTGCCCTGTTAAATATTTCTACCCAGTTTGAACCCCTAAAGAGTATAAGGGCACGTTCCCACTATGTCGTAACGGTTAATTTATCGTCGGACGACTATCGTCTCTAGCTGTTCCCATTATAACGACTGTTTGTCCTCATTTTTTTTTATCGTTTAGCAACTATCGTATCTAGCTGTTTCCATTGGATCGCGATGACATTTTATCGTTTCTTGACAGTCGCTTTGTCGTTTGCACATCAGTTGCAAGCCTTAACTCTACAGTCGCCTGTACGTTCTCTTGGATATCAGTAGTGCGTTTATGCTCCTGAGCACAAAGGACGAAGACGAAATTTTAATAATGTATTACTTTATGGAAAGAAGGAAGATAAAGCAAGCAAAGAATAGAAAGATTTGGGTACATCCAATGTTATTGAAAATAATTCCATTAGGGTTATGCTAGAGTTATATAGACGAATTGAAAAGTGATGATGGAAAGTTTTGTGTCTATTTACGAATGAATGTCTCCACCATAGATAGCCTACTGGCACGACTAGTAGAAAATCTTAAAAGAGAAAGCACAACTTTCAGAAATTGTATAAGTGCCGAAGAAAGATTGATGGTAACTTTAAGGTAAGTAAATAAAATTAAAATTGTTTAATAATGTTTACATTTATTGGAAAGTAATCAAAAAAAGCATTATTATTAATATGCAGGGTGAAAATTTAGGCTTTTCATTCATATTTGGTTTTTATTAATAATCTACCAGCTTCTGCCTCAACGCCTTGGTATGAAATAGCTTATATATTATATCTGGGTTTACGTTATCTCCATACCAAGTTTAATCCAGATCTGTTCAGTAGTTTTTGCGTGAGAGAGGAACAAACATCCATTCTCGCAACCTTTTCCATTTACAGTAGAAACTCGATTAACCGGACTAATTGCTGTCGTTAGGCATTCAGATAATCCAAAATCTGGATAATCGAATGTAGCGATGGGCGATGGCGAGATGTTTAAGTCGATTGTTTCGATCTTTGAAAAATCTCGATGATTCTCGATGGTATTCAGTCGTCATCGATGGTTTCGAGTCAATATCGCGATGCGATATGCTCGATGCCTCGATGGTGTTCAGTCGTCGCCGCGTTGTCGACGTTTTCGAGTCAATATCGCGTTGCGATATGCTCGACGGCCTCGACGCCTCAATGATTTTCAGTTGTACTGTAGACTAGCAGAAGTACTTGTCTGTAAATAGCGAGAAAGATTTTTTTAAATCTTTTTTTTTTAAGATATTTATAATTTTTTTAAAGATACATAAATATAATATAAATTGTACACATATAGGTACCTACAATTTATATTATGTTTATTTAAAACTAGCTGTCACACTCAAACATACAAACTTTACCTCTTTATAATATTAGTATAGATAAAAGTTAATCTTGCCTTAAATTTGAAGTGAATCTAAAAGTAATGACATCATAGCCAAAACCAAACAAACTTCCATATTTTTTTGAGTTTAAGAGACAAGGCTAGGGTTAACAGCGCACTATGATTAAAAATCGTTGCGAAAAAATATCGTTAGTCTGTCTGTGAACAACACAAATACACTGGCGAAAATAAATCGTTAAAAAATGCGCGTATGAATCGTTTACGATTTTATTTTTAAGGCACTTTAAAAATCACAACGAAAAAAAATCGCAGTGCGCGCTTAGACTAATGACAGTTTATACCTATAAGTTACTTATATTTGCATGACCCGTTAACGTAGTAGTAGTATCCAAATTATTCATTGCATTCACGTTTATATTTCTCGTTTCATTATTTTGCGAAGACAAAGGATGATGCCTTTTCATGTGGTTAGAAAGGTTTGTCGTGTTACCTTTTGTTTTTACGACACATTGACATTTTCCACCATTATCAGTCTTGACAAAATTAGACCACACACTGGATTTGATAGGTGGAGCCATCGGTAAAGCACAATAGCACAAATAATACGGTGATACGTGGTAATTAGTACGGCACAAATGACCATGACCAAAGCAAAATAAAATCAACGATGACTTTTTTGAACTACCTTCATCATATTTCATTATTTTGCCTATCGATTTCGATTTGCGTGCTTCGCTTCGTACCGTCATAAAATAAACTTTGCAGGCTATGATGATTAAGATAGATTACAAACGAATGGCGAAACATAAATAAATTTAAGGTGTCGGCATTACTTTGTAATCGAACTTTGTTTATTAAAAATAATAAATCTTTACAGTAATACATTGTTGGTAATGCGATCCAAAGAATTCGATTCACTATACTTTTGAATCGATTCGAATGAAGATCGTATTGAAGTGAATCGATTCAAAAAATCGCTAGATCGTATTCCCTTGAATCGATCTTCACAAAAATCGCATCGTAACGTGTATCCCTACTTGAGGGCCTTCTGGCAGGTTCCCTTCAGCCCTTTAGATACCTTACCCACCTTTTTTATTGCCGCCACAGCATCATGCACCCTGGATTACACCTGCAGGACGGTTAGTTTTTCGGGCTCCCTTAGTTCCACGGGAACGTTACAGGAAGTAGCAACCCTTCCGGCATTAACGTTTTGGGTCAACTCCACAATCTCTTCTTCATATGCCTCTTTTTCCAATTCGGCTGCCCTTTGTGCTGCAACTAGTTCTTGTCTGGCTGCAGACAACCCAACATATATGCCTGTGGTGGGTGGCTGACCCCTTCCGCGCCGGGCGGTGGTGCCTTTAGCAGCCGGCACCACTTCATCACTCGAGGCAGAATCGACCCTGAATGTTCTTTCCTGTGTGAGTCGGTGAACGTGCGCTTACGCCATAGCTTACGGCTTAACGAAGCACTGTTCATCGTCAACATACTCACCTGACTTGTGGCCGTGTCAGAAACTGACAGGTCATTTGTTTCTAGTTTTTTTTTGGTGACGGAGTGGAAGATCCTCATGGATGTCCTCCGCCTTTGGGGAGGCGAAGGGGTCTGTCGGACTCTTACCGACTAAAAACCACCCCGGTGTTCCGCTAATTGCCTATGATGGGGGGAGCGAGAATCGCCATTGCAGTGCGACCGTCACCCGTGGGTCGCACTCCTCTGAGAAGCGCGCGTGGAACACTACGCTCTACCTCTCGGGCCTGTATCTGTTCGGACGACGACTTCCCCAAAAGTTCGTCGCCCGCAGATTATTTATAGAACGTATATTAGCACCATCTAAATCATATATGGTGCCAACAACCTCCAATCCAGTATAGAAACAAGCATACAGGACCTGTTAATATTTGTTTAAATATACTAATTACACATTAATAATAAAATTATTTAAATTTTATTTTTTAAATTGTTTTTTTTTTTTTTTATGGTACAGTAGATCTTTGTGTAAGAGTTTGTCCGAGTAGGTACCAACACCATACCTATTTCTGCTATGAAGTAGCATTGTTATTTTAATGTGAAGAATCTGCATGTCAAAAAGGAGAAAGAAGTAAAGAAGGGTGCCACTGTAATTATATATAAATTACCCCTTCTTTCCTTCCTTCTCATTTTTGACTTAAAAATTAAGATCTCAGTGGCAAACTGCAATTTGTAACATTAATTAAAAGTTAGCTGCTTAATTAACATCAAACAGGCTATAATAGCTTGTTTCGTCATGCAATGAAATAAAATACTTGATTGGGACAAGTAAGACTTACCTTCTTGATAAGTTCAGCTAATCTGTCTGCTGTGACGCAAGCTCCGGAAAAGTAAAAGGCTATTGGCTGTATCCATTGCTTTCGAATACCAATAGCCATAAATGTAAGAGCATGGCTTGCTATTTCTGAAGTGCGTCCTTGGGTACCATGATCCTGATAACCAACAAACTGGTCTAGTTTAGAGTTGTATGTGAGACTCTTTCCTATTGACATTTCGTCGAAAGCTAGGACACACAGATTGTCTTCAACATCTCTGCTTTTATTAATTTCCTTGATCGTTTGTACGACTTGGTCGTTGATTCCACAAACCATTGGAATTTTATTAAGTAAAGCGTTGAGCGAGCTCACACTAGGCAAACATAATAGCCTACTCAGTAAACGATAACATGAGCTTGAAGTTTTATAGATGCTCAAGGCTAAAACTTTATTGTCCAGGCTCCATCTTCTCCTAGCTAACTTCCTTGGGGCATTTTTTATCTGGCTTTGCAGTAACAGGTAAAATAATAAATAATTTACTTTTCATCATTTCGTTAACCGATATATTTGATGATAAGGTCGTTAATGTTGATCTGTTGCTTTTATTTATTTTTTGTAAACTCCTTCTTAGCCTTATTATTTCTGAAAGATTTTTTCTGCATGTCTTGTACAGTTTCATCTTTCTTGGTGAAAGTTCTGTGCATTGTTTGATACTTAGCTCCTTAAGAATACCTGTTTTCTTCTGTGATTCCTGGAAAATATAAAAATCTTTGTAAATTTAATTACTATTAGTTAATAGGGTGGTTTCTTAGTTAATCATTACTGGCTTTCAAAGATCTTTATAAAACAATAAAGCGTCTGGACTTTGGGGTTCTATGAATTTAGAACATTCAGATTTGCTTGCCATGATTTCTATTCCCATCTCAACTGCAGGCTCGCGACACTGAAATATACATAATTATTTATATTCTTGCTCGTTTTCTAATTGTTTTATACAGACGCACCTGTAAGAAATCATAATTGAAATCATTGGCCGGTAATAGGATTTGCAGGATCATTTGAAACTATGCTGAAGGGTGTTTTTTTAAATACCCACTCGAAATCAATATACAACAAACTTTTACAATTAAAGTAATCTTCTGTTATTGTTACTTATTTGTCTATACTTACTTAATTATTTACATAAATAATGGTGTTAGAAGAATAGTACTAAAACAATGAGAAACATGCTTCAATTATGTATTATATCAAAGTAAGTAATACAATATAAAAGAAAAAAAGTACTGTGATAAAAAAAATTATTGATTCTGGGTTGATCCCAACTGGGATTTGTCTACTTCTGGTGACGGCTCCTCTTCAGACGACGAGGAAGACAATTTGTCTTCATTACCAGATTTTTCTGACTTCAGCTTCAAATGAACTATCTGAAGAAGAGCCTTTCTTATTAGCAATCGCTCCACTTGAACTTTTTTGCTGTGTTTGTGGCTGCGGGTTCAAAGTGCTTGAAGGTGACTCACGTTTTTGAGTCACAATATCATTTTCAGCTTTACTACTTTTAGCTTTTTGTTTTGTTGTAAAATTATTTTTTTATCGGCTATAACAAAAAAAAAATGTTTTCAGTACTATCTCTTATGGAAGTTATATTTTATAGATATTATTTACAGTTTCGCTGTTTTTAACTGCTTCAGATATATTGTGAGTGAATCTATGTAAGTAGAGTAGAAAACTAATTCAACTTGCGAATCAGGGTCGATTTTTTTTCTGACCCATCATCAAAGGTACCATTAGTACTATCGGTCTTCGTTTTCGGGAGCGTTTCACTAACAGCCTGTATTTGTAAAATTGTTATCTAATAAGAGCTTTATGTAATTCTGTAAAGTCCTAAGAAGGTGAAATATAAATAAAAGTGTAATTATTAAAAAAAAAGAATGATAATGATTCCTGTAAAAGTGGTGCGGGTACGGAGGACTTGTACGTGCCATCCTTAAAATGGTACAAATTGTATCATGACAGCATTAAGGGAAAGGAACTTAATTTCGTATAATCTATTTATATTGAGGGATCGTTTAGCATTACCAGTCGATAAGCATGCTAATTTGTAAATTTATTTTACTATGCTGCATAATGGTCAACAATATAATCAGAACATCGGTGTCCGAGCATCTTATGGTAACATGTGCATCAAAATTCAAGTGACAGACATGGAAGATCATTTTCGTATCAGCTTCTTCGTGAGTATTAGTCTAATACTGGAACCATACTTTTTACTACTTTCTTATTTTGTATCTGATACATATAACATAATTCATAATTAATGTTTTTTTTTTTACGGTATAAGGGGCAAACGACCAGACGGTTCACCTGATGGTAAATGACTACCGTCGCCCATGGGCACCTGTAACTCAAGAGTCACAAGTGCGTTGCCGCTCTTAAAGGTGGGAATAGGGGAAGAGGAGGAGAGGGGGATTAGAGGGGAGGAGAGGGGAAGGACGAGAATAGGGGAGAGCAATGCAAACATTGTTTCACTGCCGGTTTTCTGTGAGGCCGTGGTACGGAGTCGAGCCGGCCCATACATACCGAAGCATGGCTCTCCCACGTTAATATAAAATGTAAATTATTTTAACACAGATGAATGGAGTCATATAGTCATTTTCCCAGTCCTTACAGAGAAACTAAATTAATGAGTCTTTAAAGTTGATATTTTTCAATCAATTGGCGAAACTTGATGGCCGCGACGCATCCGGTGTTTTTATATTAAAATGTTCACCTGATATTGTACCTCTCATTGAATTTCCGATTTACGGGCCTATATTTATTATTTAATAATATTCTTCGTACAGTTAATAGACTCCGGGAGAATGTTTACCAGCGAGGTTGAAACAAACTTGCTTCGTTTGATAGGTATGTAATGTATAAGTACTAGCTACTCGGCTTGTGACTATAAATTGAGATAAAAACTATCCTATCTCTAAAGTTGGACCAAACTGAAGATAGTTTGCAAATGTTCATTTAAATCGGTTCATTAGTTTAGGGGTTCATCGCATCGAACTAGCAACGTGACACGAAATTTTTATATATATGTATAAATAATATATATGTAATCAACAATATATCTAAACACGTTATAATTGAGTCTTTATTGTGTTTAATATCTAAAATATTGGATAACTCTGCCTTTCCTCGAACCGACACCGACATGCGACATCTATAGGTTTTCTGTTCTTGTCTCTCTGTCTTACGTTTCATTACTCCTGCATGTCCTGTATGTAAACTTACTAATATGTCATTTCTTTTCTTTTTAGGTATTAGAAGTTTTGTAGTATACTATAACTATTACATTTACATTATGTCTTTACTTATACAATATTTTCAACTCTTTATCATTTAATTTTTTGTCATTATTAGGTCAATATTAGGTTTGTAAAATTGTACAATCTGCTGCAAATTAGCATCCTGTTTACTTTCAGTCTGTAACTCTTTTAACAATCTATCTGATACAGGTAAGTCGTTTTGTAACCCAAATACATACTCAGTTTCCACAGAATGCACAAGTTCTTTCAACACATAATCCACTTTTGCATTATTTGTTATTAAAAGTTTTAGTACCATACGCTGTAACCTAGCTGATATTTTGTTTATATCTTTTGACATTATAGCTACAAGAGACTTGTGATCTGTTTCTACTACAATTTTACAACCATATAAACTAATGATGTTTTTACATGGTAGCACAAATCGCAAAGAGTTATTTTTCTATTGGAGCCTTTTCTGACAATCTGTTTAAGCTCTCGAGTAAAAAGATACTGATCTCCCATTTTGCAATAAGCAATCACCCATTCATTATTAGAACTGTCTGCAAAACTAACATTCCCTCATTATTTATAATAGCTAATGTTGTTGTTCAACTAAGTTTATTTGTTAACTCTTTAAAAGCATTAGACTGACTTATCTCCCAAACGCATTCCACATCTTTTTAAGTAAATCTCTCAATGGTTCCGTAGGCTTTGAGTACTTTGGAATAAATTTACTCAGATAATTACACATTCCTAAGAATTTTTGTAACAGTTTAACATTCTTTGGCTCATCTAAGTCTAATACACCTTTAACATGATCTTGGATCGTTGGGTCAGGGTCTTGGAACTTTGATACCTTCCTTTGAAATGATCATACCTACATATTTCACATGATTTTTTTATGCTGCAATTTTTTGATGTTAAATTTTACTTTATACTGCCTAGTCCTTTGTACAAATTTGTTCAATACTATATCATGCTCGCATTCATCTTTACCGCTAATAATTAAGTCATCATAGTCCATTTCCATATCCTGTATGTTACCAAATATGCTCATGTTAATTCGTTGCAATATTTCTGGAACAGAAGAGCTGTTCCAAACGTACACAAATTCTTTTTATCCTAGAGTGAAATCTGAAAGACACCATCTTTTAAATCTAACACCGTGAACACTTCCTTTCCCGCTACGTTATTATAAATTTCTTCAGGGGAAGGAATCTGAAAAGTTTCTCTTAATATGTTATTGTTTAACTCTTTAGGGTCTAGGCATAATCTTAAGGACTTATCTGGTTAAAAATGGAAAAGAGCAAATTCATATTTCAAGCAAAACCAACAGTAGACGGAAAGTCAAACTATATTGCCATAACCTCAATTGTCACACAAGGCGACAGGGTTTAGGTAGGGTAATCCTTTTAAGTTACAAGTATTGAGCTTATTTACATAAACCATCAAATTTTATATAAACTAATTTTGAGTCGACGGCAAACAAACTAATTAATTATCAAAATTTTATATGTACCTACGTAGAAATGAACATGGCTCGACGTAGGTAATTAATCATTTTATTATTTGGCGCCGACTCAAAATAAGTTTATATAAAATTTTACAGTTTATGTAAATAAGCTCAATACTTAAGACTTAAAAGGTTTATTTATTTTTTGCTTTTTAGTTCTTTTTGTCGGTTTAATTTTTTGTTAAAAAGATTTTTATTTTATGATTTTCCATCATGAGCTTAGCTACATGATGTGATGATTTCTAAATTCAAATTACATAGACCGTTTACCCTGACCTTTAACTTTTTTTTGACATTTGTGAGTATAAATTAGCCGCAAATAAATTTTCCTGTAGAACATTATGCATATCCTCATTAATTATCCTCTTTTTTTTTAAGTATTGATAATATTTTTAAAAGAGGAACTCTGTTTTTAAGACGATAATTTTTCTTTCTTAACAACGAATAGCAGCCTTATGTTTGCGTTCTAGTATTATCTTTCGGCGTAATGCATGGCGTAACTTTACTTTGCCTGGAGAATCAAATATTGATTCTAAATCTGCAAAATCTTGATGGTTGCGGGCTCTTCATTTACTGTATGCCTTGAACAGGAAGGTTTCGGTTCAGTGTAAATATCAATCCCTATATTGGAAGTAGGATAGCCCTGGTAAAAATAAATAATTAGAATTAATAGATTAAATTAGTCGTAATTAGCTTGCTTTATTTCTATACAGGCTTTTGTTCAACCGATAAACCAATAATTGCATGCACGAGTGTTTAAATGCGTCGTTAGTCATTCGACGTCACCTTAACTAGAAGGTTTGACTGGATTGAAGGTATTAAGACATAACCAGGCGTAAAAGTGTTAAACTCAAACAACCTAACATTGGCATTTATAATATTCATAAGTTAAGATTTATTTTTCAATTTATTTTGGAAAAACACTATACATTTACACTTTTTGTTTTAAGTTAAGTTTTTAGTTCAAGTTGCTTTAATACTTAATTGTTTAGTTTTATGATTTACCATGTGAGGTACTTGTTCTCTCTACAAACAATTTCTCTACAAAAACACTTACTTAAGATAGTTATAAATTTGTTTTAAATAGCGTTATCCACGTATTATATATCTATTAACCCTTTATTTCGCATCGTAGCTCACGAGCAATATTCCAAACAAAAAATCCTGCGCCTAAACCATTTCTAATTGAGTTTGTTTATGTTAATATCATCATTGGTAATATAACTGCCATCTATGGAAAAAATATAGAATCAACTCACGGGCTACGCTGCGCTTTTACTAACACTTATTTAAATGTATGTCTTTATGAGATCTTTTACACTTTTATGGGATATGTTTAGGTATTTTCATGATAATTGTTCAGCAATTTTATAATACTGAGCTTATTCTTATTGTACCATAAAATTTTCGCGGTATTCTATATAAAATGTAGATAAGTAGGTACGAAGTGATGTGTGAACCTGGGGTACGTACCCCAGGTTCACACAGCACTTCGTACCTAGTAAGTTTTAACCCTGCTGAATAACACGAGAGGCTTTGACGCAGTTTTTTCTCACGGGGTTCGGAGGTTAGACGATAGTCGCTCCCAGAAAAGCTGCTATAAGGTTATTGCTTAGAACCTTATAGATATACTTATGGATTTAGAATCTGCTACATTTGGTTTCTGAATATCAATTCTCTATAGCTATTTATAATATATATAATATGTATGTATATATTTATTATCTATATAGATTATAAATATATACACCTAAATCTAACTGTGTGTGGTGTTGGTTGAATGTTGCATGTTTCTTTTTCTGCTTATAACAGGGGAGTTTGAAATGGGAGAGAACAAGAAAGATTTTGGCTTTAGTACCACCAGAAGCAGCTTCATCAACTGATACTTCTGAATCCGAAGATGAAGTTTTATTCAAGACATCTCCGAACGTCGTCGTCGCTATGATAGTGACGCTACTAACGTTAGTTTAGAACCACAATCTCTTCGTTCTTCTTTAGAGGATTTGCACACTATTCTAGATAGCCCTTTCCCAGAAAAACCATTACTGTCGGATGAAGAAACGATTCCACTAACTCCAGTCATTGGCAATATGTTTGTAGGTACACCGCTAAATGAGCTGCCTATTTTATCACCCTTGAATACTCCACTAAGCCAAAATATTTAATCAAAAAGAAAGTTGAACTCAGAACCAAAGGTTACTGCTAAGAAAGTGAAAAAATATAAGAGACCGTCTTTAGATTTCAAATGGCAGAATAGAAAATTTAAACACCCAGTAGATATTGACTTATCTTGCTTTTCGTTTCCCAATAGTAATAATGAATCTGAATCCCCTTTGGACTACTTTCTACGTTTTTTTTCTGAAAATATAATTGATTATATAACGGAACATACAAATCTATACTCTGTTCAAAGTCAGTTGGGAAGATCTATAAATATTACCAGAGAAGACATAAAAGATTTTCTAGCTATAACAATAATGATGGGTATGGTAAAGATGCCATCATATAGAGACTATTGGAGTCAAGAGTTTATATACCCACCTATCGCTGACATAATGCCACTAAAAAAATACGAGCTGATCAGGAAATATTTACACTTTGTAGATAATTGTAATACCAATAGTGATCGCTACTTCAAAGTACGTCCGCTTTTAGAAAAAGTAAGACAAAATTGTTTAAAAATAGACGAAGAAGGAAGATACAGTGTTGATGAAATGATGGTGCCCTATAAAGGTACCAGGGCGGGGAATAGACGCCAGTACTTACCAAAAAAGCCCAAGAAATGGGGATTTAAGATATTTCTTAGGGCTGGGGTTTCCGGTTTAGTGTATGATTTTCTTCCATACGGCGGTGAGGATACTTTCAGATTTAACTCTTTCACTGAATACGAAAATAGTCTTGGATTGGGAGCAAAGGTTGTAATAGCCCTTTGCAAAACTATTGTTAACAAACCAGCATTGGTATACTTCGACAATTTCTTCACCTCTTTAGAATTCATTCATTTGTTACGTGATGAATATGGTATATTTAGCTTGGGTACCATTAAACAGAACCGCCTCAGAGGTTGTCAAGAAATTTTACCATCTGATAAGATTTTGGCCAAGAAAGGTAGAGGGTCAAGCAAACAAGTAGTGTGCAACACCAATAAAGTGGCAGTAGTAAAATGGATCGACTATAAGGCTGTTACTTTGGCTAGTTCGTTCGTAAAATCGTTTCCCATGGAAAAACTTAAGCGTTGGTCTAAGGAGACTGCATCGAGAAAAGATGTTGACTGTCTTCAAAGTGTCAAACGGTATAATGCACACATGGATGGTGTCGATGTAGCTGACATGCTAATTGCTTTGTACAGAACCACTTTTCGAAATAAGCGCTGGTGTATGGCCATCTTCTCTCAAGTCATTGACATATAGTAAGCCAACTATACCTTTGAAAAAATTTCGATTCCATATTTATTCGGAATTGATTAAAAAAAATCGCATGTCCCACCAAGAGGCTCAAGACGTTGACCTACCTTTTTCCAGAAAGATCATTACACCTACCGCTCCAAGACCCACAGAAGCAACCAGGTTAGACAATATTGGACATTTCCCAGTTTTTATTCAACGTGGTAGGTGTAAGTACTGCAAAAGTGGTTATACTAATATAAAATGCGTAAAATGTGAGCAGCGATTATGTTTGTTACCTAATAGGAACTGTTTTTTCAATTATCATAATGTCAATTAAGCATTTTCTTGAACATTTGTATTAATTTTTTTTATTTCACTTTTTCTAATTTGTTTTTTTTTCAATTTCTATTATGTCGAATAAACATTTTCTTTAAAATTTGTTTCAATTTCTTTTTATTTCAATTTCTCCCTAACACGACCGTCGTTGCTCCTGAGCCACACTGTTTTCAGACAGTACTTCTCTGTATGTCTCGCAGCGTAGCTCATCAGCAACGACGGTCGAAATTAACATGTACTTACTGAAATATGACATTTCAGTAAGTACATGTTACAGATTTTTTTTATTATTTTTTTGGTCATTTATATGACTTAATTATATAGGTAAATAAAAAAAGAACAAATTTCACAAAAAAAAAATTTGAGCGTTAAAGGGTTAAAAAAAATAGATTTCCGGGTAACGAATAGTGGCCGGATATCCATTTGATATCTGATTTAAATTATTATTACTGTTGCCGACGATACCTCAGTGGAGTGTATAAATGGGAATTGTGGACTGTAGTTTAAAGTTGTATAATAATTAAAAAATAATTACAATACCTGGCACTTCATTGAATGACGGTGCAAGCGCCGGGCGAGCCTCGGTGGCGGCAGGGGGACGGAGTCGCTGACGTAGGAAACGGTTAGCAAATTATTAGACATGTTATATATTTTTATGATGATGATGCTGATGACACATCATTAATTATTAAAGCTATTGGTTAATCTATTTAAGACGAGCAAATAGCTTTAACGATGAAAAGAATACTATTTATCGAGGTCCTCATTGAGTTACTGCCAACAATTTAGTGCTAAATGAAAAAAAAAACAAATACCAAATATATAAGATAATTAGTTCTGCAGCATATACTGTGAAGAAAGTTCGCCAATTAACATACATAGATACTCCACGACGAGTTTACTTTAGTTATTTCCACAGTGTCATGTCTTACGGTATTTTATTAGGGGGCGCGCTGCAGACATAGAATTGAGATTCATTTTGTAGAAAAGAGCTATCAGAGCAATTTATAATCTGTGTCGAATCCCTTAGGGATTTATTACTGCATTAATTTCTTTAATAAATTCTATAATACCTAATATTATTCTTCAACTAAAGAGTAGTAGTAGTAAGAGAAAAAAGAATGAGAAGAAATTTTAAACTTTTATAAACACACTCTTTGTAAACAAGAAGCATATTATATATTAGATCATTATTTAGATGATAAAAATGCTTCGAGGAGGTGATGATGGCTAAAGAGGCGGCGGAAAGGGTACGGGAGAGAACGAGTACTCTCCCGTCCCGCAGTAGACGCACCAGGCACCGGAGAGCGCAGAACGACCTCCGGCCTCCATGAGCGCTGGCCTGGGGGTGACGGATGGGGCTGTCCGTTACCCTGGCAGAAGCAGGCCTGAGACGGCGGCGCGACGTGTTCCGAGCGCGCTTCTCTAAATCGGAGGGGGGCAAGGCCCCCCCGTACACCACGGTGTGGCCCGCCTGTTTAATAGGCGGCCAAGGTCTGCAGGGGTTCCCGGAGGCTTACGGTATCCCGGGTCCCTTGCAATAGACCCACTTGTGACGGAACACCGTGTGGTTTTAGTTGGTTCGATTCCGCCATACCACTTCACCATTAGCTCCGGTGAGGTGATGACCCGTTCCACACGAAAAAAAAAAAAAAAAGATGATAAAAATGCTTAGCAGAATGCCGGTCCTGCTTAAGGTTGCCATCTTTTTTTAGGGCGAATAAAGTATTTTTTTCATTTTGCTTGTACAAAAATAAATTACAAATCACAAAAAATAAGTTTATTATTTCTGATTATTATTAGTATTTGTGTCCTTAAGAACATATTTTTTGTTGCTCTTTTTCAAATTCAAATTCAAAATCATTTATTCAATTAAGACACTAAGTGACATTTATGAACGTTAAATTGAAGCTAGAGTTAAAATCATAGATCGGCACAAACAGACACCACAGCATGTACTGGATTGTCAAGGTTAAATTAGGTGAAAAACACCAAAATCTATTGCCTGTTTGTGTCGATCTATAACTTCCAGTTTCCAAAATGCGTAGGGCCTTATGAGAAGAATACTGGCAAAGAAACTCATGGCCACTCTTATTTTTTACTCATTTTGCAACATTTAACAAATATTTGTCTTTCTTGAAGATATTTACAGCCTCTTTGCAATCAAAATTAAAATTAAAATATATAATCAACTCGTTCCTAATTAAATTTAGGGCAGCTCTATTCCTTTCGTGTCTCCACTTTACTTTCATAAGGGAGAAGACTCTCAGTGAACGTTGAAGTGGCAGGAACCGACAAAATATTTATATGAAATGAATTTGATGCGCGATTGAAATTGAAGTTACTTAGTGAAAACAAAAAATAAATATTAAACCACTTCTCCAAGTGGCATAAAGCTTTGTCAAGAAATAATGTAAAATTAATATATAAAATACCTACATTATTATAAACTTTAATAACCTGTTGTGGACTTACGGTCTTGGGACTGTGCATAATCAGCGTCTGCATAACCCAAAAGAACCAAACTATCTTCATTCTTAGAGAGTAATTAGTAGTTTACAGTTTTCTTTATATATCTTAGTAATTTTTTTAGAGCTCTCCACAATGCAATACAAGGTTTAGATTAAAATCTAGCTAAATAATATAGGTACCGAGGCAGCTACATCTAGTCTTGTGCATACAGTGTCATACATAATAGAACCATCAGGCTTCAACATTATTTTTCATTTGGAAAATCTACTTCAACATTTTGTTCATCAAATACAAATTTTTAATTCATCGGCATATCACACCCTTTACATTCAGTCATGTTATACATTTTAAGAACCTTTTTTAAATATTTATTTTGACTTATAAAAATACTTTTATCTTTTTTTATTTATTGAAATAAGCAGATACATTAAGTTATTTGACCCCATATCCTTAATTCTGAAATGTTTAGTTAAAAACCAACGTTAAAACTATATTTTTGAACAGTTTCATTGAATTTATTGTACCAATATTCTGGTGACTTTTTTAATCCATACAAAGAGTACTTTTTAATTTTAAGACGTGTCCTTCTTTAATTACTATACCGCTCGGCGGCTTCATGTAAACTTCTTCTTCAATCTCTCCATACAAGAATGCGCCTTTTACATCATTCTGGTGTATGTTGTAATCTTTCATTGCAGCAACTGACAACAATTTGCTTAGAGTCTGTAATCTCAAAACTGCTGAATAAACATTACCATTTACCTCTTTCTGCTGAAAGCCTCTTATTACTAATCTTGCTTTACATATATTTATGTTCCGTACTGCTTTCCTTGTAAAGACCCATTTCCCATCAATACTTCAAAACATTACATTTAAATTACATTGCATTACTTCAAAACTTTCACTTTCTTCTAAGACCTTTAATTCCTCCTTTACTGCTTTTTTCCAATCTTCTCTGATATTTATTTCTTCATATACTCTTGGCACATCTTCATTGCCCTCCATAATTATTGCAAACAAAGCTTCATCATCTTCTTCAAAATCCATCGCACATATTCTTTTTGCCATTTTGGTTGCCTAATGTTTCTTTTTCCTCTCCTGTATATTCCTTGTTCTTAAGTTTTTCGTCAAAAACAACATTCCTTGCAGTAACCACAGTTCTTGTTTCTTCATTAAACAGTTTGTATCCTCCGATATTATATACAATCATAATCATTTTCTTTCCTTGATTATCAAGAGTCTGCCTTAGTTTCTTTGGCACGTGCCAAAAACTCTCGTACGCTGCATACAACACAACTTCTCCCCAAAATTCTTTCTTTATTCCAGAATCTATCAAAAGTGTTCGAGCTTTATCCATCAATGTTCTATTTATTCTCTCCGTGACTGCTTTAATTTCAGGATTATAAGGTACAGTATAGTTGCATAATGATGCCCTTTTCATTACAAAATTTTCTAAACTCATTCGAATTGTACTCTCCCCCATTATCGTGTCTGAACTTTTTTAATGTTTTTATTAAAATTATTTGTAGCTATGTAAAAATAATGTTTCAAACATTCTGAAAACTTTAGACCTTTGTTGTATTAGAAATACCAATGTAAAGTGTGTGAAATCTTCAATGAATGTTACATAATATTTTTTTCCATCCCAAGTATATGGAGAAATTGGTCCGCAGACATCGGTATGAACGAGTTCTAGTGGAAACTTGGCTTTAGTTCCCTGTCTATTGAATGGCTGTCTAGTAATTTTCCCTAAAAGGCAAGATTCACATAAGTTATGATCAGATATGTTATTTTTTAATTTTGATAAACCATCAACTAAATTTCTTTGTGAAAACAACTTTAAGTTATGTATTCCCAAATGATCAAACCTCCTATGCCACAATTCAAATTCGTTTTTTTTCAGATGATGTAAAGTTACATGTATTGATGTTTTTAAATACCTTTATATTGTACAGAATACCATCGTTATTCCCAATCATCAACAAAAAATCATTATTATAGACTAACTTTATTACCTTTAAATTCAATTCTTAACCCTGGTTTTTCCATTTTAGACACAGAAAGAAAGTTTTTTCTTAGGTCAGGGACATAGTGTATACTATGTTTTATATTATTTTTTAATAAACAAATTTTAATAGTAAGGACGAAAAATTATTTGCAATACGAGCTTGTTCCGTTTCCACTATCCGTTTCACAGAGAATGGAAAAAGGAAAAATGTTAAATCGCACCTCTACGAAGAATTCAGAAGTATCAATCTACCTAAACTGTCCAGCAGTGTAGTTCATGTGGTAGACGATGGTTTTTTGCTGCACATGGTAATTTGGAAAAAGAATTACACAATCGAAGAAATTAGTAACAAGTATCTACACTATGTGCGAAACAATTATGCAGCTAACAGTTGTATCGTTTTTGATGGATACCCAGAAGTTGGAAATGTTTCTACTGCAACGACAGCTGCAGCACTGCAATGCCGATGCTGACATAATTAATACGTCGATACAAATTGCAGAAGGCGATAATAAAATGGTCATAGTAGTGGGTCAAGATACACCTTTTCGTGCTTTTACATCAGTTGAATTCAAATAACTAACATTAATTTACTAAAAGTAGGCTCAGGCAATACAAAAGATTTATTTTACATGTCAACAGATTCAAGCATGATTCCTTTAAAAATCAAGTAGCTTTTTTACACTGTTTCGCTAGTTGTGACTCAATTTGTAACAGATTGGGGCTGGCAGAAGCATCAAAATAGAGTCATGCTAAAAATTACTGATAGAGATTTGATACCTGAAGTATTACTTAACAGTATTTGCTGCAATTGTGAAACCGGGTGTAACACTAAAAGATTTGGCTGTCGCAAACATGGCTTGAGAAGCACACATTTATGTACAAAGTGTCATGGTTCTGAAACTTGTTATAATATTGAAAAAATAGTTAATGAAATGTAAGTGATTCAGAAGACACCCACACACGAAGAACGAGCAAATACATACTCGTACTAGGTAAAATGCTGAATGTGAAGACGACGAAAACGATGAACAGATGCCAAATCAGATAATGAAGCGTCCGATAATGAGCAGCCATCAAAGAGGCCAAAGCGACTTGATTGGGTTTTATATAATCATTTTTTTTATTGCATTACTCGTATTAATTAACTTCCTCAGTTTAAGGAAACAACTAGTTGACACTCTTGTGTTATCTAGATTTAACTATTGTGACATAGTGTATGTATGCTTACTGGCTAGAACAAAGATTCTCATACAGAGAGTTCAAAATGCCTGCACTCGTTACTGTTTTAAAATCCCTAGACGCCATCATGTAACACCTTATATCAATGACAATAACATTATGAAAATAGAATCCAGAAGCTAGCATACAATATAGACTAATTAACAAACACATCCCTACCTACTTATATGAAAAAAATAGACTGGAGACATAACCACTTCTTATACTCCATCAGACCCTCAACCAGAGCTTTGAGTATCCCCGGACACAGGACAGCTGCATTTCGTGGTAGTTTTAGGTTTGCGGCGACACGATGCTGGAATTATATACCTCCGCCAATTAGGGATCTAAAAAGCATATTATCTTTTAAAATTCAATTTAATACCTTATATACCCATATCAAATACCTTATTGAACAACAAAAAACACAGTAACAAATTTACTTACCTAATTGTTATGGTCCTAAGATATGTAATTCTAGTATTGTGTGTGCTACTATTATTATGTCAGTGTGGACGTGTGGGTATTTTCTTCCTCTGTTATTCTCTGTTAGGGATCTGAAACGGAAGGTAGTGATTATTGGATATGATTGTATAAACAAATTGAAACGTGGTAGCTAGAGATAGGAGCGTGAAAGAAAAAAGGGTTGAGTGACAGCTGTCACATTACATTTTGTCTATTGACATATACATTTAAATATATGTTATTATTCATGGGCTTGAACATAGTGCCCCCCCCCCCCCCCCGCAGTTTTAATAAGTACATAAGTATAAGACTAAGCTTAGCAGTTTAACAACCATTTAAATAAAATAATCTTACTCATTCGGTAGGCAGCAACGAAATTTTGCCCATCGCCCTTGTCCGAAGAGCTCCTGTTGGTAATTTTAACTCCTCTTTTACGACTCTTGCCCTCTGATCGGGCCCCTGTCTTTCAAAAGTACCAACGAACCTTCTTTAATGTTTGGTTGGCTCTGATGCCATTAAGGCCTGCTATTTAATAAGGATTTCCAAAAATGTTGTTGTATTTGTTCACACCTTCTGCAAAATCTTAGCCTGTTTATGGGTATGGATGTAATATCCTGCTCGGGTATCGAGGTTAGTGGCCTACCAACTAAAAAATAGCCAGGTGACAGGAATGATAAGTTGGTTGGGTCTTGGGAGATTGCTGTTATTGGTCTGGAATTCAAAATGCTTTCCACTCCAACAATTATTGTGTTAAATTCTTTATAAGTAAATTAATTTTGTGCTATATTCTTTTAAAGTGATATCTGGCACTCTTGACAGCAGCCTCCCGCAGGCCCCGAAATGTAGATGAATAGCCAGGTATGTATCTGAAATCAATGCCCTTGGCAGTTGCAAAATTATGAACTGACTGCTTTATTTTATTAAATAAAATAAAATTATATTAAATAAAAGTTCTGTTTTGGGAAATACTTGTAGATTTATTGAAATTTTTATCTTAATATAGACTCAGGCCGTCAGACGAGGTTGCTAGAGATAGGAGCGGAAAAGAAAAAAAGGGTGAATGACAGCTGTCACATCACATTTTGTCTATTGACATAGACATTTAAATATATGTTTTAATTATTCATGGGCTTGAACAGCTTCTGATCTTTATAAACTAATATTTTCCTTATCCGGTGAATCCGTGGCGATTACGCTTCATGACTACTAAACATTAATAAATCATCGACGTACAGTAATATATAGGTTTGGTTTTCTCGATTACTTTTAGTAAACAAACATGGATCATTCTTTGACTTTACATAACCTAATTTACTTATTATGCAGTTAAATTTTTCATTCCAATACTTAGGAGATTTTTTGAGTCCATCCAGAGATTTGTTAAGTTTTACAATATTTTCACAATCATTATAATATGCCCCTTCTGGTAATTTAATAAATACATTTTCTTTTATATCCCCATATAAAAAGGCCCCGGTGACATCCATCTGGTGTATTGGTAAATTTAATTTAGTAGCTATTGACTCAAATAATCTAAATGATGACAACTTGGCAACAGGTGAATATATTTCATGCACATCTAATCTATCACTCTGTTGAAAACCTCGGGCAACTAATCTAGCTTTATATTGAACAACATTGTTAAGTTTCTTAATTTTGAATACCCACTTACTACTAATAATGTTTTGATTTTCAGGTACTGGACACACTGTCCATGTTTTGTTTGCTTTCAGGGTTTCGAGTTCTTGTTTGATAGCTTCTTCCCACTGACAGGCATCATTTCTCTGCATAGCTTCCTTATAAGTTCCTGGTTCTGATTCTGCAGTAAAGACATTTTGACACGTATAGAACTGTGTTGGCTTTCTGACACGTGTGCTTCGGCGAGGTGAAGCTGGCTGCGCCATGCTGTCACTATCACATTCACTATACTCATCACTTGTTTCTCCAGGTTCATATAAGCTATGCTGGTCCTCATCTGTTGTTCGATTTGTAAGGTATGAGTCGATCATAGCCTCTTCTTCTGAGTCCTGCTGGATATTGTCAGCAACTGTTGTCTCCTTGTTGGGTATTTCTGTTACAGTTTCTAGATTTACTTTTTCAGATTTTCCAGTGACAGGTACCGAGAATATGACGTCCCTCTTCACTAGTACATCATTTTTTGCTGGATAAAATATTCTAAAACCCTTCACATTTTCTCCGTAACCCACCATAATTCCTGTCTCCCCTTTAGAGTCCCACTTTCTTTTTTCTTTTGGTATATGTACAAATACAGGTGTACCAAATATATGTGAAGTTCTGAGATCAAATTGTTTACTTGTCCATATTTCATATGGTGTTTTTCCTGGTTCATTACTTCTGCCTGTTCTGTTTATAACATATGCTGCGGTGTTCACTGCTTCAGCCCACAATTTTTTCGGAAGACTCTTAGCACACAGCATTGCTCTTGCTGCTTCTGTCAAAGTTCTTATCTCCCTTTCTGCCTTGCCGTTCTGCTGCGGTGTGTATGGTACAGAGGTTTGATGAACTATACCCCGGTCTGAGAACAATTTTAAAACAGCCTTATTAATGAATTCTAACCCATTGTCACTTCTAAAGTAGATTATTTTGTTACCCGTGACATTTTCTGCTCTGTTTATAAACTCTTTGATACAATTTATCACTTCATCCTTCCTTTTAATAAAATATACAGTTCTATAGCACGAATAATCGTCTTTTAATATTAAAAAGTACCTGGATCCTCCAACAGATACTTCCTCCATAGGTCCGCAGACGTCGGCGTGTATTAGCTCACATGTTTTCGTCGTTTTTGTATCGCTGGTAATAAAGGGCAAACGATGTGCTTTACCCCCTATACAGCCTTGGCACTTCTCAAATAACTCGTCAGTTACTTTCATGTTATTGTTCGATAACACGCTTTTTATATGCTGAATATTTTGATGCACAAGTTTCTCATGCCATTCACTTAGACTTGATTTAACTTCTGTAACGTTTGCAAGCCCGCATTTATAACGAACGTCCATGATATACATATTTCCGGCGCGATTTGCTACGGCCCGTACTTTGTTTCCCTTGAAAAACTTACAAATGTTCTGATCTGTCATCATGACATATCCTCTATCTGCCGCGCAATTCACCGAGAACAGATTTATTTTCAAGTCTGGCACACACAATACATTGTCTATGGTCGTCTCGACCCATTTGTATCCATTAAATACTTCTAGCGCCACCTGTCCGCACCCAATGACACTTATCTGAGTACCGTCACCTATTATCACTGTTTTTTGTGATGATAATGGCGAGAATGTCGAAAACAGATTTTTATCTTTGCACATATGCTCACTGGCACCTGTATCCACCAACCATTTTGTTTGTTGATAAAGTTCTGTAGGTGTTTGTTGCACTACAAAGGCATTTTTCTCTTTTCCTTTTTTATACCAGCACTCACTTTTGTTATGTCCCATCTTGTTACAATAATAGCACTTTTTCTCACTTTTATTTACTAGGTTATTACGATAATTATTACTGTTCGCATTACTCGTACACTCAGCTTGATAATGACCCATCTTGTTACACTTGAAACACTTTATATTTCTTTTATTTGGAGTTTTCTTTTTAGCAATAAACGCAGACGATGATGAAGATATTTCACCCTTTTCCTTCACTCTCTCCTCTTCGACCAACAAACGAGCGACAAGGTTATCATACGTTTGTTTGTCGTCCGGCGCAGACTCCCACGCAGATACGAAGTGTTTGTAGATATCTGGCAAAGACATTAAAACCTTCGTAATAATAAACTTTTCCGAAATTTCTTCACCCATTTGTTTCAACTGATTTTGTAACTCTTGTATTTTTGACAGAAAGACTGACATTTCCATTCGTTCTTCGTATTTATATTGGAAGAATCTCTGCTGGATTATATAAATGCTTGTTTCACTTTTTTGTTCAAAAATGCTTGCTAACTTTCGCCACATCTCTGCTGACGTAGTGCAAGATATTATGTGCAACATCACTTCTTCGGTCATCCTAGTAACTAACATCGTTTGAGCCTTAGCATCCTGTGTTTCCCAAACTTTCCGTTCCTCCGAGTTTCCCCCTTTTATATGTCTGCCTTCAACAATATCAATTAGACTTTGACCCCGCAGTAAAACCATTGTTTGGAATTTCCAAACATTCCAATTTCTAATTCCTTCCAGTTTAATAACTGTGTTATTTCCGTCCATCGTGTGTCTTTTAGCTTCTTACTAGTTTTCCTTCCTTGCCGCTCAGATATGTAGCAAGTATTTTTACCTTCCCGGCAACTTAACCTCTCACGCCAACACGTGTGACAATTTTCTTTCACCGGTATTTTGTTAACTACTTAGCTAAAATCTTCACTAGACTTTTGATTATTGTTGGGCATGTGGACTGGGCCCATAACCTGTTGGATTATAAAATTATACCAGCAATAATCTCAAAATCTAAGCCTTTTATTAACTTTTTATCTTAAGCGCCCTTACTGCACTTTACAAGGTACTGAGAGAGAGAGTAGGAGAATACCTTTTTGAATGTAGGCTCTTTCCCACAATATTGCATTATAACAAGTACGCTCTTTTCTTGAAGGTTTGAAGGTCGTATCGGTCCAGAAATACCGCAGGCGACAATTTTTTCCAAAGATTGGTTGTGCGAGGCAAAAAATCTAGAAAACCGCACAGTGGTGGATTGCCAATTATCCAGGTGATGGGGAAGAAAGTTTTCTAGAAGATCTTATGTTTGAGAGGCTGTCTAAACTGAGTGGGGCTTACAAAAGCGCCTAATAATACCGATGTGTCGTACGACGTAGAACTGTTCCAGAATTGAATGACTATTTTGTTAATTTTCTCCAATATCTTGCAAAGATACGTCAGGTGGATTTTGGAGTACATTAGAGCCAAGATTCTATAGCATTATAATAGGTTTTAAATAGGTAATAAATACCCACATCCAAGGACTACCTTTGCTGACGTATGAGGATGTAGGGTTAATATTGTGACCTCGTTTTCTTGCTATATCCAGGGCTTTAATACACAAATGCGACTCGTAGTTATCCATAATTAATAAAGAAGTATTTTTGATCATGTGATCTTTATAGTTTTTCCTTGAAAAAATAAGTGAGAAATCTTAGCCAGCTGCACTGATAATGCAGCAAGTTGTTACCAATGTGCCTTTTTCACCGCTAGTTACTTTCCTAATATTCTTACCTTTAGGACCAGTCAGTCACACATCACAAGATACATATGTAACTATTAATACACAAGTTCTATATTTCTACACAAACCACAAAATTCCCCTTGTACCGCACACTACGCTTCCGAGCAGCGCACTGGCAAGCGTGGAAGGTCATGTCTGAGCGGGATACTATAGTTAATTGCATCCCCCGGGATGACAGAAGTTACAGAATCTGATGTGGTGTAGTAGGAGAGGGCAGGTGAAAGTCGAGAAGCTTCTACATCCTAGTCCTCAGCGTCGTCGTTTGTTACAAAAAACATACGCTCAGATCTAGGAACAAAGGACGGAAACATTTCGTCTTCGGGAGTTGCTCTCTAATTCACTACCTGTAAGAATAGACCAGACGATTTATCGCAATGAGTAAAACTTACTATTGGCAACATTAAAAAATAAACATGATTGCATGAGGTGATCTAGTTTAAATACTTACTGCACTGGCGAAGGTACCGATGATGGGGCCTCTGCAGCGCTGGTACTAGGACGTAGTGACCTTAAAAGAAAAAAGATCGTCGGTGTTTTCTACTTTTATTGTTAATAATGAGAAAATGTAAAATTACAAAGGAACATCTGATTTCGGCCAGAGTCGTGGTCTTCTGATGTGATTTTGAATGAATGAAGAATGGAAAAAATCTACACTTACCCAATTCAATATCCGCAACTGGTGGTGGTGCCAGTTGTATATCTGCAATAACAAAAACGGAATAGTTTTTAATAGATAACTCTATATTTATCTAACTATATCTCAAAATTTATTAAAAAATGCTTACTGATTTCCACCTCTTCTTCAAGCTCCTCACTTACAGCCGGCAGGAACTGATTGTCCTCTGAAAAAATAAATAAAAAATATTTTAGACATAAAGTGTTACAAAAAAGTATCCACTATTTTTTTTTTTACCAATATTTAAAAAAAAGAAATCCTAGATCGTCCTGTGACGGCACCAACTGAATATCCTCTGAAACAATAAAAATATGTATATAAATATAAAACACTAACAGTTTACAAAAATATATTGATAAATAAAAACTATCAGTAAAAAAAATACTTTACCTAATAGTGGTAAAAAAACATCATATGCAGCCACTAAAATCTTGTAATTACGATGATTCACCCACCCCATGTATTGATCAACCACATCGACTGATTCGGCTGCTCCCTGGTCAATCGCCTTCAGTTGTGTAGTGATTCTGTCTACTATAGTTGTTTTATAATTTTGAACTGTTGTTCTTATCAACCTGTATATTCCAAGAATCCAACCAGCCATCCACGGATCGTCTTTTTCAGATACAGCTTCAACAGTTGGGAGATTTCTTATTTTATTAATTTCTTCCACACACAGAAGATAAATAGGATTTATGACATCACCGGCCTTCCCAATCAATAACCCATACGACGTCCAATCAGATTGAAGTGTATCTTGAATTTTCAAGGCAAACTTATACAAGAATGTAACAGCCAAGTCAATCGGGACATTATTTTCTTGTATCGACTTCCTTAACATCCTTCGAGATGCGGACAAATCAGTTGTGATTAGTGTTATCTTTAATATTGGTTTCTGATCAGGATGACTGGTGAAGCATTCCCGGGGATATTGGACCTCCACAACTCCTTTAGGAGCACGCGGAGTTACAGTTAATTGAGTAGAAACTCTCTTGAGACTCATATTGACAATTTAACAGTAGAGTGCTTGTGGAGTAACTTGGCCTCCACGGTCTATGCGGCCTTCGCGGATTGTGCGCCCTCCGCGGCCTCTGCGGCCTTCATGACATGTACGAAATAAATTAAATTATCGCGTAAATCCCGATCCCGTGGGAGTATCGGGATAAAATGTAGCTTATGCGTTAATCCAGATTTTCAGCTATCTACATACCAAGTTTTATCGCAATCGGTTCAGTAGTTTTTGCGTAAAAGTATAACAAACATCCATACACCCATACATCCACACATCCACACATCCATACATCCATACATCCATACATCCTCACAAACTTTCACGTTTATAATATTAGTAGGATGAAACGTTTCTAGTTTGTTAGTTAAGCAACACCGTGAGTGTGATTTGAAGTATATCTGTGTGCACATTTTTAATAGACGAGTGTTTGGAAGTTCCTATTCACTTTTTGCTAACTAGGGAATTTATTCTTTGTATTAATTATACATATTTTTAAAACATAAAAATAACTCTGCCAATATCTGTTTTCAAAGATGACACTATTGTGCTAGAGCAATGGGGTGCGTTTTTTGTTTCTATAATTTCACGATAATATTTTCCTAAAAAGTAATTTATTTTTACTGAATCTTTATGCAGTTTGTATACACCCTTATTTCTGCATTTCAAAATTCCTGATAAGGTAAAAAAAACGTTACAGCTACATAACAGAATAAAATATATATTCCATTAAAACGATATTTCATACATCGTAGCTTAACTTGTTACTTTCACAAAATAATTAAAAGTCAAGTACTTACAACATATTGAAGTGCAAATGTTATGTACTTGTCTGAAAACAGTGGGGCGCTCGAGAGGTTAATGATTGTTAGTAATAATGTTTTTTTGACGAAAGGTAGACATTATCTTTCAATTTCATTTTAATGAACAGAGATAGCAGTATCGCTATCATATTATTTTACAGTGACAGCCAAGAACTTGGCTAAAAACATTGCTTTTATTAAGTAAATTGACATTAATTGTAATTATTTTTTTTCAAATTTGTTTACATAAAGTTATATCACTGACATATCTCATGATGGCTCATGATGGCTCTATGAAATTCATAAATAATTTTCTGATTCAATAGAATCCTTTTTTGTAGGAAGCTATGACAACACTGAATTACTACTACTAAATCGAAAGCAGACTTTCTAAACAGAACACGAATGTTTTTTTCGGTATTAGCTTTCATCTTTTCAATCAACATTCTAAGCAAACGTAGAAAACAAATATTGGGTTCAGAATTCACAAATTTCTTGTCAGTTTTATTTCACTGATCTAAAATTTGTCTCCATGCTATTTTAAATGGTCTAAAAAGGCAACATCTAGTGGCTGTGTTATAAGAACGGCAGGGGAGAAAACCAAATTGATGTTCCGTTCATGACACATTTTGATTACCTTAAAAAACAAATGTGATGCCAAATTTTCGCCTATTAAAAACTTTTTTCGGTCCTTGTTGAAATAAGGTATAGATATTGATTCGATGCAATCAGCAAAAATGTCACGTCAAATCAACCCGATGCAAGTCGATTATACCGGGCGGCTTCAGGTTCATTTTTGACCCAAGTATCATATAAATGAGTGGCTGTATAAACTACGTAAGGTGGCAACATCTCACCTGCTGATCCGGCCATCATTAAAGATACGGAGGTTTTGGAATGTTCGACCACTCTCGGTGGATATTTATTTACATCTTCGTCTTTGTTAACGCCTGACAGTCATAGCGGATCGTTACCACTATATCTGTTTGCATAGGCGGTACCGCTATTCTATATACAATACGAACGCATACAGCCTTGTAAAAATTATTGCAATAAAACGAAGAATAGTACCAAATTACATCATTTTCGCTATTTATCATCGTTTTATTGAGCCTCAAGGCTCCAGTGTCTCGAGAATAGACATAATTTAAAATAGACATTTCGTCATAAATAGACATTTCGTCGCCTGTCCAATCGTGGGTCTACACCCCTAAGCGCCTCATAGGTTCGCTCCACCTGGTCGATAAAACCGCCAAACTCAAAATTCTGAGAGTAGGTTTCTTGCACAGGGATCGAGCTAGTATGAGGTCCTAAGTCGTAGAGAGGTTCATCGATCGGGGCAGTTTCCTCCTTAGCTCTAAAATCGTATGAAGTAGCGGCATCAGTTTTAACTTCTTTCGCTGCCTTCTTCTCTTCTTTCTGTTTCTTCCAATTTGTTGATCTTTGGGTAGGTCCACGAGGCTTTTGCTCTCGCTGTTCAAATTCGCGGACTTGATTCCAGTCTGCGCGAAGGGCCTGTTGTTGTTGAAACTCGTAGGCACGGCGGTCATTTCTGCTGCCTTGTGTCGCACCACCAGCGGGATTGCCACGCGGTTGTGGTTGACGTCTTCCATTGCCTTGGGCTTGGGTATTATTGTTATTATTTGCCATCCTGGCTGCAAATTGCAATTATTATAGTTTAAACACACTTAAAAACGACGAAAACGTCATATTGGGATATTATAGGTTGTGAGGAAGAATAGTACCAAATTACATCATTTTCGCTATTTATCATCGTTTTATTGAGCCTCAAGGCTCCAGTGTCTCGAAAATAGACATAACTGGCGACCGTGACAGGACGAAAATCTAAAGGGAGTTTGCAGCACCAAGGCCTATCTGCAGTTGGTCAGCACAGCGCCGCAGCCGTCAGCCGGTCAGCACCGCACCATCACGCACGCATCTAGACCTTTGGAACAAGCAGCCTACACGGGTATCGGAAGCACCAGCAGCGCCAGACATAAACGTTATATGCAACGTAGCACCGCAGCACAGCAATATCATTGCAGCTAAGTGGCTTCCCTTGCTCCTAAACTTCCTGTTACCTACGTAACCTATTGCCTACCCATTATTTTGGTTTCATAACTGTGCAAACTACGTGTAAATTTATACAATTACAGACTTAGCGTGTCAAGGTTACTATATCACGTCATACATATTCTTTGGTTATATTCTTACAAGCTCGCTATTATATATTGTCTCTTGACAATTCATACGAGCATTCCTACTGCATATTTAAAAGTATAAGAGCTTTCATTACATTTTCAAGCGCATTTTCGAAATTTTATGTCCCGTTTACCCACAACAGTTCTTTATTGTTATAGTTAGCTTCGCCATTTCATTATTCTCATAAGAAAACCTTACAAAGGGCCGCCGCGCCTTATAAATTGCATTATAGTGATTATTGCCGCCGAACATTTCAGCTGGGGACCGCATTACCAGTACGCCGCTGAGCGTCGTCAGCGCCGCGCAGCCGCCGCTCCGCGCTGATCACAGCTGCTACTTCGGCCTCCCGTGCGGTAGACACCACCAACGAGGGGCGTGAGCGTACTTTTATTTATTTTCAATTTTAACATAACTCCGTTAATTCTTATTAAACTTCTATATAAATTTAATTTTTTGCTCGTGAGGATTCTCTGTAAGATTAACTTAGTAACTTACTAAGCCACATAATAAACAAAAAATAATAATGGCTTCAGGTGACGATGCAAAGAGTTTAGCGGAGTTTATTGTTAGACGTAGCTCCGTCAAGGGCCAAGTAACGAAGTTTAGAAATTATTTAGAAAAATTGTCGCAGCTCGACTATTTTACTGCTACACATTGGGCGGAACTTACATTAAAATTGAGCAAGTTTAAAACTCTATCGTCAAGGTTTGATGACTTACAAGGTCAAATTGAAATTTTTAATTGTAGTTTCTTAGACAGTGAGCTCGAAGAACGAGAAAAAATAGAAGGGGAATTTATCAGCAATATTGTAACAGCACAAAATTTGTTACAAATACATAGTAAGGATGAGGACGTCCACGACTCAAGTAGCCCTCACAATACAACTCACTGTGTTCTTGAAGGTAGTGAAATGGGTTTCAAGCTACCTTTGATTCAAATTGCCAAATTTGATGGATCATACTTTCGCTGGATGGAATTTCGCGACACCTTTCTATCCTTAGTTCATGAAAATAGTAGAATTAGTCCAGTCAATAAATTTCACTATTTAATTTCATATCTAGAAGGCGAAGCAGCGCGAACCATCTCAAACCTAGAATTATCTTCTAATAATTATCAGGGAGCTTGGAACCTATTACTCGAACGTTACGATAACAAGCGGTTACTAATAAGTTATCATCTCAGTGCGTTATTTAACATACATTCAATCAACAAAGAGTCCGAAAGATCACTACGCTTCTTAGTTGATCACGTGAGTAAAAATCTGCGTGCTCTTTCTAATTTAGGACAAGCCACTGAGCATTGGGACGTCATAATAATCCACTTAGTCACCTCTAAGCTAGACAATCAAACCTTAACAAGATGGGAAGAACACCGTAACGCGTTGTCAACTGACACACCGACACTCAAAGATTTTCACAAATTTCTAAACGATCGTGCAGCCGTGCTCGAGTCGTTGCACCGTGGTAAACCAGAAAACACACCAAAACCCATTCACAATAAACGCTCAGATGGTCATTCAAGGAATAAGGAGCATACGTACCCTAAGTCGCATGCATACACTAGCGGTAGCAACCAGTCACAACCACAATCATCATCATTATCATACCTCTGTCCCTGCTGCAATGCTGATCATAGAATATACGATTGCCCATCATTTAAAGCCAAGGACATACGCGAACGCATAGCAGAGGCAAATAAATTAAGATTGTGTCTTAATTGTTTAAGATCTGGTCATCCCACTTTTAAATGTCGCTTAGGTCGTTGCCGCGAATGCAACAAGAGACACAACAGTTTGTTGCACCTTCCTACTGGTACAGGTGATAACACAAATACTGTCAACAGTTCAGCTGAGACGTTGACCAACTGTAACAACCAAGGTACCAAACAAGCTCTTCTTTCTACTGCTTTAATTGAAGTAGTCAATCCCAAGACTAAAAAATCTGAAACAGTACGCGCCCTACTCGACTGTGGCAGTCAATCCTCTTTCATAAGTCAAAATCTAAAACAAAGGTTATCATTAGAGGACCGTCCTATTGATGCTACTAAGATTATCGGTTTTGGCAACAATGATTCAGGCACTATAACGGAATATTGCATTGTTCAATTAAAATCGAAAAATTCATCATTTACTGTTATTTCTAACTTTTATGCAATGGAACAATTAACAGGTTCCATACCTAGTATATTTATTGATATTAGATCGTTTAATATACCTAGTAATATCGTCTTAGCAGACCCCAACTTCTATCAACCTGCTGTCATAGACATGCTTATAGGCTCAGACTTATTTTGGGATATTATAGGTTGTGAGCAGCGGTCACTAGGCCCGAATTGCCCTAAATTGCACAGCTCAAAATTGGGCTGGTTGGTTGGAGGCCCCTTACAACACAAACCACCCAAAATGAATATTAAATGCAATCACTTACTTACTAATGTGTATCATAATAAAAATATTGAAGAAAATTTAAATAGATTCTGGGAGTTAGAAAAAATTCCATCAAAATCATACCTAACCGAAAGCGAGCAGGCATGTGAAACTCATTTTTTACAACATACCTCTCGTTTAGAAAATGGAAGATTTTCCGTTAAGCTACCTCTTATTGATTCCGATGACTGTCTCGGTGACTCCTTCAATATGGCTAAGAAAAGGTTTTATAATTTAGAAAAACGCTTTAGGAGACAACCCAAAGTTAAATCGCAATATATTCAATTCATAAGAGAGTATGCACATTTAGGCCATCTATCAGAAATTTCATTAAATGACTTACAATCTAAAAGTTGCTATTTCTTACCACATCATCCCGTCTTTAAGCAAAACAGTGAGTCAACAAAAATTAGAGTAGTGTTCGATGCATCGGCACGCACATCCTCCGGCCTATCTGTCAACGACATCCAAATGATTGGGCCTCAAATTCAAGACTCTCCTTTCTCCATACTAATTAGAGCTCGCTTCTACAAGTACATATTAACGGGCGACGTAGAGAAATTGTTCCGTCAAGTATTAGTTGACGAATCAGATCGACATCTTCAACTTGTTATATGGAGAGAAGACGAGAATAAGCCCCTTAAAATATTACGTTTAAATACTGTGACTTACAGTTTCTCCAGCGCAAGCTTCTTAAGCACAAGGTGTCTTTGGCAGTTGGGCGGGGAGTGCGACGATCCAGTCATTAAAACTATAATACAGCATGACATGTACGTCGATGACGTCATTACCGGTAGTGATAGTCAAGGTGACTTAAAACGTATTAAAAATTCACTATCGGACGCCTTAAAGAAAGGCTGTTTTAACTTAAGGAAGTTCAAATCCAATTCACAAAACGTTCTCGAATCTTGCTCGGAAAACTCTAACGATACTCTGATCATTAGTGAGTCATCAAACACTCTTGGCTTAGGGTGGAATTCCAAAACAGACCGTTTACATTATTCTTTCGAAATTCCACCAATCAAAGAAAATATTACTAAGCGCTATATATTATCTACCTCATTTAAAATCCTTGATCCCCTCGGTTTTGTGAGCCCCTGTATCATTATACCTAAATTGATTATGCAGCAACTATGGCTTGACAAGGTCGGTTGGGACGACCCAGTTTCAAAGGATGTCGAAAAGGCTTGGCAAAGGTTTTCCAACAGTCTATCTCAACTAACCTTTATCACTCTACCGAGGCAGGTTCTATGCGATTCACCCGTTGTGACCGAGCTGCATACGTTCAGTGACGCCTCCCAAAGAGCCTATGGCGCCTGCACCTATATAAGGTCAATTGATGGCACAGGCACTGTACATGTTAAACTCTTATGCTCTAAGTCAAAGGTAGCTCCAATAAAGGCGTGCACTATACCGCGTTTGGAGCTGTCTGCTGCATTACTAGCCGCGCAACTCTGCAGTGCTGTGGTTGATTCTCTGAGGTTCCCAGTTGCACGTAAGGTGTATTGGTGTGACTCTAGTGTCGTCCTTGCATGGCTGCATACTAGCTCTAGAAAACTAAAAACTTTTGTGGCGAACAGGGTAGCAGAAATACTTGAATTATCAGACGTTTCTTGTTGGCGTTATGTACCTACCCTGGACAATCCAGCTGATCTCATCTCGCGTGGCGTTTATCCCGAAGAGCTTAAAAATTATGACTTATGGTGGTCAGGACCCCAATTTTTAGTCCAAGACGATTCTTCTTGGCCTACATTACTTAATGAATCTCAGCAGGTGTTGGAAATCCCTGAAATAAAATCTAACGTTGCTGCCCAAATTGATAATCATTCAATAATTCCATTTGAAAAATATAGTAAGCTGCATAAAATTAAACGGGTTTATGCATATGTTTTAAGATATTTACACAATTTGCGTAAAACTAAAACACTTAGACGTTTTGGAGCGCTTAGTTTAGAAGAATTAAAGGATTCATTTCAGTTGTTATGTCGCATGGCGCAACGGGAATCTTTTCCTGTTGAATACGGTTTGTTGTCCAAAGGTAAACCTCTTAGTTCAAGGTCTAACATTTTATCGTTAACACCTTTCATGAACACAGACAGATTAATTAGAGTAGGAGGCCGCTTGGATGCTTCAGCCATAGCATTTAATAGCAAACATCCTATCTTACTACATTCCTCCCATCATCTCACCAAACTTATCTTTGAATGGGAACATTTACATAAATTACACGCTGGCCCACAGCTTCTCCTGGCTAGCGTCAGGCAATACATATGGCCTATCAATGGTCGACACCTGGCTAGGAGGACCGTACACAATTGCGTAAAATGCAGAAGGGTACAAGGCAAGTCTTTATCACCCATTATGGGGAACTTGCCCTCTCAGCGCGTTACGGTGGACTTCCCATTTAGAAGTGTTGGAATAGATTTTACTGGACCGTTTTTTGTTTTGGATAAAAAGGGTCGTGGATCCAGGATTACAAAGTGTTATTTATGTATTTTCGTTTGTATGAGATTTAAATGCGTACATTTAGAAGCAGTAGGTGATCTCTCGAAGGACGCCTTCATCCTTACTTTACGCAGATTCATTGCCCGTCGTGGTAAACCTGCCGAGATTTTTTGCGATAACGGCCGCAACTTCGTGGCCGCTGCTAAGGAAATTGGCGATTTTTTAAAGTGCAATCACAAGATCATAACAGAGTTTTCAAACGAAGAAGAAATTAAATTTTTATTTTCTCCCGCTTACGCTCCAAACTTTGGTGGGATCTGGGAGGCCGGAGTGAAATCCGCTAAATATCACATAAGACGAGTAATGGGTAACACGCATTTAACATTTGAGGAAATATCCACACTGTTTGCACAAGTTGAATCCTTGTTAAATAGCCGTCCACTTTACCCTATGTCCTCGTCCCCGAATGATCTCCTTTTCCTCACTCCGGGACACTTCTTAATCGGGCGGCCACTAACTGCATTACCTTCGGCGAGACTAGAAGACTGCAAATTCACTCAGCTGAAGCGTTATGAACGGCTGGAGCAAATCCGACAGCACTTCTGGAGAAGATGGCAAAGGGAATATTTGGCTGAACTCCAACAAAGAACGAAATGGCGCACCAATGATACTCCATTGAAGGTTGGTGACCTAGTGCTGCTGCAGGAGGAGAATCTACCACCATTATGCTGGCGCACGGGTCGAATCACGAAACTCTTTCCTGGTCCCGATGGAGTGTGTCGCGTTGCAGACGTCCAAACCATCCATGGAACCTACCGAAGGCCTTTCACGCGACTCTGCCCCCTACCAGCGACAGAGCATCTCATAGAAGGTTAAAGTCGGCGACCTTTAACGGGGGGGATGATGTTAACGCCTGACAGTCATAGCGGATCGTTACCACTATATCTGTTTGCATAGGCGGTACCGCTATGACGGTACTTGGAAATAATTAATTATTTGACTTAGGAAAAAATTCTACCTACTTTTTTTGTATAAACTACTTGCTATTCTACATACAATACGAACGCATACAGCCTTGTAAAAATTATTGTAATATCACGAAGAATAGTACCAAATTACATCAATTTCGCTATTTATCATCGTTTTATTGAGCCTCAAGGCTCCAGTGTCTCGAAAATAGACAGTCTTATTAAACCTTTTTTTACGCCCAGGGTCATCTGCAAGCGTCTCATCATAATTCACGATGTTCGCCAGTGGAACATTTTCTAGAGGCTTTTCCAACTCACTAAAATAATCCAAAATAACATCAGGACTGATCGCTACCCAAGAACGTTTTTTATTTTGACATATTCTTGACGATATTTTGCCTTCGCTTCTTTCCAGAAAACCGCCTATATAGTCAGGCCCTGGATAGTTATTTTTAAGTTTATGAGTGATACCGGCCGTATCTAATTATATTTTATTTAAATGGCGAATATCTGTTGTGTCTAGGGGTTAACCCCATTCTCCACACATTTAAATTTTCTACAATATAATTTTCGACTTCATTCGAGAGCCCGGGTCGACCACCGAGTTGGACCGGTTTGGCATTAAACGTGTTATGGCGAAACAAAACCGTTTTAAAAATATTAAGCTCCGTACTCGGGTGCCCGTATATTCGATCGAGCAGCCGAAAAACACGTCGAGTAAAAACCAAGGCACGGGCTTTCATCCACACATTCAGCATTCATCTATTGAGCGACGCGCGACTTTCAGTATTCACCGAACCGTTCGAGCCAAATGATGTCTGTTCTTCAACCGAGACAGTTGCATTTAGCCATCCTTGAAATTCGTAATTATAAAAGAATTATAGAAAATAAAAGGAAGAAACGTAAAATAAGGTTCTGGGTAAAAAAAAAGGTAAGATCGCTTCTGACACATCTCTTTAATCACGTTTACATGGCTGTATGTAAACGTGATTAAAGAGATGTGTTCCGAAGATTGTAACAATTATTTAAGGATGCCTGAAGTGCTATATGAAGAATTACTTTCTGAGATTACCCCATTAATATAGTCATGGGTTGTACTTGCAAAATTGAGTACCAGGGTCCCCAAATACACCTTTATTAAAACACCAGCTCCAAATACCAGGTTTTAAAAAACCTTCAAAGTTTTTTCGCTACAACGGAAATTTATTCTTATCTCTTTTAAAATAGGCAATAGCGTGTATATGTACCTTCAAGACCCGGGAGCACTTAAATACTTGCATAGAATATTGATCCTTATTGACCTACACATAGGGAATACAATTGCAAGGGAAAAACTTCCTAGCTAACGTGATAATAAATATAATATAATAATAACTCCACACATCTCACACACGGCCGTCTGATGCCAAACTAGGCAGAGCCTGTACTATGGTAACCAGACTGCTGATAACCATACTTATATATTTCTAAATACATACATATTATAGATAAATTACACCCAGACATCGTGCTCTATTATCACACTATTTGTCTTGGGTAGGAATCGAACCCACGACCTCTGGCTTAACAGTCAGGGTCACTAACCACTAGACCAACAGGCCAGTGATATAAAAATATTAACGTGATATAAATATAAATAGTTGTCGTCATTATTCTAGGTGTTACATATATGTTGTGGTGTATATGTTATGAACCAAGTGATTAATATAGCATTAAATTATTTATAGTGTCCAGACGGTTTAAAAAAGTGACAGTCAAAATGGCGGGTGTACCATATTGAATTGAATTATACCAACTACCAAAAACTTACTAAGTACTAACTGAAACTTTCGCGTTCCATGATATAATGTAATCTACGTATTTACGGGAATTGACGCAATCACGAAAAGGTATTACATACCTCTGAATTGCCTGACGTTTCGACCAGGTTGCACTCGCCGTGGTCACAGGCTGACTGGCTCAGCGGTGCACTGCACGTCCTCCGTCGTTGACATCGTGAGGAAGAAGATTTTTCATCCACCTCCACTGTTTCGATATTTTTGTTTCGCCATGTACCGTCACATACTATACTAACAGTGTCCTTATTCTGTAAGCAAACTGATGTGGCCCTATTGTGGTGTTCACCCGATTGCATAAAAACAAGGTGGCATTTCACCGTTCGCAAGTCCTCTCCACGGAACGTCACTTTTACTCAAGAGTTGTACGTGAAGCGATTGAAATTAAAAAACACAAAAATTGCAATCGGGAAGATGGTTTCATGTGTGAGATGTGTCCAGTTATTATTGTTAAATTATCTACAGCGTGGAATCCAGTGATATAAAACATGCCACCTCGCTTTTATGCAGTCGGGTGAACACCAGAATAGGGCCACATCTACTTATGCATACTAATACAAAACATACATAAACACATAATATATACTTAAGTCTCTCATATACCAAACATACATATATACATATACTTTAATAGGTCATTAAAGTAAACTAAAAATATTGTTTCCACTACAATAATGTTTCTGGAAATCATTATAATCTTTGTTGTTATCATTACTAATGGATTCTCTACACAATGCTGGTAAATAATGTTAAAAATAAAAATATTCACTTTTCAAAATAATTTCTTGAATGAATTGTTCATCACGGTTAACTTGCACAGTCACACTGGCATTTCTAATTGGTGAATAGACAAAAGATCACACATTGTCATTCCAGTAACATGCATTTGTGATTGGACTTGGGTGTAGTATGGATGACTTTTCTTAACTTCTAAAACATTATTTACAAACACTAAGTACTGGACATTGTACAAATGATTATCAAAGTCAACTACAGGTTTTTTCTTACATGAAATTGGACATTTTACTTCTACTAGTTTTGTAACAGCCATCCTCCACCACTACACCATCAATACTATCGCACAAGCCAAGGTTGATTTTTGCTAATAATTGCACCCACTTTTTCACTTGACAGAAATTTAATTTTTCAAAAAGTAATAATGCTTTTTGTTCGTTACGTAACCCATACCGGGTTGCAACACAATCAACTGCCCTTGGTTTTAAAATATTTGACACCAAGTTTTGAGTGGTATTGGTTGTACGCGTCTTTATGCTATGAATATTGTTACTTGCAGTTATCCGAACATGTCATACCCGTTTGGGCATGCCGATTGCTTCATTGTGTTACACCAAATGTGAATAATATCTTCATCTGTTACAGCTACATGTGTCTCATAATATACTTTAGATTTTCTTCTAGTGTGTAACTACTGAGATATATTTCAAATTCACCCCTGATTATAAAAAAAATTCAAACATGCAAAACAATCTTCTCGTTCTAAAAGTGATTCAACTTTGTTCAACATATCAGATATTACTTCTATAATTAAACTTGTGTCTTGAGTCTGCTCTGCTGCCTCTAATACTCTCTTTAATGATGACTCTTTGCAGTAATTCAGTAGGAGTTATTGGTTGTGGTTGAGAACATTCAGTCTTAGAAACTGGTGGGAAAATTTCTTAAAAGTCTGCCTTTCGAGTATTTGCTTTGCACAAATTGACGAACGCTGGGTTTTCCCCATTGTTGTTCATTACTTGTTTTCGTAAGACTAACTTTTTGGTTAATGTAATATATTAAAGCAGCAACATGTTTGCACTTGCCACTCTGGTTATAAATACAGCTGTATTTTACTCCAGTGACAACACGAGAATCATGGATCTGTAACAAATAAATTATAATGTTAGTTAAAGTACCTTACCCACCGTAAAATACTAAATTGAATGTGCTACATTACGTTTAAAGCAGTAAGAGAGTACTTACTTTTAAACTTGTTTTATAGGGTGCTAGTGTCACCGATGTTTGACGAATGATGTGGGCTCTTATTAAATAACTATTGCCATTATTTCTTAGCTCTTCAACATTTCTTACATGTTGAGCTAAAACTACTTTATTTCCTTTGAACAAAGTTTGAGGTTGAACACTTATTTTGTGATTTATACATTCAAAACCGGTTTTTATAATTATATTAATTCTTCTATATACTGTTTCTAACAAATTTCTTTAAAAAAACTGTTTCTCGTCTTTCTATGTACCTATAATTAAATGAAATATATTTGTTAATATCCGTACAAAGGTTGTCTGGAAGAGATCGCCGTGAGCGATAAGACCGCCAATTGATATGCCTTAATGTTTGTATTGGTTTTTGATTGTATCTTACATTAAAGGTGTACAATAAAGAGATAAATAAATAAATAAATATAATTACTTTATTTTATAGAATTTAGTAAAACATTTTTATGTCATTATTAGACATAATCCCGAATAGTTGCGCATGCTAAGTGGCACTACTGTCGTGCACTATCCCAGTGGCATTCGTATCACACAGGTTAATCAAATCTTTAAACAACACGTTAGAAACAGGTAACAATTGAGCATTTACATAATTTGTATTAGGTACGTGTGCACGTTGAAGTATGATTTGTAGTGTCTAATCTAATATCAAATATTCTTTATTTATATAATAATTTATTTGGTGCATCGGGACTTGTTTTCATTTCTTTAATTAAAAAAAATCTTTATGCCCGTTTCTATCTTGTGACTAATTTTTGTTTATCGTTACTTGAGTTTTAAAGTTGTAATAGTCATTCTGAGTCATTTATTATATTTTAAATTATTTTGTACTTTTGAATTCATGATTACTTCATACAGTTGATCAGGCGAGTACAGTGTTTTATTTTTCTTATTTTTACTCAATGCATGCTTGCATTGAGTCGCCTTCGTTTTGAGTATGTCCAGTTTGTAAAAATCTGTGATTAACTTCTACGTCAAATACACGTGCCTCATAATGACTAAAAATCGTAATGGCTAAGGCGTTGGACTTGCGATCAAGTGTACCGACGTGAACCCACTCCTGACACAAGCATTTTAGCTTAGCTGGAGGGTTTAACAAGAGTACTAGTATTGTGTGACCCACAGTGCCAGTATTCTTTATTAAAAAAATATATATACATCGTGAATATGAACCGATTTCTGTTTTGAAATAGTCTTTATACCTCTGTTAACTTCCAACACTAAAATGGAATAATAATAATAACTAGCGATCTCATTTGCACCCCTTTTAGCATTTTTTACTATGTTATAGGGCAAACAAGCACACGGGTCAACTGTTGGTAAATATATAATATTTTGGTACATAAAACTGCTGCAAGCCATCTCTGAGTACACACTTCTTGCAGAAGAAGTTTTTCATGTACCATGTTCTCAAGTCCAAGTAAAAGGGCTGCAACATGTTTGCATAATGTATTTAAAAATAACATTAGCACTTAGCGACATGTCATCGGGAGGTTGAACTGTAAACAAAAACAACGAATGTTATACACATTACATAGTTTAATTACTAGAATTGATCGATTACATAAGGTTATAAAATTAATACGTATAGTTTAACATGATGAACGTTAAAATAAAATATATGTATGAGTTACATTAATTAGCCGTGAATATGTATATAATATAGGTAATACAATTTAATTATTTTATTGATAGGAGCTTATAAATGTGCGAGTACAATTTTTTAACTCTTTTCTAGTGCTTGTAATAAACGCGTTCATATGATTCCAGGACCCTGAATCTTCATCGGTTTTATTTTGAATGGTGATGGTAGATTGACGACATCTATTTACGGGGTGTACACTTTCTATCTTACCACACCTATAGATTTTAAGTTCAATACAAAACTCACCTTTCCTCTGTTCGTCCATTTGACAGGCAAAGCCGTTTGCCAATATCTTCGTAATGTAAATAGCAGGAGGTTTCTTCTCCGCACTAACTTCAACCGCGTCGTTATGTCACTCCCAAACAGCTCTCGAGCAGTAGCCTTGGTCATAGGAGTGAATCTTATGTTTCTTACTGGTCGACGGTTGCGAGCGGCTCGTTGAAGTTGGCTTACACTTTTTATGCTCCTTCGACTTCGCTTTCACTGGTGGGTCGCTCAGCGATTCGTCTTCCGATGGGAATAGATGGTCGGCTCTGTTTTTTGACCTGTAAAAATAGGAAATCAAAGAATAAGTAAACAATTAGGAATTGAGTTATCGAACAATTGAACGAATGTAATAATTCAATGATTGAATACTAAGAAATAAATAAAATATGAATTTATTATTGCTTGTACACTTGATTGAAAGAATACTAAAACAATTGAATAGTGAATATGAACTTATATGCATTTCTTACTTACGTATTTCTTACCTACGTAAGAAATGCATGAATTAGAAATTCTAATAGAAAAACTAGTTTATTTGTTGCTAAAAATATTTGTGTTTTAAAAAAGTGATGGGTAAGTACTTACATTTTAACAGACTGATTTTTCGGTAGGTTGAAGTCAAGATGTGACTGACTTTAACTGTAGAATTCTTATGATCCAGCTTCTTCTTTTTTAAGCAAACTACGATGTTTCAAAAATTAAGTTGGCAACCCTGCATGTCAAAATGAATCGCGAAAGTCTATCCAGATTTATAGAACTCTGAAATGCGGATTACATCAACAAACAGAAAATAATAATTGCACTACAAGATTTATTGTGTTCATTTTAGGGGAAGCTGCAACAGTTGAAAACGTGCGTAAAAAAATTACATTATTAGAAACGGTTATGACAGAGAATGAAAAAAGTTCATGTCATCACATTCCCAGGAACGTCCGCAAATAATGTGTATACGCCAACATTGTGGCATTATAATTTGATGTAATTTTTAACATCAGACGAAGTGTCTAGACCAGAAACTGATGGCCTTGATGAACCCGTAAGCTTTGTTTTGGTATTGATACCTATATTGTACCGAAATTGATTTTTTATACTTGAAAGAAAGGGTTTTCTTTTTTTAATTGAAATAGTTATCAGGGTACTGAAATCCAATTTAATTTTTTTCAATAAAGTTAACACTTACGTGGCGCGTATGGGCCGGCTCGACCGGTACCACGGCTCACAGAAAACCGGCATTGAAGCTGTTATGTTCTCTATTGCGCTTGTCTTGTGGTGTACATAAAACAACCAAATATCAGTAAGCAGGTACACGTCCGCACACCTTCACTGCCAGATAGTAACTGACAGTTTGGCGCTTCCGCCGATCTGTATTACGTACTATATTTATTGTATATCACATCTCTTCCTTTTCCTATTTTGTTTTATATAAAATTATTTAGGTTCATTAACTATTTAATTACTTTTTGCTTGCACAACTACATACTTCACTACACATAAAATATTAATTAAGCTTCGTCTGATTCTTCTCACACGATTCTTGATTACTTTCCATTGACCTTCAACTTTCTTTAAGGTACTACGTTTCTTTTATACTCCTAGCCTGTTTCATCATTTATAACATTGATGTCACTTCCTTCAGCTCTGACAAATATTTTCGCCAATGTTTTTGTGCATATCTATAGCTCTTCTCTTTCTATCTTAATTTATTTTGCTTTTCCTTTGTCCCGTGTTTCTTTAATTACTAAATCACCATAACTATTTTCAAAGTTTATCTCGGAATACACTCCCCGTAGAACAACTCTGAGGGTGGTTTTCCTGTAGAGGGATGAGACTATTATACATAATTAAATATTTTAACAGATCATCATTCCAATCTGTAGGGAAACTACTGTGGTGGCGTGTTCAGTATCTGTTTAATAACTCTCTTAATACTTGTATTGTGTTAGTATTTATACCTTAATATTAAACGTATGTGAGCTAACATTTATACACACATGGAACAAATATTTAGCTTACTAAAAAACATATTATAATTAAATAATGATATTGGGGTCGCTGCTATTCAGGTGACCTAGTATGCTAGTGAAACCAATAATAATGCTTACACAATCCAATTTCTAGCACTAATTCTCAAACGTCTTAAAATATCTCTGTTCTGTCTCTCGGCTTCCCAAATTTGATGGGGCCAGTACTGTGGGACTGTGTGAAAAAGAGTAATTCCTTGTTCTACAAATATGTGAAACGGAAACCGAGATGACACTATGTTATCAAATTGTAAATTTTACTGTTAATTTTTTGAATATTTTATTCCGCCGGTGTATTTTACTTAAATATAACCATGGACAACGGTTTTTGTATTAGTATAAAGTACAAATCTACCCAGAATAAACTCTTCCATAATAGGCTTTTTTTGCAATAAATCCCGCTATAGGATGTATTGTTCTATATCTATGACTAATCATAAGGATAGTAAGTCATTTCAAAATTGGCAAAATTGTATTATTTTCCGCTTCTACTACCGACATGATGTCATCACGAATAAACAACATGGCGTCTAACGTTTTCAACAATTTACGCTCAGAATTTTAAAATGGACAATTGAAAAGCAATTTTATACCACTTATAGATTGAATAAAATTTAAGTGAATTTTGTGCTAGTTTCATTTGTTTGTTTTGTTGATCATATTAAAATACTTCAAAAAGAGTAATACCCTATTACTATTTTGTTTCATCTTAACAAGACGACATCATGTAACCAGAGTTCAGATTGAAACAATTTGTAATGTTTTGACAGAATAATTCTAATTATTCATCCAAGCTTCCTTGACTAAATTAAATTCATCATAATTGTTAAAAGTTTCAATAATCGATTTTAGCAATAATGCCACGGGAACTGCACTTTGAACAATCTGGTTAATAGAGAGTTTTACCTAAAATAAAACTTACCTATTATTTTTTATTCAATATCCGGAATCCATCTTGAGTCAAGCACGTGTCTTTCTGCCGTAAATCAGCGTTTCCGGTTCCTTTCCGACGGTGACGCCCTCTATATTGTCGGTTGGTACTACTTATTAGGCGCGCGGGCGCCTCGTAAATTCTTGTCATTATGGCACTCATGATGCACCAGGTTTACCTGGATTCCGGATATTGAATAAAAAATAATAGGTAAGTTTTATTTTAGGTAAAACTCTCTATTATTTGTTCAGTATCAATATCCGGCATCCATCTTGAGTGATATGTTTGTTATCTCCTGGTGCAAATAACTTCGAAAAGTTATTGACGCTATAATGTGTAAAAAACTTCGAAAAGTTATTGACGCTATAATGTGTAAAATAGAAAGGGGTATTCTGTTTACCAAAAAAATTAACTGATTAGTTAAGTAAATAGGATTTTATTTATAACGTACTTTAGAATATTATAAAATCACAAAAAAAGCACATAAACTTATTTGAGCTCTTTTATCAATTAAAGATACACACTATTTAAAATCACTCATAAACTGCATCAAAACAATTAGATAGAGATACTGATGGTAGATTCATCGGGTTTTCATCCTTTATTTCTCTTTGATAATAATTTCTAAAGGTATGTTCACTTTTCCAGTTACCAGTTGCGAGAATCTTATCTATAGGAAAATTTTCCAGCCAGTTTAGGGAAGCCACTGCTGAGCGAATTCAACCAGGAGTGGCCAGTCGCCATCTGTAGGTCGACGTAAATTACGGTCACTCGAATTGCTCAGTAATGAAACCCCTTGTTGGTTAGAGCTCGGGGCTTCATTATTTTTTTTTTGTTATAAGGTTAGTCAAAAATGCCACTTGTTGAGATAAAAATTCGAAATGTGCATAACTCACGGTTTGATCCACTTTTCTTACTTTCAAACTCCTTAGGCATTCACTGTCACTGGAAGTCTCACTGCTCACCGCAGACGGTGATAGCGAACGATCACGTTTCCGCGAAGCTAGATTATCTTCACTTGCATGATCAGGATTAGGGTTCTCCATAATTTATAAACTAACCGTTATTTCGGAAAGGAAGTAAAAATAAAAGTAATAACTTTTGTTTAAATAATAATAGTTTTTTGCAAGCGAACTGACTTGTGAACGGCGTGACGAGGCGCCCGCGCGCCCAATAAGTAGTACCAACCGACAATATAGAGGGCGCCACCGTCGGAAAGGAACCGGAAACGCTGATTTACGGCAGAAAGACATGTGCTTGACTCAAGATGGATTCCGGATATTGATACTGAACAAATAATATGATGTTTTAACAGTCTTATCATCTGCACTTGCATACAGACTAGACAATGGATCTTCTATGTTTCTTTTACGAGGTTTGTAAATCACTTTATAATCATATGCTTGTAATGGAAATACTCAGTGCGTTATGCGATCACAAGGCTTCGACCAAATATTACTTCTGGTGGCTTATGGTCGTCTGTGACTAGCTCAAAAGACTTGCCATACAAATCCAAGTTACAAGGTTCAATTGTCTACACCAAAGCAAGTGCTTCTTTTTCGGTTTGACAGTACCGTTTTTCAACGTCTGTGAGACTTTTGTTACCGAAGGCCATAATGCGGGGACCTTTTTCATCAAATTCAGCTCACTACAGCCTCTGAACCACTGGATTGGCGTCAGCAATTACTTATCGACTATTGGATCGTAATAGCCAAGAGTAGGAATTTTACTAGTACATTTTTTCAATTCGCTAAAGTTATTGATTCTGTCTGTTTCCAAAATTGTAATTTTGTATCTATTCTCATCAATTTAAACTTGATAAAATGCTTTTATATCTAATTTTGTAAACATGTTTGCTTTGTCAGATTTGGGGATGAGTTGCTCCATGGCGGGCAAAGGATGGTTTTCTTTTACGATTGCTTAGTTAGCCGTTACCATCGGAGAAATCCAAGATCAACAGACTCGATGATGTCCATTTTCACCAGTTCATCAATCTTTTGTGGATTGTTGATTCCAGCGGAATTGGTACTCGTCTCTAAGATTGACAAACTGGGGGCAAGGTTTTGTCTCTACAAATTTCTAATTAAACGCATATGAATTTGGGGTTATAATATATAATAGTATTTGTTCCACGGAATGTATATCAAATTCTAATTTAAGCACGTTTAATGATAACCTAAAAGATTCCATGAACCATTTTTAAAACATACAATTTTGTTGTTAGCGAATTAGGATCAATTGTTACACATCAAAAGAATGTAATACTTACTTTTAAACTTTCGCGTTCCATGATATAATATTATCTATGTATTAACGGGAATTAACGCCTGTGCAACCCGGTCGAAACGTCAGGCAATTCAGAGGTATGTAATACCTTTTCGTGATCGCGTTAATTCCCGTTAATACATAGATAATATTATAATGTAATACTTTTAAAGGATCTTTCGTACCATACGCCATGAACGTTGTATCTGAGGACTTTTGTTGATTGGAAACGACAATTTTCGAACGTTTCACGTAATCCCAAGGATTGTCATTTATGATGTCAGATCGGCTATCTGACTCAATTAACATTTTAATGTTAACACCCCTACCTGAAATTTAATTGTTGCATCGCCATCGATGAGGAAAATATAGTCTATGAGTGTAGACTCTTTTTGTAGAGTTTTATTGTCGTCAGGACTTAGCTTAGGTTTTGTGTCTTTTCTTTTGACAAAGTTTTTTTTTCTTTTTTGGAACTTGTTCTTTGTTTTCTTTATTTTTTATTTTTTTTTTTAATGCACAAAACACATTACAACCGTAACAATATCACATATAGCAAATACAATATTTAGATCTGGATTGCAACGTAATAAATATGTGCACACAACAAGACACATTAGCTGGACAGATAACAACACTACATAATGAATAGCATTACAGGCTCGATAGTAGATTTTGAGGCTTCTTGGGTTACGCAGAGCCTTCTAAGGCCAACCTGCTATGGAGGATGTCTTTCACAATTTTAACAAATGCATTAAAGTTACTATCAGAAATGTCTAACGATTCATAATTTTTTGGAGGCGACCCTTGAACCGGTATTTTGTGCAGATTTTATTTATTCTAGGGCAAGAACTGTAGTCAGTTTTATGATTTTTACTGCCACGTTGACAGCAGGCATCGACTTCCTTCTTTGAAGTGTTGGTGTCAATTTTGTTATGGATAAGGCTAAGAATTTTCCAACTTTTCGACTTCTACTTTGGTGTTTAGTAGTAAACACCAAATAAGTAAGTGACAATATTTATATATACATTATACAAAATAATATTCTTTTTTCTGAATGTTTACATATTTTGAGTAAGGTAACTATAATATCAGTATTTATACACATATTATCCTACAAATATTCTGTTTTCTTAACTATGGTTTATTTGATTTTGATTTTAATAATTTGTTTATGTCCATAATGTTGTAAATACATATCTATATAAGTTATAAATAGTTATGTGCTATAGGTATTTAATAACTTATTGTTCTAAAGCACAGTAAATTCATTAAGAATAATGTGTTATTTTTGCATATTACCGTCAAGTATAAAATGAATACGATGTCGACCTGTTCAAATGACCACTGAACAACTCATTGACAGCCAAGAACAACAACAGCAATATTGACAACGAATGCAACTTTATTTGTTTTATAATATTATTTAGAGTTTTGTTCATTCTGTTTTAATGAACGAAATATATCATATCCTGCAGTTTTTCTTCATGGAACTTGATTAGTTTTAGCAGACATACAATAATTATTTCAATTATTGCAGTAAGCTTTTGTTAAACTAATAGGTAAGTACCTAACTTAGGTATTCAACGATTTACTCGTTAGAAAATATGATTTTTGATCAAGAGACATTTCTTATTGAATTGGTAAACGGATCTGGTCAGCAATATATAGGTTTAGGATTTTTCAATGCACTTTTTACTTTATTTTATTTCTATTCTTCTTTTTTATTTTTCATTCTATTGACACGTTTTCTCTGGACCGTGCAATTAACAATACTATGTATTAATTCATCGATCTACATGTAACCCGGCTTCGGCCGCTGTGTCAGGTGTTATATTGTTTATAGAAACTTGGTAAAACTCTTTCTTTTCTTGATTTCGATCAATTTGTAATCGTATTAAATTCAAATTATAACTAATAATGACAATCAACAGCAATAAACACTATAGAAGGATCGACGGATCGACCTTATTACACTATTAACAAGTTTTCGTAGTTATTTTATATCACTACATGTGATTCATACAGCCTACGATACGTTGTCTATTTTGAAAATAATTAGATTTTAATTAATATCGTGATAATATATTTTATTTACATTAACGATACATATAAATAAATGATAACTATGCACTAATTTCATAAAACTTTTCAACTTGGGTTAAATATTTTAACCATCGTTATATTTTACCGTACAAAACAAACTTGAGAATTATCTCAAAAAACGTGTTTAATTCTAATAACAAAATTGATTCAGAATATGTAATGCATTAAATTATATTTGATACCTACGCACACTTTCTCTTTTTTTTTTTTTTGCAAAGTTGTAGGTACTAAGAATACATAATTTATTGCTGACCAATCCATTCACAGATAATTATATTGTTGTTGATGTAATCATTTACTTACTGCGCTTTTTCTCGTCGCCAATGTTATGTTCTCTATTGCGCTTGTCTTGTGGTGTAAATAAAACAACCAAATATCAGTAAGCAGGTACACGCCCGCACACCTTCACTGCCAGATAGTAAGTGACAGTATGGCGCTTCCGCCGATCTGTGTACCTACTATATTTTTTGTATATCACAGAAGCAATTTGCTTTTCGCCGAGTGATTGAGGTCTCCTTCTCTCTCCTTCCCCCTTCTTCCCCTCTTCCACCCTTCTTCTAGCCCCACCTTAAAGGCCGGCAACGCACTTGTGACTCTTGAGTTGCAGTTGTTGACGCCCACGGGCGGCGGTAGTCATTTACCATCAGGTGACCCGTCTGCTCATTTGCCCCTTATTCCATATCAAAAAAAACATTTTCATTGTAAGTACCTACTTCGTTCTGGCACAGAATACATAATAGTACAGGTGCAGAAATCTCATTCCGCCGTAGAGCCATGTTTCGGCACGTATGGGCTCGACTCCGCTCGACACCACGGCCTCAAAGAAAAGCGGCAGTGAAACGATGCTTGCATTGCTTTTCGCCGCGTGAGTGAGGTTACCGGAGGCCCTAATCCTTCCCTCTCCCCTATTGCCATCCTTCCCCTCTAATCCCCCTCTCCCGTCTTTCCGCTCTTCCCCCCTCTCCCCCTACTCCCACCTTAAAGGCAGCAACGCACTTGTGACTCTTGAGTTACAGGTGCCCATGGGCTGCGGTAGTCATTTACCATCAGGTAACCTCGTTTGCCCTCTATACTATAAAAAAATCACCCTATCCAATAAGAATTATCAAAATCAGACTATCCAGCAAAAAGCTAGGCGTGGTCATAGTGGATACATAAAAAATAAAACAAATATATGGGTTGACTTGAGGACCTCTTCCGTTTTTTCGTCGGGTAATTTAAAGTATTAATTAATCTGAACATTTAATGTTATTCAACTGCGGCCCTGAGTCTGAGTGCACAAAATTTTGGCAAGTTTAGTCGACTCCGCCGTGTACTTGTAGTTTTATACCTACTCTGTGGAGTGGACCTCGCCTGGTTCTGGAGTCTATACTCAAGTGTCTTGTCACCATCGTTTTTTCTCTTACTTTGAGTCAAATGAGGCTTCCTTGCAATAGAATGATGAAATACATATAGGATAGTTTACCTTGTGGCCTGCATTACTTACGAAAGTATTTTGAGGCGTATTTCTTGAGATAAATAAATGATGTGCGTAACTAACAAAAATACTCGAGTAGGTCCAGTTTATTTAAAACATTAACAATCATTCTGGAGAATAAAACACAGACGCCGTGAACCGCGATTTTTTACAAACCTCCCATAAAAGTTATCCCTAAGAACCATTTCACTGACAGTGTTTCTAGGCGTCATTGTAGTGATTGCTTGTATTTTAGATGGATCTGCTTGAGTACTCTTTTCATTTATTATGAATCCTAAATATTTAATTTCTTTCGTCAAAAACTCACACTTGGTTTTTTTTAATTTTTAACCCATTTTTGTCTAGAATGTCGAGTACTTGATTCACTGTTTTTAAATGTCTGTCTAGGTCCTTATTTCTAATTAAAATGTCATCGTGAAATACTAAAACAGCAGGCACATTTTTAACATTTATACACACCGGTTTATATTTGCTCAATGACATCTGATACATAGGTTCTTCTTCACTGTCTCCCTCTAGGCCCTTATCATCGCTGGAGATAGTGAATTCCTTTGATAAATTATCTTGCTGATCCACCAAATTCACCGGGGCCGAAAACGCAGCTCCGCGCTGGCGCGCCCCCCGCGTGGTCCCCGTCCTGCACACCGGCCGCTTGTCGCGCTTGCCCCAAGGCTAGCACCGCGTCCTGCTGTCGGCTCATCCACGCTTGCTTCCTCCAAACTGTCAGTTATAATATCAAAACTATGTTTTTACTTTTCTTACCGGTTTGTTAAGAAATGAAATCATGGAACAAAACGTTTTGACATAGACAACTTGACAGCTATGCAACCTGCACTTTCGTTTAGTGATGCGCCGAGTCGCTGTTTTGGTGGATCGAGTCGACTCGAGTAGGTTTATGCGGTATTCGAATTATGACTCGATTCTGCGATTCGAGCCCAGTACTCGAGTACTATTTTTGGTATTCGAATGTTGACTCGAGTCTAAGACTCGAGTCTGGAAGTTCGAGTCCAGAACTCGAGTCCATTAGCGACTTTAGAACAAAAAAGTAAAATCGAAAAGGTAGAGTAGTAAGTAAACTTCAAACAGCGTGTAGGTTTACCATAATGACAACGATATTAATTCAACCTTTTTTAATTAAAATATTTTTAAACATTAAAACAAATCATAGAACACACTAAGGAGGTATCTAGGAACCAGAAATGAGATCAAGTTCTATTTGTTTTATTACATAACAAAAAGAGATCTTTTTAGAAGCTGTTTACGAACTTCAGATATTTGTTATATTTGTTGTCGCCACATGAGAAACTCTTATTTATTTTATTAAAAATAGGGCCAAACTATAATAGATGATAACACAGTTCACTATTTAATCAAAATAAGTTAATAGAAATTATTTTGACTGGTTATACCGGTAACGCAATACTATTGGTCGATTGATAAATATTGACGAATAGTGGGATTATATAAGTGGAGATCTATTGACTTGAGTGCGGATAGAGATACGAACAACTTAGCAGTTACTGTTAGTGGCTTTCAATGTTTATATCAGTGGTTGTAAGATTGTTTCTAACATATTACTTTTTTATAAACTTTGCAAGTCATACTTACTTACTTATTAAAAAGATAATCAAGTTATTAATTTAGTACAAACATCACATCTAAACGAATCAAATTATAAACATAAAGAAAGTTTTTGAATCGAAACACACTCATTAAAATTTTGGCGTTCTAAATGCTGTCTCAAGACTCATAAAATTCAAGATTATTCACGACTTAGACACGAGATATATTATTATGAGTCGTTTGAGACAGCTTTAAAGATGCCTATCTATATGTGTAAACTACATATATAGATATGGTGTGCATTGAAGTCAACTAGCATTTCGAAACTACAAAAAAAAGTAGGTACACAAACTCAATAGTTTCAGTATAAAAAAAAAACAATTATTAATAAAGGTAGATTTATCAGTGATAAAAAAAATAGAGATAAGAAAATTAAAGTAATTTGAAATAACTGTTCAAAAAAAGTATTTGGTCAACCTTCTTGGATTCTAGTCTATTACTTCGTTGGTTGCATAAAAGTCTAGCCTTAGAGAAAACTCAATACCCTCTTATCTAGATGCTCCCATAAATCTGAAGATAAAGTTGAAGGTGTTTCAAGACGCGAAGTAGATGGCTGCGGAGATCTATTTGGAACCTGGAATTGAGCTTGAGATTCCAAAGTTTCTAACATCAATTCGTCAACAACAAATTTTTGAGCATTATCTGCATTTCTCTCGACGCCAAAACCAGCTTTCTTAAATCTTGGATCTATGAATGCTGCTTTAGCAGCAGTTTTGTTAATCTCATGACCGGCAAATCTTCTATCGAAAATTTCCAGTAATTTTATGTTTAACCTGCTAGCGACTTCAGAATTAGAACTGCAATTTCTAAGCTTCGCTTGTACGCCGCGGATAAGAGGTATGATGCAGGATAACGTTAGATATTGCTCGTCAGATATAATACTCGTCATTTGTTCCACAGGTTTTAAAATGCAAAGGCACTCGTGTACATCGATCCATTCCTCAGCATTAAGATTATCCGGATAGCCAGGTAATGAAGTGATTGCAGCAGAAAAAGGTATCTTGACCTTATCGAGACGTTCAAGCATATAATACACTGAATTCCATCTCGTCTGGACATCTTGTTTAAGTTTTAAGGGTTCCAGCTGCATTTGTTCTTAAATCTGTTTTAATTTATATGCAGAAGTGTTTTAATAAAATACTATGTTAGATATACAGGTAGACTAGTGTCATATTGCATATAATAATAAATACATACAATTTTTATAAATAACCACCAACCTTTTAAATGAGTGATTAAATATTGTTGCATCGTGAGTGGATCCTGGCTATCGAGCAACAACGTTTTGAATCACCAATGAGGCATTACATACAACTTGTACATTGACAGAAAATTATTTATTCATTTAAAGTATTTATTAAAATGTTCCTTTCCTGTTTCTGAATTCTTCTCCTATGTTTTAAATCTGTAACAAAAATAGTTGCATGTTTTGTATTAGTGGTTTATGCCCTATATATTAGCTTGAATTGTTGATTAGTAGATACTTAGATTTTGAATATAGATTAGGTACTTACTTGGAGATTGTATTAATATATGAGTGCCATCTATGGCACCATGTACTCGAGTGAATCCAGCAATATTATAGAAACTCCTGTTGAGTGTGATTTTGTAGTATTACAAAAGTTGGGTACAATCTTGATATGGCTCTAGACACAACAGAGACAATACCAGTGGCGTATCTACCGGAGGGCTAGACGGGGCAGTGCCCTGGCGTTATCTGGAAGTTATCAGGTTTGTACTAGAGTTGTGACTAAACCACTATTTATATTAAATGGCGTACTTGAACAGGGGCGGCCCTTGGGCGATGCGAGCGGGGCCGCACCAGGCGCCATCATGCGGGGGCGCCAAAATCAACCGAAAAATTACCACCTTGGCCAGTCACCGAGTCGTTACTCTAATTGTTATTAACCGACGATCGTTTGGGCATTAACGATAGGTGCAGGCTAATAATCTGCTGTCAGCTGCTGCTGATGTCTATGGTGAATACTTACGTGGTCTTTTAAATACTTCTCCTCTATCATCTATCATACTGGATTGTACTGACGTGACACTAATGAAGATGTTGAGTCTCTTGTGGGATGTGGGATCTCTCGCTACCGGCCATCATACGCTCCATGGCCATGGAATTTTACCGCGTTAGCAACCTTCTGTGAGGAAGTCATCTCGCAGAAGGAGGCGGTGGAACGGGTGCGGAAGAACGATCTCCACTTGGACCTAATTCGCCGCCGGCGAACCGGGCGGCCGAAGCGCGCTTACCAGCACCTCATGCCGCCTTGAGTGTGGCCACGGGTGGACGGATCGGACGCTATAGTGGTCACCGGCGAGGAGGTGACGTCCGCGTGTGCCTGGATGTCACCTGATTGAGATGTTTACCCGAAAGTGGTACCCGCGCTTTTGCGGCGCTGGGAGGGGTCCGGATGTCTTAATAAAAGCTGTTCAGGATCCTTCCTATTCTAAGCACAGTACGGCACACCATGTGGGTTTTAGTCCGACACACCGCCCCACCGAAAACCCCGGTAGAGTGACGGCCCGAGGGGGTTTCCACACGCAGCAGCGATATGACGTCACGACGGCTATTGGTGTGGGAAGCCTCTCGCTAGAAACCATGGTCCTATCCATGGTCCAAATTCAGAGTGCGTGGGATTCTACTGTTTCGTTTTGCGATGAGGTGATGTTGGCTAAAGAGGCGGCAGAACGGGAATGGGAGAGGACAAGCACTCTCCCACCGCACGGTTCCGGTGAGGTGATGACCAGTGGGGTTTGGACACGATAAAAAAAGTGTATACGTGGCATGATATCTTCGCCCATTGTGAAACGAATTCAATTATTATGTTTAATAGATTTGGTTAAACTCAAGGTTGGTCCTATTTAAATTTGAAGAAAATATTACACCTCTAAGGGTGGAAAATTTATTATAATTTAGGTGCATTGAAGTCGGTAACACATGGTTGTCACAGTTTGAATTTAGTGATAGCCGATGCAGCCAAAACTTCCGTGAACTAGGTTTCTTTATTTGGATTTTTTTTTTTGGAGACTTTATTTCTCTTGATCAACAAAGCTTATGGGAAGTGATATCTTTTTGGATTATCGATCAAAAAAGGTTTATAAAACTTGGGAGTGCAGAGTTTTTAACCTTGCTGCTGTTCGCTTTAAATACACTTCACTTAGTGATGCCCTTATGAATCTTCATAATGAAACAAATGACTCAGTTACAGCATCAGAGGTCTTGTCGATTATTCAGTGGGTACATAGAGCAATTTGATTTTATATTTACAATGTTTGCCTGGCCAAAACGCTTTACAATAGCAAAAAATTGCTTGGATTTGTGAAACAGTGACGAGCCTCTTCATTTGCATTAATAACAAATAAGCTAAGGAAATAGCATCTTAGGCTAATATAGATCTACTTTTTAAGTCAGTGCTCAGACGTTACCGAGTGATACAAGCGGGATGGACAACATTTTTCAACGCGGATGAGCATAACAACTGCTATGTTAACCAAGACTGCTTGCTGCTCAGATACACCTTTAATATTTATTTGTTATATATATCTAACACCATTTATAATCACTGCTGTATAGTATAGGAACACTAAGATTTTGAATTTATAGGGGCGCCACTTTGAGGTCTTGTACCACCTAAAAATGTAGCTAGGGCCGCCACTGTACTTGAATATGAAGTACGACAAATCTGGAGTATGTCTCATTCGGAACACGACGAATACGGAACAAACGATTTTAAATAGTTTAGTTGGGGCCCTAGTTTATTTTTTGCCCTAGGGCCTTTGGTTCCCTAGCTACGCCACTGGATAATATGACTAGCGGATGCTATCGATACTCCTATAAAATCGGCAACAGATACCAGCATAGTACCCAATGCATAAGAGCGTAGGGCCAGAAGTATCTGATGAAGGGGAGATATGCCATAATTCCTCGAAAAATATAATATAATTTATAATATTATACTTGATTAAAGCTTAACTTACAAAAATTTAAGCACCTAACGTACCTTTTATGTTAAAGTTAACCTTACCTTTTAAATGTTACACTTAAATATGGTTGTATTAAATTTTTTAACTGGTTCACAGCACTTTTACTAAGTCTAAATCTGTATGCAAATTCGTAGTCATTTAATTGAGCCATATAATTTACAAGTGGCTTATACTCCTTTTGTAATACAATATTATCGGTACCACTGTCACGGTCTTCATCACAATTAATTATTATTTGAAATAACTCCATATCGCTATCATCACTACTAAAATATTCCATTATTTAGAGAAAGTAGCCTACTATAAAATAAGCTATAAAATATGAATTTATAAACGGCTATCTCCGCCAAAACTCCGCAAAAAAAAGTTTGACAGATAAGCAAATGACGTTACTACAGTTGGCTTCGTCTATCGGATTGTAACTTGAAAATCATATTGAAATGCAAGTAAGAACGATTGGTATGGGGGTGCCTATCTCTGTAGGCTACCTGTTCTCCAGTCGATAGATAGTCATTTTCGGTAAAAGGCGCTATCCCCCAGTATGATATTAAAAAGCAAGTAAGTGCAAAATGATAGATTTGTTTGCTTTTAGTATGATGAAATCCGGATAGATAGGTTATTGGAAACAGCCGTAAATCCGCCATCTTGTCTCCACAGGTAAGTCCGCCTGAGAAGCCACGATCGTTGGTACGTTATTCGGTAACCGACTAGACCACAAAGTCTTCAAAAATTCCTCTGGCACAGCCGGTTCAGCAAAGTGTTGCATGTCGGTGTGTGCCTATAAAACTAGGACGGTTTCCGATCTCACAATTCTTCATGCATCAGTAATTGTTTTACTTTTCGCTCTTGAGAAGCCGACAAGCGTTTAACAAGTTCCGCTTTTAACTTTTCATATTAATCAACTGCCGGGTTGGTAATTATGTCCTTGACCTTCGCTACGTATCGGTGATCCAGCAACGCCGATTAATTGGTAAAATTTTGTAGTGTCGGCGGTTATATTAGCCAGAGCGAACTGACCTTCCATCTGAGCAAACCACAATGCCGGTTCTTCAGGCCAATAAGGCGGGGCACGTACTCCTACACGTAGGGTTTCAGGTTCAAATTCACTTTTGTGTCCGGCATCTCGAGCTTCGACCATGTGTCGGGGTCACCAATTTGTATGCTCAGCGGGTATGTTAGAAATGATTGTGTAGGTCTACTGTTAAGGCCTATAACGCGTCATCTGTAGAATCGCACTTCGAGTCACTAAATAGTTAATGAAAGTCCATTGTTACTTAACTTTGTTTTTATTTGCAGAGAATACACATTTCGCTAACGAGTGATTACATCGAGCTACACGCTTCTACTGATTGCCCTCTCACATACATCGCTCTAGCACGCAACAAACGCTTATTCATTCATCTGCATACTTACAATAAGTCCCTATATAACACCCTTCCAAATTTTTACCAAATTTCTTAAATTAGGTACAAAACTGTTTAACTTAATGATTACACTTCCAACATACATATTACACGAACATTTTTCAAGTAGTTGCAAAATCTGAAATTATATCGCAGTGCAATATATAAATAAACACACTATAAGTTTAAATACAAATTCAAACTCTGGGTTGCTGACTTTGCTGTCTTGGAACTCCCGCAGTTTGAGGCGCAGCTATTCTTGAAAACATCTTAGTCATCCAATGTCGAATACGATAACGACAGTATACAATTACATCCACTAGTATAATTATTCCCATGAAACTTGCCATCACTGTTATTGTTATGTTGTACTTGCTAACCTCGGCTTGTACTGCACCGGTTTGAGCAATAATAACTTCATCTTTACTATACGACTTCCCATATTGATCAAAATTCTATATTTTTCAAATTCAAATTCAAATTGTTTATTTGCGTAATACAGGTTATACAAAGATCTTGGAAACTATTTATGGCCGCTGTATACTACCCTTTTAGGTGTGCAAATGCTTATCACACTAAAACACAATAAATATTTAATTGTTATCGAATAATAATAAAATCTTAATCCTAAATTACATTAATTATAGTATTTTTAATTAATTTCATGTCAAATCAAAATACTAGGTACAGTCAATGAAATAAATAATTGTCCGAAAGGAAGTCATTTATGTTGTAATACGTTTTTTCAATCAGAAACGCTTTGAGTTCGCGTTTAAATTTTTTTATGTCACATATCTGTGGAATATTTTTTGGGAGCTTTAAACACTCTAGGAGCCATGCCGAGGACATTTTTATCAACAAGTGCGCTTGTGTGGGGCGTTGCATGGATTCTGTCATGCTGTCTTAGACTTTATAGGGTTTGAAAATAGTCTGGATGCAATTTAATAAAAACTGCTAGCTCAAAAATGTACAATGACGGGAGGGTTAAAATTTTTAGTTCCTTGAAGTGAGGTCTGTAACTGTCCGGTAATCTTAAACTACATACGGCTCTAACACATTGTTTTTGTGCTCGAAATGCATCGTCTCTCTTAACTGAGTTTCCCCAAAAGATAATTCCGTACCGTAGCATTGTAAGCAATTAGTACGACCTGTAGACTTGCAACTTTAGAGAGCATATATAATGCATACGAGAAAGAATTTAATTTTTTACATATTTCTTCTACTTGTGTTTTCCATGACAAGTCTTTATCGATCCATAATCCTAAAATTTTTTGATTAGTTACCTCTGCTATATTAAGGCCAGCATAATTTATGTTTATGTCAAAAGTTTGTGTCCTTTGTTTGTAATGCATTATTTTTGTTTTGTCAATATTTATTTTCAAATTATTTATTTGAAGCCATTCTATAACTGTTTTAATTGTATTATTTATGTCATCCTCATATATATTCATGTCAGTAGTCCTTAATTAAAAAAATATCATCGTGCAATCGTCAGCAAATAAAATCATAGGTGTGCTCACTACCTTCGGCAAGTCATTTATATATATAAGGAAAAGCAAAGTCCCCAATACACTCCCTTGTGGTACACCGTATCTGACATATCTTGGCTCTGACTGGTATATAACTTCAGTTTTTGACTTAGGACATATTCTAACTACTTCGGTTATATGTGTTCTATTTCTAAGTACGAACGTGTAAGACTGAGTGCATTATCTCTTACGCCATATGCATGTAGCTTCTCCAGAAAAAATTTATGATCTACGTGGTCAAAAGCTTTGCTCATGTCCATGTACACAGCAGACACTGGTATTTTTTGTCCATGAAAAGTAGCACCTTATTGATCATTTCATAAATAGCGATATCTATACTCTTGTCTTTTCTAAAACCCTTCTGTTCAATTGCTAGCAATTTATTTTTTTCAAAATAGATGTATAAACATCGGTGTATAAATTTTTCAATGACTTTAGAAAAAACAGGAATAAGAGCAACAGGTCTGTAACAGTTCATGTCCTCTCTACTGCCTTTCTTGAAAAGTGGTTTTACAATAGATGTTTTTAAATTACTGGGATATATTCCTTGTTCAAAACATAAATTTATGATTTGGGCAAGCATGGGAGAAATAATAGAAGAGACCTCTTTCACTATCATAGTGTTTACCTCATCATCTTTATTTTTAAGATGCTTGGCTTAGGTTTATTTAGTTTCTTTTTATTTATGACCTGCCATGTACCTTTGGATTTATTTGCAGCTGCTCTTATTTTGCAATCGTTTTGGGATTTTTGTGTCAGTTTTAAAACACTTTTTAATCGCAAGGAGTGGTTTTTAAGTTTCGTTTTATTCACTTTACTTGGATGAAGTCGATATTCGTCGAATTCTCTTCTACGATTGCAACATTTTCTGATTCCTTTAGTAATCCAGGATGGTTTTTTATGAGTTGAAATTTTTACTTTTACCATTGGGAAACACAACTTGTAAAAAAGAACAAACGTCTCATGAAAATAGTTAAAAGCCTCTTCAGCATTGTTGGATAACATAGTCTCGCTAAAACTAAGACTTTTTCGGCAATCTTTAAATTTAACTATATTTTCAGCACTATAGTCACGTCTGAAAATGAACCAATGCAAGGTAAGTGGTTTTTCCTTAATTGAACAGGTTAACAGCTGAGCAGTATGATCCGAGAATGCTAAATCTAAAACGTCTGACTTTGTGTTTTGAATATTATGAAAAAAATTATCCAAGCATGTACCACTACTCAAACGAGTTACTTGGTGTATAGCTATTTCTAAATTATAGTTTAAAAGTAGGTTTTCTAACTGTGTAGATCTTTGGGATTTCATTAAAAAGTTTATATTGTAGTCACTAGTAATTATTATTTTTGTGTTATTATTTTTAGAGCAAATTCGTAAAATTTGATTTAGTTGTTTAAAGAATATGTCCATTTCTTTGTTTCTATTATTTGGAATTCTGTATATACATATGATAATTATTTGAGAATCTAAAAGTTGTATACCTGAACACTCAATCACATTTGAGATGCTACATTTGACTATATTGTCTAATACCTTCTAATCTATCGCTTCTGCTGAAGAAAGATGCCAACGTATAGTTTGGCAGGTAGAAAAGGTGCTCATTCCCACTTTTCATTTTGTGCTCAGTAATGGTTATGATGTCAACAGTGCAGCCAGAATCAGATAGGTCCTCCAAGTGTGTGGATAGAATATCAGCCTTACCAAACAAACCGACAATGTCCTGGTGTAATACTATTAGTTTATCATTCACGAAAAAACGTTTCTGATTGATCGTCATTTTTTAACGGCAAACTAACATATTTATTAAGTTCATTCGAAATAATGTCAGATGAATTATTCATATCATTTGATCGTGAGACACACTCGTATAGAGGAAAACATGCAATATCTATTAAAATGCGGTCCATAATGTTTCTATATACACTTTTTATACCGTAATTATTAAGTTTACCTGATTTTAATGAAAACATATTATGTGAGAGATCTTGATTTGTATCAAAAAAATAAGCATATTTTTCGTTTTGTATATCTAAAGATAATAAAGAATTAAACATATCAATTTTATAGTTATATATTGGAGCACCTAGAATGTAAGTAGGAACACATATAATGACATTTGTATGTGTTATATGTTGTAAGGAATCTTTGATAAATTTGACTAATTCTACATGACTGCTTCTATTTTTGAAATCTTCTTCCCCAATAAAAATTAAACCGTGATCGTTCATAGTAAATCTTTGTAATTCATACCAATACCTGATAATAATTCTTTTATATTACTATTTTTTATATAGCGAACATAATTAAAATGGCTTCCAAATGTATCTTCGATGAATTGTATTTTACCCTTTGTACTACTGTTAGTAAGTATACATAGTTGCCTTTGTTTAATTTTTTGCCTGTATGTATTCTGTATGTTGTCATGACCCCCATTCGCTATTTTTTTATTGCGGTATGTCCCCAATGCTAATGTGTTTGTTTCATGATTATTTTGTTTCAAGTTTACTTGCGTGGTGTCTGTGCTAGTATTCGACGTAGATCGTTGTATATTTACAGTTGTTATTGGTTAATAGGTGTCTGACTCTTATGTTGTTGTTTTCGGTATTGTTGGAATTTTTGGGCTAGCTATCATAATTCTTTTCTTGCAAACTTGTTTACTCTCTGACCGTGGCGTAAGACTCTTGTTCTCTTGTGTGCTTACTTTTTTATATAGATCAATAATCTTACTAGTTTTTTCTAAATCCAATTTTAATTTCATATTTTCACATGTCAAATTATCAATCTCCTGATGAGCCGATTGTAATTCGTTAGTAAGTTTTGCTTCTGTACACCTCATATCTTCAATTTCTTCGTTGTCTGTCGTACATGTCGTGTTTGGAAGGCTAGTGTCCAATATAGTGACGTCAAACATATTACTTGTATCATTTAATGAAGCAGTTCGTTTTCTACTTCGGATTGTAATATATTCATTCATTTTTGCTTACTTTTGTAATAACCAGTTAGTGCCAGTATCGGATATTAAATTAAAGAAGCACAGTGAACTAAATTTTATTCGCCGTAGAAACTCAGATTTGAATCCTCAGCCTCAACGCACAACAGTCCATTGCAGTTTGTATCTGGCTATTCGAACAGTTAACGAGTTATGCAAAATTTTGATTTCCTTGCATGTGTTGTCGTAGTTAGTATCTCAACTTAAATAAAAGATGTCGGTGCTTAAATATACATATGAATTGGAATTAGTTTTTCTCTTTTAATTTGATGAAATATTAAACGATTATGATTGTATTTCACATTGATGTCACGACGTGTCAATAATTCAATTTCATGATCACCATAGATGGCGTTGTGTTCAATTTGATGATCACCGCAATGATTTGCAATAAAATTTTGAAGTTTCAACGTTTTTTATTTTCATCAAATCACTTATTACACACTTTTTTAACCTGGATACGTATTTATTTTCACTAAGATAGATTGTTTAATTGTGTGGTTAATAGTTTTTAGCACAATTAGAAAGATTTAATGAGTCAATCGATTCTTACTGTTTACGATTTTGAACACTGTGTTTATTGTATTAAATCACTTTCATTTTAGATTATGTGCACAGATAACACTTTCACTATTAGTTTCCCAATTAAACTTTTTCTGTTAGCAACTTGGATAATAAACTATTGGAACTATTTTTCAAGAATAAATAATACGGAGATACTTTTATCAGATGTTTGGTTGATGAGCGCCATCTGGCGCATCTCAATGTAATGTTACTTAGAATGCTTTCGAATGTATTATAAATTCATAAAAGAAATTATGCTTATTTTTTATAGTAAGATGTAGCCTACATGCATTAATAGCAATATATGCAATTAGGCACGTTTGGCACAATTAAGTTCCGCTATCTTAACGTGTTTCGATTTATTTATACAATATATTATAGTAACGTATTGTTTATTTAGTACGACAGAACACGGAAGTACGGTTTAATACATTTCCTCGCTCTCTCACGGTGTTTGAAATGGTATAAACACAACCAATCAGGGTCATTCGGTGTCCTGGATTTCGATCTTGATGATGATGTGTTTCTAGTGCGATATCACGTCGGTGTCAGCACTGTAGGTCTACTGTTAAGGCCTATAATGCGTCATCTGTAGAATCGCACTTCGAGTCACTGAATAGTTAATGAAAGTCGGTTGTTACTTAACCTTGTTTTCATTTGCACGAAATACACATTTCGCTAACGAGTGATTACATCGAGCTAATCGCTTCTGCCCTCTCACATACATCGCTCTAGCACAAAACAAACGCTTATTCATTATTCTGCATACTTACAATGTGTCTCTACAACTGTTATTCAATTCGCAGCGGTTTATTGACGGAAAGTTACAGAAATAAGTACGCATAGAAGAACAGGAAAACTAGTTATAATAAAACAAGAACTAAGGCAGAAAGTAGAATTTAGAAAAAAATTAAGAATGAAACGTAAGTATTTAACGACATTACAAGACAAGTGAAATTTTAACGTGCTCTTGTCGTCGGAGTGAGGTATCGACTGGCTGCTGTGACCGAGCAAAAGCGATTTCAATGAGTCCGGCCGGCCAGGCGACGATGACGGGGCTTGCGCAGGCGCAGTGGGTGGGGCACGCGCAGCTAATGAGGGTGCGTCGATAGTATGTGCGCTTTAAAATGCTACGTCCTTTGAGTTATTGGCGATTCCACAAATTGTTTAAGCGTGAAAATATACCGTGCATAATCGAAAGATAAACAGTTACATTTTCATGCTAGTTTTCAGCTAGTTTGTAGTTGTACTCAGTGCTGCTGAAATCCTCCTTTAGAATAACACATAATTTGAAAAGCTTTTACCACATGTAACGCGTGGAGTACTTCTTCCAAATCAACTACGGCGTACTCCACCACGTATAAAGCTTGGGGCTTTAGGGTATCCGGTTACGATAGGTATTAGCTAGAGGAGGAAAATTAAAATAGCAGGCAAACGCACTATGCGATATAATCAGGATCAGATTATTCATATAACAATTATAACTTCACACAAATTAATTATAAATAATACTTCTTGAATTATTCCGTGCACCTTTGGCACGATAGTCGTCAAGACAGTCCTCTGTCTCCCGGGCGACTCTCTTGTCTTCAACATTTATTCTTCATAAAATATTTCGAACGTGTTCTAAATTCGAGTTTGGTGCCACCAGTCTGTGCCTCTATCGTAGTAAAGAGTTATTCTTCCAATCGAAGGAGTATGTAAGCTGTGCGAGAGGTCCCGTCACTCCACGACGTTATTTTGTCTTTATGGCATCGATACCAGTGTAACGCGTCATCGACAAAGATTTCGTAGGCTAATGAGAGTATTGTATCATAAGAAATGCCTCTAGAATGCACAAACTCTTCAACCCTTATGTAGGGGTAGTTTCCCTTACACTATTGGTAGGTTGATAATCTAATAAGTGAGTAGACAAGTTTACCGGATGATGATTTTATTGCTACTAAATTATGTACAAAAATAAGTATGTAAAGTTAGAATATGAGTACAATACAAATACGTTGACGCAAGCTAATTTCGTAAATTACTATAAACGTACGTACGGGTTTGCTCGTACGCCTTTTCAAAGTAATGTACACAGTTCTTCCCGAAAATTTTTAATTTATTATGTCCCAATATATACTACGCTCGCAACTGACGGCTATATTAGGAGTCTCTAGAGCACTGCCTAAACCAGAGCTGGTTGTTCTGGTTTGAAGAGACTGTGGTTTCAGTGCAGAAAGTTCTTTTAATTGAGAACTTAATTTGAAAGTGCACATTTTGTTAATGCCGGGAACGTCCGCTACGCACTCGATTCTGTTAATGCGGTAATGAATATGATGCAGTAGGTTTTCCGTTCTTGAAAAAGATTTTTATTAAATTTATTCCGTAAACTGATTTAATTGTTTTGAGATTTTATTAGAGACTCTTTAACACCCTTTAAATCGTCAGAAGCATTTAAATGTGATTCTAAAATATCTTCCGCGGGTAAAAGTTTCATCGTTTCATCAAAACCTTTTATTGCATCTAAACCAAGTAGTTCTGGACCCACTTACACCAATTTGTTTTCGTTGTGGTTGTTAGCATTATGCCAATCGGTGCCTTTAAAGCATGTAGATACTACTACATAACATAAGATTATTTGTAATTGCGGGTAACCAACATCCCTCCGCAAATATCTCCTCACACAATTGTTCATCTTTGGGAGAACGTTACCTGGCTGTGGTAAATTTTCTAACTCCCAAAATCGTTTCATCTGGTTACTTAAACTTTGAATAAAGTTACAATGCCGTAATTACCCTTTGTAGCTATGACAGGTATTACTTCAGTATCGGGAATCGGAGACAAGCTCAAACTTTGTGGTATTTTCATAAAACCAAGGTGTTTCCCATGATTGCATATGATTCCACAGTCACATGCAGCTTGCATTTCGAAATGTTAAATTAGGGTTTCCTTTTTTCCACAACACTTGTTGGACTTCTAGAGTTCCTCTGATTGGCTGCAAGTTCTTTGGATTTTCTTCTCTCTTTCAGTGATGAAAAAAAGAAAGAAAAGGAATTTATTTAGTAAAACAAGGCATACAACTTATTTCTATAAAATATCATGTCTAAAAGACTTGTTCTCAAACTCAATCTAGAGTGAGGTCAGGTGATATAGACAATAATCTGTGGTATGTTGAGTGAGTTGTTGACGTGGCATGCTGACGTATCATAGACCACGTTTATTACATAGGTTAAAAGTAATTATAATATTATACACAATTAGTGCTTTACTTTATATCCTACGTCATGCCTATGATACAAGCATATATATTAACGAGGGTTGTACACCGTGTCCCACTAAAAGGTGGACTCTCAGCATTTACTGCGATAGGCGTGGCCCACCCCAGCACTGATTTTCAGTGCCCACCGTAGTTGTCGACCTGACGCCGCGACAGATGCAATTACCACATCATACTTTTAAGAAACGAATGTGTGTTTTAACCTCACCTTTTGAACCAAATAACATGGTAAGTAATTTTCATATTTAACTAAAACTAAAAACTTTACAAAGTACTAACTTAAATAAAATATAGGTACTTAAATTATGGATGATCAGTCGCCACAAAATGCATGATGATAATTACATCAAGCACTACCCATATACATATATACACATACGTAGATATGTATATACATATATATACACATGATATTGCAATTTTCACTAACCAGCTCTTATTACAGGTTCCTAAACTAGTAAAGTAACAAATTATATCACAAAGAGAATCAAAATAAATAAAATGAAAATTGAAGCCTTTCTACTGCTCAACTCCAGAGAGCCCAGCTCAAGCTTCTTACCCACTATTGTATAACAATAGGAGCACATAAAAGGAGACACTAGAGATGGCCTGGATATGCTATACAATACCACCATTATATTGCCAGTGGGCCATAATACTACAGGTATGTGTGCTAATGTCTTACTATTGTTGTTTTTGTTGGTCAAGAAAGTATTTTCTTAAGTGTTTTTTAAAAGAGTATACTGTTTTTAGGTCCGTAATTGGCGGTGGTGTTGAGTTCCAGCATCGTGTAGCAGCATACCTGAAACTACCACGGAATGCCATTGTTCTGTGTGCTGGAATATTCAATGCTCTAGCTGAAGGTCTGATGGAGTATGAGACATGATTGAGTCTCCAGTCTATTTTCTCATACAAGTAGGTAGGGGTTTGCTTATTAATTATCCCGAACAGTAAGCTAGCTAGATGCAGCTGTATTCTGGCATCCATCTTTATAACATTATTATCATTCATGTAAGGAGTTACATGATGGCGTCTGGGGATGTTGAAGCAGTAACGCATGCAGGCATTTTGAACTCTTTGTACGAGACCTTTTGTTATAGTAAGTAAGCACGGACCATACACTAAATCACAATAACTAAGTCTGGATAGCACAATACTGTCTACTAGTTGTTTTCTTAATGGTATACTAAGATAGTCACCGATGTTATATAAAATTTTTAACCTATAGAAACAGTTTTTTACAACATTATTTATATGTGCTTCAAATCGCAGCTCAGAGTCCATTAGCAGTCCTAAGTTGGTTGTACCTCATCTACTCTTTCAATTCTTTGTCAATTTATAATTATTGTTGGGTTGGCTTGCACTATAGTTTGTATTTGTCCCTTACTGCCCAGTATCATAAATTTGGATTTAATTGGGTTTAAAATTAGTGAGTGATCTCTAGACCATTTGACTATTCTTTCCAAATCCTTATTCATACGATCCACAGCCGACATGGTTTCGCTAGGTTTAAAAGACAGAAACAACTGTGTGTCATCTGCATATATGTGGTACCCACAATTTTGGAAGCAATCTGTTAAGTCAGCTGTGTATAAAATAAACAAAATTGGCCCGAGTATTGAGCCTTGTGGAACTCCCCTTTTCAAAGCAAGGGGGGAGGACGACATAACTGATCCATCCTCATTATGTATTTCTACTTGTTGTGACCTGTTTGTTAAGTAACTGTTAAACCACTGTATTGTTTCAGGAGCAAATCCGTAGTATGTTAATTTTGACAGCAATAGGCATGTATCAATGGCATCAAAAGCGCGGGAGTAGTCTAGTAGGGTCAGTATTGTCCCCTCCCCTCGATCTCTAGCTTCCAGGATGTTGCCTACCACATCACATAAAGCCGTTGCAGTTCCACGGCCTTTCCTAAACCCAGATTGTTTTTCTGGAAGGATGTTATTTTTCTTCGGGTACGTCAGTCATGGTTACATTGTTGCATTCACGCATAAACTGGTCAAAGCTGCGTACATAAATGCCATGATTGACGCAGGAATCAACGGTCCTCTTTATTGACCCCCCAACCAAACCAATCAAAACTGTATATTATACCTATTTGAAGGTTTACTCCTTTTCGACTTTCACCAAAATGAATGGATTGCACTTCCTTATTAAATTATAGCGAATAATTTTCAGAAAAATCTGCGCAAATAACAGCATAGTGTACAAGCATTGAATACTTTAATTTCTTCATACTGATGTATTGATAGTACCGATGAATTATATAAATATGTTTAAAAAATGCTGGTAAACTTGCAATCAAAGCATTAATTCATCGTGGCTTGGCTATAACTTCCTCTTGTTTCATGATTGTTATAACTTTTTGGCCTTTCTTTGTGTTGATCGTTTCTCTTGCGCGTATCCATTTATAGTATGTAATATCTTGATCATCAGAAAATTCCTTGACCTGTACTAACTTATTTTTGCAGATTTGACAATCACGTCTCAGACATTTGTCTTCGTAGAAAGAACAACACATACTCTTAATTAATGCATCGCCTTTGACTCATCCATTATAGACAACGTCTTCAGTGTTTTGGTCATGAGATCTAAAGAAGAAACACCAAAAATGTATGAACCTTGGTCTACCTACTCAACAGTAACGCACTCTATGCTAATTAATAGGTTATAGCAGAATTGTACGAGCCACGTTAAACGCTTCTCGTATCATGTAGTTATACTTTGAGCCGTGTCAGCAACCTACTTTATTCATTGCTTTAATCATACTTAAAATTAGTTCGCGTTCATATTCGAATATCAATTGACGTGTCGCGACTCACCTATATCATTCACCTATATCATTATCATTAATATCATTTTTATCTATCAATATAGTCAGTTAAATTTATTTCTGAGTTTACTGATTTATCCTATAACCTAAAACCCTGGTGTACGGACCGTACATCAATTTTTTTTTTTTTTTTTTTTAATTTAACTGACTATAACCTCGCGAGTGACTCAGTGTAAAAATAAAGTGTATCGTAACTAGCAAACGCTGTGCTGTGACACTTGTGAAACTCTATCAAAAGGCGGAACTATCTTATTCTATCAGGGTATCAACAGATACCACCGGTCGGACGTATTATCTATCAGGGTATCAACAGATACCACCGGTCGGCCGTATCATTACCTATCAGGGTATCAACAGATACCACCGGGTGGACGGAAAAACTGCTCGACCATCATCTAAGTATCAAGATATCAAGTAAGATCTTTCCTTATTAACCCTTATATATTTCAGTTATCAATATGACTAGCATGGAAGACTTACTATCGACTCAAGAGCAAATAGCTGCCGCGATTGAGCAGCTTTATTCTAATTTTAAAAAAGACGGTTCAGATAGGAAAACTTCTGATTACATCAAGCGAAGGCTGGATACTCTAGATAGCAACTGGAGTGAATTTCGGTCAAACCAAAGAAAACTGACTGTGTATAGCAATAGGTCACACCCCTATTTTACCACCAATCAGTTTGAGCACATCGCGAACCATTAGACTACTATCAGGGCAGCTATTCTGAACTACGAATTGCCTTCGAAACCAAGGGAAGAAATTAAACCTTCCACTCCTAGCATCAGACCTGCTACTCCGATTTCGGTTTCCTAGACTTCTCAGCAAGGTTTCTCGGCTCAATCCCGAGGTGGCGACAGTAAAACCGACGAGATGCTGCGGAAACAAAGCAGTAATTTTAAGGCATTTGAACATACAATCTCTAATATCAGTTTAGATACAATTTCTGAAAAATGGGAATTTGATCACCTATTACGAACTATACAGTCTCGTTGGACAGCAATAGACTCTCTTCATTGGGAGTTGGATAGCGAGTTAGGTCAGCGGAATCCAGAGTACGAATCTCACTTTTTTCAATCGGAGAAGTATAACCAAATTATCAAGTCAATAAACAAGATGTGGTCTGTCAGTCACTTGGAAAAGTCTACTCCTAAGATTGATATACCTACGTTCTCTGGTAATTATCATCAATGGTCAAGTTTCAAAGATCTTTTCACTGAGGCTATCCATGCGAACCCGACTTTATCTAGCGCTCAGAAGATGCAATTTCTGAAGTCTAAAGTACGAGTTGAAGCAGAAAGACTTATCCAACACTTGCCTATCTCCTCTGATAACTATCTATTTGCTGGGATTTACTTAATCATAGATTCAACAACAAGAGGCTGATCATGAGTTCTCATTTTGATCAAATGCTTAACATCCCAAATGTACAGCATCGATCCGCTCAACACATCAAAAAGATTCATGACACTACTCGAGAAAGTCTTAATGCTATCAAGAACCTCGGCGTAAGCGTAGAGTCATGGGATTCTCTTATCATTCATCTTCTGAGCCAAAAATTGGATTCCGATACACTTAGCGATTACTTGAGTTCTCTAAAAGTTCCGAAGGAAATACCCAACTTGGAGGAGTTTTTATCATTTTTAGAGAAGACATTTACGACCATGGAAACTTCAAAAAGGAAGTGTGAACCTAAATCAGGTCAAAATCATAATTATTATAAAAATAATTATTCTAATAACAAGCCAACGTCGACCGCACGTAATATTTCGCAATCGGTGAACAATAAAAACGTGACCGTTACGAAATATTATAAATGCGCTATTTGTAAAACAAATAATCATGTAATTTTTAATTGCTATAAGTTTCGACAAATGTCACCATCAGCAAAACAGGGGACAGTCGTGAAACTAAAGTTATGCGAAAACTGCCTCTATTCTCATAACGGCAATGAGTGCATTTCAGAAAAACGTTGTCGTGAGTGTGATCAGCCACATAACACTATATTGCACGAAGCGTTTTTGCAAGTTAACAATGAGGCCAGGGCGTCGACTTTAAATAATACTAACATAAGCACGACTAAACAGGGTCAAAAACCGACTGCCCGAAGCTCGCACGTGTCTACGCAATCTGAAAATCCCGAAATACTTTTAGCTACAGCTATGATCATGGTCGAAACTTACGATGGTTCCTGCATTAAACTGCGTGTACTTATTGATCAGGGGTCTCAAACATCTCTTATCACCGAAAATGCAGCGCAACGACTAGGTCTCAGTCGTCAAAAATGCCACGGCGTGATTACAGGTGTAGGCGCCAAACAAACAAGTTGCAAAGGAGTTATCAATATCAAATGCTTATCACTGAACCATAATTACGAATTTCATACTGACGTCATCATTATGGAAAACCTTATAAAAAATCTACCAAGCAATACCTTCGCTAAACCGAATTGGTCGTATTTAAATAACATCACCTTAGCCGATCCAGAATTTAACATGAGTCGGCCAGTGGATATTCTGTTTGGAGCCGATATTTATTCCTCGATTATATTAGATGGAATTTGTAGAGGAGAAGAAAATAATGCGCCCATAACTCAGAACACACAATTGGGGTGGATTTTATGTGGTTGTGCTAAGACATTGCAATGTAATGTAACCTTGATTAATCTAGAAGAAATCCAAAGATTTTGGGAAATCGAGGACATTGCTGAAGAGTCTCACCTGTCTACAGAAGATCAAGAGTGCATACAATACTACAAAAACACGACTATTCGACGGGAAGACGGAAGATGTGAAGTACGACTACCCCTGAAATTAGACTACGTGAGCATCTTGGGTTTATCAAAAAACAAGGCAGTTGCACAATTTAAAACATTGGAACGAAAGTTCACGAAACATAAGCCTATGGAAGAAAGTTATAAAGCGTTTATGCAGGAATATAAATCCATGGGTCACATGATTCCTGCTCCTTCCGCAAAAAACACTGGGCCCGTATACTCGTATCTCAGTCACCACGGTGTAGAACGATCTGAATCGACTACCACGAAGTTTAGAGTAGTATTCAACGGCTCCGGTAAGACTTCGTCGGGATACAGCTTAAATGACGTCATTAAATGTGGTCCTAATCTTCAACAAGATCTGCAGTCTCTTCTAATAAAATGGCGACAGTATCAATTCGCTTTTACTGCAGATATTGAGAAGATGTTTCGACAAGTTTGGATACATCCAGAAGATCAGAAGCTGCAAAAAATCATCTGGCGTGACAATGAACAATATTCTTTAAAAGACTGGGAGTTGACCACCGTAACCTACGGTACAAAAGCGGCCCCCTTTTTAGCTATGATGACCATAAAACAGTTAGCGTTAGACGAAAAGGCAAATTATCAGACTACCGCAGCATCCGAAGTCTTTCAAAACTCCCTGTATATGGACGATTTGGTTGAGGGCACGCACCAGATTGAAATCGCAAAACAATTACATAATGACTTGATCAGTATTCTTAAATCGGGCGGGTTTAACCTAAGAAAATGGAGATCTAACATCTCTGATTTATCAGACGAATATCAAGATAACTTCAACTTCCAGCATACAGAGTCATCTAAGACTTTAGGTCTCAGCTGGGATCACCGGCAAGACGTATTTACATTTTGTTCAAAAATAAAACAATCCACCGAGATAGAAACAAAACAGTCACTTTTATCAAATATTTCTAAATGTATTTGACCCTCTCGGGTGGCTTACCCCAATATCAACAAAGTTAAAAATCATTTTTCAGAAAGTATGGTTGTCTACTATCACTTGGGATGACCCTATACCGGAAGACATTATGTCTGAATGGAGCACAGTGAAACACGATATTATAAACATAAATAAATTACAAATACCTAGATGGATATCAACCGGTGCACGTGACGTCTTAGAATTACACGGTTTTTGTGACGCATCAACAAAAGCCTACGCTTGCGTTATTTACTGTAAGGTAAAACGTAACGAACAAACTATAATAACACTTTTGGTCAGTAAAGCGAGACTTGTACCAAAAGCTAAAACTATCAGTCTCCCACGATTGGAATTAAGCGCAGCTCATCTTCTATCCAAGTTAGTGCTTAAAGTGCAACAGTGCTTAAGTACCTATGAAATTAAGCTTTACGGTTGGTCTGATTCCATGATCGTCCTAGGCTGGCTTAACGGCGATCCAGCAAAGTGGAAGACCTTCGTCTCAAACAGAGTACGTGAAGTCACAAAAATCATGCCGCCAGTATGTTGGCGCTATGTTAAGTCAGAGGAGAACCCGGCAGACTGCGCCAGCCGTGGAATGACAGCCACTCAGTTAATTAGTCATAATCTGTGGTGGAAGGGCCCATCCTGGCTTGTAAAATTTGATGGACAAGGCAAAGAGCCGCAGTTTATCACTAACTTAGAGATGAAAAAAGTTCATCAAGTCTACGTTGTCACCGAGTCCGATATAGAAAACAACATAATTTATCAACTACTAATGAGATGTAGTACTGTCACTAAAGTTGTTAGAATTATATCATGGATGTACCGATTTGTTGGAAAACAAAACAAACAACAAGCATATCTATCATTATCAGAGTTAAACAAATCGGAAAATATTATCATCAAGCAAATTCAACAAATTGACTTTTTACATGATAAAAAAAGTATCAAAGACAGCGGTAATGTTTCTCCAAAGAGTAAAATATCACAACTCGCTCCATACCTAGACGAGAACGGAATTTCACGAGTTCGAGGGCGGTTAGAAAACTCTAACTTGCCTTTTGACATGAAACACCCTATTATTATATCAGGAACCTGTCGCTTAGCGGAACTGCTAATAGATCAAGCCCATAAAGCATCCTATCACGGCGCAGCCCGCCTCACATCAGCATTTCTAAGGAAAAAATACTGGCTTGTAGGAGGGAACAAGATTTTTAAGAAACAACTTCGTAATTGTGTCAAATGCAGGCGCCATGATCCTATAAAGCATGAACAAATCATGGGTGACTTACCTGCTGCTAGAACAACTCCTACTAGACCGTTTTATCACACTGGCGTCGATTACACAGGATTTGTTGACGTCAAGACAAGCAAGGGTCGCGGCGTAAAGTCTTCGAAAGGTTACATAGCAGTGTTCGTATGTATGGTGACAAAAGCCGTGCATCTCGAACTTGTATCTGAACTTAGCTCTTCAGCTTTCCTGAGTGCTTTACGTAGAATGGCAGCTCGGAGAGGAGCTCCTGGTCACATCTACAGTGACAATGGCACCAACTTTGTGGGCACAAACAAGATTCTCAACAGAGAATACCTAGATCTCGTAGCGACATTGGATAATACATTTTATACGTCAATTACCGACATGAAAATTAAATGGCACTTCAATGCACCTGGATGGCCAAGTGCTGGAGGTCTTTGGGAAGCGGCGGTAAAAAGCCTCAAATATCACCTGAAAAGAGTCATCGGTGATCAGAAGTTGACCTTTGAAGAATACTCCACCCTCCTAGCACAATTAGAAGCATCTTTGAATACCAGACCTCTATGCCCTCTAACAGAAGATCCAGACGACCTAGAGTATCTTACTCCTGCTCATTTTTTGGCTAGCGGTCCCGTTAACACTATCATAGAAACGGAGAGAGACCAACGAACACGATGGCAGCTCACGCGAAAAATCTTCGCTGATATTTGGAAAAAGTGGCAAGCTGAATATCTAAGTCAATTAACCGCTCGCAGCAAGTGGCGAAATCCGAAGGAAAATGTAAAGATCGGCGATGTTGTCTTAATTCATGACGCAAATCTACCTTCTGGAAAATGGGCTCTCGGTAGAATTATTACATTACATCCAGGAAAAGACGACTTCGTAACGCGTTGTCAGCTTAAAAACAAAAAATGGCAGTATCAAACGACCTATCACTAAAATTTCTAAGTTGCCAGTTCAAGAAAGTGATTCAGTCGAACAAGACTGTAAGTTTCAACAGAAACAAGAAAGTACCGCAGCCTGTACTACTATTAAACGATCTACGTTACTTGGCCTATATAATTATATGTACTTGCTATGTATACTGCTACTTATCGCACCCGTGTATTGTACATAACAAATATCAAGCCTCAATGTAAGTCAAGGCTTTTACTTCGACCGAATCTCAAACTTACGTTTACAACGAGATCAGTGGAAACTAATAATATACTACGATATGTATCCCTACTGGCAAAGCTTAGAATTACTTAGCAAATATATAAGTCATTTAGATCGCATTTGTAACAGCGAAACAAAAATAAACATATTACAATGTGATGTGATCCTTTTACAATTACATCACGGGCTCAATGAACTCGAGCACTACAATAACATTTTGCTCGGTAAGCAATTCCCACGACACAGGGAGCACGTGCGAAGCACGCGAGGCCTTATCGACGGTGTCGGGTTACTGGCAAACAAACTGTTCGGAGTACTGGATCAGGAATTCGCAGAACAGTACGAACGAGACATCGAGGCTATTAGAGAAAATCAGAAGCATCTTGTCTGTCTGTGGAAAAATCAAACTTCAGTTGTAGAAGGAGAGTTTAATCTTATAAAGAGAGTTGAAACATCTGTCAACAAACAGAGTAAACTTTTTAACCTACATATAAATAACCTCGAAAAATCTCTAAACAGGCAGAACAATAATCTACAAGCCGTGTCAAACTCAGCAGACTTTACTTTATCAGCGGTTATCGCTCAAGGTATCCTAGTAAACTTACAGAACATCCAAAATACTATCATTGATTCGATAACTGACATTTACAATGGTAAATTCAACTTCCATCTCCTTACTCCAGAGCAGGTTCGAGAGGAGATGAATATCATTACAAGTTTGTTGTCAAGTGACTTAGCATTGCCTTTGAATAACCAACAAAATATATCAAAAATGTACCATCTTCTCACCGTGAAAGCTAGAGCTACAAATAAATATATCATCTTTGAGATCTGGATTCCACTTGTCAGCAGAGACAATTTTGAGCTATACAGACTTTTACCGGTTCAACAACAAGTTGAAAATTCAATGACAAAGCTTATTCCTCTATCAGATTACATCGCAATAAATATACAACAAGACTCCTATGTAACGTTAGCTGAGAAAGATTTACAAAACTGTATGGAAATTGACAAAGACACTCATTTATGTACAATGAAACAGCCTATTCATAAAATGAGATCTGGCGAAAGGCTCTGTATCAAAAGTCCCCTTTCTAATCAATGTCTAACCTCGACCTTAGCGTGCGTAGATTCCTGGAACGAGTTGTATACAAGAAACACTTACCTGTATTTCTGTTGTGGTCATTGCCTTGTACATATCATATGCGAGAATCAAATTACCGCAGAGCGATTACATAAGTCTGGTATAATAACAATTAGCGATGAATGCATTATCAAGAGTGACAGTTTTATAATATATGCTCACCAAACGCCTTCAAATACCTTAGAGAGAGGAGCTGACGTAATGAAAATTCAGATTCCTCCTATTAACAATATTTTGAACATTTCCATACCAATAGCAACTGTCGAGAATCAAACCTTGCACTCGGAACATCAAAAGTACTTTGAGGAAATCGACAAACAGATAAAGCAAATGAAAGCTAGCGGCGTCAGACGGAGTTCTGACCGAGCGCATTTCATATCATGACATTCATCACTATGTCGTCATATACGTAGTGTTGTTCGCGGGTGCTGTCGCCCTCGCTGTTCTGGTGTGACAGCGTCGGCGAGCACGACCAGCGTCAACGCCGAACCCAGAAGTGCAGCCAGTCTCACAGCCGTGCACAGCAGCACGGTCAGCGCAAGCACCGACATCACCGTGCCCGGAATCGCGGGCAATTGGGCAAGCGCCGACGGTTCACCGCGCAGGATTGCCTGACATCGAACTCCCTACTGCGAGTAATGAACCGTTTTCGGTCAGATGTGTTAGTGAGAGTGCAGTGAATAAGTGTTGTGTGTCTAGAGAGTCAAAAGACAAATCGCGTAGTGTTTGTTTAGTGAATAAAGGCAGCTCGCCTGTGATTTTCCACAAAGAGTTCGATCGTACTTTATAATGGAACATTGTTTAGATATTAGTTATCATCTTAATTTAAGCAAAATATTGTTCCATCACCTTGTTTCACATTTTATCATTAATCATATCATTTTATCAGCAAGCCATCATCCCTATTTTTTGGCCCGGGAGTATGTACGAGCCACGTTAAACGCTTCTCGTATCATGTAGTTATACTTTGAGCCGTGTCAGCAACCTACTTTATTCATTGCTTTAATCATACTTAAAATTAGTTCGCGTTCATATTCGAATATCAATTGACGTGTCGCGACTCACCTATATCATTATCATTAATATCATTTTTATCTATCAATATAGTCAGTTAAATTTATTTCTGAGTTTACTGATTTATCCTATAACCTAAAACCCTGGTGTACGGACCGTACACAAAAAATAAAAAACAAAGCTAATGATGTCAGTATTTTGAGCACTGCCGAGTCAACAGGTGACAAACCAAAGGTCCCACTGCCAAACCTATGGAATTCGTAAAAGGTTAGATTGGACAGTGAAACAATCAATTCTCAGGGAACACTCAAAAAACTAAAATTTATACTATTTGGGTCAATGAGGTGCGCAGGGTTCTAAAGACATATGAGGGTTTAAATTGGCTTTCAAATTTTTCTTTGTCTTATATGGAGGAGAAGATACTTTTCGGTATCAAAGTTCACTAAACAAGAAATTTCACTTGGATTTGCAACACAAATTGTTATAGCCCTTTGTCAGTCATACAAAAATAGCCAGCCAATATATTTTGTGATAACTTATTTTCTTCACCAGAGTTATTTTATATTTTAAACGAAAGTTATGAGAAGTGGGGCAGAATCTGTTTTTGTTGTTTGCTCAAAACTATACTACAATACATAAAGTCACACATTCGATAATATATCTTAACGCGTAATCTTAATAGTTATTTTGCCATAGCGTAAGAAGAACTTACAACGTTTCGTAATCTTGAAAGTAAGAATACTTCATTGCAAGCTTACTGCCCCTGAAATAAAATATATTTGTTTAAAAATTGACGATTTGAAAGCCTTGTTTTTAATTTTAACAAATGATGTATTCGAATATGATGTATTTTTCCACTATTGCCTTCATTAAATCAGTAACGTGATTGGATGCAGGAAATTCACCTAATTGATAGATGCAATATCATTAAATATGGAAGACCCTATAAACTTTCTCAATATAAGAGTCATGGCCGTTCCTTTCTAAAATTCTCTACACTAACATTTTTTAAAAACGTTTCCGCTTCAAGTTTGTGATGTTCTAATGCAACTTGAGGTACACTTCTATTTATTCTTTCAACTGCCGATGAGCAGTTAAGAATAGATATTTCTTCTAATGCTACACAGTTTCCTTGATTTATCTCATTCAATCTAACATGAATTAATATTTTCTTGTATGCAGAAGAAAATTGCCTGGCAGTGGGATTGTTGTTTGATCGACCTTGTGCCCTAATATTGCAGAAAAAGAGTTCTAAATGATCCTGACTAAGCTTGTAAAATGGTAAACATACGAGAGTGTTCGTTATGACAAGGCTTAAATATAAATGTTCCAAAGCTCGAATACACCCCAAAAATCCTAGAAATCCAGTTTTTCTGCCACTATTTATTAAAAGAGTGCACTTCTCTATTTTTAAATTTCGAATGTAGTCAGATGCTTTCTCTAAAAATTCAAAGATCTGAGTGGCGTTGTTTCTGTTTAATGCTTTTTTAAATTTGTAAAAATATACATTTCTGGAATTGAATATATCGAAAAGATTATAACATATCCTTAAAAAAAATTCGGTTGGTTGGTTGTCGAAGAAATAATTTATTCCTGATTGCCTGCAAAATTGAAGAGCTTCCGCAACACTATTACTGAAAAGTTGAGTAGCTAATTTAACTTTCATTCGCTCGTTTTGAAAGTTAATGTGACGGTCTCGTATTTTGTTAGCCAAATGGAAAGCTTCCGTGTTTTGTAATTTATTGAGCTCTACAAGATGTTTCCATTGAACTTTATTGCCCTCCTGCTCCACTAAAATTTTATGCCGTTCGAATGTGTTCTGTAATAATTTGATCATATAGCAGGGGTCAAGGATCACAACTACGGTATCTTTGGTTACTGGGTGTTCAAATTTAACATTTTCTTCTTCAAAAGAGCAACCTAGATATTTTGACATGGAAATATTCACTGCACAACCATCAAAAGTTAAAGCAACTATTTTAACACCAGCACTATGAATTAATGTTAAGGCAATTTTGACAAGATTAGCTCGCTGTTCTCCACTTACACCATCTACTAAAATTACCAATGGGAACTTTAAAGATATTGTTGATTGCGGTAATTAAAAACACTAAAACTTCCTTTGCTTCGGCTAAGTGATCACCTTCTACCTCCGTACCCGTATCCGTAAAATTTACGCCCATCCAATTCTGTGCGGCGATGAATACTTATTTCATCTATTACTAATGTAGTTAACAATGGGTACTTTGCTGCTTCAGCTCTTTGTTTTAGCGCAACTTAGTGATTCATTTGTGAAACCGGGTTCTCCACCAACTTTCGAATACCATTTTTTGAAGGTACGTGTATGCGGTAAGCTGGTATGAAAAGTCTTGCGCACATATTCATAGGCCTTGGGTGAGTAGTAATGCAACGTAAGAGCAAAACTACGCAGTGCTGGTGAATATTTTGCCCTTGCTATGACACCTGACTTCTAATTTCTCTGGCAATCAATTCTTGAACCTATAACAACCATATAAAATGAAATCATAATTTAATTATTTGATGCTACCATCACTTATTTCAAGACAACGACTAAAGTTATAAATACCAACCGCTACAGTCGTATTTTTTAAGCAATCTAAGTTTTCCTTGGAAATGGCAAAATTTTTCTTCTAATCTCGTTAATATTTCATCAATATTATTTATTTTTTGTTTTAGTCTTCGATTTGACGATTGCAATCGTTTTATTTTTAGACACTGTTTTTTAATTTTACTCTCACAAAATTAAGTTGTCTTTCTAATTTCTTCTTCCTTGGCGTTGAAGTCGTAGAACCAGCAACAGCATTAATCATTTTAATACCTTCGTTTTCTGATTGTATGACGGAACTTGCACAGTGCGGTTGAATACAAACCATGACATCTTGTGTGTGCGCAACGGAATCTTTATGTAGACGACTATTCTTCTTTGATTGTGTCAAATCAGAGCTATCAGTCACCTCGATGTTTCGAAGAGCATTCAGTGACACCAATACAATTTAGCTACTGTAACCAAAATTAAACAAAGTCACTACGATATTAGACCAAAACAAATTGAATGATTGCGTTCATGAATTCGATGTTTTTTTTTATATATGAATTAAACGGCTGATGGGTTACAACAAAACGCAAGAAATATTTTAATCCTTTGTAAGTGAAAAAATACTTACTTTATTTAAATATTTGATGGTTTTTAAGGTTGGTACCACCGTAGATTTCAGATATCTAAGTCCTTTACCGGATATCAAAAAATCATTCTCTAAAAATGTTCAGATCATATGGTGCTAAATTTTGTTGGCATCCAGTTAACTCTGCCCGTCACATCTATCCATAGCTCTTTGATAGCAGCGTCTTTGGGAAATCTAAAAAGTGTCATCATATGAAATTTTAAGGACGTGTGTCTTTCCTATCCAAATATATTTATTCGAGGAGATCGTTGATTAATATTAGACTTACAGACGCAGATACAGATATGAAATAAAAAGTAGGTTTAAAAACTAACACCCGATTTGCTCTAAAAGGTTTTTACCTGAAATTGTTATATACAAATGATTCAAAGCATTTCATATAAATATAAAATATATATTTATAGTGTTATCACAAGATAGCCAAGGTCATATGCCAATTAGCTCCAAAGCATATGATCGCTTACTATTGTTAGAATGTACTATTTTGTGGCGTAATAGTAATAGTACCTATTTGAGATTTTACTTGAAAATAGAACACTTGTAAATTTTTCGACTTCTTTTAACCATTGAGTGAATGTTTCACTTTCAAGGCCACGTAAACAAACAAACAAAATTTATTATTTATAATATTAGAGTAAGTAAATATAACACGTTTAAAAGGATGCGGCGCGGCGTAGTGGCGAGGTAACCACTTAAACCATTGCGCCATCCGTGCAGTCAAATTGTACTTACCGAATGGTAAGAAACACCTCCATTATTAATGTCTTTCCTTCTGCTATAATTTTTACACTGTAAAACAGAGCAGTACGGCATTGTGGCGTAAAAAGAACTTTCAATTGACGACCGACTCGACACAGCGTTGTAACACGACTATGATACAAAATACCTACAACTCATAAAGGTATGCGTTGCAACGCATAGAAGTGGCAAGTGCGTCACGCCTACTAGTCATTTCTATGTATATCTTTCTATTCTGTGGGTAGGTTTATACAGCAGTAAACGGGGTATATTCATACTGTATAAATGTGCCCCACTTTTTTATTTTAGTTTTTGGAATTGAAGTTATATCATAATTTTGTTTTACAGTAAAAATATGGTCAGAAATTACAAGAAAAAGGGAACTAGGAGTGGAGAGATGGACGAACGGGCAATGTTAAAAGCTACCGATGAAGGTTTGGAAAACAAACTCTCTTTACCGAAATCAGTAGCCATATGTGGAGTAAATGCACAAACACTCCAAAGCCGTATCAAAAAATTAGGCTAAATACAAGATCTTGGTAGCGAAAATCGTATATTCGAATCCAAATTTGCATCACAACAAGTTTTAACAAAAACAGAAGAGGACCTTTTAAATATATACGTCTTAGCGTGTTCTAAGATACACGATGGACTGACATGTATCCAAGTTAAAAAACTTGCGTATGATTTTGCTAAGGCCAATGATATAAAATATCCTGCAAGTTGGAATAATAATAAGATGGCGGGAGGAGACTGGTTCGCATGTTTCCGAAAACGCCATAAAAAATTAAGTTTGCGTAAACCTGTAAAAAACTAGTGCTGCCAGATCAGTGAAAACCGCAGTGAATGATTTCTTCCAGAACTTGGAGAATATATACCGCAAACATAATTTTACTGCCGATCGGACTTTCAACTACGACGCATCTGGTATTTCTACTGTTTTGAGCACACCGAAAAGTTTGTTGACAAGAGTCAAACCAGGTTGGTGAAATAGTGTCTGCTGAAAGAGGAGAACTGGTTACATTTGGTGGTATTATCTCAGCAAGTGTAAACACCATACCGCCCTTATTCGTCTTCCCTCGTGTACATTATAAGGACCACTTCTTACAAGGTGCTCCAGAAGGCTCTTTAGGTGTAGCCACGAGAAGTGGTTGGATAAACTCGAGAATTTTTGTTGATGTTCTTAAGCACATCTCGAAACACACCTTATGTTCGAAAGAAAATCCAATATTGCTTTTATGTGACAATCATGAAAGTTCACATTTCTATAGATGCAATCAACTACTATCATGGACGTATAAAAAAACTTTTTTTATACGTCCATGACTAGTACTAATATAATTATTGTAAAGATAGCTCATTTACTTCTCAAGTTAATTAGTGTTGAACATTTATAATTTCTCATGTTGATTGTCATATTTTATTTAATTTGTTGATTATTAATGTAGGGTATGTTAGTAAGTAACTATATCAACAGATGGCGCTGTCAACCTAAGCATAAGAGATTGTTGTGTGTACTATGTGAGGTAGTCAATAAAACAGTCAGAATTCCAGTTCCGCCTTTTTACTGTAGTTCCAATTAACACTACTACTAAAGCCGTCCCCGCAGTTTTACCTGCGTTTCTAGTCACTGCTCCGCTCTTATTGGTCTTAGCGTGATGATAGAGCCTTTAGCCTTCCTCGATAAATGGGCTTTCTAACACTGAAAGAATTTTTAAATCGGACCAGTAGTTCTTGAGATTAGCGCGTTCAAGCAAACAAATAAACAAACTCTTCAGTTTTATATATTAGTATGGATATTGAATAACATTGTTTTTGCAGCTTTAAATTAAATTTAATTTTTAAGAAAGAATCACTCAAAAGTTTCCAAATTTTTGTGCGCGCTTGTATTCGGCATCGGTTATATGTTCCAAAGTTAGACCTTTAAAAAAACTAGATTTAGGCGGCAGCTCCTTTGTAACATATTTAGTCCACGAATCAATATCGTCGTAAGGAAATATTCCATTTTCTCTAATAACAAACTGAGAGTAATTTCTAAATTTATTGGCAAGGTGAACATTCTCATCTTCTGTAGAAGTTTTTGTTAGTGTTTCTAAGCTAGAACTTAAAAACTGGAATGAATCAATAAATTTCAATTGGAAATTGCGAAATGTTTTATATATACCGGTCATCTGGCATCAAGTGACTCAAGTCCCTTTGATGTTGTAACCGTAAAACGCTTCCAAGTGACTTTGGTCCCTATTCGTTCCAGCGCGACACACCCCGATTCATATATTTATTTCTTTCTAACAAGCACGTTCCTATATAATTTGTCTCTTTCAGTTCGAACCCACAACATGCAGCAACAAAAACAAAAACTTGAAAAAAAAATGTTTTAATATCAGTCACAGTCGGGCGTCACTCGTCGCGCGTTGGTTACTTTATTTCTCGTATTGTTGTCGTTTTGAAGTTATTTAGTGAATTGGAAGTTTTATTTTCATTTAGTGATTTAATAATTCAGTGTGTGTGCAAGAAGAATTTATACCTGAAGGTAAAATATTTCCTGTTTCGGTAAGTTTTTAATACATATGTCTAATAGTACTGAGAATTTTTCGAAATGTCGTCGTAAATTATTATATTATGACACAATTTCTGCGAAAGTTATGATTACTATCGTAAAGAATATTCATTTAATAATTAGTTTCAGCGAAAGATTGCACAATTAGCATTATATTTTAGTAAAACCCAAATCTTTTGACCATTTCGAGCGTATGTGTAAACAAAAAACATGGCCGACCTTTCCGAGTCAAAGGTAAGGCTTGGTACACACAGGGTATTTTGTAATGGTCGTCGAAATTAATTTATATGCTGGTTACATATTTTTTTTTTAATTCATATTTACATTTGCAATTTATATTTTTGTTTTTAATTGTTTTCAAAAGTTTTTTTTGTATGTATTGATGTAATTATTTTGTAGGTAATTTTTATATTGGTTTACTATTTTGCAATCGTGAGTTCATTTATTTGTTGTTCTCTTGTGTGGTATTTTCTTTGCCTTATATACATATGCCTTCAATATTTAGCTAAAATGGAAAGTGCCGGTAACCGTGGTAGACCTAAAAGTCGTGGTAGTGGCCACATTGGAGGTGCTGGTGGCCGTAGTCAAGGTGCTGCTGTTGGCGGTCATACTCTAGGTGGTGGTCTTGGACGTGCTCGTGGTGGTAGTCGTGCTCGTGGTCCTGCTCGTGGTCGTGGCCGTGGCGTGGCACGTGAGCTTGTATTTGAAATGTTAGTTCTTTTTTATATTTTAAATTAATATGATGTTTATGTTGATCTGAGTTAGAAGAAAACGTATTTTTTTTAGGCCACAAATACAGGAAAATGATCCCGTTGAGGACTCAATACCTATTGCTGAACCATCGCAAGCGCACCCAGCTACGTAAGTAAACTTTCATTGTGAAATTTTATCACGCTTTATTTTTTTTTATCTTAGATCAATGGCTGAGGAAATAAAAAAAATAAAAAAGATGAGAGTCGCAATTCCTGCTGCCTGACGCTCCTCCAGCCAAAAAATCAAGGCAAGATTATCTTCGAAACTACGAACTCGTGTTCGGTAGTCTCATAATAATGTTTTAATACTAATGTCATTTATTTCTTAGAATATGGTACATCAGGCTCTTATTCTAAATACATTTGTCTCACATATTCTACCGTGGTTCAGTGTAGAAACATTTAATTATTACAAAAGGCATGCAACTCTAGTTCTTATAGTACATATTTCATATGTTATTATTTTTACCAATGTTATAGAGGCTTGATTTGATCACTGGACCACCGAGGCAATGAAAATATATACATATGATTGAAAATATTTCATGTTCTAGTGGCATACGATTATTATTCTTTTTTTTTTTTCAGAAAAACGTCTCCGCCTCGTATACCACGCCCCTTAGTGCCGGGAACACCAGAAGTCCCGCCCCCTCATATTCCTCAACCTTGGGAACTCAAGAGAAAAGGTTTGTAAATTTATTCTCGCATTCTTTTATCCACATTTAACCTGCTATAACCTAACTTATTTCAATATTTTCAGAATCGTCACTACAAGCAGGCATGACTTCTAGGTTTGTAGAATATGAGGCATCGCAAAACGTGCCAATTTCTACGCCTCCTCACAAGTAAGTTTGAATTGAGTTTCGTCTTCGAGTCATTTCAAACTTATTAAGCCAATTCAAAATCAGTTTATTAATAAAATAATGTTACATTACAGACAAAGTCAACATCAGCTTTTTACTTCATCCACGGGTATTATAAAAATACCAGATGATGTGGTCGTGCATGAAAGTGTTATCGTAAATGCTGATATAGAGTTGTTTGGCTTCTCACCGAGCACATCATTACCCACTGAGCGTTCTCAAGTACCTTCGACGTCATCCACTAGACCAGGTAAGCTTTTTTGTGTGACTGCTTCACAAATCTATGAAGCGATTCCTTTGCAGTTGATTCTAGTCATGTATTTTTGTTTTAGAACCTTCAATTTATGAGGATGACGTAGAGGACGCAGTTTTAAACTGGGAACGCTCAGCGAGTCTGAATCCTGGTAGTGATGTTGAGGAGGACGTTGGTGATGTCGCCCAGTCGAGTCACAGCAGGAGACATGCAGGAGAGTTCAGAGTAGAAGAGCTGCCCTGTGAACTCCGCGAGGTGCTCGACGGCTTATAAGAAAGACGACAATGCTCTGCGGGACGTGGCCAATCAAGATATGCTTGATTTTCATTGGTCTAACGACCCCGCAGTGTTTATTGGAGAGCGGGAGAATTTTGTTGGACCAGCTGGAACAACATTTTTAGCAAGCGGGATGTCCCCGTTCCAAATTTTTGTCAAAATTTGGGACGAGGACATTATAACCCTCATTGTGAGGGAAACAAATAAGTACGGTGCAAGACTTTGCAGCGATCAGACTCTTCCTCAGTGTTCCAGGCTGAGGAAATGGGTTCCAATAATGCCACAAGAATTGTGGACGTTTTTTGGGATCCTGATGCTGCAGAGCCTTACACCAATCCCCGTCGAACAAGAGTACTGGACACCTTGTTTGTCTTATTTAAAAATTGGTAACTTCGCCGATATTATGCCCTTCAATAGGTTTATTAATTAAACGATGCCTTCATTTTGTTGATAATGACCTCTCTGCCGGAGGTGTCACGAACAAGCTCACAAAAATCAAACCTATTAACGACCATCTAAATAGGAAATTTAGCTCTTTGTACTTACCTGAGCAAGACATTGCAATTGACGAGTCCCTTTTACTTTGGAAAGGCAGGCTCTCTTTTTCTCAATTAATATCAAATAAAGCGGCTCAGGTAGGTATTAAAAGCTACGAACTGTGTGAGTCCAAGTCAGGATATCTCTGGCAGATGATAGTTTACACCGGTAAAAATGAAGGGCATAATATCGAGCCAAACGTGCAGCATGAAGCAGAACCTGAGGGCGCGACATCCAAAATTGTTTACAGTATGGTTCGTCCATTATTAAACAAAGGCCATGCGTTAGTAATGGACAACTTTTATAACAGTCCTTTGTTCTCGCTGACCCTCAAGGCAGAAAAGACCGATGTTATGGGCACACTACGGCCCAATCGGGAATTTGTGCCCGACAGCCTACGATGCAAAAATAAGGCAAACATGCGAACAGGGGAAGTGGCATTTAGCCAAACTAAGGACATCACAATTGTGGTGTGGAAAGATGCTAATTTAGTATCAATGATATCAACTTTCCACAAAGTAGAAGTCGGCGGAAAAGAAAAATTTGGGTACTACAAGTACAAACCAAAAGTTGTACTGGATTACAACCTTTCTATGAGGGGCGTCGACAAGAAGGACCAACTTCTGCAGGCATTCCCCGTAGAAAGGGTACGTAATGCTACGTGGTACAAAAAACTTTTCCGCCGGCTTCTAAATGTGTCTATCCACAACACATTTGTTATGTTCCTTAATACAGGGAAGCCGAAAATGGGCCAGAGGCAGTTTCGTACTAATTTGGCGGACGAAATCGTAAGAAGGTTTCAACTGTCAAAAATACGAGCACCTATAGCTGCCAGTGGCCATTATCCGGCCAAGAATGGCAAAAAAAAAAGCACGTTGCAAGTGGTGCGCCATGAAAAAAATAGACACTTGCACAGTCTGGATGTGTGACACTTGCAACGTGAACCTTTGCATACTAGGGTGCTTCAAAAACTACCACACTTCTGTTTGGTAATTCTTTTTGGCTTTTTTTTTTTTAATATGTAATTTTTTGCATTTCTCAATTCAAATTCCGTTTAAACATATAAGTTGTGTATATTTTTAAAACCTTTGCCTTTTTTAAAACCCTTTATTTTGATACCCCACTCGATAGGTTTGAAGAAAACAACTTTTTAAAGACAGGTAATTTGCCATCAAAGTTTTTAATTTTTTTTATATTTTGATATACCCAGTTTCACTCTCTCAATAAAGACCAATCTAACGATACCTCTTAACCTTTTACACGAACGCATTTTTTTTTTGGTAAAGTACGTGACGTGCTTTCAAATTCGCGCTAACGACTTTTATTGGTATAACATCTCAAAAAAACAATGATTACATAATATCGCATAAAGTTAGCGACATTAACCATACCTCATTCTAATGCTGGTTACATGGGCTACTAGAATAATCTATCCATAATATTTATAATTACATACCAGTTGGAGAAACAATCCAATATATTTTATTATTAACTTTTTTTAAAACGACACCACTCATATTTTTACATATAAAAACCAAACTAATATCACATTCACTCTGATATTACCATAACTTCTTAGATTACATATAAACACACACACAACGGGCACTATTTAACTTTCAAACTCATTGTTGACACAAAATAAACAATTTACAATCGCGCCGATAATACCGGGCAGCCATTACTCTGCGCGCGCGTTCTGACCTTGCGAAAAAGAGCGGGACCGAGCGCGTCGGTAACGCTGGTGACGTAGAAAAGTACAGGCGACTGCATAAATTAGGTATCTTATTATTATGCTACAATATTATAGTAATATAATATTATGTAAGTTTATTTGAGTATAAACTATACATTTATTTATTAATTCTATATTGTACACCATTAAAATGAAATACAATATAAGCACATTATAATTGTTTGGGTACATTATTTGGGTATAACAATCGGCGGTCTTATCGCTTACGGCGATTTTTTACAGGCAACCTTTGTACGGAAATTAATTTAGGGTAGTCCGTGGTGTACTTCTTGAGGTTAATATAGAACATAATATATATACCTACTTAGCTTTTATTACGATAATCATACTGCATAAACATATATAATATAATTTAATTTATAATATAAAAAATACGGTCGTATTTCCTACCGTCTCATACCGTAATTACCATATCGTTTCCTATCGGTGGTATTTCCTACCAAATCATACCTTGCGTAATCTGCTGAACATTATATTCCAAAAAATCCTAATTAAAATATGCCTCATACAGTTTTCGATAGATTCGCTTGCTCAATCGCTACTTTCAAAGTGTAAGCCAATTTAGATCTTATGAGTACAGCAATAAACTTGATAATTTAACAAATACGCTTGCTAAATTCAGACAACTTGTAGCTCGCAGAGGCTGGGCTCGCGTACCCGAATATACTGTTTTTCCTGCGATTGAAGAGGCCATTGGGACAGGAACACCATAATAATAGTACCTAATATACTTTTGTTTCTAGTATTCATAGTAATAAGGTAGCAAAACAAGAACACGGTCTACCTGATGCTAAGAAGTTAAATCAATACACAACTCGCTGAATTATAACTGGTTATCGTTAGCCTACAAGCGCAGAAGCTTCAAATTGTAGGGACATCACAGACTTATTGTTAAAACCTAGAAACGTATACAGGGAGCTCCTTTCCTGTTGTTAGTAACATGTAGAAAATGTCTTCTTCACTTTTAAGCACGTTCTCTTGTCATATCTTTTTACATAATTTGTTCGTCTTAGCTAATTATGAAACAATGTATATTGTATACCTACTACATACTGTTTCGGTATTGCACTCATGTTCTTGTGTGAATTGTATTCCATATTGTCGTCAGTTTTCACATCTCCCGTTTTGAATATATTTACCAAACACTGCAGTAAATTAAAAGGAACAACCTGAAAAGAGCTTTGGATACATCTGTTTTATCGAGGCCCTTTTCTGTTTGAACCAGGATTCTAACGTGACGTTCACTATATATTTCCTCAATGCAATTAAAATTCGCCTAGATGGTGTACTGGCTATACTTAAATGCTCTTTGGAGTAATATGTTCAAAGACTGCACGGATGGCGCAATGGTTAAAATAAAATAAAGGTCACAAAAAAATTTAATTTTAGTTATCACTTTGTGTAACCTAGTTATGTCTTTGTTAGAGTACCCAGTCCATATTGTGACAGTACATGTTTGTTTTGTGGTCTAAATATAAAACCATCGTTTCTTAGAACAAACGCTTTTAACAGGCCAATTGAAGTATATAATATGCATGTATTTAGTAATATATAAGTACATTTATCAGCAGTCTGGTTACCGTAGTACAGGCTCTGTCTAGTTTGGGACCAGATGGACGTGTGTGAGGTGTCTCAAGTTATTAATATTCTGTGTTGTTGTTGTATTGCGGTTTCGTTATGTTGCATGGAAACTAAGATGTGCCCTGATCCTCAATCTAGGATGCTCTGTTTTTTGAGGATCAACGGTTCCCCGATACAGTATCCCCAAATAGCCAATAAAATAGCCTATAATATTCCTCAAGAATTGGGCTGTTGAATACAATTTTTTTTTTAACTGACGGGTACTTCCAGAGATTAACGCTTTCGATTAACAGATTTTATTCCTACGGCCCTTGACTGGGGATTTCTCAACACAGACTTCAAATGTCTACAGATAATTTAATACCAGTCGGAAACTTAGACAGATATCTTAATGTCTTATCTACAATGTTCAGAATATGGGCGTCCGATACGCAATTTCATTACATATCTTAATAAAGTGCCAACTTTGTACCGTATTTTGTTTAGCACCGTCCGGCCGTTTTATCTAACGAAATAATCTTTTTAATAAGTGACGGGAACCTTAATCTATATATAATAAGTTCACATGTCTTGCTTGTAATTGCTACGGGGTTGAGTTTTTCGTTCATATTTTATGGTACTGTGAATTGTGCATGGTCCAAGTTATTAGATAACATGTGTCAAGATCAGGATGACTAAATAACCTTTTAGAGCTGACCTCTTAACCGCCCGAAAAGTGTCACGTGGTCAATAACCCGAACGGTCATCCGGCCACTACAATCGCGCGATTAGAGAGCGCAGTACAGAGTTCGGATTTTATTCAATCTTTTCAAAAAAATGTATGACCCGTCATTTACCTAGCGGTTTTATTTGATAGATGGATAACCAATGTACCTTGTAACACTATATTTTATTGCTAAAATACATGTTATCATTTAAATATTTACAGACAATCGAACCAAATGGCAACCTACGCACCTTTTGTAGGAAGAAAGAGACTTTCAATATATTTTTCAAATTATTTTCGTTTTTAATTATGATTTCCCTAAACTTCATAAGGCTATCTGATGATATAAGAAACACCATGTTTTTACATAAAATTCACTCAAAAATACTGTTGTGAAAATCACATAACACTACAAAATATTCGCCATTTTGCTCACTTGCCAACCAAACTTTTGCTTCACTTTAAACACCTATTTAGATAGTATTTGATGTAAGCAAAGGTTTTGTTAGTTCAATATTGTTATATTCTATTAATTTAGTGCAAAACATACAGGAATTATCATGAAAATAACCTATTTTCGAATCTATAAACAAAAGAGTACACGATTTGTTAGGCCAGTTTTTATTTACAGTTTTCAAGTACTAAAAATTCTCAATACTCTATGGGAATGATTGAATGACAAAGAGAACAAACCGAGTTCTCGATTGCGGGACTAACTTATGGCAAGCACAATACAAAGTATTTTTAAAAAATATAAACAAAAGCCACTTGAGGTTCGTTAGAATTGTGTACATGTGTGCGTGAGCTGTCATGTCGTATCCTGCCGAAGCACTGATCAGTGCTCTAGCGGACCAATATACAGGTGTTACTTTTGGGGTAAAAAAATAATGATTCGGTATTTCTTAGTTTTTTTATTGGTGGTTGTAATAAAAACCTTGTTATATCAGATTAATTTATTTATACATGTTGATACACATATTTCGATAGTACGAAAGCAAATAGAAGTATTTATTTATGATTTTTGGTGATTGAATAAAAACCTGACAGATAGATAAAAATTTAATAAACCGATTTTTAGGCTTAGGATCACGCAAATAACTGTATGAGCTTAAAAAATCTATTATTTTGACATTACAAACATACACTTCAATATTATTTATTTGTATCGATTACCTACGTATCCATACTGTATTTCATTATAATATAGGTAAACTTCATTCGTTAATATTTTTATTCTCTCTACAGCATTCGTCAAATGTCGTTTATACACACGGTACATAATTATAAAAAACAACATGCTTTGTAACAGTAATGACGTCTGCCTATACGTATACATCACGTCGGCCATGTTGCTCTTTGTATGTGTGCGTGCGAAATACGATCAGGGCACAAAAAAGTGTTTGCTAAACAAAGACCGTTTAGAAAATAAAGTTGTATTGCAATCTAAACTCTCAACAACATGTTCATTAGAACTATAATAATACATAAACGAAAATGTAAGAGTAAATGTATGAAATTCTTCAAAATAATAGTGCATTGTAACGGTTACTTTGCACCATATCTTTTTGACGAAAGATTATTCAAATTTGAATACGATTGATATACGTATTGATTCATATTAGTAATACATTTAAAAACAATAAAAAGTATCAATAACTTACCTGTATGTATAATTATTCATAAATAAACAACTATTTGTAGCACTAAACATTTTTGATGCTCCGTTGATAAGGTTCAAATTTCAAACGGTCGTTAGAAATATATTATAAGCTTCAGTCAATGAGTGAAATTTTGTAGAGTTCGTTCATTTAACAGGGATCAATAAAAAATCAATTTAGACTTTGTGTAACAGTATTTTCATATCAAAATCGAACAAAAACCGACGCGGGTGACCTGAGCACTGATCAGTGCTTAGGCAGTTTACGTCAAAATACGAAAAACGGCCAGAGCACTGATCAGTGCTCGGGGCAGTGAAGAGGTTAAATAATTACTATTTAAAAAAAAGGACGTCTATCCTTAAAACCAGTGATTCCTGAGATGAGCGCGTTCAACCAAACAAACAAACACTTCAGCTTTATAATATTAGTTTATATTATAATCACCATAATATTCCGTAAAAATTATTTCCTTTCTTTCCAAACATTAAACCATGTATAATGTATTATTTGACATAATTATTAGTCTACTACTACTACTAATAGTCATATAAATTAACAAATATAATAAGACGCTATTGCGTGCAATACTAATTTGCATAGTCATTTGAAAATTAAATTGTAAATGACTGTACTTATGTGACGTCACATAATGGCGTCCCGCGCCGTCGGCACTGCGACCGTCGAAATTTGAAGAACATGATATTGGAAACAAAATTACGATTTATATAAGCGTACACACATTTAACTACTTATCAAAATATATTTGTATTTTCATTATCAAAAAACTTATGTATATTTTAGATACCTTTGACTTTATTTTCCAATATAAAACAGTAAAAATATTCGCATTTGAAGAAGATTTTTTTTTGTTTTCAAAAGTATATCACTTTTTTCAGGTTGTTATTTATAATTATACATAATGATGTAGTTTTACAATTATTCTTCATATATTTATCAGTAATTATATATAAGAATAAAGTAAAAACACTTACTGTTTCCTGCTTTAAAATACTTTTCAAACTACACGAAATTTTAGCTGACGACGCAAAAATGGCGGACTGTTAAAAAAATCAATAAATACTTTTATTTTATATTTATTTCAAGGGTACCATACAAAAAAAATTAAAATGCGTAGACAGACATACCACCATTATATTAAAAAATATTTCAGATAGAAATACCTTACGTTACTTACATACTACTTACATAAATCGTCACAAAGTTCACTTGTTCACCCTATGTACACGTGACACGTAGTGCACTTGCAATCGATGCTCATGGGTCTGTTCACGAAACACGCAACGGGCTAACCGCCCGCGAGCCAGTCGCGGCAGGAACGCGTTGGCGCACGTACGTTGTAAACATTATCTTTCTCCCGCGGCTCTCGCTCGCTCGATCTCAAATGTTCAATGTGTTCTAGTATAAGTGTAAGAAGTCTGTTTGTTACTCTTAAACATTGTGCTTTGACGCGAATAGACGTTTGGTGTTATAAGCCGTCGTTTTATTACACGCCCAATCCCACGAGCTAGCCTAAAGTGGCGCCAAACGTAGTGGCCCTGTGTTATAAACAGTGTATCGAACCTAGTGATCATGCCACCAAAAACGCGAGCGAAGCAAGCGGCATCAGTACGAGATCCAGAGAGAGACGGAGACGGCAGCTCCAGCGACGACGACCGTGACTCCGTGGTGGACACGCACACCGGCGACGGCGTCGCCACACCCCACGCACGTGTCATTCGAACGCCCGAGGAGACGCGCGCCCAGGGGGGCGCCGCTCACGACTCCACGTTCAGCGAAGCTCAGACTGGCGGAGCCGCCGCCTTCAACACCGAGAGGCTGCTGACGACTATGATGGAGTCGTTCGCCCAAACGCAAGCGGAGACCAACCGCACCTTAATGGAAACCCTACGATCCCTTCACCACGGCAACCAGTGGAATCCGACCGCGTCAACACCAGCGGCATCGCCAATGGCGAACGCATCAGCAGTGTGCGGCGGAAATTTCTCGAAGTGCACTACCCGATTCGACGGGCGGACACGCGACGCCGAGGTGCTAGAGGCATTCATCGATGCAGTCGAAGTGTACAAGGAGTGTGCCGACGTGTCCGACGAGCACGCACTACGCGGCCTTCCAATGTTGCTGACCGACGACGCGGCGGTGTGGTGGCGCGGCGCCCGAGGCAGCGTCACGACGTGGCCCGACGCCTTAGCGCGCCTGCGCGCCACATACGGCGTCCAAAGACCCGGTTACCGGGTGCTTCGTGAGATAAGTGGTTCCGAACAAGGCGAAAGTGAGCGTGCGGATGTGTTTGTAGCGAAGGTACGTTCTTTATTAGTAAAGTTGCCGTATGTTGTGCCTACAGTGATGCAAGTAGATATAATTTATGGGTTACTCCATCGCCGTATAAGAAAGCGATTGTCTCGGGATGTTTGTGTCAATGTAGATATTTTGTTAGAAAAAGCGAGAGTCGTAGAAGATTCTATAAGCGAAATTAAGACCGCGTCGACCATTCCCGCGTCTATAAACACTAAAAACTCGAATGTACCTACAGCGAGCACTACTACGAGTTCGTGCTCTACCACCGGTCCCAAACTCACCACTAACTCGAACGATAGTTCAAAGTGTGTACGCGTTAAATGTTCGTTTTGTAAAGCATTTGGGCACTCGGTTAGCGAATGTCGTAAATCTAGCAAAGTATTCGAGGATAGTGAGGGGGATAAAAGTACGATACGGTGCTATGGATGCGGAAAGCCTGGGGTGGTCCGGTCGAAGTGTGATGTACGTTCGAATAAGGCGACGCCCGCTAAACCGTCCGATTTCAATGTCGTAAAAGACGACTTGTACGCCACGACGTCACACCCCTTGATAACTATAGGTGTAGTTGGTAAAGGTGTAGCGATAGTCGATACTGGGGCTACACACTGCGTGGCCAGCCCATTATTGCATTCATTGCTTGTAGGTAGTGGTGTGCGTTTTCAGGAAGCAGAACGCGTCATCGGTCTTGCCGACGGCTCGCGACATGCGAAGTTGGTTAAGATAGCTACGGTGACTGTCACCATAGGTAAACGTGATGTCGACACCGAGTTTTGGGTTTTCCCTGGGGATGAGACTAGGACCCTTCTAGGTCGCGATTTCATCGCAAACGCAGGTATAGTCATAGATATAGCCCAGGAAGGTTGGTATTTTGCAGACAACCCGGAAGGAAAATTCTCGTTCGAGCAATCTTACGCGCTGACTGACACGGCCGTAGTGGACACCTTAACCGAAGACTGCAAAATATCTCTACGTCAAGATGAAGGTACGAGCTTGTCACCCGAACAGAGGACAGCACTCAACGAGTTCCTACGCGAGAGGGTCTGCCAGTTTGCTCCGGAGGGTCCTCCTACGGATTTTGCAGTACACAAAATTAAGGTAAGTGACACACAAGAACCTATAGCGACTCCTCCCTATAGGTTGTCACCACCAAAGAAGGAGGCACTCGAGAAAGAGCTGTACAAGCTCGTAACCTCAGACGTCATAGAGGAATGTGAGTCCCCATGGGCGTCAAATGTGGTTCTCGTCAAGAAAAAGGATGGCGGTTGGAGGTTGTGCATAGACTACCGCAAGCTGAACGCGGTTACGGAGCCCGACCGCTATCCTCTCCCGAGAATTGAAGACATTTTGCACGCTGCAAAGACGGCTAAGTATATGACTACTCTCGATCTCCGAGCGGGTTATTTTCAAGTAAGTCTAGACGATGATGATAGGGATAAAACGGCGTTTACAACACCGCTCGGTACGTACAGGTTCAAACGCATGCCAATGGGCTTGCGCAATTCAGGAGCTACGTTCCAGAGGCTGATCGACAGATTCAAGTCCAACCTGCCAGGGGTCACTTTGTTGGCTTATTTAGATGACCTGTGCGTGTTGTCCGATCAGTCTTTCGAAAAGCACCTCGCCGATCTCACTGCTGTATTTGACCGGCTCGACATGTTCAACCTGCGAGTCAACCGTGAGAAAAGCCGTTTTGCGCGGGAGTCTGTAAGGTTTTTAGGGCACATTATAATGCCAGGTGGTATACACGTCGACCCGGAAAAGACCTCGGCCTTTGCAAACATGTCGACTCCTCACAATGTAAAGCATCTAAAGTGTTTCTTGCAGACCTCTAGCTGGTTTCGACGGTTCATTCCGAACTACGCAGAGGTTGCTAAACCGTTGACGATACTTCTAAAAAAGGCAAGTGTTTGGCAGTGGAGCTCTAAACAGCAGGCTGCTTTTGACAGCATCAAACAACTGCTGGTCTCGGCACCAATTCTTCGTCAGGCTGATGCGACGTTGCCTTTCGTCCTCAGGACTGACAGCAGTGGGTATGCTCTCGGGGCAGCTCTTCTCCAGGGGGAGGGACCTGATGAACGCCCTGTAGAGTACGCTAGTCGTCTTCTCACTGCCGCGGAGAAGAATTATAGCACGACAGAGAGGGAAGCCTTAGCCGTCGTCTGGGCGGTTGCCAAGTTCAGGGGATACATAGATGGAGCTGACGTGATAGTCAGGTCCGACCATCAGCCACTCCGTTGGTTGATGAGCATGAAGTCCCCAAGTGGTCGACTGGCAAGGTGGGCCATTAGCCTCCAGGAGTATCACCTCAAGATTGAGTATACGCCAGGTAAGAGCAACGTCCTAGCCGACACCTTGTCGCGTCCGGCGTGCACTGAGAACGCTGATTGCGACCTGTGTTACGCCGTAGCCGACATGCCCTCTCGCAGTCCGACGGACGTGCGCGAGAATCAGCTGAAGGACCCAGAGGTAAGCAAGATCGTCGAAGCGCTGGAATCCGACGATCCCTTTAGGGGGAGGATTTGGGCTGACAAGGGGTATGTACTTACCGAAGGGGTGCTGTATCGCTACGGCCCTGAAAACGAAGGAGACGACGACGCTAGCCTGGTGATTCCCCAGCAAGAGCGTGAGAATGTAATGGTTGAATACCATGATGCACCCACAGCCGGTCACATGGGAGCGGAGCGTACGTTGCAACGCTTGGTTGGTAAGTACTACTGGCCAGGAATGCGTTCCTACGTTTCACAATATGTCAAAAATTGCGTGCCTTGTCAACGCTATAAGGCTGATAACAAAAAACCAACTGGGTTACTGCAAATGCCGCCTTTGGCGCGTCGCTTCGAAGTGCTGGCCGTCGATCTCTTCGGTCCGCTTCCTGAAACAGATAAAGGTAATAAATGGATAGTTATCGTAGAGGATACCTGCACGCGATGGGTAGAGTTGTTCGCCCTTCCAACGGCCACGAGTGAAGAATGCGCTATGATGTTAGCCTCCGAGGTATTCTTGCGGTACGGAGTTCCTAGACGCCTTGTGAGTGACAATGGCGTCCAATTTATAAGTGAGGTGATGCAGCAGGTATGTCATGTAATGCGCATCACGCAGTCGTTCTCGTCCTACTACCATCCAGAGGCGAACCCGGTGGAACGCAAAAACCGGGACCTCAAGCCACAGCTGGCTATTTTAGTAGGTAAGGACCACGCGACTTGGGATGTCCACCTATCCGCGATCCGATTCGCGATGAACTCAGCAGTCACGTCCGGCACGGGATATTCGCCTGCCTATCTAAATTTCGCGCGCGAGATGCGTGCTCCGGCCGACGCTTTATCAGACATGCAGGCCATCATAGAAAACGACAATTGCCTAGGGAACATCACCACTCACCTGAAGAAGATGTCATCGGTGCTCGTTGATGCGCGTGACGTCCATGAGAGTGCTCAGGCCGCGCGTAACTAATACGCCAATGAGCATCGCCGCCCAGCTCCGGATTATCAGGTTGGTGATTTGGTGTTATTGAAAACTCAAGGCTCGAACGACACGAGCAGAGGACAAACATCGAAGTTTATACCTCCCCGGGATGGGCCATATAGGATCCAAGCCGTACTTAGCCCCACTACGTACACCCTTGAACGGCTCAACGACGGTACAGTTCTTGGTAAGTACCACGCCTCAGTGCTGACACCCTTCGTTGGACGCATCCAAGCACCCGTACAGGAGAAGCGTAGGAGGGGGAGGCCTCGTAAGAACTAACCCGGCCGCGAGGACGTTCGTTCGGGTTAGAGGGGGAGACTAGCGCATGCTGTACGAAATACAGTAGCGGAGGGTTAAACGTGGTGACACGCGCGCTCGCGCAGGGTTAACCCGCGACGCCATTATGCTTAGACGCCCCTTTCCCTAACCGCCCGCGAGCCAGTCGCGGCAGGAACGCGTTGGCGCACGTACGTTGTAAACATTATCTTTCTGCCGCGGCTCTCGCTCGCTCGATCTCAAATGTTCAATGTGTTTTAGTATAAGTGTAAGAAGTCTGTTTGTTACTCTTAAACATTGTGCTTTAACGCGAATAGACGTTTGGTGTTATAAGCCGTCGTTTTATTACACGCCCAATCCCACGAGCTAGCCTAAACGTCTTATTAGTCGTGGAAGGTTTTTAATTAGGCAATAGTGACCATTTTGTCCTTTTTCTATGTATAATAAATTTATATCCTTCCCTTTTTTTCAAAGTTGTCAAGTAAAGAGGACCAGTTACATTAAATCTCAAATTGATATTTTGTTTCTCTAATAGTTTCACTCTAGTTGGTGGAAATGACATTCCATCAATGTTGAGAACTTCTGAGAAATGGGGAGAGGATGTAGTTCTACACACGTTATTTACTGCAGGGTACAGAGCTGCTACAATACTCCATAATAAACAGTATTCATCATTATTGTGAACGTTTATGCAACTTTTAGTATTTTTTATTAATAACGGATATCAGTCAATATAAGTATTCTGACATATAACTTCAAATTTATTGTTAAATGATTTGAGTTGTTGTTTTTCCGTCTTGGGTAAAATAAAATAAACAAAGAGCTCAAAGTTTACTTTGATACATTTATGTTTTATGATCGATATTTCTATAATTCTTTTAACATTATTCTTATAACCGCACAGGAACGCCTCTGGTGTGAGGTACTCGACTTCAGGTGAGGGAATAAGTCTGTAAGATACTATTCGATTTTTAAATGCAGTACCAATTATTTTAAAACTTTCAAACTGAGTACTCAATAGACAATTTGATTTATGTAAATTAGATCTGATATGATTTTTATATTTATGTTTCTGTATACTTAAATTGCATTTGTCACAAAATTTTACTTTATCTAATATTTTATTATCTGATTCATTATTTTGAGATCCGGCAGCTGTGAACAAATTAAAGAAGAATACTTTATTTCAGTATAACTATAAAGCGTACAAGAAGTTTTTATTATCTCTTAAATTAAAATAAGTGTATAGGTAGGTTACAATAACAAAATGTTTCATATAAAATGTGAATGAAAGAAAGTTTAATAAGGTTAGAATTATAATTGAGTACAGTTTTATTAAGCATAAGTATTTTTATTGAAATAAACATTTAATTGTAACAATTTATAAACATAGGCAAACAATCTTTAAATTCTGCCCGAACAGAAAAAAAGAAAGAAAGAAAATAAGTTTATTTCGTAAAACAAGGCATACAACTTTAAACATTAAAAATAAATACTTATACTAGGCTAAAAGACTGGTTTTCATACGACACTCAATCTGATCAAAGCTGATGGTGACATTAGTGACAACTGACAGTGACAATTTGGAATGTCGTATGACGTGGCATCCGACCACGTTTGATAAATATCTAGGTTAAAAAAAATACTTCATCTATTGTCTTGCATATATATAGTAGAGACTTATATGATATTGATCCCACCCCAGAACTGATTTTCAGTGCCCACCGTAGTTGTCGACCTGACGCCGGCAGATGCTATTACCATTGTTAATACTTTCATAAGCAAAGTAGGTATGTGTGTCATATTCTCGTCTTTTGAAGTAAATTAAACATTGCAAATTAATAATTTGAACTTAACCCAAAAACAAATAAAATAAAAACTTAAATTACAGATGATGAATCACTACTATTGCATAAAGACAATTATATCGAACCCTTGTCTATCTATGCATATAAAATAACACTTATTGACCAGCTCTCATTACAGGTCCCCAAACTAGTAAAATATCGAATCATATATACAAAGAGGAGAGTAATTAAGGCCTTCCAGCCATACCCGTGTTTGCGAGAAGCTTGTTCTTACCGACTGGTTGTGCAAGAACAAGAGCAAATAGAAGCAGACAACACATGTAGCCAATGATATGCTGGATAATACACCATTACATTGTCAATGCGCCATAACACTAGAGGTATGTATGTGAATTTATTTTGATTGATTGATTTTGATTAAAAAAAAACAACTCCCGCATTAGGTATAATATATATATTATATAATATAACGGACACAAAGAACACCCAGACTCGGGACAACTATTTGTGGATCACACAAATTTTTGTCCCGTGTAGGATTCGAACCCACAACACTCGACGCGGCGTAGTGGCGAGGTGACCACTTAAACCATTGCGCCATCCATGCAGTCAATTTTGCGTGTGAATGTGTAAATGGCTTTTAAATAAGCTGAAAAATGAGACCAACTGTCAGTATCAATATCTGTTTTACTTTTTACTGTAACAATGGCTTGACGCCATCGATTCATGGGAGACACATTTTAAATTTTATCGCATTTATATATTTTTACAAAATGAGTGCCCAATTTAAGTGTATTCGTTTGCAGAGATTAACCATTAGCAACTTGTCTCGTGACATACGAAACTAAAGGAGGCGCTTATTTACCGATTTCATTTTCGTCAGCAAGGCCAAGGCAAGCAAGGCATAAATTTTAGGCATTTTTTCCCTTAAAGGGGGTGGGGTGTAATGAAACGCATCTTTAAGAATTATATTAAATGTCAATGTCAAGGGATGACATATGTAAGACGGGTCATGGCCCCAGTTTTTCCTCCCTCGGCTGTGTTCGAGTGCACACGTAACAGTAAAATTACTATTACTATTATTAATTATTACATTAAGTAAAATATAGAAATAAAACCTGAAGATGTTTGCTTAGTGAGGCTAAGCAAACATCTTTTATTCTCCACAACAATACAGGGTGCGCTGCGGGTATTGTCGCCTCTTTGGTCACACAGTGGAAGCCTGTAGAAAGAACATTAAAGAAGAAAACCAGAAGATATATAGAGGTTAATGCTATGCCGAAAATTTTTTGTTACTATGGAGAACCCGGGGTAATACGTAGTAGATGCCCCAAGTGCAAAAGCAAAGAACCTTTGACGGCAGTAGATTCCTGTTCCTGCTCTACGAACCTAGCTACCAAAGTTCGACCCCGCCCACCAGTACCTGTTGTAGTAGAAGGTACGAAAGGGATAGCCTTTATCAATACATGCGCAAAGTCGAGTATTGCTTCTTACAGCCTGTATGAACATTTAGAACGGATCGGAATGAGATTTGAGAGTGAGTGCATATGTGTAACACTTGCAGATGTGTTACAAAAAGGCTCAACGTTTTAAGGGTAACGGGACATCAATACTTCCTTTTATTATATTTCCTGAGGCTAAGGCAAACCGAACCCTACTAGGAGTAGGATTTATAGAAAATGCATTGTTAGCTCTTAACCTACCTCAGCAAATGCGTCTCTTCATAGACCAGCTAAACACTATCTACGACCTAAGCCGGAAGCTATTGAGACCACAATGGATATTGCTGGTATCCTATCCAGCGTTTGCTTGCCAGACATGGCATCACCAATGCTAAATTACACCAAGTCCCTCACCTTACCTCCCCCGCGAAGACAGCTGCTAATATTCCGCAGCTTAAAATAGGAATCGTGACACCACCTCACTCTCCACAAAGAAGACTTGCTACACCTGATGCGACTGAACTGGAATTGGAATCACCCTATGGCCTTTTGATACCATAGATTTCTTGACTCCGCCCCAAAAGCCTCGCAAGATTTATTTGATGGGTACTCCTCAATCATGGATGCTCTACGTGAAGACGCAAGAAGGAGTATCAATGACGCCGAGGTACAAGAAAATAGCATCACTAGAAGTCTCCAATCATGAGTGCCCTCTGACGGAGGAAGAGGCAAAGTGGCTACAGAACTTTCTCGAGAAGAATCACGATGTTTGGTACCCAATGGGAAACCGACAACGGAAACCGAGCATGTGATTGACACCGGCACACACAAGCCTGTTTCGGTCCCACCATACAGACTTTCACCAGCTAAGACACAGATCTTAAAAGAAGGAAATTAAAATAATGTGTGAACAAGGAATTATCATACCCTATGCCTCACCGTGATCTGCACTAGTTGTGATGGTACCCAACTATCGTCCATATCAACTATACCTAGAATAGATGACCTACTACTTACTGCTAAACCTATCAAGCTGCGGTCATTTCACTTCATTGTTTCATTATTCATCACAACTTCATTATTTTTAACCGACTTCAAAAAACGGGGGCAGGTTTTCAGTTCGTCTTCACCTTCTTATATATATATATATATATTACCTCCTCACACGAAGATGGCTGCTGCAGTATGAAACCGGTGTACCGGGTACCGGAATCAATCAATAGTAAGTATTTCACAAGTGGCGATACGATTACTTAATGTGGTTGCCAAATAATGTATGCTCATGAGAACGCATTTGGAGAAGTTGAGCTGAAAGTGAAGTACCAGGAGATCTTCTCAACCATGAATGTTTCTGCATCGGGAAAAGTTATATTTTGTAAAAGGTGATGAGCAATTGATATTAAGCTATTGCTACAGATAAATTAAAACCGAACCACTCAAAATCGAAAAATGAATTTTGTTCATCCATTGTGAACTGATTTCAATCATTATTTTTTCATTGAATTGGTGAATACTCTTGAGTATTCACCAATTGGTCTCATTGAAATGTGAAGAAAATATTTCCCCTCTAGGGGAGGAAATTGAATTGAAGAATACCGTTTATTACAGTTTATTGTGATATAGGCGCATTGAAATCGGTGATCCTTTCTTTGTTATTGTTGTATTATCCTGCGGACACTTATTTAATAGTTTCATAATTATGTATTTATTTATGGACTGAATTATATACATTTCATGTCTTCTGTGACTGTACTTGTTAAACAAAACGATTTTTATGATAAATAAAAATGACTGGGAGCCTCTCAAAAATTGTATGGTTTGCAGTACACATTTGTACACAAAGGTTCTACTTACGGAATTTGTCTCTGTAAAATTTAATTTATGTCTCTCCCTTTACCTTCTTTTTGTTAGTAAGATACCTACCCGGTATCCTGTCAAAAAGGAATAGCATTTTAATTATAAGTGCTATCATTATAATCGTACATATTTTAAAGGATAAATATAAAAAAGGGTTTCGTGTTCTGTATTAGATTGTGGTGTTACATACGGCAAGAATCCAAAGAACATAACATTTCACAGGTAATTACGGATAGCGACTTGAGCGACCGAGCGCAGGGCACGCCACAATCGTGGAGGTAAGACCCATCATGCAGGATTGGCTGGAGAGGCAGCACGGCCGAAAAGAGAAAGGGAGAGGACTAGTACTCTTCCGTCCCACCGTAGACGCACCAGGCGCCGGAGAGCGCAGAATGATCTCCGGCCTCCATGAGCGCTGGCCTGGGTGTAACTGATGAGGCTGCCCGTTACCCTAGCAGAAGCAGGCCTGAGACGGTGGCGCGACGTGTTCCGCGTGCGCCTCTCTTAATCGGAAGGATGGCAAGGCCCTCCGCTACCAATGGTGTGGCTGCCTTCTGTTTGAGGGTGGCCAAAGTCTGTCTGGGTTCTCGGGGACTTCCTTCTTAGGGTATACCCGAGTCCCTTGCGATAGACTAGCCATGGTGAGGTGATGACCCGTGGGGGTTTCCACAGGAAAAAAAAAAAGAAAAAGGTAATTACGGATAGTTCAATACTAAGTAGTATGATGTTTATTTTCGTACAATATATACACAAAATTATTTTCTATTACTCTTTAAATATGCAGGAAATACTCTATTTTGTAAAGATTATGATGGTTAAAAAAAATATCTGTTTGATAATAAAAATTCTATTCGTGAATTGGGTTGGCTAAAAACTAAACACAATAATATTGATGTGTCTATATTTTTATCTATTATATAACACAATAGCTAACATTTTTTTTTTGCAGAATGTAGGTATATTGTTATGGAAAGGAAAGCAATTCAGAAACTATAGTAATCTTTTCCAATAGTAAGCATTTCCCATTTTCACATACCTATCTTGTGTTAATCATTTAATCTGTATTGAGATCAAGGAGTTTTCCCTAATCTCATGAAGCAAAGACAAATCATAATCATGGCATCTGTTGTAGAGATTGAACACCATCAATGCCAATGAACAGTTTTAATTTTTTTGGTTACAAATCCAGCTATACATACTAATAATAAATTTAACAAATTGTGTCAAAATGTCCGAAAAGTTTAGTAAGTATATCTAAATTAGATAGATTGCTTAACTTGAATGCTTTTGATTTGTTATTGTATATCGATGAACAATGTATAGGCCTTTCGGTAGAAAGAGCTTGACCTGAAACTGAAAGGTTGGTATTGTTTACTAATTGTTAAGAATTTCCATTTTCACTTATCTTGTGATAACTTTTATAAATATAATGAGATGCCATTAATATGGTAATTTTAACTGATTATCATATTATGCGATATATAATTTTAACCGATATCGAAACTTGCCAATCTATTATTAAACTTGCCGCTCCCTACGTGACGCTTTCATTTAATTGTGTACCGATCACGAAGTTTTCCCTGATCTCATGGAACAAAGTAAAATCATATCACTCTTAAACTAACAATCTTAAATTGTGAATATTAAATTATTTTATGGCTGTAAACAAGCTTACTTAGTGAGCAATCTCTAGTTATTAGTGTAAACTATGAGCTTGTTATAAATATAAACTAGATGTTTATGTAGCTGATAAAAATGCTAAGAAAAATGATTAGCAGAAAATTAAAAAATATTCGTAATGGTTTTTAGATTCTACTTCTACTTTTAATTTTCACGTATGTACTAGTTTTAGTTTTCTTATCACATATATTCCTTACGTAGAATTTTTTCATTAATATTATTAGGTACTGATATTGAAGATATAATATGAATTTTAATGTTTCATTTTGAAAATATTGAATTGTACTCGTGAAAAATGTGTAGTCAAGTTTATTAAGTTATATTTTTACAATGTGTGAGATGGGTCAAGTTATTATTATAGGCAATAGCCTGATAGTTCTGAGTATGTCATGCTCGCCTAGAAGTCCTGCTAATGGTGGCGTACAACTCCCTTCAAAATGGTTGACTTGGATGATGGCTGATGCGTGCGTCATGTTGCAATGGGTGCCGCTAGTTTGGCCTAATCGGGACTACTATTACTTAAACTGACTAGAGTATTCATTAGCTGGAGTGTTTATATGTTTCAACATTATATTATCTTACATCCATTTATTACATAAAAGCAATATAACCATACAGTTGTAAAAAACGTGTTGAAAAAGAGTGTCGAGTGTCCTTCTAGACACTTATTCTGACTCTCTGCTACTCCTGACAATTTAAAAATACCTATAATAATTGGTTTTATTGAAATAAAATACTTTGATTTGATTTTGATATGACTATGTAAGGTTTGTCATAACATTAAAAATATTTTGATTTTGTTTTGATGTTTTATTTATTACATAGGTACCCCCACTGCCTTTCTTTGTGATAGTATATCCCTTTTGTAGCAAATATTTTTAATTAATTCAAAATAATTTTAAATGTCACAGTTTCGATGACTTACTTACTTGCATAAAATGTTTAATGATAGTAGTCGAAGCGTGGGTGTGTAAGAGCAGCAAATGGCGGACTTTTATCTGTACTTACACTAGAGACAGTACATCGGAAGCTTACTTTACGTACTTAATCAACATTAAACCTGGCAATTAACAATTAACGCTACAAAATATTAAAAATACATTAGGATGAAAGTTATATCAATCATTATTCTATTGTACTTTCTTCACTTCCGTCATTAAAAAATTACAAACAAAAGCACAACAACTCATAGTGACAAAACATACAAAATACTACCAATCCATAATGATATATAAATATTGCCGATTTTTCATATCGATATTGCGGTGACGTCAATTTTAGTCTCACGACAATGACGGGACTGTTCGTCTATTACATACTAAGTTTATGGAAAGAACAGATGCCGAACGCTTATTGGACGCATTGCTTTCTCCATCTTGCGGCCAAAACCTTGCCACAGGAATACAGTCAAGTTCTAAATATTATTATAAAAATTGAAAATTCTATTAAAGGATGGATGCGTTACAGACACGACTGTTTCGAAAAATTGGGAGCACTCCCCCAGAATTTACTTTATCATACAGAGGTTAGGTGGTTGTCAAGAGGCAAAGTACTAGCCAGAGTTTTGGAACTTGGTGCTGAACTTTTAATGTATTTGCAGCAGGCCAAATCAGAATACTGCCAATTCATTTGTGACCCGGCATTCCTTTTGAAATTGGCTTTCTTTCTGACTTATTTCAGTGAACTAAATATCTCGAATAAAAGTCTTCAAGGGCGGGATGAAAACTAGATTCTCTACGCCGTAGAACATTAATAAAATATAAATCTCGTGATGTCCTACGAAACGTATGGTGGAAATTCTACTACGCTACGGTATTTTTTAAGACCTGTAATAATAACACTGCGAAACAAAAAAAAATATTTTTTTTGCGGCATTAATTTTGTTATTGATTTTATTAAACACCTTCATCAGACATACCCGAAATGTATTTGCTTTGTATAGATTGACTCTGGTTCTTGAGATATTCATCATAAACGCGATCATTTAAAAAAATAATAACCTACCTTCCTAAGTTGTACTAATTTGAGCATACCCAACCAAATTAAGTTTTCTATTCACGTAGATAGTTATGATAGTTTCGGTAATGAGATATTAGACCTTAAGGTTACCAGTCGTGCCCTATTTTAAGTACATTGCAATTATTCTCTTGAAGAATAAGAGTTCGTCGCGAAAGTCTTGTGTTAATGATTCCAACAGCTTAAGTCTCATATGTGGCAAATTTTGTCAGCAAAAACAAAGAAAAAAATTACTGATTTTGTGAAACAAGCCTACCATGCATACTTTGGGATAAAACTTGTTCAAAAAAATAAAAAGTGGGTGCCGGATACCGTGTGTAAGTCTTGTGTGGAATCTCTGGGCCAATGGAGCCACAGAGGACGTAAAGGCCTAAAATTTGGAATGCCGATGACATGGACTGAGTCAAAAGTCTAAAATAAGAGCTAAAAGTCATTTTAATGAAGGTTACTTTGAAATTGAAAGCAGGCATATTTGATGGGCTGCAAATCCGCACCCTTTTAAATGATACAGAGTTTACAAGCCACATGACACAGATAGCATGTCTATGACAATCAAAAGCATGGTTAAGCTTCGTATTAGTAGTCAGTAAACATTTTTTTGGGGAATCACAAAGCACCAGAATATTCAGAATTAGTTGCTAAAATGGTTCAGAATTTTAACCGCTTAGGAGCAAAAATGAGCATGAAATTACATTATTTACATAGTCATTTGGACAGATTCCGGGACAACCTTGGCGATTACAGCAAGAAACAAGGAGAATGGTTCCATCAGGACATTAGAACAAAGGAAGAAAGATACCACGGCCGATGGGACTGCCATATGATGGCAGACTATTGCTGGAGTTTAATAAGGGATTTTCCTGAACATAAACACAATAGCAAAGCCGCAGTGCGCGTCTGTTTCTGTCTCTTTTTCGCAAAATGGCGACAAGAACACCTGTGTTGCGCGGATCTAAGGTAAATAATATTTGACTTTGTTTGATTCCGCTAGAAATGTTGATATTGAATACCCTGATTATGTTCAAAACTAACATTTTTATTGTTATGTGTACAAAATATCAAATTTTATAGGCAAAATTGCAATTTATGAACTTGTAAAAAGTTGTGTTGTATGTCACCTACACTGCGAAGTCCAGACGGAACTACTGAACACTGTATATGTCGTTGACAACAACATTGCGCTTTTGCTTGTAAAGTAATTGTAAAGGACTTTGTCCAAATCGGCCTATGAATCAAATGATTCGTTGCGCAAACGGTAAATAATAGCTTATTTTTAGATAACAGAATCTCAGAATATTATAATCTCAGGGACAGTATCGGATCTCGTAAACATATAAAAAGTAATTATCGCGACTTCAAATATATCGGTGCCTCATAAGATAGCCAGTGTTGCCAGTTCTACAGATTTCATAAAAGTTATGGGTGTTTCTTATAAATTGTCCTGGTGTTTAGTTTGTGTTCCAGGTATATATCTAGTTATTTTATTTAATGTATTAAATTGTCTTTAAGTATAATTATTGTAATAATTACTTTTTATTGCAATAATACTTTAGGATGCTGTTGAAAATACGAAAGTGTGAAAGTAAAATAATTATGTGAATAAATGCAAACAATTTTGTCAGTTGTTTTTATTCTAGGGCTGGCAACACTAGGCGGCACAACAAACAACTTGACAGTCGACTTATGTTTGAATATTGTGCGGTTGTGTTTTGTTTCATTTGTGATGTTTCATCATAGATAATATATGGCTTTCATTTATAAGATTTTTATAACAACTTGGCTTGTACAACGGACTCTGACTTCTTCTTGAAAAACAAACTTTGGCATTCAAAACGGACTTACGATTACTATATACAATGGATAGTGTGTTTTGTGTGAATTGTGGCTCGGCTTCTGGTTGCATGGTGTTGATGACGAGCAGGTTCTGCATCGCATACAGCAATGGACTGCTCCGCAGTTGGTAAGTTGATCTTTCGTTATAATACTATACTCAGTCTGTATGTCTGTCTGTAGTCACGTCTCAACGGAGACCAGCGTTACCTACGCTTTAGATATTACATAACTCAAGTGTGTGTCTAATAAGTATATTAAGTTTATGGTATAAACACAAGAGTACTCTATTTTTCCTTACCTAATGAGTCATATATCCCACACAACCAGAGAAAGATCCTCCTCTCTAACGCACGAGGACGCAACACTGTCAATGTCTTATTGGAATCGGGCTGACCCCAAATACCCGATACATATATTTTTTAAATTAAAGTTCTTGACAGAAAATCCTAACTACTAAACTTTTTTCAAGTTCAAGCGATACAATCTTATATGCACAAAATGTTGGACAGAGGTTAGAGCAGCAAGACCTGTTCCCAACGTTTTACATACAAGTGCTCTCTGTCAAGTTACATTGCCACCACAGATTCATTCGGAACATAATAATATTAAAAATATTATCATAGAAAGGCTTATTCTATTTGCGGTATGCATCTAATTAATGTTTTTTGTAACTATAATTTATTTTATTAACATTTAAATTATTGGCTTATAATAGTTCTTACTATTTAGGTGCGGGCATCACATTACATTTACCATCCTTGTTGCCAAAGAGCTGATCGTGCTGCAAAACACTATACAACTGCTTCAACATGAAGCACCAGCTCCCAAATCAGATCTATCAACTGTGACATTAACCTTAATAGGCTCAAACGCCACATATTACACAATGACAGAATTCTACAAGTGCAGGCACAGGTTGCACCGCAGGTTGTGAGTATTTATGTAATCTATATAAATAGTATTTTCTTATATTAAATTATAATATATTAAATGACTACCAACATTTGATAACCTTATCAGTACCTTATTACTAAATGTTAAAATAATAGGTTCAACCTATTTTTTTATTAGACAACTAGGTATGACTTCTACTTTCATCTTTAGTTTTTATTGTGTGATTTGATGATTATAAAATAAATTAAAATCTTTATAATAAAAACAATAATTACTTTGCTATTGCTTTATTTTCAATAGAGGGATCTTCCCGTTGTAAATGATTTACACTTTTGGTACTTGAATAACTGTAATGATTATATTTCAGGTGACTAGATCTGACTATATTTGTGATGCCTGACACTCATTATTTGATAGTGATGTTGTGAATATTGTGGCAGATTCTATATCATCTATAGGAGATCAAAACATTTGCATAAGATGTGGTTGCTTGGTAGCCCAACACCGACACTACAATGTCCAAGATGAATCTTGCCAACATATTTTAAGTGTAGTGTGAAATTGGATTCTACCACGAGAGGTAAGAAGCTGTTATTATGGTATATTGTAATTTATCTTAATAATATAAATGTATAATAGTAACATATTAATATAAAACTTATATTTCAGGTAAATTCATCTGATGTTATTTGCTATAGATGCTATCTAAGAGCTGAAGCAGTGCATCGTGTAGATGCAGTTCAAGCAAATAACCCCATAGAACAACAGTCTAACAGCATAATTTTACCAAGTTACTCGAGAGCACCTGTTACACATTCGCGATGTATATTCCCAGGCTGTAATAGCACAGTACAGCACATAGTGGCATATACTTTAAGGGTCGAACCTCCTGCAGAATCCTTAAATCAGATTTTGGTCGAAAATATAGACGATCCAGATACTTGATTGGATAGGTAATAAATGTACTCTAAACAAAATATTGTTTTTTTTTTGTTAATTTCTGTGTTGTTTTTCTCCACTACTGTTAATTATTCATCTTAGCATCAATTCCCGGTTGCATCCAGAGCCTTCACCGAATTTTGATTCCTCTTATTTAGCTGCCGCTGCAGAGCGATTGTTCATCTGTTATATCAATCTCCAGAAAGTCGCCTGCGCCAGAACCAAGCAGGTAAACCAGCTGGCAGGTGCATTTGAGTTGGCTTGGGCTTAAAGGTCTTAGTTGGCCTCCCTTGCACCATAGGTAATTGCACTCTCTAACAGTTAATTGAGTAAAACGTAAACTAATATGTTTTAAAAAGGTTTTTAGCTTCTATCTTTTCCAACCTCAAAATAAATGCCTAAAATTAACCATTGCATTAAACATTATATTGTAGTCTTTAACATACCAAAACCGCTGATAAGTTATGTTGTTGTGTGACACTAACCTTTTATCATGTTAGGTATATCGTTTCGTAAAAATTCGAAGTTGTTTTAACCTAAAATCAGAGTTAGATGTAATACTTTGTAAAAGCAAAGTCATACTCCATACTCGCCATACTGATTCTGAATGAAAGTGACATATTATTTTAGTGAAATATTTATAACCTCAAAATCTGTAAATGTTTCTAATAATTATGAAACTATCAAAAGTGTCCGTGACTTTCATTTAATTTAAATCGAATGTATTTGTCATTAACCCCACGGTAAGCATATTCTTATGTATGCTGGTTGTTAGGCCAATAATGTTTGGAAGCTGAACAATGTCCTTTGTATGTTGTCTCTTAACAACACTGCGCATTACGTAATACTAAATAAAAATATTAAATATTTTGAATATAATTCATTTTAAGTACAAATAACAATATTTGTATAGTAATAATAATAACTAATAAAAACTACTTAACTAATATTTAAAAAAACGCATGTTTTCTTTTTAAAATTGGTTTTTGAGCTTTGATTTATCTGAATATAATTATTATACAATATTTTTTGTTTTGTTATTGTTTCTTTTCGAATGTTTTATTTTTGTTATGCTTTGGGGCGGTTTGACATGTTTGTTTTTTTGCTTGCTTCAGATTACACTCGTACTATTCTGGTAGTTATATCACTTGAAAATACACCATCTTCAGATAGCAGTAGTTGTTCTGAAGACGAAGTTATAACCAACCAGAACTCTAACCAACTAGACGATAACGATAATATTACCTATTGCAGCTCTGAACCAGGATTATATCCTTCTTCTCTAAATGCCCTAAATATTTATACCAGCTCTGATAATGAAGATCCCATCCCTCCCACAGTAAGCAACCCCATGTTATCCGATGAAGAAACTATTCCCCTGTCACCCGTTATAAATATTTTTTTTCCTGCTGGTCAAGAGCAAGAACATCTTCCTATGTTGAACTCCTTTTCATCTATTTTGTCCCCTGCTGTCAATAATACACTAGCAACTACAACTCGTTCTAAAAGAAACGCATGTACGGCGCCTACGCTTTTGATAAAACGAACTAAGAAGTTTGTCAGGAAGCCCCTTAACTTTAAATGGACAACTGGAAAATTCAATCATGTTGCCTCCATAGAATTGCCACAATATAGTCCTCCTTTCGATGCTAGCGTCAAATCGCCGTTAGATTGTTTTCAAGATTTTTTTTCTCCGAAGATATTTTAGATCTCATTACACATAATACAAATTTATACTCAGTCCAAAGTAATGTTGCAAACAATATAAATATTAGTAAAAATGATATAAGAGACTTTATTGCGATTATACTTGTGATGGGAGTTGTTCAAATGCCAGCCTATCGCGATTATTGGAGCAATAGCAATGCATTGAGGTTTCCCCAAATTGCAGATGTAATGACATTAAAAAAATTTGAGGGTATTCGAAAATATCTCTACTTTGTTAACAACAATTATATGAACAATGACCGTTATTTCAAGGTAAGACCTATAATTGAAAGAATTGACAAAACTGCGTCTGGCAGAGGAGGGTCGCTATAGTGTCGATGAAATGATGGTACCCTACAAAGGTACAAGGGCGGGAAGCCGACGCCAATATCTGCCGAAGAAACCTATAAGTGGGGTTTTAAGATATTTGTTCGCGCCGGAGTCTATGGCCTGATTAACGATTTTATTCCCTATGCAGGTGAAGATACGTTCAGAGGACGTATTTTCACTGAATATGAAGATAGCCTAGGTCTAGGAGCAAAACTTGTAATTGCTCTGTGCAATTCTATCCAGAATAACCCCTCCACAGTTTATTTCGACAATTTTTTTACGTCTTTGGAATTGATTCATCATTTGCGCAATGAATATGGTATTTTCAGCCTTGGAACAGTGAGGAGTAACCGTTTAAGAGGTTGCCAAGTAAAATTATTGTCTGACAAAGCTTTGAAAAAGAAAGGCAGGGGCGCTAGCCAGCAATTAGTATGTAAAAAAAACAAATTAGCGGTGGTCAAATGGCTCGACAATAAAGCCGTCACACTGGCAAGCTCTTTTATTGACTCTTTTCCAAAAGAGAAAATTAAACGTTACTCGAAGGATACAAAGTCTAGAGTAGACGTAGAGCGTCCGCAGATTGTCAAACAATATAATGCACACATGGGCGGTGTAGATTTAGCGGATATGTTAATTTCTTTGTACCGCTCCAACCTCAAAACAAAGAGATGGTATATGGCTATATTCTCCCAAGCTTGCGTGAATAATGCGTGGTTGTACCGCAGAGATCGACTACAAGCAAAAAGATTATTGACACTCAAAAAATGTTGAGTGCAACCAGTAACGGAACTGTTACAAAAAAAAAACAGGTGTCGGCAGGAGGCTCCTAATGAAAATGAGGCGGCAGCAGCTACTAAAATCAAGCATGCTGTTGCTCCCAGACCAGGTTAAAGGTTATACTAGTGTGTATTGCAATAAATGTAACCTAAGGTGGTGCATGATTGAAAAAAGAAACTGTTTTTACAGTTACCATGTAAATTCTTAATAAGCATGTTAATATGCAATTATTATTGTAATTAAGCTGAAGTTTTTTTCATATAAATGTCTTTTTTATTACTTTTGTTTAATTTCAGTAAAATTGAAAATATAATATGTGTAATGTGCAATGTTGGCCATGTACAACATAATAACTGCTAAGCTGTAAATGTTAAGAGGGTGTGCAGTGTTGTATCTCACCAACAAATGTTTTGCAAAAAAGTATATAATTTAGATTTTTTTTAATATTTTTATGGAGCTTTTTAAATCATAAATAAAACCCTAAAATGAAAAACTAGCAAATTTTAATATTTTTTTTGCCTGCGAACTAAAGGGTTAAAGTTGTATATTTAAAAAAAATAAAAAATTTGTTTGTCTTGGTAGTGAGCAATGGATAGTAATATTTGAAAGTTTATTTAGTTATTGTATTACCATAGTTGATTTAAAATTAAGAGTCCTAATCGGCAGTACTTTGTAGACCATACCTAATATAGGTTTAAAGAATTTATTCTCATAAAGACAAAGTCACTTACATGAGAATAGTAGACAGTATTTAAGGTACTCAGACAGACGCTATATACAAAGCAATAATATGTCCAATTTACACCCAGGAGACATATTGTAAAATGTGCTTTGCTAGCTTGGCTTTAAATACGTTAAATGAGTTCACATGTTTTATTTTGGAGGGTAGTGTATTGTAAAGTTGCGCTCCTTCAAATAAGATACTTTTTTACCATAATTTGTTCGGATCTTTGGAAGAACAAGAAGGCTGGGTCGGCGAACACTACGTTTTGTAATTTGTGATTTCTTTATAAAAGATAAATTTGTATGGATGATGGTATCGATTATTTTTCTAATAGTACTACATGTGTTATAAATATATAGTTGGTTTATAGTCATAATATTGGTTTCATCATAGATCTTTTTGGTAGATGTTAGGTAAGGGTATTGGAAAAGGCTTTTTACTATTTTATTCTGCACAATCTGTAGCTCTCTCAACTTGGTCTTAGTGGCACTGCCTCATACCTATTAGATATAACAAATGAGATTTGTTATATCGTATATTGTCGAGGTACAGTTCTACCCAAATTGTGGAGTGAACCAGTCAGTGACGAAAGCTTATTTTTAATGTAATCTATCTGATCACCCCACGTTAAATAGTTGTTTATCCTCAGACCAAGATATTTTTCTTTAGTTTTTTCTTCTACCGGGATATTATTAATAGTAAGGGATGTATGCTGCAAGATAGGCTTGTTTCTAGACTTTAAAATGATGTAACAAGTTTTACTAGCATTTAGAGTTAGGAGATTATACCGAAACCATTCGGATAAGAGATCTAGATCCCTTTGCGCTTGTCTGATAAGGTCATGTATATTGGATCCAAAGTAAAATAAACAGGTATCATCTGCATAAAAAGTTAGATGACCTTGAAGGCCTAATTCTGTTAAATCGTTTATATATATAAGGAATAAAAGCGGTCCCAGTACCGACCCCTGAGGAACTGCATATGTCACGGGTAAAGCGCTGCTTTCAAAGTTTTCGATCTTAACCACTTGCGACCTATTCTGAAGGTAGGAACAGAACATTTTTAATGCACTATCCTTGACACCGATTCGTTCAAGCTTATACAACAACAATTTATGACTGTACGGTATCATAATATCGTAAATGTGACTTTCGATTTACTTACATCACATGTCCTAATAAATCTGTGATTAAGAATGAGTAGTTATAAGTAAATATCGAACATAATAAAGACCGTTTTGTTAAATAATTAATTAAAAAGGAAATTTGTGTTTAAATTTACAATATATACATTTATTGTATGTTTCTTTCGTGCCATAGAAATTGTATTTTATTGAAGTGTTAGGGGAGACCGGGGGAATCGGAGCTACGGGGTAATGGGAACTATTTTAGTTTACGTGTATCTAAACAAAATAGATCCTGTTTTGTTTTGAAGTAGTGCAGAAGGACGCGGGAGGGGCACGTGTGACTCGTCGCCTCGCCGCTCAGTTGAGTTTTTGTGTACAAATAGACCGATCGTCGGTTTTTCGGGCGATCGATCTAATTTATTACGATTTTCAAGGACAAATTGTAAGTATTAAATTTTTTTATTATAAGTGTTGCCTCTTTTCACGTGTAACTTAATCATTAGAAAAGTGAACAAAAAGGTTATTTCATTTAAATAATCCACTGTATTTTGAGAATTAAATGAAAACTTAAAAATGAGTGTTTGGGGTAATGAGAGTCAAATGGCTCTCATTACCCCACTTCATTATTTTTTACTAATTTACGAGTATTACAGATGCCTCGAAAACGAGAACGAATTACTGAGAAGTGTCAGTGGAATCTGGATATACTAGATCGTGCCATCAAGAGAGTCAATGATGATGCCATTTCTCTTCATAAGGCAGCCAAGGACCTTAAAATCCCATATAGTACTTTGCAAAACAGATACCACAGATCAGAACAAACAAATTCTCGTCTGGGAAGAAAACCAATATTTTCTCCAGATCAAAAACAAATTCTGGCTGATCACCATACTTCACATGACGAATCTTTTTTACGACTCCATGCAATTCAGAAAAATAGCATACGAGTGTGCTGAGCAATTGAAGATACCTCATAATTTTAACAAGGTAAACAAGTCTGCTGGACTAGACTGCCTTTAGGGATTTTTGAAAAGAAATACTAATATCAGTGTTCGCAAACCTGAGTCAACAAGTATAAATAGAATCGAGGGATTTAACAGAGAAGAAGTTGAACTATTTTACAAAAATCTTGAAGAACTTATGGTAAAGAATAAATATGAAGCACATCAAATATATAATATGGATGAGACGGGAATATCAAGAACCAGGTAAAATTTTGGCAAAAACAGGTCAGAAACGAGTTGGTACTATCACTTCTTGGGAGAGAGGAAAAACCTGAAAAAAAAATACAAAAGCAAAAGAAAAAGCTAAAAAAATCCTATTTAAAGACGATACCAGCTCATCAGATGAATCAGTCAATTACCATAATTATGATGATGATGCTAGTGACTACGTTGATGAAGATTCCAACATATGTACTATTTGTACGGAATCTGGAAAATCTAAAGAGTTGTGGTGTACCACAACTCTTTAGACCACAAGCCCTGCATCTGTAGATGCAGGGCTTGTGGTGAATAGGCTCATGCTCAATGTTCAGGAAGTGATTCTGCCAAAGATTATGTTTGTGATTACTGTATTAGGCAATCATTGTTTTTAAGTACTTAAAACTAACTGTGATTTTGCATGTTCCTAAAGATAATATAATTACGTTTCATATGAAAATAATTTTAGGTTATAACACATAAGAAAAATAATAGGCATATAATATTTTATTACATATTTTTAATCTGGTTACCATTGCCCCGGTGGATCTCATTACCCCTTACTCTGGTTCTTATTACCCCGTACTCCTGGGAGCCAATGTAACCTTCTTTTAATGGGTGTAATTGTCTTTGTTTAGTATGTTTTTTAAATTTCTATGTTGATAGGATAAACCTGATTAGTTACACTATGATAAAAACCGAAAAAAATATTAAAGAGTGATTTTGGTAAAATGTTGTTGGAGTTTTATCTTAAGTGGCGCCAATTCCCCCGTGTTCCCCTAAGTACCAAAACGTAGCCAATGGATAGTAATTATATAATAGCACTTACATGTGTGAGTTTATATTTTATTGAAAAGTCTTATTATGTTTATATTGATAAAACAAAGGTAATTTTGGGAATGTATTGTATTTTCATTTAAAAAGACTGTACGGTCTAACCGTACAATAAACTTTTTCATTGTATTAACATTTTCTGTACCGCGTGCGAAATTATAGTCAGTTTGCGATCGGTGACCGCCGCGTGTACTCATAGCAATCAGATATCATTGTCATATCAAATAAGCATTAGTTTTAGTTATCAATAAATAGGTGCGAGGAGAACATCTAGCGCAAGGAGGAGGTGACGGTGTGGATTCGGTAGAAAAACTTCCAGGTGAAACCTTTTCACTCGCGCTCTCATGCGTACGCTAAGAGAGGCTGTGGGTGTACGAGACGAGTTTTATGTTCTTCATCCGAAGCAGAGTCTCCCGTGAAGGGTGTGTCTGGACATCGCCCAGTGGCCGTCCGCTGGCCAGCGCTGGGTGGATCATTGGAGGCAAAACGTCGCCGTACCGACGGTCAACTTATAAACGGTGCTGTGAGGCACACCGTGTGGTTTTATTTGGTTTAAGCCTGATATACGGCCTCACCAATAACCCGGTGAGGTGAGCTTCCACACGAAAGCCAAATGAGTAATGTTACCACGGCCAAATTATGTCGTTATTTTCCGTGAAAGCAACCAAAACAACCTTTTTTGTACGCTCCAGGTTGTTTCACCGCCAATACAGTATAAAAAATCCTGCCTGGAGAAAGAGGTGCAATGCAATAAGCGACAAATTGCTGTTTTCCGAAAAAAATGCGAACGAAGTCGCGGGTACAGCTCAGGTCATTAATAAATCTCTCAGTTATTATCAAATTCTATCATTTATGGTTATCCCATACAAAGACTCTGTATACTTCGTGGCGTATTGGAATTCTCTAGTGAAAACATAAGTTTTAAATCAGTTTTTTATGGAATAATAATTTTGATATAAATATACTTTTACTAAAATTAATATTAATTATCAAACGCATTTGATCACAAATAAATGAAAACAATTTTTTTCTGAAGTGGAATTTCCATTACGTGACGTGAAAATTTACTGAAAAACGCCCACCTGATAAAGACTGATTACGCGGTAGTTGCCATATTATTTTTAAGAAGATAATAGAGAAGAAGTCTGTTAGAATTTTTTATGTTTATTTATTACGGTTCCTAATTGTGGCGAGCACATTGTATATACATAATTGCACGTAATGAAATAAGTCACACTCATAGATTAACTTTAGAGATTAAGTAAAACAATATTACGCACGCACTGTTGGCGCACGGACTCTGCGGGGACTGCGAGGGGGAGGCGCGGGGTAAAAAAAAGCACAAGCGCGCCGCCCTACCGACAACTTTTTATAATTCAGCTTTCGTCTTACGAACTCATTAGATCGTTCTCAGAATAATATATTAATATAGTACAGAATCAGCGGCCTTTCCTTTTATTCATTTATATCAGGTCAACAAATGGTCCTTCGCCTTCAAGAACTAATTATATCACCAACATAGCAAATTCACCGTGTCACTTTCCGTGGAGGTCACCCAAAGAACATCTATCATTCATCACTTCATTTCCTGCATCCTCTGGTCTTCAAAACCATCCCGGAAGCCGGTCAGCTACGCTACAATAACGTTGGCATCAGTATCGCGTCAGTTTGAAGAAGAAATCATAAGAAAAACGAGTGATTCAAACTCGGTGAACTTTGGACCTGCGTCGGTTAACTCCAAGGACATACAAAGAACATACAGAGAAAACGATCTGATCTGAGTGAGTTCGTTCCAATTTCCTTTCGTAATATCCCTTATCCAACCTAGATTTTAAAATAGCCTTATACGATCAAACATGTTATTATAGTATTAATTTTATACATTATAATCGTGCCGAAATACATTCATATCATAGTTAAAGAACACTAGAGCTAGCTAGACACAGAAATACTTAAATTCATAAGAACAGACATTTCGTTAACGCAATAGTACCTAATTAAATCACAGTTAAATCGCAGTTAAATATTTATATGCACATAGGCTTTTTTGCACGCGCAAGCATGAACATTTGCGTTTTTGTTGCCCTTTCATTTCTATAGATCGCGGCTTGTTGTTTACCGTTAACTCTTGGCTAGTATTGGTTTTATACCGCCATCCAGTTGCATTATTTACGCTGTGCAGTGTTCGTGCGTGAGCTTGTTTTGGGCCTGGTTGCATACTATTTGTTAGTGTTTATTGATAGTAAACAGTGAATATGACTGAGGAACAAATTAAAAAAGATCTGAAAAGATCAATTGCTTCATTAAAAAGCAAGGTAACTGTATTTTCAAAGTATTTAGTCGAGCTCAGGACTTTCGATTCATTGAGTGAGTTACAATTAATAGAATTAGAACGTCGTTTAAAAACATTCGAAGACATTGAAGTTGATTATGATAAATTACAGACGCAGTTGGAATCATATGAAGAAGAGGATTTAAAACCATTGTTCGATGAACGTGAGAAATTCTTCAATAACTTCTACGTTCAAGTAGCTCTGGCACGTTCACTGCTAGGCTACACGAGCTATAAGAATAAGGGTGGTACTCCGGGTAGTTCCAGCTCGAGCGAGGTGTCTGGAGCCAGGGATGAGATTGATAACACACAGGACTTTGTCAAGTTGCCAAAAATCAGCTTACCCACCTTCAACGGCGAGTTTCAGCACTGGCTTGAATTTAGAGATACGTATACTTCTATTATTCATATTAACAAACGTTTGAGTGACATTAATAAGTATCAATATCTTCGTTCAGCTCTCAAGGGCAGCGCAGCATTAATAATAAAAACCTTGAGGTCACATCTGCTAATTACATAAAAGCTTGGGAATTATTACTAAAAAGATACGACAATAAAAATCTTTTGATTAATAATCACCTTAATTCACTTTTTAATATTGATCAAATCCAAAACGAGTCGAGTCGTTCAATTAGAAATATTATTGATGTGATCAACAAAAATTTGTGTGCACTTGCCACTTTAGGGGAGTCAACTAATCACTGGGATACTCTGATAATTCATTTTATGTCAAAAAAATTTGATAGTGTAACGTATAGGGAATGGGAAGAGTATCGTAGTTCCATACAATCTTATATAACTTATCCTAAGTTAAACCAGTTTCTAGAATTTTTAAACAACAGAGCAGATTTTTTAGATACTATTCAGAGTAATAAACCAGACATTCTACAATCACAATCTTCACAATCACAAAGACAAAACACATACTCATCACATACAAGAAATAATAACAGTAATAAATTAATTACTTGTCCATTGTGTAATAAAAATCATTTTTTATTCAGCTTGTTTGCGGCCTGGTCACATAGAAAAATATTGTAAATTATCACACTGCAAATATTGTAATCAAAAACAACACACTTTTACATAAAGATACAAACACAGAAACACAAGTCGTTTTATCATCAAAGAAACAGAATACTAACAGACCTAACGTTTTGCTGTCCACAGCTTTGGTGAAAGTGGCAGACGCACAGGGAAGACTTCGCATGGCCCGCGTTCTTCTTGACAACGGCAGCACTTCTCATTTCGTCACACAGAGCCTCTGTGAGAAGCTAGGTTTGGCAAAGCGTAACGTGAGCTCCACTGTCACAGGTATTAATAATCAACTTACATACAGTGCAGAGTCATGTGACCTAGTTATTCAGTCGTGTTCAGGTGACTATCAGGTCAACATAAGTTGTTATGTTTTGTCACAAATTACCAAATCACATCCATCATCATTTATACCTATTCATAATTTTCCTATACCGTCAGGCTTACAGTTAGCCGACCCTACGTTTAACATTTCATCAGAAATCGATCTCTTATTGGGTGCCGAAGTCTTCTGGGACATTTTATGTTCTAATTATATTGATTTAGGTAAGCAGTGTCCTAAATTACAAGAAACCAGGTTAGGCTGGCTAATATCAGGTTCAATCAGCACTAATACAGACAAACATAATAGAAATAACTCTGAATCAAGTTGTTATTTTACACAGAACGATGATCCGCAGCTTTCGCGTTTTTGGGAGCTCGATACTGTTTCTTCAAAGTACAGTCTTTCCTCAGAGGAGCAGGAGTGTGAAAAATTTTCCACAGAGTCAACTAGGCGTGACGAGGAAGGACGATTTGTGGTATCTATACCCTTTAAAGAGTCACCAGAAGTTCTAGGCGAGTCGTATATGTTAGCTAAGCGTCGCTTTCTCTCTCTCGAACGCAGATTCGAACGTGACCCTCATTTTATAAAAGGCTATTTAAATTTTATGACAGAATATGTGAAGTTAGGTCATATGACCGAAAATACATAAAAATCAGACTCTAAACATTGTGGAGGAACGAGTGTCATGTTCCTCCAACACAAAGGGAGGATCCTCCGACCAGGCGAGGTGATCATGCCTGGCGGGCCGCGGCCCAACGGTTGATGTTGGGAAGTAGTATATATACTAATCGACGCGAGAACTCTCATAGCGCGATGCAGGATTAGTAGGTTGTAGATGTTTCTTGTTGCTGTATGTGGAAGTCGCCACATCACTCCCCTCCAAGACCGGAGGTCGATATCTTGGTGAGTCAGCTGTCTATGCTCTATTAAGGAGCGTGCCAGGGCCAGTAGTGAGTAGTTCCGGTGAGTCGGAACTGAGTGCCGCAAGTTCCAGTGAGTCGGAACTGTATTCCGCTAGTTCCAGTGAGTCGGAACTGAATGCCGCTAGTCCCAGTGAGTCGGGGCTGAAGTCCGCTGGTCCCAGTGAGTCGGGGCCGCGTGCGGTGCTGCGTGCGGTGCTGCGGTGAAGTCCCCAGTGAGTCGGGGCGGTTGCTGCGTAGTGGCTGGCTGCTGCGTAGACGGGAGAGAGATGCTCTTCTTACGTGGACCGTAGGGGCAGTGTGCTGTGCCTAGACGCTGATGAGGCCGTAGGGGTAACCAGGCTGGAGCCGTCGCTGCAGGCGTGTGGTATCCCTGTTGAGGCCGAGGATGCTGGCTGGCTGAGACTTGATTACCGCTCATTGCTGTAGGAGTGTATACGATGGTGGCGATGATGATGCTGAAAATCTGCTTCGTGAAGGCTGCTTCCAATCACGTCGGGGTCACCACTGTGGAGGAACGGGTGGTATGTCCCTCCATCACAAAGGGAGGATCCTCCAACCAGGCGAGGTGATCATGCCTGGCGGGCCGCAGCCCAACGGTTGATGTTGGGAAGTAGTATATATACTAATCGACGCGAGAACTCTTATAGCGCGATGCAGGATTAGTAGGTTGTAGATGTTTCTTGTTGCTGTATGTGGAAGTCGCCACAACATAATTATTACCTGCCACATCATGGTGTGATTCGTGAGCATAGTACAACCACACCGATTCGTGTCGTATTCGACGCCTCAGCCAAAACAACCACTGGAAAGTCATACAATGACATACAAATGGTTGGTCCAGTCGTTCAAGACGATTTACTTTCAATCTTATTGCGCTTCAGACAGCATAAGTTTGTTGTGTCGGGAGATATAGAGAAAATGTATAGGGCCATTTTAGTCGAGCCTTCTTTTCGCTCATTACAACAAATTATATTTAGATTTGACTCGACAGAGCCTCTTAAAAGTTTCACACTCAACACGATTACTTACGGCACAGCATCGGCGCCGTATTTAGCTACAAAATGTCTTACTTTACTATCTCAACAGTGCACAAATATAAAACCAAAAACAGCAATAGTCAGAGATCTATATATCGATGATTTCTTAGGGGGGGGGGGGATTCGATTACATCAACAATAGCTTTGTGTAAAGATGTAGTAGAGACACTGAAAACTGCAAAGTTTAATCTCCGTAAATGGCAGTCCAATAGCACAGAAATCTTGCAAGAACTCAAGTCGGGCACAATTAATGAACCAACAGAAAAGGCTTTACATCTACAAGAAAATCAAACGATTAAAACTTTAGGATCGTGTTGGGATTCAGTCACAGATAGCTTATTATTTTCAATCAATTTAAATTCAAATAAAAATAAAATCACAAAACGCGTAATTTTATCCTTGATTTCACAGGTGTTTGATCCACTGGGTATTTTAGGTCCGTGCACTGTTGAAGCGACAATTATTATGCAACATCTATGGGTAGCGAAGTGTAGCTGGGACGATGAAGTTTCTTCTGAAATAAAATCAAAATTTCTCAACTTCGTTCAGTCTCTTTCTAGCCTAAATTCACTTCGTATTCAGCGGTGGGTCTGCAGTGATAACGCAAATACCTACGAACTTCATACGTTCACAGATGCCTCTGAACGCGCTTACGGAGCCTGTGTTTTCGTGAGGACGGTCAGTAAAGATAGTACTGTGCATGTTCATCTTTTAACGTCAAAAAATAAAGTGGCGCCTTTGAAACCTGCCACCATACCGCGTCTGGAATTATGTGGTGCATTACTAGGTACACGACTCTGCACTAAAGTACAACAATCTCTCACTCACACTTTTCAAAAGTGTTATTATTGGACTGACTCGACGATTGTGCTCGGATGGCTGAAAACCTCTCCTAGTCGTCTGAAAACTTTTGTCAGAAATAGAGTAGGTGAAATACAAGATAATACCTCAGGTTGTCAGTGGAGCTACGTACCTTCGAAGGAGAATTCTGCCGACCTCGTTTCCCGCGGGGTGAAGGCTGATCGCATCAGCGAGTCTTCCCTGTGGTGGTCTGGTCCCACTTTCTTACACTACACAGACATACAATTCATCCTACAACACCAAACACAAAGCCAGATATCCTACCAGAAATAACCTTACACACACATACATATATTAACACAAAAATACACACAGATAACAACACAAACAGCCAATTCAATTTTTAAAATTAATTCATAAAAAATCTAATTACGATAAATTAATTAGAATTGTATCTTACATTTCCAGATTCATATACAACTGCAGAAAAGTAAAGGCTAAAAGTGAAAACAGCCTGTCGTTAACTGAAGTACAACTCGCAGAAATTATTGTACTGCGTACAGCCCAGAAAGAAATGTTTCCTGACGAGTACAATATCATAAAGTCGGGAGAGTCGATATCAAAAAGGAGTAGACTGATTTCACTTTCACCTTTTATAGACAGCAACGACTTATTACGTGTAGGAGGTCGTTTAAATAATTCATTTTATACTTACAACGTTAAGCATCCCATTCTACTCAATAGCAAACATCATCTTTCACACATCATCTTCCAAAAACAACACAAAGACTTATTTCATGCTGGTCCACAATTACTCTTATCTCACATTCGACAGACTTATTGGCCGTTGGGCATGAGTGCGTACGATGCTTTAGATTAAAATCAAAATCGATACAACCTATCATGGGAGATTTACCTACTGAAAGGACTCATCTAGAATTTCCATTTTTAAATACAGGAATTGATTATGCCGGTCCAGTGCTGATTGTCGACCGTAAAGGTAGAGGTTGCAAGGTACAAAAATCTTATATATGTGTCTTTGTGTGTTTTGCAGTCAAAGCCCTCCACCTCGAGCTCTTCACTGATCTCACGAAAGAAACCTTTTTAACAGCGCTGAATCGGTTTATTGCTCGCCGTGGTAAACCTCAGACCATCTACTCCGACAACGGTTCCACCTTCGTCGGAGCTAGTAACGAATTAAAAACATTTATTACCGACTATTCTCAATATTTACAGTCAGATGTGTCAACTTTAGGGATTGAATTCAAAAACATTCCTCCATATTCTCCTCATTTCGGCGGGCTGTAGGAGGCCGCTGTAAAATCGGTCAAATTTCATTTACGTCGAGTTTTATCATTGGCACATTTAACTTACGAGGAGATGTCAACTTGTTTAGTCCAAATAGAGGCTATCTTAAATTCTAGGCCCATTACACCCTTTTCACCTGATCCTTCTGATCTTACATGCCTCACACCCGCTCACTTCCTTATTGGACGGCCACTCTTATCAGTTCCTCAACCTCAGCTGACCAGTATTAACATCAATCGACTACAGCTAAAAAAGCACAAGCGCGCCGCCCTACCGACAACTTTTTACCATTCAGCTTTCGTCTTACGAACTCATTAGATCGTTCTCAGAATAATATATTAATATAGTACAGAATCAGCGGCCTTTCCTTTTATTCATTTATATCAGGTCAACACGCACCACATTAGTATATAAGTTCTGCTTGTACCTGAAATAATATAGACTAAATATCATCTCGAGTCCCATTGTACTCCTTGCCCAAACCTGGCAAACTAATCATTGTTACTTATGTTGATCAAAATGATTATTTTAATAAGCTTAGTAGGTATGATGCAGCTTAGAAGGTGATGTTCATATTGCAAGTTGTTACAATGTGGACTATTTTGATGTTCCTATTAGTTTTTTATATACCGTAAAACAGGGTTAGAAGGGTTTGCGGGGTGACAAAGGCAATCAAGGCAGATTTAATTTAAACGTTTCTGGTAGAAATGTATGGCTGTGGATCCGTACATAATTTATGTTTTTTATAATTTTGGAGATATTTTTTCTATATACGCTGGCAACACTAAGTATTCATGCCATAAAAATAAAAGAAAACACTGTCAAAGTCGGACGCAAAAAGTAGCGGTTTTATCAGATGTTTTACTTTGATTTTTAAACAAAATTAATAGAAACTAGAACTATATAAATTATTGGAAACTGCTCCCGGATCGAGATTTGAGTCAAACATCGAAAAAAGTAAGTTATATTTGCCGAATTACATCTAAAATACACATTTTCAAATATCAATCTGAATTAAGACTATTTATGGGGTGAGTAGAGTTGTCTAAATGGGTGAGTCGGAGTAGGAACGAGGTGATTTGGGACGTGAGTGGGGTTAGTTGATATGAGAATGAGGTTTCTAGGGTCACTATAGCGGTGTGTTGGGTTACATTTTGTAGGGTTGTAAATTTTCAATGAAAATGCAAAAATAAGAAACCACACATATAAAATTGATACCTATTTAATTAACCTAGAAGTTAGGCGCGCCGTAGGTACGATGTAAAAATCACGAACATAAGTTTTTCATTTTTTTGTTTGTTTTTTTTTTTTGTTGTTTTTTTTTATTGCTTTATTTACAGGATGCCAAGGGTTTATAGAGCGAAGCCGGGTACAAAAATACGAAAAAAATATGACTTAAATATTATAAATGAAGCACTAGAGGAACTTTCAAAATCAGACACATCCATAAAATCTGTGGCACTAAAATATGGAATTTCGAAGTCAGTACTTTGTCGTCACAAACTACAAGAAATGAAATCAAGTGGCGGTCAAACTGCACTGTCAGCGGGTGGTGAACAATATATAGTTCACAATTTAAATACTTGTGCGGAATGGGGATATCCATTAACTACTATGGACTTACGCTATGTGGTGAAGATTTATCTTGATTCTTCTGGAATCCTATGTAAAAGATTTAAAAATAACCTTCCTGGTCCGGATTTCGTGGAAAGTTTTCTCAAACGACACAAAAACAATATTTCCAAAAGGATTTATCAAAATATTAAGAGAGCGAGAGCAAAAGTTTCTCCACAAACAATAAAAGAGTACCATTTGGAACTAGAAAAGTCCATCATGAACATACCTCTGTCAAATATTATAAACTATGACGAGACAAATTTAACAGACGACCCTGGTCGTAAGCAAGTTATTGTTAAACGAGGCTGTAAATATCCCGAAAAGGTGATGAATCACACTAAAGGGTCGGTGTCACTGATGATGGCCGCAACGGCAGATGGAGAAACATTACCGCCTTATGTAGTGTACAAAGCCACCCATCTATATAATACTTGGATTTCAAATGGACCGAAAAATGCGAGGTATAATCGTTCAAAATCCGGTTGGTTTGACGGAGAAATTTTTGCTGATTGGATAAAAACGATGGTTATACCAATGTTAGAAAACAGACTGGGTAAAAACTGGTCGTCACACCTTTCAGCAGAGCTCATTAGCCTTTGTAAAGAAAAAGACATCCATTTCGTGTTCCTACCGGCCAACTCTACACATTTAACACAGCCTTTAGACGTAGCGTTCTTTAGGCCAATGAAAACAGCTTGGAGACATTACTCGAAATTAAATACAGAAGTTGATACCTGCAGCAATTTTGAGCCGCTAGAAATAGAACCTAACTCTGTTGATATTGCACAATTACCTGTATTTTTTGAAGATGATTTAGACTGCAAGGAAGTTATTGTTGAGACTAAAAATGAAAAAGTCGTAAAATCGCGAAAAGTAAAAATAATTTCGAAAATAAAATTGCCACTGCCATTGCCTTTGCCAAAGAATAAAAAGGTGCCTTTGCCAAATAATAAAAAGGCGTTGTCTACTAATAAAAAGAACTATTATAATAAATCTGAGGATATTTTAAAAATTTTAGAAGAATAAAAAGTCTGCGAAGAAAAAAGATGAGAATAGAGTCTGAAAAAGAAAGAAAAGTTCCTTACTTGATTAAAATGTTCTATGGTAGGTAATACGTAATACCTAACTATATTTGTTTTTGAATTATATTTTTAAAAGAAGTGTCTTCAGTTAGTTTTCAAAGCTTTTCGTTGATTTTAGTTTTTATTACATTTTGTTTGTTTTTGACAGTTTAATGACATTTTTATAAATGCGTTATTATCATAAACATGACATTTTTCTTTTCAACAGATGTTGAAGATTGAGTTTCAACACATGTTTATTTATTATATGCAACTTTATGTTACTTTTATGTTATTTTTAGATATGTAAGTAATTGTGCAACATTCCAGAGACTAGCATGTACTGCCGTCACTAGTTGCATGCGCACAACTCCCACAACTGCCCTTGAGGTGGCTCTTGATCTAGCCCCACTGGACCTGTTTATACAACAGGAGGCAGCTGTGGCAGCCATCAGACTTAAACTGTTGGGTCTGTGGTATAACCGAGAGGGTCCCCATACAAAATTATGGAATCAAGTAGTGGAATATCAACCACTAATCGCTGCCCCATGCGACAGGATCCCGAAACAACACATCTTTGAGAGGAAGTATCAAATACAACTACTTGAAAACGACCGAGATCAATCTGGCATACATGAAGTGCGAATATACACGGATGGTTCCAAGATGGGGTCAGGGACTGGAGCCGGAGTTTTCTCACAAGATTTAAATATAAAAATATCACTGGCGCTCGGTCAACACAGTTCCATATTTCAATGCGAGTGTGTTGCAATAAACTACGCCACGACTGCGGTCATGTCAAAAGGTATAAAGGAGTACAACATCCGAATACTGTCAGACAGTAAGGCCGTCTTAAGGGCCCTGGAGGGCAACACCATTAACTCCGGTCTCATTTATGAATGCCACCAGACGCTAGAGCGTTTAGCCTCTGCCAATGGGGTGATTCTGCAATGGATCAGAGGGCATAGCAATTCATTAGGGAACGAAATATGGATCATGATATACACCCCCTGACAGACAGACAGATGGACAGTGGAGGCTTAGTAATAGGGTCTTGTTGGTTACTCTTTGGGTATGGAACCCTAAAAAGGTGTCCATGGATCACAGATACAATAAAATACATGGTCAAGCTTCAGGACAAATATCATCAACACTTTAAGTCTAGTAAGTCTGAGACTCACTTAAACTCAACAAAGAAATGAAACTTTTAGTAAGATCTGCTAAAGATAGTGAGAAGCAAGCTTATTTTAAATCTAACATTCACAAAAACATAGAAAATCCTAAAAAGCTATGGAAAAACATCAAATCTGTAATAACATTTAAAGGTACTAACAAACATGAACTGCCCTACTTCTGTAGTGATCCAGACGTTATTAACAAAGAGTTTTTGGATGTAACTGGTAGTGGTGAGGTAATCTTGTCTCAACTGACTCAGGATGAATTTCAGAAGTATGGCCCAGACAGTTTCCACTTTGAACCAACCAATGAATTTGCTGTCCTAAAAATTATTCAAGGTCTCTATACCAACCCTCTCACATGTTACTACCTTTTTAATGAAAGCCATATAATGAAAATGACAACACACTGAAACATTCACTTTACCACTTTACTATTTGGTGTAATTTTAACTCAGAGGCCTGTGTATCTTAACAAAAAGCTTACCTGGTCCAGGACCAATAATGAACGTAATATTTGAGCTTCCTTTTACCTTTTTGTGTTGAATTGCCGCATTTCGTGGCAGCTTTAGACTAACAAGTACTCTGTGTTGGAATAATTTACCTCTACATCTCACAAATCGAAACATTTGCTTAATGTACAAAAAAAATATACAATAACCTTACCTTGCCTTGTAAACAATGTTTAGGTATTTACATTAGTCACATTCGATTGGCATTAATCACAGAATTCACTATCTAAAATTAAGAATTCATTGTATATTCATAATAGATAAATTGTATAGATCCATTCTGCGCGCCATTTTACATTATTTCTTACAGAAAAGAATTTTACTTTGATGCTTGATTACAATCAGTTTCATAGTTTCATAATCTTACACGCGATACCTTAAATTAACTATAATAAATCCTGCACTTTCATTTGGTAGAAATTTGTTGATTTTCTTCGCTTTTTTTTTTTGACATGATTGTGTTGCGTCATTATTTCAAAACATTGAAATGTTGACGCTTGTCAAAAAGAAAAACATTGCAAACCCCGCGTAGCGATGGGCGACGTGTAAGTCGATTATTTCAATTGTTCCAACATCTCAATTACACTCGATGGTTTTTACTCATCATCAATAGTTCCGACACGAGTCAACTAAGATACGCTCGATGCCTGCCAAGTCGCTACCGACACGATTAAGTCGACTGGACTCGTTCGTTGGAACGAGTCCAGTGGTGGTTGGTTGGTTTTTAACTTTTTGATTATTTTTATTAACAAGTAATAAAAGCTTGTTTTTAATATTATTTTTTTTTTATTTTTATTTTTAGCTTTTTAGTATTTATGATTCGGGATTTACTATGAATGGAGTGGGGTTGCGTCGTTTCATTACAGAGTTCCTATGGCCACCTTCCAACTCCATCATCAGATCAGCTCTATGCCATCATAATATGTATTGCATTGTGCATTGTTGTTGTTGCCTGTGAACGCCCCAGAAGGCTTTTGTGCTTCTGGAAGGAGCTCGGCTGGCTCAACTAGTCAGCTTATTCGAACGCATAATGGACCGTCTATGAGTCTAAATGCGAAAACAGAGCCCGATACCAATACCAATGTATTGCATTATCACGCGATAGGTATACATATGCCTGCAAAATTTCAGCTCAATCGGAAACCGGGAAGTGTGTCAAATTTAACTTGCCAGATTTTGTAACTAAATAAAAGCTTGTAAAAAGAGGTCGGTCGGTTACTGCATAATCACGCTAGTTAGTAGGGCATAATTTTAAATCTAATAGATGGCTCTATATCAAATTAACCTACATTCTGGCAGATATGTTTTGAATTATTAATATTACCTATTACGAGGAGAAAAAACTATGTAAATTATTATATATTATGTAAATTAAGAAAGCTACGCATAAATATTTTAAAGTTTCATTAGTACCGATTCGGCCTTCGACTAGATAGATTTACAGACAGCTTAATTTTGCTCAAGTACCGAGGCGGCCTGCAGTGTGCGCTTGCTGCAGTAGTGAACATCATAAAGAAAACCGAAAAATTAATAAAACCAGACCTCGGCCAAACGGAGAAAATTAGTATTTATATATTTTTAGGTTTTTGACACTATAGTATGAATGCGAAAAATGTTATGTTTGCCACAATACAGTACAACATAAATCCCAGATTGCTACTTATATACTCCGCGATTAAAAATTTCATTGATTTAAGGTACCGATACCATGCAAAAAAAGGTGACAGATAAAGTTTCGCATAGAAACTATTTAAAAAGGTTAATTTTATTTAAAAATTAACAAATATTAGAACTATTTAAAACATGTTTTATTTTTTCAATTTGTTATATCGCTCAATGTCAACATAATATAGGTACTTATTATGTTGATATCGAGATCCCAGAACCGTCAGTTTGAATGTGAAGGGGTCCTGTTCTTCCGTTTGTCTTGGGGCCGAAAGATCGGATACATATATACCTGGGACACTGGGTCACTAATGATCTGTCCGACGACATGGATTTAGAAAGGGAATGCAGGGCGTTGTCAGTGAGGTGTAACATGTTGGCTCGTAAGTTCGCGTGATGTACAGAAGACGTAAAAATAACGTTGTTTAGAGCGTATTCCCAGTCAATGTACACGTGCGCCCTATGGGTCACTTACTCAACGCTCGTACAATGCTCTGCGTATCCAATACAACAACACCTTCCGGGTAATGCTGGGGCTACCGCGCTTTTGCAGCGCATCGGGGATGTTCGCGGCGAGAGCTGTGCCTGACTTTCATGCGATAATTCGATCTCGAATAGCATCCCTGATGCAGCGAGTGCGCGATAGCTCTAACACCCTGGTAACTACTGTTGCGAACAGGACGGATAATCTTATTATGTGGCATTGGATGACGACACATAGAGCGTCATTTAAATATATTTTAACAACAATGTATTATATTGTGTATGGACTATGGTCTGATAATAAAGTTTATTATTATTATTATTAATACCTTTAGTGATCGCATTAATTCCCATGTAAATACATAATCGTATAAAAATTGTAGCGGTTTGTTAATTATAATAAGCAAGAAAGTTAATATTTGTTTCATTATAAGGAATAAATATTTTATAACTAGCAACCCGCCCGGCTTCGCACGGCTACAAATTATACACCTAAACCTTCCTCATGAATCACTCTGTCTATTATTGAAAACCGCATGACCATCCGTTCAATAGATTTTCAGTTTATCGCGAACAGACTGACAGACAGACGCGGTTGGGGACTTTGTTTTATAATATGTAGTGATAGGAAAAGATATTGTTGTGAAATTTGTTATAATCTCACAGTATCTTTTTATATTTTTAATAACCTTATCAAGCATTTTTAAATATATTTTAAATCATTTAATCCAAAACGTTTGTGGTTGTGTTCGTTGACGGCATACATGATAAAAGATATGCGGACCGCGGTATCGCGTATCATAGCAATACGTGCAATGCGCAATCCTTATAGTGCTAAACTGGTTTTAAACGCTTACTGTAGGTCTGTAGGTTAACATCATATCTGCCTGATCTTTCGGGGAAGATTAACATGATTTAAAGGTTCCTAATACACACTCATAATCATTCCACATAAAACACTGAAAATTAAAACATGATGTTTAATGAAAAAATAATTTCAATTATAGTATTATTATTGTAAATCGATATGGGTATTATCGACAAAATCAGTTCAACACCATTTGTTATAAACCGCATGACCATCCGTTCAATAGATTTTCAGCTTATCGCGAACAGACTGACAGACAGACGCGGTTGGGGACTTTGTTTTATAATATGTAGTGATAGGAAAAGATATTGTTGTGAAATTTGTTATAATCTCACAGTATCTTTTTATATTTTTAATAACCTTATCAAGCATTTTTAAATATATTTTAAATCATTTAATCCAAAACGTTTGTGGTTGTGTTCGTTGACGGCATACATGATAAAAGATATGCGGACCGCGGTATCGCGTATCATAGCAATACGTGCAATGCGCAATCCTTATAGTGCTAAACTGGTTTTAAACGCTTACTGTAGGTCTGTAGGTTAACATCATATCTGCCTGATCTTTCGGGGAAGATTAACATGATTCAAAGGTTCCTAATACACACTCATAATCATTCCACATAAAACACTGAAAATTAAAACATGATGTTTAATGGAAAAATAATTTCAATTATAGTATTATTATTGTAAATCGATATGGGTATTATCGACAAAATCAGTTCAACACCATTTGTTATAAACGGAGTTCCGGAGTATTTGAATATTAAAAAATGTTTAACTATTTTATTTTTGTAATATGTACCTATCTATGATATGAAGCAATGAAGTTGATTTATATTGAAGTAAGTTTACTTAAGAAATTTAGCAATGATATACAGTTGTATATCATTGCTAAATTTCTTTTAAATTTTATATAAATTGTATTCAGATAAAGATCCATATTAGATGTGTACCTCGGAACTCGGGACTTAAACGCGATAATATTGAAAAAGGTACAATACCTTTTTGGATACTCGTCGTTTCTATCACATGAAAACGATCGGTGCAATTACCGATCGTGGTCACGAGTTACTCATCTAATATGTATTATACAAAGTGACGAAAGTTTAAAAACAAATATATAAAAATCCGTTCAAGATCCGCTAAAAAGATACAGATACGGATACGGATACAGATAATTTGTTTGCTTGCGGATATCCACGGATACGGATCTCCGGCATATCACCAGCATAAAGTACCTTAGTAACGGTCGCTCAATTACCCCATACCCATTGCAGAGGAATTAAATTAAGAGTGTCCACTTAAAAAATATATCCATATTTACATTCGATTAAAACATCGGATCCTAGCATCGAAGTTTATTGATATATTGCTTAAAAAAAAATCGTATTTTATTAATATCGAATACTTTTCACATAAGTTTACTCTTACCTTTTTCCAGTAAACGCAGAAAGTTTGATATCCTTGATTTCGTATGTGTGAATGTAGAGCCAGAAACCAAAGTAACATAGCTATACTAATATTGTAATTATAGTGATTTTCTGAGTGTTACTTGAATAGGAATTATTCAACTAAGATAGTGCTGAGATGACATTATGAGTTATACGTTTGTTAGTGAAACAAAAACGACAAATTAATATAAATATTTTATTACACCAAAACCCTTCAAAACAGCAATAGAAAAACAGACAAAAATTTACTACTGGTCGTAATCTACCTGCAACACTTTCTTTCACCTGCTGTTAATAAATATATCGATATATCGAATAGAATAAATATTTGTCAAAACCACGATTCAATCCGATATATTGAATAGCAAAAGACGAATAACTTCGATATATTGTTGTTAAATGGATATCCCTAAAATAAATATAATGTCACTGGCAACCACAGATAACTATATATTGTACTACGCTGGCAACTGGCAAGTCTTTGTCTTGAAGAGTTATTAAAAATTATGAAATGTGACCTAAGTACATTAAATAATCGTTTATAAAATAAATAAAAGTGAATTAGTCATGGTAAAGGTGTAAAGTAGATAAAGAAACAATTTTTCAGATATACAAATGTGTTCAAACTTTACAAAAGAATAAATAGACCCTGTCGAGACGAAGTAGTATCACTTTTTCACGTTCGGACTTTTTGCTTTAGGTAGGTAGTTACTACGTAAGTTAGTAATCTGTGTACGGCTTAGCGGTGTTCACCTAAATCATATTGAGCTGGTTTATTGTGACAATACTATGCCTTGTATCGTTGCGCCCAAGGACATAAATGAAGCCCTCTTTAGTCCCGGCCCGTTCCACTCCAAACTTCTTTCTAGCGGCCATTAATGCTGTTTAAAAGAAACTGATATATATGCCAGAGTCTTTAAGCTTAGTCTTGGCAGCCCATATCTAGTCCCTGACAGCAACATTGTCACATTAAATAACTGTAGGATGTATTACCACCTGTGAATCGTCCCATCCAATGACACTGCCTTATCTTCATACTTGAGAAGTTAGGAATGTTGAGTTTGCTCTTAAAAGCTTTATATTCACTTCTAGCAGTCTTCTCCTTGCATTCTTCGGGTACTCAATGAAAGAGAAGTATTTTCCTCTGACTATGCATTTTCAGTGAGTCAACTTGGCCTTCAATAAATTTGATTGAATGCTGCACTGTAGTCATCGCTTCTGTTTCAAACTTCTTGAATGTATTAAGGAAGCACTTAAGCTTGATGTGGTGATTGAGGAGTTTGATGCCATCTGCAGTTATTCTTCAAATGAAGAAATAAGGCAATGGCAGGAATAAGGAGCAATCAGGAAATTAACACTTTACTGACCGTAATTGTTACACAGTTGTTATGAATGGCATTAATATTAGTGAAGTATAATAATTTTTAAAATTGTAGCCAAAAATTTTTTAACTGCATGTTCAACGACCCACACTAGATATCCAATGTCTATCCCATTTTAATCTTGTTGGTTTTGGAACATGAACTGTACCTTTGGTCCAAACATTTTCACCTGCGTAAGTCCTGGTCTGTCATGAAAAGACAAAACATTGTATTATGAAAATGTTGATTATGAGAAAACAGCACAAATAATGTTTAAACTGTTTTTGAGGTCTCAAAATAGTAGAAATAGACATATTAATGAAATTCGATACCATTTTAAAGATATTTTGAATGTTTTTTGGTTTCAGCCATACATATATATATATATTTATATATATATATATATATTAGCCATATATATATATATTTAAAAGTTTCTTATCTGGGTAATAAAGTTAAAAAGTCTTTTTGTTTGACATAAAGGGCTTTGCTGTTTTAACAAGTGTATATGTCACAGTAACTGAATCAGATGTTACAGTGCTTAAACCAAAGCTTTCTTACAGGAATCATGTTTAGGGGGAAAAATAAAGAAAATGTTATTATAATCAGTCAGTTTTATTTTTTTTTATTTAAATCACATGGCTTAAAAAATGCTTTAAATTATAACTTACATACTTATTTAAGTTGTTATCCAATATCACAATAGTTCTGCCCACCATACACTAAAGTGCAGTAACAGCAAAATCACGATTTCGAGTAAAACGCATTTAAAGTTAAGAATTGATTTTAAAAAATCAACAGAATGTATAAGCAAAAAAATTTGAATGCAGAAAGGTTGTAAAGGCATAGGTTCACACGTTAAAGCAATAAAAAAAATATATCTTAATAACTGAATTTATTATGGCCATTTATTCTTTTTGGTGCCTATTACTGCATAGCCTTTTTTGTAAAAAATACCATTTTAAACTTAGTAAAATGCAGCAAAAAGCCCTATTACTGCGTTTGGATCAGTTATTTTGTCAAGAAACCCAACTAACATGCAGTAAGGTCAAAAAAATACTGCATTTTAGTTAGTTTTTTAAGAAAAAAGTGTTCAATTTACTAGTGCAGTAAGAAAAATAGCTAGTTCACATTTTAAAGACCGTTTATTTCTTATTATTTAATCACAATAATTCAACTCACTTATGTAAAATTTACATATCAAAAATAAAAAAAAACATCTAATTAATAAAGGACCCTGCGCAGAATGCACAACCTCCTTTGACAGTTTTCTCTTAATATTAACATATATAACATAATGTATCTTTATGTTTAACAATAAAATATAGATAGTAAATGTAGGTGAGTATTATAAAGGTGGACATAAACTTGAGATCAACATTACAGTAAAACAATCATCACACACAAAGCATTACAAGCCTTGGTAAGTCTTAGGTAGGTACATAATTAGTTTCTAAAAGTAATTTTTAACAGTATAACGCGCTTTAAAATAACATTGGTTTAGTTTAGCTTTTGAAGCCTCTTATTATTCTTACTACTAGACATAATCTTGAGATCAACATTAAAGTAAAACAATCATCACACACAAAGCATTACAAGCCTTGGTTATTAGGTAGGTACATAATTAGTTTCTAAAAGTAATTTTTAACAGTATATTAACGCGCTTTAAAAATAACATTGGTTTAGTTTAGCTTTTGAAGCCTCTTATTATTCTTACTACTAGATTTAAAATAATAAAAATGTATGTATCATACAATTATCAAAACAGATCAGAAAAATATTTACTTAGTTCTTTTGTTGTACTTATTAATAATCAGTCTTAAGTTAACTTTAAGGCACATTGTTTCTTAGAATTTGAAGATAAAAAATACAGACTATTAAAAATAAATTCAAAACACATTAACAGTTTAAGATTATTCATCAATATCAAAATTAAATTCTTCTGGTTCTTGTGACGTAGAACCAACAGAAAGATTTTTCCAGAAGATTAATCTATTTGGTGGAATAAGCGGCCCTAATACGTTTAAGATGTTTCGCTTCCTTTCCCTATCAATGCCTTTAGGAACAGTTTTTACAGTAAAATTAGGCAAGTTCTTTGATTTGAGACAATATAGTTCTTTGAATTCTATATCATCAAAGTTCTTTTTGTAAAAGAAACTATGACTTCCCCTTTTTACCATAAGATGTACAATATCTTTGATGTATACCCGGTTTCCATCTATATCTTTGTTTTTTTTATGTGAAATATGAGATTTAAAATTAACAAAATCTATTATTTCCATACTTTTGACTTCTACCTTCCCCGATTTCAATGATGTTTCAACAGCTTCTAAAAAGTCTTGATAATCGTACAGCTTACCCTTTTTGTCCATCGACTGCTCTACAAAATGGTGGAAGGAATCGGCGGACATAAAAGTATGGCCCGGTTCAAAAAACTTGAGTTCAATTGTTGTGGCAGAAATCTCTAAGTTGTTAATTATACTTATCAAGAAAGTAAAAAAACACCAGTTTTTATTTTGTGCCGAGCAATTATCAAGCCATAAAACGATGTGCTCTGCATCACGATTATTTAGTAAGAATGCTTTAAATGTACTAGTGATGTCTTCTTGCTTTCTCCCTGCCACTCCTTCATGCCAAACTGCTGCAAATACGTGACCTTTCTTGAAGTTTCCTAGAGGTACAAAGGTTTCATTGTACGCCACAAGCCTGGGGCAAAACAGAGCTGCTTTAAAGGTATCAATGCGAGGTAACATTATTACTTTTTGGAGGTCCACAGAAACAATTACAGTATTACGCTGACTTATGACTTATTAGCCTTTGTATCTGCATCGTACATCTCTCGGGCTAGTGTATACTTAATTTTATGATGAGCGTAGGTCTTACAAATTTGGCAATCAGTACACGGTTCTTTTACATGATCAAGGTTATGGAGGTTGAAGGTTTCACATGTCTCGCATTGTTCATGGCCGAGCTTAGCAAAAGAAATGTTCATTTTGTTTGTCAAGTGATCTCTGTAAGTTTCAAGACTGCATTTGAATTCGGGGTACTTCTCTTGGAAGTTTCCATACATATCAACAATTGTAAGGTCACTGGGCAAGTATCTCTTATTGGGTGCATGCACTCGTCTATAATGATGCACACATGGATTGAACGATTCAATATGAGCTGTGATCAAAGTACGATCTATAGCATGACAATTTGTCAAATTACGGCCATCCCTATTATCCTTTTGCTCTAAAATTGACTTTTTCAGGACAGAATTTACACGCCTGTCATTTTTTTTGTCATATCCTAAAGTGCCTAAAAAAAATACTTTGCATACCTCATGCGATAGTTCTTCTGTATCTCTTTTTGTTAAACTGTACTTGTAAGTTACGTTTCGTGGTCGTTTCAAATTCTTTGTACTTTTCTTGCAAGCCTCCTCCGTCACAAGATTTTTGATAAATATTCCTTGATGTTCCCAATTCAAAGACCAATAATATTTGTTAATTTTTTTTCTATCTTCTTCAGTAAAATGTATAGTACATAGTTTTTTACATAAATTTTGACAGGGTTCTCGCACCGGATATTTCTGTATGTTTTTGGCATATTGAAGTTCACTTTTACGTTTCCTACATGACTTATTCCGTATTTTCACAACAGGTAATTGTGCTGGCTGGGTATTGACATTGTTGACCTGAATTTCTGCTGGATCGTTTGTGATATCTAAATCTCTTAAACTCGACGATGTTGAAGATGGCTCAGGAACATAGTTTTTATCTTTTACAGAATCATCTGAATCTTCTATGAATGAATCACAGAATGATGTTGAAGGCAGCGTTTCATTACATAAAAGATCAAAGGTCGCTGTATCCACGAGATTACTAATTAAGCTGTCCTGGTGAGCTTCTGGCAGATTTATGGAGTGGTGTTGTGTTGCTTCAGAGATTTTGCTCAAATCAATATTTTGGACGACAGAGTCGTTGTTTTTATGCACATCCCTTAATATTGCTTTTGGAGGCGAGTCATTGTTATCGTGATGAGGTAGCTGCGATATCATTCTATCCGGTGGTAAGACGTCATTTTCCAAATTGCTTAGCAGTGACATAATTTGTTTTGATCTCACATTCATATTGATGAACCTGCACAGAAAGATAAACGAGAATTGGTAAGTACTTACTGACTAGTATAGGTACATTAAAACTAATTTTAATTTACATTTATACTAAAGTTTTAAATTATTTTGAAATCGAAAATGGACTGAAACTTGATTAAAATGCTAAAACGGCAAAACGGTATATCAACCAAACATAAATTTGACGCAAGTGTATGGCCGTTAAGTTTGCAATGAGATTGTAGACAGGTACCTAGAATAATTTGAATTTAGAATGAGATCATAGCGACACTGAACTGTATTAATGTATGGTTAGGTGAATACCTACCCTATCTATTTTTAGTCTATTCAAAATATAATCTCAATTCTAACTCAGTTCGTTAAAAGTCAAACCATAGGTTACCATTAGTTACGAGTTACGAGAATAATTGGCCTACTGATTGATATAGGTACATAGATACTACTTTTTAAAGTCAATAAATACTTATAATACATAAATAGAAAACCATCCAAACACAAACAAATGATAGTTATTCAACACACGAAACATTTTATGTAAGGATAGAAAATAACCTATTAGTTAAAGTATCTGTTTAAAGTACGTCTTAATACTATAAAAGTTTTATTAATCATAATAAACTTAAGTAATATAATTATGTAATCTTACCCGCCAAATCCTGTCGCCAAAAAAACGTAAGCAGTGCGAGCGACGCCGACGGGCACGTCCACACTGGCACGGTTCACTGGAGCGACTGATTAATTAAGTCAAATCGCATGCAATCTAGCAGTAAATCCTTTGCACACTCTGTCTCACAAATAAAGTTTTATCTATTCAAACTTGATACTGCGTTTAAATTAGTTTAATTTACTATAATTTGTTAAACTTGATCCCAATTAAAATGCAGTATTTAAAACATTAACTGCACTTTAGCTAGGAATAATCATATCTGTGTCATTATGCTATCCAAACTAATCTGCAGTAATGCTGTATTTTACTGCGTGTTAGTCAGTTTATAATGATAAAAGAATGTTAAGTATTCACAACTAAAATGCGACAAGCTTTGATTTTACTGCATTTTAGTTGGGAGTTCGTGACAATAAATTGTATTTTCTTAATTTGCAGTAAAAATAGCTTGTATGGCGGTAAATTTTACTGCGTATTAATTTTTTTTTTAATTTTTTTCCAGAAATATAAAACTATCTAAAGAACTGTAAAATTATATTGCTTACTGCATTTTAGTTATGAAACCTTAAAATTTAATCTGCAGTATAATTTATACTGTATTTTAGTTGGGAAATCACGCCAAATTGTTAATTTTTTTCGTTTGCAGTAAGTGAAAACTGTTAAATAAAAACCATTCTAATAGTCTTAGAAATAAGTAAGTTAATTCAATAGAAAGCTTAAGAAACCCGCTTTCAGAATCACTAATAAAACGAAAAATCACAAAAGGGCTGTTACTGCTCTTTAGTCTCTGGTGGGCAGAGTTATAGGTAGTATTTAATATTTAATAACAAATAAACAACACAATATAAATCACTTTTATCTTAAAAACAAATTAACTTCTAAACTTAATTCGTCATTTTGTATGGCACTTCAACAAAAAACTTATAACAAAAGCTAAATGACTGAATGCGACGACTAGATACTAATAATGTCAAGTAGGTATCTGTAATTAATCGTTATTTCTTATTAATATTCATAGTTAAACAATCTTATATTATAGGTAAGGAACAATAGTTTATCAACATTTACACCTCGCAGATTGCTCTTTCTGTCTGAATAAATTTGTCCAGCAGCAGTAAATAACACTAGTCTGCAAAAAAAATATTTTTTCTCTCCTTCAAATGTTATGCAGTTATCATGACCGATACAATAATACTGAATATAATTATAGCGTTTAAGTCATCTATCAGGTATATATTTTTTGGGATGGAATTTTTTAATAAAACACTTTTTTAACATGAAATTTCAATCATTAATTTAATTACTATAATGTTTGATGTACACTATTACAAAACTTTAAATATGACCGCTTACATCATCCTCTATTTCATCACTGTTAATTAGCTTTTGGGGTAAAACATTTTTGCTTCTAGGAACTGGCCTTTGTGCAGATGGAATATTCGGATATTGAATTTTTTTTTTCGTAAATCCTTTTGTAGTAGCCATACAGAAATAACAATCGTTTTCATGGTTTTGAGGCTCCCTCCAAATCATGGGTGTTGCGAATGGCATGTGTTATGACTTCCGCCGAGCCGACCTCGTAATGTCCGCAAAAGTAGAAATAGTTTATTACCAAAATTCCATTTGTCAATCATTTCTCGTAATTTTTCTTCAATATATATTATGCTAACTGGCAGATCCGGTGCATTGTTTGAACATAGAACAACCTAGGTGGACAAAAATATTTATACCATTTTCTATTATTAAATTTGGTTTTTATGTAATATGGTATGGTATGATATGGTATGGTGTATATAGTGCTACTAGATGTTAAGCTACTAATTGTGCTACTTCACTAGTTCTATTCGACCTAGTGCAAGAAAAGAAAAATAATGTAAAACATAAATAAAACATTGTATATGAATCCCACGAATATTTATTAGAAAAAAATTAGAAAATTAAATTGTTGGTTCTTTAAGTATCTTTAAAACATCTGAAGAAAATGGTTTGGAGTGCCTGTTAGGTGTTTTTCGAAAACCTTGGTAGTTAAAAATATCTGCATTACAAGCAATTCTTGATGTTTTCGGAGAATATCCTTCTCTTACCTTTCGTACTTCTTTATTTCTGGCTTCTTGTGCCTCTTCTGCCCTTTGCCCTATTGAAATAATGCAAGATTTTAATGAATTTCACTTCCGGATAAAGAATTTTATGGAGGGTGACTGGCATGTTATACAAACTATAATTTTGAAGGTATATTGGAGCTATTTTATTAGCCAATTCTTTATAATTTTTAGTATTAATTTCGTAACCGGAAGAAATTGCTTGTAATAGCGTTCCAAGATGCCTTATAAGGTCAGGATTGAGCCCTATTATGGAACTGGTTACGATTGGGTTACTAAAAAACCTACGAGCCATGTTTCCGTCATTAGAATTTCCAGCACCTTGTCTTGGCTCGTCAATGTGAAGTCCCGTTTGCTCCCAAAATTCGTCATGAACCTTTTTTTTCTTCAGATCTCTTATTTTTTTGAGTTCTTTGTCGCGAATTTGCCTCTGTTTTATCTCAATCCTATATGAAATATTTAACAAACATTCCATAGTTCTAATGTAAACGTGAAGGCTTAATAAACCAAAAGAATAACGCTCTTCATTAGGTTGCATTTATTGCAATTTTGGCAAATTATTCATGTTCTTTCGACGTAGCTCCACATATATAACATCTTTGTGTACTAGTAGTGTCGGTAAGTGAGTTACATATCTTTGTATCCACCATTGTCAGTTGCAAAGTACAACTTATTGTTATTGTTCTGGAATGTAATGAAACTTCGGTAGCTACTAAGTTGTTTATTCGAGATTTTATCTTGTTACATTCTTCTTTTAGTATTTGAGTGGTTTCTTTGTGATATAATAGTTCCATTGGTCGGCAATACCTAGGAGAGGAGGGCCTTGGGTTTTGCCAAATTAAAGTACTTTTGTCGTCAAGAGCTGTAAGCCTGAAAGGTACTATAGTTAAGCTAATCATTGACTCGTAGGATCTTTCCGGAAGAGACATTTTTTGCTTATAACGGCTGTGGCCACTAGAACCCTCACAACCCCATTTTACAAACAGATTGAAAAAAGTGTTAGTAACGCTTTCCAATACTTGTTCCAAATATTTACACAGTCTTTGCACTGTATGATTTAATAACATCTGCAAAGATGTCACAACAGACTCTTCGGTGATACTTAGAGCCTCGCAGCGGCGGCCTTACCTATTGCGAGGCTCCGGGCGGCAGGCCCTTTGCGAGGCCGTTTGCTCTTCGTGAAATGTATGTGATGCGAAAGTAGGTCTGGTTGTTTGGTTTAGGTATTTGTCATGTTTGACGAGAAATGCTAAAGTTATACAAATGAATAAAATTTGAGTTTTAAAATATTTATATATTTATACATAGAAAGATTTACCAAATTAACAAATACAGAGATCATAAATTTTAAAATCGATGTTTGCGGCTTTTCCTAAGACTAAAATCTTTAATTAAAGCACAATAATCCAACGAATGAGCTACGTCATTTTCGATTGAAAGAATAGCAAGGGCTGAAAGCCGATCTTGTGTCATCGAATTCCTCAAATATGTTTTAATAATTTTAAGCCTCGTAAAACTCCTTTCAGCAGACGCAACTGTCACAGGTGTGGTGGCAATAATTCTCAGGACTATTTCGATAGTGGGGTAAACTTCAGTTAATTTGTTTTCTATTATGTATTTCAGCACCGAGATAATATCGTCGTTTCCTTCATACACACGCATGAACATACTCAGTTCTTCGTACAATTCATGTCCATCAATATCACATGATTCTCCTACTGTCATAGATATTTGCAAGTCGCTGCATTGCTTCAAAAGTTCACTATCACTAATTTCCTGTAATCTTTTAATATTATACATGAAACCAAATATGCTCTCATGACGTTTAAGTGCCTCAAACCTAGGATGGCAGCTTGCGCGCACATTGTCGACAATGACATAAAAATAGTTTATTTTGAAAATCTCTTCCGCATTCAATTCATGACCTTCATCTTCTCCTTCATAATCAAAATGCCTTTTTTTACGTCGTCTTCTGACTTCTTTGAACTGCCTGTCAATGTCATTTTTCCTCGGCTATTTCTCTCGCTGTTACAAGGGATGCCTGGAAACAATTTTCTCGATAATTATCGAGCCAATTTGTCAATGCGTCTAGGTGTTGTATAGCCACATCTAAGTGCATGTTTTCACTTTGCTACATTTTGCTTATAACATTTATCTTTGTAAGAATGTCATACCATATGACAAGTGAAACTACAAATTCGCAGGTAGTTATTTCCTTTTCTATAGAATGGCATTCACTGACCAATTGATAATCTGTTGCATTTTCTGCTAAATCCTTTAAAGCATCACATATATCGCTTTGTTGGTATTTAACGGCCTTCACCGATGCTACCCTGCACTCCCATCTAGTTTCAGAAAGTGGTTTCAGCGATAACGATTTTACATGAGCATTTAAAATAGCCCACCTCTGACTTGAGCCGGCAAACAGAGTGTACAACCTTTGTAGCAAACCAAAAAAAATTTTGCTTGGACACAAGACGATGCTGCATCTCCTAGGATGAGATTCCAGCTATGACTCCCACATGGTAAAAAATAAGCAAGTGGATTAATTTCAAGAATACGTTTTTGAACACCACTTTTTTCACCACGCATATTCGCACCATTATCATATCCTTGGCCTCTGCAGTTTTGCAATGATATACCTAACTGTTCTAATTCTGTGATTATATAATTAGTCAAACTCTCAGCTGTGGTTTTTTCGACGGTTAAGAAACCAATAAAATGTTCTTCAATTTCAGCTGTATTTGTATTAAAAAATCTTATAATAATTGAAAGTTGCTCAACACGAGAAACGTCGCGAGTACAATCAAGAATAATCGAGTAATATTTATTTTTTATTATTTTTTCAACAATTTGAGTTTTTACGTGACTTGCTATTAATTGTATGAGCTCATTTTGAATATTTTTTCCGATGTAGTGGTCATTAATCGTCTTATCCTTTTCTTGTTTTAGGTGAAGTCTCAGCACAGGATCAAATCGGGCTATTAACTTTACTAAATCTATAAAGTTGCCGCTTGTCTCACTCGAATCTGTGTCAGATGTTAACTTCTCTCTATGACCTCTGAAGGCCAAATTGTGAGATGCTAAAAAATTTACAATTGCTAGCAATCGTTCTAAAATATCTCTCCAACGTTGCCTTTCTTGTTCAATTTGTGACTGGGCCACGGAGTCAATAGTGGAACGGCTTTTTAAACCATTTTCTAAATTAATCCATTTCAACATACAATCTTTGTGCTGTCGAGTAGATTCGTGAGATTTTAGGTAATCACCCAAATGTTTCCAATCACACACTCCTTCACTTGATCCAATCTCTGTATTTTCTAGCCCGAATATTCGACACGGAAAGCAGTAAACGGCATCCTTTGTTTGTGAATAAATCATCCAGCGCCTGTCAAGCTTTTCACCGTTAACTAATATCTTATTATAATGATATCCGCTGAATCGTCGTCCATTATCATTTACGGGAAATAAATCAACTTTAACGCGGATTGGACCTTTTAATACAATCTCAGTTCGGTCTACATCAGTAATTGTTATGGGCCACAAACCGGGGTCATTTTGTGGATTCAGATTTTCCATTCCAGCAATCATGAATGTAGACATAGACTCGGGCTCAGATTCGTGTTCTTGACTGGATAGCGTTGACGGCGGCACCGGTGACCTAAGAGACAATGATGTAGTTAATTCATCATCATCCTGGCTGTTTTTACTTGATGACGGCGGCGGCTCCCATGATGTGGAAGGAATGTTTTCACTTGCATCAGGATTAGAGTCACTTTCAGTAAATAAATGTTTTGTAGAGGTTTCTTGATCATCACTTTTTATATATTTATATAAAGATCCCCGTAGATTTTCTTGTACCTGCTTTCTTTTGATAGCTCGTTTCCTTTTTGAACTACCTGACTCAAATTTTCTACCGGCATCACGATCACGCGAACTCATTTCGTAAATCTTGTTTTGTTTCGCTAAAATATTTCCAAGATGACAAAAGTTGACGAACGAAATAAAACACGGGGATTCCCCGAGCGATAGAAGAGGCTACATCTAGCGGACTTCTCATGTAGCGTCTGGTCACAGGGTACCTAAATCATACAGAGTCCAAGCTTCCATACAACGATGCGCGCGACCCCCCGGCCCCCGACTCCTCGGCGACGACGCCCGGCAGTTACAAAATTTCCCCCGCCACGCTCCGCGCCGCGTACGTGACAAGCGGTGGTGGACAAGCACACATGTGCCCGCGCTCTTGTAGTAGTGCAACCGTTTCGCGCGGGCTCTATGAATCTTGACCTCTGTATAATATTTACTTTGTTTTCTGGTAAACTACAGTTGAAGGCGGTATTCTAATACTTACTACTACTGTTAGATGGCGCTGGGAGATAGCTCGGGAAGTTTCGGCGTGCCTAGACGCGAGCAACCGATATGCTACAACGCTGCGCGAACATTCTAGATTCGTGTGAGCGCATTATATAAGGCCTAGCGCGCACTGCCTTGCGGTGAACGTGTCTGCGTTTATTTTGCCGTGCGGCAGAATGACTTTACCGCATGCATTTATTTCACTGCAATGCGGGCACTTTTATGACACTTCATACTTCACAGATTAGGTACCTATACGTTAAACGCAAGGCAGTGCGCGCTAGGCCTAAGCTCTCTTACTATAGTGGCTGAATTTTTATTGAATCGAACTATAACTAGCTAGCTAAAACTCGTAACAATAATTAAGGATCAAAATCAAAAGTTTTAAATTTAAAAAATTTAAATTTGATGACGGTTACACGTAAGTATTGTGGCGTTTTTTTTCAAAGTTTGAATATAGTTCTTCTTGAGATGTCAACACTCATCCTCATCCTCCGCGTCTTTTCCCAACTAAGTTGGGGTCGGCTTTCAATCTAACTACTATACGGCCGAACTTTGATATTTTACGTGAAGCGACTGCCATCAGACTTCCACAACCCAAGTACTAGGCGATATCGAAGTTCTGTAGTTAGACCAGGTTGTCGGACTTTTTTTTTGGGCTCCAACTACCCGTAACGAATGCCGCAGATGTTTGTATGGCACCTGGGACCGACGGTTTAACGTGCTTTCCGAGGCACGGAGGGGTCTCAATTTGTTAAGAATGGTCACCCATCCTAGACTGACCTGGCTAGTATTACTTAACTTTGTAATGTGTTAACCTACTCGGTTACCACTTAGCCACGAGCCCCTCTTGAGATGTCAACACTCTCATCTGAAAAATAGATAAAAAAAAATGAAGCGAGGGTTTCCGATTGCCAGTCTATTTTATTTTAAAGTACATAGTGGACCAAAAGTTCGTTTACATTTCAAACGATGATTTAAAATAAACTATTCATGTGAGATAAAATTGTTTATTTATAATAAAAGTAAAGAAAAAGGATTTTATTTTTTAAAAATGACATCATCCATATGTGATCCTTGACTGTTTTGACACTGCTGCAACCTGGAGCGGAAATTTTCAATGACGGCCTCACAAGTGTTTCGTGAAGTGTTTCGCATTTTCTCTCGAATATTTTCCTTTAGTTGCTTTAGGGACACTGGGTTGCTGTTATAAACTTTACTTTTAAGGTATCCCCAAAGAAAGAAGTCCATTGGGGATCAGTCCGGGCTACGAGGTGGCCAGTTAATGGCACCTCTTTTGGATATAACTTTTGTCCAAAAATTTCGCGAACAGCACTTAGTGAGTCGTTGGAAGTATGGCATGTAGCCCCATCTTGCTGAAACCACGATCGTTGATAAAAACCCTCGAAATCCTGTAGCGCTGGTGAAAAAAAGTTCTGTAGCATGGCAATATACCGCTCTGTATTGACTGTAACAGCATTTCCTCGGCGATCTTCAAAAAAGTATGGACCAATAGTTCCTCTTGCTGAAAAAGCTGCCCATACGGTAACTTTGGGTGAATGCAGAGGTTTTTGATGCTTCAATTTAGGATTAGTGTCACTCCAATACCGGCAATTTTGCCTATTCACATGCTCATTTAGGTGGAAGTGTGCCTCGTCTGAGAAAAAAATGTTGGTAAAGCTGGTGAACCTCTCTAACATTTCATTTGCAAAGTGGAGCCTTTGAGCTTGATCTTGAGGCTTTAATTCCTGTACCATTTGAATTTTGTACGGATGTAAATGTAAATCTTTGTGAAGAATACAAATCAAAGATGTTCTGGACACACCTAAGGCACTAGATCGCTGCCGAGTAGAGAGTCCAGAATCTTCACGAATGGATGCTCTTACACGCTCGACGTTTTCGGGATCTCTTGATGTTCTAGGCCGGCCGGATCGTGGTTGATTCATCGTTGAACCTGTCTCCTCGAACTTGTGCACCCATTTTCTAATCAATTGAATCGATGGAGCTTCATTTTTACGCCGTACGTTGTAATGAGCGCAAAATTTTCGTTGCGCTAGAGTAAAATAATCGTTGTTGCGGTAGTACTCGCGTACACAGAACGCACGTTGTTTATCGCTGAACGACGCCATGCTACTGAATTCCCATTGGCCGCTCTTGCGCTTCGTAAACCCTCCGCCCCGCCCCGCCGTCGCTACTTGTCGCAGCTACCGATTCAAATTTAAACGAACTTTTGGTCCACCCTGTATATTGAATAAACTATACACTGAAGTTAAATTTACAACTCGACTGTACTCGACTCTATAAAGTTTTTACTTGAAACCATAATGAATATGAATATTTTTCTATTATTTCTTATAATTCTTTTACCGACTCTGAAAGTTGCAAATATTTAATAAAAACCACTTACCATTATTCACAGAAGCTATAGTAACAAACACAAAGTGATTATCTTTAGACAAAGCGCTTGCGACTACCTTTACGAGACACGTTTAGGTGCGCACTAAACCGGTTTCTGTTAGTCTAGTCAAATTTGTTGAATGTCGACTTTGTCTCTTTCTAATGTATCTCTTTTTCGTTGTTTTTTTTTTAAACTGTGGTTGTATGCCACTGTGATTTGTTATAAAGAATCAATGAAAGTTTTTCGTTTAAATCTAACTTTTTTATACCTATCGTCCATCTAGGTTGTTCTACGTACAAACAGTGCGGTGTGGTAATTCTCGAGAACTTGAGCACCCAGTATAACTTCAAGGCGTTTTGGTCCAACAAGAAAATGGCCAGTGAGACTTAAGAGTGAGCATGTTTTAGAAGGATTTGTCCATATATTTGTGCTCGTCGATTTCCAACTGACGGACGGACAGACGAATTTTATTAAACGAAAAACAATTATCTAACTGTACAAATTAAAATTAAATTTAACGTTGAAACTCTAAATACTTAATATTATCGCCACTAATGCACTATAGTAAGTACCTAACCAATGTTTGTTTACGTATGGCATTAGCAAATATGTTAAATTAACCACAAAGTTTTTTATGGTATAGGTGGCAAACGAGCAGACGGGTCACCTGATAGTAAATGACTACCGACGCCCATGTGGGGTTGTTAGATGGAAGTCATGTTCGGCTTTAGTCATGTTCGGCTTTAGTCATGTTCTACCCTTGGTCATGAATTTGTCAAGTTCACTTTTTGTCATATTCTGATTTTGTCATGTTCTGCTTTCGTCATGTTCTGCTTTCGTCATATTCTGCTTTCGTAATATTCAGCTTTCGTCATATTCTGTTTTCGTCATGTTCTGCTTTTGACATATTGCAATTAAGTCACGTTCTTCCAGTTCTGTCGGGGTCGATGCCGCGCTGCTATATACTACTACTGTACTACTTGTACAGTATACCTAATAAGGAACCGGCAACGCATTGGCGAACTGGTGTCGTTGATGTCCATGGACGTCAGTGATCACTTACCATCAGGTGAACCGCCTGTCAGGATACCCCCCTGTTCCATAAAAACGAAGTATATTAATCAAAACACAAACAGTAATCTTATAATTTATGTTTTATTCATATTAATAGTTCTCCAAAATTTACTTTCACTTGAATATAATCTAAGGCCTAACATGACATCCATGTAACAACCCGATTTGTGTTAACAGTAAGTATAAACTAAAAGTAAAGTTTTAACTTAAAAATACCAATTTGCGGTAAACTTAACAATAAAACAATCCTATCGCACTGGGTTCAGTTTAATAGCTTTTTTTTAAATAAAAAGTCAGTTTCGTGAATTTCACTAACGCTTCAGCAGCCGTTATTTTGCGGCGATTCAATTTGCGAAGGGTAGCCTTAATTTTTGCATCGCATCTTTCTTTATGTACATTTGTCCGAGTTTTAAAGATCTTATATTTAGTTTGGTGATTTTTTATGTCAAAATGGGTAGCTTCTTTTTTTAGCAATGTTGTAAATTTGCATATATTTGGTTTTGATCCAAATCTGGTCTTTATTCGGCGATGCCATCCTTCTAACGCACTCGTTCGGTTGTCGTCATCAGCGACACTTAGGCAATCAACCCCAATAATTTTAAACCATTGCTTCTCTAAGTCTTGAAACTTGTTAAAGTTTGCAATATCTTTGGCTTTTGACACTATATATAACCACCCCTCTGTTAGGTAATGACTGGGGAGCAATGGTAGCGACATACATATTTATAATTCAGTATCGGGGGAATAATGACATCGGCGGTCTTATGAAACGTCGTCTTGGGCACATTCAGTTCCTTATTTCTAACCTTATATAGTGAATCTTTGACAGATTTAAAATCGGGAATGTCAACAATATCTACGTCTTTGTCTTTTGACATTTTTTCAACCATATAATCAAAAATAGTTGGTATTGGATGTAATACCTCTGTAACCATTTCTTTACAGAAATCAAGATGTTCTCTCACTTTTTTTTCGAGAAATCAGGCTCACAAATGTGCGGTATATTTATCTTTATAATTACTTTTCTGTCCTTGTCTAAAGTCACCGATAAATTACAAATGCTTCTCTTCGAGCAACGCCAATATGATGAACCGCTTTTATTATTTAAACTCAATGTATACTTGTCACAACCATCAAGTAACAAAATCTATTTCCCTTTTCCGATTTTAATGAATGACAGACAGGCACTTGCACTCGTTGGTTCTTCCATAATAAAACTGATAAAACTAATGAATAATACAACAACAGGAAATCATAATGTTCTAACAATCATGCGTTAGCATCACTAAGTAGTCTGTGTAACAATCCTAAAGAAGTTGTGACACATGACATTAATAAATGACAAGTAATAAGAAATAGAAAAAGAATTTCAAAGTCTGCCATTGTGAAGACTATTGGTGCATTGTTTGTAGAAAGGGTTTAATACTTGTCACTAATGAAAATCACTTATTAAAATATAGCAATTATTGACTAAACATGAATGATATGACTGAACATGAACATGACTAAAGAATAACATGATCAAATTGAAACATGACTAAAACATAATATGACTTACGCAAACTGTAATTATGGCTATACAAGAACATGACTAAACCAGAACATGACCAAATCAGAATATGACCAAGGGTAGAACATGACTAAAGCCGAACATGACTTCCATCTAACAACCCCCCATGTGCACCTTAACTCAAGAGTTACAAGTTCGTTGCCGCCCTTTTAGCTGGGAGTAGGAGAAGAGGGGAGGGGGGGAGGAGGGGAGAGGGAGGGGTTAGGGCCTCCGGTAACCTTACTCACGCGGCGAAATGCAATCTGTTGTCGCCACATCAAAAACTCTTATTTATTTTATTAAAAATAGGGACAAACTATAATAGATGATAACACTGTTCACTATTTAATAAAAATAAGTTAATAGATATTATTTTGACTGGTTATACCGGTAACGCAATACTATTGGTCGGTGGATAAATATTAACAAATTGTGGGATTACAAAAGGGTAAGAATATGTTTAGAACGATTGACTTGAGTGCAAACAGAGGTACGAACAACTTGGCAGTTGCTGTTAGTTAGTGATTTTCATAGTTTATATCAGTGGTTTTGAGACTGTTTCTAACAAATCCAAGCATTGCCTCACTGCCGGTTTTCTGTGAGGCCGTGGTATCGAGCGGAGTCGAGCCGGCCCATACGTGCCGAAGCATGAGCCATGCTTAAAAAGTATAAAAAGGGTGTAGATAGTTATGTTAAACTTGATTCTACTATAATCTATGTATTAGTTTGTTATATTAAATTATTCTTTATTTACTAGCTAGGTACTCTTACACTACTTATATCACATGATAAAACTTACCGAATTCAAAACAAATCACAGGAAAACTTACAACAAACAAAACGCACTGCAAATACAAACAAGTCACAACATGATTAGGCACGTGGACGCGGCAAAATCTCTTTCGCTTGGATATAATTTACCGCGCCAAACATGACCGAGCGACCGAGCGGGAACTCCCGAATGCAGTTTCGGTTTCGGTCGTAGTTTCGGCAGGTTTGCCGCCGAGACTGTGTGTTCAGTGTAAAAACATAAGAAAATTAAAAAAGTTTTGATACATAATTATTAGGTATTCTTAAACATCAGACTCAATATGTACTGTAAGCTCTTCACTAACTATTAAATTTTCATAAAGTTCTCGTCGAGTACGTGGTAGAGATTGACACAATGTCATGAGATCGGCTTTTTTTAGACTGTTGATTCCTCTTGGTTCTTGTTCGGTAGGTAAAACATCTATTAAGTTATTTCCATCTTTAAAACATACCTTATAGATCTTCTTCTACTTTTTTCTTTGAGAAATGTATTTCTTTGAATTATTCATCGTAAAATTTAATGGGCTTTTACAGAGGGTATAAAAGTTTCTGTAAATCATTTCATGAAAATTGTACTATCCTAGCACTCTTTTGCGAAGTTTAAACGAAAGGCATCGCAGACGTATTAACGTGCTTGAAATAACGTGGTTTCTTGCTTTTACCAATGACAAGCATAGGCAGTCGGTGGCTGCCAGTAGCATTAGCACATGCTAAGTCAGTGATACGATCCTTGGTTTTTTTAGTTGCAAAGCTTTCCAATTGGGCCCGGTTTCGTCTGCATTGTAAACGTTTTCGAGAGCGTAATTTTCTTCGTTCAGTATATCCCTTAGTTTGATTTTGAATGAATCAGCAGATGGTTTTCCTCCTTGAAGCTCACGAATGCCATGTCTTGACATAAATCGTTTTAACCAGCCTGTGCTTGCTTGAAAATTTGTCGGCTCTCCAAGTTTTTTGTTAATTTGAACTGCTTTTTCACACAGAATTAGGCCAGAAATAGGTTTGCCCTGGGATCTTTTTTGAGTAAACCACTTAGATACAGCATCATCTAAATTCGTGTTTGAGGCAAGTTTCATCGTATTACGACTAGTCGATCCGTCAGAAGAATCAAGCTGGGATATAAAATTACTTATGCTCGTGTTTTGTTTTTTTTTTATATCCGTAATGGTAGATTTACCAACTTGGTATTCATTGAATAACTTGGTTGCAGATTCGCCTTCCTCTAACCGTTTATTAATCTCGTATTTATCTTTCACAGAAAGGACAACACGTTTACGCTTAGGCATTTCAAATCGAGAGTTTACTTTCACGCGGCAAAATTTAGTTTATCGACTAGCGGTTACTTGGAAGTGACACACGACAAGTGCGTGAGCACTGCAGCGCAGGAGGTGGGCGAGAGGCACGCGCGGGTCAGGCGGGCGTAGTAGTTCGGATAAGCGATCGTTCGGTTGATCGACGCGACGTTCGGTTGAGCGACGCGACGTTCGGATAATCAAAGCTCCACTGTAATTCAATAATAATGAAATAAATAATTAAAATAAATCAGTTAGACCACGAGTCTAGTAATGGGTCCATTCTCAACTAAAAATACTGATTTGACAACTGCCCCTACCAAAGACCCGTACTGCAAGTGGTTGGACATTAGAGTTGGACCACGACCCCGAAACGTTATATTTGGCCTCATCCACTCTGTCACGAACTTATTGCTAACTCTGAATACGTAGGCGCTCCAAAAATATTCTTAAAACAATTCAATCAACTTATCGTTGATCATCGGGGAAATAGTTTAATGGCAAAGAAGGTATTGAGGCATATAATGCATCTACCTTTTTTTGTGCTTTAGCATTTTTGCCTTTCTGCACAATGCTTGGGTATGATGAAATAGACAACCCTTTTTTTTTTACATTGATTCCAGGGAAAACAAATTTTGCGGCATTCATAACCCTCTTTTCATAGTGGCTTTGTAATATGTCAGGCTTAAATAAAAGCAAATGTTTTAATTAAAGAAAAAAGTCTAATATTGATGCTTCTTTGTTCGCTAAGAAAGAAAAAAAATATAGGTACAATTACAGTTTCGAGTTCGCTACTTTTTATGATAGCGTGGACTTGTTGCTTACATTTATAAAGAACTAATTCTATTTCGATCTTCTGAAAATCTGGTTCACAGCAATGCGCCTTCTCTCTCATTATTTTGATCACCACTTAAAGTGATCGTTGCGTTGCACTCCTTGTTTTTGCTAGAGAAGCTGATTCTTCCGGAAATAAAAAGTTAAGATTAGTAATAGATTACAGAAAATTAATTGAAAGAATACAAGACGATAAATTTCCATTACCCAATATTACCGAAATACTAGATTAATTATCAGGAGCTGTATATTTCAGTCATTTAGATTTATTTTCCGGCTATTATCAACAAGAATGAGACGAAGTATCGAAAAAATACACAGCATTTAACTCAGGAAGATACCAGCTAACTAGACTCCCGATGGGATTGAAAACAAGTCCTAGCGCTTTTAGCAGAATGATAACATTAGCGATGTCAGATTTAACGTATGAGAGATGTTTTCTTTATTTGAACGATATTATTGTTTTTGGAAGAAGTTTAGAATCACATAACAGAAATTTAATAGATATTTTCGAAAGATTGCGTAAAGTAAATTTGAAACTAAATCCTATAAAAGGACACGTAGTGTCAGCAGAAGGTATTCTACCAGATCCAGAAAAAATAATAGGAGTAAAATATTATCCAGTACCAAAAAACGAAAAAGAAGTTAAGAGTTTTGTAGCTTTGGTCAATTATTATAAAAACTTTGCGAAACAAGCATATTACTTAAATCAACTGAGTAAAAAGAATGAAAAGTTTATTTGGGATGAGAAATGTCAGAAATCTTTTAAGGAATTGAAAACCGCGATAATTACTCCCCCAGTGCTACAATGTCCAAATTTTGATAAAGAAAATGAATTTGTTTTACATACAGACAAATGTTTATATGTTATGAGTAAAAGTAAAAGTATTAATAAACAAACTGAAAATGACAAAAATATGTCTCCTAAGAGGGATACAACTAAAGATAGGTCTAATCAACTTAAAGTAATAGAACTTACGATACACAATTCAGCTGAAATTAAATTTATAAATAATGAGCAAAATAATAAAATAAGTAATGATAAAAGAAAAATAAAGTGAATAAAATAAAAGAATCAAACATTGATTAATGATAAAAAGGAAATTTGTTATATATTAAGCCAGTTACTCCATCGCAAATGACGGCAGGCAACCTTTGTGCGAGACCTTGGTATCTAATGTACATTGTGGAAAATAAATAAAATAATAACATTGAAAAATAAAAATAATGAAATAATTATAAAGAGGCTAGCAAATGAAATAAATAAAAGTAACGATTGGACTGGTCCCCAATTATGTAGAATAGGCGAAGAAAACGTAATACTCAATGATTTCCACATATTACCAACAAGTGGACATGCGGGAGACAAAAAGATGTATTATAATATAAAGAAAAGATATTTTTGGTTAGGTTCAGAAAAAGATATTAAAGAATACGTTAAGAAATGTGAAAAATGTCAAAAACAGAAATTTTCAGAAAAAACTAAACAGCCAATGACAATCACAACTACGGCAAACACCGCGTTTCAAAAATTATTTTTAGATATTGTAGAACCTTTAGAAACTGAAATTAACAATCTCTCTTATTTTAACGCTGCAGTGCGAACTAACCAAGTATGTTGAAGCTTATCCTTTAGTAACTAAGAGTGCCAAGGAAGTTGCAGAAACATTTGTAAATAACTTCATTCTCCGCTATGGGATACCTGAAGTCATAGCTACAGACAGAGGTACGGAGTTTATCTCATCAACATTTTAAGAGGTATGTAAATTACTGAATATTACTAAGTTAACCTCAACAGCTTTTCACGATCAGAGTATAGGATCTTTAGAAAATACTTATAAACATCTGGGGGCATACTTACGAATACAAACCAACAATCACGCTGAAAACTGGAGCGGCTAGTTGTCGTTCTGGAGCTTTGCCTATAATACTTCAGTTCATACAGAGACGAAATTTACGCCTTTTGAATTTGTTTTCGGTGAGCATTGTACTCTACCTAGTAATTTGATATCTCGTGTGGAGCCATTGTATAATTATGAAAGCTATCCATTAGAATTAAAATATCGACGACAAATATCACAAAAAGAAGCGAGAGAAAATTGATTAAAAAGTAAAGGAATTAACCCAATTAATTATAAAGATAATAATAAGATACTAATCAAAAATGAAAATAGGAAGAAATTGACCAGTGTATATTCAGGTCCGTATTTAGTTTTCAGGGATTTAGATCCTAATGTAGAAATATCTTACAAGGGTAAAACAAAACTAATCCATAAAATAACACAACTTTATTAAGGTTAAAAAAAAAGAAAAAAAATATATATAATAATAATAAAAGAACAATAATAATAAAAAACAGACACAAGAGAATTTTAGAGCACATAATTTTTTTAAGGTTAAAAAAAAACAACATTAACACACTTCATCACTTCACTAAAGCACACCAGCGAGGATAGAGAACTCCTCTTCAAATGATTTGAATGTCCATTCCAGCCACCAAAAAAGGTCATTGGAGATTTGGAAACATAATTTTTTACCGTTGGGTAAATATGTAACAACAAAATCCATAACCAGATTAATTTGTAACTGATCAACACTCGTAGTGAGGGGGCACAGCAGAGGGTATGGGCGCATCTATTATGATTCGAAACACCGGTTCCGGAGCACTCTCGTGCCAAAATTTTCGTTCCGAAAAACCGGACCCCTTGCTGCCACGCAAATAAGATACTTTGGGCGTACAGCAGCTCTTTCAGGAAGTGTTTATCCATTGTTGTTAAAAAGAAAAAAAAATATTATATAAAAAATACAAAGTTGGGAAAAAGTTAAGAAGTAATCACTTCAAAAATCAGACAGCGAATAAAGACTAAATCATTTATCTATTACAAAAAAGTAGTACCTAATCCAAATAAGGAGTTCCATCTCTTTCATCCAGAAATACCTTAGTACATACGCCTAACAGTACATAGAACAAAAGCCGCATGATTTAAGATCAAACGGCAATTTAATGTATCAGCATTAAGCGGCCGTATACAAAATCGAGGCGTACATACGCGGGAGAGCTTGCTCGTGTGTGTGCGTGAGTCCAAAGTCGTCGATGGCCAGTAGGGTGATTAAACGGTTTTGATCTTTTAATATTTTTACGTGAAATATTAAAATATAGATAGATAGGTAAACCCTTTATTGTAAAACAAAGAAAGAAATTAATACAAACTTGTATACATATATGTAGATTCTTACTAAACTAAAACCTGAGTACAATGGGGAATATGCATGTAGGTATTTTTTTTTTAATGACTTGTTCCATCATTCTCTTCTAATAAAAAATATAAATACTCTTGAAAATGTTCAAATTATTTTTTAAATAACATTGAAAACATCGATAAAATTTGATTTGTTTGAACGCCACCATATTTCGCGGGCCTTTGATGACGTCACATGCCACGCTCAGTGTTTGTTTTATAAACTTAGTATACTTACTTGAAGTGTTACAGTAATTTTACCGATTTTTAGTTGTAATTACTATTTATTGTAATTGCTAGACGACGGATATGGTTAATTAACCATTTTATAGGTATTGCCTTATCCATAAGTGTAAAAACACTATAAGAAGTACACCCAATCAATAATTTTTTGAGAGAGTTGCGAAAATATGAAAACAATGGTGTAAATTAATGAGAAGAGATGAAGTATTTTCAATATCGTGTTTATATTGTTGTGTAGATCACTTTAATGTAAATATTTCTCCATAATCTGCATTTTCCCTATTAATATCGATGCGCCATTTGGGTTTCCAAACCTTTCTTTTCGAGTTCTTTTTCCTTTTCCTCGTCTCAAACTTTTTTACTGCGAGTGATGAACTTTTTGCAGTAACTTTTTTATGTAACGCAGGTATTGGAGTACCAGTGTGAAATGCAACGACAGCAGCGTAGCACCTCAACGCATACGAATTATTCAAAGCGTAGTTGATGCGCTTGCTTCCAGCATATTTTGCAACCAAGTAATTGAATTGCTCAGCTCTGTAAAACAAATGTGACGTTATTCAATAGTAATATTTTTTACGCAATTTTACATTCATAGTTACTTCAAAAACGTATCAAATAGCAATTTTTAAATGTTAGTTAGATATTTATTCTAAAAGCGATTACTGCTATTATTTAAATTGTGCAACAACCTGTTATTATTTAAATTGTGTATCAAGCTTTTAGCATGAAAAGCCAGAGAAGTTGCATTTGCTGAAAGCTTTTTCAGCAATACTGGTACAGGAGGTTTCAGCAATACTGGTACAGGAGGTTTCAGCAATACGTACATAATTCGGCTCCAGCTTTTTTCATTTTTACAGTAATATCATTCACAGTTACTATGGTCACGAAAAATATGCAAGGAACTGTTTAAGATATCTTTTTGCAGTTTTTTATTCGTTCGGCTGTTTGTGAGTATTCAGTCATTTGGAATCTTACTGCCACTTTGACTGCAACCCGTACAGAGTCCCAAGAAAGACAATTTTAATGCATAAAAGCATATTCTGCAGGGCTATATACAATAAAATACCTAAGGAAATAAAGGCTATTCAAAATATAATTCGATTCAAAAAGTACCTCCACGAAATGTTGTGTTCTAAATGTTACTATTCTTCAAATGAATTTCTAAATGATGCTTTATAATAATAAATAAATATTGTTACGAGCTGAGGTTCGGGATTAGAGAATTATACCAGATTGTTACCGAAATAGACACACTTTATTTTAATAGATCACAAAATACACAGGGAAACTAGCAACAACACAATTACAATAATTTATTATCACTAACTTCTTAATTCACTTACACTTAAGTCGCTGTTAATTCACTTGACACTCACTTGAAACTAAACTCACTTGAAAACTAACTAACAACTCCGCAATGCCACGCTTTATATAGCAAAACGGTATTTCTAGAAACATCGCGACACCTCTTGTAAATTCTACACTACAAATAGAAGCCTCTAAAACAAACTAGTATTTTCTATTAATGGGTTACTAACTATTTAGTTCCGTGTTGCCTCAGCAGATGGCGTGTATCTTTATTTTGTAGCTCTATACGACTTCCCCAGTCGCCAATAGATGGCGGGTTATTCGTAACACTGCCCCCTTCTTAGACATGCTCGTCCCGAGCATGATTATCCCCATGAAAACGCGCCAACCGATCCACATGGACGATCTCGGGAGTGCCCCGCGGTCCTTTCTGAATGCGGTACGTTATGTCATTGAGTCTGGTCACTACTTTGTACGGTCCGTCCCATTTCACTTGCAGCTTCGGAGATTTGCCTTTTCTGCGAACCGGGTTATGCAGCCAGACCAGTGATCCTACCTCACAGCTTCTGTCATTTATCTTTCGGTCGTACCGGGTTTTCATTCTCTCCGACGTCTGCTGTCCTGATTGTCTGACGTGCTCATAAACGTCATTCATCTTGCTGCGTAAATCCGTAATACTGAGCGGAGTGTCAGGGGGAGAGCCCGTGATTAAATCCGCAGGCAATCGAAGTTCTCGACCGAAGTTCGCAAAGGCTGGTGTTACTGACGTGCTCTCGTGGACCGCACTTCGGTACGAGAGGAGGAATGGCTGGATGTGTTTATCCCAGTCTCTTTGTCTGCCTTCCACAACTTTTGCCAAGTACCTCTCTAATGTCTGATTAAACCGTTCCACCATTCCATCAGACTGAAGGTGGTAAGAGGTGGTTCTGGTTTTAAAAGCACCCATCACGCGGCACGTTTCCTGGAACAACTGGGACTCAAAATTCCTCCCCTGATCACTGTGAATCTTCAAAGGTACCCCAAATCGACAGAAGACTTCATTGACCAGCTTATCAGCTACCGTGGTCGCCTCTTGGTTCGGTATCGCAAATACTTCCGGCCACTTCGTAAAATAATCCATGACCACCATGAAATACTTGTTGCCATCTTCACTCTCCGGAAATGAACCTGCTACATCCACGGCAATACGTTCCCACGGAGCTCCCACATTATACAGCTGCAATGCACCCCTGCTGCGTGTGTGAGGTCCCTTCACTGCTGCACAACTGATGCATTTTCGACACCAGTCTTCCACATCGTCTCGGCAGTGGATCCAATAAAACCGCTCTCGAATCTTCAATAAAGTCCTTTTCACACCCAAATGGCCTCCTGAACATCCATCGTGGTAAATCTGTAAAATCTCCGGTACCTTGGCCTTCGGAACAACCATTTGGAGGTGACAGGTGTACCCTCGAGCATTCTCCCATTTACGGCACAATACTCCGTCCCGGACGATCAAGCTATTCCACTGCGCCCAATACAAGGGGTATTGTGCTCATAGCTGCAACGTCGCTCCAGTTTGGCCTCGGAGCATTGGCTTTGACCCACTCGAGGATTAACTTGACATCTGTGTCCTCTTCTTGAGCCTTCCGTAAGGTTTCCTTCCACTCGTCACTCAGGTCGGTTCTTAACATGCGGACGGTCACAGCTTCCCTGGTCTCTTGCCTAACGCAGTGTTTACACTCCTCTGTGCAAGGCCGCCTTGACAATGCGTCAGCGTTGCCATTGGATTTGCCGCTACGATGCTGGATCTCGAAATCGTACTCCTGCAGCAGTTCTATCCACCTCGCTACTTGTCCTTCCGGGTTCTTGAATTGTAACAACCACTTCAATGCAGCATGGTCAGTACGCAGGTGGAACCTTCGACCTAGCAAATACTTATTGAAGTGCTGCAATGTTTTTACCACGGCGAGCAGCTCCCTTCTCGTGACACAGTAATTTCTTTCCGGTCTAGATAGAGACTTGCTGAAGTACGCTATCACAATTTCTTGATCGCCTTTCCGTTGCGACAACACACCGCCGATACCCGTGTTACTCGCGTCTGTGTCGACTAAAAATTCATTTTTCATGTCAGGATAACCCAATACAGGCGTACAACACAGACGCGTCTTTAGCTCCCGGAATGCAATGTCACAGCTTTCGTCCCAACAGAAAGTTCGTTTTTCTTCAGTGAGCCGGTGTAACGGTTTTGCAATGTCCGCAAAGCTTTTGACAAACCGCCGGTAGTATGAGCATAAACCCAGGAATGCTCTTACTTGCGTCTTGTCCCTTGGAACAGGCCAGTCCTTGACAGCAGCTACCTTCTCCGGGTCCGTTCGCACACCTTCTTCCGACACAACATGTCCTAAAAAGTGTACTTGCCGTCTAAAGAACGAGCACTTCTTAGGACTCAGCTTAAGGTTAGCCCCCCGGATTTTTGAAAGCACACGCTCGAGGTTCTGCAGGTGTTCCTTAAGGGTACGTCCTACTATAATGATGTCATCTAAATATACCAGACAGGCGTCCCCGATTAGGCCGGCGAGCACTAACTCCATCAATCTCTCAAAAGTCGCTGGGGCATTGCACAGACCAAACGGCATAACTGTAAATTGCCACAGACCCTTTCCTGTAGAGAAAGCGGTTTTCTCCTTATCCCTTGAATCGATTTCTACTTGCCAGTAACCACTTTTCAGGTCTAACGTCGTGAACCACTTCATTCCCGTTAGCGTGTCCAGTGTATCGTCGATACGTGGTAGAGGATAGCTGTCCTTCTTCGTGATGTCATTTAACCGACGGTAGTCAACACAAAACCGCATACTACCATCCTTCTTCTTCACAAGGACCACAGGAGAACACCACGGACTGGATGAAGGCTCTATAATTCCATCCTTTACCATTCCTTCAATCATGGCGTCTACCTTTCCTTCTCGTGCCACCGGTAATCTTCTTGGACGCTGACGGATCGGAAGTTCGTTGCCCGTTTTAATCTTGTGCTGAACTAGTCCGGTCTTTCCTATGTCCGTATCACTTGAAGAGAAAACATCGCCGTATCGAAGGAGCACCTTCTTAGCCATGTCGAACTCTTCCTTCGTGAGTTCACTACGACATTCCTCTAATAGCGTTGAGACATCAAAGCTCGTTACGCTAGTAGAACCGTCCTGGCACCTACGCAACCAAGTAACTTCCTCACAGGTGCCTAACAGAGTGCCCTTCCCGATCACCTGCTCCTTGTCACAAGGATTCATCACACGAACCACTGGATCACCAGTCGTCCTCACCAGAGTCCTCGCCACCCTCCACGGAAAGTCATCATTCGTGCTTTCTATTAGTACACACCGATTCTTTCTGGGTGACGACCGCGGCAGAGCAACCGGTACGACTGCTTCTGATCTAGGAGGAAGCACAGTCTTCTCCAGGCAGTACACTTTTCCAGGTGACGCTCCTTCCACGAAGAGCTCCTCTAGACCACACCTCAATAATCCCTGATTCACATCTATCTCACAACGATGTTTACGCAAAAAGTCCAAGCCCAGAATGCAATCATCAAGAATATCTGCCACGATGATGTTGTGCTTGTAAAGTTCGTTACCCAGCTTCAACTCTACCGTTTTCTCTCCTCGGACGGCTATCCGCTGACCGGTAGCTGTTACCAGCTGTATTTGCTCGCGGTCACTGATGTTGTCCCCAAGAAACCGATTCGCGAGCTGGGAACTAACTACCGTCCGAGAGGCTCCCGTATCTAGAGTTATACTGCACGGCATCCCATTGACCTCGCTTCTGATGATCAGGCTATTCCCGTCATGAGCTTGCGAGATCGAAATTCTTGGGGCTCTTTGACCACCAGCCAGCACCTGCCCCGCAGTCCTGGCTTCTATTCGGTTCTGCTGTTGGGCGGCAGCATCAACCACCCTTCTCTCCTGTGGTCGTCCATCTCTTTGCGTTGGGCAATTCGCCCGAAGGTGGCCCTTCTCTCCGCAGGTGGAGCATCGGGGGCTGTATTGGGGACGGTCACGGGTGGTGGGTGTAGTTACTTCCCTAACGCGGTGGGCTCGGTGGTCTTGCCTCACCGCTTCCACCTCCAATGCGTGGGCAAGGGCAGCCTTAAGCGTGTCGTGGTGCCCCAGCCTTACAGCAGCCCTGACCTTCAGGTCACGGATGCCGTCGATGAAGGCTTGCACCAGATTGCCCTCGATCAATGTAGGCGCTGACTGATATGCCTTCCGGACGAGCTTCTCAATTTCCAAGGCCCACTGCTGTAAATTCTCACCTCCACGTTGCAAGCGTTCCTTTAACTGGGCACGGAATACGTGCTCCAGGTGCGCGTCACCGTACCTTGACTCCAACGCCTCAACGAGCTGGTCGTAGGTGAGGTTCTTGCCGAGAGCCTCCAGCACAGCCAACGCCTGATCGCGGAGACCCAAGGTGAGCGCTGTCATGGCCTGCGCCTCAGTCCACCCGTTCGCCTTCATAACGGCTTCAAACTGGATCTTATAAGCAGACCATGAGGACGTTCCATCGAATGGAGGCACCTTAAATCCGCGAGCCGCAGGAGCATTCCCCACAGGAGCAGTTCCAAGCTTCAGGTCTCCTAGGGCCTTCTGCATATCCACAATCTTATGCTCAGTGTCCGTGATGCGGGCCTCGTGCTGGTGGACCGTCTCCTTCATCACCTTGAGGTCCTTACCTAGTGCAACCTGGAGATCCTTCATAAGGAACATCTGTTCCTCCTTGTCCCGCCGCAACTGGTCCTGCAGCTGACGAGCCTGCTCCTCCTGGCGACGGGTCTGCTCTTCCTTGTCCCGCCGCAACTGGTCCTGCAGCTGCCGAGCCTGCTCCTCCTGACGACGGGTCTGCTCCTCCTGACGACAGGTCTGCTCTTCCTTGTCCCGCCGCAACTGGTCCTGGAGCTGACGAGTCTGCTCCTGCAGCATCATCATTAATGCGGCGAGGTCCGGAGCCGCCGGGGTCGAGGGGGCCGCGAATGAACCGTCAACAGGTTCTGCCGTCGGCTGCCGACCGTCCGCTGGTTGATGCGGAGCATCCCCAAACCGTCTCTGGTCCATTTCCTGCTGTCGCTGTCCCCTAGTACGAACGCCTTCCGTGTCCTCCTTCGGTAAAACCGGCATCATCTAATCACACTTCTGACACCAATTTGTTACGAGCTGAGGTTCGGGATTAGAGAATTATACCAGATTGTTACCGAAATAGACACACTTTATTTTAATAGATCACAAAATACACAGGGAAACTAGCAGCAACACAATTACAATAATTTATTATCACTAACTTCTTAATTCACTTACACTTAAGTCGCTGTTAATTCACTTGACACTCACTTGAAACTAAACTCACTTGACACTCACTTGAAAACTAACTAACAACTCCGCAATGCCACGCTTTATATAGCAAAACGGTATTTCTAGAAACATCGCGACACCTCTTGTAAATTCTACACAACAAATAGAAGCCTCTAAAACAAACTAGTATTTTCTATTAATGGGTTACTAACTATTTAGTTCCGTGTTGCCTCAACAGATGGCGTGTATCTTTATTTTGTAGCTCTATACGACTTCCCCAGTCGCCAATAGATGGCGGGTTATTCGTAACAATATTGTATTCCAACCATATTGTCGATTCATCTGATGCATGTCAATTTAAGGTCGCATACTAGTGGTGAAAGGACTCCGAAGCTTTTAAGTCTTTCAAAAGGACTCGAATTGGTGATGACGGTTTGCAACTCAATCGAGTCCTTAAATCCTGAACTGTAACCTTCGACTCACGACTCAAGGTTTAATCTTAAGACTTAAGTCGTTTTAAAAAGACTCTTATTTTTAAACGAATCAAGCGCAACGAAAAGGTTTGAACCCTTTTGAAAACAACTTAGTTCGTGAGTCGTGCGAATCGTCAGTCGTGAGACGCGCTCTAGTACGTATCAACAACATATTACATTGATTTATTGAATTGAATGATTTATTTTTTACACCTAAATGTGTATTATTTGTGAATGTAACGTGTTATCTTTGACAATGGTGAACCAATGTTAATAAATGTTTTTGATTGAATAAACATAGAAGTCGGTTATACTTATTTAATATATAGCATTAGTTTAAAAAAATATTTCATTTGGGCAACATTTTTCAAAAGTAAAAAAAACTATAAAAAAAAATACCATATACTTTTATATCCAAAATTAAAAACTGTCCTCACAAAATTATTTTAATATCGTTGGTAAAGGATTGAAAATTGTTATTTGCTTTTTATTCCTAAATACATTGTTCTACTCTATACTATTATATCAAACATGCCGACGCCCTTTATTGGATTTTTTTATTTAAAATTATAACAAAATAATTATCTATACTATTACTTGTTGTATTTGTTGTGTTTTATGCAACCGTGCAATAAGTACCGGCGTTTTCCCCGCAGCATTTAAGAAAGCTATAGTATATCCGGTCTACAAGAGTGGGGACAGAGGCTGTGAAATTAATTATAGGGCAATCGCAGTCCTATCAACACTGTCTAAAATCCTTAAAAAGATTTTAAAGTAAAGTCTCCAAAACTATCTGAAAAGATACAATATTCTGGCAGAAAATCAATATGGATTTCGATCTGGTATCTCAACTGAGGATGCTGTAATTGATTTAACTTATGCAGTAGTGCAATGTCTAGATAACAGGAAAAAGTGTCTATGTATATACCTAGACCTTTCAAAAGCTTTTGACACAGAGACTGTGTCCATATACTGTTAGCTAAACTAGAGAAGCTAGGTATAAGAGGTACAGCTCATAAAATATTTGTAGACTATCTAACACATAACACACAACAATAGCGTGACAGGATAGAAGGCTACGATAGTGAAGAGAACACAGTCTTCTACGGGGTCCCTCAAGGAAGTATTTTTAGCCCGACTCTGTTTCAGCTCTACATTCATGACTTTTTTTTTTATAATACAGGGGGCAAACGAGCAGACGGGTCACCTGATGGTAAATGATTACCGCCGCCCATGGGCACCTGTAACTCAAGAGTCACAAGTGCGTTGCCGCCCTTTAAGGTGGGAGTAGGAGAAGAGGGGGAGAGGGAAAGGACGGGAATAGGGGAGAGGGAAGGGTTAGGGCCTCCGGTAACCTCACTCACGCGGCGAAATGCAATGCAAACATTGCTTCACTGCCGGTTTTCTGTTAGGCCGTGGTATCGAGCGGAGTCGAGCTGGCCCATACGTAAAATTATTGAACTCCGACACGCACAACACGCGCGGACCAAGTTCAAAATTTTAAACTGGTATAACAACAGTTTTTCTAAACCAATTAAATTGACAACTGGTTTATGTTGTTCATTTGTTCACAATCTTTCGTTTCAAGTAAATAAAAACCTTCTTATAGTAGTCGTAACATTTATTTTTTAACAAAAATAACAAAATTCGTCGTGACACGGATCCTTGACTAACAGTTGACGGGGTGGTGCACGGATCGGTGACAAAACACGTCAGAAGTTAATAACAAAGAGAAAGCAATCAGCCACAATAAAAATTAACTAAAAATGAGCAATATGTGTGGACGGTTTTTCAAATCATACACAAATCCGTTGCAGTTCATTCCAAATCGTTTTACATTTTAGGCTGGAACAATGGTCGGCCCATTAATTGGGTTCCGTGATGCCTTTGATATTTCTCTCTATTTGTTTAAAAATAAATAATTTTTAATATTCAAATGTGTCAGACAGATTTTTTATTTTGAATGAGCAAGCGAGCGAGCGAGCATGAATAAATAGAAAAATGCTCAAAATGAATACACAAAGTAAATCTGAAATCAATTTCTTACAGGTAACCTTTGGATGGACAAGACATAGGAACGACAATAATACTGTAAAGGGTATATTTTGATTCTGGTTAAAAAAATAAAGTTAAACTATTTTTTACCTTTTTAAATTCACTACAAAAATCGCTATTGATAAAACAAGAGATATTGGAGAAACTGTGCGACGTCACGTAATTTGACGTAGGTCTTTCTCGTTCAACACGGGTTCAGTATTCGTTTTTCACAAACAAAGGGCAGCATGTTATAACAGGAGTAGCCTTCCAACTTCCCATCAAATTTCAGAACACCACATTTACCTTTAGCCGTCGTTGTATTTAAAAAAATGGATAGATTTTCAATCGGATCATCTGAAAAAAATAAGTTGTGACGGATGGTTAAATTTTGAAATTTAGAGATGTGTTATACAGGGTGGCCCAGAAAGACCGAAGTGGTGTGAATTGCTTATAACTTTTTATTTAAGAGATATTTTTTTAATTTTTTTTTTTTTAAATCCATTAAATTTATGGGGAATATTTTTGGATTAGTTATTAAAAATGATATCCCGCAAGTGGTGGCCATATTCTGCTTCGCACAAATGTGCTCTTTCCAACACATTTTCCATGACCTTTCGCAAAACTTCCGGTGGTATGTTGTTAATTTCTTCTCGAATATTGGTTTTTAACTCCTCAATAGTCCTAGGCTTATTAACATAAACTTTTCCTTTTAAATAGCCCCAAAGAAAACAGTCTGGAGCGGTTAAATCCGGGGAACGCGGAGGCCAATTAAAATTGCTGTTACGAGAAATTATTCTTTCACCAAAGATGTCGCGTAAAAGAGTCATTGTGGCCCTCGCAGTGTGCGCTGTGGCTCCATCCTGTTGGAACCATATTTGCAGATGGTTTTCCACGGCTGGCCTTACAAAATTTTGCAACATGGCCCGATATCGATCACCATTGACGGAAATGGCGACACCTTGTTCATTTTCAAAAAAAAATGGGCCAATGATCCTTTCTGAAGAAACACCGCACCAAACGGTACACTTAACTGGGTGCAATTGTCGTTGATGAAGTACTCTCGGGTTTTCCGTAGCCCATATCCTACAGTTTTGCTTGTTAACGAACCCATTTAATTGAAAATGGGCTTCGTCACTCATTATTAAGTTATGAATAAAATTTGGATTCTCTTGTGCTTTTTGCTGGAAATAAATTGCATAGTCAAGTCGTTGCTGGTAATCTGTTGGTTTCAATTCTTGGACAAGTTGAATTTTGTATGGAAACAATCCTATGGTGTGCAAAATTCGCTGCAGCGACGTTCTTGAGAGGCCCAGTTGTGACGAACGTCTCCTGGTTGATATTTCTGGATCCTCCCGAATACTCTCCTGTACCACTTGAATATTGTCAGCCGTGTGGACAGTTCGGTGTCTGCCGGGACCAGGAAGGTTCCTTACTGCTCCTTGTTCTCGAAAATTTGCAACCAGACGGTTTATTGTTGACTGAGAGGGTGCAACCCGCACATTAAATTGACGACGGTATGCACGCTGAGTCAACACAATGGACCGTTGATTTGAAAAGTAAATTTCAACAATTTGGGCACGTTGTTCAATTGTGTATTGCTCCATTATAAATTATCCAAGTCTTCTTTACAAAATACTGAAAAGAAAAGAAAAAAAAAATTATAATAAAAAAGTTATAAGGAATTCACACCACTTCGGTCTTTCTGCCCCACCCCGTAGTAACGTTTACGACGCTTGCGTTACTACCTACCCAGGCACGCATTGTTGTGGCTAAGGTATAAGTCTTCTGGTAACAAATCTTGGCATCTGGCAGCATCAATCTTTCTCTCTCCATTCTCTAAAGTCAGATCTAAAAGATAACAATTCAAAACTGTAGTCATTGAATGGAGGAACATGCTAAACGGCATACGCCTGTCGAGCCTTGGGTCAACTCCTCGTAGGGCTTCATACGTACGCTCCACCTGATCAAGGTATCCTCCGAATTCAAAATTCTGTGATTAAGTCTCCTGTACAGGGATCGAGCTAGTGTGGGGCCCTAGGTCGTAGAGTGGCTCGTCAACTGGGGCGGTCTCGTCTTTAGCACGAAAGTCGTAAGCGGTAGCGGCATCTGTCTTCACTCCTTTATTTGCTTTTGCGGCTTCCTTGTTTTGTTTCCATTTTGTACTTCTTGATGTAGGTCCTCTACCGTTAGTTGGTCTTTCTTCAAACTCACGTACAGTATTCCAATCTTTTTGAAAATTCTGTCGTTGTTGGTATTCGTAAGCACGGCGGTCGTTTCGACTGCCTTGTGTCGAACTACCAGCGGGATAACCACGCGATTGTAGTTGACGTCCTCCAGTGGCGTTAGCTTCCTGGGAATTATTATTATTTGCCATCCTGGCTGCAGTATGCAATAATTATTTTCAAACTTAAAAACGACAATAAAAATATTGCGACTATAAATTGAGATAAAAACTTTCTTATCTCTCAAGTTGGACCAAATTGCACTCAGCGTGCAAAATTTTATTAAAATCGGTTCATTAGTTTATAGTTCATCGCGGACAAACAACGTGACACGAAATTTCAGTCTAAGTGTATATAATATTAATAACTAAGGATCAGTAACCACCAGACCAATATTTGAAGTCTGTTATATTTATAGTAATAAGTTATAATGTACCTAAGCAAAAACAATATAATACCTATTATTTATTACAAGTTACTATTTAGACGAAGCGTAGATTGTACTATATGTACTAAAACACTGATAAATATATTTAGACATTTTTTTCGGAAACATATACATAAAAACACCTTAACAAATTCAAATATATGTATTACTAGGTGCGCCCTGCGGTTTCACCTTCGTAAGTCATAGTGACGTGGAAATATCGGGATAAAATGTTGCCTATGTGTTAATCAAGCTACCTACCTACCAAGTTTCATAGCAATCGGTTTAGTAGTTTTTGCGTGAAAGAGTAAACATCCATACATCCAGATATCCAAACATCCTCACAAACTTTCACGTTTATAATATTAGTAGGAAGTGAAGTTACATAGATTTAAGAGAGACTTATAAGCTAAAAATCCTATTGTAGCTGCAACTTTTCACGTAATACTTAAGTTGCAAAATACACCTTAATTTTCTTTTAATAATTCTGGGTTCACATGTTTCTCTATCAGCTTTTTTAATAATATAACTCCTTTGTAAGCTGGATCTTCTGGTGGTGGTGCAGTTTAATTGTATGCTCCCATTTTGCAGTTTTTGTTTCATTATCTACTCGTATTATACAACGCAAGTTTTAAGTCAAAATATTATTCTGGATCCCTTTGATTAAATGAGGTGGGTGATATAAGGGGATTACTTCCTCACCACCTACTTCAAATATATCCTTGCGTATTTGCACATTTTTTCTTAAATATTTCGTCCTGGTTTCTTGAATTAAATAATTGCCCCCTGGTCACATACAGTTGCGACGACATGTAAGCCCGCTTTATGTAGTTTGCCAATTATTTCCCTTATCAGAACTGCTAGTTTTTCCTTCTTTGTGCTGCCAGAGCAAAATCTAAAAGCTACTTTTTGTTTGTAGTTATTTGAATACCTCTTATCATCACCACTAATGCATGATCTGCAATGTTCTTTACTGTTGACTTGCCATTGTTGACAAATCCTGAAATGGTATCTTTCCTTTGATTGTAATCAAAATGGAGCTATTGCCATTTCATCAAAAAACAACATACAAAACTTCTCAACATTCTGTCGGCTCTTTTTTTTAATAACCGGGAAATATTTTCATTAATTCCGGGCTTTAAATTTGCCTTTACTATCAGTCTTGTCAATATCAGAGGGGAAGGCAGTACAAAAAATGTTTGGAGCCACCTATATGCTCGTAGGCTGTTTTTGTAAAGACTAATGCTATATTTTTTTCTGGCTCTGTGAATCTTTGTCCCATTCTATTTTTACATATTTCACGAAATTGCATCACTAATTTCGATGTAATTCATAACTGTCCATCTGGCCCTACGGTGGACGCTTGCCGCCGCACAGTGGGACAGAACCGTGCGTACCGTCTCAAAAATCTGTAACTTTTTTATTGATTGAAGTAAATAGCTGAAATTTGGCATGTAGTGTCTCCGGAGTACATACAATCCAATAATGAATGTATCATTGTCAAATGGTTTTTTTTATATTATTTAAAATATAAAAAACAAAATAAAAATGTATTATTTTAATATTAAACCATGGTTTGGTTAACTTATTGAATTATAATTTTACAGTTTTATGATATTACCTATTTTTATAGATTAACCTATTTTATGTTATTTTATATTACATATAAATCTTACATTTAAATAAATGACAAATGTATATAGGATCAGGGGCGCCGAGGGGTATATCGTCAGGATTTGAAGTTCGCATTTTATAAGGATAAACAAGACTGAATACACTTACGGTTACAATTCGTATAGCGGCATAAGCCACCCAAATACAAAGTGTATTACTCGCTATTAGCAAGCCAATAACAGCTATGTTAATATACAGTAGCGCACCAAATAAACCGACAGGAGCGAGGAGCTCTTTATTGAGTCGAATCTAAGGATCGACTGACTGTAGCACCGAGTGCACGCTCTTTGATAGGACCATGCCCCCCACCTTGCAACCCCTCCACGAAAACTCTGTCCAATGGCGCACGGAAGTACGTCGCGTGTTTACTTGATACAAAACACTAAAATGTGCTAAATCTAACAAGACTTACATTATAAAGTAATCAAATATTACAAGAATATTTATCGTAATGAATGTTTCACAAAGTAAATCATTTAGAATCAAACAAACATGTCATCAATTGTTTTGAACAAAACCATCGGTTATAAATATCGGAATAAGCTGCCAAAATCCATTAGTGTGTACACAGAGTACTCAATAAATTGTATTCCTATTTATTAGACAATAATTGATAGTAAAATCTCTTAAGTTAATAAAAAATACAAAACATAACAAATTCTCTTGATTACCCACAATCTTCAATGACAACCAACTCCGACATATATAATAATCCACTTCAAAAATATGTTTTACAAATAATGTACGAAATTATTTCGATTTAAATAGCTAAGAGGTTCTTAGCTTCGTCTAACAATTTCTTGGATATAGTGACTGAGGGTTTTCTGATACTTGATATATAAGGATCTGACGTAAATAGAAGACCATGAAATACGTCTTCGTTTGTTGCGGACCTAGAGCATTTTCTAGCATGATGCAATCTGAATTTTTTGTAATCTTTATTACGCGATTCTTGGGCATCCTCAGATAAATGACCAATGGGCAGAACAGCAAAATGTCGTATTATTTTTTCTCCATGTAATAAGATTTTATGTACTGAAGATGGCATATTATACCACATATATTTTGTTACGTATAGTTGTGCGGTTGCACGAGTATATTCACCAAATTTTTCTGGATTTACAGCAATACCGAAAGCCAAGGTTTGCAGAAAAACATAGAACCTTATAATAAGTTCCTCGTTAACTCCTGTAATTTCTGAAGCGCAATATTAGTTCTTAAAAAAACGCCGAGCTGTATTGCCGTCATTACTGTTTCCACTTCCTTGTCGGGGCTTATCAACGTGCAATCCCATCCGGCTTCGAAACAAACTTTGTACAAGCTTTTTCTTGTCTTCTTTACTTTTTTTATCTTCCGAAGTTCTCGCAGCCCATTTTTGAAATAAAAGGTTATATAGGAGCCCGTCATATTGAGTTTTGAACATTCCTCGTCGCCACTGTTGTATACGGAGATAAATAAAACACTGTTTCCACAAGAAGTATAACAAGCGACTGGCGCGACAAACGAAGAGACCGATTACATATAGCCACACAAAAATATATCTACTTACATTACAGAAATATGTAGAATTAGCTCCATGCACCTGATCCACGCGTGTAACGTAGACTTACGCACGTAAGCATTTATATTATCTGGCTTTGATGCAATCTTCTCCAAATTCTACATTTCACTTGGCTTAGCCCCACACACTGTACATACAGCTCCAGAACTTGTGTAACTTATCCATCCACCATAGTTAGAAATAGATCGTGACTTATTTCAATTACCTGCGTCTCCTTGTGTATCTTTGATGTTTGCAAATTATTAATTTGACCCCGAATATCACCAACCACTGATCGGGTTTTCTCGGGCGTTTCTTTTCCAAGTTCCATCAGGATTGGTCGGCAATAACGAATAGAAGAACAAGCCGGATTTTGCCAAATTATCTCATGTGTTTCTGTGTCAGTCAGCTTTATTGGTACCAAAGACGCTATAAATAAGTTTTTATCTGAGACTAAGTCACTCTCATCTGTTAAAACTTGTTTATATTCGCTTTGCCCCGATGAACCATCACATCCCCACTTGGTAAACAATTTAAGAGAATTTCTTCTTGGGTTGTAAACATTTTCAATTTTTAAGATGCGAGCACAAGTGTGATCCAGCAAATCTTGTAGATTTACTTTAGCACTTATATCTGTTATTTGAATGCTGGATAGTGGAGTCAGTATCGTCAGTATATTATATGATGATGTCGAAGTTTTTGGTAATCAGACTTGCTCGAAGTAATCCGTATTGTGATTTCGAAAGATCTTAATCTGCAAACATACTTAAAGCTTCATCCACCGTAAAATCTGTTCCATTGCTACTTTCATGCAATAATTTTCCCTTCATGATCCTTTTTTCATTTCTTTCACAATTCCGCATCATTAAAACAACAGTAGCTTCTTCGAATTCTCCTTCACTGCAATCCTTGAACGTATGCATTATGTATATACTCGAGTCCATATTCTTGTACCAATTCCATATTCTTTCTTTTTTTCGATTTCTCTGATAGATCTTCATAAGACTTTGGTGGACGTCCACGTTCTCCAGATGTTGTTGGTGTAATATCCATCGGTGCTTCTTCGAATTGTACCTTAAATTCACCGTCTAACCACGATATATTTTTACTAAAGAAACGTTCTTTAGTTCTGTTAGATTTGGTCCACCGATCGTTAAACGCTGTTATAAGCGTTGTTTGAATACGTTTCACAATTAATTCACTTTTTTCAGACGACAAATAATGGTGTTGTTCTAAGTATTTTTGAATATCTTCTGATTTTGTTCCACGGTCAATAAAAAAATCGCATTATACTCGTCGAGGCACAACAAATTCACTCATTTTGTTTTTACTTTTAACTACTATGTTTACCGAGGTTGGTGAAGACTATATTATGTTAAAGCACGCTAAAGTACTGGTAAATGACAACGTAAATCAATAACTTTTATACTGAAATTTCGTGTGAAAAAATATTACTATCTAGTGTCATTATCAAGTTCCTAACCACTATCTATGAAGGTGGTTAGTAGTAGGTAGGTACTGATATAATGTACACTAACAACTATAACTAGACACCACTTGCTCCCTTTTCCTTCACCGCGATAGAGAAATACACAAACTACATGAGAAACATGTAATTCACACAGTGATAACAAAACATTAACCACATCTGACCGAACGATAAAAAAAATTAATACATTACCCAAAACTCCCACTTTACCTAAAGATTGAGTAAATAGATAATATTGTTTAAGAAAAAAAGGTCAAAAGTAATCTAAATATGCAAAAATCTCATTAATCCCAACTAAAATAATTTTTGGAATATTTTGTATTTTCTCCCCATTAGCCATTTTTCGTTTCATTTCAATGGGGGCAGATTCGGGCAGTAAATTTTTTTTTGCCCTGACTTTTATATTAGCTGCTCTATATGATGCTATCAAAATTACGACAAGGGCAGACACCGCTAACTGTCAAAAGTCTATGCAATGCAGTTTCTAATAAGGATAGAATATTAGGTCCTGAAATAAAAATTCTATACCTCCCCAGGTTTCACATAATGGTTGACTTAAATTATTTTGAAATAGAGTACTTCGTCACCATTCTAACCATATATCACACTTACAAATTTGCTGGGAATGCAAATATGACCATGTAAACTGGTGAAATTGTGTTCTACATAATTGACATAATTTTGAGCGTCAACTTGCAAGCCTTATTCTAATACAAAAAATGAGAAATAGTGTATTTCAACTGCTATATAATATGCATTGAACATTCAGTTAGATATATGCATTAACAAAATATTCAATATAGAACATTACGAAAACCTATTATTGAGACGGTACGCACGGTTCTGTCCCACTGTGCGCCGGTTCATAACTCATGGAACCTCAGAGTAACTTTCTGAGAATTTATGGAATATGGTTATAATGAGTTGCAGCATTGTAACGAAAGTCGAAGAATACAAATCGTTGATTCAATATTTTAAACTAGTAGTAACTAAAAGTTGAGGGTGGATTTTAAGCAATATAAATTTACTGCTGTGATAAAATGTGACGTTGTTGGTTGGTGAACTGAGTTACCAGCGTTTGTTATTGCCACTAGTGGTGTTTAGTTTGAATATCTGTATTCAAAATGCAATCAAATATTAGTATTGAAGCCAGAGCTAACATTATAGCCTTGCATAGCAGTTGGCAAAGAGTAAAGTAATATTAGGGAAAAGAGAAGCCTTTTGCGGCATTTCAAAGCTAACTAATTGGACAACTAGCGTTACCTAGCGGTTTACTCCGGAACTAATCGTGCTATATATAGTTATGGTGGTACTTAAAATTATTACACCTATAGGTACCTATAGACTTAGTTGTGTAGTTTTCTCGTGATATACGTCTTAGCTTAGTTACATCATATTCAGATACGAGTGGATGGCGATCGGGTATACAGTATTTTCATAATTTATTTGAACTAGAGTTTACCATGAAAATACCGTATACCTGATCGCCATCCAACAAAATCCATAAAAAGTTATTGCTCTGTTTACAAATTTGTTTATGTTATGTAGACAGGCTACCACTCAAACTTTCATTATTATAGTGGGTGTACGTACTTATTGTACTTGCAACATCAGGTTAAGCCTATCCTCTAGCTTTTTATTTACATGATCACTACGTAACTTAAATTGCACATTTTAACTTTTCATTTTATAATTGAATTGGTAGATAAAAACGATTATACCCTAAGTATCTATACTAATATTATAAAGCTAAAGAGTTTGTTTGTTTGTTTGAACACGCTAATCTCACGTACTACTGGTTCGAATTAAAAAAATATTTGTGTTGGATAGCCCATTTATAGAGGAAGGCGAAAGGCTATAATTATAACATCACGCTACAACCAATAGGAGGAGCATGAATGAAGAATGTTCCAAAAACGGGACAAATTTACAAACGCGGACGAAGTTGCGCGGGTTGGTCAACTAGTTTTTAATATACCAGGCCTACTGTAACATTTGGCGTTTGAAGATGAAGACGAATAACAATTTCCAATTAATTTGATAACTTTATAAACTTCAGATATTACTTTTCATTTACTTCTTTTCGTTTAATTGATTTTCACAATTTTTGTCTGATCTTCAAAATAAATGTCAGATGTCGCAGTACTAGGTTTTGGTCAACTCATCCCGCTTAAAACTTATCCCGCGGGATAAGTTGTCCACATTAATATTTTAATTATTTTTCTTTGGTCAACTCACTTTAAAGAAAAGGTTAAATGTATTGTATTATTTAAAATATTTGTACATTCGTGAACTAAAAATCACAGTCGTTTCATTTATAGAAATACAAAAAACAATAACTATTAAAATTGCCCTTGATTAATATTATTACACCGTAAAGAATTTAAACAATAAGAAATCAAAGTTTTAAACTAGTCAAAATCTCAATCTTTTCATTAAAAGTTATGTATAAAAAATCTAAGTATTCTAAAGAGATTATTTTACATCAAACTAAATAATTAGCAACTAGTTTTTGGATTATAAATGATTTACTTAAAATTAGTTAAAATCACAGTCGTTTGATTAGAAATCACGTATAAAAAATGTAAATAGCCTAAAAAGTCTTAGAATTTCAAATAAAACAAAAAAAAAATACAATTAGTATTTGGGTTCTTAAGATTTACTTAAAACTAGTTAAAATCACACACTATTATTATAAGTGCCAAATAAAAATGCACAAATATAAAAAAAATAAATTGATTAATTAAAATTAAAATCTGTATAAATAATAATTAAAATCAACAAGATTAAATATTTCATACATCATATAAATAAAATAATAGATACGAAATATACGACGTCATTTAAACAAAGTCAAGTTCTTAGTTTTTCTAAACAATGTCCTACTGTAATTTGACCGGTGATTAGTTGGTTTATGGCATAGTCAATTTCGTTTTGGTCTCTATAGTTTCAGGCAATCTCGTCGAAATTTTGAAGCCGCCTGTAGATTAGAAAAAAATATTTAAGTGAGTTTGACCTAATCATAACTAAAAGTATAAAATAAAATATATGATTAAAAACCAAAATACCCGACTGCCGCCAATATGAGAAGTGGCCGTAATGAGGATTAGCCCTAATGCACCTAAACCACTTTTCTTCATGTCCATACAAGACGTAAAATATATCAACGGGATAAGTTGTCCGATTCAATAATTGCACTAGGACAACTCATCCCGCGGGATAAAATCGAGTGGGATGAGTTGACCAAACGGTTACGTTGGATAAAAAATATATAAAGAAAACGGTAATATGTATAATATGTAATTAAAAATAACTCCGTTCATCATATAATTTTTTATTTTTAAAATGTTTATGTTTGTTTGCCGGCCAAAATTCGATGAAATATATTTTTAATTTTTCTTTATGCATGGTGCAGTTGAATGGATAATTGACCATCAAATTCTCTGCTACTGATACTATCTGCTACTAATTTATTTTTTTCTTTAACATTACCTTTTGGTACATTTCTTTTTAAGAATGCAGTGGTTATATTTTGAAGGTCCTGGAAGCAATTTTCCAATTCTACACTTGGATAACATAGGCATTTTTTATTATTGTACTCTTTGGCTTTTATGAATGCGTTGTTACTATTAATATTTTACTTATCGCTGAGGTATTGCCTACAAATTTTTACAGGATTTTATAATATGTTTTAAACATTTCCCATTACCCAGCCACACACATAGTTTCTTTGACTTGCATCAGTTTCTGCGTTAATATTAAATAATTCTTGATTGAATTCAATTACTTCTTCATTGGGAACATCAGAAGAAGTATTAGTATCAGATAGTTGATTTTCTAAAGTCTGAAGACATTTGTTCGAGTCTTTTTCACAATTGGCTCTCGCTGAATGGGCGAGTTATAATTATTTAATAACATTGCTTTAAATGAGCCTTCTATTGACCCTGTATTGGGAGAATTGTTTCTCGCTCCATAACTTCTGATGTTCCCAAAGAAATTTTCTACTGGGTCCTGATTGAAATTTCTTGTTAAAATTGCATCAAAACCATATCTTTGGGATCTATCTTTGGGACATTATATTCCAAGTAGCCTCCATACCTTCAATTGTTTTAATTGAATTTGTAACAGATGGTACGGTTGTTTCAATCAGTCGAGTTTTGTTACCAACGGATTTAACATATCTAAATTTAACAGTTTTCAAAATTACTTTTGCTTTCTTCCATAATTCATGGTGAGGCGAGTGCCTTTTGACGGGCCCTTTATATATTTTCCCATTAGGAACACTGTGTTTACATTTAAACTGTCAAAAACATTGTCAATTAATAGAGTAAACTCTATTAATTGTCTGCAAGCTTGTGGCAGGTCGCCCCTGGCAGTTAAATGTCCAATAGCCACAGCGACGCTGTGGCTGAATATCTGGGTTGTGGACTTTACCCTCATTTAATTTATTTTGTCGGGGTTTACGTGTTCCTCCGTTAGTTTACTAAGAAACCTTAGGTCCCCAAACGATTTATCGGCAGCATAAACTTGTTGGAAATACTCCCATTTTATAAACTTAAGCCCATTGTTTGATTTATATATTAAATGTTTACTGAGTAAATTGTTCTTTATGCCTTTATTCAGATGAGAAACATCAAACAAAGGTATTATTTTTACCCTATTAATTACTATATGTTCGTAACGCCATTCCTTCCCCTGTCTTTTTATTTTTAATAAAACGCATATGCTGGTCCTGATTAGTTTTGAAATCGTTAAAACGATTTCCGTACTAAGGCCAAGCCCTGTATTACCAAGGACTTCACCAATTGTTTAATATTAGCAATTTTTTTTTTTAAGATGGCAATTCCTGCACTAGGACTTAATCTTCTGTCACAGGGTGGCTTTCAATCATTCAAACAATGGATACAATCAACACTCAGACACAAACCAATCATTGCACAATGTGCGGTCCTTTATATGGTTAAAGATACAGTAATTACTTAAAAAATACAATAGTAGATAAAAAATACCAATCAGCGTAGTTAGTAAGGTAGTTATGAAAAAGTTTATGTGTATCAGGTAGTTTGTCTATTAAAGTTGTAAAATCGCAATCGAAACAATATTTGTTTATTAAGGCCTATTACTTAGTAACTTGCAACAAAATACTGGTGTCGAACTTCTTGTTATGTTAAAAGAAGGACAAATAAATAAATGTTAAATGTTTAAGTATTTTTGAGCATGATTTAAATATTATTATACAGTATACATACATACATATACATATATGGGAATTGAACCCACAACACTTGACGCAGTGTGTAGTAGCAAGGTAACCATGTTATCCACTGTGCCATGCGTGCAGGCAAAACCTAGTATTTTATTTAATTTCACACAATACCTTATCTTTCGGTTCTTGAAATTTTATTCACTATTTATATATATACTAGCTGACCCGGCGAACTTTGTTCCGCCTTAATGGCAATAAATAAGCAGACTTTTTTTTTTAATTGGAAAAAATACAAAAAAAAAAAAAAATACCTACATTAATCATTCATAATTATTTCTGTATTTTAGTACATAGGTTGCTCTTCATTTAAGTACCTTGTGATACACGACATTTTTTGTTTTATTATCAGGCGCAAAAACAAACAACGCAGATGGTCTTCCGACCCGTGAACATGCCACGTATAGTATAATTGACCATGGGAAAAACATGAATGTTCTAGATTTAAACCACAAACTTTTAAGGATTGGCCTTGTGATTTGTTGATGGTCATGGCAAATGCAAGACGTATCGGAAATTGAAGTCTTTTAAATTCAAACGGCATATCGGTTGGGATCATCGGTATCCTCGGAATGAGAACTTCCTCACCTTTGAATTTTCCTATCATTATCGTAGCGTAAATTACATTGTTCATCAATTTTTTAACCACCAAACGCTTACGGTTGCACAGTTTTGGTTGGTTTATGTTTCGAAGCATGATTACTACGGAGCCAACCTTTAGGCGTAAATTGTGCGGTGGTAAGCCAGGCACGTCCAAAGAGTTTAAAAATTCAATTGGATAGTTGGTGGCTTTATCTTCATTTGTGACGCAGTCAATAGATTTGAAAGAATGCATTGTTCCAATGATCTTATGTTGAATTATGTAGTTTAGGTCATCTACATCTTTATTCTTAGCCGCTAAAATTGCTCGCTCACTCAACCATTCATTATTTTTGTAGTTAGAAATAATTTCTGGAAATACATTGTTGATAAGATCGTCTTTTGATGAGACAAAATTACAGAAATTATTTGGAAATGATATTAATCCGCTCGATTCATCGACAGGTACTTGACCATTACCGATAGTCAGCAATTGCTCCGAGAAATCTTCAGCAGATGTATCATTAAGCAATGTAACTCTCATGTTTGTTGTCAGTTGCAGTTTCTTCACATAGCGCCATAGATTTGACGATTTGAGGCAAGCGTTTATTTCGTCGGCAGCCGTAGATCTTGGAATTACTGGCAGTATTTGGCGGAAATCGCCAGACAGTAAAATCATTGCTCCTCCAAAACATCTCGAGTCATTGCGTAAATCTTTTAATGTTCGGTTAAGTGCTTCTAATGCACGTTTATGCGCCATTGTGCATTCGTCCCAGATGATGATTTTCGATACCGCTAAAACTTTGGCCATTGCTGAGTGTTTTGCAATATTAGAAAGAAAGAAGAAGAAAGAAAAGGAATTTATTTAGTAAAACAAGGCATACAACTTATTTCTATAAAATATCATGTCTAAAAGACTTGTTCTCAAACTCACTCTAGAGTGAGGTCAGGTGATATAGACAATAATCTGTGGTATGTTGAGTGAGTTGTTGACGTGGCGTGCTGACGTATCATAGACCACGTTTATTACATAGGTTAAAAGTTATTATAATATTATACACAATTAGTGCTTTACTTTATATCCTACGTCATGCCTATGATACAAGCATATATATTAACGAGGGTTGTACACCGTGTTCCACTAAAAGGTGGACTCTCAGCATTTACTGCGATAGGCGTGGCCCACCCCAGCACTGATTTTCAGTGCCCACCGTAGTTGTCGACCTGACGCCGACAGATGCAATTACCACATCATACTTTTAAGAAACGAATGTGTATTTTAACCTCACCTTTTGAACCAAATAACATGGTAAGTAATTTAAAATACACGTTGGTTCTTCAATAGTTTGAAGATTTAACGGTAATTTGAATGCTGAATGAGCCGTACGGCATCCTTCTAACAATGTGGCTGCTATTCCAGAAGAAGCAACTGCAACCACTATGTTAGATCTCGCCCGAACAGTTGCTAAAACTAATTACATGAGGAATGTCTTGCCAGTTCCACCAGGGGCATCTAGGAAATATAAACCACCATTTTCATCATCGATTGCCTTCATTAAAGTATCATAAACTTCCTTTTGTTGGTAATTCAACAGGGGTACATTCGTTTGAACTACTAAATCTAATTCCTGGTGATCATATTCACGTTCCCGTTCCAATTCTCGATTAAATGCGTCATTCATTTCACGATATGGTGCTGGCATTCCTAACCTGATTAATAAATTACCGCACATAAGGTAACACATATCTTCGATCAAGAGTAAAGCACGATTATGTATCTCCTCATTCATCTCAATATCGTGATTTCTGGAACTGACACGAATTTGATGTAAAATATCTTCTGACATATTATCCTTGTATTTGTGCCACAGGTTACATGGGTTTGATGGAAAACATGTCGAAATTATGATAGCGAATAATGTGCGTATCTGACTTGGAGATGCAGAGATAATGGCTTCAGCGATTGTCGTATCGACATCGACATCGATTTCGACATGTTTTCCATCAAACCCATGTGGTTTGATGGAAAACATGTCGAAATTATGATAGCGAATAATGTGCGTATCTGACTTGGAGATGCAGAGATAATGGCTTCAGCGATTGTCGTATCCCAATGACTATCGTTTTCTAATAACTTCAATTCTTCACATGCAGCACGATATGTTGGGAATATTACACCATTAACATTTCGTAGTGACTCAAATGACGTTAGCCCACGCACATTTACCAGCAACAACCGCAAATAGAAACATTCATTATTCTTTGGATGAACTGTATACATACGACCAAGAGCATCAGTAGAACGCACATCTGGATACCCAGGAACCGCATCGCCTTGCTTCCGTCTTTGAAAATTCTTTGATGAAGCATTCCAAGTATAATAACGTGGCATCTCCGAGTAAAGCAAAGTTCGTGCAAACTGATCGCTTTGGCAGATTGCAAAAAAACTGGTCAATGTAGTTGCTGGAGGTGTTTCAGCACGTTGCGTAGCATTCGAAGCCGTGAAATATACTCGTTGACCATTCTCCAGATGCACCGCCAAATGCATAACAGTAGGATGACGTTCGTGAATGGGAAATGCGAATATACGCCAAATCGCTTCATTACAGTTCACATAACGACCAACTTGATAGCGTGAAATTTCATCGTTTGTATTCGAGGATTGCAATCCAAAAACCGCCATATCACTGCCTTTCGTGACATATTTGCAAATATATTTTATGGACTTAACTGAATTGAAGTATTTAACGTTGCAATGTGTCTTGAACGATTTAGAAATAAGTGGCGAATATGGAACAATCCAACTGTTGTCGACAACGAAATCCATTCTTTTCACTTTCGTTGTGACAGTTCGACCGTTGTCATCTGGTGATCGACGCCGATACAGCGGATAACCATCATTGCCAGTGACAGTCTCCGCCGTTAATTTCCGTGGATATCGTTTAGAGCACTTTCCATCGACCATGCAAGGTGATTGGGGATTGATGGCACCACACGGTCCATGAATCATATTAGTAGTAACAACATCATGTAGGTCTGGATCGACTTCATGATCAGGAATCTCGGCACATATGATATCATCTATTTGGTCAGGCTGAATTCTTTCCACTAACCAAATAAGAATGTGTGCGTGCGGCAGGCCTCGCTTTTGCCATTCGATTGAATACATCCAGCATCGAGTATCTCCAAAGACGCGTTGTTTAACAATAAAGTTCACCAGGGACCGAATTTTTTGCCTGAATATACGTGCTGTGATGTCGTGTCTATCACTTGATGTTTGTCCGGGAAGCAGCAATTGAGTAATTTCTATCCATTTTGGATTACAGGTAAAAGTAATAAAGAGATCGGGCCGACCGTAATGACGAACATATGTCATTGCATCTTGTGCATATTCATGCATATGACGTGGACTACCAATGTATGTCGCCGGCAGAATAGTTAATCGACCAATATTAGCTGCATTTCCTTCAGTACTAACTGCATCACGTAAATGGATGTACTCCTCAGAACGCAGTTTGGCTTGGTTCAACCTAATGAATGTTAAACGTTCCGTTTCTATTTTTACATACATGTCAACGCAATACTGCTGAAACAATCGACGAAACCGCAGCAAATAGTTGTCAGCGTTTTGACGAATCATCAAACAATATGCGTAATAATTCATTGAGCTAACTTTCTTTGTAGTTTCTTCACCTGAAATTAAAAATTTGATAATTAACCATTTCAAAGGCAAATTTTAAAGGCAAACAATACAGACATTAACCATTTTTTTAATAAGCATTATTTTAAATCAGTGTCTTTCACAAATAAAAGAAATAAATTATGATACTGATACTCACCATTCAATGGATTTTTCATTTTAATATTAAAATAATATCCATCTTCTCCTTGCCAAAACATCAGCGGGTATTGCAATGTGTCATATGATCGATGAGTTTCAGATATTTGTTGCAGTTGCCCATTATCGCGACGTGTAAGCACAATATCGCGTTATTCCAATTGTTCACCAACAATCAGGATGGCAACTTCGTCTACTGTTGGAGCATTAAATGTCCTTTCGTGTGTTCCAGATGGTCGTTTATCTGCTTTGATGACAACTTTATAGTCATCACTTGGCATGCGCTCTAAAGCACTCTTAAACAACCTGACCAACGCATGATGTTCATGAAGCAGACACTGCAAGTCTTGAAGAATTGCTCGCTTCATTCCTGCATTGATCTCTAGGCGTCGATCAAGTTGTTCTTCCATGTTGCCCATGAAATATATTTGTAAAAATTTATTCTGTGTATCATCGAAAGGTAGTAATGATCCAATTCGATGATGAATCTGTCCTTGTATCTACAAAATAAAAACCAGACAGTATTAACTGGGTTATAAACACTTTTTTCGGTGGGAGAGTAGAGTTCAGAATTAGCAAATATACTACATAGGTACCAATAGATAAAGAAAGTTATTCTTTAACTACATTCTATATAAGTACAAAAATAAATACCTTAAATGTCGGATTAAATCCTCGTTCTTCGATAACATCTGCCCCAAATGACGTCATCTGGAAACAACCATTGTATTTTTGAGTATTTGCAAGAAAGTGGCGTGATTCTTGTGTTTCGCCACAAAGCAATGAATACAATGACTCAGGTGGCGGAGTCAACAATGGCAATTTCACTTTACCATTAAGGCAGCATAATCCAGGCGTTTCTCCGGAAAACTTTAATGCACCACAATACTCGCAAACTACGTCCATTTGCCCAATGCAAACGCTAGGATGTAAGCTGTAATCATTGCTGCAATCGTATTGAAACGCTGCTCGATTCAAATCAGCACTTGATAAATATCTTGTTCTGCGTCGCAAATTATCTATTTGTTGACCTCTGTTGTTCGCTCGACGATTCTGCATTGCTAACCGAGCTGTTTCACGGGCTGCTTCAATTTGCTCTCGTGATTGAGAAGCACGAAGTCGAGCCATACTATCGCGGCGCTGTTCACGTGCAAATATCTTGTTCTTCTTCACTCCTTTCATTTGCAGTATTTCGTATTCTTCTTGCATCACGGCTTTGTCGGGAAAGATTCGATCGTCTTGGTCGCGGCATTATTAATTAAACTTCACTTCACCTAAAAACTCAAATTTTCAACCATACCGAGTTTTATAGTTCAGTTCACTGTTTATACGAATGGGCAATGGCACTATCATTACATTATAATTGTTAATTATTTATTTAATAGAAATAGTTTTATTATTGATTTCTTACAAATATCAAATTGTCATCCATACGTCATTACATAGCTGTCATTATACGTCAATTACATAGCTGTCATTTGCGTTTTGTTATTCCAAGTCTGATTCTTTTTTGTTATACCACGTTTTATAGTGACTGACGTTTCATGTCAAGTCACACGGGAATGCTGTCGAACGGGATAAAAAGTATCCTATGTCCTTCTCCTGGCTCTAAACTACCTCCCTGCCAATTTTCAGCTAAATCGGTTCAGCCGTTCTTGAGCTATAAGTGGAGTAACTAACACGACTTTCTTTTATATATATAGATATATATATATTATATTTATACAGGGTGGGCCAGAAAGAATTGCGAATTTGAAAAAATCATTAAAAAAAAACTAAGTGAAATTCACAAATTTTTATTTCTATTAAAATTGACATCTTAGAAATTCATTTCTTAAAAATAACGTCATTCAGGTGTGCACCATCGCGCTGCAAACATTCCTCGAATCTGAACCTCAAATTGGTAAAAACTCGCTGGCACATTGCACGGGGGATACCTGCCATTTCTTCCCGGATATTGGTCTTCAACTGGTTAATCGTGGTTGGGTTATTGGAGTAGATTCTACTTTTTAGGTATCCCCACAAAAAAAAGTCCAGTGGCGTTAGATCCGGACTTCTAGGAGGCCATGAAATGTCACCTCGGCGCGATATCAGTTTCCCAGCAAACATCTCGTTTACGACAGCCAAAGAGACATTAGCTGTATGGCATGTCGCGCCATCTTGTTGAAACCATGTAGCACGATTATAGGCTTCAAATTGTTGCAGTTGTGGAAAGAAAAAATCCCTTAACATGGCTATGTATCGGTCAGAATTTACAGTGGCAGATTGGCCTTGTCGATTTTCGAAGAAGTAGGGTCCGATAATTCCGTGCGCTGACATGGCCGCCCAAACGGTTACTTTCGGCGAATGCAGAGGCTTTTGATGTTTTGCACATGGGTTCTCTGCTGCCCAGTAACGGCAATTCTGTTTATTCACATGCCCATTTAGGTGAAAATGGGCTTCGTCGGAGAACAGAATATTGTTGAAACTCCGAAAGCGTTCCAACATTGTTTCAACAAAAGCTTGTCGTAAAATTGGATCATTTGGCTGTAATTCCTGCACAAGTGACTTTTATACGGGTGCAATTTCAGATCTTTCAACAAAATGCGACGCAAAGATGTTCTGGATACCGCAATTTCGGCTGAACGCTTTCGAGTCGATAGAGCAGGATTACGTTGAACGGAAGCTTCAACTTGTTCAATTGTGTCTTCCGTTCTTGTTGACCTTGGGCGTCCCGCAGGCTTCTGTCTGAGAGTCGAACCAGTAGCTTCGAACTTTCTGACCCACGATCGAATAGAAGTTCTATCCTTCTATCCTTCGGACACTGATTTAAGTCATGTAATCCAAACTCACGCCGAAATAAACGTCGAACAATAGCGCACGAATCGCGATTTTTGTAATATTGTTTAACGCAGAATGCAGGTTGCGCTCCGGTGAAGTGATCCATCGCGACTAAATTTCCGAGAACCGAGCTACTTAACCCCACCACCCGCGCAGTCCCCTCTCTAAATCTTCAAACGCAGTAGTGTTTTTAAAATCGTATGCCTTTCTGGCCCACCCTGTATATATATAAATATAAATAGTGAATAAATTTGTGGTGGCTGGGGCATGCGCACCGAATGAGCAGCGCTCGTTTGCCCAGACAGACTTTGTTGAGTCATGTAGCATATGCAAAGTGTAATGTTGGGCGGCCCATACTGCGCTTCAAAGACTGCGCAAAGCACAAGGTTGCGTTTAATATCAAATGCAATTCATGGGAGGCCCTCGCTTCCGACCGTGATCAGTGGAAGAAAACTTTATCGGAAGGATGTATCACTCATGACAGTGCCTGGTTTAAAGCCTTAGCCGATTAACGAGCAAAAAGGCATAGGCAAAGAGATATGTCTCGTGCTTCGGCGGCTGCCCCTCAACACACTTGCCAAAAGTGCTGTTTAAAAACATCTGTTAAGATGTTAGAGGCCTTGATGATATATATATATCTTTAGTAGTAGTTCTTTGTATATACAATTTTAATATGTAATATTACAAGAAAAACAATGTAGAATAATAAAATAACAATAAATCAGTTTATATTTCACTTCTGATTCAAATGAATGTGATACAGAGATCATGCTCCGTCACTATGATTTTATTGTGTGTGAGCTTGGTATCATACAGTTTATTCAATACGTAAACAACAACAATTTATTTCCGCCTATAGAGCGACAAGAAGTGATTATAATAACAATAAGTATTCATTTTATTGTACTTTGGAGTGAATTCACAAAGATCGTATTGTATATATTATATACAGTGAAATCTGGTTAATTGGGATCTCAAGGGACCAAGACATATGTACCAATTATTGAGGGTTCTCAATAATCCAGTTTTCCAATTAAACAGGTTTAAATTTATAGTTGTCTCATTTACAGAGGTCCCCGCTTACAGAGGTCGAAATGTGCCGGTATTCCATTTTTAGAGGTGGAAATGTTAATAAAAATGCGTATTTTTGATGTTATGAATTTAATGTAGGTATGAATGTACAAACATAATGTATTGCGTCGAAAAAAAAAAAATACGGTAAAGTTTATGACTTAAAGTAATCGGTTATGTTTGTTTGTATTTGATTGCTAGTTGCTGAAACCTGTTTCTCGATAGAATAAATTTGATCAAAAATATTAGAATTATCAATATTTGACATTTCGAAATACTTGTGTAAAGTTTCTAAAGCTTCCATTGCCTCACGCTTCGAAATTTTTACTGGAGTCTCTTCACAGTCTTCTTCTTCTTCTTCTTCTGTGTCCAAAGAAGAATACATAGCAACTATGTCATCATCATTGAGCTCCTCTGAAATGAGTACATTATCATCCATAGAAACGAAATCCTGAAAAGTCACCTGCTGCTCATTTAAGTCATTCCTACATGTGGTAAATATTCTATCCCATTCTGGAAACGCTGCACAAATCTCTAGCTCCTCTTGTAGGCTCTCAGGTTCAGATACATTGGTCACTTTGAATCCAGCTTTTTGGAAGCAATTACTAATTGTGGTTTTGCTAACAGAAAACCAAGCTTTTCTTGCAAATCTCATGGCCTGGAGGATGTTGATTTCTGGACTTTTATTCTCTTCTATAGATTTAAGAACATACTGAACAACTTCCTTCCTGTAGTAAACCTTAAAGTTGTTGATAATACCCTGATCCATGGGCTGCAATTTACTGTGGCGGGTAAGTACAATAATGTAACATAGTCTAATTTGGGCATATTGTTGTGAGCTGTGCAGTTGTCGTCAAACATAATGATTTTTCGTTTTTGGGCCCTCATATCGGCGTTCACTTTTTTTAACCAATCTGCAAATAATTCAGAAGTCATCCACGCCTTTTTATTGTTTTGATAATGAACAGGCAACGTTTTAATACCTTTGAAGCATCTGGGGTTCTTAGATTTTCCAATTAAAAGAAGTGGCAGTTTTTCAGTTCCAGACATATTCGCACTTACAAGTACAGTGACCCGATCTTTACTCAATTTACCACCATGGCAAGACTGACCTTTGAATGTAAATGTTTTATCCGGTAGACACTTGTAGAATAAGCCTGCTTCATCGGCGTTGAATACGTCATCGGGGGAATAATCGTGTAATAAAGCTGGAAGGTTTTTAATCCACTCATTACATTCGTTATTGTCCACAGAATTGCTCTCGCCACAAACATTTTTGAATGCGATATCGTTTCTTTTCTTAAATCCCTCCAACCACCCATTACTGCCAGAAAAATTATCAATATGGAGCTTACTTGCAAATTCTTGAGCTTTCTCTTTGATCATTGGTCCGCTTATTGGAATGTTATTATTCCGTACCTGCTTTATCCATGTACAGAGACACTTGTCAACTTCAGGATACTCTGCAGCTCGTATCCGTTTGAGTTTTCCTTTTCCATCAATACACTGAGACCGAATTTGTTAATAATTCTACACAAGGTTGACTTTGGTATGTCATTCTCCCTACACAGTTCATCACGCGACTTTCCACAATCATAATGTGATAGAAGTTTTAATTTTTCAGATACTGATAACGTTTTATATTTGCGTTTGGACATTTTGCACACTTTTATTCCCTTGTTTTCAGGTCAAAACATGAGATAGTACTGACAATCAAAGCATGCGCGAAAGACAACGAGAAATGTATGTAAACAAACACGTCAAAACGTGTTGAAACCTGATTAATTTGTCTCACTTATACAGGTAATTGAGCTACAGAGTCTCAATTATAGAGGTAAACATCGAAAAAGTCTTAGAATTCAAATCTTATTTAACCAGGTTCAAAAAGTCCCATTAACAGAGGTAATTTAATGAAAAAGAACCGGGACTTCGTTGCAACTCTCAATAATAGAGGTTTCTCATTTATCCAGGTTCCACTTAACCAGGTTTCACTGTATATATATTAACACTGTTGGTAATCTTAGAGAGTAGATGAAGGTATTTGGATATATTTTGAAATGCTCAAAATAATAGCTCATAGTACGAGTATATGCATATAGTAATTATTATAAGTGGTTCTCAGGGAATGCATAATTCAGTTAATGTAACCACCCTTTTGTCACCAACTAACATTGGATTTTTGGGATACTAGATTAACACACAAAGTATGCGGGGATTGAAACCACAACACTCCGTGGGGGGTGTAGTGGAGATTTATTATTTAATTAAAGAGGAGAAACAAAACTTACAATGAACTTTGGTAGAAATATAATTACCTGCAATAGTTGGTTGTGACACTGTAGGTTCCAACTGTTGTGTGGAAGTTGAAATTTGTTCTAAAATTGGTTCGTTTTGAGATGGCCCTGCAATTTTATGTTTTTCATTAACAACAACCCATATTTTTTTAACAATTCCTGCCTTCATGTCATGATATTAACATGGTTTCACTAGATTAAAACAATGGACACGAGGAATACTGAGACTCAGAACATACAAAAATCGTAGTCACGATGAGGTTGTCGTTCCTTTGTAAGGTAAAACCCTCTAATTAAATGAGAATTAAAAAAAATCTTAGTCCCGTGAAGTGATGGAAACCTACAATACGCAATGTAGCTTGTAACTATGTGATGACTACCTTAAACAATATGCTATCTGTACTTTCATATACAGGTTGTTAGATAAACGCTCCCAAAACGATAGTACTAATGACATCTTTGATGATGGGTCAGAAAAAAAGTCGTTTACAAGGTTTCATTAGCGTTATTTACGCTCAGCCGATTATTACGATTTTTATGTCGTTCACTAAAGTGAACATCACAAATTCTCTACGTCTTGTAATATTCGAAATCAGATGATGTTTCCAGTTTGACACCAATAAAACTAACCCAAGTCATAAATCGCTCAGGAAATTTCACTGCATCTGGAAACCGATGCGTTGGAATTCCTAAAAATTAGAAAGTCATTGTTTATAGTAATAAGTTATAATGTACTAAATCAAAAACAATATGAAACCTAGTATTTATTACAAGTCACTAGACGAAGCGTACATTGTACTATATGTCCTAAAACACTGATAAATATTTTTCGGAAATATATATAAAAAAACCTTAACAAATTCAAATATATATATTACTAGGTACGCCCTGCGGTTTCACCCTCGCAAGTCCCGGTGACGTTGAAATATCGGGATAGAAAGTAGCCTATGTGTTAATCCAGCTACCTACCTACCAAGTTTCATCGCAATCGGTTTAGTAGTTTTTGCGTGAAAGAGTAACAAACATCCATACATCCAGATATCCAAACATCCTCACAAACTTTCACGTTTATAATATTAGTAGGAAGTGAAGTTACATAGATTTAAAAGAGACTTATAAGCTAAAAATCCTATTGTAGCTGCAACTTCTCACGTAATACTTGAGTTGCAAAATTCACCTTAATTTTCTTTTAATAATTCTGGGTTCACATGTTTCTCTATCAGCTTTTTTAATAATCTAACTCCTTTGTAAGCTGGATCTTCTGGTGGTGGTGCAGTTTAATTATATGCTCCCATTTGGCAGTTTTTGTTTCATTATCTATTATACAACGCAAGTTTTAAGTCAAAAGATTATTCCGGATCCCTTTGATTAAATGAGGTGGGTGATATAAGGGGATTACTTCCTCACCACCTTCTTTAAATATATCCTTGCGTATTTGCACATTTTTTCTTAAATATTTCGTCCTGGTTTCTTGGATTAAATAATTTATGGCAGCAACATCTGATGCCCCCTGGTCACACATAGTTGCGAAGACATGTAAGCCATGTATGTATATGTATGTATTCATGTAGTTTGCCAATTATTTCCCTTATCAGAACTGTTAGTTTTTCCTTCTTTGTGCTGCCAGAGCGTAATCTAAAAGCTACTTTTTGTTTGTAGTTATTTGAATACCTCTTATCATGACCACTAATGCGTGATCTGCAATGTTCTTTACTCTTGACTTGCCATTGTTGACAAATCCTGAAATGGTATCTTTCCTTTGATTGTAATCAAAATGGAGCTATTGCCATTTCATCAAAAAGCAACAGTTAGGGAATGGTTTCGTCAACATTCGGATATTAAGGTTATTCCATGGCCAGCGCGAAAACTTATGGGGTTTAATGGTGCAAAGATGGGAAGCACGAAATGAGAGATATCCCGAGCAGCTCAAATCCCATTGCACGGTGTTGTGGGAAAATTAGCGGCACAGATATTTGTGCAATTATTGTGGCCTCCATGCGTCAACGTCTTCTTAGCTATATTAATAACAATGGAAGTCACTCTAAATATTAATAAAAAATAAATATTATGTTTAAATAGAAATATATTTTTCTCAGGGCAATTTAAGGGATGCGCTTGCTGTAATAGTAATAAGGTAGTTTATGATTGTAATATAGAGGTTAAGTTTTAATCTTACCTCTATAAACAACAAGAACAAACTTTTATATATAGAATAGATTGTGTAGATCCTTAAGAAGTTATAACAAAACTCAGTGGTAAAGGCAAGGGCTCTATGATTCGTCAATTTAAATAACAAGGAAATGTGGTATTCGACCTCCTCTGGGTTCTCAAATATGCGAAACATCTCGCTCGCTTGGTTCTTATTCTCGACATATTTATATATATATATATATATATATATATATATATATATATATATATATATATATATAGGCCTCCTGAGACCTTTACAATCATCTCCACTCTCTGCATTCTGGGCAAGTTCTACGCCTAAAGCAGCATCCAAAATCTTTCTACTTCAATTACTTCGACTCATATTATAAAAATATTTCTTTAAATGAAACGAAATGCGCGCGCGTTTCACAATCACAAAAAAAAAACGGCAGACAGCGGCTACCTCATCCCCCAATGTCCCCCCGTACACTTATCTAAAAAATCACACAATCTCTGCGTTTCCCGCCAAATTTAAAGTACTAAGACATGTGAGACGTTGACGCACGGGTGCTATACTGTAAATTATAGTTATAATGGTTCTTGGTAAACTATAATCCCCAAATGAAAAACCTAACAAGTCTCAATTACTAACAAGAAACACAGTAAGTACATGCGACTTGCTGTGTTTTATATTGGTAACTGTTCCCTGCTGTGTTTTTCTTTAGGGGATCGCCTGTTAGCTCATGCTTTTACTGTGTTTTGTATTTGGAAACTACGGCTTCTTTTTAAAAAAGGTTCTTTGCATATTGTAGGGAATTGCTTTTTAGTAGCGTAGTGTTAATATCTAGATTTTGAGAACGATGTTCCTTACTGCGTTTTTTTTTGGGACAGCCGAGTAGATCCTTTCGTATGGTTCATAATTATTTATGGATATTTAGTACTTCTTCTTACCAATATTTTTTTCGTCCTGGATCGTCGGTTAGGTTGGTTTCATCGTAGTTTATGATGTTTTATAATGGAAAGCCTTACAAAAACTTCTCTAAATCGTTAAAATATTGTTCGATTATATCGGGAGACACTGCAGCTCTTTTTTATGTTCTGACATAGCCTTGAAGTTATTTTGTCCCAGTGCCTTTTGATAAAATTTCGATGTACTCTGGACCTGGTATATTGTTTTTAATTATTTTTTCAGCTGTTCCTAATCTGTCTAAGTATCATTTTATTATGATTCTCAAACCAAATGTTTCAAGAGGGTAACCCCTCCACTCTTAACACAAGTTGATATATTCAACCATATTCTTTCTCTTCAAGCGATAAAGCAGTTTGATCTCCATGTTTTTTCATTATGAAACAGTTGTTTCTCTATTTCAAAATAAGAGAATCGAAAGGTCAAGGTAAGGCCACATGGTGGAACAAAAAGCTTGAAAAGCTAAGGAAAGCCACACGACGTACCTTCAACAGGGCTACCAAACCGGAAGAGTGGGACCGGTATAAGAAAGCCCTGACAGAGCACAACAAGCAGATCAGAAAAGCCAAAAGAGCGTCATGGCGACGTTTCTGTCAGGATATTGCACAAACGCACACAGCAGCAAGAATCCAAAAAGTACTGGCCAAGACACCAAATAGCTATCTAGGTTTGCTTAAAAAACCAGACAGCACCTACACGACCACGGAAGAGGAAACACTGAAGCTTTTAAGAATCACCCACTTTCCAGGATCGTACCCAACCAATAATAAAGATTACAACCCAAAGGACCTCATCCACAGGGTACAAAACTCCGACTGGAACTTGGCCAGTGCAATCTTCGGGCCCAACCAAGTAAGATGGGCTATAAGTCAATTTAAGCCCTTTAAATCACCGGGAACCGGGAAAATGCCACCCATTTTCCCAGCACTTCTGCAATATGGAATTGACATCCTCCTTCCGCATCTGGTGAAACTGTTCCGGGCAAGCTACGCCCGAGGGAGGAGTCATACCAGATCAGTGGTGAGAGGTCACGGTACGCTTCATACCAAAAGTAGGAAAAAGGGACTACTCAGTTCCAAAATCCTTTAGACCTATAAGTCTTACTTCTTTTCTTCTAAAAACTATGGTAAGAGTTATAGACCAGCACATTAGAGCAACGTACTTAGTAGAAAGACCACTAAGTCCCCACCAACATGCTTAACCAAAAGGGCAAATCCACGGAAACAGCTTTGTTAGATCTGATCGACAAAGTGGAGAAGGCTCTAGAGGATAAGCAAACTGCTCTATGTGCTTGCTATCCTAGACATTGAGGGCGCTTTTGACAATACACTCACAGCAACAATCCTCAAAGGAATGACTGCAAAGGGTGTTGATTTCACCATCACAAAATGGGTGGAAAAAAGCATGCTCTCCAACAGAATAGCAAAAGTTTCACTAAATGAAACATTGCACAAATTCTATAAGACACGAGGGTGCGCACAAGGAGGTGTTCTATCCCCACTACTTTGGACCCTCGCTGTTGACACAGAGCTACGCAGATGACCTGGTGGTCATAGTCAGAGGACCATGCCTCCACACCATATCAACACTACTACAAGGAGCACTCAACACCATCAACAACTGGTGCAGAGAGAACGAATTATTTATCAATCAACGCCGACAAAACTACGATAATTCCATTTACAAAGAAAAGGAAGCTGGCAAGTTTATCACATCCAAAACTAAACGGCAAAATCCTTTCTTTCTCTAGTGAAGTTAAGTACCTAGGGGTCACACTTGACCAAAAGTTAACCTGGAATTCACACATCACAAACATAGTCCGTAAAGCAAAAATGGCATAATGGATGAGCTATCGCATGGCTGACGCCAGATGGGGACTTCAGCCCAAGATTGCCCTATGGCTATACACGGCGATTGCAAGGTCAATCGTAACGTACGGAGCTGCCGTCTGGTGCCGTTAAGTAAGCCAAACGACTACCTCAAACAAATTAGACAGCCTACAACGTACGGCTTGTTTAATAGCCACTGGTGCGCTATCTTCGACACCAGGGGAAGCTCTAAACGCTCACTCAAACCAGTGTAGAGGAGGAGAGCGATCCAGATGTAGATATACAACCGAAGAAAAAGATGAAAACACAAAAGAAACAAGTAATAGTATAGGTAATGGCGTACGCCATTACCTATAAATAACGATATGGTTAGTGTAAACACCGATAAGGTTTTAATAAATGGAAATATTGTTGTTAGCGATAAGGATAATGAAAACATGCATGTTGAATATAAAGAAAACAATAATATATTAATTAAACCTTTATTTTCGTTTTATTACATCTAATTCCCATTTTTCAAACTTAAAATTATTTTTAGACAAAATATTATATTTTAAAAATAAGTAAAACATTGCTAAGGGATGTCGTTTTTTTGTTAAATATTTTAAAAAACCTGCAACTCCCCAATGATATTTCCAAACACGATTACTAAAAGTTGTATCGTTTGGAATTACATCCCTATTAGTTAACACTATGATAGGTGTTCGTAATATACAAGCGTCACCTTCATATTTAATTCTAGCTGAACACGTATCTCCACCAAATAGTAATTTTAATATTTCTTCTGAACCTGGTTCGAAGTTTGGTTCGTTCCATAATAGTATACGCCTTTGTAAGGCGTCTTGCAAAGGAAATCTATCATATTTATTAAAATTACCTATTTGACCAAAATTAATACAACTATGGATAATGCAATCAAAAAAAAAATTTTTACCACTACAAGAAGGACCTGTAACACAAATACAATTCTTTTTAGGTACTTTTTTATCAACTAAATAATACAAATTTTTCAAAAAATTATAAACACTATCATTTACATTATAATAATATTCTGAAACAGCATTCCAAGGTGCTACGTAAATTAACTTATTCATAGAAATAACTCTTGTTTTCAAAAATAATTCTCTATAACTCATGTCACATATTTTTTGTTGAATATTATGAAAACATGTAGTTAAAAGTTGCTTATTTTTGGGTAAATATTTATATGGACCATCTATCCAATGTCCAGTATAAATTATATTTTTCATTGGTGTTATTATAAAAGTTTCTAGCCACTTTTCCAACCGGTTGCACTTTTCTTTTCTGTTTTTACGCCCTTGATTTTCATTATGTCCTTTGTTATCTGTGTTCTCAATGCCATCAGAAGCTTGTAAGCAGGGGAGTCCTGTCCATAGATCACTGCGAGAGAACTGAAGTTTCGCTTCGTCCAATACTGATTCTTCTGAAGTTTCACACAGTCTTTGAATGGGTACAGCTCTAATTTCATAAGCATATACCCACGCTCGCCCGGCGACGTTATATTGATATATGCGTCGTCGTCCTTTAAGGAAATAGTTTGACAAATTTTTCCAGTACTCTGTACTAATGAATGAGCTTGCGCTAGATTTGCGAGCATAGAGGCGTAACCCTCTTCTGTAGTAACTTCTTCGTCCGTCATTTCGTGTTCCGAATCTACTATTACTTGTTTCTTTTGTGTTTTCATCTTTTTCTTCGGTTGTATATCTACATCTGGATCGCTCTCCTCCTCTACACTGGTTTGAGTGAGCGTTTAGAGCTTCCCCTGGTGTCGAAGATAGCGCACCAGTGGCTATTAAACAAGCCGTACGTTGTAGGCTGTCTAATTTGTTTGAGGTAGTCGTTTGGCTTACTTAACGGCACCAGACGGCAGCTCCGTACGTTACGATTGGCCTTGCAATCGCCGTGTATAGCCATAGGGCAATCTTGGGCTGAAGTCCCCATCTGGCGTCAGCCATGCGATAGCTCATCCATTATGCCATTTTTGCTTTACGGACTATGTTTGTGATGTGTGAATTCCAGGTTAACTTTTGGTCAAGTGTGACCCCTAGGTACTTAACTTCACTAGAGAAAGAAAGGATTTTGCCGTTTAGTTTTGGATGTGATAAACTTTCCAGCTTCCTTTTCTTTGTAAATGGAATTATCGTAGTTTTGTCGGCGTTGATTGATAAATAATTCGTTCTCTCTGCACCAGTTGTTGATGGTGTTGAGTGCTCCTTGTAGTAGTGTTGATATGGTGTGGAGGCATGGTCCTCTGACTATGACCACCAGGTCATCTGCGTAGCTCTGTGTCAACAGCGAGGGTCCAAAGTAGTGGGGATAGAACACCTCCTTGTGCGCACCCTCGTGTCTTATAGAATTTGTGCAATGTTTCATTTAGTGAAACTTTTGCTATTCTGTTGGAGAGCATGCTTTTTTCCACCCATTTTGTGATGGTGAAATCAACACCCTTTGCAGTCATTCCTTTGAGGATTGTTGCTGTGAGTGTATTGTCAAAAGCGCCCTCAATGTCTAGGATAGCAAGCACATAGAGCAGTTTGCTTATCCTCTAGAGCCTTCTCCACTTTGTCGATCAGATCTAACAAAGCTGTTTCCGTGGATTTGCCCTTTTGGTTAAGCATGTTGGTGGGGACTTAGTGGTCTTTCTACTAAGTACGTTGCTCTAATGTGCTGGTCTATAACTCTTACCATAGTTTTTAGAAGAAAAGAAGTAAGACTTATAGGTCTAAAGGATTTTGGAACTGAGTAGTCCCTTTTTCCTACTTTTGGTATGAAGCGTACCGTGACCTCTCACCACTGATCTGGTATGACTCCTCCCTCGGGCGTAGCTTGCCCGGAACAGTTTCACCAGATGCGGAAGGAGGATGTCAATTCCATATTGCAGAAGTGCTGGGAAAATGGGTGGCATTTTCCCGGTTCCCGGTGATTTAAAGGGCTTAAATTGACTTATAGCCCATCTTACTTGGTTGGGCCCGAAGATTGCACTGGCCAAGTTCCAGTCGGAGTTTTGTACCCTGTGGATGAGGTCCTTTGGGTTGTAATCTTTATTATTGGTTGGGTACGATCCTGGAAAGTGGGTGATTCTTAAAAGCTTCAGTGTTTCCTCTTCCGTGGTCGTGTAGGTGCTGTCTGGTTTTTTAAGCAAACCTAGATAGCTATTTGGTGTCTTGGCCAGTACTTTTTGGATTCTTGCTGTGTGCGTTTGTGCAATATCCTGACAGAAACGTCGCCATGACGTTCTTTTGGCTTTTCTGATCTGCTTGTTGTGCTCTGTCAGGGCTTTCTTATACCGGTCCCACTCTTCCGGTTTGGTAGCCCTGTTGAAGGTACGTCGTGTGGCTTTCCTTAGCTTTTCAAGCTTTTTGTTCCACCATGTGGCCTTACCTTGACCTTTCGATTCTCTTATTTTGAAATAGAGAAACAACTGTTTCATAATGAAAAAACATGGAGATCAAACTGCTTTATCGCTTGAAGAGAAAGAATATGGTTGAATATATCAACTTGTGTTAAGAGTGGAGGGGTTACCCTCTTGAAACATTTGGTTTGAGAATCATAATAAAATGATACTTAGACAGATTAGGAACAGCTGAAAAAATAATTAAAAACAATATACCAGGTCCAGAGTACATCGAAATTTTATCAAAAGGCACTGGGACAAAACAACCCCCACAGAGGGATACATGGCTGGAAGGCCTCCAATTCAATAAAAATGGTAGTCACGAGTGGCACACCGATGGGTCTAAAAAAGACCTTGATGTAGGTTGCGGAATTTAGGGAGAAGAGAGAGAAAATTCAGATGTAGCGCCAATCTGGGAGCAGAGGCCTTCGTCTTTCAGGCTGAGCTCTTTGCATTAAATAGATGCGTGGAGATCAACCTTGAGAGAAAAGTAAAAAATCAACACATCTATATCAACTCAGACAGCCAAGCGGCGCTATTTTGGCACTAAACAGTTTTGAGACTAGCTCAAAGCTAATACAAAACTGCAAGGAAAACCTGAACACACTGGGGCAATCAAACAAAATTACATTAAGATGGGTACCAGGCCATTCAGGCATCGATGGCAACGAAAAGGCCGATGAACTCGCCAAAGCCGGTGCAGCCAACCGACAGCATGGCTCAGAACCATTCTACGGCATCAGCAAACAGCGAGCATATTCAATCATAAACGCCCAATATACAACATTGGCTATTAAGAGATGGAAGACCACGACTGGTCTAAGACACTCGGAAGCCTTTATAAAGGGCTATGATAATAAAGTATCCAAAGAACATATGAACTAAAAAATGAATAGGGTGAACATATGTTTGTTCAGTTACAAGAGTCCTCACCGGAAACTGCAAACTGAACAAACATATGTGCACCCTAAAGTTGGGCGTGAACCCAATATGCAGATTCTGTCAAGAGGCAGAAGAAACTGCAATGCATATTCTATGCTCTCGTGGCCCACTAATGCGGCACCGAAGTATTAACTTACACATTATGCAATCGCAGGAAATACAAACAATCACTGCTGAAAAGATCTGGAGGTTTCTCGACGCCATAAGTCTGAGCAGTGAACTGTAAAGCAAAAAGTACAAAAGACCAGAATAATCAATCTCATCAATTTGTTTGAAAAAATATCTATTCACCTTTTAGGTAGATTTTTAGATATTTTTCAAACAAAGTGATTAGGAATTGGTATGACATATTAAAACGCCATTTTCTCTAAATAAAGTATGTGTGGCTTGACACTGTATTGCTTATCAGCGTCCAAATAATGTTACAGTTAACCAGACCAGAGAACCAGAAGCTCTTGGATATAATCAATACTAAGGACACATAATACGCATATTACTGTATCTATAATATAATATAATCTATTTAAATGCCTAATAAAGACCGTATCAATAGTAGTTTCGTATTTCGTTGTGCTAAGATTGCGATAATTTGACACCGTTAAACCAAATTAATTATTTAAAAATTCAATTAATAATTGATTTGTATCGTCTGCAAAGTTTACACACAAATACAACCACCCACGCACGCACACCGTGTAAAACATAATATAATTCTATTTTAGGTTTTTAGATTTAGTAAGTATGCATTTAGTTGTATTTTTTTGATAAGTTATGCGCCCCACTTGGTTCAAGAGGGAGCCTGTTTTTTTGATAAGTTATGCGCCCCACTTGGTCCAAGAGGGAGCCTGGTGATCTATCACTCAGGTCTTCCTACTACAGACACCAGTCTCTCACAATGAAAACAATTGTTGAAAATATTTATTAACCGACTTCAAAAAAGGAGGAGGTTCTCAATTCGTCGGAATCTTTAGTTTTTTATGTATGTTCACCGATTATTCGAAGATGCCTGAACCAATTTGGAAAATTCTTTTTGACGTGACAACGTCTTATAATTCGATGGAGCCGGCTGCACGCACGAAAAAAACATGACTCATGTAAGAAACAGTATCAAAACCACTGATATAAACTATAAAAATCACTAACTAACACCAACTGCCAAGTTGTTCGTACCTCTGCTCTGTTTGCACTCAAGTCAATCAATCTAAACATATTCCTACCCTTTTATAAACCCACAATTTGTTAATATTTATCAATCGACCAATAGTATGGCGTTACCGGTATAACCAGTCAAAATAATATCTATTAACTTATTTTTATTAAATAGTGAACTGTGTTATCATCTGTTATAGTTTGGCCCTATATTTAATAAAATAACTAAGAGTTTTTGAAGTGGCGACAACACTCATGCGGCATTACCTCGTTTTTAGGCGTTCCTATGACGTTGTCACGTTCAACTATCGTCAGTAAACCGACTTTACAGACAACCAATTTTTTGATTCAATGGGTATACTTCCCAGGTGGTCCCATTTAAATTTTATCGAAATCAGTCGAGCGGTTTTTTAAAAATCAACAAATATCTAAAAATTATATACATCGATGATGTTTTCTTTTGCTCCGAAACATCACTGTCTCATTGGACCAGTGCGTTTAGTTGGCCTATCCATATTATATTTAAACAAAATACATCTACTTTACACTAAAAGCACATTGAAGTCAGTGATACTTTTTTTTAAAAGATAATTGTTGTGTAATATGATTGAATTGTAGTTACCTTTGTGGAAGAAAAATAAAATACCTTTCAATTTATTTCATTGTGACTGGCCTATTGGTCTAGTGGTTAGTGACCCTGACTGCTGAGCCAGAGGTCGTTGGTTCGATTTCCACCCAGGACAAATTATTGTGTGATGAGCATGATGATTTGTTCTGTGTCTGAAGGAAATTCCATAATAACGCCATCTGTTGGGCGCGATCAACAACTTTACTCATACTCAACATTTGAAAGAATATACATATACCTATATATATATATATATATATATATATATATATATATATATATATATATATATATATATATAATATAATACTTATTGTATACAGTAGTTTGTATTGTATACAGATATACCTTACAAATAGGACTTTCGTAAAATAAACCAATGTAAAAAAATTCATTCGTTTATTTTCTCCTTTTAAAAGCTTTATGCGCATATATTTTGGATTTTTGTAACATAGCATCCTTGTCAATCTCAATATTTTCTTTACCAGCCATGACTTTATTCAATCTTTTACAGGAATTGTAAAATAAAAATGTGATAACAAAATCTATTATTATTTCTAAGAGATGCTTTTTTCCCTATGTTTGCTACATTAAATAAAATCCAAATCTAAATACATTCAAGCTGTAACATTGAAGCTCAATACATTGAAGCTATCATAATATTTATAATTTCTTTTAAATTAGGTATGTGAACGTTTTTGTTAGTTAAATTTGAAATAATATCTCGTACATTAGAAATGCATGTTATGAAATGTATGTCTGGGTAGAAAAGCCAGCGACCACCACCATACTCTCTATATTTAATATATTCTAATTCATCCTCGGTACAGAGGTTGGATTTGCATATTTTGCAGGATTTTTTTTAGGAAATACCCTACCATATACTGCAGTGGTCCCATTATGTGTGCCCTATTTTTTTCTCTTAATGACGTAAGAATAATCTCCTCAACTTGTAGTGTTGGTATTATATTGTTACTACTCGAGGCTTTGCCACCCTTAGAAATTACGAGGGCAAATAATGTTTCCGTCATTACTTTCACAACTTGTGGATGGGGAGTGGACGCTAGTAAGTCTGTTAATTAAAAGGCTTGCAAATGCACTTTCGAACTTTTTGGGCGTGGGAATTGTGTATTGCAGTATCCATGGCTCCTTATAGCCAAAAAAGTTTTCCAGTTGGTCTTGGTTTAGGTGACACATCCAAACTGAGCTAACATCGTTATTATCTTTTAGATGTTTAGCCAGTTTTTGTACACCTTCCAGTGTCTACACCTGTCATCTATAGTCGGCACATAAGCTTTTCCTTAAAATTTTATACTTTTTAATATTCTTATTGATTCAGCTTCATGAGGTGAGTCTGGTCTCACTGGGCCCTGGAGCGGTTTTGCTATCTGCTCACCAGTGAAGCTTCCATTTACCGAGTCAAATAGGTTGTCAAAAAATAACAAAATGTCTGACGTATCTCACGATTCTGCTGGGAGTTCCTTTTTCTATGAAAGAAATATTCAAATGTTATTTTTCTATAGTAGAATATATAAAGGGTTTCTTAAGGGTTGTCACGGCAATGTCAACTTGACGTTAGGCGGGGTATATATCACAGTACAGGTACAGGTTACAGTACAGTATTAAATTAAATATGTATCTATGCTCCCTCTCATGCTCTTAAGTCGGTGTAGCAAGCTCGCATTGATATGTAAGTTTTAAGTAAATTAACAGTATAAATAAAATCGTTATTCCTATAATCCTAAGTAAGTAGGTCTCTTACCTGCATAAAACCCCATACCCACAGCTAAACTTCTACTGAATATATTATCCTTCCGGTCAACGTCTTGACATTTTCGTGATAAATCCCCTCTTGTTTCTTCGCATAATAATTTTATTGCATGCCTGTTGTTGCCTGCTCCCTTGGTTATAAATGGTGCCACAAACTTCAAGGCCTGCTTCTAATAGATTTTTAGCACGGCTTTTATTTGCCTTGCAAGTTTTGATCCATTGCTAGCTGCCTGAGCAAAGGTGTATGCCGCTGGCAGCCTATAATTGTAGACAAGCCCTCTAATCATAAATGCCAATGCGTGATCGGCTATTTCTGATTGTATGTCTTCTCCATTATTGACGAAGCCCCGTGCGCTTGCAAAGACATCTCATCAAAGAGCAAACTACATATTTTTCATGTGGTAACATTTTAGTTGCAAATTTTTTTATTGCCTAAATACACTTTCATTTATACCGGCTTGTACGTCAGTGTGGCGAGCACATTGTACATACATAATTGCACGTAATTCAATAATTCACACTCGTAGATTAACTTTAGAGATTAAGTAAAACAATATTACGCACGCACCACATTAGTATGTAAGTTCTGCTTGTACCTGAAATAATATAGACTAAATATCATCTCGAGTCTCATTGCACTCTTTGCCCAAACATTGGCAGAATGGTGACACCGACGTGTTTATGCAGCTACGGACCTGGTTTTTGCCTGCCGGCTGCATAATCACCAAGAGTATACCAAGTTAGGCATACAAACACTTGGAAAATTAGTGACCCGACAAGAAAATAAACATGACTCAGTCACCTTTCAAATCAAGCAGCAGTCAACAAGAAACATTGGAAGTAGCAGCTGGCACTACTATGTTATCCCGCATTCCGGAGTTTTGGGGGGACAAATCTTGATTACGGTTTACGCAACTAGAAGCTATCAAAGGAAGAAATACTACAGCTTAGTGACCTCATTACCTCCCCGCCATCCACAAAAAGTATAAGACCATCAAGGAACGCCTTACCTATTGCCATGAAGAATCAGAACAGCTGTAAACGAAAATGTAAACAAAACAGACGACGGCGCAATGACATGCATATTAGCACAGTTAGAAAAAATGCAAATGGAACTAAATTTCGCAATTCAGCGCGATCGCAGAGACTATCGACGCAGCACTCAGATTTATTATAATCGTCAACATTCCCCATCGAGGTCAAGTTCAAGAGCAAGCAGTCGGAAAAAAAGACCAGGGAAACTAATTAAAGCACAGACTACGGTGAATTTCCGCACTATTCACCCGTCCAACCGCCTCATTATTACCGACCGAAAAAGTGGTATGAGATTTTTTATTGACACAGGAGCAAACATTTCCGTTATGGGGCAAGCCACAGAGACATTCATTTATGCAAAATGAAGAGTACACACTTTATGCCGCTAATGATACAAAAATCAAGACATATGGTGAAAAAACGCTTAGGTACTAAACTATGGACTATGGAGATATTTTACATGGAACTTCGTCATCGCCGAGATGACACAACCAATTATTATTGGAGCGGATTTTTAGAGCATAATAAGTTATTAGTCGACATAGCTGGCCGAAAGCATATTGATCGAATCGACGCAGCAAACAATTCGTACTATTGACGTTACGTTGGAATGAATCCACGCATTACTCAAAGAAAATGAGAATATTACGAAACCTTGTCGTTAAATATGACTTTCTCAAGAGCGAATTAGATTTCTTACGTTATCAGATAACGAGCCAAGAAATACTATGATACTATATGATACTGAATAACTGAGGAAACAAACAAGGCAAACGAAAATTCTCTTACTCCTTGGTCAACAGAGGCCGAAAAAGCTTTTGATAAATGCATGACAATATTGTGGCAGACGCACTATCACGTATAAAACAAATTGATATGCCATCACCGGTTACTTATGCTGATGTAGCAAGATGCCAACTTCAGAAATTAACCACAACGCTCCCAACACGTACATCACGACGTCAGGACAGGCCGTTAAATATTTATTATGTTATAAAACTTATTAACCCTTCTTTGCATGATTTTTTCTATTTTTTTTAAATAAATCAGGGTGATGTAATTAATGCTCTAGATTAAAGGAAAAATATTTAAAAAAATCCTAATGTAAATAAAAATATGTATTATGTAAAAAACAATATGATGGAAATTTACATCATCATGCATTGTCACATATTTAGTTCAGTACTAAATAAATAAAAAAATATTGTTTACTCAATCTTCTTTATTCTTTATGATAATTTGAAAAACAATTATTATTTTTATTTAAGCACAAATTGACGCCACATTTACTACACGAAATTGTGGAATAGCCTTTACATTTAGGAAATTTGCACCGGAGTGACCCACCTACTTTTGGCCAATGTTCAGCACCATCTTTTCTTATGTCTTTTGGAGGTGGTGGAGCTGGAGAACCTTTTCTTTTTTTTTATTGTAATTCTTCTTCTAGTAAACTGGTACAAGTAATATCAATTTTTCCTTTTGTTATCCTGTCAAATCTATTGACTTTAGTTACAGGCAATGCCCCAGCATAAGAAGATAGCATGGTTACTATCTTATTATCTTTCCAAGCCACACAACTCAAATCTATACCATCATGCACAGACACTCTTTCCTCAAAACTACCTCTGGGCACAGATTTTTTCCTGAAATTTTTCTTCTCTGGAAGTTTATTATTTGGTATCCTGTTTTGTTGCACAGTTCCCACTGTGTGAATTCCTGATTTAGCTAAAAAAACTACCAATGGCAAAGAGGTATAAAAATTATCAAAGTATATCATATGGTTTTGCTTTCTTAGCACTCCTCGAAGCAAACGAACTACAACATTTCCTGTTGCACCAAGAACTGGTTCATCTGTGAGCTTCTCTGTATTCTGTTGTCCAGAATATACCTCAAACTTGTGGGCATATCCCATCAAATCACAGAGAACATATAATTTGATAGGCAGATATTGTTTTAAAAAATGCCCTATTTTGGTAGAACACATCTGTTCATCCACAGAAAGTCTTTGATTCATTGGCACTGTGGCAAACCTCTCATTGAGATGCTTGATAACAGGGCGGATTTTATAAAGCCTGTCATGTTCTGGATGACCTATAGGTTTTTGAAGATCATTGTTATTAAAATGTAATGATAACTTTATTTTCTCAAACTTGTTCAGTGGCATTGTTGAAGAAATGGGCTCATATCCAAACTTTGGCGACCAGTATGATCTTGTGCTAGGAAATTTGATTACTGACATGAACAATAATATACCAAAGAACTTATACAAATCATATTCTGTAAATGTTATAGATGAACTGGGATAACTCTGTATTATATATAAATTTGTCTCCCCTACTAATGTTTTGATAAAATCTTCAGTGATAAAATGGTTAAAACATTGATATGGAGTTTCTAGGTGTGATAGACCACCTGAAGCAGTAGAACTCCCCAAGAAAGTAATTTTATCTGTGTCATACACCAGATTCCTTTTTGTCGAAATCAAGCTTCTTTTGTCAAATTGAAAACTGGATGAAGACTGCAAATTGGATGAAGTTGATGGGTGAGAGGGTTCTTGATCTTCTGTTTCTACAAGAGGAGGATCAATGTCAGCAGTTTCATCCACATCATCATCATCATCGTCGTTCTCCTCCTGCAACACTCTTATAACTTCATCAGAATCGCGGTTTTCATCATCGGAATCTTGGTCATCGAGGTCATCTTCTGAGAGCCAACCGCCTTGTAACTTACTAAGATAATCTTCAATATCTCTTTCATTCAAGTTTCCCTAAAAAACAACATAAAATAAACATTTACAAAAAAATGTTTGCCATACATTACAAGTGAAATTACTGCATAGTGATGTAAATTTGTATCACATAGTTTTGAGAAATTTATTCAGTGTTTTGATATAAATTGTACATAAAACAACAAAAACACGAAAATAAACCTTTTTTCCACTCATTTTCACTTTTACTGTATTTTATATCTCCGTTTATTTCCTTATAACAAATTAAAATCTCGCTCCTTTTTTCCAGTCACAACAAACAGCGAAATGACAAGTTCTAGGCCTGGTAATTGACAGTGGACGTTTGCTATTTTTTGACAACTGCGTTTTGTTGTACGCAATAGTCGCTTAAAATGTTGCCAGCAAAAACAAATTTACAGTACAAGGGTTTTGAGTACCTTTTTTTGTTGACTAAATATTATGATTGAAATTTCCCTCATCATGCAAAGAAATCAAAACTAGAAATGTTTAAGTATATATTTTTATTTTAAGATAGGAATTGTTATTACAATATTATTTTTCTTAAAAGGGGGAGTATATGTGGCGAGCACATTGTACATACATAATTGCACGTAATTCAATAAGTCACACTCGTAGATTAACTTTAGAGATTAAGTAAAACAATATTACGCACGCACCACATTAGTATGTAAGTTCTGCTTGTACCTGAAATAATATGGACTAAATATCATCTCAAGTCTCATTGCACTCTTTGCCCAAACATTAGCTTTCTGTATTAGTCTTGTTAAGACTTGTGAAGAGGACAAAATAAACAGTTTTCTTAAAATCCGAAATGCCTTAGGGCTCTGCTTCAGTAGGGTCAAAGCTAGAGAAAATCGCCTAACATTTTTTCTATATTCTCTAAATTGCAAGAGAGTTAATGTTCTTGAAGCAGTCGGCAAATAATTTATAACATTCTCGAATTTAGGGTTCGACAAAAAGTTTCGTGCTGTCTTCAATTGAGAAGTCCGTTTCTTTAGTTTAGAACGGAACTTCGACAATTTTGTCCTTGTTGCAAGCAATTTTGGATAAATATTTTTTTCATTTGTGGTTAATGGTATTCTCTCTCTTATGTTTTTTCGTTTTGGCACCTCCATCGGAAAATAAAAGAAATTTATTTGTATCTGGGAATCAACCCATTTTAGGGAAAAAGTACAAGCACTTTCCATGAAATACATATATATAACAAATGAAATACGAAGTCCGAAGTCAAATAGAAGTATAATTATTATACTAGTAAGAGCTAGGTAGGGAAGCCAGCATTAATAATTATTCCAATAGTCCAGAGGTAAGGGTAAGAAAGCACATTCGCTGATCAGGAAATTGTAATGAAGATGTACTTCTCTATAGGGTAGATGTGTTATCCGGCATTAAGACTAAGTCCGGTGTTGGTAACACAACATCGTAGCTTAATTAAATTGGCTGCATTGTTTCCCTTTTAGCTATCTTACGGTTATATTGTATTGTGCTACTTGCCCTGTGACCGATCTGCAATAAACAACAGTGTACTTTCTACTCGTGGTTTCCTTAATTTAAAATTCTAAACATCTGGACAATGACTTCGCAGACGCGTTAAACACAACTCGTAACTTTGTAGTTGTTGATTCAGCACGTATAAGACAATGGTGCGGCAAATAATACTGAGGTGTCAATTTATACATTGATGATATCATTTGTCGTAGCATAAAATATTCATTCATGAATTTTATGTATTTTACTTTTATTTGCTGGTTTCGGGCCAACGATTTCTCTAGGTTCCGAAATTGTGCAAACGCTAACGGTTTGTTTGATCTTAAAGGTGCTTGTGAGTCTGGCTTAAATGGTAGCTGAACTTGGAATCTTCCGTCTAAGAGTCTTTCTGTTGTTGATTTGAAATACTGCATCTTACGCTGCTAATGATTGTCTTCGCTTTCTTGAAATTTACGTATGTCGCCTGTTTCGTGTAGGACGACGTTAAACATATACAGATGTATCATAGTCGCACAAATCAGCCATCCTAGTCGTGTTTGTTGAACATTTGGTTGGTCGTCGTTTTCTTCTCTCAAGTAATAGGTCAACCTTACGGCTAGTATAGAATTCTGGATTTGCCAAATTTATGTTTTGAATATGTGTCCATGGCGGCTTTACGAATGTTTTATTTGGTAAATTCTTGATTAAACTATTCATTATGATTACGTCACCTTCTAATGATACGTAATTATAAATAGATTGCACATGAATTGTGATAGCATCTTTACAGTTGTTTGCCTTCTCCCCGACGCTAAAATCTTGCCCTTACATTTACTTTTTAACTTCAATATTTGTGCCGCATTCTCAGTTATAAGGAAGATTTGAGACCCTTGATTTAATAGAGCTCTCATGCTATGTTGTTCGCCATCCTAACTCGTCACTTTTACCATAGCGGTGGCTAAAAGTGTCTCTTTCATGTCATCCCAAGATGCATGATGCATGCGTTGCACTTGATCTCGATGTGGACGGTGTGTTCTCAGCTTCATGGTTTGATTTAGCTGAGCTGTTTTTCGCTACAATTGTGTCATGAAGTAAAGTGTTATATTTAGCATTGAATTTTCGACATTTCTTATATGAAAAGCAATTCTTATTAAAATTATTAAATAGACAATTCAAGTAGTCATTGAGTTGCAAAACTGTTTTTAGTTTTTGTTCATCTATCATTTGTAAAAATTGATAGCACATCCATAATCAGTGCTCAGTATTACACATTTTGAGTTTTATGGTTGGTTTACGGATGATTTAAATTATACGAGAATTATGACCTTAAACTAATATTGTATTAGGAAAATAACAAGTAAATATAAATGGTTATTAAAGTAAATCTTAATGGTTTAAATCTGAAAGTTAGCTAAAGTAGAATAATTTGATATTGATTGGTTTGGTTGTCTATGGTTTGAGTTACGTGCGAACTGAATCGTGTATAAAATTGTGCGACCACACAAATGCTGATCTGTTCGTTGAGATACACTGAACACATACAGTAAGTATAAAATTTAGTTTCATCTTATCTAGAAATATTTAGTCATGTTCCTGACTTTATAACATAGCAGGAGAATGGTACTTATTAACCTTTTGTGCTAATTTGTATACTCTGAGCTTTCCCTGAAGTTCTAACATTTCTACGTGTTTTATGTACGCTTAATTTACAATTATTTTTTTGTTGTTATGCGTACCTGCTGCATACCTCAATGTGCCTTTAATGATATTCAGTGTACTTCTTTTGATTAAAAGATATATAATAAAATATATACACCCGCCATTCTAACGTTATAACTAATCGTATGAATCGAAATCGAATGTTCTTATTAATAGAAACACGAACTCTCCGCGGAGTCGGACTCCAGGTCGAATGCGCAGCTGCAGAGGATTCTTAAATTGCCCAACACCCTGAAATAGTTTAATGTTTTTATTAATAATACAGTATTTTTCTTTATTATTAGCCATAGGCTCAGTCTTTAGTGCATCTATTTTAGTATTATTTAACATTCTACATTTTAATAAAGAAGCTAATCCTTAGATTGGTCTCATGTCTTCTTTTACTATTAAAAACTCAGTGTTAAAACCATCATCATTTCCAATATTAGAATGTGAGAAAACCCGCAAATAAATTGTCCGTAATGGAATTAATTTCCCACCCCCGAAGACTTCAATTAATGACTTTGTCTCAGACAAATTAATATCATATTTGACAATTTTTTTAAATCCGTTAAACTTAATACATTAACTTGTGCCCCAGTGTCACATTTGAAAGTAACTCTTTTACTTTCAACCCTTAAGAGCTCTGTCCATTCATTATGGTTTAAGTTAATTGTATGAACTAGTCATAAGTCATGTACGTTATTATTAGTCTCATCAGTTTCAACATTATTAATGTGATCAAGTCGCTTAGTCGAGAAAGTGCAACCAACTTTAAAATTATACATTCTTTTACAGTTGGAGCAGGTTTTGCCATATGCCGGACACTGCATAGGCCCATGATCAGTGTTACACTTTTACAGCGATAAAATATTCTATTATACTGGAATTTATTATTATTTCAGCCCTGCGACAAATCTTTTTTAGTAAAATACTTATCTTTATTGAAGTGCTGCTATTGAGTTGTCCTCCCAATTTGCACAGCGTGCACCTCCGGATTGTTCAGGGTCTTAACAAACTCCCTAGAGAGCTCCGCTGATCTGCAGATGTCCACCGCCTTCTCCAGGGTCAGATCCTTGATTTCGAGGAGCTTCTGCTGCATCCTCTGGTCTCGAACACCGATGACTATCTTGTCCCGCAGCATCCGATCTTTTTGCTCACAGAAATTGTAGTTCTCCGCCAGTTTTCTAATACTTGTATAGAAAGCATCGAAAGACTCTCCGTCTTCTTGGTTTCGTTTGTTCAAATTATAACTGTTGATCACTTCATTTTGTTTCGGCTTAATGTAGCCATCAAAGATTTCAATTATTTCTTCCAATTTTTCTTTACCGTCGGTCTTGAGCACGTTAAAATATAAGTCTTGTGCCTGCTGGCCAATGCAGTTACTAAGAATTGCAGCTTTTCTAGTTTCAGATAATCTTTCAAATCCCGCCGCCAGTATAAAGTTACGAAAGGAAAGTTTAAAACGTTGCCATTGCGGCCAGCAATTATCGATGTCGTCAAGGCAGATTCCTTGCGCTATTTTATATTTAACGGCACCCATCCTTGTCATCAGAATCTATGTGACTCATACTTAATAGTAATAATTTTCACGTATTAAAGTGCAATAATATTCAAAAATGTGCCGATCACGTGCCCCCATACAGTGAGCGTAGGTTACCTCATGCGAATCCGTATAAATCTTCACGATGAGAGTTCCTTTTCGGCTGCGCCATGTATTATCTTAAATAAAACTCGTCGTGGATTTCTTCAGAGGTTTATTTCTGAGTTTTATAAACATTTACAAGAATCCTTAATGATAAAAACAGGAGCCGATGTTCTTCGTGTTAAGTCTTAAAACCAAGAGCATGACAACTCTCAATGTCCTAAATACTTAACTTTTTTAAAATGCGTTTCGTTCTATTACAGCTGTTGCCATACACTGAAGTTATATTACATAGATAGAATACATAGACAACTAAGATAGAACAAACTGCATTAAGACACTGGCGCTAGTAGTGTTAAGAATAGGATTATATTTGATATATTTTAACATCTCTTATCAAAATAATCTAATATCTATGTAATAACAAATTAATATAAACTACACCTAAACAATACTTTGAATGCCTAACTTTTTAACACAATAGTAATGTTTCAAACTACTTAATCCATTCGTTAACAAGTCAGCAGGCATTTCAGTAGTTGGCAGATGTACAATCTTTACTAAGTTATTAGTAACAGTTTCCCTAACAAAGTGGTGGCGGGCATCTATGTGTTTAGATCTCTTACGGTATAATGGGTTTTCAGATAACGTCTGAGCCCCTTGGTTATCATTGTATATAACAATAGTGTAATTAGAGTTTATAATTTCAGATAACAAGTTTTTCAAATATATAGTTTCCTTACAAGCTTCTCGGCCTCGGTACTCGACAATGTGACTGTCTGTTGATTTCTGCATTCATATGATATTACAGTACCAGACAATTTAAAGCAGAAACCTGTATAAGATCTCCTGTCAATAGTATTTGATGCCCAATCTGAGTCTACAATTCCTTCTAAGTTTTTACTTTCATTTGTAAATATTAAACCATAAGACTTTGTTTTATTTAAATATTTTAACACTCTCTTTGCATGTTTCCCAGTGAACTGCAGTAAAACAATTGTTAAATTGACTGAAATAGCTGACACTGTACCTGAAATCTGGGCGTGTAAGTATGGACAAATACATAAGACTTTCTATCAGTTGCTGATAAGGATATTGTTAACAAACATTCTCTGACTTATCCAACTTCAAATTACATATAATAGGAGTATCAACAACATTACAGTTTGACATCTTAAACTTATTTAAAATATGTTAAACAAAATGCTCCTGATCTTATGATATACAACCATTTTTATATATATTTACTCTCATACCCTTGCCCTAAATCTTTAGTTTTGAAATTTGACATTAAACTACGTTTCAGTTCATCTGTCAATGCCTTGCTACTGGAAAATATGAAAAACTCATTTACAAACACAGTTATTAAAATTTGTTCCTCATTTACCTTTTTACTATATAAACATGGTTCCAATTTAGACTTAATATAGCCCTGGCTTAACAAACAATCATCTACTCTCTTATTCCACTGCCTTACAGATTGTTTAAGACCATAAATTGCACGTTTTAATTTGAGTACACTGTTACTCTGACATTCTAAATTAGGTGGTACTTGCATATATACTGTTTCTTCAAGGTAGCCATTTAAAAATACAGTGTTTACATCAAGATGAGTAATTTCGAAATTTAACTTTTCACTTAAAGCAAATAACATTCTCAAAGTTGAGTCTCTTAATACAGGTGAATACGTTTCTTTATAGTCCACACCTTCTACTTGGATAAAGCTCTTAGCGACTAAACGAGCCCTATATCTCACTTTATTATCACTTTCAAACTTTCTTTTGAAAACCCACTTGCATTGAACCACTCTATCTGCTTCCTTGTCAGTTACCACTTCCCGGGCTTGGTTTTCTTCGACAGCTTTTAACTCTTCTTTAATAGCCTTTCTCCACATATCACATTCAGCACCGTTCATCGCCTCCTCATTAGTGATTTCTTCGTCGCAAGTGCCCAACTCGTCTACAACACAGAGGTTTGTAACACCATACCTCTCAACTGGTTTTTTGACACGTTTGCTGCTTACTATGGGTACTTCATCTGCGCCTGAATCATTTTCTTCTCCACATAGCGTATGGTAGGAGTCATCTGATGTTAAGCTAGAACTTGATGTGTCACATATGTAAGTAGGGTTATTCTTATCCAAGATAGTGTAGTGACGAGACCTCTCGCACAGCTTGCATACTCCTTTGATTGGAAGAATAACTCTTTACTACGCAAAAGGGCATAGACTGGTGGCCCCAAATTCGAATTTAGAACACGTTCGAAACATTTTATGAAGAATAAATGTTGAAGACAAGAGAGTCGCGGGGAGGACAGAAGCCTGTCTTGACGACTCACGGGCAATGTGCACAGAGTAATTCAAGAAGTATTATTTATAATTAATTTGTGTGAAGTTATAATTGTTACATGAATAATCTGATCCTGATTATATCGCATAGTGCGTTTACCTGCTCTTTTAATTTTCCTCCTCTAGCTAGAACCTATCGAATCCGGACACCATAAAGCTCCAAGCTTTATACGTGATGGAGTACGCCGCAGTTGTTTTAGAAGTACTCCACGCTTTACAATATTATCATTTATTTCAACTGTTTCTTCTTGATCTGATAGTTGATCCTGCTCTTTATTTCCTTCTTGTGCTACAAATCAATATCTTAGCCATTTCAGTATCTTTTTCTTTCTTTTCCATTATAGTTACATCTCGGCTAGTAGTAACTTTTCTTGATTGTATAACCTATATCCTTCTGTGTTTTCTGGATAGCCAATCAAAATTTATTTAATGTTTCCATCTGTTGTGAGCAATATTCTCCTCCATTATCTGTTCTAAGACTTTTAACTTTGTTTCCAGTTTGTTTTTTAACTATACTCAGAAATTCTTTGAAAAACAATAACACTTGGTTTTCCTCTTTCAAAAAATAAACAAATGCCATTCGGCTAGCATCATCCACAAAAAGAAGGAAATACTTTGCTCCCCCAATGGATTTTGTTTCCATAGGACCACAAATCTGAGCGCACAACTTCTAACAATGTTTCACTTCTGTGGTTTGAAGACGGCAATGGTAAACGAACTTGTTTTGCTTCACAACATACTTCACAGTTGGCTTTTGTTATCAGCCTTTTCTTTGTAAGTGACTCCCTCTGCAGCTCCATTTTTAATCTTTTCCAGGTCACAGCTCTTGATATGTGCCAGTCTTCTATGCATTGCCTTGCTGTGTTGTAAACTGCCGTTGCTGCAAGCATCTTCTCTGACTTCAATGTGTTTAATTTGTACACTCCATTATGTAGATTTAGCACATTCTGTTGGTTACGAATATAACAAGCATTTTTATTAAATAATACTTTGTTTCCGTTTGCAATCAACTGGCTAACTGATAAAAGATTTGTTGAAAAAAGTTAAATTTTTAATGAGAAAAATAATTTGAAACGGGCAGTTTGTGAAAATATATATGCACTTTAAAAGATAGTTGAAAAAAGAAAACGAAAAAATGGAACAGACTGGATCTCGGTCTTACATATAACGGCACCAACATTCACTATGCCGGGCTCGTAAAAGATATTTAAATACCGCCTTGTTGACTCATGACAACACAGAATCTATAATATTATCCGATTCACTGTTGCAAATTTTTTTTGTATATAATCTTGGCATTATTTTTGTTTTTGCTACGAATCTTGCTAAGGAAGTTGTGAAAAGGCCCAGGAATTTCTACGCAGATGGAACATTTAAAATAACGCCAGAACCGTTTTATCAAGTGTTTGTATACAAATATAATTCCCGTCGTTGATGCATTTCTCGTAAACTAAACTGAAGAAACATAATATGTACGTTTATTAAATGTCATTAAAGAAAAGCTTCAAGTGATAATAAAATCCTTTAAATCGGATTATGATATATTATAATGCATGCAGCACTAAATATGATATATCATAATTAATGCTGTATTAACAGTTTACCTAAACGCAGATGTTAGTGGATGCTATCATCATTTGCTTGCATTTGCAACAATGCTATTTGGAAGTACTCCAAAAAGATAAAACTAAACATAACAATGCCTTGTTATGTTTAGTTTTATCTTTTTGGATTCTTTAGAGTATCCTGCTGGGCAGAAATATCACTAGAATGTCTGCAATAATACTTCTTTTTCCTGTAAGCCAACCTAATCCATGTTATATTGCAGTATATATTGCAATACGCTCCAGATTCGTCAGAAATGAGACGCTCTCGTCTTAATTTTGAAAATACATGGTATCCCAAACTGTTACCTCATATTCTCAGCTGGATGGCATCATCGATTGAACCGGCGAATTCCAAAGAACCATAATTTTTATTTGTTTTTATTCAAATTGAGAAAAGAGGCTAAGCATAATGACTCTTCTGAAACTTTGAATGGCAATCGCAGAGAAGGCAATGTGACATTGATTTTGACAGAAAATATAAAAGTTAAACAAAATTTAATAAAAACAATTTATCTACTCCGCAATATCTTAAAAAAAATATTTTCCTTCAGCTTATTTTGAAAAATTAGTAATGTTAAGTTGCTTTTTATAAGCTATAACTATGACCATTTTGATTTACATAAACATACGAGTTTAAAATGTTAATTGCTGGTATTATTACCAGCAATTACTGTGTTGGATTCTGATTCTAATTGACAATGACTGTGTGTATTCGTCAATATATTATGTCAATATATTTAAAAAAACATCATGTATGTTAGAAAAAATCTTCATCTCTTTACAAAACGGCTTGAAAGACATAATTATGTTACTAGAGATAAACATAAATTAGTTGCAACTAAAATTTAGGCTAGCAAAAGTGCAAACATCTTTTATGGGGTACTGCGTTAAATTTTATAATAAAATACCTGATAATATTCTTTAACTATATGAGAAGAAATTTGAAACTTGTATAAAACGCACGTAATGTAAACGAACATATTATAAACTAGATCATTATTTAGATGATAAAAATGCTTCTATAAATACCAGTCCTGCTCCACAGTCACACTGTCAATGAGTAGGTACTCGTCTTTTTTCTTATCTGACGTATAGATTTATTGATATTTTGATTTTTATTATTGACATTGTTAATTTTATAGAACATTGATGTTATTTTATACACTGTTGACATTGTAGTTATGATACGCTTTTTATTTGTTGTTAATTAGAAAAATTTGAATTGTGTGTTATCACTCAAGTAATAAGTTAATTTTCTATGTTGCCTAGCTTTGTTTTTAATTTTAGAACAATATTACTTTACATTGTCCTCACTTTAAAATGCGCTTATAAGCAATGTCACAAGTAACTTTGTAAAAAAAAAAACATGTTGAAAAAGAGTGTCCTTGAAGTTTCTTGCCTGTTCTTCTCCATAGGATCTACGTACTAAAACACTCAACTAGCTTCACGATCGACTTATACTGACTGACTCCTCCTGACAATTCAAAAATACCTACAATGGGTTTACTTGAAATAAATAATTTTGATTTAGATTTTTGATTGTATTATAGCTGAGTTTCCGTTTTTTTAATAAAACGATGTTTTGTTATTTTTTTTGTTTTATTTTCCTATTTTTCTGAAACTGTGACATGTCATTGTGTTTGTCATTATAACCCCGAATTAAGTGCTTCTGCACTTTCCTGATAATTATCATCAGTCATTGAAAAATTACTCAGCTGATTCAACGCTTCTCAACTCAAATTGCGCTTAAGGTAATGCAGTTTCTGTACCTATTGCCTCATAACTCCTCACTACTACACACACTAGTTAAATCTAGTACTAAAGCCTTGTCTAAGTTACAAATAGCTACTTATTAACAAGAGAGTACGTCTGACTATTAGTCTTGTATTGACGTTCTCTCACGTGCGCTCTGCTTTTAAACACTGTATATTCCTTTGTTCTTTAGTTTAAACTAATCACAAATGATATTTAGTATCCGAAACGTAACATTTTTTAAAACTAGTGTTTTCGCGCCTCTGATAGGCTGTGAGTCGAACTGTAGTCAATTAAAATCCTTTGTCTATCAAATGGCGAACGTTCTCGTTTATCAGAGCTGTGACGAAGTGCTGAAACAATCGAGAGGTGGCGTTAGACTAAGATACAACTTATTATACACATCTTAACAGTAAACTATATCTATGTGTGGGTGAACGCTGCTGTTTGCGAGATCGAACATGTTTCAACGTGTGTGTGGTTCTGCAGCCTTTACAGCAATTGTTACTACCTGTCTTATTTATACGACCACTTTATGCGAGAAATTAATAATCAGTTGACTGAAGAATCGCAAGATGTAGCAGAGGTTGAGGAAAAAAAATTTAATTCTAGTTTACGAGAATGGTTTAAAAACGAAATTAATATCTTTAGTTATCAATCAAAGTACATCGTCTCGAATTCGCGAATTCACTTTGCGTAACGCAAAATATTGATGAAGCAGCCAAAATATTACGTACAGCAGCTGTGAATGCACCAGTTAAAAATTTTTATATGGATAATATAACTAACGCAGCTTTAGTGAAAGGGGAGGTTCCTGCGATGCCAAGGTAAATGAGGGCACACATTGTCAAGTTGAGCGAAAAAATACTTGATGTACACACACCATTAGGTGTGTGTACATCAAGTATTTTTTCGCTTTGGGCGTTACAGACGTTTTTCCGTCCATTTGATCTAAATCTGCTGTTGAGTTGGCGGTTGCACCCTATGCCGAGCGGTCGGTAAAAGTGCACCCTGCACTTTTACCACTGGCGGCGACCACCCGGCTACCACTCTGCCCACCATACACTAAAGTGCAGTAACAGCAAAATCACGATTTCGAGTAAAACGCATTTAAAGTTAAGAATTGATTTTAAAAAATCAACAGAATGTATAAGCAAAAAAAATTTGAATGCAGAAAGGTTGTAAAGGCATAGGTTCACACGTTAAAGCAATAAAAAAAATATATCTTAATAACTGAATTTATTATGGCCATTTATTCTTTTTGGTGCCTATTACTGCATAGCCTTTTTTGTAAAAAATACCATTTTAAACTTAGTAAAATGCAGCAAAAAGCCCTATTACTGCGTTTGGATCAGTTATTTTGTCAAGAAACCCAACTAACATGCAGTAAGGTCAAAAAAATACTGCATTTTAGTTAGTTTTTTAAGAAAAAAGTGTTCAATTTACTAGTGCAGTAAGAAAAATAGCTAGTTCACATTTTAAAGACCGTTTATTTCTTATTATTTAATCACAATAATTCAACTCACTTATGTAAAATTTACATATCAAAAATAAAAAAAAACATCTAATTAATAAAGGACCCTGCGCAGAATGCACAACCTCCTTTGACAGTTTTCTCTTAATATTAACATATATAACATAATGTATCTTTATGTTTAACAATAAAATATAGATAGTAAATGTAGGTGAGTATTATAAAGGTGGACATAAACTTGAGATCAACATTACAGTAAAACAATCATCACACACAAAGCATTACAAGCCTTGGTAAGTCTTAGGTAGGTACATAATTAGTTTCTAAAAGTAATTTTTAACAGTATAACGCGCTTTAAAATAACATTGGTTTAGTTTAGCTTTTGAAGCCTCTTATTATTCTTACTACTAGACATAATCTTGAGATCAACATTAAAGTAAAACAATCATCACACACAAAGCATTACAAGCCTTGGTTATTAGGTAGGTACATAATTAGTTTCTAAAAGTAATTTTTAACAGTATATTAACGCGCTTTAAAAATAACATTGGTTTAGTTTAGCTTTTGAAGCCTCTTATTATTCTTACTACTAGATTTAAAATAATAAAAATGTATGTATCATACAATTATCAAAACAGATCAGAAAAATATTTACTTAGTTCTTTTGTTGTACTTATTAATAATCAGTCTTAAGTTAACTTTAAGGCACATTGTTTCTTAGAATTTGAAGATAAAAAATACAGACTATTAAAAATAAATTCAAAACACATTAACAGTTTAAGATTATTCATCAATATCAAAATTAAATTCTTCTGGTTCTTGTGACGTAGAACCAACAGAAAGATTTTTCCAGAAGATTAATCTATTTGGTGGAATAAGCGGCCCTAATACGTTTAAGATGTTTCGCTTCCTTTCCCTATCAATGCCTTTAGGAACAGTTTTTACAGTAAAATTAGGCAAGTTCTTTGATTTGAGACAATATAGTTCTTTGAATTCTATATCATCAAAGTTCTTTTTGTAAAAGAAACTATGACTTCCCCTTTTTACCATAAGATGTACAATATCTTTGATGTATACCCGGTTTCCATCTATATCTTTGTTTTTTTTATGTGAAATATGAGATTTAAAATTAACAAAATCTATTATTTCCATACTTTTGACTTCTACCTTCCCCGATTTCAATGATGTTTCAACAGCTTCTAAAAAGTCTTGATAATCGTACAGCTTACCCTTTTTGTCCATCGACTGCTCTACAAAATGGTGGAAGGAATCGGCGGACATAAAAGTATGGCCCGGTTCAAAAAACTTGAGTTCAATTGTTGTGGCAGAAATCTCTAAGTTGTTAATTATACTTATCAAGAAAGTAAAAAAACACCAGTTTTTATTTTGTGCCGAGCAATTATCAAGCCATAAAACGATGTGCTCTGCATCACGATTATTTAGTAAGAATGCTTTAAATGTACTAGTGATGTCTTCTTGCTTTCTCCCTGCCACTCCTTCATGCCAAACTGCTGCAAATACGTGACCTTTCTTGAAGTTTCCTAGAGGTACAAAGGTTTCATTGTACGCCACAAGCCTGGGGCAAAACAGAGCTGCTTTAAAGGTATCAATGCGAGGTAACATTATTACTTTTTGGAGGTCCACAGAAACAATTACAGTATTACGCTGACTTATGACTTATTAGCCTTTGTATCTGCATCGTACATCTCTCGGGCTAGTGTATACTTAATTTTATGATGAGCGTAGGTCTTACAAATTTGGCAATCAGTACACGGTTCTTTTACATGATCAAGGTTATGGAGGTTGAAGGTTTCACATGTCTCGCATTGTTCATGGCCGAGCTTAGCAAAAGAAATGTTCATTTTGTTTGTCAAGTGATCTCTGTAAGTTTCAAGACTGCATTTGAATTCGGGGTACTTCTCTTGGAAGTTTCCATACATATCAACAATTGTAAGGTCACTGGGCAAGTATCTCTTATTGGGTGCATGCACTCGTCTATAATGATGCACACATGGATTGAACGATTCAATATGAGCTGTGATCAAAGTACGATCTATAGCATGACAATTTGACAAATTACGGCCATCCCTATTATCCTTTTGCTCTAAAATTGACTTTTTCAGGACAGAATTTACACGCCTGTCATTTTTTTTGTCATATCCTAAAGTGCCTAAAAAAAATACTTTGCATACCTCATGCGATAGTTCTTCTGTATCTCTTTTTGTTAAACTGTACTTGTAAGTTACGTTTCGTGGTCGTTTCAAATTCTTTGTACTTTTCTTGCAAGCCTCCTCCGTCACAAGATTTTTGATAAATATTCCTTGATGTTCCCAATTCAAAGACCAATAATATTTGTTAATTTTTTTTCTATCTTCTTCAGTAAAATGTATAGTACATAGTTTTTTACATAAATTTTGACAGGGTTCTCGCACCGGATATTTCTGTATGTTTTTGGCATATTGAAGTTCACTTTTACGTTTCCTACATGACTTATTCCGTATTTTCACAACAGGTAATTGTGCTGGCTGGGTATTGACATTGTTGACCTGAATTTCTGCTGGATCGTTTGTGATATCTAAATCTCTTAAACTCGACGATGTTGAAGATGGCTCAGGAACATAGTTTTTATCTTTTACAGAATCATCTGAATCTTCTATGAATGAATCACAGAATGATGTTGAAGGCAGCGTTTCATTACATAAAAGATCAAAGGTCGCTGTATCCACGAGATTACTAATTAAGCTGTCCTGGTGAGCTTCTGGCAGATTTATGGAGTGGTGTTGTGTTGCTTCAGAGATTTTGCTCAAATCAATATTTTGGACGTCGTTGTTTTTATGCACATCCCTTAATATTGCTTTTGGAGGCGAGTCATTGTTATCGTGATGAGGTAGCTGCGATATCATTCTATCCGGTGGTAAGACGTCATTTTCCAAATTGCTTAGCAGTGACATAATTTGTTTTGATCTCACATTCATATTGATGAACCTGCACAGAAAGATAAACGAGAATTGGTAAGTACTTACTGACTAGTATAGGTACATTAAAACTAATTTTAATTTACATTTATACTAAAGTTTTAAATTATTTTGAAATCGAAAATGGACTGAAACTTGATTAAAATGCTAAAACGGCAAAACGGTATATCAACCAAACATAAATTTGACGCAAGTGTATGGCCGTTAAGTTTGCAATGAGATTGTAGACAGGTACCTAGAATAATTTGAATTTAGAATGAGATCATAGCGACACTGAACTGTATTAATGTATGGTTAGGTGAATACCTACCCTATCTATTTTTAGTCTATTCAAAATATAATCTCAATTCTAACTCAGTTCGTTAAAAGTCAAACCATAGGTTACCATTAGTTACGAGTTACGAGAATAATTGGCCTACTGATTGATATAGGTACATAGATACTACTTTTTAAAGTCAATAAATACTTATAATACATAAATAGAAAACCATCCAAACACAAACAAATGATAGTTATTCAACACACGAAACATTTTATGTAAGGATAGAAAATAACCTATTAGTTAAAGTATCTGTTTAAAGTACGTCTTAATACTATAAAAGTTTTATTAATCATAATAAACTTAAGTAATATAATTATGTAATCTTACCCGCCAAATCCTGTCGCCAAAAAAACGTAAGCAGTGCGAGCGACGCCGACGGGCACGTCCACACTGGCACAGTTCACTGGAGCGACTGATTAATTAAGTCAAATCGCATGCAATCTAGCAGTAAATCCTTTGCACACTCTGTCTCACAAATAAAGTTTTATCTATTCAAACTTGATACTGCGTTTAAATTAGTTTAATTTACTATAATTTGTTAAACTTGATCCCAATTAAAATGCAGTATTTAAAACATTAACTGCACTTTAGCTAGGAATAATCATATCTGTGTCATTATGCTATCCAAACTAATCTGCAGTAATGCTGTATTTTACTGCGTGTTAGTCAGTTTATAATGATAAAAGAATGTTAAGTATTCACAACTAAAATGCGACAAGCTTTGATTTTACTGCATTTTAGTTGGGAGTTCGTGACAATAAATTGTATTTTCTTAATTTGCAGTAAAAATAGCTTGTATGGCGGTAACTTTTACTGCGTATTAATTTTTTTTTTAATTTTTTTCCAGAAATATAAAACTATCTAAAGAACTGTAAAATTATATTGCTTACTGCATTTTAGTTATGAAACCTTAAAATTTAATCTGCAGTATAATTTATACTGTATTTTAGTTGGGAAATCACGCCAAATTGTTAATTTTTTTCGTTTGCAGTAAGTGAAAACTGTTAAATAAAAACCATTCTAATAGTCTTAGAAATAAGTAAGTTAATTCAATAGAAAGCTTAAGAAACCCGCTTTCAGAATCACTAATAAAACGAAAAATCACAAAAGGGCTGTTACTGCTCTTTAGTCTCTGGTGGGCAGCACTGCTTCCTTACGAAACCAATCTCGTATTTATTTCTTACACTGCTTTCTAAGTAATACCAGATACCATCATAATTTCAAATACCACAGCGACAACAATAATAACGATCTCCAACAAATTGATTTTCTGCCCTATTATTTCATGGGTAACCGACTGCAGCAACAAAGATTTTATTTAGTTCTTTCGTTTGACTTCCATCCATTTTACACAATGTATTGTAATGTTAGTACAAAGCGACTTGCTGTGGAAAATGAGAATAAACTTTTAAGTTCTGACATGATGCTTAAACTGGAGTCAAATCTACGTCATCACAAATATATTTGTGTGTCACACGTCTGTGCTAACACACCATTTATTTTGCAAATTAACTGCGTACGTAATATGAACCTAACTGCAAATTAATTATATCATCACTGCATTCTTGTAACATAAATTCAATGGAAAAAATGCAAAAAAGCCACATAAATACACCATAAAAAAGACAAGATTAAAACGTATTACTCTTACAGAAATCAAACCTGTAGCATACACTTGCTTTACCTTAATGATACTTACTGCGCTTTAAGATAATGTTATTTTACAATGCTCATCGGAAGCTTGATGCCTCTACTAGACTACGTACGCTGGTTTTAACCTGTCAAGCGAAATCCAAACTTTCTTGTTTGGCATGTCTAACACGAAATATTTATCCGTCCTGCCTAAGTCCTTATAATATCCCTATGATGGTCCATATTCGTGTGGTATGTACCATCATAGGGATATTATAAGGACTTTTTTTTACTAAATCGATCCGTACGAAAACATGAGAACACGTTTTCAAATCTGAATGAACAAATATCGTACGCGAGTCTCTTTGTTCTATTGGCTTCTTCTTCTACTCGCTTGATCCGCTGCCGCTTATGTTGGTACCAATATAAAAGTCGCCGGGCAACCGGGCTTACCGAATACTAACTCGGCCGCACTAACACTAGTGTTACTACGCGGTGATGCTCGTAACCCGAACAAAACTGTATGTAGTTCTTCGACCCCAAGAACCGTGGTCCCTTGTAACGTTGTAGTACGAAAGAATCGTATAATATTAATGTACCTTAAAATTAATGAAAATAAATAGTTTCGTAAAACCTGTTTAGGGCGCAGCGCTATGAGTTCGTTGCGCATTCAATAAAAGGCGCGGTTCGCGGCGAGCCGGTCCCTTTCGCTTGTGATTCTGGTTGTCTAACAGCTATCGCCGTTATCGTATTTATCTACATCATATTCTACAATTCTAATATTTGGAACCCGCTGGGATGAGTTCTCATAGTATCGTAAAAACTCTTAAATTCCTAAACTCTTAAAATCTTAAACTGAATTATTTTATAGCAGTTATTTTTATTGTAAGTATTGTAGCCACATCAAAAACTCTTATTCATTTTATTAAAAATAGGAACGAACTGTAATAGATGATAACACGGTTCACTATTTAATTAAAATAAGTTAATAGACATTTCGATTCTTCGGATGAAGAGCTCCCTGCTACGAGTTTCATGGAAGGTGTAACCCTACTTTAAATAAATAAATAAATTTTGATAAATATAAGCGTACTTATTTAATCTGCATATATATCTAGTTTAATTAGCCAATTATTTTTTTTTACAACTGTAACATATACATATCTGTCATTCATGTGGAATTAAATTAAAATCCCAATCAAATCAACATCAAAGTCATATTTAGGTTAGTAATTTTCAACAAAGGTAGTCGATTTGCTAATTACTCCAATAATAAATGGATTTTTTGTAAGCATGATAAAAGAAATCAACGATTAACATCAGACAACTCCCTAAGTTTTGCGTCACATTTATCCTGCCGCAAAGTAGTAACTGACCCACTCACATTCGCCGTCAGGCCTTTACCGTGATCGCACGCTTGTTTGTCTAAAGAGCAATTCCAGTGTTACTCAAACTTTCCGCATCATCTTTACCTGCGCTAGCTGTGGTTCAGAGTGTACCGACGGTCCTGTTTGTAGTGGTTGCAAGCAGCAACACTATGACTATCAATGTGCCGGAGTCACTGAAGCTGGATACCGAAGACTCGGCGACAGTAGGAAGAATGCTTGGCGTTGCCCAAAATGTAAGTCAGGATCATCTCCTTCTCCACTGGCAGTATCACTTCAGCCCAGCCAACTAGACAAAATGCAGGAGCAGCTCAACAAGATCACCTTTGATCTGGCTCCCTTGGCGATATTGGTTGCTGACGTGAAATCCATCAAAGCGGAGCTGTCTGGACTCAAAATTCTATTGAAATGGCACACGACATCATAAATCGATTCGATGAAAAGGTAAATACTCTTGAAACTAAAGTTAATAAGCTAGAAAGGGTGGATCAAATACCATCTTTTCAGGCTGATATCGAAAGAATAAACCAAGAATCGCGAGACAGAGACCAATGGGCTAGAGCTAACAATGCCGAGATCAAAGGTATTCCGCAGAAGAAAAATGAGAGTCTTTACGATATAGCACAGAATATCGGTAACCTATGTAACATTGTGGTCAGAAAAGAAGATATTAATTATATTGCACGTATACCCACTCGCGTCCCCAATGCAGAAAAACCAATCGTGGTTGCTTTTAACAGTCGCTACACTAAGGAGGAGTTTGTGGCTTCGTCGCGTAAAAGTAAACAGCTCAACATATCCAACTTGGGTTTTTCTGCGTCTGCAAACTTCTACGTCAACGACCACTTGACTCCGACCAATAAGTCACTTTTAGGCAAGGCAAGAGCCCTTGCTAGGGATAATAACTTCAAATACATTTGGGTGAAGCATTGCAAGATCATGGCAAAAAGATCCGGCACCTACATTTTTTATAAAGAACGAAAAAGATCTTCAAAAAATTACAAATCAACATCAATAATCAACTCATATCTATTCACAGAACATTTGCACAGTTTGAGAACCACATTCGAGTTTAAATTACCTTATAATGGTGCCGATTCTATTGTACACTCGACTAAACTAAAACCTGACTTAATTTCTTCATATGAAATCAACCTCGTGTTCTTCGTAATAAGGTCTATTTGTTACTAGCATCTATTTCTCAGCGCCGCTAAATTTCAATAAAACTTGTCAACGTGTATACTCAACTTTATTTCCACGCAGCGAAAGTCTTCATTTATTCAAACGCTGTATAATTGCCGTATAAAAACTTGTTCAAAACGAACAAGGATGACGTGTTTTTAATCTACACCTACGAAGACGCTTACTAAAAACACAGAGCAAAAGAGATGGCGTTCAACGGACAGCGGCTCTCGCTACGTGGTATTAAAGTTTATTTAAGCGTATCAGACTTCAGTCGACAAATAAATTGCTTATTTCGATAGCGACATATGTTACATACTTGTTTCAATTTGAAATAAGACCTTGTTTCTAAGTGTACAAGGTTTACTTCTTATATGAAGAATATTTAGTGAATTTTAATTTAGCGAGTGAAGTAACAGAATTGGGGCCAATATATACTTTTGTACAACGTACGGTATGAGTCATAACGGAATGGTCGAACAACTTATTGACCGCGACTACTTGCGGCAGCCCGCACTAATACCACTTGCTTGCGCGTACTCGCACTGCTACATACGGGTCATTTTCGCTTCCGCCTACGCCGGCGTTGATTCGAGCCGGTTGCATATTGAAAGCTTTTTGCCATCAACCTTTCTTTTTAAAAATTGTTTCATAGTTGATGTAGAACATAACTTAATCTTATTTGTGTCGCGCGTATCATTTTTTGTGCTCGCTATAACTTATGTTTGTATTCCTACACTTAATTACTGTTGCTTGGAATGTTTGTTTAAAATAATTATTTACTATTTCTACCGTGGAGTGAACGTTACCAACCTGTTTATCGCTTATAGCTTTTTATTCTTAATCTTAGAATTGTGTTATATCTTTTTTTTTTCTTATCTATATAAATGGCATCATTTAACATTTATTATCAAAATACGCGGGGTCTGCGAACTAAGACGCATGCTTTCAAACGTAATGTATTTTTGAACTCTTATGACGTTATCGCTGTAACAGAAACTTGGTTGTTGGATAGTACAGGGTGGCCCAGAAAGACCGAAGTGGTGTGAATTGCTTATAACTTTTTATTTAAGAGATATTTTTTTAATTTTTTTTTTTTTAAATACATTAAATTTATGGGGAATATTTTTGGATTAGTTATTAAAAATGATATCCCGCAAGTGGTGGCCATATTCTGCTTCGCACAAATGTGCTCTTTCCAACACATTTTCCATGACCTTTCGCAAAACTTCCGGTGGTATGTTGTTAATTTCTTCTCGAATATTGGTTTTTAACTCCTCAATAGTCCTAGGCTTATTAACATAAACTTTTCCTTTTAAATAGCCCCAAAGAAAACAGTCTGGAGCGGTTAAATCCGGGGAACGCGGAGGCCAATTAAAATTGCTGTTACGAGAAATTATTCTTTCACCAAAGATGTCGCGTAAAAGAGTCATTGTGGCCCTCGCAGTGTGCGCTGTGGCTCCATCCTGTTGGAACCATATTTGCAGATGGTTTTCCACGGCTGGCCTTACAAAATTTTGCAACATGGCCCGATATCGATCACCATTGACGGAAATGGCGACACCTTGTTCATTTTCAAAAAAAAATGGGCCAATGATCCTTTCTGAAGAAACACCGCACCAAACGGTACACTTAACTGGGTGCAATTGTCGTTGATGAAGTACTCTCGGGTTTTCCGTAGCCCATATCCTACAGTTTTGCTTGTTAACGAACCCATTTAATTGAAAATGGGCTTCGTCACTCATTATTAAGTTATGAATAAAATTTGGATTCTCTTGTGCTTTTTGCTGGAAATAAATTGCATAGTCAAGTCGTTGCTGGTAATCTGTTGGTTTCAATTCTTGGACAAGTTGAATTTTGTATGGAAACAATCCTATGGTGTGCAAAATTCGCTGCAGCGACGTTCTTGAGAGGCCCAGTTGTGACGAACGTCTCCTGGTTGATATTTCTGGATCCTCCCGAATACTCTCCTGTACCACTTGAATATTGTCAGCCGTGTGGACAGTTCGGTGTCTGCCGGGACCAGGAAGGTTCCTTACTGCTCCTTGTTCTCGAAAATTTGCAACCAGACGGTTTATTGTTGACTGAGAGGGTGCAACCCGCACATTAAATTGACGACGGTATGCACGCTGAGTCAACACAATGGACCGTTGATTTGAAAAGTAAATTTCAACAATTTGGGCACGTTGTTCAATTGTGTATTGCTCCATTATAAATTATCCAAGTCTTCTTTACAAAATACTGAAAAGAAAAGAAAAAAAAAATTATAATAAAAAAGTTATAAGGAATTCACACCACTTCGGTCTTTCTGGGCCACCCCGTATAACCGACAACGAAATTTTTGGCAGTGAGTATTTAGTTTGGCGAAGGGATAGGGACTATAGTAAAACCAAACAAACCATGGGAGGTGGTGTGATGTTGGCGGTGCGACGTGAGCTATCAGCAGAAGTTCGTTCTGACTGGACATCTTCAGCTGAAGATCTATGGGTCACAATTAGTTATAAAAAAAAGGACCGCACTATGCATAAATTCAACTTTTGCACCCTTTATCTTTGTAGGGAAAATCTGGGGAACTCTTACGAATCGCAATTAAGAAATTTTACTAATAGTCTTTCATTGATTATAAACACAAACCCCGATGACACGTTTGTAATAATAGGAGATTTTAACATGTATAATATTGAGTGGTCAAGTGACGGCACCTACCTGCAGCCCTCTGGTATAACAGGTGAATTTCAAACATATTTTTTTGATATTCTTTCCGAGTGTAATGTAAATCAGTATAACATGTCGCAACAAATCAAAGGGAAGAATTTTGGACTTAGTGTTGTCTAATATTGATTTATGTGTTAGCGCCTGTGTATGCCCTCTCGTTCCAGAAGATGATCATCATGGATCTCTTGATATTGTACTGATCTACCATCTTGACTTGCCGTTAAAACCTAATCCTAGGAAGAAATGGTTTTTTGAGTCTGGGGACTACGAAAACGTTAATAAATTTTTGAACGATTACGTATGGGAAGACCACCTGCTTAGCAATTCATTAGACGACGCAGTTGATATTTTCTATGACTATCTTAACAATTTAATTAATAATAACATACCTCACAAAATTATTTACCCATCAAAGTACCCACCATGGTATAATTCTAGTTTAAAAAAAATCCTGAAAGAAAAATATAAATACCTACGTAAATATCATACCTACGGCAACACATCGGATTACTCATTTATACTACTTCGCGCTAGAGCCAAAGCAGTTGAAGAGCAATGTTATTGAGGTCTGACTCCGACTTTCCCATGTGTCTGAGTACATACTCGTAATGACGGCAGAAAGACAGAAGACAGCTTCAAAGGTCTGCTCTAATACACAGCGATCATATCTGTCTAAAAATTAAGTTTGAATATTTAGCTGTTTTCGATGGCTAAAAATGATTATCACTACATAAAATCTGTGAAAATGTTACTATATTCCCATTCGCCTGATATTTTCTCTCAAAAAAATTAACCGAAATATTACCGTCCGTAAGCAACACGAATCGTTTCTTGATTATAGGAAAGCGGCATTAGTGGTTACATAATACATTCAACAATGCAATCGTTGAGAATAAGACAGGATGCTCTTGTTATTTCTGATTCATTTTAATAATTCTATGAGGAGATGGAAAAGGAAAGGTTGAGGTTAAAGAATGAAGAATTGAGGTTAAAGAATGAAGAATTCAGAATAAAAGATTATGAGATACAAGAAAGAATGAGGCTGAGAGAGATAGAGCTGCAGTTGCAAGGTGAATGGAAGGAGTTTATGAAAAAGGCTATGGCAGTTCTTGTTAAGATTGCAGAAAAAAAGTCGTAGAATACTTATTTTTTAATCAATTATTGAATTTTTATTAACTACGGTTAAGTCTAATATATTTTACAATATTTAATTAATAGACTTCATCAATAATTTAAGTTTTAAACTTAAATTATTGATGAAGTCTATTAATTGTATTTACTAACATATGTCTTATTACCCTTTCCCTAAGTAAGTCATCTCCTGTATTGTTTTCTTCAAAAATATGTTCAGATGCGAGTAATGAATTGTGTTGTGGCATGTTAGGGTCTTGGGGTTCTGGTTCAGGGACATTGAATTCGATGGCCAGGTTGTGTAGAACACAGCAAGCTGTTATTATGTTTGCACATTTCTCTGGTGAGTAATGGAGTGTGCGATCTTTGCATAAACAACGCCATCGATATTTCAATCGCCCAAAAGTATTTTCTATTGTCACCCTGGCCTTTCCATGAACAGCTGTATATGTTTGTGCCGAAGCATCATCCAGAATTGGTGTCATTAACTAGGGACGTTGCGGATAGCCAGAATCACCTGCAAATAATGAAATATGTACAGTTAAGAATAATAATAATAAGATTAATAATATAACAATTAAATACAAACACACACCCACACACAAACTTGCATATTGTCTTTATATAAAGTTGCTGGATAAATAAGTATGCTGTCAGCGCTTTAGTACATAATCTAGGAAATGATAATGTTAAGGGGTGGGAACCTGGTGTCCTGAAATAGGCCTAGAGCCTAGCTTAGGCACCAGTCTCCTACAATACATGTATGTATATTTAACTGAATTATGTATACTTATTAAACTGTTTGTTGTAAACTGTATATTGTAGTAAGAAATAAATTATATTATTATTAATAAATATAGGCATTATGTAAGTGGTTCGATTAGTTTTACGAATAGCTAGTACTATTTATTTGACACTAACCTAATAACCAAACTTGCTCATTATTTCGATGTAACTCTTTCATATAATTGTGGACGAAACTGTTTTCCCATATGAAAGCATCATGGGTGGCCCCTCCATATTTTGCATTTACATTTAAAATTCTGCAGTCACTGTCACATATCTGAAATTAAATGTAAAGCACTGTACCTAGTGGAACATATTTTATTACTTATAATTAATTTTGTTACTATGTCACAGCTTACCATTTGAACATTCAGTGAATAGAAGTGCTTCCTACAGTAAAATAAATGTTCAATTTGTTTATTGGGTGTAAAAATATGGAAATGACTTTCATCAATGCACCCTATTACACCAGGGAAACCAAACTTAGCAAAAAATCTGTAACATAAAAATATATTTCAAAAATAATTACATTTTATGAAATAAGATTACAATAAAAATTATTAACTGTACTTTTTTTTAAAGCAAATAATCAACTGTATATTAATTATACATTATTCAATACATTTTAAAATTATGGTAAATAAAAAATATTCATACTAACTTGTTTTTTATTATATCCCTTTCAGTTCTAGTATTTGGAAATTTAATAAAATGACCTACTATTGCAGGTGTGATAAGTGCATCAGTCACTTCCTTGACACATGCCGTGGTTTGGCCTAAATATTTTGCCATTCCCACTATGCGCTGGTATGATCCAGTGGCGTAAAAAGATAGCGCACAAAGAACCTGTAACATTTAAATAATTTCATATTTGTGATACAAAATACAAACCACAGTCGTTTGCACGCACTTCCATTTCAGTTGAAATATTAAAGTTATCCACATGTACCTTAAGCTGTAAAGTGACCCTGGAACTTGATCTTAAAAAAGTTTTTTGACGGAGTTGCTCACAGAGAAATACGAAAGCTTCTTTGCTTAAGCGATATCTCTTTTTAAATTCAATATCATTGATATCTACAGGATTATCTGTCTCTCTAAGTTTAGCTCTGCGCCTTGTTTCACTGAAAAAAAGATTATATTAATAGATAAACAAAGTAAGTATATTACAATTACAATCAATATATTGTATTAATACAGTAGAAGTTCCTTCAAAACTTTCTGCCAAATTTCTAATTAACATACTCGTATTATTTTAATAAAGATAAGACAAGGATTTGCTTACCTAGAGTCTCTTTGTTAAATTCCCTCATTTTCAAGTAAACTTGCGAGAAGAACATAATACATAGGACTGCGTTGGTAAAGCGGCGGTCTTTGCATTGTATCACAACCAAAAAATAATCACTTAGTACAATAAACTAATAGTTTTAAAATTCACTTTAAAAGTTTCGAAACTTTTCTCACCGGCAAATCTTAGGTGAATAAACATTCGACTGTGTTCGATAGCCAGCCTTCGAAATTTACATTACCATACGTCAATGTTAACTTCGTGCTCTCAAATTTGTTTATATAGTGTTAAGTATCGAGCACTTGACGATACGTTTGCGATACGAAAATAATTTTTAATGTTCGTGCTGCTGAAATTAGTTACTTTTACGCACGATAGGGGACAATGTACAAATCCCATACAATTTTTTGTCGATAGCGATACGAATACTTTTTCGCAAGTCGTTCGTGCTCGAGGCTCAGTTACTTTTGAATCTCAATATCCCAGTGTTAACTATATCCTGTGCGCTAACAACAACAAAAGCTTGATCAAAGCATCCTGTACATCCATACACATATTCAATTTTAATTGAACAGGATGCTGCGATGACAACTTGTATTGGATCTTTACTCCCCCTCATCATCATAGATATGGTGCCCCTAACATCTGTGTAACCACATTCACTGAACCTGTAGATGATTTCACCACATCAACAAGATCTTTTGAATCCATCTTTAAAGATCTGAGATACCCTGATTCAGGTGTATTACATCCTGGATCCATCAGGTGAACATTGAATAGACCATGTAGGATATAAGAAAGCACTAGAATTTCCCAGCTGAACTTGCATGTCACCAAGCAGTCCAGACTGAGCTTGATTCAGATCAGCTGACACAGTTGACATGTACAAATCACCATGTTTTCTAATTTTCCTTGGAGGTATTTTCTGGTGGGTTTGGAATGTCACAACATGGGCCATTATGGGTGACACTGTCATTGGATTGGATTCGGATAGGCTAAATGGAATGATATTACCTTTAGGGTCTGTATAATCCATATGAGCCAGTATTGTGCTAGAAGATAGCTCATAGATGAGATCACATCTACTCAGACTGGGGATCATCTTCCAGTAGTACCATATACATATTTGCTCATGTGTGCAGCCATTAGAAGATAAATTTGGTGATATGATACAACCATGTTGCATTGTATGCATCAGGTCCAACAGCCTGCAACCTAGAATTAGCATTACATGACCGTTCATCCCAACAATACCCAGATCCTAGACAATTGTAGGCACTCTTTGACTCGATCTTAAAGTCACAAGCTATATATATGGCTTCGTACCTATCAATTCTAGTGAGTTTATTCAGTGTAATAGATTCTGTGGAACCATTCTGCAACTTTAGACATAAGCTAGAACCGACATGAAATATGGACATTCCATTTGATGATTCACTTAAAGTGTTGTCTCTGAACATTTGACCATTTGTATTTAAGAACATGCTTTAGCTGACCCTAATGAATTGGCTATTGCAAGCCCTATCAAAGATATAGCTGGGGATATCCTCCCAGAAGACCTTCTCTCCTTGGGAATAGGTGGCTCATCTAGTCTAGGATACAGTGAACTCTGCCTGCCCACCTGATTAGCTTTCCCAATGGCCATTCTTTTTTGAATTATCTCTGTCAGTTCATTAATCTTCTTATCCTTCTTAACTTCTTTTCTAGTGCAGATTGAATGTATAGCTCTGTAGAACAAGTTGAGCTTTCTGTCTAGTACTAGTATTGTGCTAATCGCCGTTATTGTAATTATTAAGTGTGATCCCTGATGATATCATTATTGGTGTTGCTGTGCTCCTGCATGATTGTATTCCTTCATTGTGTGCACATATCACACAATCATCACAGCTTTCAAATTGGGAGACAACATTAAAAGAGCAATCCGGACAGGACACTTGCAGCAGTCCATAAGCTCTAATTTCATTAATTGATGTGGTCTGGGGAAGTTTCTGTCCATTGATTAGGTATGAACAGCCATAATCTTTCCCAAATAGGATGAACCTACCATGCCAAGGTTTTATATCTGGACAAGCCATTACAACTGAAAGAACTACTAGGGGGAAAAGTAACTTCATCATAATATCGTCAATTATGTTTCCACTGACGATGTGTGTGTAGAATAGGAAAAAGACCAAAACGGGAGCCATGTACTCCATGACTCAGGATGATTGTCTGTTTGAATTCGGAGATGTGAATTTAAATGTTTATGAGTGTTTTCCAAAGCACCTATACTTTGGTGATGATAAGCTGTTGAATTTAATTGTTTAATACATAAAAGATTACATACCTCCTTAAATGTGGATGAGAGGAACTCTGTTCCGCGATCCGTCGCTATCACCTGGGGTACTCCATACCTTAATATAAAATTATTAACTAATGCTTGCGCTACTTCCTCGGTTCTTTTTGTAACTAACGGATATGCCTCAATATACTTAGCAAGTGTAACGTGAGAATATAACTATAATTATAATTGTCTCTATCTAACGGTCCCACTAAGTCAATATATATTTTTTCAAACGCGCTCGGCGCTGTAGTTGTCATTTCCATAGGTTGTTAATATTAGTTACAGAATATTTTTGTTTTTGACACTTGTCACATCGCTTTATAAACTCTTTTATATCATTCTCCAATCCTGTCCAATAGTAATATTTTTTAATGTTATTAAACATTCGTCTTACACCCGCATAGCTACTTGTGGGTAAGAGATGAAAATCGTTCAATATAACACGTCTGTCACTTTTATTTTCCACTCTTTGTACATTTTTTACAATATGTAAGTGTGGTCCGGACCACTTTTTTCCTTTATCTATCTCATTTAACAATTTTTTTATAAAAATATTTTTCCTATGACTTTTAATTAAATATATTGTATTTACATTTATGTTTCTACAAAAATCTTGTAACTCTTTCACAAATTCGGCTCGCGAGATTTGCGATGAAGAAGATACATATTTAACATATATTGTTTTTTCATTAGGAACGTATATAAATGAATAACTTTCTTTGCTTATTCTTCTACTTGTTCTCAAATTATCTAGTTTGCATGCATCTATGAATCGTAATTCCACTGATTCGTTTAAGGTAAAAGAATTATTGAAAGGGTTTGGTTCCTCAGGCCAAACTTTAGTCATATCCATGTTAGATGTATTTTCAGTCAGGTTTCTTTTCTGAGCCCTAGTCATAACCGATACACACATTTTATGCATATGTTTTAAATCACCGAGATGTAATAGAAATTCGGGATAATGCATCCGCAGCTGCATTTTCCGAACCCTTAACATGTTCTATAGTAAAGTCATATTCTTCTAATAATAGTCTGAATTTAAATAATCTACTTGATGGATCTTTCATGCTGAATAATGAAAGTAAAGGTCTGTGGTCTGTTAAAATCTTAAAATGTTTACCATATAAATATGGTCGAAAATGTTTAATTGCCCATACTATAGCCAGTAATTCTTTATCAATGGTCGGGTAGTTAATTTCTGATTTATTCAGGGTCCTACTTGCGAACGATACTGGTTTACCACACGCGGCCCTGACTCACTGGGACCAGCGAACTTCACCGACCCACTGGGAGTAGCGGCATTCAGTTCCGACTTACTGGAACTAGCGGAATACAGTTCCGACTCACTGGAACTTGAGGCACTCAGTTCCGACTCACCGGAACTACTCACTACTGGCCCTGACACGCTCCTTAATAGACAGCTGACTCATCAAGATATCGACCTCCGGTCTTGGAGGGGAGTGATGTGGCGACTTCAACATACAGCAACAAGAAACATCTACAACCTACTAATCCTGCATCGCGCTATGAGAGTTCTCGCGCCGATTGTAAAAGGGGGCTGTATCTGTATCTCCCTTCTAGTGTGTCATCGTTCGGAAAAACGATTCCTGCCAGTCTAGTTTGAGCACCATTATTATGTGCATCAATCGGCTCTTTCGATAAATTCCTTCCAATAAATTTCCTTCCAATAAATTTCTATTTGGGACGAGATTCCCTGGTATTAGATCCTCAGGTACTGGTTGATAATCTGGTTCGTTCCTTTGTGAAGCTAATACTCTATTGGATGTTACTAGTGGACAAACGTATGCTTCATAAATGTTGTGGCTCTCGGCATTCACTGCTCCGAAAGAACCACTGGGGGAGACTTCTATGTTTTCAAAAATAATAGGCCCTTGCGGGATTGCAATTTGAGGAAGATTTACGGCAATCTCTTTACCGTCTTGTGTAAGAACGAGGGAAATATGGGATATGTAATCCACAATTGGTTGTGGAATTACCTGGTAGTCAGGAAGAATTTCTCTGACATCAGAACGCTGTTTTAAAATGTTCTGGCCGGTTTTCCTGGCTGCTTCTAAAACTTCTAGGTTTACATGTAATGCCATGGCGTGTGTAAACATGCTCAATGGCAAGCGTTCCGAAAGCCGGGGGTCCACACCCCGAAGCTGTTCGTAAGTCTGATTCGCCAGCGGAATAAAGCCGGAAAAATCAAAGTTCTGGCAAAACGATCATGCTCAGGAATAAGCGAGGAATGAGGCCCGATATCATATAAGGGCTCGTCTCGGGGTGCGTCTTCTACCGTACTTGGCTTAATTTCGAAAGTATCTTTCTTCTGCTCTTTGGGCTGCTGCCTCTGAGCTTTGAAGTTCTGGAACAACGGTCCGCGACGCAAGCACGCGTACGCAACACAACGGTGTTGGCTGTCTATTCTGTTCACGCCTTGGGTCATATTGTTCTGGTTCATAAGACCAGTTTTCTGCTAATTTCTTATCATTGTAGTGAGCGCGTACCCTCTCTGCGCGTCTCGGGCTGCACGGTGGATACCACCCGATTGGCCTCTGCCACGTGATCACCTCGCCTGGTCGGAGGATCCTCCCTTTGTGTTGGAGGGTCATAACACCCGTTCCTCCACAAAGGATATCACAAAGCGGTATAGAAGCAAAAAAACTTCCTCCATTAGAATTTTGAATGCCATCAATATTACAGCTCCAGACATTTTGTAGTCGCTTTCATTCATAGACACTAATGATTTCATGGTTGTAGTTATACCTGCACTTTTTGTTTTATCAGTCTCCACTCCATTTAGTTCGTATCTTATTTCTTGGAACAAGTAGAGCTGAGCATTGTTTGTAAAATGGACTGAAGTAACTTTGTCTTTCGTTTCTTTTTTGCTTACTATAACAGTTCCTTCCAAATACCCTGTATTACCCTTGCTAGGTGAAGGCAGTAAAGAAAGAAAAGAAAGAAAGGTTTATTTGGCACACAGACATTCAAATTTTCACTCATTAATCTCCACAGTATTTATATTAGCCTGTTCAACTTTGTTTAAATAGACTCGATCCATTTCTGATTTAAGTTTGTACACTTCTTCTGTATCTTTGTAAACTTATGTTTGCTCTCCTGTATTTTTTACTTATACGATAATCGTCGACGTATGCTATAGCCGAAGCTTGACATAAAGTATCAATAGCGCACGTGTTTCTCAAAATATTTTTTTGTCACCTATCTCTCTTTTTTTTTTTTAAAGACAAGTACCGCATTAGGAATTACTCCTGTGTCGCGTGGGACTTTACAATTGTATACTTCGCAATATTCCTAGAACGAATAAAAAACAAAATAAGTTCGAGCTTATGGTCACGTATGTAACGAAACCATAACGCGATTCATCCAGACGGCACAACGCCATCTATCGAAGTATGTTTAAAACTTTTGTTACAACACAAAATTCATTATTAATTAAAATTACGGAATATTTAAAAAGCAGGATATTTCTTGAAAGGCAATATAGAGCAATAATATTTGAATACAATCTTAAACTACAAATTTTGTGCAAAATATGTTGTAGTTATAATTTTTTATCGGACTGGATGCTAAACTAATTATATTATTGGTTTTTACATAGCTTTAGCTATTAAATAGTAAAGTTTTTATTTCAATATAAAAATGTCCGTGCCATGGCCGAAGTTCGAAGACTAAGCTATTTTGTCTTGTGTAAAAGTGTATTTTGGCTCAAATAATGTGCAATTGCCGGCTGAAGGAAGACTAGGCAAAAGGTGGCTGGCTCTATCCGTACAAACTTCGATAGTACTTCGATATGAAATCTTGAAAACAACAGATTATCCATACCACAGAATACATAATAGTACCAGCACAGAAGGACCTCAGAGGAAATAAATAGCGACTCTTGCTCCGACACAATAATGTGCAATTCAGATCGCACACCGCTAATTACCAACAGGTTATATTAACCTAAAACTTGCGTCTCTTTCTATCGCGTAACTCTTATCTGTTCTGATGACGTTAGGGTTATCTTCTGTAAGAAGAACTAATCTAAATAATTAATAACCAGTTATGTGCCTATTATTTCACTTTTGTGAACAAATGAACTTTTAAATAAACCTAGGCTCGGTATTTACTTAGTAGTACCTACGTAGATAAAACTTATATTAAAGAATATTATTTTACAATCTCTACATAGATACTTTAATCTCTAAGAAGATAGGCATTTGGCATACGTTAGTGAGTACCTTGGAATGAAACTATCTCTTTTAGGTGTTAAGCTAGGTAGTAAGTAGGTAGGTAGCGCCGGATGTCTTAATAAAAGCTGTTCCCGGATCCCTCCTATTTTAAGCGCAGTGTGGTTTTAGTCGGTTCGATTCCGACACACCGCCTCACCGAAAACAACACCCCGATGGGGTGACGGCCCGAGGCGGTTTCCACACGCACGAAAAAAAAGGTAGGTATATGCGAATCAAATCGCAGAGCTTTAAGTCTTTTTTCAAAAAAAATATCCCGAGTTACTCCTTTTAACACCAGCTATCTGCCAGTGAAAGTCCCGTGGAAATCGGTCCACGCGTTCCGGAGATTAGCCGGAACAAACAGACAGACAGACAAAAATGAGAAAAATATTTTTTTTTTGTATGAGTGCCGTGGAAACATTCAGATGAATTTAGTAAAAAACTGTCATTATGTAATAACAAACGGACACTTCAAATTTATTTATTTGTATAGAAGATGTGTATCAGTTATTTGTGGTCCTAATAAATAAATATACTTAGCAAAGCTAAACTTGACCTTGTAAACAGAACTTGTAATTATCTAACTATACTGATTATAATTAAGATTATTATCTAAATACGGGAAACAAAATTTTTGGACAGCAAAAGTCAGCATTTGGTAGGTACCTACTAATTACCTATACTAGTTGATTTAAGTAGACCTGCATTTCTTTACTTTACATTGAGTTTCGGATCCTTGTTATTATTATAACAGCCAAATAATATGCAATATGCGTTTGCCTTCATTTTAATTAAGTAAGTTTAGTATTATGCATTGTGTAATAGGTAATGTAATTATTGCAAGTCACGTACGGACGAAGCGACTATCGAACTAACGTGTTACCTGGCCTTTTCGTAAATATATAAAATAATAATAAAACCTAATATAACCATCTGAACATACCATCAAAAACGGTTTCAACAGGTTTCTATACTTGTGCAAAGAATAAGTATCTTTCTGGTACTTATAATTGGAACAAAGAGTTTCAATTATAAGTACCAGAGTGTATGTATAAATAGGTACCATCCATTATAATTATTGGTTTCCTCCCTTCTCCTCCAAAGACCCCATTGGGTATAATTAGATTTCTCTCTGATATTTAGTCACGAGTTATGTGATTGGTTCCTAGTCACAGAGTAGTACTTCGCGCACTTCATTTATGTATGAGCCCAAAGTGGTCCGGGGTACATTTAACACCATAGAAAGTCGCTCGTTAAAATCACCAGTTCTCCTTTTTAAAAGGAATGCTGCATTTTTCTAAAATCTAAATGTAATTTCCTTTCTTTTACAAAGAAAGCAGTCTTGTATGTGTCTAGCTGTAAAATATGACAGGAACTGAGTATCATCTGTCATTTTGTAGTTGAAATTGGCAAATTTGACGGTGCTGTGGTACATAATTATGTATTTATAATTTTAATATTTAAATAAAAAATCAGATTAAACGAGAATTGGTCATAAATATACCACCCTGGCAAAATGGACACGAAAATATTTGTTGGATTAATGCGACGTAAGCGGTTAAAAGATTGTAAGATAGTTTCTTCTTATGTTTAGACAGGCGCTCTCACTATCAAGGTCTTTTGTAATCAAAGAGTAAAAATGTTTGTTATATAGATTTATATTTCAGCCAGACACATGTGCGTCCGAACCGAGTGCTACACAGACTGGCCACATGCACTCATACAAAATATCTGTCCCTACAGAACTCTCCTGCTAAAAAAAAATATATTTTGTTTTTCTATTAAACTAAAGTTATTACCTTGAAATTTTAATCGTACATAAACGAGTGCAGGTGCAGGAATTTGCCTGTCAGCAGTCTCGCTCGAGCCGGACGATATTATGTTACAACTCAACACAAATGATATTACATATAATTTGGAATACAGTGTTTTATTTTGATAACGACATTATTTAATAAATGAATTACCTTATTTAACACAAATGAAAATATTAAAGAACAAGTTAAGTATCATTAATTACACTATAAGTATGATTGATTAATGATTTTACGATAGGTACACATTTCACACACATTACGTACAATGTAAATTACACGCACAAGCTATCTTTACGCGTAACCTACTGTGTTAACTGAAGGTGGCTGCTGTGGTATAGTGTGCGTCCTTGCAACAGGTGGTGCGTCAGTTACCATGGCCATTTCCTTCCTGAGCCACTTCTTGGTACGTTTCGAGCAACGTTGCCATATAATATATAACAGACAGACTGTAGTTATAATCAACAAAGACGCTGAGGCCCATGTAAAAATAGTTAACTTGTCGTTTAGAATGTTATTAACTGTAGTTTCGTTCACTGTATTGTCCTCTTCCTTACTTTGATTGTAACCCATGTTGTTATTTTGTACTAAAGAAAAAAAAAACGTTTTGTTACACAAAAAGAATCTAAAGAAACATTAATTTATATAGGTTCTATTCAATTACGAAAGCATTACAATGAATAATTGCTGATCACACAAATAAGACATTAGTCTGTTCTAATTGTATAAAACTAAAATAAAACATACTTTGCCTCGTGGCTTTGAATGTGACGTAATTTATATATATGTAAAAATATCATTATGTACTGTTTGTTAACTCCACGAACCTTATGGGTTTATTTACGACTAGCTGTGCTCGCGACTTCGTTCGCGTTTTTTTCGGAAAACAGCAATTTGTCGCTTATTGCATAGTACCTCTTTCTCCAGGCAGGACTTTTTATACTGTATTGGCCATAAAACAACCTGGAGCGTATAAAAAAAGACTGTTTTGGTTGCTTACACGTGAAATAACGACATAATTTGGCCGTGGTAACATTACTCACATGTTTTTCGTGTGGAAGCTCTCCTCGCCGGGCTATTGGTGAGGCCGTATATCAGGCTTAAACCAACTAAAACCACACGGTGTGCCTCAGAGCACCGTTTATGAGTTGACCGTACGGCGACGTTTTGCCTTCAATGATCCACCCTGGCTAGCGGACGGCAAGTGGGCGATGTCCAGACACCCTCTTCACGGGAGACTGCTTCGGGTGAAGAACATAAAACTCGTCTCATACACCCACGGCCACTCTTAGCGGACGCATGAGAGCGCGCGTGAAAAGGTTCCACCTGGAAGTTTTCTACCGAATCTACACCGTCACCTCCTCCTTGCGCGAGATGTTCTCCTCGCAGAAAATCGTCATAAAACAACTGTGACGACCTAACATCTCGATTCGTCCGACCAACTGGGAGACTCTTGCTGTAGTCAGTGTTTGCTTCTGAACTTTGTTTAGTCACGGTGTAACATAAGATTTCAAATTACTGTAACCGAACGTAAAATAAATAGTCTGATAGTGTAAAAAAACTTCACCGCTTCCATGTCAATATTTCAGCTTAGATGTAATTTTTTTGGCGATAGTGTCTGCCATGAATTTTATATAGTAAAATACTGTAACACTAACAAAGTGTTAAGTTAAACTAACAACTTTTTTTTTTAAGTCATAGATGCTTTAAATAAAAATTCTATTCTATTCTAATATAATCATGTTGACGGGAATCAACGCGATCACGTATTTAAAACCTTTGCTTTGCCGTGGTCATGGCCGTGATCACAGGCCTGTATGTAGGTACTGTAATACTTTTTAAATACGTGATCGCGTGCATTGCCGTCAACATAATTATACTATCATGGATCGCAAAAGTTTAAAAGTTTGGATCTTCTTTTTCTATAAATTTATTTATAAATATATGTATATTTACTGGACTGGCCTGATGGTCTAGTGGTTAGTGACCCTGACTGCTGAGCCAGAGGTCGTGGGTTCGATTTCCACCCAGGACAAATTATTCTCTCTCTGGGTGAAATTTATTTATAATATGTATGAATTTAGAAATATATAAGTATGTTTATCAGCAGTCTGGTTACCATAGTCCGGCTCTGCCTAGTTTAGGATCAGACGGCCGTGTATGAGGTGTGTGAAGTTGTTATTATTATTAACGCCCTGAAACATATTTATGAATTTAATGGCTGCGAGAGGCAAAATAGGTCGTTGGCATAGTCAAGAACCAGCTATCGATTACTCTGGGATCACCAAACAAAGAAAAAAAAACTTTTGCTGCTTCAGCAAACACCACAGAAAAGCACAATAATATCCTACGATTGAAAATATACATTCACTCGAAATCCTTCAAACAGACATGACTATTTGCAGGTAAAATCTAATGTAACTAATAATACTTCTTTAAATCACATGTAAAAATCGATTCTTGGTACTCTTAATGTTTATTAGTTAATTAAATTGAATGGTTTTATAAAAAATAAAAAATAAATTAAACCGACGAAAAGAACTAAAACGCAAAAAATAAATAAATCTTTTAAGTCTTAAGTATTAAGCTTATTTAAAAGGTTTATTTATTTTTGCTTTTTAGTTTAATTCTTCGGTTTAAATTTTTATGTGTTTAGTTTTTTTCTTCGGTTTATAATGCTACATGATGTGATGATTTCAAAACGCAAATACCTCATAAAGTAATGAAAAGTAAACAGAAACACTATTCGTTTCTACAATTTTCGAGGGTTTCTCTCAATTATATCAGAATTCCATCATCAGATCCTGACTTCCTTGACATGGGACCACCCTTGAGGTATACTCTATCTAACAAAAAATAATAATAAAAATCGGTTCATAAATATCGGAGAAGGCAACAAACATAAACAAAAATAATTATATGAATCTAAACGGTCGAATTGAGAACCTCCTTTTTTTTCGTCGGTTAAAAACGATACATAATTGAAAAAAGTAAATTATTTTATATATTAAAAAAAAGTGCAAAAAAAGAAAAGAGGGATTCGATCCGGCACCCAACCTCGTAGCAGTCGTACTCTAAACCAGATAAGCTAAACGCTCGCTGTAAAATAAGGTTATACATTCTACTAACGTTACAATGTTATTACAGCTTTTATTGATTTTCCTGTGGGAACCAAAGTTTAACCCGGGATAAAAAGTACCCTATAACCTGAGCAGGCACTCAAACTATTATCATACTAAGTTTCAAGCATATTCCCTTCAGTTACATCTGAGTTTATCGTGAACATACAAACAGACAGACAGAAAGACAGACAGACAGACAAAAGTTGTTTGAATTGCATATTCGGCATCAGTATCGATATCTTAATACCCCTCAGTCAATTTTTTTTAAATATATTCAATGTACAGAATTCATCTCGCTACAGATTTATTATAAGTATAGATTCTGCCGCTTCTGGTGCGTTTAGCGATTACGTCATCTTTCCCACGGGGTTATTATTTAACATATAAGCGGGTTTTAACCTATTTAATGATATAGAACTAAACCTATTACCTATTTTAACTACGTAAACTCTACCACGACGTTCGGTTACTGGGTACGGACCGTCGTAAGGGCGTTGTAATGACCGACGTACCGTGTCATTACGTACTGTTATACGGGACCTCACAGAAAGCTTTTGAAAAAAAACTACTGAACTGGCTGAAGGTTGTATTATAATTAAAAAGATATAAAATAATTTTACAAATAAACTGGGGCTCCGACCCGTACCGAGTTTGAAAATCAACTGCCCGTTTCCCCGCTCTCAAGCCCTATATCACGACCTTAATCGCTGGCTCCAGCAAGACGAGAGACCGCTGGTCAGCTCGACTACTTACTACAGTGGGGTGTAACGTCCCCCCGCGGAAAACTAAAGTTTGGGAAAAATCGAAGTTCAGGGAGGCATTAGAAGTTTTGCGACTTCCCATAATCGCGGCAATGGTATGGGTGAATCTCTGCGTATTTGAGAATTATCATCATCCTCGGTAGAAGTTGGATTTGGGATTGAAATATTAAACTTAGTCTTATATTTATAAACAATTTTTACTAGTCTAAATATTATATAAGTAAGTACAATAAAAGAGATTATTGACGAATACGAAATAACGAGTCCCGTAGTTTAGGAGTATAGGTTTTTTCTCAATAATCTTGTTTAAATCTAAGAACAGGTTATCATTGTGATTCTTTATAGTTAAATCATCTAAATCTATATTATTTAACTTGATGGAAATCGCATTATTTGGTAAACCACCAGTTGTATTGTTTAATCTACAACACGAATCATTAATAATATTTAAATCTAAATTTGACATAAGGAATACTTAATGGGGTTAATAGGCGAAATACTCGTAAGTCTTGCGCTTTTCGTATACACTGTGCATTGGTTAGGGGTTTGTAAAATTACGGTACCAATCACTATTATTTCTCGTAGTTCCGTGACACCACACTCTATAGAATGTATAAAAACCACCAATTGTTAGTAATCGGTTTCCAAATATCGAGTTCAACGGATATTGTTTTAGTTTTACATCATCTTCATCAAGAGTGCCGAAAACATGTTTAAATACAGTACCTATACCGCCAAACCATGCCGATCGTTTATTTCGTTTAGAGATTAAATGGGCGTGTTGATTCACCGTTTCGGCTGAACTTGTAGATCAGAGAGTAGGCGAGTGTAGTGTTTCCTGTCTCCAAATTATTGTTTTTATTCTTTAATACTACACGTGCTTTCGGCCCTATCTCTCAGTTGACTTAATATGTATTTGAATAATATTGGTTTCTGAAATTTATTAGCTAGATTGTGGCGTTCCTCAGGGCTCTGTACTAGGTCCTCTACTTTTTCGCATATATATAAACGATTTACCTTATTATTTAAAAGATCTCTTTGATATAGTTCTATTTGCTGATGATACGTCACTTATTTTTAAAGTCGATCGTAAGAAAACAGTTTTTGACGATGTGAATAGGGCACTAAATGATGTATTGTATTGGTTTTCAACTAACAATCTCCTACTAAAGTATTGTACACTCAACAGTATTCTTAGGAATTACATTAGATGGTAAACTGCAATGGGAAGCCCAGGTAGACAGCCTTGCAGATAGGCTTAGTTCGGCAGCTTATGCAGTATGGAAGGTACGCCAGCTCACTGATACGGACACAGCTGGGCTAGTTTGTTTTAGCTACTTTTACAGCGTCATAACCTATGGTATACTACTTTGGGGCAAGGCGGCTGATGTTGAAACGATTTTTATTCTCCAAAAACGAGCCATCCGTTTAGGGATTTTTATTTTTTAGTACGTTAGCTTTTGGGTAGTAGGCTTGACATTTCACTCTTTTCATCTGCCAAGTCAAGGCAGCTCATGTTTTGCCAACTTCAGAGTCAGACCATCGGTCATCTGAAAGAGGAATATGAAATGGTAACATTGGTCTAGGCCGCTCGATCGAATCGATTTAGCATATTGACAAATACTCCAGTATTCACAGACACAATTCTTTATACAATACGCTACTTATGATCGACACATCACAGATAGATATACAACCTGTGTCCAACAGGCACCTAGTCGCAAGCAGAAAAAGGCCTTCATTGCCATTTCAAAGGAGATATTTGCAATACTGAAAGCTTTCTAAAAACATGATCAGAACATGCAATTTGCGTCAGTGCATTTACAATGCGACAACAAGTCTCCGGTTTAAACAGACGTTACGGAGGAGAAACCAAACCTCAAGGATCTTTGAAGCTTACTCATTTGTTGTTCTAATTGTTTGGACAGTCTCAATATAAGTTTGACTGTGCATTATATTCTGGTGTGTTCAACATAGAGACGCATCGACTATCTTGACTGGAGGCAGTGCAATAATACTGATTTTCGTGGAATGGGTAACTCCCGTTATAGATTTTTTTGTGAACCACAGAGCGATCGAAGGACAAACAGGAATTTACCGGAGGTTCTAGTAAACATGTGAAAAAGTCGACTACCATCAAAGGCAGCAGATATAACGTTCGAGGTTTGGAGATGCCTCGGAAGCAATTAATTATGAGAAATTGACATAAACCAGCATGGTCTCGCTGGATTCATTGGGCCAGGCAAAATAATTTCTCATGGGCAAACCGAATAGTACTGAACTAGTGTAGTTTTTGGCTGAATTGCACAAATTTTATGAACTTGAATTGACATTTAACATTATTTTGTCGTACAGATCCGGAATTTCAAATCCGTGTCATCCCTTTTACTACTAATAGGCTGAGTGAAAGCCATATCGTAAAGGGAATCCTTAAATTTATAGCTCTAACAAACCCAAGTTCCCAAGCCACCGGTTTGGGACAAAGATGTGGCCTCGCAGCCGCTATCCTAAGTAGACCCAGATGGTAATAGCTTGTACTGGGTCTCTAAATTTACAGCCGTTTTAATACTTTTATGTTCTGGATACAGAGTTCATGATCTGCCGCTTTGGGACAAAGATGTGATCTCTCTGCCGCTATCCCAGGTGGACCCAGATAGTAGTAGTTTGTACCAGGTGTCTAAATTTACAGCCGTTTTATACTTTTATTTTCTGGATACAGAGTACAAGATCTGAATCTATTGAAAACATCATATTTTATCTGATGATTGCGTTATCCTGTGGCCAGGCTATCTGTCCAAAACGGACTCTGCAAATTACTGTCGGTCGGTTTGGAGAAGTATGAACCACAATTACAAAACTTTGGATCCACTTTACTGGGTATAATGTTTAATTATTTTAATTGAACAACTAAGACAATTAGCTGGATGTAGCCAACTTTTTGTGTCAACTCAAGGCGACCCCATACCAGCTGCACTATTTCGGATTATTAAAAGGTCTATCGTTTTAAAGTTTTAAATCGGTAAAAGGGTCCGATATCAGTGGTCAGCTGAAAATTTCAGGGTAGCGGTTGCCTCGAAGTTGGATTGAAAATAATATATGGAGAAGAACAGACAAGAAACTAAAAGAAACTCTTTTTCAACATATTTAATACAATTTTCTGGTTACATTGCTTATAGGCGTAACTGAAATGTGAGAACAATGTAACGTACTGTTCTTAAATATAAACAGACTCGCAAATTACTTAAAATTAGTCCTTGATTTGTTTGTAGTTTCATCAACAATCATTTGATGAAAAAAAATAATAATAATAATTACTTTTGTGTTATAAAAGCGACTTTAACATAACACTCATCTTTATTATAATAATATAAATCATAATATGAGCACCATCGTGCTGTCGTGCTGTACCTTTACAGCAATTGAAGTATTTAAACGCCATTATGCGATTGGTACATTCCTACGTCAGTGCACATTATAATACTAATCACATTGACGGCTCCCACCACCACCAGGCGATAACAAACATGTCTCTCATATATTATTAGGCTTCGAATAACGTTACAGTTGTTTAATAGCAACGTTTTACCTGAAAATAAAACGTATATTAAACATACTTACCTTATTCGAAGCCTAATAACTTAAATTCTGCCTGGTGGGAAAACAACAACGTACAATGAGAAATAAACTAGCGATCACCCTGATCCATGCCTATAGTGGTGGTGGGGAGTGAGAGAAAGAGCGGGAAAACTGAAGTAGGCGGGTGCGAAAGAGACAGAAAGAAGGAAACGGAAGCGATGGCTATCTCATATATTATTACACATGATTTTTTATTCCCTTGCAGCCTCCTACAGAAGTACGAGGCGTGCCATTTTAAGCATTTTCCTTGTCTGAAGATGATGATGATGGCGTCGGCGATGTATCTACTGTGCTATATAAATCTCTACTGGTAATCATATTGGCAACGTCGCCGCGTCGTCCATTGATGATATTAGTTTGGAAACACGCCAACGTCGTCCATTGACGATATCAAATTAAAAACATTGTCAATTTCGTCCACCGATTATATGTCATTAGAAACATCGTCAACGTTGTTTAAGGATGACAACACATGGGAAACATCGTCAACCTCATCTATTGATGATATCACATTGGAAACATTGTCAACCTCGTCCATTGAACGATATCACATTGAGAATATCAAGCATTGATGATTGCGAAATTTCAAATGTGTGTATTTTCGAATTGAAACAAAAACAACCATCCAAACTACAAAAGCAACTAAGTAGTCGATTTTTAATTTGATTATAACTTAAAGTAACAATTTGGTGAAATGATCGTGTACCCGGAATAGTTTTGAGTGTCGGGAGTAATTTTCTGTTTGGGACTAAGTTTCCTGGTATAAGTCCGTCAGGTAAAGGTTCGTACTCCGGATCGTTCTGCTGAGAAGCTATCACTCTTCTTGATGTGACTAGCGGGCAGTGTGAGAGAAGCAGCCTCAACTGCACCGAAAGATCCACTAGGTGCTATCTCCCATCCCCACCCCATCTTCAATAACGGGGCCCTGTGGCACGGCAACAGCTGGTAAGTTCAATACGATCTCTTTTCCATCTTGAGTAATACTAGAGGAGATGTGAGAGATGTAGTCAGCTATGGACTGTGGTAAAACTTGTAGGTCAGGTAAAATCTCTCTGACGTCAGTCCTTTGGTTTAAAATATTCTGTCCTGCCCTTCTGGCGGTCTCTCAAATTTCTAAACATACTAAGCGGTAGACGTTCCGCTAGCCTGGGATCGACACCCCGTAACTGATCGTATGTTTGATTAACTATGGGAATGAATCCTCCAAAGTCAAAATTTTGGCAATACCGATCTCGTTCGGGTATGAGAGAGGAGTGTGGTCCAATGTCATATAGAGGTTCATCCCGTGGGCCATCCTCAGTAGTACTTGGTACCACAGTTTGTTCTTCCCTTATTTTGGGTTGAACTTGCTTTTGTTGCTTGAAAGCTTGCGACCGTTGGGTCGGTTGGCGGTTTCTCTCTCGTCTAGGATCATAAGCTTCTGGCTTATAGGACCAGTCTTCCTTAGTTCTTCTGTTATTACAGTGATTATCGCGGGCTGCACGGCGGTTACCGCCGGATTGGCCTCTGCCACGTGGAGCGTTTCCATTACCACGATTATTATTATTTCGGTTCATCACTTATTAGTGGAATCAACTTGTGTCAAAAACAATAATAACAGTAATAATTTTGAAATTTCGTCAATATGTTCTGTTTTGATATAATAACTGTAGCGGACCTATACCCTAATGTGTCTATCTGTTTGTTAACTTATGTATATATATTATATATATTGTATCTGTCTCTTAAGTTATGTACAACGTTTTATTTTATAGATATACTCGTATGTCATACTATTATATTGTTGTTTTGTTATTATTGTGCTATGTGAATCTTCCTTTATTATGTTTTAATATATTCTATATAAATTTAATATGTGTCGCACAAACCGACGAACTCTACTAATATTGTTATTAGTGATTGCATCGAGTGCAACGTCACAGCGGCGGCAGCGCGGCGGCGAGCCGATAGTTCTGTATAAACATTCCATAGCCGCCGTCGCTCGCCAGTCGTGCCTTGCACCCGACGCGAATAACTGCTTGTAACTTGGACTACAACCTGTGAACGCATTCTCTCACCTTCTGTGTTACGTGTATGTTTTTTTCTTGTGTGTTTAGTGTAAAACTGTTTGCTGTACTTCTGTTTCGTACCTATTACACCTATACTTTCTTCTACTCTTCCTGTGGACTTTTATTTCGCCTCTCACCGTAAGTACCCACTTACGGCACTACACACAATAACCTACAACTGGTGACCCCGAACTGTGCACATACGAGAATACTTCGAGAACGAAAATGTCGTTAGGAGATCAGAATTACGCCGAGTCATGCCGCGTTGGAGTACGGGTACCGCCCTTTTACCCAGAGAAACCGGCATTGTGGTTCGCTCAGCTAGAAAGCAATTCGTCCTTGCGAACATTTCTAGTGATACAACTATGTTCTACCACACCATCGCCCAACTTGAACCACAATATGCGGTAGAGGTAGAAGATATTATTACCTCACCGCCTACAAGCGGAAAATATACGAAACTCAAGGCGGAGTTGATCAAGCGACTCTCAGCAAGCCGGGAGAAAAAAGTCAAGCAGTTGCTCACCCACGAGGAGCTTGGTGATAGAAAGCCGTCCCAGTTCCTTCGCCATCTACAAAATTTGGCTGGCCCCGGTGTACCGGAAGATTTTTTGAAAACCATATGGTCGAGTCGCCTACCACAAGGGATGCAAACAATCATTGCATCGCAGCTGAAAGCGTCTTTAGAAGAATTGGCAGAGCTCGCAGAACGCGTGCATGATGTTGTGCCAACTCATCACAACGTGGCTTCCACATCCCAGACCCTACCTGACACCTTAGTGGCAACTATGGAACGACAAATAGCAACGCTCACTGACCAGGTTAGGTCGCTTTCTACTGAGGTCAGAAGGTCAAGAGCGACACGACAGGGACGAGATAGGTACCGTTCCGGTAGCCGTCATCGTCATCGGTCCAGCTCCACGAGGTCGGAATCGAGCTACCGCAACCACCCTCTGTGTTGGTATCATACCAAATTTGGAGGCAAGGCGAAGTTTTGCATTAAACCGTGCGACTACTCGGGAAACGACGCGGGCGGTCGATAATGGCGACAAACGATCGTCCGAGTTCCGGTCGCCTATTCATTACGGATGTGAAAACGAAGGTACAATTTTTAATTGACACTGGTAGTGATTTATGTGTTTTTCCGATTAAAATGTTAAAACAAAATTTATCTAAAACAAATTTTGAATTGTGTGCCGCTAACGGCAGTAAGATAAATACATATGGTTATGTAAATCTATTGTTAAACCTTGGGTTGCGCCGTGACTTTCCATGGCGTTTTATTATAGCAGACGTCACAAAGGCGATAAAAGGCGTAGATTTTTTATGCCACTTTAACCTAGTTGTTGATTGCAGGAACCAGAAGTTAATCGATAACAGCACTAGCCTCGCGACCGTGGCTTCACCTGTCTATCCTTGTGACATTATTTCTTCGGTTAAGGTTGTAACTGGTGAGTCTGTATATCATAACATACTAAAGGAATTTCCTGACATCACACGCCCATCTGGTACACATCACGCGCCTAAACACAATACCGTTCTCTACATACGCACTACACCCGGGCCGCCCGTATCATGTACACCACGCAGGCTGGCCCCTGATAAATTAAAGATCGCAAAAGAAGAGTTTGCTACTATGTTGCAGTTGGGCATAGCCAGACCTTCTGACTCACCTTGGTCTTCCCCACTTCACCTGGCCCCTAAAAAGGAATGCGGATGGCGCCCCTGTGGTGACTATAGGATGCTTAATGCTAGGACTATAATAATAATAATAATAATAAAGTTTATTTTTCTCACCACAATACAGTAGAAGTACATTATATTTAATTTTTTTTTTTTTATTTTTTTTTTTTTTTTTAATTTAGATGTACTGTGGGAGACTGGTGCCTAAACTAGACGGAGAGTCTGTATTTCAGGACACCAGGTCCCCACCCCTCGGACAAGTTTACATTTCAAAAATTAGCTTATGTACACATACACTTATCTCTGCGGTAAAGAATTTTAGGTTTTACATATTATTCATTTATAGTTTATAGTAGTGTTAGTATGATTAGTACTGGTGTGTATGCTTTTGTGTGTGTGTTTTGTATGTGTGTCTGTGTGTGTGAGTGCGTGTGCGTGTGTGTGTGTTTACGTGTACATATTTTATATGATACTGTAGTTGTAAGAGTTATACCTGTACAGATAGTATGTTTTCCGTATCCTCATAGCTAAAGTCCTGTAGCCAACAGCTTACCTTCATTTTGCACTTGATTTTGGTGAGATGATATACTGAAAGCTTCTTATTTATTTTATTATAAAGATAGCCACCAAGGTGGCAAAAGAATCGTTTGCAGAACATGGTGAGCTGGTTTTGTTGGCGATTGACTGGGTTAAATCGCCTTTTATTCCGAGATAGTACTGGGTTCATACTATACCAGAAAAGTACCCTATACGCCACTTTCAGGACTTCGCACATGGTCTTTCAGGATGTAAGGTCTTCTCCATAATAGACCTGGTTAAAGCATACAATCAGATTAGACTCAACCCTGAAGATATCCCAAAGACCGCTATCGCAACACCGTTCGGTCTCTACGAATTCCCATATATGACCTTTGGCCTTCGTAATGCTGGACAGACTTTCCAGCGTTTTGTGGACGAAATGCTCCGTGGACTAGACTTTTGTTACCCATATTTGGACGATTTTTTAATATTTTCACAGGACGTGGCCTCCCATAAACGTCACCTACGAGAGGTATTCACCAGGCTAAAGGAGTACGGCATGGTGATCAACACTTCTAAGTGCATTTTTGGCGCCTCAGAGGTAACATTTTTAGGCTATCACATTTCAGCCAAAGGGACTATGCCGCTCCCAGCCAAGGTACAGGCCATCCAGGAGTTCCCAGCACCAAAGACCGTGAAACAGCTAAGGCGATTCTTAGGAATGCTTAATTTCTATAGGAGATTTATTCCTGACGCTGCCCAGCACCAAGCGCCTCTAAATGTACTTCTGGAAGGTTCTGTAAAGGGTTCTCACCCTGTTACATTCACCGAGACCGAGCACGAGGCTTTTAGGGCTTGCAAGGCAGGTCTCTGTAATGCCACCTTGTTAGCGCACCCAAACAGTAAGTATAAGATGGTTATAGTTACTGACGCCTCAGACACGGCGTTAGGCGCAGTGCTACAACAGCAACGAGAGGATGGCGTTTGGCAACCCCTGGCTTTCTTCTCTCGTAAACTCAGTCCTACCCAACGCAAGTACTCACCTTATGACCGAGAACTGCTGGCAATTTACGAGGCCATCAAGCACTTTCGGCATATGGTCGAGGCTAGGGATTTTGTAGTTTTCACTGACCACAAACCCCTGTGCTTCGCTTTCCATTCCCGTAAGGAGAAGTGCTCGCCCAGACAGTTTAGACATCTAGATTTTATATACCAATTTACTACCAATATCAGGCACATATCTGGTAAGGACAATGTTGTTGCTGATACCTTATCCAGGATAGAGGAAATTGCTACACCAGTAGACTTTGAACAGTTGGCAAGGCTTCAAGACTCCGACCAGGAGTTAAGCAAACTACTGAACAGTGACACTTCGCTGTGCCTTAATAAAATTAGAATCCCGGGAGCAATAGATACTGAACTGTTCTGCGACGTAAGTACAAACATCTCTCGACCTTATGTCCCACAGGAGCTGCGCCGTCGAGTCTTCGAGAGCCTGCATTCCCTGAGCCACCCAGGTGCTAAGGCAACCGCCAAACTTGTTGCTGAAAGGTATGTTTGGCCCGGTGTCAGAAAGGACTGCAGAACATGGACACAGGCATGCCTGGCTTGTCAAAAGTCTAAAGTCTCTCGACATACTTTGTCACCGGTCGGCACATTCAAATTGCCACGATCGAGGTTCGCGCACATTCATATAGACCTGGTTGGCCCACTGCCGCTGTCTCATGGACATAGGTATTGTCTCACAGCTGTCGATAGATTTACGCGTTGGTCAGAGGCCATACCAATACGCGACATCACAGCCGAGACCGTGGCCAAACGCTTTACTATATGGATGGATAGCCCGCTTTGGATGTCCTTTGGATATCGTCACCGATCGTGGTACACAATTTGAATCCGCTTTATTTAAACGCCTGTCTGACTTAATTGGCTTTAAACACAAGCGGACAACGGCCTACCACCCAGCCTGCAACGGTATGGTGGAGAGATTCCACAGGCAGTTAAAGGCCGCAATCACATGTCACGGCTCTGATAACTGGGTAGAATCTCTGCCTTTGGTACTTCTTGGTATACGGAGCGCTTACAAGGAAGACATTAAAGCTTCTCCAGCCGAATTGGTTTACGGCGACACCCTCAGACTACCTGGTGAATTTTTACAGCCACAAGAATGCGAATTCAACGACGTGACTGACTACCTGTCACGAATTCGTATGTTTGCTAGGAGACTACAGCCGTCACCAGCATCATGACACGGTAACCGATCAGTCTTTGTCTCTAAAGATCTCGAAACAGCGTCGCATGTCTTTCTCAGAGAGGAAATAAATCGCGGCTCACTAAAACCCGCGTATACAGGTCCCCACGAGGTGCTGGAAAGAAATGACAAGGTGCTGACGATCCTTATAAATGGTAAAAAAGTCACAGTATCAGTAGACCGCGTGAAACCAGCCTACATATTGCATGACTCGCACACCAAAATCACACATACAAACATGGACACAAACAAACATACAGCATACCAGCCGCTACTACAAAACTCACCACAGACTTCCAGTGAACCTGATCCCGAGGAACCTAATGTTAGAAGGACGCGATCAGGACGCAAAGTGCACTTTCCTAATTATTATCGCCCGTAGGACGGTCTCTAGGGGAGGGTGATGTAGCGGACCTATACCCTAATGTGTCTATCTGTTTGTTAACTTATGTATATGTATTATATATATTGTATCTGTCTCTTAAGTTATGTACAACGTTTTATTTTATAGGTATATGTCATACTATTATATTGTTGTTTTGTTATTATTGTGCTATGTGAATCTTCCTTTATTATGTTTTAATATATTCTATATAAATTTAATATGTGTCGCACAAACCGACGAGATCTACTAATATTGTTATTAGTGATTGCATCGAGTGCAACGTCACAGCAGCGGCAGCGCGGCGGCGAGCCGATAGTTCTGTATAAACATTCCATAGCCGCCGTCGCTCGCCAGTCGTGCCTTGCACCCGACTCGAATAACTGCTTGTAACTTGGACTACAACCTGTGAACGCATTCTCTCACCTTCTGTGTTACGTGTACGAGGGGTGATCAAAAAGTAATGATAAACGGATATTTCTAGTAATAATAAAATTCTAAAAAAATATTTTTTCAACTCCCTAATCCTTCACAACTTCCCTGACAAAAAATGGTATAAATAGGACGTCATTTTTAAAATATACATTCATTTGAATACTAGCAGTCGGAGTGATAACATCAAAATGGAGAAACATGAAGTGCGAAGCGTCATCAAATACCTGTGCTTGAAAAAAATGTCCACCAAAGACATTCATACTGACTTGGTGGAAACATTGGGAGACTCTGCTCCTCCATATTCTACAACTGCACGCTGATGCAAGGAGTTTAAGATGGGAAGAACATCCACGGAAGACGAACACCGCGAAGGCCGTCCGTCCTCCTCCCTCACTGAAGAAAACGTCAAAAAAGTTCAAGATCTGGTTTTGGCAGACCGAAGAGTGACCATTCGTCATTTAGCTGAGAACACAGGCATTTCATTTGGTAGCATTCAAAGGATCTTAACTACCGAGATGAACATGAGAAAGGTCTCTGCACGTTGGGTCCCGAGAATGTTAACCGACGAACAAAAGAAGAAACGATTCGACATTTCAAGGACCAATCTTGAAATGTTCCAGGCGGATCAAGATATTTTTTTGGCTCGATTTGTGACTATGGACGAAACGTGGATTCATCATTTTGATCCCAAACAACAGTCAATGACATGGAAAAGGCCATCTTCACCGACTCCCAAGAAATTCAAAGTTTCAAGCTCTGCCGGCAAGGTTATGGCGTCTGTTTTCTGGGATGCTGAGGGAATAATTATGGTTGAATACCTTGATAAGGGCGCTACCATAACAGGCTCCTACTATGCTGACCAAATCAAAAGATTGCGAGAGGCCATCAAGGAAAAAGACGGGGTAAACTGCGCGCAAAAGTTCTGTTCCATCAAGACAATGCACCTGCACACAAAGCTGAAGTTGCGATGGCTGCCATTCAAGAAGCTGGCTTCCAGCTGCTTGAACACCCACCCTATTCTCCAGATCTAGCCCCCAGCGACTTTTATTTGTTTGCTCGGCTCAAGGAACACCTCCGGGGCCAGAAATTTGAGGATAACGGCGAAGTGATGGCCGCTGTAGAGGCATTTTGGGAGAGTCAAGATAAAGATTTTTTTTTGAAGGGTATCGTTGGTTTAGAAAAGAGATGGACTAAATGTATTGACCTATTAGGAGACTATGTAGAAAAATAAATTTTATTTTTAAGTATATAGTTATTTTAATGTACCCATTCTTATTACTTTTGGATCACCCCTCGTATGTTTTTTTTCTTGTGTGTTTAGTGTAAAACTGTTTGCTGTACTTCTGTTTCGTACCTATTACACCTATACTTTCTTCTACTCTTCCTGTGGACTTTTATTTCGCCTCTCACCGTAAGTACCCACTTACGGCACTACACACAATAACCTACAATAACATTTTACAGACTTTACACAATTCAAAAGTATGTTATAAACATCATCCGCGTCAGCTTCATCTTTACCGTATGCTACTTGTCTATGACCACGTAATTTTAAGTCGTTTAACAGTCGCAAAATAATTAATTAAAAAAAAGTTATTTTTTTGGCGATACTGTGAGCTTGGGCCATCAGAAAATATGTGAATAACTTTTAAGTTTTGTTCTAGAGATTGTGCTAATTCTAGTAATGGTAAAAGACTGGCCCATATCGCACTTGATTGATGGATATTTGAGGGCGAAACAGTTCAAAGAGATTGCTTTTTGCCATCCACAAAAAGCACGCCGGTATGATAACTTGATTTTTAGAAGCACCGAAGTGCATTGCTTGTACTTCTGAACTCAATTTACATTCGAAATTTTGGGAAAAGTCACAGTGAATGGCTGCTTCTCCAGGGTTTAGGTTAGCACAACATTTATTGTATTCGTTTATTTGGTGCCACATGTTATAATAGTGAATTTTAAATAGTTTAAGATCATTGTCAAATATATCAATTAAGTGTTTAATAGTATTCTTTTTTATAGTTTTCGTCATTCGTTTTGTTTTTAATAAAATTTGGTTACTATCTGCACCTGTTTTTTTATAGCTATGGTCAGTCATTTTCCACATCTGCCAACGGATTTCCTCTGAAGGAATAAATGCTTCCGGGTTATATTTCGGGGATTCAGTTTTACAGATAATACACCTATATGTCGTAGATAACTGATTTTAATAGATCGGTCATATTAATGTAGTTAAATACATTTGCTCTCTTTAAAGGATACAATTTAAAGTTGCTTTTTTTTTTCGCACAAACAAGTGTCCCTATTTTTAATAGAGGGTGATAGGACAAAAAATGGTTTATATCTGCAAAACGAAGAAAATTACACCAAGTTGCCTTCTTGTTAAAATTTATCATAAAGACATTTCAATGAATTATTAAGATATCTGATTTGCTTTTTCGTCTTATGCAAGGTTCTGCACTCTCTTTTACCGGCAGTAGGTCGGCTTACATCGTCTCTCAAAATAAACTTTTCAATAGATTTCTTAGTTCCCAATAATTTGGCTGCTTTTCTTATTTTTCCTTTTAAGCCAAGAGTTTTATGAATGAAAGATGATGCTCTTTTTTCTGTTACTGTATCATTGTTGGCGATAGACTTGAAAACATCTTTTTCTTTGTTACTATGACATATTTTTTATAAGCATTTTTCAGTGATAGCCCCTGTATTTCGTTCCTAGCCTTTAACATTGTTATTTGTTTCTTCAGATCTTCTTCTGTCTTCATGTGTTTCTGATTTAATCGAAAAATCTTTTTTCTTAAATTACTTGTAAGCCGGTTTAAGTATTCTATTCGACTTTGAGCATTGTTCCATTGTTTTTATACATGTTTTTGCATTTTTTAAACATTTGATCATCACTTGCAATTGGAATGCGTCTGGAATCAAATTAATTTCAGAATTTTCGTTTTCCATCATGGTATCAATGTCTTTCTTCGTCTTTTGCATTGTCTTCCTTTTTTGATCCCGTCACTTTTTTCTTTGTACCTTCTTTTCCTTTTCAGTCATATCCTTGACTTTTTGTACACATACTTCGATTTTATTCTTTCGAGGTTCTTTTTCCTTTGTTCTTCCATCTTTTCAGGAATTTCTTTTAATCTTTGCCGGTACCGCCTCATTTTTTCAGCCGGGGATAGAGGCATATTTAATTCAGAGCTGTAAAATATAACCGTACACCTTATCTTACATTTACCATACAAAGCATTTTTTTAAAACCATTATTAATAAGCAGCCACATTAATACAGGCCAAACATTGTTATGAATATAATTTGAAGCATCAGCAAAAATAATTTGATATTAAGTGATTTTTTATAATACGGTGCGTATAAAATTAGAAGCAGCACACCACTTCATAAAATACTAGCTGCCCGCCCCGGCTTCGCACGGGTGCAATGTAAATACTAATGCGGTGTCAGTCTTTATACAGGGAAATGTAGCTTTCTAAAGATTGGTGAAAGAATTTTTGAAATCGGTATCTACAGTAGTTTCTGAGTTTCTTTACAACCATTAAAAAAACAAAATTACAAATCTGTCCTGTTTAAAATATTACTAAAGAAGTATAAATATGGATAATGTAAAATGTCGTGACGAATTTTGGTTATTTGAGCAATTCTCAAAATAATGCTGAATGATTATTGTAGTGTTGTCCCATAAATTCACTTAATTTTTTTAAATGGTAGAAAAATATTATGTTCAAGATAATAATTAAATAAATAAAATCACTGAATTACTGTTTACATTCCTGGTTTCATTCTTATGACAAATTGATAATTTATGGAAAAACCGAAAAAAGATAAACTATTGAGTGTGCAAATGTATGGAGAGTGATGTGTCCCATTTAGCAGTTTTTTTAAATATTATGGGCTGGCATTTAATTTTTTGGTGCTATTTTACGCTGTTACTATCAATTTATCACTCGAATATACAATTTTGCGAAAAACTATGCATATTTTAAAAATAAATATATTTTATAACATGTCTTTAAAAAGTTTATTTTGTTACGTGGTGTTCGAACGAACAAGAGAAAACGCTGGATAGCTTAATATTTTATTGTGAAACAATATGTAAGCAAGCCGTGTTCTTAGTATATTGTAAGATGCAATGGCGCGTTGACATAGAGAGAATAAAAAAAGGCGGGGGTGTGCAGAAGCACAGATTATGTAGCAAAAAATGTCTATGGAAAATTGGTCGGCTCGGCCCGAACATCTTCCCGGCCCAAAAGGTGAAGTCGTCAGTCGTCTTCTTGTGTCTGACGCAGCAGGCAGATCCTGTTGAGAGCACGCTTGATGGTGCCACGGGATGTGGTGATGTCAGCCACGCGAGGTACGCCGTCCGCTCCTAGCAACACGGCCTAGTCTCCAATTGAGTGGTGGTGTACCGTCACCCTTCAACACGACCAGGTCCCCGATCTGCAAGTCCTTACATCTGATGCGCCTATTCGAGCGCTCCTGTAACTCTAAAACCTATTCTGACATCCAGTGCTTCCAAAAATGCTGTTCAATTCTTTGAAATCGATTAAGTCTGTTCGGATTCGTGTCTTCTAACGATGCCGACGGTATTGATGTCAGTGATCTGCCAATGAGGAAGTGCCCTGGGGTTCAGGAGGAGTAATCATTAGGTGATGAGGACATGGGAGAAAGGGGTCGGCTATTGCGGATAGTTTCGACCTGTGCAAATGAGGTGGACAGCTCTTCGAACGTTAAGTGTGTTATGCCCATCATTCGCTTGCTGTGAAACTTTGCAGATTTTATGCCTGCCTCGGCGTAGCTATTAAAATTAGATGCGTGTGCCGGGGAGAATGTGAAAACAATGCCTTGGTCAGCTGCAAACTCAAATAGAGAGTTTGAATTCGAAGCTAAAAAGTTATTAATTTCTTTGGCTGCTGCTACAAATTTGGTGCCATTGTCACAGTATATCTTGTTAGGTTTACCCCTGCGAGAGATAAACCTACGCAATGCAAGAATGAATGCATCCTTTGACAATTCACTCACCGCTTCTGAGTGAACACATTTGTATCTGAAACATATGAAAAGACAGAGGTAGCACTTGGTGATTTTACAGCCTCTGGTCCGTTCTCATGAAGGGCCCAGCAAAGTCTGCCGCGACCGTCGTAAAAGGATAGTCTGGATTCAGCCGCTGTGAAGGTAAGTTACCCATAATATTTTTAATTTTTTCATCCTTTATTTATTCTTTTGCAGGTAATACAACCGCGGGCCGTGCGTCGTGCTAATTCCCTGCCACCTACAGGCCATATACGTTCCCTAATTGACGAGAGCATTAGTTGAGGACCTGCGTGCAGAAGACGAATGTGCTCTTGTGAAAATGTAAGTCTCGTGAGTTGGTGTTTGGAGCTGAGTAGTATGGGGTGCCTTTTATTGTATGTGTAGTCGGAGTTGTGTAACCTGCCGCCTACTCTGAGCATTCCTTGAGGGTCAATAAATGGGGTAAGCGCTATGTTCGATTTAGGATTAAGTTGCTTGCCTTTATGAAGGATTTGAATTTCTTTGTGAAATGATTCCCGTTAGGAGAGTTTCATCAAAGTGGCCAACGCATTATCAAGTTCCTCAGCACTCAACGGGCCTGATGTCCTTTGTTTGGGATTTTTGCAGTTATGAGCAAATCTATGTATGAAGGCGATAACGCGCTCTAAAGTCTTTAGTCTAGAATACCTAGAGAAATCTACGATGTCTTCTAGTGGTTCTACAAGTACTGTAGTGAATGTTTTTACCTCCGGCAAGTCATTGTTTAAATGCTTACTTAATGTAGGCCAGTTCGATCTGGCTCGTGAAGAAATTGAGGGCCATGCCACCATAGTGAAGAATGCTGAACATGGTAGGGGTCCACACCGCGAGAGGCGAGGTCAGCTGGGTTATGTGATGTAGGAACGTGACGCCAGTACAAACCTTGAGTGAGTTCGTTAATGATGGCCACCCGGTTGGCCACAAAGGTTTTTAGCTTAGAGGGCTCAGTGTGTAGCCACCCTAATATTACACTGGAGTCTGTTCAGTAAACATATGTAATTGGTTTCCTAAGAGCTGAGCTAACCACAGAGCATAGACGGGCAGCAAGAAGAGCTCCACAAAGCTCAAGGCGAGGTATGGTTGTCGACTTGAGCTTTGTGGAGAGATTTACATGTGAATGGCCTGATTGATCAACTGATTTTATGTAAATGCAGGCGCCATACGCCACTTGGGAGGCGTCGCAAAAGCAATGTAGCTCTATTGTGGCAGGCGAGTCACAAATTACGTTTCTATTTAGTGACAGAGAGGCTAGGTGATGTAAATTAGAGTTAAATCGAGACCATGGTTGCAGAATGTTAGTAGGCACTGGTTTGTCCCAGGGTAACTTGTCTGCCCATAGCTTCTGGATTTAGGTACATTAAATTAGTTAGAAAATATTAATTCAATGCACATACGCAAGTAGCAAGTTGATAATGGTAGGTAATTTATCACATAAACACTTGCAAAGAGCTGAACACCGAACCTGAACAGCTCGAAGTGATGGAAATATAGATATACTAACTTTTAAACTTTCGCGTTCCATGATATAATATTATCTACGTATTAACGGGAATTAACGCGATCACGAAAAGGTATTACATACCTCTGAATTGCCTGACGTTTCGACCAGGTTGCACTGGCCGTGGTCACAGGCTGACTGGCTCAGCGGTGCACGCCCTCCGTCGTCGACATCGTGAGGTAGAAGGTTCTTCATCCACCTCCACTTTTTTCATATTTTCGTTTCGCCATGTACCGTCACATACTATACTAACAGTGTCTCTATTCTGTAAGCAAACCGATGTGGCCCTATTCAGGTGTTCACCCGACTGCGCATAAAAGCGAGGTGGCATGTTTTTATCACTGGATTCCACGCTGTAGATAATTTGAAACCATCTTCCCGATTGAAAGTTTTGTGTTTTTTAATTTCAATCGCTTCACGTACAACTCTTGAGTAAAAGTGACGTTCCGTAGAGAGGACTTGCGTACGGTGAAATTCAATCCAGTGATTGGTGCCCGCTTCGAGTGCATGTTCTGCAATCGCTGATTTGCTAATCTGTCGGTTCTTCAGTATAGATAGATAGATAGATAGAATATTCTTTATTGTACACCATTAATAAAATACAGTTGAAAATAAATAACTTACAAACTAGAGTACAATGGGCGGTCTTATCGCTAAAAGCTATCTCTACCAGACAACCTTTAGGATGGAGATAATTTCAAAATTATTTAATAAAAACATAGTAGTTGATGGTGTACTATTCTAAATATTGACAAAAACTAATTATTTAAATACATATACACATATACAGCTACTTAATGGATATAATTATAGTGACAGATAATGTTGCTTTACCAAATTTTTAAAAGATGTAAGGGTTTCAGCTTGTCGAATTTGTACCGGTAATTCATTCCACAAACGAACGGAGAGAACCATAAATGATTTATCAAAGAATGTTGTTGAATGTACCGGCACTTTCAATATCAGATTTTCTGATGATCGTAAGAACTTCGTATGCGTATCGTGAAGGAACTCAAATCGTCCTTTTAAATAGAAAGATGTATGAGGGTTAAACAATATACTGTACAGCAAAGAGAGAATATGAGCGTTCCGGCGAAGACGAATAGGTAACCACTTGAGCTTTTTTCGGAATTCAGAGACATGATCATATTTACGCAGTCCAAATATGAATCTAATACAATAGTTTTGAAGTCGCTCTAGTTTATCTAATTGGTTTTCGGTGAGGTCTGGATAGCTGGCATCCGCATAGTCAAGAATTGGAAGAAGAAGTGAATTTTCAAGGGCAGTTTTGGTGGCAGTTATTAAAAAATTTCTCAATCGTTTTAGAGAACCCGCAGAAGCAAATATCTTACGACTCATTTCCTGCATTTGAGGAGCCCAAGATAGTTCTGAGTCGATAAGTAATCCTAAATTCTTTACCTTATTACTAAAGGGTATGACAGAACCACAACCAAACTGATCGAAGGAACATGAGACCACTCAATCTTTATCACAAGTCTTTGAAGGGTTCACTGTTAGTCCGTAGCATTCGCTCCAAGCTCTTATCTTAGCCAGATATCTATTGACGATGTCAATAGCATTAGCAATATTGTCCAATGGTGCTTGGGAGTATATTTGAAGATCATCTGCGTAAAGGTGGAAGGAAGAAAGAAGTTGATCAGTGATGGAATGGAAGAAATTTTGGAAACTGGAAGTTATAGATCGACACAAACAGGCAGTAGATTTTGGTGTTTTTCACCTAATTTACCTTGACAATCCAGTACATGCTGTGGCGTCTGTTTGTGCCGATCTATGATTTTAACTCTAGCTTGAATTTAACGTTCATAAATGTCACTTAGTGTCTTAATTGAATAAATGATTTTGAATTTGAATTTGAATGGAATTTATGAATTACAGCTGACACAGTCACTTCCAACCGCATTGGATGTGATTGACATATTACTCTTCTTAACATCACAAGTAGTGAATTGTCTAAAGACGAACGATGGATAACTAGGGATTGGCAGAGATGAAAGATAGTTTATTGTGTTAGCCTTGGTAGTCCTATTAAAATTGGACGAATCCGAGAAATATTGATTCAGTAGATCAATGTTTAAATTTTTAGGAATCGTGTCTTGTCGCGACTTGCCGACCCCTAATGTTCTAAGAAATTTCCAGACTTTCGCTGGATCACCTGGTTTTGAACGGAATTGTGAATGTGTTGGCGTTGTGCATCTATACACACCTTATTGCAGTGATTTCGTATGCGAGTATACCTCTCCCAATTCGAAGAGGTAGGTCTTATTTTACTATAGATTTGGCTGCAGCTTTTTTAGATATTAGAGATCGTATAGTATCTGTTAACCAAGGAGAAGGAGCGTGTTTGATTTTAACTGGCCGTACAGGAGCATGTTTGTCGTATAGCTCTATTAGATTTGAGGTATAAATTTCAACTTGCTCATCTACCGTATCTGAAGTAAGTAGCGGCGACCATTCAATGTTGCTGACGTCTTCACGGAGCGCTTGTATATCCATACCACCAAAACTGCGCAGCATCAGGATTTTGGACTTGGATTTAGGTGGGCGAATTGTGTAGGAAAGAAAGATTAGATCATGAAAAGAGAAAACGTCAGCAGGACATTGTCCATGCTTGGCTACGTGATCTATAGAAGAAACTAGGATTAGGTCTAGAAGTGACGGATTTAGGCGAATTAGGAAAATGGTGAGGTGGATTTAGGGGAAGGATTGAAACGTTGCAGTTTGACTCTGAAATTGCCCGCAATTGTGAAGAGCGACGATCATTCTTCACAACGCCTGTGACTGTAGTAGTGGGATCAGGTTTTCAAGAATACTTTCGAGGGAGGAAAGAAGTCTATGCGTAGTGAGGGACTATAGTATACACCGAGTAGGATCTTGGTATGTTGGAGTTCCACTTCCAAAAAGAGATGCTCGCCAGCATTAGACGGAGGTGGCTGTGGTGACATATTGAGGATAGTGTAAGGAATATAAGAGCGAAGGTATATGGCAACACCGCAACCACTGCCAGCCACACGATCATTTCTAATTAGTTGGAATCCGGGTAGGGAATACAAGATGGAGGGGAGACAAGGTTTGAGCCAGGACTCTGATATAAGAACTGCGTGTACATTCTTACAGTCGAGATTCGCCAGCATATCTGGAAAATGTGCCGGAACACTTTGAGCATTGATGTGTACAACATTAAAATTTCTAGGAACATCAGAAAAAGCGTTTCCAGAGTGTCGTTTAAGGATGGAAGGCTTACAAAACTACTATTGGTACCACTTAACGAATAAAAACTCTCATTATCACTGTCGGGCAGATCAGTCATAGATTTTTAGTAAAAAAAAACTGCAAATGTATGAAAAAAGAAAAAAAGATCGATTAAACTAAACTATAGGAAAAAAAAATATATATAGAAAGAAAGAAAGAAAGAAAGAAAATGTTTACTTTTGGCAACACAAAAATAAGAAATATATATACAATTTTGCAGCTGTGATTACCGTAATTGCCAAAAAACGGACCCAATTCAGCATTGTGTCAGGCGAAAGCCTGACGCTGATTTTCAATTGGGCCCAAATGACGCCATGCGTAAAGACAGTTGCAGACCATAAAATTATTCTATATATACAAGGATAGCATACAACTAAATCAATACTATACTATACATACGGTAACATGAATTAAACAAAAATAAATAACACAAGCAGATGATTTGAATAATTATACATTACAATACATACAATAGTTAAATAAATCGATACATGAATACAGTGTGCACACTCTTTTAGTGGCATGTGTATCCTGTTCCTTAAAAATACGTACCGCACTACCTCACGCACGTGGGGGGAGCGGACCGGACGGCGCCGGCGTACTTCGCGAGCGACGCAGGCGAGCGGCGCTGCGCTGTTTATGTTTCAGTCACTTCACTGCAATGAAGGTGTGCACACGCCAATCAGTGCATCGTGCTTATACAATGAACATGAATCAAATCCAATATCGTATATACATATGTCTTTACTCTCGACTCATACTGTCGACTATATAAATTATATAGTTTAAGTTGAGCGCCGCCGCGCCGTTAGACGGATGGCGCGAACGCATATAGGCCGCGGCAACAAGCAATCACAGCAAACAGCGAATTGGCTACACCACGAAAGGTAAGCGTTGTATCCGTTTGTAAAAATAAATAAAAAATTAAGTTATAAAGGTATTTTTCTTATAATATAAACAATGCTATATAGATGAGTAAAGTAACCCCCTATCCCCTTACAGGTCACCACCGTGCTCTGCCGCGGACTACGCATGCCGCACCGACTCCCTCCAAGAGATCGCATCGTCGACGCAAGCAGCGCCGCATACTCTCATCGGCCAGGTGTCTCCGTTTACAGAGGGCACGTAATAGTATTATATTTGAAATATGTACATATCATACTATATTACATTGTACTACATAATACTATATCATACTCACATCATAGAATTAATATAGTTATTGTACAGCCTACCTATTGATATTCTACATTTGGTTTATGACTTTTATTATTATTGTGACTTATGTTATTATTATCATTTTTTTTTCTTAATCATTATTAATTTCATTCATTAAATACTATACTATATTACAACATTGTGGGGATCGCTCGTCAGCATTAGCTATGCATCGCTTTACACTATAAAAATATATATTATATATAAAAGATGTGTTCACATTGACCATATCAAGTCTCCGCTGTGCTTCTATTAGATACTGAAGCAGTCTATATTTAAATGCGCCAATAGTGTATAGCGATCTTATAGGCGGGGGTAGATTGTTCCATATCTTCGAAGCCGCATAGCGGAAACTACCTTTAAAAGCGGCTGTTTTATAAGGCAATATAGAGTGTTGTTGCGAGCACTGTCTCACAGTACAATCCCGTCTATTTGACACCCATTCTAATTTACGAAACAGGTAAAATGGTTCACGGTATTTAACAATGCCAAACATTAGTGATGCTAAGTGAAGCTTACGCCTAGACTTCATTTTTAAGATAAAATTGTCGTTTAGGAATGGTTTGACGTGAGTTCTAGGTGGTATCTTGAAGCAAAAACGAGTGCAAGCATTTTGAACCCTCTGAATTAGCCGATCCGTGCGGACGAGAAGGCGCGGCCCATACACCGTATCTCCTTAGTTCAACTTAGATAATACCAACGACTCAACCAGTCGTATCGCAAACTCTCGGACAGAAACGGTCGTATCTTGTACAAAATGCGCAACCTATAAAAACAGTTTCGGACCAAGTCAGCAACATGTTTCTCGACCCTCAAATTACAATCAATAAGCAAACCAAGATTACGGGCCTCATTCACCCTCTCAATTGACTGTCTCATAAGCGTTATATTAAAAATGGGAAGTGAGTTTAGATTCATTTTAGTGCCGAATATCATATATTTGGTTTTATTCGGATTGAGAACCAATAAGTTTATCTTCGCCCAATGTACGATTCTGTTCAAATCATCATTTATGTCAGATTTAGCTTTATCGTAATCACATAACTTAAAAGAAATATAAACTTGAATATCATCAGCATAAATATGATATCGTGAATTTATCAAACATTTTGTTATATCCGCGCAATATACAATAAAGAGAATAGGTCCTAATATGGATCCCTGGGGAACTCCCCTTTCAACAGGGGTGAGTTCAGAAACCACTGATGCCCCCCCACTAAGACGTAGTTCCACTCTTTGATAACGACCTGACAGATAGCTCTGGAACCAAATTACTGTATTACTATCGAACCCGAAGCTTTGACAGTAACAAACAGGTATTAATGTTATCGAAAGCCCGGGAAAAATCCAATAAAACAAGCAATGTACACATGCCCTGGTCTTGTGCTAATAGGATGTTATCAGTCACGTCAAGTAAGGCAGTAGCGGTCCCTTGACCCTTTCTGAACCCTTTTTTTTTTGTGCGTGTGTAAACCCCCTCGGGTCGTCACCCCATCGGGGTTTTCGGTGGGGCGGTGTGTCGGAATCGAACCGACTAAAACCACACTGTGTGCCATACTGCGCCTTAAGTAGTAGGGATCCGGGAACAGCTTTTATTAAGACATCCGGAACCCTCCTAGCGCCTGCCCGCAAAAGCGCGGGCACCACCTTCGGGTAAAAGAAACCTCTCAACGCGATGTCCAGGTACACGCGGACGCCGCCTCCTCGCGGAGGGCCACTATAGCGGGTGGAGAGGAAAACCCGTCCCGTCCACCCGCGGCCACACTCAGGGCGGCATGAGGCGCTGGTAAGCGCGCCTCCGCCACCCGGTTCGCCGGCGGCGAACTAGGTCCGAGTGGAGATCGTCCTCCCGGACCGTTTCCGCCGCCTCCTTCTCCGAGATGACTACCAAGTGCAGGTACTGCCTAAAGCAGCCGTGCTCGGAAAGAACCTGCGTCAGTCGGAAGGAAAGGGTTCCGTGCTGCCGCCCTGCCCACTCGACGATGACCGGCTGGAGCGCCTCCACGGCGGCAAAGCCAGCACGTGGAGCCTCCGTCCGGGACGACCAACGAGCCATGGTGGCTCGGCGAGCGGCCTCACGCCATTCGCGTACCTCTTCGGGCGGGGGCTGACTGCCGCTTCCCGCCCGGAACTCAGCCGTTCGCCGATATACTTCGGCGAGCACTTCCGCCTCCAAATCCCACGGGGGAGTCCCGGCCAACGCGCACGCCGCCTCCGTTGACACGGTGCGGTATCCGCGTATGGCTCTAACCGCCATAACCCTCTGAGGGCGCCAGAGGCGTGCCCTATTCTGGGCGGTCAGAGCTCCCGCCCACACCGGTGCACCGTACAGTGCCATTGACCGGACAACCCCCGTGTACAGCCGTCTCGTACCGACGCTGGGTCCGCCCAAATTGGGCAAAAGTCGCCCAAGGGCGGACGCAGCGCCGACCAGCTTCGGAGCAAGCTGTCGGAAGTGCTCATCGAAGAGCCACCTGCCGTCGAGGATCAGGCCCAGATACCTTATGTGGGCCTGAACCGGTACGAGGACCGAGTTATCCACGATAGAGGCGCCAGGGGGTGGACCACGACGAGGCCCATGAAATAAAAGGGCCACCCGCAGACCCAGCGCCTCGATGCGACCGACCACCAGAGAGACACCTCTGGTGGCCAAACGCGCCGCCTCTTGGAAGTTCGCCCCCGGGCTGTGACCAGTGTGTCGTCGGCGTAACAGATTACGCCCAGTCCAGGGGGGAAGTCGCCTCGAAGGGCCCAGTCGTACCCCATGTTCCACTGGAGTGGTCCAAGGACAGACCCCTGCGGAACACCGCACGACAACCTTTCTGAACCCTGACTGAACCTATGGGATAATATCGTTTTTATCTAGTTAATCGGACAGCTGAGCGCTAACTACCTTTTCGATAACTTTTGACAAACACGGCAGTATACTTATAGGCCTTAAGTCTTTTACATCAGCCGGACTAGTGTTTTTTGGCAGCGGCCTGACAGTAGCGATTTTCCAGATATCAGGGAAGGTTGCCGTCTTTATGGAGGCATTCACCAAATGTGCGATAGCAGGTAATGTATACGGAAGGGATAGCATCAACATCTCCAATGTGATACCGTCACATCCTTCCGCATTTGATTTAAGAGCCGAGAGATATTTAGACACGACTTCGTGACTAACAGCTGAAAGAGCGAAAACGCCTTCTCCGTGACTATTACATTCAAAGAGCGTCATTGCTGATATATTAACTGATGGGTTACCAGGGACGTTAAGGAAGTGGCGATTAATTAAATCAGGGTCAGAGAAATGAGATGGAAGATCGTTGGCACGTTTGTGCGGCAGTAAGGTTGTTTTTAAATTTTTCCATAGTCTTTTAGGATTTTTAATTTTGTTATTAATGTTAACATCAAAATATGCTACTTTTTCACGGTAGAGAGAAGCCGTTACCATAGTTTTCAACTGCTTATAATATTCTTTTTTGCTCTCAGTCCTACATTTGTGAAATGCACTCAGAGCATTATCTCTCAATCTCATCATACATTTTATTGTATCCGTTACCCAGGGATAAGACGGTTCTTTAATAAGGCAGGTCTTAATTGGCGCATGGGCATCAATCACCGTCATTATACAACTGTTAAATATAGCAACCATCTCATTTACTGAACTTAAGGACAAAATATAGTTCCAATCAACGCGGGTCAAACTTTCACTTAGGTCATCAGTATTAATATGTTTGTAGGGCCTATACCTTGCTAAGTATGGTTGAAATTTATCCCGCCGTATACAAAATTTGCATATAATCACCGAATGTCCGATTAGACTTCCACACGGTTGAACCGCAACAGTTTTGGCGCGAAGGTTAGTATAAACTAAGTCAAGTAGTAGTAGTGTAAAGTGCGTAGGTACTGTAACAATCTGAGATAAGCTGAGGCAATCGAGAAAATCCATCACAACACCTGTTCGACTGTCACTTTGATTGAGTAAATTTACATTAAAATCACCCAGTAGGATATAATGGTCAGTGTCGTTGAGTGATGTTAAGGTGTCAGTGAGGGCGTCAAAGAAAAGACTTAAGATCCAGCCATGGGGGACGGTAAGCAGTGCCAGTGTTAACCCTTTTACCGTTAAGAGTGGTTGCGATCCACATTTGCTCTATTGATTCGAACCTGGGATCGACGGCTATTGTTAACGTGCGCACGTTGAGACCGCGCCTAACATAGAAACCAACACCCCCATCTCGGCCTGAGCGCACATTCGCGTGTCACGGCACATGACGCAGACGATAACCGGGAACGGTCGGCGCACGCCCCTCCTCCCCATGACGTAACCAAGTTTCATTAATGGCTAAAATGTCACAACTGTGTCCCTCCACCATTGCGACAAAGTCATCGTGGCTCGTCCCCAGGGAGCCCGCACTAAGAGACCAACAGTAAATTTTTTTTCGAGCATTACTTTTTATTATTTTTAAATCCTCAATCGTAAGGCAGCGAATAAGTAAATTATATTTATATATCACATTTAGTGTACAAAAAACATGCTCTGGCACATTTATAGTAAGTATAATTTGCAAACAAGTTGCGATATTGCACAACTGTAACCCATAACGGACCGGCGGCGCCGTAATATTAAAATAGTAGAAAATCCCTACAGAACAAACAAGGCACTGCGTAAAATAGGCACATAAAATTAAGCCGTCACTGAGCTGTATACCGAGCATGAACATAGTAATATTACAATCTATAGAACTACAAAAATAGTTTGCAAAGTACAAGTTTAAGAAATACATAGTTATAACATTATAAATTATGTATTGTATTATAACACATTACCAATTACTGCGTGCTACCGCCAAATGCAATGTCCGCCTCATTTTGTATGTTGACAGCCTTGTATGTTGTAGCAATTCTTGTGGGCTTAGTAATACCTTGTTTAAGTCCGTACATGGCCATTAAATTTAGATAAGCATGTGCTGACGTAGATAAGTTGCCAGGCATGATATCAATGTTTACGTCGCCTGTTAAAATAATATTTTTCGTACGAATATTACTAAGAAGTTTATTAAGAGATTCCACATACGAGTTCGTGTTCCTATAGCATGGAGAACGGTAAGTACAAATTATTGTATAATCAGGTTTAATATTAATAGACAGACAATTTCCCTCCGAAAAGCAGTCGGGTTCAAAAACATATACGTCTATTGCACTCCGAACATACACAACCACTCCGTCATTCTGGTTCCGACTAACTTTAGTCCAAAACTTCTTATAGTCATTAATTTCTGGTGGTGGTTTGTTTATACTGGTCCAGCACTCTGTCAAAACAATAACATCTAAAGGTATATTTAATGCAGAAATAAACACTAAGAAGAGATCAAAATTTCAATTTATGCTTCTTATGTTTATACTAATAATTGTAAGCGGCCGAGTGTTCGCGTCATACTTCAATAGTGCGAGCATTGACCAGTGTCACTTAGCGTCAAGCATTCAACTTGCCCAGTTGAATCTAACTCCTCTGCAATGTTGTTACTGTTACGATCGAATTATAATTTTAATTTGGAGTGACAAAGGCTTGTTTATACCGAGACTCATCAGAAAATATATTAAATTAGGTGGCTCATATTTATTAAAGTTCATACCAAGAACATGTCTATAGATCGTGAAGGTTATAGTTAAACTAGTTATATTTGAATTATGCCAAATTCTGCATTTTTAAAACTTAATAACAGAAGATAATATATTAGTGGTACATGATGTAATTGTGTGTGCGATACGTAATTTCGGGTAGCTGTGAAAATATCGTTTAGATTTGTATTTATGCCATTTGGAGTGTATGCTAGATGATGTATATGTTTTATAATTTAAACTAATGAAATAAATATAATATAACATAACATTATGATCATCATTGTTTACTGGATACATGACTTTTATTTGTGCATATTGTTGTCTATATAAGTATTTCGATGTAATGATAATGATATTGTATTGTGGGTGGTGTTTTAGTTTTTGTAGTTGGAGATCGCATTGGTTTATGTAGCAGTGATAGCTTTTTAGTGTGTAGTTAAACTTGTGGTATATATGTTTGTGTTTATTGTTAGTGTTAGAAGTAATAATTGAGTATGGAGTGTATATAGGTATAACTACTAATTTATGTATTAAGTGAATTGGTAAGCGTGCGCATGTGTTTCTGTTTGTGCGCAGTAAGTTAACAAGATTTAACAAAATAATAATTATTAAAGAAAAATGCAAAAAAATGTAGGAAATAGCAAATAAATGAGGTTTCATGTGTGAATAGTCACATTGTTTCTTTTTTTAAGGTTTCCAGATCTATTTCATGATTTATTTTCTTCGCTGTGGCTCCTTCTTTCTTCTTCACATAAATTTTACCATGCGAGATCCAGCAGTAGCTATATTCATTTGCCTTTGAAAATTCACGCGCTTGGTAGAATAGTTTTTTTGCTTTGGTGGTAAGTTTTTCTGATATATAAATAGGTGAGTTCCCCTTCATATTAATATGAGAGCTATTTATTCTGTTAGTTTTGTTTTCTCGATTGTACTTCTTAACATTTGCGAGTAGCTCATCTTTTTTGATAACAGACGTGAACTCGGCTGTAATAGGTCCATTTGTTTGGATGTTTCTATTATGCATTGTTTTTTTATTATACCACGTTGGTGAGAAACAAGCATACGGCCCACCTGATGGTAAGCAATTATCATAATCAAAGTGTTTGTTTATTTGTGATAAAACGAACTTACCTGTTCGTGAAGTTTTATAATAATTATGCGAGCTGCTCAATTCTCGTGATTAATATATACTTGTAGTACTGTTTCGTATTTCTCGGCCATTATCACAGATTATTAGTTTTGAAGCATTAAGACTAGCATACAAAACATTAGCCGGACCACTAGCGGAACTATTTAACTTAATACTGCAAAATACTGAAACGCCCATACAATGGTCTGAATCGGACATCATACTCATCTATAAAAAGGGTGATCCGAAAGATATTGGCAACTACAGACCAATAAGCTTACTCCCGAGCCTCTACAAACTCTTCTCAGCCATTATAAATAAAAGAATCAGTAGCACTTTGGAGTTAAAACAACCAATAGAGCAAGCAGGCTTCAGGAAAGGTTTCTCAACAGTGGACCATATCCACACACTTGAACAAATCATTGAAAAGTACCAAGAACAACAAAGACCGCTATACATAGCGTTTATTGACTATCAAAAAGCATTCGATACAGTAACACATGTAAGTATATGGGAAAGTCTAAAACAGCAGGGAGTTGAAGACGTATACATACAAGTCATAGTTTTAATTTGATTATCTTCAAGAAGATAGATTGGAGTAAGTCAGGCCTATATATAAAGGACGAATACATAAGTCACTTAAGATTCGCAGATGACCTAGTGCTGTTATCAGAATCCAGCACCCAGTTACAACAAATGATATAAACTTTACATTCGGCTAGTATCAAGGTGGGTCTGAAAATGAATCTCTCTAAGACTATGGCAATGACAAATTGGCGGAGAAGAATATTAACAATAGATAAAGTGCCACTCGAATATACAGATTCATACATCTATCTAGGTAAGCAAATTAGTTTTGATCCGAAAAATAACGAACTAGAAGTGAAAAGAAGAATACAACAAACGTGGAATAAATATTGGAGTTTAAAGGAAATCTTTAAAAGTGGCCTGCCTATTACCATAAAAACAAAAATTATGAATTCCAGCCTTCTTCCAAGTTTGACCTTCAAAAGTAAAAAATCTAATCACCACCTGTCAAAGAGGACTGGAGCGCAGCATGCTTAAACTAAAGAAATCAGACAAAATACGACACACAATAATAAGATCAAAAACCAAAGCAACAAATGCATTGAAATACGCACAAAAACTTAAATGGAGATAGGCTGGCCATGTCGCGAGGCTTAAAGACCGAAGATGGACCATAAAAGTGACTTTTTGGAATGGACCTCCAGGTAAAAGAAATCGAGGAAGACCTCAGACTCGCTGGGACGACGAGATCAAACAAGTAGCCAGCCCAAACTGGAAACAGACTGCACAGGACAGAGACAAATGGGCATCCTTGGAGGAGGCCTTCACCCAATAATGGGGTTCCTACAAATTATATTATTTAGGTATCTAAAATCTAACCAAGCTAGCTAATAATAATAGTAAATATTATCTAGTAGTAAATATTATATAGTAGCGAATATTATATAGTATATTAATAATAGTAAATAAAATAGTTATAGGTAAATAATATAGAAAATAAATAAAAATAAGTAGGTATTAAGATCAATTAGTTAAGCGTTTAAATAGTATACAGTGTCAAACAAGTATAATAATACTAGTAAATAAAAACAGTAAATAACTACATAATATAGGACATAAACAAAATAAGTAGGTATTAATTTTAATTAGTTAAGCGTTTAAAGATAAGTTAATGTAAAAATTATATGTAAAATTAATTTGTAGGAAATAAAAGGCTTTTTTATTTTTTTATTTTATTTTATTTATTAGTTTTGAAGTTTGGTTTGAAATAAGAATAACAATATATTAATTTGAAAGTGATAAAATAAAAGACTTATTCAAATTTAAGTGAATTTACAAGAAAAGTGAGAGTGATTATATATTTCGTTTTATAAATTCAACACGTATGAGCATGATTTTAATATTTATTTGAGGTTAACCTCACTTTTTGATTGTAAGTATCAGTGAATGTATATAAATCTGTTAAAATTAGCAAGTATTAATAAATATGACTGTAAATCTAGTGAACATTATTAACTCTAAAAACAATAAAAAATATAAATTAAATAATAATTTAAAAATAAAACAAAACACGATTAAAAAATAAAAATATGTATACGTACATCTTTTTTAATTATTCGTTTTTAATGATTTATTTATTCATTTTTAATTTTATAAAATCGTTGCATTTCTACAAGATTAACTGTCATCATATAATTGTATTACTTTGAAAAGAAGTAATGATAAAATACCTATGATTTTAAGTGGAGGTTTTAATGTAAATTTCGCATTAGATAAATCTTTGAAGCTAGTTGAATTTTTTTATTCTAGACTTAATTACCCATTAAGGAACATTTTTGATAAACTTACCAACACAATCTCTACGTCTTAAGTGAATTCATAATTAGGTTGTGGTGGACGGGACTCTACCTACACCGCTTTGATAGTTTTGATAAGAAGTAAAGAATATTTGGAACTAATGCAGCTAAATAATCAAGATTATGATGATTACAAAATTTAAACCATTGTTTAAAATAAGTTGTGTATTAAAGGCTAACGAATCTACACACACATCATTTTGTGACTGCTGCCCTGATAATATTGCTGCAGCCAGGGTAAGGTTTTTGTGAATTCTGTTGCAACTTGGAATTACCACAAACAACAAATCAATATGAAGTCTAAAATCTTTAAAAGTGACTTATTCAAATTTAAGTGAATTTACAAGAAAAGTGAGAGTGATTATATATTTCGTTTTATAAATTCAACACGTATGAGCATGATTTTAATATTTATTTGAGGTTAACCTCACTTTTTGATTGTAAGTATTAGTGAATGTATATAAATCTGTTAAAATTAGCAAGTATTAATAAATATGACTGTAAATCTAGTGAACATTATTAATTCTAAAAACAATAAAAAATATAAATTAAATAATAATTTAAAAATAAAACGAAACACGATTAGAAAATTAAAATATGTATACGTACATCTTTTTTAATTATTCGTTTTTAATGATTTATTTATTCATTTTTAATTTTATAAAATCGTTGCATTTCTACAAGATTAACTGTCATCATATAATTGTATTACTTTGAAAAGAAGTAATGATAAAATACCTATGATTTTAAGTGGAGATTTTAATATAGATTTCGCATTGGATAAATCTTTGAAGCTAGTTGAATTTTTAAGAGACAATTTAAATTTATGTCTACAAAACAGTCCACAAACATCAACAACAAGATCTGGTACTACAATTGACGCAGTTTTTACAAGACTACTAGAATCCGTAGAATGTAAAACATATATTTCATATTTTAGCTACCACAAGCCATTAATTAAAAAAAATATATTTAATAATGACAACAATAGTAATAATGATGCTATCATTATTGATGAAATACAACAGTAGCAATGATATTATAATAAGAACAATGATATTATTAATTACGTCCTACTTATTGCACAGGGGGTACCATGGTTGTGTGGGCCAATTTCGCAACAATTCACAATTCGACAACTATTTTCACAGCGTTATCTGCAATACTCCAATCCAAAAACAATACTACAATCTGATAACTTTATATATTTTATAGACAATTTTTTTTTTTTGGTTCACAAAATTCCCAAATATCGCGAATTATTTTTTTCTTATGAGGAGATTGAATATTTTGCATCAATGGTGTGCTGCCCCTATGATGCAGACATTGCAGTTGTATTGTCTAACTCATTTTTTTTTTTTTCAAGCAAAAATTATTTAAAACAAAAAATATGGCCAACGTTTCTTTTCTTTTCTTTTCAAAAAACCATCCCAACCTGTTAGAGAAGATACTGAATAAATTTCAAGATTGTAATGTTATCTAAATACATTTTAGGTAACATAGTAGTAGGTAAGCAGTTGTTATTATATGAAGGCAACAATCCCAGAACGTTATTGTTCGCATCACTAGTTCAGTAGTTATCTGGTATCTATATGTGCCTAATATGGGTACAGAAATACCTATTACAACAGCCACGTGGTCAGGCCTATGCCACTCGATGTACTTACGTGCGCTAAACAACTACCGGCCACACGGCCGCTGGCGGCCCCTATACGCAGTCTCGCACAGTGGGTTGCCGACAGCTGTACCGCGCGCTCACCTTTTTAATTTTTGAATTTTTACGTAATTCAAAATCGTATTTTTATACCTTTATACACTTTAAATACAGACAAATTGACATGGTTTCTGGTAGTTTATGTGCTGTACATGAATGTAGATCCAGTAAGAGAAAAAATTAACAAAATCTGTAATTGTTTTTGTTTTCAAATATATTTTGTTCTATTTTAATGTTTTGGTTTCTGTTACAAATAAATAAGAGTTAATACGGTTTTCACTGTCACATATTTAATACACAAATACCTACTTAATTCGAATGGTAAACCATTTATTTTAATTAATCAAGTGTTTATTTCGAATACAAATAGTTAATTCTGTAATAAAAGTAATTAATAATGGTTTACCATACTTATTAAATATTTATAATAGTATAGAAAATACGTAATTTTAAAATGGTTTTAAGATTCTATTTATGGAAAAAATATATACTTAGGTAAGTACTAAATACCTTATCTTTATATTTTTTAAGTAAATGATACTTTATTAGTTTATATTTATAAGAATGCCATAACTACAAGAAATAAAATCTTTAATACTGAGGTACCTTATTTTTTTTTTTTTTATCCAAAAGCAAAACGCCACAGCGCCTAGCGGTGCGTCCAGCCGACCAAAACTTTTCGTTTTTAGATTTTGTCGGCACTATTGTCGTCAAGGACAACGGCGCATCTACTCGTGTAGTGAATTCCACGCGTTTGATTGGGAAAAGATTTGGATGTAGGTACTCACCTTTAATTAAGGAGCATCAACAATATACATATGCAACATTATTCTTTAGTTTTATCACTACATCACATCTATACTAGTATTATCAAGCTGAAGAGTTCGTTTGTTTGGTTGAAGCGCTAATCTCAGGAACTGCTGGTTCGAATTGAAAAATTCTTAAAATTTGGTGTTGGATGGACTATTCATTTATAGAGGAAGGCTATATAACATCACGCTGCGACAAATTCCTTAAGTTTCTTTTCTCGAATAATTTATTGATGTTTCTCGTTAGAGTTTTGGTTAAGCAAGGTCGCGTGGCTTCGGCGATAAGTTTTTTGGAGAAGCGATTTGTTGTTAACTGTTTCGTATTAGTAAACTTACGGGGACGTGGTATTAAGTGTTACACTTTTCTAAGTCGGATAACACACCTGATTTTTTGTGTAATAAAGCTTTACTTAATTAACATAGCCTTTTTTTTATGAAATTATAGATATTTAATATTACATAAAAGAGGTAACCCTAAACTCACTTACGGCAACACAACCCTGCGCTATTGCGAGGCAATAATAATCGTGTTTTAAGAACATTAAAGATCATTTTCGCATGCAGGGGTCGACGCTCGAAAAGAGTAGGTAATTAAAACGGTAGGTATGGTCGTCTTTGTAGGGAGTGGTCTAAAGTTGTTTACTACCTAAGACATTGTAAAAGCCACCAATATACTTTTTAATAATTAGGTATTATGTGTGAAGGTAACAATCCTAGAACGTATTGTTCGCATCACTAGTAGAATAGATCTTTACTCCAAGAGTATTATTATTCTATAAGCTATGTGCCTAACATGGGCATAGGAATACCTAACACAATAGTCACGTAGTGTTAACTGTTGTTACACATTGTAAAAAAAAAAACCCTATCTTTCGCTAGAAGTAATAAAAAACGTATATCGTGTAACGGCCGGTACCGCACAGAAACAGATAATCAGGGGTGGGACACTGCTAAGACTTTGACATTAGTATAATTGATGACTCGCCATCAAGCGAATGGCCCCGCACTTAAATGGTTACCAGTTAATTTCAAATGTCAATAGATGGCGTTTTAATGTGATTTCGAAATATAATTTTGATTTTAATAAAATAATACGTTATAAAAATTAAACAAAAATAGTAAAAAAAAAAATCATTTAATTACGTACTTTTTTTAATTAAAGTAAATTTTTAGACAAAAGGTTAACGGCATACTTCCGGATCCAGGCTATAAATCTTTATAGTGACATTTGTTAAGCGTTACTTAATTTCATTAATATGGCGGCTATATTGTATCTTGCGTACACGTATATTTGCAGTTTCCGTTCCATATTGTAATATTTCGTTGAAATTACCTCTAGTAAGTGCGTCGAGTTAAGCCCTGAGCTTCTCCGCCTTGCTTTCGAGTGTTTTCTTCGAAAATCTTGGATTTTGTTGTGCTATATAGACTCTTGAAGAGCTGTGTGATACAGACACTTTTATTCTTAGTTATTTTTTGTGATAATTGTTGTAAAATGCCTAGACGTTGTGCGTTCGGTTGCGAGCCCAGTGGTAAGTAAAGTTTATATCATGTACCATATTCAACAGCCAGTTAGTAGGTTCGGCTTTTTTCTCTCAACTTATTCGTCTGAATATATATTTATTTTATTTGTTTATAAAATCATTGCAAATACGGGTTACAAAAAATAGGATGTAAGTAAAAGTACAATTTCACCACATTTCACCAAATAGGTATGCAACTTTTACAATTTTTATAAGCGAAATTACAAAATACATTAATCCTTATTTTATCGTAACATTCAATTACAATGTCAATATTACTATAGTCATAAATAATAAAAATATTAAATCCTGTAACTTAAGATGTTAATCATAGTATAGCTATGTATGGTTTTTTTCAGTTGGTAAATGTCAGTAATATAATATAATTGTTAAAACTCTATTAATTTAATTAAAACTAAACCAAATAACCTTAACTAATTATTGTTTATAATATAAATTGAATTGTATTATTTATCAAGTGTATACTGTAGACATTATAATTATAGTATTGTACTGCTTCAATGAGTTATCTGATAAAAAGTCCTTTAAGGAATAAAAGAATTTGCCTACTAACAATTTATGGAGTTGCTCTTTCAATATTTTTTACTCTGAAATAGCTCTGATAAGCTCGGAAAATTATTAAATATACATGAGGCCAAGCAAAAGATGCTCTCATACATTAGATGTCTTGCTAGCAACTATGTGTAATCAGATGATACTATTAAGTTCCTTTTCAGGGCTTTTAACTAGCGATTTAACAATACTTGTACATTACGAGGTAGCTGGGATAGAATAGACGCGAAGGCGGAGGACCGGGTGCTATGGCTCACTCTGGAACAAGCCTATGTCTCTGTTATATGTAAAAAAACTGCAATCGTCTATTTAAGTTAAAACACAAACAGACATACATGCACAACATAAAAATGATGTAATTTAATTCATAATTATAAAGTAGTGAGCTTAAAAACCTAAAATAATATCCTAATTGATTAGAAACAGGTTGTTTTATAAACAATCTTATTATCTGCCATACAGCTGCAGGTTGATTTAAAAAGTTAATAATTATAACCAGTTTTACTCCTTGTTGTTTGATGTTCTATTCATCCAAATCTGCTCAGTCATAAAAAAATATAAACAGTTGATACACAGATAAACCCAAAACAGTCCTCTTTTGAGCAGTCGTGTTGAAACATAAATAAGGACTGAATTTTATTATTAAATAAAATTTATTTATCATCATTATATTAAATTATCTGACCAGTTGTCAGTTTCAACTAGCAAAACGTCAATTAATATATTGTGCCTAACATATTTACACATCCATAATTTTATTACCACTTTTTTCAAATGTTCCAATGCATAGATTTCCAAATTCAACAAAATTTCCAGACCGGTTCAGGAGTTGGGTTACTCTTGCTGGTGTCAAATTGGAGTCTATCTCAGACTTTGAATATTATGAAAAGAAGAGGGCTTGTGATATTCATTTCACTGATAAAGACAGAAACCGCAATAAACGGTTAAATGTGGAAGCCATTCCATCCCTTCACTCACCGGGTCAGTGTTATTTTTTGCATTAATACTAGCTTTAGTCTTAAATAATGAATTATTATTGTTTTTTTTTATTAATTTTACGTGACCTTGAATGTCTCATTGGTATAAAATATAGCCAGCTAAATATGAGTGTACACATTAAAACATACATGCATACATGTATGTAAGTTTTAATGTTAAAAATGTGATTATCATTTTAATTTGAAAAAACATCTAGTTACCTCATAGTTTAAAAGGAACCTCAATTTGTATTCAAATTTAAAGAAATAGTTTGCTTGACCAGTCAAATTCAATTCAAACTCAAAGATTAAAATAAAAATATTTCCGAATTACAGGGTCTTCAGCGATTGCAAGACTATCTGAGGTATCTGCTATACAATATATTGCTACATCACAACAGGCAGAAGGTAAACAAACTTTATACCTTTTGTTGTACCAATTATAAAATAAAATATATAGTGTCTACTGTATACAACTTTAAATTCCTAAGTATGTGCGTGGTGATATATAAAAAATACATAGTGGCAATGTTCCAAAATTTAATTGAACTGTGTCAAATAAAAATAACTAATTAAGGCGGGCTAGACAAATTGCAAAATAAAAAATCCAGACTAGCCTTTTTGTTAGCATTATGCCTTTATAATTTCATCATCAATCATGTATTAAGAAATACATGCACCATATTATAATTAATTAATATATCAAATTATACCAGACTAATAGGTTGAAGAAAAAAAAATGTTTTACAGTGGCATTTTGTAATGACACCGTTAAAGATTTTTTATTTAGCAATTACCATTGCCTTCTTAACATATGTCTTGCATACTTCTTTTTATGAATAACATCAGACATTTAAAACATCAATATTTAAATACAAAATCAATATTTCAGAATCTGATGCCAAACCAACAGTGACAGAGCAACTTGTAAAACAACATTTCCCAGGTGATGCTAAATCACAACGATCAGAAGGTAAACAAAATTAAAATGTTCTATTACTATTGTAACAGCTTAGTCAAATTTTATTAACATAATAGAAAACAATCATAAATATGTTTAACAGCCTTAAATTGTTAAAAATAATTAAGTACTTACAGTTATTTTATTAACTGTATCATTGCTTTTAAACTGTTTGCAAAAAAATACAATGTACTAATATATTAACATGCATAGTTTAATAAAATATTATTGATTTTAAATTAATTAACACTACATAAATAATATATAACAAGTCCCCCGCCACGTCTGTCTATCTGTTCGCGATAAGCTGAAAAACCACTGAATGGATTTTTAGGAGGATTAGGAGGTTTAGGTTTATAATTTGTTAAAATTTTGTGTAAATTGATTGATATATGTTGATGATTGTTGAAGATGTATCTGCTACCCGTGAGATAACGGCGGCGGCTTGCTGGTATATGTATATATCGCCATATTTGTCAAAAAGAAAAACATGACATGCAAACACTTGAATATGCAGTTTAAAACATTATTGCATTCAAATTAAATAAAAGAATGAATATTTCCATTAAATGTAACTTTGCCACGATTATTGTATATTTTATTAACTTACTCCCAAAATAGAATATTATTATATCCGACAAACATAACATTTCAGTAAAATGTTATTTCCGTGATATGAATCTACTGCAATCCAAATCTACAGAGTTATATTAAAAAAATATTATACAGTAAAACCTGGTTAATTGGGATCTCAAGGGACCAAGACATATGTACCACTTATTGAGGGTTCTCAATAATCCAGTTTTCCAATTAAACAGGTTTAAATTTATAGTTGTCTCATTTACAGAGGTCCCCGCTTACAGAGGTCGAAATGTGCCGGTATTCCATTTTTAGAGGTGGAAATGTTAATAAAAATGCGTATTTTTGATGTTATGAATTTAATGTAGGTATGAATGTACAAACATAATGTATTGCGTCGAAAAAAAAAAATACGGTAAAGTTTATGACTTAAAGTAATCGGTTATGTTTGTTTGTATTTGATTGCTAGTTGCTGAAACCTGTTTCTCGATAGAATAAATTTGATCAAAAATATTAGAATTATCAATATTTGACATTTCGAAATACTTGTGTAAAGTTTCTAAAGCTTCCATTGCCTCACGCTTCGAAATTTTTACTGGAGTCTCTTCACAGTCTTCTTCTTCTTCTTCTTCTGTGTCCAAAGAAGAATACATAGCAACTATGTCATCATCATTGAGCTCCTCTGAAATGAGTACATTATCATCCATAGAAACGAAATCCTGAAAAGTCACCTGCTGCTCATTTAAGTCATTCCTACATGTGGTAAATATTCTATCCCATTCTGGAAACGCTGCACAAATCTCTAGCTCCTCTTGTAGGCTCTCAGGTTCAGATACATTGGTCACTTTGAATCCAGCTTTTTGGAAGCAATTACTAATTGTGGTTTTGCTAACAGAAAACCAAGCTTTTCTTGCAAATCTCATGGCCTGGAGGATGTTGATTTCTGGACTTTTATTCTCTTCTATAGATTGAAGAACATACTGAACAACTTCCTTCCTGTAGTAAACCTTAAAGTTGTTGATAATACCCTGATCCATGGGCTGCAATTTACTTGTGGTATTGGCGGGTAAGTACAATAATGTAACATAGTCTAATTTGGGCATATTGTTGTGAGCTGTGCAGTTGTCGACAAACATAATGGTTTTTCGTTTTTGGGCCCTCATATCGGCGTTCACTTTTTTTAACCAATCTGCAAATAATTCAGAAGTCATCCACGCCTTTTTATTGTTTTGATAATGAACAGGCAACGTTTTAATACCTTTGAAGCATCTGGGGTTCTTAGATTTTCCAATTAAAAGAAGTGGCAGTTTTTCAGTTCCAGACATATTCGCACTTACAAGTACAGTGACCCGATCTTTACTCAATTTACCACCATGGCAAGACTGACCTTTGAATGTAAATGTTTTATCCGGTAGACACTTGTAGAATAAGCCTGCTTCATCGGCGTTGAATACGTCATCGGGGGAATAATCGTGTAATAAAGCTGGAAGGTTTTTAATCCACTCATTACATTCGTTATTGTCCACAGAATTGCTCTCGCCACAAACATTTTTGAATGCGATATCGTTTCTTTTCTTAAATCCCTCCAACCACCCATTACTGCCAGAAAAATTATCAATATGGAGCTTACTTGCAAATTCTTGAGCTTTCTCTTTGATCATTGGTCCGCTTATTGGAATGTTATTATTCCGTACCTGCTTTATCCATGTACAGAGACACTTGTCAACTTCAGGATACTCTGCAGCTCGTATTCGTTTGAGTTTTCCTTTTCCATCAATACACTGAGACCAAATTTGTTAATAATTCTACACAAGGTTGACTTTGGTATGTCATTCTCCCTACACAGTTCATCATGCGACTTTCCACAATCATAATGTGATAGAAGTTTTAATTTTTCAGATACTGATAACGTTTTATATTTGCGTTTGGATATTTTGCACACTTTTATTCTCTTGTTTTCAGGTCAAAACATGAGATAGTACTGACAATCAAAGCATGCGCGAAAGACAACGAGAAATGTATGTAAACAAACACGTCAAAACGTGTTGAAACCTGATTAATTTGTCTCACTTATACAGGTAATTGAGCTACAGAGTCTCAATTATAGAGGTAAACATCGAAAAAGTCTTAGAATTCAAATCTTATTTAACCAGGTTCAAAAAGTCCCATTAACAGAGGTAATTTAATGAAAAAGAACCGGGACTTCGTTGCAACTCTCAATAATAGAGGTTTCTCATTTATCCAGGTCCCACTTAACCAGGTTTCACTGTATTTGTACAGTCCAAGTTATTATTAACAACATTGTATAATACATAGGAAATTTGAACAATGAGGTAAATGATGAATGATTGTAAATATTTTATGTTCTGTTACAGGTGCACCATCTTCAGCCTTGAGTTCAATGGAACATGTATTATTGGAACATAATTATTTTATGAATAGCAAACAAGGAAAGAATACAAAGGGCCTGTTAAAAGGTGCTCACCACACCATCAATTTTGGCTTAATTGTAAAAAAATTATTAAAACTATTAAGTTTAAAAATGTAAAAAAATTTGGCAGTAAAATTATGTTGACGGAAACAACTGTACCATCTGTACAAAATTTAATTAAAACTATTGAGGGCATTGAAGTAATTGGGAAAACTTTAAATATTAAATATGGGTTTGATACATTTTTGACAAGAAATTTAAATCAGGACCCAGTAGAAAATTTCTTTGGTAACACCAGAAGCTATGGGGCGAGAAATATTGCCCCTAATACTTTAGGGTTTAGGGTGCATTTAAAGCTCTTCTTCTAAATAATTACAACTCGCCCCACTCTAGCCGAGCAAACTGGACTTAAATAAATGTCTTCACACTCTAGATTTTTTTATAACAGAGCAACATAAAGAGTCTTCTGATGTTACCAAAGATTTTCAAATAAAGTGTAATGAAAAGTTGTTTGTAGAAAGGCAGGAACCTGACGCTTTGCAAAAAAACTATGTGTGTGGCTGGGTTTTGATGAAATGTTTAAAAAATGTTGTCAAATCTTGTCAAATATGTAGACAAAACCTAATAGAGAAGGATGATAAGAATAATAATAATGCTTATATAAAAGCAAAAGAATACAAAAACAAGAAATGGTTGTGTTATCCGAATAAAGAAATTCAAAAATGCTTCAATGACTTACAAAACTGAACTACATCATTTTTGAAAAGAGCAGTTCCTAAAGATAATATTAAAAAAAGTATCGTGGCACTGTCTGACTTACTAGTGGAATTTCCATTCCAATGTGCAAAACATAAAGATGAATTACAACAATATTTTTGTGATGTTACAATTAATTCGTTAGTATGTAGTTGGTGCAGATCCGTCAACCAAATTTTAGCTGGCAAAATAACATATGATGGATGGATGATGAAATTAAAATTGCTGCACAGATGTACTCTACAAAAAACATAAATATAGAAATAAAAAGTGATATTAATTGTTCGTTTGTTTTAACTACATACCCTTTACTTCTAATAGATGTTTTACAAAATGTAACCAGGACTAATTTGTTTCGTCTTATTTTTAACTGACTTCTAACAAGTTATACAAAAATAGGACGGAGCAAAATAGTTAAGGTTACATTTTGTAAAACATCTGACTAATCTATATATGGTAATGGCCTGGTCAAAGCTATAGTTATGTATACAATTAGTTCCCGAGCCAATGTTCAGATGGCGCCCAGAATGACAGATTGTCAAAAAGGTTTGCATTTTTTACCTGTAAGAGGGCTCTCTTTACCCGTTTTATAATTTTACTCTTTGCAGATAATGAAGGGAAAACGGCGCGCAGGCGCAGTGCTCGAGTCCGGTGGAGTGGGGAGTGCAGTCAATTAACAATCTTATTTTTCAGATTTATTTAGATTTGCTTTAAAATATCTGTGATAATGGCCGAGAAATACGAAACAGTACTACAAGTATATATTAATCACGAGAATTGAGCAGCGTAAGCATAATCAAAATTAAACTTATTATATAAAATTGTCATTTAAATACTATGATAAAAACTACTTTTAACAATATTTATAGTCATTTATCATCAATACATATAATATATAATTATATATATGATTACTTGTCCTGATTGACTGAATAATTAATGCAGAGTTTAAACCGTTACAAGTTAACCGTTACACTTTTATGTTATAAGCATCCATTATGAGAGTATTTTTGAAACATTTCACCACTAAGGGGGCATAAAAGAAGAACGAACGATTGTTTGGAAATCCGACGTTTTATATTTTTGTTGTCTGGTGTCTCGTATTTCACACTCGTCTGTTAACTTTTCAGGTCATCAGTCCATCTGGGGGGTGCGAACGTCCTACCTTCCATTTAATTATTCCTGTTTTCCGCTCTATGCTCTATGCCCAGTAGTTAGCCTGCAATACGCTGATTGATTGATATCCCACTAATCCCACTTCCCACTAATAATATAAATGTGAAAGTTTGGATGGATGGATGGATGGATGTTTGTTACTCTTTCATGCTAAAACTACTAAACCGATTGCGATGAAACTTGGTATGCAGAGACCTGGATTAACATATAGGCTACTTTTTATCCTGATATTCCCAAAACGCGGGGCGCTGCTAGTAACTTATAAATAAAATACATTAGAAAGCATGTGACTATGATGTTTTTGTGTGATTGTATGTAGTTTGATTTTGTTTGAAGAGTCCATATTCTATTTTTTCTTTACTCCCTGTTCCCGCCTCTTCAGCTTTCATTGAACGTTTTAATAATAATTAATCTGAAGAGACCAAAAAAAAAAGAGAAACCGATTGTCCATAATTTTAATAAAAAACGATTTGTTATTTTATATTATTTCTATTTCAAAACTAGTTATGAAACCTATTAATATATCAAAATATTGACATGTGCTAGAAGTTACTTTAATAAAAATATTCTTTAATCTAATGTAAACGTACAGGGCAAATACATATTTCTTAATAAAAATTAAAGCGACGAAATTGATTGTATAAAAATGAAGTAATAAATACCTCATGCATTATATACTAACACATTTTTTGTTTTCTTTGTCCAATGCTTTTAAAACAAATCACAGACATACAAACATAAATACATACGATTCGAATGGAGAACCTCCTTTTCTGAAGTCAGTTAAGAAAAAGACGGACATTCGAAGTATTTTGAATCCTGAATTATAAATCAGCACTAGAATGATACTCATTTTCTTATTTACTTAATACTAATAACTCGTGGTGGTTTATTATACAATCGATTAAACGAAGTGCTGAACATATCACATTGTAATAAATATGAATGTAAAAACAAAGTTACAAAGTTTTTACTAAAGCTCGATTATAAAGACACTGAAAACACCATTTAATAATAACATAGGCAAACACAAAATTAATGAATATTATGTTTGTATATTTGACTTTGAACGTATTAATTTTTCACCTATGTAAATATATGATGATCCACTAATTGTTTATAGCTAAATATATATTAATATGTATGTATATTTAGGTATGTATGTTTGAAAAACACCCACACTCACACACACAAGCTCTCTCTCACACACACACACACACACACACACACACGCGCGCACACACACACACACACACACACACACACACACACACACACACACACTTATTATTGTTTCTACTTGTTGTTTAAAGTTATAAACTGGGATTGTGTTTGGGGGTCCTGGTGCTCTAAAATACAGGCTTCGGTCTAATTTCGACACCAGATCTCCTACAAATTACAAGGATTGCCCTGATTTTAAATGTTTTAACTATGATAAGCTATTATTATTATTATTACTCAGCCATTTGCAATCCAATATTAATTCGTTCCAAATATCAAAAAAATCAGTTTACTATTAAGACAATGGTCCCAATTCTGTTACTTCACTCGCTAAATTAAAATTCACTAAATTTTCTTCATATAAGATGTAAACCTTGTACACTTCAAAACAAGGTCTTATTTCAAATTGAAACAAGTAGGTAACATATGTCACTATCGAAATAAGCAATTTATTTGTCGACTAAAGTCTGATACGCTTAATTAAACTTTAATACCACGTAGCAAGAGCCGTTCTTTTGCTCTGTGTTTTTAGTAAGCGTCTTCGTAGGTGTAGATTAAAAACACGTCATCCTTGTTCGTTTTGAACAAGTTTTTATACAGCAATTACACAGCGTTTGAATAAATGGAGACTCTCGCTGCGTGGAAATAAAGTTGGAATAAAGGTGTTAGTGAAATTTAGCGGCGCTGAGAAATAGATGCTAGTAACAAATAGACCTTATTACGAAGAACACTAGGTTGATTTCATATGAAGAAATTAAGTCAGGTTTTAGGCTAGTCGAGTGTACAATAGAAATCGGCACCAATATCTATCTACGAGTATATAAATAAAAATCAAAAAATCAATTTTAAATCACACGTCAACCTTAAGTACCTGCACTTAAGGTTAACGTCAGCGTAAGCGCTCGGACATGCATTTCACTGATTAGACATAGACAATATATGTATACATTAAAAAAAAAATGCTTTATTTTCCTCACATTCCTCACAACTCTTTACAGTTACATACATCTAAATCTAAGTTTTTTGTGCAATCTAGGACATGTGAGGAACTGATGTCTGAAATAGGTTGCATCCTGTATTACAGATCACCAAAACACATATAGTTGTATAGGTGGGTCAGCTCATAAAATATCGCTTCGAAGGGCTCAATTGTTAAATCCCGCCAGAGTAGAAAAACTTAACAAACCAATAGTTTCAAAACGTTTTGAAACCCTAAAAGACATTTACGATGAGTTAAATATTTCAACCCACCCGGGACGCCTTTATAACATGGACGAAAAGGCATGTCGTCTAACACTACACCACCAACAGAGGGTTTTTGCAGCAAAAGGGACCAAGAGAGTGCACTTTGTCAGTCAAGAACATGCAGAAAATGTCACTGTCACAGTCGCAGTGCGTAAGTGCAACGGGCAACACTGTGCCACCTATGATTCTATTTAAAGGCAAAAGGTTGAGGCCAGAATTTTGTGACAATTTACCATCTGGTAGTTTAGTCAAAATGGCTCCAAAGAACAGTATGACGACCGAACTTTTTGTTGATTTCATACAACACTTAGGGCAAAATAAATCTCCAAGAAAATGCCTAATTTTTGATGGGGCCTTTAGACGCAAGAATCGTTGACGTTGCTGATATATTGTACTCTATTGCTTGCCTTCAAATACGACTCATGAGCTTTAACCGCTAGACAAATCGGTTAATAAGTCGTTCAAACATTTTTGGGACGAGGAGGTTTTGTTGTATGCATATCAGCATCCAAAACGTAAACTGACTAAAGCTCGTTTTAAGATAAATTTTACAATTTTAGTGAGTATCATGCGTTGAGTTTTGGGGGTAGAAATACAAATCTTATATTGTTTTCTTGGCATTTCGTTATAATTTGTATGTTTAAATGTGGCCCATATCGAGATATGGGCCACGGGATTCCACTAAATCTCCATAAAAGAGGAATGTATTCACTTAAGTGTTCTTCTGGTGTTACAAACCCCGTTAGGGTTTGTAACACCAGAAGAACACTTTGAATATGTCAAAATGCCTTATGGCTTAGCAAATTTCCCAGTAGTTTATCAGCGAAATATTAATAACATTCTCCGTGCACATATTAATGAGGGGAATGTATTAGTTTATGTTGATGATGTGCTCCTTCGTAGGGTACTTAGGACTCTCACAACTGGTGTTTCTATTAATCTGGGCAAATGTTCGTTTCTGGTTACGGAAGTCGGATACCTGGGTAGGCTTATAAGTCATGGTCAGGTTAGTCCGAGTCCTCGAAAGTAGGAGCCTTAGTTAACACCTTGCCACCAGTGAACGTGAAACTGCTGTCCTTTTGCGAGTGCACCCTGTCTCAAAGAAACATGTTGTCGCGTATCCACCCAGGGAGCGGAAAATAATTACCATTCCTATGAACTGGAAATCCTAGCTGTTATAAAATCCCTCCAGAACTTTCGCCATTATTTAGTTGGCCTGAAATTTGTTGTAGTTACCGGCTGCAATGCCCTTAAGTCCACTGAAAGAAAAAAAGATCTTTTGCCCCGAGTAGCAAAGTGGTGGATCTACCTTCAAGATTTAAATTTTTCAATTGAATATCGCAAGGGAACTATGTTACTCCATGCAGACTATTTGAGTCGCAATCCCGCCTGTGTAAATCAAATCTCGAGAACCCGTAACTGGGCTCAGGTTGCACAGTCAGCTGACAATGAAACACAAGAGTCCTGTACTATAAATACGTCCCTATAGGTCAAGAACCAAGGTTGCTCTGTTACATACCTAAAGGTCACCACCGTCTCAGTTTTTTGAGTGTTCCATGACGAACACGAACACATTAGTGCAGAGAAAACTCTCGATCTTATTTTCCGACACTTCCGGTTCCCTGGTCTCAGGCGATTTGTTTCAAAATATGTCTCTCATTGTGTCTGTCTGCCTTGTGTGCATTTCTCAAAAGAGAGTTCCTCGAGCTCCTTTACAAATTATAACTTCTTGGGAAAAACCCGATTCCCCATTTAATACGGTTCACGTCGACATACGACGTCGAATACAACATTTGAAACATTGCCATCCAAAGAGGTGGAAAAATACTGATGCGTTATGGATACAGGTATACCGTAAGAGGTGTAAATTCTAATGGATATAAGGTATGGCGTTGTGTAAATACTACAATTTGTGCTGCTACGTTAGTCACCAGTGTAGTGTTTTTATACTTGTCTCGAGTGCACGGGCGGTAGGGAGACAGTCGCGTGCGAGCCGTTGGCGAGAGCGGACGTGTTGACCCTAGCTGCTGGTGACGTAACGAGCCAATACGAGTACTACAACCAGCTATACAGCAAGTTGGGGATGATTGATATTAGAAAAACATCGATGTCACCATCAAATCAAAAGTATCGATGTACGATATATATAGATTGAAAAACATCGATGTATCTAAAACAACGATGTTTTTGGTAGTAACATATAAAACAGTCTAAATATTTTGTTAAATGTCTTTTTATTTATTTTTATATATGAAACAAAAGTAAACATCGATGTTTTTGGTAACAAACAAATAAAACTGTTCAATTTTTTTAAGAAATGTGTTTTTATTTATAAAAATATTTGAAACACAAAATAAGGAAAAACAAATTTGCAGTTCCAGTGTCGTTTAGGCACACTCTGTAAAAAAATAATTTCGACAGGTGTTTACCCTTTAAGCCTGTTACGGTGCTGGTACAGCAGTTGTCCAGCTTTGGAAAAAAGTCTTACTGAAGCTGTAGATGTCGCTGTGCAACACAAATACTTAAGAGCTGTTTGTTTTTAGTTCGGGGAGGTGGATTTTAGCACTTCCCATAAAAGTATAGGGTCTTGTTTTAACTCAGCTACCGGCCTTTTTAAATAAATTTGTAATTCCGTAGGCATATTCATGTCACGTTGGCCAGTTAAAATATTTTTTTTTTCGTTTACAAGTTTATAATGATCTTTCCATATATGTACAGCTTGGTCTTCTTCCATTTCTGTTGTAGAATTCTCTGTCGATTGATTATTGTCAATTTCTTCATTCATCTCAATTTCTGAAATCAATTTCTTGATACTCCTAATGGTTTTGGAACAGGCTAATGCATCTTTAAAAAGTGTATATTTTTAAAACGAGGATCCAAAAGAGTGGCAACTGCAAGGGTATTAACATTTTCGGTTTGTAGCAAATGTTTATTGATTTCTTCAATCACTTTATTTTTTAAATTCTCTCTGATTGTCTGTTTTGGTTGGAAACCTGTCACTTTTAAAGTAAATAATCTAGTGTGTCTACTTTACTACAGGTTACATATTTTTTACCACAAACATCACGAGTGATTGTTTCTTTAGGTCGTAAAATCTCACAAACTTCAGTTAAATCAATAATTTGTTTTGCATTCAACATTTCTGGTGCACTGGTGGGGGCACATTAAGAGTGCGTATAAAGCAAAATTACCAATCTTCTATTTGATTTTACATTAAAATTCCGGACTAAATCTTGAAATAAAAATGTATGAAAAACTAAATGATATTTTCAAGGGTTCACTTTGAGCAAAAACATAAATTAACAACATTTTCTCGATAGAAAAAAATCACGAAGTAGCCTCTAATTTTTATATTTTTCCGTTTTATACTCGATATGGTAATGACTATTGGGACAAAAATTTGACATTAAATATATTTATACAAGAGTAAAGGCTGAGCCTAGGCATTTTATGTAATTACTTTTAATTTTGGATTTATTACGATTAAACACTTTTGGCGCTTACTACGTTTTTATTCCGCGAAAGAAGTCATCTTCCGTCGCACGTTGCGGGAGCTTCAAGCATATTTCTATTTCACACATCACTTCACATCAGTCGCTATCGCTCGGTTGAGACGAGAAGACTACGCTCCAGTGTTTAGCTGCGCCGAATTATTATCTTTTTAATCGTAATTGTTGTTGTTGTTCGAAATAAATAGTGAAATGGGAAACAAGAAGAAAACATTGAAAAGACTTCCGAAACGAGTCCTAAAAAAGTTACAAATTGAAAGGATGGCTAATTGTCGAAGGTAAGTTTGTGAGTTACAAAAGTTTGTTTGTTTTATGTGAAAAAATACAAAATTTCATTCCTTCGAGAAATTTTGTGCAGACGATTTTAGATTTTATTTTGAGAGTCATAAGATCTAAATCGTTTACTCCCTCTTTTGCGGGCTGAGTCAATAGTCAATACTCAGCCTGCGAAAGTGGGAGTAGTAGGTAGGTACTTTATTAGATTATTGGGATAGTACCTAGATAATAAATTAAATTCATAATAGGTAGCTATTTACTTTTGAAAGTTTGTTATGTGGGTAATTCTTCACAATTTTGTACTTAGTGTAGTTATGAGATCTTTCAAAATTCTAGATAAACGGATGGACAACAATAATGATCTTACGAGTATTCTATAAAATTATTATAATTAGGTACATAAACCACTTCTCCTTATTTCATATTTCTATGATCGCTCCAGTAGGTAAGAAGATAACTTACGCGGGCAGTATAGTATATGCAAAATAAACACAAGCTTTTAGTTGGTCTCTTTGTGTTTGTCCGATGAAATATATTTATGTCGATTTCGAAGCAATTTATGTATATCCATTAGGTTTTTTTTTTTTCAGAAAGTATGCTTGGGTCTTTTTTTTTCTTACCAATTTGGTTAAATATTGTGAACAATCGATTAAAGACAAATATGCATCTAAGTATTAGAAAAATGTGGACCTAAATAGATCCTGCGTATTTATATTTCTGAAAAAATAATTACTTTAGTCAGCTATCCTGTATTACTCTCATCGAAAGTGTGGTTAATAAGGATAAAAATATTACGAATGAATTTTAATTTATGTATAGAATTATATATTTTCAGAGACACACTATCCATTATAGGCAAATAAAACCTATCTTTTGTAGATTTAATTCAATTTATTGTGGTCATGTTTATCAAGGCATTTGTTTCAAATAATATATAATTTTCAGAATTGCTGCGTCTCAAAATATTGTACAAGCTAGCGAATGTGATCGAAACGAAGTTATAACCGAATGTCTCCCATCGGCTATGTAAGTACTTATGTATACAAATACAAAATACAAAAATGTTTATTTCATCTGAAACATAGTCTTATTACATAAACTGAGGCAGCCCCAGTAAGTTACAATACTTTTGTCGGAGCTGTATCACTCTTCCCTAAGTGGTATCTTAGTAAAGAAAATGATGAAGCTAGTCAATAAAAATAAAATAATAAAGCTCTCGATGTTTGAAGAGTGCACGTATTTGTATGTGCGTAGGTGTATGTTTTGTGCATGCGAATGTGATGGTGTATGCATGTGTGTATGTTTGTGTATATCTATGTGTGTGAGTATCCAGCATGTTACCTTACCCAGGGGGCCTACCACCATCCCTAAAAACAGTATTATTTTAATATTACTGTGTCCTTTTCACTGTTGGATTTTCAACTCGCCGCAACGCCGAGCGTTGAAAATCGAACAGTGAACAAGATAAAGTAATATTAAAATAATGTTGTTTTAAGAGATGGTGGTAGGTTCTCTGATACGAATGCTTTCTGTATGCATGTTTATTTATTTATTTATCCGCACATGCATTTCCATCTTGAAATAGAGTTCATTTAGACAGATTAAGAAAGGTGATGATGTTTGTTTTATTATTTTTATTTTAATAAGTATCATTTTTACAGAACAACATTGAATTTAGAAAATGTGAACCCTAATGGACAAACTATACGTACGGACTATAGTCATGCAGAACAAAATATTCACCATAAGGATTATGACAAGAATGAAGATAAAGCTCCAGAAAGGTACCTGCTCCAATTCGTAAAGTACAATCAACATAACATATGATAAACCCGATGTTTATCTTAGCCGCTTTCGTGGCACCGCTCATTCTTCCATTCACGTTCGTTGTGTAGTCACAGCTCTGACCTACTGGTACTTGGTAATTATAATTAAGTTTATTTTTTATTTCATTACAGTTCATTGAAGCCACGAAGCACTCGAAAGAGTGGACCACAAACGCAGAGTATAATTCAAGATAAAAATTTGTATGATGCAGCAGAGAGAGTGATAATAGATAAGGTGTACTTTTTTGAAAAGTTAAAAATTATTTCAAATCATGCACCTCAATTCGGCTGCACACTATCTAACTTAAACATTGTAGGAGAAACTAAATTAGGTTTATATTCTAAATTAAAACTTTCCTGTAATATGTGCAGAGGTGAATTTATAATCAATACGTCAGATCCAAAGCCAACCCAGAACCTAGACATTAATACAGCAGCAGTTTCTGGTATTACTAGTGTAGGTATTGGCTTGGAGCAATTCCAAGGCTTGTATATAGCCATGAATCTTCCTACAATGACACAACAAATGTACCGGCAAAAACACACAGAAATTTGTGATCAATGGGAAAAAACAGCACATAAAGTTATGGAGGCTGCAGCAGAACGTGAAAGACTAGCTGCAATAGAAGAAGGAAAAGTAAAAAACGGAGTAGCCGTCATTGATGTCATTGCTGATGGCTGCTGGTCTAAGCGCTCGTACAAGAGCAACTATGCTGCGCTTTCTGGAGCAGCAGCCATAGTCGGTAGAAAGTTTAGAGAAGTTCTTTTTTTAGGAGTTAGGAATAAGTACTGCTGTATCTGTGCCCGTGCGCAGAATAAAGGAATAGCTCCAAGTGAACATAAATGTTTCAAAAATTATACAGGTTGCTCATCTGGCATGGAGGCCGATATAATAGCAGAGGAATTCAGAAAATCAGTAGAGATGTATAACATTATCCACGGAAGACTGATCGCAGATGGCGATTCAAGTACTTACTCAAAAATCCTCGAAGAAAGGCCATACAAAGATGTTACAGTGGAAAAAATCGAATGCAGGAACCACATTTTACGGAATCTGTGCAACAAATTAGTTTCCGTTAGCAAAGACACAAAATACCCTATGCCTATGAGAAAAATGCTTACTACGCAAAGAATACTCGCTATTAGGAAAGCCATTTGTTGTGCTATAAAAAAACATAAATCAGAAACTTTGGAATTAGGAGAAAGAATAAATAAACTCTATACTGATATTTCTAATTCATACAATCATGCATTTGGTCACCATAACGAATGTATTGATCACTACTGTAGCAGTGAAAAGAAAAATGAAGATCTTGTTCTAAAAGTTAAAAACTCTGCATTTTGGGTCAAAATACAACACATTGTAGGCATAGTTGCCGCAAATTCTCGAAGCCTAATTAATGATTGTGACAGCAATGCCGTCGAACAATTTAATAACATAATTGCTAAATTCGTAGGCGGTAAAAGAACAAATTTAGTACAACGGCAAACATACCAGTCTAGTTGTGCAGCTGCAGTGGTGGCATTCAATACCAAAAGGCCATTGTATAATATACAAAAATCTTTGCTGGGCAAAAGCCCCAAATCGAAAATTAAAACATTTGAAGAGAAAAAAGTACAAAAAAACAAGCTAAGAAGAAAGTTAACACGAGTCAGAAGGATTAATTTCAATGAAAAATTGACAAGCACAGACAAAAATTATGGAACAGACAGCTGCCATAAACCCGACATGGGAGAAGATATTTACAGGATAGCCAAAGAAAGTTTCTTGAAAAATTGAGAAAAGTCGGACCAGGAAAGGTCGAACGTGCAACTATTTTACAAAGAGATAGTAGTGAGTGGTTGGAACTTCGTAGGAATTTACTTACAGCGTCAAACTTTGGAAAAATAATAAAACGCCGTCCAACCACCAGCGCAAGTATCGTAAAAGCTATGCTGTATAAAAACGATATCTCAAACGTAATTTCAATAAAACACGGTGTGGATAATGAGACTATTGCGCTCAACCAGCTAGCGGCACAGGAAGGAGTGCAAATAAGATCTTGTGGCCTATTCATAGATAGTGAAATACCTTTTTTAGCTGCTACCCCAGATGGCATCGTGGGAAATGATACAATCGTGGAGATTAAATGCCCAATGTCAGGTTTGTTTTTATTGCTCATGTTTTTGTTGTTTGTATTTCTCTTGGGTATTAGTATTTAGTTATTTCTTTACCTTTCATTATTGTTCTTTGCTCTGCTCGGGTGTGTGGTATAGTATAATCCTATTAAGCACATAAGGTTTTCTTTTAATAATAACATAAATATATATTATATCGCATTATGGCAGAGAAGCAGCTTTTAGCTTTTAGAAGCAGCTTTTCAGCAACTACAAGCAGATAATGCGGAATCGCAAAAGGAACTGTATGAAACAGAGGTGGAAGGTTATAAGTTGTCAGTCAAACTACAAACATTTTGGCCCGACAAGCCTGCACTTTGGTTCGCTCAGGTAGAGGCGCAGTTCCAGATAGCAAATATTGTCACAGACTACTAAATATAATTATATAGTAGGACATTTAGATCAAAGAATTGCTGGTGAGGTTGAAGACCCCCGCTGAAAATAGATATAACAAGTTGAAAGAGGCACTTGTACAGCGCCTTTCAATATCTCAAGCGAAAAGGGTTCGTCAACTTCTGAATGATGAAGAACTTGGGGATAGGAAACCATCCCAATTTCTCCGTCATCTTCGCTCACTTGCTGGCACAGCCTTTCCTGATGATAACATCATACGCCAACTCTAACTATGGCGCTTGCCCCAACAAGCTCAAGCTATTCTAGCGGCGCAGGCTGATCTTAGTCTAGATAAAGTCTCTGAACTAGCAGATAAATTTGTAGCATTAGCTCCCACACCTTCCATATGTTCCGCATCTATACTGCCAACCCTCACTTTAAGGTAGTACCTTAGCTAAACAGTTAAAAGAGGTAGGGTAATCAAGTGATTCAAAGTCAACACATCGATTGAAAGTTATTTATGAATTATTGAATGCTGTTTAGAGGGTGCGGCTACTTAGCCGCACCCTCTAAACAGCAGCATCGATCATCACGAGATCGGTCCACCTCCTCTCAACGTTCTTTTAATAAACTCTGTTGGTATCATAGAAGATGGGGAAGAAAGGCTTCTAAATGTAGTAATAATAAAACAAAGCCATGTGGAAGGGAAACTTAACCAGCAGTCATGATCATGCCTCAAGGCACAATTCCGCACCCCTTGGCGAGTATAAGTTACCAACTGGTCGATTTATCTAAGTGCACATTGACTTTATCGGCCCCTTGCCCATTTGCAATGAGTATCGATATTGTTCTATCTATCGACCATTGGTAGTTAACAACCATAACTCGGCTCTCATTATAGATCTTACAAATAACAATGACTCCTTCAGAGTTAATAAATATCAAAAAATCATCAAATGTAGTAACAACAAATTGAAAAAGTACATTCTTGATAAAACAATTATTACAAAAACTTATTTATAAACTTAAGTTCTTTATAGATAGTGTAGCATTAAATAGGCAGAGAATGCAATTAATTGATCAGGTCAACCTTCAACGGTATCACTGAGTGATTTTCATTTTTTAGTACGTTAGCTTTTGGAGCATTTCAATAAAATGAAATTCAGGTGGCATCAGCTTGCATCCTGTTTACCTTTCGTGTAACACTAACACTATTGTACCTGAAGATCTGACTTTTAAAAAGAGTGTCCATGAGTTTCTTAGCCAGTATTCCTCTCATAAGGCTCTACGCATTTTGGAAACTGGAAGTTATAGATCGACACAAGCTGGCAGTAGATTTTGGTGTTTTCACCTAATTTACCTCGACAATCCAGTACATGCTGTGGCGTCTGTTTGCGTCGATCTATGATTTTAACTCTAGCTTCAATTTAACATTCATAAATGTCACTTAGTGTCTTAATTGAATAAATGATTTTGAATTTGAATTGCCACTAAGTGTGTTAGGACCACCACATACCATCCCTGTGCAAATGGAATGATCGAGAGGGTTCACCGACAACTCTAAAATACATAATTGTTGTCATAAGTTGTGATTCCATTGTGAGAATATACAGGATGTATGATCTAGATTCTTGTTATATAAAGACTGAATATTGATTTATTACTGTATATTTATTACCCATAAAAGTGAACAAGGTGAAAACTGTAGTCCTATATAATATCTCAGAGTAACTTGTTTAATATATATTTTTTAATTTAGGTACATAAAACGTTTGATCATTATCAGCAAAAGAACTGGAAATTACTTTCTGCCGAGCTACTAATGAAAAAGATATTTCTACTAGAGATCAATGTATTTGTTATGGACAAAGTGATTAATATAGCATTATTCATGGGGTCCAGACCGTTTAAAAATGCCCAATATGAGAAGTTAACATAATAATAGCGATTGAATTAAGTAAATAGACCGGGCTGCATGAATAATGTACCCACCTATTTCGCAGAGTAATAAAAATATGTGTTTTATTCAATAGGGAATAGGCACGTGACTCCAAAATAGCCTAAATATTTTTGTTTTTTTTTGCTAAAATAAAATATATCTAATAAAAATACCTTCTTTTACATTTACTTTGTATGTACTTTATACTGTTTTAATTGTGAAAGGAGATGGAAAACGGTGACCCCAAATAGAAAGAAAGAAAAGAAAGAAAACATTTTTATTTCCGAAACATCCTATAACTATTACAAATAAATTTTTATAACAAAAAAAAAACACTTTTTGACGAATTATTAACACTAATTACAGCATAATTTTATTAAAAATTGCAAGTGGCAACACTGCGCGTCACGCACGACATGGCAACGTGGCACTCATCACTCACGTGTCAAATGTCTGACGTGGCAACAGGTCATGTTTTGTTATTTCGTACCTACATCGTTTTTAGTGGAAGATACGTCGTGTTTCGGAAATTTGGGTGGACACTCAACATAAACTGAGATGGGTATAACCCACTCCAGTACTGATTTTCAGTGCCACCCATAATATTATATTATAAGATGAGATATGATCTAAAAAAATTGTTATATATTTTTATCTTAGAATATGAAAAATCACCTTTGTTCTCCTGCTGGAAGCGGAAAATATGAGAAAGATTGTTTTCGTGAGATTATCGATTTTGTGTAATCGAATCAACCTAGTGAAATGTGTAATCGAATCAACCTAGTGAAAAGGTTTTTCTTTTGTAATTGTGTAGACAATTACAAAAGTAAAACCTTTTCACTAAGTTATTAACTCAATGTAATCAAATGCACTTTATATAGTTTTTGCATGAGAGAGTAACAAACCTCCATCCATCAAAACTTTCACATTTATAATATTAGTGGGATAGTGGGATTAGTAGGATAGGGGCTTTTGTTGCACCAATGTGGATTTTGGACATACGTGCCTGCTCCGCTGGAGGAAGGTGAAACACAGCTATCAATTAGTGAGGCAAATAAATCAAGAGCAGTCACCATATGCCCTTGGGTGGTTGAAGTTGTGAACGGCAGGATTCAAACGTGGTTTTAAATCATTTCAACGTAGCCACTAAAAGTTTTATGAAAGATTTTGAGGTGCCTGCTGCCCTTTTAAATAAGTTTCACCTTCCTATAGTTGATTGTGTAGATGCTGTGGAAATAATACAAATAGACAGGTATATGCATGTAGAAAACGAATTAGCCGATTTTATTATTAGAAATAATTACAAAAAGCGTCAAGCTAATTTTGAAACTATCACAGTACACAATGATAATCTTAACGATTTTAGACAGCTCTCCGATAGTGAACTAATATTGATTTCTTTAGGAGTATACCAAATTAAGCAAGCACGTTCCTATTATGGTGAACATATTAGAGGAAATGATGTTTTATTATAGAAGTGTGCAGGGAGGTCAGCAGTAACCTTCTTCGAGATGTGTCGGCTGCCAGTACTTCCTGGCTACTTAAGGGTCAGGGCATACAGTCCTATATAAGTCCAAAAACTTATTTTATTTATATTTTAGTATACAGCTCTCGTAGAGGAAAGGAAGATATTCTTATGCATTACTGTAATTGTATTGTAGGTAGGCGAACTGTAGGATGCTGCGCTCATATAATGTGTATTATATGGTATCTTAGCTGGGCTAGGTCAAGTTGTTCCACCTGCACAATTTCTAAACGCCATATTAATTATAATAGAAGATGAGTAAAATATAATAATAAAATGTTTTATTTTTGTTCTAGACATCCTTTTCATAATTCCATACCTGTTACCGACCTATGACTTCAAGTCATTGACGTTCATTCAAATGACTTCAAACATTTAATAAACACTAACTACTAAATATAATAAATATGTGTTTAAACAAACATTATTAACAACACAACATATTTATTTCAGGTCGAAGCAAACAGCAAGTAATCTTTTCTCCTCCTCCTCTAAAGAAGAAGCTGAGCAGCAGCAGCAGTTCCAGCAACCTAAGTCAAACCGAAACATCAGAAGGGTTCGTTGTCATCAGCCCTTACTACAACGTCGTCGTTGGCTGGGAAAAGACCAGCGGGAGGTGAATCGTCACAGGAAAAAACTAAAAAGAGGAAGACTGTCATTAAAAAAAAATCAGGCCAGGTATAAAGCCCATTTCGCATGATCTGTTTGGCAGCGATAGCGACAATTAAGAACAACCTGTAACCACACAGGGTAAAAAATTAACTCCGCTAAATTCCTATTATACCCGTAGGATTGCCAACGGAATATGCAAAGTAATGAAAATAAAAAGAGGAAATATTATATAGAGCTAAACGTGTACGATATTGGAGATATAGAACGCGTGGTCCCTATCGATTGTTGGAGACATGCTATATGTTCAATTAAAATTCGTACTGATGAAGGGACGGACGGACACCCCCGCATGGAATCGGTTAAAAGAGTTTTTAAATGCAACTCGACATGAGTTAAAACACTGTTCTTTAGATTTTGTAAGCGGTTATTACTAGTGTTAATCCAAACATACAAAATATCTAGAATTAGTTCCTATAGTAAAATATTAATATTGAATAATAATAATATTGGCAACCTACATAGTGTAATACGTAATTTGTGATGTTTAATTATCAATATATTATCTTCTTAAAAATACAAAGTGTAAAATGTACAGTCGTTTAAATGTCAAATATAAGTACCTATGCGTTTAATACTAATTTGTGTTTATATTTTTACAGTACGACCCCTGTCTGTTGTCTTTGATGGTAAAAGAGTCCGTTCACCTCTATTTATTCCATATACTCATAACCGGAAAGTCAGATTCTAGACTTGAGTACTCGGTATCAGACAAGGGTCCATGCTCTGTATATGTCGTCTAGGCTCGAGCCTGACCTATCATCCGGCCTTGGTTTAAAAGCCCTTAAGTTTGCCAAATTTTAATATAGGAACAGAATATCAGACGTAGAAGGAACAATAAAAAAACATGGGCCGTAATAAGAAATCTACTGAATTTATCTCTGCTTTATCAGAAAATAATTATGTAGCAAATATTCCTCGTTTCCAAGTATCCCGTATGGGTTGTTAGGGTCATCCCTACTGAGTGGACGCTGGAAGAACTAGCCTCTGGAATCTCTGTCCCTAAAAATTGTGTGAAGGTTGTTCGGGCTAGACGTCTTAATGTTAAAACTAAAAAAATGGATTCTCTGTTGGGATCTGTGTGGTTTTTTGATAGAATAATTCTTACCCCGTAAAGTTGTTAAAGCAGTAAAGCGACAGTCAGACTCGGTCTTCTCTGTTGATTTTGTTGGTAAAAAAGTCCGTTCACCAGCTGAATCTATTCAATCCATATACTCATAACCGGAAAGTCAGATTCTGGACTTGAGTACTGGATATCAAATAAGCGTCCATACTCTGTACATGTATCTAGACTAGAACCTGACCCATCATTCGGCCTTAGTTTTAAAGTTTTTAAGTTTGCCCAATTTTTATATAAAAACAGAATATCAGACATCGTAGAAGGTACAATTAAAAACATGGGTCGTAATAAAATCTCTATTGAATTCATCTCTGCTTTATCAGCTAATAATGTTCTAAGAAAATAATTGTGGCAAATATTGTTCGTTTCCAAATATTCCTGTTGTTAGGCATATCTTGTTGTTAGGTATTGAGTGGACGCTGAAAGAGCTAGTCTCTCGAATCTCTGTCCCTAAAAATTGTATAGAATCTAAAACAGATGGATCCTCTTTCTGGGTTCAATCTAACTTTGGAGTTCTCACATTTTTTGGACAGAGTCCCGAGGAAATCGTCTGCTTTAATACATCTCTGCCTATGTCACTATACCAATTACCTACCATTCAATGCTGGAATTGCCCCATCACTCATCCATCCCCCATACTTGCCTACTCTGCTTCTTTCTCCTTTAACATCGTACAAAAACATAATTAACCAGTTGAACAATTTCTCACAGTTTTCACCAGAAAAAATGCTTACAAATGGCTCTTCAGTTCTTCCAATGGAACTGTAGAAGTACCCGACTTAAAAAACAATATATCTCCTATTTGATCATAATCATGATCATATAAATGGGATATGCGTAAAGCGGCAAGTTGGGTTTTTATCGTTTAGTAAGCGAGTTAATGTCAGTTACTACAACAAATCTTACTCCTATTGAAATAATCATAAACGGGGAACCACTACCTAAGAAAAAGAAGACCAAGAATGAGCATAGCATAAATTACAAAAAATAGAAAATATTCTAAAAGAAATCTCAAGAGAGAAAAGAGTACACATAAGTGGAATTATTGCAAGCTATTGCTAGAAATCTTTAATTTGTTAATTATTAATTTGTATCCTATAAATACCCTTACTTTTAGGGTTCCGTTCCTCAAAAGGAAAAAAGGAACGCTTATAGGATCACTTTGTTGTCCGTCTGTGTGTCTGTCTGTCAAGAGCTTTTTCTCAGGAACCCCTGGACGCATCCAGTGGAAATTAATACCACATACATAAGTCTGCGGTCCCTTGAAGCTGTAAAAATATCAAAACTTCTAAGTCAATGCAATCATAAGATATGGCCAAATATGCTTTATATTTGACCTTTGAACATTTTGCCGGTAAATCAAAACCTATAGGGTACTTCCCATTGACCTAGAATCATGAAACTTTTCTCAGACAGAAAATGCTACGTCTGAGTATTCCAGTGAGGATGGTTCTCATCATCTGCAATATGCTCACATGTCGTACTATATCTATGCGTCATCAAAGTTCCCTACTCCCACCTGGCCTCGTATGGAAGGGCCTTCTACAGGGATCAGGGTTTAGTCCCATACTTTATACTATTTATACTTCCACCATAGACCAGTCCGTTAATTTTTTCTGTAAAGTTCTTTAATATGCTGATGATGTTGCCTTATATTTTGCGTCTTTTTCTTTCCTCTACTGTCTTTTCGTTCGTCCGTTTAAATTCCGTTCTTTATTACTTAAACATTTGGCTAAGCAGACGGGTCACCTGATGGTAAGTGACTACCGTCGCCCATGGACACCTGCAACTCAAGAGTCACAAGTGCATTGCCGGGCTTACAGATGGGAGTGAGAGGAGTCTGGTGAACGTTGAGGCTCTCAAATCTTTTGCTAAAAACTTTTATACAATGCAATAGCTCGCATTGACTTTGAGTGTGGTTCTTTCTTTTTTGAACAATGCAATAATATATCCCTATTCAAGCTACAGCTGATCCAGTTTAAGTGTCTTCGAATCATTACTAATGCCATGAAATGCTCTAAAATAAATGCTCCACAAGTTGAATGCTTAGAACCTCCACTTATATAACATTAATTAGCTTAAAATATATGGGTGCCTGTAATAGGGTAAACCTGTACCACAGGCAGTAAGTGCACTTACAGACTTTTACTACATTATGTCCTTATTTAATCGTAACGATATGTATAATACATAACTTTGCAGATACTGACTTACATTGCCAATTCCTAGGCGGCAGATACTTTTTTTAATGCAGTCCAAATTAGTTCCTAACCCCATTTTCCTATTTTACTCCAACTTTCTTGTCTGGTCTCTATCTCTTTTTGATCTGGACTATAATTCTTTAACTTTGCAACTAACAACATTATTGACTTTGGCATTAATAAATCTCCAGTAGCCAACCAAAAACTGCTTTACATCATAGCGAAGGACTGGTCTGATTGCCCCCGCCCGAAGAGGTACGCGAATGGCGTGAGGCCGGTCGCCGAGCTACCATAGTTCGTTGATCGTCCCGGCTAGAGGCTCCACGTGTGCTCTTACCTAAATTGAAATTTCTCATTCTTCCTTTATATAAGAGAAGGAACATTGCGGATCTGGCATTACTATTCAATATAGTAAACGGTTCAATTGACTCTCCGGAGCTAGTGAACAAAATTGGTCTACGTGTTCCATCGCCGTATTTACGCAATTTTAGACTTTTACATGTTCCCGAGGTGAAAACCACTTACAGGCAGAACTCATACTTGCCGAGGGCTGCTCGCTTATACAACGACACGAGCCGGGAAACTTATCGACGTTTTTGATACTAACACGACCACGTTAAAAAGGACCTTGTACAACTTCTTCATTGATATTTGATGATTAACCAACTTAGAAAATATTTGTTTATGCTGTCTTCCACTTTCTTTTCTTTATTTTAATGGCATTATTTCTAACTGTAAAAACTTTTAAATGGCCATCTTTTTGTTAATATTATCATGTTTTACCTTGTATTCTAGCTGTAAGTTTTCCGAAAATATGTAAAATAAAATTGTCGCTACCATTCCAATAGATTGTAGAGGAAACCAAGTAATTGCAGATGACAAGTTTAGAGAGCAGATATTTAGATCTGGTACATAAGATCCACATCCAGGGCTTGAGCGGCCCGTTGGCAATCCAGTATTAAGCAGAGTGAGATAATGGCTACTTATAAGATCGTTTATAATGTTACCATAGTTTATACCATTATTATAGTTGAGGAATTTCTCAAGAAATAATGTTGGCTGTTAAAGTCACTCAACAATAAATTGTTTTAGAAGAGACGATATAATACTTTCAATTTCATTGAGAATAGCTGATGAGGGTTGTGGTATATAAATAAATAGTACTCCCTTAGGCTAGCATAGCCTGGGATCTTAAACAAAGAAAGAACTTGGCAACTTGGCATCTTTACAGAGAGAATAGTTTGTAAAGTGATAACTTCATCAAGTATAAGGAGATTGTCGAATTATTTATCTATTTTCATGAATTACAGGTACATTTTTCTATCAAACAGACTAGCGGTATTAAGAATACTGTAACGATTTTTATTTGCCTACATTTTCAACCAATGTCAACCGGCTAAGGATGTGCTACTCAATCCAAATCAAACTGAAAGAAATCAATTACTAAGTAATATAATCGTCTTATTACCTATAATTCAATTGTGGTTCTCATTACATATTTAAAGCTAACACATTAACTAATTTTAACATTCCGTAATAACAATAGTATCCTTATGAAAATAGCTATCGTATATTATTTAAATGATATAGCACTTTTTTAGACTTTGGGTTCATACCTAAAAGTTTTACATAGAAGTACAAAACAAACAAGTGTTTGTTTGTTTTGTACAATATAATTCAATAATATAATTCAGGCTGGCTTGTTGATCTAGTGGTTAGTGACCCTGACTGCTATGCTACAGGTCGTGGGTTCGATTCCCACCTGAGTCTGGGTGTTCTTTGTGTCCGGTGTTTGTATGTTTGTAAAATCCCCCGCGACACAGGAGTAATTCCTAATGCTTGAGTTGTCTTTAATAAAAGAAAAAGAAAGAAAATATTATGTTATTATTGAAGGAAAAAGGTGATTGTGGTAAATAAAATATATGCGATTCCGTAAAACTTAGTTTTATTCTTGCCAGTAAAACATTTAACTACCATGAGCAAAAAGTGACAGATACAGAGAAAAAATATGCACTACTAATGAGCGCCACAAACGGACAAATGTGGTACTCAAATGGTTGCGTTCCATTATTACTAACACCCTCTCTTGGAGTGCAACCCCATTTCTATTACACAATACAAGTGCTTTTCAACTGTAGTGCCCTTAGTTCAATTAACACAGAGTTATTGACAAGATCCTGGGGTAGACGTCTGATCAGACGACAATACCATGTGAAGATAAATATTTTTCGAAGTTATAATTGCAGTACTCTTTGCTATTATCCGTTCGGATTTTTTAAATCTTGTGATTCAATTCCTTTTCTACTTTTGACTTAGTCTTGAAATATCTCTATCACATTCATTTGTCTTTGAGAAAATACACATAAGTCATTCTAGTCTAGTAAAATCATCTATGAAAGAGATGAAGTATTTCATACCTCCATGTGCCTTATTCTCTATGGGTTAACACAAGTCTGAATGAATAAGTTCTAGTGGTCGTCTTGTTGCTCTAGAACAAACATTTTTAAACGGCAATCTGGTTTGAAAAGAGACATACAATAATGCACCATACTAAAGTGCTAATATAACATTATGCTTTATAATACTACACATAAGTACTTAACATACTACATAAGTACACATACTTCACCTCCGGGGGTGAAAGAAGAAAAAAGGAGAAAAAAAATGTTTAGAACTTATTCTAACTATAGAACTTTTTTGTTCTATCTTTATGAACTATATTTATCTTATTGTTCTTAGAAATCTTAACATTTATACCTAAATCTTCCAAAACTTCAAAAGGACCATCAAAAACATTATCCAATTTTTCGATTATTGTATGTCTCTTTTCATTAAGTATTAAAAGGAACTCTCAAGTGTAAAGACGTGTTTCAATAATACTTCCCACAATTCAGTGCGGACTATGGCACTATATGCAACCCCTATTTGGGCGCAAACCCTGACGGCCCGCAATGCCGCTATACTCCCAACGAGCGATGGCCGTCAGTCATAAGCGGATTTCCTTCGAAGCGACGAGTCTCCTAGTCGGAACTGCACCATGTGACCTTGAGGCGACGACCCTTGCGTCGTTATATCAATGGCGCAAGGAGTGGGACCTAAGACCCTGCTCAGGAAATTGAGATTCAGCGGTCTCAGCTCCATCAGGTTCTAATGGCAGATTGTAAAGAGCGACTTGGATGACCGAGCGCAGAGCACTACACGATTGCGGCGGTATCACCCATCATTGAGGATTGGCTGGAGAGGCAGCATGGCAGTCTTTTCTATCGGCTGACGCTCGTGCTGACCGGCCGCGGCTGTTTCAGAAAGTACCTGTGTGGCATAGGCGTTTGCTCCCGGCAAACGTCTGCGTGCAATGAAGTGAGAAGCCTCTCGCTAAAGACCATAGTTGTGTTCATGGTCCAAAGTGAGATTGCGTGGGAATCTGCTGCCTCTTTTGAGGCGCCGGAGAGGATAGAATGATCAGCCTCCATGAGCGCGGGCTTGGGGGTAACGGGTGAGCCGGCCCGTTACTCCAACAGAAACAGGCTTAAGACGGTGGCGCGACGTTGTCCGCGCGCGCTTCTCTAAACCAGAAGACGGCAAGGCTCTCGGCTCCTTGCAATAGACTTACTTGTGGCGATCCGTGTGTGTTTCTCGAAGATAAAAAAAGGCGCCCCTTTCGATTGCTACACTCCTTGTTAATATCTCTTAAAATTATTAAAAATGCCTAGTTCAGATAGTGATTTATGTGATTTATCAAGAATTTCGGAGTGGATTGATTCAGACTCAGACGAAGAACATGGTATGATTTGCAGGAAATACCAGACAAGAGTCAATAATTTCAATATCTTGGATACTTTTGAATTCCAAGTTAGATTTCGGCTGGATAAACCTTCTGTTCAATGGTTGTTCTTAGAAATATATCCTCATTTAAGAGTAAAAGGAACCAGGTATGTACATTTACAAAATTTTTTACTCCTTAGTGTTAAATTGCAGCTAAAAATTAAATAAAAAAAAATTGTCGTTTCACGAATCATGGTATCTCACGTCTATATCAACTGCTAGTAGGTGGCAGACTTTATAGGAGTATCCAAAGCATCGGCTTGCCGGATAGTGCGAGATGTAAGTTGTGTTATCGCACAGCTATACAACAATATATATACATGCACAGGGATACAGAACACCTTTTCTATGAAATTGCAAGATTTTCTCGGGTTCTTGGAGCGCTTGATGGAACACATATCAGAATCCAATCACCATATTATGTGTAATCCTTTTTGTTTCTTTAACATTTGTTTAATAGAAAATCACTTATTGATGATATAATTAAGTATGAAATCATTTAAAATCAGTGTATACTGAATAGGGGATTTAATTGGAGAGTATTCTCTATTTTGACAAGTAGTTCAGATATACACTTCTTATTTCATTATGTAATTAATAATTAAGTGTTCCTTCTAGATTCAGAGACTAAAGAGGAATTTAGGAACCGGAAGGGATACTTTTCCATAAATGTTCAGGCTGTATGTAATGCAGAATTAAAATTCACGAATGTAGTTGCTCGTTTGCCTGGTTCATCTCTGATGCTACTATATTTAACAACTCAGAACTACGAAGTAACATTACATCCAACTAAAACTATACCAATACTAATGTAAACTTAATGTAAAAGAGTTAAAAAGCTATATATACTATATTTTAGCTCAGTGTGAAAGGGGATTATACGGTAACAAATGACTGCTTGGTGACAGTGCATATCCCTGAAAACCGTACCTTCTATCTAACACCTCTTTTAAACCCTCAAAAAAGAGGTGAAAAACTGTATAACGAAGCTCACATTAGAACAAGGAACTGTATTGAAAGGTATAGTAATCTTAAGTTATACGCTAACAACATATTCAGAAAACTGTGTGTGATGTGAACTGTTTATAAATTTCTAAGGTTAATTTTCTGATATTTTGGTGTGGAAAAGGAGTTTTCCTGTAGAAGCCTTGACAATGCGTTTTCAGTCTACTACGAGCTAATGCAGTGATCATTGCAACTGCTGTATTTCATAATATTTGCAGACTGTTTAGCCGATGTAGCATCAGAGGTAGAAATTCTTACTGCAGAGCCTATTCATGTAGCAAATAATTTTAAAGATTACAATTATACAGAAAGAACTGTATTGATTTCCAATTTCTTTAACAAGTATCAAAAATTATTTATGTAATGTTAATTTGAGTTATGTAATGGCACATTGAAGTTATGTAGTAGAGGCAGACCATTGACACGCTCGCGCTGGGAAGACGATATTCAAAGAAAAGCCGGCCCACTATGGGTGCAAGTAGCACAGAATAGAGACAATTGGAGTTCTTTACACACCAGGGGTTTCTGTAGATTAATATACATTATAATGACAGTTACTAACAAATTATTTAATAATATTAATAATAATAACCTAGAAAAGTAATTTAAAAATACTAGTAAACTATAATGTAAACACGAAATTGTTCTAAATATGAGTATGAACATAAGTTTGATAAACCAGAATAAACTCAAACAGTTTGGATCCTTTCTAAGAATTTAGTTTAAATTGCAAATATCATTTTATCTCAATTAACTAAAACGACTTAAACAGGTTGGGTTGTTTCTGTGTTTTAGTTTTACTGAAACAAAGTTTTTACTTTTATTTATCAGAAACGACTCAAAACACTTGAGATATTTCAGAAAAACGGCTTTCGATGAACAGCACATCTAATATCAAATAAACTAAATAGACTCAAACAGGTTGATTGTTTGTAAGCGATAGAAGTAATGACTGATAGAAATACTTTGGATTATACTAAAGCGACTTAGAATATTTGAGTTAAGTATCTGAAAATAAAGTTATTACTTTCCAGATATTTTTTTATAGTGACAACATTTTGTTAGTAAATTTCTTTCAAAAACTGGCAACTCTGCATTTTTCTCGCACACTGACTGGTGAAATTTAAACTGGTGAAAATGTGTTTTGTTTTAATTCGTGGTTGTGAAACAAAACAAGTGAATTTAAGATGCAACGAATTGATCGAATCTTGTTTAGTGCCTTGGGGCATGGGATTAACGAAAATACTGAGTTTTCAGATGGTAAGTGCTTAATATTTTTTACCAGGCTCATATAACCTCAAATTTTATTTTGCTTTTTCGTATATAAATACTAATGGCGATAAGGAAGATACTGTAAAGATTCCTTTTTATAACTATTTTTATCGTTATCATAACTTAGACCTTTTTTAACGATCGGATGTAGCTAACCTATTACACTCAACAGGGAACGACTTTGAAGAGATTTCTGCAGTGGAGACGCAGCCGCCAGCGCCGGTGCAATCACCTACAAAGGATGACGTAATTCCATCAGGTAGATACAATACTTATTTTTTATATTTATACTACATAGTTAACTAATATTTTTAAGGTTACATACCCAAGGGGACCTTATTAGTCCGCAGAGATAACTATGTTTTTCATAGACTTTCTATGAAGTACAAACTTAATTTTACTGTCGATAATGAATTTGTATGTTAACAAAAGTGTTGAAAGTAATATGATATATATGACTGCACGGATAGCGCAGTGATTTAAGTGACCGCCTCGCCATTCACACTGTGACAGGTTTTGTAGGTTTGATCCCCGCACGGGACAAAACTTTGTGATCCCCAAAATTGTTGTTATGTCCGTTGTTACCATGTTTGTAAAGTCATCCGCGACACACAGAAATTTATTATTCTTAGTGCAGGAGTTGTCTTTTTATGTATTTTTTTTAAACAAATATGAAACCTTTTTGTCATCTGTCAACTGACATGACGATCAATCGACATACTGAGTAGACATAGGTACCTACGACGTAGGTAGAAATGTACCTATGTCAATATTATTCACAATCTAACTACCCAAAATACCCAATGAATTGAAAAACTCAAGGACAAGAGCAACAAACCTAACAAGGTGGTTCATTTATTATCATCATGTTCTGAAGAAGGGACTATAAATGAGCGAACAATGAAACCAAACATGATACAATTTTATAATCAGACTAAAAGTGGTGTTGAAACTCTAGACCAGATGTGTTCAAAATAGATGGCCTATGTGCCTATTTTATGGAATACTTAACATTGCCTTCGTAAACAGCTATGTAATTTATTGTGAAAACAAGCTCAATGCCAAAGAAAAGCCTCTAAATAGAAAGGCATTTATGCGTGATTTGCACATCAAACTTGTCAATCCTTTTCTAGAGAAACGGCTATCGATTCCAACTCTATCGAAAAGACTTAGAGAAAGTATCCAGGATTTGGTGCCGACTAATACAGAGGAGACCAGTTAACAAGAAGATGAACCTGAACCAAAAAAGAGAAAGAGATGTTCACTTTGCTCATACAAAAGAAACCGCATGACTAAAGTTAAATGTATGAAGTGCCAAAAAAAATATATGCGGAGAACATAAAGTAGAAATGTGTTAACTGTGCCAAATTAGAATAATTTTCCTTTTATATAATAGATTAGTTCCTATTTTAATGTAATTAAGTTTAAAAGAAGATTTTTTTAATTTTGTCATTCTTTTTTCTTCTATGTCAGGCTGTTGATTATGATCTCAAACTAATTGTTAAGAGAATAGTACTTGTTTTTTTTATAATAAACGTTTATTATTTGTAGAGTTTTTTTAAGTGTAAACCTACATAATACTAATATAAACCTATGCAAGATAAACATATAAACATAATATAGCTTTCATGATCAAATTTATATACTTACATTATGTGTGTCAAAATGACTCATGATTAGTATATACTTTTGTAAAATATGATTAGTATTCTAGGGTTAACAATCACTCTTATATTTTAACGCTGCAATGTGAACTAACCAAGTATGTTGAAGCTTATCCTTTAGTAACTAAGAATGCCAAGGAAGTTGCAGAGACATTTGTAAATAACTTCATTCTCTATGGGATACCTGAAGTCATAGCTACAGACAGACAGAGGTACGGAGTTTATCTCATCAACATTTCAAGAGGTACATAAATGACTGAATATTACAAAGTTAACCTCAACAGCTTTTCATCATCAGAGTATAGGATCTTTAGAAAGTACTCACAAACATCTGGGGGCATACTTAAGAATACAAACCAACAATCACGCTGAAAACTGGAGCGGGTGGCTGTCGTTCTGGAGCTTTGCCTATAATACTTCAGTTCATACAGAGACAAAATTTACGCCTTTTGAACTTGTTTTCGGAAAGCAATGTAGTCTACCCAGTAATTTGATATCTCGTGTAGAGCCACTGTATAATTATGAAAGCTATCCATTAGAATTAAAATATTGACTTCAAATATCACAAAACGAAGCGAGTGAAAATTTATTAAAAAGTAAAGTATTAAGGAAAACTAATTACGATAAAAGAATTAACCCGATTAATTATATAGCTGACGATAAGATACTAATCACAAATGAAAATAGAAAGAAATTGACCATTGTTTTAAGGGATTAAGATCCTAATGTAGAAATATCTTACAAGGGTAAAACAAAACTAATCCATAAAAATAATACTAAACTCTATTATGGTTAAAAAAAAAAAATAATAATAATACTAAATATAATAATAAACTAGCAACACAAACTGTTAGCATCATTTTTTGCAGCTTATAATTTTTTTTATTTATATAATCCGAAATAAATTGAAAAAACCAAAACCAAATACAGAGAACCTTATTAAGCAATAGATTTTATAAGAAAAGAACAAAAATCACAATATATAATATGAAAAACTACAAGGTAAATATTTTCCAAGATGACCGATGTCAAAGCAAGAAATAATATGCTATTGAAAATGAAAAAATGCTAACAAGATCTAAAGGTAGAAGTAGAGATGCACACCCATTACCTCCGGACTTGTCGCACAGCTCCGCCTCACAGCCAACACACACTTCGGTGACAGCGGCATGCAATGAGACGTCGAGCTCAAGCTCTAGCGACGAGTATTTTTCCCCGCCGACGTCGCCAATAACCGTGCGTCGGCAGGGGAGAACCCGGCCACTGACCTGCTTGGGACCCAGAGGACTACTGACCTCGAATAGGGCCCCCGCTGCCGGTGGTGATGTGCGCCGCACGAAATGGACTAATTCACTTAATGAAAACGTCATGCGGGCAGATTATCGGGCTACAGAGTTGGGAACTAACCTTACTGCGTACCGTGTTCGTTTGGTGTCTGTTTCAGGAGCTTGAACCAGCTGTCAACGTGTCAGCACAAAGACTATCGGATCAGGTACGAGCTATACAGCGGTGCCAACTGCTGAATGATGCCGTACTTGAGAGGATAAAAGAAATATAGCGCTGGTGTGTGCCCTGGATTCGTTATTGTCTGATTATTTAGACAATAGCGAAGATCTTAGTGATACACACTCTATTCTCTACTGTGCGGCTGTTGCAGTATGTTGAGTAGCGGGAGTTCATTTTTATGTAAATACCACTACTACTCGACCCAAGCCTGCTGTGCCAGCCTGGCAGTATAGAATTGAGCGTCGTATTGCTGAGGCTAGGACACTCATTAGTAAGCTAATTCGCTTTCGATTAGGCAATACACGGCCAAAGGTGATGCGCTTTGTGAAACAGGCATTTTTGGGGATTGACATTAGTACTCGAAAATATATGTCATGTGTCACAGAGCGCATAGACTTCCTAAAACAAAAAGATTATGCATGGGCAAATAGGATACGACGTTACAAAAAGCGAATTGATCGGTACAGTCAGAATCGCATGTTCCAAAGAAATGAGAGGTGGGTTTACCGAACATGGGAGCAAGCGGAACCATGTATGAGTGATGGGCACTTCCGGATGATAATGATACAAATACATTTTGGCGTAACATCTGGTCGGTGCCTGTCATTCATACAGAAGGTGATTGGATGCGAGATGTTAAGCGGTCATGCGAAAATATACAAAAAATGTAACCAATTGCCATAACCACAGAGGACATAAGTAGTGCAGTCCGTTCATTATCTAATTGGAAATCAGCTGGGCCAGACGAACTGCACAACTTCTGGCTTAAGTGGTTCCGAAGTTCGCATGCTCGTTTGGCATCTCAATTCCAAACAGTTTTAGACTCTGGGTTATTACCCCATTTTTTGACCACTGGTATTACCCACTTACTCTATAAATCCGGTAGTGCCATGGATCCCAAAAACTATAGACCTATTACGTCCCTACCAACCGTATATAAGCTTTTAACATCTATTCTGAGACTCAAAATTACTACACATTTAAATAAAAATTCGATCATTTCTATTTCTCAGAATGGATGTCGAAGCGGGACCCGTGGCACTAAAGAGCTCCTTATCATAGACATGGCCATTAGCCAACAGTCGTAGTGTATTTTTTTTGAGGTTGCTACAACATTTTTAAATGTTTTTTGGTAATTTTTATAAAATGCTGTAATATTGGATTATTTGTTCTCAGTGCAAGCAATTTAAGAAGTCTTTTATTTCTGCAAGCAAGTTTAATACCCACTGTCAGCCAATGTTTTTTCAACCGGTTTTTTATTTTTAATTATCTGGCATGCATGTATTTAATATATTTGTTAGTGTGTCTTTGAAAGCGTTATAGTTATCGTTAGTATTTTTATTTTTCGATAAAATGTTGTACCAGTTTAGCTCATTCAGTTTAGTTTTGAAGTGTTGCATATTTATTTCACCGAATATTCTTATTTTTGTGTACCATGTAATCTGTTTTGATTGCTGGGGTAATTCAAGATGAATAGCCGTCCCATTGTGGTCAGAGAAGCCCAATTCCTCTACCGTTGTGGATAAGTTAATGTTATTAAAATTCGTGAATATTAAGTCTATGCATCTTGAAGTGGTTTGCGTGAGGCGTGTGGGATGCTTAATGAGTTGGGTAAAATTATATTCCAGCATGAGATCTAAAAATTGGTTCGTTTTTGACTTACTTTCAAAGGCATTAATATTGAAATCTCCTCCTAGAATTACATTTGATTTTGAGTATTTGTTATTGATGTATCTTAGAATTTGTTGCAATTTATTTGTAAATATCTCTTCCTCTCGTCCATTCCAATATAAAGACAACAATAATATATTTTCTAATGGTAATTTACATGCACACACCTCTAAAATATACTCTATTGACATATTAGTTATACATTGAACTTCTTCATATTCTATGTGTTCACGAAGTAGGATGCACACCCCTCCGCCCACATGATTGGTACGGGTAAATGAGGATGCCATATTGTAGCCGGTAATTTGTATAGTTTCTAGTTTTTTAGGTGTTAACCAGGTTTCTGATATACATATAGCCATATATATATTGGTTGTTCTGCTATGAAGGCTTCTAAGAGATGTTGCTAGTTATACATACTTTGCATATTTTGATAAAGTATTTTAAATTGTAGGCCTGTTGCTTCGAAAGGAGTGATTAGGAGCTTTGATATTAGGTTTTGTCTGAAAGGTTTGGTTGCTAGTTTTTTCGTGAAAAGTGCTATTTTGACTGCTTGTTTGAGTTTCTTGTCTGTTGTGTGTATCGTGGTTTATTTGTGTTTTATCTAATTCGATGTTAGAATTAACTTGTTTTCCTTCTATAAATAGTTTATTGTTACGAATTATTGCATATTTACCTTCTTTCCGGGCTTTAATCATTTCCTGCCTTAATAGACACCTTTTTTTACGTTCGCTTTTGCTCAAGTATTCCGATACAAAAATTGTTGTCCCTTGAAAACAGTGACTGTTATTTATAATGTACGTGGTTAATCTTTTACTTCAAAATTCTACCACTAGTGGTCGGTTATATTTGATTTGCCTTCCTACTCTGTACATTTCTTCTATGTAGCCACTTAAGTCAAGTTGCATAGCGTCCCTAAAAAGCTGTAGAAAACGTTCGTGCAGATCATATTCCGGCTCTCCGTTGTATTCCGCAAAGCCATAAAGCACTATTTTCTTGGTGTTAGTTTCCGTACATGGTATTGTGGATGGAGTCATTTCCGGTGGTGATAGGTCTCTTATTTATTTTTTCAAGGATTCGTTCTTCATTCTTAATTTACTTATTTCAATACTTATTTGTTTTATATCTTCTATTCGTTGCTCGTTTTGTTAGGACAAAGATTGAAATTTACGTTCTACTTCTTCTCTTAATTCACCAATTGCCTTTTTTATTTCATTGTGTATAGTATGCTTTAGCTCTATTATTATTAAGTTATTGTTTTCTTTCAAGCGTTGTACTATGACCTCATTTAAATTTTGGAGTGTAAGTTCTGTTTGTGTGTGTGTTTGCGAAGCCGTTTCTCATCTTGCCAACGGCGAGTACTTGCATAGACATAACCAAGTGGCCAGGATAGTCCATCAGCAACTTGCTCTTAAATATAACCTTGTGACTGTCGAGTTACCATACTACAGGTATGTGCCCAACCCAGTTCTCGAAAATGGTCGTGCAACATTGTACTGGGATCGATCTATCATCACTGACAGGACTATTGTTGCCAATAAGCCTGATATAGTGGTGATAGACCGATTAGAGCGCCGAGCAATGATTATTGACATCACCATTCCCCATGACGACAATCTTTTAAAAGCAGAAAAAGATAAACAAATAAAATATTTGGACTTATCCCACGAGATTGTCGACATGTGGGATGTGGATTGAGCAATCATTGTGCCGATAGTCATTTCGGCCCATGGGTTAATTGCTAAGAGCCTCGACCAACACCTTCAGAGGCAGCTGGATTAAGAGCCTAATGCAGAAGGCAGTCCTTCCCGACACGGCACGCATAGTGAGGAGGTTTCTGTCTCTGGAACCCTAACCACCGGTAGCTTGGTCCCTGTACCCGATACCGGTGGGACACATTTTTTTATATTTTTAAATATATTTGTATTTTATTTTTATATTGTAAATGTATTTAAAAATGTAATGTATATGTATAATAAATAAATAAAGAGAATAATAATCATAGTAAGTAAGACTAACTAATTATCAAATTTTATGTAAAAGTCAAAAATTTCTTAACGAATTTTTGTCTTTAATAATTACGGGGATGATGTAGTGCATGACGTAGGTCGTGACGTAGGCTGGTACGTATAATGTTATGAATCGGAAGTTTATACATTCCTAGCATTCCTTTAAGTGAATAATATTGTGATGTCATAGATACGTAACACACTACGTATGATAACCTATATTAATTCGGAAGAATTCGGTTGACTCCGCTCTAGGAGTGCAAAGTCAGAAAACACACCTCTGTGTACTCCGCTCCTGGAGTTCAACGTGTCATCGAAGCTTATTTTAACCGTAGTGTACCGTAAACTATATCTTTCCTGCTTTAACTTGCACAAAGTGTTTAGAGAAAAGAACAAGGATCGTATATTGACACATGTTAAATGATCGGTCGAAGGACACCGTCATTAACTTATCACACGTGAGTTTAGATGATACTACCATAAACATCTTGGCTAAAGGTATGAATTTCGCTCCAACACCTAAACAAATACCGTTCGAGAAAGTAATCAGTAGCGTTGAGGAATCTATTGCACGTAACAAGGTACCGCCCGGCGATGCCGATATCCTTAGACAGGACGTCGCGGTAATATTACGAAAATCAAAGCTTCCGGCTAGTAATATCACTATGGGAGAGCGTCAAGCATTGAAAAACATTAGGGATAACCGGGATATTTTAGTGCTTAAGGCCGACAAGGGAAACGCCACTGTAGTGATGAGTACAACTGATTACCAACGTAAAGTACTTGAACTTTTGGATGACGATAAGGTTTATAAACCGGTATCATATAACCCCACGGCCAGAGTAACGCGTAGAATACGATCTATTATCCAGGATAACGAGGACCTATTTTCAGAAGACGAGTACAACAGACTTTATGCACCAAAGTCACATCAGCCACCGAAATTATATGGTCTGCCCAAAATACACAAGCCCAACGTGCCGCTGCGGCCTATTGTAAGTCAAATTGCCTCTCCTACTTACGATCTCGCGAAGCATGTTGCGTCAGTATTGCAACCACTTGTAGGCAAAACACCGTCTTTTGTGAAAGACTCGCGGCACTTCATACAAATTATAAAAGATCTCAAGTTGGAACCTGATGACGTCATGGTGAGCTTTGACGTGGAATCACTTTACACCAATGTTCCAATAAAAGAATGTATGGACGTCATAAAAGACCTGCTGAGAGACCACGAGTTGCCGTTCAATTATATTGATCTACTTGAACATTGTCTAGAGGGCAACTATTTCCTTTTCCAAGGTCAACATTACCTTCAGATTGATGGTGTCGCAATGGGTAGTCCTGTAGCCCCTGTACTAGCCAACATCTGGATGGAGCATTTTGAAGAGAAGGCGTTGAGTCTCGGCCCGAAGACCGTTAGGCTTTGGAAGCGATTCGTAGATGACATCTTTAGTATCGTCAAGGGAAATAAACAGGAAGTAGATCAATATTTACAACACCTCAACTCCATTCACCCCAAGATAAGGTTCACATATGAGGTGGAGGCGGATAGGTCATTGTCATTTTTAGATGTCAAAGTAACCGCGAGGTCAGATGGGTCCTTGTCGCACTGTGTGTACCGCAAGCCTACTCATACGGATAGGTACCTACACGCCACGTCTCATCATCATCCCCGACACCTGCAGTCTGTTATGACTTCACTCAAGAACAGAGCATACGATCTTTGTGACCCTGAACATTTGGAGCGAGAGCTGGATCATGTTCAGGAGGTACTTAAAAGTAACGGATATCAGGTGAATGGAACACGGAAGCAACCGACAATGAGACGCAAGCATCCGGAGGTGAACAGACAACCAGCCTACATGCCATATGTGAAAGGAGTAACGGATAAGATCGGCTCCGTATTAAAGAAATACTCCATTCCGACAGTATACACACCAGGCATAAAGGTTCAAAACATCGTGGGTACACCGAAGGACGTCTTGCCGTTACAAACTCCAGGTGTCTACAAAATAAACTGCAGCTGTGGTAGTTCCTACATAGGCCAAACAAAGCGGACCATTGCTGAAAGGGTCAAAGAACACATCGCTGCTGTGAAGAACCGACAGATTAGCAAATCAGCGATTGCAGAACATGCACTCGAAGCGGGCACCAATCACTGGATTGAATTTCACCGTACGCAAGTCCTCTCCACGGAACGTCACTTTTACTCAAGAGTTGTACGTGAAGCGATTGAAATTAAAAAACACAAAACTTTCAATCGGGAAGATGGTTTCAAATTATCTACAGCGTGGAATCCAGTGATAAAAAACATGCCACCTCGCTTTTATGCGCAGTCGGGTGAACACCAGAATAGGGCCACATCGGTTTGCTTACAGAATAGGGACACTGTTAGTATAGTATGTGACGGTACATGGCGAAACGAAAATATCAAAAATATCAAAAAAGTGGAGGTGGATGAAGAACCTTCTACCTCACGATGTCGGCGACGGAGGGCGTGCACCGCTGAGCCAGTCAGCCTGTGACCACGGCCAGTGCAACCTGGTCGAAACGTCAGGCAATTCAGAGGTATGTAATACCTTTTCGTGATCGCGTTAATTCCCGTTCATACGTAGATAATATTATAACATGTTAAATCTTTAAAACACGCCTACGACGATTACTGGACTTTTTAAAAGTCGTCTGCCAGTTTTGTTTTCGAGTGTGTACCGGCCAGTGCTATTTAGCGTATTGTGTTAAATAATAAAATAAGATAAACAAAAGGACAGCATTACAACATGAGTGCGTAAGTAATAAACACTTTTTATTGCATAGATTTGGATTTTGGACAGAAATAGTTATTTCAAGAAACATTCTTTGTCATTTTGCGCGCAATGCCGTCGCCATGCCCGTACATTTTTACTTATTACGAATAATAAATACACTATTCGTGACAAACTGTCGTTATTACGTTTGTTGTTACGTATCTTTTTATTATTACTAAGCATTTAATATAAAAACTACTGCAAGGATTTTGCGTAACATTACGTCAGTGACACTTATTGAAGACACAGGCAGTGGAAAGATGCGTAAAATTGGTAACAGAGGCTTCTCAAAGCGCAACAGATACCACAGGTCGGGATGGATTTATTAGGAATAAACTGAAATCTCGCCCCAAAATGCCTTACTTTGGCCACAAAAACCAGTTTCGTTTTTAAAGTATAAAATGATATTCATTTTTCTCTCTCACCACACTCCTTGTTGTTCTCTTTGATTTAATAAAAACGATTTAAACGTTAGTTTTGTATGATTTATAGTTTATGTTAGGAACCGACCGAAAACGACGAATTTGTATAACTTCAAGGACCGGTAGAGGCCTCAAGATGATTGATATCTAATTAAATTTTATTATAATCGTAATGTGTGTGTCAAACTGCAACTTTTGACACCTCTTGCATAACCGTAGCTCAAAAAAAAAAATTCCCATACATCGACGGGACACCCTATTGTACATATCCACTTTGTGTATTTTTTTTAAGCAATATGTCGTTACAATGTACAATAAAAATTATTCTATTATAATTTTGTCCAGTTAGATTACGAAAATATCGCACTGTGCATCGGTGCGATAATACCAATGCCAATGCCAAGTGAATGAATTATCCGAAAACTATACAAAATGTACAAAAAAGAAAAATATTTAATACACAGCATAACTTGGGTTTTGGTAGCCGACAGACAGACATTTGCTCAACCTGCTTACAGGTCAATGAGAAAATGAAATTAGAAAAGGATCCAAACAGAAAGCAAAACCTCATGATTGAGAACAGGGTACATACACTGAGGGCTAAAAGCATATTTTCCCTCTTGAAAACAGCTGAAGACGGTGTATTAATCTTGAGTTACGACTGCCAAAAGAAAGTGGCCTTACCAAAATTGCCAGACCAATCTTGCTATTACAGCAGACAGCTTTATCTATATAACTTTACAATTGTAGAGGGGACGTCAAAATCATCATTAACAAAAGACAATGTCTTCGCTAATGTATGGGCTGAGGAAAGTTAGCAAGACTCAAATATACGATTTTAAATCAACTGCTGAAATAATTATCAAAGCGCCTGGACAGTGGAAAACGAATTTCTCGCAATGCATGAGGTTTTATATAAAATATTCCAAGTGTGCAGGCAATGTACTTGTCAACGGCGAATTATTTTACAAAACCAAGACAGGGACATTTGAGAATATTTGCAAAAAAAGAAAAAATACATCCATATTGGCATTGGAGATGTTACTTGATTGTTAAAATCACATTCCGGCAATGATTGGAGGAACCAAGAATGCATAGACTTGACATTTTTCATTCAAATTTTGGATAGTCAAACTAATGAGAACACTCAAGGACCTAAAGGGGAAATTCTTTAATTGTTTATAGAGTTAGCAACTAATTGGTTACAAACTTGATAATGTCTATTTTAAATTTCAGGTTTTACTCAAAAGTATTAAACTGTTCATATTTTCATAATGTATTATATTCTGCATATCGACGGTGACGTGCCAATACGTCCTACCTGATATTTTTCTAGAAATTCAATTTTTGAAATTAATGGCGTTATTCGCATGTTTTAGTTAAATCTCTTAAGTGTATTTTTAATTGCACTGCATTCTATAAAAATTACCTCCTAACTTTTACACGACACATCTATACGTGTTCGTTGGTTGTTTGCGACTGACAATAGGTAGTGGCGCCAAAAGCGCAATGATGTGCACGGGTGCAGAAGAGGCGGGAGAGAAAATGTTTTATAATCGAGTAGTCAGTTTTGAGGCAATTCGCGTTTGCGCGTGTTTGCTCGTTTAGTTTATTCATAGGTATAATAAAATAATTTTGATTTGGTGTTATTCACCAATGATCATGATCAAGAGTCTAGCAGTTCTAGTCCAGGGTTACTTTTTGATGAACCATCCACGTCATCGGGCATTTACCGCGGTAATCTAAACGAAGGAAGAAAACGCCAAGCTAAACGTGACCCGGATAACTAGAAGACATTAAAAAATAAGAAATTTTGTATGTTTGGATGGGATACATAAAACCAAAGAATAAGAAACTAAGATAAGATAAGATAAGTAAGACCTGCTAGACAATTAGGTGATAAGTGCAATTCGCAGTTTTGTAAGAAGAGTAAGGTGCGAAATTGTGAAAAGTTTAATGATGAAAAACGTCAAGAAATACACACCAATTTTTGCGAAAAATATGAACTGGGACCAGCGCAGTCTATGTAGTCGGACTTGTAAACCGCAAGGGTACGACAAGCAAAACAAGTAATCAGGGAACGAGACGTGAAGGTACGTTCGATTACTTTTTGCCAATTAACCAAGGCCATTTTGACTCGCACCGCAAACATTTCTTGCTATTTCTCTCTAAAGAACACACAGATCGTCTCGATTCTTTGTGTCAACTCCGTCACCGGTGAGACGTTTACGGGAGCGCCAGCGTAGTGCAGGTAAGTGTCGCCATTTTGTAAGTGTAATGTACTTCAGAGTCGAAATGACTCATGATTAGTATTTGTGTAACTTTTTGAAAATCAGCTAACAACGGCGGTGAGAGTTATTGCCTATTTTTATTATTATTTTTTTATTCGTTTTTAGATTAAAAATGTCTTCTTCGTGTCCAATCGGTGGTCGAAACTTCACGGACAGAGAATTGGCCAGATATCTAAACGGTGATGGTGTTACTAGTGATAGCGATGGAGAACCCGAGGGCAGTGAAACTGAAGACTATTTGGAGGTCGAGGATTCTGAATAAGCTGATAAAGACGACGAGCCCATGGAGATAATATTTACCAAATATGCCAAGCCAAATATGATAGAATTTTATAATCTGACGAAATGTGGTGTGGACACTCTAGACCAAATGTGTTTAAATAGGAACTGTAGCCGGAAGACTTAATTAGAATCATTACTCTTTTTTATTGTTGATTAGTTCTTATTTTGTTATAATTAAGTTTAAAAGAAGAAGATTTTTTATTTGTGATTCTTTTTTTTTTTTAATATCAGACTGATAAATTGTGATCTCAAAAAAAGTGTTAAGAGAGTAAAACTTTTTTTTTCTATTAAATGTTTATTATAAATAAGCTTTTTTTTATTTAATACCTACGTAAACATGGCTTATACCTATTTAAAATAAAAATATAGACAGAAAATTGATTTTGATATTCAACTTCTGTACTTATTCATGTGCAGTCAAAATGACTCAAGATTAGTATATTCGTTTGTAAAATATGATTAATATTCTAGGGTTAAAAAAGGACATGTGCGATACCTGCTGTAGCCATGCAGTAGGGTATATTACTATTTCCGATTTAATTTAATTAATTGTTGATGACTACCTACTTGTCTCTTTTAATAACTAGACTAAGCAGCGACATTTCAATTGTTTTGTTACATTGTTTTTGTTTATTTTCTTTTTATTCACAAATTAAAGGTTCTGATTAAAAAATATCAGTGTTTTGTTAAATCCATTCCCTTCTAAATGTCATCTCATTTTCACATACAAAGAATATTAATACCTCCTATCTAACCGAATACCTACTACAGTTTCATATTAGTGAATTACTATAAATTATAAATTAAAAAGCCCCTGACACAAAATAATAACAAAAATGCCTTACATCATTTTGGAAAAGAGCTGATACTCTTACACTGCTGGACCGATATTAACCAAACATAGCTAAGAAACACCGCAAGGAAACTGGCTTTCAAATAGATAAAACCAACGAAATCGGTCGATCCGTTCGAGAGCTACGATGCCACAGACAGACACACACACACAGACATGGACGTCAAACTTAAAACACCCCTCTTTTTGCGACGGGGGTTAAAAATATATTAATTCAGCATACATTATTATTATTCTAAATTAAAAATAATATTAATTGATTTTAAATTTATTAAAAAAATTTTAATGTTTTTTTCAATTTGTGTAAATTTTTGACTTTGTCAGTTATGAGCAGAGATCGGATATTCGGATGCATATTTACCTAAAGTTGAGATGTTGGCTATTATGGAAAGCACTTTTTTATCGACATCAAATCGGAAATTCAAATTTAAGTGTACCTATACTCCGTGAGATGTAATAAACCCCAGTTTGACACAAATGACACTTTTCTCAGGGGGGGGACACTTAGAGGAAAGGGCTCAATGACATTTTTGACAGTTTGCACGTCGCCATCTCTTTGTTTGAACCATGGAGGAGTTAATAGATGTCGCTACAAACCATCTTAATAAATATGGAACTATTATATTTTGTTTTTTTCATAATGCTAATTATTTTAATTTTTATTATGTATCAATTCATGAAGGATAGTAAATTAATATTGGTTACAAAGATATGCCACCAACTGCCTCCAACTAGGCTTTACGTAGGTACATAGATATCCTAGACGATACAATTTGACAGTTACATATGAAATGGCCGCCAAAACCTGCGCTAGCGCTTGATTTGTGTTTGTCCATTTTATGTGTAATTGTTGAAATTCTTAGTATTTTCTCTACATCAGACGTCGATCTGTAAAAAGCACGACGGTCCACTAAATAAGTATTTCATAGACGTCTCTCTTAACGTTATAATTTACAGTTGGTGCACGTCAGTCAATCATATTTTGACTGGGAAACTAACATATAACGGTGAGGATGAAATTAAGATTGCAGCCCAAAATTATTGTAATACTTAGACTTCTTAGTTTACACTAACCCAACCAACTCGTGTAAATTTCTTAATATTGTTATAAATTTGTAATCATTGGTAAATCTATAGAAAAAATGCAGTACAATATGTACGTAGGTAGTAATAGTTATGTTGATATACACTATCATATATAAATATATGATAGTATATATCACAACAAACTATAACTACTTACGTACATATTGTACTGCATTCTACGTACAGATATATATATATATATACAATTAGTTAAAGTTCAGAAATATAGATGGCGCTTCATATTAGAATGCAAAATTTTGCCAAGAGTGGGCTCTCTTTTCCCCTAGTATTAATTTACTCTTTGCTTGCTCTGTTACAACGTATAATGGTTGCTTTTTACCTACTTTTATTGTCAGTGATTTTTGACGAAGCAAAAACAACCTTATTACGTTGTAGCAAGTGTCAAATCGGGCATATTAAACCCCAGGAAATGTAAGTATTTTGTAAGAGTGCGAGTGAGACAGCAAATAATGCTTGCTTGTGCGCAAGTAGCGACGCGACAATACAACTGCATTCGTCGCTGTGCTTGTTATGCGTTCGGGTGTGTTTCTCAAGTTTTTCTCATTCCTACGATTACTTACTTGGCTATTGAATAACGGTTTCTGATTTGCATCGTGATTTGGATTTTTGTTTTACTTGGAACGACGACTTTTGTGCCACGAATCCTGGATTTACCTGCTCTGCGGCTTGGACCTCTTATTTCTTTTATTAACAAGGTAAGAATTATTTCTTTTTACAAAATCATTAAAAAACATTGTACCTATTTGTATATAGCTGGAAAACAGATTTTGACTATAGAAATATGTATAATATAATAAATAACTCGTAGTAAAGTCAAATGTACCTGAGTAATGGTAGTTTCGCCAGATAGGAACATGTTCTGCTCTCTGATTGGTCGACTGTTGTATTAAGGGACTATTGTTTAAACAGCTGTATATCAGGTAGTTTTAAAACAATGCGCTGTGTTGTGTGGTTATCTGATACTGTATTTCGAATATAGATATTAAACAACCGATTTAAAACGTTTTAAATAAAATGTTGCCGTTCTAAACCCCAAATAAATCGTTTTAAAAGGTTGAAAATTCGCCTACAAAAATAAAAGAACTGTATTTACACTTCATTGTGTGCAATTTCTGGTCACCTGGCGTCATGTTTTGTTTTAATTAGTTTATGGAAAATTAATAGAAAGTACCTACCTACATTACCTACTACACGAAAACTTAAGTATGTAGGTATACCTACCTATACTTATTTATTATATTACACACACTAGATTAGAAGACATCATTAACACAATGCCGTCCGTTTAAACTGCGCATGAAAGAGACAACGTTATGTTTTCAAGGCCTTCGTGACGACGTCAACGAGAGTGCGAGATTGTGAGTTTGGTTTTAAACCAAATCAAATTGATTATATTTATATCGTTTGAAAATAATGAAAAAAATGTTTATTTACTACAGAGTTTTTAACTTATTAATAGAGTTATTATAACTTAGGTAGGTAATACCTACGCTTGGTCGGACGGACCAACTAGAACTAAACATGCTAAGTATATCAATTTATCACACATATCAAAAATCTTTACATAGTTTATAGGTACTCGTCATATCCCTACCTCGCCTCGGTAAAATCAAGAAAATGTACTTATAATTAAAAAAACATAGTCATCAACACCAATTGTTTTAAATGATAAAGAAAAATGGTTTATTTCGGTTTTTTTCGTTTTAAACGGATTGGTTTAATTGGTTTTAAACCTTATATCTAGGCCTTATATCTATAATTTCGACTCATCCCTTCAAACCATCAAATTATGATCTTTTTTACTTCACAGGTATTATTCGCTACCATGATGGCGGATTTAACTCAAAGAGAAGACTTTGCTCAGTCCTGGCTACGAAATCACCCAGAGATGTTTTACGACCCATCAACTGGAACTATAAGCTGTACGAAATGTGAAACAACATTAAAAGCGAAGAAAACCATTTTGAATCGGCATCTTAAATCACAAAAACATCGAGGAATTCAGGCAGCATCGCCAAATGAGTTTTATATTGACTTGATTAATTTTCTCATAATGTGCAACATACCGTGGTCAAAAGTTCAAAACCGCAATTTTCGTGGTTTTTTTTTTAAATACACGTGTAACTGTAAAAATCAAGATAGAACCATTCCAAGTAAGTCTTTAAGGAAGAAATACTAGGGCCATGTTTATGAAGATAAAATGAAAGGAGAAGTCCGTTTCTGGGCCAAACCGTTACACGAATTAGATATGTACCAAAAATTCATCTATTTTGCTTAATTAACCCATTTAAATGTTAGCCTCAATTACAATGGCCAAGTATAGAAAATAAGTATATTTTTATTTATTGTTTTAAACAACCTTTGTAAAAGCTCTGCAGCACTAATTTTATTATACGTTACTAACTTCACAAACGCTGACATAATATCAATAGAACGTTCCACTAAATCAATATTCTTACCTAAGAATATCTATTTAGTGGAACTCGATACTTTTACAAATAAACAATGTTTTATTGTTTTATTATAATTGTTGTATAGGTATTAAAATCAAATGTAAAATAGAAAATCTGTAATCTAATTGGTTTTTAACTTAAGCACTATTAAAAATAATTAAAAGAATTAAATAATCAATAAAATCGATTACACCAGGGATTGCTCTATTATAATTATGTCTCTCAACTGTCATGGCATAGTTGTAATGTCATTGTCAATGCCATTCGCTTTTCGTATTTTTGCGCAAGTGAATGTGTTTTGCCGTATTTCTCGGGATTTATTATTTTATAAGACCTCTGCTCGAATACTGGACTCCGAAATTGATTGCCTTCTGACTGACCCGCGCTTGGACATTGGACACCGTACTCTGCCACCCCTGCTGACCTTTGCTGGAAAACCGACTGTCTTGTTCTTTGACGACGATTATTCGTTATTAACGACTTCATGAGCCTGTGCATTAATTGCGGAATAGCAACGGACCGCTGCAATACAATAGGAAGGCGAAGATTGGAAGATGTAATGATTTTTTCAATTGTACAGGAATGGGTCGCGCCTCAAACAGTTAGTATTCTATATTGTAACATTTTGCACTACATAATTATTTAATATAATCAAACTGAATATTATCGTTTATATTCAGTTGTCTGTTAATAGAACTTGTATTTTATAAAACGATATCAAAATGTGAAACAAATTCATATTCGAAGATATGTGACATCACCAATACTGTGTGAACGGTCCTTTTCCTCTCTCAGAGAGGAGGCCTGTGTCCCTGCGGTGGGAATGTATTAAGGCCGCCCAAGTTCACCCAAATGTGCTACTCAGATGTGTGTTTCTAAATGCTAGTGTTAAAACTAATAGCCAAATGATATATGTTTGCTTCAGGTAAATGAAAATGACTTTATCTGCCATGTTTGCTGGAATCATGCCCATGCTATATCTCTTGATGGAAGTAGGCCAGGAGAGAGTGAAAGGACATCTATAACAGGACACCGACTAGTGTGTATTCACTGTGGACGTTCTCTTCTGAGAAGAGTTCGTTGCCATCAACTTAGGACTGGTACAGTGCAAGAACGCAGAATACTCGACGTTATAAGGGAATGGATCCTATAACGCACGGTTAGTATATTAGTTTTATTCAAGGTTTATTAATAACGTCCTTTAGTATAATTTACATAACAGGGGTATTAAAAAAGCTATTTCGCATGCTAAAATATTTAAGTGAATTAGAAAGATGGTATGATAATGGTCAAGCTCCTACATCAGGATTTTTCATTCTCAGGATTCCTTTAGATGTCTTTTTTAAAGTGGGTAAAAACACATCACATATCTCTGGTAAAAAGATATCCTTTAATGCAGATAAATTATTTTCAGGTGGGTGCTTCAAGTGTTGTCTGTCACTCTTGTTGGGTGCGAGCAAATAGAGCATCCCGGCATAGTCAAGACATTCCTCATTTAGAAGATCCTTCAACAAGGCAAGAAACTTATTCTGCACCAAGTGCACCTACTGTTGAAACTCTTATTGTTTTACCAGACTATTATAGAGCTGTTGAAACTGAAAGTAGATGTTTTGTGGAAGGATGTCGGAGACCTGAAAGAAACCGAATAACAATGACAATGCGAAAACAGTTACTTAAACTGTATAACTATTATGTCCCTCCAAATAATCACCTTTGTGATATCCATTTAACATGCACATCGTGGGACTTTCTCAGTGATAATGTTATCAACACATTTAGTGCAAATCAAATCCAAGATATGTTTTCTTTAAAAGAGTCTTTGTTTAGTGTAGATTGTAAGTTTTTGGATTTTGAAAATGTTGAGTCTATGGAAGACCATATCTTTTATCACTGGGTTGGTTTTAAAAAAGAGCAATTCAGACAGATATTAAATGAAGTGCCTCAGTTTCTGAACATTAAAAGGGGTTCTACTATATTAGCTGCTGATCTAATTAAAATAAGGACCGGGGACTCAGATAATCGACTGTCAACCCTACTGCAAATTCCTAAAACTACTTTAGTTAATCTATTGTGCCCCTACACTTGGGACTTAATCATATTAATAAGCAGCACATAATTGAAAGGAATCTTCTAATTCCAAATGAATTGTTTGGTAACCATAATAATGAAGTGAAACCTATACTTGTTTTAGATGGTACATATGTTTACGTGCAAAAAAGCTCAAATTATAAGTACCAAAAAAAAAAACATACAGTTTACATAAATATCAAAATCGAGTGAAACCATTTTTGTTTGTTTGTACCGACGGGTACATAATTGATGTTTGGGGCCCCTATCCCTATCCAACGACAACTTCAGATGCTGAAACAATTAATAAAGAGTTCAGAAACGAATCTGTTCTAAGACAGTACTTTGAATCTGGAGATGCGTTTATATTGGATAGGGGCTTCCGGGATGCCTTGCCCTTACTTAATGAATGTGGCTATAGAACTTATGTACCATCTTCTTTGCAACAAGGTGAATCTCAACTCTCAACCATCGAAGCCAATAAATCGAGAACAGTTACAATATGTAGGTGGGTTGTGGAAGTTGTCAATGGTAGGTTTAAGCGAGATTTTTAGCTTTTTCGCCAAGATTTCTTTAATAGAGCGTCACAAAATGTAATGGCACACTTTGAAGTGGCTGCTGCTTTAATAAATGCTTTCCACCCTCCTATCGTAAACCGTACTGATGTTCAGGAAATTCTGCAAAAAATTAATCAATACTATAATATGTATGTGAAAAATATATTAAGTAACTATGTGATTATCAAAAATATCAATCGTCGTAGGGCGCAGTTCCAAGCAATAGATGTAGGTATGGATAATGTTAGCGAGTTTCCTGAGTTATCATACACCGAGCTTATTCTGGTCTCCTTGGGCACATACCAAGTGAAACAGGCCCGTTCTTACTATGGGGAGCACGTGAGGGAAAATGGCTCATATGTCATAGAAGTGTGTAGAGAGGTGGATAGTGACCTACAGCAAGAGCTGTCAACATCAGCCTCAACCTGGATGTTAAGAGGAAGAATTAAATCCAGGCATATTAGTAGTAAGACATATTTCGTTTACATATTAGTTGACAGCTCTTTAAGTGGAAGGGATGCTATAATCCAATACTATTGCACCTGTATTGTTGGCAAAAGAACGGTTGGTTGCTGTGCCCACACCATGAGCATAATATGGTATCTTGGTTGGGCACGGCACCAGGGTACACAGTTGCCTCCTGCACAATTTCTGGATACTGTGTTACTATATTATGATAATCCTAATCAAGAAGGTGATTAATAAACCATTTATCACAATAATGAGTTTTTTATTTTAATATATTATTGTAATCTCAGATTACTGTAATCAGATCCCCTAGTTGATACAACATTAACAAATGCAAGCCAGTAGTGATGTAAGTAGGTCTTCATTATTAAACATAGTTTTCAGCTGAGATTTTCTGTAATATTAATCAGATAAATCTGAAGTCACCACCTAAGCACTTTTAATAAATTACAACCTGATCGTGATAGTCTGCCGACGCTACAGCATAGTCATCGCCAGATTTACGTAGGAAACAGACTCAAAAATATATTTTTTTTAATTAAAATACTTATTTAATAAAAATAACCTAAAATGTAAACATTGTCTGGTTTTACCAATTTGGCCATTGCTGGGAGACGTGAAAATTGGGCTCGTGAAACTTTCCTAAGTGCTCTAAATTATGACCAAATTTCAGCCCTGTAACGCCAGGCCCAAGTTTCTATGGACTTTGGGTTTCTCCTTTATCCACAGTGAAGTACAAAACAATAAGATATGGATATCTTTAGACGAAACCACTGACTTTCTGGGACGAAATGTTGTAAATTTTTTAGTCAAACCATTAAAAAAAAACTCATCGGGACGAATTTACTTGTTAAATTGTCAAACTTTAGAAGTGGTTAACGGTCGTACTGTGTCCGAGTTTGTGATTAAATGTCTAAAAAACTTATGGGGGGACCAATTCAACAATAAAGTGCAAGACGTCTTAATGTTGTGTAGCGACAGCGTAGCATATATGTTATTGGCTGGGAAAATATAAAAAAATACATTTCCCAATATAAAACATTTTAAGTGTTTGGCTCACGCCCTGCACAGATTAACAGAGACAATACATTTAAGCTACGGCGATGTAGACACTCTAATTAACAATGTAAAAAAAATATTTTTAAAAGCTCCCAACAGAGTACGAATTTTCAACGAACAACATCCAAATTTACCTTTGCCTCCAGAGACAGTTATCACTAGGTGGGGAACATGGTTAGAGGCGGCATTTTACTATGCCAAATATTTGGACAAAATATCGAGTGTTGTAGCTTTATTGGATAGCAACGAAGCCATATCTATTAGAAATGCTAGGGAAGTACTAACTAAACCTAATTTGAAGAATGATTTAGAGTATATATATGAGTATTTCGAAATTTTACGTATTGCAATAGTAAAATTAGAAAAATGTGACCTGTCGATAACAGAAACATTCGAAATATTTGACGACGTAAGATTCATTTTAAACCAGACATCAAACAATACGTTTATCAACAAAATGGAGCAGCTTATGGATAGAAACCCTGATTTTGATGTTCTTAGGGAAATAAGTGAAACATGTAATAAAAAAAATGACTAGTATTTACAAATTTACGCCACTTACTTCTGTCGACGTGGAGAGATCCTTTTCAACCTACAAGTGGATCCTTAATATGAAAAGAAATAGACTAACAAATGATAACCTCGAGAAAATTATTATCGTACACTACAATTCTCTGAATAATCCTAAATTAAGAACTTTTGAACAGTCAGTAGAACCAGACGTAACACCATCATGTACAACGCAAACAGATACAGAAATGACAGATTTCAGTGACCAAACCATAGTCATAGATAGTGATTAAAGATATGGTCACTGGGGTAATCTTTCTTCTTCAATCTTTAGCCACCCAATGCTGAGCATATATATAGGCCTCTTTCATATCTCTCCACATTTATCTCGCTGCCACTTTAAAAGTGAAATATAAAATGTGCTATTTTTAAGTTTTTATTTTCTTCATATTAGCTATGTAAGAAGTGCATGTCATGGCTACTTGTAAAGAAAACAACACAATAACTTGAGCAACATTAATTCTTGAATGACAATTATTTATGTATATTGCCCAAAGTGCCCATGTACAACTTTTCTATCTTTCATTTCTCTTCTATGTAGTTTCTGTGTGTACAACATAAAAATATTAAATAAGTATAAATAAGTTTATATTAATTTATGTTTTCTTATTTACCACACCACCATTTCTCTTACACCTTACATACGTACATACTCGAATGGGAAACACCTTAACTTAAAAATAATTAACTTAAATATACATTAAAGGGTGTCGATTAAACCACCTCAGATTTGCAGACGACATAGCCATATTGTCAGAGTCACCCAAAGATCTAGAGAGCATGCTAATTTCTTTAGACCAAGAAAGCTCCAAAGTAGGCTTGGAAATGAACTTCAGTAAAACCAAGATAATGACCAATAACCACAAAACTCCAATATCAGTAAAGCAGAGTACAATAGAATATGTAAATAACTACATATATTTAGGCAAACAAGTTTCCTTCTCAACAACCAGCAATGAAGAAGAAATTGAAAGGAGAATAAATATAGCCTGGAGAAAATTTTGGTCATCAAAGGAAATACTTAAAGGTAACTACAGCATAGAGTTGAAGAAGACTGTCCTAGACACTTGTATACTACCGAGCCTGCTCTACGGTTGCCAAACTTGGGTTTACACTAAAAAGGTAAAACAAATGATTACCACTTGCCAGAGAGCCATGGAACGCAGTGTACTAAAAGTAAGAAGAATAGAAAAAATAAGAAGCATAGACATAAGAAAAAAAACGGGTGTAGTCGATGCATTAAAACAAGCTCTGAGCTTGAAATGGCGCTGGGCAGGACATCTCTCGCGCTACACTGACAATCGGTGGACACTGCGAGTAACCCAATGGTGTGGGCCAACAGGGAAAAGGAGTGCCGGAAGACCTTATAAAAGGTGGGCCGACGACATCACACAAGTTGCCGGTAAACAATGGTTCAACTGTGCTCAGGATAGAAGCGCATGGTCAAATTTGGAGGAGGCCTATACCCAGTAAGGGATCCACAAATGTTCAAAGTAGGAAACTACTCCTTTTGTAAGATCAGTGGAAAATAATAAAGGCTTTATTATTATTATTATTAACTTAAATATACATCCAATTAGTTATGCGATCCCGGAATCCCAGGATTTTATTTTAAATGAAAATATACTTAGAAGCCGCTTCCATAATTTGTTATCCAAAAAATAACTTTAGGTAAATACGATATATAAAATATTATAATAGTTATTTTGAATTAAAATAATCGTTTTTATTGTTTTCTGAAAATTTTGTCACTGTGGATGTAACCATCTTTGATTCTATACCCCAGAATTGCTTAAAAGTTCAAGAATGAAACCATCACCTTTTAAAGTCATTGAAATTGCTCCAGGAGAAGTTATTATTCATGAAAAAATTTAAGGTCCCCCTTCAGAAACAAAGAGAAGTGATGGTTTCTAGAGGACACGCTCATGTGATACTGTAAGCTAAAATTATAATGGATCTTGGGAAAAAAATAAGATTTTAAATAATGTAGTAGTAGTAATGAGTTTCAACTTCCTGATTTTCAATATAAAATTGTTATTAGTGATAATTAATATAGATAATTAAACTTAAACACAAAGATTTGATATGTCTGTGATGCTATTTTGTATTGGAGAAGCAGGTACAGGTATTTTACAAATCACTAAATATTGATTCAAAAACCAAATATTCTGATGACTGAATTGGACATTCCTTGTTTATGTTGCTTTGGAAAATTCTTTGTAATGTTCTGTTTAATTGTTTTATTTAGGTTTTGTTTAATTTAAATACTTTTAATAACTAAAAAGTCCATTGTCAACAACAAAATTATAAGAAATTAATTTATTAAACATTTAATTACTTTTAAGTAAAAGTTACTGCATATGATGATCTCAATAATAGTTATATGCCTAGTTCTAAACTTTTATTGAGTTTTTCTCAAAATCTATTCATAACAACATTTCCTTTTCTTTGCCTGTACCCTTCAAACACAAAGACAACTAACTGTGTACTATGGAAAGTTGACAATTACTCTGAAATGCAACTATTGTGGAGGCACATTTTCGTTTAAAAGATAAAACTTAGATAGTTTTAGACTTTTGAATAGTTTTTAACAAGAGAATTGAAGATTTTAACAGAAAGTAACAAAGCAGTTTTGTGTTGACCCATCAACATATTAATTTAAAAAAATATACTGCTACCACAATTTGAGCCACTCCTTTCTCCTCGGAGAGTATAACAGTGTTCAACTTATAGAACTATGATCTAATAGTTGAACACTGTTGCATTGCTGCCAGTCCACCCAAACACTATGCAAAGATAGAAAAATTTAAGACAAAGCAGAGCTACCCATTCCAAAAGCAACAGACACGACATGAGACTGCCTGTGGGGCATGATTAGCCTTCCAAGGTTTTTGTATAAGTACACTACACTGGTCCCAGTTTATCTAGTAGCTCAAGGACTAAATGTATAATCTCACCTAAATACTAAGATGCATCACCAACACATCCCATTCTCGTAACTGAGTGGTCCAGTTCCTGTAACTTGTGTGTTTATTGAACTGTTGTTTACGCTCTTCTGTCAAATAACCATTCGATGACCAACCCTCGGCAGCTGTAGTAAAATCAGCGGGTCTCCAGCAAACAGTGTCAAAATTAATCGGTAGTAACTAATCCTCACATTCCGCAGTCAAAGGTTTGTTGAAATCATGCAGCAGACAACACTCAAAACCAATTCAATCATAAACTTAGGTATATTTAATCAAAGATCATAAAACTACAACTTTAAGAAATGACATACTAAATTTTAGTTTATGTACGAAACTACCTTTCAAATAGTGTTGTATAGAGGTACGGTGTAATCAAAACCGATGCCTGCGCTGCGGCGCCGAGGCGCTGCGCTCACGCACAATTGCGCCAACCAGGGTTGCAACCTTATGGTGGGTTTACACGCTGGCGTTCAAACCGACATTCAACGAGCACATTCAACGACGCAAGCATGTGAACAGGCTGTTTGTGCATGCCTGCGTGAATGTGATCGCGCTTGCCGCCGATTGGGACGACTAACGGCTGCGTTCACACGCTCGCGTTCAAACCGACATTCAACGACGCAAGCATGTGAACAGGCTGTTTGTGCATGCTTGCGTGAATGTACACGCGCTTGGCGCCGATCGGGACGACTGTCGGTTTTTTGACACACTTCAAAGGGTGAATGTGCTTGTGTGCCTGTTTACACGTGGCATACAGACGACGTAACGATCGAAATTAATTTTTGACGACACCAAATATATCGGAGTGGTCTGAACCTTTATCATGCAGGAATCGAAAGCAAAAGAAGACTTCAGAAAGATGTTTCTGAACTATTCTTTTAGTAAAAATAAATATTGTTTATCAGGGCCCAAAAAAAATATGAAACAAAATAGTGCCAATTCTTAGGATTAAAGTTAGTATTGATTGATTGACGATTAGAGAATTGTAACTAATCGCATATCAATGATGTGCAGTAAATAAAATAGATTTATGTATGCCTTAAAACAGTTACGAAACACATTTAATGAAGAAGCCGCCCCCAATGCTTATCATGGTTAATTATGTTCATGTTTATTAGAAATAATAAAAAAATATATTCAAAAGTTAGCGAGGATAGTAAATTCCTTCAAAGAGATCCCACTAAAGTAAGAAACGAATTATGTAAAAGCACTCTTCGATGTAAAAATAGTTATAACGCATGTCAAATAAAAAAATCAAATTTAAAGTTTTGGCTACTTGAAAAGTGTTTTTACACCATAAATGATTTTTTAAATAGTAGTAATAATAGTTTTAAGTAAAATTTCGCATGCATAATTATGTCGGGCTGTTTTTTTTTTTCGATAAAAATAGATCAAGCCCAAATCAGTAGCTCCCACGAGATCTACGTCTACATCGTCTCCCATGTTTGAACTGACTACCATGTCCACAGAACACTAATACCCTACGGACCATGCCTGCAAGTGTGTGAAACAGGGCTGCCAGATTGTAAATTGGATACAAAATTGGTATAATATCGGTTATCTTTTGTATCCTGTTTGTATAGTAGTTTGCATTGCATAATTGGATACAATGTCTTTGCTGATGTTATAGCGTAAAAAGTACGTACATACACATACGAGTAGAGATACTTAAAACAAATCATGTCTGTGATAAACTGTTAAATCCTTATACGTTAAAGTTAAAACACCTTTTACTAAAATCCCCAAAGAGTAGCGTTCTATAGTTGTACAACACTGATTTTGTATAATAGTACATGATTTTGTATAATTTCCGAGTCTTAGCAGTATAAAATAAGTTGTCTTTACTGGCAGCCCTGGTGTGAAAAGCTTGCGTGGCACGCTGCGTGGCAGGCTGCGCGCCGAGCTGCGTGCCATGCTGCTTGCCAGGCTGCACGGCGTGCGTGTAAACGTACCATTAGATTTTAGAATTTATTTTCTAACAAAAATCTCTTACTTTGGCTTTAATGGTGGGTTTACACGCTGGCGTTCAAACCGACATTCCACGAATTCAACGATCACAAGCACGGGCACAAGTATGTTGGTGCGCTTACACGCACGTCCTGCAGCCTGGCAAGCTTTCACACCAGAGCTGCCAGTAAGGATTACTTATTTTATACCGCTGATTCTCAGAAATTATACAAAATCAGTACAACTACAGTACGTCACTCTTTGGGGATTTTATTACTTTAACATATAAGGATTTGACAGTTTATCACAGACATGATTTGTTTTCAATATCTCTATGTGTATGTACGTACTTATTACGCTATATCATCAGTAATGACATTGTATCCTATTCAACAATGCAATCTACTCGTACATTTATCAAGCATTTAAAATGTTATAAAACCAAGCAAAGGAAGCTTATTTTTAAGCCAAAAATAAATCGTTCTACACACATGGAATAGAAAAGTAAAAAAAACGTTGGACTGTATCGCAGTTGAAGGAGAGAACGTTGATGAATAAAAAAATTTTTTTTTTAAAACGCTTTGATTTTAGTATTTAGTATCGGTACTCATTGAACCACGTGTTATATATGGTTATAAACACAACTGCTTTTTAGTCCAGTGACAACACAAGAATTATTGATCTGTCATAGAGATGGGGGATGGATAAATACTCAAAGAATAAATACTTGAGTTTTTATCCGAAATGGATAAATACTCGTATTTACTCATTTTTATCCGATATTTACCGAAATTTTTGATCTATGAAGATGAAATTTGAAGGTAGTTTGTGAATAAGCGACTTTTTCATACTACGTTGGTAGCAAACAGGCATTCGGCCCGCCTGTTGGTAAGCGGTTACCGTAGCCTATGGATGGTTGTAATTCCAGAAGACTCACATGCGAGTTGCCGACCCTTTAAAAACCTATACACTCCTTTCTTGAAAGAACCCATACAGTAGTCCCTCGGGAAAACCTCGGCAGGGAACTCGTTCCAAAGCCGGAGCATTCGCGGGAGGAGGATGAATACCGGCGGCGAGCGGTGCGGTGGTAGAATGCAGCAGTGGGCATTATGTCAAACAGTTTCTCGGGGCACAACTTATTACGCAAGCGGCAGAACACGCACAGGGAGACAGGCTCTCCTTAGGCTTAAGGGTTCAATACCTCTTGTGAGTTTGGGATCGTCGACGATTCTCACAGCACGTCTTTGGACCGAGTCAAAAGGCCCAAGCTCGCATTCAGGTGCCCCCGTCCAGAGATGACAGTAGTACTCTATATGGGACAGACTTGTAACTTGTATAATAAAAGTCTTTGCCCCGGGTTGAAGTACCGCTTCGCTCTATCAAGCACTCCAAACTTTTTGGATACCAGCTTGGCTTTGCCTTCCAAGTCAAAACTGAACGTCGCTTGAAATTTAGACTTATCGTTTGGTGGGGTTGAACCCAGACCAGAGAGACCCTGACTAGACTGCTCTCGATTTTGACACAAGTTGTTCGCGACTCTGTAACACAATTGAATGAGGAATGTTAATAATGCATAGCAATAGTCAATAGACAACATATCATTGATAAACAGCGGTTGTTCGACGCCAGCGTTAATGTCCATGCTTTCAGAGCAGCTGCCGTCTACTTCGGCTGTTATGCGTCTGCCGGACAGAAAGCTAGCAAACTATCTGCACAATCCCTCCGGATGGCAGCGTTGACAGAAGGCCGCGATGCCAGATACGATCGAACGCCTTCGCTATGTCTCAGCTGACCGCTAAAACATCACCTTAACTCTCAATAGCTGAAGCCCCCCGGTGTATGAGAAACAATAGAAGATCGCCAAGTCGAGCAATCGTGGCGAAAACCATACTGACGGTCGCTGATCAAATCGTGTTCTTCTAGGTATCTTAGGAGCTTCGTGTTAATTACACGCTCCATCACCTTGGACAGTATTGGCGTGATAGCTATAGGCCTATAAATCGGTGGGTCTGATCTGCCGCCTTTTTTGGCACTGGGTGCACAAGGGCAGTCTTCCTCGTAGACTCGACTTGTGAACATTTAGAGACAGTAACTCTACTAGACATCATTTTGCGAAATACTGATTTCCGGTATGGACTACCCGCACTGCAGGATGGTAGGCGATGGAAGTTGAGTTCGAATTAAGGAGAGTACCCAGAATATCGGCTTTCTCTTTTGCGCTATAGGCCCGATCCCCAGTAGCACTTCGCATCTTTGGCGAGAGACCAGAAGGCGCAACTATTCGAATTACAGAATTTAAAAAGCAACTTCAGCAATAACTCTAGCAATTGCTCTCCTACTATACCTTGAGGCAACGTTTAATTTGCGTTTCACATCAGATACGTTTGCATCTTTAACAGCTTCGGCCTTTCTCCAAGCCCTGTATGCGGTTTGCTTAAGAGCTCTAGCATCCTTACAGGTCCAATTAAACCAAGGTCGTTGCTCCTCCAGCTACCAGCGAGTTGGGAGTAAAACATTCCATACCCGCTTTGGATCGTCTCAGCGACAACAACTGCGCAGGAGTCCGGATCTTCTAACGTGAAACTACCTCCACGGGTACGATGCGTAAAATTCACGAAATCCATCCAAATCTTCTAACCTATACTGCCACACCCGTCTTAGGCTAGTTGGCCATGGTGTATCAGGCCACGCGCAGGATAACTGCGTTTGGCTGAGACAGTGATCGGACGAGCCTAGTGGTGCATTCACTGATGTGGAATACCCGTCCGGACGTGAGGTAAGCAGAAGGTCCAGTAGAGAGCTCGTATGGTCCTCGATGTCTCGTATCCTCGTGGGAGAACGTACCGGGTGGTGCAATGGTTACAGTAGTCGCCTCACCACTACTCCGCGACCAGTGTTGTGAGTTTGATTCCTACACGGGACGAAAATTTGTGTGATTCACAAATAGTTGTCACGAGTCTGGGTGTTCTTTGTATCCGTTGTTTCAATATTTGTAATGTCCCTGCGGTACAGAAGTCATTCCTATTAAAAAAAAAATTGTGAGTATCCATAGGCCAGAGCAAATTCGTGAGCAGACATCCACGCGTAATTGGTGGACCGAGAACCAAGCCACTCAAATTGATAAGTGTTAAAGTCTCCTAAGATCGCAAGCTCTGCGAAGAGATACTGATCGAGGACTTTGTCGGTCGTCAATAGCAGGCGCTCGTAAAGCCAAGTCGTGTTCATGTCACCGCTATGTGATCTGTACAGGCACGTGTAGACCTTAGCTAAGAACGAATTTTGCTACTGGATTAAGGAGGTCAAAGGACAGGTTAAATTAGGTGGCGAAGTAGTTTATAGTTGGGACAAGTCAGCTTAGAACGGATTGTGCGGCAGGGCTGGATTGATGAGCCCTAAGCGCATACACAAACTTAATTTTCATGGGTCAAGTAGTTTTCTAGATTTAGTGATTAGTCAGTAGATGAGTAAGTATTCTTTCGCTTTTATATTCTAATTCAAATTCAAAATCATTTATTCAATTAAGACACTAAGTGACATTTATGAACGTTCAATTGAAGCTAGAGTTAAAATCATAGATCGGCACAAACAGACGCCACAGCATGTACTGGATTGTCAAGGTAAATTAGGTGAAAAACACCAAAATCTACTGCCTGTTTGTGTCGATCTATAACTTCCAGTTTCCAAAATGCGTAGGGCCTTATGAGAAGAATACTGGCAAAGAAACTCATGGCCACTCTTTTTAAAAGTCAGATCTTCAGGTACAATAGTGTTAGTGTTACACGAGAGGTAAACAGGATGCAAGCTGATGCCACCTGAATTTCATTTTATTGAAATGCTCCAAAAGCTAACGTACTAAAAAATAAAAATCACTCAGTGATACCGTTGAAGGTTTGAACCTATTAAACATAGAAATCATTCAAGGTGCACATCTACCTTCATTCAGTTGCAAAATCTACTGTTAAAAATAATTCGTGACTGGATTAAGAAGCTAGAGTTGCAGTTGATCGAACCAAAATAATAGTATAGGCTGAAGCATCGCTGACTAGGCCGACCAGTCACCCCAAGCAGCACCCGTTCACGAGTATGACGCATGGACCAGCCATACAGGGTGTTACAGAGTTACATATACAGGGTGTTACAGAAAGGTTTGGTCATATTATAGGGTCGTATAGTAGGCCTCGTGAAGCGTAAAGCGCTAACAATTTTAAGGAAATTCGTGATTTTAAATACCAAAATTTTAGTTTAAACTGAAAAATTTACCGATAAAACTATTATTTCGATTGAGGGAGACCTGAATGAATTTTTTTTTTAATACATTTTTTTTTCAAGGTAAATCAACCATTTGTCGAGACTACACATAACGCTAATAAAATTTGAACACGCCTTTCTGTAACACCATAATAGATTATACACCTTCTTCAATATTACATTATTTATTTATCTTCAATCTTATAAATCAAAACCATAATCAAATGTTGACCTAAAGTCCCTTCTAATTTCTTATTAAAAACGGAAAGATTCATTATTGTCGCAAAGAAAATATTTATCCGCAATTTTGGATAAATACTCGAGTATAAATGGATAAATATGGATATTTATCCATTTTGAGTGTTTATCCGGTTGAATTCCCATCATTCTGTTTTAATAAATAAAGTATGTTGTTAAAAAAGTACTTTTCTTACCGTAAAATACTAAATTAATGGTGCATCATTTCTTTTAAAATTACGAGGGTAAATGCTTACGTTTAAAGATATGAGAGTGAGTATGTACTTAATGTCGCCGATGTTTGACAAATAACGTAGGCTTGTATTAAGTAATTATTGCCATTATTTTATAGCTCTACAACATTTCTTACATGTAGTTTTAAAACTGATGTATTTATTATATTTATTTATTTAGGTCGGAAACTTAAGTTGTGTTTAATACTTTAAATATCCATTTTTCTATGTAATTTTTTAATAAACTCCTCTTAAAAACTGTTTGTCGTCTTTCTATGTATCTTTTAATTACTTTATTTATTAGAAAATAATAAATAATTTTTGTGTATTATCGGTACGATAGCTGTCTGGTTTCAGGTTATGAATTGAGCCTAGCGACTAGGATTTGTAAGAGTTGGCAACACTGCCTAGACCACACACTCTTCTTTAGGTTGCCAACCGTACGAGGTTCCTCGTACAAATACGAGATTTGTGGTCTGCTGTACGATTAGACATATTGGGTGTTTTCTTAGAGTTTTTTCATTTTAATATTAGCGCAGGCGTATTATATTCTTACAATTTGCGTGGAAATGATACGTGCGCGATAGGTTGTTATTCAACATTGCCAAGACTGTTAAATGTAATGAGGAAATTTGACAGATTGTAGTAGTCTGATGTGCCGGCCACTGTACATTCTCATTTAACCTCAATCAATAGTTAAATATGATGTTAAGAACTCGTTAAAAAAATGGAACAACAAAATAAAACAAAGTGAACATACAATTTTTTTTCATTTGAAAATCAGCATTTTTTTGTATTAAACATTTCAACATATTATAAGCTTAATCAAAAAAATTCAAGTTAGCAAATGTCTGCTAAACTTACACAAATTTTATATGTTTTATTTTTGGTTTTATAACACTTTAAATGCTTGTTGAATGTACGAAGTTAGAAAGCTAGAGTACGAGATTTTTAGTGGTTTGTGTAGGTTAAAAAAGGTTCTAAGGTTGGCAACCCTGCCTCCTAGTCCTTTCTGTCTTGTCTGGACTGACTCTTGACTCTTGTCAACTCAGAGCAAAGCTTGTCAGTTGTCGTTTGTCTGTATCAAGTTGAACTTTATTTCATTGTTGTTTTGGACTCCATTCTATTCTTCTATATTGACGTTAATGTTCTAGAAAATACAGATTCATGTTTTATTGTAGAATTCTGAAAATACTAAACGTAAAAGGTAAAAGTCCATAGTTAAACTGTTTAATTCACAACAAATTATAGTTGCTCGGCCTACGCTAAGTACATTTCTTGTTTTAAGTAAAAGTAAAATACCCTTGTGAAATAGCGATAGTAAGTACCCTTGTTATACTTATTTATAAAATCGGAAACGATTATTGTAAACGAATATCAACACGAATGAGATGACAGCATACAAGCATCATCCACTGAGAAAAAAATTCGATGTAGGTTCTTGTTTATCACTCGATACTTGGTGTACCTATTTGCACAGTACTTCTTGATGTTGTTAGTAAACGAGATACTCGAAAATAACTTATAAACAAAACCTGGTCTTTTTCCAATGATGGGTGAATTATGAAACATAATTATAGAACCAAATCGATACCTGCAATTAACACTACGCCATCTAGCCTATCTAGCTATACTCTATTCAACTTCCTCCGAGACAAAAGGTAAACAAAGAAACCAATGTTTCTCAACGAGTTGATAGATAGTAAAGATGGCCGGTGTAACCAAACTAATTACAAAATTTCATATTTCTACGTAAATTATTTACCTTATTACTACTCCTCAATTTAGTAGTGTTACAATAGGTTCGATGTTTGAGAACAGCAACAGTTTTAGGTGTTTTTAACGTCACTTTTTTTTTATTGATTCTGGATGCATATAAATGGTGACCTATTAAAAAAATCTTTTTCTGGTTCATTCACCTTTTGTCTCAGAGGAGTTGAATAGACTATAAATGTCAACTTTACAGTAGAGCTGTTTGACGATAAAAACTGCTGTTTTGTTTAAATAGCGCTAATATTGTAGTGTTGCCGGTTTGTTATTCTTAATAGGTATAGGAATTAGTATATTGTGTACTAGATTATATTAATTAAAGTTACAATTTTAATTTAAATAAAATCTAAGTTATATTCTATTACTATTATAATTGCATTTTATACAAGTTTTAATAGAAGTTTTTTCAAAATAAGATGCATTTTAATACCCAAAGAAATATTTAATAAGTAATCAAACATTCATAGGAATCAAAACTAAATCAAAATTAGTAATTATATTGTTAATTGTTTGATATAATTAACTAGACAAGTACTTCTTAGACAACAAAGAGATCAACTAATTACTGTAGGAACTTGGAAAAAGCTTAATGTTTAAAATAATATATATAAATAGAAAGCTTACTTTAATCATCTTCCTCATTCACACTATCGTTATCCTGCTCATTACTTTGTTCTAATACTTTAAGATTCATATAAAAGTAATGATATTTTTCAGGTATTCCACCATCAATAAACTCGCGACTGGTATTAGCACGTAAATAATGGCTTTCAACTCGTGGGACTGAATTTATATGCTGACGAACTGATTCTAGTACTTCTGGATCCGATTTCGGTTGTTTACCGTGTTTGCCCCTTTGATCGGTCGGCGCGAGTCCACAATCAGAAGGTTTTGCTTCAATAACTGTACGGAGCGTCCGTTGTGGTATCCCAAATGTATTTAGTAAAAATGTCTTACATATTCTTCGGGTCTGACCATTTTTCACAAAAGAAAACCAACTATTGGGCGTTCTTGGTTGTGCTACATTTTTTACACGACGGCATACTATGTTTTGAATGTTAATGCAAGAGCTAAGAAAGTCTCTTTGACGTTGTAAAGATCCTAAGGACCAATAGGTATTAAATATTTGTTGACGTTCATCTCTTGTAAATTTATTGGAACATAAAAACTTGCAATTATGGCACGGAGGTCTCCTCTTTTTGGCTTCTATTTTGTTGCCTTTCTTAGATACATAATCTTTACCTGAATTTTTTAATGTTTTCCTGACATTTTCTTTCCACTTGTTTTGGTTTCTCACTCTTTTATTTCCTCTTTTATTCTTAGAGGTTGCACTAGTTAAAGAAACTATAGATGAACTCGTAGATGACAATCTGTCACGCCTTGGATGTGATGTCGGTGGATGATATTCACTGCCACTATCTGGAGAAAAGTCTGAACCTTCGTTGAAGCAAACAAAAGGAGAATTTGGCTTCTGATTTTCTTCACCTAGAATTAAGATTAAATAATATTGAGAGCTGTTGGGTACTACTGATTGGAACTAAAGAAAAATTTGAAAATTATGCTTACCAAACTCAGCAAAATCATGGTCTTTGGTATTTCTACCTGTCGCATCAGAACCTTCTTTGAATTATGAAGAGATTTGCATATCCAATTGTTGATTAAGCACATTTGCATTGTTATTTGTTTGAAGTATCGAAGGAGATGGTATTGCTCGTTCAGCATTACCTGTTCAACATAATTTTATTGTATCTTATTAACCTTCATCAATTATTTCTTCAAACTGCACTATATTTTCATCAGTGGTTTGTTTATCAGTCATGTTAGTATCAGGAATATCAATAAATTTTTCAGGTACAGGCATATCAAGTGCTTCATAATCAAAATTATTTGCTCTTCTTAACTGTTCTATATGGGTATCATGGCGTATAGGCAAAGAATCTGCAAAGTAAAATTTCCTCAACTAAATTGAACCGCAGCTACCCTTTCAGCCCGAAGTTTTTTTTTTTGCAATTCTATGTTTTTTATCGTTTGTGTCGACTAAGTAGGCGATAATACTAAAATAATAATACATAATAAAAACGACGGCAATAATAAAAACGAAAAATAAAATAAAAAAATCTAGGTATCCTAGATTTTGCCCAATAGTACCCGCACGACCGTGAGCTCTCGGCGTAAGTGCTCAATACGCACGGTCGTGCTTTCTGAGATATGCAGGACATTAATGTAAAAAAAGCACATATTTTTTCATAAATTTTAATCATATAAGCAAAAATAAGCAGTCCTAGCTCTCTTTAATTATATTAACACAAAAACAATTATATTTGGCTTCTTTTTAATTACAAAAATATAAAAACAATCAGTCTTAATTCTTCTTTTAAGTCTTCAGTGTTAAATGAGATCAATTAGCGATATCACTCCATAAATCAACAGCGATTTATGGTGTGATATTCAGCAAAACAGTTTTTACCTCTAGAAAAGCATAAATATACATTGCACTTGGTGCACTTTATTTTGGACCTACTAGAGCAGGTCTCCAGTTTACATACTCTTGGAGATGTAATTTCGTCATCAAAAGCTGCAAGGTGACAGTAATCATCATAGCGTTTAGAAATAGAGGGAGTAGGTTGCTTAAAGAGTTTGGTTGGTGGTGGTAACGACAATTCATCCCGTGAATCATTATCTTGACTATCTAGATGTCTTTTAATGGGAGTTAGAACCAGGCTTTAAGCTACTTCTAAACGAAAATGCAATAGGTCCATGATTTTATTTTGGGGTACATTATTGGCTATACAATCATTACGGTAAAGTCGCTAAGAGTTGGCCACAGCTAAATCAATGAAATGAATTATGACCTTCAAAGTCCATTTTCTCGTTTTAATAAAAGCTCGGTAATATTCAATTTGTTGATCTAATACATCTACTTCTCCCATAAATCTATTGTAATTGGATATAATCTTTGGACATGTCACATCAACATACACTTTTTTGGATTTATCCCACCTTTTAACCAATGTCGTATGATCAGCTCCTGTGCAATTTGAAACCATCATCACAGACTTATTGTCTTTCCATTTTACAAGCACCAGATCGTCACACACAAATTGTTGTGATTCACCTCGACTCATTCTATTATCATTTTAAATCCAAGTTTCTACATTCGCTAATTCTATTTAACATTATTGTACCTGTACCGTGTAAACCCAACTGTGTTAACCTTTCCAAAAAAGGAACGCTGGTAAAAAACCTATCGAAATACAAACAGCTCCCAGGAGGCACAGCTTGAGCCAAATGTAAAATTACTGATGCACCTACACCCAGCTCCCGTTCCGTAAACGCTGTTCTAGCCCCCAGATAGATGTCGAAGTCGATCATTAGCCCTTCGCTGGTGGTTATCACAAAGTTCTTAAGCCCGACAGGTCTTGGCTTATTCATGACTACTTGACGTAATGCGCACCTTCCAGTAAATGGTATCATTTGCTCGTCTATTGAGTAGTTTCCTGGGACCCTCTCTAATTTACGGCAGGTTTCTTTAACTTTGTTTATAATAGGCTGCACCTTCCAGAGTGGATTAAGTGTACCCTCAGCAGAACTGGGTTGATCTTCTGGGACAAAATGAAGAGCGCTTCTTAATGTTACAAAGCGATCACGTGTCATGACGTCAGCTTTAATTGCCAACCTTGTACCTTGTCGCCAGTACATATACATGCTCGGAAAACCGAAAACTCCCATGTAGATGTGTATTCCAAATAATTTTTGAATATCAACTGCAGTTGTATTCAAAACATGCCCTGTTTTCGCATATAATAATTATTGGTACAGTCGGCACCGAGCTGATAAAAATCAGTTTGGAAGTAATCTTCAAAGTAATCTATAGGAGTCCTAATAATGTGGACTGATAAGGGTTGGAAGTCATGTTCTTTGTCAGGATAAGTTGTTTGCTTCCATATTCTGCCTCTAGATTGGCCTCTCCGACTTGGTGTAATACATGGTGGAGTACTTACTTGTGTAACTATTGACGTACTAGCGACACCTCTTGTTCCGGTTCACTAAGCTGCTGATGTTCGCCTAAGTCATACCTATCCAAATCTCTCATTAAGTCATTTTCATTATAATGTTCTTCTAAAATATCCTCAAGGTCAGAATCGTTACCATCTCCTAAAATGGATAGTATAACATCCTCCGGTATATTTGCTCCGAAAATAAATATATTATATTGAATTTAAATACAAAATTATCATTAAAAGCAAGTAAATAATAACACGCACGAGCGTGCATTTTAGCACATCAAAACATGAATGAAGACCGAACTGCTACGATCGTGCGTGTTGTTTTTAACTCATCAAATAAAAAACATTATTGAATCAAATACTAGTTACTTAATCAGTTAAATTATAATATAACCTTTTTAATATTAGTAATAAAATAACATATAATAACAAATAAAAATATTTATCTGTACGTACCTGTCGCGCTGTGAGCGACAAAAAACGCAGCCATCTTTCCGGTCACACCTGGTGCGACTAACTCATCGTACGATGCCTATTTATTTTTTATTACAACGCGCGAAGCCCACTCAAGCGGTGGCATAGGTTTCGTCTGGTAAAACAGATATTTAATACCTAAATATTTTTTTCTTTACTTGATGAAGACGTTGACCTGCTTTTAGAACTACTACTACTCGATGATGAGTCACTGCTCGATGAGGATATAGAACGTTTCCGCTTTTGTGGCACTACTGATTGATCATCTTCTTTGGTACCTTAAGTATAATTATTTTAATTCAATAACAATCATCTGCTAACTTCTACATACGTAGGAATTATTATTAGACTAAGTACATAAAAACAATTTATAAAACATATTCACAGTACCTTCGCAAATAGCATCTATTTCCTGAACATTTATATTATCAGAAGTATTGCTGTTCAAAGGAGATATTGAAACTTAAGCCAAATCTTTACTGGTCGAAGCTATAGGTTCAATTATATCGACTGTCTTTGATGATGCTGTTTCCCCTATAAAAATATTTGATTATAAGCAATGTACGTACAAGATGTTATAAAACTTTTTTCGTTTGTTCTTGGTCCCAGTCCAGTAGTAGTTCTACTAAGATTTAAAATTAAAATATTAGCTTATATTGATTATTATATATCGGGGTCAAACCCGTATATGAACCGGTTTTACCCTGAACGCCCTATATATATAAAGACACTCACACACACACAAATGACGATTACTGGTACACAAAGTCCAGTAGTGGTTCTACTAAGATTTAAAATTAAAATATTAGCTTATATTGATTATTATATATCGGGGTCAAACCCGTATATGAACCGGTTTTACCCTGAACGCCCTATATATATAAAGACACTCACACACACACAAATGACGATTACTGGTACACAAAGTCCAGTAGTAGTTCTACTAAGATTTAAAATTAAAATATTAGCTTATATTGATTATTATATATCGGGGTCAAACCCGTATATGAACCGGTTTTACCCTGAACGCCCTATATATATAAAGACACTCACTCACAGCTACACACACAAATGACGATTACTGGTACACAAAACAACGGTGAAATTTTTTACTGTTTTTTCACAAAAATAAGATCTGGTACATCGCGCGTTCTTGTCGCAACAAGCATTTGTTGACAATTAGCTCTTATTTGTCGACATTGCTAAGCTGCAGAAAAAATGAATTAATTAAAATATATACATGCTGTACTGTTTCACCCCTGTAAACGATTTTGGAGGTATTCCGTGAAGCACACCCAATTAAAGCATACCCAGACGAAGCACACCTAAAGTATTCCACTTAGCACACCCATAGGTGGGCTTCAAATAAAAATTTAAAATAATTAATTTCCTATTCCACGAAGCACACCCAATTATAGCACACCCAATTATAGCACACCCAGACCAAGCACACCTAAAGTATTCCACTTAGCACACCCATAGGTGGGCTTCAAATAAAAATTTAAAATAATTAATTTCCTATTTCACGAAGCACACCTACGAATATCACTCGCATAGTGCGGACGGAGACTAAGAAATAAAAATTTCGATAGAAGAAAATATTTATTATTTAAAAGACTAACTTAAATATCTAACATCTTTCCGTTTCATTATAATAATGTGACACAATATTTGTCATTTTTGTAATCTTACTATTTAAAATCACAGGTTGTTTCATAATTATCTTTAAAAAAAAAAAAAAATTTTTTTTAACTATTTTTCTATTATTTTCCGTTTTTGTGCTCTAAATAAAATCACAGATTGTTTCATAATTGCAATAAAAACTTGGACAAATATCAAAAACATTGTAAATATAGTTTTCCATAGAGATCTATGTAGAAGTTCTCTTATAGCTACCTATTTAGTGAATAATAAAACTACTCTACTTTAACATAAAAAAACACAGATTTTTTCATCCCATTATCTGTGCGTTAGGAAATACTGCTGTTAAACTCCTGACGGCAGCTTCCTCAAAATCGCTTGTGAAAACATTGACTTGCATTTTCGGTATTGTTGTTTTTAATAATTGAAATAATATTTTGTAGGTCGATTTTTTTTTTTGTTATCTAATAAAGCATAGGCTAAAGGTTTAACGATATTTTCAACCTCACCGTGGATACTGTAAATTTGAAGAAATGGAGTATTCTCGTTTTTCCGTCGTTGTAGTCTGCAAGTACAAAATCTTGAAACGGTTGAGGTACCTGGATATCAAATAAATACTTCTCTCAAATCATTTGTACTAAAATAAATAATAATAATAATTGTTTATTGTCACAAATATTTACATATGAATACATAGGATGTGCACATATTGAAGAAAGTAAGGCAAAACAAATGACTTTCTTTGAAACACTTGTGACTTTCTTTCTTTCACAAAATAAAAGCAGCCATGTTAGATAGTTACTCCATAAATCGTTCAATATCTGCGACTGAAAAACTGGTCACGACATTAAGAAAACAAAGTCTTTTCAAAGTGAAATCAAATATTATCATCAACCTTATCCCATTAAAATAGAATTGAAAATGTCATGTACGAATTTCTTTGCTAAGATATTAGCAAACTCTTACATGAGTTTTATTTTATTACAATAACGTTCAAATTAAAAAAAGTACATAGATTCCATGTCTCAATATTTTCATAATATTCTAAGGAAATACTAACTCTACTTACTTGTACATTTATAGGTGACTTTGCAAACAATCTATTTACACCGAGAGATTTGTTTCTCTTATTGTAGAGGCCGGACTTAACATTTTTAAATTGTGGCATATCACTGACTAAATTCAATCCTCGGTCCAATGTGTCATTTAGTTTTTGCTTGTAGATTGTAGGAATGGGCTCCATGGTGGAAACTACTTGCTGCTCGAGTTCATGTAGTGCTTCCTTAATTATGGTCTCCAAACCGTTTGAGGCACATTTATGTTCCTTTATTTTAACAACTTCTTCCATGCTACTTAATGTGAGTAAACCATTACACCCTTTTTTAATACACCGCCACAAGGCATTACCGTTTTTATAAATCTTGTGTTTACTTATACTGTTTGTTATTATACACTAACACTTGTGTTCCCTTCCGTCCCTCCTGTAATTGGGTGTGCTTCGTAGAATAGGAAATTAATTATTTAAAATTTTTATTTGAAGCCCACCTATGGGGGTGCTAAGTGGAATACTTTAGGTGTGCTTCGTGTGGGTGTGCTTTAATTGGGTGTGCTTCACGGAATACCCCCGATTTTGTACGGGTCTCCATTATACAGGACCGGTGGAGCTGACAGTCTTGCCAAAATAGCATATCTATGTAATCTTGTGCTATGAAATTGATTTTCGGTGACTTAAATACTCTGAGATGACAAGCTTTTTTCTCTTCTCTAGCTTTTAATATCCTGCGAGATGCAAGCTCTCGAATATGGTCCCTATCGTCGAATAACATGGCAATAAGCAAGTTTTCTGGATGCGCGAAAAAAGCATTTCTTTTGAACACTGAATCAATAATACATCTTTGCCTATCAGGTAAAAATCGGGAGTACATAATCGTTTTAAAAATATGCTTGGCTCCGTGTTTAAATGATGGGTTTTGCTTAATGAGAAACCAAACGGAAGCGTAAACTTTGACCACGTAGTTCACAAGCAGTTCCAAATTATTTGACGGCGAAAAAGTACTTACGTAAAGTCTGAGTATTCGATTGGCGGCTCGCTAGCTCGGGGCAACAGGAACCAGCCATCACAGCATGGCACATTTCGTATAGATACTTTTGATCCGTGCTTAATTCCTTCACTATATTATCAGGTAATTCGAGCAAATTTCCAGTCACTGCACAGAAAGACACTAGAGATTTACTTTCACAAACAGCTAGCTCTTTTCCAATAGGTCCTGATATTCTTTTGGTCCAGATGTGCTTCCATCCAGAGACACAAACAAATGGCGAAGCGGTAATTCATTTACGTGCATACAAACACACCATTGCAATGGTCTCTTCAAATAGTTTTCTAGGTATTGAATGACACCTCCTTTCCAACCTGTATTCGTAGCAGTACCATCGCACCCCACACAGATCACCTCTTCCAAAGTGTGTCCCCAATAAATCGATCCCGGTTCTGTGAGAACTGAAATATGCTCTTCCATGACTCCTCTTTACGGTGGTACCTATTAGCTATTTTCTCATTTACGAGTGTTTTATCCTTTAGCCCATCAAAGTAAGTACTTTTAACTACAATAGCATCAATGTCTTGGATGGCCTTGGCCCGTGCTTTTGAAACAGCTCTATGAATTTTATTCTTATCAATAACAAGACTTTGATCTTCGGAAGATACCAATCCTACGTCAACTAAGACCGCCGAAGCGACCGCAGCTGCAGATCGCGTTGATAGTCCATACCGATCACATACCTTAGCTACCGTTGGCAGCACCAGAGTATTCCGAGCCAATGAACTAAACGAAGTCTCATTTACAAGCACATCAGTATTTTGAGGAAGCTCTGTTGCAGGAGACTGTGATCGCCGTGGTCGAGGCGGTAACTCGTGCACCGGAGCAGGATTGGTTTCTTGTGATGTACTTGGTAAACATGCATCCATCAGCTCCAAATTTTCTTGTCTTTGATGTTTCTTTAAAAGTCTTGCCGTTTCTTTTGTATCTATACCGCTTATGGCCATTTTTCTATCACTTCTTTGGTCCAGTAAAAAGTCTCTTTCATTTATAGGAACTTTTTTAGGTTTTATGATATATATATATGAAACGAAGTGCACTTACAAGCAGCAATGTCGAAGAGCTTGTTCGACAATTCTAAAAAGCACTTTAGTTTGTTTTCGTAGCTATGTGGTGTTTTATTTTAGGGATATCTTATTATTGACAGGTATTTATCAAAATATGATTTCAGCTATTGGGTAACACGTTCTTTGGAAACGATGGGAATCGAGGCTTTATCCCAAATTACATTAAGTTTCTCAGAAACGATGGAAAAGACTTCAGTGTTAGAGGGATCTTTCCCATTCTTTTGTAGTTTTACTTCGTTTTTTGTGAACAAAACAAATTTTATAACGTCGCTTATCACCGGTAACTGGCGATCGTCAAGTTCTTTATATAGTCCCAATATAGCACGAGTAGTCTCAGTTTGTCTTGAACCCATTATTATCTACTAATTTATCACAAGAAAGTACGGAGCGTCACTGTTTCCGCACTAGGAATGAGACGAACTGCCTCACAATTGAAGTAGAGAATTTGAGTAAAGCAAGTCAAAACATGAATTTCGCGAGTTCGAGCGAAACCTATTCTTAACTGGAAACAACTTGCCGTTACTTGGAAATCATAATTTATTATTCCACTATCATTGTGATTAGAAAATAAAACGAGAGTAATGTATAAACAAAAAAAAATTATATCTACTGAAGTGTTACTTGAGCGATTTTTCGAAAAATAAAGATATTTTGCCCTCAAGATATTTTTATAATTTTTTTTTAATATTTTTACGATAATCTACAAGTTATAACGCAACTTTTGAGGGGTTTTGTGTAGCGTAATCAGAAAAAAAAATTCGGGACCCTTTGCACATTTCATCTGAAACACTCACTGCTTTATTACCATCAACCTTTTCAACTTTCATTTCATTTGTAACTTCCATGTTACCTTCCTAAACGGTTATCTAATGAACCACAGATAACCGACCCAAAGTAGCTGAATTGACTTTATCGTCTGCTATTTGAGAGACGTTGTATTGAAGGCGACATCGCTTCCACACATAGCAAGCGGGACTTTTTTGTGCAATGGCCGCAATCTTCCGCGGCACCGCGTGATCGTTCACTGATGTCACTTACTGAATTTACAAATTTAAGCGCTTTCGTCTTGAAGGTCCACTTTTTGTATTATAGAAACACAATAAAACTTTTTTAAGTACTTTTTATTGTAAAATACTTATTTTTATTACAGAACAAATGTGCATTGGCACATTAAGTTTTTGCAGAGAGAGAAAAAAATTGCCATAATGACCAACTACAAATTGTAATGCTAGTTATCACAATAATGTTGCCAGTACAATTTCTTATTTTACACTGAACTACTAAGAAAAACATTACATGGACAATTATAAATTGAACACATCGCAACCTTTTCGTAGTCTAATATCTTATATTATTATATAAGTCTTTGGAGTCAGGGATTTGACTCTTAATTAATCTCAGCATAATTTCCTATGTCTTGTCTGTTTTGTTCGGGAGTAATGCGTATATTACAGGTACAATGTTATTATAAGTTTTGGAACTTTCCATATCAACACGTAATGTATATAACTGAAAAAAAAATCGCACAAAATTTAAAAGTGCCATCTCAAAACTGTATAGTCTGTGTTGGAAAGTAAGGTCCTGGCAAACTTGCTAGCGAAAATCAGTATCCTGATTTCATTGCAATAGTCTGCTAATGAAAATTCCTTGAATTTGATCGATATTACTTGGCTAACTACAGGTAAACTAGACTGAATACCTCTAGAAGAAGTTTTAGAAAAGTTTACACAGCTCCTCGGGTCTACTTGTACTGGTTTTTTTTTGTATTATATGGTGGTGATAGTCTCGGTGAAAGCAGTGTAGTGCTGGATGTAGATGCTTTATTGGCAATGATGCTGAATCAAAGATACCCGAAGAAGAAATCTGTCTGTTGTACGTAATGGTACATGATTGTGAAAAAACATTATTCTTTGAATGTAATAAAATATAAACATATTTGTTGTTTAATATATTCACAGAAATACTATGGACCCAATAATAACGTTAACTAGGTGACTATGATAAACTATATTTTTTATTAAATAACTAGCAACATTAATTTGGGTTTTATGTTTTACATAAATTCGTTTTGATTCTCACTTGTAAAGTTTAAAAAAAAATTTGAATATATGACGGCGCACACATTTATTTAGTGGGTATTTTTGTGAAGGAACGATTGACGGTTGACAGACGACACAATACTGAGCGCTGGGGAGGCGGCCATTCTGAATCGAGTTGTGAGAGAGCGCGCACGCACCCACGTGGTCTGGTGGAATGTTTTAAAATCCGATCAGATCAGTGTAATCCCTTATAATTAAGAGTGTTGAAGATTGATTTAGTGATCGATTAAACGAGTGTCGATTATATTTCAAAGTATTTTAGTGATTAACACATCCTGGTTTCCTCGCCCAACTACCAGCATTTGTATTATGGCTGACAAATCAAAGAATGATAACTGCCCACTGACGCGCCTTCATATATAATAGTTATTTCTGTATAAATAGAATTTGCCACATTGATTACCGCATGTATCGGCTCTGCAGTAGGAATTTTTACCTCTGGTGCTACAACGGCTAAACCGTTAAGTCTGCAAATATTATGCAATAAAGCAGTTGCAATTTTATTATTACTGTATTAGCTCGTAATAGACAAAAACGCATTGTCAAGGCTATTACAGGAAACCTCCTTTTCCACACACCAAAGCGTTTGAAACATAGCCTTAGTTATTTATAAACATTTCAAATCAAATCAAACACACAGTTTTTTGAATATTTGTTGTTAGCGTATAACTTAAGATTATTACACCTTTCAAATCAAGTTCCTTCTTCTAATTGTGGGCTTCATATACAGCTTTTCACCTCTTGCTTGCCCGTATTAGGGTAAAAGGGGTATTACAAGGCATGGTTGTAGATCATATGGCAATTTGTGAACTTGATTCTGCTATACACTGATTTTTTATTTCATTAGGTACTAATTATTTAACTAAGAAGTGATTTTCTATCATATACAACAAATGTTAAGGAACTAGAAAGGATTACACAAGAGGTGATTGACTTCTAATAAATGTTCCGCGTCAAGTGCTCCAAGAACACGAGGAAATCTTGCAATCTCATAGAAACGGTGTTCTGTTTTCCTGTGCATGTAAATATATTTGTTGTATAGCTGTAGGATAGCACAACTTACATCTCGCACTATCCGGTAACCCAATGCTCCAAAAATCATCTTACTCCAATAAAGTCTGCCACTGATAACAGCATTTCAACTAATGCATAAAACCTTAATGCTAATAGAAGTTAATGTAGAGGAGATATACCAAGATTCAAGAAACATCACAATTTTTAAATTAATGATTATTTTATATTTAGTAAAAAAAAGTGAAATTAAATATTTTGTAGATGTACATACCTAGTTCCTTTTACTCTTATATAAGAATATATTTCTAATCGTTGAACAGACGGTTTATCCAGCCGATATGGTACTTGGAATTTAAATATCCAAAATAAAGTAATCGATATTCTTGTCTGGTAATTCCTGCAAATAATAGTTTAGAGGTATGTAGGAGTACACACATTCACGATTGGATTTTATTAAAATAAAATAAAACACATCAAGTTATTACCATATATTAACTTAGGTATCTTGCTACAAAAAAATTAACGAAGAATAGACTGTAGAGAAATAGGTAAAGAAAATTGCAAGGCTCTACTTTGCGCACTCTTGTACTATGTAGTGGACAAGAATGCAAATGCAGGAATGGAAGAAAAAATAAATAAAATATTAATATTATACTTTAACAATAAAAATAAACTCTTTATTGTACTGATAAATGAAATATGCGTATTACCCTGAAGTTGCAACAAAGTTATGAATGAAAGCACAGCTAGAACTACTTTTTAGATGCAACACAAAGAAAGAATGAAAGAAACAGAAACACCACAGCACGTTTTGACCTTCCACTTAGGGGCTTAGGAGCTCCAGCAGCAGTTTCTTTGCCTGTAGTAGCATCTTTGGGAACCTTTATGTTACTCAGTTTCGAAGGGAAGTGATTTGGTGGCGCGAAGCATCTGGTACAATAACATGGATGTATCCTTCTGTGGCAACGTCGTATGTCTGTTGCTATAAAAGTATTAATTTTCGTTTGACTTTTAATAAGATTAGTGACCACTTCAGCCCTATCCTCTATAGTATGTTCCTACATCTGCTTTATTCAGAAACAATCTTATAGTGGTCATTCTAGCCTCTGGTGCATATACATTTTTAGTGTTTTCTTCTTGAAAACCTTTGGCTACTAATCGAGCTTTCTTGGTATTATCAGATTATACTCTGAACATCCATTAAGGGTCTATAGCCTTATGACCATGTAGGAGATCACATGCTTCCCATGTCTGGAATTTCTCAAGAGCTTGAGCTCATTTTAATTGCTTGAGATCACTCTTTGTCCTCAATAGCTTCTCTGCAGGTAGTCGGGTCATTTGTAAATAATGCATACGCAGAATATGCGTAACACATAACATCCGTAACGTAACGTAAAAACACATAACATCCTTTGCGTATAAATCGCTTACAGTAAAGTTAAGGCAGTTTATTCTAGATTTATAAAAGAAAAGTGAGACTTGGCCTTTTGGTATCTATCTGCATGACTGCCTGAAGGTCGTATACTGCTACGGTGACATCTTTCCTGTTTTTATCGGCCTCTTTGGCTGAGGTGGCTGTCATAATCGTCACGAAGTTTTGCTTTGCTCTCGTCATTTCCATTCTTATAACTTTCACACAGATCACATAAATCTTTCTTAGGAATATAAAAAGAAATATTGAATTCCTCATTGAATATCCTGCTAAAAGTTGAAGCTGATGCAGGAGTTAAATTATTTTGTTCGCGGAGACTTTTGTAATCACGAATCAAATCTGCCAGGCATTTGTCGCTTGAAATTACTCTCTAGTAGTTTGAGCTCTCAGATAGTGAGACTCTATTCTAGGGATAGAATTCATGAAATCAATCACACTAGCTTTTATTTCGGAGTCTATTTTGTGATGATTACTATGCTTACCGCGTGCATCAGTTTCAACAAAACCATCATCTCTTTTCTTTGAAAGGGCCGTCTTAATATACCTATCACAAATGCCCAACGTAGCCTTAAAAAATTCTTTGCACACTCTTATCTGCTTCTTATCTACTTCAAAATAGTAAGCTGAATTCAAAGCTCTTAATTTTTGAGAAGTGATATATTATAACTTACCTTCGTCAACAAGAGAGTATTATTTCGAATAAGTATCAAACTTGTTATATGAGCACAGTCACCAACACTGCAATATAACTAAATAATTCGTAGTAATATTTACACAACATTCAACAATACTGCATTACAACAAAATAATTCACTGTTTCGTAAACGAGCTGTGTGTTGTTCCCAAGACGGACAAGTTGCAACAAGAAATAGTTTCGTGTTTGCTGCACGCTTCTGGCGACACGTCTTCATCAATAGAGAGTTAGCCCGCTCTCTATTGGGCAACACAATATGCTGGGGTCCTTCTTGTGGTCCTTCTGGAACATATAACCTCATATCTCGAGGTTGGTCCCAGCATACATAAACAGTAACAACAAAAACAGAATTAGCACCACTACCGAATTTGTAAAGTGGGTAATGCTAGTGGTCATAAAATGGGGAAATAACCCTGGATCTAAAGCTGATTGGAATTGAGATGCCAAACGAGCATATGACCTTCGGAACCACTTCTGGTCATCAGGTGCGTTCAGTTCATAAAAATTTTGGTTACCGGTTTTATGCAATTCGTATTCTGGCTATTTGAAAAGCTGCAACACAAACCTCCATAGTCCAATGTTCCCGTAACGCTGAAGACGCATCGTGAGGGATGCATTATCTAAACCAGAGCATCATCACAAAACCACGACCACTCTGCCAAGAGTGAACGACTGAGGAGGAGGATTCTGGCTATTTTGCTTTTGGTATCGAGGTGGTATAAAAAGTCTGTCCGCTCGAGAGGGCCGACGGAGAAGTGAGAGGGGCCTGCGCTGTGAAGTCCAGCGTTCGTGCCTTCCGCAGGGATACCATCCGAATTCATAGAACTTGCACTCTGTGCCTGTCGGCAAGCATCTGTTGGGACATGGTCCCAAGGGTGGCCAAGACTTCTTTCATATCTTTTTTGGATTCTTGCTAACATAGTTAGAACGGATGCCAACTCACCTCTTGGCTAAGGTGCGGGAATAGACCTCCGCGGGTCTTTGGAGTCACTGTCCTCGGCCAGTAGTTGCCGCTCGGGAGAAATAGTTTCTGCGCTTCCCCTTCGCGGAGGGCTCCTCCAACCCCTGCCTCTTGCGTCTTCCCCGTATGGAGACTCTTGCAGGAGGTTCCTTTACCACTCTTGAGACCCTTGGTGAATGATTTCTCTTTTCGTCTTGCTGCTCAGAGCGTCACTTGCCGCCTCGAGCATGTCCTCGTCATGATCGTATTTGATAGCTGCAAGGAACAAAAGGGTTTTGACAGAAGACGACTACAAATGTGGCAATTTACGATTTTTAGCTATAATTATGTTAAACATTTATAAGAACACACCTGTTTGCGCAATTTACTGCGATATGACACAGGCATTCGATTAAGTTTCCCACAGTACCCTACTAAAAAAGTTAAAGGACTTTAATCGTATTAGTCTCTCACTTTTTAGTTGGCTCTTAAGGTGGAAGTAGGGGAAGAGGGGGGAGAAAAAGGCTAAGGCCCCCGATAACCTCACTCAGTGAAAAGCAATGTAAGCATTGTTTCACTGCCGATCCCCTGCGAGGCCGTGGTATCACTCCGGTTGAGCCGGTCCATACGTGCCGAAGCATTTCTCTCCCACGATATATATCTTGGATATATTTGTAGACAGCTAAGGTTGTTGACTTATTTTGCCCAAAGCCGTTAATAATATCAAAAAAGGCAATTTCATTCATTTTAAGTCTGGCAGCAAACTTAACAAAACATTTTGTTAGCGTTATTATTTTTCGACTCTATATCATCATTATTTTTATCACAATTTTATATATTCATCGAAGAGTTCATCAGTCTTACTTACTTTAGTACGCCTATATATTTGGTTCGAGAAGACAGATAAACTACACCGAGTTAACACCTTTAGCGGAGTTGAACTACGTTTAGTTTGATTAGTGGGGGATATAGAATAAGGTGGTGGTCATGTCAGGAGCGGTAGTGATGCAGTAGTCGTATCGTTGATCTGTCGGGGTCAATCACTTGGTTTTGATAAACTGCCAGATAGAGTTCTAACTGTTTTTATGTGTGGCATAGCAGATTGCATCTCTCAAGTAGTTACAGTATTTCTGTTTTTGATGATCTACTAGGCCGAGGGTTTAACTTTCGCACGAAGACAGAACAGAGACTTTTCCATTTATTTCCGCTCGCAATGCTCAGACTAATAAAAAAATGTAAAAATAGCTGTAAGTCTTCCATGCATTAAATAAATAAATAAAAAATAGTAAGTACACATAGCCAAAAATCAGGTACTGAATTATTAAGCATGTAGGTAGGCATAGCAACATAGTGAAGGGTGGTTGTGCGCTTTTATGCATGTGTGAAAGTCGATGATAAAGCACTATTATACCTAGTAGTCTAATTACATTTTTATTATTACTTAATAAAAGCACTACGTACCCAGACACGCGGTTTTTAATATTCACTAGTGTTTTAACACTCCAATGTAGATTTGATTTTCATTTAGTAACCAAAACAAATTCAATAGTAACGATATCAAAAAAATAGTACTACAGTACTTGAATCCGGTTATCAAGAAGTTTTAATATATAAAAAGCTCGTAGCAAGACAGCGGTACGTAAAATGTCCTGTCGTCTCCCCCGCGCCAGAGATCACGGACGTCCTTTCACCGATGCCCTACCATCGAGCGTGCGGCGGCCGATTTCACTATGTCGAATTAATGGAGCTACTGTCAGTTTGTTTGTTACGTAATATCTTTAATAATTTTATTTAGTGTATAACTTTAGGTTTAGTTTTGAGTTTATTTTAGGGTTTAATATTAATTATATGTTATGGTATTATGCTCGTAAGTGTTGAATAATAAGCATATAATCACATCAATGCAAAAGCATTGTAACTATCTTAACAAATCCATGACAATTGAACAATTTAATATTTGTTTTTTACTATTTTAAGGCACAGAATTTGAATTCTACGGTAGAGAGAGGCCATGTTAAGCTTACGTACACACCGTCGTGTGAAGAAACGTTGAAATCGTGCTGGGGCAATCGTTCAGATTGTCTCTGAAGGTTTTAAAAATATCAAACACTTCAACGTTGGAAATTCCAACCCACTCCACAGCTTATTTTGACAAATCTTTTACAGTGCAAGCTGCACGTCTATGGAATGCATTGCCAGAAGCTATCAGACGGGCAAAGTCACTAACTATTTTCCAAAAACTCGTCAAGGATCACTACCTATCTTTGTAATAACCTATACCTATGTATATGTTTATCTGTATTTATGTGTATATATATTTATATGGGTATGTATGTATGTATGTGTGTATGTATACATGTTATTGTTTTAGTAAGTAAGACTAATGTGCACCACAAGTTACCTATTACTATACAGTATAGTCCATCAAAGGTTGTCTGTAAGAGATCGCAGACTGCGATAAGACCGCCCATTGTATGCTACTTAATATTGAATGTTGTATGTATCCTATTTTTGGTGTACAATAAAGCATACTCTATATATTTATCCATTCTCGGTCAAGCAAGGGATTTTGGTTAACCGCAATTTTAAATAATCATAAATCATGTTTACTTTCATTGTTAACAGAAGCAGAGATTTTTATAAATCCTAGTACATCTAGATAATTACCCTCTTGAATTCAGATTGAATTGATTGTTGTAATCTCTGTGGCGGAACATATTCACATTTTGTCACCAATGGAGGTTTGACTGTCCTTGTGGAGGATTCCAGGTATAATTTAGGGAATAAAAAGGACCAACGGTGCTGTTACGATCACTTGGATTTATTTCGAGTAAAAATAAAATTTGTGAGGTAGTACATATATAATTTAAACGCCTATATTTAATAGACGGCCATTTACGTGGTTGTCATGTGCCATGATGAATTAGCTAGGCGGTTACCTAGACATACCCCCGGGCGTTGGAAGCTTGCTTTTCAACCTGACTGTTCCAATACGGAGTATTCCGGAAATGGGCAAATCTTGCTAAACGATCTGCGGAGTAGCCCACTAGCGGTCTTGACATCGGCCACTCTGACTATACCATCAGATCCTGGATACACGGCCACAACTCGTCCTAGTTTCCACTTAAGCGGTGGTAAGTTGTCTTCCTTTAAGATGACTAGCGAATTAAGCTTTAATGAACCCTTGCAAGCACGCCATTTCATACGTAACTGGAGCTCTGACACATATTCTTTGTTCCACCGTGTCCAAAAATGCTGGCGCAATTGCTCGATGCGTTCAAATCGTGTTAAAGAAGTAGTGAGTTGCTCTTGAAGGTCAGGTAAGGGCAGAGACGTCATCGGACGGCCAATCAAAAAATGGCCCGGTGTTAGGGGCGTCAAGTCCTCTGGATCTGCTGATATTGGAGTAAGCGGTCTAGAGTTTAAAACGGCTTCAATCTGGACTAGTGTAGTATATAGTTCCTCGTAGGTGAGATTACAAAGGCCCAACACTCTCACTAAATGGTATTTGGTTGACTTCACGCCAGCCTCCGCAAGACCAGCAAAATGAGGGGAATGCGCGGGGATAAATTTGAACTGAATGCCCTCCTTACCCATCTCGTCAGACAACGTGTCACCATTAGTATCAATAAATTTGGCGAGTTCTTTATACGCGCCGACAAACGAGGTGCCATTGTCCGAGTAGATAGCTGTAGGCTTACCCCGACGTGAAATAAACCTTCGTAATGCCATGATGAATGTCTTACTCGTTAAATCTCCGACTAATTCAAGATGAATTGCCTTAGTGGCAAAACAAATAAAAACAGCAATATAAACTTTCACCACTTTAGTACCACGACCTTGACGTACAACAGACTGAATAGGGCCTGCATAGTCCAAACCTATATATTTAAAAGGAAACTCTGCGAGGAGACGCTGCTGTGGTAAATTTCCCATAATTGGAGTTATAGTTTCACCTTTGATACGACAGCGGCGACAGCACGTTCTAGCTAAATTTCGTCCTCTAATAGGCCAATATACCTCTCTTATTGACGCTAGTAGCAACTGGGGTCCAGCGTGTAATAATCGATGATGTTCATAATCGAAAAGTAATTTTGTAAAAACATGAGCGGACTGTAGAAGGATGGGGTGTTTCTTTTCATATACAAAATTAGAATTTTGGAGGCGACCCCCAACACGCATGATCTGATTATCATCAAGGAAAACGTTAAACTTAACTAATGGACTTTTTACCGGTAACTTTTTGTTATTGATCAGTAACTTATACTCGCAAAATGACTCGTTTTGAGATATACGTATAATCAAATTTAATGCCTTTTGCAGCTCGTCAGTACTCAGAGGACCAGGATTCGATTTCTTTCTACATGCATTAACAAAACGTATAATATAGGCCACCGTACGTTGAAGACGCAATAGCTTTGAAAAGTTACAAAATTTAATAAAACTGCCAATATTCTCCTTTACACTACTACATAACACAACGTCTGCCTTCACTTCAGGCAGTACTTGCTCGTCTGAGTGTGAGAACTTGGAAGGCCAAGACGAAATATCCTTAATCAAATAACTTGGACCAGACCACCAACTGTCCAGAGTAGACATTAAACTGATGTCTACTCCCCGAGAAATATGATCAGCGGGGTTTAAATCAGTAGGAACATGTCTCCAATCACAGCCACCGGTCCTGTCCAAAATGTCAGCAACTCTATTACGCACAAAGGGTTGCAATTTAATTGGTAACATTTTTAACCACCCCAAAACGATTGTTGAATCCGTCCAAAAGAAAGTACGCCTGGCACGGATTCGTAAAGAGGAAACAACCTTTTCGTATATGCGAGCACCTACTAAGGCACCGCAGAGTTCAAGCCTGGGTATAGTCATTGGTTTCAAAGGTGCAACGCGACCCTTGGCTAATAATAATCGAACTAAAACCTTGCCAGTATCACTCACACTGCGAACGTAAAGGCATGCACCATATGCGCGTTCTGACGCATCAGTAAAAATATGAAACTCAATAAATTTAAATGAATCAATAATGACACGACGTGGGATCCTAATGTTTTGTAACTGGGGTAAATTGACAAGTGTTTCAGACCAAACCTTACTGATGTTTTCGGGTAGTTGTTCATCCCATGATAGCTTCAGTATCCATAATTTTTGAAGTAGCATTTTCATTACTATAATAAACGGTGCTAAAAGCCCTAACGGGTCAAAAATATGGGATATAATAGAAAGCATATCGCGTTTCGTATAACGGCAAATGTTCGGCTCACTAAAAGGAAAGCATAATTGATCAAGTGTTGACCGCCAATCAAGGCCTAAGGTTTTAGATGACTCTAGTCCTCCAATATTCAGATCTAATGAAGATTGTAGAGAGTCAGATCCCTTTACCAGACGCACATCATTGGATTTCCATTTTCTTAAATTCATGTGTGCTGAATTTAGTACAGAAGTAACCTTGTCACGTAAAGTGATGACGTCACTTAGGCTATCCCCACCAGTTAACAGATCATCGACAAAGAAGTCGTGAAGTATAACTTCACCTATTGCCTTATCCGCACACTCCAAACCCAACTGGTTAAGACATCTTGTCGCAAGGAAAGGCGCGCTTGCGGTCCCATACGTTACCGTATTAAGTTGATAAATTTCAAGAGGAGACAATGGGTTGTCGCGCCATACAATATGTTGTAAGTACCTATCATCAGGATGAACAACTACCCGGCGATACATTTTTTCGACATCGCCAGCGATTATAAATTTGTGTTGTCTAAAACGTAATAAAATTGATAAAAGGTCATCCTGTATCACAGGTCCAGTCATTTGAATATCGTTATAGGTAACGCCAGTGGTGGTTGGACTACTTGCATTGAATACTACTCTTAATTTAGTTGTAGAACTGCTTTCACGCATAACGCCGTGATGAGGTATGAAATTTGCATTTGATTGAATATCTAAACACCTAGACATATGCCCTAATCCCTTATATTCTGCCATGAAATCTTTGTATAACTGGCGCATTTCAGGTTTACCCTTTAATCTACGTTCTAATGAAATGAAGCAATGCTTAGCTCTTGATAATGATTCACCTAACATATCGGGTGAAAGTTTTAACGGTAACTTGACACAAAATTGACCGTTATATAAGCGTGTGGTATTTTGTAAAAAATGTTCTTCACATAATCTTTCTTCTGAAGAATAATGGGAATTATTTGTGATGCATACGTCCTCCACTTGCCAAAATCGGGTAAGGCAATTTTCTATGTTGTCACTGACGGATCCCTCACTTTCCGAGCCAATCGTTGTGAAATGACATTGAATCTTTCTAAATGAGTTTGAAGCATTGCCACTCTTAATAGGGCCTGAAACTACCCACCCCAGTCTTGTTTCGCAAAGGAAAGGTTGCCCGGACCCTGATTTTATTTTCTGTGATCCTAAGATGTCCCAAAAGACATCGGCACCGAGTAAAATATCTATGGGACCCGGTACATAAAATTTGGGATCCGCCAAGTGAATATCAGATGGGATTTTAAACTTAGACAAGTCAACTTGTTTACTGGGAACGTTATCTGTAATTGATGGTAGAATAAAGCAGTTAATGCGTGTTGAGAAGTTATCATCCAATGATTTAATACTTACTAAACTCATTTTATTGATTAGGGATGTTGAATTATTTATACCTAATACTGAATTATTTACAGTAATAGATGATAATCCTAACCGTTGAAACATATTTTCTGTCAATAAACAAGATGTGCTCCCACTGTCGAGAACTGCGCGCACAATATGTTCACTGTTGTTCTTACTTACAATTTTAACTAAAGCAGTGGCTAGTAACACGCTACTCAGTTTGGCGCATGAAGACAACGACGCTAAGTTCGAGCCGTTAACTGATTGTACCGAGAGTGTTGTCGTCGGCGCACATATAACATTACTATCGTTACCGTCAATTGGAACTGTAACCGTCGGTATGGGCTTTAACTTTGAATGATCTGCGACATGCACCAGAGTGTTGTGTTTACGATGGCAGATCTTACAACCCGACTTTTTACAATTGTTAGCAAAATGTCCTAATGAAAAGCAATTAAAACATACCTTGTACTTCGGTAGCAACTGTAAGCGTGCTTCATTGCTCAGTGCTAAAAACTGCGAACAATTATTTAACTTGTGTTCATTTCCACAATTGGGACAAGCAAACCTAAGTTTTGACGAAACAATGCTTAGTTTATTATTAGTGTCGTTAGTATTATGTTTATTGTCCTGTATTAGCATTGACTTAACTCTTACATTTTTAACATAACCTGAATGTTTACTAACTGTGGTTGACATTTCTAAAGTCTCAATCAATTCAGAACGGTTCTTAAGGAAAGTGATAAAAATATTAAATGTTATTTTTGAGTCTTTATCAAGACGAGTTTTGTATTCTTCCCACTCACGGTAAGTTTTGCTATCTAATTTATGTGTAATTATATAAATGAGAAGTGTGTCCCACTGGTTAACTGGCTCATCAAGTGATTCCAAGGCACGCAAGTTCTTATTAATCTGATCAATTAAATCCTTTAAATTAGTAGAAGATTCCTTATTAATTGTATCTATCTTAAATAACGCAGAAACATGGTGTTGAATCAATAGATGCTTATTATTAAACCGATCACATAGTAGCTTCCAAGCTACCTTATAGTTAGACGCAGAAAACTGAATCGAATTTATCACCACAGCAGCGGACCCCTCCAGAGACGATCTTAAATAATGAAATTTATTGATCTCATTCATCTCATCGTTGCAATGAATCAGGCTGACAAATGTGTCATGGAACTCTAACCAGTTCGTATAGCAACCACTGAATTTAGGCAGCTGGATAGTCGGTAATTTAACGAATTTATGATTACTAGAATGTGAACTTAGCTTAATTTCTGTTTGGTCTCTTTTCCTACAATCAGCCAATATCCTTTGAGCCTGAGCTAGGGTTTTATAATAAAGAGACTCAAAATCACTACGTTCTAACATCAGATTGTCCTGGTCATCAGCTTTATATTCCAGGGACGATTGCACCTCGTTATACTGCTCGTACATTAACTCATATTTATTTAAACGTAATTGCAACTCATTTACCTCGTTATGACTTAAAGAAGCAGACTCCAAAGTTTTTAAATAGTTACAGAACATAGTCACCCGTCCTTTGTAACTACCACGCTTTCTGATCAAATCCCTTTCCTCTGATATTGCGGAAGCTGGAGTAGTCATCCTGGAATTGATATAAATAAAGGCTTTAAATAAAAATATAAAACTATCACGGGTATACAGCAACCTGTCTTAAATTGTACAAAGTACTATTTACTTGAGCTTAAACTGTACAAAGTTACTATTTACTTAAGTTTAAATTGAACAAAATCACTATTTACCTAAGCTTAAATTGTGCACAACTGTTATTTACTTTAATTATAATACCTTCTTAATCAAATAGCAGACGACTATTAGTATGTACTTTGATTATAATACCTTCTTAACAAAATAGCAGACGATTATTATAGTATGCAAACATCTTATTTTTACAATACAATTGTGTGACACAATGTACAATGTATGTAGAACCTATTCAAGTTAATCAGACTATGGAATTGACACGTTGATTGTTACCTTAGCTAGTAAAGTAATATAATGCAGCTATTTTTCACAATTAACTACTCTTTACAAAGGCTAAATAAATAAATAAAGGGATTAACAAACACTGTCTGATAATTGTTTAAACAATTTATAATCTGTAATAGGATAAATGTATTTACACTAACCTTATATAACCGCTATTTTATCCTAAATACTACCTGAATTAGAGTGTTGGGTGTGATTTACAATTACTAGGTTTTTCTCAATAGGCTTCTGATGATCTTGAAGTGCCCAGATTGCAGAATATATAGGATTTTTTTAGAATGACACGACAAAATTCTCGACCTCGCCCAGCGTAATTGAAATATTTTGATTTCCACCGATTTTCTCCAAATCCTTATTAATTCGATCGCTGATTTTACTGATATCTTCAAATTCGACTCGTATGGACCATGTGGAGGATTCCAGGTATAATTTAGGGAATAAAAAGGACCAACGGTGCTGTTACGATCACTTGGATTTATTTCGAGTAAAAATAAAATTTGTGAGGTAGTACCTATATAATTTAAACGCCTATATTTAATAGACGGCCATTTACGTGGTTGTCATGTGCCATGATGAATTAGCTAGGCGGTTACCTAGACAGTCCTCATTATACTTTTTTATCATTTATTCAATCTTGCGGTATTGGTATAGGTATAGGGCTCTGTTTCCGCATTTAGACTCATAGGCGGTCCATTATGGGTTCGAATAAGCTGACTAGTTGAGCCAGCCTAGCTCCTTCTATAAGCACGGCTTCTAGGAGCGACCTCGCACCCGCGAGGATACGTGCCCGTTGTGTGGCCACTCCCTAGCACTCCAGGATAACGAAGGCGGCCGTTTCCTCCTTGCGGTATCCAAAGACTACAAGCGCTGCTTCTTTTTGTTGACAACACAAAACTCCGCCTTGAGGTCAGATACCGAAAAATAATATAACATACATACTTATAGGTATATATATATATATATATATATATATATAATTGAACAATGTATAGGTCTATGTGTATTGTTGTTACCTGTTTTTTGTCTTATTGGTTCTAATATGAAAATTTTATACTTCAGCAAATTAATGTATGTTTATGGCTAATCGCCGATTTTTATATTCAAGTGACTGATAGTTTTATCTAATAAAAGTTAAATTTCCACATTTATGAGGCAAATACGTTTTTCTTTTAGTAAAATAAAGCGTTTTACAAACTGACAAAGAAAACATGCATACGTTACGCTTTCGACATAGATTTTGCCAATGCATTTCGCAGCAGCATTAAAATACATGAAAAGCAACTTGGGTAGCAAAGAAAAAACAGTGTATTCTTTTAAGATTTAATTAAATGGAATTTATAAACTAATTTCTTTATTTTTCACATACCATTTGGGTACCAAACGAATGAAAACGCAAATAAATCTATATAACTATTTATTAGATTAAAAGTAATAAGACCACGTAAATGACAGTGCACAATTATATAGACGAGAGAGCGCCTGTATACAATAATGAATGTGCATTATACATATTGCTATTAATCTCAGGGTAGGCGTCCATACTTTTAACATCATCTGGACGCAGACGCTTTAAAATTTAACGCATTGATGAGGTGAAGTTTTCATGCTTCGGTCAATGGAGCCTATAGTAATCCAGTTTCTTGAAGTTTTTCTATTACCTTCTTAATTTGAGCTTTTAGCTCAACAACCTTCGTGCTGCCGCTAGTAACAATAAGCTATAGGCTGCTTATATTTTTTTACTATTCCCCTGATCATAAACAGGATTAGTGAGGTGACATTTGATTTCATTCATTTCAGGCAGTTTACTTCTATCTTTATAGTAAGGAGTTGATCTCTTTCGAGTATAAAACTTCACAATATTTTTAAAACTTTGTATGGTCTTTATCCAGCTGGACAAAGAAGGCACTATTCCAGGATCATTCTTAGAAACAAATCTCATGCTCTTGAGGATTGGGAGACTTTATTGCCACAAATTGTGAGGCGGTGAAGTTGGAGTCACTGCAGTGCGATACTTTTTCCCGTCTCTCATGTCACTGAAACTCCCATTCACACTGTCGAAAAGCTGATCAAAAAAGGTTAAGAGGTCTGCTATGTCACAAAATCACAACCCTCCTTTTCGATAGTTCCCATTTCTGCAATAAAAGAAAAATATTATTTCTAATTAACAGAGAAACAAACAGCTGCTTCATAACAAAAAGTTAATGGTAAACGGCATTTCCGGTGTATAATGCTTTCGTTTTGCAATATTTTAGGGTTTATTTTAAAATCAGTTGTTAACAATGATGAGTACAATGATCCTTTCTAGGTTAGTGCCTCTCGCCGCGAAGAAACAATTTTGCGAGAACGGGAGAAAACTAGTACCCTACCTCACTAATCCTGCATAAAATGATCGCCGGTCTCCATGAGTGCTCATCTTGTCGCGCGTACCTCGCTCGATTACAGAGAGTAAGATCCCCCGCACACCACAGTGTGTGGAGTCGTCTGTTGTTCAACAAGCGATCAACTTCCTTTCGATTGTAGACATGAGGCCCTTGTAATAGACTCCGTGACAGAACAACGTGCGGTTTTAGTCGGTTCGAAATCGAGATGGCGACCCGAAAAATAAATAACGGTTAGCATGTTCATCATCGAAGAGAACCCCAAGTTTGAAGAGAGCCCTAGACGCGTGACGGTAATTAAAACGAAATTTACATTGAAGTTATATAATAATAATGTCTACATACCTGCCGGACATATAAGTCCTACAGCAACTGATTGACTAAATATTTGCGTAAAATGTAAAAACCCTCTTTTTTGGTATTAGATATGGCAGCACATCTTGAGCCGTCAGCTTGTTCACTAACCTAACGCCATTATAAACTGAACATCTATTATATAAGGCCACAATGTGGGACCATTTGGCGGTAAATTCTTTTCCTAGAATAACATATTTAAAATCTGTCGTTAAAGGGTTATTCCTTATACCTTTCATTAAGTGAGTCATATATAGGAAACATTTTGTCTTTCCCCACCTTGAACAACCCTTTTTGCCTCCTTCAAAAGCAAATTAATCGCTGCCACATTGGATGTGCCTTGGTCACATATGGTTGCAACTACTTTTAATCCAGTTTCTTGAAGTTTTTCTATAACCTTCTTAATTTGAGCTTTTAGCTCAACAACCTTCGTGCTGCCGCTAGTAATAATAAGCTATAGGCTGCTTATATTTTTTTACTATTCCCCTGATCATAAACAGGATTAGTGAGGTGACATTTGATTTCATTCATTTCAGGCAGTTTACTTCTATCTTTATAATTAGGAGTTGATCTCTTTCGAGTATAAAACTTCACAATATTTTTAAAACTTTGTATGGTCTTTATCCAGCTGAACAAAGAAGACACTATTCCAGGATCATTCTTAGAAACAAATCTCATGCTCTTGAGGATTGGGAGACTTTATTGCCACAAATTGTGAGGCGGTGAAGTTGGAGTCACTGCAGTGCGATACTTTTTCCCGTCTCTCATGTCACTGAAACTCCCATTCACACTGTCGAAAAGCTGATCAAAAAAGGTTAAGAGGTCTGCTATGTCACAAAGTCACAACCCTCCTTTTCGATAGTTCCCATTTCTGCAATAAAAGAAAAATATTATTTCTAATTAATAGAGAAACAAACAGCTGCTTCATAACAAAAAGTTAATGGTAAACGGCATTTCCGGTGTATAATGCTTTCGTTTTGCAATATTTTAGGGTTTATTTTAAAATCAGTTGTTAACAATGATGAGTACAATGATCCTTTCTAGGTTAGTGCCTCTCGCCGCGAAGAAACAATTTTGCGAGAACGGGAGAAAACTAGTACCCTACCTTACTAATCCTGCATAAAATGATCGCCGGTCTCCATGAGTGCTCATCTTGTCGCGCGTACCTCGCTCGATTACAGAGAGTAAGATCCCCCGCACACCACAGTGTGTGGAGTCGTCTGTTGTTCAACAAGCGATCAACTTCCTTTCGATTGTAGACATGAGGCCCTTGTAATAGACTCCGTGACAGAACAACGTGCGGTTTTAGTCGGTTCGAAATCGAGATGGCGACCCGAAAAATAAATAACGGTTAGCATGTTCATCATCGAAGAGAACCCCAAGTTTGAAGAGAGCCCTAGACGCGTGACGGTAATTAAAACGAAATTTACATTAAAGTTATATAATAATAATGTCTACATACCTGCCGGACATATAAGTCCTACAGCAACTGATTGACTAAATATTTGCGTAAAATGTAAAAACCCTCTTTTTTGGTATTAGATGTGACAGCACATCTTGAGCTGTCAGCTTGTTCACTAACCTAACGCCATTATAAACTGAACATCTATTATATAAGGCCACAATGTGGGACCATTTGGCGGTAAATTCTTTTCCTTGAATAACATATTTAAAATCTGTTGTTAAAAGGTTATTCCTTATACCTTTCATTAAGTGAGTCATATACAGGAAAAATGTTGTCTTTCCCCACCTTGAACAACCCTTTTTGCCTCCTTCAAAAGCAAATTAATCGCTGCCACATTGGATGTGCCTTGGTCACATATGGTTGCAACTACTTTTAATCCAGTTTCTTGAAGTTTTTCTATAACCTTCTTAACTTGAGCTTTTAGCTCAACAACCTTCGTGCTGCCGCTAGTAATAATAAGCTATAAGCTGCTTATATTTTTTTACTATTCCCCTGATCATAAACAGGATTAGTGAGGTGACATTTGATTTCATTCATTTCAGGCAGTTTACTTCTATCTTTATAGTAAGGAGTTGATCTCTTTCGAGTATAAAACTTCACAATATTTTTAAAACTTTGTATGGTCTTTGTCCAGCTGGATAAAGAAGGCACTATTCCAGGATCATTCTTAGAAACAAATCTCATGCTCTTGAGGATTGGGAGACTTTATTGCCACAAATTGTGAGGCGGTGAAGTTGGAGTCACTGCAGTGCGATACTTTTTCCCGTCTCTCATGTCACTGAAACTCCTATTCACACTGTCGAAAAGCTGATGAAAAAAGGTTAAGAGGTCTGCTGTCTCACAAAGTCACAACCCTCTTTCTCGATAGTTCCCATTTCTGTAAGAAAAGAAAAATATTATTTCTAATTAATAGAAAAACAAATAGCTGCTTCATAACAAAAAGTTAATGGTAAACGGCATTTCCGGTGTATATTAAAATCAGTTGTTAACAATGATGAGTACAATGATCCTTTCTAGGTTAGTGCCTCTCGCCGCGAAGAAACAATTTTGCGAGAACGGGAGAAAACTAGTACCCTACCTCACTAATCCTGCATAAAATGATCGCCGGTCTCCATGAGTGCTCATCTTGTCGCGCGTACCTCGCTCGGTTACAGAGAGTAAGATCCCCCGCACACCACAGTGTGTGGAGTCGTCTGTTGTTCAACAAGCGATCAAATATACCGGGTTCACAGTTCACAGGGACTTCCTTTCGAGGGTAGTTATTGTTCAGGCTTTGCGCCTGATATTGATACATACGCAAGATATAACGCCGCTGTATAAAATAGGTATCGTTTGTAGCGAAGGCGTTCCATTATTTTTTTACTTCAACTGACCTACTTAATTTACAATGTCACTCGCCTACCAGCTATTGTATAGAAAGCATCACTTTTCAAGTAAAATTTATTGCAACACATCTGGAGGCTTTTATTTGGCACCATTATATACTCTAAAGATATAACAGACATGAGGCCCTGGTAATAGACTCCGTGACAGAACAACGTGCGGTTTTAGTCGGTTCGAAATCGAGATGGCGACCCAAAAAATAAATAACGGTTAGCATGTTCATCATCGAAGAGAACCCCAAGTTTGAAGAGAGCCCTAGACGCGTGACGGTAATTAAAACGAAATTTACATTGAAGTTATATATAATAATAATGTCTACATACCTGCCGGAGATATAAGTCCTACAGCAACTGATTGACTAAATATTTGCGTAAAATGTAAAAACCCTCTTTTTTGGTATTAGATGTGGCAGCACATCTTGAGCTGTCAGCTGGTTCACTAACCTAACGCCATTATAAACTGAACATCTAATATATAAGGCCACAATGTGGGACCATTTGGCGGTAAATTCTTTTCCTTGAAGAACATATTTAAAATCTGTTGTTAAAAGGTTATTCCTTATACCTTTCATTAAGTGTCATATACAGGAAAAATTTTGTCTTTCCCCATCTTGAAAAACCCTTTTTGCCTCCTTCAAAAGCAAATTAATCGCTGCCACATTGGATGTGCCTTGGTCACATATGGTTGCAACTACTTTTAATCCAGTTTCTTGAAGTTTTTCTATAACCTTCTTAATTTGAGCTTTTAGCTCAACAACCTTCGTGCTGCCGCTAGTAATAATAAGCTATAGGCTGCTTATATTTTTTTACTATTTCCCTGATCATAAACACTAGTATATGATCACAAAGTTCAGGCTTAATTGTCTCGCTATTGTTGACAAATCCAAGAACTTGATCATTACTTTTTTCATAATTTAGTCCTTGTGCAATTGCCATCTCGTCAAATAGTAAAGAGCAATATTTTTGGTTATCTCATCATTGCTACTCTACTTTTTAAATTTTCAAATATGAAATTGTAAACACCAAACATTTAAATTAAATTTGTGAAGCAATTTTTGTAGTGTTCTTCTGCTCGGCAAAACACAGATTTTGCTAAGCAAGCGATAAGCCTTAGGCGCTGGCGTATACAGTGATAATGCCAAAACTTTTTCGTCAATGCTGAATCGTCTTCCATGTTTCATCGTGCCACTTTGAGAGACTTGCATTTGGCAAAATAACTTTGTAGTAGCTGACATATTTAGGACAAAATGTAGAATGCTGCAGTTTTTGACATTTTTTCAAGATTACACATTAAAGAAACGTACAATATTAGTTCAGTTCACTTTGTTATGAATAAAAATGTATTTTACATATTGACTGCCGTTAAAAATAATTTTAAGTCGTAAAACACGAGAATTGGATTGAAAAATAGGTTTTTTTTTACCAGTGGAAAAATGGAAAAATATCAAAATCGATACAACTCAAGTTGTATAATTTTTCACTGAAGGTACATAATTAAGCATTGAAAGTGTGGATACTGAAAACTATACAAGATAAAATTAAAATATGAAAGAAAAACATATTGGCTCACTTTCTTTTTTAACATTATATTTGTATTAAGTATTTGAAATAGCCTGTGAATCTAAAAATAATTTAGTTTCAAGCGTTTTTATCGTACCTGTAACCGTGTGTGTGACGTACCTGTAGAAGAGAATAGGAAATAATAAAAATAACATAGAGATAGAGGACATAAAAAATGAAAATCAAAGGAAAGTCGTAATGAAGTGATTTACTTACCTCTGTGTAACGAACCCGAAGAATCTGTGAAAAGAAACATTGATGATGAGATTCACAAAAGAAGAGAAACACAGCATGCTTCTCAAAGTATTTCTATTTCTGATGATTCTGATCAATTTGAAGATGTTAGTGATGAGACATACTTACCTGATAGGACACTTGACTCTCCACCTGCGTCTAATATAACTTTGAAACCGTTGCAGCGAAGAATGAAAAACCACAGTAATGAGGGCCATCAAAGTCCCTCAACACTGATATGTCAGAATGTTGAGCCAATAATGAATTTACTAAACAATGATCCACTGAGTCTTCAAGAAACTCTTAACAGTGAAAAGGCTGATGAATGGAAGAGAGATATGTATGAAGAATATCAGTCGTTGATAAGGATTCAAATTCAATTCAAAATCATTTATTCAATTAAGACACTAAGTGACATTTATGAACGTTAAATTGAAGCTAGAGTTAAAATCATAGATCGGCGCAAACAGACGCCAAAGCATGTGCTGGATTGTCGAGGTAAATTAGGTGAAAACACCAAAATCTACTGCCTGCTTGTGTCGATCTATAACTTCCAGTTTCCAAAATGCGTAGAGCCTAATGAGAAGAATACTGGCAAAGAAACTCATGGCCACTCTTTTTAAAAGTCAGATCTTCAGGTACAATAGTGTTAGTGTTACACGAAAGGTAAACAGGATGCAAGCTGATGCCACCTGAATTTTATTTTATTGAATAATACGTGGACACCTGTTAACTTACCAGAAGGAAGTAATTCCCAGCAGATGGGTAAACTAAAATAGATGGCAATGGGTCTGTTACTCGCTATAAAGCGAGACTGGTGATTACAGGATATAAACAAGTCAAGGGCATTGATTACAATGAGGTATATGCTCCAGTGGTCCGTTATACATCCATAAAATACCTGATTGATCTTGCTGCCAAATACGCACAGGCAATGTGCCATCTTGCACAGGCTACATATTTTTATCCAGGGTGCCGCAATAAGCTGGAATTCTAAGAAACAGCAGACTATAGCACTTTCTACAAATGAGGCGGAACAAATGGCTCTAGCGTCGGCCGTTCAGGAAGCTCTTTGGTTGAAACAGCTGGCAGACGAGATACAACCTGAACTTAAAGGTACGCCTATAACCATTTACTGCCATAATCAGAGTGCGATTAGTCTTTCAGGAAATGCTGTCTAGTACTGCTGCGCAGTAACCATATTGACGTCCGGTATCACTTCGTACGAGAGAAGATTGCTGCCAAACAAATTATAGTTCAATATAGATGCACTGAAGACATGGTCGCCGATATTTTTACGAAAGGGCTCCATCGACCGAAGCATGAAAACTTCACCTCATCAATGGGTTAATTTTAAAGCGTCTGCGTCCAGGAGAGGATATTAAAAGTATGGACGCTTACCCTGAGATTAATAGCAATGTGTATAATGCACATTCATTATTGTATACAGGCGCTCTCTCGTCTATATAATTGTGCACTGTCATTTACGTGGTCTTATTACTTTTAATCTAATAAATAGTTATATAGATTTATTTGCGTTTTCATTCGTTTCATCATGGATGATCTCATGTGAGGGTGTGAATCAGTGGCCGAAGGCTTAGAAATGTGTCAACAGATAACCGAGATGCTAAACCGTGGTGGATTCCAACTTCAGAAGTTATCTAGTAGTAGTGAACAATTATTAGAATCGATAAAATATACAAAATTAGAGTCGGAATGGAATTTAGAAACAAAGAGCAGATACAATTTCAAAAATTTTAGGTCTGATCTGGAACAAGAAAACTGATGAACCACCTACAACAAAACGAAAGGTCATATCGGACATATCACGTCTGTTTGATCCTCTGGGGTGAATTGCTCCTAATTGCTAAGGTTTTTAGAAACATAGCAACTAAGTACTACTTAAAAACCTTTAAATTTGCCTATTTTACAGATAGCTTACAAGTCTCTTAAAAATTTATGTTAATCTTAGAACCCTTCAAGAGTTGATATCTACGAATAACGCCGATAGTTCAACTCGAAGACATCAATTACATTTTACAACATTTCTAAATTAACAGCTCAATAAATTACTGTAGTACCCGCTGTCAGTGAGGCCTTATGTAAACATGGTGCCGACATCATTGAGCCAAGGCCAATGATTTATATGCTTTTTGCAAGCCTTGTAATCTATAAAATTTACCTTGACTTGTAAACTGTGAATAAATTTTAAAGAGATTTGCGGGTCGAGTTACTTGGTACAGCTAACAAGTACTGCAGTATATGTGTTGAAATGTTAATATCTAAAATATGAGACTCGTACTGCCATTTAGTGTCTATAATGTATACTACTGTTTACTTTGGAAAATAAAAGTCAGTTGTTTAACCGCCATTGAAAGAACCGTTGTTTTATTATAGGTTATGGGCCTTACGCTCAAAATTTCGCGATAATCAATTGTTTATTCTGCATAATTAAAAAAAAAAAAAAAAAAGGACTATATAGTGACAGAATGTTATTATTTCGCCGTATTATCGCAGTGTACGAGAAAAGTGAATCGCAACAATGACCACGAACTATCTTGTGAATGTGCCGAAGCTTACAGGGCGCGATAACTACAGCCAATGGTGTTTCGCAGCGGAGAATTACTTAATTCTTGAAGGCATGAAACATTGTGTGAAGCCACAATTAAATCAAGAGATTAAGGCCGCAGATGACGAAAAAACCAGGGCGAAATTGATTATGACGATCGACCCGTCATTATACGTCCATGTGAAAAATGTTAAATCAACCAAAGAATTATGGGACAAGCTAAAACAATTATTCGATGACAGTGGATTTTCGCGAAGGATAAGTCTATTAAGGAATTTGATTTCGATTCGCCGAGAGAATTGCAGTTCGATGACGTCGTATGTGACGCAGATTATTGATACAGCACAGAAACTCAGCGGAACAGGTTTTGAAATCAACGATTTATGGACAGGATCATTGCTATTAGCTGGATTGCCTGATCGTTTTTCCCCTATGATCATGGCAATAGAGCATTCCGGTATTCCTATAACGGCAGATTCCATCAAAACCAAATTATTGGATATGGATTTGTCAAGTCATGACGAGAGTGAAGTTAGCGGTGCGTTCGCTATTCAATCAAGAAAAGCAACACTAGTTTGTCTATGGCCAGAAAAAGCAATGTCGATAGCACGTCAAATGTCAAACAGATAAAATGCTATCGCTGTAAACAAGTCGGTCACTACAAAAGTCAGTGTAAAAACGAAAATTACTCGTCAAATCAGAAAAATAAGGAGAGAATGCAGTCAAATGCTTTTAGCGCAGTGTTTTTAAGTGGAAATTTCAACAAAGATGAATGGTATATCGACTCAGGCGCAAGTGTACACCTCACTGCTAAAGAAAGTTGGGTTATGAATGCACAGTATGAACAAAACAGAGAAATTGTGGTTGCTAACAATGAGACGGTGTCAGTTTTGTGTTCTGGAAATGTGAAAATTACAACAACAACAGAAAAACATGATTACGACATTGATGTACGCAACGTATTATGTGTACCAAGTCTGACAACAAACTTGTTATCAGTAAGCCAATTGATAATGAATGGCAACAGAATCTCTTTTAACAAAAGTGGTTGCTCAGTATACAATAAAAATAATGAATTGATAGCAACAGCAGCGTTGGTCAAAGGTGTGTATAAGGTTAATCTGCAAAAACAAGTTGGTTTAGCAGCATCAGTTGTGTCAGGAGTAACATGGCATCGCAGATTAGGACACGTGCAAGGTATGTCACTTGATGAAAAAGTTGACATTAGCAAATCTTCTTGTTCGACTTGTTGTGAAGGAAAACAGTGCCGGTTACCTTTCAAGAGCACAGGTCAGAGAAGCAGTAATTTACTAGATATTGTCCATACAGATATCTGTGGACCTATGGAGAATCAGTCTATAGGTGGATCCAGATATTTCTTGTTGTTTGTTGACGATCACTGTCGGATGACATTTGTTTATTTTCTGAAACACAAGAATGAGGCTTTGATGTATTTCAAGATTTTTAAAGCTCAAGTGGAAAATGAAACAAAAAGAACAATCAAAGTATTAAGAAGTGACAATGGGCTGGAATATTTTAGTAAAGAATTTGAAGATTACCTGAATAGTTATGGTGTGAAACATCAGAAGACCAATCCGTACACCCCACAACAAAATGGATTGTGTGAACGATTCAACCGTACAATAGTAGAAAAGGCAAGATGTCTACTATTTGATGCAGGTTTAGGTAAAGAGTTCTGGGGTGAAGCCACAAATACGGCAGTATACCTGCAGAATCGAATTGTGGCAGCAGCATTAAACAATAGAACTCCATATGAGCTGTGGACTGGCTCAAAACCTGACATAAGTCATTTAAGAATCTTCGGCAGCACTGTAATGGTCCATGTTGCAAAAGAAAAAAGAAAGAAATGGAACAAGAAGTCGACCAAATGTATTCTCATTGGATATCCAGAAAATATAAAAGGATACAGAGTATATAATCCAAAAACAAGGACTGTAACGACGAGTAGAGACGTGATCATCATAGAGAAGGAATCAAATCCTGAACGTCTCATTGAAGTGCAAGTTCAGAATGTTGATTCAGTGGGGGATAGAAAGGAATCCGATGATCCCGAACAACCAGAAGAATCAATATCTATCCAGAGTTCGCCCGAAAACAGTATGTCAACGTCCAGTCAAAATGATTCTGATAGGTTTTTAAACAGTTTTCAGTCTAATGATGAGACGTATGTTCAAAGCGACTACGAGGATGCAGACAGCACACTGGAAGAGGTTGAAGCGAATAGCCCACAAGAACGGCCTAGACGGACAAGGAAGGCACCAGAGAGATTTGGGTTTTCAAACCTGTGTGTAGATGGTGAGACATATGATGATGCAGCAGGCTTGTCGGTGCATGATGCCTTGAATGGACCAGAGAGGGAGCAGTGGCAGTCCGCAATGCAAGAAGAGTTACAATGTTTTAAAGACAATGATGCGTGGGAGTTGAGTGACGCTCCGAAAGATGTCAGAGTTGTACAGTGCAAGTGGGTACTCCGTAAGAAGTATGACAGTGAGAATAAAGTTCGTTTTCGTGCGCGATTAGTAGCTAAAGGTTTTTCGCAAATTGAAGGTGTGGACTTTACAGAGACATTTTCTCCCGTAGTGAGACATACAACTTTGAGGTTACTTTTTGCACTGTCAGTAAAACTAGATTTGAATACTACGCATCTAGATGTAACAACTGCTTTCTTGAACGGTACTCTTGAGGAAACTATTTATATGCAGATACCAAAAGGTTTTTCCGAAAAAAGTAAGAATGGTCAGGTACTTAAATTAAAAAAGGCCATTTATGGGCTAAAACAGTCCTCAAGAGCATGGAATAAGAAAGTAGATGAGTGTTTATTAAATATTAATTATACTCGATCGAAAATATAACCATGTATGTATACAAAAATGCAAGGTAAATTGAAAACCATTGTTACATTGTTTGTAGATGATTTCTTTATTTTTTCAAATGATATTGCTGAGACAAGTAATTTGAAGCAAATGTTAGCTAGTCAGTTCAAAATTAAAGACTTAGGAGAAATGAAGAAGTGTCTTGGTGTAAATGTAAATTTCAATAAATCAGAGCAAATCGTGACATTAAGTCAAAAAGATTATATTGATCAGCTGTTGTATAAATTTAATATGAGTGAATGCAAACCTATACAGACTCCAATGGAGGTGAAATTAAATATATCTAATAATGAACATTGTATAAATAAGTTTCCATATCAGCAAATCATAGGAAGTTTAATGTATTTGGCTGTATTGACAAGACCTGATATTGTGTTTACAGTAGCTTTTTTAAGTCAATTTAATAACTGCTATTCCAAAGAGCATTGTTCCTATGTAAAGCGATTATTGAGATATTTGAAGTGTACTAGAAGTTATGGTTTGAAGTATTCAGCTGAAGGAAATTCAATATTAGAAGGTTTTGTAGATGCTAATTGGGGAGGTAATGTAATTGATAGGAGATCATACACTGGAATTTGTTTTACATTAACAGGTTGTGTAATATCATGGGAAACAAAGAAACAGAAAACTGTTGCGCTGTCTAGTAGTGAAGCCGAATATATGGCAATAACAGAAGCTTGCAAAGAAGCAATTTATTTAAGAAATTAGTTGTATGAAATAACACAAAAATTGTATACTATTGATATTTTCAATGATAATCAAAGTGCGCAAAAGTTAACTATTAATCCAGTTTTCCACAATAGAACCAAACACATAGATATCAGATACCATTTTAGTAGAGAATGTGTAACTAATAAAATTGTGAATGTTAAATATTTGCCAACGGCTGAAATGCCTGCAGATTTGTTCACCAAGGGTTTATGTTCTGTTAAACATTATAAATTTTTAAATAGATTAGGTGTGCAAATTGTTTAATTTATGTTTGGCCATATTATTAGATATAGTGGGGGTGTTGAAATGTTAATATCTAAAATATGAGACTCGTACTGCCATCTAGTGTCTACAATGTATACTACTGTTTACTTTGGAAAATAAAAGTCAGTTGTTTAACCGCCATTGAAAGAACCGTTGTTTTATTATAATATGTTATATAAGATTGGTTAAATATGAGGAAGTTTCTTGCGTCTTTATTTATAAAATTATAAGGCATTATACAACATTGTGTACAATGCCTTATACACAATGTTACAACAACAACAGATTATCTACGTATTAACGGGAATTAACGCGATCACGAAAAGGTATTACATACCTCTGAATTGCCTGACATTTCGACCAGGTTGCACTGGCCGTGGTCACAGGCTGACTGCTTAGACTAAAAGTTAGTAACAACAGATTGTTTTAAAAACAAGATACATATTTTTATCATTTACTTCTATCGGGCAATAAGAAGAAGCATCTTACTAGCGCAGTGTAATCACTGTGAACCTTTTGCTGTTAGCACAGCGAGTTATACAATATTTCTAATAATAATATTGGTAACTAGACATATCATAAGTTTCCATAATAAAAAAAGGGAAAATACCTTCATAACATTCCATAGTAAATAAAGAAAACTGCGAAGATTTTTTCAGCGTTGGATGACATCTTCGTGTCGCAACTTTTCTTTGTAATTCTAAATCGTAATTAGCAAAAGTGGTCATCGATTATGCAGTGATGGGCTCGCACGCTCTGATGGGCAGTGAAAGCTTGTACTCATGCCTAATTGATATGTACTTGACTCGCAGAGAGAAAGCAAACAACGTCTGAATCAGAGGCTCGTTTATTACTGGTTTTGATTTACATCCCACCTTATATGCAGGCACGCACATATGTGGGAGCCACGCGGCCGCTCGCAGAGGCGCGCTGCGACGCATATGCACACACATACATACACATCACTAATCCTTTTTTTTTTAAGAGCACTTTTAAATTCATTGTTATTTATTTTCGTCAATATTACCAAATAAACAATGTGGTGGATTGATTGTTTTAATATATATGTGGGGTTGGAAAATGATACGCTTGAGAATACTTGCTTGGAAAACCGTGTATTTGTTAAAATCGTTTTTAAATATAAATAAACATTAGTCTTAATGGTCGTCCTCGAACACTCACTCGTTCCGTCGTTCCAACAGAGTGCGAGTTCGCATCATCCCTCCTCCTCTCCCCTTTCGCTCATTCCTTTCATCCCTCTCTGTCACACCAAAATCAGATACATGCACTAAAAAAACAATATCAACACGTTCGGTTATTTTACAATCCTACATATATTTATTACTTTTTAATCCTTTTTTTAGTTAAATAAAATAAATGCATATATCAATAACATCAATGGCTAAATTAAACGACATAATACAATATATTTAAAAATTTTAATAATTACATTTAAAGATAACTTTAAATTAAAAATTTGAAAACCCCCGACTACATCAATTTGGAAAAGAGCTGATACTCTTACACTGCTGGACCGATATTAACCAAACATAGCTAAGAACCACTGCAAGGAAACTGGCTTTAAAATTAAAAAAACCGCACCGAAATCGGTCCATCCGTTTGAGAGCTACGATGCCACAGACACACACACAGACATCGACGTCAAACTTATATCACCCCTCTTTTTACGTCGGGGTCTAATAATAATATAAATTGTTTAGGCTAGCTCGTGGGATTGGGCGTGTAATAAAACGACGGCTTATAACACCAAACGTCTATTCGCGTTAAAGCACAATGTTTAAGAGTAACAAACAGACTTCTTACACTTATACTACAACACATTAACATAAAATGGAGATCGAGCGAGCGAGAGCCGCGGGAGAAAGATAATGTTTACAACGTACGTGCGCCAACGCGCTCCTGCCGCGACTGGCTCGCGGGCGGTTAGGGAAAGGGGCGTCTAAGCATAATGGCGTCGCGGGTTAACGCTGCGCGAGCGCGCGTGTCACCACGTTTAACCCTCCGCTACTGTATTCGTATAGCATGCGCTACAGTCTCCCGACCATGAGGACGTTCGTTCGGGTTAGTTCTTACGAGGCCTCCCCCTCCTACGCTTCTCCTGTACGGGTGCTTGGATGCGTCCAACGAAGGGTGTCAGCACTGAGGCGTGGTACTTAACAAGAACTGTGCCGTCGTTGAGCCTTTCGAGGGTGTACGTAGTGGGGCTAAGTACGGCTTGGATCTTATATGGCCCATCCCGGCGAGGTATAAACTTCGGTATTTGTCCTCAGAAGAGCTGCCCCGAGAGCATACCCACTGCTGTCAGTCCTGAGGACGAAAGGCAACGTCGCATCAGCCTGACGAAGGACTGGTGCCGAGACCAGCAGTTGTTTGATGCTGTCAAAAGCAGCCTGCTGTTTAGAGTTCCACTGCCAAACACTTGCCTTTTTTAGAAGTATCGTCAACGGTTTAGCAACCTCTGCGTAGTTCGGAATGAATCGTCGAAACCAGCTAGCGGTCTGCAAGAAACACTTTAGATGCTTTACATTGTGAGGAGTCGACATGTTTGCAATGGCCGAGGTCTTTTCCGGGTCGACGTGTATACCACCTGGCATTATAATGTGCCCTAAAAACCTTACAGACTCCCGCGCAAAACGGCTTTTCTCACGGTTGACTCGCAGGTTGAACATGGCGAGCCGGTCAAATACAGCAGTGAGATCGGCGAGGTACTTTTCGAAAGACTGATCGAACAACGCGCACAGGTCATCTAAATAAGCCAACAAAGTGACCCCTGGCAGGTTGGACTTGAATCTGTCGATCAGCCTCTGGAACGTAGCTCCTAAATTGCTCAAGCCCATTGGCATGCGTTTGAACCTGTACGTACCGAGCGGTGTTGTGAACGCCGTTTTATCCCTATCATCAGCGTCTAGACTTACTTGAAAATAACCCGCTCGGAGATCGAGAGTAGTCATATACTTAGCCGTCTTTGCAGCGTGCAAAATGTCTTCAATTCTCGGGAGAGGATAGCGGTCAGGCTCCGTAACCGCGTTCAGCTTGCGGTAGTCTATGCACAACCTCCAACCGCCATCCGTTTTCTTGACGAGAACCACATTTGACGCCCATGGGGACTCACACTCCTCTATGACGTCTGAGGTTACGAGCTTATACAGCTCTTTCTCGAGTGCCTCCTTCTTTGGTGGTGACAACCTATAGGGAGGAGTCGCTATAGGTTCTTGTGTGTCACTTACCTTAATTTTGTGTACTGCAAAATCAGTAGGAGGACCCTCCGCAGCAAACTGGCAGACCCTCTCGCGTAGGAACTCGTTGAGTGCTGTCCTCTGTTCAGGTGACAAGCTCGTGCCTTCATCTTGCCGTAAAGATATTTTGCAGTCTTCGGTTAAGGTGTCCACTACGGCCGTGTCAGTCAGCGCGTATAATTGCTCGAACGAGAATTTTCCTTCCGGGTTGTCTGCAAAATACCAACCTTCCTGGGCTATATCTATGACTACCTGCGTTTGCGATGAAATCACGACCTAGAAGGGTCCTAGTCTTATCCCCAGGGAAAACCCAAAACTCGGTGTCGACATCACGTTTACCTATGGTGACAGTCACCGTATCTATCTTAACCAACTTCGCAAGTCGCGAGCCGTCGGCAAGACCGATGACGCGTTCCGCTTCCTGAAAACGCACACCACTATCTACAAGCAATGAATGCAATAATGAGCTGGCCACGCAGTGTGTAGCTCCAGTATCGAATATCGCTACACCTTCTTTACCAACTACACCTATAGTTATCAAGGGGTGTGACGTCGTGGCGTACAAGTCTTCTTTTACGACATTGAAATCGGACGGTTTAGCGGGCGTCGCCTTATTCGAACATACATCACACTTCGACCGGACCACCCCAGGCTTTCCGCATCTATAGCACCGTATCGTACTTTTATCCCCCTTACTATCCTCGCCTACTTTGCTAGATTTACGAAATTCGATAACCGAGTGCCCAAATGCTTTACAAAACGAACATTAAACGCGTACACGCTTTGAACTATCGTTCGAGTTAGCGGTGAGTTTGGGACCGGTGGTAGTGCACAAACTCGTAGTAGTGCTCGCTGTAGGTACATTCATTCGAGTTTTTAGTGCTTATAGGCGCGGGAATGGCCGACGCGGTCTTAATTTCGCTTATAGAATCTTCTACGACTCTCGCTTTTTCTAACAAAATATCTACATTGATACAAACATCCCGAGACAATCGCTTTTGCTTATACGGCGATGGAGTAACCCATAAATTATATCTACTTGCATCACTGTAGGCACAACATACGGCAACTTTACTAATAAAGAACGTACCTTCGCTACAAACACATCCGCACGCTCACTTTCGCCTTGTTCGGAACTACTTATCTCACGAAGCACCCGGTAACCGGGTCTTTGGACGCCGTATGTGGCGCGCTAAGGCGTCGGGCCACGTCGTGACGCTGCCTCGGGCGCCGCGCCACCACACCGCCGCGTCGTCGGTCAGCAACATTGGAAGGCCGCGTAGTGCGTGCTCGTCGGACACGTCGGCACACTCCTTGTACACTTCGACTGCATCGATGAATGCCTCTAGCACCTCGGCGTCGCGTGACGCCCGTCGAATCGGGTAGTGCACTTCGAAAAGTTTCCGCCGTACACTGCTGATGCGTTCGCCATGGGCGATGCTGCTGGTGTTGACGCGGTCGGATTCCACTGGTTGCCGTGGTGAAGGGATCGTAGGATTTCCATTAAAGTGCGGTTGGTCTCCGCCTGCGTTTGGCCGAGACTCCATCATAGTCGTCAGCAGCCTCTCGGTGTTGAAGGCGGCGGCTCCGCCAGTCTGAGCTTCGCTGAGCGTCGTGAGCGGCGCCCCCATGGGCGCGCGTCTCCTCGGGCGTCCGCGTGACACGTGCGTGGGGTGTGGCGACGCCGTCGCCGGTGTGCGTGTCCACCACGGAGTCACGGTCGTCGTCGTTGGAGCTGCCGTCTCCGTCTCTCTCTGGCTCTGGTACTGATGCCGCTTGCTTCGCTCGCGTTTTTGGTGGCATGATCACTAGGTTCGATACACTGTTTATAACACAGGGCCACTACGTTTGGCGCCACTTTAGGCTAGCTCGTGGGATTGGGCGTGTAATAAAACGACAGCTTATAACACCAAACGTCTATTCGCGTTAAAGCACAATGTTTAAGAGTAACAAACAGACTTCTTACACTTATACTACAACACATTAACATAAAATGGAGATCGAGCGAGCGAGAGCCGCGGGAGAAAGATAATGTTTACAACGTACGTGCGCCAACGCGCTCCTGCCGCGACTGGCTCGCGGGCGGTTAGGGAAAGGGGCGTCTAAGCATAATGGCGTCGCGGGTTAACGCTGCGCGAGCGCGCGTGTCACCACGTTTAACCCTCCGCTACTGTATTCGTATAGCATGCGCTACAATTGTTAATAATTTAAGTTTTTAAAATTATGAAATAATTAATTACACAACTAATTTTAAACTATAATTAATAAATTTGATATATTGAATTTGGTAGTCCTAACATTATTTCTCCAAATTACAATATAAACATATATGAATTATGCACCTCTCTTTGGCCCAGTAAGTTGATTGATGGTTTAGGACTAGGTTGAACTGGTACACTTAGTTCATACTGAGTTGAACTTTGGTTAATAATTGCAGAAACTTGTGCCCTAAGAGATACCTGTTGAGATTGGATGTTACATTTCTATCAAGGTTCCAGAATCCATTCCAGGGGGTACCCACCTAAAGCACGTTTAGCAAAGATTGTAAATCTTGTTTCACTATATGCTTTACGTTGATGTGTTGTTTGACCACTTTTGATATCATCATGTCCCTAACATTCTTATTAGTTACTCTTTTGGTAGATGTTATCATGCACTATGGCACATGCTATATCTGAATCAAATCAAATCTAATTGTCTACCAGAAGTTGCACTGGCGGGACGAGAAGTGCTTACTGCCTGATTCATTTTCAACTGCTTTAACTAGACTCAAGAGATTTGAACAGAAGATGAAGAAAAATAAAGCACATAGATACAAGGAACTGTTACGCCTAGACTATGTATATGAATTTGCATACGAAGTGCTGTGTCAGTGCCTTCGATACTCGGGCTAAGGATGAGCAAGCCATAAGACAGTCAGTCTTGTTCAGTAACCGAAACCCGACGGACGGCTGCCAAAGAGCTCCGATAGCCTAAGTGACCTTGTGTATCCTGAATATTATAAACTGTGTGTCATCCAATAATTCTTTTTTTAAAACCCCCTCACACAAGACCCGCGTAACATTGGTGGCAGCGTGGTAGGATTGCTAAAAGGCAGTCCCGGTACGTCTCCGTATTCTATCAAACACCAGCTCGTAAAACACGTAATAACCAGTGAAACCAGTGACCTAGTGAAGGAAATCATAGTACTTGCCTTGAGTGCTTTATAAACTACAGAAAGAAGATTTTTGACGACCTTTACCTTGTACAGTACAAAGTACACCTTTCTTCTGGAGAACCGTCCAGCACCGAGCAACTCCCTGTGTAGTAAGAGGTACACTGTTCCCTTGTAGAACCAGCCCAGCACCGAGTGACTCCTTGTGCAGTAAGAAACGCAGCATTCTCCTGTGAAATTCGCCCATTATCGAGTTTCTACCTAAAAGTACATTCTATCATCACGCCATAATAAGATACATCGCCGTCGCTTCGTGTTCAAGCTTAGTTTATACAAGAATTCCCGGTAACGTCTTATCATAACCAAGTCGAATCGAGATGTTGTTTTGTCTATTCGCCGCCCACATCATCCTGTAAGTCTTTGGTCATACGTTGTTATCTTAAGTAAAACATTTTGTCAAGTGTGAATCGTTTTTATAGTTATATTTTATTATCATAGTTTTTATTTGTATTTTTATATTTTAATTTTTTTCCCTTAGTAATTTTTTATTATTAGCTTATAATATTATCGTATAAAATGACGTCGCAAACAAAAGAAGACCCTACATTGTCATCATCATTGTTATCATCACCTGTAGACCTTCGTCGTAGACGTCCTAATTAAATTTATCGGCACCTTCGATGGTGACCGTGAAAAACTAAACCCCTTTTTGACCAACTGCCGAAATGCAATTAGCCTAACCACATCTGCTCAACGAGAAATTATTTTTAAATATATCCTAAGTCGCCTAGAAGGCAGGGCAGAAGCGGCTTGTGCAATTAAAGAATTTGATGACTGGCCCGTATTATAAAAAATTCTTAAAACAGTTTGGCGAGAAAAAACATTACACACATTTACTTTCATATTTACAAGACTGCAAGCAAGGTCCTACTGAAACAGTTAACCAGTTTTCATTACGAGTAGAGACTTGATTGGCTAAGCTTCTGACGGAAATTAATATATCAATACCTACAAAAAAAAAAAGGGAGAATTAAGTGGCCGCGTCGCTGCTATGAAGGACCTTGCATTGCACACATTCATGATAGGATTAAATAGCAAATTGTCCGCAGTAATTCGTTGTAGAAACCCAGAGTCACTTAACGAACCTATTAACTTTGCTGTGGCAGAAGAGAAATTTTTTAATAACTTTCATAAAACTCAACAAGGTCAACGTTTTAACTACGGCGAAAAACACCGTTCGTCGCAACCAAATTCGAGCTCGCGTTTTGTTCATGACCAAAATGTACGTCCGTCGACCAGTACAGAAGCCTAATTTCCCTAGTAGCCTATGTGGCCTAAGAAGAATACTGTATATAATTCTAATTCGAATTCTAGAAACGTTAACAAACAAGAACCATTTTGCCGGTATTGTAAATTTACCGGTCATGAATGTCAAAAGCGTGATTATAACAACCGACGATTCCCAGTTCATTTTACGCAGTCGAAATCTTCGGGGCTGTCCCCGAAGACGAATCTCAAGTTACCGAAACTGACCAAGAGAATCGTGATAACGCAGTTGCGGGTTTCACGTGAGACCCGTATCTATAGTGCATCCAATATCCGACACCCATAATCCTTCTATATCCTACGAGGCCACACAAAAGGGTAACCAGCCCCAAACCGGAGGTCTTTTTAGTTGTGCCAAATCCCATAAGGCCACACAGCAGGGTAACCAGCCCCAAATCGGAGGTCTTATTAGTTGTACCAAACCTTATAAGGCCACACAGCAGGGTAACCAGCCCCAAACCGGAGGCCTTGTTAATTGTACTAAATCTCATAAGGCTACATAGCAGGGTAACCAGCCCCAAACCGGAAGCATCGATTATCCCAGCGAATCAAAGATTAAAATTCAATCTGGAAAATACGACCTTGCCGCTATTACAGCTAGTATGCAGGTTTACGAAGTTTCAACAAACCCTAATAAACGGCTATTGCCACATGTTTTAATCCCGAGGCCTGTCTCCGAAATTCCATTATGCTTACTCGTAGACTCAGGGTCATCAGTTAGCCTTGTAAAACAAACGTGTCTGCAACAACATCCTAAACTTATAAGGAACCAATTCAATTAAAATGAATGAAAATTTGCCGTGGTAGTAGCATCAGTTGAAAATTCTCCTGAAAAATTACTTACAATAAATTTATGACACATATTAAACTAAATATATGTATATCACTTTACGATAAAATATTGCGAGCCTGTTGCCAGATGAAAACTCATAATTGAGTTTTCATATGGCAATGGCAAATCATATGGGTTTTGCACTCAGGTCAATTATATGTACATTTTATATTTGATTTAAAAGTAGTTTTTACCTTGCGTATTTTTGCATACATGAGTGACTTAGAACTTGAGCTGCGAGCTTAACAATCATCATATTTTAGAAATAAATTTATAAAACATTTTAAGCGGTGTGGAGTATCAAATATAGTTCCAATTTCATGATCATCAAATTTAATATAAGGTTGATCAACTGTAGCTCCCAAGAGGCTCAAAGCTAGCTTATTTACTGCATGTAAATCACATACCGTAGCAGCTATATTAAGTCCTGCCTCAAAACAACTCTTCAAAACCTGAAATTAAAAAATAATAATTATCTCTACATAGTATAAAACAAAGTCGCTTCTCAAGTCAAGTCTGCTTAGATCTTTTAAACTACGCCCCGGATTTTAATGCGGTTTTCACTAATAGATGAAGTGATTTATGAGGAAGATTTAGGTGTATAATTTTATAAAGATTTTGTGTAAAATATGACGAAGATTGTTGAAGATGTCGGAAAAAAATCAATATATTCTCTGCTACCCGTGCGAAGCCGAGGCGGGTTGCTAGTAAAAGATAATATTCATAATATTTTCGTCTATTACTTTGTCTTAACTTTATAATAAGAAAAAAAAAGAAAGATTAAGAAGTAAATAATATGCTTACCTCTTTTAAAAGAACTGTCAGTCTATCAGCACTTACAGAGCGACCCGAGAGATAATATGCAATTGGTTGCTTAACTGATTTGCGTACACCAGCCACCATAAAAACAAGTGCATATAATGTGATTAGTTGCAACCTCCCTTGAGTACCATGATCTTGAAAGCCTTCTATGCAATCTTGTTTGGAATTATACCATAGATTTTTCTTTATAGCCATTCCGTCAAACATCAGGACAAATTCTTTGTCACATGCATTTTTAGACTTAACTGTTTTTATTTAAACATTAAATATATTATGGTTAATACCCACACCCAAATGAAATTTGCTCAGCAACGATTTTAATGTGCTTGGTGCTGGTAGGCAGATTAAGCGTCTTAATAATTTATAGCAGGTTGGAGATTTTTGTAAAGTCTTAGAGCTGTTATTTTTTCATCCATATTCCATCTGTTGGCGATTGCTGTTCTTTTAAAATTTTGAAGTTCACCTTGAAGTAATAATGCAAATGTTGGTGAAACTTTGCATTTTAAAATATCAGCTACTGAGCTATCTTTACTGATTACTTTTAGAAAGGATTTATTTTTCAAATCTTTAATAGTTTTTTGAAGTCTAGAGACTTTCTTCATACTTCTTATCATCCTTTTGTACAATGTTTTCTTGTTATCACTTTGCAGGTGCTTAGCCGGTACTGCAACTAGTACACTTTTGATTTTGTCATCGAGTTGTGGGTTTGAAGTATTTAATATATTTTTATTTTCCATTGAAGGTTGCATAATTCTGGATGGCCCCGCTACTGGCGCAAAAACACTAGTTGGCTCTGATGTGTCAACAATAGGATTTGTAGTCTATAAGGGAAAAAATATATATTAGTAAGAGGCATTCTAATAATTTACTGTCACAAAGTCTTGATTTACATAGTAATTTTTAGTACTTAAAGACTCCTTTTAAGCAAAATGGCATGCCTGTATCAGGAGACTTCACTCTAATGACATCAAAAAAGCACACTCTTGCCGGTGACAAGTTAATTGTTCTGTTAATTTTAATGCCAAGGTAGGACAACTAAAAAAGAGGAGTCATGGGCAAGTATGGCTATGGAGAATGCCATTAAAGCAAAACTCATATACTATTGTTAAGTTTATGCTATGTACTACTCATCTGAAATCTACAAAATAACTGATTTTGTAGATTTCAGATAAGTAGTACAATTATAGCCTTTTTGAAATCGATAGTAGTATATATTTTACTGAGAATGAGCATAATTTTAACCTTTGACAATACTAGAAATGTGCGACAGCGACAGAAGCCAACATCTTTTGTGTTTATTTTAAGCATAAAATGGTCTAGGTAATTCCTTTCCCTCGTGGGTAGCATATGGCCTGGCAGTATACCATGTAAAGAAAACATGTTTAGAACGAATATCATTCTGTGAGGTTAATATGTCAATGTGATGTCATAAAAATATGCATGTTTGTATTAGAGGGGGATCTGTAAATACATAGTATTATGTCTTTTAGTATGTACACTTGTAAGCAAGAATCCTGAGCTAGTTTAATTTCCTGCACTTAGGCTGCAGCGTTGCGTTAATGACTTTTTTTTTTGTGTAAACTTTTTATGTAAACTACTACCACATCACTTTGATTAATGAGTGAGAATGGTAATTATTTTGTTGGGGAATAGGCTTTTCAGTATCTAGTCTACATTCAGCCAATATGATAATATCAGTCTTAAAGTCAAAAGTACAACATAATTAGGAAATCATCAAAATTGCACAGAATAATAATAATATAAAAAACTGACAACACTTACCTGTTAACGTCACATTTTCTTACAAAACATATTATATATTTTTAATATGAAATAAATTACCAAAATCGGAATAAATACATAAAATATATGTTTTGGAAACAGATTTTTACTAAAAAATATAAGAAAAACCACAGCAACAATATGAAAAAATATAAACCAAAAAATTTAGAAGATAATGACAGATGTCATAGAATACAATATTCAAATTCAAAATCATTTATTCAATTAAGACAAGATTGTCGAGGTAAATTAGGTGAAAACACCAAAATCTAGTACTGCCTGCTTGTGTCGATCTATAACTTCCAGTTTCCAAAATGCGTAGAGCCTTATGAGAACAATACTGGCAAAGAAACTCATGGCCACTCTTTTTAAAAGTCAGATCTTCAGTTACAATAGTGTTAAGATCTTAGTGATACACACTCTATTCTCTACTGCGCGGCTGTCTGCTTCTGTTACACCCTGTAGTATCTATGCTAAGTGACGTGCACTACAATGTACTTAATGTTTTGTTCACTCGTTATAATTAAAATAATAACTATAGGTTCTCACAATAGTTATCTGGCTGTAACATTGCAATGAGTGTATGAGTATGATTGAGGGAGGAATTTGTACTTTTATAAACTATCTTCAGTAGCAAATAACAAGGTTTAATAAAAGCCAGTCATAAGTTGAACTATTTATTTATACGTATGATACAATCTTATTTTCTTATTTTCTACTAAACTAGAAACAAGTATAATTTTATTATTATAAAACTTAAAAATATGAATACATCTTCCTTTGTATTTTACTTATCATATCTTTAGTAGATCTGTATATATCATCATTAAATACATTTTCGACTATATGCTGTGCGCATACAGTAGCCTTGCAGTAGCATACTTTTGAACCGTCGAATTCTTCGGCATCAAAGATTTGAATGTGTATTATTTTACCCAGTGGTTTCTTTACTTATACGGATTTTTAACATACGTTTTAATTTAGGTTTAATTTTATTTAATGTTGAACATGTTTTTATTTCAGGAAAATTGACATTATTTATATTTATGTTTTGAGGCCAATTTGAAGCATTATATACAAAAAGGACGGTCCATATCACCACAAATCGGTAGACTGTAACTGTTGTGGTTCTATGCCTCTAGAAGACAAATCGGCACGATTATCTTTGCTTGGTACGTGCCTCCATGAAGCTGAAGCGGTGAGTTCCTGAATTTTACTAATACGATTTGATACATAGGGTTTTAGATCCCGTGGTTGTTTGTCTAACCACCAAATAACTACTGAGGAATCAGTCCAATAGAAAATAGACTTTATAACGCATCGTAGTGCCTTTAAAACCTTCGCACCTTAGTCGAGCCGATAAAAGAGCCCCACTCAACTCGAGGCGCGGTATAGTGGTAGGCTTTAGTGGAGCGACCTTTGTCTAAGCACATAAAATTCTAACAATTACGTTACCGCAGTTATCAACCGATCTGATGTAAACGACGCCGGTATGCTGCTTCAGAGGCATCTGAAAATGAATGTAATACTTTTGAAGAATGATTTTTGGAGTCATTGTGCATATACTAAGTAATCCCAAAGGATCGAACAATTTAGCTGAATTTGATAAAATAGTTCTTTTGGTTTCATATTTTTGTGGCTTTATATTAACGGGAAATTCAAAGACATCACTGACTGGGTTCCACTTCAGCCCCAAAGTGCTTGTTTGATTTGTAGTATTTAATGCTAAATGTTTTTGACAACTTTGAACTCTGAAAGATAGAAGGCATATTTGTGCGAAATTTACGCAAAGGCAAGCATGCAGAAGCAAGCACTTCAGTGACGGACTTATATATATGACTCAGCTCCTCCTCCGTATCCGCCCCTGAAAGAAAATCATCAACAAAACAATCTTCTTTTCAAATTCAAATTTAAAAGCATCTATTCAATTAAGACACTAAGTGACATTTATAAACGTTAAATTGAAGCTAGACTTAAAATCATAGATCGGCGCAAACAGACGCCACAGCATGTACTGGATTGTCAAGTTAAATTAGGTGAAAACACCAAAATCTACTGCCTGCTTGTGTCGATCTATAACTTCCAGTTTCCAAAATGCGTAGAGCCTTATGAGAAGAATACTGGCAAAGAAACTCATATCCACTCTTTTTAAAAGTCAGATCTTCAGGTACAATAGTGTTAGTGTTACACGAAAGGTAAACAGGATGCAAGCTGATGCAACCTGAATTTCATTCTATTGAAATGCTCCAAAAGCTAACGTACTAAAAAATAAAAATCACTCAGTGATACCGTTGAAGGTTTGAACTTATTAAACATAGAAATCATTGAAGGTGCACATCTACCTTCATTCAGTTACAAAATCTACTGTTAAAAATAATTCGTGACTGGATTAAGAGGCTAGAGTTGCAGTTGAACGAACCAAAATAATAGTATAGGCTAAAGCATCGCTGACTAGGCCGACCAGTCATCCCAAGCAGCACCCGTTCACGAGTATGACGCATGGACCAGCCATCATCTCCTTCGCCATATCAGAGGGAAAGAAATGACCCGCCCCATGACGACGCCGCAAGCAATGACATTTTAGTGAGCATGACGAACCAGTCGAGATACTGATAAAAATCACTACTAGTCAAATTACCATAATAATCGTCACGCATTACTTTCAACTGACAATGGTTTGTTAATAATTTAACTTAATTATAAGACAAAGAAGTTTGTGTGTATATACCTAATGACACCTTAAGCCCAAGACTGTTTGTCGTTTAGATAATCGTTGATCGTATAGTAGGACTTCCTAATAAGGTGATTTTTTACAATTTGCTTGAATTTATCTACAGGAAGGTCGCTTACATGTACAGGAATTTTATTATAAAAACGTATACCAAGACCTTCGAACGAGTTGTGTACTTTATGCAAGCGATGATAGGTACCAACGAGTTTAGACTTGTTTCTTGTATTAATTTGGTGTACGAGTATATCACTTTTTTCTTATAGTCATTAATGTTGTGCCTAACAATTTTTATCGGTTATCACACCGGCTTATTTTCTCACGGCCACCTGGAATAGTCGGCAAATTCGGTTAAAGCAATAAACACCTTTAATGTTTATTTAGATTATTTATTGCCACGGAATACTTGTGACAATTTATCGGAAGCTACACATATTCTACCTGAGTAGGTAGTTATTTTTTATTTTAACAGAAGTATTATATTGTGGATTACATTTGTCGTACAAGCACGCATTAATATAAAGTTTTTAACAAATTAAATATATATAAAGATTATAAAAACTACACATACAATTTGAGTCATATAGATGCAAATGAAGCATCATCCAATTTTTTCATGATAGCAACTTTGAATGCAGTCTGTCAGTGTAAAATCAGCTTAATTGGTTGATATATTTAGTTTGTAGCAAAAGAAGCAATATCCCGTATAAAATGACCGTTAAAATCTTAGGTTTGTATCAAAAACAGCATTATCCACTTGAGTAATGCCAAAGACAGCAACATCCAATTCGGCCAATCAGGTGTCTGTATTTGGCCACCATGACACTTTATTTAGTTAGCGATTACCGTTTTTTTGTTCTTTAGTGTGATATTTATTTTGTAAAATTAAACAGAATTAGGTATATTTTCCCCAATAAAAGGTGAAAACCAATACGATGGAATGTTTTCCTACCCCATGTGACAAAAAGTCTAGTAGAAAAAAGCAAGCCGGCCCCGATAAATGAAAGAGAAATGAGGCTAAAAAAATGCGGTAAGTTATAGTGTGATTCAACGTTTTTGGTCCTTTAAATATTTTTTTAATGACACAAAAAGGAAGAGCTTCATAATTTGATTGTGTTTTTGAGTGTAATATTTTTATGATGTCTTTGCTCATGATTTAAAAAATAAATAAAAACATAATTGTATTAAGTAAATCTATATTTGAAATCAAGTCCCCTGGGTGACCTTCTTTTAAATACCTAAATCGGCTCAGTATTTATTTAGCAAAATCAACAAAAATCAAAACGTCGTTTGTTATTAACGTTGTTTTAGTTTTTGATTACTGTAGATACCTAATATGTTTTTGTAATTAAGGTGGGCTCTGTGAATCTAATTTGATGTGAGGAATATGATGTAGATACTACAAATGGAATTGAAGTGGATATTGTAGAATTTTATTTATATTCTTTAATTTAATTATTTTAGGTATTCTGCGAAGACTCTTCCAAAAAGGTTACTGTTACTTATGTCGGCACAAGAAAGGTTTTGGCTGTATGGCACTAACTATGTCTGGCTTGAAGCGATTTTTTGATAATTTTTATGCAGACCCAGACAAACAAAAACAGGATGTTTTAAAACATTTTAAAACATTGCACACCTTGCAAGGTATCGCGTCGCCGTCCTACTACATCAAAATATGCAAATAAAATTATTTCAAACAAAATTTTACATTTACAGCAAAATGCTAAAGAAAAAAGTGAAAGTGTGTCAACGATATTTTTTAACAGTATTACAAATCACAAAATACAGAGTTCAATCTGTAATGAAGGAATACTATAAAACTGGAAAGCTATTAGCTGAAAAAAAGAGGAGGTGATCGTACTTCAATGAAATATGCGGCAAAAAGAGAAGCTATCATGAATTTTATCAACACGATACCATGCCAAGAACCACATTACTGTAGAGGAAACACTAGAAGGTTGTATTTGCCGTCAGAATTATCAATAAATAAGTTACACAAAGAATATAATTCGAAAGTTGATGATGACCTGAAAGTGAAGTCTTATTCCAGGCATGAAATGAAAGATTATATTTTGTATATTCAATACAAAATATAATCTTTCATTTGGTACTCCGCGTACCGACGTTTGTGCAACTTGTATAAAATTCAACGAACAAATGAAAAGTGAGAAAGACACTAGTAAAAAAAATAATTTAATGGTAGCCCAAAGGCTACATAAATTAAGATCAAAAGCTTTTCTCGAAAAAGTTAAAAAAGAAAAAGAAACGCTAAAAACCTTCTCGTATGACTGTCAAAAAAATCTTAACCTGCTAAAAGTGCCCGATCAGGTGGCGTATTTATTACCTAAGAAATGTATATTTATACAATTTTACGATAGTAGAGGGATCGTCAAAAACAAATTGCTTCCCGAAAATGTGTTCGCTTACTGTTGGGCCGAAAATTTGTACCCCAAAGCTGAGAATGAAATTGCATCAGCCCTTTCCCACAGGCTGACAAATTCAGACCTGTCATCCATAGAAACAGTAAGACTTGTCGCAGATGGAAGGTCAAAATAAAAATACTATCATGTTAGGAATGTTATCGAAATGGTTGACTGAAGCTCCGCAAAACGCCAAGAAAGTTGAGCTGGTTTTTCCTGTTGTCGGACATTCATATATACCGCCTGACAGGGTCTTTGCGCAAATTGAAAAAGAAGTGAGAAAACATGAAGTGATTAGTGGTCTTCAAAAATATATCGAAATAATTTCGAAGTTTAGTACCGTTAACGCCTTAGGAACTGACTTTTAAGTATTTGATTGGAAGACGGCTTCACAGGAAGTCTTTAAACCTGTCGGTAGCTGGAATTTTCGATTCAAGTATTGCAAACGTTACATTTTAATTTTAAAGCGTTCTAAAAGGCCTGGAAACGTTATGATAGAAGGACATCTACACTACAAAACAGGAGTTTTGAAAAACGTTTGTAATAGGAATAAAACAACATCCATGATAAATCCAAGAAAGATTAATGCTTCCAATAACATAACGGATAGTAAGAAAAAAGATTTATTAACATTGCTTAGAAGCCATTGGGGAGACGATTGGCATCAAAATGGAGACTTGTCATTCTTTGTAGAGTTACTAGAAAGTAACAACCAAGATGAAGATGACGAAAATGAAGACAGAGAATGTGATTTAGAGTGTGAAAATATCAGGAAGTAGATGATTTGCATGTTTAATAACATATTTTAATAACTTTTAAACTTTCGCGTTCCATGATATAATATTATCTACGTATTAACGGGAATTAACGCGATCACATCTTTAGTATCGTCAAAGGAAATAAACAGGAAGTAGATCAATATTTACAACACCTCAACTCCATTCACCCCAAGATAAGGTTAACATATGAATTGGAGGCGGATAGGTCATTGTCATTTTTAGATGTCAAAGTAACCGCGAGGTCAGATGGGTCCTTGTCGCACTGTGTGTACCGCAAGCCTACTCATACGGATAGGTACCTACACGCCACCTCTCATCATCATCCCCGACACCTGCAGTCTGTTATGACTTCACTCAAGAACAGAGCATACGATCTTTGTGACCCTGAACATTTGGAGCGAGAGCTGGATCATGTTCAGGAGGTACTTAAAAGTAACGGATATCAGGTGAATGGAACACGGAAACAACCGACAATGAGACGCAAGCATCCGGAGGTGAACAGACAACCAGCCTACATGCCATATGTGAAAGGAGTAACGGATAAGATCGGCTCCGTATTAAAGAAATTCTCCATTCCGACAGTATACACACCAGGCATAAAGGTTCAAAACATCGTGGGTACACCGAAGGACGTCTTGCCGTTACAAACTCCAGGTGTCTACACAATAAACTGCAGCTGTGGTAGTTCCTACATAGGCCAAACAAAGCGGACTATTGCTGAAAGGGGCAAAGAACACATCGCTGCTGTGAAGAACCGACAGATTAGCAAATCAGCGATTGCAGAACATGCACTCGAAGCGGGCACCAATCACTGGATTGAATTTCACCGTACGCAAGTCCTCTCCACGGAACTTCACTTTTAGTCAAGAGTTGTACGTGAGGCGATTGAAATTAAAAAACACAAAACTTTCAACCGGGAAGATGGTTTCAAATTATCTACAGCGTGGAATCCAGTGATAAAAAACATGCCACCTCGCTTTTATGCGCAGTCGGATGAACACCAGAATAGAGCCACATCGGTTTGCTTACAGAATAGGGACACTGTTAATATAGTATGTGACGGTACATGGCGAAACGAAAATATCAAAAATATCAAAAAAGTGGAGGTGGATGAAGAACCTTCTACCTCACGATGTCGACGACGGAGGGCGTGCACTGAGCCAGTCAGCCTGTGACCACGGCCAGTGCAACCTGGTCGAAACGTCAGGCAATTCAGAGGTATGTAATACCTTTTCGTGATCGCGTTACTTCCCGTTAATACGTAGATAATATTATATAATTTTAATAAATTTAATTATAGGTAGGTAGCTACATAGGTACGCTAAATAAAGAAACAATTTATAATTAAAGTAGTTTTATTTTATTCCTTACCTCTTCTCAATGTATATTATATGGGTTAAAAGTCATGATCTCCGTCTATTATTCTGAGTATTAGTTGGAAACCCAGAAAGAAGTTATTATTATAAATCTACTTTACTGTGCCAATATGTATCTAAAAACCATTTTATTTCGTGCCAATGAAAAATCCACTGATTTTTAGTTCAGATTTCAGAATAATGGTTTAATTTTATAATTGCATTTATTGGTATGGTGCCCCTTAGATACAGTAAACTCCAGACGTAGACACCTGTTGTATGTACTGTACACCAAAATTATCAAGATTATTCATTTGAATTATGATCTAAAATCTGTGGTTGCAAATGCAGCAACATCCCAGAGATTTGGCTGCAAAGGTAGCAAATATCCACGAGTTGGCCGCAAGAAACAGAAACATCCAAACTAAACGTCTAGTTTTTAGAAAAAATATGATATTACTGTAAAATCCTATACTTCTCTTGTATTAAACACATTTAAAAAAAAACACCATTATAGTTATATTACTGCTTTAAAACTAAAAAAAATGTTTACTGCCATTTTGGTAAAACTGGATATTGCTACCTTTGCATCTATATGACTCATTTTTCAAGTAATGGATATTCACAAATTTGATACAGAACAGCTGATAAAAGGGTCTTAGTTTGATCATAATTTAGAGTCAGTAACCAATTATTTAACATGTTTTTTATTTCGGGTTTGTTAAGGTTATATATTGATAGTAGGTTATTCAGTCTAATATATATCCTCGATCCCAGAACATAATACTGGCGTCTTGCGAATGCAGTTCTACATCCCATACATTTGTTGGCAAACAATTATACCACTGACATATCATATAGTATATGTGACATTTATAATAATTTAAATTAATTACTAAGACAAAAGAGAGTACCTCTTGCAATTATCATATTATAAATAAGACTATAAAAAGTCCAATATCTCAGCTCAGTAATAATCAAGTTAGTAATAAGTTTCATAAACTAATAAGTAATAATAACTTAAATTACATAAACCTGGTTCACCAGAATATTAGGGGGCTGATGGCATGAACTGTAATGCTGTTGATATTTTTTGCATCACTGAACATTGGTTAAAAAGCGATCAGTTCATGTTCAATTTTGATAACCACCAGATAGGTAGCTCGTTCAGCAGAGCTAATGCAATACATGGTGGCTCTATGATACTTATAAATAAGCAATTTAAATTTAAAGAGCGCCATGACATAGCCTGTATAGAACTCAAGCGTTTTATTGTAATTAGTGTATATAGACCTCCTTCAGCTTTGTATGATTGTTTTGAGTGTGTTATGGATTCAGTATTAGATAAAGTAACAAAATCTAAGAAAAAAAGTAATTATTTGTGGTGATTTTAAATTTTAACTTATTAGAAAATTCTGGTTTAGCGACTAAGTTCAGGACACTATTCCAGTCATATAATCTGAAGAACTTGTTTTTGGAGCCTACACGAATCACAGCCACTACAGCCACATGCATAGATAATATATTCACAGATGTTGTAATAATACGAAAATAATAAATCAATTAGATTCTGATCATTGCGGTCAACAAATTTATTTTTACAATAGGAACGAGAAAGTGGCAAAGAGAAATATTGTGGCAATACCTAAAACTGCCAAACGTTTTGAAAATTTTTAAAATAAACTAGAGATAGCTTACAACATACCATTTTTAGATATAGATTCCAACCCTAATACTTCCTTCAATGTTTTTTTTGATACATTTTGTTCAGAATTTAATTCAGTTTTTACACCCAAAACGATTGTAGTTAAAGGTAATGCCACATTTAGTGAATGGGCTACTATAGGTTTACACAAGAGCAGAAGGAGACTTTATGAGTTATATGATGAAAGAAATTACAATAATAGTGAACAATTTCACATATATGTCAAAGTCAAAGTAAATTAGCAAAGTCTCGTTTTCTGAGTTTAAGGATTAAAAGTAGCGATGATAAGGTTAAAACCACTTGGAACATTATTAATAGTGAGACTAGAAAGCAGCACAACCAAAGCAATGAGTTTAGTTTGAAAATTAACAACAAACAAGTAACGTCAGATATAGAAGTAGCCTCTGTTTTTGAAAACTTTTTTACTAATATTCCTGTGTCGACTACTAAATCTTTGAACTCCTCACCAGCTCTTGCAGAATCAATTTTGAAGGAGAATGTTGATAGGAATGACAGTGTATTTAGGTTTCAACATGTCAGTCCTTCTGAAATTATCAAAGCTTTCAACACGCTAAATCTAAAAAAAACAGCCGACCTCTGGGGAAATTCTGTAATCATTACAAAATCTGTTATTACTGTAATTGCTAGTCATTTATCATTTATATTTAATCAGTGTGTAGGTAGTGGTGTATTTCCTGATCTGATGAAATCTAGTAAAATCATTCCATTGTTCAAATCTGGCAGTACTTCAGACCCAACTAACGTTAGACCAATTTCTGTACTACCAGTATTCAGTAAAAAATTTTAAAAAATTGTTTATGATCAAATGCGAAGTTTCTTTAATTGCCATAATTTGTTACATGATAAGCAATTCGGTTTTACAAGGGGTCGCTCTACAACTGATGCCGGTGTAGAGCTTGTAAAACATATATTTGATGCCTGGGAGGATGCCCACGATTCTCTAGGCATTTTTTGCGATTTATCCAAAGCTTTTGATTGTGTTGTTCATGAAACTCTGTCAATCAGGAAATTATATCACTACGGTATCAAAGATACGGCGCTGGATCTTCTTATTTCTTATCTAAGTAATAGGATTCAGAAAGTCGATATTAATGGCAAGCTATCTCCAGGGTCTGTGGTAAAAATGGGCGTTCCGCAGGGATCTATACTCGGGCCATTTTTGTTCTTAATCTACATTAATGACTTACCTTATATTGTTAAGAACAACCACAGTATTGTTTGCGGTTGATACTTCACTCTTATTTAGGCTAAAACGTATGTGTACAAGTTTTGACGACGTAAACGATTCTATTTCGAAAGTGGTTCGCTGGTTTAACGTTAACAATTTACTTCTTAATGGAGAAAAAACTAAATGTATCCGGTTCACTACTCCAAACGTTAAACAGGTGAAAACGACTATACTACTTAATGAAGACGAGTTGGAACTAGTTGATACCACAAAATTCTTAGGCATTACTCTTGATTCTAAGCTTCAATGGGGCCCTCATATTGATAAATTATCGAATAGACTCAGCTCAGCAGCATACGCAGTTAGAAAAATTCGTGAACTGACTGATGTTGAAACAGCCAGATTAGTTTATTTTAGTTATTTTCATAGTATAATGTCGTATGGTGTTCTACTGTGGGGGAATGCCGCCGATATTCAATCTATCTTCGTGCTGCAGAAGAGGGCTATTCGAGCAATTTATAACTTAGGAAATCGTGATTCACTGAGGCAGAAATTTAAAGAAATTAACATAATGACGGTAGCGTGCCAATATATTTATGAAAATCTAATTTACCTTCATAAAAATAAAGATCACTTCTGTAAAAAAAGTGATATACACTCTTTTAACACGCGTAATAAACATAAACTTGTTGTACCTGCCTCTAGGCTCCAAAAAATTAACAAGTCGTTTCAAGGTCAATGTGTGCGATATTATAATAAAATCCCAGATAATATTCAAATGTTAAGTATAAACAAGTTTAAGTCTACAGTAAAACGACAGCTATGTCTTAAGGGCTATTACTCAGTAGGCGATTATATACAGGATAAAAACGCTTGGGATGAAATTGTAATAGAAATCTAATGTGAGCTAATATGTTTCTTATTTTCCATCTCTCATGTTTTTCCTTCCTCCTTTTAAATTTTTTCCTTAATTTTCAGTTTCCCTAGTGTCATATTCTTTTTCTAGTTTATTCACTTTTAATTTTAAAAACATAATAGCACACAACAAAATGATGTGATATTTACTGAATATTGTTGAAACTGTCTGGTTTTTCTTTTTTAAAAGAGTGGCCGTGAGTTTGTTTGCCCGATTTCTTCTCACAAGGCTCAACCATTTGGAAACGGGCGGTTATAGATCGACACAGGCAGATGTGATATTATGTTATCCATTTTGTTTTCTTTAATAATTTTACATTTGACGAAGCAAACTATTGTTGCGGTGACTCTGTGTGTGTTGATCTATAATTTTTAATTATAATAATTATTTATTAAATCGACGATTTCGAATAATTGATGGTCAATTTTATGAAATAAAGATTTTTTTTTTAAATTTTTTGAATTTGAACATACTTGGACATTTTGCAGTTCTGGACCGTCTTTGATCAATATTCCTAATGTAGGGTAAGTTTGAATGTCTACGCAGTACCTTCCGAAGGATGTAAAGCTTTCTCACAGTGAGCACCTGACACTCCTCATAAAGTTGAGTGGTGGGATAGTGCCGGGGCTTAAAATGGATCACCTTCAAAACCGCTCTCTGTGCCCTCTCTAGACCAAGGAAAAGCACTTTATATGTTCCTCCCCATACAGGAATACAGTAGGACATAATGGATTGACAGAGGGATGTATAGACTGTGTGAATAGTATAGAGGTCGGCAGTATGACGCAGATTTTTAAAGATCGCCATGAACCTCCTGATTCTATTAGTCAGGGCTAAGACATGAGGTCGCCAATCCATGCGTTCATCAACCAGAACCCCAAGATATTTAATATAATTTACCTGAGATATTAGAAGGCAGTCACAAGTGTCTGAACCGGTACAGCTGTGCGCTTTTAGAATGTTAGTAGAAATCGGTGGTTTAGGTGGGTTTTAGTTAGTTTTATCTATATTTAGAGTTAACTGTTTCATAGAGAGCCAAGCCATAATTTTTTAAAGACCAAACTCTGCGTTGATGTTTAGATGTTTCCCAATCCGCGCTATATGCCAATAAGGCTGTATCATCTGCGTATGTGAAAATTTCGCAATTAGGTATTTTTAAGCTGCACAAATCATTGTATAGATGAGGAACAAAGTAGGGCCGAGTATACTCCCTTGAGGAACGCCGTAACTTATCATGATAACTGAACATGATATTCCTATATCAGGACCTCCTTAAAGACTATCTCAAGCAAAAAGGATAATCCTAAAGTAAGAACTAGGTAAAATGCTGGAAAAGAACATTATCGTACCCTGTTCTTCACCATGGGCTTCTCCTGTTGTTTTAGTACTGAAATCAAATGGAGAGGTCTGCGTCTGTATTGATTATCGACGTCTTAACGCCATAACAGTAGGTGACACCTATCCCATTCCCCGAATAGATGACCTGTTGCATTTAGCAAAGCCGACTCCTTTTATGACGTCACTAGATTTTTAAATCCGGCTACTGGCAAATTAAGCTTAGAGAACAGGATGAGGATAAAACTGCTTTTATAACACCCTTTGGAATTTATAAATTTAAAAGATTGCCGTTTGGATTACGTAATGCACCCGCTACCTTTCAGCGTTTGGTCGATAGATTTCGGGTTACTCTTGAGCACGTTACCATGCTGGCTTATTTGGATGATCTTATATTTTTTTCTAGTACCTTCGATAAACACCTCTCCGATCTGAGGGATATACTACAAAAAATGAGAGAACATAACCGTGAACAAAGATAAATGTAAATTTTTCTGCTCATCTATTAAATATTTGGGGCATATTATAACGCCAGAGGGCTTAACGCCTGATCCAGATAAGAGAAAAGCTATCTTGGATAGATCACACCCCAAAAACCTTCAGCAATTGATATCCTTTTTACAAATGTGCTCTTGGTATCGCCGATTTATTAATAATTTCTCAGTCATTGCCCAACCACTGACAAAACTTACCAAGAAAAAGGTTACCTGGGTATGGAATCTAGAACAAGAAGAGACTTACACGATACTGAAACAAAAATTGATCACTGCACCAGTTCTGCGGCAAGCAGATGAAACCAAGCCTTTTATATTAAAGACTAATGCCAGTAACTAAGCGCTTGGAGCAGTTCTAGTCCAGGGGGAGAAAGAAGATGTTCATTTTATTTGCATAAATATAACATTGAATAACCAATTTCACGCTAAACATTCTAGTAATTATAAGAATAATTATAAATCTCATAGTTATTAAGAGTAAAATAAGTGTAATTGTTAAGTTTACGGATACTACTGAAGTGACAGTTACGTTTCAACGGAATTTGTGAAAAAATATATTTTAAGTGATCTCTGCGAATTTATTGTCATCTCTCTCAAGGTATTTATCATCCTATCATTGTTATAAACATACTTTATTCACAGTGCAAGTATAGTTTTACAGAAATATTAGCAGTTATTATACCTTATACTGTTTAAAACTACCTCCCATTAGTTGATTGCAATTCTTCTAGTTTTAAAGTTATAAAATATTGCCAAATTCTTAAAAGACCTATTATAAAATGATCCAAACTCGCAAAGTATTGGCACGTCAGGAGGAGGCCAAACTCCAAATGACATTAAGAGAACTAAAAGCTACCAAGGAGAAGTGTGATCAGCTGATCAAAGAGAGAAATGACAGTGAAACACTCTTGGATACTTTACATGAAAATGATAATTTTAAACTTAAGTTGTCATCATTGCATTCAGAATATGTTGAGGTTACCAATGCTCCGGACAGACTACAGCTCCTCGTTGACTCATTTGACACATGCAGGGATGAGTACGAGCAAGCTCTGAAACGCATCAGGGTTTTAGAACGCCAGCTACATGAAGCACACAGCACCATATCATCATTTGAAGACTTCAAGGACAGGATAGTAGCAGCATCAAATCAGAGTCTGTACGAGGAGCTGGTCGCTCCCAGTTCACCATTGGTAGTTAACAACCATAACTCGGCTCTCATTATAGACCTTACAAATGACAATGACTCCTTCAGAGTTAATAAATCTCAAAAAGTCATCAAATGTAGTAAGAACAAATTGAAAAAGTACATTCGTGTTAAAAAAATTATTACAAAAACAAAAAAACTTATTTATAAACATAAGTTCTTTATAGATAGTGTAGCATTAAATAGGCAGAGGATGCAATTAATTGATCAGGTCAATATGAACTCCATAGAGGTAGATAACATGTCTTCACAATATTTTGATGACACAGGAGCTCTTCAAACAGAAATTAAGAAACTTGAGGAGCAACTGAGAACTATTAGTAGTAAATATGAGATTTCACAAAAACAAAGTAGGGAACAAGTTTTGGCAATAGGTAAATTAGTTAATTCATGCAATTGTAGGAATGATTCATTGTTGTTGTCTGATAACCACAATGAAACCTCTAGTTCTTTAGACAGTTTGCCTGCAACATGTGCCCCTAGGATATTGACAGCAAATAACAATAATGTAGTTAATTTCCAGAATGGCAAAACAACTAGTCAATATCAATTGTACAGTACCAATAGTAATATAATAATGTTTAGCGATGAAATTGGTAAAGGTTTAGGTATGTTAATGACAAACTCAAATAAGGAATATTCATTTAGCAACTTTTGTATGCCAAACCTAGCATATAATATGATTCTAGAAAAGGCTATTAGTGCAAATTTTGATAATAATAATATATAATAATTTTCAGTGGCAATAGGGGTACTGTAAATAAAAAAACATTCATAAAATACTTTGAACAATTATCGGAACTCAATGCAAATAAAATAGTACTATTTACACTTGCCAATTAGTAAAGGGTTGTCTCAACATGAAAAAAATATTAGGATTAATTTAAACATGACTATGTTTAATTTAACAAGCCAAATTAATGGTAGATTTTATAATAAATTTCACTTAATTGACATCAATAGGATTGTCTATGATAATAGTTTTTTGACCACAGATAGTTATTATCTGCCATATTATTTTAAAAGACAAATGGCTGTTTCGCTATCATATTATTTTAGAATAATAGCCAAGAACTTGGCTAACCTGAGAGCTCCTATAGAGCACCCCTTAGAATGTAAGAACACTGTAGCCAAACATTTGGCTTCAAATAGTGCTCCTTCTGAGCTAATTAACAATGATGTTATTAATATTAATTCAGGCAATAGCGTGGCCGCACATTGTGACATAAATTCTTTAAATTAATTGCTAAGACAATAGAGCCTATCTCTTGCACATCAAATCATTTACTCGATAATGGTATTGATAGTAGAAATACAAAAATAAATAAAAATTGTAGCAATAAAGTAAAAAAGTCAATGACCATAAACATAGTTCATCAAAATATTCAAGGATTATCTAGGAAAGACTTAGAAGTAGAATTATTTTTTGATAAATATAATGTTGATGTGCTCAGAGCATTGGCTACAGGCACACCAGTTTATACTTGATAATGAACTTTATTTTGCTAGAAGTGTGTATGTAAGAAGGAAATCAATTCAGGGAGGGTCGTTAATTTTTGTTCGTAATAGTATTAAGTGCAAAAACCGGAAAGATGTTGTGAATTTGTCTGCTGAGCGCACTGTAGAACTTTCTTGTGTAGAACTGGAACACCATATTATAGTTAGGGTGTATAGGCCACCACAGAGTGACTTTAGCATATTTGAGATAGTTATGGAAGAAGTTTTGAAGCGTTTGTGTGTCAGTAGTAAGGTTTTGGTAGTTTGTGGAGATTTCAATATTAATATATTAGAAAAGTGTCCTATCAGTATAAGATTAGTGAGCCTATTTGAATCATTTGACTTGAATTATTTATTTTCTGAGCCAACAAGAATTACTTGTCACTCGGCAACTTGCTTAGATAACATCTTTAGCAATGGTGAATATTTAAATAGGTCAATTTTAAGTGAGTTAACATCTGATCACTGTGGGCAATTTGTTACATTTTCTTGTATGAAAGAAAATAGAATAAACAAAACTATATGCAGGCCCATGACTAGTAACCGATTATTGAATTTTAGTAATAAAATTAGTGATAAGGTTTCCAATTTACATTGGACTCAAAGCGATCCGGATATGCTTTACGGCTACTTATTCAATATGATAGAAATCGAATTTAACAGTATATTTAAGTCAAAAACAATAATTCAAAGGCCAAAAACGATATTCTGTGACTGGGCGACAACAGGAATATACAAAAGTAGAGAAAAGCTGTATGATTTATATGCTATGAAACAGAGTAATTTTGACCCAAAATTTCATGAATATGTCAAAAATTACTCAAAGATTTTTAGGAAAACATGTACTATGGCAAAGTCTTTATACATAAGTAATAAGATTAAGTCTTCAAATAATAAAATAACAGCTACATGGAACATTATTAATAATGAAACGGGACGTAGTAAACCTCGAGATAATGATTTAAAATTAAATATTAATAATAGGTTTATAACAAACAACTTAGACATAGCTGAATCTTTTAATACCTTTTTCACAAATATACCAGTTAGTACAACCAGTACCTTGAATTCTTGTGCGTCCAGATCTGAATTGTTGTTAAGGGCCAATGTAAACAAATGTAAGAATTTATTTGTATTTGAATTCATAAACCCCACAGACATTATAAAAACGTTTAAGTCTCTTAATTCTAAGAATTCAGGGGATTTATAGGGAATTTCTGTTAAATTAATAGAAACTATTATAATTGATATAGCACCATTTCTAGCTTTAACATTCAATCGATGTGTTGATTCTGGTGTTTTTCCTAACCTGATGAAGTATAGCAAAGTAATACCTTTATTCAAGAAGGGTTGTACAACTGAACCAAGTAACTTTAGGCCAATCTCAATGTTACCAGCTATTAGTAAAATTTAAAAAAAGTTATTTTGCAACAACTAGAGAGCCGTTTTAATCTAAATAATCTATTTCACAAAGAACAATATGGCTTTACAAAGGGTCGTTCAACAATTGATGCTGGTGCAACTCTTTTGAGACATATATTTAATGCATGGGAGAATTCGCAAGATGCGATAGGTGTATTTTGCGATCTCTCAAAAGCTTTTGACTGTGTAGAACATAACACACTTTTTCTTAAACTTAAACATTATGGTGTTAATGGTATTGCTTTGGAATTAATTGTTTCCTACTTGAAAGATAGAATTCAACATGTAGATGTCAATGGTGCAAGGTCTTCTGGATTACCTGTTACTATGGGCGTTCCTCAGGGCTCTATACTAAGTCCTCTACTTTTTCGCATATATATAAACGATTTACCTTATTATTTAAAAGATCTCTGTGATATAGTTATATTTGCTGATGATACGTCACTTATTTTTAAAGTCGATCGTAAAAAAACAGTTTTTGACGATGTGAATAGGGCACTAAATGATGTATTGTATTGGTTTTCAACTAACAATCTCCTACTAAATTCAAATAAAACAAAGTGTGTGAGATTTACTATGCCAAATGTAAAACAGCTAGGTACTAATTTAACTCTAAATAATGAAATGTTAACTATTGTAGACTCAATTCATGTCCTATGGTATATTACTTTGGGGCAAGGCGGCTGATGTTGAAACGATTTTTATTCTCCAAAAATGAGCCATCCGCTCCATATACAATTTAGGTGCTAGAGTCTCTCTCCGAGAGTTGTTTAAGGATATAGGTATTTTAACTGTTGCATCACAGTATATTTTTGCAAATATTATGTTTGTTAGGCACAACATTAATGACTATAAGAAAAACAGCGATATACACAATATTAATACAAGAAACAAGTCTAAACTCGTTGGTACCTATCATCGCTTGCATAAAGTACACAACTCGTTCGAAGTTCTTGGTATACGTTTTTATAACAAAATTCCTATACATGTTAGCGACCTTCCTGTAGATAAATTCAAGCAAACTGTAAAAAATTACCTTATTAGGAAATCCTACTATACGATCAACGATTATCTAAACGACAAACAGTCTTGGGCTTAAGGTGTCATTAGGTATATACACACAAACTTCTTTGTCTTATAATTAAGCTAAATTATTAACAAACCATTGTCAGTTGAAAGTAATGCGTGACGATTATTATGGTAATTTTTATCCGTATCTCGACTATGGTTCGTCATGCTCACTAAAATGTCATTGCTTGCGGCTTCGTCATGGGGCGGGTCATTTCTTTCCCTCTGATATGGCGAAGGAGATGATGGCTGGTCCATGCGTCATACTCGTGAACGGGTGCTGCTTGGGGTGACTGGTCGGCCTAGTCAGCGATGCTTTAGCCTATACTATTATTTTGGTTCGATCAACTGCAACTCTAGCCTCTTAATCCAGTCACGAATTATTTTTATCAGTAGATTTTGTAACTGAATGAAGGTAGATGTGCACCTTGAATGATTTCTATGTTTAATAAATTAAAACCTTCAACGGTATCACTGAGTGATTTTTATTTTTTAGTACGTTAGCTTTTGAAGCATTTCAATAAAATGAAATTCAGGTGGCATCAGCTTGCATCCTGTTTACCTTTCGTGTAACACTAACACTATTGTACCTGAAGATCTGACTTTTAAAAAGAGTGGCCATGAGTTTCTTTGCCAGTATTCTTCTCATAAGGCTCTACGCATTTTGGAAACTGGATGTTATAGATCGACACAAGCAGGCAGTAGATTTTGGTGTTTTCACCTAATTTACTTCGACAATCCAGCACATGCTGTGGCGTCTGTTTGCGCCGATCTATGATTTTAACTCTAGCTTCAATTTAACGTTCATAAATGTCACTTAGTGTCTTAATTGAATAAATGATTTTGAATTGAATTTTGAATTGAATTGAATGTAGATTTTGACCCTGTAGACCCTGTAGATTTTGCGAGTAGAGTACCCACATCTTCAGAAAGAAATTATTCTACTACCGAGAGAGAAGCTTTAGCGGAAGTCTGGGCTTTGAATAAATTCCGTTCATATGTTGAAGGAATGCCAATCACAGTCCTTACAGATCATCAACCTTTAAAATGGCTCTTAAGTTTGAAATCACCTTCTGGCCGTTTAGCCAGGTGGGCATTACAGAATCAGTCGTACAATCTCAATATTTCTTATCAACCTGGTAAATTGAATATCGTCGCTGATGCTTTGTCAAGACCGCCGTGCTGTGACGATACCTCTGATTGTAGCATATGTTCGGTAATCATAGACATGCCTACCCAAAGTCCAAAAGATATTCGTGAAGAGCAAGAAAAGGATGGTAGGCTCCGGAACATCATAAGTTCCTTCGAAGAAACCCAAAGAAAGGAAGATGCTGCCTACTGGAGTAACAAGGGTTATCTTATAAATAATGGAATGCTGTATCGCTTGCACCCTGATTCTGAGGTAGACGATGCTCAACTGGTAGTACCTGAACATGAGTGGGCAAATGTCTTTAGCGCTTATCATGATGATCCTCTAGCAGGTCACTATGGAGCTGACAAAACTTACAAGAAAATTTCCAATAGGTATTATTGGACTGGTATGCGCAAATACATTATAAGTTATGTAAAGAATTGTTTGGAATGTCATCGTTATAAAACCTATAATCAGAAACCTGCTGGTTTGCTCCAAACTACTATTTATTTTGTCTACTTCCCCAAACCGAAGATGGAAAGACTTGGATATTTATTGTAGAAGATATAGCTTCTAGATTGGTGGAGCTTTTCGCTCTAGAGACCGCCTCCGCTAAAAACTGTGCCCTAACTCTTATCATCGAAGTTTTCTTAAGATACGAAGTACCAAGACGATTAATAAGTGAAAATTACAGCACTTACAAACTGAGTGGTACTCAGTTTGTAAGTGCTGTAATTAGAGGATTCGATCCCGGGATCCCGGTCATATTTTAGTCCCGAAAATTTCGGAATCAAATTTAATGAATACCGGGATTTTCGGGATTGATACATTTTTTAAATAAGTCTATAAAAGTATGCGTGAAACGAAACTCACTTATCTTGATTAGACATTTTGACAGCCATATTGTTTACACAGCTGATTTCATTTGTTTTTGCTAACGACCGGTACCGGCTTATGCGTAAAAGTGTGTAAAAATTCCCGCTTCACGTGTAAGTATTGATATTTTTTTTCTTAATTGGTGATAATCAATGTAATTATTAAAAAGCAACAATGCGTTAATGTGTCTGAGTAAATACAGATGAAAAACAACACGTGTTATTTTCTAGTCTAAAGAAGTTGATTGTTGTTGTTTATCGCTAGTTTCATAAATTATTTACGAGAAGAAGAAAGTATAATTTAGTTTAACCGCCTTTTTGAAGATTTAAAACTTTAATATTCTATGACCTGAATGTCCTCACAAATTTAAAAGATAAATAAAAAATTGATTTTGATATGTTTTACTGTCTTTTTGTTACCACTTTCCATTACCAAAATAATCCCGGGACTATCCCGGGATCTCGAGATTAACTGTAGATAATCCCGAAATCCCGGGATTAGAAAAATCGACCGGAATCGAATCCTCTAGCTGTAATGCAACAAGTCTTAACATAAAGCATCAGTACACTCTATTGTACCATCCTGAGACAAATCCTGTTGAACGCAGGAACCGGGATTTAAAAAAACAATTGGCCATTCTGGTACAAGGAGAGAAGCACAACCGATGGTCAGAACTTTTACCTGGGATAAAATTTGCTATGAATAGTGCTACATGTTTAGCCACAGACCAAACTCCGGCTTTCTTAACATTTGGAAGAGAGTTAAGATCTCCGCGTGTCCACGAGATTGACTTCAGATATACTCATTTCGGAAAATATAATACCAGAGATAACTCCTAAACTTACGGCCGTTTCAAATAACCTATCTATCCGGATTTCATCATACTAATAGTAAACAAATCTATCATTTTGCACTTACTTGCTTTTCAATATCATACTGGGGGATAGCGCCTTTTATCGAAAATGTTTATCTATCGACGGGAGGATAGGTAGCCTACAGAGATAGGCACTCCTGTACAAATCGTTCTTACTTGCATTTCAATATCATCAGATCAGCAGATGCGTCTGTTTAATGACAGACGCATCTGATTTTAGTATAGGCGCCGTGTTACATCACAAAGAAAATAAAGCATGGAGATCCCTAGGTTATTTTTCTAAACGACTTACGGAATCCCAAAAGAAGTACTCTACATACGATAAGGAACTTTTGGCGATTTATTCAGGAATAGTTTATTTTAGAGATTTAATAGAAGGTAGGAATTTTACAGTTTATACGGACCACAAACCTTTTACATACGCATTTACAAAATTAAGTTCGAACAAAGAATTACCTCGGCGAACGCGCCAACTATTGTATATCAGCGAATTCACAAGCGATATACGTCATGTACATGGTAACAACAACCCCGCGGCCGACGCATTATCGAGAATAGAAGCGATAACATGTCCGGTTGCATTGCAATACCAAGAAATAGCACAAGCTCAAGCATGCGACGCTGAGCTAGCGAATTTGATTAGTGTAGGTAGTAACAGTATACAATAGAAACGTATGACCATAAACAATTCAACGGACGCGATTTATTGCGAGATATCTACTTACTTAGACCATACATTCCAGTACAATTTAGAAAACCGGTATTTGACAATTTTCACAATTTGTCTCTTATTTGTAAAAAAGTTTTTTGGCCAGGAATGAATAAGGACATAGGTATATGGGTAAAAGCATGCGTAAATTGCCAGAAAAGTAAGATAGTTCGGCACACGGTATCCAAACTGAGCAGTTTTGAGGAAAGCGATCGTTTTATGCCCGGTTCCAATAAACAAGAAACGGGTCGTTTTGCTTACGGCCAGTGAAATTTTCAACGAGGCGTAAGCAAAAAGCGTTCCAATAAAATCGCTTTGACAAGTAAGTTACCGTTGGGTTGCTGCTTACGGATGGTAGGGAAACTAATAACGAACAGTGAGTCAAATGTATGGGGATGATAGTTTCTAGCGTTCCAATAAACTATTTTGACAGTTCCATCAGTTGTTTAGGTACGAGGCGCTTGTGATATAGTTACTGCCCGAAATCGGTCGGTTTTATACGAGCTTCCTTAATATTTGTTAATAATATATCTGAAAACATCTAGTTTAGATAGTGATAAGCAAATCTGAGTGGAACTATTTGAAAAATCTGTGTAAAAAGAGAATGCTTATGAATGTTTGAAATCCTACTGAATTGCATCAAAATCAAATTTATTTTATCATTTACAATATTAATATACTAACTCGCACAAACGTTTTATTTAATAATGAAACCTGGTATAAAATCGAACATAACCTAAAAACTAACATCTTCATTACTTTTACCGTGTCATTATTTTAGTTTGATCAACTTGGTACTTTATTAGGATTCAGTATCTCCCAATCCTAACTTACTTATTATTCTTTATTGGACAATCACATATTATACTTAAGGGAAATAGGTTAACTCAATGTTGAGTTCTCTTCCACCAAAACTTCGGAGTGAAAAGAGGATATTAAAGATACCTAAGTGGAAAAGTCATGTGTACGCAAAGATAATTGAGATAAAAACATAGAACATACATAAGTAAATAAATATAGGTATACATCTACATGTATACTACTACAATAAGTACATATTCATTACGCAATATTAATAGGTACATGTACCTACTTACATACTTAAACATACAATATAAATAAAACATATTTTTATGTACATACTAGCAACCCGCCTCGGCTTCGCACGGATAACTGAGACATCTTTTACTTTTTTTTATGATATAGGGGCAAATGAGCATATGTGTCACCTGATGGTAAATGACTACCGTCGCCCATGGGCACCTGCTAGACATGTGTAGTTCCGGAGCGTAATAGTTCCTGGAACTATGTCCGCAGTCGGAACTATGTCAGTTCTTTCCGACTTGTTCAACCTAATAGTTCCAGTTCCACAGTTCTTCGGAACGATCACGCGGATTAAAGGAGCGGCCGGAGCGGTATTGAATGGTGGAACGAATAACGAACTGTCCGTGTGACGTATGCCGCAAACGTTGAACTCCGGGCCGTCATCCCCTACTGCTGTTCCGTGCAAGGGTGTATTTTGAAAAGCAGGACTTACTTTTATGGATAGAAGGCAGCGATTGAAGGCATCAAAGGTGCCTGAGCTACTTTTTAAATTAGCAATTATAAATAAAATACCTATATATAATATAATAATATTATGTATTATGATGTACAGATTTAAATATTACTGAATTATGTATATATACTATCAATTGATTTTTAAAGACCAAGCCAATACATTAATTTAAAATATTTTAAGTCTAAATTAATTGATATTGTTTACAGCCATGTATGTCTGAGGAACCGTTTGAACCGAAATAAAACTGTTAACTACAATGTCCGGATAAAACTAAGGAACTAGATAGTTCCTCGGACATGTTTCCTGGAACTAGTTCCGACAAGGAAAGGAACCTTTCCAGGTTCAATCCCATGTCGGACATGGTTTGCGCATTTCTAGCACCTGCAACTCAAGAGTCACAAGTGCGTTGCCGGCTTTAAGGTGGGAGTAGGGGAAGGGTAGGAGAGGGAGGGAAGGGAAGGGAAATGCAAGTATTCCTTCACTGCCGGTTGTCTGTGAAGCCGTGGTATCACTCCGGTCCATAAATTTACACAAAATCTTAACAAATTATACACCTTAACCTTCCTCATGAATCACTCTGTCTATTAGTGAAAACCGCATGAAAATCCGTTCAGTACTTTTTCAGTTTATTGCGAACAGACAGACGCGGCGGGGGACTTTATTTTATAATATGTAGTGTCATACATCATCACTATACATATACATACATACATAAAAACCTAATATTGGTCTCAATATTGCTGAGAAACGGAAAATGGTCCCTGATTCTCACCTTAAAAATATTGAAAGAAGGGATATCACATATTTAATGGGGAAGGGAATTCCACAACTGTATCGCAGAAGTAAAAGAGTTGTCATAGCAGGCTGAACTATGAGGAGTTCGAAGCAAGCATATTGTACTTATTTCCTTAAATAAATACTATTTACTTAAATAATTTTATCGTGGGGGATTCAGGCTTCGGCACGTATGGGCCAGCTTGACCGGAGTGATACCACGGACTCACAGAAAACCAGCAGTGTAGCAATGCTTGGATGGCTATTCATAGAGTGAGTGAGGTTACTGAAGGCCCTAACCCTTCTCCTCTTTTTCCACTTCCCCTAGCCCCACTTTAAAGGCCGGCAACGCACTTGTGACTCTTGAGTTGAAGGTGCCCATGGGCAGCGGTAGTCATTTTAAATCAGGTGCTCGTTTGCCCCCTATACCATAAAAAAACTATGTATATGAAATCTTGTATAATAATAATAATAACATTTGTTTGCTATAAAACATGGTATAAAAGGTCTTACATGCAAATAGCATAGCATGCAAATTTTGCAAGTAGGTATTGCTTATAAAATTAATCTAATTTATGTACCTAGTTTAACAATTTAAAACTTTTTATCAATGAACTCTTTCACAGAATAGAAACTATGTTCAATAAGCCATTCATACAATTTATTTTTAAGTTGCTTCCAGTTTAATGTTTTCAAATTGCTAGGTAATTTATTATATATACATATAGCTACACAGTTAGTGTACAGTGTAAATTAAAGTTAGGTTTTGATGCAACTCAGTACCTGAGTTGCATATCAAAACCTAACTTTAATTTGCTATATAACCAAAAACTACTATCTTCACTACATACTGGTATAACTAATATGCAAACACGATTTTTAATCATTTTTCAGGAAAATATATATTGTGTTATGGCATAGGTCATTGACATTTTGGTTTGGCTAGGTGAAAAAAAAACATCAACAATTTGGTAGGTACTTTATTAGGATTTAATTTCTTACACAGGCACATATTTACTTAATAATTTGCTTAAAATAGGACTAAATTAGAATTATAAAAAAATAATACAAATGTTTGCATTAATCTTATTTAAATTTACTCTTAGGTAGTAACCCTACTATTGAAATAAATCATTTATTATTATTATTACTCTATTTGTAACATTGCAAACAATTTTGTATATAATTGGCAATGAATGTACATAGAAAATAGGTACTTTATTTATTTATAATCAAGTAATTGAAAAAGTTTAGGTTCAAAACAATTAACACATACAATGATAAGGAGTGTTAGCAGCACATCTACACACAAGAGATGTAATTTTTGTGTGATTGTGGTTGGCATATGCTGATATAGCTGTCACATTTTTTTGAGGTTGACGTCCAGCAAGCAGCACATACTCGTTCCATTCCTAAGATCTGAAAAAGAATGAGTGGTTTATTTAATATGTAATTCAGGTGAACGCAGACTTTCTAATTTGTTACCATCTCAATAGAAGTAGGCTATATGAGTAACAATACATACAAGTTTCAATGTTGTAGAATACACATTTAAACTTGCTACAATAATGTTAAGATGTCTTTTATTATTGTTAACTAATTAACGCTAGTAGTGGAACATGTGGGAGACATCGAATAAATTGTTCTACTTGTTACTATTACTGATATAAAACTGGAGTGAAGCAGATAAACTAGAAGATGTAGTTAGTTTTCATGATATAATAAAATAAAAATATTTACCAGGTGCAGCGGCCAATGTTTCTTTACAACCTTGTGTGACAAGATATGTTTTTGTTGCACATAAAATAGAGTATCCACATGTAAAGCATACTTTTCTATGACCAAACACAGGTATAGGTACATAATTTGCTTCATTGAATGTATTTGTAGTCTTGAAGTAGTGCTCTGCATTTAGTAATTACTTAATATATGTAATAGCCTTTCAGAAAACACCTGCAATAAATACTCAATGTTTTTATTCTATTCAATAGATACTTGAATAGTTTGATACTATAAATAAACTGAAAACATTTCACACATCAGATTTTTTTGGAGATAATGTGAGGATGAGTTTTATATTTTGTTGTCAATAATAAAGTTCACTCTTATAGCATTTAGGCACTTTATGTGTATATTCTATCGTATAGCCCAGTCATATTAGGGCTTTCACCTCGGAATGAAAGATAATAAGCTGCAAATTGGTATGAACCTTTGTTTTGTCATTCTAAATGTTGTCTCAAAAGTCACAATCGTTATCGTGTCCGCGTCTCAAGATATTCAAGGTCAAAGGTCACAAAAATCGGTTTTTCGCGAATATCTGGCTTCCTATCGGTTAAATGAGATTTGCATTTATTATAAAAGTTGTAGGCTATAAAATTCCCTACAACTTTTGTTTAAACTTTTTTTTCATACGACCAACCGTTTTGAAGGTAGAGCGCGAAGTGCACATCGTACAGTCATATACGGCCTAATGCAAGGTCAAGCGTGAGTTATGGTTATCAGTACGTTATAAAGTCAATTATTTACTTGGAAATTATAATTATTAAACAATGCCTATTATTTATGTACTAACTATTAATTATTTATATTTAATTAAAGTAAGTAACTTGATTATTTATATATAATTATTCATATTTAACTATTTAAGTATAAAATATTATTAATTCTGGATTATATATTTTAGTTTTATTTTAAGTTAAAATGATAGTAAGAGTATATATTTTACACATATTTTTATTTATTATTAAATACGGCATAATATACATTTATCAAAATGTGAGTTCAAATATCAAAAGTATCTTTGTTGATTTTAATTGTAATGAAATTGGAAATGGAAGCTAATTATCTTCTTCTTCTTCGTCTTCTTCTTCTTCTTGTCGCTCAAAAATGTTCGATTCATTGTCATCATCCTCATTATCTGTCATGTTCATCTCCAAACCTTCCAGAATATCGGGATCATATGTATTTTCTTCATCGGGATTACTTGGATACAGTGAAGCGTTGAGGCAAGCTTGTCCGTTGCACTGGCCGCAAGCTAAAGAACATTGTAGCCCTGATTTTCTGCATCCACAGCGGGAACCACAACCATTTTTGCAATTGCAAAATATTACGTTTAGTAGTTCGGCTGGTGCTGGAGGTAATAACGTTCGTATGGGCTCCAGGATTTCATTTTCAAGCATCCAGCCCCATTCTTGAGGTTCTAAGTCCTTCCCTAACCACGTTTCAATCTGGTAGTAGACACGTTTTATGTGTTGATGAGCTGCTACACTTGTTGGTGGAAGTGTTGACAGTTGTACAGGTTTATTTAGTTTTGTAAATTTGATGAATTGCGTGTAGCGGAAATGATCAATGTTGTCCTCAGATTTTGGAGCATTATATAATGCCAACAAGATGCGCACTCCATTTTCTAATAATGTTTGTTTTGGGCAGTTTTCTTGTTGAAATACTTCCACCAGTTTATCTAAATCAGGATTTTTTTCCAATGCTCTAGTAACAGTTTTTTTTCCTTTTTTAAATAGCGCAGAAGTCGTGTCACAGCCACTGAATGCGTGTAAAAATAAAATGTGCTTTTTAGTACGAGGATATTGGTCAAAACTTTTAGTAGAATATATTTGTGTTTTGACATTGCCTTTGCCAACTTTTTTCAAAAAAATTTCTTGATGATGTGACTGAGTACGTCCAATTATGATGACAGCAGTCTTTTGATGTTCTGATAAGGCAATAGCTGTGTCAATGATGAGAACATCAGCATCATCTCTGGCTTGTTTTGTTGTGATATTAACAGTTTTAAATTTTTCAACAAGCATGTCGATAAATTTTTTTTTATTAGACCGATTTGATAAAAAAATTTCTTGACTGATTGGCACAACCATTGTTTCGTCAAAACAAACTTCATATGATTTTGAAAGTGCAGCAGTTCTTCTTCGTTGTTCCAGTGCTTTAATATTTTTACTATAGTCCGAATATCCGTCAAATACAACAACAATTGCTGAGCCATAATGTGTTTGTAAATATTTAATGTACTTATTTAAAATAATAGAGAAAGTATCGTCTTTGCTCCATACGACGCGATGCAGAAGAAATCCACCATCGATGATGTATGTTACATTATTTTCATCAAGATCGATAACGACAGGCATCATATTGTCATATAATGTTGCTTTCGTGGTTTTTCTCATGCCATTACTATCAAATAAAGATGTCGGATACGGGCTTAGTTCATACTGAAGATATTCTTGTAAATTACTTTCAAATTTTTTGCTTACAGTTATTCTCTGGAAAAGTAACATTGGATCTATAGAAACTTTACAATCATTAATTTTGACAGATTTGTTAATGGCTGAAAGCGGTAAAACCTTATCGACGCGTTTTAACTTTATTTCGTTGAAGTTCAAACCAGTTATCTTTACCATAGATTGCAATCCGATTTCATGGGCTCGGTGACAATTAATTTGGTCATTTCCAACGATTCCTGAAGCTAAGGATACCAACTGATTCGTATTTGGAAAGGGATTATGAAGCGTAAACCAACCAACCAGTTCATTTACATCAGTATCATCCCTTTTTATTCGTGAATCTCTAGCATCAACATGTTGGTTGCAAACTGAGCAGTTTTGAGGAAAGCGATCGTTTTATGCCCGGTTCCAATAAACAAGAAACGGGTCGTTTTGCTTACGGCCAGTGAAATTTTCAACGAGGCGTAAGCAAAAAGCGTTCCAATAAAATCGCTTTGACAAGTAAGTTACCGTTGGGTTGCTGCTTACGGATGGTAGGGAAACTAATAACGAACAGTGAGTCAAATGTATGGGGATGATAGTTTCTAGCGTTCCAATAAACTATTTTGACAGTTCCATCAGTTGTTTAGGTACGAGGCGCTTGTGATATAGTTACTGCCCGAAATCGGTCGGTTTTATACGAGCTTCCTTAATATTTGTTAATAATATATCTGAAAACATCTAGTTTAGATAGTGATAAGCAAATCTGAGTGGAACTATTTGAAAAATCTGTGTAAAAAGAGAATGCTTATGAATGTTTGAAATCCTACTGAATTGCATCAAAATCAAATTTATTTTATCATTTACAATATTAATATACTAACTCGCACAAACGTTTTATTTAATAATGAAACCTGGTATAAAATCGAACATAACCTAAAAACTAACATCTTCATTACTTTTACCGTGTCATTATTTTAGTTTGATCAACTTGGTACTTTATTAGGATTCAGTATCTCCCAATCCTAACTTACTTATTATTCTTTATTGGACAATCACATATTATACTTAAGGGAAATAGGTTAACTCAATGTTGAGTTCTCTTCCACCAAAACTTCGGAGTGAAAAGAGGATATTAAAGATACCTAAGTGGAAAAGTCATGTGTACGCAAAGATAATTGAGATAAAAACATAGAACATACATAAGTAAATAAATATAGGTATACATCTACATGTATACTACTACAATAAGTACATATTCATTACGCAATATTAATAGGTACATGTACCTACTTACATACTTAAACATACAATATAAATAAAACATATTTTTATGTACATACTAGCAACCCGCCTCGGCTTCGCACGGATAACTGAGACATCTTTTACTTTTTTTTATGATATAGGGGCAAATGAGCATATGTGTCACCTGATGGTAAATGACTACCGTCGCCCATGGGCACCTGCTAGACATGTGTAGTTCCGGAGCGTAATAGTTCCTGGAACTATGTCCGCAGTCGGAACTATGTCAGTTCTTTCCGACTTGTTCAACCTAATAGTTCCAGTTCCACAGTTCTTCGGAACGATCACGCGGATTAAAGGAGCGGCCGGAGCGGTATTGAATGGTGGAACGAATAACGAACTGTCCGTGTGACGTATGCCGCAAACGTTGAACTCCGGGCCGTCATCCCCTACTGCTGTTCCGTGCAAGGGTGTATTTTGAAAAGCAGGACTTACTTTTATGGATAGAAGGCAGCGATTGAAGGCATCAAAGGTGCCTGAGCTACTTTTTAAATTAGCAATTATAAATAAAATACCTATATATAATATAATAATATTATGTATTATGATGTACAGATTTAAATATTACTGAATTATGTATATATACTATCAATTGATTTTTAAAGACCAAGCCAATACATTAATTTAAAATATTTTAAGTCTAAATTAATTGATATTGTTTACAGCCATGTATGTCTGAGGAACCGTTTGAACCGAAATAAAACTGTTAACTACAATGTCCGGATAAAACTAAGGAACTAGATAGTTCCTCGGACATGTTTCCTGGAACTAGTTCCGACAAGGAAAGGAACCTTTCCAGGTTCAATCCCATGTCGGACATGGTTTGCGCATTTCTAGCACCTGCAACTCAAGAGTCACAAGTGCGTTGCCGGCTTTAAGGTGGGAGTAGGGGAAGGGTAGGAGAGGGAGGGAAGGGAAGGGAAATGCAAGTATTCCTTCACTGCCGGTTGTCTGTGAAGCCGTGGTATCACTCCGGTCCATAAATTTACACAAAATCTTAACAAATTATACACCTTAACCTTCCTCATGAATCACTCTGTCTATTAGTGAAAACCGCATGAAAATCCGTTCAGTACTTTTTCAGTTTATTGCGAACAGACAGACGCGGCGGGGGACTTTATTTTATAATATGTAGTGTCATACATCATCACTATACATATACATACATACATAAAAACCTAATATTGGTCTCAATATTGCTGAGAAACGGAAAATGGTCCCTGATTCTCACCTTAAAAATATTGAAAGAAGGGATATCACATATTTAATGGGGAAGGGAATTCCACAACTGTATCGCAGAAGTAAAAGAGTTGTCATAGCAGGCTGAACTATGAGGAGTTCGAAGCAAGCATATTGTACTTATTTCCTTAAATAAATACTATTTACTTAAATAATTTTATCGTGGGGGATTCAGGCTTCGGCACGTATGGGCCAGCTTGACCGGAGTGATACCACGGACTCACAGAAAACCAGCAGTGTAGCAATGCTTGGATGGCTATTCATAGAGTGAGTGAGGTTACTGAAGGCCCTAACCCTTCTCCTCTTTTTCCACTTCCCCTAGCCCCACTTTAAAGGCCGGCAACGCACTTGTGACTCTTGAGTTGAAGGTGCCCATGGGCAGCGGTAGTCATTTTAAATCAGGTGCTCGTTTGCCCCCTATACCATAAAAAAACTATGTATATGAAATCTTGTATAATAATAATAATAACATTTGTTTGCTATAAAACATGGTATAAAAGGTCTTACATGCAAATAGCATAGCATGCAAATTTTGCAAGTAGGTATTGCTTATAAAATTAATCTAATTTATGTACCTAGTTTAACAATTTAAAACTTTTTATCAATGAACTCTTTCACAGAATAGAAACTATGTTCAATAAGCCATTCATACAATTTATTTTTAAGTTGCTTCCAGTTTAATGTTTTCAAATTGCTAGGTAATTTATTATATATACATATAGCTACACAGTTAGTGTACAGTGTAAATTAAAGTTAGGTTTTGATGCAACTCAGTACCTGAGTTGCATATCAAAACCTAACTTTAATTTGCTATATAACCAAAAACTACTATCTTCACTACATACTGGTATAACTAATATGCAAACACGATTTTTAATCATTTTTCAGGAAAATATATATTGTGTTATGGCATAGGTCATTGACATTTTGGTTTGGCTAGGTGAAAAAAAAACATCAACAATTTGGTAGGTACTTTATTAGGATTTAATTTCTTACACAGGCACATATTTACTTAATAATTTGCTTAAAATAGGACTAAATTAGAATTATAAAAAAATAATACAAATGTTTGCATTAATCTTATTTAAATTTACTCTTAGGTAGTAACCCTACTATTGAAATAAATCATTTATTATTATTATTACTCTATTTGTAACATTGCAAACAATTTTGTATATAATTGGCAATGAATGTACATAGAAAATAGGTACTTTATTTATTTATAATCAAGTAATTGAAAAAGTTTAGGTTCAAAACAATTAACACATACAATGATAAGGAGTGTTAGCAGCACATCTACACACAAGAGATGTAATTTTTGTGTGAGTGTGGTTGGCATATGCTGATATAGCTGTCACATTTTTTTTAGGTTGACGTCCAGCAAGCAGCACATACTCGTTCCATTCCTAAGATCTGAAAAAGAATGAGTGGTTTATTTAATATGTAATTCAGGTGAACGCAGACTTTCTAATTTGTTACCATCTCAATAGAAGTAGGCTATATGAGTAACAATACATACAAGTTTCAATGTTGTAGAATACACATTTAAACTTGCTACAATAATGTTAAGATGTCTTTTATTATTGTTAACTAATTAACGCTAGTAGTGGAACATGTGGGAGACATCGAATAAATTGTTCTACTTGTTACTATTACTGATATAAAACTGGAGTGAAGCAGATAAACTAGAAGATGTAGTTAGTTTTCATGATATAATAAAATAAAAATATTTACCAGGTGCAGCGGCCAATGTTTCTTTACAACCTTGTGTGACAAGATATGTTTTTGTTGCACATAAAATAGAGTATCCACATGTAAAGCATACTTTTCTATGACCAAACACAGGTATAGGTACATAATTTGCTTCATTGAATGTATTTGTAGTCTTGAAGTAGTGCTCTGCATTTAGTAATTACTTAATATATGTAATAGCCTTTCAGAAAAAACCTGCAATAAATACTCAATGTTTTTATTCTATTCAATAGATACTTGAATAGTTTGATACTATAAATAAACTGAAAACATTTCACACATCAGATTTTTTTGGAGATAATGTGAGGATGAGTTTTATATTTTGTTGTCAATAATAAAGTTCACTCTTATAGCATTTAGGCACTTTATGTGTATATTCTATCGTATAGCCCAGTCATATTAGGGCTTTCACCTCGGAATGAAAGATAATAAGCTGCAAATTGGTATGAACCTTTGTTTTGTCATTCTAAATGTTGTCTCAAAAGTCACAATCGTTATCGTGTCCGCGTCTCAAGATATTCAAGGTCAAAGGTCACAAAAATCGGTTTTTCGCGAATATCTGGCTTCCTATCGGTTAAATGAGATTTGCATTTATTATAAAAGTTGTAGGCTATAAAATTCCCTACAACTTTTGTTTAAACTTTTTTTTCATACGACCAACCGTTTTGAAGGTAGAGCGCGAAGTGCACATCGTACAGTCATATACGGCCTAATGCAAGGTCAAGCGTGAGTTATGGTTATCAGTACGTTATAAAGTCAATTATTTACTTGGAAATTATAATTATTAAACAATGCCTATTATTTATGTACTAACTATTAATTATTTATATTTAATTAAAGTAAGTAACTTGATTATTTATATATAATTATTCATATTTAACTATTTAAGTATAAAATATTATTAATTCTGGATTATATATTTTAGTTTTATTTTAAGTTAAAATGATAGTAAGAGTATATATTTTACACATATTTTTATTTATTATTAAATACGGCATAATACACATTTATCAAAATGTGAGTTCAAATATCAAAAGTATCTTTGTTGATTTTAATTGTAATGAAATTGGAAATGGAAGCTAATTATCTTCTTCTTCTTCGTCTTCTTCTTCTTCTTGTCGCTCAAAAATGTTCGATTCATTGTCATCATCCTCATTATCTGTCATGTTCATCTCCAAACCTTCCAGAATATCGGGATCATATGTATTTTCTTCATCGGGATTACTTGGATACAGTGAAGCGTTGAGGCAAGCTTGTCCGTTGCACTGGCCGCAAGCTAAAGAACATTGTAGCCCTGATTTTCTGCATCCACAGCGGGAACCACAACCATTTTTGCAATTGCAAAATATTACGTTTAGTAGTTCGGCTGGTGCTGGAGGTAATAACGTTCGTATGGGCTCCAGGATTTCATTTTCAAGCATCCAGCCCCATTCTTGAGGTTCTAAGTCCTTCCCTAACCACGTTTGAATCTGGTAGTAGACACGTTTTATGTGTTGATGAGCTGCTACACTTGTTGGTGGAAGTGTTGACAGTTGTACAGGTTTATTTAGTTTTGTAAATTTGATGAATTGCGTGTAGCGGAAATGATCAATGTTGTCCTCAGATTTTGGAGCATTATATAATGCCAACAAGATGCGCACTCCATTTTCTAATAATGTTTGTTTTGGGCAGTTTTCTTGTTGAAATACTTCCACCAGTTTATCTAAATCAGGATTTTTTTCCAATGCTCTAGTAACAGTTTTTTTTCCTTTTTTAAATAGCGCAGAAGTCGTGTCACAGCCACTGAATGCGTGTAAAAATAAAATGTGCTTTTTAGTACGAGGATATTGGTCAAAACTTTTAGTAGAATATATTTGTGTTTTGACATTGCCTTTGCCAACTTTTTTCAAAAAAAATTCCTGATGATGTGACTGAGTACGTCCAATTAAAATAACGAGCAAATCGATATCTTCTCCTATGATGACAGCAGTCTTTTGATGTTCTGATAAGGCAATAGCTGTGTCAATGATGAGAACATCAGCATCATCTCTGGCTTGTTTTGTTGTGATATTAACAGTTTTAAATTTTTCAACAAGCATGTCGATAAATTTTTTTTTATTAGACCGATTTGATAAAAAAATTTCTTGACTGATTGGCACAACCATTGTTTCGTCAAAACAAACTTCATATGATTTTGAAAGTGCAGCAGTTCTTCTTCGTTGTTCCAGTGCTTTAATATTTTTACTATAGTCCGAATATCCGTCAAATACAACAACAATTGCTGAGCCATAATGTGTTTGTAAATATTTAATGTACTTATTTAAAATAATAGAGAAAGTATCGTCTTTGCTCCATACGACGCGATGCAGAAGAAATCCACCATCGATGATGTATGTTACATTATTTTCATCAAGATCGATAACGACAGGCATCATATTGTCATATAATGTTGCTTTCGTGGTTTTTCTCATGCCATTACTATCAAATAAAGATGTCGGATACGGGCTTAGTTCATACTGAAGATATTCTTGTAAATTACTTTAAAATTTTTTGCTTACAGTTATTCTCTGGAAAAGTAACATTGGATCTATAGAAACTTTACAATCATTAATTTTGACAGATTTGTTAATGGCTGAAAGCGGTAAAACCTTATCGACGCGTTTTAACTTTATTTCGTTGAAGTTCAAACCAGTTATCTTTACCATAGATTGCAATCCGATTTCATGGGCTCGGTGACAATTAATTTGGTCATTTCCAACGATTCCTGAAGCTAAGGATACCAACTGATTCGTATTTGGAAAGGGATTATGAAGCGTAAACCAACCAACCAGTTCATTTACATCAGTATCATCCCTTTTTATTCGTGAATCTCTAGCATCAACATGTTGGTCCACAGAATCTAAAGAAATGTTACAAAACCGTTCAATTTCTTCACAAATTGTATTCGTGGCATACATAGCATATACCCACTTACATAGAACACTTTCTTGTGTACTTCGGCCTCGAGATACTCCTCCTTCTGTCTTCATAGATTTCATCAGACTTTGCTCGATTACCATGTCTGTCCATGTACCAGAATTGAATTTTTCTGTTCGTTTTACAGTAAAGAATCCGTTTTTAAAGTTCTCAAAAGCCTGTTGATCCATTGTCTCCTCAAGTTTTAACATATCTTGAAGATACAAATGAGCTGATTTCGCATATAGGAAATGACCACCAGCATGAAAATAGGGCAGCATTTTTCGCACTGCATCCAAATGTTCTTGAAAAAGTCCCAGCCTTTCAGCGCGAATGAAATCTAGGGCTATTGATACCATTTCAAAATATTGCACCCATAACTGTGCCGTGGGACCTCGAGCTTTTAATTCTTTTAGTTTATCCTGAAATTGATCAATTAACGAGTTGGAACTGCTCGTACATCCTTCAACATCTTCGTAGGAAACATCGCGACTAGTTATCTGTTCAATTAACTCATCTAACACACAATTTTCAATTTTCATCTCTTCAAAAATCTTTATTGATAATGCAAGTCGTAATAATATATGGCCTCTGATACTTCTTGCATAAGCGTGACCATTCAACATTTTGTCGACCGAATTTGTAGCATATATTTTACTTAAAGCTTCCTTGAGACCACTACCGTCCATTACATGTCCTATGCATCCAAGAAAAGACATGAGCATATGAAATCCTCCAAGTTTGACAACTGTTTTAGACAAGTCTGAGTTTGCATCTGACGCAGCAACCATTTCACGTGCTTTTGAGTATAGGGGCTGATCAAATGTAATTATGCACGTTTTTTGTTGATGTGACTTGGCAATATTTATAGCACTATGTAAAGTTGTATAAATTGTGTCTAAATTACTGGCAGGATGATCAATGAAAGGTAGAAATATAACCTGAGAAGTTGAAAAATTTTGATTATTTTTCGTAAGTTGTTGAAGATAGCCATTCCACCCTGGCAACGGTGAAAGATTCTTCCATTTTCCGTATAACCACAACAAATCAACTGCATTAAATTTTTTTTCAATCAGTACTTGATCATCATGTAGATTTTGGACTTGAATCTTGCTGTACCCAGGTACAACTGGCTTTTCATATGCTAAAAGAGATACATGTGATATTGCTGCTAACTCTTTTGCACTCGGTTTAGTTGTACATTTATTTATGCGATCATCATAAATTACAGCATCTTTCGGAGTAATTATTTTTATCATTCCCATAACGTAAAGAGTATTATTACCGTCAAGAGTACTGACATTAATATCTGCATTGTCTCCAACATATTGTACCAACGCACCAGACTCTGATGGTAAAATACGAGGTTGTGGATGGTAAACTGATGAAACTTCATACTGTATGGTATTACTATATGATGCAGCAAATCCTAAAGATGATAAAACATCCAACAATTTTTTAGACCCATATCTTCTGTGAAGAAATACGGAAAGGCCCAACAGTAGCTGTGATGAAAATGAACGTTCTCGTATCGAAGCCATTATTGCGTGGCTAATAGATGTGCATTTCGTTTTTAAATGATCTACTTGTCCTTTTCTATTTTTTAATATCATTTCTTCCAAAAAATGTGATAATGTTTTTGGTATTTCTTCATTAATACAATCTAGCATTTTATTCGGAGGTGGATACGTTTTTGTTTCAACTACAGATGATCTGATGTCTTCCCTAATAATAGCCGCAGCAGCTTCTACAATCCGTAGACGTTCTTCTACAGGAGTACTTTTTTTATTTTCGTACCAAGCTTTTGATAATACGTTAAGCTGTGTATCACGGAAAGATATAATTGTAAATGATCCAATTTTTTTTGTGATTATTATATCAGTTAAATACTTTTGTTGTAATTTTGTAATAATTGTCTTATCGTCAGGTATGTATTCCGTAGGGACATCTTTAAGTTCTTTCAAAGTAAATTGAGAATCTTCATTATTTTCTATATAATAAAAAATCTCCTTCATTGCTTGATTGACTTGATCATCTTGGCGAGGCTTTTTATCTGCAGATGGTACTCGGGTTAAAAAGTTGGTATAGCAAATAGTATGATACTTTGCTTCAGCAGCGATCAAATCATACTCGTAATATATACGTTCCTTTACTAATTCTCCTAAGGAATCGTTTCGTTCTTCTGCTCTCTTAATTACGTTGTCTTTGAATGCAAGAGTACTTACATTACTTATTGTCCGTCTATACTTTAATTTTTTTTTCTTTTCTGCTATTTCATCAGCTTCTTGGCCACAAAATAAGCATAACTTTCCAAAATCAAAGACTTCATTTCGTTTTTTACGAGGTGCACTTGACGTTGAAGGTTCACTCTCATCTGTGCGTCGTTTTGATGCAATAATAACATTTTTACTCGTGTACACTTTTCGACACTCGGAATGCACATTTACAGAACTTAAAGTATTTAAATAGTCTATATGTCCATCATTTCTTTCAATACTTGCAGTTTTTAAAGTTTGTAAACCACGTACGACATTCACAGAAACACCTTCTGAAAGTTTCTTATCACATATAAAACACAAATCAGCCATAGCTCTTAAAACCGTACGTCCGTAGTTGCAACGGTACAATTTCAAACTAACGAATAATCTTGACTCATACAAAGTGGAGAGAGTGGCCTTGAATACTATAGAACATCTGTCCCGGCAATGAATAGAAAAGGGCATAGGGTAGGGACAAGTATTTCCAGGTATATAAGTATTGAGAAATTTACGCGTTTTAAAGAAAAGATATATAATGTCGTGTTAACTTAAAATAAAACTAAAATATATAATCCAGAATTAATAATATTTTATACTTAAATAGTTAAATATGAATAATTATATATAAATAATCAAGTTACTTACTTTAATTAAATATAAATAATTAATAGTTAGTACATAAATAATAGGCATTGTTTAATAATTATAATTTCCAAGTAAATAATTGACTTTATAACGTACTGATAACCATAACTCACGCTTGACCTTGCATTAGGCCGTATATGACTGTACGATGTGCACTTCGCGCTCTACCTTCAAAACGGTTGGTCGTATGAAAAAAAAGTTTAAACAAAAGTTGTAGGGAATTTTATAGCCTACAACTTTTATAATAAATGCAAATCTCATTCAACCGATAGGAAGCCAGATATTCGCGAAAAACCGATTTTTGTGACCTTTGACCTTGAATATCTTAAGACGCGGACACGATAACGATTGTGACTTTTGAGACAACATTTAGAATGACAAAACAAAGGTTCATACCAATTTGCAGCTTATTATCTTTCATTCCGAGGTTGACCCCTTTTTTTACCTAATATGACTGGGCTAGTAATCACTGTAAATCTAATGAAATCAACAATTCCGAACTGCCATAATTTTGAAATCAAGCCTTTGCCACGTCTAAATTAATTAATTAATACTATTAAAATTCAAAAGATTTGCTTACCAAAGTAGGCGTTATCCACAACTGCAATAAGTTAATAATTTGCGCAGAAGCACTTTCAATAGTGTGCGCATTTTATTAGAAAACAAAAATAATTGATACATCGCCGGCTTTCTATCAACGGCTTCCTTCGGTCGACATTTTCACAGTAAACAAACAAAACAACACACACGTAAATAAGGTCCTTTCCGATGCTTTTCCACAATTGCTCTTAGGTAGTTATATCAAAAAGAAAGAAACTTGACGAAATCTTTTTATCTTTATCAAATATAATATACTGTAGCTTGTACTTAAAAATTCGTTATGTCAATGACGGGCGCGCGGGAAAGACAACGTCATTCCATATTGCGTTTTGTTCACTTGACACAAAATGATGAAATTACTTTTATATTCATAGAAAATAAATACTTCAATAACAAAATGACTATATTATTGAAATTAGTAAGTGCTGCATTTAAATGTATCTATAATAAATAAAACAAAATTAAATGTATGCGTTTTTAATATATTCTAAAAGTAACTCGTCTGCAATAACGAATCGCAGGGAGTGCAGCCGGAGGGCTTCGGTTTCCGCGGGTTTTCCTGAAGTCGAGAACTATGCGTTAAAGGTGGCTGTCATAAATTTTTATTGGAACGCGTTTTACGTTTCGTAAGTCATACCTTGAAAACGAATGGTTACGAATGTACATTGACGACTAGTTGAATATTGGAACCGGGCATTAGTCACTTACATGTAGATTTAATAGGACCGTTACCTGTAACAGAATATGGTTATCGGTACTGCGTAACAATGATAGATCGGCGTACACGATGGCCAGAAATATATCCGGTCTCAGATATGACGGCTGAGACGGTTGCAAAAGCGGTATACGAGCGTTGGATATGTAGGTTCGGTTGCCCAAATAAAATCACGACAGATCAAGGCAGACAGTTCGAGAGCGAATTATTTAGGGATTTAATGAAATTATTTGGGATACCGAAAACTAGGACAACACCATACCACCCACAGTGCAACGGAAAAATTTAAGGATGGCATAGAACATTAAAAACATCATCAACATAACAACATTAATGTGTAGATTAAAAGATAATTTATCATGGTTTATAGAGTTGCCTACAGTAATGTAAGGTTTGAGAGCTGCATGTCAAGCGGACAGCGATTTAAATGCAGCCGAATTTATTTTAGGGCATTGTTTACGGCTGCCTGGGGAGTTCTGTACAGATAACCCAGCTGAGACAGACAATCCACAAACATACATTTTAAGACTAAGGGATATTTTAGATAGAATTAAACCTAAGAGCAGAGAGTTAAATAATAGTAATTCTATGTTTGTACATGCTGACCTAAGCTCTTGTTCACACGTGTTTATTCGAGTAGGCGCAGTGAGAAAATCTTTGATTCCGCCTTACAGTGGGCCATACAAGGTCATGGAAAGAAATTCCAAAGTTTTCAAAATTTTAGTTAACGATAAAATTTCTAGTGTTTCAATTTATAGGCTTAAACCGGCATTTTTGTTAGAAGATAAAACAATGATGGCAAATAATAGTATAATATATAGATACTATTAGGATACTTTTATATATATACTATATATATAGATATATAGTAAATATATAATAGTATCCTGAAGTTCATGACTATTTTGGTGAACATGGGGCAGCAACAGGCAAAGAACGCCGCAAGTATTAGTAGCACAAAACGGGGCTGATAATAAGGCTAGGACGGAATTTGAGAGAAAAATCGAACTACAAGGGATACTCACCTTTATAATTATAGCCGTAGTGATCAGTGTTTGTTTTATGTAGTTTTAAAGAAATGTAGTTAACGGATTAATAATAACATTGTCGATCATCTGGTATCAAAAGTTGAAGAAGGTCGCTGTCTATACCAGACAGGCTGACGCCGGACTGGAGGTGCGCGGGGGCTGAGGCGACGCGCGGGTGGAGGGCCGGCGGCTTGAGTCCGTGGCGGAGAGGGGCGCGCGGGCGGGCAATAAGACAGCTCGCGCCGCGATGCGCTCGACACTTCAAACCTTTTTACCACGACGAAATTACTGCGTCGATGTTATAAGCATTGTACCTATCTTGTTTTATAATATTATACCAAATTCATATAGTCTACGAATTTTATTTTACTACTCACGATAAAGCTATCGAAATACAACGTTGAAGCTACAACAGTCGCATCAGTAAGGTGGAACAGACGGCCACCCCAACGGTCGTAACCAACCCAGTGTACGGTTAAATACTGTTAAATAGAGTTAAATAAGTAATCCCATAGCGAATAGGAATATATCATTATTATATATATGTGTGTGTGATTAACAGTGACAGGGAATAGAATGTTTGTTTTTATCTGGCGTTACCATGCCGGATGCAGCGGGCCCCAAGGGGTGTTCATTAAATATAGCAGTGTAGGTCGGCATGGTAACTACCATTAGCTATTATAAATATATATATATTCATATAAAGACGGGCCGCTGAACGGAACCCGCAATTAGAAACTTAAGGTAATCGTTGAACCATAATGTATGAATAAGCATGTGTAAGTAATATGTAAGTCAACAATGCATCGTGTTGTGTCTCTACCTATCATGTTTTTAGCATCAGCAAATTTGTAACTGTACGGACTGTATGTTGTGTTGAACAATGTCTTAGAATTTTAATGTGATGATAGGGTGACGATAACCACATAATTTTTTTGGAATGAAATTAAATTTGTATATTGTTTTTAGTAAAATTTATGTAACAAAATTTTTTTCGAGAAGGGGGTGTATGTGGGAGACATGTGTGCATAGGTATGCTATGTAATAAGATACTCGTGTAATATAAATGTACGTATGCGGTATGTAACGTCGACGGTTGCGGGCAGTCGCTCGCCAACCACGATCTGTATTGGTTGGTCAATAAATTAAGTCAATCGGTAACGACTGTATTTCATTTAACTACACCACAATAGAGCAGTACCTAAATTAGCTTCAAGTTACAATCCGATAGACGGAGCCAACTGTAGTAACGTCATTTGATCTGTCAAACTCGGGAGTTTTGGCGGAAATAGCCGTTTATAAATTTTATAGCTGTAGTAGGCTACTTTCTCTAAATAATGGAATATGTAAGTAGTAATGATAGCGATATGGCGGTATTTCAAATAATAATTAGTTGTGATGAACACAGTGATACCGATAATATTGTATTACGAAAGGAGTATAAGCCACGTGAAAATTTTATGGCTAAATTAAATGACTACGAATGTGCATACACATTTGGGCTTAGTAAAAGTGCTGTGAACCAGTTAAAATTATTTAAGTGTAACATCTTAAAGGTAAGGTTAACTTTAACATAATAAGTACGTCAGGTGCTTAAATTTCTGTAAGTTAAGCTTTAATCAAGTATAAATTATATTATATTTTTTCCAGGAATTATGGCATATCTTCCCTTCATCAGATACTTCTGGCTTTACGCTTTTATGCATTGGGTACTATGCTGGTATCTGTTGCCGATTTTATAGGAGTATCTACAGCATCCGCTAGTCGTATTGTCTCTGATGTGTCTAGAGCCATATCAAGATTGTACCCAAATTACAAAATCACACTCAACAGGAGTTTTATAATATTGCTGAATTTCCTCGAGTACATGGTACCATATATTAATACAATCTCCAAGTATGTACCTAATCCATATTCAAAATAGATACTTAGATCTATTGATCAACAATTCAAGCTAATACTCGTATATAGGGCATAAACCACTAATACAAAACATGCAACTATTTTTGTTACAGATTCAAACATAGGAGAAGAATTCAGTAACAGGAAAGGAACATTTTCTGTCAATGTACAAGTTGTATGTAATGCCTCATTGGTGTTTCTAAACGTTGTTGCTCGATGGCCAGGATCCACTCACGATGCAAAACAATATTTAATCACTCTGATTTAAAAGGTTAGAGTGGTTATCTATTAAAATTGTATGTATTTATTATTATATGCAATATGACACTAGTCTAGCTGTATTTCTAACATAGTATTTTATTAAAACACTTCAACAGATTATTGTGAACAAGGAGTACTTGGCAATCGCTGGTTGCTAGGCGACAGTGGCTATCCCTGTAAGCCCTACCTATTGACACCATTGTTGAATGCAAATACTCAATCGGAGCAGCGATATAATGAAGCACATATCAAAACTAGAAATACTATAGAGAGGTTAATTTTATTTGTTTGATACTAAGTACAATCTATTGACACCATTACTGGATACAAATATTCAATATGACCAATGCTATAATGAAACGCATTACAACAAGAAATACTATAGAGGTTAATTTGATACTTAGTTTAAAATAATATAAAATTAAAATATTAATATGTACTTTTATTTCAGATGCATTGGAGTTTGGAAAAGAAGAGATTTACTATGCCAAATGTAAAACAGCTAGGTACTAATTTAACTCTAAATAATTAAATGTTAAGTATTGTAGACTCAACAGTATTCTTAGGAATTACATTAGATAGTAAACTACAATGGGGAGCCTAGATAGATAGCCTTGCAGGTAGGCTTAGTTCGGCAGCTTATGCAGTATGGAAGATACGTCAGCTCACTGATACGGACACAGCTAGGCTAGTTTATTTTAGCTACTTTCACAGCGTCATGTCCTATGGTATACTACTTTGGGGCAAGGCAGCTAATGTTGAAACGATTTTTATTCTCCAAAAACGAGCCATCCGCTCCATATACAATTTAGGTGCTAGAGTCTCTCTTCGAGAGTTGTTTAAGGATATAGGTATTTTAACTGTTGCATCACAGTATATTTTTGCAAATATTATGTTTGTTAGGCACAACATTAATGACTATAAGAAAAATAGTGATATACACAATATTAATACAAGAAACAAGTCTAAACTCGTTGGTACCTATCATCGCTTGCATAAAGTACACAACTCGTTCGAAGGTCTTGGTATACGTTTTTATAACAAAATTCCTATACATGTTAGCGACCTCCTGTAGATAAATTCAAGCAAACTGTAAAAAATCACCTTATTAGGAAATCCTACTATACGATCAACGATTATCTAAACGACAAACAGTCTTGGGCTTAAGGTGTCATTAGGTATATACACACAAACTTCTTTGTCTTATAATTAAGCTAAATTATTAACAAACCATTGTCAGTTGAAAGTAATGCGTGACGTTTATTATGGTAATTTGACTAGTAATGATTTTTATCAGTATCCCGACTATGGTTCGTCATGCTCACTAAAATGTCATTGCTTGCGGCGTCGTCATGGGGCGGGTCATTTCTTTCCCTCTGATATGGCGAAGGAGATGATGGCTGGTCCATGCGTCATACTCGTGAACGGGTGCTGCTTGGGGTGACTGGTCGGCCTAGTCAGCGATGCTTTAGCCTATACTATTATTTTGGTTCGATCAACTGCAACTCTAGCCTCTTAATCCAGTCACGAATTATTTTTAACTGTAGATTTTGTAATTGAATGAAGGTAGATGTGCACCTTGAATGATTTCTATGTTCAAACCTTCAACGGTATCACTGAGTGATTTTTATTTTTTAGTACGTTAGCTTTTGGAGCATTTCAATAAATTGAAATTCAGGTGGCATCAGCTTACATCCTGTTTACCTTTCGTGTAACACTAACACTATTGTACCTGAAGATCTGACTTTTAAAAAGAGTCTAGACTCAAGGCTCTACGCATTTTGGAAACTGGAAGTTATAGATAGACACAAGCAGGCAGTAGATTTTGGTGTTTTCACCTAATGTACCTCGACAATCCAGCACATGCTCTGGCGTCTGTTTGCGCCGATCTATGATTTTAACTCTAGTTTCAATTTAACGTTCATAAATGTCACTTAGTGTCTTAAATTAATAAACGATTTTGAATTTGAATTTGAAGATTTCCCATACTATCTCTAAAAAGTAGGTTAAAACTAGAAAATATACAAGTAGTTATTATAGCCACTGCTGTGCTATAATATTGCCTGCTTGCATAATATTGCCAGAAGTATGAATCTAGAAGAAATCGAGACAAAAATATCGATTCCTGATGCACAAGAACACAATACAACTGTTCATGACAATTCTGTTTCTGACTTTACATCAGAACGGCTATTACTTATAAATAATTAATTTCAAATTTAAAATAAACAACATAAATATTTTACTATGGGTTCATTTTCCATCATAATTTACATTGCCAGTAGTATATCTAACATGCAAAATATTATTTATTCTAAGGTAATAGAGGTTTAGAAAAATTTATTAACTTTAACTTACTACTAACAGTTGTTTTGTACACCAATAATTGTAATTTATTAATTCATCAACTTTAAATCTCTTTTTAGTTTTTCTAACCTAGCATTTTCTAATTCTAACCTAGCATTTTCTAATTCTAACTTAAGTTTAGCTTGATGGGTGCCTGGAACGAGACCGCAATAGCCATAATGGCAGTTTTCCAATTAAGCGATTTTCGTAATCTACGGGCCCTATACACCTTGTTTTCTTTCCAAATTTTATAATGAAATCTGCCTGATTTAGCAAAAACAGTATGGATACTGCCTCGTTATTCCTTACCGTACGTATATTATTTACCCGAATAATGGTGCTATGTGCAATGATAAAAGTTTTTTTTAACCTTCTACAAGTAACGGTCATTGCGACTTTGTTTCCCGATTCACAATGAACATTGCTGTTAAAATATTTTAAACTTTTACTAGTCTTAATAGTAATTATGGTTTTCTTCCATAAAATTGAAATTAAGTGGATTAATTAATACATTAATTTGCAAATAGCTAATGTGTGTTTATTTGTAAAAAATGCCTGTCCGATAACATTGGTTAAGTAGGTGTTATATTATTATTGTTGTGAGACAGATTACAGAGGTGCATCTTAAAATAATAATTTATATATAATAATAATTATAATGTTATTATTATTTTTGCATCTGCATGGGTCGGTAATTCAGAGTAGTCGAAAATCTTATAAATTAAGTACTTAGATTAAATATATGTCCCAAGCCCACGGGGTCAACACAATGCTTGTAGGAGTACCCCGTCATGTAGCCTTGCTGGTGATTCTGAATGTTTAGAGGAACTTCAACTAAAATTGTCGCGCAGTCCTTCTAGTCTAAGATCCGAATCTAAATCGACATTCACCGGGTTGACAATAGAATCAAACATGTTTTACAAAAAATGGGTAGACAACAAAAATCCTGGACAGAATATTTTTAATTATTTTTTGAAAAATAATTTTTCCTAAAATGTTGACACATGAAGATAATAATAAAATTTTATACTGGACTTAAAGTATAAAACATATAAAATGTGCAGACGTAGGGTTGACTATTATTTACTTGGACGAACTGCTGGGTTGACAGGTATAAACAGGTATGTCAATACTAGTTACTTTTACTTGATTAGATAATAGAAAAAAATTTATATCAGCATAAGCGCTATTTTATTCTAAACACGATGATATAGGGTTGACTGCAAAAAATTCGGTCCTAATAGGGGTATACAAATTTCAAAGATTTAAATGTCAACGCGTGTGGAAATGAGTGACAGAGAGATCCGAGGTAAGTATACCGTGTGATAATAAAGTACCGAACATTGCAGTTGGGTCTGATGGGGTCGTGAATATAAGAAAGTGCGCATGCTCGGTATATAAACTATATGGAGAGTAGAGGTACCCCCCTGCTACCCTCCATATTGTAAACAGTACGCGTTATTTTGGAGTAGCTAATGACTTACGATATTATATTGCATCGAAAACACGTGTTATTCTGTATCGTTGTGATAAAAAATGGCTAATAAGTGTTTTTTGTGTGGCTTGGACGATTCTTTAAGTGATTTTACAGATGAAACTTTTAAACTTTTTTTTCTCGGGCTTTCTTTATCACTATTTAATTTGGTAAATGCGAACTCTAATGGTTTATGATCCGTATAGATCCGCGAAAGAAATTGACCATACCTAAAAAGCGACGTAGTTGTTCCGTGTTCTCTGGTTTCGGAAAATTTACAATAGCTTGAACTTTGGTCTCTAACGATCGAGCACCCTCCGTTGAGACCTCGAACCCTAAAAAATCGAGTTTGGACACACCAAAAACACATTTGGATAAATTAATAGTTATACCGTACTCATTAAACCTTTGAAAAACTGCGTTCAAATGTTCCTTATGTAGTCTCGTTTTCACTGCTGATTATGACGTCATCTATATAATTAAATAGAAAATCGAATCCTTGCAGTACTACTGTGTCCATAAACCGCTGGAACGACTTACCAGCCGACCTTAGGCCAAAGGTCATACTAGGAAATTCCCACAAACCGAATGGCGTGATGATCGCAGTTTTCTCGATATCCTTCGGGGCCACAGTTATAAAATGATACGCACGATTTAAATCTAAATGGGTAAAAATAGTTTTCTTTCCTGCTAAGACATATTTAAAATCCTGTAATCGTGGAATAGGATAACGGTCTGGTTTGGTAACCGAGTTTAACCATCTATAATCCCCGCACGGTCTGATCCCCCCGTCCTTTTTGGGTACCACATGCAATGGGCTTGCCCATGGGGACTTGGATGGACGACAAATACCTAACTCGGCCATGATACGGAACTCCTTCCTGACCTTGTTATAGGTCTGGGGGTAAAGGTCTAGCTTTCGTGTATACCGGTGGACCCGAAGTCTCGATATAATGCATACGGAGAGTGTTTGGGTATCCCTTGTACGATGTAGGCTTGGTTATATCCGGATAACATTCCAATAACTTATGCCATTTATTGCTACAATCTAGAGACTTGATTGCCGAATCGCATGTGTAGAGATGCAACGACATTTAATTTAGTAATTTGATCTCTTAAGGTCCGCGCGCTTAAATCTACTACCCATAGTGGCTTAAAAAATCGGCTCCTAATATAGGTTGTTTTACAACATAATAAATGACCGTTTAAAAGCTCTACGCAAATTTAAGTCTAAATTTAGGTTACACGTACCGAATGTCCGTATTTCCGTCCCGTTGGCTGCGTGTCCCGTTCATTGCTGGAATCACCGAAACGTTCGCACCTGTGTCTATTAAAAATTTTAGTCCACTATTTTTGTCGGTTATACATAGGCGGTTGTTTGTCATGCTACTACAAACTTCCGCCTCCACTAGTTTTTTTCCACCGTGGAAGCTTCTCCTCTCCAGTGGCATGGAGTGACGCATTTAGTGGCCTTGTCCTTGAACCTGTAGTGGTAGAAGCAAAGCCAGGTAAAGCCTTAGGCTTACGACTCTCGCTTCTATCCTGCGACTGAGGCCTCGAATTCCTTCTCGTGGTGCTTCTGCCGCTATTATGCTGTTTCCTCAGTTCAGCAACTTCTACACTGAGTTTTTTGACGAGGGTCGCTAGATCTGAAGTGTCCGTTTCCGTCTTTGAGTTGCGAGCTGCTACTGCTGCTATCTCCGATGGTCTGGTCGTCTCCATAACTTTATCTGCGATAAGAGCTAACCCTTCCAACTCCTTCGCCTCCGTGACTGCGAGAACTGCTTGCACTGACGTGGGAAGGTGGCTGTTCCACATAATTCTCAGTGTGTCGTCGGGCACCTTCCTCCGTGCCAGCTCCCTCATCCTACGAAGTAATTGTGATGGTTTCTGGCTACCCAGCTCCATCTCGCTAAGTAGTTTTTGGAACTGCCGCGTTTCGGATTCCTCGTAGACCGCTAGAACTCTCTCTTTCAATGCTTCGTATTTTTTTGTCTCCGGTGGTGTCAGCAATAAGTCACTGACCTGTTCTATTGCCGTTTATGTAAGTTTTATGACTAACAGGTTTTGTTTGGCATTGTCCCCAAGTCTTTGCCCGTCGGTGGACGCCTCGAACTGGACGAACCAGAGCCGTGGTTAGTCCGCCCAAAATTCAGGTATTCGAGAACGTAACTGTAATGCTGGCCAACGCTGTCTCTCCTTCTACCTTAAGGGACCCGGGTGTCGGGGCCGATCCAGGTAACGGTGATGGCGCTGGTGCCAAGGCGATATGTTGCTGAGCCATACTAACACACAGATATACACCCTGTTCTAGGTCACTATTGTAACCCGGAGTCACCACTGTAAGATTTAGTCGTTACTTTAATCAGAAGGGTAGAGGTGCATCAATAAATAGTCGGAGACGTGTGTCCGGTCTAATTGCGTTTATTAACTGAATAAAACGTGACTGAAACTTAAAAGCAGCGCAGCCGCTCTGGTTACATTAGTCATACATCATAGCGTTGAGAGTGCGCTTTAGTTATTTAAGACATATAATGTGTCCCTACAATCATCTTAAACAAAAATCTGTTCATGAATTATGTATCTATATATTTTTTTTTAAATTTTTATATATATGTTTTCTTCTTTTTTGTTGGCCCTAATTTAAATAAATACCAAAATATTTCCCTACCTCATTCAAATCCGTAGAAGTGTGCGATGTGACATCAGTATTATTTTCTTCACCCCCAGTAACCGCTTTACTAGAATAGACACTAGAATCTAGACATTCTGTGCCTTCATCAGCTATTGAAGTATTGACATGTTCCTAGAAGCAATTTTTTATATTTAATGTTAATCTTTGAAATTTTATTGTTATAAAAAGCTTTGTTTACATCAATAATATTTATTTGTCTTATTTTTTCGGAAAAATTTAAAAAAATAATAAAAACGTAATAAGGTAGAAACTGGAAAAAAAAAAAAGAAAAAAACAGGAGGGCCTTCAGAAAAATTATTTTTCAAATTATTTGTTTAAAATTGTGGTATTTCGAATTCTATTAGATAATAATTAAAGGATCATATATTATGTACTTACTGAATACTCTGTAAGATAAATTTTATAGCCTTCAAGGTATTTACTTCGTAAAGCAGTTATTTTTTTGTAACACGTGGTATGGTAACCAACAAAATCTCGAGTGCTGCTTTAGTTAGTTCAACTTCATGATATTTAAAGTTTTTTTTTTACGAAAAGCTAGCTTTAACGAACAATTTTTAAAAGTTTCATCTGTAAAATCACTTAAAGAATCGTCCAAGCCACACAAAAAACACTTTTTAGCCATTTTTTATCACAACGATACAGAATAACACGTGTTTTCGATGCAATATAATATCGTAAGTCATTAGCTACTCCAAAATAACGCGTACTGTTTACAATATGGAGGGTAGCAGGGGTACTTCTACTCTCCATATAGTTTATATACCGAGCATGCGCACTTTCTTATATTTACGATCCCATCAGACCCGACTGCAATGTTTGGTCCTTTATTATCACACGGTATACTTACCTCGGATCTCTCTGTCACTCATTTCCACACGCGTTGAAATTTAAATCTTATCCCCTAACCTCTATTAGAACCGAATTTTTTGCAGTCAACCCTATATCATCGTGTTCAGAATAAAACAGCAATTATGCTGATATAATTTTTTTTCTATTATCTAATCAACTGGCAGTAACTAGTATTGACATACCTGTTTATACCTGTCAACCCAGTAGTTCGTCCAGGTAAATAATAGTCAACCCTACGTCTGCACATTCTATATGTTTTATACTTTAAGTCCAGTATAAAATTTTATTATTATCTTCAAGTTGCAACATTTTATGAAAAATCATTTCTTTTAAAATAATTAAAAATATTTTGTCCAGGATTTTTGTTGTCTACCCATTTTTAATATATTTTCTAATATACGAAATTTATTATAAAATATGTTTGATTCTATTGTCAACCCGGTGAATGTCGATTTAGGTTCAGATTGTCTACTATTCTACTATTTCAAATTTATCAACAATCTTAAACCAAATCGATTTTGTAGCATCTCCGTCAGAAATATTTAAAGTAGATAACCATACTAATAGTTTGAGCACACCCAAAAATACAAATAAAATCAGAAACAACGAAGACGTAGGGTATTTTGTGGACATCTTATAAGGTTCCTTCTAATAAGGTGACAAAGCAAATGAACTACTACAGCAGTCTGAGAGGCGTATTGAGATGCTTGAGATGAACCGGCCCAAAGGAACTAAAAGAGGCTATTCATTCTCACCTTCAAAAGCTATCACTGCTGGTGCAGTACTATTATCATCAGTACCAGCTCCGGTATACTCAAGTGATCAGATGTTATATATTAAGAGTAATGGTAGAATATATTATAATAACAAATGCTATGACCTATCCACATACTCTTTGATGTTATCAGATGGTGAGACTGCATGCTATAATGATCTAGACAATAATAAGCTATCTATTAAGCTAGATACTATACATAATATTGCTAGATTTAGTTCTTTACATGACACATCGAGATTTGATATAACTAATAAAATGCATTGGAATATTCTAGGTTCAGGGAAGTGTTGGTATGGATCAGAATGTGGCAATGGCTATGCATTAAACAACTTGATAGAAAATAGTACTAACCCACATGGATATGGATGTCATATGTCACTTGTTTCATGTGTTGGGTCTAGATGTACCCATGGAGTTTCCTGTGTTTGGTATAGGTGGGTGGTAGAGCCTTATGGTGAAAAGATTCCAGTATACCAGGTAGTGTCTGAGACTTGGGAAGTTAAATTAAGCATCAGTTATAATGGTGTAATGAAGGTTATTAAGTTAAATACCAACAATCCAAAATATGACTTAAATAATATACTAGATGAGATTATGGATCACCTGGCAATTTATGTCTCATCAGTAGATTATGAGAAAGTAAACCTGCGTAATTCAATGGTTGCAGTTAAAGGTAGCTACTTCAATGTACTAGCCGCACCACATGATATGCCTATGAAAGGAATTATAGGGGATATACAAATAGATAAGATGGGTGTTCAATGTACCTACAATGCCATCAAGTGGCAAAACCGGCGAAACAAACATTTATATGTAGTAATCATTTTTAATGCTTGTTATTTTTCCCCTTAGAATTAACCATCAAAATGTATGAAGATAGCCCTTCAACTTCACGTGGCAATCTATCTCTGAATATAAGTACTACTCAAAGAGGTTCCAAAAAGTTAACAAGACATGGCTATGAATATGTTATTAAAAGACAAAATAATGACAAATCAATTTTGTGGCGGTGTGCAAAAATGAAAACGTGCTCTGCGTCGATAAAAACTAACTGCGATTTTAATGTGATAATGAATGAAACAAGTCATAATCATGAACCCTTAAATATTTCAGAAGTTGAGATAAAAATGCAAATGGAGAAGTGCTCAAAGGCTGTACAGGAGAATTTGTTCGATCCGATTTTAAAAGTATTTGAGGATAATATGGCTCCTCAGGAAGATCGTGGTTTGGATCTAATAAAGAAGTTGCCGGCTCTAAATAATGTACAAAAAATGCTGTATAGAAAAAGAAAGAAAATTAACTTTTGCAAAAGCTAAAGATGTTGAAGCGCCAAAAAAATTTGAAAAGCTATTTTTTGCTGATTGATACACGGGAAAAACCGTATTCTGATATTTGCTGATAATGAATTGAAAAAATACATGGGAATTTGTAAGAAATTTTACATGGATGGCACATTTAAAGTTTGTCCCAAGCCATTCTATCAATTGTACACGATTCACGCAACTTGAAAGCAGTCAAGAACATTTTATCTTATCCAGTTATATACGCCCTGTTACCTGATAAGAAAATGTCCACGTACGAGCTGTTATTTCAACTAATAAAAAGTCAAATAACTGAGTGGGACCCGAGTGACATTACAGTCGATTTTGAAGTTCCAGCTATACTGGCAATTCGAAGCAACTTCCCGGGTGTGGAAGTAACGGGCTGCTATTTCCACTTCAATAGCAGTCTCTGGCGTAAAGCTAAGGCGCTAGGTGTACGCAAAACACAATTAGGCAAAGTTCATGTAAAACTCTGTGCTGCTTTGTCTCATCTCCCATCCGAGTTACTTGATGAAGGATGGCTCTATGTGATAGAGGAAGCTCCCAACAGCAACTGCACAATTTAATGACTACTTCGTGAAAACTTGGCTTGAAAATTCGGTACTCGCCGACACTTGATGTACATTCCAGCAAATGAATAAAACAAATAATGTTGTAGAAATATGGAACGGGTACATCAAAAAATATATTAAATCAAAACCGAATATTGCTCAATTTTTGGAGGGCTTAAGCAAAGATATACATTTCTTTGCCTCCATTATAAGAAAATCTACAGGCGGCTTCAAAATTTCGACGAGATTGCCTGAAACTATAGAGAGCAAGAAAAAAATTGACTATGCCATAAACAAAGTCCTACTGTGATTTGACCGGTGATTAGCTATCGTCGGTCAAATCATTGGCATTGTTTAGAAAAACTAAGAACTTGACTTTGCTTAATGACGTCGTATATATCGTATCTATTATTTTATTTTATATACGAGTATATGATATATTTAATCTTGTTGATTTTAATTATTATTTATTCAGATTTCAATTGTAAGTTTTTTATATTCGTGCATTTTTATTTGGCACTAATAATAATAGTGTGTGATTTTAACTAGTTTTAAGTAAATCTTAAGAACCCAAATACTAATTGTAATTTTTTTAGTTTTATTTGAAATTCTAAGACTATTTTTTAGGCTATTTACATTTTTTATACGTGATTTCTAATCAAACGACTGTGATTTTAACTAATTTTAAAGTAAATCATTTATAATCCAAAAACTAGTTGCTAATTATTTAGTTTGATGTAAAATATTCTCTTTAAAATATTTAGATTTTTTATACGTAACTTTTAAAGAAAAGATTGAGATTTTGACTAGTTTAAAACTGTGATTTCTTATTGTTTTAATTCTTTACGGTATAATAATATTAATCAAGGGCAATTTTAATAGTTATTGTTTTTTGTATTTCTATAAATGAAACGACTGTGATTTTTGATTATATTAGTCTCACCAAGCTATGGGTGTATAATTTTTTCCCCAAACACTTTTGTTCACGAATGTACAAATATTTCAAATAATACAATACATTTTACCTTTTCTTTAAAGCGGGATGAGTTGACCAAAGAAAAATAATAAAAATATTAATGTGGACAACTTATCCCGCGGGATAAGTTTTAAGCGGGATGAGTTCATCAAAACCACATCTCAGTGCGCGAACATCGGGCGGTCGGCAGTGCTGCCATCGCCATCGACAGAAAACTTCACTCTCTCTATCTCGTTAATATTTGTGCAAGTCGAGTTCATCGTTTTTTTTCACAACGTTATAATTTCTAACAAATATACATTTTCTTTTCATACTGTAGTGATATTGATAAAGATGTGACTTAGCATATTCTAAAACAGTAAAACCTATATAAATAGGTTTGTCTAAAACAATTTTCTCTGATTTTAGCTGAACTGCTATAAAGTTTTCTGTAAATGTAGTAACACATTTCAAATTAGGTTTACAAATTAATTCTTCAGCGCCAATCTGTTTTTTTGTGATATTATCCGTATCAACCCATCTAGTAGCTAATTTAATATCAACCTGTTTACGTTTGTTCTCGATAGTTTTACCGAAAATAGAGTTATTTAAAAGCTTGAAAAAGTCTTTCTCAAATGCTGTTGTGAATGCTTGTCGGAGGCTAGTGTTTAAATAAATGTATTTTTTTAAATATTCTTCTTGTCTAAATGTAAGAATACGGTGGATCTTTCTTAACACGAGTCCATATTTCAAACATTGCTTTAAATTGGTACGAGGGGTGATCCAAAAGTAATGAGAATGGGTACATTAAAATAACTATATACTTAAAAATAAAATTTATTTATCTACATAGTCTCCTAATAGGTCAATACATTTAGTCCATCTCTTTTCTAAACCAACGATACCCTTCAAAAAAAAATCTTTATCTTGACTCTCCCAAAATGCCTCTACAGCGGCCATCACTTCGCCGTTATCCTCAAATTTCTGGCCCCGGAGGTGTTCCTTGAGCCGAGGAAACAAATAAAAGTCGCTGGGGGCTAGATCTGGAGAATAGGGTGGGTGTTCAAGCAGCTGGAAGCCAGCTTCTTGAATGGCAGCCATCGCAACTTCAGCTTTGTGTGCAGGTGCATTGTCTTGATGGAACAGAACTTTTGCGCGCAGTTTACCCCGTCTTTTTTCCTTGATGGCCTCTCGCAATCTTTTGATTTGGTCAGCATAGTAGGAGCCTGTTATGGTAGCGCCCTTATCAAGGTATTCAACCATAATTATTCCCTCAGCATCCCAGAAAACAGACGCCATAACCTTGCCGGCAGAGCTTGAAACTTTGAATTTCTTGGGAGTCGGTGAAGATGGCCTTTTCCATGTCATTGACTGTTGTTTGGTTTCGGGATCAAAATGATGAATCCACGTTTCGTCCATAGTCACAAATCGAGCCAAAAAAATATCTTGATCCGCCTGGAACATTTCAAGATTGGTCCTTGAAATGTCGAATCGTTTCTTCTTTTGTTCGTCGGTTAACATTCTCGGGACCCAACGTGCAGAGACCTTTCTCATGTTCATCTCGGTAGTTAAGATCCTTTGAATGCTACCAAATGAAATGCCTGTGTTCTCAGCTAAATGACGAATGGTCACTCTTCGGTCTGCCAAAACCAGATCTTGAACTTTTTTGACGTTTTCTTCAGTGAGGGAGGAGGACGGACGGCCTTCGCGGTGTTCGTCTTCCGTGGATGTTCTTCCCATCTTAAACTCCTTGCACCAGCGTGCAGTTGTAGAATATGGAGGAGCAGAGTCTCCCAATGTTTCCACCAAGTCAGTATGAATGTCTTTGGTGGACATTTTTTTCAAGCACAGGTATTTGATGACGCTTCGCACTTCATGTTTCTCCATTTTGATGTTATCACTCCGACTGCTAGTATTCAAATGAATGTATATTTTAAAAATGACGTCCTATTTATACCATTTTTTGTCAGGGAAGTTGTGAAGGATTAGGGAGTTGAAAAAATATTTTTTCAGAATTTTATTATTACTAGAAATATCCGTTTATCATTACTTTTTGATCACCCCTCGTATAATGAATTATATAGTTGAATTTATCGTATAAATTGGCCATGAGTTTAGGTGTTTTCCCTCCAGGTGGTACAAATTTTTCTGGAGCGAAAGGTAAGTCACTATGAAAATCATGTAAGTGATCAGGATATTCAAGGTCCACCTCTAATATAAACCCATATTTACTTTCATCTGTAATACTCATTACATCAAAACAATTAATTTCCTCTTGACTCAACAATCTAAACTCTGAAATAGGGAACCTCTTAGTCATTGCGTAACCATACAGATTATTACAATCAAGATATAACAAATAGCTTGAAGGTTGAAGATCATTGTATTCTGACAAATACATATTATTAGCTTTTGCATGACGTAAAGAGCACTGTGCGAGACCGCCACGTATGCCCTTTTCTAGCATTTGATATATTTCTAGATTATCAATTAAATCTAATTCAACACGCGTGTACAGTAACATAGCATCCCAGCTCATGCCAGGTGCTGTTACATAATATGCAGGGTCTAATTTATAATATTTTAAACTTATGTTACGAAAATTTTTAAATATATCACACAATAACAAAACATCACATTTTAAGTATAAATCAGTATACTCGCCAATAGTGTGAACATTAAATGTATTCCAGACAGTTTTGGCGTGTTCATATTCAACATCAGTTACAGTATCATTATTACCTCAATATTACTATCAGTAACACTATCAGTAACATTATTACCTCAATATTACTAAACATAATTTACGTACTTAGTAGTTCTTAAACAGTTTCTAAAAGATTATAAGTGACTAATATTTGATTGTTCCGGCAGTGTTATTATTATTAATGTAAAAGCCTTTTTAATAAATTCAAAATAACCTTTAAATAAACCTTCGGACTTTATGTGCTAAATCATTCTTGATTTGATTAGCTAAATTATCAAACATTATAACGTCAAATAGTAATTTTGTAATAAAACTGCAGCCAGGTGTTAATGTGACGTAAACTTTGAAATGGCGGGGAGTACATTATAAAAGCCAGTGATTTGAGTCGAGAGACTCACTTTACTGGCGACATCGGAAGGAGCAACATTGTGAGTAAACTATGTTAATTTGATTTTAAATAAATAGATGTTCTAATGTTTAATTTACTTGCTTTTTATTGCTAAACCTATTTCTGTAAATATTTTATTAGCTTATATATGCATCGTATAACAATTATAGAAGTATCAATCCTATGATAATGTAAGCAGATCCGATGGCCCAAACAGGGTCAGCGGGTGTGCCCTTTTTTTAATAACCCCTCATAATTATATTCGACATATATAATATCCAAAACATGAAGGATTATGTTTCTTAAAATTATGTGTTTTTGCAGTAATTTTTTCTGAACTTAGCAATAGACTTTCAAAGTCAGCATAGATTACATAATTGATCTTTTGTTTTCTTTCAAAATTTTTAAAACCAAGTTTGCTGCTAGCTTTAGGCAAAATTGTTACAACTTTTGAACACACATGAGTTCGATACTTAGTTTCCCTGCTATAAAATTGTAAACACGATTCACACAAAACTTTTCCTTTATGATTAGTTACTTGACGTCGTATCAATCGTACGAGATTTTTAATCAGACAGTAGTGACTTTTTCCTTTTCTTACTAAAAATAATAAATTCACATGGTTTGGTTTTCTGATATTTGTTGAATATAGAGGCCCAGTCACATTTTCATTATTATTATCAACTCCATAAATATTGATACTAATGTTATTGTTTGTCTCGAATAGTTTTGTCTTTATATGTAACAGGGAAAGACATTCCTTCAATATTGAAAACAGAACTGTAGTGTGGATAAGATGTAGTCCTACATACGTTTTTCTGAACAGGATATAACCCTGCTGTAATACTCCATAAAAAACAATGATTATCATTATTTTGTATATTCACACAACTTTTTGAATTCTTAATCTTTCTTGGTAAGTCCAAAAACGTACCACCTTTCAATGGACAGTATTTGTTGACATTAATTTCTAGATGGCTAATTGAGTAAAAAGACCAGCCAGATTCCTTATGCTCAAATTCTGATAATTTACACTTGTCACTAATATTCGTATTTTTACAAACAATTTCATATTTTGTATTAAATGATTTTAGTTCCTGCTCATTGTTTTTTGTTAATATAAAGTTGGCAAACAATTCGAAATTAAGTTTAAGACAAATATTTTTCATTAAAGACATATTAATAAGTTTCAAGATATCGTTTTTATTATCACACAAGAAATCCTCCGGTGTGAGGTATTTAATTTCTTGTGAAGGATTTAAACGATATGTTACGATTCTATTCTTAAAAGCACTTGAAATTATATAAATATTTTCAAATTCAGTTCGTAAGAGACTATTGGACTTGTGGATATTTGTTCTCAAATGGTATTTATATAGATTCATTGGTAATTCAATCTGACATTTTTCACATTCAATAAATTTTGTTATTATTACATTGCCTTCGATGAGTAGACAGGGGTCGTACTGTAAAAATAAAAACCCAAATTAACATAAAACGCATAGGTACTTATATTTTATATTTAAATGATATATATACTATACATTTTACACTTTGTATTATTAATTAATAAAGAAGATAATATATTAATAATAATTTAACATTACGAATCACTTAAAACATTATGTAGGTTCCCAATATTATTATTATTACGATACATACGATTACACAATATTAATCTTACTATAGGAACTATTTCTAGAGATTTTGTATGTTTTGATTAACACTAAGAATAACCGCTTACAAAATCTAAAGAACAGTGTTTAAACTCGTGTCGAGTTTCTTTTAACAACTCTTTTAGCCGATTCCATGCTGGCGTCCCTTCATCAGTACGATTTTTAATTGAACATATAGCATGTCTCCACCGATTGATAGGGATCTCTCCAATATCGTACACTTTTAGCTCTATATAATATTTCCCTTTTATTTTCATCACTTTGTCTACATATTCCGTTAGCAACCCTACGGGTATAATAGGAATTTAGCGGAGTTAATTTTTTACCCTGTGTGGTTACTGGTTGTTCTTGATCGTCACTATCGCTGCCATACAGATCATGCGAAGTGGGCTTCATACCTGGGCTGTTTTTTCCTGAGACGATTCACCTCCCGCTGGTCTTTTCACGGCCAACGACGAAGTTGTAGTAAGGGATGATGACAACGAACCCTTTCGATGTTTCGGTTTTGACTTCGATTGTTGGAGCTGCTGCTGCTGCTGCTGCTGCTCAGCTTCGTCTTCAGAGGAGGAGGAGGAGAAAAGATTACTTGCTGTTTGCTTTGACCTGAAAGAAATCATACAAATAATATTAGATTTGATTACTTACACAATTGACTGGGTGGATAATGTAGGTATGAATCGAATCAACAGAAAAATACTATAAAAACTGATTTTAAAATGAATTGATTGAATTGATTGAATAGATGAATGGAGTAAATGATAAACTGACTGAACACTCATTTGATGTAGTGATATAATATATATGTATAAGTAATTGTTATGTTATTGGAATAGATAAGTATCTAGACAAATAAATTAATTAAAAGAAAGTACTTACATTTTATAAATTGATGAGTTCTGCTTGCTACACACTTGATTACAAAACTGAGGAGTGGTGATTACTCCTCGAGGTGCTTTGATACCTATAGCTGTCCAGACCGGGTTTAAATAGGCATGGAAATCGTCACAAACAGGACCATATTTGTAAAATTGCATAAATGCAAAAAAAACCTTCTTCGTTTATTGCTAACGTTGCATTTTTAGATTAGTATTGATCTAGACGAGCGTTTCAATCGCGGCGTTTTAAACGTTGAAAGTTATAAGTGATGCCGACTAGCATTTATTAGAAATTAAAATTGATGTTTCAGGTGAAATACCAATTAAAACATAATCAAAAACATTATTAATATGTTGGATATACATTTTATTAATTTTAATTTTACCCGCTCGTTTGCACAAACCACTGCTTAAACAAACAATTAGATACGTGGAGGCAAGAAGAGCTGCGTGTCTCTAATTACCTCTACATATTAGAGATTATTTAATTTTGAGCCTTAGCGACAAAAAAAATCAGATAAGTACCTAGATAAACCAAAGCAAGATGCCCGAAAATACATTCAAGTAGATTGTTCGATACCTGGAAATACATCATTAAACTGCTGCTCTACGATGTCGGTAAGTAAATTATCATCAATTATTATTTTAATTTTATTTACTGTAATAGTTTACTTAGGTCACTTTTGTCTTTAAGCATGTTAGATAAACATTGTGATATAATAAGTGTTCAATATTAATTTGTTTCAGGAATCTGGTGATATGTTCATAAACAATTCATCGTACACTCCATCATCACCAATTCCAGCTGAACAAATCCTACGTCAAAAAGTGGCGGACTATTTGGAAAGAGACAGACCCTTTCAACCATTTCAATTCGAAGACGCAACTCAGAGCAGCCCCCGAAATAAAAGACGAGGAGGTGATGTAATTTACTCTTACATAAAAAAACCTGCGAAAGGTATGCGATGTAAAATAATCAGCTTACAGATTTTTGACATCGAAGAATTCAAAGAAAGTGCGCCGTGTAATTGTAAGGCTAATGTATGCGCCCAATATGTTGTTGAAAATGTATTCAGCGATGATATATACAAAAGTGCTAATGATATTATAAGTAAAATGCATAAAAAATGTAAATAAACGTACCTACTTATCATATAAAAGTTAATTGTTTTATTTTATATCACATTAAAAATGTTATTATTTCATAGTTAGGTATTACTCATTTATTAGACAGCCACTCGACTAGGTACATATTATAGCTATACATAACCTGTAATAAATATCTTTTTCCTTAAAAAAGAACCAGTCAGATTTCATATTATTCTCATACGCTTCACATTCTCATAGAGGCATTAAGCATCGTATTTGTAGTAAACCATAGATATTCAGAAATAATTCTCAGAAACACTGAATTATTGCACAGTAAAGGTAAAAATACACTAAAATGATCTTATTATAATATTTGTAATTCATTCCGTACATGGATTCTTAAAACAAAAACGAATATCTACAGTTGAGAGGCACATGATGGGTAGAAACTAGACAGGAATGCGATCACTTGCCTTTACGGGCATGGTAGGTAATGTGTAAACAATAAATCGCAGTGGGTGGGCTACTTACCTACTTTGTGTTTAGGTGGCAATTATATTGAAGACAGGAGTACGAATTTAACTCAATGTAATCTCTTAAATAAAACCTACAATTCAAGTGCGCGTATAATGTGATCCAATACAAATTAGTTATAGGTAATTATAAAAATAACATACTACGAGTATAGCTTTATTTATTTCGAATAGACACACTAAAATGTAATCATCATTTTTCAAATTTCAAAACAAAAAATACATTATTTTTGCATAGACAAAACTTGAATGCATTTAACATTTTGAATAGAGAAACTTAGCATGATACCATCATTTTGCATAGAAAACCATGAATGCATTTATAATTTTGAATAGAGAAACTAAACATATTTATCATTTTGAATAGACAAATTTGAATGCATTCATCATTTTGAATAGACAAATTTGAATGCATTCATCAGTTTGAATAGAGAGTATTGGGGGAGCTGGATCTATTGATCCAGGTCCCCCAATACTCTCCTACTGTCGTAATATGACGGCGTGCTTTAAGTTCTTCCTTACTATTAGGTCCCCCCGACATGGCAACGCTTGAATAAAAATTTTACTAGGTTTATCAAAGTTTATTTTCAACTTTTTTATTTTTGGGGTTTTTTAAATTTTTTTTTTTTTTCTAGTTGGGATGAGACATATATAATTAATGATGTATTTATAATAATTGTTGTATTTAATTGTAAGCTTAATTTTGTTATTATTATTTTCAAAGAATTTTAGAAGATTGTTTTGTTTTTCTAAAGTTTTAAGTAGGTACTTACCTAAGTTTTCAGTATATTTGGGGGCGTCCATAAATTACGTGAGGTGTTTAAGGGGGGGAGGGGGTCGAGTCAAATCTCATCTAATCTTACGTTGGAGAGAGGGGGGGTCTCGGCAAATATCACGCAATTTTTTTTCTGATTGAAACAAAAAAAAAATTATACTATTTTGGTCCATTTAATCCAGATTGTACATGCATAAGATTTAATCTTAATCGTAATCGTAATACGATAAAGATCATTCACTAATTCGTTCAATAGAAAATAATTTCATTCATACTTCGACGTTATACATTTACTTACTGTCAAACCACCATATTTGTTTTATACCAAATAGCTCAATTCAATCTGAATTCACGGTACAGTGTAGCCCGTCCTTTGGTTTTCGCGCCACTGTCAGCCGAACGCGCGACTCGATGAACGAGAGCGTACGAGCTGAGTGGCAGCGACACACGGACAGGTTCCAACCTGCTTTGTTTATTCTTGTAAATGTTTTACTCGACTCAGTGCATGCTCTTACTAATTTAAAATGAGTTATCAAGATTTTTATAACGCATACGTCAAACGATACGTCTATAAGACGAAGAAATCCTGCCAGCACGATGTAATAAAATTATGGAATACAGCGAAGCAAAAATTCCCGAAGAAAGAAGAGTTAATACATCACATTCAACATGAGATTGAAAAGCTTCTCAGGGAAGCCACTGAGAGAAAAGTTCGGTCTACTTTAGCATTTCTTCAAAAGGTAGGTTAAATATATTTTTTTAAGAAAATAATACTTTTTTTTATATAAAATTTAATGTTACAATTAAGGAATTCCTTTCGCTCCAGTTAAGTTACAACAACTGTAGTAGTCAATATTCAATAAATTAAAATAAAGAACCCATAAAAATTAAAAAATAAATAGTATATGAGGCATTAATCTTTGAAATTTTGTAAATTTAAAAAAAAAATAGTTAAATACGAAAATTAATTTGGCTCTTTCATCAGCTGCTTTTATCAGCTGCTAGTAACCTGTCCGTGATTTGGCAACGCTATATTTCGGTTGTTTACATTTTCATTTGCACAATATAACCTCAACCATGTTAAAGTTTTTGCAGTCAATGCAAATAAATAAATTAATGAAAAATATTAAATCACAAAACTATAACATTCTTATGTCTCATGGCAGGAATGCTAGTATTTTTTAATTATTGTTTTATTTTACAATTATGAAATATGAAAATTTGTTAAAAATAAATAATTTATAAGTATGTATGAAAAGCATAAGTGCATTGAAGTTTAGTTTAAATTTATTGAATGATCTGAAGCTCGCGCGCTACGCAACGTTGCCAAATGTTCTGACGCTATTTAAATGCAGATTACTCAAAAATTTTCTGTGATTTTATAATTTTAATTTCTCTATAAATTCCACGGCAACCTATAGATTTTATTGCAAAAAATCAAACCTGAATATTTCGAAAACCTTATTTTGGGTTTTTTTTTTTTACCTCATCTAATCAATGGTTAATGCCATAATTTGAGAAAGTTGTTAAGGTCTGACTTTCTCGTAAGACTCGAAAAAAATACTAACATTTTTAGAATTTTTTTTTTTTAAATTTGCACGCTGAAGAATAAATTAAACTTCACTAGTAGATAAATAAGGACTTCAACTATTAGATAAAAATTAATTTTATGCATAATCTAATATTTTTTATTTAACATTGATGGCAAAAGGACCTCCTTAATAGCATTAAAAAAAACTGAAACAGTGAAATTCTTGATAAAATATGCAAAATCATAACTACAAAATATTAGTGCGGGCACTACTGTTTTCACGTAATTCAATATTTCTTAATTTTGTGTTAATCTATCTCTTTAATTTATTGGATTCATTTCTTTATTATGATATTTTGATTTCAGACTAACACTAAGATCTCTAACAGTTCTTCGATTCAGGCTGGTACAAGCACTGAGAGTGTTCCAAACGTGGAATGTGAAGGTCAGGTTCAGATCAACGATCATAATATTCAACACGCGGAATCTGCGGTTCAGGATGAGATTAATGACCAGCAGTCAGAAGATCAAGATTTGGACGGTGGCCCTCAACCGGTAGGTTAGTATTCGTCTTTCTTTCTAAAGGTGACGTTTTCTTCATTTTGTCCTATTCTAAATAAAAGTTTTCTGTATTTCACAGGCGCTTCGAAACGAAAAAATCAGCCTCTTGTGATCAGCGATGATGAGGATGAAGCTATGTCGAACACTACACCATCCAACGTACGTCCCACTCCAGCACAAGATAATATAAAGAAAAAGATTACTAAGCTGCATGCGGAGCTTGACTTAACGGAAAGACGCAAAAGATCTCTTGTAGCTGACGGTACTGAATTTGATAAAGCATGTAATTTGCGGCGAGAAATTGACATTTGTGAGAAGAAGCTCAAGCTTAAAGAAAATCAAAGAGTGTACTCTATGACGCACAGAAAAAATCAAAAACAAAAATTAATTGAACTATGTTCAAAGAATCCCGATGCAGCTAAGTCGTTGACGCCTCGTGATGGCCCTGGACGCCCACGTTTAGAAAAAGAACAGTCTGAATTGCTAAAAACAATAAGTGATTTAGCCCTGTTTGGTGCGTCTGCTGAAGAGCGACGTCGTTGTGAGATAGTTCGCACGGTCCATACGCTTTCAGAACTTACAAATAAACTAAGCGAGCTGGGATTTAATATTTCACGAAGTGCTACTTATATTCGACTGTTACCTAGACGGGCAAATACACGAGAAGCTAAACGCCATGTGGTGACTGTGCCGGTGAAGCTGAGTCGTCCTGAAGCTGACCATCATAAGGCACACCAAGACCAATACTTTTCTGTGGCCTCCATAAGGTCGCTGGAAACGATAGCCTCAGTACTTGGTCCTGACTCCGTAACTTTTTTATCTCAGGATGACAAAGCCCGCGTCCCCATCGGCCTGACAGCGGCAAACAAGCACGCGCCATTATTAATGCACGTTGAATATAAAGTGTCGTTACCAGATCACGACTTTGTGATTGCTTCGAGGCACAAATTAATTCCAAGCGTGTATGCTTTGTGTGAAGTGAAACCTAATGAGATGGGACGACCAGAAGCTGTTTCATATAGTGGACCAACTTACATAGCAATACGAAGTGGCAAGCACTCTTCGTCAACTGCAACTAGTCACGCTCAAGACTTGGACACTCTTTTAACAACTGAGTCTTTTTCCAAATTTACAAAGAATTTAGACAGCAAAGTTAAACCTGTTCTTATAATTTCAAGTGACGGTGGGCCTGACGAGAATCCGCGATATCGCAAAGTGATCGCACACGCCATAGAGCATTTTAAACAATATGATTTGGACGCAGTATTTATTGTGACTAATGCCCCTGGCAGGAGCGCATTCAACAGAGTAGAGAGACTCATGGCTCCACTTAGTCGAGAACTAACAGGCGCGTTGTTCTTCCCCATGATTCTTTTGGGACACATCTTGACTCCAGCGGCAGAACATTAGACGAAAGTCTGGAAAAGGATAATTTCAAAAAGGCAGGGGATATTTTGGCTGAAATATGGTCTGCAGTTTGCATTGACGGGCACGAAGTTGTTGCTGAATATATAGACCCGAATAATGACACTTCCAGCGTTCCAGACCTGCCAGGCGAAGAATGGTACACTGAGCACGTTAGAGAGAGCCAATATTTACTCCAGGTACATTGGCAGTTGGTTTATATCAAATTTTTATGCGTGCCTATTTCATTTTTTTTTATTTTTTAACAAGCACGAATATTAACAAATTTTTATTAAGAGTTACAAAGGGAAATTGTTATTAATTTTTTCTAGGTTGTAAAATGCGATGACCAGAAGTGCTGCAGCCCACGCCGGAGTGATCTGCATATGATTCCTCACGACCGTTTTCTGCCACCTCCGTACCCTATCACTCAAGTTGATGGACATTTGACAATTCCGGACTTTAAAGAGCATGACGGAAAGTCATTTGCTCCATTTCTAATACGCCACTGCCTACCGATTCAACCGCTAAATGCCTTCATCAGCACGCCTTATGATCTCTATTGCCCAAGTGTACGTGATGATTTAGAGAAAAGATGCTGCAGTACATGCGGTATTTACTTTGCATCTAGCACAAGAGCTGCAGAGCACAGACGATCAGCCCACATTGCACCAGCTAAGCAAGCGCGTATGTTCCGAAAAGTGCGACCCACACGGACTGTCACAAGACGAGCTAATGAATTACTTTGTGCAAGTGCCAATGGCTTAGAGTGGCTAGATCAGAACGAAGTTGAAGGATCAGATGATTTTACTGAAAATCATATGGACATGTTGGTTCCAATAGTCTCTCTTGAGACCGTGCATGATTCTCCATGGACTGAATTAGAGTAGATACTCTTTTTTAATCTAAGTAGTTACGATTTAAGTATTCTATTGTTAAATTTTTATTACACTTATAATTAAACTCTCAGCAACATTGATTAGTCATAACTAGTCGTAAATAAAAGCACGAAGCAAATTTGTTTTTTTTTTTACAATAACAATCCAACACGTTTACGTAAGGAACTCACATTTTGAAAAATCTCACGTGAGATTGGGAGATGGGGGAGGGGGTTGAATAAAATCTCACGACATCTCACCAGGGGGGGAGGGAGGGGCAGAAAATTAAAAAAAACACCTCACGTAATTTATGGACGCCCCCTTTTTAAAACAATATTAAATTTCTTCATTTAAACTTACGTGGTGACAACCCTATGCGCTTGGTCCTATTGTCTCATGAGCGGTTCCTATTGACCCCAATTTCTGTTTTAGTAGAACCTGGCTATATTTTATCGATTTATGGAAAATCGGCAGGATAATTTCTTAATATTTTGTATATTTCTAAATCTATTCAACTGGACTAGAGTTTTCGTAATAATTAAGTTCGTAATAAATAAGGATTTATACGGATGAAGTGGTTGTTTTCATCCTTTAAAAATGAAAATCATTCCTATTCACCCCGTTTGACGGTAGTGAATAGAATGTTTGATTTTTATCTGGCGTTACCATATCGGATGCAGAAGGCCCCCCCCCCCCTCGAGGGGTGTTCATTAATTAATTATAGCAGTGTAGGTCAGCATGGTAACTACCCTTAACTGTTATAAATAGATATATATTCACTTAAAGACGGCGCTGAACGGTACCTGCACTTAGAAGCTTATGATAATTGTTAAACTATAATGTACGAATAGGTATGTGTAAGTAATATGTAAGTCAACAGTGCATTGTGCCTCTACCTATCATATTTTTAGCGTCAGCAAATTTATAACTGTACTGACTGTATGTTGTGACCATAATTTTGCTTCGGATATTGATACATTTTATTGTTTTGTTAGGGTGACCATAATTTTTCAGAATTATATTAAATTTGTGTATTGTTTTCAGTAAAATTTATGTAATTTTTTTTTTTTCGAGAAGTGGGTGTATGTGTGGTATATGTGTGTATAGGTATGCTATGTAATAAAATACTCGTGTAATAATGTACATAGGCGGTATGTGACGTCGACGGCTGCGAGCCGTCGCTCGCCAACCACCCTCTGCATTGGTTGATCAATAAATTATGTCCATCTATATCTATATCCAATAAATAAAATGGAGTGTCTGTTTGTAATATTAAAATACCGGCTTTTTACTAAGTGCATTTGGATGTATACACGGTACATATACCAAAACAACATTTTTTCCAATTTTTGTCTGTCTGTCTGTTTGTTTCGGCTAATCTCTGAAATGGCTGGACCGATTTCGAAGGGACTTTCACTGGCAAATAGCTGATGTAACAAGGAGTAACTTCGGCTACTTTTATTTTAGAAAAAAAAATAGTTTAAGAAAAATAAAATAGGATCTCACGAAAAAAAATTAAAACCAATGAAAAATATAATAATATTCGATTCAAATAGGGAAGTTGTATACATACATTTAGAGAACTCGATAGTATTATTAGACGATGCTTATAAAAAGCGATATGCGCCCGAACAACGGTCATTCGCTCATTGGCTCTCGTACAGTACGGTGGTTGTCGACGCGATTTGTGAGTGTTTGCATTTATAACCTTTGTTGGTAAAAGCGGTATAAAAACTCTGTAAGTACTTGATATTTGATGTTTATAAATGATTGGTGTTTTATTTTGATATTAAAGTTATGTAAAAGTGAATTAAGTCAGGTTATTAATTTGTATTTTTCTTTTATTATTAAATTATTTAAAAGCCTGTGAGATAATTTTTTTTTTTTTATAAATTTCTGCTTCTGAATCCTAAATATACATTATATCTTTTTTCTATATTTCTTTTATTTATTTGAACTATATTTCTTCTACTATATTTAAACTATAAACCATATATGCTACCCCCTCACAAACTAGAACTTAAGATTGGCGTGTCCATCACACTACTCCGTAATTTAAACCCACCGACACTTTGTAATGGTACTAGGTTGCGAGTAGTGTCGTTGCAAAGAAATGTTATAGAAGAACGTATAATATCCGGATGCGGAAAAGGTGAGACAGTATTTATACCACAGATTCCTATAATACCGTCGATTTTTTCATTTGAATTCAAAAGGTTGCAATAGCCTAACAATGTCAGTTTTGCTATGACAATAAACAAGTCACAAGGGCAAACGTTCAGCAGAAGCTGGCATAGATTTAACTAGTGTTTATATAAGGCCAGCGCTGGCTTGGTATTTGCTTTGTGGAAAGAGTTTTTCGAACCAAGCCAGCGCTAGTTGCCAACCGCCGTCTGTCTTTCAAGCCAGTGAACTCCGCCCGCATACCCCTCGACCCCCGCGCGAGCGCTGCGGATGTTGACGCATCACGCCAGTCACTGGCGAATGTCCGTAGGGTGCGTTCCAATCATCGACAAAATGCCGAGAAAATTCAACGAAGAGGATACTTAAAATTCGTACAACTTTATAGAGAGCACGAATGCTTGTGGGATAAGCGTTGTGATGCATACAGAAATAAAAAATTGGCACTAGAACAACTTCGTGTAGGAATGAATATAGAAGGACTGACTATCGATAAAGGTAAAGCAAAAATCAGAAGTATTCGAAATACGTACTACTTGGAAATCGTCAAAATCGAAAAATCTTCAAGATCCAGGGCTGGGGGGAGCGTTTATAAGCCAAAGGCAAAATGGTTTGATGAATATGATTCGTTTGTAAAGCCGGTTTCTATAAGGAGAAAAACAATAGTAAGTAAAATCACATTTATTTATTTATTAGACGAAAATTACATTTTAGCAAAATTATAAAGCCACTTACAGACACGTATTTTGTCAGATTCACAACTACTCGTCAGGTACGCATACTACAAAAAAGAAGGTCACGTATTTAATCTGTAAGTATATAGGTATGTTTGTATGTTATTTGTTAATGTATGCTATTTAGATGCCAAGAAACACTTCCTTCGTTCATAAACAAATTTTTCAAAACTTCTCTTTTCTCTCTTGCTATTTCGGCTGAATGATTGCTACCTTGATTGCCAATACTCTGTAGGGCATGTATTTGGCTTTCTTAAGTTTTAAGTGGAAATGCCGCATTTCCCACAATGACTCCGTTGTCAGGTAATAAGTTATTTTCCAGGTTTTGGTAAATCGAACTATTCTTAAAAACTCCTCCATCAGATGCGCTACCACACGCGCCGACATCTATGTACAAAAAACAGTAGTCGTGATCGGCAATAGCTAACAATACGACGCTGCTGGTTTTTTTTTATAATGAGCTTTAATTGTCACATGTTTTCCATCTATAGAACCATAACATAAGGGGAAATTCCATCGTGTTTTAAACCCCCTTTCAATTATTTTCCATTCTTCTGCATTTGGCACCTGTAAAAAAGGGTAGTAATTAAAACGGCTCCTATTTAATACCATTTTTATCCACAAAAATACTATCACATTACAATTACATTATTTATTTTGTTTAATTACAGGATAATATGGATACTCCAAATAGCAATCAAACAGGATCATCGAATAGCAATGAATTAGGACCATCGTCGGTTCCACGCTCTGAAAATGGGTTAGAAAATGAGTCTGCAGAAGAGATACTACTATATACCCCACCCACAAAACCTAAGCGGAGCAAGTTATCACAAATATCTAACATGATAAATGACTTAAGAAACATTAACGACAAGACGTGTGTTGAAGAAACAGATCTAGATCTATTTGGAAAAAGCGTCTGCACAATTGAAAAAATAGACAGAGGAACAGGCAGTCATTCACTCAATGCATGCTCACAAATATACGAGCCAAGAATGCGTATTCTTATCAAGTGCAACAATCGGTTCAGCAATCTCAAAATACGCTATCTACTAATTGGAATTCTACACAAGTTCTTCCGAGCTACACGGTACCCCAATACTCTCTGCCAACACCTACAATCTGTCGTCCTCCAGAGCCCAGTCCATCGACATGTTCTTCTTCGAGTTCCCAGGATACGACTCGACTCCATATAATAATGACAGTTACGGCGAAAGCGTAGAAAACAGTGATGCCATTCAACTAGCCTTCCATAACGCTTAAAATCACATGTTTGCCTAATTATTAAAATTTTAACAAAATAAAAAATAACACTTACCTTTATAAATTGTTTTAATGCTTCATAAATTGCTTGACAAACTTCTGGTCTGAATTTTGATATAGATGGTTTGGAAACACGGTAAAAATGACTCGGGCTTCGATAACTCATTCCAGTTGCTAAGAACGATAATGTTACTTCTAGTTTTATTTTTGCTGGTAGTGCATCTCTCATCAGAGTGTCTTGGTGCTGAATCGAGCTCTGTATAAGTGAAAGTAACTCATCAAACTTTTAAGTAGTAACCCGCAACGCTAACCTGTTCTCAGAAGGATCTTCTAATCTTAGTTGTTTCAGTAACAAAGCAGAAGCTCCAGTTATAGGTCTATCGCTTAACCATTTTCTTATCCAAAGTCGTTTTGCTTTTTTTTCTCTAATATATCAATCAACTCTTCTCTTAATAGTGCAGAGATGTTCTTCAAATATTTCTTTTTCAACAGACTTTGCCACGAATTCATTATTTTTCAACTTCCAACGTGTGCACACCCGAAGAAAAATCCGTGAATGTATTGGCCTCGTCTAAACAACAGGGGTAGGCCAACGCTGGCTTGTCTGCAGAACTGGCGCCACCATTACTGGCTTCGTATAAACTATGTTTTAGGGTTGCTTTACCCATGGGCAACTTATATACTATATATACAGTGAAACCTGGTTAAGTGGGACCTGGATAAATGAGAAACCTCTATTATTGAGAGTTGCAACGAAGTCCCGGTTCTTTTTCATTAAATTACCTCTGTTAATGGGACTTTTTGAACCTGGTTAAATAAGATTTGAATTCTAAGACTTTTTCGATGTTTACCTCTATAATTGAGACTCTGTAGCTCAATTACCTGTATAAGTGAGACAAATTAATCAGGTTTCAACACGTTTTGACGTGTTTGTTTACATACATTTCTCGTTGTCTTTCGCGCATGCTTTGATTGTCAGTACTATCTCATGTTTTGACCTGAAAACAAGGGAATAAAAGTGTGCAAAATGTCCAAACGCAAATATAAAACGTTATCAGTATCTGAAAAATTAAAACTTCTATCACATTATGATTGTGGAAAGTCGCGTGATGAACTGTGTAGGGAGAATGACATACCAAAGTCAACCTTGTGTAGAATTATTAACAACAAAGAGAAAATTCGGTCTCAGTGTATTGATGGAAAAGGAAAACTCAAACGAATACGAGCTGCAGAGTATCCTGAAGTTGACAAGTGTCTCTGTACATGGATAAAGCAGGTACGGAATAATAACATTCCAATAAGCGGACCAATGATCAAAGAGAAAGCTCAAGAATTTGCAAGTAAGCTCCATATTGATAATTTTTCTGGCAGTAATGGGTGGTTGGAGGGATTTAAGAAAAGAAACGATATCGCATTCAAAAATGTTTGTGGCGAGAGCAATTCTGTGGACAATAACGAATGTAATGAGTGGATTAAAAACCTTCCAGCTTTATTACACGATTATTCCCCCGATGACGTATTCAACGCCGATGAAGCAGGCTTATTCTACAAGTGTCTACCGGATAAAACATTTACATTCAAAGGTCAGTCTTGCCATGGTGGTAAATTGAGTAAAGATCGGGTCACTGTACTTGTAAGTGCGAATATGTCTGGAACTGAAAAACTGCCACTTCTTTTAATTGGAAAATCTAAGAACCCCAGATGCTTCAAAGGTATTAAAACGTTGCCTGTTCATTATCAAAACAATAAAAAGGCGTGGATGACTTCTGAATTATTTGCAGATTGGTTAAAAAAAGTGAACGCCGATATGAGGGCCCAAAAACGAAAAATCATTATGTTTGTCGACAACTGCACAGCTCACAACAATATGCCCAAATTAGACTATGTTACATTATTGTACTTACCCGCCAATACCACAAGTAAATTGCAGCCCATGGATCAGGGTATTATCAACAACTTTAAGGTTTACTACAGGAAGGAAGTTGTTCAGTATGTTCTTAAATTTATAGAAGAGAATAAAAGTCCAGAAATCAACATCCTCCAGGCCATGAGATTTGCAAGAAAAGCTTGGTTTTCTGTTAGCAAAACCACAATTAGTAATTGCTTCCAAAAAGCTGGATTCAAAGTGACCAATGTATCTGAACCTGAGAGCCTACAAGAGGAGCTAGAGATTTGTGCAGCGTTTCCAGAATGGGATAGAATATTTACCACATGTAGGAATGACTTAAATGAGCAGCAGGTGACTTTTCAGGATTTCGTTTCTATGGATGATAACGTACTCATTTCAGAGGAGCTCAATGATGATGACATAGTTGCTATGTATTCTTCTTTGGACACAGAAGAAGAAGAAGAAGACTGTGAAGAGACTCCAGTAAAAATTTCGAAGCGTGAGGCAATGGAAGCTTTAGAAACTTTACACAAGTATTTCGAAATGTCAAATATTGATAATTCTAATATTTTTGATCAAATTTATTCTATCGAGAAACAGGTTTCAGCAACTAGCAATCAAATACAAACAAACATAACCGATTACTTTAAGTCATAAACTTTACCGTATTTTTTTTTTTCGACGCAATACATTATGTTTGTACATTCATACCTACATTAAATTCATAACATCAAAAATACGCATTTTTATTAACATTTCCACCTCTAAAATGGAATACCGGCACATTTCGATCGACCTCTGTAAGCGGGGACCTCTGTAAATGAGACAACTATAAATTTAAACCTGTTTAATTGAAAAACTGGATTATTGAGAACCCTCAATCATTGGTACATATGTCTTGGTCCCTTGAGATCCCAATTAACCAGGTTTCACTGTACTATAATATATATACTATACGTGGCATGTTCACGTGCGAGGAATGTCAGTAGCGTTGTTGTTTTAGCCCAAGAAAATCGTACACCAAATATTGTATAAGGATAAATTTTTCAATAAAACTACTACAAAAAACTAAATATAAACAATAATTAAACAAAAAATGCAAAAACTAAATGGAAAAATATAGTCGCGGGTAACAGCTAGTAATATATAAAGATAAAAATTAATCCCTATTGCCCTTGGTCATGACATCACGCGTGAACGGCTGAACCGATTACGCAATTTTTTTTTGCATTTGTTATTGTCAGAAGGTTCTTATGAAAGAAAAAAATAATTGCGCAGAAAATTAGAAAATTTAAGAAAACTTAACGACCATATTAACTTTTCTAATGTAACCTTAGTGCTTTTGATAACATAACTATCAGTCGTTTGACAATTGGCGCGATTGACAGAATGCACGCTGCAAATATCGTTTAAAACAGATGCATCGGTCGGAACTATGTTTTTGGAATACAATTTTTTTCATCAATTATACAAAATCGAATTTAATACTCATAGTTAAGACAGGACAACGGCTGTCGGGTCAGCTAGTTGGTAGTAAGTGCATTTCATTTGAGTACAACACAGTAGGGCAGTATCTATACACCTATTTCTATAGTGAACTCAAAAAGGAAGTTTTCAAATGCATTATAAATGCGAGATTTGAATAATTTTCATCAAGCATTTTATAAGTATCATGATATAGAAACGCAAGATGCTTTTCTACTCAAATACTGCGTTCTTTCAATTCCAAAACCAAAACATGCACCGATAAATTTTCAGACTAAGTTCACTAACTATTGTGTCACACAAAAATAAAGTTATACGTAAAATAACTTAACGGCAAGCTTTGCTAGGAATTTTAAATATAACTAAAGATCGAGTACAATATATTGCAAAGAGGTTCTTGGAAACATGTAAAAGAGAAAAGGGGCGGTGACCATAAGTCCAATTTATTCGCGGCGAAGAAGAAAGCAGTAATGCTTTTCGTAAACATGTTCCATGTTGACGAAGCACATTACTGTCGGGGACATTCTGAACGGAGATATTTAGCAGCCAGCAACCTTTCTATAAACGAATGTGGAAAATGTACTAAATATCGAAGAAGAACGTTTAAAAGTCGAGAAAAGGTATTTTAGAAAAAAAACAATTCTAACTTGGTTTTGGCATTCCTAGAACTGATGTATGTTCAACAGGTATTCAACTTCTGCCAAAAATGAAAAGAGAACAAAATTTAGCACAAAAGCAAAGATTTAAGGTAAAACACAGGCTACACAAGCTAAAGGCCAAAGCGTTTTTTGGATTGGGAAAGGAAGAAAGACCAGATTCAAAAATCCTGTATGAAAAAAAGAAAATACCATTGCCGTAAACTCCTGATCAGATCACTTATTACCTGAGGCAACTTTACTTGTATAACTTGTCACGCGATACCGCCACTGCGCGCCACGAAGATCGTACACCTCCACACCCCGCACCACCGTTTATATACCGTGGCATACCTAACCACGGTATATAAAGAGCAGACGACCCGGTGCGGCTCTCTTTCGCTCCGGCTCCATCAGTAAGATCCGAGAAGTGTCTCCATCTACCATCAGTAACCACCATGATCAAACCCTCCAAAGACCCTCCGCCTTAAGCCTGACTCTGTTTATACCGTATGACGTAAATTCATAACTAGTGAATGTTGTTCTCCTGGCACTTATTATTCTAGTAGGATTAACAAAGTGTTGCTGATGGATCCTTATCTTCTCAATAGTTTCCTTACTGGTAGTACTCTTAGTGGGGAATATCCACACACATTTTGTAAATGCGTCAATATCATAATACAGTTTCTTGGTCTCGGTCATTGGTCCAATGTGATCAATATGGATAGTGTACAGTGGTCTAATGTGATCAATATGGATAGTGTGCAGGGGGGTGTCTTCCTTCTCTAATAGATATAAAAATCCTTCCTGCTTACCTCCTTTACGACTGCCAAGTATACATGGAATGCATTTGACAATCTATTTTTTTTTGATAAATCTTTAATGTAGTAATTTTTATTTATAAGTTCTGTCATCTTCTTCTTGCCAAAATGTCCATTTGAGTGTACTCTTTTTATAATTTCTGTCTCCATGCTCATAGGTATTACCAGTCTTCTCTCCAAATGTAGACGACAGGGGGACAAGTGCAAAATAAAACAATGAATGCACCTTAGGTTCGCCGTAGACCAGTGGGCGTCAGTCGTCAACTTTTTCTCAGGTTAATGTACTAATTTTCAATTGATTGTCATCTATGACATCGGATAATCTCCCTTCTGGCGGGGTATACCGCACCCGCTTTGACGCCTGGACGACCATAGTGTACGGCGAGTACTGTATTATATACGAACATAATGTAAGCAGGTAGTACATTTACAAACGGTCAGTATTCTTATTGTAATACATTATTTTGTATACATAATTATCTACCTGGGTACTATGATACTTAAGCTAGGTACATATGATACTTAAGCTTTAATAACAATTAGTAGAGTATGTACAAATATATATTATGTTTCATTTTGCATCGGCAACATACCCCACCCAAGTGCAAAATAGCACTCCTACTCTCTCTTAAATACAGCTTTAATGCACCCGATCCCTAAAAAAATATCAATTATCTAACGACAGCTCCTTCGGTACTCAGAAGACCACCAGATACGCAATGACCGACAATACGGTTTGCGTCAGGGTCGTTTAGCTGGTGATCTTCTCGTATACCTGACTCACCGGTGGGCACAGGCGATCGAGACCAAGGGGGAGGCGTTGTCAGTCAGTTTGGACATAGCGAAGGCTTAGGCATAGGAAGGTCATGATGTGGCCAGTTTTAATGAGTTATTGGTATGTTTAGGTAACTATTGTAAAGGAATTGAGATCTATAGGATCAACGAACCACTAATACCTAAAATTCAACAACTACTTGAGAATAGATCTACACGACCTTTCAAAGGTACGTTAGGAATCCACCAGTTACCATGGAGTTTCGAAAAGCCTGAAATAATCCACGCAAGAAGACTAAGTTGCTTCTAATCCAGATAAGGCAAATGAGGAATTCGACAATGCCTAGCACATCACAAAACATGAAAACATAATCACTTCTGAACCTCATTCTTCTTTGCACAATTCGTCATATGATTGCTCCGAGAGATCACTACCATTAGACTCTTTAAACTCATCTGGGAATCTGTTTATGTAAGAATCATTTATCATCATCATCTCATCATCGTTTGTTTACAACTTGAATAAGAATCTGCCGTAGGGTTCCGTAAATATAACAAAAAAAAAACCCTTGAGGTCATCGGTGCCCCCCATGGCGCTATAAAGTAATAAAAATAGTTACCGTTACGAAGGCGCCACGCCGGTCACCGCGTCGCCCACCCTCCCGCTCAGTACTGCGCTAGCGCCCGAGAAGAGAAAACGTCCGTGTTCTATGTTGGTGTAATACTTTGCGTCAAGTACCTAATTAGTGTGATATTGTGTGCAGTGAACTTGAATATTATGAACATTGCAACAAATAATTAAAAATGGAAATATTTAGCCGTACAAATTTTAAAGAAATACAGGTGGACATGGAAGATTTTGATTTTACACAGGAAGATTTGCGGGCATTAACATTACTCGAGACTAGCATTATACGGCAGGATGAACAAGATAATCAATCAGATCTAGAGTCGTCGAATTCAAACGAAAACCAGTTGCATATTCCGAAAAAACGAAGACGTTTAATCATCCGAAGCGACAGTGAGAGTGAGTCTGATTCGATTCGAAATTATGTGACAGCCAATATTACCGTCTCAGATCGTGTGTCAAAGAAATGGTCACGCTCTAGGCGTCAACAACTATCTATTATACCATTTACCGAAACTTCAGGTGTGAACAAAGAATTTTCAACTATATTAAAAGAAGCAGACCCGGGAGATTTTTATAGTCTTTTAGTGCCTGATGAAATTTTCAATATGATTGTAGAGCAGACCAACTTATTCGCCTTACAATCCTGCGAATCGAGAAATGTAAAACCTTCATCAAGTTCTCATGCTTGGAAGCCAACAGACAGACATGAAATTAAACGTTTCTTTGGACTTTTCTTATACATGAGTCTTGTAAGACTCCCAAATTTAAGCTATTACTGGAGCAAAGATATCTTAGGACAGACATTTCCACGTACCGTCATGAGCCGCAATAGATTCGAAATAATCCTGCAGTACCTACATTTTAGTGATAATGAAACCGCAAATAAATCTGATCGAATTTCTAAGATAAGACCGATTATAGATATGGTCAATAATACGTTTCAAAAATATTATTTACCGAAAGAAGACATCTGTGTCAACGAAAGTCAGGTTCCATTCAGAGGGCCTATTGTACTTAGAAAATACAATAAAAGTAAACGCCATAAATATGGTTTAAAGCTATTCAAACTATGTACTATTCCCGGGTACACCTGCAAATTTTCATTGTATGCCGGTAAAAATATCGATACCGTAAATACTACGCCTACATCAGTGTTAATGTCTCTTTGTAGCCAAATATTAAATAAAGGGCAAACTTTGGCAACTGATATAATTGGTACACCAGCTTAGATTTGGCTTACAATTTACTGGAATATCAAACGCACTTGATTGGGACTATTAGGAAAAAACCGAAGAGGTTTACCTAAGGATGTAGTAGAAGCCAAACTTCAAAAAGGAGAGTTCATGGCCATAGAAAACGAGGATGGTATAACAATTTTAAAATGGAAAGATAAGCAGGATGTGATGATGCTTTCTACTAAACATTCCGATGAAATGTCAACAATCGCCAATAAGGGCAAACAGGTTACTAAGCCGAAAGTGAGTTTAGATTATAATAAGTCAAAAGGATCTGTCGATATGAGCGACCAAATGTCGTCGTATTCTTCTCCCTTACGTAAAACTATTAAATGGTACCGGAAACTTGGTATTGAGATTTTGTTGAATACTGCCGTGGTGAATGCATGGATTATGTTTACCGAAACTAGGAACACAAAAATGTCAATCGAGAGTTTCGGAAATCTCTAGTAGATTATCTAACAAGGTTCTCATCAGGTTCTCAGCAGAATGAGTCAGGAGTAACGGTATCAAGACCCAAACGTTTGAAGCACGAGTTGCAAACAAAATCTGGGACAGTGAGAAATACTAGACGATTTTGTGTACACTGTTACAAAGATATGGTAAAGCAGTTTGGACGAAAATTGGCGAAAAATAAAGCTAAAAAGGTAAATCCTTTTTGCACTCAATGTGATGGGACCCCACATTTCTGTTTATCTTGTTTTAATAAGATCCATCGTTATGTTTAGTTGTTATTTTTAGTCAATTATTGATTTATTTTTTTCTGATAGCATTTTATTTCAATGGTAATTTTAATAGCATTTCCTGGTATATTTTTTCCTGTGTAAGAAGAAATTTTTTTTTAACTTGAAGTTTATATTGTTTGTTTTATATTTTTAATAACTTGCATTGTAATAGTTTTAAGATTAAATGTGATAAAAAGTCATGTATCATGAAATTAGTCGCTTTTTTATTTTATCAACAAAAATCTTAAGGAGATTATACAGTGCAACCTTAATATAACGTACCTCAATATAACGACTTCCTCGATTTAACAAATTCTTCGTAATCCCCTTGAATTGTCCATAAGAGTCAATATAAAATATACCTTTACATTGCGAACATTCTTTGCGTACAACCTCTTTATAACGAATTTTCAACTATCTAGAAAAAGTATTCATACCTCTAATTAACGAATTTTGCCAACCCAAAACCTTTATATAAAGTTTCCACCAATAATATAACTCTTAATCTTATAATGTGATTCATGTCTCGACATGTTTCGACTCGCTTTTGTTTGTACAGTAATCATTGTTGTTTTGATGGAAAGTAATGTAAACACCTCTGCTCGTCACTATTGTTAAAGATTTAAGTTAAAATGGCTCAGAAACGTAAAAGGTGTTCCTTATCGGTCGCAGAAAAGCGAAACATCATTAATTATGTTGACCAAAATCCCATGACGAAAAAATTAGACATAGCTAATAAGTTCGGGATTCCCGCAAGTACATTGGCTACAATTTTAAAATTTAAAGATAAGTTTTCAGAAGAAAGTGGTTAGAATGTAAACAGTAAAAGATTAAAATCATGCGAGTTCAAAGACGTAGAGGAATGTGTGTTAAAGTGGTTAAAACAGTGCCGAGACAAAAAAATCCCAATCGGAGGCCCTATTCTTCAGGAAAAGGCTCAGCGGTTTGCAGTAGAATTGGGACATGAAGGGTTCCGTGCTAGCAACGGGTGGCTTCAAAATTTCAAAAAACGAAACGAGGTTGTTTTTCGAAAAATATGCGGTGAAAGTGGTAGTGTTAATGAACAAGTATGTGATGATTGGAAAGACAAACTGGCAGAGCTGACCACCGGATACGATCCCGAAGACATCTTTAACGCCGATGAAACTGGACTATTCTATAAATGTTTACCTGACAAAACCTTATAATTCAAAAGCGATAAATGTAATGGTGGGAAAAACAGTAAACTTCGCTTAACAGTACTGCTGGGAACAAATTGTACTGGGACTTACAAACTAAAGCCACTCATCATCGGAAAATATCAAAAACCGCGATGTTTTAAGAATGTCAATAATCTGCCAACAGATTACACGTCCAACCATAAGGCTTGGATGACCAGTGATGCTTTTTGCAATTGGCTTAAAAGTCTGGATAAAGAGATGAAGAAAAAAAACAAGAAAATTCTAATGTTCATCGATAATTGTACTGCACACGGAGAAATTCCTAACCTGAAAAATATAAAAATAAAGTACTCGTACTTACCTCCAAATACCACTTCAAAACTACAACCACTGGATCAGGGCATCATCCAAAGCGTCGTTCATTCGGCTCCCTGCAGCCTTCGAGTTCGGACGTCCAGCTCTGCGCTGTCCAAGTGCAAACGCTACGCCCCGCCCTCAACCCGCGCTCCACGGAAAACGACCGCCGACCTCAGTTGGGGACCGCTCCTCGTGGAGTTCGGACGCGCTGTCCAAGCGCTCCAGCCACGCCCCGCCAACGCCCGGCGTGACACGACAAGCGCCCGCCAACGCCAGTCGTCGAGATCGGACGCGCTGCCCAAGCGCTCTCACTCCGCCCGGCGCGGCGCGACACGACAAGAGCCCGACAACGTCAGGGCGACGCCCGCCTGTCGTCGAGATCGGACACATCGAGATAACAGAAAAGTCAACAACCGCTGTTTTCACAGCGGTAACAGAAAGTCGAAAACCGCTGTTTTCACAGCGCTAACAGAAAGTCGAAAACCGCTGTTGTCACAGCGTATTAGTAACAGAAAAGTCGAAGGTACAGGTGCGCCCCATTGCGAACACCGTTACTCACCCTGTGCGTAACGTTCGCAAAGGAGCGAACCGTGCTGCACCTAGGCCCCTTCAGGGCAAGCCAATTACTGGCCCCGGCTGAAATTTAACGGTGACAACCAAACCGGGACAGGCGAGGACCCGACTCGCCCGCTTTGCCCCCTCAGGGCAAAGCAAAGTCGGCTGGGACTGGACCACTCGGCCCTTGGGGGGACTCCTAGTCGAGCCCTGTCATCTCCTTCCCACCCTACCCCTCCCTTATCCCATTCCCAGTTGTTAGATTGGGTGTGCCGGCCTGAAAAGGCCCACACCACCCGCGGCAACTGGGCTGATAGGAACTTCACTCTTGCACTCCGAGTGAAGAACCACAGCTTAGGTACACACCCTACCCACACACAACACATCCTCCCAACCACGGTTGGGAGGGAATTACCTTCCCACACCCTGCCTTGAGTAGCGCTCGGCAATATGGCTGAGCAAATACTCAACACCCTCCTGCAAGACAAAGAGATCTTCGCGATCCTAAAGGCCAAGTTCGGGAGCATAATCCCGGATAAACCCCCGCGAGCCCGCAGCCCATCCCCTAGACCCTCTCTCGTCCGACGTGCTCCTAGCCGGGATGTTTCCCGCTCCCCCACGCGTTTCCGCAGCCCCCGCTCCCACTCAAGAGCCCACTCCCCCTCTCCAGTCCCCTCCGACGACGAATCCAATGAAGGATTCGAACTGGTGACAGGCAAGAAGCGGAAGTGTAAGACCCCTCCGCCGGCACCCGCAAAGATAACCTGCCGCATCCCCTCCCCTAGGCACTGGACGCAAATCTCCACGTGGTGTAATGAATTACGCATTCAATACACCTCCGCCCGCACTAACCCACAGGGGATAAAAATCACGGTCCCCACCTCGAGCGACCATCGGTCACTTACGTCAACACTTAAGGAGAGAGGAATCCAATTCCACTCCTACACTCTCCAGGAGGACCGCCTGCTCCGCGTTGTCATACGCGGAGTACCCAAGGAGGTCACCATAGAGGAGATCACGTCCTCTCTCAAAGCGGATAACCTCCCCGTACACCATGTCCATCGCATGGTTCGCGGTAGAACCCACGAGCCCTACGACATGATCCTGGTCACCCTAGACCACTCAGAGGCCGGAAAAGAAATTTTCCACTTAAAAACGGTATGCCACCTATCCGGCATCAACATAGAACCCCCCCACAAAAAAGGCATAATCTCTCAGTGCCACCGATGCCAGTTATACGGGCACTCGGCCCGCAACTGCTTCGCCCGTCCCAGGTGCGTAAAGTGCCTCGAGGACCATCCCACAGCGGAATGCTCGAGGCCCAAAGACAGGTCCCTCTGCACCACCCCGCCAGCTTGCGTACTGTGTGGAGAAACCGGCCACCCCGCAAACTATCGCGGGTGCCCAAAAGCCCCACGCCAGCCTACCCGCTCCACCAGGCAACCCGCCGCCCCGGCACCCCAAAAACAAGCACCGTCATACGTGCCAGCCCCCCCTCCATCGAAACCCTGCCCATGGGGTCCCTCTAGCACAAAAAGCGCTCCCCCCAAGCCTGCTTTCCCAGCGCTGCCAACCAAAAGCCAGGCTGAACCATCGACCTCAGCCCCTCCACCCCTCCTCAGCCTATACGTTCCCCCTCCAGCACGTCTCCAAAACCAGCTCCGCCCAAAAACTACGACCCCTGCCCCTGCACCCACCGCAGACCCGGCACTCCGAGCACTGGCCCGCTTCGCCAGTACTGTAAACTTTGCGGAGATGCGCACAATAGGCGAGAAAATCCTCGCTAACCTAGGTGACCCTATGGTACTAACCATGGTAGGCATAGAACACATGGCCTACTTCGAGTCCCTCGCAAACCTCCGCATCGACTAAGATGGACGTACACCCAGCAGGCAGAGTCAAACCTAAATCCCTACGCATAGGCTATTTCAATGCAAACAGCATTAGATCCCAGCGCGACGAGATCGCCACCTTTCTCCGCGACCACGACATAGACCTATTCCTCGTGCAAGAAACATTCCTTAAACCCTCTCATAGGGACCCCAAAATTGCGAACTACACAATAGTCCGCAACGACAGGGTCAGAACCGCCCGTGGTGGAGGCACTCTCATCTACTACAAACGCTCCTTGCACTGCGTCCCCATGGACCCTCCCCCTCTCGCAAACATTGAGGCATCGATCTGTCGGATAGGCATGACCGGACATCAGCCAATAATACTAGTTTCAGCCTACCTAGCTCCCGGACAAACAACCGGCACCAGAGTGGCACTCGAGAGTGACACTAAAGCCCTCTTTGACTTAGGCGGCGCCGTCATCCTGGCTGGCGACTTGAATGCCAAGAACAGTCTCTGGGGCTGTCGCACGACCACGCCGAGAGGCAGAGAGCTAGACAGAGTATCGCAGACCGTAGGATTCGATATTATCGCTCCCCTAGAGCACACTCACTACCCCAATGTTCTCAGTCACCAACCAGACATACTAGACTTGGCACTCCTCAAGAACATAAACCTACGTCTATGTTCTGTAGAAGTGTTCAAAGAATTAGACTCTGACCACAGGCCAGTAATATTAGACTTCTCACCCCGCACAGGCACCCCTATTCCAGGCCAACCCCCCACGACTAGGGAGATCACAGAATGGAGCCGGCTCGAGGAAAAACTCAAGTTGACGACATCTGTACATCTCAACCGCATCCCAGACGAGATCAAGACAGCAGACGAAACCGTGGCGGCAATCGATTCCCTTAACAGCCATGTGCAGTCGCTAATCAGCGAATGCACCCGGAGAGTGCCACTTGAGGATGACCTCAGATGGCGCATCCCCGAGGACATACGTGCGCTGCTGAGAGAAAAGAACGCAGCCATCAGAGCACACGACCGATATCCGTTCGAACCAAATAGGGTAAGGATGCGCTCTCTACAACGTGACGTTAGAGCACGCATAGACGAGCTACGACAAGCGCGATGGGACAGCCACCTGAGCGCACTTGAGCCCTCTCATACTGCGTTCTGGCAGCTGTCGAGATCCTTACTCAAGGACACCATCGCCCCCATGCCCCCCCTCAATAGGCCAAACCTCCCTCCTGCCTTTGATGACAATGAAAAGACAAAATGCCTCGCAGACAGTCTCGAGCTTCAATGCACTCCCAGCTCACTCCCAGTCGACCAAAACCACCTAATAGAGGTGGATGCAGAAGTGGAACGGAGAGCATCACTCCCGATACCCGCTATCCCAGACGGGGAAGAAGATCCCGTCCCCCCTGTTACACCCGAAGAGGTGTGCGAAGTCATCAAGAAACTCAAACCCAAGAAAGTCCCTGGGTCGGATAAAATCACCAACAGAGTCATAAAACTCTTTCCCCCCATCCTAATCGCCCTACTGACCGCCATCTTCAATGCGGCCATGTCCAACAATCTCTTTCCACCTCAATGGAAGGAAGCCACAGTTATTGGCATCGAAAAGCCGGGCAAACCCAGAACCGAACCCAGCAGTTACCGTCCCATAAGTCGACTCAACGGCATGGGCAAGATTTATGAAAGACTCATCTTTAGTCGCCTCAAAGCACACGCCGATGCTAACATGCTCATCCCTCACGAGCAGTTCGGTTTTCGAACCCAACACTCAAGTGTTCACCAAGTCCACCGTATTGTGGAACACATCACCTCGCGTTTCCAGAAAAAACTGTCAACAGGCGCACTCTTCTTCGACGTCACGAAAGCATTCGACAAAGTGTGGCATAACGGCTTGTTATACAAGCTGTTCCAAATGGAAGTGTCCCACAGACTCGTGCTCATCATACGAGACTACCTGTCGGACCGCCACTTTCGCTACAGACTAGAAGGGACGTTATCCTCTCCCCGCCCCATTCTTGCCGGAGTCCCTCAGGGATCAGTACTCTCCCCTATCCTCTTCTCGCTGTACACCAGCGACATGCCTAAGCATCGGAAAGCCCAGTTAGCCCTGTTCGCGGACGATACCGCCTTATGTTACTCAGGCAGGCTACCCCGGAGCATCGCCAAGGTCCTCCAATCCGCAGCCAACTCACTAGGTGCGTGGTTTCGGAAATGGAGGATCGAAGTGAACCCCGAAAAAAGCCAAGCAGTCATCTTCCGCAGCTGGAAGGACAGCAGATTTGCTCCTCCCTCGCCACCCCCGATCACCCTATTCGGAACACCCATCCCTTGGACGAATAAAACCAAGTACCTAGGAGTTATACTTGATGACACCCTCTCCTTCTCCCAGCACATCACAACAGTTCGAGCCCGCGCCAGCAGGGCACTAAGTCGACTACATTACCTCCTAAACCATAGTTCTAAACTATCCCTCAAAAACAAAGTACGTCTATACACCACTTGTATCCGCCCAATAATGACATACGCCTCAGTCGTATTCGCTCACTCCCCTCCAAGGAGGATCCATCGTCTTCAAACGGTACAAAACCGCTTCATGCGCAGAGCCACGGGAGCCCCGTGGTACATGCGAAACGAAAACCTCCATATAGACCTCGGTCTGCCTACCATAAGGCAATTCATTAAAAGCTGCTCCCAAACCTTCTTTGACTCCGCCGAATCCCACCCCAACCCACTCGTGGTATCCGCGGCGAGCTACATCCCGTCAGCCATCTCTCGTAAGCGCCGACCGAGACATGTCCTCGGGGAGCCTGACGACGATATCACCAAGGCACAAGACGCCGCGCATGCCGCGCTCCATCAACACAATACACGCACAAACTCACCACACCGCGGCCCTCGTTTCTGCCCCCGACGGAGGGGTAGAAACAGACACTCGCGCCCCAACAGATAAGTCCTTGAGTTTGTTTCGGCGTTTCTTCTCAAGGTTAGTCATAGGAAACGCCGGCACCATCTAGCTCTTGTCTCAAGCAACAGCCTAAGCCGAGGTCCTAACCCCCCTCAGGGGTGCCCTTAGGCCGTTGCTATAAATGTAGTATACGGTTAAGAGCACTAGGCTCACCGTAAAGTCCGCGTAAAGTTGTATACAGCCACACGGCTTACAACTAAAGCCAATTAAAAAAAAAAAAAAAAAACATCCAAAGCTTCAAAATGCATTATAGGAAGGAAGTTGTCAGACGATTTCTTGCTGATGTTGAACGTCAAACACCAACTACAATTGACGTTTTACAAGCCATGTGGATGATCGCCAAAGCTTGGAATTTAGTCACTGAAAAGACCATTGCAAACTGCTTCAAGAAAAGTGGGTTTAAAGTAACATGCGAAGATGAGGAGGACGATTTACCAGTCGCAGAACTTGCTAGGACCTGGCAAAGAGTTCAAGAAGAATTACACCTTCAAGAGACTGACTTCGAAGACTTCGTTACCTTTGATAATGATTTGGCCATCTGTGGAGAACTAACTGATGCTGACATCGTCACATCTGTGTTGCCAGTTACTAATGCAGAAGCGGATGAAGACGAGGAAGAAGAGGGTGAAATTGATAAGCATAACTTCACAATAAAAGATGCGTATAATGCTTTGAATACAATAAAATCTGTGTTTCTCAAAAAGGGAGGTTTGAGTGACGATGTAGTGAAATCCATCACGAAATTAGATTGCGCTTTGGATGTCATAACTCATACCGGTGGTAAACAGACAACTATCAATGACTTTTTTTCTAATCAATGAACAAAATTGAGATTAAGCTACTATATAACCACATTGTTAATTGTTTTACCTCTTTATAACGAATTTTAGACCAATCTAACCTCAACATAACAAACCTCAGTTCAACGAATTACTTGATATTACGAATATTTTCTTGTTCCCCTCCGATTTGTTATATCGAGGTTGCACTGTACATATTTCCTAAAATTTTCTAAGTAGCCATGTCCCCTTGAAAAGGATTACTCTATAGCGCCAAGGCGGTCACTCGCATACACGAAATGTACGACACGCGTGACCGGCGGCCCAAAAATACATTTCGAATATGCCTCTTGCTTGAGGTCACCGGTGACCCCCATGACGTTCAACGTGTTAATTAATATGTAGCGTTCCTTACTCGTGTATTGATGACCAACCTATACGAACTTGGATCAATAGAAGCTGCTACTTGCCATGTTACAACTGAAGTTGATCGGAATAAATTTATTGTGGTCAAAGTTCGTTACATATGAAGTATGCAAATATATTAGGAATATTAAGACATTAATATTTATAGATGCTGCATGTTATTATATTACATGATGATTTGATAATCTCCAATTTTCAGATAATGTTAGCTGACCCTAATTTGGGAACATTAATTGCAATAGAACCACTGTCTGAGATTATACAGGACACTAGCTGATCCAAACGTGTTTGAGTCTGTTGCGGGTCCATCAAAAACTATCCAACCAATGATTGAGCATATACATTATAACACTAGTCCTCCCGAGGTTAGTGCTAAACCTCAAGTTACTGAGATCACCAACCCTATTGCTGCTGCAAATACATTAATAACCAACAAGAAACAAAAACAATAGTATGTTAATAAAAATGAAAAGTCACATGAGAAAAATAAACAGGCTCCAAAAAAGTTTAAAGCATCTGAAGAACAAAGCATTTCTCGAGGTTTGAGTAAATTAATGACTCAATCAATACAATATTGAAATGCAAAAGGGGATACCTTTTGCATTATTTATGCAAGGAGAATTGCAAAACTATAAGAGAAGTCCAAAAAGTCGAAAATGGGATATTGACTCCAAAATAATAGCGTAAAGATTATACAAGAGGTCACCAAGGTGTTATAAATTATTAAGAAGGATGATTTGCCTGCCTACAACTAATTCTTTGAAATCATTATTAAACAAGTTTAATATGAGTGGCGGTATTAACGATATTTTTTTTTTTTTTTCAATACATTCTAATGTTTGATGAGATGTCAAAACAAAAAGGAGGACTTGATTGAAGGTTATCAAGATCTTGCCTGCAATGCAGGTCACTGACATTAAACCTTCATGGTGTGAGATGAGATATTCGAGTGAAACTTTTTTACATTTTACGTATGATATTTTTCTTTTAAAAAATGTGCAACATTCGATTTTCGAATATCAATTGTTTTTTTTTATTCAGCTTAGACGGAAAAGATGGATACTTCGAAAATCCGAGTAATTTTTGAATACGAGTTCCGACGCAGAACTAACGCTCGCTCGCAATATCAATGCTGCGTTTGGAGAGGAGACAGGTAATGAACGCACCTTGTGTTTTTGGTTTAACGCTTTCGTAATAGAAACTTCGACTTTAAGGACGAACCACGTGAAAGACCGCCCACACAGATGAATAACGCTGAATGAAGGAGATGGTGGAAGCCGATCCGAATCAAACTACCCAGGAATTAGCAGTATGCTTTAACATACAATATTGACTCATTTCCATCAAATCAATAAGATAAAAAATATGAAAAATGGCTGCCTCATGATTTGACTGATCTGCAGAAAGAAACGCATGTTGAAACATCCACCATATAATTAAGCCAGTAGTTCCCAAAACGTATCTATACTTAATCGAAAATGTTTGAAAATCTTTTCTGGATGGTTTAAAAGATTATCGAAATGCTCGTTACATTTGTGTACATTTATTAAAATTGGATGTATCCAATAATTACTACTACTTACTAATTATATATATATATATTGCGACATATATTTTAATCAATTGTATTTTTTGAAACGTTTTACAAACGTGACACCTACAACAGATGAAGAGGTTAACGAAAATGATTCAGAAGAAGAGACTTGTTCTAGATGCAGTTCCAGGAGAAGGGCAACGAAAAGGAGTATTGTTACAAGTATCAGACAACAACTATCAGACAATATAAAAAATAAAAATTTGTAAGACTTTAACACGTGGATCCTGGCAAAGATCTATTTCTACCGTCGGTTTCATCATTGTCTTCCAACTACGAGCTGGCCCCTGCCCTGGAGTCCACATGCAGAGGAAGGTTCGAAATTGTCCATGACGTGGGGCGGCCGCGAGAAGTTTAGGCTCAATTAAAGAAAACACTAAATTAGGGCTACTTTTTTCTTTACAAACCCCCCTTATCTGTGACGGGCGACGCTAGTCACCCCGACGCATTAAGACACACTGTTGTTGATGAAACAACATCAACTACCTTGACTCTCGGTGTCACTGAACCCCTGCTACAAATTGACAAGCAGGAACGACGGATAAACGCTGATCTCGGGGAAGCCAAGTCGCGTAGCAAACTCTGTTTGGCTTTGCACACTACCGTCATGAAGATTCAAGTAGAGTCTTCAAGTATAGTAACGAAACGCTGACTACAAGGAAACTCCGCTCGTTTACACTGGTACTTACAGTGACAGTGAAGGTGTGTACTTGGCATTGATGACCAAAGCTCTAGCTGACATTAATAAGTTGACGACTACGACATGTTTCATGAGTGTGAACGGGAAATTGGTCATCCTTGGTTGCTGTTGTGACAAGAAACCTCAGAGAGAAACGTGCCGTATGGGTTCCGTGTTGGACACCAGCAATAAAAAAATTAGATTATTAAATATTTATGCAGACATAAGGCGGTACTTGATTATACCTCGCTGTTAGAAGGACAAGGCCACTTTTGTTTGCCTGCTCCTCATTTTTCACAGCATTTTTTTTCTTTCTAATAACCTTATCGTAATTACTTGTGTAGGTAGTACGTCAAGAATACTCTTTGTAACTATGGTGTTCTTACCATAGTTACCTTATCACTATTCAACATACATTAGTATACAACAGGCTTGGTTTTTATTTAATTCTGTTAATTGTTGTGGTTGAATAACTACAAAAATTGTGCTGCGGTGGAACTCAGTCTACTGAAAAAAAAAGATCTACAAGTAAAGTTCCAAATTGTTAAAATCTTAGCTTCGTAAGATGCAACATGTGCAAAGTTTCCTCCCACGAAGTACAAGAACTATTGGGGAAGTCAATGAAATAGAATACAAGAAATGACAGTTTTGTGATAACAAAGGAACTCTCTTTGAAATATAAAGCAGATTTAATGGAAACACTGTGAATTATAACCTGACCAGGAAAATAAAAAAACTCATCAAGTTGCGGAATACAAATGGAACTAATTTCTTTTAACGTCATGAGTAACATGTAACCGTTATTAATCTCATCACTGTTAATTATTGATTGCTGTCAAAATGTAGGCGTTGACTATTTTTGAGTTTGTGAGATTGTTATTTGTTAAAATTGAAAAAACTATTCATATTCGTGAGAGAAAAGTGGTTAGCAATGTATTTAAGTATGTATCGGAAAAAAAAGAGGGTATATATTTAGGGAGGGATATATTTCTCTAAATAACATTACTGATTTAGTTGGTGACTTGTAGGTACGTCATATAATATGCATTGACCTCAATATCATTATAACTGAAACCCAACTGTAATGATTTGGGGTAAAACTCGTATAAGGCTGTTTTGAGGCAAGCATTAGACATTTTTTAAAAACAATATGGGTACATACTCTCGTCGCTTACGACGTTTCTGTCGTGGTCTTGCTAGACTAGATTGTTGTTTATACGAGATTTAATTTTGGTAACTGGTACCCATATAAAGATGAAATGCTTAGGATGATTATGATAGCAATATGAACTACTTAACTTGCTCGTCTGTAAACTGCAGTAAAGTTTTTGATAGATAGTACGAATTAATCCGTCGTCGTTTTCCACTGACTAGAAAAAGACCTGGAAACGCCCAGACTGCTGTGCCTATCAAAGAAAAGGTGGCGATAACAGTACAACGCCCCTACGGTCTTTATTAGAGAACTACGTCACTAGGAGAAAGAAGACACACATGAAGTCGATGATAACTCAAGAGGTGAAGCAGCTGGTAGAGGAAGAACTGGATCTAGCAGAAATTCTCGAACACAAGAATGAGAATCACCATAATTTTTTTAACGACTTCAAAAAAGGAGGAGGTTCTTAATTCGACTGTATTTTTTTTATGTTTGTTACCTCAGAACTTTCGACTGGGTTGAACGCTGGTGCTTCCCGTGTGGTCCCATTTGAATTTGGTCCAGTTCTCACAATGGCATCCATGAGAAAACCATTTTTTTATGAAAGAATTATTAACATCATAGGTGGCACACATGCCTGGTGTACTATCTGTATTTTTTTCCTTTTTTTTTTTGTTGGCCCTTTGCCCCTACGGCTTTCGGTAGACTAGAATATAAAGGGGCCACCCAAAATATTACAGTGGCCGTGGTTGTCGTAAGAGGCGAGTAAAAGATAAGACTGTTTACCTATAAAAAACATATACAGTCCTAATAAGTAAGCTAGAGAGCGTTTTTTTTCTTTTTGAATGGTTGCTAAGTATTACTACTATTCCACATTTTTCTACTCCATCGGGATACAGACGTAGTCATTAATAACTATTATGGCACTTGTCCCACCGAATTGTACTTCGAAAACTACATGAAACAGTAATCTTTTTATTACTTTCTGTTAAACTGCCTATTTATGGGCATTGAAAACAAAAAATTGTTCTATAAACAAAAGTAATAAATTATGTATGGGAGATTCTAAAGTGCAGTATATTTAAAGTAAGAAAATAATTATTAATCCATTTAAAAAAAAAATGGTTTCTGAACATTACGTCTCCACTTGACATAGCGTCATAAATCGCCAAGGTCACGTTTGTATGTTCCTTGTTAACGAACTTTCAAAACCTCACGGACCAATTTTTCTTTAATATTATTTTTGTTACAGTTACAGTCGTGTTCGGTTGGTTTTTAGTGTTTCAACAGTAACAATGAGAACAAGTCATTTACAATATGTTACGATGGTGGAATTCATGGAAGTGTGAGTGTAATTAAAGTTATTATTTGCATTACTTAGTGTGCTAAAGTATTGATATGATGAGCTATGTAAATCGAAATTTCTGCAGAAACGGTGATTTGTTGAAGCCTTCTGGCGGTCCTTGAGGTAGGCATTTCATTCAAATGAAATGGAAAGAATTGACCAACAAATTAAATAGTGATAGCACAGAAGATCCTAGGTCCAGCAGAAATGGCGCAAGGTTTGATATCTTAAGTGTCTTTATTTTTTAATGTTGGAGCACTTGACTAAGTGCTATTTTACCTCTTCGGCTTAAAATAAGTTTTAATTGCTTTTTTGATAATTTTATGAGAATCCTTTGTTTACTAATATGCTTTATTTATTATTTGTTAATCAAGGTATTGTTGATGTCTTCTGGTGGACCTTGAGGTATGCATTTCATTCAAATGAAATGGAAAGAATTGACCAACAAATTAAATAGTGATGGCACAGAAGATCCTAGGTCCAGCAGAAATGGCGCAAGGTTTGATATCTTAAGTGTCTTTATTTTTTAATGTTGGAGCACTTGACTAAGTGCTATTTTACCTCTTCGGCTTACAATAAGTTTTAATTGCTTTTTTGATACTTTTATGAGAATCCTTTGTTTACTAATATGCTTTATTTATTATTTGTTAATCAAGGTATTGTTGATGTCTTCTGGTGGACCTTGAGGTATGCATTTCATTCAAATGAAATGGAAAGAATTGACCAACAAATTAAATAGTGATGGCACAGAAGATCCTAGGTCCAGCAGAAATGGCGCAAGGTTTGATATCTTAAGTGTCTTTATTTTTTGAGCACTTGACTAAGTACTATTTTACCTCTTCGGCATAAATACGTTTTTAAATCCTTTTTTGATACTTTTAGGGGAATCTTTTGTTTACTAATATGCTTTATTTATTATTTGTTAATAAAGGTATGGAGTAACTACAAAAATAACTGTAAGAAGTGTGCCAAAATTAACAGGGCAGCTGGTTGTACTGGTGGTGGGCTAGCACTTCAATTATCTCGGACTGAACTTGAAAATAGGGCCATGCAGGTAACCGGATTGAGAGCAGCAACGGGTATGGTAATAGAAGAAGCTGGGTTTCAGCGGGTTGGTAGTTGTTTAAATGATGTCTTTTGTCACAAAAATACATATTTTAAATGTCCATTCTAAAAATAAAAGTTAGCCAATAATTTATCAATCTGATTTTTAGGATGTCGTTGATTCTCTGAGATTTCTCAGGATCCTCAAGAAACTCATTGGGTGGAGACCCAAGAGTTTGTTTCCGAAGTCCCTATGAATTTCTTATTGAAAGTAATGAATGAGAAAAATTTATTATCTACTTAATGTTATATCATTTTATAAAAATTGATTAATGTATTGATTCATTTCCACTGAAACTGCTATTTGACATTATATTGATTTTAATTGTAAAAACATAGGGGACAACTAATGTCACATTTTTTTTTTAAATTATAATATTACATATTGCTTTTAGCGATAAGGCCGCCCTTTGTACATATAAATTGTTGTAAACTTACTTTAAGCAATATTTACTGGTGTACAACTCCTCCTTTACCACTAACCGAAGCCCATTCTCAATCTTCTCACATCACGCCAGTAGAAGAGGAGTATAAGCTTCCCCAAAAAAGAAAACCAAAAATAATAATTATTAATTTAAAAAAAAAATTGAATCGGATACCAATGCTAGTTAGCTAGCTCTGGTCGCTAGCTTCTACAAGTAGTAATGGATCGACCCTAATGCCATGTGGAAATCTAACGCCATTTCCACGTCTTTATGCACAGGACTAAAAACTGTCCACTTCCCAATCAACAACTCAGATTGCGATTCGGTTTAAACAAATACAGATTTGATGGGTGCGAATATTTTTTTTTCAAAATAATTGTATAATACAAATACTATATACAAAATAAATACGTTCATTGAATTTGTGAAATACAGAATTGATGAAAATGAGAAATAAGAGTGAAATAAGTTTTTTAGATTAATTTGAAACTCTGAAAAAGTATTGTAGGCTAGTATACGAGTCTCTAGTGGCTAGAAATCGTAATGTTATAGCTAACATTTCGGTAACTGGGATGGCTTCTCGAAAATTGGTGTATATTCTTTTTACTTATGGCTAGATCAGGTTTTTCAAGAGATCAAAGTCCTCTGATGACATCCATGTTATTGTGTCATCTACAGCCTCAAATTCCATGAATTTCATTTCGAACATGCCGCGCGCGGCTGCCGACCAGAGTATTTAGTTGTTGTTTGTTAGTTAAAGAAATAGGATTAAATAAAACGGCACATTTAGTACAATAAAAAATGTTTCAGATAAATCAGCGCTTTTTCCGTTTAGGGAAACCTACTAAAATGATTTTAATGACTGGTAAAATGCTTATACTTGGGGGCCCCCTCACTGCGCAAGGTATCACCGGTAGTGACAGTGTAGTGCAGAGTGTAAGTGAGAGGGTCATGGTGGCCAGTGTACGACTCTCAGATAAAGCCACCTCTCCAATTTTAAGTTCAGTTACTAGTGTTTCTAATTTGTGAGAGATTTTACAAGTTTTAGAGACACTAAGCTAACTACAGTCCAGTATTATTTCGAGGAAATAAAGTTGGCTGCCTGTGTTTTCTTATATGTATAAGCACATATTTAAAACTTCACAGAAAAGGCTGACAAATAAAGCAAAATTTAGATGTCTAATAGGAACATTTTCGTGTTTTAGGTCAAACTAGAAAATGTATAAAATGATTACCCGGCTCAACACCCCAGCTCAGGCTCCTTCCTACAGAAAAAATGTGCACAGATCATAAAAAACCGTTAATCCAGCAGTAAGACTGGGCAGCTTGGCATCTTCAACAGCAACTGTCGCTCTAAGGCAGTGAGTCGGGCAGGAAGTACATTGTTCGAGAATGCGCGGCTGTCTATCGAGTTACAATTTTTACTATGTATGTATTTTTACTATGTATGTATTTTTACTATGTATGTATTTTTAATATGTATGTATTTTTATTGTGTATGTATAATATATTCAGCCAAAACTATAGTTATCTTCAAGTAAAATTAGAGACAGCCCGTGAAGATTGAGAAGCAGTTTTATCGACAAGGACAATAGCTGACTGGTTTTTTTACTGCCGGGAGAGACAGTAGTTGTTTATGAATTGGAGCACCAAGAAGGTAACGGCAAGATTGGTGGTCCAGGCAAAATCGTACAAATTGATAAATCAAAATTTGGAAAAAGAAAGTACAATAGACTCTGTCTCCCACACATTGAAAGCCACTGGGAGCTGGGCATGATAGAAAATGGGAAAGATGATTTGAGATTAGGAGTGTCCCGATAATGATCGATCTGCGGAAATGTTGGTGCCACTAATACAAAAGCATGAGGAAGTAGGCCTGATTGCCTACTTCAATATGGATACATACATAAGAAGGTAAATCACAGCGACCCTATAAATAAATTTGCGGCACCAAACGGGACAAACACACAAAGAATAGAAAATCACTGGCGGCATTTAAAAGTGATGTTCGGTAGGGATGGTTATAAAGGAAACTTCACAGATTGGCTCATCGAATATCCTTGAAAAATAAAAATAGCGCACAAGGAAGTTTTCGATGATTTAATTAAAGCAATACAATATTTTTAATTTTATACACCAAAATTGAATAATAAATTATTAATTAGTATTTAATTTGTTTTATTGTTGTTAACAGTACCTATTAGGGCAGATAATAAATAAAATAGGTTAGGTTCAACTTATGTCAAAGAACCGAATTGATCGACCCCGACTCCACCTGGTACGAGTCTGCCATCCCCTAGTGTTTTATAGAGCCAGAGGCTAGAGGATTTGTTACGCAAGGGCGTAGAGGCTGCTTTTCTCGCAGCGCCGGAGACTTTGCAGTCTTAAAATAGATACAGAAATCCCTCTAAATCAGTCCCTCTATTTTTTCTGATGAAGGGGGTTCTCCCCTTCTCCTCCACGGGGTTCCTCCTTGTTTTTTTACACTTATTATTAATTTTAATCCATAAAATAAGGAAAGTTTTCTCAGAATTAAAAATTAAAAAACTTGAAAGGGGGGTCTCTGCAAATTTTCCTTTTAAATTGGTGGACCTTATCAACTAGTAAGGAAAGTTAAAGGAAATAGCAAGGAAGAAAACTATATTGGGAGCTTGCTTTCGATTATTTCCCTAATCGACAGTGATCATGGACATCAAGGACATCGGTTGATGAAATCCAAATTACGTATTCTAATAATACATAAACCCATCTGCTCGTTCAAACCATTTAAGAAAATAACAATTTAATACCGTAATTGTCAGTCATGATGTTTGATTTGGTAATAAAATATTGTAACATTTATAGATAGACGATTGTTATGAACAAGATTTTACGCACCTTACTTTTAACAATAATTAAAACAACATGTGTTCGTGCAGTCGTGATATGTTTTACAGTGTACCAGTTCACGTTTGTACGATTGTAAGTCAGGTAGTAAGAATGGCGTCTTTTGAATGTTAAAAATCATTTTCTAAAAGGAATCCATATTTCATTTATAGAAATAGGGTTGTTAAGAACAAGATTTTACGAACTTTTAACAACAATCAAAACAACAATTATGTTTGTGCAGTCGTGATCTGCATTACAGTGTACCAGTTCACGTTTGTACGATTGTAAGTCATACTTAGTCGTAATAACAATAGTGTTGAGAATATCACTCCAGCTAGGGCCCTGCGAAGAGCCGCGGGGCGCGGGGATTCGGCGAGCAACATGTCAAAGTGACTGCGTCATCGTCCTCCGCACTTATATATATCTTGTATGTATCGTCCTTTTATTATTTCCTTTGTATTTAAATTATTAACGAATTATACAGTCCTTGCCCTTACCACTGAGTTTCCTTAAACTCCTCAAGGATCTACACAAAAATCTGTGGCTGCTCACCAAGTCCCATAACTAGTGCAAACTTCACCCATCACTACAACCGCCGCCGCCGCACCAGGCAAGCGGGGTGCATGCGAGAGGTGAAGGTGTGCCGCGGCAAGGAGCGAGGAACCGTACTCCCAGTCAATCGCCGCACACGCCAGCACTATTCTCAAATCTTTCGATTTCTCGGTATTATTACTGATATGGGCTCTGTCCTACCGAAATACTGAAATGCAACGATTATTCCACGATTCCAGAGAATACTTGGAAATTATCCCGATTTTTCTATCGATTAACCGAACCGATTAACATAGAAGTGTCAATTTCTAAGTTGGCAACCCTTTTCTTTTATGTTTTACTTTACGGGGAAATAGTAAGTATGGATGAGTAGTTAGTTATTGTAGAATGTTCCATATATTTTGGGAAATACCCTTCGAGTCCTACAACTCGATGTTATAAGGGGTTTCCCGCTTGGGAATTCACTTTATTTTATTTTTTCAATTTTTTTTTTAACTTTGAACAGAAAGTTTCCTCAAGTTTATAGTTGCGAAGTGCTTACAAAAATATGATAATAAATAAGATTATTAAGTTAAAATGTCATCTGACGAGGAACCGAGTACAAGCGCGAGGACAAAAAGAAAAAAATATCTACAATATTATAGAAAAGAATGAGAAGAAAAACTTTCAGGCTGGCTGCAAGACAGTCGTAATGGCGTAAGCTATGCCCATTGTAAAAGTTGTAATAAGTATATTAACATTACATCAGGGAAAGACGCTGTAAAGAAACATAGTTCTTCACAAGCACACTCGATATCATCAAAGAATATAAAATCACAACCGAAGATATCATCATTTACTGTGACAAAAACTCAAAAATGTGATAAACTAGTTAAACAAGGAAAAAATATTTAATTATTTTTTACTAAGTACATGCCACTACTTACATTGTTATATTATTTTGTTTTCTACCTATCGATGTATACTGGATATCATCATCATCAGTCTATCGCATTAAACTGCTGGACATAGTTAGTGCCCTAATCGCCACTAGATATACCGACGTCATTTTAATTCTTTATTTTATTTTTAGGTGAAATAAGATTAGCGCCATTTGTTGCTGAACACCTACCGAAAATGATACAATCCTGATGTATTCTAATTCAAAAATAGCAGAAGAGATAACTTGTTCTTTGACGAAAACTCACGCCATAATTGATCATATTTTAGGTAAATAAAATTTCGATAAATTAAGTGAAGATCTGCGGCAAACTAAGTTTTCTTACTTTTCTTTCACTGATCTTAGTACAACCAAAGACTTGTGTTTAGTCATGAGATACATAGGCTGCACTAAAAGTATCAGGAATGGAATATTTCCACTGTTTCTGTCATATTAAAATCTTTTTAATTGAAGACACCTTGGTTTTAAAAATCGAATACCATTTATTTATTTAAAAAAAGATTCTCGGTCTTATCACATGGTTTTGTCAAACTTGTTTAGTCGTTGAGAAAATGGAATTGACTCGAGAAAATTCAAGAGCGATGATTTATTATGACTTTCGAAATGGTTTAACGCAAAAACAGTGTGTTGACCGGATGATTTCTGCATTTGGTGATGAAGCTCCATCCAAAACCACAATTCATCGCTGGTTTGCTGAATTTCAACGTGGACGTGTCAAGGTCAGTGATGATCCCCGTCAAGGTCGTCCAAAAACTGCAGTCACCCAAGAAAACGTTGATGCTGTGCGTAAGCTGATTGAGGAAGATCGACATGTGACATACCGCGAAATTCAGGCAACTTTAGACATTGGCATGAGTCAAATACAAATAATCTTGCATGAACAATTAGGTGTAAAAAAGTTGTTTTCCCGGTGGATACCGCATTCGCTCTGTGAAGAGCAAAAAGCGGCTCGCGTTACTTGGTGCGTCAGAACTCTCGAAAGATTCCAACGCAGGATCCTCAAATGCTGTATACAACATCGTATCAGGTGACGAATCCTGGATATACGCGTACGAACCCGAAACAAAAAACCAGTCACGAGTTTGGGTGTTCGAAAATGAGTTAAAGCCAACAAAAATTGTTCGTTCACGGAGTGTTGCAAAGAAAATGGTGGCCACGTTTGTCTCCAAAACCGGCCATGTTGCGACTATTTCTCTTGAGGGACAAAGAACGGTTAATGCAGAATGGTATGCTAGCATTTGTTTGCCACAGGTTGTTTCTGAACTCCGTAAAGAGAACTGCAACCGCCGCATCATCCTCCATCAGGTCAATGCGAGTTCTCACACCGCGCACAGAACAAAAGAGTTTTTAAAGCAAGAAAACATAGAATTATTAGACCATTCGCCGTACAGCCCAGACCTAAGCCCTAATGATTTCTATACTTTCCCTAAAATAAAGAATAAATTGCGTGGTCAGAGATTTTCATCACCTGAAGAAGCTGTGGACGCCTACAAAACGGCCATTTTGGAGACCCCAACTTCCGAATGGAATGGTTGCTTCAATGATTTATTTTTTATTTATTTATTAATTTTTTTTTTTTTTTTAAATAAAAAAAATTTTTGTTTGGTTCCATCGTATGGAAAAATGTGTCAAATTTCGCGGAGAATACTTCGAAAAGCAATAAATACATTTGTAAATAGTAATGTTTTGTCACTTCCTTGATTCCCGAAATTTTCAGTGATGATGATCGCCCTCGTATGCGAAAAAACATCGCATCAAAGATTGTTTTTTAGGTCTTATGCCATTAGAAGATGCTAATGCACTAAAGTATTTGAACACATTGTAAACTTTTTTTGGACGCAATGATATTCCATATGAAAATAATCTAATAGGTTTTGCATCTGATGGGGCAAACGTAATGATAGGACGTAAAAATTCTGTTGTAACATTCCTGCAAAACGAAATTCCCAATTTTTTTTTTTTATATTTTATGTCTATAACTCCAAGTTAATCTTTGAGTTTATTGTTAATTGACGTAATTTTTATGTATTATGTGCCGCCTGTGACTGTATTGGGCCTCCTAACGTACATGTTTAGAAGAATTGAGAAACTGACCTTGGACTTGCCACTGGACATGTTGAGCCAGGAAGCCCAGGATAAGGTCCACGGAGATTATGACCAAATCGTGGCACTTGGAGATAACGTTGCTCAACGTGCCCAGGAAATCTTGAGGAACCGGGAACCTGCACAGGCGAAGTCAGAGACCTCTTTTGTTGCAGGACCCGGATTATTGAGTAGGCTGCTAACCTTGGAGTTGCCACACTTTTCTGGTCACCTCAACCATTGGTTAGGTTTTCAGGACCTCTTTGATAGTTTGGTGGATTCACGCTCGGACCTCAGACCCGCTCAAAAATTGACCTACTTGCTGTCTGTGCTAGATGGAGAAGCAGGAGCTTTGGTGCAACATTTGCCAGTTACTGACTTATCTACCCGACCGCTCAATAACTGTTTTCTCGACCAGATTACTGGTACCAGAATAAACGGTATTTGGCTGTCACCCATATTGAGCAGATTTTGAATTTACCTGCTATCACCAGAGTCTGTGTTGCCGCCATCCTCTGAACCCATTGGTGGCAGGCACCAACGCATTGAAACTACTTGAGTTGCCGGTCGACCATTGGTATTATTTATTGGTTCACATAGTGTTGCAACGGCTGCCTGCTGATTTGAAGTCTCGGTTTTAACAGAAGTATGGTGGTGACAGTGCCATCCACCTTCCCCATTTTGATGATCTTGTCAAGTTTTTGGAGGACGAATGCAGGATCCTCGATAACTCTGGCCTTGCCACGAGGGCAAACCAACATTCGCCCCGACCTAGAGACCAGGGACGGACTAAGGCTCGTGGGCCCTTTGAGGAGCGCCCCGCCTTTGTTCGAAGAGATGGAATCGAAGCTAATATCCATTCGGACTGACAAAAAGAAGGGAGTGAGATCCTGTCGTAATGTACACATTAGATCTTAAATATTTATACGATAGATCTATATTTTAAAGGTTAAGACATGTCTATCAGTGGTTCGTACTGCCTCTGCGATGAAATAACCAAAGAAACGGTTTGATGTCTCCAACATTTTATATATATTGTATAGAACTCCATTAAAAATTACTCAGAGCAACTTTTAACATTTACCGAAACTGAAAATGGTAATAGATCAAGATTGCCATCCGTTTTCCAATATGTTACACTTCAATCCGGGTAGTGATACCACGGCCTCATAGAAAACCGTCAGTAAAGCAAAGGTTGCATTGCTTTTCACCACGTGAGTGAGGTTACCTGAGGCCCTAACCCTTCCCTCTCCCCCCTCTCCACTATTTCCGTCCTTCCCCTCTCCTCCCCTCTGACCCCCGTCTCCTCCCCTCTCACTTCTTCCCGCTCTTCCCCCACTCCCTCCCTTAAGGGCGGCAACGCACTTGTGACTCTTGAGTTGCAGGTGCCCATGGGCGGCGGTAGTCATTTACCATCAGGTGACCCGTCTGCTCGTTTGCCCCTTATACCATAAAAAAAAAATATATATATATGTACCTCAGAACATAACAGCACACTTTGATTAGTTACTTTTTTATGCTAACTTGTGATACAATTGTTCTCATGGTTATATCCTAACTATTGTATTCTGAGAAATACAGATTTTCTGCAATAATATTCGTAGTTTCAATAATATTTTAGTTCAAAAGCTCTGACGTGCCTTACATAATTTTTGTTTTTAATTAGTTTGTATTTGTATATTATTATTTGTTTTTATAAGTATTTGTATATTGTTATAGTGCACATGTTTACTTTATTTATGTATGTCTGTGATTTTTTTTATTTTTTTTACATTTTGCAATTTTGAAACGGCTAAAGGCAGAGAGACTGCAATGACGGATGTGTCCGATGAAGAGCAAGATCTTAAATTATATATGATTATATAAGTTTTTGCTTCGGAAGACGAAAATTGCAGACGACACAGCCCCGTAAGCGTAATTGAAGCCAAGACAAAACCAGGTCAGAACCAGGAAAAAATATTTCCTTATTATAAAGTCACAAAAAGTATGTTTGGTGATTGTAATGATCAATGTTGCGCCAATTATGACATTGCAAGGAAAACACAAAGATGATCGTTGGCTGCATTTTTTCATCTTCTAAACATATCCGGTATCAACGCAACATTTATCAGACACAGACCGGATACTGATAAGAGTAACACAAATATGTATAAGGTAGATTTTCTTAATGAAATTAGCGGTAGCACTTTCAGAAGATCACCAAAAACGTTAGCAGCGTGCTGTCCCTTCGTCGACAGAAAAACAGTTTCGTGAAGTACATGGTGTGTAGGTAAACCCTGCACACCATGTACTTTACGAAACTGTTTTATAAAATGTTGATTCTAGTTTTAGTCTATATTTTAGTTTTTAAAAGTTTTGTTACTTTTTTATTATTTAAAATCAGTTAATCAATAGGGGAACAAGTCTTTTCGAATTTTGTTTGTATAAAATTGAAGAAAAATCTCTTTGGTTGTACTATTTGTATCGGGCTGGTTTTAATATCAATAAATATAGGAGATTAAGAAAAAGAAAAAATAAAAACACTTGCCCGCCACTTTTAAATTGTTTTGCTGTCCGCCAAAATGAGTGAATCTAACGAAGAAATTCCATACATTCTGAAGTTTTATTACAAAAAAGGGAAAATGCGACACAAGCGAAAAAAAATTGTGACGTTTATGGATGCAGTGTAAAGTAGCAGACAGTTGGTTCAAGCGTTTTCAGACCGGGAATTTTGATGTCAAAAATACAGCTCACTCTGGTCGCCCTCATACGGATAAAGTCGATGCCATTTTTGAAAAAGTGGAGCAAGATCAACATATTAGTAGTTACAATATAGCCTATTAACTCAGGATTGACCACAAAACAGTTTTGACCCATTAGAAAAAGTCTGGCTACACATAAAAGCTCGATATTTGGGTGCCACATGAGCCTACTGAAAGAAACCTAATGAATCGTGTACTCGTTTGCGATGTTCTATTGAAACGTAATAAAACCGAACCATTTATGAAAACATTGATCACTAGTGATGAAAAGTGGATCACCTAGGACAAGAACGTGAGAAAAATTAATGAAAATCATGGTCAAAGGTTAGTTAGGGCCCACGAGCACAAACAAGGAGTTATTATCGACAGCGCCCTGATGTAGCGGAAATGACAATGAAACAAAAGAATAAAACAAAGAAATCCATTGATAAAATTTTGTACCAGTGACGATGAGGTTTTTAGCACAAAATAATATTTTCATATAATTGTTGTGTTTTTATGCATGTTTAGTACTTGACTTTTTCTGCCTTTTTATGACTTAATATTAGTATATTAGGAAATGCCTTTTGCTTTAAACCGCTTTTATCCTTTTTTTGGTTGAAATATTAAATAATAATAACTTCACAAATCTCACACACGACCGTTTGATTCCAAACTAGGCAGAGCCTGTACTATGGTAACCAGACTGCTGATAAACATACTTATATATTTCTAAATACATACACATTATAGATAAATTACACACAGACACAGAACAAAAAATGATCATGCTCATCTTACAATTATTTGTCCTGGATAGGAAGCGAACCCAAGACCTCTGGCTTAGCAGTCAGGATCACTAACTACTAGACCAACAGGCCAGTCGAATATATATTTACAATTTAATTCTGATTAAACATTATAACTTTTTTTAAAACTCATTTATTATAAAACAAAGATAAAATTATATATAATGTTTAGAAAGATAATGCTTAACTTAGTTGCGGAATGTTGTTTATATGAGAGTTTGACCCACTCGATCTCTGGGGATTAGCCTTAACTCAGACCCGTGCTTGAGGAACACATTGCCTGAAACAGAAAAACTACATAGAGGATCTAAAAAAATGTTAGACCACTAGATACAAGTATAGTTGCCTGCAATTAAAATTAATTGTTACACCTATCAGTTAATTAACCGATATGTAAGACCTTCACGGTACAAGTGAACAAGCTTCTACGGTGGTATACCTGGGGCAGTAAAATGGACCAGTCAATTTGGGGAACTGCTCCACCGTTGTAATCTGGGGTTGGTCACATGAGAAACATGCAGGTTATAACTATATCCATAAATACCGGCCGTCTGCTGAGGATTGATGCCGATGCCGTCGTCAGTGATGATGGCGCTAGTGGCCGGTTCAACGCGGAACTCTTCTGCGGCGAATTTGAGCACTGCTGTGAATGGCGTCGCTTCTGGCACGCTTAACCTTAACAATTAAGAAATTAGTAATATATATTTTTCTTTTCATAAAATTGAATGAAACCTTGACAGGGCCTTAGATACTAAGTGAAAATAGGGATCAAGAGGTTAGAGTTATATGTTCAAATTTAACCGATTTTGTAGTCAATATTGATTTTATTTATTACTTAATTCTTATTTTAAACTTATCCGATTTTTTTAATTATAATGAATAAGTAGATTTTATATCGCTATAACAGAAATTCTTCACATTTAAAAAATACTGTTTACTTTCTAGTTCGGTTATATATATAACTTATTTTTTTCTATTACTTATTATTATTTTTTTCTTTTTTAGTCTAAAAACACCATCAAAGTATTTATTATTAAGAGACTCGATGAAGTTATTTTGCAGCAAATTCGTTGATGTGAGAATAAATTCGAGCCTCACATTCAGAAAAAGGCAGCAGCACGTTTGCAACATATGCACCAATATGAGACTGAATACCGAGCCTTATAATCAGAATAAGAAGAGCAACTCGCTTGCCGCATATGCGCCAGTATGAAACTGAATGTCAGGCCTCACCTAAGTAAAAAAAATTTTTCTATTATATCGATAAATGTGCAATTTTTAAATTAATCGGACGTCTTGAACGTCTTGTTGGTGAAAACTACGTTAGGGAACGTACCTATATTACGTGACCCGTTCTAAGGTGGGTCTTCAAAATACCACGCTTGGTCACAGGGTCGAGGGCTTAGGCACATGGCTTAGGTTTTCGTCACGTGGTCAATATCCTCTAGAGACATCTCGTGCTTTTCGAGGTATATTTTTATTTATTTATAACACTTCCTGCAGATAAATTGCATGAGGCGGACTTAATGCCTCATATAATAATTAATATATTCAAATATGGCGCGCAGCGTTTAGCGCTTTTTAAACTCACAGGTGGCAACAAGTAAGCGCTTAGCGCTTTTTAAATGATTTAAAACCATATTTATAAATTACTACGTGAAAACTAGAGGGGGAGGGGGGGTCTTGGCATATACTACGGGTGGTCACCGAGGGGGGGGAGGGGTATAAAAATGGGTTATGTGTCATGGGTACGTTCCCTTAAAAGATTCCGTTGGATAGATATACAGAGACAGATTAGAATATATTCAGGTCAATAAGTTTTTACTCAAAATTGCAACTACTGAAAACCTTGATGCCGAATGCGAAAGATGTCATAATAATGAAAAAGGGCGTCAGAAATGTAATTACGACATTATCTTTAACGCTAGATCTTATACATCAATTGATATAGCCACGTCGTCCCAAGTGGCAATTTGCAATTGTAATCCCATTCCTAAAATAACCGAAAAGGCCAAGAAAAATCGATTACTATTTTTCTGCCTCAAAATGAAGACACGATGATTGCTAAAATGGTTGCGGTTGATGGATAGCCATTTCGCATGTTTTGTACTTCAGAAAGCATTCGAAAACTATTTATTAAAGCTGAACATCAAAAATTACCTAAATTGCCTAATACAAAGCAACAGTGAAAAGACATCTTCAAGAGTTGAAAGCTCAGTCTCATAAGTTTACAATAAGCCTCGACGAGTGGACCTCAGCTCGCAATCGATTCTTCAGACGCTACTACTCATCAAACAATGACGTTTATTGACAGCTATAGCGACGATTATAATGACGAGGACAGTGATGATATAAATGGACTGAAAACTCCAACTTGAATATTCCAACGGTAATCTATAAGGAATTAATAACAAATGTACGCAAAGTTGTCAAGCATATCAAAGGTTCGCCGACTCGAACTGACCTTCTTAATACATACATGACTGCACCAGCAAACAAAATGTTGTCGCTTGTATTAGATTGCAAGAGCAGATGGTCGTCACTTGCAGACATGGTGTCAAGATTTTTACAACTTAAAGAGCCTATTCAAAAAGCCTTGATCGATTTGAAGGATACGACAACTTTTACAGAAGACGAAGTTTCATTGTTGCAAGATCTGTCGAAATCTCTTAATATTATTAAGGCAATAGTAGAAGAGTTCTGTGAACAAAAATCAAATCTTCTTACTGCAGATTGTGCTCTGAAGTTTATGATAGAAAAGCTTAATGAACTGAATGATCCTATCAGTAGGCAACTGGTTGTCTCGAAGAATAGGGCAAAGACGAAACGTAGAGTGGGTTAGCACCCTGAAGTACCTACATAACCCGATAAAATTCTAAAAAGAGAGTGAGTTACACATATCGCATATTTTTCCAGAGACATCAAATACTGTTATTTTTAAACAATCTTAACCCTACATAATTAAACATTCGTCTACGCGACGACGCCCCTCTCTGAGAAAGTCAAGTGCACCTACTTCCCCGCGCCCCGCTCCCGCCACACTTTGTTTACCTTCCTAAATAGGTCAATTAGTGCATCGTGTGACACGATTTCGATCACGCGATAATTAGGTAGTTACGACTATATCGTCGCCCGGCTGACGAAAGTTTAGTTATTACGGTAGTTTTTTCAAAGGTATGTATGAGTATTTATTAATGTTTTTTTAATTTATACACACAATAAATTAAATATTTATTTTTAGTTTAGATTTTAATTATTATATTATATTATAAAAAAGTGATAGATGCTATAAAAAGTTTGTTTTATGAAAGTTTTCTTTTTTGCAACTAATTTATATACAATATGTTTGACATGATTCATACCTCTTTTTCTAGATGGATTTGAGAAACTAAGACGAACAGATACATCAATGGCTGGAAGAAGAAATGGCAGATGACTGTGAGGAGGGGCCGAATAGTTCAGCGTCGGAGACAGAAGTTAATGTGGAGGAAGAAATACATCACGACACTGGCAGCGATTCCGATTTTTCAAGTGAATCTTCAGATCATGACGATGTACAACCAAGTAAGAGAAAAAGAACTCAAATTATAGACTCTGATGACTCTTCTGATGGGGATATTCATGACCCGAATTCTTCTCAACCAGTTCTTCCAACCTCAATCCAGGGTAGTCAACGAGTACTTCAAACAACTGGTCGATTCCTTTATGGTAAAAACAAACATAAGTGGTCGACTGTACCTAGGTCACCTTCTACCCGTACGTTGAGACGGAACATTATACATTTTATACCAGGTCCAAAAGGACAGGCAAGAGAATTAGAGGAACCAATAGATTTATTTCATCTCTTCATAACTAATGATATGATACAACGCGTTGTGACATTCACAAACGCGGAGATACTTATTCAAAAGAATAAATATAAACATGATTCTTATACTGTCTCACTTACCAATTTGTTAGAAATAAAGGCTCTGCTTGGTTTATTATTAAATTCCGCAGCTATGAAAAGCAACCATTTGCCTACTCGTATGCAATTCAATACGCAACGATCAGGCACAATGTTCAAAGCTTGTATGAGCGCAGAAAGATTTAATTTTCTGATAAAATGCCTTCGTTTTGAGAGACGAGCAAACAAGAGATGACAGAAGAAAAAGTGATAAATTTACACACATACGTGAACTGTGGCAGAATCTAATTGATAACTTTCAAAAATGGTATACTCCAGGATCATACATTACTGTAGATGAACAACTGGTTGGGTTTCGTGGAAGATGCCCATTTAGAATGTATATTCTCAACAAACCGAACAAGTATGAGATAAAACTTGTTACGGCCGCTGAAGTTAACAGTAAATACGTAATAAATGCCATACCATATCTGGGACAAGGAACGGATACAAATAAACAACCATTGGCTACATTCTTCATAAAGAACATAACATCTACTTTACACGGCACCAATCGCAACATTACCATGGACAACTGGTTCACCTCTGTATCCTTGGCTGACGAGCTATTACAGGCACCTTATAATTTGACATTAGTGGGGGCGCTGAGGAGTAATAAACGAGAAATCCCCAAAAACTGAAAAATTGCAAGTCCCGTGCTATCGGTACTTCGATGTTTTGTTACGACGGCGACAAGAAATGAGTTGCCTACAAAGCCAAATCAAACAAAGTGGTTTTTCTTTTGTCCACTATTCATGATCAACCAAACATCGAAGAGACTACTGGTAAACCGGAGATAATTCACTTCTGTAACACTACCAAGGGTGCAGTAGACACGGTTTATTAAATGTGCTCGAATATTTGTGTTAATCGAAAAACTAAAAGATGGCCGTTATGCATCTTCTATAATATGTTGAACTTGGCTAAAATTAATGCCTATGCCGTTTATATCTCCAACATCATAAGAAATAAAAAAAAAACCGTCATCCTGGCGCGATTTTGTAATGAAGATCGGAGACGAACTGATGGAGCCTTGGCTACGGGATTACAAACGCCGACTTTGAGGCGTGACATCAAGGTCATGATAAATGATATTCTTGGCGAGTCTTCCAACCCTGAAACTCCTGTCCATACTGTGACCAATGTGCCCAAAATTTGTTTTTTATGTCCTTCCAAAGCTCGTAGAATGACGAAGCATCGATGCATGAAGTGCAAAAATGCAATTTGTGGATCTCACAATATCGATATGTGTAGTAACTGTGCAGAATAGTTATTTATATTGTTTTTTCTTTAATTAGTTTCTAATTAACCAAACTTAAGTGCCATGTAACCAGTTCCTATTTTTGATAAATATTTTCGATAATTTTCACGTTTTTTATTGCGTAGTCCGCCCAACGAAAGTTTAGTAACTATGTAACAATGAATATTGTTTAGTTATGTAGCGTTAAACAAGACTTGTATTCTAAAAGGACTTGTATTCTAAAAGGACTTGTATTCTAAAAGTACACAGCTTCAAGACAGTTTTGATGAAGAGGATGATTTGGCATTGGTGAAAATTAAAAGAGGTCAGCAGCAGAACAACGTATGGCAGAGCACTGCGCGCTCACTGTCCTCTACCGCAACAACGGTTAAGCGCATGAAAAAATATTTCAAATAAAATTTACTAGTTACTCTACAATTTTTATAATAAATGTTAACATCATTGGAGCAATAGAAACCGAGATAATCGGCGAAAAACTGTTTTCTTTTACCCTTTTTTATGAAACTTTTGGAACGCCAAGATGAAGGTATATACGAAAATTCAGCTTATTATCTCTCATTCCGAGGTTGACCACTATTTTATGCTAAACTGACTGGACTACATACAATTTAAGAAGAAATTAAATGAAGAAAAATATCTGTGTTACACTGTCAAAAAATGTATTCCGTTATTAAAAACATTAAGCGCGGATTTGTAAGAAGATGTTATTCATTATTGCTCACGTGAGACACGTATTTGTGGCAGACGCTGCGTAGACTAGGTTTTAAATTTTTATCATGTCAGTTGAACGAACGCTCATCGAACGGCATGATATAATGCCAATGAGACGGCATTACATACAAGATATTATAAGAAATATCGCTATGAAGAAGTCTTTTTTCCTGGATACGTTGATCAAAACCATGTGGCAGTCTAAGAAAAATGGTACAACAATGCTTTACTCATATTTTTAGGGTTCCGTATCTCGAAAGGAACAAACGGAACCCTTATAGGATCACTTTGTTGTCCGTCCGTCCGAACGTCTCTCTGTCTGTCAAGACCCTTTTTCTCAGCAACGTGTGGAGGTATCAAGCTGAAATTTATATCAACTACTCAGGTCGAATGTCCCTTAGAACTTTGAAAAAATCAAACTTCTAAGCTAACGCAATCAAAAGAAACAGCAATTGAATTGAAATTTTAGTTACATCACATTATTTTTTTAATAATTATAAGTTTTTGTCAGAACATCATACATCGAAACCGCAAAGTTAAGTTTGTCCTAAAAAAGACGGGCTAAAATCTTCCCGAATTGATTCCCGAGCTGGACGTACAATCTACCTACATACAAGTTTGTTTGCTTACGGAACCCTAGGTGCGCGAGTCAGACTTCACTTGTCCGGATTTTTTTTTATTGTATAGGTGGTAAACGAGCAGATGGGTGATCGTAAATGACTACCGTCGCCCATGGACACCTGCAACTCAAGAGTCACAAGTGCGTCGCTGGCCCTTAAGGTGGAAGAGGGAGAGAGGGGGGGGAAGGGTTAAGGCCTCCGGTAACCTCACTCACCCGGCGAAAAGCAATGCAAACATTGCTTTACTGCCGGTTTTCCGTGAGGCCGTGGTATCACTCTGGTCGAGCCCGCTCAAACGTGCCGAAGAATGGCTCTCCCACGAAAAATATTAAAGTGACATTCAACAAAAGGTGATTATTATATACATGAACACTTAATTCCACAAGAACTACTAGAATATTTTATTTATAACTACTAAGGATATGCATTTTTTGTCTCAAGATCGATATTTCTCTAAACGAAGACGATGTTAACGAAGACAACGATAGTGAAGACGATGATACAGAAGAATAACGATGACAAAGAAAATATTGAAAAAGAAAACTAGGGTTTTAACAAAGATTTTTCTTTCCTTACCTTACTCATAAATAAACTTTAATTTCTATTTTTTTTTATTTATTTATTTAAGTTCGGAAAACCAACAGCTACAAAAACAACAGTAGGCAGTTTCATGCACAACATTGAGCCAATTACAGGTGTTCACGAAATGCTGCATTTTAATATAACAGAGGTTTTGGAACACTTATAACTAACACGAAACTATACCTATACAAACGCGATAAGCATTAAAGAAGAAAGGAAAGAGAAATACATCACTACCTGTTTGAAAAAAAGTCGAGATTCATTAGTCTCCTGACATTGTTGCCATTCACTGTGTATGGATCGAACAAAAGTTCTTTGCACAATTCATTAGAGTCTTTACTTGCTCGCACCATAAACGTATTCATTCTATAATTCGAGTGCGCCAAATGTACAAAAATAGGTCGATTGAACCTGATGCTTCTTGTCGGAACATTAAATTCAAGTTTGTGTATTTATTTATTTTATTTTAGGATTTGATTTATCAAGAAACAATGATGTTGACTGTCTACTGGATCTTCTAGAAAATTGTATGGTATCAGACCTCGATGAAGAAAGGGAAGATGAAATTATACAGCCAGCATCATCAACTTCAACTTGTGTGTGTGAATGAACCACAGCCACTCGAAGAAAACTTGAAATATGAAAAAGAAATGGAAGAGGAGGATGAACTAGAAGTCAGTGGATCGAATAATTATAGTGGGAACAAAAAAACAAACCTAATATCACATGGAGAAAGCATCTTCATTTTGAAACTCCTGAAATTTCTTGGTCAAACCAAATAGAAAGAGGATACTCAGAACAAGTCACTAATATCACAAAAGATTCTTAATTTCAACTACCCATAATGAGATACTTAGAAGTAAAAGCAAAGACAAAAGAGCACATAATGCCAGATGAATTTTCAATTAATTGTCAAATGATACTTAGTAGCTAACATAGGACATTATTTAGAAAGAGTAAAGAATTAAAGTTTAATTATTATTTTTATTTGTGAACTGTCACAAATAAAAATAATAAGTACTGACTTTTGGTGAAATAAAAAGAAAAAGCAGAAGGTGAAAGGTGTATGAAAGGTGATAAAAGCAATTGCTTTTATCACCTTAGCTTATTTCACACACAGCATATTTCATCTCCAATTGGAGATGGGGGAAAAAATATTCCCGCCCCTCCAACCAATCGGAGTCCAGATTGGAGGGTAGGGAAAAACCGAAAGATAGTATGACTGTCTTCTTGGGTCTTTTTTAACTTTTGATATAACATACATTTACATAGCGCTAATGCAACCATGAAGATTTTTAATAGATGTTTACAATTACATTCACAGTAAATCACAACATATTTATCCAAAACTCTACATCAGTATCATAATTATTGGCTATGCTAAAGAATTGTAACTTCAAACTATCATTATTGCATATTAGTCTAACAATATTTTGTAATTCAGATTTACCCAAGTCAATATAAAATGAATCTGTGGACATACCTTCTCTTAATAACTTCCCATAATCCAATAAAGCTTTTACAGTTAACTTATAAATATCAGAATTCTCAACGAACATTTCTAGGAAGTGCTTATCATCTACTTTGAAAAGTAATTTCCAAAAATTTCTGTAAACATAATCTTTGCTACAAATTATGTTAAGGAATGTCTTCTTAATGAGTTCTACCGCATGAGTATATTTCAGATCGCTGTTCAATAAACAGAAAACTAATAGTTCAACTGTGTTTTCATTACAATTACTTACCAAGTCTAAAATGTTCAAATTACAAGTACTCAATTCAGATAGCAATACTTCACTTTTAAATATTAATATTCTGTCTTTATCTACTTCTTTACTCAAATTACTTATTAAAGTGTCCTTAGATGCTGCTTCTACCATTAAGTCTGTTAAACATGCCTCTAATTTATCTTTATTAAATAGTTCTAAATATAATTTAAAGGAAATATCCATTTGATTAATTTTAGTGTTAGAATTAATAATTTTTTTTAATATGTATTTTGGGGGGTCCAATAGACAACTTTTAATAGCACTGTTTGACGTGTCTTGATGACTGTTTAGTACTGACAGAAATTCGTCAATAATACCCTTCTTTTGCAATTTGTCAAGACATTTTTCAATATGCCCAGACAGCAGAAAAGCATTTCTAAGTTCTTGTTCACTTGTGTTATTGTCAGGCCAATTCTCTGACAGACACAACTCTATATAGTCTTGGAACAAATTGAGGAACTGTTGTACCACAGCTGTGTCCATTTTTAAACCGAGTAACTTCAACGTAGCGCCCTGGGACGTTCAGCATCTGTTGAAATGAACACACTCCATTGACTATCAATATTTTATTGAATATTACATGCATACTAATTAAAAGCTCAAAACTTTCTACGTTGAAGTTACTAGGTTCATCATAGATAAAATAACTTACACTTTAAACGGCAATTTCGGGTCAGAAGTCAGGGTGATCTTGAAAGTTACTTTCGACCTAAACAATGGACAAAATAAATATCAGAACACATGAATAATTATGCTATATATAAAAGGCGACGTTTAAAATATTTCACACTTACATGTTTCTAAATTAGTGATATTAATTATAATGCACAATGCAACTGTTCCAATTTCCTGCAAACCGCACAATCTCAAAATGTAAATGAGAAAGAGAGGAGAGAAAGACATTTATGACGTTTACACACACATTTTAATTTTTTTTACATAAAGTGTTGCAAGTTTAATAAATAAGTTACTATACAAAGAGGGTAACTTTGACCCAAAAATTATTGTAGGGGCACGTTTTACCCACTACAAACATTTGGTGTATAAATACGCTACACTGATCCCTATTAAATCAGTATTCAATGTAATTTTTATAAATTTTATCCGAATTAAGAATTAAAATAAAATGAAGATTACTATAACGTAGTGTTTGTATACTCTTTGATTACTAATACTGTGTCGGTTATGTCGGTTTTGTCTCTGGGGTTATTCAAGGGAAACACCAGTGTTTGTATACTTTATTGGGAAACACTATGAAGTCAGACGGAAAGACTTACTTTATATATATATATATAAAAAAATACAATGCTAAACTTCTACTAATAATGTTATCAAAATAACTTTGAAACAGTTTCGTTTCCAAAAATGACGGTGTTTTTTTATTTCTTCAAAATGTTCGAAACCGATGTTGACAAGTATGGGGGTTACACACTGACCTCTTTTATACAAGTACTTGTATAATAGAGGTCAGTAGGGCTACAGGACTTCCTGTAGTTCGTTGTCTCTCAGCACGACGTTCAAGAACTCTTTTATTGGAAAATTGGTGTAAAGCGACTCCACGTCAAAGCTCACCATGATGTCCTCAGGTTCGAATGTAAGAACTTTTATAATTAGTACAAAGTTTTCTACAAAATACGGTTTTTGCCTACAAGTGGTCGCAATACTGACGCAACATGTTTCGCAACATCGTAAGTAAGAAAGACAATTAGCCGGAGCAGCACGTTGAGCTTGTGTATTTTGGGCAGATCATAATAATTTTGGTAGCTGGTGTGACTTTGGAGTAATATATCTTATATATCATGGAACGTGAAAGTTTCAAAGTTAGTATATTTTTATAGACGTAAGTATCCTATGTAGGCTATAAGATATTGTGGCGTACGCATACCGCGTATTTCGAACATGCAACATTAAAAATACATCAAAGCATGATACGTCTGACGTCCGTTCTCGACGAAATCAACAGTGCATTATTACAATGGCCACGTTTCACGGCGCACTTCAGTTTTATACCATGCCGTACCGTTTTATTATACCTAAAAAGGCACGCACACAGCCAGTGATAACTCTCATAAGCAACCATGCAATCGTACTGAAAGACATTGTAAATATAGGTTAAGTTATCTTATTGGTCATTCCAGGTATTGTACGGAATGTAATGTGTACAACTTGTATGACCAAAATTGTAATATAACTAGCTTAGATTTTAGCCATTATAAGTTCGATTCTAACCTTCCCTAATATTTCAGTTCATACTAGCTACGGATCAAAAGCTCATAGCTTGGGTCTATTTAAAAGTACATACCCATTCCTGCTCCTAGTAATATCTACTTCGTTACAGCCAGGCCGAAGTAGGTATACTGACCCCTGAACAGCCAGCTGGTACTGACATAGGGCAAGTACATACAAGTAACTCATCGGGTCAGATACCCCTAACAGCTGACACGAAAATAAAAGGGTTTTATTTTTGTTTTGACATTTGAAAAATGCAACTAGTTTATTATTTTATTTAGGGGATACTAATTTACATCCTTTTATAATGTTGACTGTTTTGTAAAGTTGATTGTACAAGTACCTTAATAATAAGTGATAACAACAGATCTAAAGACTTTGACATAAGGAGTTTATTTTTCCTTGTTCAAAATGTCTCTAACCATTGAGAATGTATGCAAATAGATTTGTTGACATTGAGACTTATGTTTTTTTTTGTTGAAATAGCTAACGAGGTTGAACCAGTTGTTGGATAAAGGAGTTATTTATGTGAAATATTGTATTTATGATATTTGTGTGCTGATCCTGTTGTAATTTTTTTTCATGGCCTTAGAAAAAAGAATAAAGAAAACTTAGTCTAGGTAGGAGTCAATATGGTCAGGGTTCACAATACACTTGTGTTGGTCGTGGTTGTAGAACCAAATAACTAAATGATGTATGTAATTTTTTTTAGAAGGCTGGCGGTTTAATTTGGTTTTTTTGTGGGTTTTTATAAACTCCAAGTGATTCGCCTGCCAGCAGTGGAGTTTTGGAAGACTTAAATGAATTTCTATGTTTAATAATTGTTGTATGTCTATCCTCAGCTAAAGGCCAGTCATTACTTCCATTGGCGGAAGCAACCTCGGAAAAATGACGTCCCCACTAGCTAGAAAATGTGTGAGGCAGGCAGGACGAGTATGGCGCCACCGAGGGGGCGTAGCTCCTGTAGTGACGAGACCTCTCGCACAGCTTGCATACTCCTTCGATTGAAAGAATAACTCTTTACTATGCGAGAGGCATGGACTGGTGGCCCCAAACTCGAATTTAGAACACGTTCCAAATATTTTATGAAGAATAAATGTTGAAGACAAGTGAGTCGCGGGGAGGACAGAAGCCTGTCTTGACGACTTACGGGCAAGGTGCACAGAATAATTCAAGAAGTATTATTTATAATTAATTTGTGTGAAGTTATAATTGTTACATGAATAATCTGATTCTGATTATATCGCATAGTGCGTTTGCCTGCTCTTTTAATTTTCCTCCTCTAGCTAGAACCTATCGAACCCGGATACCATAAAGCCCCAAGCTTTATACGTGGTGGAGTACGCCGCAGTTGTTTTAGAAGAAGTAAGACAAAGATACAATGTTATATATATATATAAAAAATGTAACAGTTCGATGTCTGTATATTATAGATATTAAAGAAAAACTAATAAAGAGGGTCTTTATTAAAGTAACAGAACTCAAATCAACAGTTCTTTGAACTATGTATGTTTGTCTGTTATCTGTTTGTTTGTGAGCTCTAATCCCAGACACGGCCTAACCGATTTGAATGTGGTTTTCACTAATGTATAATGATAAAATCCATAAAAAATTTCGTGTTTATTTTATTTCAATCGGTTCACAAATAAAAAAATCATATCAATTTAATGCCGATTCCAGACGTTTGCCAAACCTCTACAAGCAGTCACAAATTCAAACGTGTGGATAGTGTGTTTGCTCTACTTGCCAAACGTTTGGGTTGACTTGCCGTCGATCTGAACTCTGTCGGTTTTTGACGTCCAAATCAAAGGAAGCTTGATGCAAAGGCTTGCGATGCATCCACATGTTTGTGTGTTGTTAGTATGCCTTGCGCGCTGGTGACGACCAGACGTGTACGTCTGTACCAAATACCGATGTTTTTGATAAGCAATAATAAAAAAAACGAGTAATTGGTCCTCTCAAGAATCGGTACGGTTTTAATGAATTTTTAAGATCCACCATCTTCTTTGCCGTATTTTTCTTTTACTTATTTTCTTGTTTTTATAATAAAAATAACTAAAGCCAAATGTTACCGTCGACACAAGTTCGATGTCCACCATGCTTGCCTCTGCAGAATACCTACACTAACGCACTCGCAAGCGTGTGGGTGGCGATGTTTGATTCCCAAAATCAAGCCAAACGTTTGTAGAGGTTTGTAGTTTGTAGCAAGTGGCAAACGTGGGGATTCGGCTTAAAGAATCACGTAAAAAAAGAGCTATTTTGACACCACGAAACGACCAAGCGGCAGTAATAAACACTGAAATTTGGAGCTTTGTTTCGGAGGATACTGTAGAGTATAATTATCTCAATTAATAGAGTTATCGAAGAAGAAGTCGTTCAAACTTCTTTATTATATTCAAGTACTAAGTTTCCCCCGTTTTACAAATAAATAGGTAGCTATCGTTCATATGTCGTGGGTTCGATTCCCACCCAGGACAAATAATTGTGTGATGAGCATGATAATTTGTTCTGTGTCTGGGTGTAATTTATCTATAATATGTATGTATTTAGAAATATATAAGTATGTTTATCAGCAGGCCGGTTACCATAGTACAGGGCCTGTACTATGGCCTGTAATACAGGCTCTGCCTAGTTTGGGATCAGACGGCCGTGTGTGAGATGTGTGAATTTATTATTATATTATATGTTTGATATTCAAAAATACTGACTAAATCGAAAAGAAAGCATAAATTTTTCGAGTTTTATCACTTTGACATTTACCATAATCGATAAATACTGCGCATCCCTAAAGTCTATTGTTTAATGTTTTCAAAACAAGAATTGGATGAAGTGAAGATCTGTAGACAGAGTTTTAACAAAAGTAAAGCAATAAGTACTTGCAATGTGAATTGCTTTCATGAAAATGTTACTGAAAAGAAATTTACTCGAATATACAACAATTGCATCATGTACCGGTACATTAATTTGCGTGCTACTGAACTACCTAACAAGTATTTCGCCAATAACCGGAATATGGTTTCCTTTATACCTTTTAACTGTATTTATTGTGTCTCTGTGCGTTAGTTTTAAGTTTATTCAATGGCTATTGAGATTAAACAAACCTATAAAGTACGATATAGAAGGGATTATAAAAGATTACCCGTATTTGTCGTCTCTGTCGAGAGTTTTACCTCATATACGGCGAACGAAAACGTCGGAGTGTCGAGAATACGACACAAATGAATTAAGCGTTATATCAACGGTTCTTGAAAGGAAGTTGGTGTCATCGTGGTATGTGCCTTACATATCGGAAGAGATTGGGTTTCCATTTGCTTGTAAACAAATGCTAGACCAGATAATCGGGAAAAGTTTTCAGGTGGGTAATTTGCCGAGTTTTTGTTTTAGTGGCTCATTGTATTACTGGAGCATTGCCAATCTTATCCCTCCCTCCCTCACTATTTGCCTTCAGATTTTTCTTGTATAAATACACTATACTGGTCCCAGTTAAACCAGTTGCATTCCCACATTTGTAAATACAACAGGTCTCAAGGGTAAAATCCGTATCTGCAACTTTTAGTATGTCCCGTTAATAACCAAGAGACACAACAGACAGCGTCGACCTTGATGTGATTTGAATAGGCAAGCTTCTCATCTGTATGTAGGTTCATTACTTGCCTAAATTTTTTTTTGTACAAATATGCTATACTAGTCCCAGTTCGGTTTTACCAGTTGTGTTCCCACATTTGTAAAGACAACACCTCAATAGCTAAATAAATAATCCATACATATTACTCTGTGTTTTACTTTAATAACCTAAATATTACCTATTAATCAAATAATAACAGACATAAGCAACAATAAATATAGACATACACATAAATTAGAAGTTGTGTTGTAGTTCGAACTGAGTTGAGTGTAATTTGTATTTATGTGTTTGTTTAAGTAATAATAATACTTTAGGACACCTCACACATGGCCATTTGGGTAGGAATCAAACCCACAACTTTGGCTCAGCAGGCAGAATCAATACCACAAGACCAACAGGCCCATCAGGTCACACAAAGTGCCTTTTAGAGACTTATATAAGGTTTATCTTGAACAATGTTACACCAGATTTCTGCTCTAAATGCACCCTCTCATTCTCTCTTCTCTCCACCTCAGAAGTACCTCCACCTTTTTTCTAGTACTAGTAAGTCAGTCAGTGTGAGGGGTCTTCCATTAATCAGGTGATGTTTTAGCATCTTTTTGAACCCCTCCCCCCTGGTGATATGTGGTGAGGTTTTAGACAAAAAATCACGTGTATTTTTTTTTTAAAAGTATTTAAAAAAAAATTAAGTATATCTTTAAATAAAGATATAATCTAATGCTGGAAAATTAAGCATTGTGATAAAAATGTCCAGACAGAAGAACTGGCATAAAAATAATAAAGGAAAGGTGTTTGCACCATTTGGCCACTTTTCGGCTTAGAAATCACTTGTTCAATAAAAAATTAATACATGCAATATCTCACTAAACACTCCCTCCCCTTGTGATATTTCGTGATTTTTTCCGAACCCTCTCCACCCCTTTCGAGCCTCACGTGATTAATGGACGACCCCATAGGGTGTACAATAAGTAAGTGAGACTTAGATAGATAAGGTATCAGAAACTTATTCTGAGATTATGACTTATTATTAATTTATTATTGAATAGTGTGATAATTTGCTAACTTAGTGATTAACATACTACACTTTAATTGTTATAAATTGTTATTGTCCACAGATTTCCAACAAAATAGAATCAAAAGATGTATTTGTAGGCATAAGCACCATTCTGGTGTCTCACTTAAAAGAGTACCAGAAAGCCATGAAAAGACATGAGAAAACACCTATAAATTCCATAGAATCATTGTATAAGAAGTCACATCCATTATATGATGTTGCAGTTAACAAAACAATACAATCTGCAGACCACTGTACCAGCTTATTACGAATAGTGTTCAAGGAACTCATACCGTGGGAGCTTTGGGACACTCCGCATTCGGAACTACTTGTCCGTATATTGTCAAAAAAGTTAGACAATTTCATTGACAGCACCCTAGCTGAACCTATGTGGTTAAATGATAAATTACTAACAATATTAAAAGGTAAATGTGAATTGAAAGCTACAGAAGAAAATAATAAAATTGCTCCAAGTCCTGAAGAGTCAGAATCACATGTTAAACACATACCGACTAGAGTAGAGTTTGTATTTCCTTCAATGACAAAAGCAACAGCTCCAATACCACCAAAAGGGATTGATGGAGATCTACATACAGAGCCAGTTATAAACACAATACAAAATTTAGTTGAAGAGGTACCTGTTATGAGTACTGAGCCGTTAGACGTCAAGAATTCACCTGTTTTGAGGCAAAAGAGAGGCAGGCAAGGCAGGAATGAGGTCAAGATTTATGACAGGATTATTGAAGGTATGAATGTATATCTATGGTGCAGCAGCAGAGCATTCCACTGCTGTGTCAAGGTTTTCGGGTTCTTTTTATTTGTTTTATTTACATGTTTGTCTGTGTTCTAGTTTCTTTATTGAATGACGGCAGTGTATAGTATAGTGTGGAATAGCAAATACTGCATAGGGGCCGTTCAAGTGTTACATAAGCAGATTTATTGCAATTATTTACTCCCCCATCCCACTTGTCAGCAAAAGTAAGCAAAGCTCTTAATCATGCTAACGTAAACATTGTTTTATGCATTTTCCTTTTAATTTATTAGAAATATTTAAACCATATAACATCTTTTTCTCAAATAACTATGTTTTAAACATCTGTTTAAATGAGCTAACAATGTTTTTGTTAATTAAGCTGTATGTGTTAATATTACAGGTAGTGTAAAGACATGGGATACGGACATAGACTTACAGTGCATCAGCCTGGGCCAGGATCTCCTCGCAAGCCTGGACGGAGAAATTACACTCAGTAGGCTGTGGGGACAAGATGCTGATACTGATGGGAGCCCTAATCCACCACGCAGCAAATCACCACAGCCACTGTGGTTTGGTTAGTGTAAAAGTTTATATATCTCCTGTGTATGAGACAAATACGGATTATCATATTTTGAATAATTTACTATGCATGTATATTACTGTGTATTCAATGGCTATCAGCAGAAGGAAATGGGGTTCTCAAACCACATTTAACATATTGGCTGCATTACAAAAAGTATGCTGCCAAGTTAGAAAAAAATGCAAAAACGGTATGTTCAGAAATTAACTGAACATTCTGCAGTACTATACGGCGACTCACTCAGTAGGGACACACGGTGCGAGCGTGGGACATGTTTATCACAACCACAGCACGATACGCGAACTACTGCGTTGCAAGTTCTACCGATCGATTACTAGTACATGCAATTGTGACTTTTGCGGGAACAGCATAAAGTGGCGTCTTAATATGCAAACAAGGTGAATTTTAATAATATTTTGCGAGAGATGCAATTATTTATTCACTATATTTTTCTGTGATAATTTATATTTATAACCAGTAGTATCAAGAGGACACTATTTGATACCTCTCCACAGGGATTTCTGCTATCGCAAGCCGTTCCGTATTTGGTGGCTCATTTGTAAAGGTTATAATTGTATGTGGCCTCTACGGTTCCGATCGGACGCTAGACCGGGACTTGCGTTTTTCTTCTAAGAATCTTCTAGAAATAGGGTTCAAAGGTAGGAAGTTTAGCAGTTGAGCTTCATATCTGTCTGTCAGAGATGCATCCGCTTTTGTCTAGTATTGAACCTTCTGCGAAGTTTGCTTTACTGTACATAGAAGGAAATTTGATTTATCTACATTGCAGCCTAATTTACTACATTTTTACACTCAACCCATTACAGGTGAAGAGGAAACAATAGAAATGGACCCCATCGACACGAGTCCTCTCAAGGAGTTTAAAAAAGAGCACAGTCCAAAGCCGACGGAGTTGCTGAAGGACCTGCAAAGCACCGTGAGCCAGGCCAAGACGAAGATTGGTGACCTACAGGTGGAGGCCAAAGTTTTAGATGTGCCCCGCAAGCAAATCTCCAGTGTATGTTGTTTGCACGATACTTTCTGCTTTCGCTTTATCTCTGTAGGTGATATGCATGGGCCTCTAGAGGACGGTAGTTGACGGCCAAGTCAAATAGTTTCTCTTTATTACATGTCAACACGGCACGGTGTACAACACTTGGAGTAACAACTTGTGACGTCATACGTTGCTATTGTCAAATCTTTGTCTTTTTTGTTTCTTTTGTTCGTTGAAGAATGATAGGAATGTTATATTTCAGAATATATTTAGGTTTCAAACTCATTTATTTATGTATTTGAAAACTACGATTTTATACAAGACAACACTTCAAGTAATATTTAGGTAGATTTCGAAGAAATTCTACCTATTGGTTTTGTACCAGTTGTCGAGTTTTCCAGAAATGGAGGTCTAGTTATGATCCCTAGACCCTAAAACAACCGCCAGTTAAAAAAAAAAATATATATAAAAACTTTGTATGTATATATATGTATGTACCTCAATTTTACCGGCACGATATAGGTCGCAATTATGTACCGATTGCTTTCAAACTTGGACGAAAAATCAACAGGTCAAAAATTAAGGTTAAGATCGTGAATGGGGGATATTCCCCTAAAGGGGAAGGACTAAGGGGCAGAGTTTTTTAAAAAATCTGTTTTTTCAGCAAAACTTTTTTCCTATGGAATATTTTTAGACCGTTTAAAATTAATAGCATGCCCATAGTAAATACGAACATTTTTCAATATGAACTCTAAATGATTCCATCCTTAACTTGGGGAGAGGAGGGGGAAAACCAAAATTTGTTGGATAAAAATTCAGAGCTCCGAAACTGTAAACCTTTTTACAATCGGTAACATTTTTAAATGAAAGCATTTTTTTTTATTTTACCCTACAATGTAGACATTTAAAGTTTTTAATGCGACTTAATACTTTTGGGGATAAAAATAAAAAAAACACGAAATCTACCTCTGCGGGCCTACTGCGGGCCCCGGCTTTTATTTTAGTGGTTATGGAACTGGTCTGGTCTCCACGGTTAGTTAGCGTTCTCCATGATATGCCTTGGCATATGATGATGATGATAACATATATTGCAAAGGACACCAATACAGACGTATCAAGGTGTGTGTGTGTGTGTGTGTGTGTGTGTGTGTGTGTGTGTGTGTGTGTGTGTGTGTGTGTGTGTGTGTGTGCGCGTGTGCGTGTGTGTGTGTGTGTGTGTGTGCGTGTGTGTGTGTGTGTGTGTGTGTGTAATCGCGCGGGTCGTGTGTTCGCGTGTGTATGTAAAATCACACACTTAACTAGTGAATTGCGTAACTTTGATTTAATCCATGAAAATGTGACCTGCTATAATAGTACAACACTGATTTTGTATAGGAAATTGATTTTGTATAAATTTCTCCAGACCCACGTCCGCTGATCAACGCATAAATAACTAGTCATATCAATCAATTAATCAAATCATTTATTTGTAAATCATAGGTAGAAACAATCAATATGGTCTTATAAATATTATTATTTAATTTGTGACACATTACAATTAATAGGCAAGAATTATAATCTTACTTAAAAACATTGTACATTATATTAAATTAAAAATGTAATTATTATTATTGTCAATATAATTAGTATTAGATTATTACATTGTATTATAGACTAGTACATTTCATAGTTTAATTAAATTATATTAGAGTTAGGAAAAAGGCAAATAATCTAAAATCACCTATCATTTAAAAAGTAATTTTTATTAAAATAGCATTTATTAACGCGTAGTTGTTGTTGCGCTTTCTTTACTTGGGTCAAGTGTAAGTTTTTCAGATGGTCAGGTTATATTGAAGATTTAATATCAGTAAATGTATGTTAAACCTCTTGTCAAGTATATATTTAGTTGGTGAAAGCATGATTAAGCATTTGGATTTGATCATCGGATAAATTAACAGACCTATCAAATTTTACTGCAAAATCTTATGTTAAATTCCATTTGACACAAGTTAGTAAATTGTTCTTTGTTCAACATTTCAGAAACTCGAACTGATTTGACACCACTCTTAACTTGACAGCTTTGTTAATTGAACAATATTTTGATCAACCTATCAGAAACCTGGTGTCAGCTGTATACAGTAGGTGGTCCCAACCGCCAGCACTGTGGGACAAGGTCTTTTTTAGCACTGATGTCTATATTCAGTAGAAAAAATCTCTTGGGAACTTTTAAGTGGTTATAGTTTTGCATGCATGCATGATACATCATTATACAGGATGTAAGACGTAGTGTATTCAGACCAGCATTCTGAGTTGAAAATCATTGGAATTTTCTGCCGGAAAGTTCATAATTTTTTTTATTTTACATTTTTTTGCTTAAAATTGATTTCACAATGGGTAAACAGAACTTTTTACCGAAAAAATGTAATAAATACCGCATATGGCCAAAAACTGTAATGCAATCAATCAAACACGTTCAAACATTAAAATGCAGTTAGCGAGTCTCCACGCGCCGAGCGTTTAGGTTTATTCACCGTACCGCATAAAAAGAATAACTACACATGTTGCGTGTTGATTGCGTAGCGCCAAATGAAACTAATGATTATAAATCCTTAATCTCGCATTTTTTATGATAAACTAACTTTTGTATTGTGATAAGTATAAGCAGAAAGAGGTTATTGTAAGTTTTTCGCGTAACTCACACTTACACGCTGTATACAAGGTGAGTTAAACATACGGATTCTGCATTATAGTTTTTTTATTTTTTGTAAAAGAAAACTCCCTCTCTGGGAATAACTCCTGTGTCGCTGAGAACTTTACAAACATTCAAAGAACGGACACAAAGAACACCCCGCCTCGGAGCAACTATTTGTGGATCACACAAGTAGTTGTTCCGTGTGGAAATCGAACCCACAACATGGTACCATCAGTGCAGGCAGCAGTTGTTTTCACACATTTCTCACTACCACACAATGATGTCTTTTGTCGTTCTGTAGAATATTTTGACCCATGCTACTATTACTCTTTTAAAAAATAAGTAATCGCTCGAATTTATATCTATACTTAAGTAAAAATCCACCGCACAGCAACTTTATTTTAACACATTCAGCGCCATCTAACCAAGACATTCTGAACTGCTTAGTAATATAATGCATCGCGTAATGAAAATTTATCAATTAAATAGACACTTACAACATAGAATAATCAAAAGCATTTTAGAAATCAAACTTTATAGGCCGAATATGTCCACTTGCTTAACTAAATAATGTATTTGTGTAGGATGAAGCGGCCGGTATGATGGAAGGTCTCCTGGATTTCGGCATCGCTGGATTGAAGAAAGGTCTTAGACTCACAGGACTCAGCGACGATTCACAGGTTAGTTTGTCTTTATATATTATTAGCTTATGCATTTGCTATTTACTAACCAATTTTTCTATGTCTCTTTCTGTTCCCGTGATAGCGTGTAAACAAAATTTTATAATGATCGATTGAGTATTTAAATCGATGAAGCGTAACACACGGACAAACATACATTCGCATTTAAAATATTAGTTATGATAAAAATATGTATGGTGTTATGTTGCAGGAGAAGTCCCCATCCCATCCCAGGTCTGACAAGACTCCGCCGTCAGAAACGTCCCGCGGGAAGCCCATACCGGAGTACAAAGATATTCACACTACTAATGGTCCGAGGGGTAAGATACTTAACTGGTTTCTGTTATTATACCTAACCTCATAACAAATAGACATTGTAGCATAAAAAAATGGCTGTCTGTAAAGTCGGTTTACGGACGATAATTTTACGTGATAACGTCATAAGACAACAGTGGGAGAGAGATAGATGCGTCACAAGCCGAACGCTTAGGCCGATCGTGCCTCTCTATCGCTTGTTCCGTGCTCTCGCTTGCACGCTCGGCTCAGGCGGAACGTGACAATGAGTCATGCTTTTTCCTGCGTGCAGCCGGCGTTCATCGATTTATAAGACGTTATCACGTCAAAAAACCATTGAAAAAGGCATTCTGCTAGGTTCTATGAAATTATGAAGGTTTATTACATAGATGTATTTAGAGTAGATATTAAAGAAGCATGGTTCAGCATTGAGACTCAAGCGGCCCGATAAGGCTGATTCGTTGAACAGAAGTACAGAAGATTCGAATATTTTATTTTGTAACTAGCATTTTTTTCAATAAATTCAGGTAAGGTACCCTTTTATGTACGATGTCGATTTCATCTCATAAGGCTCAACTACTTAGAAACGGGCGGTTATAGATTGACGGTATTGTTTATTTTTGTGTTATTTATTTTAAACTAGCAGCGCCCCGCGTTTTCACCCGTATAAGTCCCGATGTGAATGTCGGGTTAAAGTAAAGTAAAGTAGCCTGTGCGTTAATCCAGGTCTCCAGCTATCTACATACCAAGTTTCATAGCAATCGGTCCAGTAGTTTTTGTGTGAAAACATTACAAACATACACACAAATGTTTCCTCTTTATAATATTAGTTTTAGAATTCACAAACCAATCTATTGTTGCGATGACATTGCGTTGATCTATAATTTTTAGTTAATTAAAAGACAGTATTAAAGAATTTAGAGAAATGAAGATATTTGACTGTATACTCCTGAACGTGTATGTAAATTTTCATGACAAACGGTTGAGTATTTAAAGCGATTAAACAAACAAACTCACATGCGAACTAATATAGTTTTATTACCAACTGTAGTTATCAAATTTGTCGGATATCAATGACTATGTTATGAGAAATAGTAAAACGAAGCCATCGCTGTCCACAGACGACAGTTCGCCCGCGCCGCCGCTGCTGAAGCAACAGCGCGTGAGCTCGCAGGACAGCCTCGTGAGTTGTTGTCTTAGCATTATGTTTCATCTACGGTTATGGTTGATGAGTTACCGGCCTCGGTTTTCATTGTGGTGGTATAAATAAGCGTAATCTCATACAGAACACTCATTTTTAGAACACGATGAAGTCAAGATAGAAATGGGTGGATGGGAAATTATGGCTCTTCAGTAATTGTTTTTTTTAAGTCCACTAGTAACATGGGTTACATTACTATTCTCTCGTTAACTAATCCAAATGCTTGTGTTAGAGTGAGTTCACGTCGGTAGTGCACTGGGTGCGGTTCGAACCCGCAACCACTTGATTGTAAGTGTGACACTTTAGCCTTTAGCACCTGAAATTTATAAAAATATACATAAAAGAAATGTTGTAGTTTCTAATGGAAACTACAAAATATGGTACCGCTTTGTAACTTCAAGAAAAGAGTTTACTCCCATCATAAAGGCCGGCAACGCTCTTGTGACTCTTGAGTTGCAGGTGTCCATGGGCGACGGTAGTCACTTACCATCAGGTGACCCCGTCTGCTCGTTTGCTCCCTATACCTTGAAAAAAAAAAAAATGGTTGGTAAAATAACATTAATTTATGAAACCAAATAATCTTATTATATTTATTAAAAAATAAAGTGAATTGAAATTGAATATTATCTTTGAATTTCAATATTATCGATTACATTGATATCGAGTCGAATAACATAAAATCAAATCAAATGTACATAACGAGTTGAGTTTCTCCAAATTACTTTAAACTTCCATATCATCTCCGAGCTAGAGATGTTTATTTAGTGTAAGTTTTTATCAATAGCCATCACAACCAAGGGCTGTCCCGAAGTTGGAGCCGGTACTGGTGCCGCTGGCGGACTCCCCGGAGCCGGAGTACGAGGAGGTGGCGGACCTCTCTACCAGCATCGCCAGGCTGCGCTGTCTGCTGCAGCAGAGGGAGGAGACCAGCTCCAGGTCTGGACTTAACCATCACACCGACACCGGCTCAACAACATTTTTAGTTAATTTAAACGCAGGGTTACAGAAATGTGTAGATATGTTACTGTGAACGTCTGATATTAGTAAATGTTAAGATGCACCAGTGTATGTCGACAATCACCAATAGGGAATATGCATGTATTTTTTTTTATCTTTTATTGACTCGTTCCATCATTCTACCCTAATAAAAAATATAAATAACCTTGGCAATGTTCAAATTAATTTTCAAAATAACATTGAAAACATCGATACAATTTGATCTGTTTGAACGCCGCCATATTTCGCGGGCCTTGGATGACGTCACGTTCCAAGCTTAGTGTTAGTTTCATACACTTACTTGAAGTGTTACAGTAATTTTATACCGATTTCCAGTTGTAATTACTATTTATTGTAATTAATAGACGATGGATAAAGTTAAAAAACCATTTTATAAATATTGCCGTGTCCCTAAGTGTAAAAACACTATAGGAAGTACACCCAATACATTATTTTTTCCTGTACAAAATAATAATGTAAAATACAAAAACAATCGTGTACATTAATGAGAAGAGATGAAGTATCTTCAATATCGTGTTTATATTGTTGTGAAGATCACTTTAATGTAAGCATATTACAATTTAATTGCGAGTACAGTGTGAGTTAGTCAGCAGTAATTTATGTTTGTTTTAAATATCAAGCAGAAGGCAACTTGCTTGTCTACTTAAACTAGGTAACAAAAGTCCAATCAAACTTCATGAATATAACTATACATATCTTACCTATCCTTTAGATTATAATATAACAAATATTATAATAATTACCTTGCGGCTTTCACTCCTTTAACCTCAGCGGACGTAAAATCTGGATTTGATGCATAATATATAGTCATCATGAATGCACCTATTTTCGGTAGATTGTCCGATAGTGCTTTGACAAAATTACATTCAGTCATTGTCCTAGATGATTCCTAATATCACTAGAATGTTTAAACTGCTAAGAGCAAAAAACCACAGAAACACCTATCTTACTCCGTGACACTACGAATATAGGCGCCGATAAATGACAGAACGTGGAATGTCACGTCATATTTTGTTTCGACCAATGGTGAAGCGTTTTGCAAAGTTGAATTTCGCGCCCTTATTTTGCATATTTTAATTAATATTTTTTTGCAATTAAACACAAAAGAAAAGAATTGTTTAGGCATAATATCTGGACAATGAAGATTCAAGGGAAAAATAATCAAGTAAATTTAAACAATATGCATATTCCCTATTGCGATGGTGTAAGTCCGAAATTATTTCATTTATTTATTTGAATCGAACATACATTGGTTAATGTTAACATATGCCGAGGCGATTCTGTGATTTTTATCAGTGCCAGTATTTCTTCAAAAATTCGACTGTTTTGTTCTACAACGTATTCCGGAACGTTCACTAATATTTGACAAAAATTTGTGATTTTACCATAGAATTCCGTTCCATTTCTGGTCCATCGACTTAACTTTCCTAAATCATATTTTCGTTACCGTCGCTCATAATGAAGACACACCAAGTCCTCATGGTGTATGATAACATTCACTGGTGAATGACCGAAATCGTAACGAAAAGAATAAATAACGGATATTCACCAGCCAGCTTGGTAAATGTTAACAGACACCATGTATCTTGACATACACTGAGCTTCAGACATTCACAGCGACATTTATATTTCAGGTTGGTATAGTAGACAGCGTGAATCACTCTGACTTTAATACAGACACTTTACCGTCTGTTCACCCAAAAATATTTTATCACTCTGCGGGGTTTCATGTTGGGCTTTGAAAGACTAAAGAGTGCCTGCTAAGTATGTGGAATTGATCATGTTAGGTAAGTCGCTGGCAATACGAATTCAGTCAATACAGTTAATCGAATGACTGCACGGTGGCGTAATGGTTTAAGTGGTCACCTCGCCGCTACGCCGCGCCGAGTGTTGTGGTTTCCCACACGGGACAAAAATTTGTGTGATCCACAAATAGTTGTCCCGAGTCTGGGTGTCCTTTGTGTCCGTTGTTTGAATGTTTGTGAAGCCCCCGCGACACAGGAATATTCCTAATGCGGGAGATGTCTTAAAAACAAAAAATGTATTTCTTGTAAGTAAATGTACCTGTATATGGTTTAACAGAGTGGAAGATGTGTGGTGGGAGAGTGCGGAGGAGACGAGAGGGAGGACACAACAGCACCCCTCCTCGCGGCCCGTGGACACCGCCACCCTCGCTGGTACTCACATATTGTTATGTTGATAAACTAAGAGAAAAACGGTACTAAACTATTGTCTTTGTCACTTACCATAAAATGCGGTGAATAGCAGAGTATTCACCGTGGAGGATATAAAGGAAACTAGTTAGATTGTTGTTAGTTAGTTAAATTGTTGCTGTTCACGCCATTTTACGGTACTATATTTACATAATTATGTATTGTATACTTATAAATATGGGCGTACCCAACTTTTAGTCCAGGGGGGCAAAGTTTATATTTGTCATCCCCTGGCAAAATTTCATTTTGTCGGTCCATTGCAAAACAAAATTTTACTCAAAACCTACCGCTTGCTAAAGGAGGGTTGCCAGAGGAGGGGGCAGCTGCCCTCCCCTGCACCCCCCCCCGGTAGGCCCATGCTTGTAAAGTAATTTTGTATTTATATTATTCGGCCGTGTGTGAAATGTGTGAAGTAATTATTATTATTATCAAGTTCAATGACTAATCTCATTAAATATTTTGCAGATGAATATGATATGACCATGGACAGAAACTCATCTCCCGGCCAGACCACCATCAACATGCAACGACTTGACAAGTTAGTATTTTACCATACACTATGGTACAGTGAAATAAAAAAACTGCGACAAGTTTATAGCCAGTGGCAAACTGTTCAGTTAGCGAGCAAATTGGAAACTGCAAATTGTTCTGTCAGTGAGCAATGTTGGGGCAGTGAGCAGATTGTTCGGTTGGCGAATATTGACAAGTTTTTGTAACAACCTGTATATATGTACAAAGTGTTTGTCTGTGTGTCCTACAGACTGTTCCAGCGTACAGTGACGGGCGTTTTCAACTCGATCAAGACGGCGGTGGGCGCTGAGGGGGGGGAGGGCGAGGAGCCCCCGAGGACCTTGCACGACTGGACCTATGTCTGCACCAGCGTCGAACTCAGCGTCAGTACCCTGTGCTTTAAATGTCTAATTTATTTCTGTTATGCATAGAATGCAGGATGTAACTAAGTGATTAACTGTGAAACCTAAATTCACGTCTTTTTCATTTAAAAACTAAGATCTATACTAATATAATAAAAGTTTTTGTTCGTTTAAACGCGCTGTTAAATCTATGGAACTATAAGATATATTTAAATAATTCTTTCTGTATTGGATAGAATATTAATTGAGGAAGGATATAGGCTATGGAACGTGATGTGACTACAAACACAAACCAAATCCATTACGTCTTTGGTCGATAAACAAGCTGACAGCTGTTGTCAGTTGGTATCACAACATTATCTACGTATATGGCGACTTTCGCATACAGCCAAAACATATTCTAACATCATCTAGCTGAACTACGTAGTAACTACTAATCCTGCATCGCGCTATGAGAGTTCTCGCGCCGTATATATAGAACTTCCCAATATCAACTGCTGGGCCGCGGTCCGCCAGGCACAATCACCTTGCCTGGTCGGAGGATTCTCCCTTTGTATAATATTAACACCCATTAATAACACACATTTCCTCCACAACGTATATACGTATACTACTCTGTGGTGCACTGTCGTTTATCGGTAAGTGACGTAATCAAACTCATTAGGCAGATACGAATGTTCTAGGCGGCAAAACTTAAAATAACTTAATTTTTATTTTTGAATTGAAAACTTCTTTAGCAGCGTGGTGCACTTTTTGGGATTTTTAAAAATGTTAAATTCGCGTCAGGACACGTGACCCTGATCGGAAATGTGTCCGACTTTCATATATTTAAAAAAATATTTTTACGCCATCTGTGGATTCTGCGCGATACTACTGTAGTTTGATATATACTACTTATCCATATATTAGTTAAGACAAATTTCACAGATGGCGCAATTTTAATTTCGACTTTTTTACAATATTTACTATAAGTATTTATTTTCACTTCTGTCGGCAGTCCCATGACTGCCTATTTTTTTTTTCAATTGAGTATTTTAATATAATATTATTTTATGCGCTACATAAGGGTCTAGATATAAAATAAAAGCTGTTCCGAAAATCTCTAATGCGACCTTTCAGTTGGTGAAAATAACGCTGAAAGACTCCGTTGCAAACATATTATTATGTAGCGGAGTCTTTCAACTTACATATGTGCGACATACAAATACACATACATACATATACATACCATAACAAATACTTCTGCATCATATAAAGAAGAGAATTCACAAGTTATTTTACCTTTGTTATTCCTGCCATAAACTAAAGGTGGGGGGAGCAGTGGCCCGGCTGGTGGGGTCTCGGCGCGCCTTCACCCACGTGGAGGCTGCGCTCGACTCGCTGGACCAACTGCCCGTCCATCACCACGCGAGAGGACCCACTCCAGAAGATTTCGGTAAGTTGCTCCCTCATTGATTTCCAAGAAGACCTGGTGGATGCAAGTTTGCGGTCTGCATGCAAGCCGGTGTGTTGCCATGACAGCGTGTCAAGCCAAGTTCAAGAAGGAACTGGCGTGTGTTATATTACACAAACCATTTGGAGTCATTATATTTTCTTTGTAGATTTTCCTTTGTAATCTTCTACTGCTTCCACATGACAAAATTACTTTTTGCTGAACTGATTGGTCAAAAGTAGTTTTGCCTGAAAATCATTAGTTGATATTGACTGCAAATTTATAGTTAAAAGTGGTTTTGACTGACACTCTTAATTCAAATTACTTTTAACCATTATTGCAAATGTCAAATTAACTTTTAACTGTTTGAAATGCAAACCAGCTCCAACCTTTTTAACCAGCTCCGTTGGGCAAAATACTTTTGATTTCAATTTTGGTTAAAAGTACTTCATATATATATACAAGCTTGAGCCTCGTCGAAGGTTCCCCTTTTGTTTTGTGGGGACATCACAGTCCCTTCACAAAAGTAACACGATCCCATCAAGTCATCTGTTGAAGAATTTGAACGCCTAGGGAATGAATCTAGTTCTCAGGATCACACCAAAATTTCATTCATAATATGTCTAATAATAAAGTAAGAGGTAGCATTTGGCCGCCATATTGGATGCTACATAATTAAGATGCAAATAAAAATTTGAGGTATTTTGAAAAACATTGTTATGTTGTTAGATTTTTACAAAAGTAAAAGACCTATATAATCTACAAAATAGACACAAGAAAACATTGAACGAAAAAATCTTAGCTTTGAGTTTCCGATTGATGACAATCCTTGATCGATTAAAAGATCCTAACTGTTTTGTATATGTTTCTAGAAGCTAGTTTATTATTTTTTTATTTTATAGGGGCAAACGAGCAGACGGGTCACCTGATGGTAAGTGACTACCGTCGCCCATGAACACCTGCATCTCAATTGTCACAAATGCGTTGCGGTCTTTGAGATGGGAGTATGCTCTTTTCTTGCAGGTTTGAAGGTCGCTTTATTTTCAAGACCAATTTATGTATGAGGATTTACAAACAAAAACCGTGTCCAGATCTGCCCCATTTATGGGCGCAGAATTGCATACCACCCCTTTTTAACCGATTCGATTCCAACAAATCCTATGAAAACTCCAATAATCTTGGTGGTTGATGGGCATTGTGCATATAGAACGTACTATAAAGAAGACGTATTTTTCGTCGAGACAACGTTTGCCCTTGGCTATTGTTCTGCCTTGGTTTGAGTGCCTAATGCGACTTCAACAATTCCTGGTCATTGGCGCATGTTCTACCTCAGCAAAGATGGTTAACCTTTTAAGCTGTTCTGTTTTCTTGTGTCCATGCTTGTGTCAGTATAGTAGGTTACAGTGTAGAAGGAATAAAGAAGCAGAAGGGTTCGTCGTCTCTGGATTTTTTCGGAAGGGGAGACATTTCTTGACACAATCTTTTAAAAAAAGTAAAACCTAAATGCGCCTAAATTATGATAAATTCAAATAATCTGTATTCTTATTTCCTTAGTTTTTCACCCTTAGAGGTGTAATATTTTCTTCAAATTTAAATGGGACTAACCTTGAGTATAACCAATTCAATTACAAGAAGAACTGTTGAACCGGAGCTTCAGTGTCTATGACCGAGTCTGCAGCAAGAAGAACTGTGGAACCGGAGCTTCAGTGTCTATGACCGAGTCTGCAGCAAGAAGAACTGTTGAACCGGAGCTTCAGTGTCTATGACCGAGTCTGCAGCAAGAAGAACTGTTGAACCGGAGCTTCAGTGTCTATGACCGAGTCTGCAGCAAGAAGAACTGTTGAACCGGACCTTCAGTGTCTATGACCCAGTCTGCAGCAAGAAGAACTGTTGAACCGGAGCTTCAGTGTCTATGACCGAGTCTGCAGCGAATAAATAAATTTACTATAGTCGATTTAACTTTGACTGTATTAGCTTTGTCGTCTCCTCTGCTGAATGCTGATGATGATACGACTATCATCATCAGCTTATCGCCGTCCACTGCTGGACTTAAGTCGTATCATACTACTCAACATTATTGTACTTATTTTCCATTCTGTCGATGACCGCTAAGTCTACTAGGATCTTTCTACATACAAATTTATTAAGAAAGTATATTGTGTATATGTCAGACGAGTGGTGTGCGGGGTGTGGGTCGTGCTGGTGCGGCGCATGCGCAGTCGGGGCTAGCGCGGGGCTCGTGACGTCACACGTGGCGCACAGGCTCGCTACCTTACTGCTCGCAGGTGAGTTAGTGTGAGCTAGAATGTACTGAGTGTATGTGACATGAGTGGTGCGGGGTGGGGCTCGTGACGTCACACGTTATCACTCATTGTCATTATGATTTCTAGATCTTGGCGAATCGTTGCTGGAGTGCTGGCTAGCTGACCTGGGCTCGTGGCTCCGTCGCCAGGTGTTCATAATATTCGAACAGTTGTCAGAGCGAGACAACACTAGGTTTACTAGCGTCGGAGTGAACAGACCCATTAATGTGGAGGAGACTTGTCAAGCCCTGTTGGAGAACACACCTGGTATGATACTATTTCGATCCGATGAAACTGACTTTTAAGTTAGTATGACATATAGTTTTTAGAGGTCCTTACTGCTGAGCCAGAGATCTTGGGTTCGATTCCCACACAGGACAAATAATTTAGTGATGAGCACGATCATTTCTTCTGTGTCATTTATCTATAACATGTATGTATTTACCATAGTTCAGACTTTGCCCGGTTTGTGATCAGACTGTCATGTGTAAGGTGTATCGAGTTATTGAAAAAACATTGTCAATAAGAAGTCAGAAGTCCGATGAAACGATTGAGAAGGTTTCTGTGAACTCAATTAATTCTTTATTCTAAATTCAATCCTACAAGTTAATTGTTTTTAAATGCAGTGGAGTGACGCACGTCGCCTGAGGCGCAGCACCTCACTGAATTGGTAACCTGAAGTTGTAAACTACTCAGATACTTCCAGATATAATCGGCTTCCTCTGTCAAACTGTTCATAGTTAGCCCCTACATTTAATTACGTTTTTGTTCTGTTGACGTCCATTCTTAGATGCATTTATAAAGAGTTTGTTCTTTAAACTGTCAGTGACTTGAATAATTATGTTGAAGTCAAAACTCTTAACTAGTCAAAATTACTTTTGACTAACAAAATCAGTCAAAAGTGCTTTTGACGGCAGGCTTTCGACTAAATTACTTTTCAATTAAATTAAAGTCAAAAGTAATATTGACCAATGGACATGGTTAAAAGTATTATTCGGTTAGATATTTTTATTTGCAATCGAATTAATTAAAACTTATTTTGTCCGATGCTATAGTAAACACTATAGCATCGGTCAATAAAACTGTTTTCTAGAAGTACTTCTACTAAGAGCGTCAGTCAAAACTATTTTTAACCATAAATTTGTAGTCAAAACCAATTAATCGATGATTTTCAGTCAAAGCTACTTTTGACCAACCAATATAGGGTTTCTTGAATTAAAAGTGCGTTTGACCGATTAAAAGTTTTATTTGTAACATATTCGATGTGTAAATAGGGTCATAATAGCTACAATATTGATAAGGTACAGTACGTCAGTCGAAACGTCGTAAAACCAAAAATGTATAACACACTGATTGACATATCTAATATTTATAGCATACATTCGTTCGCAGCTCTCTTGAACGTGTTTGGCGAAGAGACAGTATCATCGGCGACTAAACTGCTGGTGACCAGCTTTACCCACAAGGAAATCAACAAAGATGTCATCCTTAGGGTCCTCGACGTGTTTGCTGGACACTTCAAGATGGCTGCCGGACTAAGGAGCCCATCTTTCGATAATAACTAATATATGTGTTGGTAATTCATTACTGACTAGACGTTTTGAGTTTGTCGTCTCTGCTTTGCTCCTTAGGTTCGTAGCGTGATGAATATTTAAAATTCGATTAGTAGTTCATGAGATAAGCGCGTTTAACAAGTAAATCAAACTTCACCTTTATTATATTATTATAGAAAAGGTAATAATCTCCTAGGATCTTGTTATTTCGACTATTCTTGCTATTGAAAGTAACATTTTTGTATTTAATAATTTAATGTGTGATCTACTAATCAGACTGAGATTTTCGTAAACATTCCACCGACAGAACATTACCTGAAAATAGCAACATCAACATTAAAAGAAAGGAGTGTTGCCACTCTCGTGAACAAGACTGCTCCTCCTTATGAGGATTAAATACTTGCTAACCATTTGATTGTGTCATTATTTTATGAAAAAACTATGTTATATATAGTTTATCGTGATGTTAGGATTATGTTGTTCCAAAGATCTCTTCTATTAAATGTTTATATAAATTTTTCTAGTCCTTATAGATCTGTAGTACAGGGTGTTACAGGAACGTGAACGGTCAAATTTTAGTATCGTTCTGTGTGGCTGAAAAATAATTGATTTAGATTTAAATAAGATGGATTTTAAAGATTTATTTACTTTTTTTATGGTATAGGGTGCAAACGAGCAGACTACATGATAAATGATTACCGCTGCCCATGGGCACCTGTAACTCAAGAGTCACAAGTGCGTTGCCGCCCGTTAAGGTGGGAATAGGGGAAGAAGGGGAGAGGGGGATTAGAGGGGAGGAGAGGGGAAGGACGGGAATTTTGATAAAAATCTAGATCCGTTCATATATTCTATCCAATCCATTAACATTCTTGGTAATAAATAGACATAGTTTTATTTATGTCAGCTCTCTCTCAAAGCTCGGTCAATTTTGAAGTTCCATTTGTTAGTTTCAAAGTAAGATTTCTGTATTCGTCATTTTAATTTAAAATTGTTATCGCTTTATGTTATTTACGGAGTGTACTATATGACCTCTCACACCTCTCTGTAACATTCTGTATATTTTATAACTAACTTCTTAATTTTAAGTTTTTTTTTAAAGCAATGCTCAAGTTTTATTTTATTAATACAAGAAATTATCAGTAAAATTTTATTTAAAAATCAAATAGTTCTTAAAAAGTTACATAAATATAATAAAAATACATTTAATATTACTTCTGTAATTTTTTGAGAATTCGTTGGAGCGAAACGGACGAAACAGCGAAAAATTTTAACAAAAATTGCTAACGTATAATTAAACAAAATGTGTTATATATATTGATGTACTTTTCATGCATAAAAATGTTTTTAATAAACGCAATTGACTGTAGAACCTCTCATTCACTGTATCTAATTTGATGTCAGATTTATTTGAATTTATGTTATTTCACATTCCTTCACTTGGGTTCTGTTCCCGTTCAGTGCAATTATATTATTTGTATTGTATAATGTCTCTAATTAAAAAAAATATCTAAGTATGTATTTCCGTTACCTAGAACTCACAGTAAACCTGTTTTGTGTGGGTCAGATATCGCTATAAGTTCCGGAGTATTATTATTTCTATTATTCCAAAGGTAAAATTGTGTAATTATTTACCTATTGTAGATTAAGTTAATACATAATCATTTCATGTAAACACTTGCACTTTTATTTCATCTCCCTTCATGATTAATGCTAAACTTAAGTCACTCCCCTTTGGGAGTGTGGCGAGTAGGCGATACTGGCCCAGGGTCTTGTTGCTCCAACCATTTCCTACCACTTTGATCATCCATGGGGGGAAAGAGAGAGGAGTTAGTTGCAACTCCAGAATCTTTGTCCTCCTGCGTTTGCATGACAAAAGCTACTACCGTCAAACAATGTGGCGCAGCGGTAGAGCATTCGACTGCAACGTCGGGGGTGGCTCGATTCCCGGACAGTGCAAATGTTTGTATGCACCATGGGGTAGAGTAGTAAAGATTCATGCATGCAATCAACCAGACTAATGCAGTCTACTGCTGGACATAGTCAAAATCAAAATCAAAACCATTTATTTCAATTAAACCAATAATAGGTATTTTTGAATTGTCAGAAGTAGGAGTCAGTCAGACTAAGTCAGTCGTGAAGCTAGTTGCCTGTTCCAATACGTAGATCCTATGGAGAAGAACAGGCAAGAAACTCCAAGGACACTCTTTTTCAAAATGTTTTTTACAAATTTATGGTTACATTGCTTATAAGCGTGAATGAAATGTGAGGGCAATTTAACATACCTATTATTCTAAAATATAATTAGACGCGCTAATTACTAATATACATATTTAAGTAATAGCAGTCCAGAGATGACCAGCCCCGACCAACGGCACCCGTTCACGAGCATGACGCAAACGCCAGCCATCGTACAGATCAACTTTCTTTTCCTTTTTTCTTCTTGACCAGTCCTTTTCCAATGTCACCATCCAGTCCATCTGCATCTCAACCACCTTCCTCAGGTCGTCAGTCCATCTGGCTGTGGGGTGTCCTGGCCTTCCTTCCTTTGTATGCAAGAATACATGTCTACTTGTGTTGGTACACGTTTTTCTATGTATAGTGTGGCGTAGTTATTATATATTAACTACATTGTTGTACATGTCTTATAAACTATGTGTAATAATTTATATATATGTATATATGCATATCCTGTTGTATTTGTAAATCTGTCACTGTTGCTAATTATCTTATTTTATATTCATAACAACGGACAAACATATTTTATTGTATGTAGTTAATAGCAACGGCCGATGTAGCGTTCGATCTAGTGTGACGTCACAGCGACCGGTTCGGCGGTGGCTCAGTGCATTCATTCGAACGACATGCGCGGACCAGTCGGATTTCACACTCGACGCGAAACTGCCGCCGCATGCGCCTCTTATGTTTTCTATGTACAAACAGTCTAATTTACGTATCTATAGTTTTCTACTTCTCCTTCTGTGCTTACTTGTTCTTGTGTGCAATTTCCATTACAACTTACTTCCGAACTATCGAACTGTTTTCTTCTATCTGCTTGTTCCTGCTACCTGCTTGTAAGATCCCTACATATAGTATTTACAAAAAGAAATGATTTAAGTGTGTTGATTATACAAGTATAAATTTCCCAAAGGAAAAGGGATAAAATAAAAACCTCACATCCAAAAACCATACTTTAATTCTAAAAAAAACATTAAATATCACAGAGATTGCATATTTGTTATAATTCTTAGAACACGAATACTAAACACAAACACTTATAGCATATGCCCTGATTTTTTTGTTGACCTTTAACAAAGGTTCTCATGCTTTCTTGTATCAACATAGTGCCTTGACATTTCACGATAGGAACGGTCATAATTTGTAACCGCCAATTTGTTACTTACATTCATCTAAAGCATATTAAAATCTCACATTTTCATTACTAATACAGATAATACTTTCACGTATACACATCGTCATAGTACAGTCAGCATAATAAATAGAAAAGTTACTTATATCTGAAATTGCAATTCACTGAATGTCAAATTTGATATGACGTTCTAAATAACTGAGAAATTACTGACTGATTTATATAGATTATATATAGAACTTACTTTTTCCCGCGGCTTCGGATCAGTTGAGGAATCCCTCTGGAACAGTATCTACCCTATGCGTTTCACTGTACCCTTGACAATGAGTATTCAAAATTTCATGAGGATAGATAAGTAGGGCGTGAAAACGTAACAAACAAACAAACTCACAGTCTCATTTATAATATTAATTAGTTAGGTTGGTAACAATTATATCCTATGATTTCACACAAAGGCACTACCAGCGCCCCTAGCGGCGAGATTGAGAGAATAATAATAACTCCACACATCTCACACACGGCCGTCTGATCCCAAACTAGGCAGAGACTGTGCTATGGTAACCAGACTGCTGATAAACATACTTATATATTTCTAAATACATACATATTATAGATAAATAATTTATTGATATATTTCTACTGTTGGCAATAGATATTGTATCAAACAACTTGCTTTTAGGTGAATAATAACAATAGGGACTGTCGAGTCAAATGAGTATCTTTTTAGTGAACTTCAAAAGGACCGGACGTTCGGTAGGTATATTTTTGTATGATATACCTAGGCGTGACGTGACGAGAGGCGGACTTAATGGAAAAGGCATTGTCTGGCAGTCTAGCTTAATATGGTGTAGAAAATAATGAAGTAGGTGCATTGGGAAGCATACGAATGGGTGTAAATCAGAAGAAATAAATACATATTTACATAGATACATACATGAATATATAAATATAGTTTTATTGCCTGACTTGGCGAAATAATATTATGAGCATCTACCCAATTGCAAAGCGTGTTGTAAACACTACAATTAATAGTGTACCATTAGGATTTACAAACAAGGTTCAGTTGCATCAATGAGATTATTGTCGTAAATTATTTTCAGAAATTACCAACCGCTAGAGGCGCTAGTTTCTCTTATGAGTCAGCAATAGTTTTTTACTAGAACTACCCTTATTACATTTTCTTTTAAGTACAAGTAATTAAGTCTTTAAAATACGTCTAACACTAAATTAATTTACGTTAATATATATATATATATATATATATATATATATATATATATATATATATATATATATATATATATATATATATATATATAGATTGCGTGGCGCATTTGCCTTTACCCCACATTCATTGGTTAAAGCATGCTGTCCTGGTCCCTTACATCATCCTCCGCGCCTTTTCCAAAGGGTTCCCAAGGGTCGGCTTTCAATCTAACTACGATACGGCCGAACTTTGATATTTTACGTGAAGCGACTGCCATCAGACCTCCACAACCCAAGTACTAGGCGATATCGAAGTCTGTAGTTAGAAGTTAGTCCTGGTCCCTTACATATACAATAAAATATTTTGTCATTAACATTGTTATGACACCAAGCAAACAGTGTTGCCAACTGTTTAGCACACCGTACCTAAAATCGTAGAGTAAGTATATACACATGCAACAAACATCGATTAGGAAATATTTTATCGCATGGAAAAAATGACATTTTTTTTCTGAAACAATTTGGCCACACTGCTGACAACACTTCATTTGTTCTAAATATACATTAGAATATACCGAGCACATATTTTTATATTTAGAAAATAGTGTTGGGGCTATGTGCCGAGGAACACCCGCACTTATAGCACAAATACGTCATACTATTTGTATAAAACTACACTTTAATACTTTCCCCGACATTCGTAACACGAGATGAGACCTAGCACATTATGTTATAGGTGTTTAGATAAAGAAAAATTAGGTATCTCCAAACTTATTGGCCGGCCTGAAGTTGGCGCAACCGCCATTTCGCACATGATGCAATCGAGTGGAAAATTACTAAGCCAAATATTAATACAGTATTAGATCGAAGTTCCTTAATAGATTTTAATTTTATTGATAACCCAATTGATACCTTAACTTTGCATTCTGCGCACCAGCTCGCGGCTAACTTCAGCCCGGCCAATAAGTTTGGGGATTGCTGTACCTATTTCGAGATATAGAGATTTGCTCTATTTTACAAGTAAAGCATTTTGTTTAGTACATTTTATTGTACACATTGTAGTAATTACAGCGAAGTGACAGTATCTGAGTCATCGTTCAGACTGGTGTTTGATGCATGGAGTGGGGGGAAAGGTAAGGATGGGAGGGGCTCCACCTCGATGTCTGCTGACACCCCAGCATTGTCAGTGAAGCTCAGGAACATCTGTAATATAGTAATAATGATAAAAGACCATTCGCGCACTATAGGAATGATTCCTACAAACATTGAAACAACGTACACAAAGAACACCCAGACTCGAGATAACTATTTTCAAATAAAAGAAATGGTTTTTTTACACAACGCTCGGCGTGTAGTTTCAGGGGGTAGTAAGTTAGCGTTAGCGTTAGGTGTTTGAGAACGGTTTTTCACGAATAGTTGCCTTACAGTGAGAAGTTGGCAAAATTCATAAAGCCTATTAGAAGGGTACAAACGAGCTTGAAACAGAAAACCTTTAGCACAGATCTTTGGGCTCGCTCAATCAGTAAAGTGTGAGATTTAGCAGCACCACCCTATGTGGTTATATCTAAATATGTTAATCCGGGTTTTTGGACTCATAGTACACGCTATGCGTAGATAAATAAGCTATACATATAGTAGATAGCCTTGTTTAAACGTCCCAGAAAACCAATATAATGCGTATCTAAAATAACAGCCAGGGCCAAGGTTCCTACAGCTTTAAAGACGTTTGGTTCCAAAACTACTCGTACACTGAGAGAGACTCGTTTGGTTCCAAAACTACTCGTACACTGGGAGAGACTCGTTTGGTTCCAAAACTACTCGTACACTGAGAGAGACTCGTTTGGTTCCAAAGCTACTCGTACACTGGGAGAGACTCGTTTGGTTCCAAAACTACTCGTACACTGGGAGAGACTCGTTTGGTTCCAAAACTACTCGTACACTGGGAGAGACTCGTTTGGTTCCAAAACTACTCGTACACTGGGAGAGAATCGTTTGGTTCCAAAACTACACAGAGCGACTTCTAGCTCCAATTGCATTTGATAAAAATATGAGCATGCTGTACCTGTTCAAGCGAACTCTGGTTGACGGTGTAATCTTCAATATCACAAGTGGATTGAAGCTCCGCCATCAGTCGAAAGATGTCGCTCAATTTTGTTGTAATCTCTTTGTTATCCACTAATAAGAACGAAAAAATATAATAATTATTAGAATATGATCGTAGGCCTTGATTTTTCTTCAACTACTTATTCAATTAAATTTAAAATGGTTATTTGTTTGGTGACATCTACATACTGAAAAATAATAACATGTTTTATCACCATCTAGTGAAAATAAAAACTACCTAATTACGTAGTAATTATGATCCTGGATCACGAAATGGATGTTATCGCGTTGTTTATTACGAAACATAAATATTCCGTATTTGGTCTTTCACAATTAATTCCGTAGTGAGCATCAACAGGATTTTTTACGTGGAGCATCGAACTTACAATATTGGTTATTTATGCACTTCTTAAAATACTGAATTGAGACATTTTTTTACAAATAGATTATTTTGCAAATAGATCTTTTTAGGCACTTTTACACGTCAATTAGTTATGGTAAAACTAGATGGCGTTAACATAACCTTGATAACTAACCTTGAGAAGAAACGTCTATATTTTAGATCATAAAATTAAAAAGTGCAAGTGCCATGTAGGTGTCCATTTTTATGACCAGCCACCCTGGTGACTATATAAGTCGGTAATCACGGATCTCGACCATATCTTAGGAGATTAGGGAGCCTTATTTATCACGCCTCATTCTATGCAGTACAGTACTCACCTGTGGTATGAGTAGGTATGAGCACGTGTAGCGCGTGTTGGTGCAGCACTCGTAGCGCGGCGGAGGGCGCGCGCGCGCGCAGGCGGCTCCACGCGGCGCGCGCGCTGCGCCGCCCCGCGCGGCACTGCACGATGTAGCCGCCGCCGAACCTGCGCACCGCATTCAATTAATCGATAGTGGACATGAAATAATATTGTCGTCTATATAATGGGAGCAAGTTAGCTCCCGTTAATGTACATTTTAGATTCAAACACCATAATGCGAATTTTTACGAGATGCGAATTAATAGCTCCGAAGAATATTAACGCATTTTTGTGTGCCCGACACTAAGTCTAAAAGTTAATTTATTATCCCTCCGGAACTATTTTTTTTCTGGATAAAAGTATGATTAATAACGTACTAGCCGCGTGCAATAAGCTTGCCGATGACCACTCCTCCCGCCTCCGGCGACCGTTTCTCGTGTTTGCCTAGTCAGTAGCGCTACCGTCAGTGGCGAAACAATAGGGTGGCAAAGCGGCCAACATTTCCAGGGTTATTTATTATATCACTGTCCAAAAAAGAGATTTATATTTTCTGGGTTTATGTACGTATGTAATGTGACCACCATAAGTTCTAAATTCGTGAACAGATATTAATCATCCCGAGTGACACTGGCTATAAACAAAAAAAAAAACAATATGGCGATGACGGTCGTACGGTGCCATTTTAAAATGTAAAAATATCGATACGGTCGGGTTTTTTGTATAATTTAGCAATCAATTAATGGGTGTGTTAATTAGTGTAATGTGTGTTACCTGTTGAGACACTGGTCGAGCGTGTCGAGCGCGACGAGTCGTCCGTCGCGCAGCAGCGCCACGCGCGCCGCGAGGCGCCGCGCGTCGTCGAGCGCGTGCGTCGCCAGCAGCGCGCCGCGCCGCGCCGCGCACGCCGCGCGCACGCCGCGCGACACGCACGCGCGCGACACCGGGTCCATGCCGCTGCACACCACACACAGAATAATTAAAAATGGTAACAAAAAAAAATTACGTAGTAGTCATCATAAACTTAAGTGTTAAATATCACACAATTAAATGTCACAAGTTGCTATTTCATACAAGTTTCTATACAATGTACCAATACCATAACTGTTGCAAATAACAACCCAACATTTGGTCTTTCGAGCCGGGTATGACCTAGCAACTTATGGATAGTCTCTGTTGCGCAGTAACCGACTCTTAACACATATAGCGTAGATGAGGGAGTTAGCGAGAATACTAATAATATTTAGCCCACGTTACGAACAGTATTTATAAGAAATATAAACTTTTCCCGCCGCTTTGATTAAGAAAAAGTTATTTTTCTATCCCTCAGAAACAGCAGTTTTTTTGCGGCTCAAAATACCCTCGGTTTTTTTCTGTTCCTAAGACACGTGTCTGTGAAATTACATGAAATCAATCATCACAAAATTTTATAATTAGGGCGTGACACACAACTAAACCACCAAACTTACATACTGTACTTTTCTAATATTATATTACCTTTTGACATTGTTTAGCAACATAAAAGCACACGCAGCTTGAGCATGTTGAATCGTTGCGAACAAGAATTGAAAAAATTATTAAAAAAATTATCTTTTGCCCTTGATGTAACGGAATTGTTGCAAAATTGTTGCGCAACATAAACGTGAACCGTTGCAATGGTTCCATACCTGGTGGGTTCGTCGAGAAGGACCAGCGCTGTGCGCGCCATGAAGGCGACGGCGGCGCACAGCTTGCGCTTGTTGCCGCCCGACAGCGCGCCGCTGCGCACGTGGCCATACGCGCCCAGCTCGAACATGGCCAAGGCGCGAGCTATCACCTGCCACAAACAGATTCAGGTTTTTTTTTATTTATCATCTTTGGATTATACGAACTGCAACTGCTAGTCCAGTAAATATTTTTTAATAAATAAAAGTTCAATTAATATGGGAGTTAGATATTTTATTCATAATATTGTGTTAATAATAAAACATAAAACGAATAAAAAAAATAAAAGAATATGTTAATTACCTGCTCACGATCCGTGATGCCCCGAAGATGACAATAGAACCTTAATATTTCTGTAACTGTCAGTAGTGGGTCGATTGCGTCACTTTGAGGGCAATAACCTGCGAATGAAAATTAACAAATATATTCGGAGTTGCGTCAGAGGATGAAAAGTTGTGGAGCAATAGATTATCGTAGTATGGACATATGATGCGAAGGAATATATGGTGAGAAGAGAGGTGAAAAGAGTTTTTTATACGGAAGTTGACGGATACAAGGGAAAAGAACGACTAAAAAAAGGTGCATGGACTACTTACGAAAAGGAGGATATGGTTAAAAAAGCAGTGAAATTACGAATAATAGAGTAGAACGAAAGAAGAGAACACATTGCACTTAACCCAAAATTTTGTCAGAAAAACAGTAAAATGTTATGCTATGCTCGTTTTGGCTTACTAAATTTTAAATTACCCATTTTGATTTCGATAGGGAGGTTTTAGTAATAAAGTTTGTATAGCAAGACAATAATAATAATATAGGGGTTTAGAAGCGACGAGGCAGAATTAGGCAAAGGTATACAAAAGTAAGGATAAACAAAATAGTAGACGAACTCATACATACATTTTATACAAACAAAATTCTGATTCAGTAATCAGTAAGACAAATTATATAGTAAGATATAAAAGTATACAGATTTTATGAAGTGACAATTAATGTCTTCACGGAGAGTGGTTGATAAGAAGGACACCATATAGTTGGTAAGAACCATCTGTTCCTGACCTAGTGGATAGGAAATACAGAACATTCTACTGCAGTCTCAGTCCCGTTCCCTATCCGAGACTAGCGGTGTCGCCATAAAAGACACCAGCCCCAAACCCTTGTGACACATTGCGCCGACCCTATTGAAAACTGAAAAAGGGCAGGAAGATGATTATGATGAAAGTGTACTTACTAATAAGTCCGGTGCAAAGTTGCGTGGAGTTAACAAGTTTGTTGTTGAGGTAGATTTGTCCCGACGTGGGTCGGATTTCCCCAGTTAGAAGCGAGAAGGTAGTCGACTTGCCCGCGCCGTTTTGGCCCAAAAGAGCCGTGCACTGTCAAATGAAGAAATGGACTTGAACTTAGGACATTTATTTGAGGGCATTAACTCGTTTACCACAGTAGACTATGTAAGTCCAGGTTATATACTATCAATGTGCAAAATTTCATCCAAATCCATTCACTCGTTTAAAGAGTAAAGAGTTACAAACATCTATTCATCCATCCTCACAAACGTTCGCGTTTATATTAGTAAGATATAACTTAATAACTATATCTTGACACATCTCACACACGGCTGTCTGATCCCAAAGTAGGCAAAGCCTGTACTATGGTAACCAGACTGCTGATAAACATACATCCCATATATGTCTAAATACATATATATTAAAGATAAATTAAATTAATTTTCTCCTGTGTCTGAGAGAAAATTATCGTGCACATCACACAATTAATTGTCCTGGGTGAAAACTAACCACACGACCTCTGGCTCAGCAGTCAGGATCACTAACCACTAGACCAACAGGCCAGTAAGATACAGTTGTACTCTGCTGTATCTATAGTCCTGTGGAGGAACGGGTGTTGTCCCTATAACACAAACTATATAGGTCGGCTTGTCTTCCCTAGATGGCGCTAAAGTATGTTTTGTTGATTGTGGATGTCGCCACAGTATGTAGAGGACAAATACCTGAGAGGGAGGGATGCCCAGCGTGAGGTCCCGGAGTGCCACAGTGTGTGCGCGCACTCCACGGTATGCCTTACTGAGCTCCACGCACTGCGCCACGTCACTGAGTGGCGCCACAATCCGCTGTATGGAGTTCTTGAAACCTTCCGTGTGCACGTACCCTGTGGACGAATGATTTTTTTTATTGAAGTGGATGAAATATCCATTCGTTAGAAAAAAATATTAGCCAGGATATCGCACTATTGGTATATTATAGGTTGGTCTATAAAGATGGTATATTATATTACCTATAAAAAAAACCGGGGCCGTAGTACTACGCAGACGTAGATTTCATGTTTTTTTATTTTTTTTGAAAATCTGACCCCCAGTCCCCCCTTTGGGGGAATATCCCCCATTGACTGTTTATTTGTTGTCTGTGACAATTCAAAAATACCTATTATTGGTTTAATTGAAATAAATGGTTTTGATTTGATTTGAATGTTTATCCGTGTTTCTAGAACACCCATAGGCCCACAGTACAAGCTATCCTTGGTTTGGGTCATATTTACCAGAATATTATTGTAAGTATGTTCCCGTGTTTCTGGCGATGGACCCAAGGAAGAAATATTCAAAAAGAATATACATCATCAAAGAATATATCTACTTAATAGGAAAGGCGGAGCTATTATACCTCTGTTGATGTTTCCAATGGTGCTAACGCCATGTATCGTGTGCTGGGCTTGGTGGCGAGATGAGTGCACTCTCTTCCTCTCTTCACTCACTTCTACTGGCTCCAGCTCTCCAGGGACTAAAGGTGGGATGCTCACTGAACGGAACCTGTCAATAAATAATATGCTATATCATGATTAACAGTTTTTTGTTGGATAAAAGTTAATACCGTTATTAATATAGATCGCAATGGCGCTAACTTTATAAACCCCCGACGTAAAACGAGGGGTGCTATGAGTTTAACGTGTCTCTGTGTGTCTGTCTGTGGTATTATAGCTGCTAAACTGATAGACCGATTTTAGGTTTTAGTTTTAGGTCGGGGGATTTATATTCTCGTAACTTCAAACATTCCGGCAAGTATACCATCTCCCAATTTTATTTGGGGTCGGCACAGTATGTTTTCTTCTTCCATTCTCTTCTATCACTCGCCATTTCACTGTTTACTCCCTTTCTTTCCAAATCCTATTTTGCGCAGTTCATCCATATTTTCCTTGATCGTTCTCTAATCTTGTAATGAGTCTTGTATCCGTCAACTTTCACACATAAAATACTTTTTAATACATTTAAGCCATCCCTCCGCATCATAATATGGCCTATACTGAGATTAAATAAACTATAAAAATTATAAATATAAAACAATAATAAAAATATAAAGGCGAAGTACCAGTTCTCCAGATTCACAGATTAAATCGTTGTCCTTCTATTCAGGAAAATATTTCATTCAGGTATCCAAACACTTATTAATGTCAATGAACGTAGCTTACCTGAGGAGAAGACCTTCAAAGCAGTTGTACTCGATGGCCAAGTTGAACAGCATGAGCGCTGTTCCCACAAGCACAAGGTACGAATAGTGCAGAACGATCAGGTTGCTGCCAAGGGGATCCTGGTACGTGTCCATGCCGAACCGGCTTAGTACCTGCCAATAATATCCAAGATCCAGTTAAGGTGGATGGTGGTCTTCGCGGAGTTTTAAGATCTTACTTATCGGAGGAACTCATTACAAATTAGACTTGACTTAGTCGGTGCTACCGGTTAGTCTTCGGAATGAAGAAATGATGAAACAGCAGGCAGACAACTTAGCCTGGCGAATCGACTAGAAGAGTCCACAAATTATGACTACGCAATAGAAAAAGCGTTTGCTATTCCTACACTAGATGGACTGATGAGGTTGGCAAAGTGGCAGTCTTTGATTTTTCTTCCATGAAGGCAACAATAAGACCGCATTTGTTAAAATCTTTGGGTGATGTTTACGTTTAAAAGTAGACGAACCATCGCTGAGATGATCAGATAATAAGCAAATGTAAAATTGAGAGCTAATGATAACCAAATGTTTTCTAAACATAGTATAGTAGTCCATCTACAGGGTGCCTGTAAAAGATTGCAGACTGCGATAAGGCCGCCTATTGTAGTGCTGTTTCTAATGTATTTCTTTTTAATTGTATTCTATTTATGGTGTGCAATAAAGAGTATCTATCTATCTATCTATAGTAGTGGCACTTTGTGTTTCTTTGATGAGTCGAAGGTAAGAAGATGGAGATCTTTTCAATAGTTTTGGTGCGAAAGTATACCGCGTTGAAATGCATTTTTTTTTTGTTAAATAGGTACGTATGAGGTTAAGTAGTGCAAGGTGAAGATAGTACGAACCTGAGCTTGGATGGTGTTCTTAGCGATCTCCAGAAGTCCATCTCCCAATGCAAACTGTGGTGCCAGTAAGAAGACCTTGTGTAGAACGTAACGGGCGTTGTCTGTGGCCTGCGAGGATATTCAAATAGGTTCTTAGAGTTAGGTACACACAAAAGTCCTTGGCTCCAAGAGGAATGCTACAAGGAAATATTTTAGAAATAGATGGAAAATAGGGTAGCGTCTTTACTGTAAATCATATCAACTCACATGGCAACAAACAATCATTTAGTCTTAACAACAAACTTATATGGTCGTTGCCGCGGAACGGGTTGTGTCAATCTACAGCAAAGAGAGCATCCTCTAACTAGGGTAGGCGACCACGCCTGGTGAGTGGTGGGGCCAAATTATAAATACTAATGAGCAAGAGACTTTCATTGCGCAATGCAGGATTGGTTTTTACTACGTATTTCAGCTTGTCTCCGCTAGATGCCACTGAACTACATATTGGCTGCATGAGGATGTCGCCACAGTTTTCCATTAAGAGCATAGAAGATCCTCTTTTATTAGTTAGTAACCAGGTAACGCTATAAACTCGCACAATACGAAACTTATGTTTCTTTCATTCTAAATATGTGTATTTTCTGATTAAAGCATTTATTTCCTTACCTCCGACTCGGAGATGATGTCAAATATGAGGAGTATAGCGATGAAGGAGAGGCCGAGGAAGGCGTTGCCACAGAACAGAACCATGTTGGCCATGCTCGCTTCTGAGAACATCTTCTCTGCTACGTGGATCATGCTGCCACAGGCGTACCTAATAACAGTATACGCTTTAGTACCTCTTTCTACATTAATTATTTTAGTTTCTCCATTTTCTTAACTAATACTATCCTAGAGATACCGTCCTCATACATAATATCTATCAGACTTTCGCTTTTCTATGCCGAAGTTGTCCTTTCGAGTCAAGAGTAGTCAAAAGAAGACTATGTATATTGAAACCATTAACATGTAAATCAATTGTCGTTACTAGGGAATGCCCACAGGTGCGAATTCGACAGTAGCTAATGTTTTATTTTTAGTAAAGCTATGTCAAAGGTAGGATTATAAGTTTTTCCAATTTCTTTTTCGATGATATTAGAGCTCAATAAATACTAAATAAAAAAAGAAAATTGGTTGACATTCAGAGGAAAAATGGTACTGAACTGTTTAGTGTGGTAATACGTGAAGAGAATTCTTTGTACCCCTTTTAAGCGAAAGAGGAATGTGAAATTTGAAATATTTCACTTGTTCGTATGTCGAAAAAGTGTAGAAAGTTAGAATTTAAAAATATTATCCTACTAACTAACGTGAAAGTTTGTGAGGATGTATGGATGGATGATTGTTGCTCTTTCACGCAAAAACTACTGAACCGATTGCGATGAAATTTTGGCATGTAGATTGCTGGACACCTGGATAACACGTAGGCTACTTTTTATCACAATATTCCTACGGCATCGGGAATTACGTGGGTGTGAGTGTGTTATAAACTGAAAAAATATGTGATAACGGCTACATCAAGCTAATCGTGTCCAGTATCTATATCCGTTGACCTGTCATGGTTCGGAAAGTCTATACAATGATAGTTTAAGTTATACTGGTCAACGAAATATAACAAATCATTTAACATTTTATGAATCATGGTCTAATTTCAACCACCAGGCGATCTATAGTTTATATTAAGATACGAGAAAGAAAGGCTAAGTGGTAACCGAGTAAGTTAGCACATTACAAAGGTAAGTAATACTAGCCAGGTAAGCCTAGGATGGGTGACCATTTTTAACACATTGAGACCCCCCGTGTCTCGGAGAGCACGTAAAACCGTCGGTCCCAAGTGCCATACAAACATCTGTGGCATTCGTTATGGGTAGTTGGAGCCCTATAAAGTCCGACAACCTGGTCTAACTACAGAACTTCGATATCGTCTAGTACTTGGGTTGTGGAGGTCTGATGGCAGTCGCTCCACGTAAAATATCAAAGTTCGGCCGTATGACTAAAAGCCGATCTCAACTTAGTTGGAAAAAGGCGCGGAGGATGATGATGATTTAGATATGAGAGAATACTTTTTATTTTTTTTTATTTATACTTATAAATATAATGCAGATAAAGCAAATTTCACTTACCCATAGAGAAGGAAGAGTAAGCATATGGCTGGTAGGTTGTTCCTCGAGACGAACACAGGGAAGCCAAAGGCAGCCATAACCGCCGCAGTGATACCCATGTTGATTGCCATTATCTGCACACATTTTGTATAAATAGTAATTAGTTTAACGTTTCAAATATAACAGAGAAGAATATTTAAAGAGTATGGCGTAATATTTAGGCCTCAGATTACAAACGTAGGTCTTAGGGGGTTTGAACAGCACGATCCAGGAATATTATCGACAAGTTCTTCTATCACAAACATATTAAAGCTTTGGTAGGTTTCTAGTTTATGATGAACGGAATTTCATAAATATTTTGTATACTCAGACCGTAAATTCGAGACGGTGTAGACATACGGTAAGATTTTGGAAAGAACCTCTGCGAAAGAGAAACAAATATATAATACACACCAACATATCCCAAACGAGTGCCGTGGTCCAGTACAGTAAGGGGCTGACTCCACACAGCAACTGTAGCCGCTTCTCCTGACTCCGGCGAGAGGACACCAGGTAGATGGCGGCACCAGCGCTGATCAGCGCGTACGCTATTAGCACCAAACCTGAGATGCCCGCGTCAGCTATGTGTTGGTATCTGAGAAAATGTAACAAGTTAAGTACATGTTGTATAGTAAAAGGTTATATACTATTTTTAAACCTTTTGGTTGTCGTTTGCAAACAGAATCCACCAGGACACCTTTATCTACAGACAAAGGTAGGGACCTAATACCAACCCCTGGTGCAAACCGACTGCCACACTCAGCTCATTGGTGTTGCGACTTATCAGTGTAGCTTACATAGATAGTTGATCTTTTATAAATTATATAATCTGTATAGAATAACTTTGAATGCTTAAAGAAAACATTCGGGATACTCTATCTAATGCCTTCTCGAGATCAACGAATACGTTGTGCACGTTCATGTGTGTCATTCCATGTTAATAGCTTTTTCGGCGAAGTGCCAATGATTATGGTGTCCACTATCCTGCCACTCGGTACAAGCTTAAACTGGTATTTCATTCACTTGGCCTTAGACTTTTATACTATTACCATCTGTCGTTCGTGACAATGTTGCCGTGAAACTAGTAGGTCCCTTTATATCCCCCCACTGACGTAAACGTACACAGGTTTTAAGAACTTTTTAAGATAACCAATCCCACAATGCATTATCTAATTAAAAATTTGATCTGTCAAAATTACAGTCTCTATTAAATTTTTATCCCTGTGCTGTAGGGTATGAATTTTCAAAAATCCTGTCTTAGCGGATACCTATTGTTCTTTTCTTAAATATTTTTCTAGTGTTTAGTTTTCAGTATCCATACTTTCAATGCTTAATTTTAGTTCGTTTACTTTTAATCTTAATAACATAATAGCGCACGATAAAACAGTGTTGTATTAATATTATTTCACTAAATATGTATTGTTAACAGTGGCGTAGCTAGGTAACCAAAGGCCCTAGGGCAAAAAATAAACTAGGGCCCCAACTAAACTATTTAAATTCGTTTATTCCGTATTCGTAGCGTATTGTTGATCAAGAGAAACAAAGTCTTTAGGGAAATCCAAATAAAGAGACCAAATTCACGGAAGTTTTGGCTGTATCGGCTATCACTAAATTCAAACTGTGACAATCATGTGTCACCGACTTCAATGCACGTAAATTATGATAAATTTTCCACCCTTAGAGCTGTAATATTTTCTTTAAATTTAAATGGGACCAACCTGGAGTTTAAGATTTGAGGCGAAGATATCATTCCACGAATACACTTTTTTACCGTTTGGAACCCCATTGGTTATCACCTAACCGGAACCGTGCGGTGGGAGAGTGCTTGTCCTCTCCCGTTTCCGTTCAGCCGTCTCTTTAGCCAACATCATCGCCACGCAAAACGAGATGGTAGAATCCCACGCACTCTCAATTTGGACGATGGACAGAACCATGGTTTCTAGCGAAAGGCTTCCCACACCAATAGCCGTTGCGAGGTCGTATCGCTGCTGCGTGTGGAAACCCCCTCGGGCCGTCACTCCACCGGGGTTTTCGGTTGGGTTCGGTTCCGACACACCGGAACCGAACCGTCTGAAAACCACATGGTGTACCGTACTGCGCCTAAAATAGGAAGGATCCGGACCCCTCCTAGCACCTGTCCGCAAAAGCGCGGGCACCAACTTTGGGTAAACATCTCAATTAGGTGACATCCAGGCACACGTGGACGTCACCTCCTAGCGGCTGACCACTATAGCGTCCGACCCGTCCACCCGCGGCCACACTCAAGGCGGCATGAGGTGCTGGTAAGTGCGCCTCCACCGCCCGGATCTTCGGCGGATCGTTCTTCCGCACCCATTCCGCCTCCCCTTCTGCGAGATGACTTCCTCACATAAAGTTGCAACTGCGGTAAAATTCCTATAGCTACTGGCCATGGAGCGTATGACGGGAGAAATAATTTTTTTCAAATTGTATTCGACAGATGAAAGTAAATTTTTATGATTTCTTAGCAAACTTAATAAAAATGTATTCAATTGTATGACGAATACTTCGTTATCAAAGAAAATACAATCATCTCAAAATGTTAAATCATCGTATAATATGCACGTGCATGCCTATATTTATATATATGTATAGTACCCTAAAATTTGCCTAAGGGCACCACATGTACTCCATAAGGCCGGCACTGCTGACACCACAGTATCTCAGATTACGGGTCGTCAACGACTTCGACCATATTGGGGCGCCATGTAAGCCCAAAAAAACTGTCAAATTGTTAATGTCATTGGTAGAAGTCAATTTTAAGTAGGTTTAAAAATTGTGTTTCATTTTTAATTTTTATTTCTCGCTTTTTAGTGGGTCGGTTTGTAGTTTGTCCAAGTTTCAACAGCCTGTAGTGAATTGCCCTTGAAACTTTGTCCTTGAACTGAAAAGAGGATTCCCTTTAACAAAATATTGTTTTTCTCGTACTTCAACTTCTGCATTAGTGTCACGTCAGTACAATCCAGTATGATAGAGGAGAAGTATTTAGAAGACCACGTAAGTATTTACCGTAAATTATTAGCCTGCCCCTATCGTCAATACCCAAACGATTGTCGGTTAATAAAGATTATAGTAACGACTCGGTGACTGGCCCTGGTGGTAATTTTTCGGTTGATTTCGGCGCCCCACGCATGACGGTACCCGGTGCGGCCGCACCGCTCTCACCGCCCTAGGGCCGCCCCTGTTCATGTACGCAATTTAATATAAATAGTGGTTTAGTCACAACTTACACAAACCTGATCCTGATAACTTCTGGGTAAAAAATCTGGTTTATTTCTATTCCGAATGTGGGAGAAATTTTCACAACTTCAATTTATAGTTTGTAAGTCAAAGTCCGAGGGGCCCCTTGAGCTCGGGGGCCCCGGGGCACTGCCCCGTCTAGCCCTCCGGTAGCTACGCCACTGATTGTTAATGTAAAAGAATTTCATTTCATTTAATTTTTATTTTGTGGCCGTGAGTTTGTTTGCCCGACTTCTTTTCACAAGTTTACTGAATAAAATATAACCTTCTCAATATTGAAATAGGTTGCACCAACTTACACTGTAGATTTGCTCAGTTGTTCTTTGGAGATCTTGAGCGGGTGCGTGTAGGTGGTGATGGAGGCGCGCGGCGCGGCGGAGCGCGCGCGCAGCACCGCGCTGTTGAGCGCGCTCAGGTGCGACACCAGTGCGTGGTGGCCCTTGTTGTTGTACCACACCACCAGACGCGTCACCTCGTTCTTGAGTGACGACGAATAGCCTCCGTACCTTGAAAAAGTACCAGGTCTTGAACGAGCATATTTCACTAAATTTCAGTTGTTAAGATAAAGAAGGGGTACTTATAAAACATGAATAAAGGAGGGAAGGGAGGAGATAAACTGGTAATGTTTATATGGCTGTATTTGATTGGAAAATCAATAAAATTATGTAGTTTCTTTTTACTAAACGTCAAAATGCTAAGTTTTGTAAAAACTTGTATAAAATGGCCACTTGTTAAGTTAGGTTATATTATAGGTAACTCTAAATTCTTAAATGATTAAAAACAAAATAAATAGTAAGGCAACAACAGCCGACGGAACAGGACGCCTCACTCCTTGATAAAAGACCCCTGTGGTATAATCGTATATCTGTAATTGAAATACCTGGAAATAACAGCCAACATTTTTTTTAGATACTTAATTAATTTTCTGACGACTGGTAAACAATTTATTTTAATTAAAGGAATCTACTGAGTTTCTCTACTTTTAGTCGGAAGTGTGACTCACTCTCTTTTATAAAAACCTAGATTTTAGGACCCGTGTTTGGATTACCGGATTACCGGTTATAAGTATATAAATAACTGAATAATTATTATAGAAAAATAAAAATACTAGGTACTCTAGACAGTTTTCTTCTTAAACTGAGATGTGTTTAATAAAGAGACCATACCTCTTCTCAATGAACATCTCCTGTGTGTCAACTAGCCACTTGTTGAGGGTGTTCACGTCAGGCAGCGCCAGCATGTCCGGCAACACTGTCATATTCGGCTTCACGTCGCACACTTGATGTTTTGGCTGACATTCACAAGTGGGGGAATCCTGCAGTAGAATATTATACGTAAATGGATAGGTACTAACTAAAAACAAATTACGCTCACAAAGATTGTAAAATTAGGGGAATATTAAAAGGTAAAAAGTAGGTAAAAAGCGAAGGCAATGGAAGTAAAAGGATATTATATAATATAATAGGACATACGGATTGATTACGGAGTGTTAACAATAGTTTGAGCAAGTTAGGGTCGCATACGTACGTCTTTGGTCCAGTTTTTAATGTGTCTGCCTGCCATCAAATGCTCCATAACACGCTCAGCAAATGAAGAGTCCAAGTCATTGGAGAATTTGGAGGGACGAGGCCTGTGTGAAAAAAAATTAGGTACTTATATTTTTTATTTTTCGAAGTTAATTGCGCTAGTGAGTCATTTCTATTTCGTCGATTTACGAAACTGTTGGTTAAAAGAAAGCGGGGCGATTTTAGGTTGTCCAAACACGGCAATGTCTTTTGTGACCAACAACAAACTTCGACGTCCTGTTTCATAACTTCATCAACATAAAAAACTAAGGGATTTTAGGTTTCCATTTAAATTTGGACAATGAATTAGAACAACAGTTGTGGTTTTCCTTGGATGTTACGATCATGGCAAAAATTTAGGGTTAATGGCGGGTTTCTCTCTATTAACTATATTTTATATCTCTCTTTACTGAAGAAGATTGTTATTGGTGGGGACCAATAGATGTTGGAGTATAACAGTCACTCACACAATAAAATCAGTGGTGTTCGTGTACAGGTCCTTGTCAAGTTTGAGCGATATCTCGTTGTCTGCCGGTGGCCGCAGCATGGAAAAGCCCATGGCGATGGTCACGAACAGTGATGGCAGGATGATCAGCATAAACAGGAGCCATCTGTGGGAACATCGCATTACCAAACGTGCAATATTTGAGACAATAAACTTCTCTACTCACTAGTATTATAAATGCGAACGTGAGTTTGTTTGTTTGTTACGGTTTCAGGCCTTACCAACTACTCAACTACTTAACCGATCATTATGAAATTTGCATACACGTTGTCCGTTTATCCAGAAAAAAAGTGCCTACTGTTTCCTAATGATACTGAGTTGACAAATAATTGATAAATAAAATAATATTACTGCCCTGTTGGTCAAGTGGTTAGTGACCCTGACTGCTAAGCCAGAGGTCGTGGGTTCGATTCCCACCCAGGACAAAAAACTGTGTGATGAGCACGATCATTTGTTCTGTGTCTGGGTGTAATTTATCTATAATATGTATTCAGAAATATATAAGTATGTTTATCAGCAGTCTGGTTACCATAGTACAGGCTCTGCCTAGTTTGGGATCAGACAGCCGAGTGTGAGATGTGTGGAGTTATTATTATTATTCCTCTTTATTTATCTTAATACTTATAAATTACATTTTTAAATATGTACAAAACAATATATATATATTTAAAAATATAAAAAACAGTAGACCACCGACATCGGGTACAGGGACCAAGACACCGGTGGTTAGGACTCCAAAGACAGGAACCTCCTCACTATACGGGCCGTGTCAAGGAGAACGGCCTTCTGCATCAGTCCCTTGATCCAGCCGTCTAACGCGAGCCTCTTAAGGTGTTGATCGAGGCTCTTGGCTATTAATCCATGTGCAGATATGACAATCGGAACAATGATTGCCGAATCAATATTCCACATATCGACAATCTCGTGAGACAAATCCAAGTATTTTATTTGTTTTTCTTTTTCAACTTTCACGAGGTTCTCGTCATGAGGAACAGCGATATCGACAATCATTGCGCGGCGCTCTAATCGGTCTATCAGCACTAAATCAGGTTTATTAGCAACAATAGTTCTGTCAGTGATGATAGATCGATCCCAATACAATGTGGCACGACCATTTTCGAGAACTGGGTCGGGCACATACCTGTAATGTGGCACCTCTGAATGCACAAGATTGTATTTAAGGGCAAGTTGTTGATGTACAATCCTGGCTACTTGATTGTGCCTATGCAAATATTCCCCGTTGGCAAGACGAGAACAACCAGAAATAATATGCCTGATAGATTCACCGGGACGGTGGCACGCCCGACAGATGTCCACCGTACCATCTTTCAGGATATATTTCCGATAGTTATTCGTCATAACAACTTCGTCCATAATTGCAAAGACAAAACCTTCGGTTTCTCCGAAAAGATCACCAAACCGTAGCCAAGATGTAGAAGCTTTAAAGTCTATATCAGGCCCATTTAGGGCTCGATAAAAACGACCATGAAGTTCTTTGCCCTTCCATACCTCCCTGCGATCATTAGTACTAAGTACTACAGGCTTGCGCCAGTTCTCTTTAGCCAGAGCGAGCGGAGTGAGTCCGTTGTCCACTGCTACCACACTACGATGCACTCCCACGTCAGTATGAAGAAAATATTCTCTAAGGTTGTATATCTCGCGATTGTGTAGGGTCTTAATGTTTAAGAGTCCACGACCCCCAAACTTTCGCGGGATATACAACCTCATTACCGATGAACGTGGGTGGTGCATTCGGAATGCAGTCAGCAGTGTACGGACTCTCCTGTCAAGGGCATCCAATTCGGTCTGAGTCCATCTAAGTATACCAAAGGAATACATCAGAACCGGCATGACCCAACCGTTGCAGGCACGCATTTTGTTACCCCCTGATAAAAGACTTTTAAGTACTTTTTTCAGGCGGCCAAAAAAGCGCTCCTGCAGCGCTTGTTTCATATGAGATTCAGGTATTCCCAATGACTGTGATATACCTAGATACTTGTAGCTTTCAGTTGCAGACAGAGATCTGAGTTTTGTTGAATCTGAAAGTTCGACTCCTTCAGATTCTACTATCACGCCGTTCTTTACATGCATGACTGCACACTTGTCCACACCAAATTCCATCTTGATAGAATTACTAAAGTTTTCAGTCACCTTCAGTAACGCTGTCAATTGCAAATTAGTGGGGGCAATAAGTTTCAAATCGTCCATGTACAGAAGGTGAGATATAACTCGATCGTCTTTCTGCAACCTATAGCCTAGTCCTGAACCCTCTAACAGCGTACTGAGAGGATTCAAAGCTAGGCAGATTATTATTATTATTATTATTATTATTATCTCAAAAACGCGAAAGAAGCCGCGGGCGAAAATTAGTTTTCCCGTAAAGTTTAAGCGTGGGTAGTTGTAGTTGAAGTAAATTATTTATATTGAGAACGACTGATGTCAAAACTTACTTGTTCCTGATATGGTGCAGGTACCTGGCGTACATTAGCGCGAGGAATTGTTCCCAGGCGGAACCTTTAATCGGTCCCTCAGGGGGCACCAGCTGTTGTGCGGTGCGGTCTGTCCTGATGCTTGAACTGGATGCACTCTTTGATGGAAAACTCTCTGATGACGCTGGAGCAAAAGTTTCGTTAAGTATTTTTAGCAGAGTACATCAAAACATCTGACCAACTAAGGGAAATGTTGGGTGGCGTCGTAACTCTCAGACGGACAGTATAATACATGCATGCAATTTAGAACAAGATATAAATGAAATTATTAAATTGTCCGATTCCCTTTTCTCATTAGACCGGTCAGACTTGGAGTACGAATAACGACACATGTCTTTTCACGCCTGAATCTTTTATAACTTTAAATAAAAGCAAATATTATTGATTATGTTGATTTCTTTTAGAACTTTGTAGGTAATAGATCCAAGGTCTAGTAATTGGTTACAAGTTGTCTTGTCTCTGTCTAAGTTTTGTTTATCTCTTGCTAGCAACCTGCCGTGGCTTCGCACGGGTAGCAGAGCCTATACTGATTTTCTCCGACATCTTCAACATTCTTCGTCGTCTAGCTATTTTACACAAACCTTAATAAAATTATATACCTTCCTCATGTATCATTTTGTCTATTGGTGAAAAGCGCATTAAAATCTGTCGCGTAGTTTAAAACATCTAAGCGGGACAGAGGGACAGGCGGCGGGAAGCGACTTTGTTTTATACTATGTAGAGATATTTAATGACTATATACAACTATCTCATATTTGTTAAAAATATACGGTTATACTCTCATATTGCGGAGATGCCCGGTGTTTTGCCCGACAGAGGCCCTTTATCAAGGAATGAAACGACCTGTTGTGTCAGTGTAAGCTTACACTCTCGCCATTCCCGATATACATACGTGAGTGTCACCGCATGTCTTTAATAAATATGATTTTTAAGTAGGTATTCTATCCGATAAGAGAAGAGTAGCAAGTTAAACTTACTGTACTCAATAGCACTCTGAGGAGTGTCGGCTTGTTGGCACACGTTGAAGAACACCTGCTCCAGGCTGCTGCAGTCCAACGTAAAGCTCTTGAAGCCCAGTGCTGATTGAGTAGCTTCCAATACAGAACATAGCTGGAGGAAGCTGGAAAGAAAGGTGTCCATCATTTGAAAAGGATAGAAAATGTTTATTTATTTATTTATTAAATAACCAACTCATCCATATTAACACATTTATAAATTATATTGTTTAGTCTTGTAGAATGAAAATGTTGAATATCATACGACGTCATCTACATTTAGTTTTTAGTACATTAGTTATATAACACCTACTTATTATTTAATCCGTTTACATCAAAGAAGGGTAGACCAATCTCCACCTCTAGTTCATTGACATCTATCACATTTGCGTTCTTCACGACATCCCTGACCACTGTCAGCAGCTGTTTAGTCTTCTCCTCTTGATTAATCTCTTCTATCATTTCGTCAACATCAGCTCTCTCTGGATACATCACTATTAGCTTGTAACCGTTCCCCAGGGTCCGTTTTATTTCTATTGGTGATCCGGTTGTGTGGATTTGACCCTGTATCATAAAAAATATTTAACTGTTTTGATAAAGGACTATCGCTGCCAGCAGAAACTAGTATCTAGCTAAGTAGAGTGGAGTTGGGATTCTGATCTCAATTACTTATTTTAACTTCAACCCGATTCCACTGAAACAAAAAATGTTGTCTAGTTTTTCTAATTCAAATAAAAATTTTTCAAACACAAACCTTATGCATTATTACGATCTGATCGCTGAGAAGTTCAGCTTCGTCGAGGTGATGAGTTGTCATTAATATCGTCTTGTCTTCCTTCAGCTTCACTATCATTGACCAAATGTCTCTGAGGGTAAAAAATATTGTCGTTATTATTTTGATTCCAAGATTGGATAGTCCCAATTCACAACTGAGTATCATCATCATATCAAATGATTTCATACCTTTTTTGTTAATCAAACTTACAAAGAACTCGCTATCAAACTGTTATTAAAAGTTCCCAATAGGTAAGATAGGCTCAACCTTGTATAGGACGGGTTGACCCTATTAATAGGGTGATCTAGCAACACAATGCGATGCGATGTTCCCACCAAGGTCAGCATCACACATGGGCGCGAGTCAAATGTGCAACATACAGGAGGACCGATATGAGGTACGACATTCCTAAGAAGAACAGCACTACGCATAGAGGAGTACAAACCTTCTAGCGGCCGGGTCGACCCCAGCGGTGGGCTCGTCGAGCGACACGAGGTGCGGCGCGCCCACGAAGGCCAGCGCCACGCACAGGCGCCGGCGCGTGCCGCCCGACAGGCGACACACCGGCTCTGAACACACCGCGCCCAGGGACAGCACTTCTAACATCCTGCAAGTTCATAATCATGGGAGTTACAAGGTGTTGGTACTATATTATATTCTAAAATGGGTTAACATAATATCATATTTTATCTGGTAGGCATTTTTTTCGGTTTAAAAATCATTTTACAATATTTTCTATAAATTCCAAGTTTTATGAGTGATTAAATTTTTCTTTAAGAAGTTATATTTATTGATTAGGTTGTGTAAAACTTATTTTTTCGTTAATAAAACGTTGTGGATTTCAAGAAAAGACTTACTATGTTGACTTTATAGGTTTAGACATAACCAAAAGTAGTTTATAGGTATATAAAGTCAGCTAAGAATGGATTTTGCCACAGGACCAGATTTAAGAAAGAAAGAAAGAAAGAAAACATTTATTTTCGCACACAGACTCAAATTTTCATACGAAAACAATAAAACGACATATAAAGACATAAAATATACAAAAAAAAAAAGAGATCTAAGGGCCTTCGAAGTTTATTTGAGAGTCCTCAAATAAATTGTAGGTGATACGAAGTTCACTGGGTCATCTAGTAGTTATAAGTATATATTATTCTTTATTTTCATCACGTCAAAGATTACAGTTATTGCCTTTTCTTTTTCTGATTCAGACAAACTAGTGAGTTTGTCTGTCTGATCGCCTCAATAACTACCGAATGGTTTTCACCAATAGACGCAGTGATTCATGAGGAAGGTTTAGGGTGTATAATCCATTAAGGTTTTGTGTAAAATGGCGACGACTGTTGAAAATGGTAGAAAAAATTCAATATAATAATATATTATGCTTTATTACCCGGGCGAAGACGGGGCGGGTTGCTAGTGCTTCATAAAGATTTTCTTTTAATAATCAGAACTTACTTGTCAACCTCGGCCTGCAGCTCCCCCCTAGCGTGCTCCCCCTTGAGCTGCGCGTAGAGCGCGACGTGCTCGCGCGCGCTCATGTGCTCGAACAACACGTCACGCTGCGGACACACGCCCAGCCGTGTGCCTGACTCACGCTCCGAACGTACAATCACGTGGCCTTTGGTCGGCTTCAGCATGCCTGTTAATATGTTACTGCGAAACATATAATTCTTATTCAATGTCTTAGTAATCTAATGTTAAAATTGATAGTTAACAAAAAGTAATGGAAACTTTTGCAAGATCAACTTAAGGCGACCCATTTAGTTATTTTGGTCCTTCGAGCCATGTGTAGCGTTGTATTTTACTGAAGACTTACATCAAAGTAGTTTTGCCGGCTCCATTGTGTCCCAACAAGGTAGTGATCTGCCCTTTATGTAGCTCGATTGACACATTGTCTATCGCCAACTTCGGTCTACGTGACCTCTCATTGTAGACCTTCGACACGTTGAGGATGCTCACGCCTGCCTTCTCGTTCGTAGTCGTACAGTAAGTGATGTTTGTTTTCAAAGTTTTTATACCTGTATGGAATTAATAATATAAGTTAAGATTAGTAAGAACTTGATAGATTGATAGATTAATTTGGAGGAGTACGAGAGAAAAAATCACAAATCACATGTGGACAAACCAGAGAATTGAGCGTTGTTATTAATCTATTAAATAGGTACATTGAATATATATATTACTAAATATTCACTATGAATAAAAATGGAGTGCAAAAGTTCAGTTAACGCAGCTGATCTGTCTGTTAGATCTAGATCTATTACTTGCATATTAAAAATATAAAGGATAAGAATATTACGTTTTAGAATTGACATTAAGAATTCGATTCAGATTCGGCAGATATTGTAAGTTATACTAGCTAAACCAAAAGTCAATTTTTCTTTGTCTCAAAATAAAACCTAGATTTAAAACTACAAACAAGTGATAGTATCGAAACAAATGTAGCCAAATCCGTTAAACATTTCCCAAGTAACATCGAACAACATTTTTAGGCATATAAAAGTCAACTCACCAAAATATCTATCGATGAGCCATCCTATGAAGAAGTAGATGGCCGCATCCAGCAGCATCATAAGAGCGGCGAGTCCGATGCTCATATCCTCCCCCTCACTTGGAGAGTCCCACAGCTGGGCCCAGCCCGCGCCCGCTCCTCGTGCCTCGTAGCGCGCGATGTACAGGAAAGTGTAGCAGAGAGATGAAGACATTGACAGGCACTGCGACATAGCATTTGATAGAGGTCATTATTTCAAAGTAAGTCAGAACAATTCTGGAGCAAAGTATTAAGAGATGATGACGTGAACTAGATTGTTCTGAAGTAAGCCAGAATAGGTATTATTGAAAAGCAATTTACTTTAAAATAAGTCTTCTGAGATTAGACAGAACTTATCGAAGGTGTCCAAAGTTATCCCGGTTATACAGTTGGAAATTTATATAATTTTTCTGAAGTCCGTCAGAAATATTCTCAACTTTTTTTTAATCCAACCGAGTGCGAAACTTGCATTTACAAAAGTCGATGGATGTTTGCAGATAAGTTTTCGCAAAAAATAGATTGATTTGTAGTCTGAAAAAAAAAAACCAAGTCACTTACAATGAAAAACTTGAGTGAGCTGTAAAGCACGGCTTCAAGGGACAGGATGATTATGAAAGGCATAAACGTGACCAGGTACGTGATGGCACCACACACGGCGGCCAAACTGGCTGACTGGAACATCTTCGATATCATGTAGCTGAAGGAAAGAAAATAAAATAAAAATATAGATATTCTAACTATGAAATTTAAATTAATTGAAAACTATTTCTCACTTTGGAATTTAAACTAATTGAAAAGACTATTCCTCGCTTTTGAATTTAAAATTAACAGTATATTTTAAATTCTGGAGTAACAGTTACTTTTTTCTCAATTTAAAATTTATAAGTAAAAAAAAACAAAGCGTTTTAATTTATATATGTACAGAAGTCCAATATAGGTAGATATACATTGGAGATACAAAGGTACGAGCAAATTAATTCCGCAACAGTCAAGGTATTCTTGAAATTATTATTATTTCTTGAAAGAATCATTTTTTTATATTTTTTGTAGTTTAATTACTAGTTTTCCTGTTAACCCCTAGACCTAAGCTAGGAACGAGTTTACGCTGGTGTGTTGGGTGGGAATAGATCCGGTAAACACACGATCGCAATTCCGGCGCCTCAGCCATTACTGTATACTGTGGTATTTTCTCCAACTTACCAGAAACTCAGCATGGAGATTCCAAATATGAAGAGCAGTGTGAACACGAGGGTAGGGTCTGTAGTAGGAAGTATACTTCCCACGTAGAGAATTATTGTGATGCAGATCATGGTCACCGTCATCTCTGTGAACGATGCTATGAACCAGGAGAGCGTGTGCCAGCGAAGGTCGACACCCATCACAGACATTAACTAGAAAATGTAGTAGAATACTTATTACTACATGCCATTTTGTATTTTGGCTACCTCATTATAAGTGTGTTTTTCATTTGACTACAAAAGTAATTTGTAATTTATATGGTATATCCTCAAAAATGTAGGCTTTCGGTAATTAACAGAATAAGAGTTTAATGATATTTTAGCTACAAATAGACAATCTTAACACGATAGACAGATAAAGAAGTCTTATAAATAAAAAAAAGAAGAATTGCAAAGCATGAAAATGAATCCTTAAAAGTTTTATATAATTGACTGAATCATGCCGCCTTCCTATAATCAAGGAACGCTTCGTTTTGCTTGCGGACGGTAAAATTTTCGTTGAAAATTCAACGAAATCAGTAAGCAAAACGGATCGTTTCTTTAGTATAGGAACGCACAATTAGAGCGTACCGGTTGTACCGGTTACCGAGTCTGACTCGACAGAGGTTTTATATTTGGTATTCATTTCAATTTGATTTATCCACGGGTTCCAGAGAAAAAGGGCCAGTCAAGAATGGCAGACGGACAACAAAGTGATCTTATAAGGCAGGGGTCGGCAACCTTTTGATTAGGCTTAATATACCAAATATTTTGGGCCACCCCACACTTGATCAAAATGTTGTTCGCCGTAAAAAGAATTGGATGACCTTTTTTTATGTGAATCAAAATGTTTAAAATGATGTTAATAAATAATATTTGCGTATGGAACTAAAGAGCCAGACCTTCACATCCAAAGAACCGCATGTGGCTCGCGAGCCGCAGGTTGCCGACCCCTGCTATAAAGGATCCTTTTTCCTTTTGAGGAACGGAACTCTAATAATAAATTAGCGATTTAGTCATTCTGGCTAGTCGTTGTGGTATATAGTTACTGGCCGTTCAAAAAAGCGTATACATCATTTTTTTTAATTTAATTCCTAAAGCGTAATTCATTAGCGTGGAAGATGATGGAGTTCATCATTATTTTTTTTTATTGTTTGCATAGTTATATTTGCAATTATCTAGTTAGTATTACTTTATACTGAAAGACATTCCCCCCTTTGAAAGCTGGATCACTGACACCACATCCCACATGTCGACAACTTCGAGAGACAGATAATCAAATAAAAAAACACGAAATTTGTTGTCATATGTCAGTAATATTGATAGTAATTAGCTCATCTCTATAGTCGCATCAACATCATTATACCAAGGGTAAGTATAAATAATGAAACAGAAAATATCAATACCATTGTGTTGCCCGACTCTTTATCAGACACGATGAACCGCACTGTAGAGGCCACAGTGAACAGTAGAGAGAAGAAGAACGCCACTATCAGCGACTGGGACTCGTAGAGTGCTGTCTGGAAACTGGAACAATAAATTGCTCTGCTAATCAATACAAATAAACAAAGTTGAAGCGTCTGTTTGTAATGTCAAAATAATAGTTTTCTTAAAGCGCATACAGTTATTTGCATGATATCTATGCCTAATAATCAGTTTTTAAAATTTTTGTCTGTCTGTCTGTCTTTCTGTCTGTCTGTTTGTTCCGAGTAATCTCCGGAACGGGTTAACTGATTTCCACTGCACTTTCACTGGTAGATAGCTGATATTGTAAGGAGTAACTTAGGCTACTTTTATTTTGGAAAAATGATTAGGGTAATTAAATAAAGCAAAAAACCCGACAGTTATTGCACGACCTTGAGTTATTAAAAGAAGACTCCTGACACTATTCCTTGTCCTATTCCTCTTCGATATTTATTTTTAAATTCTTCGTTTTATAATATTAGCATATTTAGTAGCCGAAAGAACTATTGTTAAAGAAATATGTATAGAACATATAATATATGTTCCCGCGCGCTTCGCTCACGTGTACATATTTATATATTTTGCCTGGAACCCTAGATCTTTTTCCAAAATAAAACTAGCCTAAGTTACTCCTTATAACACCAGCTATTTGCCAGTGAAAGTCTCGTGGAAATCGGTCCACCCGTTACGGAGATTTGCCGGAACAAACAGACATACAATTTTTTTTTAACTGATTTTAAGGCATAGGTATCGTGCAAATGGCTGTGGGAGTTAAAAAAAAAACCTATTATTTTAACATTACAAACAGACACAAAGAAATATTTACTTTATAATTATTTACTGTTTATAAGATTTTTCGATAAGATATAAATGCGAGTCCATTTAATAATGTGTAGATATAAGTAACTTGGCACTATATTATACATTTTATTAAAATTTAGCATATATATATTGTCAGGGGTAAAGTAAAGGACCTTGAATACCTTTAATCCAAAAAAAAACTATTGTTTCCGAGGGATAGAAAAGAAACTTTAACGTGAGCGAAGCCACAGCCATAGGCTAGTGAGCAAATAAAATGATGACTTACGAGTCTGCTGTATAACATGGGTAAGGTGTTTGTTGAGTATACACGGCCCAATCTTGTTCTTCCATTGCGGTCTCTGAGGGGCTGTTCGCAGCAGACAGCTGGATGATAGCCTTGTCTACGATGTCCTGGAGTTCGACGAAGCCCCGGAAATAACGCATGTTCTCTATGAAATTGGATTCAGGTCCTGGGACCCATAAGCTGTAAATGAAATAAATAGCAGATCAATTTGAGGTAGAACGCACAGAAAACGAACGAAGAAATTATTTAAGTTAGCATTTGCGTTTGACGAAGGTCCACGACTAATCTCAACAAAACTTAAACAAATAGTCAATCTTCCTCTTGTGTTATAATTAGAGATCGGATAATCGGATGCATATTTACCTAAAGTTATTTTTTGGATAACAAATTATGGAACCGGCTTCTAAGTATATTTTTATTTACGAATGCAGTTGTATTGTCGCGTCGCTATTTGCGCACAAGCAAGTATAATTTGCCGTCTCACTCGCACTCTTACAAAATGCTTACATTTCCTGGGGTTTAATAGGCCCGATTTGACACTTGTTACAACGTAATAAGGTTGTTTTTGCTTCGTCAAAATCACTGACAATAATGTAGGGAAAAGCAACCATTATACGTTGTAACAAAGCAAGTGTCATTTGTGTCAAACTGGGGTTTATTACATCTCACGGAGTATAGGTACACTTAAATTTGAATTTCCTGGAATCGCGGGATTCTTTATATAAAAAAGTGCTTTCCATAATAGCCAACATCTCAACTTTAGGTAAATATGCATCCGAATATCCGATCTCTAGTAATAAGGTACACAATAATTTAAGTACACACTAAACTACACGATGACGTAAGATTCCACACGTCACTAAAACAAGATAATCTCGCCATTCTAAAGGCAGCTGAACAATAAGTTAATAAGGTAAGTTTTTGGCTGGCTGTCGTGGACCAGGCCATGAGAGGCAACTTCTAGTTGAATATAACTGTAGGTAATTAGCGCTGTGCGACCCGAATTGCGACTATATTGTGTCGGAACAAGAGTCGCTATTTATTTAAATGATTTGGCGGAGTGAGCCTTCTGTACCTAAACTATTATGTATTCTGTGCCTGTACATAACTGCACTTAGTATGTATAGCTTTACAGTTTACCTTTACAAAGACTAAGTGTTGTCGTAAATGTTGTCGATTTTCTCAATTCATACTAAGGGACCACCCAAAAATTACGTTAGTTTTTTTGCCACATTTCAATCACCCCTTCCCCACTCTTAACGTGTAACGTAATTTATGGATGACCCCTAAGTATATAGAAAACACTCCTGATAAAGTATTCCTGATGAAGAGTAGTAAATAAACTGTTATAGAGCCACTGTTTTCATTAGAATTGTATTCAGAAAGTGTGTAAAGAAATAAACGACACTAGACAGCGTAGATGTAAAGGGATTACAGACTTTATGAAATCACAAATAGAGTATACTAAATGCGATTTCAAAATTGGAGTTAAGTAAGTAATAAAAGCAAACTTACAAGTCTTTTAGCCTCTTAGTAGTGGGCACGCTATCGATATCCATTCGTATTTTGTATTCAACATTGGAGAAGGACTCGTCTTGTTCTTCGCTGTTCAGAAACACTAAACCTGAGACAGAAAAACATAACATATTATTAAAACTTGTAGTGACATCCAGCGAAGACAGGCTGAACTACGTAGTAACTACCTATTCTGCATCGCGCAATTAAAGTTCTCGCGTTGATTAGTAGAGCTACAACTACCCACGATTGACCGTTGGGTGATTGGTACCAATGGTTGATAACGGAGAGATATAACCACCGTTTGTTTATCCGCAAACTATTCCTGGATAGATAATAATGAATGAATAGATGATTCCTAATTTAATTAATAATAATATCATTTATTAGCCCAAAAATCTTACAATTGACAGTACACTGTATTACAATATAAAATAAGGATCAGAGAGATTGTCTTTTTGTTTTTAACAATTACCTATGTATTAAATGAGTTATATTGATGTACGGATGATTATTACACATGAGTGATGGTATGAGGTATTTGTCTCATATGTTTGTGTAAGTAATTCGGTATTTTGTATTAGCTGTACGAGTTATTATTAAAAATTAGGTCGTTCTGGGTTAATATAACAAGTAGCAAGTGCTGAAGAGGGTGGATTCAAGTAGAAGTAAGTAGTAGCTCCTGGTAAAAGTGATGCTGCTAATTTTTTGGGGTCAGTGGTAAAAGCCTGCATGCTGATGAAGAACTCACAATAACGAAGCGTTATATCTCTAAGATCATAGTTACTTACCAGCGGAGAACTCGTTGACAGCACTTAGTGTGGCTGCTTCATGCGTCAGTTCATATTCGTTGGGGGTAGCCTGTATTCTGTTCAGGTTGATACAGTGTAGTATATCGGATGCTTTTGATAATAAACTGCCTATGCCCTAAAATGTATTATTTTATGAGAAGGTGGTCTAAGCGCTGTATCTAAAATGAATTAAATTCTTTTTATTTTTTTTTTATAAAGACAACTCCCGCATTAGAAATAATCCTGTGTCGCGGGGGGCTTCACAAACATTCAAACAATGGACACAAAGAACACCCAGACTCGGGACAACTATTTGTGGATCACACAAATTTTTGTCCCGTGTAGGATTCGAATCCACAACACTCGGCGCGGCGTAGTGGCGAGGTGACCACTTAAACCATTGCGCCATCCGTGCAGTCAAATTAAATTAGTGTATTGTACAGTATTAAATGTGATACTGCTTAATCTGTTCTAAACTTTAACATGAATTTATCGTACCAAAAATGAATTTTCCAAATTGGTTCAGGCGTCTTCGAGTAGTTGTTGAACATACATAAAAAAAAATCCGACGAATTGAGAACCTCATATTATAATGATTTTCTTTGTACGTAATTCATAGACAGTTGTTCCGAGTCAGAATATAGTTTGTTCTTTAACAGACGATTTTGACGATAGAACTGTTTCAATAAAAATAAACAATACCTCAACATCTCCAAAGTCATCGAACAGCCCATCAACATTAAAGTCTTGTACGCTTATACCATCACCGCTTCCGCTTCCACCATCAATGATCATCGCTCTCAAAGAGCCGAACTGGGGATTGGTGATTAAACTGCGTAGAACATCGATCCCTTCACGATGTGATAACAACTTGTTCACTGCAGGGAATGACTTTGCGAAGGAGTGGACAAGGTTAACCACTTTGATCATCGATGCGAATGTAGAGTTGGCCTGCAAAGAGATAAGCGTATAAGAATATATTATAATTAAAAATGAGTGGTGTCCCGTGGGGCCTGAATATCTGAGGCAACTGACTACAAACCTACAACGGGTTTTACTGGAGAGTAGGAGAAAGTCACCAAGAGCATGGTTTTTACACGACTGCCCATAAAAGGAGTGTAATGTTTTTAGGATTCCATGTATGTACGTGAACTTCTTTATTCCACCATGTCTTCTAAATGCCTGAACAGATTTGGATGTATAGGGTATCGTTAGAATCCTTACATCATCCCGAGTGATACTTACTATATTTTTTTTGAAAAAAATATTATGGCCGTTGTATGGCGCGTAATTCGCGGGGCAGCAGTAACAAGTTTAAATTATTACTTATCTATGCTTTATTTACAAGACAACTAGTAACGTAAAATACATATCCTTAATACAATTGGATCTATCCGCTAGAATTTTATACTTGAATGAGAATAAGAAAGCTTACAAGTGGTGTTACTCGCTAATTTCTTATTTTATATTCCTTCTACATGGAGGTCTGAAGACCTCCATTCACCGCCACGGACAAAATACTATGCCAACTACCATTATAACCTGCACCCCAGTGGTTCATATGGAAAAAAAATTAAATATAAGTATATGTATAAATATAATGGATCTGTAAGGCCAGGTGATCTTTAGGGGATTACAAATGACAAAATTAAAATCATAACATTAAAATGTTGACCAAGACATAAGTTCGGATATGCAGGAGAATTATACCTTTTCCATGATTCTGTTGGCGGTAGGATTGGGAGGTGTGTAAAGTATCTTGCCCATGATGAGCGGCTTGATGAAGCTCCACACGATCTTGCCACCTTGCACGTTCACGATATCCACGTACAAGGAGCGACAGTAGTCACCTGCAAACACAATATGCACAGGAGATGTTACAGGATGGTGTGCTAAAATTTTAGAAGCATCATCTGTTGCCGACAAATAGTTGAAAATGTATTTCCTAGTGTTCGTGCACACTACTAAACATCATGTGAAAAATCTGGACATTCCATCGAAAAGGTTGTTAAAGGAATGTCTGTGTATTAAATACCCATAGTTTCATTCATGTCAGCCCTCTCTCATATCGGTTATCTATCTGTCTATTTTCAAATTCAATGTGTCAATAATTGTTTTTAAATTTTCGCGACTTTGATACATATTAGGTGTGTAACTTAGTACAATACCTCTTGGTTACCCGACGTTTCGATGGAATTGCACCAATCGTGGCAACGAGTGGACCAAGAGGTATTGTACCTTTTAAATATTATCGCGATGAAGTCCCGAGTTATATCTAATTCCATTTGTCAATTTCAAAATAGGATTTCTATATTAAGAAAAGCACTTTATGGAGACTGACAAAGCTTTCTCTACGGAACTGAGGACAAAGGGTGTCATTATAATTTTCAGAAGTTAAACTCTGTTAAATTTAAGTGACCAGTAGTAATGGTAGTTGTTTGTAAAACTTGTTTATAGACACAAAGAATTAATGCTTCGGTAGAAAGGTAGTATAATATAGTAATGTAATCAAAAGCAACTAATTCGACTTTTCTTCCTAAAAGAGGACCTCAATGTGGCAGTTGTATAATAACAATATGCGTCTACTGTACGACGAATACATTGATTATATTCTGTTATGTTAGGGATGCTAAGAGTTTAGCAGCTTCTCATGTCACGTTTATCATAATTATTTATGACACGAAATATTTAATGCTTTTTGACCACATTTATTTTTACTTCAATTTCAATCTTTATTGCACTCATACACAGTTTTACCCGCTAACCTAACATTGGCCAATCTATGCGTATCTAACACACACTAACTTGGCAACACATCCAGTTGAGCCTGGTCAGGTTTAGAGGACAGATCCTCTGTGGCCACAATCTGCTTGTAAAACTTGTTCATGTTCAGATTGAAGGGCTTCCCGCAGAGACAGTCGCCGGCACTTGACAGGAATTCCTTAGCTGTATAAAAAATTAATTGGTAAATAATACTGAATTAATGTGATTAGCGGTTATAAAATACATCATGGAGTATTTGATTACTAGATACGTTATTGAATAAAATCTAGGAAATGTTTCAGAGGTCTGCAAACCTCAGAGTAGAGCAGACAAACCTTTAATGGAAGAAAATTAAGTCATTCAAACACAGAGAAAAGAAGGATTCAAGTTAAACTTTGTATTAGAAGTGGGAAAAGTGTTAATTTAGTAAGAACTCTTTCATGGGGTACCATTGTAAATTAGTACACAAATTAGGTATTTTTAATAAAACAACTTTTTAAATTTAAGGTTAAAACTACAAAATAATAATAAAGTGCATTCAAAAAGGATTTATTGTTAATTGTTATTGACCGAATATTACTGTTTCAATGTTTCAAAAGTTTGGTAAAAAGAAAATTTGGAAACGGTTTTTTTCTTACTTTCGACGAAGCTATATTGGATTACGGTCGAAATTCAACCTCTGGCGTCCACTTGTACATACATATATAAAACTAATAATTTATTAGGTTATACTAACACGAGAATAAATTCCCTATCGAACTAAAGTCTTTCAAGCTCTTGAACATCGGTTCATCAGCGAACAGCTCTGAGACGTAGCCGAGGTTGTCCTGCATGGCTGGCAACAGAGCTGCCATCTGTGAATACTTGGACAGAACTGCGGAACCTTCTTCTTCTGTCAGGTTTGATGCAACGTATAACTTTGTAAGAAGAGTAGTTTTTACCTGGAAAACAAATTATACTTTTATTAGATGTTAGTAACAGTTACACAGGATGCTACAGAAATGTGTGGTCATACTTTAGGGTCGTATCGTAATTATACCGTGAATTACGTAAAGCGCTAACAAATGTAGGGAAATTCATGATTTATACAGAAATATTATTTTAAAACTGACAAATCGAACTTCAAAATTCTGTAGGGTTTGATGAGGGATGGGTACTTACTATAGGCTAGCTAAAACACAATTTTTTAACGATATATTTTTTTTTGTAAATACATTCAATACAACAATATAATGGAAATATCAAAACCAATCCAAATAGACATTATTCAGAATACACTGAATGGGAATCGAACCCACGACCTCAGTCGTTGCAATCAAACGCACTACAGCCGCGCAACATACTATGCCTACTACATACTATTTTATTCTCTAAATGCCCCAATTTTCTTATTAAAAATTTCTAACCAAGTCTCTATTTTATCTCCACTTTGATTACCCTGACGATATTGTATAAATTTAATTTGTTTTACTTACAAAATCCAACACAGGTTTGAAGTTGAAATTTCTCAAGAGCACTGGCAATATCTGTTTAGCAGTTTCATCTGGCAGGCCACAGAACTGATCAACAACCGCTGCCAGTACGTCCTCAGCGGTTACCACGTCCAGGTTCGAAGGCTCCAGGACCTTAGACATGGCTTCGATCTGGCACGTGTACGTGGATATGTGGATGTTGTCTTGTTTAGAAGTTAAAAGCTGACAACAAAGTACATATGTTGATAAATATAAATTTATAGATAATGATAAATTTAAAATTTAAAACACCCCCCCCTCCGAAATCCCTTCAACGATTAGAAAAGAGCTGAACAGATTTTCTTGAGTTATATTTAAGAAGCAAAACAAAAACGCACTTAAATCAGTCCATTCGTTTGGGAGGTATGATGCCACAGACAGACACGCAGATACACAGACACGTCAAACTTAAAACACACCCTTGTTTATTTGTCCTTCTTCACGCCGCTAGGGTATTTTTTTTGCTGCTTTTGATCTTGGACAAATGTACTGTTCCTCACCAAATGAGGGGTAAACGAATTTCATGGAAATTTAAAGGTGTTTTGGAATAACAAATGATATTGACATCCCAAAAGTTTTGGGACAGTTTAGAATTGAATTTTCCTCAATCTTGTTTCTCAAATGCAACCCCGAACCAGGTACATGCCGCAATATAATTGTCATAAAACTGTGACCCTTACCGGCTTAAGATGTATATGTCCTTCATGTAACCTGGGCGCTGCGAGAGACCAGAAGTTGGTGTTGTTGATACCCAAGGCTGACAACCCTGACTCAATATTGTCAGGGTTCAAAAACAGGCTTTTCACTTCAACTAGGAACAAAAGAAAAACATTTCTACTTGGATATTCCAAAAAGGTCGAAAAAAAAGCAATCAGAAATGGCTAAGGAAGATTTGACATCGTTTGAAAGGTATCTACTGTTGTTTTAGGTTTACATATAATATACACGACTGTCAAAGGAGGGTAATGTTTTTCAACGTATGTATGGCTAATTATTTGACAGAGGGTAAATCGTTTGACATAGGTATGATTTCCACATTTATGCGGTGCCATTAGATGTGGGAGTGACATGGGGTATATGTTTCAGCTTTTTAGTTAGTACTTTTAATGCAGTCGTGTTTTTTGTATCATTTAATAATCTTTTCTTAAGAACGCTATGAATAAAAGTTACATGCTTTAAGTATTTACTTTTTAAATCGATTTGGTCAAGCAGGTAATATTTAAACTGTCGCAGCACGGTGAGACCTGCCGATAAAGCCTGGAGGTCTCGGTCCAACGGTGTGGTCTCCAGCACTGGCTGTAGTTCAGTTATCAAGCCCTGCAAACTAAACAACAATAAAGGGTTAAGTTCAATTACTTCTTCTTTCAAATTCATTCTTTACCTGTGAAGAATCAAAGGTCAGGGATCTGCTTTATCCAGCTCATAATTAGTAATTACTTATTACTTAATTTTACCCTGAGTTATCATCTATGTTTCTCTTTATAATGAATTTGAAACAGATTCGAAATGTCCTTGGAAATACACAAACATTTTTTTGTTCTTTGTTATATGTGGATGTGGTAATTACCTCTAACCAGCAGCTTCATAAAAGAATAAGGAGCAAGAAAATAATTAGAACTTATATGAAACAAAGAAGTACCTAAAAAAACGGTAAATTTTGCTTACAAGAAAAAAATAAACCGAATGTAGGTTTCATTACGGGGTATCTTTATCTTTATTGGATAATTAATTACACCTGAATTCTAATAAATTTACAAAAATACTTCATAGCTATTATAATTAATTAACTTTACATCTGTTAAAACCCTGCTAGTATTAATAAACAAGTGCTTTAACAAACTCAATTAGAATTATACCATTCATCCACTAATACAATGATTGCTTAAAGAGAGCAGCCGTTCGATACAAGATCCGTTATATTCATTAACCCATAGTACATCAATCCATCCTTCTATAAACTATATAATAGCAACATACCTGTATCCAACACTATCCAAGATATCATCTTGAATCAATAACAGAGCAGTATCCAACAGAGCGTCTATCCTCCCATCGTGCAGTCCAGCTAGGTCCAGTTTACTTGCTACACCCAATAACCTGGCTCCGTGGGAGACCAAACCCTCGATACGCTGGATAATGTTTGCTATGAATTTGAAGCGCCAGAATTGTTCTTGTTGGTATTGAGGAAGCTGAGGAAGAGAATGATCGATTTTAACTTAACTGCAATGTTTATTTACGGTCTCAAATACGGTCACAAACCAGAGAGTATAAGAAATGCCTTCGTTTCAAATGCTTCTGTATTGATAAATTGGTAAACAAGGTTTAACATCTCCAGAAAAAAGGTGTAACATTGTTAGTATAGGAATTATCTGATTCTTGGTTTCTTGACAGAAGCATGACTCTTAATAGCTCACATACATGAAGCACAAGAAAAATAAAAGCAGACTTGGACTTCTGCACGTACCGTTTTCTCCACCTTCGTAGTGTTAAGATTTTTATTGACGATTGATGCAATTTTACTGCAGTTATATTTGTCACAAACGACATCCCAGCTTCCTCGGGGAAGTTTGATTAGATACAGAGAGTCGGGCAAGCTTCGGATCTGAAAATAATGTTTAAAAATATACAATGTGCTACCAACAAAAGGGAGGATCCCACCAGACTAGGTTATAGGTCTCACCTAGCGGACCGTGGCGAATCGTATTAAACAATCTCTTGCATAAACTATATACATACACTCACGCTTGTATCCACGAAGTGGTAGTACAGAGACGTATTAAACACCAACATTTTGCCAACGATAATTTTGTCCCACACACGTAATAGGGGGCAAGCCTATTGCCGTCACTTTGGGAATTAAAGATGGGAAAATTGGGAGTATATTATATAAAAGGAAAGGTAGGCAAGAAGGAAAGGCAATGGAAGGTAAAGGATATTGCTTATACGGGTGCATGGGGTATGTAAAAAAAGCTCAAGCAGTCGAGGGTCGGATCCTTGCAACTCGAATTGGCTGTTGCCAGAAAGTTCGAGTCCTCATACCCAACAAGTCATCATCCTTTTCGCAACTAAGTTGGGGTCGGCTTTTAGTCTAACTACAATACGGCCGAACTTCGATATTTTACGGGAAGCGACTGCCATCAGACCTCCTACTCGGGGTACTAGACGATATCGAAGTTCTGTAGTTAGACCAGGTTGTCAGACTTTTTAGGGCTCCAACTACCCGTAACGAATGCCACAGATGTTTGTGTGGCACCCGGGGCCAACGGTTTAACGTGCTCTCCGAGGCACGGAGGGGTCTCAATGTGTTAGGAAGAATGGTCACCCATTCTAGACTGACCTGGCTAGTATTACTTAACTTGGTAATATGCTAACCTACTCGGTTACCACTTAGCAACGAGTCCCTTTCACTACCCAACAAGTAGATGTATAATATCAACAAGTAATGTTGTAAACACACTTACCTTACGTAAATTTATTTGTGAATCTTCAATATCATTCGCTAAGTCGAGGTCCAAAATCTTCACCAAGTCGTCGTGCAACTCATTCTTTTCAGTTAGATACTCTGCTAGAGGTTTCTCTACATCGATGTGGTGAGCTATTTCTTTATATATTTCCTTTAGATATTGTATATCTTTGACTCCTTCTACTTCGTGTATGTGAGGTAGTTCTGCTCTTAAGAGTTTGCCTGTTTGAGCCAGGACTGACGCAAAACTGCAAGTTAGAAAAGTTCAATAATCTGTCAGGGACGTATTCAGTCAATTTCATCAATTATCATCGGCTTAAAGTTATCTTATTAAATTAGAATTTTGACGCAGCGGTAGTGCATTTGACTGCAACCCAAGGGTGGTGGCTTTTATTCAAGCTTGCTGCAGATATTTGTTCGTATGAATATGTCTATGTATTGATCTGGGTGTTTCTATATATAATATGAATATATTAAAAAAAATACTAGGCATGTATATCCGTGATCTAGACCCTATGCTTAGTTCAGGTCTAGATACCGTTGTGTAATTTGCCTTAGCATATTATTATTACATCGAGGGTTTACTGCGAAAACATGCTAAACTACATTTTAGGAAAAAAAATGTTAAATACATGAAAATTCTTATCTTTTTAAGCTTTGTGTACCAGAGAAGTCGACTGAGTGGTATGTTAAATACTTTACAAGATATATCAAACAAACAGAAATAAAATCTTTACTGTCTACTCTGTATATTGTGCTATTAATATCATAGCATTTTTATTAGGTACTAATTTTTAAAGAGCAATAACTCAAACTTGACGGCACTTATCTGGTATTTGTATGGTACTTGTATTCAATCGATATCTAGTATTACTTACAGTGTGGCATTGCCAAGTTCATTCCTGGAAATGTTTTTGGCCAAGCATTCCGTCAGTTTAGTGGTGTTGGCTGCGATGTCTTCAAGAAGATACAGCTTAACGTGGCCAAGAAACTCTCCCATAGATTTGTTCATCTCATACTTCGTGTAATTGCGTGTTGATATTAACTGGTAATGAAAACGACTGTTATATATATTGATTGATGCCAGGGATCTTTCAAAAATTATATTAATATTCCGTATTTAATAAATTAATAAAATGACTACCATTATCTTATACTAGACTAAGACAGTAAACTTAAACACATCTTCGTCTTCATCCGCACGCTCCTAATGTCAGTAAAAAATATGTGTCCTGCCCATTTCCATTTTTGTTTTGAGCTATGGTGAAGTGAATCAGTTAATGTAGTTTTTATGCGGATATCTATATTTATTGTTTTTTGTATTCTCCTTAGTTTTAGAACGCTTCTCTCCATGGCGTGTTGGCAGGACAAGATTTTGTTTTTTACTCTTTCAGTATGCACCAATGTTTGGCTTGCATATGTTAGACTTGGGAGTATACACGAGTCCATTATAACCTTTTTCATCTTTAGAACTGTAACTTCCTTTAAGAATTTCCCAGTATTTCTTCCACGCTATGTTTATTCTTCTATCTACTTTTTTTCATTACTGTTTAATTCGAAAGATATCAGTTTGCCCAAATAGACATAATCATCCACATATTCAATAGACTTTCATTCTATTTTGATTGTTTTTTTGGAGCTGTTTGTAATAATTTTTGTTTTTGATGCATTCATTTTAATTCCTACTTTTTGGCTTTCGGTGTTAAGACTTTGGAGCATGATTTCTAATTCTGTCGCAGATTCACTGAAGAGAGCTGTGTCACCAGCAAATCTTCGATCTTTTATTTAGTATCCATATGCCTTTGTTTTTCCATTCTAAGTTTTGAAATATGTCTTCAAGGACAGCTATAAATAGTGTGGGTGATAGAGGGTCACCTTGTCGCACTCCTTTTCCAATTTCGAACTCTCCTCCGTGTCTTTCTAGTTTTATTTAGCATATATGTTCTTTATCACACTTATGTATTTTTCGTTTATGTTGTTTTTTCTCATAGCGTTCCATATATATGTAGATGAGTGTGATATGATGTCGAACGCCTTAGCATAATCTACAAATGCAATGTATAACGGCATGTTATATTCTTTATATTTTTCTATTATTTGGTCCATAGCATGTATGTGATCCATTGTTGAGTAGCATGGTCGGAAGCCTACTTGCTCTATTGATTGGTTTCTGTTTATGTTTGGAGCTATTCTACTCAGGATTATTAAAGAGAGGTTTGACATATGATTAGTTAATTTTTGCGTTGATCAGCGTTTCAGAAAAAGTTAGTTTGGGTCTAGAGAACGCTGTTTTAAATGTCACAGATTATTATTATTTGATTTACTTTAGTTTAATTGGTCATAGTCCATAATTTGTTGATCACTTACCTCTCTGATAGCCATGTCCCAGTGGAAGTCAGTCTTCAGAGTATTATGTACATCATTCAGCGTCATGCCCTGGAGATGGCACAGCAAGTTATCATACTCCTGCTTTTTAAAGAGTTGCAGGTTCAGTTGCTTCAGCCAACTCGTCAATTGAGAGCATACGATACATTGACTGCAATTATTATGATAGTAAATAAATTATAAATTAATACTGGGATCGTCTCAGAATCTAAGTATTTTACAGGATTCTGAATTCTGTCATAAATACTCATAATACTAATTAATAATAAAAAAAAATGTGTGGCCAGGCTTCGGCACGTATGGGACGGCTCGACCGGAATGATACCAAGGCCTCACAGAAAATCGGCAATGTTTACATTGCTTTTCGCCGAGTGAGTGAGGTTACCAGAGGCCCTAACCCTTCCCTTTCCCCCTCTCCCCCTCTAACCTTCTTCCCCCTTCCTCTAATCCCACCATAAAGGCCGGCAACGCACTTGTGACTCTTGAGTTGCAAGTGCCCATGGGCGGCGGTGGTCACTTAGCATCAGGTGACCCGTCTGCTCGTTTGCCCCCTATAATATAAAAAAAAGACCAAGAAATTCAGGAAATGTGATTTTTAATACAGGAAACTTAAATTGAAACTAGCTAATTTTTTTAATAGGTAATCCTCTTTCACCATAGTCGATAATTACCTGCCATTTAGGAATAAAGTTGCAGCATCTACACCATTGCTCAAGACAAGAAATCCCATCTTCGTTAATGATTGCTTTGAGAGCAAACCCAGAGCCACCATCCTGAGGTGTTCTATCTTCTCTTGAGTCACCCATGCAGGAGATAGTGGGGCTTTGGGTCCATCAACTATGAGCTCCAACCTTGATTCTACCTTTGATAAATCCATATTTAAAGCGGAATAGTCTACTTCCTTCGATAGTGTTAGTGAACTTTCATAGCCCTAAAACAATTAAACTTTTTTAGCATCTCCCATTCTGAAGTCATCTACGGAAAACGCTGTGTGCTGTAAGGTTGACCCACAACTTGACAACATATTTTATCCCGCAAAAAGTGAACTCCAGCTAACGATTTCTCTCAGTATTGATATATTTAGAGTAATGAATTAAATATTTATTTTTGTAAATATTTTTTTCAGACACTTTTGCAAGTCCATAAGTTCTGGTAAAACTAGGTGGTGTCGACATCTATGGCTAACCTTGGTTAGAAACGCCTTGAGAAGACCTGTTTTGAGAACCTCATGTTGAAGTATTAGGTTATTTCATAACACTGACACTTCAGACTATGATATGATAAATACTTGGTTGGTCCTAGCGAGTGAACCCACTGCATGCATTCATTCACAGTGGATTTCTTAGGAATGACATTATATTGGTTATCAATGGGTTAAAATGTTTAGAAGCGGTTCAACAGACTTGTGGAGACAAAGCCATCCCTGAAGATAAGAGGTTCAATACTATTTACGTTTCAAACCTTTGATAATTCTCAAAGTTTGTTTATTGTGCTCTGGTGTGAAGTTGTTTCTATTTCATTCTGTAAGCTTTTTAGATATTTGCCATTTTTATTGAGTGGAAACCCTCACGGATCATCACCCCAGTAGAGGTATCGGTAAGGTAGTATGTCGCAAAGGAACCGACTACAACCGCACGATGTCCTGTCACTAGTGAATCTATTGTAAGGGACTCAGGTATACTATAGAAGACCCCGAGAACTTAGCCGCATAGAAGACCCCGAGAACTTAGCCGCTTCTTGAACAGTAGGTGGCCAAATCATTGTTAAACAACAGCCTAAACCCGATGGTGAAGGTGATTTAGACTATATTCTACGTCGATTCCATAAAAGGCCAAGTGGTCAACAGTGAACTTAAATTAGAAATACATACTTGTGAAGCAAACAACAATGGCGGTAATTCCTTGTACAGTTCTGTCTTTTCATCGTCGCAGATTTGGTTCTTGATCTCCGAGAGCAAGCCGGTAGAGTCAGGCAAGTAGTCGGATAAAGCGATATTTGGTTGGCAGAATGAATTCGTATCGTTGATATTTATCTCCCGCAGTAAACGAACTATCTGAAAAGAAACAAACATTAAGAAACCACAAATGAAATTAGTTTTAAGCTAAGCTTGAGTATGAGCTGGATTTATTATATTTTCAGTTCTTCCAATTTACTTCGCGATTGTTAAATGTATAAATATTTATAGACAGCTAGTCTGGGACTTGCCGAGTGTAATGTTTGGTGTTTTCCTGTGTAAATGATTTTGATTTTGAATGAAGAAATGTGAAAGAGTAAAACATTAATAAGAAATTTGGATGTGGAACTAAACATGATTTAAATCGATGAGAAAAAATCGATCAAAGTAAATTTCTACTTACATGTATATCATCGAAATTCGTCATAAGATTTTCAATAATATCAAAACTTTTCTCCGCATATGTAAAAAACTTTGTTGCGTAAGGGCCATTGTATACTGTCCTCAATTCCTTCCACCAATCCTCCCCGCCGAGGAAACTCAGTACGATTCCATAGCTTTGCACATTGGACTGTAAGTACTTCAGATATATTGGAATGCCCAGTTCGTAGGAGTGCTTTACAGAACTTTTTAGAGCCTTTTTAAGTTGTATTCTGCAATATAAAATTGAACAATTTAAATTGAGTAAAAGTTTATTAAACATATACAGTAGCACTCATGTGTGCGTTTCGGGGATCCCCGACTTATTGCGGATGTGACGGTGAAGCAACCTGTCAGGCTCTACCCACAAGGACGCGACAAGTTGCTTCAACCCATGGTAAAGCTCGTCTCCGATGTAAATTTTGTTGTAATAAAATATCTTACCTATTATTAAGTAATCCAAAAATATCTTGTTCATCATCATTGCTATTATACAGGACTCTTACGAGATTCAATAAACTATTTCTTGCATCTGTATAGTCTTCAACTAAGCTATTTTGTACAGCTCTATATATCACTCCATATTTTTTAATACAAAACTGACTCATTATTTTCGCGTCAGTATTTAAAATCGTCCTACTGATATTCAATTGTACATCTTCACACATTCTATCAAGAGCATCTACTAATGTATAGTTTTCGCTATTTTTATCTAAAACATCTGTTATAGCATTGAAATGAATGCTTATTGCGTCTACAGCTTTGCGCTTAAACAAATATTTTATAACAACTAAATCAGCTTCTAGATCTTTCAATTCTATATCAGTGCCTTCAAAAATGTTATTTACTTCAATTTCGTTCAAATTATCCTGTAGTTTATTGACTATAGCAACTATTCTTGTTAAGTAAATACTGGCAATAAATTGTTTTAAATTAATTTCAGCAAACAATCGGTAGTTAGGGTCATTTTCATTTATTTTATATGAAAGTACTTTATCTACAGTTGTTTTAAGTTTGCCTTCAATACTATTCATTTTGATGTCTTCTTCTGTTAGCACAGTTTGGTTCTTTTTTGATATTTCTGTGATATAGTCAGCTAGTTCTAGTGCTTTGGTATAAGCATTTGCATATCTACTAGTAATATTGTGCACTTGGAGTGTGTAGAAGAAGTATTGCTGAAAATTAATTACAGTTTACGTTAATTTTCTCATTAACCATTATCAATCACTGTGTTATCACTTAATAATAAATACTCTTTATTGTACACCAAAAAAAAGGAAACAATACACCAACGAATTATACATAAAATGCACAATGAGCGGCCTTATCGCTAGAAGCAATATCTTCCAGGCTTCACTTAGTGTTTCTAAAAGTGGTAAAGTTAGTTAAAAATAGTATGAGTTTTATAGGATTTGTAAAACATTGGGATTTCTAAGTGTTTGGAAAAATTGAACACTGAGAACGAGTTCAAATCTTTAACAGCGCTGAACTAAGACGTTACCCGATCCTAATGTGTCGAAATTTCCGTTTTCCAAACAATAAATTAATTTATTACATAATAAAAATAACAATATTAAACAATATGATAATGTTAGTCATAATGAAATTGGATTGAATTACTTACAGGCTTGAAAAATACATCGAGTAGCGTGTTTTCTCCTCTTGGTAATGACAGCCAATGCAGCAGAGACGGACAAGTGAACGACTTCACCTTCTCTATAATAGCATCGTCTATGACGTTGCCTGGAGGTGGTACCAGCGAAGACATGACAGCATTACAGTCCCAAAATTGGGAAAAAGAGGCACGACGGATCTGGAAGACATGACAGAATGTAAATTATCTATAGATTAATACGTGAAGAGAATATTGTGTACGTATTTTTAAGATAAAATCGCGAACGGAGAAACGTGGAATTAGGAAAACTTAAAGTTTATATAAAGGAAAAGTGAAGAAAGCTAAACATTTTTAAATATGTGTTACAAATTAAAAAAATACGTAAAAAAAGGTACAACAAGCTACACGCGTCCAGTATATATGTTGACCTGTTATGGTACGAAAAGTCTAACAATGACAGGGAAGTTGCCCTGTATAATGGAAATGAATAGGCAAAAAATACATGAATTACTGTCGATTTTTTTTCCATAAGTCGATCTATATTATTAATTAATTAATGATGGCATCTTTAGTCACACGTTCATTTTTTTTGTGCAAAATTAAAGAAATTAATGAAAAGCACAAAAGTACAAAACTTTACCATTACATTGAAAGTATTAAATGCTGTGGCGTTTACATTGGAAAATAGGTTGTGCAGGACATAAACCATTGACCTTCCACATCCTCGCCTGATAATGTAGTTAGAAGACTAAGACTTTTTCTTAAACTTTTATGCTCGTATCCGTATCTCGAATCGTCAGAAACGCTCCCGAAGTTTTTCGAATAGTTTCAAAATAAGGTACCTTTTTTTCACCTCACCTGGCTCATAAAACCAAAGTCCCAATAAGAGTTGAGTATCACTCCAACGAACTCCGGCATTTTGTCATACAAAATATACAGGCCTGTGTTCCTTGTAAAGCCTAGCAGCTGTAGGATATTCGTGTTGGGTTCTGAAATGTAATAAAGAACTTAAAAAAGTCTGACCGCAAAGGATGCCTGTAAATGAGACTGAGATTTTTTTATCATATTAAAAGCAAAAGCTTGTTACTATTTTACGTTAAAATGGCATGACGGATTTGAATGAAATTGTTGTATAGAGAAATGCTGGATGAAACTGCGACTCAGCGTAAGCCGCGGACGAAAACTATTTGGATATATATCTGAGCAAAACTCTTTAACAACAATGGACTTCTATAGATGTAAGTCTTTATCTTCTATAAAATACTCGTAGATGTAAGTCTTTATACAAATTATTTTCTAAATAACTGAATCAAATTAAGATTATAACAAATAAATAATCTATAAATTAAAATACAAGACTGCCTTGCCACGAATTCACGTGGGAGAGCCATGCTTCGGCACGTATGGGCCGGCTCGACTCCGCTCGATACCACGGCCTCACAGAAAACCGGTAGTGAACCAATGCTTGCATTGCATTTCGCCGCGTGAGTTAGGTTACCGGAGGCCCTGACCCTTCCCTCTCCCCTATTCCCGTCCTTCCCCTCTCCCTTCTTTCCACTCTTTCCCCCGTCCCCCTCCTCTCCTACTTCCACCTTAAGGGCGGCAACGCACTTGTGACTCTTGAGTTACAGGTACCCATGGGCGGCGGTAGTCATTTACCATCAGGTGACCCGCCTGCTCGCTTGCCCCCTATACCATAAAAAAAAAGAATTATATTCTATTAAAATTCTAATTTTCGCCATACAGCCGTCATAGTGATATTTAAAAAAAAATTAAATTCGCAGTGTCAGTCTGTTGCAGATTCTGCGGCTGATATAAGGATTGTTGTAAATTGTAGAGAAACACCTGTAAAACCAGAACCTGGAATAGATAACAAAAACCATGTTTATACGCCATTGGTTTATTCAGAGTGGCATATTTATGGCAATGTTATAGCAGATTTAGAATATGGACAGTAACCGTTAACCATTAAGGTTGGGGTTAAAATACAGCTGGTTGGCTATTTAATTCTAACTAATATTATAAATGCGAAAGTGAGTTTGTTTCTTTGTTTGTTACGCTATCTTAAATACTCAACTGATCCAAACCTTACCATGGATTTCCTTAAAATACGTTAGCAGATCTGTAGCAGCATTCTCCAGGATTATCGAAAGGGATTCCAAGAAGTACTTCCAGGCCTTTCTCCCCAACATCCTGCAGTCATTATCGATGTACTCCCGGCTACACTTGATAAATCCATCCCAAAGATGGCTAGCGGAGACGTTGCTGGCGATAGATGAGGTGTTCACGGAATTGAGCACTGTGTCAATTTTTGTGAACATTTTCCTGCCATAAAAAAAACTAATCAACAAAGGTATGATTACACTATTAAAAACTATACTACAAAGTGTACAAGTGCCATGGGCTCTATAACGGATCTAATAAATGGTCCAGTCCACATCGTAAGGTTTGTTGCAATGTGGTGTTAGTCATAGTAGGCCCTGGGTGGGAGAAGATTTTAACAAACCAAAAAAATTCACGAATTTTTTAAAACTAATTTTATATTGCATTTTAAAGCGTTTCAGTCCATAGTCAAAACTGATAAAATAGACTAAGTGGCGTCTTCTTCGAGGTGGTATCAGCTTAAAGTTAAAAGTCCGAGTGATAATTCTCGTGCATCGCAAACAACTAGAGTTTGATTACGACGATACCTTTTCAATGCTTGTCATAGAACTGCTAAGAATAATATTGCTACTTCTTCGTTTTTTTTAAGTATGTGGAGTGTATCGAATGTCACTAACCTTAATATAACATCCCTATCCGTAGTATTAAGTGTATTAACAGCGTACGTCCAGGCTTCTTTCAATCCTAAATGACCATCCACACTATCATTTAAAATATGGCTCAAAGTCTCCCTCATGATCACTACATCTTGAATAAAGGAGTCCATACTCGAAGAAAATTTAAGAAATAAGTTTGGTGGGTAGTCGGTTCTGTTCCACGAAGATGCTCCTTTGTTCTGAAAATGGAATGCATGCTTTTTAATCTGAACTTAGGAGAGAGTTTGCCTATAGAACAGTTGCTAAAACTTACAGGTATGAAGAAATCTTTTGTGGCTAGATATTCTTTCCATTCCTCTTGAATCTCATTGTCCATACAAAACATGGTCTCTACGCTTCTTACCGCTTCTGTTGAGTTTGGTGATAATTCTAGCAGTTCTGATAAGCTGCTTGAAGAGCATGGCCAAGGGGGGTCGGAGTTCAAGAGCGAAATTATTGGTTGTATCTGGAAATTAGATGTAATAAGACTAAGAGATTAAAATCAAATCTATACTAATATTATAAAGCTGAAGAGTTTACTTGTTTGTTTGATTGTTTCAATGGTTTCAGGAACAACTAGTTCGAATTGAAAAAGAACAAGGCTATTTACAATATAACATCACGCTACGACTAATAGGAGCGGAGCATCAATGAAAAATATTGCAAAAACGGGGAAAATTTACAAACGCAGGCGATGTTGCGCGGGTCAGCTAGTTATATTATTATCATTATATACAAAGGTGTGCAGATAAATATGCAAAATATTTAAATATTAATAGATAACTGTATATCGTTGCCTGGTCTACCCACAGCGTTTCAGTAATTTACAGCCCCGTGCTAGGGTACATAGTATTGAGTGGTTAACAGTAATATTGCAATTAAAATAAACACCCCTCATTAAAATTCAGTAATTTTTATTTATTTTATATTATGGAAGACGCAATTTGGACACAATTGTATGATTAGAAGCGGCCCAGTAGCGTAATAGCAAAAGGCTTTGGACTTGCAATCAAGCTCTTCGATTCCCAGTTCGAACCTACCATCCTAAGTCAATCAGTTTAGCTTAGCTTAGCTTAGCTTACAAGCAAATTAAGTAACAGTTTCATCCATATTAAGAGAAGTTTTTTAAATAAAAAAAATAGTTAATACGCCGGCTCAAGTGTGTCTTTATTTTCTCTTGTGCCTTTAGGCATGAGAATGCTGAAATCTATACCTCTTTAAGTTCATTAAAAGGCACAAATAAAAGTCATAGTAACTTGTGACTACTCAGTGACAGCTATAGTTTTTTGTCCTTTTTTAGCTTTACCGGAGTCCCCTGAAATACATTTCGATTTGACATAACGTCAAAATACGTATTTAATACTAGCAGCGCCTCGCGGTTTCACCCACGTAAGTCCCGATCCCGTGGGAATATCGGGATAAAAAGTAGCTTATATGTTAATTCAGGTGTCCAGCTACCTACATACTAAGTTTTATCGCAATCGGTTTAGTAATTTGTGCGTGAAAGAGTAACAAGCATCCATCCATCCAAACTTTCACATTTATAATATTAGTAGGATTATATTGGGATTGTTATTCTTACATCGGTATCGTCCCTGACTATTATGTCCACGGCATCTATGGTGAGCTGAGGGATGTTCGGTATGAGGCTCCCAAGAGCCGCCACTGTTTTGGGAGGTAGGTCTCCAGTGTACGTCCTGTTTGTAAGGAGGGCTAGAACAACAAAGGTATATTAGATATTTTAATTACATACATAAACATATTATCCACTTTACATTGTATATCATATCAAAGTACGGCATCTGACCATGAAATGACAATATTCTTTATTATTTCATATGATATTATGTTTTGTTTATTAAACATGACTGTACGACGAATACTTAAACTTCGTTGAAGTATGAGTCTTTCTTTTTCTGTGGTCCTCCTTTATTTCTTGTTATCTACAAACGTTTTGATTTCGACTAAACATGCGTAAAATGATACTTTACCTCCAACCAGATGAATCGATTCAGCAAATATGTCGATTGGTCCCACAGAGATGTGTAAAGCGTACTTGATCTTTAGCCAGTACTCGTTCATCACACCGAACAGATCGTGGTCCAGAAGGTCCAGGAAACGAAGAGCTAACTTCATACTGGAATACAAAGTGAAGGGGTTACTAAAATCATTTTTAAGTTAGAATATATCTCGAGATAGGCTATCAACTTAAAAATAATAATAACTTGAAAAACCTGACACACAGCAGTCTGATCCCAAACTAGGCAGAGCCTGTATTATGGTAACCATACGCGGAACAAATTATCGTGCTCATTACTGCTCATCACACAATTATTTGTTCTGGGTGGGAATCGAATTCACGACCTCTGATTCAGCAGTCAGGACCACTAACCACTAGACAATATAGATAGTATATAGTGGTCAATATATCGACTATGTCTTGAGCATCTGATAAATCTTTAGGCTATTTTTGTGAGACTGTTATGTTTCTAAACATTACCTCAAATGTAAAGTCCTTTCCATATTTTGAACTCCGAACCAGTAACCTTTAGCCATATTAAACAATCTGTCTAAATCTTCTTTCATAGTCTTATTCATGCCGTAGTTGGAGAAGTTAAACACATAAGCATAATCAACATCAAGTTTCACGTATAACGTCTTTAGATTGTTAATGAGCTTGATCCAATCTATGCCCAGGACGAATGTAGGAGACGAAGACTTGATTGCTTTTATCTGAAAGAAGTCATCATATAGGTCTAGTCACCTTGATATTAGGACATTTTTAAAGGTTTTATGTTACAATGTCTGTCAGGCCTTACAAAAAAATTAAGAATTACGTACAAGGAACTGAAAACCAAAAGTCCAATTAAAGAAAACTTTTTTGATCAAACTATAAAATCGAAGTATTAAAAAAGCTGTACTTAAATTTATATTTTCATTAGTTACAAGTTCGTTAACGGTTGCACCAAAGATGGGCTTACGTGAAAAAGTACAGGCAACAATACCTACAGCTTTAGTTACAGCAGAATCGGCACTCAGGCCGTTTTGTATTACAATAGTAGCATTGCAAAGAGCCATAATAATTTCTTCAGCCTCAGTTACATCTGTTGGTAGTTCTAGGTATTGTCTCGCAGTCTCCATGTTGTTACACATTACCTCTTGACCAGGAGTCGATAGGGATTTGTAAGTCTGGAAAGTGACAATAATTTAAAGAAGTTAACAATGCTTTAGAGTTGACAGAGTAACAAAATTTTCTTTATTAGCTTCTCATGAGCATGCCTGGAGATCGGTTTAATGGTCTAATATATTAATTGATTTTAAACAGACATTTTTGAATGAACACTAAGAAAATTAAGACTAAAAGTAATCTTTTTAATAATAATAATAACTTGGGCCACTTTACACATGCCCGTCTGATCCCAAACTAGGCACTGTCTGTACTATTTAAACTAGTCTGCTTATGAACATACTTAAATAGGACTAAATACATACATATTATAGTTAAATTACACCCAGGCACAGAACAAATCATTGCGCTCATCACACAATTATTTTTCCGGATGGGAATCTAGTCTCCTTTTCTTAGTTTTTCTCGTAAAGTAAAACGGTAACGAAGTTAGACATGATATGTAATATTGCTTACGGTTGTAGTATAATGTAGCTAAAGATGTTAGTTTCTTAAGTACAATATGTTTATATGTCAGTTAAACAGTTTCAGCGGACCAAAAATGCACCGATGTTGACCTTTATATGATGTTTGAGAATAAACTTAGGAGTAATGTAAAACAATAACATTTACTTGTGTGTACAGTAGATTCTGAAACCTATTATGGTTGATTGGAACTAATTGCTGCAAGCTGTGTATTAATTAGGAATATGATGAATCTTCCCATACCTTTTCCTCTTTGAGCGCAGTCCTCATCACAGTCATCACAATTCCGTAGTAGTTATCCTTAATCAGATTAGTTACATCAATCGGAGTAAGTTTCAGTTGTTCATTGATGCCGGAAGTTAAGGTGATTACATCATCTAGATATGGTGAGATCTTGAAGTCTAAAAGTCCATTTTGCTGGACAATTTCTTTGGCTAGAGCTCCATGTAGGACTACACTAAAAAAAACGTTGAAAAATACTTTTAGGGTCACATTACACTTTACTTTTCCAATATTATACTCAAGTAATAGCTTAACAGTGTTCGAAATCTGTTGCTATTCATCTTTACTTACAGCATCTGTTTTCCCAGGTGCCCTTTCTGTCTGATCACCTCCATAAACTCCGAGTCTGCGTTCATATCTAAGAGTTTCTCCCAGTCTGCCTTGGGCTTATTCTCGGAGTCCATTGTCATAATTGTCTGTGTGAAATTTTTCAGGATCTGGAAGTCTTGATAAATAGTGTATAGTTGACTGCTGGTATCCTTACCAAGAGTCTTCTGGATTAGGAGAGAAGCCATGCGGTTGATCTAGAAAACATATTTCATTCAAGTAATATATGTAGTTTTTGTAGCTTGATGCTTTGACTAAAATGAACGAAAAAAGAATATTCACATTGTTTTTGACGTCAAAAACACCAAATGCTTGGATCATATCCGTTATGTAGTTTTTCCAAACATCAGTACATAACTGTTTCTTCAGCGATTCAGTTTCATGTACGTCAGAGACATTCAAAAATTTCTTTAGCTGGTTAACATCGCAGAACATCTTATCTGGTGCGTTTATCTTTGATGTCAGAATCTGAAAAGAATATCATTATGTTTAAAATATTAAGATTTCACATTGCAAGTTACAAATTTAGGTCTTATATTCATCGAGTTAAACAGTTGCAAACATTTGATTGAGTTGCCTTACTACGTAACCTTATAGTACTGTATGTAAATAGCGATAAAAACAAATGTATTTAATGAAATAAATAATACTATACCTGCACTCTTTCAGCATCTGCCAAGGCCTCAAAAGCGCTGCCTATAATCTCGGGATTCATTCCTCGTAAGATTTTAACAGCTCCAGGATGCTTCAGGGTAACATTGTAGGTCAACAGTTCGATATGCATGTTGATATCAATCACCCTAGATGCACTCTCAATAAGTTTGGAAAGAAGTGTCGAGTAAAACAATATGTCATGTTTTGTATTGGCTGATAGAAATTTGGTGATGAAATTCGTCATGTGGGATAAACTGGAATATAACAAAAATAAAACTTACTTTGACGAAAAATGTACTTTCTTAATGAAATCAGTTCTAGTTATCATTTTATTATAATAAGCGCTCAAAGCACAATTAATATAGAATGACAAAGTTAGTAAAAAAGAGTATATGATTTCTTCTATTTATTTTCGTTTTTGACGATCCAAGAACTATCTGTGAGAATTTGCTTTTGGTGATAAGGTCATCCTTTGTACATTAAATCTTTGTTTACTTCTTATAAGCTTTAGAAATATAAACTTACGCTGTAAAAGCATCAAAAGACATATCTTCTTGCAAAGCTTCCTCGAAAACATCTGAAGCATGGTGTAGTGCATTTGATAAAGCTTGCATTCCACCTTTTGGGTCCAGTATATTAATGTTAGACGGAGAAGAAGCTACCGTCTTCAATTCTTTGACTCGAATTTTCATAAATAATTTGTCTATATATTGAAGTCCTACAACTAAAGCGTCTGCAACATCTCGCAGTATTCCATAAGATTGCGTGTCACCAAACATTGGTTCGAATTGGTCCATTATCTTTGGTATTCTAAAAAAAAGGAATAATAACAATAACTTTAAGGTTTTAAATATTCAGAAGATTGAAATTCAATAAATCCAAAATTCAAAATCGTTTATTCATTTAAGACACTAAGTGACATTTATGAACGTTAAATTGAAGCTAGAGTTAAAATCATAGATCGGCGTAAACAGACGCCACAGCATGTGCTGGATTGTCGAGGTAAATTAGGTGAAAACACCAAAATCTATTGCCTGCTTGTGTCGATCTATAACTTCCAGTTTCCAAAATGCGTAGAGCCTTATGAGAAGAATACTGGCAAAGAAACTCATGGCCACTCTTTTTAAAAGTCAGATCTTCAGGTACAATAGTGTTAGTGTTACACGAAAGGTAAACAGGATGCAAGCTGATGCCACCTGAATTTCATTTTATTGAAATCCTCCAAAAGCAAACGTACTAAAAAATAAAAACCACTCAGTGATACCGTTGAAGGTTTGAACTTATTAAACATAGAAATCATTCAAGGTGCACATCTACCTTCATTCAGTTACAAAATCTACAGTTAAAAATAATTCGTGACTGGATTAAGAGGCTAGAGTTGCAGTTGAACGAACCAAAATAATAGTATAGGCTAAAGTATCGCTGACTAGGCCGACCAGTCACCCCAAGCAGCACCCGTTCACGAGTATGACGCATGGACCAGCCATCATCTCCTTCGCCATATCAGAGGGAAAGAAATGACCCGCCCCATGACGACGCCGCAAGCAATGACATTTTAGTGAGCATGACGAACCATAGTCGAGATACTGATAAAAATCACTACTAGTCAAATTACCATAATAAACGTCACGCATTACTTTCAACTGACAATTGATAATAATCAATCCAAATATTACTTACAAATTCAGCTGTACGTAACTAAAATCTACTTCCTTCCCATTAAATATGGATATCAGCTCTGGAGGAAGAAAGCTCTGTAGGTTCATCATGCGAAGTACGGCAGTCAACATATCTCCTAGTAAAAGTATCCTGTTGTCACCAGACAATTTATTATACATGTCACCTAACTGTAAAAAAAGTAAATATTTAACAAGTTGCTTGGTTTGTTCATGAAAAAAAACACGAATAAAGTAATGCAGCAATGGAATTCAATTTAAATCTATAATTCAAAGACTCTTTAAAATGTGAATGCTGTAAAAAAACATAGTAGAGGGAAAGGGAGAGAAGAAGACCAAATTTAATGAAATATTCAGGAAATCTTCAGATTAGCCCAGCAGGTGAACCGGTGATGATGTTTTTTTTTTTTATTTTTGCCAATTAATGCTACCCGTGCGAAGTCGGGACGGGTCACAATACAAGTATATTTATATAGAGATTATTTGGCGAAAAATAATATGGTTCATTTAGGTTTAAGTTGTCAAAATTCTTTATCTGGTTTTTTATCAGCAATAATTAATACTCAGTCAGGTCGGAGGATCTTCCGTTTCTTCTTGGAAGAACAAAACTTCCGTTCCTCCACAATATAAATGACCTGTCCTCCAAATAAACTTGATTTTTTATCTATTTGATAGTCATTCTAAAATACACCAGCAATAAACAAACTTTACACCGTTGTTACCCTTACCATAGCCATGTATTTACTGTAGTCCAGTTCAAATAATATATCAATAAAGATCTTCTGCAATTCTTCTACAGACATAGAACAAAGTTTATCTTTTAACATATTGAGGTGTTCAGGATTTTCTATTAACAAAGTCTTAGAAAGTGAGTCTACGCTGCATCTGTTGATAGAACCTTTAAGAAGCTGAAAGAAAAATTTAACGATTAAACATGTTTATAGTTGGATTTTCTTTTGGTCATAATATAATCATTACCAAAGGAGTCACATTGGCTTATTATCTATAGTTTAACAGCTGAGTTGATACTGTGGCGACATAGCATGACCCAGTCTGGTCGGAGTCGAAAACGTCGAGCGGTACTTTTTGAATCTTCTTAGTTCAGGAAATCAAGCTATATAATCAAATGCTCTTTAAAACAAACTTACACCTTGAAAACTGAGTTCTGCATCCATAACAGTCTCTGTGACGTTTTGGTCCAGCCCCAACTTATCAGCGAGGAACCTCTTAACCCTCAAGGGTTTCATGAAAAGATCCTTGACGTGCAGCCCATTTTCTGAGAATATATTTGTTTAGTTTAAAAGGTAGGTAAAGTTAGGACAAGAAATCATTTTAAAAGTAGATTTCGACTGCGCACCCACGCAGGAAATCGCAGCATATCTACATAGTAGGTACTGGAAGTGCTGAATCCAACCATCAGAAAGTACTATCGCTATTGTAATGATTTGCCTCAGCCTTTAACAAAACATTGCTAAAGTTGTGTGCCGAAACACCAGATTCAAAGTTATTTTTTACCATAAAAATACACCCCTGTTTTAGTTGCTTATTTGACTACCAAATAAGTTGTAATAGATTTTAATATGGAGAAAACTCAATTGTTTAACTTAATGCAATCCATGTGCAACAATAATATGTTTAATTGATTATCAATAGGTAATGAATAATCTTTATATACAAATGCATTGCAACTTATTAATAAATAAGTTGATTTTTTAATCAATAGTAACAATTACGACAGACATGGAAGTTTCCATTGGATGTTTTTAAATAAAAAATATACTATAAAACAAGATTACTAACTGCTGATCTCAACGAAGGTTGGCTCATCAACCGCGTCAGCCAATGTACTGACGAGCTTAAGAGCATCAGGAACTGATGACGCCACCTCTAGCGTCGACTCGTTTAGAAATGGTCCCAGTCTGTGCATAACTTGAGTTAACCTGGAAACAACGTCACTTCATTTAAACGGAGAAAATATTTTAGGATTAAGGTAACTGAAAATACAGTCTTTGTGATCAGTTTGACGAAATTTCTTGTTTTCTCGTTCTATATATTATGTACCTATGTTCTTGTGAACTTCTACGTATCCCAGGTTTCCTCAGTTGAATATTAATGTTCGGAAACAATCAATACATATTACAACATCAGGTGACCCGTCTGCTCGTTGGCCCCCTATAATATATAAAAAATAAAAAAAATTGTGCGTGTGCTTGCTTCTTCTAGCTTTGCATCTTCGAATTCGCATTTAGAACCTTTGTTTATCTTGACAATGTCATTCATTTGTTTTTACGAAATAAATAACGTTCGATTTCGATTCGCAAAGAACAGTGAAATGGCGGATGATAGAGTAGAATGGAAGAACAAAACATATTGCGCCGACCCCGAATTTCATTTGAAATTGGGGGAAAGAGTACGAAGATGATGATGTTATGTATCTTGGTTTTTAAAGTGAAACAGTCACATGTGATGATTATTTATGTACCCTTTGAGATGTTGTCATTCGTACCCACGTCGTCAAGTTATTGTATTTATTTATACCGTATGTAGATACGATATAAATAAATCTGACACACGGCCGTCTGATCCCAAACTAGGCAGAGCCTGTACTATGGTAACCAGACTGCCGATAAACATACTTATCTATTACTAAATACATATATTCTAAATAATAATCTAATTTCACCCAGACACAGAAGAAATGTATCATCTATTGGTGATATTTATCCCATGATTATACAAGCCACAGACTAGATAATAGTACCTAATACCTCTGCATACTACTACGTGCTCTTACATAACAACATTCTATATTTAAAAAAAGAAAATAGACAGTCATGGGACTGTCGACAGAAGTAAAAACTTAAACGAAACGACGAACTTAAAACGTCACATTAGCAGGTTGGTGACATTAATTAATAAGGAGCTGACCGAACTCAATGTTTCGATTAGCGCCCTCTACTAGATGTGTGTGTTGTGAGTGTGTCGATTGACCGAGGCGATTACGTCACGCGAGTTCAGGGCTTTTCCCCATAGCTAAGGTGCACAAACGTGCAATAAGTTTTCACTTCAAAAATTTTTGCTACTTTTGCCTTTGCATTCAAGAAATAAGAACGTCATTTGAAGGATATATGTGCGGGCTACACTCAACTGATTTAAGACATCTGAGACATCTGTCAGCGTAGAGGGGAATGACCTACGTGTGAATATACTGTCGATATGTTTAAAAACAAATGAACTCACTTAGAACGTTCGTATGTTGGAATTTCATCGTACTGGTCAAGAGACGAGCATTCATTGTCGGCGGAGCAAATAAAGGACTGTAGAAAAGGCACCATCCCAGCGCTAGGCAGCGCTCGCGCCGGAAAACCACCTGGAAGTAATAATCTATGATTACACCTATTTTCACCTCAGAGTAAGTGACAAATGCGATAGAGACCGCTTTTTTAGTATCATCTAGCAGTTATGTTCTACGTTATTTTAATTAAAATAACTTTTTTCAGCTGCTTGTACAAATTCATCACAATTGTTAGTTCGGCTATTGCAATGAAGATAAGTCGAACATTATTAACTAAAAGTATATTTTTATTATTTCATAATGAGGAAGTTCATATTAATCTTGTCGGTTTTAAAATACCTAAGGTTTCTCTATTACAAATCTAAGTTCTTTTCTAATATTTGAAGCCCTTTAGGTTATTTTCGGGGTCTACTATAGTGTATAGTGAAACACATTCCGGTAGTAGGTGGTAGGTACATGCTTTCATTCCTAAACGTGAACTCAGATTGAGCGGAAAAAATGGTCGAGCCCTTGTAAAATATTATCCTATAGGTATATTTTTCCTAATTAAAAAAAAATTATTACCGACCTCAATGTACCTAAATCATGATAGTTTGTAATTTTCCACCCTTACAAGTTTAATATTTTGTTCAAATTTAAATGGGACCATCCTTGAGGACAGCCAATTAAATTAAAAAAAGAATTATTGCAATCGGTTTCCAAATAGCGAACATGTCGCGTCACACACACACATACACACATACACAAAAAAAAAACAGTCAAAATGAGAACCTTATCCTTTTTGAAGTCGGTTAGAAATAGAGTTAAAAATCAATATGCAAGTAATATTATCTAGTCTATTTCAGATTTCCAGCTCAATCTGAGTTGAGTCTAAAGTAGGATGTGGATACTTACATGTGGGATACTCTGTGTTATCTACATTTATTCTGACTATGTGTAAACTGAACATCACTGCCGACGCCCATACTAAGCCAGCAAGCGTTATCTGAAACAAGAGACAAGTGTTTTAATCATCAATAAAGTGGGAGAGTCATGCTTCGGCACGTATGGGCCGGCTCGACCGGAGTTGTGCCACGGCCTCACAGAAAACCGGCCGTGAAGCAATGTTTTCGTTGTGTTTCGATTGTGGTTACCGTAGGCCCTAACCCCCCTCCCCTTTTTTCCCTACTCCCACCTTAAAGGCCGGCAACGGAAAAAGTTACTATCAGGTGACCTGTCTGCTTGTGGGCACACAAGCAGACAGGTCACCTACACCATAAAAAACTTGGAATCTAAAAGTAGAGTTTTGCGCTACTAGTAATGGGGTTCTGTTACATATAACACAGCGCCATCTACACTACAAGCCTAGCTTGTACTATAAGTTCTAAAACATGTATTAAATAGAAACACGCTTCCGAGAATCGAACCCTCGACCTCTCACGTTGAAGTCGAAAGCATTACCTATCGTCAAGCAGAAATGCTAATACAAAACGCATAACTTTATTTATTATGCTGAATGCTATAACAGACATATTCTAATAAATAAGATTGTCGAGAATATGGAAACTATTTTAATTTACTTGAATACACAGAATCTTAAAGTCTACATCATTAATGAAGTGTGGGTTCGTGTTAATATAATATATAATAACTCCACACATCTCACACACGGCCGTCTGATCCCAAACTAGGCAGAGCCTGTACTATGGTAACCAGACTGCTGATAAACATACTTATATGTTTCTAAATATATACATATTATAGATAAATTACACCCAGACACAGAACAAATGACCGTGCTCATCACACAATTATTTGTCCTGGGTGGGAATCGAACCCACAACCTCTGGCTCAGCAGTCAGGGTCACTAACCACTAGACCAACAGTCACTCACTCTTTTCTAAGTATTTTATTACATTCATTAATGCATTCGGAATGTTTGAGTCTAGATTAACTAACATAACATGTTATATTACGTGTTAAAATAGATAAATTATATGCTTGATCAAAAGGCTTGATGCAGAAGGTATTCCTCATCGATACGGCACGTAAAGAGGGTCCTGTCTCTACCTTTAACTACCGGTAGCTTGGTTCGATACCGGTGGAATATTATTTTTAATATTTTTAAATAAATATATCATTTTCGAATGAATACAGGAAATAATACACAGTTCACACAGGTCAGTAGAGTTCATAAGTGCACTGTTAATTTACAAAGTTTTTACGTGGGAGAGCCATGCTTCGGCACGTATGGGCCGGTTCGACTTCGCTCGATACCACGGCCTCACAGAAAACCGGCAGTGAATCAATGCTCGTATTGCTTTTCGCCGCGTGAGTGAAGTTACCGGAGGCCCTAACCCTTCTCTCTCCCTTATTCCCGTCCTTCCCCTCTAATCCCCCTCTCCCGTCTTCCCGCTCTAACCCCCACCCCCTCTTCCCCTATTACCACCTTAAAGGGCGGCAACGCACTTGTGACTCTTGAGTTACAGGTGCCCATAGGCGGCGGTAGTCATTTATCATCAGGTGACCCGTCTGCTCGTTTGCCCCCTATACCATAAAAAAAAGATATGCTTTGCATGAACTTAGGATCTTCTTCTATTGTAACTTCTATGCTATGTTTAGGTACAACATACTTGTATAATGTAAGCTTACTTCGAAGATATTCATAAATCACAGAATGCAGATTTATCAACAGATAGTGGTGTATGTTGACATTCAAAGGTTCAAGTGCGCAATCGCCGTCAATAAACAATGGATATTCACCCTCTAAGTAGACATTTAACGCACCATGTATACAGTGGTTAGAGATTCAATTGTACGAAAAAGTTTACCCAATCTTCGCTAGATGGCGATAGGCACATAGGAAATAGGCCGTGTAACCTTCTTGGTATTAGAAGGACGTGATGTAAGTTCTTCCAAGACCAAGAAGGTAAAGTCTTATACACTGAGTATTGATCGTACCACTTTCCTCTTCCGTATGAGATAGTCCTTCCACAGCAGCAAGCGAAGCTGCCGCCTGCCTTCCATGGTGTACTACTAGGGCTGCTTCGCGACATTCCTGAAACAACATACATTCATCGGTTAAGAGTTGTTGTGTTTTTAATGTGAAGCTGGAACGCAATTTAAGAAAACATGTCACATCAATCGTCTACGAAAGTCTCGAAATGGACCAGCCAGTCCAGAACCTCATGAACAAGCCCAAACTTATGCTATGACACCGACTACTTAAGCAGAAATTTCGAGGGTCAGCATGACCTAGTCACCAAGTCTTCCCTAACGTGTAAGATAAGATCAGTGTATAAATGTTTATCTTAAATATCTTCCCAAATAAATAAATAACCTCCGGTATCTTGGGCCTTGTACCCGATGCCAGGGGTAATTTTTATACAACAACACACAAAACATTTCTCCTTAATCAGTGAACTGTCCTCACGAAATTGTGCCTTTGTTGCAAGACATTCAATAAAAATGTTCTTGTTCACCATCGACCTCGTTCGACCATCGTAAAAAATAAAAAAAATAAAAATTAGATCCGTTATTATTTTTAATTTTAAGTTACCTTTAAAATAAACATCTCTGACTTCAATGCACCTTAATAATAATAAATTGTAATAAAATTATTCTTCATCGCTTAATTTTTCACCCTTAGAGGTGGAATATTATCTTTAAATTTAAATCGCACCAATCTTGTGTACGTACGACCAATTCAATAAAAAAAGAATGATTGAAATCGCTTCACAAATAGCGAAGACAATCTCTTGACAATTAAACATAAAAACACCCACCAACGATCATTTAAATGCATTGAGCATTTGAGCGTGAATCAATCCGAAAACTGATGTTGCATTCGAATGCACTACCGCGGCACAGAAGTTACCATAGCTAAAGAAACCTAATAGAAAATACTGAATAAGTACAGTTAGTGTATTTAATTGAAACACCTGAAACTGAGAATCATATAGAACTGTCGTGTGTTGATCAAAAGAAATTATAAAACACAACAACAGTAGTTAAACAGTCGACAAAACATTTCCGCCGCACTAAAATAGTGCGATAATCAGACAGTTCCGGCCGTACACACAAATCACACAATATACAATCACACAATACAATTCTCTCACGGCTACACCACATTTGGAAACTCCGAGTAAATTAAACTATTCACGTAACCGAGATGAAATCATATGTTTGTGTACCTATGACTAGTTTAAACAGTTTTGTTGGTCAGTTTATACTTGGCTATGAAATTTGTTTCTCCATGTGTTGTTATTTTTACTTTCCATCTTGTACATAAGCCATTGCCCCTTTTTTCTTCTCTATTCTTTTTAGAATGAGAATCCTCTCGAGAGGAGAGGAGAGATCGACAAAGAGATTGATAGGTTTCTAATAAGAAGTATGAATGACAACTTGTGACTTAAAACGTTGCTAGTCAAGTAATTTACTTGAAAATGAAACAAATCTAATTTTCAAAGTCTGAGAACTGCTAAATAATTTATTTTACCACGGGGAACTACAGTTTTCAAACATGAGAATTTTTATATAATTTTTAGCTTGTCATTTATCGCAATACGGGTTATTATAAAAAGATTATTAAAAATCATATCCACGTCATGTAACAAGAAGGTACGTTAGTCGACGATGACATATACCGTAAATAATAACCATAAAAAATATTTTTCAAGCCAAGTAATACATATTATATACCTATGTATAGACTTGAGTATGCATAGCTTGGACTATAAGCATAAACATACAAAAGTCTAAAAAATACTAAATTTTAAGGGATATTCATAATTAAAGTCACAAGGAGGGTGGAACCTCTCAGTTTGAGGAAAGACTTTATTCACATTACCGTGTTCTAAGGCTTGTAGATTTATCTTCTGAAGAATTCATAAGAAAAAAAAAATCAGATAAAATCTATGGCTACTTTTGATCTTCGCTTTCCTTAACTTTTACAACAAATAAAAATATTTGACGTTAATGGTCGCATACCGCTTGTTAAAACGGAAAAGACGTGACATCCTTGTTATTTTTATATAAAATTGTACGTCTAGTCTAGTACCACATCGATCATCATTTTCATCATACATTCCAAATACATACCGGTATATTTGATTTAAGGTTTGGTTTGAAGATTGACGATGGCTGATAGAAAGAAGGTGGCTCTCAGCGAATTGATTCGGACTGCCCCAGAGCGGTATAGTTGGCGCTTCTTGGGGGAGGCCTTCGTCCAGCAGTAGACGGCGATAGGCTGATGATGATGATAAAGATACTGATTTGAGTCGACAGTCATCTAAACTTGAACGTTACATACACTTTAATCACTTTACTGCAACGAGACATACTCAACACGTGTATAAGTAAGTATAAGTTTATGTAAGTATACACATAGCTCTTGTCCGCGGCTTCGCTCGCGTTAAAAATACACTATTCTGTACCCCTCACAACGTGTATTCATGAGGATCGCTAGTTAAGGCGTCAAAGTGGAAAAAACAAACAAACTCATTTTCACATTCAAAACATTAGGACAAGTCTTGTCGAACTCATAATTGAAAGTGTTTTTACAATTTTCACAACAATTGATTTCAAGCTGCAAAATTAAAAACGAGATGTGTCTAAGGTAAATTTATATTCACAACTTATACACTCGAGAGCAATGAGTCCGGATCATATACAGATACCTGAAAATCTGAGAAACTAATAATGCTAGCTTATTGAAAAAATTGTGTAGAAGATAGATACTTGGTCAACACAATGCTTCGAAATCGCTTCCTCACAGGAACTGAATTTACAAATCTGCCTTGTCGACTCAGAGGAAGTAACCCAAAAGCAAGGACTGTAAGACAACGACTTCCTGAAACTAATTTAAAAGCATTTAGACCTGCAAACGGCCATAAGTCGAGCGTGGGCATCCTATTTCGAGACTAAGACCATTCAAATTGTAATGTTGAATATTTTTCAAGAGTTATGTTTTCAGTTGAATTAAAATGTATGCTCCATAAGCAGAGTATTTAATTGTCTATCAAATATCATTCATTTCACTAACCTTTTTTTGGCACTTTTTTAATACAAGTTCAGGATAGTCTGGCTCTTGTTTTAGACAAATTAAAATGTGTGGTTCTTTTATTTTTATGTTAATTAATGCCTACTTTTTATTTCTTTAAGTCGCATTCGAGCTAAAATACCTTTTTTGGCTGAAATATTTTGCAGAATATGCACCATACGCAGTAGGATCGAGTGCCGATCTGGTCAGCCAGACAGTTTTACTGTTCAAAATATCTAACGGCCTAAAATACCTTCTCAAAATTCGTTATGAGCTCTTGCTCTATAAGAACACTCTCGACCAAGTCACAGTTAATAAAAAAAAAAACAAATCTAAATCGCTCCACCGATCTATGATGCCAAAGATTTTCCTCCTTCTCTTTTTTTGTGTCGGCGATTAAAAACAGCGTGAATGAGTAACTCTTTTAAATTAATCATTAACTACAGGTACTATATTTTCCAAACATTACCAAATTATGATCGACACAGTCGCAACATCGCCCATTGTGTAATCTTGTTATGCAAATGTCGCCAAATTATTACGTCAATTGTTAATCTTCAAGTGAGATAAAAATGTTGACAGATGACAGAATAATGAAATGTAGTTTGTATTGTAACCCATTGTTTAAAGATTGTATCTAATTGATTATATTTTAATTAAATTAAAAATAAATATTTGTATTTTGTATTTTCGTATTTAAAAATGTATTTTTAATACTTTACACCTTAATGTTTCGTCATGACGAAACGCGCGTGACGGCGTATCACTATGATAAATAATAGGTTTAAGAGATCGTCAAGTGTTAGTTTTAATATAAATAATTATTTACTTATAACATTAAAATTTCACCATAACATTTGTATTTTATCAATAACTAGCAACCCGCCCCGGCTTCGCACGGGTAGCAGAGACATCTTCAACAGTCATCAACATATTTCAATCTATTTACACAAAATCTGAGCAAATTATATGCCTAAACTTTCCTCATTAATCACTCTGTCTATTAGTGAAAATCGTATGAAAATCCGTTCAGTAGTTTTTCAGTTTATCGCGAACAGACAGACATATGCGGCGGAGGACTTTGTTTTATTATATGTAGTGATAAAATCGTATAACCTATTATGGAAGTGGGACCAAATTATAGGGGGTGGAACCAAAATGTGGGTGTTAAATACGTCTCTGTCTTTACTTTCAGGGATCCAGGATGTGCAGCGTTAGCCCTAGGGTAGACCGAGAGGAGCGGTCGCTCTAAGCCAAAGATTGCACAAAATGCCAGGAAGCAACAAACTCCAGCGAAAAATAATATTTTGATAAAGTTTTTTGAGAGGGGGTGCGCCGCTACCTTTTATTTAGCTATTGCAATCAAATCATATAAACCAAATATTTTTTTTCTTTTTTCTCTCATACAGAAAAATAGTTACACATCAAATCTTATCTAAGTAACATTGTCAAGAAGGTGGATCTGTGTGAGAGTCTGGTATCTGTACTGAGTAGACCTGTATGGCATATTATCTAAATCAAAATAATTATTTAAATTAAAAATTTTAAATACCCCGACTTCAAAATCCTATCCCTAAGAACACTCTCGATCAAGTCACCTTTCAAACAATAAAATAAATCAAAATCGGTACCACAGACAGACACACAAATACACAGATACCCACGTTAAACTTATAACACCCATCCTTTTTGCGTCGGGAATTAATAACAGATTTCATTATTCTGTCATAGTATCATCATCATCATCAACATATTTACATATAAATTATAAAACAAAATCCCCCGCCACGTCTGTCTGTCTGAAAAAACTACTGAACGGATTTCATGCGGTTTTCACTAATAGACAGAGTAATTCATGATTAAGGTTTAGGTGTATAATTGGTTAAGATTTTATGTAAATTGATTGAAATATGTTGATGATGTTTCTGCTACCCGTACGAAGCCGAGGCGAGTTGCTAGTTTTATTAGAATTTAGCGATAGGAGCTTTCTTTACGTTAAAGAAGCAGAAGTGTAATAATTGGAATAACTTAATTTAAATTAAATTCCATATGTGTGGATGTTCCCAAAAAGAGTTGATTTTTTTATATTTGATAATTACTATTAATTACATCTTCCTGCCCTTTTCCCAATTATTATTATCATTGGTGTCGGCGCAATGAGTAACATTGCAAAGGGTTTTGGCTAATTTTTTTATGGATTGGCCTGACGCCAACCTTCCTTGGGAATGTAATCATTTTAAGACGGGAAATAATAAGGAAAAAGGTAAATTTGTATACGAAAAAATGGGTAATGTAGGGTAAAGGATACCGCGATGCCGCCAGTCTCGGATGGGGAACGAGACTGAGCCTGCAGTAGCTCGCAGAGGCTGGGGTCGCGTAGGTACCCGAAAGCCCTGAAATCAAGAGCTAGGGCCGAGTGTGTATGTATTGTAAGGTCTAGCTTGGCTCGAGACCAATTGGAATCGGGTGTTGCACAGGAGATGGGGAAATTGATAGAAGTTGGAATTGGTATTAATATATTTGCGACTGAATTAGTTATAATAAATACATAAACTTTATAATGGCTTCAGAGAAGTGGCCCAGCAACTTGACAGCCGTCCCCTCTGACTGCAAATTTAAATGACATTTCGAAATGATTTAAATATAATATTACCAGCCAGCTTCCCGCAAGGCTTGGGTTCGAACCTCACAGTATATATATTGTATTTGTAAGAAACAGTCTCAAAACTACTGATATAAACTATGAAAATCACTAACTAACAGCAACTGCCAAGTTGTTCGTACCTCTGTTTGCACTCAAGTCAATCGTTCTAAACATATTCCTACCCTTTTATAATCCCACAAGTTGTTAATATTTATCCATCGACCAATAGTATTCCGTTACCGGAATAACCAGTCAAAATAATGTCTATTAACTTATTTTTATTAAATAGTGAACTGTGTTATCATCTTTTATAGTTTGGCCTTATTTTAAATAAAATAAATAAGAGTTTTTGATGTAGCGACAACATATTAGTGATTAATTACTTATATAACAACTACTGACCCATAATAAATTAATTATCAGTACCGATTACCTCCTAAGAGTAAACATATAATCTGAAATGACGTATGTCAGTCGAACGGAACGATGCGGGAAGCGACGACGCGACGTGAACAATCATTAAAACTGAAGGCTGACTGAAACCTAACTAATATTATAAATGTGTTACCTATAAATTTTATATACACTTTGTCAGGGGTTAAGAAAACGATATAGGGTACCTACCATTTATCAAGAACATTTCGCATACTAAGATCTCAATGGAGCTAACTTAAAAAAGTACTTTTTATTCAGAAAAGGTGCAAAACTAATTACTGTCAGTGTAGATTTATGCTTTTTATATGCAGCTAGAAGAAAGATATTGCAGGAATCTTGTGTTTTAATCATGTTTTGGGGCTGAAAATTGTATTTTTGTAGTCATTATTCTATTTCTTAACAATGTATGTCTATTTGTTTTATTATTTTCAGTTGAGCTCGTGTTGGGAAATTAGGCATCTAGCGTCGAGTGTTGGTGATAGTTTTAAATCTGGTTTATGGGTCGGTAGGTATTAAGATAAGAAATTCGATGGCGCGCATAACTCAAAAATTGAGTTACTACCTTTTACAGCTAAGTGTCCGATTTTTATAATTAAAAAGTGGGAGAGCCATGCTTTGGCACGTATGGGCTGGCTTGACTCCGCTCGATACCACGGCCTCACAGAAAACCGGCAATGAAGCAATGCTTGCATTGCATTTCGCCGCGTGAGTGAGGTTACCAGAGGCCCTAACCCTTCCCGTCCTTCCCCTTTCCCCTCTTCCCACTCTTCCCCCGTCCCCCTCTACTCCTACTCCCACCTTAAAGGACAGCAAAGCACTTGTGACTCTTGAGTTACAGGGGCCCATGGGCGGCTGTAGTCATTTACCATCAGGTGACCCGTCTGCTCGTTTGCCCCCTGTACCATAAAAAAAGAGGTATCCTTTCAACCTTTAGAAAATGGCTACTTATCTTCGAACGGGTGAACAGATTTTCTTTAATTATAGCTAACAACACTTTCGATCAAGTTAACTTTAAAAAAAAAAAAAAAATATAAATCAAAATCCGTTTATGATGCAACAGAAAGACACACAAATACACTGGTACACAGATACACACCTGAAACTTAAAACACCCCCTATTTCCGTCGGGAATATAAAAAAGTACTTTGATAAAATAAATATGAATCGGAACTTAATCGCGATATTTGTAAAGTACGATACTTAATTGATCACGTTTCGACCGAATTGCACCGATCGTGGTAATGGGTGGACCACTGTTAAAAATCAATATATACCATCTGAGGCCCGTGGCTAATCATCGGATCCCATCGGATGGGTCATGGGGACCAAGTTCAATCTTGGTGCCTCGTGTGCTTAGAGCCTCGAGGCCGGGGCCGAGGGCCCCCTAGGACCATGAGCCCGTGGCATTTTGCCCGCTCTGCCACCCTATTGTTACGCCACTGGCTTATGCAATGTTTTTGCTTGAAAGAGTTACGTAATCATCTATACATCCTCACAAAATATTAGTAAGATATTAGTTGGAATATTGTTTCTTTAGTTTTGTGCCTCACATTGCGTTCATATGTTAGGTATCAGCTCATCTTTCCCTACTTATGTTGTAGTATTTTAAAAGGCAATATTTATTTTTGCAATCGTCACCTTTGTCAAGCACTACAATGTCAGAATAATTATCAAGTTTTCAATAGTAATCATTTCGCATGCAGCCAGTACAGGCTCTCCTTGAATCAGTTTAAAACCTGAGTTCTCTTTATCATAACATAACTATGACGTACTTTCATTAAACTTGAAGTAGCCTAAGCATGTGCTAATATAGACAATAATTTATCTCTATGCTAAATTTCATCCAGATCCAATCAGCCGGTTTTACGTGAAAGAGGAACAAACATCCGTCTATCCATGCATCCATCCTCACAAATGCCAAGGTTTACAGGGATTTGCTTTCTTGTGTACACTAGTACACGTACACCTGAAGCCCGGGCCATAAGACCCAGTGGCGGAACACTCTGTGGTTTTAGACGGTTCGAGTAAGACAGATCACCTTGCCACCTTGCTTGACACAAAAAAAAACATTGCAGATTGAAAAGTAAAACATTCATTTGTCAACTGGTCACCCCGGCTGCAACCTTAAATAACTCGTAACCCGCAGGTAAAAGAACACTTATTTAATTTTCCTTTTCTAAATGTAAAATAATTTTAAAGGTATTTTGTTTTGTTTTGAACATTTTGTCACGTCTAACGCATAACGCGATAGAGTGTTCGTATAAAATCACGTATTACGTACTGTTTACTAATGCGTCACTCACTTAAATATACAAATAGTGCATGTTGTTATTCGGTAATAGTGCCTACATCTTATAAGATACTAGCTGACCTGCACAACTTCGTCCGCGTTTGTAAATTTTCCCCGCTTTTGCAACATTTTTCATTGATGCTCCGTTCATATTAGTTGAAGCGTGATGTTATATAGCCTATAGCTTTTCTCAATACATGGGCTATCCAACACTAGAAGAATTTTTCAATTCGAACCTGTAGTTCCTGAGATCTTCAGCTTTATAATATTAGTATAGATACATACGAGTATACGTAGAATGTACACCATGTTACAGAAAGGCGAATTTAAATATTAGGGTTGTGTACTAGACCCCGAGAATAACGTAGTGATTTTGAATATAGAATCCTTAGTAAGAAACTGCAGTTATTTCTGCAGGAAATAATGTATTGCTAAGAAAAATCCACTTTAATTAACCGACTTCAAAAAAAGAGGAGGTTCTCAATTCGTCAGATTTTTTTTTTATGTATATTCACCGATTACTCGAAGACGCCTGAACCAATTTATACTTTCAAATTTTATCGAAATCGGTTGAGCGGTTTCTGAAAAATCAACAAATATTTAAAAATTTGTATACATGGATGATTTGATGATTTTTATTTACTCCGAAACCTCGCTGTCTCTGTGGAGCAGTGCGTTTAGTTGGCCTACCCCTATTATATTTAAACAAAATACAATTTATAATGATTTTCTTGAATATCCACCGGTGTTTGTGTTAATGGATACTTTATTTTTATTCCAATTGCAAAATGAAATGAACTGTTATATGGAGGACTATGTAATGTGATCAGTGTCACAGGTCCGCACGAAACCAGGATACCCACAACGTTTGTAGAAGTCGGTGTACGTATAGTACTTTGTCGGGCATTGGCGGGCCTGGTTATGTCTGGCTTACAACTGAGTAAATGAGTACAACCTTATAATCCTGACTAATGTTATTTTTAACTAAATTTTAGCTCAACCGATTACAATGAAATTTGCATAGGCACATACACGATGTTAGGTGTTTGGGTAAGGACATAGAGTATTTTTCCAGAGAAAAGTACTATCCCATAAAGAAATACCTGGATTCATTGGTTGGTTGCCGCGGGCTAACGCTAAGCGTTAACTAGCAACCCGCCCCGGCTTCGCACGGATAGCAGAGACATATTCAACAATCATCATCACATTCTAACCAATTTACACAAAACCTTAATAAATTACATACCTAAACCTTCCTCATGAATCGTTCTATCTATTGGTGAAAATGATGCATGAAAATCCGTTTAGTTGAATTAGAGTTTATCGCGAACAGACAGACAGACAGACGGAGACGGAATTTTCTTTTTATTATGTAGTGATAAATTTTGTTCGCGTTAGTCTGCCTGGGACTGTGTTTTTTTCCGTATAGGTTGCGTCATATCTTAAATATTTTTTGTAAATTTGTGTCGCAATGTCTACTCAACCAATCAAATCAAATCAAATCAAAACCATTTATTTCAATTAAACCAATAATAGGTATTTTTGAATTGTCAGGAGTAGGAGTCAGTCACACTACGTCAGTCGTGAAGCTAGTTGCCTGTTCCAATGCGTAGATCCTATGGAGAAGAACAGGCAAGAAACTCCAAGGACACTCTTTTCAAAATGTTTTTTTTTTTAATTCTGGTAACATTGTTTATAAGCGTAAATGAAATGTGAGGACAATGTAACCTACCTATTATTCTAAAATATAAATAGACGCGCTAATTACTACTATACATATTTAAGTAATAGCAGTCCAGAGATGACCAGCCCCGACCAACGGCACCCGTTCACGAGCAGATCAACCATATTGAAGGGAACCGAACGACCCGACATATACGCCAGCATCGGCAGGACTTCTAGGCGAGCGTGTCATACTCAGAACTGCCAAGCAACATAGGAAATTTAACTAAATAAGTGACTACACAGTTCTCATATGAACAATTCAAAATTTTCTAAATTAAGCTTAAAAAAATCATAATAATAAATAACTAAAAAAATGTTATACCTTCAATGTCAACACAGTATACCTATAGATAATATCAATGTTGTGCAAAATTAACAATGTCACAAATAAGAATGAAAATATCCATAAAAAGATACATGTCAAATAAAAAATAAAATTCAAAAGTGAAAATTCAGAAAAAGCAGAATCTAAAGACCACCATAACTACCTACTCATGTACAGTGCTGTGGAGCTGAACCAGCATTTTGCCAAGCAGTGTTATCAGCCATATATAATCATCAAGTTTATAATATGCTTGTTTACATAGTGTGCGTTTTATAATAGTTTTTAATTTTTTCTCACTTAGTTCAAGAATATTAGGAGGTATTTTATTATAGAACTTAACACAGTACCCCATAAAAGACTTTTGCACTTTTGTTAATCTAAATTTAGGTTGAACTAATTTATTTCCATCTCTAGTAATATAATTATGTCTTTCACACCGTTTTGTAAAGAGATGCAATTTTTTTCTGATATACATGATGTTTTCATAAATATACTGTCTAGGCACCGTCAGGATGTTGATTTCTTTAAATAGATCCCTGAGGGAATCGCGACTACGTAGATTATAAATGGCTCTGATAGCTCTTTTCTGCAAAACGAATATAGATTCTATATCTGCGGCACGCCCCCATAATGAAATGCCAAAAACTAAACTAACTAAACTAAACTAGTCGTGCAGTATCTATGTTTGACTTTCCTTACCGCATATGCTGCAGAGCTTAGCCGCTTAGAAAGAGATGTTAAGTGAGAGCCCCATTGTAATCTAGAATCCAGCGTTATCCATAAAAAGACAGTTTCGTTCACAAAATTCATGTTTTCGTTATTTAATAAGATGTCACATTCCGTATGTCTTACGTTAGGCAAAGAGCATCTTATACATTTAGTTTTTTTCCCATTTAGCACTAAATTATTTGCTGTAAACCAACCGTGTACTCGCTGAATAATATTATTGACATCGTCAAAGCTATCGGTGCGTCTATCTATTTTAAAAATTAATGATGTGTCGTCAGCAAATATACTATTTTGGGTTGGTTATCTAGTAAATGGGGGAGATCATTAATATAAACGAGGAATAGAAACGGGCTTAATATAGATCCCTATGGCACGCCCATTTTCATCTTCAATCGCCAATCTTCATGACATTTTGCATACACGTCCTCAAGGAGATGCCTTATGTCCTTTTCTGTGTCCATGACTTCATCCAGAAAAAGTACTGTCACTGGCCGAGGGATACCTGAATTAATTGACAAAGGGATATGCCCCCTTATGGCTTTTGTTTGCCCAGCAATGTGGTAAATACACATAAATTATTGCTATTACTAAGGTCGTAAAACTACGATATCTGAAGTCAATAAAAATAAAATCCTCAATCAATCAATGCATTATTTGGCATTTCCGCTCGCCTGGATCCTGTTGAGAAAGTGAGGGTATTTCGCTTTATAAATCGATACACGTAAATGCGGTTATGAAAACCTATTCTTTTTAATACTTCCCTTGGTGTCCTTTTGTTATTTTGTTCAGAATTAACAATCTGTTCCCTATTCTTTAAATAAGTCTCAAGCCATTTGTTTGCTATACCTCGAATACCATATTTTTCCATTTTGTTTAGTAATAGGGTATGAGAAACGAGATCGAATGCACTTTTCATATCAAAGAATATGCCAGTTCTTTGCTTATTACTGTCTAGGCTTTCAGATATTCTTGTAACTAAATTAAAGCACGCCATCGTTGTTGTTATGACCATTGTTTGGTTCTCCGGCTGGATAAGATTTCAATCTAATATAAATCCCACAACTCAATTTCTAGATGACGTGTTAATTATATATTTAAATGAGGACGAATAAAGAATCGAAAACTAAAAATGTTTTTTTGGTTTCTCTTTTTTTTAAGGTTTTTTTTCATAATACACTCCTATAACACAAAGGGTCACACCGCTTTGGCTACCAAAGCAAAATGTCCTAGTCCTATATAAAAAAATATTATCGGTTCCTATATCTATGATTTCAACTCTAATGCCTAAAAATTTTTTTTATTCATGGGCGCCATTGGCTTTTGCTCTTTACAAAATGGGCATATTTCTTTACATTAACGCAAGCGAAGCCGCGGGCAAACGCTAATCTTTGAGAATTGTCAACAGATGTTAACGATTCTATAATTATTGGATAGGTTATGTCTGTATAGTGGTCTTATAAGTATTTCAAATATCTCTGGTGGATTGTGGCAAATGAGCTAATATTTCTAGTATTGAAAGGTTAAAGTACAGCATCATTTATTCGCATTGTAGTCGTTTGTAGTTTTTGTATAAATAATTATAGGTGCTTACACTCAAGGATGTTTTTATTACATGATTTTAGCCATTGAATCTTGGGTCATTTGCGCCATTACCTAACTCTTCCTGGGTGCAAGACCAAGTGCATCAAACTTGTTCAATTCTAAATTCTATATAAATAAATTTAAGACTTTATAAACGTATTATTTGTATTTTAAGAATAACTCCACTCTTATTTATTAAATCAAAAATTTAATTTTAAGACGATAGTGTTAGCATATCATGCTTTTGTGTGGTGGTCTTAAACATTACTTTAATAAACTTAATACTGCGTAAGCATACCAAAGTCAAATTCAAATTGTTTATTGCAATAGAGTATAAAAAGCTGTTGTATTGATATAAAAAATAAAGCCTATTTAGCTATCGAAGACAGTATGGCACAAATTAAATTCAAACATAAAAACTATCAAGTGACAGCTGTTAGGTAGGCCCATGCTCTGTAGATTTAAGATATAATAAGAGCGATGTAGATCTTTATCTATTTCTTTTTAACCGACTTCAAAAAAGGAGGAGGTTCTCAATTCGTCGGAATCTTTTTTTTATGTATGTTCACCGATTACTCGAAGACGCCTGAACCAATTTGGAAAATTATTTTTTTGTTTTAAAGGGTATACTTCCCAGGTGGTCCCATTTAAATTTTATCGAAATCAGTCTAGTGGTTTTTGAAAAATCAACAAATATCTAAAAATTGTATACGTCGATGATATTTTCGTTTGCTCCGAACCTTGCTGTCTCATTGGAGCAGTGCGTTTAGTTGGCCTACCCATATTATATTTAAACAAAATACTACTTTCCACTAAAAAGCACATTGAAGTCGGTGATACTTTTTTTAAAAGATAATTATTACTTATTAACATTAATTTAATTATTTATTGTAACCTATCAGTTTTAGTCGTGCTACATCTACGGTTAATATATCCTTTAGGGTTGATAAAACCCTGAGTTGTAAAGCAGGAATTGTGAGTTGGAGACTTTAAAAGTCGAGTCTGTAACTTTAAAAGTCGAGTCTGTAACTTTAAAAGTAGAGTCTGTAACTTTAAAAGTCGAGTCTGTAACTTTAAAGTCGAGCCTGTAACTTTAAAAGTCGAGTCTGTAACTTTAAAAGTCGAGTCTTTAACTTTTAAAGTCGAGTCTGTAACTTTATAAGTCGAGTCTGTAACTTTATTCTCCTTTTGTAATCATGTCCTAGCGTTGGTAAGATGTGGCTTTGATAATTATATAGAGGGTTAACAGACTTCTTCCTCCTGATGGATATGGCCCACAGCAGTAAAAAATAAAAATGTTGTTAGCAATGAGACATCGTAAGTACCACTTCCATTGCCGATATTTTCTCGAATTTCTTTAAAGACGTGTTACATGGCTGGTTATTTTGTTTCATCCTAAATGTGTAGGTACGTAAGATAGCTAAGATGGAATCATCATAATTAGATAATTAGTAAAGTGAAGAGATAAGGTCTTAGGTACTAGGTCACTTTTAGCAACAATGCGGGTGAAAGCCCGTATACAATATCAATAACTGTTATTATCTCTATGTAAATTATTAATTTATGAGTGTATTTCATTTATTTTCTATAAATAGTGTAGCATGGAGAACTGAGTGTATGGGACTGATATGGTCAACTTACAGATGTATATTTCTTTATTTTAATGATCGTCACAACAATTAATATAGAATTTTAATAAAATTACTGATAAATTATTAGTCTTAGCTAAGTCATTTACTTAATATAAAAAAACAAATATCTGACTTTTGTCAGATTTTTTTCTTCATAGCATTTAAATTTAAGATAAATCATAATTCGCACTGCTATTACGAGACTGTATCAACTCAAAATAGGGTAAATTTGAGATAATTCATTTTTCATACGTAAATATCAATTCCCTACGCGCTAATAAATATAAAATAATAATAATAAATTTTAATAAGCCAAATTTTTCAACAAAAAGACTAAAAATAATTTATATTTTTTTTTTATTTGTTCAGATATTAGAGTATTAACTCAAAAATTGGAAATAATTTGATAACCTGCAATCATTTACATAATTCATTAATACAGAAATCCCTTAATTTTATCAATAATCTATATACAGTATTCACTTTTTATAATCTTTAGCACGAAGCGAGTAATCAGTTTTCTGTCGTTTCTGAAAAAAGCTTCATTTTGAGTTGATACACTCTTGTAATAGCAGTGCGATATATTTGTATGAAACAACTTAAATTTCCGTAGTAGGTGCATATATAAACAAACGCGAAACAAAAATATGAGAACTGCAAATCTTTAGAACACTTTTGTTGTCGTCTTTACTCACTTCAAATGCAAATTAACTAGAATTACACGTGATTACACCTAATGGTGTTCTGTCGATTGTAAAAAAAAGGTTTTTACGTCACAAATAGTACTGGAAACTTCAATCTTACGAGTTTTTCTTACACTACAATAAAGTAAAATATATTATTAAGAAATAGGACGCAGTTTTCTTAGAACGCGTAGATTTTTTTACACAAAATGTATTCTCAATGTTGATGGTGGGTTATTTGTGCATTTCCGTGATATTCTCAGAGGATAAATACATTTATAATTATGTTGTTCCAAACAATTATGAGAACGAAATTAACTTAACAATTAATTAGCGTTTAACATTGTGAAATAATAACCTACCGGTATAAAACTGACCGATGAGGTGATTGGTTTACGTGTACTGAGGCAATATCACATACATACATTCACGTCTGTATCCCCGAGGGACAGAGTTGATTAAACACCCACATTTTGGTGGTAAGCCTTTTACCGCCAACGGCACTAGGCAAAGGCACTTTGGGAATTAAAAAAGGGAGAATATTGAAAGGGGAAGTTAGGCAATAAAGGAAGTCATTTGAAGGATGGATTTTGCGGAATGGGTTGAGGAGTGTAAACTATAGTTCAAGTAGGTAAGGATTACATAGTATTTTATAATAATGATAAAGAACATTGACCTTTGTGAGATAATGGTATCCGAACTAGGAAGATCCTGTCAGACAAATTAAAAGGCTTCCCACATACATCGAGTCTCAGATAGTGTGGGTAATTATATATAAAGAAGTATAGGAACATTAGGTGTGTGACTGTGTGCGCGGGTCTGTGTGTGTGTGTGTGTGTGTGTGTTTGTGTGTGTGCGTGTGCGTGTGTGTGTGTGTGTGTGTGTGTGTGTTCAAAAGACTCTCAGTTTCATCGTAATTTACTTTATGTAACATTTCGAGACAATCTGAGATGGCCCACAAATATAAATCATGTTTGTAAGCGGCGACTGTAACGCAATGATTCTATTTCAATATTTTACATCTATAAGAACCTCTTTCTACTAGACTTGGACCAGCGGCCCAACTTGAAGGTTACTTATTACTTGAGATTTATATATTACTAAATACTATATATATAATTTTCCCACCCAGGTTAATTAGTTGTGTGATCATTTCTTCTGTGTCTGGGTGTAGTTTATCTTTAATATGTATGTATTAAGTAATATTTAAGTATGTTTATCAGCAGTCTGGTTACCATAGTACAGGCTCTGCCTAGTTTGGGGTCAGACGGCCGTGTGTATGTTGTTTCAAGTTATTACTATTATTTACAAAAGTAATATAAATCGCTGTGAATGTGAACTTTATCATTGACTTAGCACTACTGACTTAGCACCAAAACGCACTAAAAATAGTTTAATTTCTTACACTGTTCGTTCCAATTGTTTTTAAAATTCACTTACTAAAGATTGTATAAAAAGACGTGCAAGTGCGAGTCTGGCTCGCGCACCGACAAGGTTCCGTGCAAACTTGTATGTAGATGTTTCATCCATCTCGGGAATCAATCTTAACAGATAGACAGATATATTAACAACGAAGTGATCCTGTAATGGTTCCTTTTGAAGAACGGAACCTTAAACTACCGCTACTTTTAAGTGATGGAAAACTACTAATACGTGTTTACGAACTGAACTCATCATATAAACCAACTAAAACAATAAAAAGCCTATCTGATTAGTTTACAGAGAAGCCAATTTTTTACCATACCCGTAACAAAAAGCGAAGTTATGTTTTTATTGCCAGAAAACGTATTTATAACTTCGCCACAAGAACACAAACAAAAAAAAAAACAAAATATCTAAGGCTTGAGAGTTTATTCTGACAATTAAAAAATAAATTTGCTGTAGAATAATTAATTATAAGTCTGGTAATGATAAGCTCATTCTCGAAATGATTCACTACAGAGCTCTGAGGCGGCATGACTGGTAGAGAATGCCTGGGGCATTAAGTCTGCCTCTCTACTGAAGGTACATAAAGCTTAAATAAATAAATAATACCATTCTTTTTATTTAATAATTTGAGACACCTTACACACGGCCGTCTTATCTCAAACTAGGCAGAGCCTGTACTGTGGTCACCAGACTGCTGAATAAATTACACCCAGACACAGAACAAAATATGATCATACTCGTCACAGAATTATTTCTCCTGAATGGGAATTGGACTCTCGACCTCTGCTCAGCAGTCAACATCACTAACCACTAGACCAAAAGGCCTGTCACGGCGCGACGTCACACAGCTGGCCGAGTCTGCCAGGCGCTAGGAGGGTGACTGGATGTGTTGACAACAGCGGTGTCCGGACTCCTGTCTGTCGTAGGCGCAGTTTGTGCACACTGTTTTTATCGGTTAGATACCAAAACACCACTAAACCAAAAACCTCGATGGTGATGACGACTCGTTAAGGGTACTGTAAAAGGGTAGGTATATTCTTCCGCTTTATAATTAGTATTTTAAATGTAGTTGGGTTTCATTTGGCATGTTGGTCTAGTGGTTAGTGACCCTGACTGCTAAGCCAGAGGTCGTGAGTTTGATTCCCACCCAGGACAAATAATTGTGTGATGAGCATGATCATTTGTTCTTTGTCTGGGTGTAATTTATCTATAATAATAATATGTATGTATGTATATTAGTATGTTTATCAGCAGTCTGGTTACCATAGTACAGGCTCTGCCTAGTTTGGGATCAGACGGCCGTGTGTGACATGTGTCAAGTTATTATTATTTAATAATTTCTTGTTAACTCTTTAGTTAACTTGTTGCTACTTGTATGTTTACATATTAATAGTTACCAATTAACACATAACCTTCATCGATTTATCATGTATCTACGTACCTTAAAGGTCACTATGTCAGTCGTTTACTTCAAGATATATCTTTAACAATGATGTACGGCTTTAATGATGTACGAGGGGCTCGTGGCTAAGTGGTAAATGAGTAGGTTAGCACATTACAAAGTTTAGTAATACTAGCCAGATCAGTCAAGGATGGGTGAACATTTTTAACACATTGAGAGACTCCGCGTCTCGGAGAGCACGTTAAACCGTCGGTCCCGGGTGCCATACAAATATCTGTGGCACTCATTACGGGTAGTTGGAGCCGTAAAAAGTCCGACAACCTGGTCTAACTACAGAACTTCGATATCGCCTAGGACTTGGATTGTGGAGGTCAGATAGCAGTCGCTTAAAATATCAAAGTTTGGCCGTATCGTAGTTAGACTGAAAGCCAACCCCAACTTAGTTGGGAAAAGGCGCGGGGGAGGGTATGTCTTTAAAGATGGGACCATGGTTTAAGATCGGAATATCTAAACTAATAATATTATAAAGTTTTATTGTTTGTTTGGTTACACGCTAATCTAAGGAACTACTGGTTCGATTGAAAAATTCTTTTAGCGTTGGATAGAACATTTATCGAGGAAGGCTATATATTATATAACATAACGCTAGAACCAATAGGAGCGGAGCATCAATGATAAATGTTGCAGAAACGGGGAAAATTTACAAACGCGGACGAAGTTGCGCGGGTCAGCTAGTCTTGTTATACAAGTATTATTAGTCATTTCAAAAATATGTTTTTTTTCTACAGCAACTGATGTAATTTAATATTCAACTATTGTATCTATGTAGTAAATGTAATGGCAGTTTTTAGTATTCTCAGACTCACGCTCGGTTCCAGAAAGGCTGATCAACGAAAAAGACGTTGTTAGTACATTTTTCTTTGTTCAACGTTTCAGAAACTCGAACTGATTTGACACCACTGTTAACTTGATAGCTCTGTTAGTTGAACAATATTTTGATCAGCCCTTCTTAAACCAGGTGTAAGTACTCCACAGCGTCCTTAGTAAAACATTTTACAAAGATAATTTATTTCATAGACGTAATTGCGAAAAACAAAAACTTACAAAAACTTGGAATAATAATGAGATCGTGACAATAGTAGGTGCACGCGATGGCTTCGTTTGTTAGGTCATGGTACTCATAATGGTTTAGTAATTAATACTATAATATTATATTCTTGTTAATTTTACACATTGCTATCTAGACGCTAACTAATCATACCTTGTACTATGTGCTCTAGAACACGGATATACTTACTTAGATAGTTTTTTTCGTAAACACATACATGGAAATATCTCGACCAATGTAAGCAGACATATTCATGCATATAGAAATTTGCAGTGGACGGGAATCAAAACCCGCGACCCCTGAGATTGCAGTCGAATGCTCTAACGCCACGTCACACAGGTTGGTTAGTTGTCAGACAGTGCGAGAAACTGTCAGATAGTCGGACAAACTGTCAGATAGTGGGACAAAATGTCAGATAGTCGGACAAACTGTCAGACATTATTGTCAAATATAAGTTAATATCTTTTAGTATTACTTCGTTTAAATCCTATTCTTATTAGCTTCTCAATATCACATGACTGGCTAGTTTCATATTTTGCAATCAACTTGGAATTTCAAAAGTTTTTCTGTGTCATTCATCATCATCATCATCATTCCCTGACACTGCAAGTTTGTACGGTATGCATAACACGATAGTTTCCTAGAATTAAAATAAATTATTTAATAGTTTTTAATAAAACTTAGTCTTATTTATGTATCGTTAGTACGACCCGCCCGGCTTCGCAATGTGGTCAAATCAAATCGGGTGCAATGTGGATAGTAATGTGGTGAACAATTATCGTCATATTTAACACAGAACAATATTAAACTGTACGTATAAGCCTTCCTCTTGAATCGCTCTATCTATTGGTAAAAAACGAATTGAAATTCGTTGCGTAGTTTAAAAGATCTTAGCGTACAGACGGCGACAAGCGACTTTGTTTTAAAATATGGTGAGACGATTGTAAATTAAGGGTTGCTAGTTGTTACTATTTGTAACTGACTTAAAAAAGGACTGACTATTGTTATTTTGTATATATGTTACGCGATGTTTTCGTCATTTGTGAACAGATTTCAATAGTTCCTTTTGTTATTGAATTGGTTGTACTGTGGGAGAGCCATGCTTAGGCACGTACGGACCGGCTCGACGCACTTGTGACTCTTGAGTTGCAGGTGCCCATGGGTGGCGGTAGTCGCTTACCATCAGGTGACCCGTCTGCTCGTTTGCCAGCTATGCCATAAAGAAGAAACAAGGTTAGTCAAATTTTAATTTGAAGAAAATATTTCACCTCTGAGGGTGGACAGTTAACTGACGAAGAACAGCTTTTTACAACTTATCATGATTTAGGCACATTGAAGTCTCGATACCTTTTTAAAAGTAGTTTATCCAGACCTTTTTTTATGAATCTAAAGGTCAGCACAGCATCATTTGACATTCAAAAAGTCTAATCAAGTTATAAATACCTATAACTAACTTTTACTACTAATATCTATCCCTATAGTAGCTTAATTAATTATTATTCTGATAGTTGTTCATGGGATTATTTTTGAATCCATTACCCGTATCCACAGACAGAAATAGTGAATTATTAGTGGGGATTTCAACCAGGTATTTGGCTTCCCTTTAGATATTCTACCAACTTAAAAACCTAATCAACTGCGGCGTAATTTAATTTTGAATATAATTTCGGTCAAAAATTTGTGCCGAGCATAATGACGAACAAACTACAGCGGTTTTGTCTTCGGTAGTTTGAACCCTAAAGACTGCATTACTAGTCAGTAAAGTACCTATATTATCCTTCCCAGCACACTAATTACGTGAGATATGATAGAAAAACGTCAGTTTCCTGTGAAAAAATAAAATCATGGCTCACAACAATCATGAGAGTTATTCACTTGAGAAATTACAGAGTAGCGTCACGGCGAGCCTTCGTGACGGGTCGGTAGCAAGCTGCCCACTTGCTCCGTACTTATTATTTATGATTGAGAGTTTGTACGAGGATGGCCATTGAAACATTATCTATTACACTAGCCGGCCCCGCTGTTTCACACGTGTTTATGGTCACCACTCCGCTCTCAAGGGCCGTAGCGCGATCATCTAAGAGACGATTCTCAGTTCAGGCGAAGTGTTACCAAATGCGTAAAAAACTTTTTAAATTATTCCAGCGATAAGCCCGTTCAACCGACCCTTTTTTATATCCTAACAATATCCTACTAATATTATAAACGTCAAAGTTTGTGAGGATGTATGGATGTATGGATGTTTGTAACTCTTTCACGCAAAAACTACTGATCCGATTGCGATGGAACTTGGTAGGTAGATAGTTGGAGACCTAGATTAACACATAGGTTAGTTTTTATCCCGATATTCCCGCAGTACCGGGACTTACGCGAGTGAAACCGCGGGGCGCTGCTAGTAATACATAATTATTATAAATGCGAAAATGAGTTTGTTTGTTTGATACGCTTTAACACCTTAATTCTTGTTCTATAGTTTTCAGTATCATATTTAGATAGCTTAGTTTTACTTTCTTACGAACATAATAGCGCACAACAAAACAGTGCTGTAGGTATATTTCAATAAAATTTGACATCTTGACAAAGAAAATTATTGTAGCGGTGACATTGTGTTTAAAATGATTATTTCAAGCATTTTTAAGGAAAATTAAAGATATTATTTTGACTTTAACTTTGAACTTCTTAGTCGATTATCATAAAATTTTATTAGTATGCAACCAACATAAAACTGTAGCAGATGGCGTAATAAATAAAAAAAAAGGCGTCCGCAAAGGCGTCCGCAGATGGCGTAATAAAATAAACCAACTCGCGGTCAGTATTTTCCGTTGCGCTTACACTTTTTTCAGTCTCACCGCCGCGGTCCTGAACGTCTAGAGGGTAATGCGGTAAGGAACTTCGTGCTAACAGGTGCGGAGTATGAGGTATCGTTTGAATCTTTGCATCATTCCGAATGTGGCTGCTGTGTGGCGCCATTTACAAATGTCAAGAAAATAATTCTTCAATTATCTTTTTGGCGAAGCAGTTGTTAATATAACTAGCTTTGGTTTTATAAAACTCATTTCTTTGGAATTCAAGTTCATTTCAGCTAAGTATCGAATTTCTTCAATCAACAACGTTTACGTCAATGAGGGCATTCATTACTTAGCTGCTCATTCCAGTGTCTTAGCGAACAATGCGTTGTGGTATTTTCTGCCTAAAATCAACAAGCGTTTCGTATGAACATGACGTACTTAATCTTTATTGGAAGTTGACATTTGACTCATGACGACCCTTATATCTTCTTAAGGGATTCGCTATAATTCCGTATAATATGACAGATGTAATTATTATGATGAGCATTATTTTTATCTAAGATATAGCAATTCAAGCCAGAAAATGTATTGAGAAAATTATAATAGTTTTTTTTCTAATATTTATAATTGAACTGGGTTTTAGTTGTATTAATTCCTCTAGTTATATGCAAACGCGGAAATTTAAATGCGTTTACATCTCAGGGACCTTATTCGACACTTACACCATAATATTATTTTTGTATTGAGTGATTCGAGAGAGCGTGTTCCTTCAAATATACTACGCACTCACCACTCGGTTAAAAACGTTGGAAAGAGGTAAAAGCATTTCCGCCATTATCTTGTTCTCGCGTTACTCAGAAAGTTTTTCATTAAAACACGCAAAGCACCGCATACATGAAAATAATTGAACAAAATTGTATAACGACAGCATTTTTGTGCTCGACTGTACTTAGCACATATTCTGAGCTGTCAAACGGTGACCTTATGTCATTTTGTCGTTACAAACACGAATGGCAGTCCGTTTGTTTGTACGCACTCATCTAAAGAATAAATGATGTTGATGTTCATGGAAAGTGTCTTTAGGCCTATTGTACACTGAAGTCTTGTTTTGTGACAGCCGTGAGTGGAGGTCAGGAAAATATTAGTAGTGGAATATTACACAAATGTAAATGAATTGGCACTTTGGAGGTATTGACGGAATTTGTGGTGCGGTAGAGCATTCCTCTGCCACGTCAGGGTTTGTCGTTTCGGTTCCTGCTCAGTGTACATTTTTTTTATTGTATTGTATTTTATTATTGTTTGAATTAGTCTGGATGTTTTTATCTATATATACTATACTATAATAAAGCGAAAGAGTTTTAAATGAGTTTATTTAGCTTGCCCTGTTTATTTTTTGGCTGAAATTTTGTAATTGAAATTGTACCCCCTTCCTGTTGACCGATTGATCTGGAATTTGGTACACACCTTAAGTCATCATTATAAATCCAAAATGGCTGCCACCACACACTTTTGGATTATGTAAGTACGTATTTTTTACTACCCCCTCACCATAGATATCATATGAAAGAGGTTGACTCGTAGAATACAGTATACCATGAAAAAGAAACCGTATATTAAGTAACTAAATATAAAACTTGAAAATAAAATAAGTCTTTTTTTTTGGGTTGGTTGTTTGTTGGTTTAAACGCGCTATTCTGAGGAATTATCAGTCAGATTTGAATATTTCTTTTTGTATTTTATAAGGTATTCATTGAGGAAGGTTATAGGCTATGTAACATCACGCTACGATCCTCAGGAGTGACCATAATCGCAGGTAAAACTGTGGAGAAACTCTAGTGTATAATATGTATGTATTTGAAAATGGTATCTTAGTATGTTTATCCGTGTTCTAGAGCATATTGTACAAGCTGTGTCTCATTTGGGTCTAGATAGCGTTGTAATGTCCCCCCCAGCCAGAAGCAGGCAGCTGGGATGGACTGGATGCGGAAGACCGAGGACCGGGTGATATGGCGTACATTGCGAGAGGTCTATGTCCAGCAGTGGACTGCGATAATTCTTTTAATGTTCCAGAATATTATAACGAGTATTATTATGTAGGTATGCGTAGATCCGGACCACCTGTTGTTATACTTCTCTGTTATTTGCATGATAGGTATAGTAGCGGATCAGGGCTGCCAGTAAGGACAACTTATTTCATACCACCGAGTCTCAGAAATTATACAAAATCACGTACTATTATACAAATTCAGTGTTGTACAACTATGGTACGTCACTCTTTGGAGATTTTAATAAAAGGTGTTTTAACTTTAAATAATAAGGATTTAGCAGTTTACTACAGATATGATTTGTTTTAAGTATATCTAGTTGTACGTACTTATTACGCTATAACATCAGTAATGACATTGTATCCAATAATATAATGCAATGTACTATACAAACAGGATACAAAAGATAACGGAATTATACAAATTTTGTATCCAATTATACAATCTGGCAGCCCTGTAGCGGATGGAATAATTACCACATACAGTATTAATTATCGATGAAACAGTCATATTGATATTTCCTTTATCCTTATCCTTACTAATATTATAAATGCAAGTGTGAGTTTGTTTGTTTGTTACGCTTTCAAGTCTTAGCTACTGAACAATCATCATGAAATTTTGCGTACACGTTATTAGGGGTACAGAAAACGACTTAGGTAAAGGATTTAGAAAAAAAAGTACTGTTCCCGAGGCATAGACAAGATAGCTTTTACGAGAGTGGAGCCGCGGGCGAAAGCAAGTTTCTTAATCACTACATACATATATACATATATACGCGTCTGTCTGTCTGTTCGCGATAAACTCAAAAACTACTTAACGGATCTTCATGCGGTTTTCACCAATAGATAGAGCGATTCATGAGGAAGGTTCAGGTATATAATTTGTTAAGATTTTGTGTAAATTGGTTGAAATATGATGATGATTGTTGAAGATGTCTCTGCTATCCGACCGAAGCTGGGGCGGGTTGCTAGTTCAATTTAATTCTATTTTACATTTACGGCAAACTGACAGTTAGTAATGCGAGTACACCAGATCGTCAATTGCAAGTTGCAAGTTTTCGCTGATAATGAGGAAAATTATAACAAAGTATTTACTTACACAGCAAAAGATATATGTCTGATAGTTTAGTGTAGTTATATGTGTACACGTTTACTGCTAGTTTTCAAAATACAAATTTCCTGAACGCCTTTTTAGCGATATATTAAGATATCTAGACTCAAACTAAGGCATAGCTTGTACTGTCACTACATACATGTCTTCTCTACTGATATTAGGTACAAAGCTAAACAGTTTATTTGTCGATCGCGCTAATCTTGTGAACTATCAGCCCAATGATGGACCGGATTCTCTCTGCGGCATCACCAAACAGCGACCTTATTCAATCATAAACGTCAAATACACACCTATGAAATTAAAGAGATGGAAGACCAATGGATCTGGAGCTCAAAACATACAAAACCTGTGCAGTAACACGGGTACTTACCGGACACTGCAAATTTAACAAATACATTTTAACCTAAAGTTGGGCGAAGGCATAATAATATGCCGATTCTGTCGAGAGGCAGAAGAAACTGCAATGCATATTCTATGCTCTTGTGGCCCACTAATGCGGCACCGAAGTATTCACCTAGAGTTGCACATCATGCAAACGCAGGAAATACAAACAATCACTGCCGTTAAGATCTGAAGGTTTCTCGAAGTCATAAGTCTGAGCAATGAAGAGTGAGCTACTAAAGATGGTTGACTAGCACTAGGCACTTTAAATATTCTTTCTATGTTTGATAGGCCTATTCTTGGCTTATAGATAGGCTTCCTCTCGTTGTTATACGCTATTCACATCACGCTAAGACTCTTAAGAGCAGAATAGTGACTATTTAAATTGCGGAAACTGTGTAATACATCGAAACGCTCACCAATGCAAATCGATATTATTCATACAGTCATGCGTTTATACAAACACTGCGGTAGGTAATTGTGTTTGTATAGTTTTATAGTGTATTTTATGGTAATTTAGTTCCATGGACATCATGGGGTCATTTAAATTGCGTTATTTGTAAGTAGATATGTATAAACTGTCATGTATATGTATAGCTGGTAAGGAGCTCGTGGTTCGGAACAGGGTATGAATTTAAATAGCAAGCTTCGGGAAGGCGCAGAGCAATGAACTTGCACATCGTGATAAAGGCTTTGTATCCACTAGTTTCTCTATTGCAAGTAACTTTCTTCAAATATTGGAGCGGTTTTTGGAACAACTCGATACATTGATTGAATACCATAAGTATGAAATCTCCAAACAATTACTTTGTATGCGTAGTATGTTATATTGTTTGCTGCCATAGTAATTAAAAGAAATGACATGTATAAGAAATAAAAAAGGTTTCTACGAATTCAAATCTATTTTTTGAAGTGAAAACTTCTATAAGCACGTTTGTGCACTTTTGCTATGGGGAAAAAGCACTGAACTCGTGACCGTCACGCTAATAATACATATATAGATCTACTAGAGGGCGCTAATCTAAACATTGAGTTCTGTCAGCTCCTTATTAATTAATGTCACCAACCTGCTAATGTGACGTCTTAACTGTGTCGTTTCGTTTAAGTTTTCACTTCTGTCGGGAGTCCCATGACTGCCTATTTTTTTTCTTAGACTGACAATCTACGATTTTAAACTAGGACCGCGACGGATAATACCCAGTGGCTATAATTGTTTATAATGCAGTTATATCTACATAGGGCAAATTCAAAACAGTTCAGAACCATTTCCTCCTATGTTTGTCAACCGATTTCTTTATCTAAAAATTATTTAAGTCAAGTTATGTAAATACTAAATCTACTTAAACAATATACAAAATATCCAGGAAATATATAAGTTACATTTATATATACAACGCGGGTTCCTTCAGGGTGCTTTACGGGGGTGACATGGCGTTGTAGCGCATTGGGCATGTTTGCAGAGGTACATACCGATGGCTTTCACGCGGTGGTTTGTAAGCGATGTGCCTCCATGCTCAGACGTCGGCGTAACAGTCCCAACAGCATACTGAAGACGATTGATAGGATAGGTGAAGTAGTCCGCAACTGGCGCACTGGAACAGCTTACATTGTTAGTCTACTGCAGTGCGCCCGCATTGGGCTGTTTTATTTTACACACACTGTCTAATACTTAGCTCTACGGATGGCGTTGTAGGTTCAAATTTTTGTTACATGTGGGGACAACAATTTGTGTAATCCATAATCCATAAATAGTTGTCCTGAGTCTACTCACTAGTAGTTACTAACAAAATAGACTTAAGTCTGAATATAAAACTTATTATTATATTAACTAAAGAGCTAAATAAAGCTGAGACTACATTCAACTAACGCCACGTACGTTGCGAGCCTCTGGACATCGATAAGCGCTTACAAACTTACCTATCTGTAAGTTAAATAAAAAGAGATGTAGCAAGACTACATCTACAAGTACTTTCTCTACGATCAAAACATGTCAGTAAGCAACGCCCTCTATACACAGTAACCGATACTAGCGCGATGGGGGTCAAGGCACAGAGCGCAAGCACAAAATGCCTTATGTAAGCTTTTGCTAAAACCTGTTACATGTGCTAGTTTATGTAGGCGGTACTGCATAATGTTACTTGTTCGCATTCACTTTCTTTTTAATGCAGATTCAATGACATTAAATAACTATGATGCGAAATCTATACTCATCTTGTTTATGTTATAAACGCGAAAGTTTGTGGGGATGGATGGATATTTGTAGCAAAAATGGTTGAACGGATTTGGACAAAACTTGGCACACAGATAGTTTATGAGCTTGATTAAGACATAGGTTACTCTTTACCGTGGTATGCGAATCCGCGACGGGCAAAAGCTAGTGTATAATAATAAGATTATGTGTAGAAAGATCACTATCTACCACCATAATAACTATAATATTTATACAATCATTTGTTTGTGTATAATATATTTGTGGTATCCTTCATTTTATGGTTCGCTCGGGTGTATCTATTTATCCAAAAGGCAAATCATTTTTCTAAATAAAAGTTACACTTTATAACATCAGCTATCTGCCAGTACCCGGCTGTCTAACATACTGCAATTAAGTCTCGATTTAGGTAACGTGAAGGGGTGGGATTCTTCGGGGAGATAGGGTGGCTCGAATAGCTTTTATTCAAACCAATGCAAAATACGCGCCTTGTCGTGGAGTTGCAGAAAACTACTTTTTTTTTTTGCATGTGGAAACCCCCTCGGGCCGGCGCATAATTAAAGATGCATGTCGTGACCTCGTTGCCGAGTTGGCAAGGAGTTTCGTGTTTGTGATTTTTACCCCCTCGGGCCGTCACTCCACCGGGGTTTTAACCTAACATAAGTCCATACATCCATACAACAGCACAAGAGATTCAGGAAAAAGCATAACATTAACTTAATGATACAGTGTAAATGATTGCCTCTGTATGAGCCAAAAATGGTCGTAAGCTCAGTATTGTGCCACTTTGTAAGAAGCAGCGCTGGTATTACGCTAACACCTAAAGTGATATTCATCGTCTACTCATAAGGGATCGTCCATTAATCACGTGATGTCTTTTAACAACTTTTTAACCCCTGCTCCCCCCTGGTGATACCTGGTGATGCCCTATCACCCCCCCGAGCTCTAGTGCGGTGCAAGCGGTGCGGCCGCACCGGGCGCCGTCATGTAGGGGGCGCCAAATTAAAAAAAAGGTCATCAAATTCTTTTTACGGCGAACAACATAGAAAAATCGAGGTTTTGAATTTATGGGGGCGCCACTTTGGGGTCTTGCACCACCTAAAAATCTAACTAGGGCCGCTAAAAAATTAATACACGTGATATCTGACTACACCCCTCTTTTGAGCCTCACGTGATTAATGGACAACCTCTATTGAGAGAGACATAAATAATAAAAAAATAATAATAATATCTTTATTTGCCTAAAAAAGGGATGACAAATAAGTTACAAGCATATGACACATTTAGCTATACGTAGTGGCATGCAAGTAATAACAAGATATGTGAGTATTGTGTGTATAGCGTGTAAGTATCACCGCGAATCGCGAATAACTTACAAAAACGTCTTTCTTTGGATACTTATCACAATGCAAAAGTCAGTTTATCATTAAAATGCTAGATTAAGGATTTACAGTCAATAGTCTGATTTTACGCTACGCAATGTAACACAATACTCGTACTGTGCGGTACCTTCAGCGTCCGGCACCGTCGAAGCAGCTAATTGCATAAATGTTGTTGATTTGATTACATTGCAGTTTTTGGCCGTATGGGGTATTTACCGTTTTTTTTCGGTAAAATGTTCTGTTTACTCATTATGATATTACTATTAAGCAAAAAAAAAAAGAATTTTCCGGCAGAAATTTCCAATGATTTTCAGATTTTCGTATATTCTGAACACACCATTTCAGAATTCGGTACGGTGTCACTTACACCTTGTATAATATATGCCTTTGTATCATGTTGCGCAGGAACTAAACGGTATTTACACATCTAATATGCACAATCCATCTAGCTAACGTGCGCAGGTAAAAAGCAGCTCTTTCAAGTATTAGCAGTGATTGTGAAGTATTGCATTGGTGAAGAGAGTATCACGTTGTAACTACACATAGCGCGGCATACAAAATAGGTACCTACATTGCAGTTGTCAAATGTTATCCATTAAAGCCAACAAGCACTCAATTTGCTATCCACGACTCTTATTACACAATATTACGATAGCTAAAAATGTTTGTTTTCAAAGTCGCACGTGTTGGAAATACCCCACTAGTATTATAAATTAGCATGCACGGATTAGACTGCACGGATGGCGCAATGGTTTAAGTGGTCACCTCGCCACTACGCCGCGCTGAGTGTTGTGGGTTCGAATCCCACATGGGACAAAAATTTGTGTGATTCACAAATAGTTGTCCTGAGTCTGGGTGTTCTTTGTGTCAGTTGTTTTAAAGTTTGTAAAGCCCCCCCGCGAAACAGGAATATTCCCAATGCGGGAGTTGTCTTTTCAAAAGAAAAAAATAAAAGAAAGGTCCTACGCGGCTTCACTCGCTTTTACATATTTCTATATTTTACGCGGAACCCTAATTCTTTTTCGAAAATAAAAGTAGCCTGAGTTACTCCTTATAACACCAGCTATCTGCCAGTGAAACCGTACCGTGGAAATCGGTCCACCCGTTCCGGAGATTATCAGGAACAAACAGACAGACAGATAGACGGACAGACAAAAATTTTAAAAACTATTTTTTAGCCATTAGTACCGTGCAAATAATTAACTATTATTTTGACATTACAAACAGAAACTTCAATTTAGATTTTATTTGAATCAGATTGTATTGATGATGATGGTGATGATGATAACATAGTTCCTACAGGAAATAAACACTATAAATAAGTAAGTATAAATATAAATAAGTATAAATAATATATTATATTCGAACGAAATTCTTTATCGCACGTAACACTTCAGACGTCAGCGGCGCCGGCGGGGGGAGGGGGGGGATGAGACGGAAAAAAGTGTTAATGCAACGAAAAATGCTGACAGCGAGTTGATTTATTTTATTAACGCCATTGTAATCCCTACGATACTTCTGTAATTTGATGTTTTTTCTTTATTAATCTAAAATATATAATTCTCGTGTCGCGGTGTTTGTAATTAAACTCCTCCGAAACGGCTTTACCGATTCTCATGAAATTTTGTGTGCATATTGGGTAGGTATGAGAATAGGACATCTATTTTTCATATCCCTAAATGTTAAGGATAGTCCACCCCTAATTTTTTTTTAAATTTTTAATTAATTAATTTTTAAAAGAGGGGCTCGTGGCTAAGTGGTAACCGAGTACGTTAGCACATTACCAAGTTAAGCAACACTAGCCAGGTCAGTCTAGGATGGGTGACCATCCTTAACACATTGAGACGCCTTCGTGCCTCGGAGAGCACGTTAAACCTTCGGTCCCGGGTGCCATACAAACATCTGTGGCATTCGTTACGGGTAGTTGGAACCCTAAAAAGTCCGACAACCTGTCTAACTACAGAACTTCGATATCGCCTAGTACTCGGGTTGTGGAGGTCTGATGGCAGTCGCTTCATGTAAAATATTAAAGTTCGGCCGTATCGTAGTTAGATTGAAAGCCGTCCCCAACTTAGTTGGGAGAAGTCGCGGAGGATCTCGTTGATCCGGCCCTGTCGCATAGCATAGCTATAATATATATTTTAAACTGCAGTCCAAACAAAAGCAAAGTAATTATATCGCTACATATTATAAAACAAAGTCCCCCGCCACGTCTATCTGTCTGTTCGCGATAAACTGAAAAACTACTGAACGGTTTTCACTAAAAGACAGAGTGATTCATGAGGAAGGTTTAGATGTATAGTTTGTTAAGATTTTGTGTTAATTGATTGAAATATGTTGATGATTATTGAAGATGTCTCTGCTACCCGTGCGAAGCCGGGGCGGGTTGCTAGTAAATCATAAAGATAAATAGCATATTGCTTCTAATGTAATTGACGTCACTGTAATACCTCACGGTTCGTTTACACGGCACTTACACATGCCTTTTTCTTATACTTATAAGAAACCGCTCGCTCAGGTTTGAGCGGACATTGGACTTCGCACTTGGTACTTTGGACTTTGTATTTTTGGGGTTCCTTTCGAGGATAAAACGGAACCCTTATAGGATCACTTTGTTGTCCGTCCGTCCGAACGTCTGTCTGTCTGTCAAGACCCTTTTTCTCAGGAACGCGTGGAGGTATCTAGCTGGAATTTATATCAAATACTTAAGTTTACTGTTCCTTGGAGCTGTGAAAAAAATCAAACTTCTAAGCCAACGCAATCAAAAGATACAGCCGTTTATGCCGCAAATTTCTTCGAATTTCGACACTCGCAAGGGAATCAAAACCTAAAGTTTACTACCCGTGAACTCAGAATCTTGAAATTTGGTTCAAAGCAACGTCTTATAGCACAGATAAAGGAAAAATCGCGAAAACCTTAAATTTTTATTTACATCATATAATATAAATATTTTACGGAGCCCTCGGTGCGCGAGTCCGACTCGCACTTGGCCGGTTTATTTTATTTAGAGGTCGCGGGTTTGATTTCCAGCCAGGACAAATAACTGTGTGAAGAGCACGATCATTTGTTCTGTGTGTGGGTGTCATTCATCTGCAAAATGTATGTATTTAGTAATATATATACATGTTTATCAGCAGTCTGGTTACCATAGTACAGGCTCTGCCTTGTTTGGGATCAGACGGCTGTGTATTTATTTTTTTATCCGCAACCACAACCACTTGATGGCAAGTCCAATCTTCTAATCATGACCATACCGCCCCCTTGACTTGTCAGATTGTTCAATATGTTAGTTAATATGAATTTGATTGTAGTATTGTTAGTATTTCCATTGTGCGCCTGCAACCGAGGCAGGACCCTTAACCCTTTTATAAAAGCCCTCTGTTGGGGCCGAAACTAGTCTGGTATCTAGGAAATACACTCATGAAAAGCCCTCTGTTGGGGCCGAAACTAGTCTGCTATCTAGGAAATACACTCATGAAAAGCCCTCTGTTGGGGCCGAAACTAGTCTGGTATCTAGGAAATACACTCATGAAAAGCCCTCTGTTGGGGCCGAAACTAGTCTGGTATCTAGGAAATACACTCATGAAAAGCCCTCTGTTGGGGCCGAAACTAGTCTGGTATCTAGGAAATACACTCATGAAAAGCCCTCTGTTGGGGCCGAAACTAGTCTGGTATCTAGGAAATACACTCATGAAACAATCTGATCTGTAATTAGTATTTAAATTGGTGCATATATATGTTCTTCTTCTAGTACCTGATGATAACTACATACGATAAACTGTCACGAACTCACAACTATAGAGAAGTAATTTGTGCATTGGCAACCACATCCCCCCTCTGAAGCTCTGGTGTTATTATACTCACCAGCCACGACAATCATTTCCTGTCAAATCGTTCCCAAGGATGGTTAAGGCTTTGGATGTACTTGCCACGCCTAGCATGTGGAGGGTTTTCGGTTTGCATGCCCTGTCTATGGCATATCGTTGGGGTTTGTCCAGGGCCTTTGTCATCGTTGGGGTGTACCAATCTATTATGCTATTTAATGAAATGTTAGCCTTTGCTAGTACGCTACATCTAGTTCTAGCTACACTAGTACGCAGATCTTAGTTGACCGTCTATATCAATTAGTAGAGGTTTCTCCTTGACTATTCTCATCGTTGGGTTTAAAAAACGTAGGTGAGCGGTGGGTTTTTCCTCCTCAATAACTATTTACTGATGGATTTCCATGCACCGCCTTATTTAATTACTTGATATTTGACTCAATCCTAACTAATATTATAAATGCGAATGTGAGTTTGTTCATTTGTTACACTTTCACGCTCGAACTATTCAAACGATCATCATGAAATTTTGAATACACGTTAACAGGAGTATAGAAAAGGACAGGCATTTTTTTTTTTTAAAGCATTCTATTAAGGTATCCAGAGGGATACCTGAAATAATTGTTAACAGCTAGCAATCATATTAAGTGTACAATTTGGTACCAAACAAAATATGGTACACACAAGCGGTGGTTCGGCAAAAATCACGAAATATCACAACCTCACCACGTATCACCAGGGGGGAGGAGGAGGTTTTTTTTTATAGTGTTCCGATATAAGTGGGTCTATTGCAAGGGACTAAGGTATACCCTAAGAAGGAAGTCCCCGAGAACCCCGGCAGACCTTGGCCGCCTGTTAAATAATAGGCAGCCACACCAAAATGTACGGGGGGCCTCGCCCCCCTTCCATCAGAGGCGCACTCGGAACACAGCGCCACCATCTCAGGCCTAATGGACGACCCCTTACAAACAGACACTTCGAATTTATTTGTTTGTAAGTACTGATGATATGTTTATATCATCATCTTTTATTAATAGCGTGTTTGAAATATTTAGTTCAATACAATATTAGAAATCAAGTTTGTAACTAGAAAACAGGTAGGTACTGCAGTAATAATTAATAATGCGCCTGTCCGGTTTACACTCTGATTCTAACTAGAGCTTTGTAGTACTTCTTTTGTATTAAGTATTCACCATTTATACCATCAATGTAGTACAGAGCAAGCAATGTAGGTAATATTTGAAAATAGTGACTAATTTACTCATTGATCGAGTGACAAAGAATACATTGGTCCCAATTCTGTTACTTCACTCGCTAAATTAAAATTCACAAAATTTTCTTCATATAAGATGTAAACCTTGTACACTTCAAAACAAGGTCTTATTTCAAATTGAAACAAGTAGGTAACATATGTCACTATCGAAATAAGCAATTTATTTGTCAACTAAAGTCTGATACGCTTAAATAAACTTTAATACCACGTAGCGAGAGCCGCTATCCGTTGAATGCCATCTCTTTTGCTCTGTGTTTTTAGTAAGCGTCTTCGTAGGTGTAGATTAAAAAAACGTCATCCTTGTTCGTTTTGAACAAGTTTTTATACGGCAATTATACAGCGTTTGAATAAATGGAGACTCTCGCTGCGTGGAAATAAAGTTGAGTATACGTTGACAGGTTTTAGTGAAATTTAGCGGCGCTGAGAAATAGATGCTAGTAACAAATAGACCTTATTACGAAGAACACTAGGTTGATTTCATATGAAGAAATTAAGTCAGGTTTTAGTTTAGTCGACTGTACAATAGAATCGGCACCATTGCCTGTCATGTACTGGCCTGATAATATCAATGATGAATAGTCCGCACAAAACAAGCGATGTATTCATTCATGTCAGAGTCTCACTGAAAAATGGATATTTATTAAAAAAAAAATTAGAAAAATATTTTTAGGTTACGCAACCTTTACTGAGTGTCCCAAGTACTTATTCGTCTCTTTAATTATGTAATTTTTATTACAGATGATTGTAACATGTCTCAGTGACATAGTTATATACATATATGCAGAGATAATGTTATATAACTCAAATGGAGATAATGAAATATTAATTTCAACTAATAGCGACTTCAAATCTACTTAAATATTACAACTTAGTTAATAGGTAGCACTTGCTTAGATCATTAATATGTTTAGATGGACTGTCAAAACCGTGAAAGCGTCTAAAAAATTATAGTCATACTAGCTACGACCAGCGGTTACACCCCCGTAAGTCCCTCGTTAAGTTTTCTTAACTTTCTTATTTTTTCTTTCATAAGAACCTTCTCCTGACAATAACAAACACAAAAAAAGGAATTAGCGAAATTGGTCCAGCCGTTCACGCGTGATGCCGTGACCAAGGGAAATAGGGATTCATTTTTATATTTATATATAGATATATATATAGATTGGCATTTAAGTACCTTTTCCGCGTGCGGTGTCAGTTGTCAGTTGCGCTGTCACTAAATACATTCGAATTGCATTGCGACATCGTAATGTTTGCAATGACAAATAAAAGTGTGCAGGTCGATCTAAAACAACGGAATAAGTTACTCTTCATCAGTAAGTATCATTATTCCATATAAGTTCAAGCAAAATAATTAAAAAAGCCATTTCAAAATTAATCATATAATTCTTTTGTAGTGCGACACTCCATCTAGACATATTAATGATCTAAGAGCACTTGTAGTAATTTTATACATTTTACTTCTTTGTCCAGTAGAGATTATAGTTATTAATTAACATGGAGGTACTGAGAGTTGGATTCATAAAAAAAAATCATCAAGATTTGCCATTCTCCATTACCACTTCCCTATCACCTATCTACATAAGTACCTGTGTATATCAGACGTCCGGGCGCATAAAATAATAATCTAACACACGTCTATATCCCGGAAGGGGTAGACAGATGCGTAGGTATTGATCAATCACATTTTACCAACTATAATGTGCGGGAACAAATTATTGCATATAAATAGCGTTATGGGGGTCAAGCCTATTGTCGTCAACCGGGAACTTTGGGAATTACAATGGGAAAAATTGGGACTATTGAAAGATAGGTAAGAAGGGAAAGCAGCAGAAGGAAAGGGTTATTGCATTATACGGATAGATTAAACAGTGTTAGCAATAGTTATCCGTAACTCGACTTGGCTGTTGTCGAAAAGTCCGACTTTATGATATCATATAATATGGTTCTGGGTTTTATTCGACGTATTTTTCTAGGAATCGTTCAAAATATGTTTACCGAACTTTTTTAATTATTATGTAGATATCATTTGTGGTTTTAGTTAAATGTCGTGCACGTACCGTAACCACAAGATAATTTGAAACACGTTTATTAAACATTAGGTTAATCTCATGATTTAATTAATACCTAATCATAATAAAAATAAATGAAATTGAAGTGTCTGTTTGTAATGTCACAATAGCAGTTTTTTAAGCTCATACAGTTAATTTGTATGATACCTATGCTTTATGTATTATTGCCTGTGTGTTATACGCACTCACACACAACTTAAGTGTGATCACCGTGTTCTTTTAATAATAAAACTAGTTAGGAATACTACTAGCTGTTCCCCTTAGTTTCACCTTCGTGTAAAGCCACTGCGTGTTAAGCGCCGCAGCGTGATTTTGAATAGTACATGACTTTCCTCAAACGTTGGTCTATCAAACACAAAAAGCATTGGTCAATTCGGCCTGGTCGTTTTTTTTTATGTTATAGGGGGCATACGAGCAGACGGGTCACCTGATGGTCAATGACTACCGCCGCCCATGGGCCAGGTGCCCAGCTCAAGAGTTACAAGTGCGTTGCCGGCCATTAAGGTGGTATCACTCCGGTCGAGCCGGCCCATACGTGCCGAAGCATGTCTCTCCCACTTCTAAAAGTTCCCATTTTAAAAGATTAACGTGTTCAATTACAAAAACAAACTCTTCGGCTTATTATAAGTATTAGTCTAGATAGGTATATAAAACGTCGCTGGAGACTTCGGTAAGAAACGGCAAATATGATATTGTGTAATTTTGATTAACGCCGCCGGCGACAGTGCAGCAATCGGCACGTATTCTGCAATAATTGTTGGGAACTAATACTTGGTCTGCACATATATTATTACATGTGTAAATCGGGTTTAAATCGAGGGTATAAGGTCCGTACCTTATATATATATATATTTACGTATAATTATCTTTTTATTAGACCAACGTTTTGATAAAACTGCAATGATATATCGAGATGGTGGTCAAAAGATATCATACTTTAAAATTAAGTCCGCGATAAGCCCTGATCACATTTAATATATACCTATGTATATGTATGAGCCACGAAAGTTCAAAAAACAGTTACATTACAGAGATTTTTTTACACAACTGCCTAAAGAGGTGTGTTGTGGTGAGTATATTTCCAGGGTTCATATATGTATGTTCAATTATGTCTGTGAGTTTCTTCATTTCAGCATAACTTTTAAATACCTTTTTTTTTTCGTGTGGAAACCCCCACGGGTCATCACCTCACCTGAGCTAATGGTGAAGTGGTATGTCGGAATCGAACCGACTAAAACCACACGGTGTTCCGTCACAAGTGGGTCTATTGCAGGGGACCTGGGAATACCCTAAGAAGGAAGCCTCCGGGAACAACTTTTAAATACCTGAACAGATTTGGATGTATGGGGTATCGTTAGAATCTAGAATCCAAGTGACACAGGCTATAAGTTTTTTTTAAATAATTTTTGGCAGGGTAGTTGTTTTTTATTTTTTTTTATTAGTAACTTATTGATGTTAAGATTTAAAAGATCTCTTGTTAGACCTAGGTCCATCAACCTAGGTTTAGAATTAACCTAAATCTTAATGGATGAATAAATTTTCTAATAATTTTAAAGCATTTTTTGATAGGTAGATACACAAAATATCTCAGACATTGAAAATTTTATAATTTTATTGAAAAAAATATTATAAATATAGTATTCTTTAATACATAAAAAAATAGTTTAGTAGTAGTTAGATATTTTAGATTATTCTTTAATGGCTTTGCAAACAAGATAAAACCATTATTACCATTTAATTTGTATGGAAACAATTTCAATTAAAACACTTAAACATGTACCTACATTCACTGTACTGTACGAAATTACTGTAGGAGAAGGGACGTACTCACGTAACAGAGGGCAAGCCTATTGCCGACATCCGGGAACATGGGGAATAAAAGATGGGAAAATTGGTATAATATTACAAGGGAAAGGTAGGTAACAAAGGAAGGCAATGGACATATTGGGATATTGCCTTTACGGATGGATTGGAGCGTGTAAGCAATAGAGAAGAATAGACAAGAATAGAGAAGAGTGGCTTTGGGCTCTAACTTCAATTAATCTAATATTAATATTCTAATGTGTGTCTTGTTATTTATCAATGAGGGTTTCTCATACTTTAAATAATGGGTAAGTCAATTAGGTGTCAAGAAGTTAAGGCTTTGTTCTTATACGTACGGCTGTAAGTACACCAAAACATAAAATAAAATAAAATATTAAAACAAAATTTTAATTAAAGACTTATGAAAAAAATAAAAGGAATAAGGAATTAAACTATAAATATTATATCCGTAATGAAAAAAAAAGTAAATGCATTTGTTAAATAAACTTACTAATCTACAGAAATATTTTCTTCCTTCTCTTTGTTAGTTACTCAATAACCGGCCTAGTCTACTAGGGATTTCCTCTCGGGGTTTCACCTGAGGCCCCGGGTAGAAGAGCCAGTGACGGAACACCGTGTGGTTTTAATCGGCTCGAGTTAGACATACCTTGCTTTTTAGCCCTGGTGAGGTGACGACCTGTGGAGATTTCAACACGTAAAAGAGTTTATGGTAAATCATTCTCTTGATGTCACTTACATAGGGACCGTCGTGTCAGAAACTGGAGATACCGAAGAGGACACAGTTTTTGTTTAGAAAATAGGTATTGTTTAATTGTTGTTTTACGTATGGAGGAAATCAGGGATGTTATAAAGCTCCGTAATAGCAACCGAAATTATCGGATATTCGAAATAACTATCTATCCGAATCTGTAATGGACTCTGATATAAAGGTTTCGAAATATTTCGGATAGGGGCGGAGTCTAAATGAGACACGCCATGACCGGTTTCTATTATGTTTGTGTAAAGTTATTATTATTATTATTCCTGTGTAACCGAAATGGTTGTGTAATGGTGTTTTTGTTTATTATAATGCATGTATAGACCAGGGTAAAATAGTGTTTGCAGTTCAGTTTTATTTCAAAAGTGAAGTGTGAGTGATTTGTATTGTACTTTATCGAAGGTATATATAAAATAATGCAACTTTCAGTGTCGAGAGACTGCGATATAGACGGTTAAAGGTCCATTTTAACGTTCTTTGTAATTTATTGCTAAGAAACGCTGCGAATACTTGAGGTGCTAACTTTGTAACGTCAAAATCATCAACTTATATTTCCATATTTCCGCCTAGTTTGAATGGTACAAGAACGTCATATGCCGATTTTGCCCCATTTCAGATATTAAACGATATGTTGTAACCTTTTTCATTCATGTTGACTGTGAGCGTAATGTTCTGTGTAGTGTAGCTATGGATAAGACTCCATTGCTACAAATGTCATGAAAAGAGTTGCTGCTGCTAAAAGTAAAACGCAAATACAAGTTTTCCAAGTCAAAGAGGCTAAAATTGGCACCAGGCGTTGAAGTCATCGCCTATGACGATGTCCTTATGTTCAAAAAAAGAGAACAAAGTAATACATGACATAAAAATGGAATAGAAACAGTCGACGAAACATAAAGATGCAATTCTGTTATTTATCAAACTACAACTCTCAGTTGGTTCGTTTGAGCATTTTAATAAAGCTGATTGTTTAATTTTCAAATAAATGTTTACAATAAAAATTAGCATTTTTGATTTTACATTTTATATATTTCATAAAGTAGTCTAATAGAACAAACAAGAATTGAAAACCCGCTGGCAGAATTGAGATAAATAGTACCTCAATTTATTCTGCCAGCGGTTTTTCAATTTTCAATGCGTACCTAATACAAAGTTGATATCGTTTATTTAGAAGTAAAATATCCATTATTATCAGAATTAAATTATGTTTACAATTAAATTGCGACATTTAATGATGTGCTTAAAGTATTTTATTATTTATTAAAGTCCAAACTCATAAAAGTGCACTAAATACCCATCAATGTTTATAACCCCTCCCTTCTTCAGTATGCCGGAATGCCGGAATAGCCTCCAAGTAAGTTTTTTACGTGTATAAAATCCAACCAAGACTTATTTTTAATATTGCAAAGCTAATAATTGTCTGTCTTAAACTAACACATGTCCTTTAAAAATCTAGCGATTTTTATAAAATCCATTGCAATAAAATTAATTGCCCCATTTGGAGGGGAAAATCCGTCTAGTGGCCAAGTTTAAAAAAATAAGCTTTTATAATGTTTAAAATAAGTTAAATTGAATATGATGACTGTGTTTAAAATTTGAGTTTTATTTCATGGAATGGGTGGCAAACGAGCAGACGGGTCACCTGATGGTAAATGACTACCACCGCTCATGGGCACCTGCAATTCAAGAGTCTCAAGTGCGTTGAAGGCCTTTAAGGGGTAGGGTAAGGGTGGAAGAGGGGAGAAAGGGGGGGGGGGGGCGGAAGGGTTAGGGCCTCCCTTTGGATATCACTTTTATCTTACACCAATGTACCTTCTTCCTTTGTCCCGTCTGAAAACGATTAAATTCCCAAGGAGGGTTGGCATCAGGCAGGCGGCCGGCCGTAAAAGAAACCAGCGAAAACTCTTTGCAATGTCATACATTTGAGCCAATCTCAAATAAAATTGGGAAAAAAGCAGCAAGACTGGTGATTCGTACTCATAACTTCCCAAGAAGATGAGTACGTAGTGCGCAGGACTGTACGTAAGTTGTTACGAGATATTTAGGAACATATTTTAATTATTATCTTTCAAGTTATACTAATACAATAATGAATTTTTAGTTTCATTCCTTTTTGTATTACGAACACAAATCTCAAAGGTCATCGTTATAGGTTACTCTGCGTACAAAATGAATTGCTTTGTAACTAAGGATAATGAAATGTATACTACTAGCGGTTCGCACGCGTTTACCTACACATTTTACTGGAATAAAATATAGCCTCCGGTACTCCTAGATAAAGTAACTTTCGAATAGAGACAAAAATATCAAAATGGGTTCAGTATTTTCAGGGGCCTATGACTGCAAACTAACAAATCTTTATAACATTAGCATAGAGTATGTAAAAAAGTACTTCCTAAACTTCCTGGTGACAAATTCAAATCAAATTACAGGTGCCTACCTTGCGACCTTAACCTGCTCGACCTATAAGTATTTAATTCCCAAAATACCCGACTGATGGCAATATGATCGCTCCAAATCACAAGAGTGGGACCAAATTATAGTTCCAAAATGTGGGTATTTAATACATCTCTGCCGACCCATTCAGGGAAACAACCGTTAGTGCATGACTTATGTATTATTTTATCATCACATAACGTATATATAGAAGTAAATAATATTTAATACAAAATAGGTTACTCTGTGAACCCACTTATTAACTAATAAAAAAAGAATTCAAAATTCAGACCAGACAACTTTGGGAAAGGGGCATTGTGGGTAAGAAGGGCAATGGAAAGAATGGGATAAGCGATATGCGGCGGGTCTGGGGAGTACACTCCCGTCCTCACTCCTTGTGAAGCTCGAGCTTTAACTAATAAACACTGTTCACTTTTGCTTGCGACATTTTATAACAATATAAGGATAACTTGACACACCTCACACACGGCCGTCTGATCCCAATCTAGGCAGAGCCTGTACAATGGTAACCAGACTGCTAGATAAATTACACCCAGACACGTGCTCATGCTCATCACACAATTATTTGTCCTGGGTGAGAAACGAAGGACGACCTCTGGCTCAGCAGTCAGGGTTACTAACCACTAGACCAACAGCATCATAGTTACCTCTATAGGTAGTTTATCTAATGCTATGCGTTGTGCTATGTGACGTAACATATTGGCCAAGCGATCGGCGCGGCGTTTACAATACAAACTGTGAGAACTGTAACACACTACTTACCACAATATATTGTGGATAGTAAATTGCACGTTTCATGTTTTGTGTTGTATTGTTTAATGATTTGCTATTTAGTTTGAATGGAGCAATGTATATGGAGTTTATTGATTCGTGTTATGATATGATGTCACTTGTGCGTTCCCAAGTCAGTGACGATGGGAAAACCGTTAATTACTCTTTCTACTACCCTTGAATTGACTTTTGAAATCACGAATAAAACAAAACATCTAGAAGTCATGCACGAAGTGCTGTTTGAGACCCTTTTACAAAGTGTAAAATATATTGATTGTAAAACATTATTGGCACTATAAAACAAATCTATTTTAAAAATGTGTTTTTAGACCACAAGATTGTTATAACCCGTTCATAAAGCGTTAAAATTTTAAACAACAGATTCAATAACCACTAAGAGGGCAACAATAGAAGCTTTTTAACTTTATGAGCCAAAATAAAATATTTTTCTATGGTCACTTGGTTTTAAATGAGTATTGAGTTGATTGATAATATTGTAGTCCCTATTAGGCCTGAAACCCTAAGCCATCAGCGTAACTCTCCCGGCTAGTCTCTCCCGTTACGCTTCCCTTTTACAGATAGTTTTGTTGCTAGTATAAAGTTTTTTTTTATTATTCTGAGTTTACAAAGTCTAAACAGCATGAGAGCTTTAAAATACTTAACACGGAAAACATACATCTAAACACGGAACACCTATTGTATAATAATGTATAAATGGAGTTAATATCTTGCGTCTGAGAAAATCATATTAAGAAACAACAATGACTGTTTTTCAGTTGCTAATATTCATAATGGTGTGGTAATTAACTGTTTTTACACCAGTAAAGCGCAATAAGGGGCTACCTTTTTTACCCTGGTTGGTGGCTGACATTTTGTTACACATATTTCTCTGCTTGGCTCTGTTGCCGCATACAGACTCATTGACGGGCCATTATGCGTTCAGATAAGGCTGGCTAGTTGAGCCAGCCTAGCTCTTTCCTGAAGCACAGAAGCCTCCTGGGGCGTTCACAGGCTTCTAAGAGCGACCTCGCACTTGCTCATTGTGTGGTCACTCCCTCGCAATGCAGGAGGATAACGTAGATTCCGACTGTCTGTCGCATTGATGGTGAATAGGTGCTGGTTTAGGGGCAGGTGGCCCGTAGTGGTTCCTACAACTATCCTGATGTCGAGTCGTTTAAGACTGAGCCGTCTGCAAGTTAAACGTGGTGAGACCTTCGTCATCACCAGTTTGGTGTCTTGCAGGCAGGTATGTCGGCCCACATCTAGACCCAAAATAAACATAACTTGTAGGTACTGTTGGTTAAAACACGGATGAGCATACTTGGATGCATTATTTTTGTAAATAAATATATATTATACATAGATAAACCTGTCTATGAATTCAAATACATATTTGTACTGACCGGGAATAGACTCTAACCTCTGGCGCTGCACTCGAATACTACCGCTGCTCCAAAGGATACAACAGAGGTTGGGAATTACTTCTCAGCTTCCTATTTATCTTAAATAAAAACTCTTTTAACTCAAACCAAGTATTACTAACTCTTTGAACTGAAACTCAACAAGTTAATGACGTAAGTAATAAAAGTTATTCGCAAGCTGCTCAACGAAACGGAACGTAAATAGCCTTAAGATACGTCAAACAAACTTGAAATGCCTTTGTTTATATTAATATCAATGTACTCTAGGGGGCGGACCCATGCTTCACCTAGTTTCTCCATCTGGGTTAAGCACGGGACCCTATATAGACCCCGTACTTCACCCAGGTGGAGAAACTACGTGAAGCACGGCTCCTCCCCCGTACTCTAAATATATATTGATTGTTAGAGGACTCGCACTTCCCGGCCTTAGCCAGTTCGAGGATGACCAGCTTGAGGTATTGCGTACAGTCCCTCATCCATATGTATAAGCAATATCGCTCACCTTCCATTGCGAAGGAAATACCTACCTTTCCCTTTCAATATACTCCAAATTTTCCCATTTAATTCCACAAGATATAGTCGGCAAAAAGTGGGCATTTAATAGGGCCTCTGAGAGTAGGTACTAGACGAAACTTACAACTTACTTGAAACGGATATCTGGCAACTATCCGGTATCGGGCCTAAATTTACTATCCTAAACAAGTAGCCGGCCGAATACCGGATTTTAAGTTTAGGTACTTTAATTAAGCCGCATAACAAATATAATATTTACATTTACTACAATATTAATGGTTCGTGGGTAAATTATATTGAATGAATACCATTTCTCTGCATTAAGAGGAAACAAATGGTTTCGCTTGTCCTCATAGACAAGGCCAGCTTTAGAAAAAAGTGTTCCGCTATATATATACACCAGTGGGGTAGGGTGTGTAAAACACATTGCACCGACCCCAACTTAATTTGAATTAAGGATAGGTAGATGATGACACTACTGTTGGGTGCATTTTTCATTGAAATTCTGACAAACTCGGATATTGTATAGCATTATTAGGTGACACAAAGGTGGACACAAAAGATGGTAACATTGGTGGACAAAAAGAGAAATGTAGATATTCGAGTGCAGAGTTGTAAGATAGGAGACGAAGTGGCGAAAATTGAAAAGTGTTTGCTAAGCTGGTTTGGGCGCGTAGAAAGAATGAGAGTAGAACGAATGACAATACAAGTATATAAGGCAAACATTAGAGGGAACGCCGGTATGGGTCGAGCACGCAGAACAAACTATGATCAAATTGGTAATGTTCTGAAAAAAGGGTGGGCTTGTATAAAAAGATCGATTGACAGTAAAGGAAGCTCTTGAGGTATGTAAGAGTAGAAGAAGTAGCGAGCAGACTCCATTTCAAATGAAATTGCATTGTTTGCTTGATCGTGAGACTTATTATTGTTTTAAATCAGGCGTCGAGTAGTAAGACTGATTTAAGGAGTTGATATGAGGCCTTCGATAATTGCCAAATATCCGGCGGCCGTATATCTGGTTATCCGGCGTCGAGGTTGACCGGATACAGGATATCCGAACCGTTTCATTTCTAATTTTTATCATTGCTTTCAATTTAGGTTGTTATTAATATTATAATATGTTTTTATGTATAATCTACCTTTAATTTATATACCTACTGAAAGAAACACCGAAGTGCTCCGACGCGCGAATGTCTACGGCATAGAAGCATACCTAATGTGGCGACAGCTCCGATGGTGTGGACATGTCTCACGAATGGATAATGAAAGGGTGGTAAAACGCATCTTCTTCTCTGAATTCCAGAACGGCAGGCGGAAACAAGGTGGCCAGTTCTTACGCTTCAAGGATGTTCAGAAAAGACACATGAAGAAGTGCAATATTGATCCCCAGAAATGGGAGGAAAAGGCCAGTTGTCGCCCTGAGTGGAGGCGCTTGGTGAAGAACAAAGTTAATGACTTTGAAGAGCAGAGGAAATCTGAACTGGATGCGAAACGCGATGCTCTTAAGGCTAAACCATCAGCGGCCATCTTTTATAACTATGTCGACGGTGTCCTCACGTGCAGCCAATGCTATATAGCCATCAAAGGGCACATGCGAGAGCTAATCATCCTAGCTCCTCTGTTAATAATTAGTGGCAGTCACCATAGCCGAAATAGGCTGGGGAGAACCTACCTATACTTACTGAATTTTGATTTAATGAATTACTTTTAATGTCTGTAACTACAGACATAATTCAAATTAACAAAGCAAAAAGTATCGAAAAATACATTACTTGTTACTTAATAGGCAATATAAGTCATACAAAATACTATTTTGTTGTGGTACCGAATCACTTTTTTTTTGCATACCTTCCATCCGTCATTTTACATAGATAATAACATGCCTTCCCTATGCGGGTACATTAGCAGACCTTTACAGGAAAACGTAGGTTTTTATCTACTATCAAAGCCCGCATCATTTCTGTTGTGATATGAAATTATTGACTATGATGTCGTTCATATTGTCTCGACTGTGAGTTGTGTGACAGTCTATTTATAGATACTATCCACCAGGTAAGATTCTGTCGTCATTAACCTGTACTTAGATGCAATGGAGTCAGAAATATCGAATATACGAGTCTCCATGAACTACAATATCCTCAAAGAAGAATACGGAGTAATAAAGCGGGAACTTTTATACCAGTTCTTCCCAGACGTTTGTTGGTAGCTGGTAATTGCTAGCCTCGGCTTTCAACTTACTACGGCCGCTCAAGTGTTGAATGAGCTGCCTGCGTCTATTTTTCCAGTCAATTATAATCCTTGAAAGTTCAAGTGTAGAGTGAATAGGTTCCTCTTGAATAGGTGTGTACCACACAAGACAAACGCCTATGCCATTACAAAAAAAAAGAAGTGCGTGTAGGTGCAATTCACACACGGTAGAAGTGAAACTTCACAAAAGTAGAATTAATTTAAATTTAGATAATTCTATAAAGTTATTGGTAAAATTAACATAGATGTGTTACCTAAATAATTAACATAAATTAATTAACGCAAATGGACAAAAATGATACACCACGTTGAGTATGACGCATTTTCTGAAGGCTTCGTAGTACGCAGGCGCAAAGACACATGCTAGCATACAAAGATTATAGGAAACACTGTATACTTGCATTCTATCTCATTCTCTCACAGGCTAAATCCTATTTATGAATATATTTGTCTCTTTTAGTGTGACTTTTTCGTTTCATCGAATTTTCGAATCACAAAGATTCTTAAGAACTTTCACTTCAAAAACTGTAGCGCGTTCCAAGACAGTTTCACTTCAACGGACCTGCAAGTCTGATTTCGAGCTCAAATTTAAAGTGTCAATTTAAAACCGACTTTTTGGCAATAAAAAATAGTTTTAATTTTTTATCATACTTGTGGTCTGGTCTATTTATTCTACAGGGAATTCATCAAAATGATAGCAAAAATAAAAATATCGCGTGGGCCTTAAAATCCTTCTTAACTTATGGAAAACATATATGTATATATGTTTTACATGTTTTCTAGCTTTAACATAATAATCTTTGTTATGAAATTGGGTTTTTGGAATTATTTTTATTTGACCATTCCACACTATGACTTGGGTATTACTGTTCTCTTGTGGAATGTTCTACAACAAACTTAAAATTTGGTGTACCAAATTTTAAGTTTGTTGTAGAACATTTGTGTACTAAGTATAGTACAGGAAGACTAGGAACAAAATTATCTGTAAATTACATATATGAATTTAGAAAAGCACTATATTGTGCACTATTTATGTGTATCAATTATGTGTATCTGACGATGAAACACTTATGTAAGTGCTTAAATCACTGAAGAAAGAACATGACTTTAGCGTGTAGTCAGAAAAATATAAAAAAAAAAAAAACTATCCGTTTTAAAGTTTTGACCGTTTCATTTTCCAGACAGGTATTATCACCCCCGTTTCTCATAAAAAGAAGTGGAATGTGTAAAGTTAAAGATTTTAAATCTGTTGGTAAGAAAATCCATAAAAACCAAGTTCAAAAATTATGCATTTCCAAAGCCGCAAACATCTTCCAAACTCCCCCAGATGCTGCCTGCAGTTCGACAGGCGGCCAAAGCCTGCCAAAGCTCCCATGGTTTCTAAATTCTACACACAGCCCAATAGAAATACCCGTGGTAAATAAAACCTACTGTGTTCATTCAAGAATAAAACAGCGATTATGCAACATTAATGGCTCACTAATACCACCGCACGGTACAGGGCTTCGTAAGTGTAAATGAGTTTAAACCTTATTTTAATATTCATAGCTCTCAACGTCGGTGTCAGGGCATACTTCGGCAGGCTTTAGCATGCACTGGCAAGCTGTGGTATCAACGAAATGTGAAATCATTTACACTCACGTAAATTGTTTGCAATGTCGTGTTGTAAGTAGGCCTTATTTTATAATGCCATACGATGCATATATTCCTCGTAAGTAAATCTACATATTATTAATACAACGGTTATCATAAATCAACAATAGTATGTATGAAATTCGTGCAAAATGCTTGTTAAAAGAACGTGCAATTCGTGCCAATAATTGCAATGTTTGTTGTTCATTAGTGTTAATAGGTACGAAATTAAAGTTCTATTGCTGATTTAGACGAATGTAAACCTGTTTCAAACATTTTAATTTTATTTCAGTAAGATGTTTTTTCTTTGTTTACACAGATTCGGATTAGGTTGACGATCCAGTCTCTCTCTCTCTTTTACTCTTTACTAAACGTCAAAACGACAAGTTTGGTACAATTTTGTATGAAATTACAAGGTCAACGCGCGTCGTCAACGATGTTAACCTTTCTGTTGTCAAATCATTCATTTTGAACATTGAGTTGGCAATTATGGCAAAATAAAAGTAAATCAACTTCACTGTATTTTAATATGTTATACAATAAGTTAAAATAATCAAGCATGCCGCTTAGAAACTAACATTATGTAAAAATATTTGTTAAATGCATGGAATAAAAGGGTTTTTTTTTAATTTTATTGTATACAATAAGTTATACCGATCGCCTGACTAAGGCAATATATTCTATTTTGAACCCAGAAATCTAGACAATTGTTCGGAGTCTTCAATTGACTATCTTCAAACATTTGGTATATTAATTTCGGATAAGCTTTTATTGACGCCTCTGCTACAGGTAGCTCTACTCTTTAGTATTAAACTTTATATTTTTTACAATAATTTTGTAGGTGGCCTTGTTCTATAAATATACAAATAAAATCGGTTCATTAGTTTAGAAGTTCATCGCGGACCAACTAAAATCTAACATGCACACATTTTTAACTTGGTTTTTATGGATTTTCTGAATAACAGATTCAATAATTGCAATCTAAATAAATATGTTCTATTTAAAATGTGTAACTTTACACATTTCACCTGCTTGTATCTTAAGAACCTCTTCCAAGAGACGAATGCAATGTCACCGGCGTAACGCAACCCATAGATTAACTTACGACGGTGAAAGATGGTGATAGGATTTTGAAAGAAATCCTTATATTCTCAGTAAAACAGACCCAGAAATACATAGGCAAATCTGTTTTAAACTTCTAAATAAACTATATGACAATTATTTCATCAGGACATTGCGTGCAAGTCTGGGTATCTATGTATCCATTAGTGCCAACACAATAGTCATAATAAGTATTATGAAAACATCTGACCATATTTACCTGGTGTCAAACACTGGACAATCGTTGTTGCTTTGTTTATGGTCAGTGAGTATCTGAGTATCGTGTCTTAGAGATGACATTCTGTGTTGAAGACTTGACGTTTTGTAATGAACACAGTGCAAATAATTGTAAAGTGTTGCCATTTAGATATTTATCCATACTAAAGTAATAAAAGCAAAGAGCTTATATTTTTTGTTGAGCGCTATCTAACGCATTAGAAGAATTCTTTTAGCAGTTGATGGGCAATCCATAAATTACGTCACACGAATTTCATAACTTTTGGATCCCTCCCCATCCTTGTCACAGGTAGTCACACCTGTGGGACCGCTGACTTAAATATTTTACAATTTTACACCCAGAACTGAATAAATGAAAGTTTCACAATTATTATTATTTTATAGAAGAACATCAAATTAAACATTCTAGAAAATAACAAAATAAAATATTTTTTTTAAAGTAAGGTTTTTTGTTGACGGGTAATGTTTTATGTTTGAATAGGTACTTTACATTTTCACATGTGACGTCGCGAAGCTTATGACCCACCCGTCTTTTTGACACATTATGTCTTCGTTAACTCCTCCCCCCTTAACGGGTGACGTAGTTTATGGATGGTCCTTAATTGGACAAGCTCAACATTGTAAGATACATATTACCTACTTACTGACACATGTGCCATTCATTGGCCAGGCTGTGTTATGAATTACTGAGAAATAGTTTATGGATAAAAGATAAATATTATTGGTCTTGAAATTGTGAGACGCGTATCTATTTAAGCTAGCCGAAATGTGTTTACTAATTATATTAAGGTACTATATTAATAAAGGCTATCTATCAATAAAAAAAAATTCTATTTGGTTGAACGCCCTAATCTGAAAAACTGCCCGGACGGACTAAAAAAAACTTTTTGCATTTGATAGCCCAATTCTTGAGGACGATTATGGGCTATTTAACATCACGCTACGACCTTTAGGAGCAAAGCAGTGACCATGAACGCAGTTGAAACTGCCAGAAACGGCTAGTACATAAACACATTATATGGATTTATCTACGAGTAACTATTAGTTTACATAAGATGGGTTTGTAATAATATTCAAAGAAGAAAATCCACGCTATTTTGGGTTCCTTATCTGGTAATAGTAACCCAAAATAGTGTGGCTACCTCATAAGGTTTTCAGAGTGTAAGGTTGGTTTCAGATTGCTGAGAGGTAAGTGTTGGGTTCGAAGACTGGCTTCTTTTTTGGCTGGCAAAAATAACTGTTGGTATAAACACTAGCTGTTAAGCAAATACCTATTGCATATATGTATACTTGTTAGTTAACAAAGCCAAAACGGCTCACCTAATCATTAGCGATTTACGGTGTCTATAACTTCTATAAAGATAAACACAATGTAACACTGCAGGTCGCTTCACCTCTTGACAAGGAGCCCCCGTTGGTCATAAAACTAGGGCAACCGAAATGCACATGTTAATAAAAACCGTATAGTTTTAATTCATCGGTCTTCACTGAAATGCACACACACATATTATAAATATACGAATATTTTATTATTATTTTAAAACATTTATTTAGTTTTTTTGTAGTGAATTCCACAACCGTATCGCAGAAACAGTAAAACAGTTGTCATAGCGAGTTGAACTATGGAAAGGAATTCGAGGGAGAAGAGAAGATGAAGTGCGGCAAGCTGTGCTCCTTGGGACAAGGAAGTCGAAGCCCTCACATAGATATATAGGAGAGGTAGGTTTGTAAAGAACCGAATACAGCAATGAAAGTATATGGACATCTCGACGCCGCCGAAAAGATAACCACTTAAGTTGTTTCGGAAATCGGAAACTTTAAGAATTAAAGATTGGAAAGTTGGGAGTCTATTGAAAGGGTAGTTAAAAAGACTTGAAAGTTATGGATATTGTTTTTCCGGATGAATTGGAGAGTTCAGCTATATCTGGACCAGGTCAGGGTCACATAGAATCAAAAGAAAGAAAGAAATACATTTATTCATAACCGTGCGGATGGTGGCAGCGACACGTATAATAAAAACTTCTTCTAAACAGCAGTTACAGGCGTATCTATCAATAATACTAGTGTTTTCGAAGGTTATGATGGGGACAGTCATTTCAAGAAATGACAATACTGGTAGATAGATTATTAAGCCGTCAAAAACCAAAAGCGCAGAATGTTTATTGTATTTGTATTCTAAGCCGTGAACAACATAAGGAACAGACAAACCACAAAACCGCAAGTTGACACCAAACACTTTTACTTGGTGACAAGTTATTTATATTTCTTAATAGTTGCAGTACTTTTGTGTATTCAGTGGTAATTAATAATATTCTGGGACACATTATACAACCTTATCCAGGCCCAAACTAAGCAAAGCTGATAGGGTCGATCGATCGATTAAGGGTCGGTTATAGACAGATATAGATAGTAGTATCTGGTCTAGAACATATATATACATAATATATTATACAACCCAGACCAATGCTCTGATGTTGCTGTCGAATGCACTACCGCGGGTTGAGTTGAGAGGGTTGTATTTTTTAACCCCGGACGCAAAAAGGAGAAGTTTAACGTATGTCTTACACACACGTTCAACTTCTCCGTTTTATGTAATGTATACCTTGCTTTTTATGTAATGTATACCTTGCTGTGGCCTCATAGCTCCTGAATGGATTAATTGACTTTGATTTAATTTCGTTGGGTATAATGTAACGAGCTGAGGTTCGGGATTAGATAGGTACACCAATTTATAACGAAATAGACACAATTTATTTAAATATTCAATTAGCACTAAACACAATTACAATTAATTCTTATTAGTAGAACATTCTTAGTGATAGAATAGTTCCATTATTCGTCAAAAGATGGCGTACGTCGTAATATAGTCTATGACTTCCTCTACTCGTCAATATATGGCGCCCATGGATCAATTTAGGCTTCCGTAACAAATATTTTACTTGATCGAGAGTTAGCTATAATAAAAAAAACAGATCACACATTTCAAGATCTTCAGCTCTTTTTTAATTGTTGAAGGGATTCTCGAGTTGGGGGGGGGGAGGGGGTATTTTGAATTTCTACTTGTTATATACGTAATTTTTTAAACAATATTTTTTCCGGTTATGTTTATTGTTACATGGAACAGGGGACCAGACTTCCCTGTTAATTTCGCTTGCATTACCCATGTCTTTTTCTGTACCCTTGGCGTGTTAGCAAAATTCCACGATGATTGGTTAAGAACTTAATGTTTATCAACTTTGTATAAACACCTGTTTAATTATCACATAATGTCGAAATCTTATACATTTAAATAAGTACCAAAAGTGTCCAATATATTATAATTTCATATCATAACTCATCGATAATGTCTTGCTCACCTTGAACCAAGTTACGTAACGGATTGTACGAACACATGGACTTGCATAACATGTACGAGTACACCAGTAGTCGCCGTGAGGTCCACATTCGAGAGTAATTCATTAAATCTATACTAATATTATAATTGCGAAAGTAACTCATGTCTGTCTGTTACATTTGCACGCCTAATCTTCTGAACCAATTTCGATGAATTGGATATATCTCTATATCCAATTCCGCAATCCGAGGGGACCGCAGAATTCTAAACATTCTCAGTTCTGAGGAGGGGACCTTAAGTTCCCTATCCATATGAGTTCCATTATCCATCATGAGGTCAGCTCCAAGATGCCAAATTATACTATTGTTTTCCAAACTACGTATACGACACAACAACTGGCCTGTTGGTCTAGTGGTTAGTGACCCTGACTGCTGAGCCAGAGGTCGTGGGTTCGACTCCCATCTGAGTCTGGGTGTTCTTTGTGTCCGTTGTTTGTATGTTTGTAAAGTCCCCCGCGACACAGGAGTAAATCCTAATGCGGGAGTTGTCTTTTTATAATAAAAGAAAAAGAAAGAAAATAATTAGAAGTAGATTACAATTGACTTCCAAGAGTTTGTTACGTAACTATAGAAGTAAGTAAGTATAGACGCGTGTTAAAAAAAAAATTCTTACTCTATGGAATGCAAAACAACACAACCCTCAAATTTTCTAAAATAAAAGCGCTTGTAGTATAATTATAGACCTAATTTTTTTTTTCATAAAGAGAATAAATATAGTGATAGCTCTAGATTAGAATAAAAAAACTCCACACATCTCACACACGGCCGTCTGATCCCAAAACTAGGCAGAGCCTGTACTATGGTAACCAGACTGCTGATAAACATACTTATATATTTCTAAATACATACATATTATAGATAAATTACACCCAGACACAGAACAAATGATCGTGCTCATCACACAATTATTTGTCCTGGGTGGGAATCGAACCCACGACCTCTGGCTTAGCAGTCAGGGTCACTAACCACTAGACCAACAGGCCAGTTGCTTTACACTAAAACTAGCCAGGTATCCCCGAACACACACACACATACACACGTGAGTAAAACCGTATATCGTAGGTAAGTCATATTTCAGTTAGTTTAATGAGATGCAATTCCACATCGATAATCCGATTGTAACGTGGAGGGTGGCCTCGTGGTCGGCACGTGGACCCCCGTGGTTACATTGAAGTTAGGAGAGGAAATATACAAGATACGCTTTTACAGATTATAATGGGGGAGCGCTAGCGCAAGGTTTCGTTCGGAGGACGCAGGATGACGCGTCACACGATTTAAATGCATAAAATAATACCTATCAAGGTTATTGTTTCCGACGCACTGGCTAAAGAAATATCGATTCGTCTTATTAATTTGTAAGATTACATGGCCAATGTGAGTACGTACATGTAAATTTCTTGAAAGAGTAGTTTATGACAAGGTCACGAAGGTAACGCGAGGCTATCATTATCCACGGATGTATGCGAGATGTAATTACAACAATGATGATTTACTTTAATTGGCCGACCATCCGACCAGCTTCCGAAGGCCGAGACGATCCGACAAATAATATATCGTGATACTTTACAATTATATTACTCATCATTCAATCATAAAATATCTCAAACTGCGCTAAGGGAAATATAGGAATAAGCTGTCTTTGGGAAAGACCAGAACGATATCCGAATCAAAAAAAACTAACAAACATTGAGTTGTCCGTTGATATATATATATATACTAGCTGTGCCCGCGAATTCGTCCGCGTGAAATAGTGTCTTTGGGTAGAATTTTTAATTATTTAGGCTAATTAACGATACTTCCATACAACTTTTCATTCCCACCTTTCAACCCCTTACACCCCTTTTTTCGCATTAAAAAGTAGCCTATGTCCTTTCTTAGGCTCTAGACTATCTGTGTACCAAATTTAATTTAAATCGGTTCAGTAGTTTTGGCGTGAAAGGGCGACAGACAGACCGACAGACAGACAGTTACTTTCGCATTTATAATATTAGTAAGGATTTTTTTTTAAATAAAGAATACTGGGTCACACATTACTAGTATTCTTGTTAACCCCTCCAGCTAAGCTAAATGCTTGTGCTAACACAACGACGTGTACCCACTCCTAAGAGTGGGTACACGTCGGTAGTGCATTGGGTGGGGTTTGAACCCGCAACCACTTGTTCGCAAGTCCAATACCAATACGCTACACGCTGATAATGCGGTACCAACGGATCACAATTTTTGGGGTTAATCATGTGATAGCACATTTAAACTAAAAGAAGATGTTCCGAATTGGCTGGGATGCGACCTGTGCTTATACAGGGGTACACAAGGAAAAAACAATTGAGTCGGCTTTCACTCTAACTACGAAACGGCCGACCTTTGATATTTTACGTGAAGCGACTGCCATCAGACCTCCACAACCCAAGTACTAGGCGATATGAAAGTTCTGTAGTAAGACCAGGCTGTCAACTTAAAATCTGATTGTATTTAAAATCCTAACTGTTGAGGAAACTGGGTTATTCGTCATCTGTCCCCAAAACAAACTCGGCCCATTGGGACGAGTTGACGAATTACAAAATTTATATTTTTTTCATTCGTCATTTCGTCCCATTCTTAACATTCTTTAAAATTTTAATTAATTTAGTACAGTCAAGAAGAAAAAAAATCAAGGTATCCAGGGTACCAAGGTACCAAGAATGGGACGAGATGACGAATAAAAATTACTTTAATTTTGAAATTCTTCAACTCGTGCCAATAGACCGACTTTGTTTTGGGACGAGATGACGAACGACCCAGGAAAATTATGGGCTATTATTTAATATTATGCTATTACCTACAGGAGTGGAGGGGTGACCATCACCGCGAGAGAAATTGTAAGGAACGACTCGTTTATTTTACCATCTTTCATACAAAAATGTACTAAACTTACTGTTTTGATGTTTAGTAAAAATATACTGGCCAGTCACCTACCCTATGACGAGCCTGTTGGTCTAACCACTAGACTCAAGTGGTTAGTGATCCTGACTGTTGAGCCAAAGGTCGTGGGTTAGATTCCCACCTAGGACTAATAATTGTGTAACGAGCACGATCATGTCTTCTGTGTCTGGGTGTAATTTATCTATAGTAGGTATGTATGTATTTAGTAATATATAAGTATGTGTATCGGCAGCCTGGTGAGTGGTGACCTTAGTGCAGGCTTTGTCTAGTTTGGGATCAGGCGGCCGTGTGTGAGGTGTCTCAAATTATTATTATTGTTTGTAATATCATAACGTCAACGAAAAGACAGCTTCGTCTCATTTTGCTTCGGGCAATTTATATATTTCTTCTCACTCCAATGAAGTGACGTATTTGATATAGATATTATCTCTTGCTACTCAAGTTTTATTTACCTGTGTATTTACTACGAGTTATACGTTCTAAATCTGAGGTGAAGGTACATCATTTCTTATTGAATGTCAATTCAAACATCGACTTTAATGAGGCCATCAATAACATACAAAAAATAAACGGATTTAGGTTTTCTTACGCCACTGGTATTAAGTGTATGAAATAAAAACTATACAGACACTAACAAGCAGTTTTTTATATTTATGTTATGAATATGTGTCTATATACATATAAATGGATGTCAATAGGAATATATAATGTACATGAGAGCGGTAAAGGTCAGACCGTTTGACCGATCACTAGGAAATGTGACCCATGCCGAGCTTGTATAGTTTAATACATATTAATGAATGAATGTTGCTGTTGTTGGTAAAATCTATCCGAAGGGAACTATTAATATTTCCGGGATAAGCCGTTTTGCGTGAAAGACACGTGAGTAACAAATAAAATAAAATTAAGTGTCGATCATGTTTAGTTCAGTTCCGTGACATTATATTTACAATTTATTTTTATACTTAAGTGGCAAGTAAGGATGCTATCGTTGTCGTCCCTAAATATGGCCTGGTCTGCCTAAAATTAAGTTGCCATCATTTATTTTGTGAGTATACTTCGTTAATCGTGTTCCAACTTTGTTCTGTCCAACATGTCAGCCGTCCAATACTGTTTAGAGAACTTAATACGTCACCAAATCGTTAGAGTGAGAAGGAATATAGGTATAAAAAGTCAAGAAACAGTTGTTTTTTTGCCTCAGCCAGCGTGTCCGTTCTTTTTCTGGCCACTAACTGCAGTTAACAAACACCTCATTTTATTATATTAACAACAAAATAAATAACCATTCAGTTTGTATAGTACGTTATTATTTTGTTTTATGAAATTCAAATGCAGGTTGCAGTATTTGAAGTCACTTCCTGTTTCGTGATTCCGGCCCTGCTGATGTCCCGTCTGTAGTTTATAACTCTCAGAAACGGTCTAGTTTCTAGGTAAAAATAAATATCTATGCAAAAGAATGCACGTAAACGTAATTTATTTTATATTTTTGACAGTTTTGATATGCCCACTAAAATGTAAACTTAATAAATAAATAAAAATAAAAATCTTTTTATTTTAGACAACATAATGGTACGTACCTACTTGCCTGGCTTGGTTTCCTTGCCTAAAAATTACGCGCCAAACAGCCGTAATATTATTTTTTTTTTTAAACAAATTCTAGCCAGTGTCACTCGGGATGATGTAAGGATTCTAATGATACCCCAAACATCCAAATCTGAAGCTAAAGTGTTTTAAATAAAGATACTCACATACATACACATTATGTAAATACAAGAACCTTGAAAACATTACGTACACCCTTGTATTGAGTTGGGCAGTCGGGCGGGGTACTTTTCTCACGACTGCCCTGCACTTCTACATAATTTGGAAGCATAAAACGCAGTCCAAAGTTCAGAGTAAGCTTAAAACAAAATTAAATTATCTACACGCTGTTAAACATTATTTCTGGATCTGTTTTTATTAAAAGACTAGCAGCGCCTCGCGGTTTCACCCGCGTAAGTCCCGATCTCGTGGGAACGTCGGGATAAAAAGTAGCCTATGCGTTAATCCAGGTCTCCAGCTATTTACATACATATATTATCGCAATCGGTCCAGTAGTTTTTGTGTGAAAACATTACAAACATACATACAAAAACACAAATGTTATAATATTAGTTTAGATAAATTAGCTTCTCTGATCTCACAACAATAAAACTACCGGCAGTAATATTATATGCAAATAGTATTCAATGACTGCCGGTAAGTAAGAAAATTGCCGTCTGCGTCACGATTCTTGCGCTCAGATGTCATATATTATTATTTCAAAGCTTTCAATAAAGTATATTTAACGACTTAGTATGGGGTCGTCCATTACTTTTTGTTAAACACGCTGTTCAGCCTTGCGCTCCCATACAAAAAATCAAATGTATGAAACGGAGTCAAAACAATATGGCGCCTATTTCTATCCTGCCTACTCATATAGTCTCACATATCACCTATCTCTTTTCATCTGTTTAATTGCCAATTTCAATTGACAGTTTAATTGTCAATTGACATTCACAGTCAAAACTCTTTGTTTACTCTTTGGGCAAAACAGTTTTTGACAGACAATTGTCATTAATCATTATGTGATTTATTTTCGTTTGAACTGTTTGAACTAGTTTTTCCTAATATTTGGTTTCTTAGATAATTTAATATATATTCTTATTGTTCTTTGTGTCTCAAATCATTAAAATGTATTACAAAACTTCTGTAGTGTGCTATGTTGTATCTAGGCGAAGTAAAAGTGGAAAACGTCTATTTATGGCAAAACTTCCTTCAGACAAAGAACGGTTACTAAAATTTGCTAACAGTCGCTAAATAATACTCTGTACGGATTGTTTATAATATGTACATAATAATTTCTTTGAAAAATAAAGGATTTTTATGTGGATTTATAAGCTAATAGTGTTGCCGCTAAACTTTAAATATAGTATCGATATCGATATTTACAGGTCGTTAATATTTTCTTTTATGACATTTTTTAGGTGCACGCAATGGGTGAAAGCGGAAAAGAAGATTTAGTTTACGTACAGAAACTCTACACGTAAAAATATATTTGTTCTAGTCATTTCGACTAAAATGATTATGTACGGGCTACGGTTACTCTACAGGAAAAATGTGGCTATAAATGAAAGAGAAAGTTAAGCAAAATAATGGTTTATCTACTTAACTTACTCTAGAATGATATGGTAAAAATGGTTATGGACACATCCGAAACGATTGGTGACCGAGAATATACTAATTTCATTTAATTATGAAATAGCGTGGATCGGCGTAAACTGCTGAGCTTGCGCAACGTGACGGCTCTTGTCAATTATTGCATCAACACTAGGAATTTTATGAAATAAAATTATTTTGTATTGAATCATATTTTATTGTGGTTTTATTTACTTATTACTGCTAAAAAAAGTCATCGTAGATTATTTTAACGAAACGTCTGATGGTTATTTTTAATCTGTGGATTTGTCGATAATTCTATTAGAATCAACAACACTATTTTTATTTCCTGAAGGTTGGCTAATCTTTGGCTCCCATAGAATTTTAGTTTTTGTGTTGGTAAATTAAATTGGAACCCGTTTCATACATCATTTTTTAGTATGAGAGTCCCGACTCTTCTAACGTAGTGTTTGTATACTCTTTGACGCTGTTTCTAAACCGAAAAGCGGCGCGTGACTGTGACTCTCAGTTGCCAGGCAATGATTTCCGCGTCCATCACTTGTCAGTCGCTAGTGAGTCTGTGATTTTCACCTGATTACGACTTTCCTTCATTATTTCTATGCCAGTCTTCAATTGTAATGCTTGTCTGGACATTTTTATCACGGTGCTTAATTTTCCATTATTATATTTATATTTAGATTATATCTTTAATTAAAGATAATATTCTAAAAATGTTTGAGATACTTTGTAAGGTTGTACTAAAAAAATACACGTGACTTAAATTTGGGTTAGTCTACAACCTCATCACGTATCACCCGGGGGGAGGAGGGATCCAAAAAGATGCTAAAAACATCACGTGATTAATGGATGACCCTTATGTGGTGAAGCGGTAGAGCTGTCAGATTGCAACTTCGATCCTTGCTCAGTGCAAATAGCTTTTGCTCTCGGCTTCTTTGCCGTTACAATAGATATTGTCAATCAGTTCAGGAATCTCTCAAGAACAGAACTTTTTTTCTAGATAAAAGGTACTCTATGTCCTTTTCTGTTCCCCTGACAAAGTGTATGCAAAGTTTTATGAAGATCGGTTTAGTAGTTCAGGCGTGGCAAACAAATAAACAGAAATTCAAAATTATAATATTAGGATAATCATAGTTTAGGAAAACCACAGAATACATAATACTTAGTACATGTACAGAAGTCCCACTCTACTAAACCATTTAAATAAATAGCGACTCCTGTTCCGACACAATAAAGTCGGTATTTAAGTTACACAGCGCTAATTACCTACAGCGCCACTGAATTTTGGTACGTTAGTTGACCCCGCCGTGTACTTGTAGATTTATACCTACACTGTGGAGTGTCCCTGGCCTCGTAAAACTTAAAAGGAAAAAAAGAGTTGCACTATCCACCTGGCTCCATCATCAGATCAGCTCCAAGATCCCAATTGATATAGCCCAAGAGGTCATAACGAATTTTGAGAAAGTATTTAAGGGTGTTAGATATTATAAACAGTAAAACTTGAATACTTTTAAAGAAGTAAGAAATGGTATGCGCATGATATAATTACCGCCAAATATTACAGTCATAAAGGTTATTTCATTTGATGATTATTAGACATGAAGGAATTTAAAGTACCTAGTCCTTTTATCACTACATATCATAAAACAAAGACCCCCGCCGCGTCTGTCTGTCTGTTCGCGATAAACTGAAAAACTACTGAACGGTTTTCACTAATAGACAGAGTTTATTCATGAGGACGGTTTAGGTGTATAATTTGTACCCGTGCGAAGCCAGGGTGGGTTGCTAGCTTGACATAAAAATAAAATTGCCAGACATTTCACTTTGTCTGATATTAGACCCTGGACCTAGACGATACTGGAGAAACTAGACTCCAGAAGAAACTGCAATGCATATTGTTGGCTTTTGTGGCCAACTAATGCGGCACCGAAGTATTAACCTAGGATTGCACATCATGCAACCGCAGGAAATACAAACAATCACTGATGATAGGATCTGGAGGATTGAGGATCTTTCTCGAAGTCTGAGCTATAAAGCAAGAGTGCGCTACAAAAGACCAGAAATGGTCGAGATAGCACTAGGCACTTAAAATTTATAATAATAGACGAAACTGGAATTATTTTTTAATTTTTATTTCGGTTTAGTTTAATTAATTCTTTTTTTTTTAGTTTTTCTCAGCGATAATATAATTATTAAAATTATAATTTTTATGAGAAATAAAATATTTTATTACCAAGTTCAAGTGTCATTAGTAGTTATGCAGTATATAATATGGGCCTTGGGTCTTACTTTAATGCGTGCCGTGTGCTTCCTTGCCAAATAACCATTAGCCGTTTTAACCCTTTTCTTGGCAATGAATCTCTACAGATACGATAAAAAATCGTATGTTTAAATCTAGTGAACGTGGAACGAAAAGTTATTTTTATTATTAATTTTCAATAATTTCGGAACGCATCCTTAGTCAGTTTCTGCATTTTTGTATTACCGTTCTTGCAGTTAATTCAAAATATTTAGCAGGTTGGATGCAATTCCGCGGAAGAAGGTAAGAATTCGTTATATTTTGGGTTTATTTATTTAAAATCTATCTGATAATGTGTAGTAACAACTTTTTAATACATTGATAAGTAACATAAGTTAAAAATATTATAAAAAATAACGGGTTCTGTCTAGAAAATTCTCAATCAAGTAATATGGATCTCGTAGTGCACACTGCCAAGTTCACTACTTTTTTGTGTTTGGAGGGAATGTATCCTATGGTGCACATTGCCACGTTCGCTTCATTTATGTGTTTTGAGCAAATGTATCCAAGAGGCCAACAATATTTGTTCGGGCCGGAGTGTCCGGATTTGTTTACGACTTTATTGTCTACGGCTTATTGTTTATTGTTATTGGCAAAGACACTTTGAGGAGCGGCGGTAGCGTAACGGCTAAGGCGTCGGACTTGCGATCGAGCCGTTGCGGGTTCGAACCCCAGCCAGTGCCCTACCGACGTGAACCCACTCCTAACACAAGCATTTAGCTTAGCTGGAGGGGTTAACAAGAATGCTAGTAATATGTGACCCACGTAACTAGAAGTCTTTCTAAAAAATAAATTAAACATAAAGATATGAACCAACGTGTTCTGTGGTGTATTTTGATCATTTCTTCACCAGTTGTGGAGATGAGCCATTACCTAGAGATGAAAATGGCATTTTTTCTTTGGCACCATTAGGTCCCATTAGGTAACAATAAAAGTGCCAGTTGCTGCCCTCACCTTCTGAGGATGTCAGGTATGACAAAATGGGCCATTTTCCTATCTTTGGCACAAAAGAGAGATGCAAATTATGTACTAAAGGGCAGACAGACAACCGTGGCCTGTTCGAAATGTTCGCTACGACTGTGTCTTTTGCCGAATCGAAATTGTTTCGTGTCTTTTCAAAGTAATAAGATTTTATTTTGTATTTTTGATTTGTAATATTAATTGTTACATGGTTTATGTATATATTTATGTTTTTTTTTATTTTATTTAGACATTTTAGAAACTACATTTCTTTTTTGTTTCAATTTTGCTGCACTAGCTTGCATTTTTAGAAGCGCCAATTTTGGTTATCATTATTTTTTTATAAATATATTGTTTCATCCTACTTTTAAGAGTAATGTGCAAGTGATCTCATGGATTTAGCGAGTAATAAACAAAAATATTTTCTTACAAACCAACAGATTTTCCATTTCTAATCTCTTATGATATGTATCTCTATCTCGTAAGTTTATAACTTGATATTTTTTATAATATTTTTCATGTAACCTAGATGCTAAACAATGTTGTATAAAAAAATTTTTTTTGTTTTTTGCCAACTTAAGGGTTAAATAAACAATTACAACAGTGGTTATAACAAGTATTCATATTCTGAGCGCATTAAACTTTAGTTAAAATTTAATAGCATGACATTTGTTTGTGCTCAAGATCCGTGACGAATGTTTTATTATAAACATATGGAGTTATTGTTCAAGACAAATGTATTTATTGCACGCTATGTACTTAGGTGTTCAGCGTAACTAACCAGCCTCCACAACCTGCGAGCCTTGCAATTATATACGACAATAATTAATAAGCTAAGAGGGAGTACCTCTATCTAATATAAGAGGAGTACCAAACTACAATACCACAAAAACATAACAAGCGTACAAAAGAGTTTAAAAACATGAAAATAAAGAAATAAAAATATCTTAATATTAGCCGTTTTCTGCAGTTTGAACCACGTTTATAGTCACTGCCCTCCCCCTTAGTTTCGTAGCGTGATATTACATAAACTATAACCTTCCTCTATCAATACTCTATCCAGTACAAAAACTTTTTTCGAATCCGACTTGCAGTTTAGAAGAAAACAAAAGAAATAACAACTCTTCAACTCTTGATAAAGAGCCCCCATCGGGTCTAAAGCTCGGCGGACATCCCCGAAATATATACGTGAGTAAAACCGACCCTATATCTCTAGATAATATGACAGAATCTACAATAACACGCTGATAAGAGACTAAACCACTAAACAGAAAAAAAAAAAACGTATAAACCATACAAGTGAATTGTAGTTTTATGAGAAATAATATTCTTTGAATCTAAGTTAATGATCTTCTGTTTCCACAAATTAAACCTATTTCGGTCCATGCAATGTTGTTGCATGGTTGAATGCTATTCTTATCATCCATTCTCTTTTCAGAAGTTCCCGCAGAAGTCCCGCATCGTTGAAGAGGTTGGACAGTCAAAGAAGAAGAAAAAATCGTGTCTTAAAGATTATGTATAAAAGTATTAAATAACATAATTGCTTAATATTAATATGTATTTATTGCATATCTTCTTATTAAAATACGCAACCGTCTCTCACTCGACGACGTCAGTTAGCCAGCCCAAGAACCAGAATGTCACAGGAGTTAAAATCACAATTTAGCTGCCGAAATTTTATATTTACATTACTTTAAAATTTAATAATTTGGAAACATATCATATACTTATTGAAATATGTGCATAGTTACTTATCTAAGCTTGATATGAAGGAATTACTTAATATCGAGTTAACAAGTTCCCTCAGACAAAATACTGAGTGTCAAATATTAGAGAACAAGAGAGACACTAAAGATGTCGTAGTATGTTTTCTTTGTTCAACTACCCGTCGGATTTATAAGATTTCTTTTGCAATTGATAACCGAATCTTTAGTCAAATAGAATCAACCGAGAATCGTTCAAAAATGGGTGAAATTGAGATAGTCGGTCAAAAATATTCGTTTGTAAACATTTAAAAATGTGGTTTATATGATATTCCGCGAAGACTCATTCGAAGGAACACAATTGTTAAGTGGAATAGCGGATTTCAGCTCGAATAGGAGACGCCCGATTGATCCAGTACCTCCACCCTACATATAAGTAGTGTTGTCCTTTTCTACATGTAAGTAGGGTCACTAGTCTTATTTATTGGTTTTAGGAAGGAATTCCTATATTACGAAGGGCTTTACAAACATCAAAACACTGGACATAAGAAACACCCAAACTCGAAACAAATATTTGTGGATCACGTGAATTTTTATCCCGTGTGGGAATCGAACTCACTACACTCGGCACGGCTTAGTATACGTATAGTCACATGATAATGTACTTGTATGTACTAGAGTTGAATCTCAAGTTTCAACCATAATTGATTCACTTTAAGCTATTTTTGCTATCTATTGTCACGTAAACGTAATTTGAATTCGAATAAAAAATAAATATGTATTTAAAAACTTCTGATTAATTATATACGTTTTTTTACTATGTCCCGCTTTCAACGAAAGAATCCCGCTTTTTTTACTCAAAAAGTTCCAAAATCCCGACTTGGCAAAAAAAAATCTGGCAGCGCTGCTCGATACCTACATTACCTCCTCAAAAATTTATTAAAAAGTATGTTGCTGTTCTTTGATTATCTGATGCTTTTGAACAATCCTTGATTAGCAGAGACATGATGAATGTTCAAATAGGCAAGAAACTTTATTATTTTACCATTTTTCAATAAATATAGCGCATATCTTTAGTTAAATATTATATTATTCTGTTTAAAAATAACCTTAAAATTGTATTAAATGTAACCTCGTAAAGTTTGAAAAATAATTAATACAACCAGACATTTATATGCATTCCCTTGAACAAATTAACTTTAAATATGCTTATGAAACTATTTACTGGGAAAAATCATCCTAGAATGAGAATTTGAATCCAGTCTTATCCTATTCCCGGACTCTTCTAGGATGAATATGCTGAGATTTATTGATTTATTCTATTATAAAAGATTTAAATGTTGATGTCTTTGCAAGGCACATATATATAAATATGTGTCACAAATTAAAGCCAGACAATGAGAAATAGTTCGAAAAATGTTTGCGTGAACGCGCAGAATAGTTTTACAGTGAAATATTTTTAACAACACTGAAAACGGCAGCAATTTTCAACGCATTACTAATTTCTATATTTATGGCCATTAGTTCTACTCACTCGTTTAGAGTGAGTTCATGTTTTAAATTGGTTAAATCGAAAACATCGGACGTTTTAATAGATCATTATGTAATTTTTTACACCATCAAATTAATTAGTCAAAATAAAATAAACAATGTAGTAGTAGAATCAAAACCATAGATTTGGTAGATTTATGTGTGAAACATCTCTCGGCAGGACGTCACTTCTGGTGTTGTCAAATCGTTTACTTTTAATATTTATTTGAAATTAAAAAAAAATTAAAAACGTTAAAATAAATACTATTATTCATTTAAGAATAGTTTTTAGATGTTACATTGCCTGACTATGGTGAAATAAATAATTTTGAACACAGGAATCTACCCATGGAGTGGTTAAATTAATTCGTACAATTAATTTAACCACTCTATAAATAGCTTTATATCATTATTACAAATTAATATTTAGTAAAAATTTTTACAGTTAAACAGTTTGTGAATTATTTTAGTTTTAGCTTTTATTTTAACATTGTGCCATCGAAACAAACTTAGTTTAATTTCTGCACTAAATTTGATTCCGACTTTAATTAATGAAGATTATGCCGACTTTATTTGATAAACAATGTTTATGTTAACGTTTTCTATTTTAGACCATTTTAAACGTTACAATGGAACACCAAAACGTTGTTCAACTTTTGTATGTTGAGGTATTAACCAATTCCATTTGTGTCCAACTAAAACTGGATTATTCCTACGTTTTTAGAACGCGAAAGTAACAAACTAAATCTTAGTAATTTATAGTCGAATAAAAAGATTTGTAACAAAAGAATAAAAAACAATGGTGCCGATTCTATTGTACACTCGACTAAACTAAAACCTGACTTAATTTCTTCATATGAAATCAACCTAGTGTCTATTTGTTACTAGCATCTATTTCTCAGCGCCGCTAAATTTTACTAAAACCTGTCAACGTATACTCAACTTTATTTCCACGCAGCGAGAGTCTTCATTTATTCAAACGCTGTATAATTGCCGTATAAAAACTTGTTCAAAACGAACAAGGATGACGTGTTTTTAATCTACACCTACGAAGACGCTTACTAAAAACACAGAGCAAAAGAGATGGCATTCAACGGATAGCGGAAACAAGGTCTTATTTCAAATTGAAACAAGTATGTTTCAATTTGAAATAAGACCTTGTTTCTAACTGTACTAGGTTTACTTCTTATATGAAGAAAATTTAGTGAATTTTAATTTAGCGAGTGAAGTAACAGAACTGGGGCCAATGTCGTTGTATTTTTAGCATAATCAATAACCAATGTAATCATAATCATCTTTAACAATAGTCAGCCTCGAGACAGATTAATGAATGGAAATATTACAGTTCTTGGATAAATATAAATATCATTCGATTGACTTAACCGGTTTATATTTGTTAATAAAGAAATGCAATAATATAACATAAACTAACAAGTTTATTCTATTATTATCACTAAGAGAATAATATAAGTACTTTCATATTATAATAATTGTTTTACAAATAATACCTGTTTCTAGAATACCACACACTATAAACAATATAATTATTATCTGTGGTAACTATTCTCTAAAAACCATAGAGATAATATAAATAGAGCCGGCTAACCGTATGTTAGGCTGTATGTGGAATCGTATCGCCTCTTTACCGATGGGTTGTTCCAGTCCCCTACAATCAGTAAAGAAGCCTGTGTACCTGAAGATCTGACTTTTAAAAAGAGTGGCCATGAGTTTCTTTGCCAGTATTCTTCTCATAAGGCCCTACGCATTTTGGAAACTGGAAGTTATAGAGCGACACAAGCAGGCAGTAGATTTTGGTGTTTTCACCTAATTTACCTCGACAATCCAGCACATGCTGTGGCGTCTGTTTGCGCCGATCTATGATTTTAACTCTAGCTTCAATTTAACGTTCATAAATGTCACTTAGTGTCTTAATTGAATAAATGATTTTGAATTTGAATTTGAAGAGAGGGAGATGCAAGACTTGAACACATCTATTTTCGCTCTCTAACGCTGTTACGCTTCTACAGCCAGCTTTCCTACTCTATTTATATTACGTCTATGCTGAAAACTCCGCATGAACATTAAATAAATTGATGCGGGTAGATAGATAATAATAATTTGTGTGTTTACTTAAAAATCTTTAAAAATATTTATAAACCAGCTGTCTCCCGCGCGGCTTTACTTGCGTGTACATATTTATATATTTTGCGGGGAACCTTACCTCTTTTTCCAAAATGAAAGTAGCCTAAGTTACTCCTTATAAAACCAGCTATCTGCCGGTGAAAGTCCTGTGAAAATCAATAAACCCGTTCCAGAGATTAGTCGGAACAAACAGACAGAGAAAAATTTATAATTGATTTTTAGGCATGGGTATCGTGTAAATAACTGTACGAGCTTGAAAAAACCTATTATTTTGACATTAGCTATCGTCCATTAATCTCGGACTAAATACTTAATCGTATTCCCGTTGACTTGCTGTTTTTTTGATAACGTCATCTTGTTTATGTTTAAGTACGTACGATTATGTTCACTTCGCAAACTAAACCTACAGCGTGTAAGTATCACCGTCGCGAGAACTTACAGAAACGGCTTTCTTTGGATACTTATCACAATGCAAAAGTCAGTTCATCACAGTTAGTTTGATTTCGCGGTACGGTGAATGAGCTCAAACGTATAAAAATCTTTTTAACAAAAAATTAAACCGACGAAAAGAACTAAAAACCAAAAAATAAATAAACCTTAAGTCTTAAGTATTGAGCTTATTTACATAAACTATCTAATTTTTATATAAACTTACTTACTACTTAAGACTTCAGGTTTATTTATTTTTTGGTTTTTAGTTCTTTTCGTCGGTTTAATTTTTTGTTAAAAAGATTTTTATTTTACAGTTTTTTTTCATCATCAGCCCAGCTACATGATGTGATGATTTCTAAACGCAAATACCTGATAAAGTAATGAAAAGTAAACAGAAACACTGTTCATTCCTAGAATTTTCGAGTGTTTCTCTCAATTTTATCAGGATCCCATTATCAGATCCTGACTTCCTTGACATGAGGTATACCCTATCTAACAAAAAAAGAAAAATCAAAATCGGTTCATAAATAACGGAGTGAGGGCTGAAGACAAAAAAAAAATATATATAATACGGTTGAATTGAGAACCTCCTTTTTTTTCGTCGGTTTAAAATGTCCTGTTTAGTACATTGCGATATCACTTTTAAGCAAAAAAAAATAAATTATTATTTCCGGCTGGAAATTCCAATGATTTTCTACTCAGAATGATGGTCTGATTCTATTTCAAGATTCGGCAGGCTGTTCTTCCGTTAAATAATAGATCAGTAACGAATTGTATCAGGAGGCAATGGAAAAGAAAGGACAACTTATTTCGAAAAGAGACGGGTGACTGTTCTTCTCTATCTTTTTTTTTTTTTTTAATATTTGAGCTGCCAAAATGACTCTGCCCCGCCTGATGGAAAGCACAAGCAGAATACAAGAGTGGTGGTCACCATCCTCACTGCGAACAAAGACAGTGCAGCATGGTGTGAGATGCTTTTTCACGCCCCGCTTAAAGGAACAGTCTCTAACCAACAATAAATTTTATGATAGTTCATAATTAGCTTGTATTTATTAACAGGAAGAAATCATTTGCTCGTTTGCTCCGCTACCAAATGTCATAGCGTGATGTTATATAACCCCGTAACTTTCCTCAAGAATTGATCTATCAAATGCAATAAAAAAAACTAACTGTTCAGGTTTATTATATGCGTGATTCTTTGCTCTCTTTCAATCCGGGTCATTGGTCGTAACACAAAAATTATCTGAATTTTAATTAGCGTCTTAAAATAAACTGGAAATATTTAAATCCTTGTCATTATGACACGCTTGATAATAATAGAGTATTTTAGGACAACTACCTACAATGAATTATATTTCTGCAAGAGAACAATGAAGCAGTACAATTAGTACAATCGACTAAGGCTAATTATATGAGGTTGGCTTGAATGTAACAATGCTCTCAAGTCCCTGTCAGTAGATAAAGAATATCCTATTAATATTATAAAAACGTGAAAGTTTGTGAGGATGTATGGACTTTATTACACTTTCACGCAAAAACTACTGAATCGATTGCCATGAAACTTGGTGTCTAGAAAGCTGGAGACCTGTATTAACAGATAGGCTGTAGTAACTTTTTATCCTAATATTAGCACGGCATCGGGATTTACGCGGGTGAAACCACGGGCTGCTGCTAGTATTAGAATAAATGAAAATTATATATGCTTAAATTGCAATTTAAAAATCTGAACATAATTATCTATTTAACTTCTACAAACGACAGTGGCGTATTTCTAGTTATAATTTACAATTGAGAGGTGGTAGGTTCGAAACTCAGAGTCGCTCAACGAGCTAAGGAGAGGGCTATGCTGGGTGTTTCTCTGCGGGATCGAATCAGAAATGGGGACATACGCAGACGAACGCAGGTTACCGACATAGCTGAACGGGTTAGCAACTTGAAGTGACAATGGGCAGGGCACATAGCACGTAGACGGAGACCACGAACCGCAAAGCGCAGTGTTAATCCAGGTCTCTAGCTATCTACATACCAAGTTTACCAAGAAAGAGTAACAAACATCCATCCATCTATACATCCAAACTTCCATGACTAGGTATTTTTAACCACCGACTGATTTAACGTGTGTATCTGTGTGTATTTGTGTCTGTTTGTGGCACGTTAACCGATGGACCGGTTTTGATTTAAGTAGTTTTTTTTTTTGTTTAAAAGGTGACTTGATCAGGAGTGTTCTTATTCAAGAAAATCTGTGCAGCCGTTCGAAGATTATAGGCTCTTTTCAAATAATTGAAGGGAGTTTTGAGTAGGGGTATTTCAAATTTTTCATTTATACTTGTTAATAAGATATTTAGGTAATGTATGAAACTGAACACAGCGCTTTAAAACGAGCTACACGACACGTTATAGGTCAAAGATTTTATTATAAAATTTAACATAAATAATGCATTTGAAATTGACATTTGAAGTTTGCGAAATGCATTTTTTTTTATTTATTTCAACTTTTTGCACATTTGGTACATAGGCGGACTTAATGCCTAAGACATTCTCTACCAGTCAACCTTCGGACGATGCAGAGAAAAGAAGAAGTAGGTGCATTAATATTATGTTGAAAATTGTAAACTAAATGAGATAAAACTAAAATTTGACAACATAATACACAAGTATTCGTTTGTACACTAATGAATACATATAGATATAATATACACACATAAATAGCTATATAATACATACATATTTTACCAATGTCTTCGTTATAACTAGGTACCTACGTAAGTAACGTTTGGCCTTAAGTTAAAAGTAAAGTTTTATTTCTGACAACCGAATAAAAAAATCGTTAAGGATTTTATTTTGACCCTGAAGCATGCAAGTGCTATGTTATGTAATAGTTTTAGGTATGTTTAATATAAGTATATATATATATATATATATATATAAATACTAGCTGACCCAGCGAACTTCGTACCGCCATATTTTATTTCTCTAATCGCAACTAAGGAAATAAAACCCTTCCGGTAAAATCTAATTAGCTAAATTGAAAATAAAACTAAAGTACTCAATTGAAAAATTCATATTGTTGTACAAAATGACTCGTCCATTAGATGTTAAATCGCAAATAACAGACAAATAATTAGCTGAATTATACGGTATTTCGTTCACTACAAAATAAATTTAATTAATTTTATAGCGTCAACAACACGTGGTAATTATTCTGTTAAAATGTAGCTTATATGACACGTTCGTAGATTTACCATAGCAGCGCCATCTATTGATTACTTACTCAACCCAGTCGAAAGGTATCGACATCTGTTAGAATCATTTGGAGTTAACAGATAATTGTGACTGTCAAATAATAACAGACAAATAATTAGCAATAAAATAAAATTGCGACTATAATTTGAGATTTAAACTATCCTATCTCTCAAGTTGGATCGAACTGCACATGGTGTGCGAATTTTATTATAATCGGTTAAGTGGTTTAGGAGTCCATTGAGGACAAACATTGTGACACGAGATTTATATATATTATAAATATATATATATATATATATATATATAATATATATATATATATATATAATATATATATATATATATAATATATATATATATATATAATATATATATATATATATATATATTAATTAAATGTATTTTTATTTCATTATCATGTCATATTTAATATTGAGGCACAGTACTTGCTAAATTATTTTCTGGTTAAAGTTGTAAAATCAATTTACGTATAATACACATATAGCGTTGACACATCTCACACACGGCCGTCTGATCCCAAACTAGGCAGAGCCTGTACTATGGTAACCAGACTGCTGCTAAAGACATATTATAGTTAAATTACACCCAGACAAAACAAATAGTCATGCTCATCACACAATTATTTGTCCTGGGTGGGAATTTAACTCACGACCTCTGGCTCAGCAGTCAGGATCACTAACCACTAGACCAAAAGGTCAGTCCACAACCATTGGGAACATTATTTACTTAATTTTTCTGGATGAAAGGTCTGACAACGTGCGTGCGAAATTTCATGATAATTGGTTATGTAGTTTAGGTGTGAAAGTGTAATAAACAAACAAAAAAACACATTCGCATTTAAAATATTAAGATAAGGTACGAAAGAATTTAAAATGCGGTAACGATGTTGCATAACTAAAGATGCATGTATCTTTTATATGTACAAATATAAACTTCATAATGTCGAAATTCAAACGCACGATCAAAGTTTGCGTTCCAAGGTTCGCGATGCAATTTCGCGAATTGTTCAAACTCATAACCGAAGATGTTAAATATATTTATTCGATTATCATTAAGCTTAATGAGTTCAAAGGTATCTTATTATTACATTAATTTGTATTACCATTAAATCCTATCGTGCATAAACAACTATTTACAACTTAGTAAAGTCCAGTCATCGCAGACATTAATTATGATCTTCTGGAAAATACCTACAATAAGAAATAAAAAGGTCTTTTCATCCCGTAATTGTCAAGAAATCATAATCATAATTCAAGGTAAATCACGGCATAATTTGATCATTATCATAATCGTATTTACTGCTCACTGAAAGTCACCCTGCATTAAAAAAATAAACGACTTAAAGGTACTTACACACACAATCCGGCTTGTTAAAAACTTGTTTTGTATCACTTCACAACGCAACACTTTAATGAATTTTGTAATTTATTATTAAGGTGTTTGTTACGAAACACTCGCGGTTTAATTGCGTCGGGTGCAAGTGACATGCACCTACCTTGAGATTCTCTCACCGACTGACAAAAATCGCAACTTGTGGAGGCTCGATGCGTATGCGCAAAGGTTCTGATATAAGCTGGGATTAATGTTGCGCTAGACAATATTTTTTGCATAGAAACTTTTTGTGATTACTACGAGTATACTTAACTGTCTAAGATTGTACGTTCACAATTGTAGTATATGTTGTTATAAGTATATGTTTGGAAGCAGAATATTTAAATTAATGTGATTTAAGTAAGGACCTACTGAAAAGTGATAAGGGGAGAAAAATTTGTTATTCAACACCAATTTAAAGCAGCTTGAATTTAATTATTCAGTTTTTCATGAGGAGATTTTGACTAAACTGAAGTCTGATTTATTGTTTTTTATTCTCTTGTTTTACCACAAATTCAAAAACATTTCATTCAATGTGAGTGCTAAGATAGAATACATTTTATTGCCCACTTCCAGTGATGAGTTGGGAGTGATTTCATCCAAAGTGTATTATTGTAGTGTACAATAAAAATTTCACTTATCGAAAAACATCGATACGGATGACATCAGGTCAAAAAAAGACTGACTTGTTGGCCTAGTGGTTTGTGACCCTGACTGCTATGCTACAGGTCGTGGTTTCGATTCCCACCTGAGTCTGGGTGTTCTTTGTGTCCGTCGCTTGTATGTTTGTAAAGTCCCCTGCGACACAGGACTAATTCCTAATGCGGGAGTTGTCTTTAAAAAAAAAATCTTTTTCATGACACCTTAGAGGTGTCTTTTCCAGAGACATCGTCTCAATATTACGGGGAAATACCCATTTGTCCCACTTCTTAAGGAAATAGCGTTCGACCTTTTCTAAAGGGACTTCCAAAATGACATAAGATGTTAGTTCACTCAAACTTTGTACTGAAAAAATTAGGTATCCCACAAGGGAATGAGCTAGGACCTCTTTTGTGGTGCACTAGCCTTTGATCGCAGCTTCGCTCGCGTTAATGTAGATTTTGTCAACCAATTCAGTTATCCATCTGGAACTTTCTGAATTAAAGGTATCCCATGGCCTTTACTATATCTCTGGCAACGTGTATGCAAAATTTCATGATGATGGTAGAGTAGTTAAGGTAAGAAAACGTACCTAACAAACAAACAAACTCACACTCATATTTATAACACTACTAGCTTTAGCTCGCGGCACCGCTCGCGTTAAAGTTATTTTGTATAGAACAATACTTTTTCAGGATGAAAAGTACCTACCTATGTCTTTTTTTGTATCCTTGGCAACTGCAAATTTTCATGGTGAGAGGTTCAGTAGTTAGGGCGTGCTAGCATAACAAATAAACAAACAAACAAACTCACTCTCGCATTTATAATATTAGTTATTATTAGATAAGTTATAAAGTTGGTATACAATGGCGTCCCTCACATAACACATACGTAATGTTCTTTGCATGATGTATCAGTAAAACTATAAACTCACTGACACAATAGTTCAATCATTTAACGTAATTTAATATCGCAGTATAGATCCAAATCTAGAACCACGTGAAATAAAATCGTAACAAAGTAAAGATGGCGTTAATGTCGAATAAGTTTACAAGATTATACAACGTCAACACCATCTAGCGCCAAAGTAATGCACCACTTTTTACTTTGTTGATGCCTGACCCAACTGCAACTTCGTCCGCGTTTGTAATTGTCCCCGTTTTTGCAACATTTTTCATTGATGCTCCGCTCCTACTAGTTGTAGCGTGATATTATATAGCCTATAGCTTTACTCGATAAATGGGCTATCCAACACTGAAAGAATTTTTCAAATCGGACCAGTAGTTCCTTAGATTAGCGCGTTCAAACAAACAAACTCTTCAGCTTTTAATATTAGTACAGATTAGACGCATTTCTTTATAACTTATTCAAATAATACCTACTATGTATTTGAATAGAACTACCTAGGAACCCTAAGTTTTAAGCGTTCCATGATACTTCTAGGTATAATTGACTGGCCTGTTGGTCTAGTGGTTAGTGATCCTGACTGCTGAGCCAGAGGTCGTGGGTTCGATTCCCACCCAGGACAAATATTTGTGTGATGAGCACGATTATTTGTTCTGTGTCTGGGTGTAATTTATCTATAATATGTATGTATTTAGAAATATATAAGTATGTTTATCAGCAGTCTGGTTACCATAGTACAGGCTATGCCTAGTTTGGGATCAGACGGCCGTGTGTGAGAAGTGTCCAGTTATTATGTGTCCAGTTATTATAATTATTTATATAGGAGGAATTAAAGTGATCAATAGGTATTAAATACCTTTGAATTGCCTGCGTAGTTAGGTAGCCAATATTATTTAAACAATGTATTAGAACTACAAACTACGATAACTAAAAAAGATCTCAGGGTAGCCCCTTAGGTCTAAAGGAATATACCTACCTATTGATAGTATTAATTATAAATTTCATTTTTATGGTTAGGGTAAAAACGGGACCCTATTACTAAGACTCCACTCCGTCTGTCTGTCACTAGGCTGTATCTCATGAACCATGATAGTTAGACAGTTGAAATTTTCACAGATGATGTATTTCTGTTGCCTCTATAACAACAAATACTAAAAACAGAATAAAACAAATATTTAAGTGGCGCTGCCATACAACAAACGTGACTTTTTTGGCGTTTTTTGCTTGATATTAATAACGGCAACACGTCGCCTTAGTGCTTATTTGTCCTATCTACCATTGGTTGATTTTTACAGGACGAAGAGTTTTTTGCTCTATTGAAATAATAAGCCATGGTTTCAAGATTTAAAAGTCTTTCTCAATACATGAGTTACCAATGAATTGATTGTTATAATTTTCATCTATGGATGGTAACTAAATATACCTTATTTTACAGATTTTGTATGGATATCTCCATCCAGAACAAAAATGCACAAATAAAATTACGAATGTGGAGTTAGGACACACCTCATTAGAGATAGCACAAAATGACCGTTCAATTTGTGCGTGCTTATTTGTCCTAAGTGCCAAAATGTACATACAGGTGTACATTAATGAAAGTGCCTTTTGAATTATTTTTTTGACTTTTGATAGTTATGATGCTTTAAAATTAAAATACAAAAAAAAATAGGTACAACAATTTTTTTACTTTTTAGTTTTTAATGAACAAGCATAAAACACTTTAAACTAAAACACTACCTTAAACTAACCCCTTTACTTAAGAAGCTGCTTAAACATACCCCGCCTAATAATAAAAAAAAAATACTAGCTATTGAATTATCTATATAATATAAAATTTAAATCAATTGTAACATGAATGACGGAGCATTACTTGAGAACGGTTCGACCGATTTGGATAATTATTTTTTTGTTGTGGTTATTATTCTCAGGACATGGTAGTGGTGCATGGCGCTAGTGTACCAGCAGGTAGGCCTTTAAATCATATAACGAAACAGATAAGTTAGTTGCTAAGCGTTTTAAAACCACACTTTAATCAGTTAATAAATTCTTAAGTACCCACCTTTATTTTACTACATACCAAATAACTTGTCATTTTCTGCTTTCCTGGGGTAATTAGATGTTGGAAAAAAAGTTATCAAAACAAAATAAAAAAAGTAATCGTGCTTGATAAGAAGATAAAAATAACGAAGACATTACTGAAAAATAGTTAAAGAAATAAAATATTTTAACATGACAAACCGGGAATCAATCTTTTCTTCTGCGTCTAGGCCAACAAATTATGTTACTACTCTTAGGCTTAGCATTGACGTTCTTCAAAGTCACTAAAAACAACATCCTGCTTCAAAATCATAACGGACTTGATTGTAAATTAAAAAGTACTGTCTGTTCAGTTTGCGATTGCGTCTGTTTATTTTAACTTTTGAAATATGTTCCAGACATAATTAGGCACTGGTCTAAAATAATCTAATCACAAAAATACAATAAATTAAATGATTTTAACAATATTTTCGGTATATATTGTGGTGTCGCCAGCCACAGTGACATATCATACAAAATGGCGGACATGGCGTCGTGACCTGTGATTGGTCGATTGGGTGGACATAGAACACTCAAGCACTCAACTTCTCTTACGATGTAGGATATAAAACAAAAACTGGACATAGAACAAATAAGCACAAAATTTTCATTACGGTATCGTGTCACAAATAAAATTCAAATAGAGTTTTTGTTGCTTTAAAAGCATAAAGTTTTAAATATTCCATAACCAACAGGTGTGAAATTTGGGTCTTAACAATACTGCATTTAAAGTTAATTTTCGATAAATGTGGTCGATAGGACAAATAAGCACTGAGGCGACGAACAGGTAGACGATTGAAATATTAACAGAATATTTAGTTTCATATTCACTTTAAAAATAATACGGAACCCTTCGTGCGCGAGTCCGACTCGCAATTGGCCCGTTTTTTAATTGTACTTTCTCATTTCTGTCATGTCATGACTGTCAAGCCTAGGTCCTTGATTCGATGACTGGGCTGCGCGGTGTTTTTTGGGCTGAGAGCCTCTGAGAAATAGTTTAGATTGTTGCCATTATTTCATTACATTTGACACCCATTACGTGAGACCTTAGCTAAGCTAACAAAAGTTGTCGCTCTTCTGCTTACCCCCTAAGGCAAAACAGACGTATACACCTCATGTTATCATGCTAATATACGTGCGTACCTAAGGGTACACTCATGAAATCTTGTTACCCGACTACAAAAAAAAGGAAGAGGTTCTCAGTTCCCTACTTGAATGTATGATGGATTGCTTTTTTGTTTGAATTCTAGCTATGCTAGCTAGCAAGATGGTCCCATAAAAGTATGGTTTGGATCTCTTGATGAAGTTCAGGACGGTATTAGACTGTCAAGTCAAATAAGTTCCTCCTTGGGAGTTTTACTATAATAATATTGTAAATGAATCTAAATAAATAAATAAAAATAAATAAAATAATTAATGTCAAAACTATACGTTCTGTAGAAATGTGTATGTAATAATGGGTTATGGCGTCAAAAACTCTAACTAACCATTGCCAAATCATTTACTACTGAATGCACAAATGAATGAAGTCTTTATTTGCGCGAACATGGGTACATTTGACAGATATAATAAAACAAAATAGTTTTACCATATGCAACTTTCAGTTGTGCAAATGTTTGACATGCAGTTTACACACACGCAGTTAGAGGCGATGGGCTACGAGCCGCGCGAGGCGCGCGCCGCGCTGCGCCTGGCGAGAATAAAATAATAACATAGTAATTAAGTACACTATTATTATAACAATATTAAAATAGAGAAACTTGAACAGTAACGAATATAGCTTTCCAGTCTTATATACTTACATATTCCTTACTTACACTTAATTTTACAAGGACTATCCAACAATTTATTTTAATCCTAAGAAACTAGCATATTATAGACGAAACTGACTAATGATGATTGAAGATGTTACCTACCGATACTTGGCATTTTGGGGCAATAATTACGTCAGATCACAACGGGGAAAATTAATTTTTCTGCGTTATGAAAATATAATTAGTCTATTACCTAACAATTATAGGGTAAGTTATACCTAAGGTCGTTACGTAAAATTTACGGCTATATTTATAGGATTATGAACAAATCTTTATATTCTTATAATAGTACACCATAGACTACCCTAAATAACATTTATTTAATAATACCCGTACAAAGGTTGTCTGGAAGTAATCGCCGTTGTGAGATGATACTATTTAGTACAGACATCGTTACGTACATTTATGCATATCAAAAGCAAAGAAAAAAAAAATCATCAAATGGAATTAAGAGGTACGGACTAAAAGAAAAACAGGTCACGGAATAAATGGATGGTTATTTTGTAAAATAAGTAACAAATAACTAGGTAAGAGTTGAGTGACAGGTTATGGAATGATGAATGGAACATTTGACCTTAACTGGTAGTAAATAAACTTGTGTCTGTTGCTAAAATGAGTTATTTAAGTCATCATTATTCCTGAACTTTTCCCAAAGCAAAGGGTCCATTGCAAAGGGTTTTGGCTGGTTTTGTTTATGGCTAGCCGCCTGCCTACATTGCTAATATAGTCGCTTTAAGGCGGGAAAGAAGGAAGAAGGTAAACTTGTATAAGGAAAACTGGGTAGGGAGAGGAACCTAGGGTAAAGGATACCGCAAATCTCGGATGGGGACCGAGACTGAGACTGCAGTAGCTCGTAGAGGCCGGGGCTGCGTACCCGAATGTCCTGTATTTCCTGTGACTGGAGGCCCCTAGGTCAGGAAAACCAATTGGCTAAATGAGTTATTTAAGTCTACGTGAAATTAAATCTTATACATATTTGAACAATTAAATCTTATACATATTTGAACAATTAAATCTTATACATATTTGAACAATTAAATCTTATACATATTTGAACAATTAAATTCGTTATAATTTTCAAGATTGATTTTTTTCATTGTCAAACCAAATTTTAAAAGTAGGTAAATGATTTAACCATAATGAAGTATGACGTCACAAGTTCTTATTTCATACAAGTTTCTATACAATGTACCGTTATGATAGTCAACTAGTAATCAATATTCTATATAGTATATTTTCAAGCAGAAATTTGATGTTGGTATTATCTGACCTCAAAATTATTGAAAGAATTGATCAGGACGCCTTGACCCACAATTCGACAAGTCAGATTAGGTGTAGCCAGTATTTGCACGGCGCTTATCAGCTCCATACAACGCCCCGTATCGTGTATCAACTGATAGTGATAAGAGATACCATGAATCATTCTCACAGAGGCAGAACAATGTTAAAATAGTTTTATCCTTTATACGCGTAAAAAGTTTTATTAAAGTATTTTATTTGAAAAACATACTAGGAAGCATTTTTAATATACCAAGTTTAGATAGGCACTGTGTATTTTCTTTTGTTATTGTGTTAATAGTGTAACGTCCTGAAATATCGAATTTTCGGGAATTCGTTTTATCAGTAGCATTCTGGCATTGATTGAAGTGTTTGTGAACATATATCTTTATTGATATTTCTCTACACATTTCTCCTTTTATGTATTATTGGATACATTACTTTAAACAGGTTAGTATTGATTCAAATTTTGATTACTTCTTAAAATATTACGTAGTGATTTTTGTGCAAAATTTAGTAGCGTAAGCAATATGGTTGCTAAATATGTGTTAAATATGAATGTGCTGTTGCTCAATTGAGACTAAAGAAATGCAAGGTATGTTAAACTTACTACATACTCGTACGTAATTATGTGAAATTACTTAAATCCCACTAAAAGAACAGCTATAAGGAACGTGGGTCACACGTAACCATTACTAGCTAAGCTAAATGCTTGTTAGGAGTGGGTTCACGTCGGTAGTGCACTGGGTGGGGTTCGACCCCGGCACCACTTGATTGCAAGTCCGTTCATAAATCTCTGAACCGAATGTAATAATATCAGGCGCTTCTAGTATAGACTGGTAATCTGAGGTATAGTAATATTATAAACAAAAAGAAAGAGGGTTGTATTCCGGAGTTAAGCGACATGGAAGCGGGCGGAGCTGTTCACTCAAACTAGTTTTAACACGCTAAGTTTTATAGTACAGTCTAATAAATTTTCTAGTAATTTACTAGTAAAGCTATCACTTGTAAGTAAGTATCTAACTATGTTAACAAAAGTCAATATTAAAATATCCGATAGTCGTATCGAAATGAAATTTTGTACGTTATGTAGTTTGAATGACAAAATTATAATTTGGCATCTTGGAGCTGATCTGGTGGCGAAGCCAGGAGGTGGTGAAACTCTTTAGTGGCTACTAGTAAACCCCTCGGGTTTGGGCTCATATGAACTGACGAGTCCAACATATTAGGCTTAGTAAGAGTACGATGAAACTGTACACTATTGCCGAACAAGCGGTTTTACCTCACTTTGCTAATTATTACAAACCTCCGATCAGTACACGATTAACGGCCATCGCGTGTGCTCCCTCGCTCCTTTATATTATAATTCCTTGGTCCCATCAATAAATCACTTTAATTGTATACCAGCCGTATCCTTTAACCGACTTTCTAACCTTCTAAAGTAAGGATGGTCTGATGATGTATGGTATGTATGTAATGACTGTACAATAGCTATTTGGGACCACTTGTAGTAACTGTCCTACGGTACCTACCTTGGTTTTGTCTCACAAACACTACTTATAGGTAACTAAAAATGTTAAATACAGATTCAGAAATCCATCTAACGGTTAGAAAAGAGTTGATCTTCAAATGGCTGAAGAAAATTTTTTTAATTATAGTTAACTAGCAACCCGCCCCGGCTTGTCATGGGTAGCAGAGACATCTTCAACAATCATCATTATATTTCAACCAATTTACGCAAAACCTTAACAAATTATATAGCTAAAACTTCGTCATAAATCGCTCTATCTATTGGTGAAAACCGCATGAAAATCTGTTTAGTAGTTTTTGAGTTAACAGACAGACAGACAGACGCGCCGGAGGAGTTTGTTTTTATAACATGTAGTGATAACACTCTCGATCAAGTTAACTTTCAAACAAAAAAAACTAAATCAAAATCAGTTCAGCCGTAGAGCTGTGATGCCACAGATAGACACACAGATATACACGTTACGCTTATAACACCCCTCCGTTCTGAGTCGGGAGTTAAAAAGAAGTACATTGCTTCTCTTCTTCACTGTTTCCGTTATAAATAAACATCAATGAACTCCTAATTTTTACGTCAGTACATTCTAAAAAACTATAACAAATTAAGTTTCAGTAAAAGCTAATCAAGGGTTAATGGTTTACAACAAACCTGACCAATTTAAAAACACTTGTTATTTGTTATCAGTTCTCGTAATTGCCTAATATCTAACTTTACTGGTTTTCAGGTAGTATGGAAGATATAAATTAGAACAAACGGAAGATTTACTACTGAAGCCTAATCTAAAGTAGCGAGATGAGCTTGAATAAGCTGATGCGACCGTCCGAGGTGCTCGTCACCAAGGGCCCGAAAGACAGCCCCTGTTACTTCTGCAACGAACTGTTCGAAATGGGACAACTGCAGGTATGTCACCCTATTGTCTAAACTCTTATATGTGGGAGAGCCATGCTTGGGCACGTATAGGCCGGCTAGACTCCGCTCCATACCACGGCCTCACAGAAAACCGGCAGTGAAGCAATGATTGCAACGCACTTGTGGCTCTTGAGTTACAGGTGCCCATGGGCGGCGGTAGTCATTTACCATCAGGGGACCCGTCTGCTGGTTTGCCCCCTATACCATAAAAAAAGGCAAAAAATAACTTAATAATACAAATGGGAGTATGAGTTTTTTTTTTTGGTTACGCTTTGCGTGAAAGCGTAATTACTTAACCGCTCACCGTGAAATGTTGTATAAACGTAGTCAGGAGTGCAGAAAAAGCCCTTTTAATAAGAAAAAGTATTGTTTCAGAGGTATCCCTGAATTGGTTATGTTGGAGATAAAAGTTTTTGTACTTTGTCTTGTCTTCTTTGTGACAATAACATATCACCTTATTTATATAGATAATACTTTATTTTTATATCAAGGAAACAACTTACAGAGAATATAAGACATGAAATGTGTTGCATTGAAAATGTACGATGGGGCGCGTTATCGCTTAAAGCAATGTCTTCCATACCCACACTTATTCATATTATTATGATAGATTAGAATGATTTAAATACTTTTATTAGCTTCAATTTAAACCTACTTTTAATTGTGGTATTGAAATAAAATTTTGTATGTAGTTATATGTAGTTTGGATTTGAATACTACAATTTGGCAACTTGTAGCTAATTTACTAGTAAACCCGTCAGGTTTGAAGTCATATGATTAGTTTTGATGAGTCCAACAGGTTTTGTTTGGTAAGGATAGTCTGTTCATGAATCCAGGAAGTAGATAGTGGATTTCTTGTTTACTTTTTAATTCAGTTCGCCTTTTAAGAGTGTTTTTTTTTAGTTTCACTAAACTGTAATTATTAATAAATAGGTGGTAAGCTAAAAGCTTGACATAGCGTATTATCTATGATAGGAGGTAGGGAGAAAGATTTGTTTGTTAGCAGCCGATAAACTCTGAGACTACTGAACTGATTTTAATGATTCTTTTACTATTAGAAAGCTACTTATCTGGAAGTTACATAGGCTATATTTTATTTCAGCAATAGGGAATCGTAAACGCGAGAAAATCCGCATAATATAAAAGTCTATGATGGACATAGAAATATAAATTTACTTAATAGTTACAACAAAATACTTCGTAGGTCTTGTGTTTTTATATATTATTTATTATCAGCATAGACAGAGGCAATACACTTATATTGCCCCAGCTTATACATATGTAAGTACCTAGAGGAGATAGGAGAGATTCAAAATGATAATCAAATACCTACATTTGAAGTACATATAAACAGTTGTGCTCACGTAAACACACAGAAAGAAAACATTATACATACTATTTGTGTCATTGTCGATGAAATTCTTGAGATAAGATCTTTGAAACAAAACTGTTATCGCGATTTACTGATGATTCGATTTCCCTCGAATCCTAACTAATATTATTAATATTATTATTCTCTATTGTACACAAAAGCAATCACAAATTATACATAAGGAAAATGGTATGTACAAAGGCGAGCTCTCTTCCAGCAAACCTTCGGAGTGAAAAGAGGATATTGAGATAAATAAGACGCAAAATCGTGTGTACGTAAAGATAATTGAGATAAAAATATAAAACATTGTACTTAAGTAACTAAATACAGAGGTAAACCTACATATATACTATAACTATAATATTAATACATATACTTACACATATACAATATAAATATAACATATACATACATACTTACATATAACCTAATATCAGTGTGATTATTGCTGAGGAAGAAAGTGATCCTTGATTCTTCTCATAAAATTTTTTAAAGGGCTGTCGCGTATTGAATGGGTAAGGGAATTCCACAACCGTACCGCAGAAACAGGAAAAGAGTAGTCATAGAGAGCTGAACTATGAGAAGGAGTTCGAGAAGAAGAGAAAATAAAGTGCGACAAGCTTTGCTCCTTGGAACAAGGAAGTCGAAGCGCTCATGTAGATATATAGGAGAGGTAGGATTGTAAAGAACCGAATACAGTAATGAAAGAATATGGACATCTCGACACCGCCGAATAGGTAGCCACTTAAGATCAAATATGAAGCGGATAAATAGGTTCTGCAACCGTTCTAGTTTGTCCCAAAGTTTTTCAGTAGTGTCGAGAAAGGAGATAGATCAGCATAGTCAAGAAGGGAAAGGAGAAGGGATTGTGAAAGACAGATTTTAGTTTGAAAGGGAAAATTTTTTTTAAGACGCTTAAGAGAATGATAGGTACCGAAAACCTTCCTACTTACCTCAGTGACATGAGTGGTACATGACATGTTATAGTCCATGAAAATTCCAAGATTTTTTACATAATCCGAATATGGTATAAAAATAATGTCGTTGTATAAGACTGGCGGTAATGTAGAATGGTTTAGTTTATTGTACATGTACCTGCCACCAATAATGAGAGCTTGGTATTTTGCAGGGTTGACAAGCAGTCCGTACGATTTAGCCCATACACTGATTCAAAAAATTCAAAATCATTTATTCAATTAAGACACTAAGTGACATTTATGAACGTTAAATTGAAGCTAGAGTTAAAATCATAGATCGGCACAAACAGACGCCACAGCATGTACTGGATTGTCAAGGTAAATTAGGTGAAAACACCAAAATCTACTGCCTGCTTGTGTCGATCTATAACTTCCAGTTTCCAAAATGCGTAGGGCCTTATGAGAAGAATACTGGCAAAGAAACACAAGGCCACTCTTTTTAAAAGTCAGATCTTCAGGTACAATAGTGTTAGTGTTACACGAGAGGTAAACAGGATGCAAGCTGATGCCACCGGAATTTCATTTTATTGAAATGCTCCAAAAGCTAAAAATCAATCTAAAAAATAAAAATCACTCAGTGATACCGTTGAAGGTTTGAACCTATTAAACATAGAAATCATTCAAGGTGCACATCTACCTTCATTCAGTTGCAAAATCTACTGTTAAAAATAATTCGTGACTGGATTAAGAGGCTAGAGTTGCAGGTGATGTTCTTAAGATGATTATTGGTGGCAGTGACAGTTTCTGTGAGTTCGTCAACCTTAAAATGATGATACAACTGCAAATCGTCAGCATAGAGATGATATCGTGAAGATAAAACTTTGGTGATAGCATCAATAAAAATGGAGAAAATTAGAGGTGACAGAACGCCACCTTGGGGAACGCCCACAGTAAGATGACACCAGTCAGAGGACGCCTCTTCAAAGCGTACCTTCTGCGAGAAACCCCGAAGATAAGAGCTGAACCATGCGATTACAGAGTTAGAGGCATTCAGAGAGGACCGGATACCTAAGAGGATGATAAAATCAACATAGTTAAAGTTACGAATGCGGATGGGAGTTTGTTTATTTGATACGCTTTTACACCTTAACTACTTAACCGATCATTGTGAAGAACATTGAGTACTTTTATCCAGACTTACTTTTAACCAGTACTTTTATACAGTTCCGGATTAGACAAAATAGTTTTAATGCAAGCGATGTCCCAGGCTAAAGCTAGTTTAAATAGCAATATGAAACTGAATCCCATCCTTGTGTTGATAATTATTATATATTTTGACTAGATGGCGCTGTATAGTATATATGTACCAGAATATTATTATTTGTTAATTACGAGAAAAGCTGGAAGTAGCGATGATGATGATTCTGGTGATGAACATGCAACACCAAAAGGATTCCATATTACCCTAAATACTCATATATAGTAGGTAATCTGATTATTCATAATGCTTAATCTAAAAGAAAACATGAAATGATATTTTTTAAACAATACCCTGTTTGTAAAATATCACCGGTTTTGGTTTCACAACGCATTAGATAAATAATGGGTATTTTGGAAATAAGATATGATATATTTACTGATACGGGGTAGTGTATCGCGAAACGATGTCATCAAAATAATGCATTATTTAACTAATAACTTAGATTCACAGTATGTATTGCTATTTCTATTTCTACCTCAAGAACAGATAGATGTCTCAATTTATAATTATCATATTCATGTTCCTCTCACCATCATTCTAGTAGACACCATTAAATCTCAATCAAAATTTATTAACAGTTCTTTAAGATACACGAAATATAGTTACTTATATAAGTAAGAATTGCGCGTTTGAAGTTATTAGATAAAGCCTTCAAATAATATAAGAAAGGCGGATGCTATTAACAGGTTCTTAAATCGATCGAAATTAGTTACTATAAAATAACTAAATGTGTAGCCAATACACCATAATCATTACTAATAGTATAAATGACAATGTGAGTGTGTTTGTCAACCGATCGTGATGAAATTTTCTATTCTTGTCAGGTCTACAGGAAAGGCCATTGGGGTTTTTTTTATATTATAGGGGGCAAACGAGCAGACGAGTCACCTGATGGTAAGTGACTACCGTCGCCCATGGACACCTGCAACTCAAGATTCACAAGTGCGTTGTAGGCCTTTGAGAAAGGAGTACGCTCTTTTCTTGAAGGTTTGAAGGTCGTATCGGTCCGGAAATACCGCAGGCGACAATTTGTTAAAAAGATTGGTTGTGCGAGGCAAAAAAAATCTGGAAAACCGCACAGTGGTGGATTGCCAATTATCCAGGTGATTGGGATGAAAGGTATAAGTCCGAACAATTCCTCGGAGCACTCCCCATGATACACACCTCTAATCTAGAATAAATAACTGTTTCCGGAGGATAGTGAATTGATTGACAAAAGCTACATTTACACGAGCAAAGCCGCGGACGAAATCTTATCTAGTATAGAATAAACAATTTATCGTACAAAATGTGGTCCTAATGACATACTTTGTTTTTTCAGAACCATCTGAAATTATGCGGCAGTATTCTGGAGCAATGCCCGCTGCGGTGTGGTGCCTGGATCCAGAGGAAACACAAGGAGACGCATGTCCAGGACTGTCCCAAAATGGAGAAGGTATACCGTATACGTATAGCGTATACCAAGAATTGTGTTAGAGACTGCCCAGCAGCAGCCAGTTCGAGTCACAGAAATGCGACCCTGGCCTGCTTGAGCTATTGAGTTTACACTCCTCACTCCATCCATATAAGCAATGCTCCTTTCACCTTAACTCCTTTTCAATAGACTTCCTTTTCTCCCATCTTTACTTTCCAAAGTTGCCGGTTGACAATAATAAGCTTACCCGGCACGTATGGGCCGGCTCGATCGGAGTGATACCACGGCCTCACAGAAATCGGCAGTAAAGCAATGCTTGCATTGCTTTTCGCCGAGTGAGTGAGGTTACCGGAGGCCCTAACCCTTCCCTCTCCCCCTACTCCCACCTTAAAGGCCGGCAAAGCACTTGTGTCTTGAGTTGCAGGTGCCCATGGGCGGCGCTAGTCATTTACCCGTCCCATCTGCTCGTTTGTCCAGAACATAAAAAACCCTAGAACGAAATAACTACTAGACAAAGGCTATAAGGAAAAAAATGTCCATCGTGTTTTCATTCAACATTTGTTTTTTTTTCAGACTCGTAATTCATCAAGCCATGTGAGCGTACCACCACCGCTGCCTCCAACCGTCTCCGAACACACATGGACCCCGAGGAATGTGAACCTCGATGATTGTGTCTCTTACTTGGAAAAAGAAGTCGCTACCATAAAGTAAGCAAAATTAACCAAAAAAAACATACTTAAGTCAATATCAAAGGCCTTTTTAAACTTTTTATGTTAATCTAAGTGAAGTGTAACTTCTGTGTTTTATTTAACAATAGCTTTTGCCCGCGGCTTCGCTCGTGTATAAGTTATTTTAATATCCGCTTAGGAACTGCACCTATGTTCCTTTCTGATCCCTTGACAACGTGTCTACAAAATTATTTCGCAACGCGAAACAAACAAATAAAATCACAATCGTAGTTTTAATATCCTTACTAAGGATACATAAAACTATTCCATTCCAGATTGGTCCTCACAGAAGAAAGCAGCCGCCGCGAGGTCCAGTCCACAGAACTCGAAACTATTCGCTCGAAAATAATCCTGGTAGAAGAACGCAGTCAGCACTTTCTATCTACCCTCGTGTCTCTCAGAGCCGCTGTTGATGACGAGGCGGAACGTTCAGCCAACTGGGCGGCACAGTTCAAGCATGACCTGGCCAATGTTCAGCTAGCGTTACAGGTCTGCAGGGCTTACATTTCCTTCGAGAAGTGATATAGGTTCTTCGTTACAAAGGGAAGATTCTGCGACCCGGCTAGGTGATCGGGCCTTGAAGATCCCGGCCTCACCATAATGTTGGAAAGTTGTATATGTATACTTATCGGCATGAGAACTTTCCTTGTTTGATGCAGGATCAGAAAACTTTTCACCTTCATGATTCGTGACTATATTTCAAGTTTGCTATTATTTTTTAATTATCAAACCTAACATTAAAAGATTTGACCATAGCATAATATGACGTCACAAGTTGTTATTTTTATTTCAAACAAGTTTCTACATAAAAGAGATACAGATTCGACATAACAGATATTATAGTGCTAAAAGTATAATTAAAAAATGATATTTTCAGGAACTACAAGGCCAGCAGCTTTCAACAGTGATGAGATTAGAAAGTACTGTGAGCAGCCTGGTGCACGAGCAAAATGAAAGGGAACTGCTGGAACAGGCGCTCACGCAGCACGATAATAAAATACGAACTGTTAATAAATTAGGTAAGAATCTTTTTAAATATAGCTCAGTTTTCAACGAATATGCGAATCGCCCGATGGTAAGAAGTCACCGGTACCCAAAAAACCTGAGGAGCATAAATATTGCCCTTCGGCTGTAGTCAACTGAAGGTCTACCGACCCTTCTCACTGGCATAAATCCAAAATTACGCTGATAACCTTATGAATATGAAGGTGTTTCCACAGTTGAACGGCTCCTGTTCGTGGAAAAACGAAGCCCTTTTAAATCATAATTATATTCAAATTAAATATTTTTTTTAAATATCCAAAAAGTACCATGAAGATAAAGAACTATATCCCTTTACTCATTTGTTAATTAAAGTAGTAGACATTGCAAAGTGTCGAAGAAATTGAGATTTATTTCTGCTTTTACGTTTATCGGCAACTTAAATATGTTTTTGCGAGGACTGATTTGCGGGTGACTGATTACTAGAACCAGAAACTTCAAACACCAGAAACATCTGTAGTCCGTATAATACTGAGTATAGAATACCTCTTCTCCTAACAACACTTACTAATAATTTGTAATGTGTAAACCATATACTTTTCAGAGGAAGTAATTGGGTACATAAAACAGACAGTGGAAGAAGAACGCGAGAGAAACGCGCACAACCGAGAACTCTTAGAGACAGAGCTAGTTGAGGCAAGGAGATCGTCAGAGCAGCTGGCACAGCTGTCTGCTTTGAATGCGCAACTGCAAGCCACCAACTATAATGGCGAGAGACCTGTAAGTAGAGAGGATCTTGCTATAACGTTTGGTTTTTCGAGACGTCCTTCGGTGTGCAAGGCAGGATCACGTCTTGGAACTTGGCACTTTTTTTGTAATGCTCAGATACACAATAACAATTTTGAACTTGTTCTGGATTAGTATCGTACTGTACAGTAGTTGTTGACTAATGCCGCGTTCCAATAAACGAGAAACGATTCGTTGTGCTTACGGACTGTAGAAAATTCAACGAAATTTTACCGTCCGTAAGCAAAACGAATCGTTTTTTGTTTATTGGAACGCGGCATGAATAAATCGTAATCCCACTAATATAATATTATAAATGTGAAAGTTTGGATGGATAGATGTTTGTTACTCTTTCACGCAAAAAGCACTAAACCGATTGCGATGAAACTTGGTATGTAGATAGCTACTTTTTATCTCGATATTCTCACGGGTTCAGGACTTACGCAGGTGAAACCGCGAGGCGCTGCTAGTATAGACTAAAAGACCTTGAAATACAGAATTATCTGATCAACGACCTATGTGGCGCGGCGGTAGAAGATTCAACTGAAGTTTCAGGGGTCTTGGGTATAAATCCGGCTCAGCGTAAATATAAGTATGCATGAATATATTTATATTCGTCTGGGTGTTCTTATGTATGCATTTATCTTTATCCTGTCCTGGAACCCATAGCACAAAGCTTAGTTTCGGTCCAAAAAGAACATTTCTTTTATATCTTTAACTTTTGGTATCTTTTTAACGATGTAGTATATTTTTTTTATTTCTGCCGATTCTCTAAACATAGGTACATATATAATTCTCTTTGGTATTAGCTTGCTAACGACAAGAACTGTGTCAGTAACTTGGAGGAAGGAAGCTGTTTCATGAAGTCCTCTTTGTGACAAAGAAGACTTCATGAAAAATACATAATGCCGTACTTTCAGATGATGGATAGACTAGCTGTGCTCGAAGTAGCTACAGCAGACGTACGTGCTGAAATAGCAGAGCATTCTGCGAAAGTGGACGCTGTGTTGAGGGACCTCCGAGCGCTGACCAAATCATACCACAAGCTCAGAACTGAACTAGCCGACTTCCAGGCCAGGGTCACCTTTGATCGGCAAGCGATGGGCACGGATGACGGTTTGTATTTAACAATTTTGTTTCTTGTGACTAGAAATTCTTTAATAAAACAAATTGTGGCGGAACTTGAATAGAATCGGAAATTGTGACTTTAAGGGACGACCATGCATTCAAAGAAAAACACAAAACTTTCCTAATTACTAACTTATACCTAGACCATGAAAATATACATATTTGGTGCTTCACATGATGCGCCATGGTTGACGAAGCCAGGATTAGTTTTCTACTAGTACCCCAAAGAGTAAGGAGGATTCTATTTGAAAACTAACACTGACAGTTTCTGTGACACATGGAAGCGGAAAGTTCTGTGCTCATTCAGTGTATTTATCTTGCATTATGTAGTAGCCAGTGGCGTAACTATACCATCTGAGGCCCGTGGCTAATTCATTAATACATTTTATAAATAGTGTCTCCTGTGTTCAGGACCTTTGGTGCCCGGGCCCTCTCGAGTCGGGGCCCCGTGGCATTTTGCACGCTCTGCCACCCTATTATTACGCCACTAGTAGTAGCTATTGTAAATACAAGTGGCACCGTAAAGTATAAACCTAGACATGAGTTAAATTTGTGGGTGTGTGAGGGAACACGGCTGATTTGGATGGTTGAAGTCTTTGATATTGTAGTAATGTAGGTAGTTTGAGGTTTTTTAAAGGTATCTCCAACACCTTTTTTGTTATAAAGAAGGCCTTCTATTACTATTATCACCTAGGAATTCGAGAAGGTCCCATCTTCTAATAAATGCATTATTTTATTTCTTAATTGTGAGTTCAAATGTCTATTTCATTAAATTTGTTTAAATATTATTCGTTTTGATACAGATTTTCGTTGTTTTATTCCAGGACATTTCATATGGAGGATAGACAACTTTGCTACCAGGATGAAGGAGGCAAAGGAAAAGGACACAGTTCTTAGCAGCCCCTTGTTCAGAACTGCTAAATATGGATACACGTTGAAGGTACGTGTACCTAAAGGACAGAAATATCGTTAATATGCTAGAATATACCTTCAAAGTGACAGATTTTGCATCACGCGCTGGAGGAGTTTTAATTAGTTACAACATTATGAACAACATCTCTCACATTCTTCTCATCGCTCTCGCTCTCGCATCTTGAACAATCAAATTGTGCATTTTCTGCTAATTAAGTTAACAAAACAGTAATTCATACTAAAGAATGTTGATAAAATAACCGGATTTTTTCGGACAAATGCCACTATTGAATTGACATAATAATTGAAATAAAAGCATTTCTTCAAATAAAAACTAACTTTTTACTGACCTCAAAAAGGAATAGGTTCTCAATTGGACTGTTTTTTTTTTGTGTATATTACGCGACATCTTCGCCATTTGTGAACCGATTTCAATAATTATTTTTTTAATGGAATTGGTTGTACTCAAGGTTGGTCCCTTTTTTACGAAAATATTTCTACGATAACGATGGCAACTTAAGGCATGAAGAGTAGAGCTTACCTATTACAATTTACGTGCTTTGAAGTCGGTGATACTATTTTGCAAGTTAATTATTTCCAAATGCAGTTCTTATGACACTAACTCAACTACTTATCCGTTATACATAAAGATCGTCTCTTGCACGTATAACGTAATAGATAAATTAATAACACTTTGTCGAACCTGGTAAAATCTGTCGTCTAAGATCAATCTTGAATATTCTAGGCTGAAATCAACCTGAACGGTATAGGCAAGTGGAAGGGCCGACACATTACTTCGACGGTGCGGCTGGTGGCTGGGCCCTATGACGCGCTGTTGGACTGGCCCTGTGACCTTACTATCAACATCGTGCTTAAAGACCAACCAGCTAACAGGAGTCAGGTGAGGCCGATATCATCATAATTTTACCCTTTTCTCAATTTTTCTTCTTCTAATCTGCTCTATAATTTCTTCTTACTCCCTTTCTGGCTATATCTTTTTTTACACAGTCCATCAATCTTTTCTTTGGTCGTACTCTCTCCCCTTGTACCCGCCAACTTTCACACATAAAGCTCTCTTTACCATATTTCGCTTGTTATTCCGCATCACGTCTGGACGTCATGAGGCGATAAGTTAGAATGTCAATGGGTATCATAACTTATAGATCACGATTGTCCATACGTATTAATTAAAATACTTATTAAACATGGCTACATAGACATTTTTATACAAATAAGCACACACGGTTATTTGCTCTTATAATATATTTTTTTTGTGTGAAGACAACTCTCGCATTAGGAATATTCCTGTGTCGCGAAGGGTCACAAACATTTCAACAATCGTAACATTTGCAAAGAACAACCAGACTCGGGACAACTATTTATGGATCACACATCTTTTTTGTCGCGTGTGGGATGCACAGCATTACGCTAGTACTACTGTCTGGATAAGGTAGGGTGAAGATATTCGACCAGTCAAATGTCTTCAGCACCGTTCAACTTCAATCCTTGAATTTTTGAAGGAGTGAAGTTAAACCGTGCTTAAAATACACTCGCACAAACCAGATGTGTTACTTGTCTTGCCATATGAAGGTCTGGCGACCCAAACTTACCAGCAAAATGTAAGTACCACTTATGCTGATAAACCGTGGTCTTCTATTCAGTGGCAGTCAATTAGTACATATAGGTATTAGTTGAAAAGAAATAACTTTACTTTCAGTGCAAATAGTGCGCTTAAAGTATTTGGATTGTTTAGCGAGAAAATTATCCGAAATCCATCTTGTCATATGAAGAGAAATTTGTAAAAATTTAGAAATACATTTATTCAAGTGAATAAAGTAATACTATTCTTTTGTCTAGAAACAACAGACTACTGTTTTTAAATGGAAGGAGACGTGATATGCGATAGATGAATAAAAAGAAAACGCTGCCATTTAGTGGTCCCTCTGTCTCTTTTTAGCCGCGATTACGCAGCGCCACATACACTCTCTAGACAAGGATAGAGGGACCACGTATAGCAGCGTTCTCTTTTTATTGACCTATCAGATCCATTTACGCAACAGTCCCATTAGTTCTATTCTTATATGTCTGTGCTTTACACACTTATGTAAAAAGTATTCCTCTACCAATACTAAATCCGTATATGTAAGTCTGCATAATACTTTCTCTCTCTCCCTCTTTCTCTATCTCAATAAGGGTTCCGAAAGAAAGAGTCCTGTGAACCCTGAATGAATATAAATAATTTAAATCCCCAGGCACTGGACATAGTGAAATCATTGGAAGTTCGCCGCAAGTCATCATCTAAACGTCACGATAACGACGAGGCCGAGGACGAGAAGACCAAGTCTACCGAAGCCCTGGACAAGTCCGTCGTTCAGGTCAAAAAGCAGTACATCTTCATACCTCACACGAGTTTAGATAAGCTTGAATACGTCAAGAATGATGTGATGTTCGTCGAGTTTATCGTTAATCATTAGTTATAGATTTTGATGTATTTTAAGGTTTTTTTTGGATATTGTAATTCTATTATACAGGACGTTACATAAGGTGTGGTCATATTTTAGTATCGTATAGTAGACTCGGTGAATAAGGCAAAGCGCTAACAACTTTAGGAAAATTCGTCATTTTTAGTATAAAAATCTTAGTTTGAAACTAAGAAATTGATTTATACTAACTTTTAAACTTTCTCGTTTCATGGTATAATAATTATGTATATATACGGGAATTAACGCGATCACGAAATAGGTATTACATAGCTCTGAATTGCCTGACGTTTCGACCAGGTTGCACTGGCCGTGGTCACAGGCTGACTGGCTCAGTGCTGCACGTCTTCGTGTCTGTGAGGTAGAAGGTTCTTTACCCACCCGCACATTTTCGATATTTTTATTTCGCCATGTACCGTCACATGCTATACTCATCGTGTCGTTATTTTAACCGACTTCAAAAAAGGAGGAAGTTCTATGTTCCACTGTATTCTTTTTTAAGTATGTTCACCGATTACCTATTTAAAGACGCCTGGACCGATTTGGAAAATTCTTCTTTTGTTTGAAAAAGTATACTTCCCAGGTGGTTCTATGGTCATCCGGTCAGGATCTGATGATGGGATCCTGGAGCAATCGAGGGAGTTTCGTGAAAACCTTTGGATTTTTTTTCAAAACCCATTTGTTTTAAACTAAATGAACTAATTTTCGACCATTTATAACGATTCTAAAATTTGACTAGGTACCGCTTTCTGTAACATTCTGTATATTTTTGAAATAAACCACAGCCCTCTAATATAATTTGACGTTAGATAAGGTATTTATAAGGTATATTTAGGTATTTACCTAACTACCTAAACCTTTGGCAACCCTAATTACGGTATCATACGAAATAAAATCAATCGAATCATATAAAGATGGGTACTCATTAACAAGAAGTAATTGTAACAAAGCAGACATAGTAATGTTACAGTCAAAACTCTTATGGTTGGGGCAGACAGCGGGCGGGGTGGCGGTGTTGTGTCGGGTCGGTCGGCTCCCTTTAATATGGTTGAGGTGGACAATGGCTGGCGCGTGCGTCATGGTCGTGAACGAGTGGTTGGTTGGGGCTGGTCATCTTCAAGCTGCTATTATATACAGTAGTAATTTGCGCGGCTGATTTTATTTTAGAACGGTACATTCTACATTGTCCTCACATTTCATTTGCGCTTATAAGCAATGTAACCAGAGACTTGTAAAAAACATGTTGAAAAAGAGTGTCCTTGGAGTATCTTGTCTGTTCTTCTCCACAGAACCTACGTATTGGAACAGGCAACTAGCTTCACGACTGACTTAGTCTGACTGACTACTACTCCTGACAATTCAAAAATACCTAGAATTAGTTAAATTGAAATTAAAGATTTTGATTTGGTTGTCATCTATATTAACTAGTACATTACAACCATGTGCTGTGATGGTAAAGATGATACCAGACCACTACCAGGCAATTATCTTACTCGGTTAGTAGCAACCTTGGCGTACAGGTCAAAGAAATAAGGTCTGTTTTGCTTAGGTTTTAAAAAGCATTTCGCTTAACAGGGTTTCCAAATTCGAGCTTAGAAATAAAACACGTAGATGAAAATTAAATGGAGTTTTAAAATTTTTATGCCACATAAAAGTAAAATAAAATTACTAACACGACTTTACCCAAAAACTAAGACAGAGGAGTAGCCACCCTCATTTTGACAGCCTAAAAATGTCCCCATGTAATAAGTGGTAACACCAACAAACACTACTTATTACATGGCATTTATCAGGCACATTTCCAAACTCCGTAATTACATAATTTTAGAATACAATACTTGGTATTTGAACCCAGAACTTTAGAAGAGCAGTCGTTTATACTTGACACTGCGCCACCGAGGCATTAGATTGATAAGGATACGTATACACGAATTATATAGAATACATTTATTATAATTATTAACATTTTGTAACTAAAATGTTTGTTACGACCAAGAATTTGTAAAACCAAAGGTGAATTAACTCTCTAAAATTGTACAAAACTATATATTATTTAAACTAATAAATAAAAACATCATTTACGACAGAAAGCTTTATTTCATCTTCAAGTATTTTATACTTATTAGATAAATATGAATTATTTTAGTAAATACGAGTACATATATATGGCAGAATATATATCTTTGAAGACTAGATAATAGAATAGACTAGATAAAGTACCCCATTGTTATTTTCCACTGTCTTGATTACATAGATCGTCCAGGTGGAACCAGAATTCCTTCAATGTAGCTGATCAGCTATTAATATGTAAGGAACAGCCTATCCGAGGTTTGGTTGTCCTTGGTCTCAGGCTACCTTTTGCTCTCGCCCGGTATTTCATGGGAACAGTCCTATTTTTGGATGAAAAGTACCCATGTCTTTTCTAGGTACAAAGTACAACTGATCATCATGACATTGTGCATTAACGTTGTCAGGTTGCCAAAGGACATCCAATTGGTACATTTTATCTAGATGAAAGTAACGTGGTTCAAATTATTGATAAAATCTATACAAATGCCAGCAATGACGCGGGCAATGACAAAGTTTGGAGATTTTAAGAAGGGTTTGACAGAGTTAAAATTTTGCTTGGATATGCAGAACTATGACAAATTATGTATATATAGCATCGAAACAGCTTCCCAAGCTGTTTCGATGCTGAAATATTAAGTAAATACTAAATGACACTTCTTTTAAGGAATTCTTAAATATCAATTAACGATCACAATTCATACCAAAAACAAAAATGCATTTTAGACGTATTTTACGTCCATATACGATCGGACATATACGAATCAATTCCGTCGAATACAGATATAACAGGATAGTAGACTGCTAGGCCAGTGCTAATGGTTTTTGGTAAAAAAAATTAATAACAGCATAATGGTTGTTCGCGATTTTCAGCGAAACTAGAACTTATATCGAAAGACGACCTTTAGTTCGCTGAAAATCTTGGAAAAAAAATTTCCATCCCTAAAAGTTCACCCCATCGCACCCCCCTAACTCGTTTTCTTTCCAATAGTGTTCATGCTGTTATTATTTTTATGTTTTCCATTTTTGTAAGGTAACTGCACTGGCCTATTTGGACATTTTCTAATGGTCGCTTTAATGCTATTATTAGATGATAATAGCGGGGTATGACGTCATAACCCGTTATTTCATACAAGTGTCTACAGAACAGTACGTAGTAAGTAGTTTAAAGAGAAAGTGATTTGAATTGACAGTCTACTACCGGTTTCTTTATTTAGTTATATATAAAAACTTATTTTTCAGTCTGAAGTTACCAAAATTATATAGTATTTGACATAAAATACGAGTCAAATTTAAAAACTACCGTCTGCTTTGCAGTCGCTTAAAAGCCATGCTCAAGAAATTATCACATACATTCGTCTGTCTGTCTGTTTAAGTATTGAAGTTATGTCAAAAATTACAATTTATTTATAATGTATACAATAAATGGACAGTTCATTACCCTGATTACCCTATTAAAATGAGTATACATGCAGTTATTATACATTGTAAAGTACATATCATCTACGGGAATACGCTATAAATGTAACACTGTTCGTAGTAACACACAGAGAGTAAAAACAATTGTTTTGTTGTTGATTTTAGAATCATGCTAAAACTATTCACATTTAAAAATTCAAATCGCAAGTGATGAAAAATTGTGCCACATGGGTCTACAAGTCGATGTCGTAGGTTGGCTGTTACTACTGAACTATTTATTTATTTACTACAGACACGCCGACATTCACAGTAGGTATACATATATAACATAAAAAAACATGCAGTATGGCACAATTCTCATATGTAGATCTGGACCTTTTTAGACCGGAGACTATAAAATACATGCACTGTATAAATATACACCAATTATTAGATTGAAAATACAACAATTTTAAATATAATAAGCGTGTTGAACAAAAAATAATTGCTAGCACTTCAATGAAAAAGTTAAATGCAAGATATCGTGAGATGAATGTTGTGTAAACGCACGTTGTTACATTCTTCATTCACTTATGAATGATAGGCCTCACGTCTCGAAAAATATTTTTTATTAATTGTTTCTGGATGGTCCACTGTGGTGGCAAACAGCGCGAGAGGAGCTCTTTAGTTCTGATGTCGGAAACAAGTCCGGTTTTAATAGATACGATTCCGACGTCGTCGTTTCTTGGGTTGATATTTGAAGGTTTTATTGAAAGGAAATCAAGTTGTTGACTAAAATCTCGTTTAAATCTTGTATACACAAAATATTGTTAGCTTTATGTTGTATACGTAAGTGATATTACTACATATCATATAATAAAACCCCCCGCCGCGTCTGTCTGTTTATCTGAACGCAATAAAACGGATTTTCATACGATTTCTGAGAAAGATTATGGTGTTATAATTCATTAGTGTTGTGTAAAATGGCTAAAATATGCTAATGAATATTGCAGATGTCAGAAATCAAAATATGCTTTGATATCCGAGTGCAGCCGGGGCGTGTTGCTAGTATAAAATAATCCGAGACATTACAGATACCGGCACGAGTCGTGAGCATACATTTTCAAAATTAATCTAGAAAAAAAGTTGTCACTGAAACGTGCGAACCTAATCGACTGACAAACCAATCATGTGTCGCGTCAGCGTAGTCAACGTCATATCGACCAATGAAAAGTGTGCTCGCGACTCGTGCCCGTAACTGTACAGTGATATTTAGATCCAAACTTTGCAGAGTTTGTACTGTGCGTTCTAGGACACGGATGTACATACTTGGATACATCTTTTTGTATACACATACACATTATACATAGAAGAGGGGCTCGTGGGTAACTGACTAGGTTAGCACATTACAAAGTTAAATAATATTAGCCAGGTCAGTCTAGGATGGGTGACCATTCTTACACATTGATACTCCTCCGTGCCTCGGAGAGCACGTTAAACCGTCAGTCCATGGGGCCATACAAACATCTGTGGCATTCGATACGAGTAGAGTACTTGGGTTGAGAAGGTCTGACGGCAGTCGCTTCACGTAAAATATCAAAGTTCGATCATATCGCAGTTATATTAAAAGCCGACCCCAACTTGTGGGGGAAAGGCGCGGAGGATGATGATACACATTATACATAGAAACATCAAGACCAATCGAAATAGACATTTAACTTGCATACAGACAATAATTTCAATGAGCGGGAACCGAACTCACGACCCCAGTCGAGGCAGCAAGATATCAATGGCACATGCTTGTATTCTTCTGTAATCATTAAATTACAACAGTGACTTGTACTGCTGTAAGAATTCTTCTTCTTCGATGAGAGAGGTGTCCAAGTAGTCATCCTCTTCTGTCTTGATGGTTGACGTCAGGCGGCGGAGGGCCTGCTCCCTCTCTTTCCTTTAAAGAAGAAAAGAAAATTTATTCTTCTCTTCTGTCATAAAATGTTATAGGGAAACTGTTTTTTTCGTTCGCTTTAATGGTAGATTTGGTTAATCAATTGGGTATCCCTCAAGAAAAGGATTTTTTTCTGATTGAAGGTATCCTCTGTATTTTTCTGTACCTTTGACAACGTGCGCGCAAAATGTTATGATTATGATATACTCAACGTTGGTGAATCTCGGCTAAATCATTTAATTCGATAAGATCTTGAAATAATTCAAAATATTTGTTTTTCCTGAACATTTTTAAGCGCTATTATTTATTTATATTTCATATTATTCCTAGAAAAGTAAAAGCGATTAGATTAAAAAACGACAGAAATAAGTAGCATACCTCTTATTTCTCTTGTGACTCTTCTGTTTCCTCCTAGCGGCTGCTCCAGCGCTCGTGGATGGGTTACCCGTGTCCTCGTCTACGAAATTGTATTTTTAAATAAAAAACCCTTTAATGTTTACGGAGAATGATATTTTCTTAGTAAAACTAATTAATTTAATATATTGTTACGAGCTGGAGTTCGGCATTAAAATATACAACAATTAATAACGAAATACACACCTCATAATCGTCATTATGTATTTAAATAGTTAGCAATTAACACATTTACTAGTCATTTCTACTATTCGCTATACTTCGCACTTGTTAACTCGTAGTATCACTCAACTAGAACTGAATGTCAGTCCCGCCATCCAACTTCGTTATATAGTTTGAAAAATATTTCAACACAACCGGGAGTTAATTTAGCCTTCCGTAACATTATTAAAAAACCATTGTTTAATAGAGTAAAAAAAAACATACGGTTCTTGACTTCAACCAGCGTAAATAAAAGCGTGCTGCAGGCTTAGACACGTGTCAAACGTTTCTTAGAGTTTCCATTTTTAAAAACGTTGACGCCATTACTAACACGATATTAGATCGGTAGACAAATGTACCTAGTAACGAACGCTAATTTTATTCGACCTTTCTTTAAAAAGCAGATACAACAATCTGCTTTTTAGAGAAAAATCGAATGGTTTGTTTCACAAACGTCAACATGTTAAGAGCGTATTATTTAAGTCGGCATCCATTAATTACGCATTATAAAACGTATGGACATTTACTTTTCTATTCTACTGTCGTAGTGACGTGTGTACTGACCGTCGATGACGCGGCCGTGTCCGGCCACGAGGCGCTCGACGGCGCCGCTGAGGCGGTTCCGCGCCAGGCGCAGCGCGGCGCGCGCCTCGCGCGGCTCGTAGCCCATCGCCTCTAACTGCAAGCCAAATACAATGTGGATTCTCGGTCATTACTACAGACGCTTACAACGCTTACAACAGTTATGTTACGTGCGTACACATACTCAACGTGCTCCGTATTTACTTGCATTTTAAAAATATAAAATGGCACAAAAAGTTCTCGAAAATCTCATTAGCGAGTTACAAAAGACAGTGTCGGTCCTAGTGACTTAAAGTTGATTCATTGGAAACAATAATTAGTGAACAAAATACGATTATTTTTCAACTTTCTAAATCTCAAACTCAAAAAGAGAATTCTCATATTACCCGCGACAATTTGGCACACTCGGAATTAGAAGAACCGGACCCTAAAGCGCTGCAGCGTACGAGCCGCACGGCCCGTCAGAAAGCGGTCGAAGCGTTGAACCGCAACGCAGCGAAGAAGCTTAACGCGACCAGCGACACAAGCGCTCGGAAGACTCATGCACTTATCGATAATAAAGAAACGACAACACCCGAACGCGCTCGGGAATATGGGGCCACAAAACCAGCCGGTACAACTTCTGAGGCGGTTGACCATCCCGATGTGAATATTACATCTAATAATGTTGATATAAAGACGTCACATCAACATTACCATCGCTCCCGTCGCTCTGTAATTAGAGCAACTGGTGATGCTGACAACGACCTGCGAATTACTAAGCCCACTAAATACGTTCATGCCTGGAACTTCCACCCCGATATGACAGCAGACAATATAATATATTACTTCAAGAAAAAGCAACCTGATGCAACATTCACAATAAAATAACCGGATTCAACGCATTACAATCACAACTGTTTGGTAATAGGAACCAGTGAAGACTTTTTTGACTTCCTTGTATCGCCAATCACTTGGCCCGCAGGTATTACAGCAATGGCACACTATGAGAAACCCACGACAGCACAAGAACAATACCAATCATTCCTTTCGTCCACAAGCCGAAACATAAAACCAAAAAATGTAAAATTAACATCTTCTACCAAAACGTATGAGGCCTAAAATCAAAAACGCATGAAATCAAAATCGCCCTCTGCGAATTTTCTGGCCATACACTTGCACTAACCGAAACAAAACTAGACTACAGCGTGCATGATGCGGAATTATTTCCTTCAAATTACACAGTTCTACGTCGGGACAGACCTGGTGGTAATGGAGGCGGGGTGTTACTAGCAGTGCGACAACCATACCAACTTCGACGGGCCCCGGCGACGAATTCATCATCTGGAAAGTAGGTGCTTTCCAGATGATGAATTCATCGCCGGCCGGATAACCTTTGGGAAATATCAATTTATTTGTTGTGTTGTTTACCTTCCACCAAAAGTACCCAATGAACGTTATTACTCAGTTTTTAATTGTATTGACACACTGATTTCAACTCAAAAACTACCTGTTGTAGTGATAGGCGATTTCAATCTTCACTCAGCATCACGTTCTGTACAAGAAGACTTCAAAGTTTTAGTATCCATGTGCAATCTCTCAGTTTTTAATTGTATTGACACACTGATTTCAACTCAAAAACTACCTGTTGTAGTGATAGGCGATTTCAATCTTCACTCAGCATCACGTTCTGTACAAGAAGACTTCAAAGTTTTAGTATCCATGTGCAATCTAACTCAGTGCAATACTATAACTAATGATCTCAACCGTATTCTCGACCTAGTCATTTGTGATACGTGTTGTCGCCACATCAAAAACTCTTATTTATTTTATTAAAAATAGGGCCAAACTATAATAGATGATAACACAGTTCACTATTTAATAAAAATAAGTTAATAGATATTATTTTGACTGGTTATACCGGTAACGCAATACTATGTGTCGATGGATAAATATTAACAAATTGTGGGGTTATAAAAGGGTAGGAATATGTTTAGAACGATTGACTTGAGTGCAAACAGAGGTACGAACAACTTGGCAGTTGCTGTTAGTTAGTGATTTTCATAGTGTATATCAGTGGTTTTGAGACTGTTTCTTACATACGTCTCAGGTAACACCCACTGTTGCTGAATCCAAGGTAGGTCTTGTAAAATCTGAAAGTCATCACTTACCATTTGAAATATAAATAACTTTGACTAGATTTCACTTACCCAATGAATCATACCAGATCTCTGATAAAGCAAATATAACACCCTAGCGTAACTTTCGAAAAGTAGACTACTTCGAACTGTACAGTCACCTATTCTCGACAGACTGGTCAGCAATATATAGCTCGAGCAATACTAATGAGGCGGTGACTAATTTATATGCAATTTTAGACAACGTGTTTAATGAAACGGTGCCTTACACCAAACCATCGTTGTATAACAGCAACTACCCTCCGTGGTATAATCGTGAAATAATTCATTGCTTAAAACTTAAAAATTCATATCATAAACCTTATAAAATCTTCGGAGGAAATGAATTATATTAGAAAAGAAAGAAGAAAAGAAAATCCTTATTATTTTGCACAAACATTTGACGCACACAAGACATATTTAATCAAAGAACATGTACCTCTATACAAGAAAAAAGCAAATGACAAAATAAAAAAAAAAAAAACAAAAGTAGCTTTATCTATGGTCAGATAAAAAAGTCTGTACTCTGTGGTAATCTGTATGTGGATTCTCTGTAATACAATTGTCAAAAAAATATGGAATAAAAAATACCTACAATAAAGTTTTGTTTGTCGTTTTTCAATTTACATGTTGCTATGTGCGTCACGCATGTGCAAAATCAGGTATATGCTCAGCATTACTGTAGCCTCAACCTCAAAAGAATTGGTGCCACAGCACTGATTTTCAGCACAACCTTGGGTGCTATGTTCTTGGGTGAATGCTATTTATAGCATATTTGGCGCGTTTTCAAAAATGTAGTGTGTATCGTGAGTGTAGTAAGAAGTGTGTGTGTGTATCATGTAATAACTATATTTTTATATATTTGTGAATGTAATTTGGAAGAGTTGTTTGTAAATAAATAATGCAATATGTATATCCAACATTTGTTACTGTATAAGTATACATACATATATATATATATATATATATATATATAGGGAACATCAATACACAAACCACATACGCTTTGAAACAAAACCATTGTCGATTCCTCAACACAAAACTGCAGCTTTCAGGGGGAGTTTCAAATATGCAGCGACTCACTGTTGGAATGACCTGCCACCACAGCCTCCCACTAGTATATATATATATATATATATATATATATCTATCTATTTTTATATATTGCAGTCAGGTTTTATATTAGATTCAACAACGTTTTACAAATCACAATTACAGGTCATTCTAACAGTGAGTCGCGCAGTGAGTCGCCTTCTAGTTTCCATTTTTAATATATTGTTTTGATTTGCAAAAGGGGTGACATGGCTTCTTCGTGGTATGTCCACAAAGAACCTCATACATGCATTTTGTATCCGCTGAATCAATCAATTGGTTCTGGCTAGTAGGCATGGACCATAAACTGTATCGCAGTAGTTTAACTTTGCTAGTACCAGGGTGTCGATAAGCTGTTTGCGCAGAGCTACACTCAAGTATTTTCCGATTACGTATAGAGTTTTTAGTCTATAAAACAGTTCCTCATACAATTAATTATGTGCTTCTCAAAGTGTAGCTCTGGGTCCATTGTCAGCCCTAAGTTAACTGCTGTGTCTACTCTTTCTATCTTTTCACCTTTAATTGTTACATCTGTTCCAACTGACAGCATGGTACTGATTGCCTTCTTACTACCCAGAACCATATATTTAGACTTCACCGGGTTCAGAACCAGGGAGTTATGCTCAGACCAAGTGACAACTCTCTGCAAGTCAGCATTCATTTTTTGTACAGCCGTCAACACCTCTGCAGCCTTACAAAATATGTACAGTTGAATATCATCTGCATACATATGATATTTGCAGTGTTTGAATGACTCTGTAATATCAGCACTGTACAAAATGTAAAGAAGAGGCCCCAAAATTGAACCCTGAGGTACCCCGCGTGAGACAGGTAGTGGAGGAGACGACAAGACTGTCCCGTCTTCCTTCCGGATTTCAACAAATTGAGACCTATTTTCTAAGTAGCTTCCAAACCACTTTATTGTTTCCGTTGCAAATCCATAGTAAGCCATTTTGAAGAGCAATAATGTGGTGTTAATGGCGTCAAACGCCCGGGAGAAATCTAGGAGAGCCAGTATCGTCCCCTCACCCTTATCACGAGCCTCAAGGATATTTCCTATTACAGCCGCTAGGGCAGTTGCCGTACCACGACCCTTTCTGAAACCAGACTGTAAATCTGGTAGCATATTGTTGTCCTCCAAATATGTCAACATTTGGTTATATACCACCCTCTCTAAGACTTTCGACAAACATGGCAGTATACTAATAGGGCGAAGGTCCTTGACAGAATTCGGGTTGCTGTTCTTTGGGATGGGTCGCACAGTGGCACATTTCCAGGCATCAGGGAAAGTATTGGTCTCAATTGATCTATTTACCATGGAAGTGATAGTCTGAAGCGTGGATGGCAATAAGAGTTTAAGCATTGTCAGACTTAGGCCATCAGTGCCAGTTGCATTTCATCCGAGGTCCTGCAAAATTTTGAATACATCTGCTTATCAAAATGGCTAAAATAGGTTTTGCCGATAATCTCATTTATTTCTTTTCAAACTATTTAAAGAACCGCCAACAGTTTGTTTTATTTGAAAACACAAAATCTGCGACATATACCGTCAATTCGGGCATAGGACAAGGAAGCTGTTTGGGTCCTTTGTTGTTTTTAATATTAATTAACGACCTACCCTCTGTTATTCAATATAGTACGTGCCTAATGTTTGCGGATGACGTAAAACTGGCTCTAACCATCAAATCAGTTGCTGACTGCGAACTGCTACAAATTGATTTAAATAATGTATTCAATTGGGGTATTGAAAATAGCTTAAATCTAAATGTAAATAAATGCGCTATTATGTCATACACTCGCACTCGCTCACCTGTACTTGAAAATTAGATAATAGCCAATAATGTTTTACCAAGAGTAACCACTTTTAAAGACCTAGGGACATGGTTCGACAGCCACCTGACGTTCCATGATAATATTAATAAATTATGCAGTAAAACACGTAAAAGTTTAGGATTCGTATTAAGAAACCAAGTGTTTTCATAATAAATTAACATTAACCGTATTATATAATTCTTATGTTCGTAGTAACCTTGAAACTAATGCAGTAGTTTGGAATCCGCACCAAATCAGTTACACACAAAAGATAGGAAGAGTACAGAAAACTTTCGTTCGATACTTATTTAAGAAACTGTATTATTATTATCCGTATTACCCAACCCTTTACATTGTAGGAATGGTAGACTACAGAATGCTAGCAGTACGTCGGAATGTCACCCTCGTCACATAGTTTTTCCGTCTACTTCGCGGTGTTACCTATAACCCGAGTCTATTAGCACAAGTGAATTGGCGCGTGGCGACGCGGAAGTTCTGCGGCGCGTTCTAACCTCGGTCAGTTCGCACACTTCGCGCCGCTGTCGCGTGCTGTTAGATACATTAATGAAATTTTGATTTTTGATCAGACACTAGACATATTCATATGCTCTGAATATCTGTTTACGCAGGCAGCAGGGCGTTACCTCGAGACACTGACGATTTCTAGTTCTATTACGTAGCTATAGTACCTATTTGTAACCCAGCTGCTTATATTGTTTCTACCCTAGCCGAGAATAATAAAGCGGCGTCGGTAGGAACCGACCAAAACACTACCTTTGGAAGGTACAAATAAAATTTTCTGTGGCATACCACTCCACAGTCGACAGGAATTGACGGCTAATGCCATCATAAGCCGTCGATTCCTGTCGACCAAGTAGGAAAAGAACCTGTATCAATCTAATATATAAAATTCTCGTGTCGCGGTGTTTGTAATTAAACTAATCCGAAACGGCTTGACCGATTCTCATGAAATTTTGTGTGCATATTGGGTAGGTATGGGAATAAATGATAAGGGTAGTCCACCCTTAATTTTTTTTTTTAATTTTTAGATATATTTTTTTTTATAATACAGCATTAGAAAATACATGCAACCCTGAATTTTCAACCATCTACGATCAACCCCTGCTTTTTAATAGCGATATTAGTATTTTTACTTTTATTGGTACAATTTTTTTAATGTATTTAACCCAGTGAAAATAGAAAGTGCCATTGTTATAATCGATTTTTTTTAATGGAATAGGGGGTTAACGAGCAGACGGGTCACCTAAGTGACTACCGCCGCCAATGGGCACCTGCAACTCGGAGAGTCTAAAATGCCTTGCCGGCCTTTAAGGTGGGAATAGGAGAGGAGAGGAGATGGAGAGATAGGGGGAAGATAGAGAGAGAGAAGGGTTAGGGCCACCGGTAACCTCACTCGCTTGGCGAAGTACAACGAAGCATTGCTTCACGGCCGGTTTTCTGTGCGGCCATGATATCACTCCTTTCGAGCCGGCCCATACGTGCCGAAACATGGCTCTTCCACTGTTAAACTTTAAATATGTCAGTTAATTTAATGAAGTATTTTGAATTAAGAAAATGAATGGTTGGTGTTTTGTTATTTTTATAGGCCGTCAATAGACCACAGCGCTCCATTCTTCTTTCAGTCATAGACCGCATCCCCACATTAAGTTAGTTATTTTTTATTTGACTACCAAAATATTTATTAGAAATAATTAATATGGCATAACAACGTGTGCCGGGTCAGCTAGTATTCTATAGATTTTACAAAAAAATAATAGGTCACTACCATGTTGCTCAAATTATTTTTCAGTAATTGTTTTTTGATTCCATATTGTTGTTTTCGCAAATAATAATAAATGTATTAATCAAACAGATAGTAGTACAAGCAAATATACATATATAATCAAATTTATTAAAAACTATACGGCTGCCACCAGTTCCTTTGCCTTTAGGAACGTGCGGATGTAGACAGTTGCGTTTCCGTTGCGTTGTGCACCGCGGTGCACACCATACTAATAGTGTATAATGTAGTAAGGTGGATGTTGGTAACAACATCGCATCACACAACGCAACGGAAACGCAACTGTCTACATCCGCACGTTCCGAAAGGCAAAGGAACCGGTGGCAGCGTTGTAAACCCAGTGTGACGCCTGACACCGTCGCGGCAGGACGCTTCACTCCTTGAGGAAGGGCCCCCGTCGGGTCCGAAACTAGTCGGGCATCCCCGAAATACAAACGTGAGTAAAACCGTATAGTTTTTAATAAATATGAATACCACTCACGAAAGTTTTTATTGTAATATATAATCAATAATAATAATCTATAAACGGGACATGTTGCATTAATTTTCTTATAAAATGATTGCCCAAGACAGATAAAAACCTTTTCATAAAAGATGCACCGGTGGTATGATGCAGATCTTATCCTTACGGCGTTTGGTTATTTGGCAAAATGGTGTTTTACGATGTTGTAGTAACGTAGGTAACGATGTAGTAAATTGTTTGAAAATGTCTTTTTTCAAATAAAATTATGGATCAACACAATGTCACAGCAACTATCGTTTGCTATGTGAAAAGTAAAACAAATCATACCGCATTGCAAATAAGTAAGATCGCCTTCTGCCAATGTCGGTCTATAGCCGCCCGTTTCCAAGTAGTTGAGCCTTGTGAGAAGAAATCAGGCAAACATACTCACAACCACTCTTTTAATACAAGTTTTATCGTTTCCTATTATGTTGTTAAGATTAAAAATAAGCAAACTAAAATTAAGCATTGAAAGTATGGATACTGAAAACTAAACAAGAATTTATTAAAATATGAAAAGAAATATATAAAACACGTATAAGATCACATTACATTCGTATTAAGTATTTGAAATAGCATGTGAATCTAAAATTAATTTTGTCCCAAGCGTTTTTATCCTGCATATAATCCACTACTGAGTAATAGCCCTTTAGGCATAGTTGTCGTTTTTCTGTGAATTTAAATTTGTTCAGACTTTAAGTGTGTGCATTATTTGGGATTTTATTATAAAATCGCACATATTAACCCTGAAACGAGTTGTTAAGTTTTTTGAGGGGTTTATTAGTAGCCATTGAAGAGTTCCACTATCCACTTGCTGGCTCTATTATCGTACAGTTCCAAGATGCTAAATTATAGTCTTGTCATCCGAACTACATACATATCAACATTTCAATTGGTTAAAATTGACATTCAAGATTTGTTTCCAAGTGAAACAATTAGTTTCACGTATTAATAAATGACACTGATCAACGAAACGTACGGGTTTCATATATCATCTTGGAGGGTCTTACCTCAGCCACCAGCTTGTTATCAGGCTCAACTAAAGATTCCTCTGAGCTAGGTGAATCAGTTTCCTCGGACGATTCATCTGTATCTCTCAGCTGTAACAAAATATTGATACATTGGAATTAATTTGTAAATAATTAGGTTAAGGTAATGTTATTCAAAAATTGGTATGGTGTTATTGGCGTGAGATGTTTATCGAACTTAATCTTGAAATTACAGAATACATAACATCGACTCTAAATATGTCGAAACCCCCACGATTAACTCTTCACCAGGCGGTGAAGTGGTATGACACAATGGAACTTAATAAAACGACACAGATTCTGCTTCACCCCTGAAAACTCCTGCAAAACTTGGCCGCCTCTAGGACGATAAAAAAGATATTTCAATTAACACTATAATTCAGACAAAAGTAAAAAATATATATAAAATAAAGTGTAAAGCAATGTTATGGGTGATGAGGACGCGGTGGTGTAAATTGTCACATAGCCTACGTTCGTACGTTACGTTTGGATAAAGATAGAGAAGGAAGATGTCTCACCAATTCTGGTTGCTCTTGAATAAGTCTGACAGCCTCAGCGACATGATTGTTAGAGTTCCTTAACGCCACTGCAGCCAGACTTCTCATGTAGCCCATCCCGACGAGAGCTTCGACCAGTTGTTGGTTCACCGCCGACCCATCCATGCACACGCCAAGAAGCCGACGCTGTCTGTGTTATGTAAATATTATCAGTCTGAGGTCACTAAATAATGTAATACATAATAATTGGATGTAAAATACGAATGTTTAAAAAACTGAAACTAAACACAAACACAGTGTTGTAATAATCATGATGTCGAAAGTAAAATAGATCGAAGAATCTTTCTAAGGCTTTTAATAGAGTTGTATGATGTCAGAGGCAATTCATTCGACTTATATTTACTTATTCAGGTTATAAAATCAAATATATAAAGTTAATACACGAAAATTTTCTAATATAATATTCAGTCTTTCGTTTCGATTCTTTCATAATAGGAGTGCCACAGGGATATAGTCTCCGAGCCCATACATTTATGTGATTATTTTTGCCGCGATTTCGATTTACTTTAGTAGTAAATATATATTATTTAAGCACTTCATAAAATAAAGTTTATAGATTATATCATAATCTCAAAGTAAAGTTATTTCGAAGTCGACTTTACGATATAGGTACACCACGTTTACATCTAAAAGACGTTTTAACAATTGCAAAACTCATTAAAACATACAATAAGCCCTAAGTATATTTGATTAGTTTTGTGTAATTACTAGTTTGATTTAACATCTTATGAAGCAGCTATATCAAAATAATTGAGTAAAACAAATAAGGCAAAAACACTGAAAACCAACGGAAAAAGCACTACATTTCTCTAGGGAATATAAATCGTAACTATAATAAATTACAAACTGTGTGTACCTTTCTTGTCGATGTGCTTCGCGCGCCTTGTCTCGGACAGCTTTCTTCTGGGCGAGGTAGTGGTGGGCGCTTTCCGCACAACCTGTCGCACGAAGCCCCGCCCGCGCTGCGCCCCGCGACCAGCCCAGCTCCATCAGCACCAGCACCGCGCTTTCGTCCACCTGCAACAAACAGAGTTGTTCACGTGCCGATGCACCGAGACACCTAGCAAGGCTAGTCGCGCAGTCCACCCCCGACCAGGCCAGTTCCATTAGCTTTGCTTCACCCCAACCCTAGTCTGGTGGTCAGTTAGGATTAGTGTAAGTCTAAAAAAGAGTCTTGAGCATGTTTCTAAAATATTAAATCATAACTATGTACAAACAAACTTACCCTCAAAGCATTTAACTCGTTCTCTGCTTTTTCTAGAAGCAGCTTTGCTTCAGCTCTTTTGTTTTGGTGATACGCCACGATGCCTTGCAGTAAATGTAAGCGCATTATAAGCACTCTTTCATTCGCTAAAACGAAAAAAAATCACTTTAAAATATTGTTTAAACTACTATTAAAATATTTAATATATTACTACAAAAATAATTATATATTTACCATTCAACAAATTTATCAGTTGCTACCCTCATAAAATACTATTATTAGTTACTACAGTTAAGCATAATATAGACCAAGACAATATTGCAGTTAGTGTTTTAAACACTATGTCAGTAGCATTTGCTAGATTCTCTTAAAGAATCTAGCAAATGCTACTATACCCGATATAGACCTCCTTTGCCTTCGTCTCATATCCTAGTAACAGAGGTCTTATTGTAAAAACAATAATAAAAATTCAGGAATCCCTCTGAATTTTCAATTGGAGTATCACAAGGTACCTTCTTTGGCCCCAATTTTTTCAATGTGTTGTGTTCCAAAGATAAAAGTGTTGGATTTTTCGAATCACCAGCCCAGGTTAAAAAAATATTTAGCGACTTATCCAAATATTGTTAACAACTGACCGTTTTACGATTCAGATGTTAGAAAATATGGGACATATTATATGTAGGATGAAGTATTTATACAAAATTTTTTTTTTGTATATAAGCGCAAACTCTATGACTATTTCTCACCCGCACTGCCTTTTAAGGCAATAAGTCTTTGATGATCTTCCCCATAGGTATCTTTGAAAGCGGCATCCGCATTGGCCAGCCTGGCTGCAGCATCTCCAGCATGAGGCAGACTTTGGAGACAAAGGTAACACCAGGACACATCCAGCTGGAGGACTGCCCAATTGTCCACTGTCTTTAGGATTGAAGATCTGCATTCACTGTAAAGAAAGGTTTATTGATATGGAATTATCTCCTCTAACATATGACCGCGGTCAAAAGTATCTTTAAAGTAAATTTACCATTATATCAATGTATAAAATAAATATCATTTGATTTTACAGGTTACAGAGTTGATAAATACCATCCATCAGAAATTGGACATTTTTGGGATAGAAAATGAATTGTTTTGTCTTTTTCAATATCTAGCAAATTTCTATACAAAATTTTGCTCTCTAAATAAGGTCAACTGAGAATTCGTGAATTCGAATTCGAGCTTTTGATGCCCTTTGCGTTCTGTATTATCAACTTTTAATTGTAAGGACGGATGTGATTCGATACATAATAAACTGTGGTTACTAATGGAAAATAACTGTTTCTTGCAACTTTTGTTTAGCATGCACTTCGAGATCCTATATTAATTATAGTCTATATAAATGATTTAGGTTTCTGTACCGAACTACGAGTACAGTAAAACCCGTTTAAGAAGGTTTCAAAGGGACCCAGTCAAAAACGTGTCTTAAACGAGAAATCGTATTATGAGGTATAGGGAATTAATAGTTATGCCACGAATAGTGATTTGGTCGAATACCGAATTACGAAAATTCGGCGAGGCTCTTGGCCGAAGCGCCGAATATTCGGCAACACTTAGTATCTTTCGCGAATGATAGGTTTAAACCTGCATCACTAAAGCACGGTGATGACGACGACGACGAAGTATTTAATGGAGCGATTATTAGAACAAAAGCGAGATGTCTATTGGTACATAACTGATCATGATTCTTTAAGCAATTTAACACCTACTCAATGGGACTTAATAAAAATAACTAGATCGGGTATTTCTTGCATTTCTGAGGTGACTCCACATGTTCTCACGTTGTTCAAATACTTGGGAAGCGATTGCACAGAGAACACTAAATTTATTGAGAATGAGATCTTCACTACAAGCTGTTCTTGAAGTATGATGGAACTTTAATGATAATTATAAATATCTGGTTGCCACTTCTCTTGATCCACTTTTCAAAAGGGGTTTGGTTACTTTGCGCTTTTCCTCATAAAATATGTTTTTAGCATTTGTTGATAGAAAACGATTGCTCGTTTGCTATCAACAAATGCTAAAAAAAGAATTATTCATCATAACGTATCACTAATAGATTTTAAATATTAATATGTTAAGTTATTGGTAAAATAAAAATCTTTGTGAGGAATACTATGCATTTTTTTTTCGTAAGTTTCGGTGTTCGGCCGAATACCGAATAGTTGCCAAATATTCATGGCATCTCAAGAAAATATGCACTAATTTTGTGCAGGTACTGAATTACATGTTTATAATAATAATAACTCCACACATCTCATACACGGCCGTCTGATCCCAAACTAGGAAGAACCTGTACTATGGTAACTAGACTGCTGATAAACATACTTATATATTTCTAAATACAGACAATTATAGATTAATTACACACATTTACACAATTATTTGTCCTGGGTGGGAATCGAACCCACGACCTCTTTATCGATTGGCTTAGCAGTCAGGGTCACTAACCACTAGACCAACAGGCTAGTCAAAAATCATTTATAAAAACAGTTATAAATCATCAATCACACATACACTGAAAAACACACAAACACTTTTTGTGTGTTTTTCACATTTTTAATACGATCTTCTATTGATTCAATTTAGTAGGCTCCAACATTGTCATCAATGGAAGAATATCCAGAAAAGCCTGCAGTATTGCGGGTTCTCCTTTTTACAACACGACGTCAACTTCGCTACCGCGTCAGATAATACGCGTGTACAGATGGTGTACTAAACTGTATGACAATCGTATTAAGCGTGGCAACATGCCTCAAGTTGCAGGGACTGACGTAAAACGGCGTATTATACGGGAAATCGTGTTTAGCGAAATACTCTCCATGACTTATTTATTTAATGGTAACACACAATTTACTGTTAACTTTTACACAAAAATAACGATGCGCACGTGTATTGGCCATTACCTGAACTGTCTGTCAGCCTCCAACAGCAGTACCAAAGCGAGTGCGTAGTCGTGCTGCTTGGCTGCAGCTCTCCCTCTCTCGTGTAGAGCGAGCCCGACAAGGAGCGACCGTTTCTCTGCGGGAGGGAGTTCTACGGCCTTTCCCGATTGGTCCTCCAACTAGAAAAAACAGCAAGACTTGGGACTTCCGATCAAGTTATGCCGCTGGTATGCCCGTGGTCACATGCTGATTGCTACAACGGGTATATGAAGAAGTTTCCACCTCATGCAAATCACTACCAGTCCGCCTGTGACCATGGTCAGGGTAAACCGGTCGATACGTCAGGTTCAATAATATATATACCCAAACTGGACGATATGATTATATGACAGTCAAACTCAGAATCAGCCAAAAGTACCTACTTTCGACTGAAAATTATTGGTTAAGTTAGTTGGTAATTATTGGTTAGTGATTTTGACAGTGAATTGATAATTAAAAGAGGTTCGGCTGGCTATGATTTTAACTCTAGCTTCAATTTGACGTTCATAAATGTCACTTAGTGTCTTAAATGAATAAATGATTTTGAATTTGAATTTGAAATAAAAATATCTAACCTAATCTAATAATAATTTTAACTAGCTCCATTGGGCAAAACTACTTTTGATTTTAATTTTAGTAAAAAACACTTTAGTCGAGAGCCTGCGGTCAAAACTACTTTTGACTGGTGAGGAATTTTGATTGCAACACATACATATATATTATGTATAACGCAATCATTAATTTCGCAACGCAAAAGTTGAGGAGTGGTGTTCTTTAAACCGATTTCCATAAGTGCATATGTCTCTGCTCTTACTTGTATATCTGGTGACCTCTAAACAACTCTCTACTAAAAGTGATCTAAATCAGATCCAACAAAGTCTTATCTCCATTCGCCTTACACACTTTTTTATTAAGAATATTAGTATTTGAGTATAATAAGGCAAGTAGTGTTGTTAAGGACATACCCTCATATACTCATCATCATCTGCCAACTCGTCCGCATATTCTGAGAGCAGCATTGCATCATCACGGACTGTCTTCATCTCCATATACATGGTGTCTTCTTTCTTTACCTCTTCAGGGCTCTCTGTCAATTGCAACATTTTAAACATATATTTCTTTTATACTCTGTCATATTTAAATGTTAGTGATTTTGTCAAATTAGGTTTATTTTAGAGTAAGTGTGCCCGTGGCTTCGCTCGCATGTATGTAGTGGATAGTGCTACTTTAGATTATTTTTTTTGCCAGTGAAAGTAACGCTAAAATCTGTCTAGTTACTTCAGACATTAGCCGGAAAAAACAGACAAACGTTTAAAAATGGGTTAATCGGTATAAGTAGCTAGTAGTAAGCTGTTATTTTGACATTACAAACAGGCAGTTTAATTTTATTTATTTGTATCTAGAAGATAAATGCTTGTTGTTTTATGATTTATATCGTAAACAATATTGAACCTACGGGGATCAAAATAATAAACACTTAATACATAAACTTATCATAATATGTATCAGTATTTTTTTTTTCAACAAGCACCAAATTAATTCGTAATATTATTATGACCAAAAAGGATTAATATCTGGTCATAATGAGTTTTCTTTTATGGGATAGAGGGCATACGAGCAGACGGGTCACCTGATGGTAAGTGACTACCGCCACACCTGGGCACCTGCAACTCAAGAGTGACGAGTCCGTTGCCGGCCTCTAAGGTGGGAGTAGGTGAAGGGTGGAAGGGGGGGAATGGTGGAGGGAAGAAGGAGAGAGGGAAGAGTTAGGGCCTCCGGTAACTTCACTCCCTCATCGAAATACAACACAAGCATTGCTTTACTGCCGGTTCTGTGAGGCTGTGGTATCACTCCGGTCAAACCAGCCCATTTGTGCAGAAGCATGCTCCAACTTAAAAATATATAAGTATTAATATCCTATTTAATACTGTCATTAAGATACAGACCTGCCATCACTAGTGCCATAATCATTGCACCATTTTTCACCCCTTGCTCCTCCAGGTTTGCGGTTGGGTTTATCACTTTACCATTTACTATTAACTTAACTCTGAAAATAGTATAAGATAATTTAAACAATGTTTTTTTTACAAAAAATTAATCTGCCTAAATATTGAAATAAAATTGAACAACAATTGAAATAATTATAGCTTTGAAATAATAACAAACTATATTCACTAGTAGTGAATATACCTACATATATGTAGAAAAAAAGTTTGTATAAGAAATTCTCAACATTAGTTTCAACATAACAAAGTTAATATTTTAAATTATAAACATTTATATATTTTTTTTGGTAATTACAGCTAATAAACTGGACTATCTATGATTAGTTACAGTTGTGAATGTTTTGTATGTAAGTTCTAAAATGTGAAATCTTTTTCTATAACTTGTTTTATTCACACATACACATTACTTAATTGTAACAGATATCATTGTTACAGATATACTTAAAATATTTTATTTTTTTTAATTTACGAGCCTGCCCTGAAGATACAAGACAACAAATAGGAAATATCCATTAATGTCTGTTTACAAACTGCTACTGCATATATCAGTTAATATATAAATATCATTAAACAAATATCAGCTAAAATTATATGCGTTCCCTGCAACTGTATTTGCGTTGAATTTTTTTTTATCAGTTTAAAGGAATCTCGTAAAATGTGTTATACCTATTACCCGCAACTCCTATCTCACTAGCAACGGCTGCTATGAGCTCACTACCCAAGACTTGTAACTTCTTCTGAATCTTCAACATCCTTGGTTTCACCCCCGGGACAGTTGCTTTCACTCTGAAGGTTGCACATCCTGTCTCTTTGAACTCTTCATTGGCCTTTGATCTTTCAATGGAGTGTTGTTGTAGTTCACATAACGCTTGCATCACAACTTCATTGTCCAACGAAAGATCATTTGAATATTTTTTTGAGAGATCCTGTAAATTTTTGTATATTATTGTTTACAGCTAGATTAATCTTAGACTATTAGACTTTTCTAGAATAATTGTTAGTTTATTGTTGGCAATTTTTAAGTTTAGATAACTCTATTCCCTAAGTTAATGAGGCTAAGAATTCTGATGCTAAAAAAATTGTTTTATACAACTTGTTTCTTAAGTGTACTGACACTACCAGTGTAAACCTTGACAGCCATGGCATACTTTATGTCATACAAAACTACTAACTCTATTTCAACCTCTGGTGATGCTTCCCTAGTGGGATTGCTCTAATTCAGGCAAAAATTTGCTGTATCATACAGGAAGTATAAAGTATTTAGAACACAAAAAAAATCTTAAATGCAAAAATTATTTTTGTGTTATGAGACTTTACAAACAGACAAAGAGTACACCTAGAATCAGAACAATTGTTTGCAAATCGCAAAAACAATTATCACATACATAAAGAGAGCTCATAGCAGATTGCACGAACAAAAATACCAACTGGTAGTTGAAAGATAGATAAAATAGTATGCCATCAACTAATATGATTTTATATTAAATAGTTGTGATATTATCTCCATCCTAAGGTTGTTTGTCTGGTAGGGATCGCTCTTAGTGATAAGACTGCCACATGAGATAAAAGTCAAAAACTTATATTATTTATTCGGGGGAAAGCTATATCAGGGGCTCCTACTATTAAGAGAATTAATCAATTACCAAATCCTCCAATTATAATTGGTATAACTATAAAAAAAATTATAATAAAAGCATGAGCTGTTACAATAGTATTATAAATTTGATCATCACCAATTAAAGAACCAGGGTTTCCTAATTCAGCTCGAATTAATAATCTTAATGAAGTTCCTACTATTCCTGCTCAAATTCCAAAAATGAAGTATAATGTTCCAATATCTTTATGATTTGTTGAATAAAGTCATTTTCGCTAATTAAATTTAATAAAATGGCTAAGTTATAAGCGATAAATTGTAAATTTATTAACGAGAATTTTCTCTTTTATTAATAGCTTTATATTCAAATAATGATATAGAATTGCAAATTTTAAGGTGTAAAAATTACTAAGGCTTAAAGAATAATTCTTTATATTGATTTGAAAGACAATAACTTTTTCAACTGTATTTTTTATTAATGGTTAACAAGAATCTACTTATTTAAAAAATCATGAGCAATATCCGTATAGTCCTGACAAAAGATTAATCTGCAAGTCATCTGTATTTAGAAAAGAGAATAAATAGACAGAATGCAAAACATTATAATGTAAAGGAAATTCAAAGCATATGTACTATAGCACATAACTATATAGCCACTGCTATATAGTTACCTATGTGCTGTTGGGTTTCATACCCGAATCATGACCTGACATACGTAAAAACGGTTGCTTGGAAGTTCGTCATTTTCAAAGTAAGAAACACACAATTGAATATGCCTACTTCCGGTTAGAAATAAATTTATTTACAAGCATACATTCAGCATGTATGCCTAAATGTTGAGTTGAACATTGGATAACAATATTAAATATAAAATGTTTAAATAATATACGTATAAATTACATTTAACGCGGGTGCCCTTTCTAAATTGTCAAAGGTTAATACAAAATCCACAATGAAATAATATAAGGGTTTAAAAAGTATGTAACAAAAATATATCTATTGTGATTGTGATAGGTACCTTGAGACTTTGCGAAATGTCGTTTTCTAAATTATATGGTGATTCCCATAGCTTTATCTTTTCTTCGTTTAGTTTAGCCCGCAATTTTATAAGTAAATCTTCGTGCTGAAGATTGGTGTCCATTGTTGTTTTTCGTCAATGATGTTAAACCGGAATGACTCGTAAAACAGACAAAATATTTTTTCAACAACAAGTACAAGTATGACTCTTTTGACAGATTGATAGGACAGATGAAATTTGTGTGGGTTCGTTTCACGCATAATTTCCATTTTTCAGTGAAAACTTCTTTAGGCACGTTGGGCACTTTTAGTATGGGGAAAAGCACTCAACTAGCGTGACCGTTACGCTCATATGACAGATGTGTCAGTTATGTTTTCACTTCTGACGTGCAGTCCTACGACTGACAGTTTTTTTTTATATTATAGGGGCAAACGAACAGACAGGTTACCTAATGGTAAGTGACTACCGTCGCCCATGGACACTTGCATCTCAAGAATCACAAGTGCGTTGCCGATCTTTGAGATGGGAGTACACTCTTTTCCTCTTAAGGTTTGAAAGTCGTATGGGTCCGGAAATACTGCAGGTGACAATTTGTTCCGGAGATCGATTTTGATAGGCAAAAAAAAATCTAGAGATCCGCACAGTAGTGGATTGTCAATTAACCAGGTGATGGGGATTAATGTTTTGTCTCGTTGAACATGGTGAAACGCTGCGGCTGGTATAAGTAAAACAATTCCTCGAAGCACTCCCCATGATACAGGCTATAGAAAATGCAGAGTGAAGCTATATCTCTATGCAACACCAAGGGGTCAAGCCGATCTGAAATCTCCTGGTAATCGACGATTCAAGTCGCTCCCCGTTGAATGCGGTCCAGAGGAAGAGGCTGATACTGGGGTGTTCCTGCATAGATATAAGAACAGTATTCCATATGCGGCCGAACCTGCGCCTTATAAAGTTGTAGGAGTTGGGCAGGGGTAAAATACTGTCTCGATCTGTTCAGCAGACCAAGCTTCTTCGAAGCTAATTTGGCCTTACCCTCCAAGTGACCGCGAAACTGGACTTCGCTCGATATATTGACGCCAAGGATACTGACGCTGACTGTGGCAGTTAGGGAAGTGCTCTAAAAGTTTGTTGTTAAAATAGAAAGATGATGACGACTTGTTGTTACTAGGTATAATAGAGGTATACTTATGCTAAAAAGAAAAAAAAAACGAACTCATATTTTATCTAAAAGCCGATTCAAAGGAGGAAGTTATGCTTCGTTCATTAAAAACCATATAATGGGCATAGAGGTAAAGTTAAGAAAGTATTGTCGTGAAAATTTTTTGAAGTAGAATAAAGTTTCTGAAACCCGACATTTTTTAAAGTGAAACTTCTTTAAAATCGTTGTGATTTGAAACTCGATGAAACGAAAATGCTTCACGATAAAGAAACAAACACAAATGTATAGGATTTAGTCGGCGAGAGAATGAGATAGAATACAATTATCAGTATAATCTTTTCTGAAGTTTCACTTCTGCCGTGTGTGAATTGCACACACACTTTTTTTTTCTACGACGCACGATACGTGTGGGCCACGCACTGCAACTTCGCCATCTTCGGAATCATTTTTATAGAAATCAGTAGTGATGCTCGCAGTTTGCAGTCCGTCTTGGACTTGTACCTTACACCATCCTGGTGGAAAAATATGGGTGTATTTACAAAAATAAAAGGTATCTAAGTACGGGTATCTGTGTTCTAGATGCCATAGCATAGGTTTTTTTTTATGGTATAGGGAGTAAACGAGCAGACGGGTCACCTAATGGTAAATGACTACCGCCGTCCATAGGCACCTGCAACCTAGAGTCACAAGTGCGTTGCCGGCCTTTAAGGTGGGAGTAGGGGAAGGGTGAATGAGGGGGAGTGAAGGGTTAGGGCCCCCGGTAACCTCACTCACTCGGCGAAAAGTAATGCAACCATTTCTTCACTGCCGGTTTTCTGTAAGGCTGTGGTATTTTGCTGGCTGCGGTCGAGCCGGCCCATACGTGCCGAAGCATGGCTCTCCCACGGTAACGCTTACGGTTACGCTTAGTTTGGGTCTAGATAACGCTATGTCAAAATATCCCAGGATATTATTACGTATAGGTACGTACCTAATTCTCCGCATGTTCTGATCTAAAATAGAGATTGAACGGTCGTAACACAGTACTTGCAGGCTTTGGATTCATTTTAAAATAGCATTAGGTATGTGCTGCTTCAATATCTGGTTCAACCTCCGCCTACATTGTATAGAAGATTACGTTTTCGGGTGGCGCCACCTGGTTGGCGTTAAAGTGATTTGCTATCTCTCTGGAACAGTTTTCTATTTGAATAGATGTAATTATGTCCTTCTCTATATAAATGGCAACGTGTGTGCAATATTTCATGATGATCGGGAGAGTAGTTAGGCCGTAAAAGCGTAATTATAGTTATATTAATTAGGATGACACATACAATAACCATACTGATATAAGTACCTATATAAGCAGATATATTACTAATAAGTAAGTAAATATTTATACAGATAGTATATGCAATTATCACGTTTTGATGAGTTTTAGAACTTTTAGAAAGAAATCACAGTTGTAACTGATTACACAGGTATCGCAACATTTTCATTGAGAATATAAGATTTTACTTACGTGGACCTATGTATTTCCGAGATGCCCGAAAGGACCCTCCGTCTCTACCAAGGGGCGAAGTGACTTGCCGCGGCGCGGTCAGACGCCACGAGTAAAATCGTACATCCATTATATTGTTACAATTTACGAATAACCCGCGGGCGCCATCTATTGTCGAGTAGAGGAGGTCATAAAAGGTTACGATTACCTACACCGAGATGCACGCCATCTCGGAACTAGTAGCCTATTTGTAAAATGTTTTTTTTTATGATATAGGGGGCAAACGAGCAGACGGGTCACCTGATGGTAAATGACTACCACCGCCCATGGGCACCTGCAACTCAAGAGTTACAAGTGCGTTGCCGGCCTTTAAGGTGGGAGTAGGGGAAGGGTGGAAGAGGGGGAGAGGAGGGGGAAGGGTTTTGGCCTCTGGTAACCTCACTCGGCGAAAAGCAATGCAAGCAAGAATGCAAAATCATAATCGATTTAACGAATACCTAACCTTGTGAAAGGTATTGAGAAACCATTTATTTAAATGTACCTACCGCAAAACGGTTATAAAATATAGATTGTGCTAAAATAGCAATACTTAAGTATGTATTTATCTGGCTATAACATTCACGTTCGGTTTAGTCATAAATAGCTGTAGGTATATTTGTTCTCCTTTATTTCACAGCCGATAAAATTCGATAATTCGCGTCACACCGGAAAAACAAAATACTTATACATTTCTTGTGAACAGTTTTCATGTAAACAATGTCTACGTTACTATATTTTGCAAGTAAGTTTTATTCGTATTTTTTTTCATAATTTTGTCTATGTAAGTGTTTTATTTAATTTAAAATATGTCGGTAAGAGAAATATCTAACCGAAAGTTACTTTTTTAATGTAACTACTTCATCCGGAGAATACGTTTAATATTTTTCTGAGAGTTTTCAAAAACTGCGATTTTTAAAACTTATAATATTTTATTACAAACGTTGATGTAATTGTTTTTTTTTAATTGAGACTTGATTCAGTCTTGATTCAGTCCAGTTTAAGTATCACTGTTCCATTACCATTGTACATAGGCCTTTTCAGCCTGCGTAATGATGTTTTGAAAGAGCCGCTTTTCTGTTTGCTATGAGTAACTGACCCTATAGGTTCATTTTATATAATATATTTTTCATAGCAAAATATACGGCCACTAATCCGAAGGTTGCTACATATTACTCGAAATCCACCACTGCCTCTTGTATGTGGTGATTCTCAATCATTCATTTGAAAAAAATAATTTATTAGAAAAGAAATAATCTTTTTAAAAGACTAATTACTAGTTATTATTATTAACCCGTCCAGCAAAGGTAAATGCTAAACCTGCTGGGTCTATTAATATAGTATCATATGGTTTTTTCTTGTTTCGCAAAATAAGGACTGATGTCTCGGAACTTTTCCGTTAACACTGGACAGAAGCTTGTTTGTTGCAGTAAGCTTTGATATTGCCAGTTTTAGGGAAGAAACTTCTTACTTGTTACAACTTAGTTCGTCTGCTGTCCTCTTCAAAGAAATACACACATCTCTTATAACAAATACATGTTTTCTTTTACAAATACAAAATTTTGTGAAACCCATTTCAATCGTGTAACGTAATAATTCCATTAGTCATAAAAATATTTTACTAGCGATGCGATTTATATGCGAAAATGTTTTGTGTTCTCAATGAATTAAAAATAATTCAAATGAGGGTATTTTGTGTACTTTTCCGATTTTTGTGACCTTTAAAAAAACCAGTTTATTTTATAGTACAGTTTCTATTTAGATTTTTAAAATAATGTACTATAAAGTAAACTGGCTTTTTTAAAAGGGCTCGTGGTGGCTAAGTGGTAACCGAGTAGGTTAGCACATTTCAAGGTTAAACAACCAAGTCAGTCTTAGGATGGGTGACCATTATTAATACATTGAGACCCCTCCGTGCCTCGGAGAGCACTCGCTACGGGTAGTTGGAGCCTTTAAAAAAACGGTTGTCTGTAAAGTCGGTTTACTGACGATAGTTGAACGTGACAACGTCATAGTAACGCCTCAGAGCGAGGTAATGCCGCATGAGTCATGTTTTTTCGTGCGTGCAGCCGGCTCCATCGAATTATAAGACGTTATCACGTCAAAAAGTCCGACAACTTGGTATAACAGAACCTCGATATCGCCTAACTTGGGTTGTGGGGGTCTGATGGCAGTCGCTTCACGTAAAATTTCGAAGTTCAACTTAGTGGAGGATGGATGTTAATTTGTATAAATTTATTTATTTTTAATTGAATTCATGCATGTCTGAATAACACAGTAGTGCTGTTGGTTTGCATTACATGGTTGAAATGGATTTGAACTATCAATGTCGGAAACTTACAAGTGGCCAAATCTAAATGTCAAAACAAAATTATGTACAATATGCACATTCTTTATTGATCGATCTGAAGAGGCGTCAGAATGAACGTTGTTGTACTTCTGACACACAGACGTAAGGCACTTCGAGACAAGTGATTTTAGTATCTTTTGTCTGGAGGAATACAAGAAAGAGAGACCTGGTAAAGTTGCTTCATAATTTTTAATAGATTTTTCTTATCGTAGCGGTGTTCATGTCAATATACGCAGTCAACTCCTACATCCTACTAACAGCGAACTTGGATGATTTCCACGCCATTGGAAAGCAGATCGCCGCATCTCCGGTCGGGGCCCAAATACACCAGATCATCCGCAGAGCTTCGGCAATTTTCAACGAGAACGTCAAAAACAAGCCAAAGAAACGATCTGATCCTGACCCTAATCAAGGTTTGCATTCCCCGAAGGCTTTTTTGTAAACTCTTCTGCAATTTCTAGTTACATCTACATCTGACATCTACGTGAGTAAATCTTTACTTATATCTATAAAATATTCAGACAGTCTTTTTTTTACTGGAACCGAATTGAGAAATAATAATATTAAATAAATAATAACTTGAGACATCTCACACACGGCCGTCTGATCAGAGCTTGTACTATGGGAACCAGACTGCTGATAAAAATACTTAGGTATATATTTCTAAATACATACATATTATAGATAAATTACAACCAGACACAATGATTATGCTCATCAAACAATTATTTGTCCCGGGTGGGAGTCGAACCCAGTCAGGATCACTAACCACTAGACTGACTAGACCAACAGGCCAGTCAATCAGTCAGAAATCTTAATCTACTCGTATAGCAGAAGAGGTGAATCCCACCCACTGATGTGAACTTGTAAAACACTTATAGGAGATACAGAATACTGACTTAGGAACCTTGTGGGTGATTTTTTTTGCGATTTTTTTTTATCCATAAAACATAAAAATAAAAATAATGAAGACCAAGTGCGGGTAGTTGCTGAAACTCGCACTTCACGGAGGCATCGCTGAGCTCTCATCGGTCCACTCGTGACCACGATCGGTGCAATTCGATCGAAACGTCGGGTAACCAAGGGGTATGATTGTACCTTGTAAATATCATATTAATTTATAAAAACAATGGAATCATTGCTTCACTGCCGGTTTTCTACGAGGCCGTGGTATCACTTCGGTCGAGCCCGCCCATACGTGCCGAAGCATGGCTCTCCACAGTTAAAATAAAATGAGAATCTATAGAAAGTACTGGGTACCTTACTTACTATCTTGACGTTTGACGGTTCACGTGGCATAGTCAGGGTTTACAAAATTAGTATATTAGGGTCTTAAAAAATGTGTCCGGCTACACATAACATACCCAAAGTTGGACCACACCTTTTTGTAACATTTAAATCCACAGGGATTCGGATTATCTCATACTGTCCAAGTTAAAAATAAAATAGTTTTATTATATAGTAGTAGGTTATATAGTAGTAGGTTATATGCTTAAGGGCAAGTTTTATTATTAAAAGAAAAAGACAATTTTTTTATCTATTTCCTTATTTCTTCCTTTACTTATTTCATCTTTTCTTTTTTCCTTTTTGCTTTGTTGTTTTACTGCTTCTTTTTACTTGTAGGTATCTCATCGTATCATCTAGGTAAGAATCTTATTGCCCTAAAACTATCAATAAAATACTTGAACAAAGCCTTCCCAAAAATGCGATGACATGAAGAAATGTAATTTTTATCACGGTTCTGTTGTCAATATTTATTACTTTATAATATAGTACCTAGTTTTTTTATGTTAACTAAATTATTGAATAGTCCTTGTTAATTAAATCGTGTTTTACAGGACGCATCTGACAATGAACACTTAGTTAGATTACCGAAAGCGCACGACTCCAGCACGCAGTTCTGAATATTTGAAAAAAACTATCCGTTTAAAAGTTTTGCCCGTTTGAATTTCAATTCGGTAATTTTTGAAGTTAGTTTTTATAGATTTTCTCAATACCATTGAATAAATGTTAATGATTGGATATTTCCAAAATAAACAAAATGTGTTCGATTTAAAATCTTTAACTTTAGGTACACATTCCACTTGCTTTTATTTTATTTATTTATAACACTTCCTGCAGATAAATTGCATGAGGCGGACTTAATGCCGTAGGCATTTTCTACCAGTCAACCTTTGGGTGATACAGAGACGTGCGTGTCAGGTGTATAATTATAATTAAAATTGAGAATATAAATTCAAATGAATGAAAATGAAGAACAGTATTAGAAACATATATATTACATATATAAAACTGCTTAAAATACAATACATAATATAAACTAAATAAAATATTAAATTATACTATATAAATACATACACACATATATCTACATACATTTACAAAGTGTTATTCAGATACCAATAAGTTTTATGAGGAACGGAGGTCCTGAGCCACGGTAATGTTATCTATAACTTTTAAACGGATAGTTTTTTTTTTCAAAGATTCAGAACTGCGTGCTGGAGTGAATTATTTTTGTAACTGCATGCTATGCTGCTGCATGTCATGCCTTTTCAGTGATTTAAGTAAGTGTTCCATTGTGAGATGAAAATAAAAAATAAAAAAATGTAAAAGAATTTGAATTAAAAAAATCAAAATTTTATTTATGCAAACTTTTTAGTTTCTAATCAAAAATCAGAAGCACATGATTTGATGATAGCAACTTATGGCGTCACAACTTGTTATTTTATTATTTTGTGGTGGTATCTTGTGTGGTGTGTGTGTGTGCGTGCATAGTACGTGAATGGGAGTGTGTAGGTGTGTGTGTTTGTTTCTTTGTTTAAATTTTTATTTCATAACTTCGAGGTGCTTTTCAGTTGAATTGTAGTCGCATTTTAAAAGGTATGTGGTGAGGACCTGTTTACATTTTGCCTTTGTCAGAGGGTATATATGTAGCATAGTATTCATTTTCTTGCCAAGAAAACCATAATTACGGTGCGAAAGACTACTCTTGCAACATTTTGAGGTGAGGAATGTTCCCAAGTGCTCCGCAATTAATTTTACACGTAAAACTAGCCCCCTTCAGTTTCAGTACACTATTTATAATAAGCCAATTAGTAACAACTATAAAGGACCTAGGCGTAACACAAGAGTCCAGACTGATCGATAAGCACATTGATTCTATCGTGAAAAATGCCTATAATTCGTTAGGTTTTATTATTAGATCAACATCAAAAGTTAATCAAATTAAATCTATTAAAGTGCTTTATTGTGCATTGGTGCGCAGTATCCTTGAGTACCCATCAGCGGTTTGGAATCCGCAATACATATAGCGATCGTATAGAATCTTTCAGATAACGTTTTTAAGAAATTTACGGTTTATGATGTAGAAGAAAGTAAGTAAAAAATAGACGTACTGTCTCTGACATTGTAACGCTCATTAAAATCGTTAATGGAGATGTCGATTGCTCTAAACTACTTGAGAAAGTTAATATTACGGTGCCACATAATCTACGAGTTTGACATAATCCACCCTTAGCAGTTCCTCGAGCGAGTACTAATTACCGCAAAAAATAATTTATCATTCGGACAAGTAGAACTGTAAACGACATCTATTAAATAAATAGCGAGCTTGAGAGATTGAGATCTAAACCCCCACAAGTTAGAAAAATGTTCGCATTAATTATTTTCAACCGCAATCCCAAAAAGTGACAAACCCATACACTCTTAGTTTTTAAGTCTTATATTTGTTAAACTTGTTCGTGGGAGAGCCATGTTTCTTCGACACGTATGGGCTGGCTCGACCGGTGTGATACCACGGCCTCACAGATACCCGGCAGTGAAGCAATTTGCTTTTCGCCGAGTGAGTGAGGTTACCGGAGGACCTAGGAGTATATTGAAAAGGGGAGGTAGGTATCAATTAAAGGTAATGGAAGGAAAGAGATATTGCTCATAAGGATGGATTGGGGAATGTCAGCAATAGCTCAGCAGGTCAGGGTTCCTACCTGCTGTAACTCGAACTTTGGGTCAGTACAGCTGCGGTTCCCGTGGATGGAATCGATTACGGAAATTTCAATTCTCATGTCCGACAGGGATGTATTCTCTCCCCTCTCAATGTCTATACCGAAAACATCAAGTGGATGTTTTTTGGAAAACTGGGACAAAGGAGTATCAATTGGAGGTCGATTGATATCAAACCTGAGATATGCAGACGATACTACCTTTCTTTAGACGTCACAAGCCGACATGGAACGGTTTCTATCACTGTTGGGAGCAACTGATTCGGATATTGGCCTTACCATAAACCGCGATAAAACCAAAATGGTTGTTATGGATCGAGAACACTAATCAAACCGACTAACGTGAAATATCTAATTACGCAGTCGTCCAAAGATACATTTACCTGGGATCTACAATCACAAATACTGCATGTTGCGAGGAAGAAATAAAAAGACGGTGTACCATGACACGATCAGCCGTGGAAAAACTGACGATGATATGGGAAGATCGTCGCATAACCAAAAATACCAAGGTGGTGAACCTTGGTATTTTTGGTTATGCGATATAATGAGATGCCTAATATTTCCAATTTCCTGTATGGGACTAAAACATGGACGATCAAGCAAAAATGTCATAAAAACATTTGACTAAAACATTGAGATGTGGAGGCGTTAGCATCAAACAAAGACTTCCGTCGATTATGCAAGATGGACGGACTTAAATTAATCGCCTATAAAGTTATCCCTCTCAGAATGTACACGCAGTGCCACAAATAAAGAGAGATGGAGAAGTCGCACAAAAACCGCAGTGAACTTAATAGACAATCCATGACCACGACCGCTCCGCCAGGAGAGTACGACAAAGAAGAAGATAAAAAAGACAGAAACTTTCTTACTTACTTCTTCATGAACTTGACACTTGCCACTCAATATAATCATGGTAGATATCCCAAAAAGATTATCTCTCTCTCTCTCTTTGCTTTTCTTTTTAACTTATAAACGAAAGCCACAAATGTTTTTAGTAAAAGTATTTATTACCTAACTTAACATATTCATTATAATATCTTCATCGTCCAACATGTAGATAAGTGGTTGTTTTTCAGATGGTTCCCTAGAAGCCTGGATCCCTGCCAAATCGGGTAATTATTTTTACTAGAGATCACCTGGTGGTGGTGAATGTTTTGTTTTATATCTTGACCGGTATAAATTGAACTGTCATAATATACATATGCTGGACCCCTATAGCTCCTTGTAACCATTTTTCCTAATTTCATATGCCATCGTGTGCAAAATTTGCTTATAAGTGTACAAAGAAATCTGTTCACGTACTAATAAATGTATAGAAGATGGAGCTCCATAACCCTACAGCTTATGTATGACGAATCTTGTATAGTAGACCTTTTTATATCTTTTAATTTCTTACAAAATATGTACTTACTATAGTATCAAATTAAATTCTGGTCGAGATTCATGATGCCTACTTAGGTTAAGGGTTAAGAAGTCTAACATTAATATTTAAATTGAAAATGTTCAGTCTTCTTCATAATATACGTTTGCAGGTAGAAGGGATATCCTTTTACTAAATTATAAATTATAAAAACTTGCGAGATTATAACATTATAAAATTGCTGTATTAATAGCCCTAGCCAAATGTGTTGTCAACTCTCTCAGTAAAAATATTCCTAGAATCTGCTTTTAGTTTAGGCGGTGCCTGATCTGATTTCTTATCGTTTCAATTGCTGTAATGTAAGAAACATAATTTAATAATAATATTCAAGTAAATAGTTATTGAAGTGTTTAACAAATATGTTTAAAATAATTAAAAAAACATAATTAATTCAGCATATATGTACTTCAGGAGAAAAAAGAGTAAAGGTCAGATCTCCCTAAATTATACTTTGTGTTATTTATTTAACCTGAAAGGTCTCCTCAAAAATATTTCTTTAAATTCTAGACAGAGAAAGTGTAACAGACGAGGACAGTTTGAGTGAGAAAGACGAGGCGTACTTGAAGGCTAGGAAGGAGAGCATGGCTGAAAGAAGAGCAGGAGAAGATGAAGTAGTAGCTCTCGGGAAGAATGCCAGCTATTACCTTCAATCCCTCAAGAAGATTTTTGAGAGTGTCTGAAGTTGAATTAAGATAATTAAATTGAATTTAATTTCTATTAGTTTTATTTATTGATAGGTAAAGGGTAACCATTGGCATGGTTACGTACAGCAAAGGACAGGAACAAATGGAAATCCTTAGAGGAGGCCTTTGTCGAAAGACAAGCTTTTAAGGATAAGCAGGATAAGCCGAATGCCGAAAATGCGTTTTAGTTTAGTTAATTTATAGTTTTCTTACCTCTATTGTTATCATATATTTTATTTTAAAAAGTAATGTTTAGCCAAATAATTTAAAATCTAACAGCAATAAAGGCTTATTTTATTTATTTATTAAAGGGTAACCCTGCGAAGCATAAAGACGTTTGGTTTAATAGAAAAGGACACAATAATCGAGCGCATTTAATGAGTTTTCTTATTAATTTCTTTATGTGAATTACAGAGGATTTTTAACATGTTAAGATTTAGGCCCCACGTCAGTACTACAATATGTTTAGTGATCTGAAAGAACCCCAATGCGCAAGCCGGTTGACTTGTTGCCGTTTCTCCGCTTTAGATATAGTGGAGACGCATCAAGAGGACAGCTGTCAATCAGAGAAATAGGCCGAGGAAAACAGCGGCCCAAAATGTCTCCTACATTATTCTTGGTGGAACTTTAGGTGACAGCTGCACCGCTTTTCGCCAAAGAGCTGTCACCTTCCATTACACAGGGCTCACAGCGAAGATATGTCTTAGCTAGCGTGTTACTTCATCGCGTGGTTTTTTAGTTACGATATCTTTAAAAACATATATTTTATAAAGAGAAAAATTTGATGACATCATAGAATCATCATCATTTGGTGAAAAAAATGGGATTCTAAAACTATATAAGCAGTTGGGCAAACAAGTTGTGAATGTAAACTATATCATGCGACCATCAAGTCAAGTTAATATCTTATAGACTCGGAACTTCCTCGTGACGAAATCATATCGCGATTTTCACACCATCTATGGAGCCAGGATGTATGAATATGATTTTTTTCGATGTTCAAACACTGTCTGAAAGAGGTGTTAGGATCCTAGTAAAACACAATTGTCTAAATGGCGTAAATGGGATTTCCAACACTAAAATGTCTTATTCCTTGATTTTTATATTTTATTAAAAATTTTAAATCGCTTTTTCACAAATAAACGCAAGTTTTTCCTGATGGCAATGCATGTCTTCCAATTCCATTTGATGCGTGATAGTTCCGCAGTGGTTTTTCAATGTTGCCGTTGATGCCCAAGTGTGGTATATATCATTTATGCTATCACCTAAAAAAGAAACGAAATATTATGTTTGACAACAATTTGGTTTGTTCTTTCAATAGTTTGATGAAACAGATCTCACTAAATACTCATTTAAAAATGTTTAGAAAACATGTTAAAAATTATCTGATATTTATTGTTTTATTTGAAAAATTGGATTGCCTGCCAGTTCTCAGGGTTATAAATATAAGTTCTAAATCACTTTTAAAAATCAAAATTAAATTTGGTTTCGATTACAGCTATTTTATGACGTTGCCAAGTTGTGCTTCAGAATGCATAAACGAATTTATCTAATAGTCCAAGAGCTGGTGAACTATTTAGGTTAGGTTCTTGAGGCACTATGAACAATTTTATAATAGTCCTCGAAACACCCCACCAAATTGATCTGGCTTTTTGGGATTATTTGTATTTAATTACCTAAATAACTCTTCCGAAATCTCAAAGTGCCCCAAGAGTATTTTTTTGGATTAAAAAAATACATTTCGCAAGAGTCTGGCTAACATTTAGACCCGAGTAATTGATCTGGCTCTTTCATTCTTAGTTCCTTAAATATCTAATTTTAAGATGTAAAAAATTCAAATTGCCTCAACAACATTTTTTAGTAAAAAAAAAGAACCATTTAAAAAAATCCAGGTTTGATAGGGGGCCGCCAACCTTTAGCTAGACCTCGACTTTATTATTCAGGGGTCTTTCGAGGACTATAACAAAATTTTTCATAATGCCTCAAGAATCTACCTTAAATTGCTGGATATTAATTCTTCTAGCAGTTTTATTTTTTTTAATTAAACCAATTAAATAAGAAAATTATAAAAGATAATAAATACACTTGTAAGTCGGGATTTTTAAGAATGGGAACGCTTGATGATATATTTATCGGAACCAGTTAAGGACGTTGGATTCACATATTCTGCCAACAATAATTTAGCCTCACGTAAGAATGGCAAGCCTATTTAATTGCCGTCAACTTGGCACTTTGGGACTAAAGATGAGAAAACTGCTATTCAAACTGGCTGTTGCTTGAAGTCCAACCCATCTGACATAACATAGGAACATAGTATTGGTAGCGAAACGGCTGAATCGATTAACTACAATAATTCACATCAATTTCTTTTTATTAATCGTTAGAACGAATACAAAAAATTACCTTTGACACTGCGCCAGTCATTGTTTCCATCTTTATCACTGAGTCCAATCCAGGTAAAAGCCCAACCTGACTGGTCAGAGATAATATCCTTGACTACTTTTGCTTCCGCGCTATTCTTAATGACGGCTAAATAACTTCCTTCTTCAGCACACTTGGTTTTAGCTTCATTCCACGGTATGTATACGTCATGCAATTTGTAGCAATTGCCCGTTCCATAGCTCTTGTAACCTGTAAAAAAAACAAATTTCCATTTTTTCGGTGTCCTTATCGGTTATGGAATATTATGCTTCGCGACGGTGATCACTAGCCAAAAAGCAGCCAAGAAGATCACAGTGAATATTTTATGTGGTATTCTAATATTTCTCTGTTCATTAACACACGTCACAAACTGTTGAGTTTAGAATTGACAATGTAACTTTTGTTAATTCAGAGTGCCGTTAGTCATCTCTTTCTGTTAACATTTTTGGTTTCACAAAATTAAGATGAATGCTATTAAATCGATGTAGTTTTCAGTAGTAAATAACATTTTATTACATAAAACGACAAAGCTTACCTCCTCCACAATCAGTCGGATTTGGGGCAAGTGATAGGTCGGACGATGGTAGAGCTGTAATAAAAAAATCACTTTGTTACAATACTTACTAGTTTGTAACTGCAGCTTCGCTCACATAAAAGTTATTTTTCTATTCCTAGAGAACAGTATTGGTTTTTCTGTATAAGGGGTATTCTATGTCCTTTTCTATAACTCTGACAATTTGTATTCCAAATTTCAGAATGATCGGTTGAGTAGTTAAGGTTTGGAAAGCGGAACAATCAAACACACAAACAAACTCATATTGTTTCCGATTTATAATATTATGCACATAAAAGAACATAAGTTAATCATTTGGGATTAAAAATGAAAATTTGTTTAAAATAATTATGTCTGCATATTAATCAGTTTAAATTTTCGATTCCGATAGCTCAGGCCGTGTCCTTGCCGGACAATTCGTGTATGAACGAGTGTACTATCCAAACTTGGATGTAGATAACTTGTCTATCTCGTTAATCGATTCTCGAAGATTTCCGCCCCATCTTTTTTTTTATTATAAGTAGTAAAAAAATACGTCCGTGGTTAAAAACTGCTCAAGACCGAGAAAGATGGCATAAATTGAATGGCTGATGCCTACACCTTAGCAGTTGAAAATGGCTAAAAAGAAGAAGTGGTAAGAACGTATAAGTCTCTGAACTTGTCATCGAATTGTTCTAAATCCCATAGCTACCTACTTAAGTTATAAAACTTAAGTTGAAAGCTTGTAAACACTGCATTTCTTCTGTGTTGTGTGACCTGTTTGAAGTATAGTATGGAACTTACCAGTCGCTGTAGACAGCAGAGCGACACACGCGACTAAACAGAACATGTTCAGAGACAACATGCTAGTCTCCCAATCTGGTAAAATTCCAGAACTGATGCACCTACGTCTATTGAGAACAATTTATACTCATCAACAACAGATAACAGAGTGTATCTCTGTGTTGTTTTGGTTTCCAATTTCGTTTTCAGTTTAGGACGACTTCATAACGGAAGCAAGTTAATTTGAAATCTAATATTGTAAATTTACATTTGAAATTACTACACAAAAGGATATAAGTGGTGAATGTGCCTTTACCAACACTACAAGCCTAGCCATGTCTTTCTGCTGTTGAACCTAGACGGATGTAGGGTTCACAATGGTCAACCCTATGTCTAATGCAGGTTCCTGATTACAAGCGCAGGCTCTGACCGCCCAGAATATGCTTTGAGAGCCGTACGCAGATACCGCACCGTGTCTGGACATCTCCTAATTGAGAGGTTTTTATCTTAACGTGGCGCTTTTGTGGGCAGGCGCTAGGAGATGTCTTAAAAAAAGCTGTTCCCGGATCCCTCGTTATTTTACGGCGCAGTACGGCACACCGTGTGGTTTTAGTCGGTTCGATTCTCACACACCACCCGCCCTACCGAAGAAACCCGGTGGGGTGACAGCCCGGAAGGTTTACCAACACAAAAAAAATAGGTTCTTGATTACAAGTAGAAACTATCATATAGTGAGTTTTACTGGCATCAGTAATTGATAGTTACTTAATCACTGTAAGTTAAGAAGCGTTTATTGATGTTAATTTCAACTCGATACCTCCACGCCTCCTGAGAAAAAGGAGTTTGACAGACATACAGACCGACAACAAAACGAGTCAATAAAGTTCCTGTTTTTATTTTTAGAAATACTAACCCAGAAACAGCCTACTGGTTCACAGTTTGGGCCGAACGGAGGTGTGCTAGAAAATACTTATATATCGCTCTGAAAGAATCCTGGGGTGGTGGACTATATTTACACTATATCCTGTGATAAAAAGAGGGATACGCAGAGAAGTAGTCCCTGCTAAAACGTGTCTGGTCAGATTATAATTATTATTCAGTATCAGAAACTCTCTTAACTATTAATGACATACGGATTTACTCACGTATGTATTTCGGAAATGCCTGATTGGTCTGGCGTCTGACATCGACGCGGAAGGTCGCCTTACGCCTTGAAAAAGAGTCCCCGTCGGTTTCCAATGGCTCGGAGAGCACTTTAAGCCGTCTGTTCCAGTTGCCATGCCAATATCTGTGGCATTCGTTAAGGGTAGTTGGAGCCCTAAAAAGGCCGACAACCTGGTCTAACTACAGAACTTCGATGTTGCCTAATACTTGATTTGTGAAGGTCTGATGGCAATTGCTTCACGTAAAATAGCGAAGTTCGGCCGTATCGTAGTTAGACTGAAAGCCGATCACAAACTTAGTTGCGAAAAAGCGCGGAGGATGATGAAATAGGAGTACCGTTAGCGAAAGCTTTTAACCTAAAAAAAGAAATCAATCTCCCCAAAGGAAGGGGCCATCCATAAATTACGTCACACGAATTTCATGATTTTGTGGAACCTCCCCACCCTGGTGTGACGTCACATATTTTGCAGTTTTTCACCTAGAACTGAGAAGAGCAGTTCTAAAATGATTATTTTTTTAGCAAAAGTGTAGTAGAGTATGTCTTTCGTTTACAGGTGATGTTTTGTGTTTGATACTTTAGATTTTGACATGTGACGTCACGTAGCTTATGACCCCCTTCTCACACATTGTCACACTTCGTTGACCGTCCCCCCCTTATGGATGGCCCCGAAGATAAAACAGGACTATTCACACATTCTTGTTGAAGGTGGAAGGTAATGACTGTTTTTTAGAATAGCAACTCAATGTAAAAAGAGCCTAAGACCTGGTTACCTTAACTTATATAACATTATAATCATAGCTAACGATAACAGTTATCGTTATTTTGTAATATAAAAATATAACATTATAATCATAGCTAACGATAACAGTTATCGTTATTTTGTAATATAAAAATATAACATGATATAAAAAAATAAATATCTAATGAGTTATTTTGATTATTCCAGTCCTTTTCCCCCCTATTCCCAACTTAAAGGGCGGCAACGCACTTGTGACTCTTGAGTTACAGATGCCTATGGGCGGCGGTAGTCATTTACCATCAGGTGACCCATCTTCTCGTTTGCCCTCTATACCACAAAAAAGAAAAAAATATATATTATAATATTATTTGAATACTTCCTAAAATAATTCCGGAGACAATAAAATAACTTTGAAAGGGTCGTCTACATAAAGGCGAGCTGCGGGAAAAAGCTAATCATAACTTTTGTCAAAACTACTAACTACCTCTTCAACTCAACAATGAAATTATTGGAATTCTATCAAAAAAAGTTGTAAAAAAACATGTTACAATTCAACTATTACCCGAAATTCATGCTCATCTCGGCTGCATGGTTAGTAAAAACTTGGTAGTGTCTAGAACAGCCCACAGAAGAGTTTATACGAGCGCCGAGGAATTCCACGACGGAGCAAAGTTTGGTTCGCTGTATACCTCGTTCCCGTCTAGACACAGATTGGCCAAGACACTCTCGGCCAAAGTTTGGTTCTATGTATATCTCGCTCTCGCCTAGATGCAGAAAATGGGTCAGCTAAAGTTTATTTCACTGTGTTCGCGCAACGCCTGTTTAAGTTTACCCCTCCCATTTTTCTGTATCAAAAGCACAGTACAAGTCTCCACGTCGTTAATTTGCAGTTTTATTAAAACCCTAAATATTACCCCGCTACACACTGTATACGTCGTTCTCGTCTAGATGCAGATAGTGTCTCGCCCAATGTCTGGCTAATATCTCGTCTTCTCTAAACATTGGGTGTGCTCTGGCTCTCTACAGACTAACCAATGATTAGAGAAGATGGATAGAGACACGGCTTTGGCATTCTAATAATTCCAGCTACCAATTAAGTAGTATAAAAGTATAAAAAATTTGGTTTTGGTTACAGATAAATACTAATACGTGATAAAGCGTTGGCCCCGTAATCAAAAGGTTAGTGTTTAAGTTTCTTTTGAATACATTTATCAACGTGAACTTACTGATAAAATAGACATTTAGCTTAAATTTGAAAATAAGAATAAGAATATTTATTTGCATGAAACATGTTTACAAGTTGTTTAGACAAATACATGTGTGGGTACAGTACAGCATGTTTCACCGTTTATGGTGTGCAAAAACTATACAAATTAGCAAAATTATACAATTATTGTTAATGAATTAATGCATACAAATTAATAAACATGCATATGAATATTTAATTAATGTCAACAAAAATATATAAAAAACAAAAAAAAAATATTAAAAATGTAAACAATGTCAATATCAATTAAAAACAAACACACAACAAAGAGACAAAACAAACTTAGTAAAAATGTTATAAATATTTTGTTCATTTCTAATCTTATAATTTTAAATATACTCTTGTAACGCATTGTTGTAGGCTACTGACACCCATGAATATTTAATAAATTGTGTTACCGGTGTCAGGGCTTTGGTTATGTAAACGAATCCTTTTAAGTAGCCCTAAGGTGACGTTTTGATCAAATTGCACCGATTGTCGACAAATTTTGATCGTGGGAGAGCCATGCTTCGGCACGTATGAGCCGGCTCGACCGGAGTGATACCTAACTTCGTATGAACCGTTTAGTGGGGTCTAATCCATGCAAAGCTACACAATTAATTTATCAATTTCGGGGAGTGTTAGCCTGTTACAGCGTTGCCAGACGTCTTGATTTCAGCGGAACGTCGTGATTTGTATCCCCAAATTAAATGTCCCGTGCGGGGCAGGCTCAGTTCCACTTTTCAGGAAATGGACATTCTGCTTCACCCGTTACTGAAGTTGTTAACCCCTGAAACAAATGGCCCAAATGGGTAGGAAGCCGTCGAAGTTTTTCGTCCTAAATACCTCATTAAACAAAGGGTTTCGACCAGTGTGTTATCAGTAGTTACATAAGGACCTGCTGCGCTGGCCTGTGACCACGGCCAGTGTAATCATATCTTATCTGCTCTAATACAAGATTCCTTTCACTTTTTGAGCTAATTTATTATACTACATGTGAGGTTCTTTTCGATTGTAATCAATTATGGTAATGCTCATTACAAGAAAACATATATATATAATAACTAGCAGCGCCCCGAATATTGGGATAAAAAAGTAGGGAAAAAAAGGTTTCAGGGTTCCGTTCTTCAAAAGGAAAAAAGGAACCCTTATGGGATCACTTTGTTGTGAGTTTTCTGCCTGTCTGTCTGTTAAGACCCTTTTCTCAGAAACGCGTGGAGGCGGTATCAAGTTGAAATTAACATCAAATATTTATATCTGCGGTCCCTTGAAACTGTAGGAAAATCAACTTAATTAAGAGGTAAGGCTATTTAAATCTTACATTTTAACAAATTTGAATATTCTATCTATATAATTATTTATACGGGAATCAATGCAAGCAGAAGTAACGGATATCAGGTGAATGGATGACGGAAGGAACCGACAATAAGACGCAAGCGCTCGGAAGTGAACATGCAACCAGCCTACTCGTACATGTCCTACGTCAAAGGAGTGACGGATAAGATCGGCTAAGTGTAAGGCCAGGAGAAATTAATATGTTTGTCTTTGCTGTTCCATATAGGTGTTATATCAAAAACCATTGTAATATTTTGCTCCTACACGTCAGCGGGCATTTTGAAACTTCGGTCGTTAAAAAGCAAAAAGAATACTACAACTCAACACTACGTCAATGCAGACGCGCAGGCACCGCTAGATTGGTACGCACCGCTCATACGCCGCTCGCCACCCGCTCCCCGCGCCGCCGCCTTCGAGGCCAGTTCCATTTAAATGTATGCATTGAAACGCGCCGCTGCCCGCGCCGCCGCCGCCTCCCCGCTCCCGCTGACTTCGTATCCGAAGTCCGAGGCCCTAAAGAAATACTCCATTCTGACAGTAAACATACTAGACATTAAGGTTCAAAACATCGTGGATACGCTGAAATACTCCGAAATGTTTTATTACGAATTTCGGTTTATTTATTTCGTTATACAATATAATTTACAAACATGTCTTATTATCAACATTTACATCTTAAATCATTTATTTATAATCATACACTATCTTTACAGGATTTTTTTTTTTAAGCCTTTTTTTTTTATTGTGTGGAAACCCCCACGGGTCGTCACCTCACCGGTCCAACGGTGAGGTGGGATGTCGGACTCGAACCGACTAAAACCACACAGTGTTCCGTCACTGATCTTCTTTCCGGGGCCTCAGGTGTACCCTAGAAAGGAAATCCCTGTGAACCCCGACAGACTTGGCCGCCTGTTGAGCAAGGCGACCCCACCATGATGTATCTGTCCAATCTAATTTAGAGAGGCGCGCGGGGAACTCGTCGCGCCACCGTCTTAGGCCTGCTTCTGCTAGGGTGACAGATAGCCCTGTCCGTCGCCCTCAGGCAATCGCTTATGGAGGCCGGAGATCGTTTCGCGCTCTCCGGCGCCTGGTGCGTCTTCTGCGGGACGGAAGAGTACTAGCTCTCTCCCGTTCCCTTTCCGCTGCTTCTTTGGCATGCATCACTACCTCACAGAACGAGGCGGTGGAATCCCATGCACTCTCGCTCTGGACCATACACATGATCATGGCCTCCAGCGAGAGGCTACCCACACCGATAGCCGCCGCGAGGTCAGCACGTTGCTGCACCCACGCAGTGCACTCCACCAAAGTGTGGAGTGCGGAATTCTCGCGGCAGCCCCCGCAGTGGTGGCACACAGACGTTGGCTCCCGGCCTATGCGACACAGGCACTTCCCGAAGCAGCTTACTTACTTACCGCCACAATCGTGGCGTACCTTGCGCTCGATCGCTCAAGTCGTTCTTTTCACTGAGCCATGAGCACCTGGCGGAGCTGGGACCGTTGTGCCTCTATTATACGAGAGACAGATCTCAGGTCCCGCCCCTGCGCCTCCCTACGGCACTGGTACAGTGTTGCGAGGGAATTCGCCTCCAGGTCCCATGGTGGAGTTCCGGCTAGGAGACTCGCCGCTTCAAAAGGATTTTTAAGCCTAATATAATAGTGGGTAACTTATTTCTAGACGTAGGTAACTTAATTTTTTTTTAACTCATATTGAAACATGTTATAATAATCAGTTTTAATGTGTTAAATTAAATTAATTACGTATATATACCTACCTATATAGTTAATTTTTAATTTCATTGTGCAATTTCTATTAAATATTATGTAATGCTTATATTAATAGAAAGGTGATATTTATATATATATACCGGTATATTTATAAGCATTTTTATTATAAGTACTTTTTTATTTAAGAAACTTAAAACATGTACGAGTAGGTACACATTTCGCTACCATTTAAATTTTTTTTACACATAATACTGCTATTTAAATTACTTTTCTCATCGTCATTACAATTCACACAAAGATCCTTTACCCACTTCACCTTTTCCGATCCTTTTACAATAACATTTGATATGTAATTTGGTCTGCGTAACTGATAATTTAATTACACCTTTACGGCAAAAAAATGTAATCATATTATGTTCTTGAATTTAATATAGTATGTATGTAATGAATTTGACAGCCCTAACTCATTTTGCTACGTTTACAAATGATGTTTCTAGAAATTTCAATAATTATAAACATGACGTATAACATGTATAATGAAAATGTATCTCATTTGATTTAAATTTTGATTGAATACATTATTTTTAAAAATAACAAATTTACACGACTATTCTGACTTATAAGCTACATGTCTTCAGAACTCGGTACATCGAATTCGAGCCTCAGTCTGGAAGCTATTTGAAAACCTGAAGTGGTCGTCATTTTAAATGTAAGTGTTTATAACTTTACTTATCTTCTTTAATTTAATTCATCAGATATTAATTCATAATAATGTGTTCCTAAATGTTTTCTTACCATTTTTAGACTATTATTAATTAAACAATTTATCCCTAACTACAGTCGATTATCTTTCTATCTACTATTTATTACTCTGTTTCTAAGATTAATAACTGTCTATGTTCTTCGATATACGTCCTACCGATATTTGTGTTGATTTTAGGTAAACTTTATGTTGCTGTATTACCATAAAAATTCAAAGTCTCTACTCCATAGAACTCTCCCATTACGCAGATATTTATCTGTGAACACAAATGAATTAAGAGGTTTAGTACCTAAATGTTGTGAAATTTCCTTTCAGGATCTACACACACTAAAATTGATATAACTTATTAGAACAATTATTTAAAATGTTTCAGGTCTAACTCTGAATGTGATCAAGTATACACCTCTGCTAAAGATAGTGAATACTCTGCTCAAGCCCTTTGTAAAAGTATACCTGTTACGAACAAACGCAAAAACAACTCAAGTGAAAAAATCACATGCTTGTGTAAGGTAGGTAAAACTGGAAAATTTATTAATTTACTAAACAGTAAATAGCTAAACGTATGGATGAGTTGTCATCTATACGATTAATTAATCATCCATTTGTATATAATAAGCTATATTTAGTTCGTCAGTCAGTTTGTGTAGCAACATTTTTTTTATAATTATTCCTTATACAATAGTTAGTTAGTTACTTATACAGTAGTAGAACCATTAGAAACTTTATTAGATCTCCAAAGTATAATGAATTGTTACCCTTGACAACTAATGTACAACATTGAACTACAAGTCAGTAGATTGTTGTGCTTGTCATGTATAGTGATTAAATAATGCTTTTTTTAGAAAAAAAGCTAAATTCTGCAGACATATTTGGCATCAGTCAGGAACGAGTCGAACATTGCGGAAATTCCACATCGCCCGTGTTTGTCAACATACTTCGTCAACAGAGTTGCAAACGGCACTGAACGACGAACGAAACGGAATAGGGGAGAGGGAAGGGTTAGGGCCTCCGATAACCTCACTCACGCGGCGAAAAGCAATGTAACCATTGTTTCACTGCCGGTTTTCTGTGAGGCCGTGGTATCGAGCGGAGTCGAGCCGGCCCATACGTGCCGAAGTATGGGTCTCCCACGTTCTCGTTACACATTGTTTGTTTCAACAAACTTCAAACATTGCCTTTTGGTTCTGACGGCTATTGCGATGAATTAACACACTAAGCGCAAAAGTCTGTGTGTCAGACGACTGTGCTACTAGTTGTGGGCGCGCAAAACCAACCGACGTGAACGGCCATAACACATTTGTACATATTGTGTTATTTATTGATGAAAAGAAAATCGCAGAATTGTTATTGGACATTCTGTCCCACGACGCGAAGGTTCGGTCGATCTTTGACAATCATGCACAATAAACAGTCGATTTAACAAATTTACGCGAATGTGATTGTAATGAAAATCGAGTATTTTAGCAAAAACTTTATTATTGGGCATTTTGCCACATGAAGTGGGGCAGAATGCCCAATAACATACTACTGATGTTCGAACACTTTGGGAAAGAGGTGTCAGGATCCTAGTAAAACACAAGAGTCTAAATGCCGTCGTAAGATTTCCAGCACTAAAAGGTTTTATTCCTTGATTTCAACAGTTTTATTACATTTTTAAATCGTTTTTTCACAAGTAAACGCAAGTTTTTCCGTATCGCAATCCATGTCTTCCAATTCCATTTTATGTGTGATAGTTCCGCAGTGGTGTTTGAATGTTGCCGACGATGCCCAAGTGTGGTATATATCGTTTATGCTATCACCTGAAAAAAAAAGAAATATTATGTTTAACAACAATTTGGTTTGTTCTTTCAATAGTTTGATAAAACAGAACTCACTCATTTAAAAATGTTTAGAAAACATGTTAAAAATTATCTGATATTTATTGTTTTATTTGAAAAATTGGATTGCCTGCCAGTTCTCAGGGTTATAAATATCAAGTTCTAAATCACTTTTAAAAATCAAAATTAAATTTGGTTTCAATTACAGCTATTTTAAGACGTTGCTTAGTCATGCTACAGAACGCATAAACGAATCTATCTAATAGTCTGAGAGCTGGTGAACAATTTTGGGTAGGTTCTTGAGGCACTATGAAACATTTTGTAATAGTCTTCGAAACACCCCTGAATAATAAAGTCGAGATTTGGCTAAAGAGTGACGGCCCCCTACCAAACCTTGTTTTTTTTTGATGACCGAGAGTATAAGTGCGTGTGAACAGCACTAAGCTTAGCTTAGGTGTAAGGCGTTTATCAACAACAGATTAAATAAAAGTTTCTGTCTCTGGAATTTTCACCACCGGTAGCTTAGTCCCTGTACTCGATACCGGTGAGACACTACTGATGCTCAATGTACCTCAGCAAATTATTATTTTTTATCTATTCTTTGATAACTTTCATTTAATCTCTTGTTGATGAACATACACCGTAGGGTGTAAGGTGTAGCTAAGCATAGTGCTATTCACACGCACTTATATTATCAGTCATCTGGCTGGTGAAAAATAATAATAATAATAATTCCACACATTTCACGCATGGCCGTCTGATCCCAAACTAGGCAGAGCCTGTACTATGGTAACCAGACTGCTAATAAACATACTTTATATTAAATTGAACACAATTGATCTGGCTTTTGGGGATTATTTGTTTTTAGGTAACTAACATCTGACTAACATTTAGACCTGACTAATAAAATTGATCTGGCTTTTTTATTTTTCAGTTACTCAAATATCTAACTATAAGATACAAACATTTCAAAATGCCTCAAGAACATTTTTTTTTTCATTTATAAAAAAAAAAACTATTTCAAGAAAAACAAGGTTTGACAGGGGGCCGCCACCCTTAAGCCAGACCTCGACTTTACTATTCAGGGGTATTTCGAGGACTATTACAAAATTTTTCAAAGTGCCTGAATAATCTACCTTAAATTGTTCTCCAGCTCTCCTACTATAAGAAGCGTAGCTGAATATTATACCTTCTAGTATTTTTTTTTTAAATAAAACCAATGAAATGAGAAAATTATAAAAGATAATAAAAACACTTGTATGTCGGGATTTTTAAGAATGGGTCTGTATAAGTTTTAGTTTGTATGGGTAGCCAATAGATGGCGCCACTATCGATGCAGCGAATCCTAGATTGCGGTGTTAAGGTTCGCTGTCACCTAGGTTTAAACATTCGAGAATTTTAATAAATAAATTATGTCAATTACGAAATCAGGGTGTCATTTAAAAAGTGAGCCCCGCAAACAGATCCTCGTACGTTAAACGAGGTCTAAAGTCTATACAGAGTCCTCACGCTTGATAAACTATTATCAGGACCTGTTAAGGACGTTAGATACACACATTCCGCCAACTATCATTAGGTATCACGTAAGAATGGCAAGCCTATTGCCATCAACCAGGCACTTTTGGGACTAAAGATGAGAAAACTGCAACTCGAGCTGTTGCTTGAAGTCCAACCCATCTGACATACACATAACATAGGAACATAAAATTGGTAGCCAAACGGCTGAATCGATTCACTACAATAATTCACATCAATTTCTTTTTATTAAACGTCAGAACGAATACAAAAATTTACCTTTAACACTGCGCCAGTCATTGTTTCCATCTTTGTCACTGAGTCCAATCCAGGTATAAGCCCAACCAGACTCATGAGCGACGATGTCCTTGACTATTTTTGCTTCCGCACTATTCTTAATGACAGCTAAATAACCTCCGTCTTTAGCACACTTGGTTTTAGCTTCATTCCACAGTACGGTTATGTCATGCAATTTGTAGCAACTGCCCGTTCCATAGCTCTTGTAACCTGTAAAAAAAAGCAAATTTATTTGTCGATTATTGAATATTGTGCATCGTGACGGTGATCACTAGCCAAAAGGCAGGCAGGATTTTTGGTTTTACTAAGAAGAAAATTTTCACTTTGAAAATTTTAAGGGTTAAAGAATGTGGTATTCTAATATTTATCTGTTCATTAACACACGTCACAAACTGTTGAGTTTAGAATTGACAAGGTAACATTTTGTTAATTCAGAGTGCCGTTAGTCATCTCTTTCTGCTAACATTTTTGGTTTCACAAAATGGAGATGAGAATGGAATGCTGTTAAATCGATGTAGTTCTTAATTTAAATAATGTTTTATTACATAAAACGACAAAGCTTACCTCCTCCACAATCAACCGGATTTGGGGCAAGTGGTAGGTCGGACGATGGTAGAGCTGTAATAAAAAATTCACTTTGTTATAATACTTACTAGTTTGTGACTGCAGCTTCGCTCGCATAAAAGTTATTTTTCTATTCCTAAAGAACAGTATTTGTTTTTCTGTATTAGAGGTATTCTATGTCCTTTTCTATAACTCTGACAATTTGTATTCCAAATTTCAGAATGATCGGTTGAGTAGTTAAGGTTTGGAAAACGGAACAATCAAACACACAAAAAAACTCATATTGTTTCCGATTTATAATATCATGCACATAAAAGAACATAAGTTAATCATTTGAGATTTAAAATGGAAATTAAAAAAAAAATTATGTCTGCATATTAATTAGCTTAAATTTTCGATCAGAGATGACTACGGATATGAAATTTTGATACTGGATACGAATACGGATATATGAAAAAAGTAATACCGGTTTCGGATACGGTTACGGATATCAAGTTATTTCGGATTATTCGATAGTTTCGGATAGTTTCGGTTATGGATATTTGATTTTTAGGGAATTAAAACAGGATAATATTTCTAGGTTATAATTTGTACAATAAGATATGTATTTACATCTTGATGTAAGTATGTATATATATATATAGTAAAATAAATTATTTAGACTCCACCTCTATCCGGAATTATACGAAACATTTATATCGGTTCCGGTTACGGTTTCGGATAGATTTTTATTTCGGATATCCTATAGTTTCGGTTACGGTTACGGAGTTCCATAACACCCCTGTTTTCGATTACGATAGCTCAGACCGTATCCTTGCCGGATAAGTGCGTGTATGAACGAAGTTTCCATCCAAACTTGGATGTAGATAATTCGTCTATCTCGTTAATCGATTCTCGAAGATTTCCGCCCCATGTTTTTTTTTAAATTATAAGTATTAAAAAGATACATCTACGAGGAAGACCACAGATGCGTTGGTATGATGACATCAAAAGACTGGTGGGAACGAAGTGGTTAAAAACTGCTCAAGACCGAGAAAGATGGCATAAATTGAATGGCTGATGCCTACACCTTAGCGGTTGAACCTGGCTAACAAGAAGAAGTGGTAAGAACGTATAAGTCTCTGAACTTGTTATCGAATTGTTCTAAATCCCATAGCTACCTACTTAAGTTATAAAACTTAAGTTGAAAGCTTGTAAACACTGCATTTCTTCTGTGTTGTGTGACCTGTTTGAAGTATAGTATGGAACTTACCAGTCGCTGTAGACAGCAGAGCGACACACGCGACTAAACAGAACATGTTCAGAGACAACATGCTAGTCTCTCAATCTGGTAAAATTCCAGAACTGATGCACCTACGTCTATTGAGAACAATTTATACTCCTCAACAACAGATAACACAGTGTGATAACAGAGTGTATCTCTGTGTTGTTTTGGTTTCCAACTTCGTTTTAAGTTTAGGGCGCCTTCATAACGAAAGCAATTTAATTTAAAGTCTAATATTGTAAATTTATATTTGAAATTACTACACAAAGATGTAAGTGGTGAATTTTTTACCAACACTACAATCCTAGCCGTGTCTTTCTGCTGTTGAACCTACACGGATGTAGGGTTCACAATGTTCAATCCTATGTCTAGTGCAGGGTCTGGAAAACAAGCGAAGGCTCTGACCGCCCAGAAACTGTGTGAGAACCGTACGCGGATACCGCACCGTGTCTGGACGTCGTCTAATTGAGAGGTTTTTACCTGAATCCTTGTTATTTTAGGGCGCAGTACGGCACACTATGTGGTTTTAGTTGGTTCAATTCTGACACTCCGCCCCACCGAAAAACTCCGGTGGGGTGACGGCCCAAAGGGTTTACCACACGACCAAAAAAAAAAAGGTTCTTGATTACAAGTAGAGACTAGCATATTAATATAGCGAGTCTTACTGGCGTTTATTGATGTTAATTTCAACTCGATAGTCAAACTCGATACTCGACCCCACGCGTTCCTGAGGAAAAGGGGCTTGACAGACAGACAGACAGACAACAAAACAATCCAAGAAGGTTCTTGTCTTTCTTTAAGAAAATACAAACCCAGAAACAGGAAAGGAGCTCATCCCCGCTGGGAAACCTTCTACAGATGTTTCGTTTCTCGCCGCCTAACTAGTCACGATTTTTGTCCTCGTATGGTTTGGGCAATAATTAAAATACTTATTTATGGCTCTGAAAAAATCCAAGGATGGTGGACTATTTTTACACTATACCGTCTGATAAAAAGAGGGATACGCAGAGAAGTAGAACGGGCAAAAACGTGTCTGGTTGGCTTATAATTATTATTCGATATCAGAAACGGTCTCCATTAAAGATATACGGTTACACTCATATATGTATTTCGGAGATGTCTGGCCCCTGAGCGTTCACGTAGAAGCGTTTTGTTTGATATTGTACCACTGCATGCCGCAGCGTTTATTGGTAATAGTGGGTAATTGGCCATTGGAGGTGTGTGAATGTATTGTATGTTTCAAAATGGACGACGAACAAACCGTGTTTTTACCACAATTCAATACCGACCTAAGACCGAAAGCTATCGTTGATCTCCACGCGAAGAACGACAACCTGGTCTAAATACAGAACTTCAATATTGCCCAATATGTACTTGGTTTGTAGAGGTCTGATGGCAATCGCTTGACGTAAAATATCAAAGTTCGGCCGTATCGTAGTTAAACTGAAAGCCGACCCCAACGAAGTTGGGAAAAAGCGCGAAAGATGATGAAATAGCTTAACGCTTTTAACCTAAAAAAAAGAAATCAATCTCCCCGACAGAATTGGTCATCCATAAATTGGGTCACACGAATTTCATGATTTTGTCACAATTGTGGAACCCCCCACCCTGGTGTGACGTCACATATTTTGCAATTTTACACCCAGAACTGAAAAGAGCAGTTATAAAATTATAACTTTTTTAGCAAAAGTGTAGAAGCGTATGTGTGACGTAATTTATGGATGGCCCCGAATATAAAACAGAACTTTTCACACATTGTTGTTGAAGGTGGAAGGTAATGGCTGTTTTCTAGTCTAGCAACTCAATGTGAAAAGAGCCTAACACCTGTTTACCTTAACTCATATAGAACATTATAATCATAGCTAAAAGTTATTTTGTAATATAAAAACATAACATGAATTATTTTGATTATAATTATAATATTATTTGAATACTGCCAGAAATAATTCCAGATGTAGCTATCTACATCTATCTACAAACATTGGGTGAGACACTATTGTCTCACCCAATGTTTGGCCAATATCTCGCCTTCTCTAAACATTGGGTGTGCTCTGGCACTCTACAGACTCACTAATGATTAGAGAAGATGGATTGAGACATGGCTTTGGCATTCTAACAATTCCAGCTACCAATAAAGTCGTAAAAAAGTATAAAAAATTAGGCCCTGGTTACAGATAAATACTAATGCCATCAAAAGCAAAACTTGTAAAAAAAAACAAGTCTCGCCACTCAGTTCTTCTACCGTAAAAAGTTGTGAGATCCGTGTAATACCAAGTCGGTTAATTTATTCGTTCCCTACTTAAGGGACCTTTTGTCTTAAGTTATTACGTAATTTAGTTAACTAAACAACATCTTTAAGTGACCATATCAATATGAAAAATCTTTTATGTTTAAATAAAATAGATTGGCTTGGCCATCGCATGAAAACACAATGTAACTCACAAGTAATACATACCTATTATATTAAATAAGATTATTTAGTGCGATTGCCAAGTCAATCTATTTTATTTAAAACATAAAAGTTTTTTGTTGTCTGTTGGGTTCAGTAGTTTTTGCGTGAAAGAGTTACAAACATCCATACATCCTCACAAACTATCAAATTTTTTTTCGCATTCAATATCTTCACTACATATTATAAAACAAAGTCCCCCGCCGCATCTGTCTGTCTGTCTGTTCGCGATAAACTAAAAAACTACTGAACGGAATTTCATGCGGTTTCCACTATTGGTGTATAATTTGTACTCGTGCGAAGCTGGGGCGGGTTGCTAGTATTATATAAATGTATGTATACAGAGCCTTTTAACAAATCGCTAGTGTCTTGAAATTTCCCATTACGGACACAACCGTCAACAACGTCTGCCCACGTTCGGCGTTTCCCGAGATGGACGCACTTGTCCAGTTTTTATCTTTTAATGATAATATTATTCTTATGACACAATATGTTGTTACATTTGAAAGTTTGCTAAACAATATGCGTCCATATCCTTCGACCATATTGATCGAAAGTCCATATCCTATAAAAATATATACTTTCGTTTCGCAATTTCTAGATTCGATTACCCTTGTTTTATTTTGAGATGAAGGGCAGAATCGGTTACAATCCCCATGAGATGCTGCCAATTTGTAGTATTTTTTTTTGTCGTCCTTGACACCCGTTCCCTAACAGGGTTGAAAATCGAACACGTAGGCAGTTATTAATAAAAACCCTCTTCATGTTCCTTTGCAATCCCATGAGACAATGCCAAGGTATGTTCTGACCACAGCTTGTACCACTCTTATTTTTAACCCCCAATCGCAAAAAGGAGCTATTATAAGTTAAAGGTGTGTATATGTGTGTGTGTCTGTGGCATCATAGCACCGATTTTTATTTGTTTTTTTTTGTTTGAAAGGTGACTAAATCTAGCATGTTTTAAATATGTATATATATATGACGGCGCACACATTTATTTAGTGGGTATTTTTGTGAACGAACGATTGACGGTTGACAGATGACATAACACAGAGCGCTGGGGAGGCGCCCATTCTGAATCGAGTTGTGAGAAAGCGCGCACGCACCCACGTGTTCTGGTGGAATGTTTTAAAAATCCGATCAGATCAGTGTAATCCTATTTAATTAAGAGTGTTGAAGATTGATTTAGTAATGGATTAAACAAGTGTTGATTATATTTCAAAGTATTTTGGTGATTAACATAGCCTGGTCTCCTCGCCCAACTACCCACATTGTATTATGGCTGACAAATCAAAGAGTGATAATGTGCTCCCCCCTGACGCGCCTTCATCAGAAGTGGGATGTCGAGGGCCAAACCTGGAGGGGACCAGAGACGAAACCGCTGGCCAATCCAACAGGAGCGGTGAGAGTGCAAGTCTTCTGACCAGCATGGAGGCGCTTTTATCTCGCCTACTTGCAGCGACGCAAAGTGCTTCAACTAGTTCTTCACCGCCTCACCTCGTTGAGTTTGACCCAGACGAAACTGATTCGGATATAGAAGGTTGGTGCAAAATAACCGAATTTATTGTAGATAGTCGAAAATTTACCGGACCAGAGCTACTTCTCTCACTTACTCATGCATTAAGAGGTCGTGCTGCTAAATGTTTGACCAAACTAAGTTGCTCAGAGATAACGTGGCCTCACATAAAAGAAATGTTACTTGCCAAGTTTGGGCGTCTTATGTTGATGCAAGATTACTTCGATAATATAATAAAATTGCAAATAGAAAGTAAGGAAACCGCTTGTGAAGCAGCTATGCGGCTTTGGCATCTCATTGAACGCATACCCAAGGTTGAGATGGGCGAAGATGTTATCACGGGATTCGCGATTTCTGTGCTGTCACAAAAAGACGCCTTGATACGCAGAGAGCTGAATTCTCACCTTATTACTACAAGAGCCCAGCTATGCAGAGTACTCAGCAGCATTTCTCTCAAAAGACGTCATGATGAACATGAAAATGAGACTGATGCCAAGGGGCCGCGTTTAACTGACTCGCGATTCCCTGGAACTTGTCACTTTTGTGGAAATCGCGGACACAAGATTGAAGAGTGCCACAAACGTCGAGAGAGCATGAAGTCGAGGCTCACGGAGAATAAGGAGAAGAATGTGACCTGCGCGTACGGCAAGCCCGGACACATCAGTACCAGCTGTCCAGAGAAAAACTCAGCGGCACGTAAAGAAGTTCAGATCTGCGAGCGAGGTGCAACCAAAGGTACACTGTCGACATCATCTGGTGAGGTCATTCCTTTTCTATTTGATAGTGGTTCAGCATGCTCTCTAGTAAAAACTAGTTTTGTTGAAAAGCTACCTGGCACTAAACGCATTGAAGTAGTTTATTTAGCCGGTATTGGCGGGGAAGATGTTAAATGTACATCTCAAGTTATTAGCTCCACTACAATACAGCAGATTCCTTTATCTATATTGTTCCATGTCGTATCTGATAACGCCATATCAGAAGCAATCATCATAGGAAGGGATGTACTCGAACAAGGTATTCATGTTGAAATTAATAGTGACAGACTGATTTTCTCTGTGCGTAAAGTGATCAATGTGTGCCAAGAAGCAAATGGGGTTGATTTTAGCAATATCGATACCGACATTGTGGGTACCGACAAACTAGCGCTGGTAAAAATTCTTAAGAAATATAGTACCTTCTTTATAGATGGTATTCCAACCCGTCGCGTTTCAACAGGCACCTTGAAGATTGATTTAATAGACCCACACAAGGTAGTGCAGCGTCGCCCATATATGTTATCACTCGCTGAAAAGGAGATAGTTAACGAAAAAGTACAGTCTCTTCTACACGCAGGTGTTATTCGCGAAAGTTCCTCACCATTCGCCAGCCCCATCCTTTTGGTTAAGAAAAAGGATGGTTCTGATAGGATGTGTGTGGACTATAGGGAGCTTAATGCTAACACCCGTCCCGAACACTACCCCCTCCCGAGAATTGATGAACAGGTAGACCGGTTAAGTGGCTCCTATTACTTTTCTTCGCTAGATAGGGCATCTGGCTACCATCAAATCGTGGTCGAGACTACCTCAATTGAGAGAACCGCCTTCGTAACGCCGGATGGGCAATACGAATACCTTGCCATGCCGGTCGGTTTACGAAATTCGGCTTCTGTGTATCAACGCTGCATTAATAGAGCGCTAAAATCACTCCGGGACACAGTTGCTTTGGCCTACGTTGACGACGTGCTCTGCTTCTCATCAGAGATATCAGAGGGACTCCGCCGTTTGGATGCAGTTCTCGGAGCTCTCTCTGAGGCTGGCTTCTCTTTTAAAATTCGTAAATGCAAATTTATGAAGAATGAGATCGACTATCTGGGTTATGTTATTCGCTCCGGTGAAGTAAGGCCTAACCCGTGAAAAGTCCAAGCTCTTATTGACGCACCAGCTCCAACCACAGCCACTCAAGTCAGACAGTTTCTAGGACTCGCTTCCTATTTTCGAAAATTCATTCCCAATTTTGCTACACTCGCCGGACCGCTGTATCCACTTACTAAGCTTAAGGGAACCATTACATGGACCGAAAGGCACCGCGACGTACTCGCGAAAATCGTTAAAATCTTAACCTCTGAACCGGTTCTAACCATCTTCTACCCTAAAATCCCAATAGAATTACATACAGATGCAAGTAGTGATGGCTATGGAGCTATTTTAATCCAGAGAATTGGAAATACACCACATGTTGTTGCGTACTTTAGCCGCCGCACCGCTGATGCAGAATCCAGGTATCATTCATACGAACTGGAGACGTTAGCGGTAGTGCGTGCTGTTGAAAATTTCCGTCATTATCTATACGGTCAGCACTTCACAGTATTTACAGACTGCAACTCCTTGAAAGCGTCGAAAGCCAAAGTTGACCTTTATCCACGCGTCCATCGCTGGTGGATATAATCTACAAGGAAGGTCACAGGATGGAACACGCCGACTATTTGTCGAGAAACCCAGTTCCTTCTTCTCCTTCCCCGGCCGTATTCAGGCATCTGGAGTTGAAATCCGATAAGCAGCCAATTACCTCGCGTAAAATTGTCAACTTTGTTGAGCTTCACGAAAGCTGGCTTCTCGTAGAACAAAAACGAGATGCCGAGATTCAGGACTTAATTAGTAAACATCTTAACAAAGAATTACCAGAAGCCATCACTCACACTTATGACGTGCGTAACGGTATACTCTATAGGAAAGTCGAACGTAACAAAATAAGCGCTTGGTTACCTATCGTGCCGCGATCTCTTATTTGGACCCTAATAAACCATGTGCATACTGAGCTTAAACATCTAGGATATGATAAAACGCTTGACAAACTTTATGAGCAATACTGGTTTCCGCAAATTGGAAAATACGTTAAGAGATTTGTTGACTCCTGCATAGTTTGCAAGGCCTCAAAAGGTCCTTCAGGAGCTCAGCAGGTACGACTACACTCCATTCCCAAGGTATCAGTTCCATGGCATACCGTACATGCCGACCTTACAGGTACTCGTAAGCTCAGTGGCAAAAGCGACCCAAAAGAATGTGTCAGTACTAATTGATAGTTTTACAAAATACGTCCTCTTAGAACATACCCAGTCGCTCGATGCTACATGTGCAGTAAGAGCCTTAAAAAGAGCAGTGTCATTGTTTGGAGCGCACAAAAGAATTATAGCTGATCAAGGTAGATGTTACATTAGCTCTAACTTTAAAGAATTCTGTACCGACCATAACATTGAACTACACTTGATAGCAACAGGTTCATCAAGGGCTAATGGGCAAGTAGAACGTATTATGCGTACATTAAAAAGTCGTCTCACCGTCATAGAGAACGATCCAAACAAAATATGGCGCGAAGAGCTTGATGATGTTCAGCTAGCACTAAATAGTACTAGATCACGAGTTACGAGTTACAGTCCAATAGAGTTGATGCTTGGAATTCGCGCCCAATCATTAGGCCTCTCAAAAGTATCACCTAATTTAAATTTACCCCATCGCCTCGACCTCGAGGCGATACGAAACGAGGCGTCCACTAGCATCCAGAAAGCAGCTATATCTGAGACTGAACGGTTCAATCGCGGTCGAGCGCAAGTAAAGCCTTTTTCGCAAGGTGATTACGTGTTCATTAAATGTTGTGAACGAAACCAAACCAAGTTATCCAGAAAATTTCGCGGTCCCTTTGTTATCGCCCAAGTCCTTAGCAACGATCGGTATGAACTCAAACCTATTACGGGTGGCAACCGTATCTACAAATACTCACACGAAAACTTGCGCTTAGTGCTAAGGGGTTTTGAAGGGTTAGTTGAAGTAGCTAACAATATGTCTAATGACGAGGTGGCCGAGACGACGGTCGATGGGGAACAAACTGACCACGTAATCCATGTTGATAGCGACAGTGATACCATCTCGGTATCGAGTGAGAGCACCTTAACCGCTGGCTCCGATACTCTTTCAGTAACAGATACTGAACAACATTTAGGAGAATCTGAAGTTGAGAGTCACGTAAATGAAAGTAAGTTTTATTTTGCCAGTTCATTCTTTATTTGTAGAACTGAAATCGGTGTCGAGGATAGGCAGTCAAAGTGAAGATTGACTGAAAAGGTGCCATACGCCTGAGCCACGTCACAGTACTTATAATACTGGTTATAATGGCTGGTTTGAAAAGGCCCCGAACGCCTGAATCACGCCTGAATGAATGGTCGAAATGGGCCTAGTATGCCCGGTCCAGGGCCCGAGGTTTGGCTGGTCGGTAAGGGCCTAGTGCGCCCGGTCCACGCCCCTAGGAAGTTTTAGGCTGGTCGGCCGAGGCCTAGTATGCCCGGTCCACGCCTTTGAGTAGTTGTTGGCTGGTCGCAAGGGCCTAGTATGCCCGGTCCAGGCCCCTGAGTAGTTGTAGGCTGGTCGCAAGGGCCTTACGCCCCTGGTCCACGCCATAGGGAATTGATTGGAGGTCGAAAGGGTCACATGCACCCGGTCCTAACAGTGCGTGTAGTGAAGGCTGGTCGAAGGGGCCTGATGCGCCCGGTCCATACCACAGAGATGGGTTATGTTGGTCCAAAGGTATTGTGCCCTTTGTCAATTGGTGAAGTTAACATCGGATAAGCATCAAAAGCAAGCTTCGTGTTAGCATGGACGAACGGACACTAATACGTTGTTGTAACTTTTCAGGTGATTCTGCACGAGACTAGTAATCGCACGAGGACGTGCGACAGTCAGGGTTGGCCGTGACGGCGCACACATTTATTTAGTGGGTATTTTTGTGAACGAACGATTGACGGTTGTAAGATGACATAACACCGAGCGCTGGCGAGGCGGCCATTCTGAATCGAGTTGTGAGAGAGCGCGCACGCACCCACGTGTTCTGGTGGAATGTTTTAAAAATCCGATCAGATCAGTGTAATCCTATATAATTCAGAGTGTTGAAGATTGATTTAGTAATTGATTAAACAAGTGTTGATTATATTTCAAAGAATTTTGGTGATTAACACATCCTGGTCTCCTCGCCCAACTACCCACATTGTATTATGGCTGACTAATCAAAGAGTGATAATGTGCTCCCCCCTGACGCGCCTTCATATATATATATATAAAAAAAAATATTTATGTATGTTTATTCGTATTATAATACAAAGTACCTGTACCTATAATACAAGCTATGCTTAGCTTGGGTCTAGATGGTCTAATCCAAATAGTTTAGACTCCCAAGTAAAATGTTCATTTATTACGCAACGGCTCATCATAGATTGGTAGATTATAAAGTAGACAGGCTAAATGCTTGCTTAATGTAATAACATTCACGTTGTATATAATGCGTAGTGATGTATTACAGTCCTTAATCATTCTTGGATGTTGTTTGACTTTAGCTACCTTCAAACCTTGCATTTCACCTCCCAAATAACTAGTCGAGTGTGAATCTAAATACAATCAATATAAATGGGTTGATCATAAAGTAAACAGGCAAAAAATATATGTTTTACCAGATCACCGGCATCAGTTGTGTAGCGACCCCTTGTAAAACCGAATTGCTTATTATGTAACAAACTATTGATATATAAAAATATTTTTACTAAAAAATCAACCAACGAAAAGAACTAAAAAGCAAAAAATAAATAAATCTTAAGTCTTAAGTATTGAGCTTATTTACTTATACTATCAAATTTTATATAAACTTATTTTGAGTCAACCCAGCCAAACAACAAACTGATTAATTATCAAAATTTTATATGTACCTACGTAAGTAATTAATCATTTTATTATTTGGCGCCGACTCAAAATAAGTTTATATAAAATTTGATAGTTTATGTAAATAAGCTCGATACTTAAGATTTATTTATTTTTTGCTTTTTAGTTCTTTTCGTCGGTTGATTTTTTGGTAAAAAGATTTTTATTATATGGTGTTTTTTCATCATCAGCTCAGCTACATGATGTGATGATTTCTAAACGCAAAAACCTGATAAATTAATGAAAAGTAAACGGAAACACTATTCGTTCCTACAATTTTCGAGGGTTTCTCTTAATTTTATCAGGATTCCATCATCAGATCCTGACTTCTGACCACCCTTGAGGTATACCCTATCTAACAAAAAAAAAAAAACAAAATCGGTTCATAAATAACGGAGTGAGGGCTAAACAGACATAAAAAAAAAAAAAAAATATATAATACGGTCGAATTGAAAACCTCCTTTTTTTTCGTCGGTTAAAAAGAAACTTGGCATTTGATCATAAACGATTTTGCTAAAAATTTACCGAATACTGGTAGTACAGAAATCGGTCTTAGTTTAGTAGGGTCTGAAGTAAAGCCAGGTTTGAACAATGAAATGATTTTACAGGATTTGATTAGATCAGGAATCACACAGCTGATAACTATAGTAATCATTTATCATCATTTTAGTACTCATTACAGAGTTTTCCCAAAGATCGGCTGTTTCTTTAAGATTTATCGTGTAAAAAGCTTTTATAATTTCAAAAACAGAGGCTACTTCTGTCGCTGATGTTACTGGTTTGTTGTTAATATTCAAACTAAATTCATTATGATGGTTATGCTGTTTTCCATTGTCGCTATTAATAACTTTTCAAGATGTCTTAACTTTTTTATCGCTACTTTTAATCTGAGAACTTACAAAACGAGACTTTGATAATTTTTAAAGTTTCCTAAATATTTTAGAGTATTCTTTGACATGTAATATATGAAATTGTTCACTGTTATTTTAATATCTTTTATTATATACCTCATAAAGTCTCTTTCTGCTGCCTATAGTAGCTCATTCACTAAATGTTTCATTACCTTTAACCACAATCGTTTTGGGTGAAAAACCTGAATTAAATCTGAACGCAATAAATTTATACTAGTAGTAAGTTCAACCAAAAAGGAAGACTACATTATTTTATGGTGCGATGTGGTTGAGTTATACAAAATATTAATTTTCAATAAAGTTTATGGAAACCTGTCTACTCCTTCTGAATACAGGCGTGAATGTATGTTTGTATATATTTCAGGTTGACTACGTTAAGTTGAGGCATGAATTGGCTCTGAAAGTATTTTCTTCGTATGCTTTCTTTCATCTTCCAATTTATATAAAAGTAGATAAAGCCTTTAAGCCAATAACAGAGTGAAACAAAATGCGGGAGCCCTGGTACCCATAACACAAGTTTAATCTTACTTTGGGTACCAGTGTTCAACAAGTTGTACAAATGACCGTAATTTATTTGTAAGTTTTACCAGGATGTATCTTTTGTGGCAATAAACAATTATTATTATAAAAAAAAAAAAAAAAAAGAGTTGTGTACCCCACATAACAAAAAAGTGCTACCTGACACGTTTGGATTGTGTAGAATTTGACATCGGGGGCGCTTTTTTATAGGGCGGTCGTGTCGTACTGATCTCTGTTTTTGTATTTCATGAAACCGGTTAGATTATTTTAAAGACAACACTAGAATATAAACTGATATACAAAAATACTGACCACTGAGCAATAACAGCACGGCGGTTGACTTCTGAACGTAGGTTGCTATCATTGCTAGGCTGAATTACGCTCCGAAACTTCAAATCCTGCTTGAGTCGCGCCACAAGGTCAACTTTAAGGCGTTCGTGGTGCGAGTACCCAACTGTTGTTAGATGAAAGCTTTTGGTGGGTAAAGCAACATTCCGTCGCTCCGGCGGACAAGTACCTATAGACCGCACAAAGATTTAGTGCAAGTAGTGAAGTGTTACTAACTTAGTTTTAAGTTAAATTTACCAATACAGATTTTTTTAGTACTTATGTATATTTAGAATAAGGTATTTATGTATGGGCCAATGCAGCCTGAAATAAATGATTATTATTATTATTATTACATATGTTAAAATCACCGATGTCCTACTTTACTTTTACGTCTGACCCTCAGTAAATTTTGCGAAGCCTAAAATAAAATGTCTATTATATGTATATATATATATATATTTTTTTAAAGGGGCTCGTGGCTAAGTGGTAACCGAGTAGGTTATCACATTACAAAGTTACGTAATACTAGCCAGGTCAGTCTAGGATGGGTGACCATTCTTAACACATTGAGACCCCTCCGTGCCTCGGAGAGCATGTTAAACCGTCGGTCCCGGGTGCCATAAAAACATCTGTGGCATTCGTTTCGGGTAGTTGGAGCCCTAAAAAGTCCGACAACCTGTCTAACTACAGAACTTCGGTATCACCTAGTACTTGGGTTGTGGAGTTCTGATGGCAGTCGCTTCACGTAAAATATCAGAGTTAGGCCGTATCGTAGTTAGACTGAAAGCCAACCCCAACATAGTTAGGAAAAGGCACGGAGGATGATATATTTTTAAATTAAATCTTTAAAATAACTCTCCACTACTATTTAAGCAGAATTTCATGCATCTAAACCAATTCTCAATACACTTTTTCTAATGCGTCTTAGACACTTCTTCCACAGCGTGCTCGAACGACCAGTGATGAAAACTGTATCCCTTTCGAGATAAATTTTTATTTTAGGGAATAGAATAAAGTCACAATCTGCCAAATCAGGGCTGCAAGAAGGATGATACAAGAGTTAGACCGATGTGCTGTCCCTTAAGTCCCTTGTTTTGAGCGCCGAGTGTGAGGGTGCATTGTCGTGGTAAAGCACCCCCGCAGAGTACCGCATTCGGTTGCTGCTGCTGCTGCTAAACACTTTTGGCAAGCTTTTGACAGTATTGGCATTAATGCTAAGTACATTGATCGCGTCAGGTCAGATATCCTGGCATAGTCAAGAAACTTCTTTGCACTTTTCGATCGCTTCATTTTGGTAGGTCTAGGCTCATTTTCAAACTATTGACTGGCACTTAGTTTCTGGATCGTTTTGATAAATCCAAAATTCGTCACCTGTAATAATGTTGTAAACGCGCCGAGACAAGCCTTGCAGCAAACTAAGCCATCGTATCCCAGCAGCATTCCACGTAAGCCTGCTTTACCCAGCGAGAAACAGGGTAATTTGAAGTTGAAACTTTTATTTTTTTTGTCGTAAATGATCCTTTTTTCAGTGTTACATAAATAAAATTTTTTTTTTGCAAAACTTTCTTAGTGGCCTGGTGAAGTTTTTCGTAACTCAGCATCCTAATTCTATAGAATGATAGTGGAATCGTTGCTTAGGTTCATGTTGCTGTGTTGCAAACATACAATGGACTGCTAAACAAATTTAAAATTAAATATAAATTCACAGGCAAGCTGTTGTTGTTAGCAAAATTTGAAAATTGAGTCGGTCCCAGTGGCCATTAGTTGGGCCTCAACACAAAGCCTATCATTATCATGTGAACCATCTAAATAGGAATCAAGAAACCCTAACTAATTTACACTACATTTTGTCCTAAGCATTGTTTTCCTTTAGTAAAGTATTACACGTAGATGTACACTTAACCACAAAATATGATATATTTCGTTATCAACTTACTTGGCTGCTGCGAAAACTGCCTAAGTTATTATTTTTTTTTATGGTATAGGGGGCAAACGAGCAGACGGGTCACCTGATGGTAAATGACTACCGCCACCCATGGGCACCTGTAACTCAAGGGTCACAAAAGAGGGGGAGAGGGGGAAGAGCGGGAAGACGGGAGAGGGGGATTAGAGGGGAGGAGAGGGGGAGAGGGAAAGGACGGGAATAGGGGAGAAGGAAGGGTTAGGGCCTCCGGTAACCTCACTCACGCTGCGAAAAGCAATGGAATCATTGTTTCACTGCCGGTTTTTTGTGAGGCCGTGGTATCGAGTGGAGTCGAGCCCGCCCATACGTGCCGAAGCATGGCTCTCCCAAATATTACAATTATACAACTAACTTTTATATAGTCAATGGCTTTAAACAAACTCTATGCGAGTATGATTGATGCTGCCCCTTAAGTCTGCGAATGACACGCGGTCAGCTTAACAGGGTCTTTTTGAACGCTTGACAATGCCAATAAAAGCAACATTGTGCTAGTATGCAATGACGAGGTCTGGAGACCCTGCTTACTGTAAGAAATACAAAGTTATTGTTACCGAAATCTTCTATAGAAAAGAGATACTTCCTCAGTCGAGTGGCTCCAAGTATGGCCGGATATTACGCTATTATTATATTCAAACAGGCGTTCGCAGTTGTATAAACCAACTTTAACAATAAAAAATGGGCGTTTCTACACTCTATATACAGCAAGATGCCACAGCTGTAGTAACTGCCTACGTCTCATGAAAATTACTCTATTATAAAAATAAAGAGAAAAGGTCTGATTTTCTCCTCGATAAAAATCACTTCCTCCAAAAACAATATACAAATTACAGAATTACCTAGAATCTCTTGATATTGCGACTGTTTCATACTAGCTTCGTTCACTTTAATGAAGACTTTGTAAATTCATATTTGTTAATACTTCTTTACTTTTTTTCTGGATACAAGGTACCCTAAGTTTTATCCCGTACCCGTAATATTTATAAAAAAAAATTATAAAGATCGGTTGAGTAGTTAAGGCGTGAAGGTGTAACCAACAAACAAAATAAAATTATATTTGCATTTTTATATACTTAGGAATAGTTTAAATGCGAAAGTAAGTCGGTCCGTCTGTTACGCTTTCGCACCTTAACTGCTCAGCCAATCAGCATATTTTTTTTGTAAAAACGTTCAGGGTATAGCGAAGTACCTTTCATGCAGAAAACTGTACCTACTGTTGCCACTTTGCCACGGCCCAAAAGCTAGTATATTCATCAATCAATCACTATTGTAATAATGAGATAAACAAAATTGTATAAAACAGCCCCCGGAGGTCCGTCAAATTTCCGGCATATAAATAAATAAACATCTTTATAAAAGACTATTAGCTTTGTTGTGAAAAATGTCTTTACAATCATTTCACGCTTTTCTCTATTCAAAAGACCATTCAGTGCAATCTACCAAAGTGCCATAGAAATGTGATGACAAAAGAAACTTTACGGCATTGACTTTATATATTTCATTCCTAAGTCCGACAGAATTTTTTTTAGGGACAACAAAAAAATATGCAAGATGAATATTATCTAACAAGGTACCGTATTTGCCAGTATCTAACCTATACGCTTCGCTTGATAAGCAATCACAAATCAATCAGAGGTATAATTATTTTAAACTTTCGGGACTATGAGTCGCAAATATTGTCTACAGTCGACAACAACAGTATTTTATTTAAGAACACTGTTGTCTCCCTTCTCTTTCGGTGGACGGTCATATTTACAAGACAACGTATGAATGCGTGTTTTAATTCCAACAAATATATTATTCTGGCTGACAACCCATTGAAGCATAGACCCGTAATTGATGTGTCTCTGCGGGACAACATTCGTAACGTAAACGTAAATAATCCGACACAGAACCGAGGTAACCGACATAGCTCAAAGAATTAGCAAGCTGAAGTGACAGTGTGCTGGCCACATTGCCCGCAGAACCGATAACCGCTGGGATAGACGAGTGGAGACAGAGTGGAGAGATTAGACTGGAGTGGAGTCCGGGTTTGGGGAAACGTAGTGTAGGACACAAAATGGTGGCGACGGGGAACAACTTGATGAGGAGACCTGGCGAACGAGTTCAGTGTCGTACATTAGGAGAGGCATTCTTCAGCAGTGGATTTTAAAATAAAAATATTGTAATAACAACAAAATGTATGTTTTAAATCATCGAAGTGGTTCTATTAAATAAAACAAAGATTCTAGTCTATACAGGGCTTAAAATATATACAGTGATGAATTGAAGGGACAGAGACCGACAGACTGACGGGGCAAGCAGTAAGACAATAAGTTATTCCACTACAGGTATAGATTGAGTGCAGCTAATGGTCGTAATTTATTTTGCTTTGTTTAAACAGGATTGCATACTATACTGAGTTACAGAATGCAAACATAACCTAAGAAGTGATTTGTTTTATATCAGAAGTTAGCAAATGTACAAAGAATTAAGTAATAATAAAAAAGGGAAGGGAATAAAAAAAATCTTAAAAAATTAAGGATTCATTTCTAACCTTAAAACAATATAAACGAACAGTTCCGGTAAAATCCATAGCACCATATAACGCGAAAATCAATTATATTTTTTAACAGACAAGTTAAAAATTAAATAATAAGTTTTAAAAAAAAATCTTCTTTGGGAATTAAATATGTTTTTTTCTTTAGAATGGAAATTTCAATGCAGATGGCGTTCATTCCCTTCGTGCTGATGAGAAAACTCTCTTCATTGATACTGAAGCTAGACTGTAGATTACTTGCGCCGCAAATTGTCGTTTCCACGATATAGTCATGAATAACTGAATATTTGAGCACTTCGAAGCTTTGACTCGAACCCAACGTTTTTCACGAACAAAGTGGCATAACGAGGACCGAACGTGACAACAAAATCGCTTGAAGGCACTCTTTGGAGACATTGTTGCTAAAAACAAAAATATAGTTTAAATAAAGAGTATGTGTGTATGTACGTATTTGATATCTTCATTAACGTTGATGTTAAAAATTTCACATTATTCTAAAATCTGATGTTTATTTTCTAGTTCAAAAGCAAAACAAGTTTCAATGTATCTGACGAACAATGCTGTAAAACAATGATAGTTCACATCGCTAGATTATTTTATCGAACTGTGTGTGAGGAACTGAAAACAAAGATCAACTCGTCTTGGCTTTATAATGAGACTATCCAATAACTTTACTGAAGCTAAAACACTTAAAATCTTATATTGTACCTTTGTCAGGAGTCACCTGGAATATGCGTGTCAGATATGGAACCCCTGTTATCACAAATATATCGACCGTATTGAAAATGTTCAAAAGCGCTTTATCAAATACCTCTGCTTCCACCAACATATTCCATATCAGTCTAGTAATTATTATCGTAAATTTCATCTCTTACCTCTTCATAATCGTCGTGAGATAGCTGATTTTATCTTCGTCCTTCGAATATTAAATAATAATATTAATAGCCCCGAGCTCTTATCTAAGTTTTCCTTTAATGTACCCTGTAAGTCAATCCGTTTTAACCCACCGCTGCAAGTACCAAGTGCTACTACAAACTATAGGCAAAATAGTCTTATAGTAAGAGCAAGTAGAAACATTAACAGGCTATGTAGACAGTGCGATGTTGACCCTTTTTGGACCAGTGTGCCCGCGGCAAGAAGGTGTTTGAGTCTAAAATTTTTCAAACCTACAAACTGATGTTATGTTTCATTGCGAAGTAAATTTGTTTTATGCATGTGACGTGTTGTTTTTGTTTAGATAATTGTGTATTTATCTTTCTGGGTGTTACGCGTGATGTGTTTCAATGAGTTTGTTTGCATATTGTTTGTTATTCAATTACTATAAGTAAGGACTTGTTATTGGCTCTCTGAAAACTAAATTCTCCATTTTTATTATATTGTTATATAGCTGTAAGTCTTCCATGCATTAAAAAAAAAAAAAAAAAAAGTTGGTAAGTTGGTTTGCGGTGTATATCTATACTTACAATAAAACTGTAACAGGTCCAATTCTGTACAATAAAGTTTTTTTTTACTTTTACCTTTCAGGAAAAGACGCAACGCCTGTTATGTAAGCAATATATTGCTGTTTCCCATAAACTTAGTATATTAAGTTTATGCTGTTTCCCAACTTAAACGACAATAAAGTCGCAATCACAGTTAGTGTATAGTATGTAAGTATAACAATAAAATTTTGGTATTTTATTCAAAGGATTTTGAGAGAAGAATTAAATTCACCAGGAACTTTTTGACAACGGAGCAGAGACTAAGGACCAACATTGAATTGTAGCCAAAAATAAAATGGAGCTATCACCGGAGCGACACATAACTCTGATAGTTTCAGTAGAGTCATATTGAGTGTCTTTGTCGTGTGTAGACATTCCGGTCATCATATTACCGGAGGTCCGATGTGTCGTCATTTTTGAAGAGATAGCATTGGGCTAAACAAGATATTATAGAGTAAGGGCGCGTTGAGACTTCATTGTTACAACTTTTTATCCCAATATTCTCACGGGATCGGGACTTGCGCGGGTAAAACCGCGGGGCGCAGCTAGTAATATTATGAATGTGAGTGTAAGTTAGTTCACTCAACGGAACCGATCTTTTTGAAATTTTGCATACACGTTACAGGTACGAAAAAGTACATAAGGGTATCCTACCTTTCATATAGAACTAAACACTATTCCCAAAGGAAAAATTGGTAGACAAACTAAATTGACTACTGTATGAAAATATTTCATAGAAATTAATTTTATAGACCTAACAATAACACTACGGTTTACAGTCATATCATTAACTGAATGTCTGCAAAAGCTTTCCCACTGCCAAAGGAACGTTAACGTTGATAAAAGCGCCATAAACTTGGTCGAGATAATTTTCCAGGTACAATTGGTAAGAGCGACTATCTGCTACATGTTTCCGCTTCTAATTTCTATCCATCAAGTTTCAGAGATTGAATTTACCGCAAATTTGATTCACTTCGTCCATCAAAAGCTTACTACCTTCCGTGAATTTGACCTGATAAGGTCGACTCAAAATCAGGCACCAGCTTCGAATTAGAGATATGTTAGGAATGATGTGTTTATTCATCTGGGTTGCATATTGAAAATATACATGATATTGGAACTGTATCTCTTAATATCTGCACCATTCTGATGTTGTTTTATCTCTATACTCCAATAAGGAAAATAAACTTACTTAGTAAATAGATTTTTGTGGAGATTACATATTTTCTACTAAATCTTCTATTTCTACGACATTATGATATTGTAAAATAATATGTACCTAGTCCTTAAAAAGCCTTTCGTCTATAAATAATTAATAATCTTTTGCAATAAATAATTTCCAATTATTGAAATTCATGTTTAAATGAAAGACGATTGCTAGTGTACAATATATTACAGTAAACGTGGGTAATATAATTTAATAAACAAGTTCAGTATTTTTGGCTCAAATTAACGTGTTCATTTTTTGTAAATCAATCAAAAATTGCTCTTAAATAAAATTGATTGATATTTTTAATCGAATCGAACTGTGAAAAAAAAAATCAATGAAGGGATAGAGTATACGTGACCTAACGTGACTATGTTTGATACGATATCCAAGACAGTTTAACGGCCCCATAGACTCGCTTTCTATGATGCTAATAATTATGTCAGTAAAAAAAAGGTTTTGGTAAAGAATAGTCCTACTCATAGCAATACAACTGTGGGAAGTAACTACATATTATCATTATGGGATTGTGAATAATACGGTAAAATAAATAATACCGTATTGCAAATAGGATCTCTATTTGCCAATGTCGATCTACATATTTTATATAGATAACCACACGTTTCAAAGTAGTTGAGCTTTGTGAAAAGAAAGGAGACTCTTTTACATCACCAGATAGTTTGACAACAGCACTGTCTTGTTGAGCGCTATTGTGTTATTAAGATTTAAAGTAAGCAAGCTACAATGAAGCTATGAAAGTATGGATATCCACAATCACCTACCCCAAGATGCTAGACATCTACCTATTAATAAGTTTAAGAGACAACTGTTCAGATGGCTTGTTGACAGATGTTTCTAATGTGTTCATGAATATTTAAATTACAAATACAAATAAAATTTTTGATCTGTTTATTAGCACTAATATAATAATTAGTAATTTAAGTTACCTATTTGCACGCCATGAATTGAAGATGGCAAATGTGTTGGATGTATTTTTGTAGTATATTTACCAACTTTGTATTACCACATTTTAGCAAAGAAACGAATTTGAATTTGAATTTGGATACCGAAAACTAAGCAAGAGAAAATGAAAGTAAGAAAAGAAAATTATAAAAGATAGAAGATGAAAAACATATTAGCGCACGTTACATTTCTATAAAGTATGTGAAATAGCCTGTGAATCCAAAAACTTTTAGTGCCAAGCGTGATTTATCTTCCATAAAATCCACTACGTAATAGCCCTTCAGGCATAGTTGTCGTTTTACTGTGGATTATGTTTGTTCAGACTAAAAGTTTGTACATTATTTGGGATTTTGTTAAAAAATCGCACACATTGACCTCGAAACAACTTGCTTATTTTTTGGACCCTAAAGGCACTTTTTGTTAACTGGTCTTTGTTTTTAGTAGTAGTTGTTAACGTAACGCTGTTTACATCGCCAAACTTTGTTTATATACGTTTAAGTGTAATTAAAGTGAAGTATCATCTGTCTCGTGATTGTCCTTAACGAGATGAACTGCGGAACTCCCATTTCTACCACAGACCCTGGCGAAAGCCTATAATTAATATTGAAATTTTTATTCTGTTTACACAGACAACAAGTAAGAGGATCACACGATTCTTTCGGATAATTTTAGCCACATTTGAAATCGTTAGAAAATATAATCGCGCGAAAATGTTGTTGAGATAGATCCATTTTTCAGTGAGACACGATAATTATATTTAGTTCGTAATAAAATGTTTTGAAATTTCATGTTGCAACATTTTTAGTATAATTGGCCAGTGTTCCTTACATTAAAACTCTTTCTCGCAAAACTTTCTGAATGGCCTAGTACATTCGCGTAAAACTTTAAGGTAACTAACTACATAATTATGTACTGTGGTCACATTTCGTGAAACGTAAGTGTAAGTTTGTCCAAAAGTGTTATTATATTTAGGTTTAGGAAACTGGAATAAATGATAAAAAAGCTGGGTGTCGGGACAAAACCACAACTATGGACCTTTAAAGACTTTCATTTGACTTAATGAGGTCTACTGTTATTTGAGCACACAATATAATATTGAGAAAATTAAAAAAAATGAGCCTCTTCATTCCTCTCATTATTATCTCTCATATGGATGATTCCCTACGCCATTTGTATGATAACTAAAACGTTCAAGGTTAAGTAAATTCACCCATTCGTAAATTTTATCTCAAACCACAAGATTACACTAAAGTCATTAATCAAATGTCTAAAGAAATGTTTGGGTTTAATTTTCTTCTATAAACTATATTTTTTTATATCAAAAAAGTGTCAACGGCTACCAATATATTCAAACTTCTTAATATATAGAATCCGTAAGTGGAAAATTTGGCAATATATCTGTAAAAATATTTATTTTGAAATTTTCTTCTAAAGTATTCGGAAGGTTCGATATATTTGTCAAACATTAGGGAGAGCTCTCACACTATACACAGAATACTTGTAATGTAAATTTAGAAGTGTGAGTAATCTATAATGACTGAGAGACCTTTTACTCACCAAGTGAGAAGCGATTATTAGTTTAAAAATGTTGGATATGTAAAGACACATTAAATTTGGCACCATTGCCGATTAGTCGCCTTCACTTCATTGATGTTAAGTATCTAATTAATTTTTTTGTTTTATCAGTAGGTAATCTGTGTATAATCTCTCTAGAAATATTATCTGTTCGTTCGGTACGAGGAGTGTTTTTGTATCAAATAATATCTAAAGTATGCAAATTACAAGAAAATCAATAAATTAACAAAAAAAAATATAAACGATCCGTCGACAGCCTTTTTTTTTTGTTTTTTTTTTTTAAACAACAAGCCTTAGCGTAACCAATAAAACTCTTTAATACTTCAAAGGTTTCGTATATTAGTGAATTATGCGACTCATGTGTATGTTTGAGTGGCAGACCAATGATGCTCGGCTCGTCAAAGAAAGCTTCTGATATGAATGGAAAGATTAAAATAACGTATTTATTTTTTTAATACAGATTTTTGGTATGTTGTTGTTGTGCAGCATGTCCTTATTTTAGTAATGTGTGAGACCCACGTTACTGGTATTCTTGTTGAACCCTCCAGCTAAGGTAAACGCTTGTTGTGTAGGAGTGGGTTCACGTCGGTAGTGCACTGGGTGGGGTTCGAACCCGCGACCATTTGATCGCAAGTCCGAAGCGAAGACTTAAGTTACCTATGTGGTTAAAGTAAATTGTTACCAGTCCTCATGAAATTCTCATGAAAAGTTTGAAAAATTAGATTCGTTAAACATAATTATGTTTACGGGAATTAAAGCGATCAATGCTTAATTCCACAGGCTGTGACTACGGGCAGTGCGACCGAATTCAAAGGTATGTAATAACTTTAATAATTGTACAACCTTGTACTCATAAGTATGCAAATAAATGGTTATAAATAATTAAACAAAATTATGTATTATGGAACGTAAAAGTTAAAAAGTTAGTATAAGTAGAAACCGACACATTAAAAGTACATGATTTGCCTTAAAAATTTATTTGACTGAACAATCTATTACCGTATTGTCATTAAACAGCATTCAATTTAAAGCAACGAACAACACTTTGGGCTCTTCTCTTCGGCGCTAGCAAAGAGATAGCTAATAGAGATAATTAGACAACCCTCGGGCGCTACAGCGTTTGGGAGCTAATTACTCATTCGTTTGGAGGTGACACTTGATAACACATTGGATTTTACGGGCTGGAACATGTCGAACAAGGATCGTGGGCGGTAAACGAAAACAAAATTAACCAAATTAACTGCACGGGTAACGTTCTTGTATAGACCACCTCCACAAGACTCGTAATTGTCCTGTCTCGTGCATGACGTTCTGTTTAAGGTGCCGATACAACAAGTTTAGTACTTTTAATAGTAAATTAAAAAATATCTAAAGCCTGTATAGTATGTATAAAAAATAATTTTATAACAATTTAATCTGTAAATACTTCACAAAATTTAATAAAATACATTGACTTGACACATGGAGGCGCAAGCATGCCTAATTTGCAAAAGGATGCCATTACGATTCTCGCTTCGCCTCCCCAAGGGCGGAGGACATCCTTGAGGATTTTCCACCTCGTCATCAAAAAAAGGCTCATGGTTAAACACTTAAGGTTTGAAGTCTTGGCCCTCGCGTCACTACTGGTTAGACCAAATGGCTTACAGTTAGCTCTTCAGGTCCAGTCAGATTGGGTCTAGCATTCAACGTGAACTGTAATTGAGTAACACTTTATTTATTTGTTTTCCCGTACATTGTTCAAGAACAGTAGTAAAAGTGTGTCAGTTTACCAATATTTCTATTGTCTATCTAGTCTCAATATTTTTTTATCGTAAAAAGGTATCTATCTAATTCCCTTTCTATCATTACATTGAAAATGTTATTTTATTCATGAGTTGGTTCAAGTCAAGTATTAATGAGAATCGAATCGTTCCTCTCGCCATATTGTATCGTTCAAAAATCAATTACTGAAAGATTTTTGTTTTGGAACGTGATGAAATTTACCTATTCTTGTTCGATTTAGAAATAACACCTTGATGACCTTACTATAGACATGGCGATGTTAAAAATATACATTTAGAATTGTGTGATTTGTACATTAAGTATGTAGCTATACACATACATGTGACTACGACTAGTCCAATTCGATCATACATTTTAAACACACAACTGTGTAACATCTAGAAAATTCATATTATATTGTTCTACCTCGAAAGCATCAAGTCTGAGTTGAATATTTTACATTACAAGTGAGACCCCGAATGTCTGGCATGTTTCTCTGTTGAAGTTATGTTGAGGGTCACATAAGCTCAGTCCTAAATTGATTACTTTGTAACGACAGTCTTTTGTCTTTACATAAGTACTGATAATATATGCTAAGCCAGAGGTAGTGGGTTCGATTCCCACCCAGGACAAATAATTGTGTGATGAGCACGATCATTTGTTCTGTGTCTGGGTGTAATTTATCTATAATATGTATGTATTTAGAAATATATAAGTATGTTTATCAGCAGTCTGGTTACCATAGTACAGGCTCTGCCTAGTTTGGGATTAGACGGCCGTGTGTGAGATGTGTGGAGTTATTATTATTATTATCGCTACATAACACGGTTAATATTATTGTGTGATTTTATATACGGAAATAAAAGTTACAGTCTGCAAAATAAATAACGTAGGTATAATATTAACACAAACTGACATCCCTCTAACTTTTAAATTTTTTGTCTGTCTTGTCGTGTTTGACGTTGAAGTAAAAAAAGTGATACTACATGTACCCCATAGTATTAATGGTAGCTACTATTATATATATAATACCAGGGCTAAATAGTATTGAAAACATTGTCTATCCAAAGTTTCTTGCTGAAGATATTAACAAACTCTTGAGACATCAAAGTAAATAATATGAACGTTTTAACTCACTTTAACAGAAACAAGGTTAGACAATTTAATAGAGCTATTACTTTAAGACAATTCTGAGAAATATTGAAATGTTTAACACTTAGATATTACACAGAAATTTGCATTTGAAACTACATCAATTAATTGCAATATTCGACATAATTTATAGCAGTCTCGTATCGTCCAAGTAGAGTAAAAGTCTGATAATATTTATGGCCAAGTTATCTTGAGGGAAAAAAATTCACCATGCTCCCTAGGGTTGCAACCTTTTTTTTTTACGTGCTGTTACCCTACTGTTCCCTTACCGGGTCTATCGGTGAGGTACTAAAACAACATGATGTGCTATCATCATCATCAGCCTTTCACTATCCACTGCTGGACATAGGCCTCTCCTAATGTACGCCACTGAGCTCGATCGTCAGCTTTCCTCATCCAGTTTTTCCCCGCCGTTTTGCCCAGATCGCCACTCCACCTGGCCGCAGAGCGTCCTACACTACGTTTCCCTTGATGTGGTTTTGCTATACTGCGCTTAAATCAATAAACGGACGGATTTTAAGCATCAGGCAACTAGCTTCACAACTGACTGATTCTGACTGACTCCTACTCATGACAATTCAAAAATACCTACAAATAGCTTAACTGGAATAAATGGTTTTGATTTTGATTGATTTTAAACATAATTATAAATTATATCTATGTATTTATACGGGAATTAATGCGATCACGAAATAGGTATTATATATTCCCGTTAATTCCCGTATAAATACATAATTATCTCATGGAACGCGAAAGTTTAAAAGTTAATAGGTAGAACTAATTATCTTGGAGGGATTTTGGTCTGCCTTCCCTGTCTATAGCAATTCATTACCACGACACTTCCAATACAGTAGTTGGTAGTTGGTACGTACGGTGGGTAGTTAGCCATATATCTAAGCTGCGAGTGACATTGGCCCCAATTCTGTTACTTCACTCGCTAAATTAAAATTCACTAAATTTTCTTCATATAAGATGTAAACCTTGTACACTTCAAATTAAGGTCTTATTTCAAATTGAAACAAGTAGGTAACATATGTCGCTATCGAAATAAGCAATTTATTTAGCGACTAAAGTCTGATACGCTTAAATAAACTTTAATACCACGCAGCGAGAGCCGCTATCCGTTGAATGCCATCTCTTTTGCTCTGTGTTTTTAGTAAGCGTCTTCGTAGGTGTAGATTAAAAACACGTCATCCTTGTTCGTTTTGAACAAGTTTTAATACGGCAATTTTACAGCGTTTGAATAAATGGAGACTCTCGCTGAGTGGAAATAAAGTTGAGTATACGTTGACAGGTGTTAGTGAAATTTAGCGGCGCTGAGAAATAAATCCTAGTAACAAAAATACCTTATTACGAAGAACACTAGGTTGATTTCATATGAAGAAATTAAGTCAGGTTTTAGTTTAATCGAGTGTACAATAGAATCGGCACCATTACCGATTTTGCAAGTTTTTTAAATGTGTGGTAACCGTCGTCGTTTGAGTCTTGTGATTCTATATTTGAGAAAAGGGTCGTTTCAAGGGGTTATAATGTCATGCTCCATCTCACTTCTATGAAAGTGGTATACAACTACGGATCTGCCTAATCCTTGGAAAGGGTTCATTAGAGTTCACTCGTTATAATAGAAAGTTATCCTTATCAGAGAACACTTTAGTCAATCAATGAATGTTCTCACACATTACCTACTTCAAATATGTAACTATTTAATTAATGGCACGAGTCCGTTCAGTTTGTATGAATTTTGATCTCACAGTTCATTTAACCTCTAGTTCAACTTGTTGGAAACTAATATCAGATTGGTAACAGATTTATTATTGTGAAAGTTTGAGAATTTGGAACCAAGTGATTTTATAATTAATTATACCTACGGTTAATATCTGTATTGATTTTTGCGAATTTAATTTTTCTTTAATATAAGGTCTGAGTGTATGTACTGGTTTATAATCCACAGTTGAAAACCAGCGCTAGGCACATGACCAGCAAATGCTGAGCCAGATCCTATTCAGAAGGCACGTGAGTAACACATGCTTACGCCCGTTAATCGGTTCTAGATGTAAGTTCATTTTTACTATAATTTTTTTATTGTCTGTCTTAAGTGTCTATGAATAAGTTTTTTCTTTCTTTCTTATTTCATTGACACAAAACGTTTCAAATATTGGTACCTAATATGAAAATGACTTATTTTTATTGGATACTACTAATAGACCTACATCTTTGATAAAAAAACAATGGACAATGGACATTTATTTAAAATACTTCAGACGGTACGATCGATGCGAAACCAAAATAAACAAACATTACGCTAAAGAAAGGAAATATTATAGACAATGGCAAGTTGAACTACATGGATGGTCTTAAAAATAAATAAAGGTTAAAAGTTATAAGAAACTCATAAAATAAACATCCTTATGAAAAGAAAAACTACCCAAAATTCACACATTTTAGCTGTCGAAAGACTTATCAATCACGCACCAGAAAAGCTACTACAAAGTTGTCCCACCTCGTCGTAGCTTCTGCATAGAAGATTACCTAAAGGTCAGATACATAGAAAGAGTTAATCGAAAACTATGTTTAAATCAACTCAAAAGTTACCTGTATCTTTAAAATAAATAAATACTGTCTCACAGACAATCTCTCCATGACAGGGCGAAAGCAATCATATTTTTTTTCCGAATGACAACTTTGAAGTGATACACGAATCATTGTGCGCATATTTACAGCGATGCAACATAAGAGATATGTGAACTGAAAGTGACTAGCGCCGTGCGATCGGGGCCAAATGTGAGTAAAAAGCATTTTATAGAAAATGCAATTTCCTCTCTTTCACCTCGTCGCATTCAGAAACATACGTTAGGTACGCGTCTGACAAGGCTCCTTAACCAAAGTTCTTTCACGCGAGCATTTATGTATAAAATCCTTGTTTTTTCGTACGGAAAACGAAGGAATCACTCATAATTAAGCAACATTGACGTTAAAAGTGACGAATGTTATTGTTATTAACCGACTTCAAAAAGTTATGAGGTTCTACATTCGGCTAGTGTTATGTATTTTTGAAGTGACAACTTCTTTAGGCACGTTTGTGCACTTTTTCTATGGGGAAAAAACACTGAACTTGTGACCATCACGCTAATAATACATATTATATAGATCCATTAGAGGGCGCTAATATAAACATTGAATTCTGTCAGCTCCTTATTAATTAATGTCACCAACCTGCTAATGTGACGTTTTAAGTTCGTCGTTTCATTTAAGTTTTCACTTCTGTCAGCAGTCCAATAACTGCCTACTTTTTTATTTATTTATATCTTATTCAAATGCAGCAAGTTGCCAGACAAACTAAAAATCTTACCTTGAATATTAAATTAAAAGTTAATATAATGTACATAACGTACTGTCTACGTTCAGTATCTTACTTTACAGTAAGTAATGTTCTAAATACCGTATCTATGCAGAACGATATACCTACTTACATACCTAACACTAAAAAAGGAAAAATAAACACTTTAAAAAAACGACTTCAAAAACACAGACTTAATTAAAAGACTAAAATGCGTGCGATACTGTTAATATAATAGGTAACGTTATAAAGGGAATAGGTACTTTCTGAATTGAAAACTTCTTTAGCGGCGTTGTGCACTTTTTGGGATGGGTAAAACATGTTAAACTCGCGTCAGGACACGTGACCCTGATAGAAAATTCGTGAGATGGAGCCGAGTTTCTTATATTTAAAAAAATATAACATTCGAAATTCAAACATTTATGAGCACAGAACTTCCAGTGCACCCTATGTATACATTTAGATATGTTATTACCCTTTTAAACTTTCGCGACTTTGATACATACTAGATGTGTAATTCGGGACTTAATCGCAATAATATTTAAAAGATATAATACCTCTTGGTTACCCGATGTTTCGATCGAATTGCACCGATCGTGGTCACGACACCAGTGGACTGATGAGAGCTCAGCGACGCCTCCGTGAAGTGCGAGTTTCGGCAACTACCCGCACTTGGTCTACACTATTTTTATTTTTATTCGTGCTGTCGGTACTTCGACACACTACACTTACGACGTCCCCTGAATGATGTCGAGGGTGTGCTCGCTGACGGTAGCATTTGCTGATGACCGGATTCAGGAACGTCGGGTAACCAAGAGGTATTGTACCTTTTAAATACTATCACGATTAAGTCCCGAATTACGCATCTAGTATGTTATTACCTACTTTTTATTTTTAACCTAATTATATATATACAGATGTGTGTGTGTATGTATATGCAAATACATTGTGAAGTTATGTTTTCACTTCTGACGTGCAGTTCTACGACTGACTGTTTTTTTTTCGTCTCTCTACGGGTCATCACCTCACAGGAGCTAACAGTGAAGTTGTATGTGGCAAGGCCAACTTTCAGCCTATATGTTGTTTGAAAAGTACAGGAAAAGACATAGAACAGTAAACCCGCAGAAAAACTAGTTATTAAAAGTAACAGAAATGTATTAAAGCCACCTAGAATTAACTTAAATGTTAAATTATTAAGACGCCTTTTCTTCTTGTATCGATAAGCTATTTTCAACCAAAAATAAGCCTAATTTGTAATTAAAAAGCACAAATATAGTAAATTAATTAGAAGGAATAAATTAATTAGGGAAGTATTTCTGAGTCACAAGGGGCCTATGTCACATAATTGATTAGTTAGGGTGGGGTCTTATTGTTAGCGTGCAACTGTAATTTTTTAAACAACTAAGTTTTAACTTCATAGAGTAAGATCCTGAGTCGCCAGACCTTACTTATTTTCTGACTAACTAAATGTGTCATATTGAGTAGTATTAGTAGAGACTGAAGGTATACCTGCTTGCATGGTGAGAGCGGCCAATTTTCAGGGTCCATGTGCACTTAACTTGAATTTTGAGTGCTGAATTTTTATATTCATGTATATAGTACATAATCCCACTAATAATATAAATCTGAAAGTTTGGATGGATGAATGGTTGTTTGTTACTCTTTTACAAAGTTATAATCAACATTGCCAGACCGTTGCCGTGAGCGGTTAGTTACACCTGACGGACGTTTTCAAGTTCGAAAAAATAACATAAGTTTACTTATTGTCTGAGTCTTGATTTTTATATCTGACTAGCAGCGCCCCGCGGTTTCACCCGCATAAGTCCCGATCCCGTGGGAATATCGGGATAAAAAGTAGCCTATGTGTTAATCCAGGTTTCCAGCTATCTACATACCAAGTTTCATCGCAATCGGTTCAGTAGTTTTGGCGTGAAAGAGTAACAAAAATTAATACATCCACACATCCTCACAAACTTTCACGTTTATAATATTAGTAGGATGTTTATAGAGCTATTTTACGGCACCGGACGCGTATAAATGGATCTGGGGAATTTTTGGCCCCAAGGGTTTGTCTTTGACCCAAAGTACACATACATAAACTAACGCTGTTCCCTCTTCAGGGTAGGCAGAGACAGCAGCCCGTCACTTCGTGTTGGTCGAATGTCATACCCCGTTCTTAAACCCTACCACCCTTAAAATTATACTCAAGTATTTGGATTTGACTTCAAGCATTAAGATACATTAATTATATTATTATTTATCTATTATATTGCTAGAGAAATTTTAAAAGTCAAGTCAAGTCATTTATTCTGAACTAGCAACCCGCCCCGGCTTCGCACGGGTACAAATTATACACCTAAACCTTCCTCATGAATCACTCTGTCTATTAGTGAAAACCGCATGAAAATCCGTTCTGTAGTTTTTCAAATTCATCGCGAACAGACAGACAGATGCAGCGGGGTCTTTGTTTTATAATATGTAGTGATGTAGTAATACTAACACAACTAAATAAACATTTTATTTTTAATATAATATTGTTAGCTATCACTTTACCACCCCCTCCACCCTCTTAGCTTATAAAAGCCTTTTAAGCGACTTACACAAGAACCTCAAGAAGGTGGCTATGATGAATTGAATCTAGAGGACAGAGTACCGAAAGATGGAGCGCAGAAGAAAAGTGCTGCAGACTGCAGTAGACAGCATAGGCTCAATAGGAGTGAACTGTGATACCGTAACTGATTGATTGATACAGCTCACTTGATTGCCCGAGGAGTTCGCTCAGCTTCAATTCATGTTTGTATTCATGAATTTGTCAATCTTTATTGATTATATTATATGTACATCATACCTTCACAACAAGTACCCCAAAACTTTATACAGAGGGTATTTGAAAATAGAAAACTTACCTTAATCATTGAAAGGGTAGCAGTAATTTGCGCGACTGTTTATAGTTTAGAATACGTAACTTTGTAATGACATTTCATTTGCGTATACATATAAGCAATGTAACTGTAAAAAACATGTTGAAAAAGAGTGTCCTTGGAGTTTCATGCCTGTTCTTCTCCACAGGATCTATGTATTGCAAAGCAACTAGCTTCACGACTGACTACTACTCCTGACAATTCAAAATTACATATAATGGGTTCAATTGAAATAAATGATTTTGATTTGACAATAGAAAGTTTGAAAAAAACTATCCGTTTGCAAGATGACTTTTTGAATTAAAAAAAAAATATATATATACAATTTAAATTCTTTAACATTACACATTCCAATTACTTCAATGAAAAACGGAAGGAAAAATAGCAGGAAATTCAAACTGTCATAACTTGTAAACTGTTTTTTTTTTTAAAACTGGGTCTAGTAAGCGCTGTGTAAAATGCCCTCTAATATTTTTTTCTCTTAAACTCGTTTTGCCCTATACAAAAACTACACTTTATATCAACGCCAAAACACTTAGTCTAACAAAACCTGACTATTTTTAACCGCAATTTGTATGCCAAAGGTCTCTTCAGATATGGAATGATAAACGACTGAGAAGCTTTAGGAGGAAAGTGAAACTTCAATATGGGATCTTGATAAATAAGCATATTTTTATCTACCGACGTCCGCTTAACCCATCCAAGGGGCGGAAAATTAGTTACTTACGAAGTGGCAGATACAAATTATAAGTAACCTGAAGTTCAGAATGACTTTGGGTAGCTTATGTGATAATAGTGCAGAGCATTGACTGTAAGATCAGAGGTCACAGGTTCGATTGTGCAAATACTTTGTATGTATGAGTATTATATTTAAATTGATGTAGATGTTTCTATGCATAGTATGACGGAGCTGTTGGTCTAGTAGTTAGTGAGCCTGATTGCTGAGCCAGAGGTCATGGGCTCGATTCCCAAAAGAAACAAATAATTGTGTGATGAGCATGATAATTTCTTCTGGGTCTAGGTATACATTATAACTAACTAACTAACCACTAGGCCTGTTGGCCTAGTGGTTAGTGACCTTGACTGCTATGCTACAGGTCGTGGGCTCGATTCCCACCTGAGTCTGGGTGTTCCTTGTGTTCGTTGTTTGTATGTTTGTAATATAAGTAATATATGTGTCTAATTACGTTTGCCCGAGTTTTAGAGCACATAGTACAAGCTATGTCTAGTTTAAGGTTTGGTAGCTCTGTGTAATGTGTACCAGAAAATTACAAAAGAAATATCTGCCTCAGTAGATACGGCCTCCATTCCTTCAGCGTAATCAACATATTTTTGGTATGCTTATTTATCTTTTGCTTAAAATATTATTTGATGTAATTTATTTAACAAAGCCTACAAATATACGTGTAGCGTCTGCGTTTCAAAATAAATGGTCAACCATCAGTTACAACAAGTAAAAACACTGACTTTAAAAATGGTATACATTTAAAGAAAAAAATTATCATTCACTAACAAGTATTTGCTTACTCGTCCCCACCCTCTATTTATAAAACTTAAAAATATAAATTACGTGTCTAAGCTGTATATCTATTGTAATATATATTGTATTGCCTTAAAAACTTATTTATTAAAGATATGCCGTTTGAAAATAAATAGTAATCGATATATGGTTCTATTTAGTCAATACTACATTTCGGGGCTGTACTTACGACCTGCCACATCTGTGTCGGACGCCATTTTTTTGTAATAAACATATGTACGAGTATATAGTCAATAGAAAGTAAGAAAAATAAAGAAAGAAAGACTATTTTATTTGGTACAGTCAGAGACACTGTAGGACTAGGGTTTATTCGTGAAAATATGTACGTGTATAAATAACGTACATATTTTCACGAATTTGGACTACTAAAACTTACCTACCTAGCATGTCTATATAGCTCATTAAAACTGAGTTAAAACTTAGAGAAATAAACTCCGCCATTAGTCAGCTAGACATTAGAGTGTTTAAGTGTTAAATTATGTATAAATATTTTCATGTGCACACATCTTATAATGCTGCCATGCCTCTAAGATTCATTACTTTGTGAGAAAACTTCAGTGGCAGACGACAAGATAAAATGAAATAAAAATCAAAGAATTTCGAGTTTCGCTCAGTTCGAGTTACGCGACTCTGACACTACACTCCCCATCCCATTCGCCTAAGCAATACCCCTTTCCCTTTTAATATACCCCCAATGTTCCTATAAAATTTTCGACGAAAATTTTGCCGTCCGTAGGCGAAACGAGTCGTTTTTTGTTTATCGAAACGCGGCATTAGTGAGTAAGTCCTCAACCAAAACTGATGATTAAAATGAGAACTTTCCTATCTTTCATTTCCAAAGTCCCCGGCTGACTGCAACAAGCTTCCTTCCTATTACGTGAGTGAACTAGGGAGGTGGGGGTAACAACGTCGTATCGGTGCGCTGTATATAGTCCAACTTATATCAGAAACGTATACCTACATGTTCCGAATAATATTATACATTATATATACTCTGAAATAGTTACAATGAAGATGTTTCTGTTTCATACGCTTCGGTGTAACTCTTCGTGGGATACAGGGTTCCCGAAAAAATTGTAAAATTACGTTTGTTGGGAAACGTTAAAAGCACTTTTTTATGGAATTAACAATTAGAAACAAATTGCCCGACCCTTTCCCTAAACAGTTTAGATTCACAATTAAACCCGATAAGTAGCGCTGCAACCAGATTCTGGGATTATTATTTATTTTTAGACCAAAATGTTTTGCGTGTCATTGAGTGGGTCTCTGTATGATTAAGATTCACGTTTGGACCCGGTAGGTGTCGCTGCAAACGGGTTCTAGATATTTCATATTTTTTGACGAAACTGTTACTGTTCTTTTTTAAAATAATTTTATTATCGAAATCAATTATGACACGAAAAAGAAAATCCTATGTTTGGGTAGGACAGCGTATGTCGAGTCCGCTCGTTTTAAATAAAGTGGCTTGTTTTCGACGTTGACATATTATAATGCTTTTAGAGAGGATAAAACCTGACATATAACCCACTTAATGGAGACCCTGGTGTGTGTTTATAAAGCAATAACATCATACTTTGAGAGAGGTCAATGCAAGGATCGACCTTGGCGAAAAGGTTATAGAGGAATGATATCTTATCATTTAATATGAACGGGTTATAATTAGAAATAGTTTTATTCGCCCTAAATTTTGTTATCCGGCGGATACCAGATAAACTGTTCAGGTAAATCGGTCCTTGACGTCAACTTACATCAGTTTAGGCTTCTCGTCAAAACTATTTAGCTTATTACATGAAATTTTGGATAGTAATAACTTAAATTTATCCTCTTCAGTCTATTTTTAACTCGTTTTTACTAGCTTCTGTTGTAATTAAGTATATAAACAAATCTTGGAAGTAAATTTGAACCTATTTCTAATTGTCGTATGAAAATCAAAGATTGTAATTATTATGTTTATGTGTTCATGATGTTTCGATGACAGTATTATTTGCTAGCTTGGAGCTGATCTGATGATGGAGCCAGGAGGTGGATAGTGGTACTTCTTTCTCTTTTTTACACGCTATTAAAACGTGTTTCTTAGTTTTTCTAAACTATTTTTTTTTTTACTTTTACATGATATAATATTATCTACGTTTTTACGGGAATTAACGCGATCACGAAAAGGTATTACATACCTTTGCATTGCCTGACGTTTCGACCAGGTTGCACTGGCCGTGGTCACAGACTAACAGTTAATTTCCGTAAAAACGTAGATAATACTATAAATCTTATTAAATATCCAACTTCCTTCCCAACGTAACTTATTTGAGGAAATCCGTTGAATATCGTTTAGTGCAATAAAACGATATTCAACGGATTTCCTCAAATAAATTATTACTTACTTGTGGAGAACAAGATTTAGATAGAAAATGTTTTAAATACGTACAGAAAGGGTACCTATTACGTGTTTATAACACAATAATACAAAACAAATGTATGTTTTCCAAAGCTAAAACGTAAATGTAATAAGTTTTTCATCCCCTAATGGAGAAGCCAACCTTAATATAAGACATTATAGTGCCGCAAATAATAATGACGTCACAATTCACATCACGTCACGGACGAACCAAATTTTCTAGAATGCTATAAAACACGTATCATTTTGGTGTCAAATTTATATCAGGTTGTAATTTTTTCGACATCTCAAAGAATTTTTTTTACTTAAAAACCTCTTTGTGGAACCTTTTGAGCGACGGGCCTTGTAATGAATTGATTTTACCACGAGTTATTTTGAAAAGAAAAAGTCATTCCTGTAAGTAAAATTTCCGGTTAAATTCCTTATTGTGTTTACCTACAATCTCTTTACACTATATTTGAATAACTGGGTTGAAACGTGGATTATATATTTCTGCATATTATTAACCCCCAAGGTTTAGGTATAGACCTATACCTAATTACCTTAATACTTTAAATAATATTGTCTATTACACCTTCAGAGACTCACGTTAGGCCGGTGGGTTAAGGGTCTAAATCAGAAGGCAGTCCTCTTCCGTTTTTTTTTATGGGATACTGGGGGCAAACGAGCATACAGGTCTCCTGACGGTAAGTGACTACCGCCGCCCATGAGCACCTGCAACTCAAGAGTCACAAGTGCGTTGCCGGCCTTTAAAGGGGGTAAGGTATGGGAGGAAGAAGGGAAGAGGGAGAGTGTAGGTAGGGGGAGAAGAGGGGGAGAAGGAAGGGTTAGAGCCTCTGGTAACCCCACTCACTTGGCGAAAAGCAATAGAAGCATTGCTTCGCTGCTGGATTTCTGTGAGGCTAAGGGATGTCGAAGCCTCCGAAGCTGTTTTAGTAAGCTGTACTGGAGCCATCTTTATCTCATGTGCTTTCAGCGCTAGATGGGACGGTGGTGATGATTGATACGCTTATATGTAGGTATAATGAACATCAAAATACATTATTGATCTATGAGTTTGTAGCGACTTCCACATACAGCAAAAACATACTTCAACATCATCTAGCGAAGACGAGCTGAATTACATAGTACTCGTAACTGCTTATTTTACATCGCGAAATAAGAGTTCTCCCGCCGATTAGTATATAATAATATACCTTCACACATCTCCCACACAACCGTCTCATTCCAAACTGGGTAGTGCCTGTCCTACTATGGTAAGCAGACTACTAATAAACATACTTTTATATTTCTAAATACATACATATTATAGATAAATTACACCAAGACACAGAACAAATGATCATGTTCATCACACAACAATAATAATTTGTTGTAGGTGGGAATCGAACCCATGACCTCTGGCTTAGCAGTCAGGATCACTAACCACTAAACCAACAGGCCAGTCCAATAAATAAGTCATTCAGTCACAGGCCACTCATTACAATACAACTTCCCAACGTCAAAAGTCTACCCAATCGCGGTTTGCCGGACATGATCACCTCGCCTGGTCGGAGCTTTGTGTTGGAAGGACATAACACCCGTTCGGGCCCGCAGCAGGCCCGCAGAGGTAGATTTCGATTTTTTTTATTTTTTTGAAAATCTGCCCCCCCGTCCCTCTTTGGGGGAATATCCCCCATTCACGGACTTAAACTTCATTTTTGCCCTGTTGATTTGTCGTCCAGGTTTGAAAGCAATCGGTGCATAATTGTGACCTCTATCGTGCCGGTAAAATTGAGGTACAAACATATACATATATATATAACTGGCGGTCGTTTTGGGGTCTACAACTAGACCTCCTGTAAAGAAATTTTGGGAAACTCGACAACTGGTACAAAATCAATAGGTAGACTTTTCTTTGAAATCTACCTAAATACACGAACATAAAAAGCAAACTACGCCTTCGGCTTTGACCAGTATCGTATTTGTTGAATGATGTAAAATTTAAAATAGCGAAATTTTACCCAATGAATATCATGGAACCGTCAGTCACTGTAGTAAACAAATGGTTATCCGTCAGTCGCAATCTTGATTGACAGCAACTGACAGCAAAACCTACCGTGTAATGGTCCTGATTCCAGTAACTTGACACATCTAATATGCACAATAATAATGATAGCGTTCCCTAATGACGGATTAGTGGCTATTGTATCTGCAATTATCCGTAACGGGTGTTAGTTTGAGTTGCAGGTAGAACAGTATCGTAAACAAACAAACCTATTAGATACCTAAAAATATACTAGCCATACCGTAGTCTAATGGTGTGGTTAATTTTATCTGTAAAATACTTACAGATGATTTGATGTAATGGATCCTTAATTCGATATGAGTATGGGTGGTCTACAACTAAATTATGTTAACGATCTAGAGGGTGCAAGGTTTTTGTATCTACATTGCGTTGAGTTAATGACCTTCCACGGTCGTAAATTCCTACGCCTACCGTATTAAAATAATGTTAGGGTCTGGACCAAATTTCTTAAGGCGTGATGACTATGGCATAAAAATACGTTCGTTTATATAGTTAGCAGTGGTCTATCATAATCATAAATTTAAAATACCCGTGACACGAAAATCCCTTTAACGGTTAGAAAAGAGCTGATGATCAGAAACTTCCCTTTCAAGCAAATAAGAAACGCTTAAATCCGCCTATTCGTTCAGGAGCTACGATGCCACAGACAGACACTCAGATACGTCACAGAAAGAATTTTTAAGATATGTCATAGAGTTATTAATAGTAAACGACTCTTATTTTAACAAGACAGAACATAGAAGAGATATGACAGAGGGTATAGCTATAGCTGCAACCGCAGTAAAAACATTCAAGCCAAAATGATAATTATAAACAACAAAAAAGGCCTTAGTACAAACTCAGCATTGAATACAAGATACCACACAATACGTGTACCAGGCAGTGTAGTGAATAGCAAGAACGGCCCAGCGACTATGTATTGTCTCGTGGTACAATGGCCAAGCTAGGTTTCAGTTGCAGTGCTAATGAGAATTTCAATTATTAAACGTTCAGAAATTTAGCCTCGAAATTAGTTCATATTATTGGAGCAATGACAACGCATAATTTGTCCAGAAACCAGTTTTGCCTAAACTATCAACATTAAGGTCAGGGTCTAATCGACGGGCATCATTCCACTATCGTTAGGATGACCTGCGATTTAATCAAGAAGTTTTCTACGAGTAAAATGAATTTTATACGACATTATATAGGTTTGCTAGTATTTTCAAATTTTACTTCATTCTAGCTCACGTCATCAACAACAAAGACCGTGCACCCCCTTTTTTTTTTGTGAGCCAGCCTGTGACCAGTGACCACGGCCAGTGCAACCTTATTACAAACTTTATTACGTGATCGGCTTAATACCCGTTAACTTAATATACGCGAAAATAGAGAGTTATGTTCAAGTTTGTTATCATTCTTTAATTTTCTAACGAAACATTACAAGTGTAGGCAGATAGTAAATTATGACGTCACAAGTCGTTATACCATACAAGTTTCTACTGAAACTATGGTTTTGACTTTTATCAACGCTATTTTTATTTTATTCTTTTCTTGTGAAAATTTAAGTGTTTGTGTGTGTAATTGTGTGCCAAAAATGAATCTTTCTTCCTTTCTTCTTTCTATTCTTGATGATAGGCTACTGTCTTCGTAATATAACCATATATCCTTAAGAGTTGGACTATCAAATGTAATTTTTTTTTTTCAAATCTAACTAGCAGTTACAGACGCAAAACAAACATAATCCAACCTCTTCACCTTTATTAAATTATTATAGTCGTTTCCCGCGGTTTCACTTGCGTTTATAGTCCCACCTCTAAGGGTCATAGGTTGATGTTACATAGCGTATCTTCTTCTTAGTATCCCATTTCGATTATCGAAGGTTGGCAGCTGCATATCGCTCTATGCATATCCTATCTCTTGCGAGGCGAAATATTTCTGCAGCATTTACAACTACTGTCCATTTCCGGATCAATTAAAAAGTCCGTATTTTTCGTGTCTAAGCCCATGTCCCAGGTACGCAATTTGTCTTTGTTTGATGGTCTGCCATAGATGTTGTTTTGTGCCGATACTTCCTTATTCTTAACCTAAAAAACTTTATTCTAATAAAACTCTGCATTTTTAGTATATTATATCAAATTATTTAGTATAGATGTAATTTACGTGTTTATTAAAAACTATACGGTTTTACTCACGTTTGTATTTCGGGGATGCCCGACTAGTTTCGGACCCGACGGGGGCCCTTTCTCAAGGAGTGAAGCGTCCTGCCGCGCCACCGTAAATATGAATACCGCTCACGAAAGTTTTTATTGTAATTTACGTGTTGTTTGAGTTTTGTTCCCTTATAAATCAGAATGGTCAAGGTAACGGTTATAAGAATAAACGCAAAGTATTAAATCATCTGCGTGTTTAATTTTATAAATATCTTTTATATTTTATTCATACAATACAATATACTTTATTGTACACCATAAAATAGTTAACAATATTCATAACGTGAACAGAGTACCAGCATATCTGCCATATGTTAAAGGAGTAACGGACAAAGTTGGAACAGTATTAAAGAAGTACTTCATTAAGACTGTATATAGTCCGCACACAAAGATAGCAAAGTCCTTATGAACACGTACAGTACGATCGCAATACACAACGCAGTTCAAAGAACACATCACAGCTGTAAGAAACCGCCAAATTAACAAGTCAGCGATCGCGGAGCATTTGCTGAAGTCAGGTCCAAACCACTGGAGTGAATTACATAAACCGACCGTCACTATTTCTCCAGAATAGTATGGAAAGTAGTTGAAATAAAAAAGCATACAAATTTCAACCGAGAAGATGGGTACCGCTTATCAACATCTTGGAATCCCGTCATCAGCAAGGGTAGTGTGTCGAAGTACCGACAGTATGAATAGATGGTAATCAGAGACCAGTATTTTAAAAATGTTCAGTGATTGAGCATGTTCCTTCATTCATATTCAGATTCATATTCACTTATTATAAAGTTTAAATTAGTAATATGTTAATTTTCCTGCAGTTCGCAAGCGCGAGTGAAGTCACACTTCACTAACCAGTTGATAGTTTTGCAATAACTTTATTTATTAAACTACGTCATATATTTAAACTTTAACTGGGTATAAAAGTTAGACATAAGGAGTTATACAAAAGTTGGATTGGGTGATAAAGTTATTACTGAGGGAGAAGTCATATAGAATTCGAAGAAAATTTAATTGCTGTTTAAAAATAAACCAATTTATTCTTGACTACTGAGCTGGAGGTTGATTCGATTCCCACCCAGGACAAATAATTCAAATTCAAATTCAAATTCAAAATCATTTATTCAATTAAGACACTAAGTGACATTTATGAACGTTAAATTGAAGCTAGAGTTAAAATCATAGATCGGCATAAACAGACGCCACAGCATATACTGGATTGTCAAGGTAAATTAGGTGAAAAACACCAAAATCTACTGCCCGTTTGTGTCGATCTATAACTTCCAGTTTCCAAAATGCGCAGGGCCTTATGAGAAGAATACTGGCAAAGAAACTCATGGCCACTCTTTTTAAAAGTCAGATCTTCAGGTACAATAGTGTTAGTGTTACACGAAAGGTAAACAGGATGCAAGCTGATGCCACCTGAATTTCATTTTATTGAAATGCTCCAAAAGCTAAGGTACTAAAAAATAAAAATCACTCAGTGATACCGTTGAAGGTTTGAACCTATTAAACATAGAAATCATTCAAGGTGCACATCTACCTTCATTTAGTTGCAAAATCTACTGTTAAAAATAATTCGTGACTGGATTAAGAGGCTAGAGTTGCAGTTGATCGAACCAAAATAATAGTATAGGCTAAAGCATCGCTGACTAGGCCGACCAGTCACCCCAAGCAGCACCCGTTCACGAGTATGACGCATGGACCAGCCATCATCTCCTTCGCCATATCAGAGGGAAAGAAATGACCCGCCCCATGACGACGCCGCAAGCAATGACATTTTAGTGAGCATGACGAACCATAGTCGAGATACTGATAAAAATCACTAATAGTCAAATTACCATAATAATCGTCACGCATTACTTTCAACTGACAATGGTTTGTTAATAATTTAGCTTAATTATAAGACAAAGAAGTTTGTGTGTATATACCTAATGACACCTTAAGCCCACGACTGTTTGTCGTTTAGATAATCGTTGATCGTATAGTAGGATTTCCTAATAAGGTGATTTTTTACCGTTCGCTTGAATTTATCTACAGGAAGGTCGATCACATGTATAGGAATTTTATTATAAAAACGTATACCAAGACCTTCGAACGAGTTGTGTACTTTATGTAAGCGATGATAGGTCCCAACGAGTTTAGACTTGTTTCTTGTATTAATATTGTGTATATCACTATTTTTCTTATAATTATTAATGTTGTGCCTAACAAACATAATATTTGCAAATATATACTATATACTATATCCTTAAACAACTCTCGAAGAGAGACTCTAGCACCTAAGTTGTATATGGAGCGGATGGCTCGTTTTTGGAGAATAAAAATCGTTTCAACATCAGCCGCCTTGCCCCAAAGTAGTATACCATAGGACATAACGCTGTGAAAGTAACTAAAATAAACTAGCCTAGCTGTGTCCGTATCAGTGAGCTGACGTACCTTCCAAACTGCATAAGCTGCCGAACTAAGCCTACCTGCAAGGCTGTCTATCTGGGCTCCCCATTGTAGTTTACTGTCTAATGTAATTCCTAAGAATACTGTTGAGTCTACAATACTTAACATTTCATTATTTAGTTAAATTAGTACCTGGCTGTTTTACATTTGGCATAGTAAATCTCACACACTTTGTTTTATTTGCATTTAGTAAGAGATTGTTAGTTGAAAACCAATATAATACATCATTTAGTGCCCTATTCACATCGTCAAAAACTGTTTTCTTACGATCGACTTTAAAAATAAGTGACGTATCATCAGCAAATAGAACTATATTACAGAGATCTTTTAAATAATAAGGTAAATCGTTTATATATATGCGAAAAAGTAGAGGACTATAGAGCCCTGAGGAACGCCCATAGTAACCGGTAATCCAGAAGACCTCGCACCATTGACATCTATATGTTGAATTCTATCCTTCAAGTACGAAACAATTAGTTCCACAGCAATACCGTTAACACCATAATGTTTAAGTTTAAGAAAAAGCGTGTTATGTTCTACACAGTCAAAAGCTTTTGAGAGATCGCAAAATACACCTATCGCATCTTGCGAATTCTCCCATGCATTAAATATCGTGTAATGATCAAGATTATTTCTTCGGTATCTGGGTAAAATTTATCTATAATATGTAGTGTATGTATTTAGTAATATATACATAATAATATATTAGTCGTTTTGGAAATGAAGCGGGGTAACTTAAAATGATTAGTAATACCCGAACAGAATTAAATTAATTGTACTGGTTATAATAAAAATGTTGTAAATCCAATAGTATTTATCACTCGTTCTGGATAACTTATCACAACTTTTTATTTCCGATCACAAGTAGAAATCCAGGGGCGTTAAGTCTGCTAAAATCTTCAATCTGGGGCGAGTCACTCAGGGGGCTTCGACCATGCGCCTGAACTGCCGGGCTGCAGCTTAGATGGAGTATCTTTTGATTGCGTTTATTTTTTAGATCTTCAAGAGACCGCAGACATATGTATTCTATATTAATTTCAACTTGATACCTCCACGCGTTCCTTAGAAGAAGGTCTTGACAGACAGACAGACAGACAGGCGGACTACGAAGTAATCCTATAAAGGTTCCTTTTTTCCTTTTGAGGAACAGAACCCTATAATTTTTTGTAGCTTTATTGTTTATAAGCTTTATTCGACAACTGCTATGTTTAAAATGGCCGTTCACGGTAATCATCAATATTAATTAGTTTGTGGTTGACAACTAAACGCTATCAACAATGGTAAACAATTAATTGCGTTTAGTTTCACGTCACGTATTCAATTAAAATTAGTAACACGAAGCGCCTAAAGACGTTGTCGACAGCAGTGGAGGGCCACGAAAAACTTTCAAGCGATTTGTGTTAAAAATAAACCTCAAGCGTGAGGTTTAGAATCATGATTTTGCTCTCAATGTGCATTTGAATGTCAAGCCAAATAGGATTGGAGTTCATCATGACCTGCGGCTTAAGTTGAACATTCTTTTTCAGGCTCAATTTAAGCATAGCAAATGCTAGAACATTTAAACAAAACTAGTTAAAATCTGAAACTCATAGATATTAATTCAAAATAGCATTAAAAAAATAAACAGCATTTATAATTTTGTTACCAGTACTCGCTACTTGTCACGGGTGCAAAATGAAATAGAATATAATAGAATATTTCTTTATTGTACACGATATAAAATAACAATGGATCTTAAGTTCAGGTCTTTTCGCTAAAAATGGTCTCTAACAGTCAACTTGTGGATGGATTTAGTGACTACAACTTATTCCAGGTAAGTGCTGACGGTGTGCTACATATAACTAAACATATGGATACACATATACAGGATGTAACATTAAGGTGTGCTAATATTTTAGGGTCATACAGTAGACCTCGTAATTTTCAATGATGACAATTCGTGATTTTTAAACTAAATCAACAATTTGTTGGCTACACATAATGCTCCTAAAGTTTGATCTCACCTTTTGTAACACCTGTAACTTTACGTACAGAAATAATATCTATTTCTAACATTAGTAGTTCGTAGTTGATTGTTTGTGATATAGATCAGAGAGATAGTCGGCATGAACTACTGCTGCATTTTATATTCTCTGGCTTTGACCATGCCACTAGTGAGATTACAAGGTGCAGGATTAAAATAATAAAAACTATTGTTGTTAAAAAAGCATACCTCGTGGCTTCACGTCTCTAATCATATCTTCGTCACTCATGCACAATACAACTCGTAATGAACATGGCGGTATTCAGTATAAAATACATTTTGTTTCGTTTAACGCTACAATAATCATTGCGTACTGTTTAAATAATATAATTGAAAATATAAATAATCCTAACGAATATAACAATGATTAGTTGGTTTGTTACTCTTTAACGCCTTAACTGCTCCACCGATCATTATGAAATTTTAAATACACCTTGCCAGGGTACAGAAAAAGACATTGGTAGTAGGTACCTTTCATCCGGAAGGTTATACCCACTGTTTCATGGGGATAGAATAATAATTTTTATAGGGTTGTCCGGCTTGGCAAGGTCTACAATAACATAAGTGAAGCCGCAGGCAGTTAGTGTCTTTTATAAATAAAATTGACGCAGAACATTGCGGACTTAAACACTCCCAATTAGTCCGTCCCATCTATTAATGACTAGCAGCGCTCCGCGGTTTCGCCCGCGTAAGTCCCGATCCCTTGGGAATATCGGGATAAAAAGCCTATATGTTAATCCAGGTCTCCAGCTTTATATACATACCAAGTTTCATCTCAATCGGTTCAGTAGTTTTGGCGTGAATAAGGTACAAACATCCATATATCCATACATACTCGTACAAACTTTCACGTTTATAATATTAGTAGGATAATACTGGCCTGTTGTTCTAGTGGTTAGTGACCCTGACTGCTAAGCCAGAGGTCGTGGGTCCCATTCCCACCCATGACAAATAATTGTGTGATGAGCACGGTCATTTGTTCTGTCTGGGTGTTATTTATCTATAATATGTATGTATTTAGAAATATATAAGTATGTTTATCAGCAGTCTACGAGTAGTTACCATAGTACAGGCTCTGCCTAGTTTGGGATCAGATGGCCGTGTGTGAGAAGTGTGGATTTATTATTATTATTATTGTCTTAGAAGTGGTCAGTTGTAATATGGTGATATTGGCATCAGTAAAAAACGTATTTCAACACCATCTCGTGAAGACAAGGACAACAACGAAGTTACTGCTGATACTGTATCGCCCAATTAAAGTTCTCACGCCGATTAGTTGTATATACAACGACAACATTTGGTTCACCGTCCGCCAGGCATAATGGTAAGAGGATCTTTTGCGTTAGAGGAACATAACACTCGTCCCTCCACAATAATATAACAAAAAAACGCGTGAGTGACATCCGGTTGGAACGTAGTGTCTTTCGCGAAATATAAAAATGTAATGACTTGAATAAATTGTATCAAAAATAATAAATATTGTTAAAGGTCGAAATTAAAACTGCGGTGTCTGTGAAAGTTGCTAAAAACTAGTATATGGATAACTAGCTGTGCCCCGCGGTTTCACCCGCGTAAGTCCTGGTGCCGTGAGAATATCGGAACAAAAAGTAGCCTATGTGTTAATCTAGGTCACCAGCTATCTACGTAGCAAATTTCATCGCAATCGGTTTTGTAGGTTTTGCTTGAAAGAGCAACGAACATCCATACATCCTCACAAAATTTCACGTTTATTATATTAGTAGCACCCCGTGGTTTTACAGGCGTAAGTCCCGATCCCGTAGGAATATAGAGATAAAAAGTAGCTTATATATTAATCCAGGTCTCCAGCTATCTACATGCCAATCGGTTCAGTAGTTTTGGCTTGAAAGAGGAACAAACATCCATCCATCCATCCATCCATCCATTCAAACTTACACATTTATAATATTAGTAGGATTAGTAGGATCAGTATACAATCAACATCAAAGTTACAGTAGTATCGCGCAGAATCCAAATACGGCCATTTAAGCCTTAGAATTGACCAAATTTGAACATTTCGCATTTAAATCAAAACTTTTAGGGCATTGACCTAGAATCATGAAATTTGGTAGGAAGCAAGATCTCACAGCACAAGTAAATGAAAAAATCCGAAAGTCTTTAATTTGTTGTTATGTATCTGTCTGTCAAGACCTTTTTCCTTAGGAACCCGTAGAGGCATCAAGTTGAAATTTACATCAAATACTTATGTAAGCGGGCCCTCAGTGCGCGAGTCAAACACACTTGTCCGGTTTTTTGAGCGTCTGAAGTGTAACGTACGATGAGGAGCTTTGTTCCAATAACAATATTCCTGTCTCACTGCAGCGTGTGGTATAAGTGGATTTTATTATATCCTTGCACCAAGTGAGTCACACAGATTAGGTCACACTAAACTTTAGTATATTTTCTTTTGGCCCAGATAGATATCCTAACTAATATTATAAAGGCGAATATGAGTTTGTTTTTTCGTTACTTACTTTTCCGCCGAAACTACTCAACCGATCATCATGTTACACACCGATTGCCTTTTCATTCAGAAAAATTACAGTCCACGAAGGCTGGAAAAATAACTTTAAGCCGCTGGCAAATGCTAGAAGATTATAAATCAGAATAGACAGTTTATTTTATTGAGTAATGGAGTGGGCGTTTGTCTTCCCACTTACCTGATTGAAAGTGGTGGTAAAGACAAAGATGGTACACACCTTGAACGTTTAGAAAGTGTGTCTTTAATACCATAGAGAGAGCAATCAGCCACAATAAAATAAACTGAATATAAGCAATATGTGTGGACGGTTTTTCAAATCATACACAAATCGGTTGCAGTTCATTCCAAATCGTTTTACATTTTATGCTGGAACAATGGTCGGCCCATTAACATTAACAATAATACTGTAAAGGATATATTTTGATTCTGATTAAAAAAATAATTAAAGTTGTACCATTTTTTACCTTTTTAATACACTACAAAAATCACATTGACAAAATAAAATATATTGGAGAAACTGTGCGACTTGAGGTAGGTGTTTCTCGTTCAACACGGATTCAGTATTTGTTTTTCGCAAACAAACGGCAGCATGTCATAACATAAGTACTTTTCCAACTTCCCGTCATATGTCAGGACACCACAATTGCCTTTGGTCGACGTTGGTTGAAAAACATTGTATAAATTTCCTATCGGATCATCTGAAAAGCAAGTGACGGATGGTCTAATTTTGAAATTTAGAGATGTGTTATAGGCACGCATTTACAAAAATATTGTGACTATAGATAGATAGATAGATAGATAACTCTTTATTTGTACACTATTTTTACAATACATTTACATAATAAAAGGGCGGCCTTATTGCTAGATGCAATCTCCTCCAGGCAACCTTAGGATGGATCAAAATGAATCGGAGAGACAGTGGCAGTTGATGCTATAAATTGCGATAAAGCTATCTAATCTCTCAAGTTGGACCAAACTGCACATAACATGTAAAATTTCATTAAAATCGGTTCATTGGTTTAGTTCATTGCAGACAAACAACGTGACACGAAATTTCAGTCTAGGTGTATGTAAATATTTGAAGTCTGTTATATTTAATAGTAATAAGTCACTATTTAGACACAAACGAAGCGTAGGCTGTACTATAATGTATCTACTACAACACTGATATAAACATATTTAGACCTTATTTTCGTAAATATATACAAAGAAACACCTTAACAAATTCAAATATATATATTATTAGGTGCGCCCTGCGGTTTCACCCACATTAGTTCATGGTGCCATGGAATATCGAGATAAAAGTAGCCTATGTGTTAATCCAGTTCTACAGCTATCTACATACCAAGTTTCATCGCAATCGGTTCAGTAGTTTTGGCGTGAAAGAGTAACAAACATCCATCCATCCATTCATCCAAACTTTCACATTTATAATACTAGCAGCGCCCCGCGGTTTCACCCGCGTTAGTCCCGATCCCGTGGGAATATCGAGATAAAAAGTCTATATGTTACTTCAGGTTTCCAGCTATCTACTTACCAAGTTTCATCGCAATCGGTTCAAGACAACTCCCGCATTAGGAATTATTTACTCCTATGTCGCGGGGGACTTTACAAACATACAAACAACGGACACAGAGAACACCCAGACTCAGGTGGGAATCGAACCCGACCTCAGCCGGCTCAGCAGTCAGGGTCACTAACCACTAGACCAACAGGCCAGTTTTGGCGTGAAAGAGTAACAAACATCCAGACATCCTCGCAAACTTTATGTTTATAATATTAGTAGGATTTTAGCGAGAAGGAGGCTCAAATTTAAAAGTCCAATTTTTTTATTCGTCCGTAGCATTGAAGTGCAACCTTCACCTGCTCGAACTGTTGCGTTCAGTCCCCAACCCATCCGTGTAAGCAATATTCTCTACTCTGAATTTTCCCGTCTAATCCCCAAAGTTCCCGGTTGGACCAAGCTACAGTTGACAATTGTGGGTTTCACGCCTTCGGGGCGAAAGTGTATGTATCTGTGGAGAGTATACCTAACGTAAAATACTCTTCTAGAGTATTATTGTTACTAGTAATAGTATAGTTAGTTATACAAAAGGAGTATAGTCGTAAAAAGCTTACCATGAACACTAAGCCAATCACCGTTTCCCTTTATATCCCGGAGTCCTATATAAGCGCGCCCCCAACGATAGTAGGGTGGAAATGCAATATACTTGACCATTCGTGCTTCAATGGGATCGTTAGGAATAGCTAGATACCCGCCGTCTGCAGCGCAGGTAGAATTAGCATCTTTCCAATATGCTTCATTCCTCTCATCGTAAAACTTGTAATAACTCCCTGTTTCAGAATTTTGTATATACCCTGCAAATAAAATAATCTTAAGCTTTATGATAGCAATTACCACGAACACATAATTATTGCTCGACTTTGTAGTATTTCTTTTTGAAAAACCGCCTGTGTAATTCCATTAATCCTTGTGATTCCTAAACCACTTTCTATGGATATTCGAACAATTCGGTCATTATCCTCCGCGCCTTTTCCCAACTAAGTTTGGGTCAGCTTCCAGTCTAACTACGATACGGCCGAAATTTGATATTTTACGTGAAGTGACTGTGCCATCAGACCTCCACAACCCAAGTACTATGCGATAGTAGATAGACCAGGTTGTCTGACTTTTTAGGGCTCCAACTACCCGTAACGAATGCCATAGATGTTTGTATAACATCCGGGACCGACGGTTTAACGTGCTCTCCGAGGCACGGAGGGGTCTCAATCTGTTCAGAATGGTCACCCGTCCTAGACTGACCTGCTAAACTACTCGGTTACCACTTAGCCACGAGCCCCACAATTTCTATTCTTTTCACTCTATCCTGAAATAGCGTACTAACGTACTAACTAGAATCTGGCTTCAGACCGGGTCAAAGCACGGGTTCCACTCTGCTAGAAGTGAAAGGCACTCTGCTAGAAGTGAAAGGCGATTTCAATGTAGCATTGCCACTACAAATTGGCAGTACTTACACAAGTTAATCTCTGTAATGCGTACAATATTTTTTATCACAATATCTAAGTAAATTCGGTGCTGTCATTCTCAATCTCCTCTGTTACCGAATATAGTGAATGGTATGAATATACGACCTTTGATAATTTCTTTTTAAACGTCTTTTATAATGACTGCATTGAATTCGTTTAATTAAACCTTTGAAAATATTTTTATGTATCCTTCCTATAGTCAGATCTTAACTCCTATCATTATTTTTTCTTCGCTTCTCTACTCAACCAATGATATTCTTATTTAAAATTGTTCTAATCTGGTCGCAGATTTCTTTCCAATGAAGTTCATTAAATTAAGGAATCGCCGCAATATTGAAATCAGGATGTCCGTCGACAGGCATGCGTTCAAGATAAAAGAGCATTTAATATCTTCTGTAACCAATAGGCAGATTCACAAAGATTACCTGTGTTGCAATCCGCGAGGACCGTTGTTGGTGTTTCCGTAGTAGTCGCATTCTCTTCCGTTATGTTGATGTAGCATATGTAAGGTAATCGCGTCCAGCAGGGAACCGCTTGTATACTGTTTCCGTTCATGCACAAGCAGTCACCATTCCTTGAGTCCAGCTTCTCAACCAGGCTTAGTGCCTCAGGTATATCTTCTAGTAGAACACCTAGTAGTTAACAAAATTGTTTCACGTCTGTACTTTGTTATAATAAAGGTATGCGGGAGTTGTCTTTTATAAAAAAGAAAAAAATAAAATTCTTATAAATATTTATAAGAGTAGACACTGACCAGTTACCGAAAATGGGTGAATAACACCATCATGCCTCAATGCGAAGGAAAGCATTTTAACACTTAATTAAATAATATGAATGCATTAGGGATTGTTATGTTGCATGCCTAGATCTAGAGAGAGCTAGCTTTGCTCACCATCCAATTCCTTTTCTCAATCCCTACCGACCAATGAAACATATTTAAAAATATCACCTACACTCGCTAAATTCACCAACAGGGCCTGAATCAAAAAATAAAATAAACAAATATACATACATTGTTAAGGGGTGTTTTCTCGTGGACCTACTTAAGCAATAGGGAAATAACTACAGAAATCCAATTTGCTGAAAATTGGATTTTTGTAGTTGAAGAAGAAGATGATTCAAACACAATAATTCTTCAATACTTTTCTTCTAGCTGCATATAAAAAGCTTCAATCTACACAAACAGTATTAGTTTTTCGCCTTTTCTGGCCTCTCCAGTTACAGGAAATACAGGATATTCGGGTGCGCGATCCCGGCCTCTGCGAGCTACTGCATTCTCAGTCCCGTTCCTAATCCGACACTTGTGGTGTCCCTTACCCTAGGTTCCTCTCCCTACCCGTTTTTCCTTATAAAAATTAACCTTCTTCCACACTTGACAACAAAGTCTGTCGGAGCAGCTAGTAACTAATAAACTAATTTAAATACTTACCTTCTTGAGACACAAATTCTACTTTCTTGTCGTGTTTCGCTTTGATCCCTATGAAGTATGGAGTTGCATGATTGTTCACAGTGATGATTGATTTCATATGCTTGAGCAAGTCTGCGTCTAATGGGGACGCCAGAAGTGCACCTGGAACAAGAAATATGTATTTTTTTATTTTTTTTTTTATTTATTTATTAGGGTTAACAACAGTCCTTAAGAATAAATGTAACAAACAAAATTTCTACAAATAAGGAGAAACCAATTAATGTTAACCACGTAAATGCAATTTAGATAACATTATAAACTAGTCCAGATCTTGTTACAGCAGAAATGTGAATAAAAATGTGTGTGTGTGTGTGTGTGTGTGAGCGTGTGTATGTGTGTGTGTGTGTGTGTGAGCATGTGTATGTGTGTGTGTGTGTGTGTGTGTGTGTGTGTATGTGTGTAATAATATACTACATAACATTGGATCTCACATAATAAATAAAAAATAAATGTGCACACGGTACACCCACTCTTCGCCACCTGTTTAAGTTTAAAAAAAATTTGTTGTTTGTTTAAGTTTAACCTAATCACAATTTAGCTTGAGTGCTCACTAGCGTGTTCGTTATATGTGTCTTTAACCCAAGTTTAGTAGTCGAGAATAAATCTATGTCTTTGAATTCGGTATTATAGGTTGATATTATTCTGGAGAGGACAGAGTTCTTGGCATAATTTGTAGAATGTAAGGGCGTGACTAAGAGCTTAGTATGTCTTGTTCGTCTTCGAGGTACATTGAAGTAGATACTTTTAAGTAATTCAGGACAATCAAGTCGATTTCATACAATATCGTACAGAAAACATACATCTAGCATTCGCCGGCGCTCTTCTAATGTCAGAAGCCCATGCTCACGACAACTGTCCAGGTAAAAGGAGGGGCTTTGTTGAGTTTTAAAATTAAGGTGCATAGTGAATTTTTTTTGTATTGATTCTATACGATTAATGTATATATTATAACAAGGATTCCATATGGGACACGCATATTCTAGTATGCTACGTACATATGCAAAGTAAACAACTTTTAAGCTTAGTGAGCATTTAAACGGTTTGCATGTCCTTAAGACGAAGCCTAAATTACGGTAAGCCCTTTGTACTACCTTTTCAACATGATCAGATAAAAGCATCTGGGAATCGAAGAATACCCCAAGATCACGCACTAGATTGACCCTCTCTATTACAATGTTATTAAAATTGTATTCAAAATGAATGGGTTGCCTTTTACGAGTGAAACTGATAATTTGACATTTACTGATGCTGATAGAGATTCTGTTACGTGTATAATATTCTTGCAGAGCATTTAAATCCTGCTGAAGTCTTACGCAGTCATCAACTTTGTGTATAGGTGCATAAATTTTTTTATCATCCGCGTACATTATGTATTTTGCGAATTTAAAACAGTTAGAGATATCATATATATATACATTATAAAAGAGGGGGCCAAGATGCGAGCCCTGGGGCACACCGGAAGGGATGGAGATATAATCTGATCTATAACCACTGATTACGACAGCCTGCGAGCGATTCAATAAGTATGATCGTACCCACCGTAATAAGTCCCCATGTATACCTAGTTCCTGCAATTTGCGGGGCAATATGTCATGATCCACGCGATCAAAAGCCTTTTCAAAATCAGTGTAAATGACGTCCACCTGACCACCCCCCTCCATCTGAGTTAAAATGTGGTTGGAAAACAATGCTAAGTTCGTGACAGTGGAGCGTCCTCTAAGAAATCCATGCTGGTATGAGGGTATACCTTGTGATAATACTGGATAAATTTGATTATAAACAAGTTTTTCAAAAATTTTACTAATCGTATTTAATATGGAGATTGGTCGGTAATTTTCGATACAGGACCGTGACCCCTTTTTATGGATGGGGATAATTTGAGCATTTTTCCATATTGATGGAAAAATACATTCTTTTAAGGATCTGCGAAACAGGTAAGATAGTGGTAAAGCTAAGGATTTTGCGCATGAGGCTAAGAAAATTGGTGGAACACTATCAGATCCTGCCCCTTTGTTTTTATCTAATGAGGATAACAATTTATATACTAAATCTTCATTTACTTCTATATGTGATAAAATATCTTGATTTTGATATTTAATAGTAGGTAAATCTGAGGTATTATTAGTATCGTGTATTGGACTTATGAAAACACTCTCAAAAAATGTATTAAATGCGGAACTAATTGAGTGCCCCTCACTGTATTCTATATTGTTTAGTTTAAACTTCTTAGGGTAGCTTAAGCAACCTTTTTTAGATTTTACATACGTCCAAAAGTATTTTGGGTTACGCCGGATTATGTTTTGACTATTTATTATAAATTGGTTAAAGCAAGTGGTTTGAACAAGTTGTGCCCTAGAACGCAGGAGAGAGAATTCGTCATAATCGCGCGGGTTGCCCCTTCTTATCCATTTTTTATGCATTTTGTGTTTTTCCTTAATTATTCTTATTAATGCTGGGCTGTACCATATAGGATAATAACATTTGGGCTTTGGATTATAAATTGGGACATACAACATAAAACAATCATTTAATGTAGAATAAAAAATATCGACCGCTTCTTCAATTGTGCCTACATTAAGTTTTTTTGACCAGTCAATGTTTGTAAGATATTCATTTATTTTTATGTAGTCACATTTATAAAAGTTGAACCGTGGATCATGACGTTCCTTGAGAGGTACAATTTGAAGATCTAACAAATTAATATAAAAAGGTGGGTGGGCGTCATCTACCCTGACAATAGGCCGTGAGCATTCGCTAATTGACAAAGGCAAGTTGCAAAAACTTAAATCTAACGTGTTCCCCCATCTATTAGTTAAATAATTGTATTGTACTAATCCATAAAAGCTAAACTCATCCATTAATGAGGTCGCTGCATCAAGTGTTTGAGAAGTGCTACTGCGATCATAATAATAATTGTTATTATACCACTTAATGCAAGGTAGGTTAAAATCACCTATTACTAAATAATTGTCACATGGATATTTAGCCATTAATTGCGATACATTACTTTGAAAACATAACACGCGATTAGGTAAGTCTAAATCTGGCGGAATGTAGGTCAAGATTATGTGCAAGTCGACCAACGAACCTAGCGAGCGCGCAGGTATAGTTATACAAATAGATTCGACGTTAGAGGATGGCCATTCATTACATAAATGTGCATCTACTTCACGCTTGATAAGAATTAGCAGGCCGCCGCCAGATTTTTTATTAGTTGTAGTCAAATCTCGATCCGATCGGTAAACCGCGTACCTACTATCACAAAACTCGCTGTCCAAAATATCATCTTGTAGCCAAGTTTCCGTTAATATTATTATATCATAGTCATTACTCAAAATGTTATTACAAATATCTAGGCACTTGGTCCGTAAACCACGTACGTTCTGATAATATATTGTATTATTTCTATTTGTAACCATTTTTTTTTTTTAAATTAAGTGTTAAATATTCTGTTGCATTCGGTTATAAGTATAAAAAAAATTATATTAAAATTATATATATACATTTATGCACACAATGTCAAATATCAACATTTAACAATATAAGTAATATTGAATACTGTCTAACACTATGCAGTGAAGTGAGTTACAACTACAACACAATATCGCAGGTAAGTATTTACGACCGAGCGGCTTGTGAATGTGTTTGCGGTTAAGAGAATTAATATCAGGTAAAAAGTAGGCACGCGTACACATAGATATCGAGTAAGTGTGGTGTATGAATCATTAAGAATAACTTGGCGATATGCAGTTATATTGTATTCGAAAAAATGCATGATTACGGATTGAAATATAAGCTTATGTAGTATATTGCAATAGTGAATAATGTAAATATTTTTGTTGTGGGAGCGTATGCAGTATGTGATTGTGTTAGCTGTGTGATGAGAAAAAGAGTAGAAAACAGAAAATGATGTCGATATGCAATTTGAATTATAAAAGTGAGAAACTAGAAACCAAATTAATAATAGTAGTCACTTGATAATCGCTAGGTCATCCTGGTGGTTGATAGTGAGTGACGGAGACGTATTGTTTTTTCGTACATGTATTTTGCAATTACGTATCCATACATATTCGTAATTAGCGGCGCGCTTGGCTTCCTTTGTTTTTCTGAGAAGGTCCTTATAAAATGATGTTAAATGTTCATTTATATAAATAGCCGATTCTTCGCAGTCAAGACAAATGTCACTAGTTGTTAAAGATTTCTTTTTACGCATTGCCGCAATTAGGCTATCCTTTGTGATAAGAGATTTGAATTTCACAATAATACTTTTGACTCGGCCTGTGACACGCGTTGGAACTCGGTGAATGTGAACGATTTCATCGTCAGGTATCTGAGTCTTGAGCAACGATGCAATAGTTTGTAAATATTGAGTCAAGTTTTCGTTATTTTTTTCTGGGATTCCAGTAATTTCCAAATTGTTTAGGCGCTCGCGCTGTTCCCGAATATTCTGTACCGTTTGGAGGGTAGTTAATTGTCGTTTAATAATTATGAGCTCAGATTCTAAACTAGTAATTTTGTCCGTTTTGTTCGCAATTATATTTACACGGGACTTCAAATCATCTTGTTCTTTACTGTGGAAGTCCAAGGAATCGGTCAGAGATGACAAGTCCTTCCGAAACTGATTATGTTCGCTAGTGATATCATTATTTGCAATCTTTATGTATTCCAACTGGTTCTTGATATCCGTTACATCTGATCTCACCTGCTGAAATTCTGCTTTTTGTGAACTTTTGAATTCATGCAGGAAACTCATCATGTCCTTACGTAGTTCGGCTATAGCTTCCTTGACTTCAACGTCGGCATCAGGTTGTTTACGTTTTCGAGTTGATACAAAGTTATCCTTTACAGGTAGCTCATACTTTGATAAGTCTGGTTGAGAACTTGTAAGACTTGGTGCTCCGGCTGCTTTTGTAGGTGACCTTGTTACGCTCATCGTGTAGAAATCGCTGTGCGAAACTGACGGTTAGCAAGCTGGTTCAAATATATTATACGAGTAAACACTGGACGCTATGCTCACTGCACTTAAGTTTATTATTGACTGACAACTGTTTTTAATAGATAACAGAAAAGTTACGACAGTAATATGCACACGTCTGCTGCGGACAAACGATCGGGGCGATATGAACTGACACTGCGGGCTTTGAGATATTTATATTATTGGCAAAAAACGATTTAAAGTACTATAACAGTTAAAGTTGAAACTATATTAGTCTCAACTTCAATTTGTCAGTTTCAAAATAAGATTTCTATGATGAAAAATCACAATATTTCTAAAATACAACCCTAAAATATTTTATTGTACCTTTCTAGAAAACTCTGTATATTTACGAAGCAAGACAAGAAAGTAATTGTATATTCATTAAAGAAATATGAATCTGCGCACTTCATTTAACGTTACCTTCACTCTCGCAGTTGTGTCTGGCCTCTTCCCACGTTGCTACCTGTATATGTTGTCTTAAAAAACGTTCGACCTTGGGATAAAGCCAAGGAAACACGTCCCTGCTTTGCTCTGCCGCTGTAAACATTACAATACCAGGTACATTATATGTAAAGACTAATTTCCCTGGATTATTTTCAAAACAACAGCAACAGAAAATAATTTAAACTCCTAAACCTCCAAGTTTCTCTACTGTAACACTATCAGTCAGAGGTATGTAGTGAAAGAGAGGCTTACGAAATGGAATCTAATCGCTTGAAATATCATGTATTTTTTTTATTTTTTATTTTATGGTATAGGGGGCAAACGAGCAGACGGGTCACCTGATGGTAAATGACTACCGCCGCCCATGGGCACCTGTAACTCAAAAGTCACAAGTGCGTTGCCGCCCTTTAAGGTGAGAGAAGAGGGGGAGGGGGTCAATGAGTGGGAAGAGGGGAGAGGGGAAGGACGGGAATAGGGGACAGGGAAGGGATAGGCTCTTTTTTTTTTATGGTATAGGGGGCAAACGAGCAGACGGGTCACCTGATGGTAAATGACTACAGCCGCCCATGGGCACCTGTAACTCAAAAGTCACAAGTGCGTTGCCGCCCTTTAAGGTGGGTGTAGGAGAAGAGATGGAGGGGGAAATTAGTGGGAAGAGGGGAGAGGGGAAGGACGGGAATAGGGGACAGGGAAGGGATAGGCTCTTTTTTTTATGGTATAGGGGGCAAACGAGCAGACGGGTCACCTGATGGTAAATGACTACAGCCGCCCATGGGCACCTGTAACTGAAGAGTCACAAGTGCGTTGCCGCCCTTTAAGGTGTGAGTAGGAGAAGAGGGGGAGGGTGGGGGGTTGAGAGGGGAAGGACGGGAATAAGGGAGAGGGAAGGGTTAGACCCTCCGGTAACCTCACTCACGCGGCGAAAAGCAATGGTGGTATCGAGAGGAGTTGAGCTGGCCCATACGTGCCGAAGCATGGCTCTCCCACGTATATAAAATTGAAGTGTCACATAGTGTGCTTACACAGTACATTACCAAAAAATACTTTTTGAAATTTTTCGTCTGTCTTCCAAATAATGGCAAGAACGGGTGTACCAATTACCACGGGACTTTCACTGGTAGATAGCTGGTGTTATAAGGAGTAACTTAAGCTACATTTGTTTTGGGAAAAAATAAGGGTTTCGCGCAAAATATATAAATATGTAGTGTGACTAATAAAAATGTATCTCTATTATGTAGATTTTGCTAAACAATTCACTATCGCTATGCTACTGTTTGTTTGCCCGATTTCTTTTCACAAGGCTTAACCATTTGGTAACGGGCGGTTATAGATCGAATCAGGCCGATATGATATTATGTTACCCATTTTTTTCTTAAAAAAAATACATTTGACAAAGCAAACTATTTTTGCGACTCTGTGTGTGTGTTGATCTATAATTTTTATTTATAACTAGCTGTGCGGCATCGCCCGCGTGGAAATCAGGTTGTGACTATAAGTTTGATTGCGGGAAAAGACTGCCTATGAGGCGCTAAACCTGCCCTTAGGACCTTAAAAGTGGGCATGAAGTTTCCTTCCTTAATTTCTTAACTTATTTTATTCCCGAACGAAGTCATCTAAAAGAGACTATTGCACCTACGAATATTTTTCAAAAAATGCGCTGATAATGGACGAATGTCCGTCAAAAGATTTTGTATCGGTGGTAGTAGTTTCTACATATTGGGAACAACATACACCTCTCGCTTTATCTATCCATTTTTGGTATGGCACTTAGGGCAAATCTTACTCATTCCTCCAAAGTTAGAGCAGTTTGGATCGTAACTGAGAGCCAACCTATTACTGAGAGCTATAATTCACGCGTTTGCGAGAACTACTAAAAGATAAGAATTGAATAGGTTCTAACGTAACTATATTGTAATGAGTAATTAGTAAAATTAATAATACTGAGAAGAACTTTTTAACATAAATATAGCTTATAGCTTTAAAAATATTTTTCAAAATATTCGTAGTTCTCAAAAGACTTTTTTAAATTGAATAAATTCGTATGTGCAAGTTGTCGTTTTGATAAGAACTCTTTAATATATAAATGTAGCTCTAAAAAGAAGTTTTTCAGATAGTTTTAGCTCCCTAAATCTCCCTTTCTTTCAATCGAATGTTCATTTTTTCTTACGAAAATTCACTATTTTGCTCTGGTGCCTTGGGTAAGAGCAGGAACAGGAGCGCGAGTAAGCCGCGGGACTATCTTATATATAGACGTCAACTCCGGTCCCGCACCGCGATCTCGGCGCAGGGACCCGTCAGCAGAAGAAGAAGAAGAAGCGATTTAGTGCCACTCTGATCTTTTTAACTTCTTTAGGCACCTTATGCACTTTTGGGTTGCGGAAAAAGCACTGTTGTGACGTATAATGTTATAAATCAGAAGTTGATAAATTCCTAACATTCCTTTAAGTGAATACTATTGTGATGTCATACACTCGTAACATGCTACGTATGATAACCTAGATTAATTCCTATATAAGCTCTTGTATTCCATCAGAAAATATAGTAATAGTTATTCTACAGTTCTAACTGGAAGTGGTTTCACTTTAATTAGAGATAATTTCCACGTACTTCAGCACTGAATTCACGTGACCATCACGCTCACATCCATATTTAAAAATATGTGTATATAACACGTAGTTGTGCCTTTGTGGGATGGGGAAAAAGTATTGGACTGGCGTGAAAATGATGAAGCCATGTCCATTTCTACGTAGGTACATATAAAATTTAGATAATTAATCAGTTCATTGTTTCGCGCCGACTCAAAATTAGTTTGTATAAAGTTTGATAGTTTATGTAAGCTCAATACTTAAGACTTAAAAGGTTTATTTATTTTATCATTTCGTCGGTTTAAATATTTTTTGAAAAGATTTTTATAAAATATTAGTGTAGACATTGCACAACAAATATTTACTTAAAGGTTACAATACCTTTAAGTATATGTTTATAATATACACATATGGCGCATTGGTAAAAGTGGTCGCCTCGGCAGTTCGGCACTACGCCACGCCGAATGTTGTGAGTTCAAATCCCACACTGGACAATATAAAAATATGTAATCCACTAATAGTTGTCCAGAGTCAGGGTGTTCCTTGTGTCCGTTGGTGCCTCTTTTCCAAAAAGAAAGATTGCAATCGGACTACACGTAAATTAATTACAAAGAAGTACACATTTTGACTTTCATCCCCCTTTTCAAGGAAACCGTCCTAAATTTCGCGATAAAAGTATTCTATGTCCGACCCCGTAGTATGAACACAAATCATGCCAAGTTTCATTTGAATCCATTCCAAATGATAGAGACAGACAGACAGACAAATATGAAAAAAAACATAGTTTTGGCTTCAGTATCGATTATAGAGTGCCCCCCAATAAATTTTTCAACATTTTAACTTTTATGTACAGAATTGGACCTGTAACAGTTTTGTAATAAGTATAAATATATAGATGCGTGTGTACTATGCTAATAATAAATATCTAAAAAAAATTAATGACCATTTAACGTTATAAGTATTGTATAGTTAGTATAACTTGGTACCAACAGCTGTCACTGCGTGGTGTTTACAATTTTTTTTAAAACTTTGAAGTCTGTTTTCTATGGATAGAGTGAACCAAGCAATCAAATACTAAATGTTACACTGAATTACACACAATACTTGTGCATAATACGTTTCCGAGATTATTTTGTACTTTTTACGTGAAGCCACAAACAGATACACTCCACGTCTATAGATTTATTATACATATAGATATAGAAGTAACAAGATTACGTGATATCTACAAAGTGCCTTCTTTCCAACAAACAAATAATGATTGCAATCGGACTACGCGTTAATGAATTACAACGAAGTACACATTTTGACTTTCATCCCCTCTCAAGAAAACCAGCCTGAATTTTGGGAAAAAAGTATCCTATATCCTACCTCGTAGTATGAACTCAAATCATGCTAAGTTTCATTTGAATACGTGATACAAACAGACAGAAAGACAGACAGACAAAAATGATAAAAATTATAGTTTTGGCTTCAGTATCGATCATAGAGTGCCCCCCCAAAAAAAAATCTTAATATCTTCAATGAACAGAATTGGACTTGTTACATTTTTATTATAAGTATATAGATTATTATTTATTAAATTGACGATTTAGAATAATTGATGATAATTTTTTTGAAATAAACATATTTTATTGATTTTGAATTTGACTATGTACGGTCATTGACCTTGTAGAACATTAGATTAGATCAATCAACCAGAAGTTAGATCAGAATACAAACTTTGTTTTTGTTAATAAACATACCCTCTAGTAATTCTTGGGACAGGAGGTTTTAGCTTTGGTAGCTTACATTTGGTCAATTCGACCTGATTTTTTTGGTTGTATTTCGATTGAGAAGTTTAGGCGTGAAAACCTTAGAAATGAACATTAAAATTTATAATATAAAAGTTTGGATTATTGAAAGTATTAAACTTACCGGTTATAGACAGCAAGATGACACAAATCAAGGAAGGAAGTTTTAGAGGCAACATGATGTTGATACAATGTGTTCCGTTATAGAAGTGATTCGTTTACAGCTATGCACGGATATAAGTACAACCGCAACTGTTGATAACAGAGTCTAGATCTAATACAAGGTATTTACTCTCCCTGTAGTTAAGGACGCGTTCGCAGTAGCGATGATTTTCGCCTGATTATATAATATAATAATAACTCCACACATCTCATACACGGCCGTCTGATCCCAAACTAGGCAGAGCCTGTGCTATGGTAACCAGACTGCTGATAAACATACTTATATATTTCTAAATACATACTTATTATAGATAAATTACACCCAGACACAGAACAAATTATCGTGCTTATCACACAATTATTTGTCCTGGGTGGGAATCCAACCCACGACCTCTGGCTTAGCAGTCGGGGTCACTAACCACTAGACCAGTCATTTTATTATATTTAACAAAATTATATTAGGCTGAAATTATTGAAATAGCTAGCAACCCCCCCATTAATCTTAAAAGATAGATATACATATATACATTTGTTATAATGTAATAGATATTATTATGAGGAATAACTTAGTAATACATTGTTTTCATACAACTCTATTGGTTCAAAACTCAGCTCGGCATGCTTTTTTTTCCGACATCTTCAACAATCATCGTCATATTTCAGCAAATTCATACAAAATTCTAATAAATTATTCACCTAAATCTTCCTCGTGAATCACTTTAACCTTGTGTGAAAACCGTATGAAAATCCATTCCGTAATTTTGCAGTTTATCTATTCCTGTGTCGTTCACAAACATTTAAACAACGGACTCAAAGAACACTCAGAACTATTTGTTGATCCACAGGAACTCTGGCATTAATATATACCTACTTTTTTCTATTTTATATGACGGATACCATAAATACATTTATCATAATGAACCTTTGATAATCGGTCAAGAAAACATCCTTCATAACATTAACAAACTAAATTATCGAAATACCTGCTTGTCCTACTAAAATTATAAACGTGAAAGTTTGTGAGGATGTATGGATGTATGTATGGATGTTTGTTACTCTTTCACGCCAAAACTACTTAACCGATTGCGATGAAACTTAGTATGTAGATAGCTGGAGACCTGAATTCACATATAGGCTACTTTTTATCCCGATAGTCCCACGGGATCGAGAGTTATGCGGGTGAAACCGCTGGGCGCTGCTAGTTTATAATATAGTTTCATGTTAAATTGTTATTCAAATATCATTTTCCAACTGGAAGCCTACACAGTCCGCGTATCAGTTGTCTCTGTTATCAGTAAAAAAACTAAATATTTGACCTTAATACAGACAAATATGTACATTTATCGTTGATACTTTGTATAATCTACATCTTCCGTTCACTGTACATACCTAGATGAAAATAAGAAAAAAAATAATAGCCCAGCCAAGGAACTAAAATATCTAAATTTTGGATTACCACGCATTTTTAACCGACGAAAAAAAAAGGAGGTTCTCAATTCGACCGTATAATATTTTTTTTTGTTTTTGGATAGAGCGTGAGAGTTTAAATAATATATATTAGGAACTCGGCTATCTACATATAGAATAACAACTTTATTAAGGCTTCATTGAGTTGGTTCTTCTGTTCTTTTTCTAAAGAATTTATACTTAAAAAAAAATATATTACCAGCCATTTTTGATCGACACCTGAAAGTGGTTCGGGTGGCACAATACAGAGTGGTACAAAAAGGTGTTTTTAGGGTCCTATAGTATAGTGGTCCGTGAATGACGTAAAGCGCTAGGAGTAAAAAGGTAAAGTAAAATTCGTGTTAGTATAAATGCGAAAATTGGGTGGATCTGTTACTCAATCACGTCAGAACGGCTGAACGGATCTGGATGAAATTTTGGTACAGAGATAGATTATAAATAGTCTGGAATAGCACATAGGCTTCTCTTTCACGGTACTCACATAAACATTTCCACGCGAACAAAATAGCGGGCAACAGCTAGTTATATTTATATTTATTTATTTTTATTGTGTACTGTAATAGGCGTTTCTCTTCCAACTCACCTGATGGGAAGTGATGATGAAGACGAAGATGGTACAGGCCTATCCAAGAGAAACATACTCACTCTACTCTTGAATCTTATTTTGAAACTGGCAGTTGACTGATAAGGCTAATGATTCGAAAGAGAAATGAAACATATCTATATCTATATCCATACTTATAATAAATCTGTAGCGGGATGAATTCTGTACATTGAATATATTTTTAAAAAATCGACTGAGGGGTATTAAGATATCGATACTGATGCCGAATATGTCTGTCTTTCTGTCTGTCTGTTTGTGTGTTCACAATAAACTCAGAAGTTACTGAAGGGATATGCTTGAAGCTTAGTATGATGATAGTTTGAGTGCCTGCGCAGGTTATAGGGTACTTTTTATCCCGGGTTAAACTTTGGTTCCCCCAGTATAATGATAAATGAAACTATAGCTATTTAATTCTGAGGATATTGAATGTCCCGATTTACTTGTGTACGAATGTCATTAAAATTTACATTGTTATATATTATTAAGAAATGTGCAGCTACAGGGAAATCATTTTCCCAGAAATTTCAAAATCCAAACTATTTTTTCAGGCTAATTCATACATATAACGCTTCCAAAATATGCCCACTACCTTCTTTATCATTCTGTATATATTTATTTTGTATGTTCAGTGATAATGGAATCTACTATGTATGCCCATGGCCCATGGCTTTGCATGGAAGTCACAATAAAAACTTATGTTGTTTTGATGGCAGTTATTATGGTGTTCTGAGGATATGTTTCGTACATAATTTCGTAATAAAAAATCATACCAGCGCTGTCTGTATTTAAACCCTAGCTACATTGTTATAAATGCAATTGTGACTTTATTTGTTTAATTAATATTCTATTCTGAATGAAATGTACTCATGTTCTTTTTTACCCTTGACAACTGTTATGTATGCAAATTATCGTGATGATTGGCTGGGTAGGTAAGGTGACTATCATTTTTTGCGAGTTCATGTTTGAAAGACAAACTTAACATCGCCGTTCTAAAAATACTTCCCCCATATATAGGTAAAATATAAGTTTGTAATGCCAAAAAAATTATTATTTGTGTGATATAACGACAAATTCAGTTACAACAAACAAATTAGACGTACATTTTGATATAGAGTATTCCACGATTTTTTATTGAGCTATGTTGTCAAACAAGCACGCAGCGTGCTTGATGGTTATCACAATCGTGCTTTGATAGTGCTCTTAATATATGGCACTATTAAACACATGTGTATAATAATAGCTGTGCCCGCGGCTTTGCCCGCGAGGAAATCAGTTTGTGACTACAGATACATAGTGTCGCAATTTTTCCGGGCTTTGAATTGATTTCATTAAAAGACTGCCTATAATGTGGTAAACCTGCCCTTAGAACTTAAAAGTGGGCAGAAAGTTTGCAATCCTCTCTCTAAGAGGAACTCTCAAATACGACGCATTTTGGCTGCCCTACATTGGGAGCTCTATTTAGAAAGATGTGACCTTCGTCTAGGCATATTGTAAACGATTAAATTAGGTAAAATCAAGTGGTTAAGCATTTCGTAAATGTAGGCAGGTATATACAGGTTATGGATATAATAAGAGATAAATGTAGGCAGGTATATACAGGTTATGGATATAATAAGAGATAAATGTAGGCAGGTATATACAGGTTATGGATATAATAAGAGATAAATGTAGGCAGGTATATACAGGTTATGGATATAATATGAGATAAATGTAGGCAGGTATATACAGGTTATGGATATAATAAGAGATAAATGTAGGCAGGTATATACAGGTTATGGATATAATAAGAGATAAATGTAGGCAGGTATATACAGGTTATGGATATAATAAGAGATAAATGTAGGCAGGTATATACAGGTTATGGATATAATAAGAGATACATGTAGGCAGGTATATACAGGTTATGGATATAATAAGCGATAAATGTAGGCAGGTATATACAGGTTATGGATATAATAAGAGATAAATGTAGGCAGGTATATACAGGTTATGGATATAATAAGAGATAAATGTAGGCAGGTATATACAGGTTATGGATATAATAAGAGATAAATGTAGGCAGGTATATACATGTTATGGATATAATAAGAGATAAATGTAGGCAGGTATATACAGGTTATGGATATAATAAGAGATAAATGTAGGCAGGTATATACAGGTTATGGATATAATATGAGATAAATGTAGGCAGGTATATACAGGTTATGGATATAATGAGAGATAAATGTAGGCAGGTATATACAGGTTATGGATATAATAAGAGATAAATGTAGGCAGGTATATACAGGTAATGGATATAATAAGAGATAAATGTAGGCAGGTATATACAGGTTATGGATATAATAAGAGATAAAATTTGAATAGGTTCTAATGTTTTCTATATTGTAATGAGGTTATAAGTACAAATAGTAATTCTGAGAACAACTTTTTAACAAATATAGCTCTAAAAAGAATTTCTTGAAATATTTGTAGCTCTCAAGAGAACTTTTTAAATTGAATAAATTCGTATGTGCAAGTTGTAGATCTGATAAGAACTCTTTAACATAAATGTAGCTCTAAAAATAACTTTTTCAATCGAATGTTCAATTTTTTTATGAAAAATTACTACTCCGGGATCAGGCAGCAGAACGCACGATCAAGCGCCACTCTGATTTTATACGTTTCATTGATTATACTCGTGTCTACTTTTCATTATCTCTTCAACTGTGCTTCCAAATAAGTATGTGTAAATTACAAAGTTTATCTACATAAGATTATCTTGATGATAAAATAACTTCTTTTTGTAAGGATAACACATTGCTATGCCTAATAATGAAATTAAAAATTTTAATTTTTACATTATTTTTGAGAAAATGCGTTAATGTGGCTTATTTAAAAGATATACGTATAAGAAATTGTGCATTTTTTTTAAATCTACTAAAGACCAACATTTTCGTAATACATAGTTTTTATGCGTGACTTACCATTTAGGTAGCGCACGCGGATAAAGCAGCTCGGCAGCGCTTTATCTTCTGGCTTGCATTACTAATACCATTATTTCAGGCTGAAATCTTATAATTACTGAAATAAAATATAGCCTATGTTACTCACTGATAATGATAATGTAGCTTATTATAAGTGAAAGATTTTTTTAAATTTGTCCAGTACTTTCGGAGCCTATCCATTACAAACAAACAAACAAAAGATCAAATCTTTCCTCTTTATAATATTAGTGTAGATAATAATATAATAGTTGTTAATAGTCGAAATAGGTATGGTGAAGCCGACAAAAAATTGAATGAATTCGTTGTTTGACAGTTTTTAATAAAAACACATAAAAAACATGATACAGCTTATCGTTGAAGGGAATAAATAAATATTTTACAATTGTTAGGTGCGTTTCACAGTGATGAACCAATTCCCACTTTTTTAATGCCTAATAGATATTTTTTTATACATCTGAGTGGGAATATAACAGTATTTGGACAATATTTTGCGGAGAGTAACATTTAGAAAAAAAAGCTTATAAAAATATTACAGAACAATATTAGAGTAAATGAGTACCTGTTACTTTTACAAATATTTCAATTAAAATGTCTTTTAATTATCTTTTTCTCTAAAACATTGACAAATACCAGACCAGTTATTTCCATAATCAACTCTGCATAAGCATTTTAAGTCAGCCGATGGCATTTATCACTTAATATTTTAATGTATACCTACATTTACGTAATTATAGCCTATAATCGGAAGTTGAGGTATGCCCTAGAAGGATTACCACTCAACCCCCCGACAGACTTCGCCTGCCTGACCATAGGTAGGTAATGTAGGTACAGAACATATTACACATAATAGTATGTTATATTATTAACCAAAGCTTGTAACTAATTGCTTTTTTTTGTAAATAAATAATTTGCGTTAGTTAATAAATTAAAATTCCTTTTTTAAATATAAGAGTAAATAGTTTACTGTAATTGAATACAATACATGCCATATACAATCAATACTTCTACATATTGAGTTGCAGGTGTCCATAGGCGACGGTAGTCGCTTACCATCAGGTGACCCGTCTGCTCGTTTGCCCCTATAATATAAAAAAAATAAAAAATATTTAGGCTACTTTATCGCTACTATGAATGCATCCTTAACCAAATAAAGAATCCAAAATTATATTAGATCTTGAATCTGTTATCAACAGTTATTCGGTTGTATTTATATCCGGACATCGCTGTAACCGAATCACTTCTATAACGAAACAAATTGTGTCAACATCATGTTGTCTCTAAATATTTTTTCTTTATTCATTTGTGTCATCCTGTTATCTGTAACCGGTAAGTTTAAAATTTTCCATCGTATAATTAATTAATATGTTAAGTTCTTTGATGTTTAATACCTTGAAGGTCGCCCAGAGGTCTTCATTTGACCGCAATTCATAAAATTTATTGATACCAATAAATCTTTGTCAAAAAAAGGGAAAAAACTGCTTCCAATTTTTTTATTCATAGTACACAAGCTTGTCTTCAACTTCTATATATTTTTTTTGCCTATTCATTAACACGCTTTTATTATAAGTCAATTCCCTACTTCTAATTAATTTGTTGTAACAAAATGAAACTTTCTATGTGTATGTAGTTTGTCTACATATTAACGGGAATTAACGCAAGAATTAACGTAGATAATATTATATCATGGAACGCGAAAGTTTAAAAGTTAGTGTATGTAGTTTGGGTGAGAATTCTCTAACTTGGTGTCTTGGAGCTGACCTAACGTTGGATCATGGTGGAGCCAGAAGATGGAACTCTTTTTACCTTTTAAACTATCATTTATGTATCAATAGATAGATAAGCACTATCCTCAAACAAAACTAAAGAGAATTAATACGTTAAGTTTATATTTTTACCAATATGTTGTTCATAGTGGTAGTGCAGAGTAGATATGAGTTTCATCCCGAGATCCAGCGTTATTCAAAACAACATAAACAAGTAGCAACGTACGAAGAGGCCAAACGGCGCTGTCAGAGTGAAGGTAATAACAACACATACATACACTCATGCCCATATCTCTTAGGGATAGGTAGAATCGTATTAAACACACTTATTTTGCCAACTACAACTTGGTCAGACTTTCGTGAAGGGATGCTATTGCCATCAAGTAGGCATTTTAGAAATGATAGATTTATCAAATTTTGGTCATGTATTTCGATATATTGGTCCCAATTCTGTTACTTCACTCGCTAAATTAAAATTCACAAAATTTTCTTCATATAAGACAACCTTGTACACTTCGTAACAAGGTCTTATTTCCAATTGAAACAAGTAGGTAACATATGTCGCTATATCGAAATAAGCAATTTATTTGTCGACTAAAGTCTGATACGCTTAAATAAACTTTAATACCACGTAGCGAGAGCCGCTATCCGTTGAATGCCATCTCTTTTGCTCTGTGTTTTTAGTAAGCGTCTTTGTAGGTGTAGATTAAAAACACGTCAACCTTGTTCGTTTTGAACAAGTTTTTATACGGCAATTATACAGCGTTTTAATAAATGGAGACTCTCGCTGCGTGGAAATAAAGTTGAGTATACGTTGACAGTTTTTAGTGAAATTTAGCGGCGCTGAGAAATAGATCCTAGTAACAAATAGACCTTATTACGAAGAACACTAGGTTGATTTCATATGAAGAAATTAAGTCAGGTTTTGGTTTAGTCGAGTGTACAATAGAATCGGCACTATTATCTTCATAGTATTAAGCTGTAACATAGGGGGTTACCTAGTGGTTTGCACGTGCCCCCCCGAAGGTTAATTTAAGTGAGGAATTAGACACGTTTAATCATTTTTAAACTCGTAAAACAGTATTTAAGAGAATTTAGACGTTGTGTGAAGGTCTTGAGAGGCTTTTAACATAGTTCCGGTAGGTGGAGAACACTTAATTTCTGATTAGTTTGGAGCAAAAGAGAACGTTACTCTCTGCCGAGGCGCGGACGGGCGAGGTGTGTGTGAGGCTCGGGGTGTTCTTGTGACAAAGCTATATACATATATACATATGTATTTATACGCTAATTTACTTACTTTATTATTCTAAAGTTGACAGATTCTCACAGATGGGTTTCTTTTTAATCCAATTTTGATGAAGAAGAAGTTGTTTATTAAACGTGTGATGTTTAAACATGTTTTTTTAAATACGACAGGTGCAATTCTGGCTTCTCCAGTAGACGCACAGTTGATCAAGTATATGAAATCAATCATCACTGTGAACAATCACACCACTCCATACTTCATAGGGATCAAAGCAAAACTCGACGAGGAAGCACCATTTGTGACAGAAGAAGGTAAAGTATTAACTTGTACCAGAATTTCAAACTTCTCTTTACGTCCGGAAGCCCCTCGGGTACGGTATGTTGGACTCGAACCAACACACAATGTTCCATCATATCATAGCCAGGTTCGAGGTATTCAATTATACGAATTGCTCCTGAACCCAGGGTAGGCCTTGACTGCTAAAAAATCTGGGAGCACTTTAGTTTCTTTCAGAATTGACAAGCGCGAGGGCTTCCTGATGCTAGTACGAGACGGGTTGGGAGACCATCCAGTCAATCCAATATAAAAACCGAAACGTGTCTAGCTTAAATAGTAACTTACATTAGGTAGTCATCTGTCTAATATTCTGATAATTAGCTTTTTTCTTTCTAGATGTGCAAATCGAGACTAAATCGCAGTAATAATTAGAAGGTACAATACCTTTTATGGTTAACCGACGTTTCGATTGAACTGCACCGATCATGGTAAGGGTTAGACTGGTGAGAGTAAAGCGACCCTTCCGTGAATTGCGAGTTTTCGTTCTGTTGTAAATAAACTACAAATACCAATACGATCGTTAGTGTTGTTGAAGTGGTTCTGTTTCTGCAAACGGAAACTGGGAATGTATCTTTATACCTTTCTACATCCTTGAGATGACATGGACCTCGATGTCAACAACAGAAACTTTATTTCCAGTTGGTCTATTACTACTATTACGTATACAACTTGTAACAGAGGAGTGGTCATAGAAACGTGTGGTAAGGGCAGTCCAGTAAAGTAAAAAAAAAAAAAACTTACAATTTTACTACACCACCAACTATCACTGTTTCTCTGAATCATTTTAATCCATCCCAAGGTTGCCTGGAAGAGATTGCATCTAGCAATAAGGCCGCCCTTTGTGCATTATCTGTTTCACACATGTATGTATGATACTACTACTGTAAATATGGTGTACAAATAAAGTGTAATCTATCTATCTATCTATCCAGTAAAAATTCGTGAATTTTAAAACAACAACTCTTTTTTTTAAACTGACATGATAAACTTGAAAATTTGACGAAAAAGGAAGGTTGACAACAATCTATACCTAGGTTATTAAATATGGTGAATGTTCTCGGAATGTCCGGATTTGTCCGAAAATGTTCGCATTAAAAATTAATTGAATCGTGAAATCATGAAGATTAATAAAACTTTGTTTAGAAATGTGCACTTAACAATACGGGGAAAAATCTTTTTATCGGAATATTTTTTTTAAAGCATAGATATTTTTCAAATCATCTGTTTACTGACTGTGAGCAACGATAAAAAAATACTACACCTTTCTCTTAAAAATTCTAGTTGTAAATTCTACATGCTTATTTTCGTCTGCGGTTCCCATACAAAGGTTGTCTGGAAGACATCGCTTTCAGCGCCCATTGTACTTACCACTATTATTCTCTGTTTCTAATAATGTGTTTGTCCATTTATAAGGTGGTGTGCAGTAAAGAATTTTGTATCTACCGAAACTACAAAACTTTTCTTAATTATCAGGTATTCTACTAGAAGACATACCTGAGGTACTAGACCTGGTTGAAGAGCTGGACTCTCGGAATGGTGACTGTTTATGTATGGACGGACATACCATACGAGTAGTGGCCTGCTGGACTCGACTGCCTTATATATGCTTTAAAAACGTAACGCAAGAGGATGTGACCAACACGGAAATACCAACGACCAGCCCCACAGACTCTAACACAGGTAAACTTATTGAGTGTAAGTTGATTTTAAATCGGGAAAGTCTGTCGAAGTCGAAAGTCGACTCACGGCCGTTTGATCCCAAACTGGTCAGAGCCTGTACTATTGTAACCACTCTGCTGATAAACATACTTATATTTCTAAATACATACTACATACTAGACTAACATACTACAAATACATACATGGCCTGTTGGTCTAGTGGTTAGTGAAACTGACTGCTAAGCCAGAGGTCGTGGGTTCGATTCCCACCCAGGACAAATAATTGTGCGATGAGCACGATAATTTGTTCTGTGTCGGGGTGTAATTTATCCATAATATATATGTATTTAGAAATATATAAGTATGTTTATTAGCAGGCTGGTTACCATAGTACAGGCTCTGCCTAGTTTGGGATCAGACGGCCGTGTGTGAGATGTGTGAAGTTATTATTATTGTGAAGTTATTATTATACATATCATAGATAAATTACACCCAGACGCAGAACAAATGATCATGCTCATCACACAATTATTATTTGTCCTGGGTGGATCAAACCCGACTAGTATTGGTCGTAGTGTGACGTTATATAGCCTATAGCCTTCCTCGATAAATGGACTGCCCAACACTAAGAGAATTTTTGAATTCGAACCAGTAGTTCCTGAGATAAGTGCGTACCAACAAACAAACTCTTCAGCTTTATAATACTAGTATTGATATTGATAATTTTTTTTAGCTCTCAGCACTCCTTCTACATAAACTTTCTGCACTCCAAATTTCAGATTCCTGAGGGTATAAAGATTTCTCTTGACTTATAATATATACCTGTAATTATATTTAAAATAATAGGATTAGGGTAATGGCCGTGTCGTGTTCACAGGCTGGCTCTGCTGAGTTACCAGTAGCTACTTGCTAAAAGAACGTCACACAGAATTATATGTAAATTAAACCATTATATTAATTCACGTTTATGTATTCGTGTATCGTGGATTTAAAAGTAAGAAATTTAAAAGTAACGACTAAGGTAGCATTAACACCAGCTCCATGTTGTAGGATTCTATGATTTAGAGTTGACAACGCTCAAAATCCTCTTAATTAGGCTATAGAACTAATTATCTAGATACTAGCAGCGCCCCGCGGTTTCACCCGCGTAAGTCCCGATCCCGTGGGAATATCGGGATAAAAAGTCATAGCCTATATGTTAATCCAGGTCTCCAGCTATCTACATACCAAGTTTCATTGTAATCAGTTCAGTAGTTTTGGCGTGAAAGAGTAACAAACATCCATACATCCATACATCCTCACAAACTTTCACGTTTATAATATTAGTAGGATTTCTTTGCTTATATGTTGTTCTCATGGTATTTCTTACTTTAAATATTTTAATTCCCGCGAGGATCTGGACGACAGGCTCGGTTCGGTTGCTCCAACTACAACTTAAGTGGTCGGATTTTAAGTTAATATTAACACGTTACTTATGTTCATAATTGGCATTTATTTTTACTAATGATTATATAGAACACATGCAACTAAAATACCACATAATACAACAAACACTCGAAATAACACATTCACTTCACAGTCGACATCTTACTCACTCAAAACACAAGCTCACACATTTATCTCTTTGCCGTCTGTTCTACCTCCCAGATAGTGACTGCTATCGTGCTTTTACTCTTGATATCCTTATAACCCGTTGGACACAATCGCATCATCATAAAAATGCATGATTTTTACGAAGACATAGACAAAACACTTACGATAAAATGTCATTCTCTGGAGAGGCTGGAGCACTGTAATAAGTTAGTGCCCGCTAATGTCAGCTTCATGGTTCTGAGCCTCAATATAAGAAGCGTTCAACGTAATTTTGATGAACTATTATTAACTCTAAACCGCATGAATATTCGTCCCGATGCAATTATTTTGTCTGAATGTTGGCTCAATGAAAACACAGTAATTCCTATAATGACAGGATACGTCTCATTTATCACAAAGAAAATAATTAACAGGAGCGGTGGTGTTACAGCTTACGTCAGAGATGTGTGTAGCACCTCAGTTCACGCACCATTATGCGATGAATGTAACTGCCTTCAGCTAACTATAAATGACAAATTAACCATACTAGGAATTTACAGATCTCCCTCATTTAAAAATATTTCAACGTTCCTTTCTTTCGTAGATGTCACGTTGCTTAACATAAAGGCTCGTAATTCTATTATATTAGCTGGTGACATTAACCTGGACATCTGTAGTTGCACACCGACCGAGCAATGTTCGGAATATCAGTGTTTATTGACTAGTCACCAACTTCTACCCGCCATATCGCTACCTACACGAGGCAAGGCATGCTTAGACCACATTTTCATCAAAGATCAATATTTATCTATAGTTGTTTGTCTTCTAATCATGACTAGTGAATCAGCAAATAGATTAAAATTGCCAAACCGCACCACCTTAAAAACTAACATAAGCAAAATTATAAATGATCTGAAATCAGTAGATTGGGCAAATGTCTATAACGCTGACGATCCAGACATAGCTGCTGGTGAGTTCGATAAAATCCTTCAAACATCCATGCACAAAAACTCCTGAACCATTTCTATTAAATGCAGCCCTGGATAAAGCCAGGATTAATGAGATGCCAGAGAATACGAGGCAAACTCCATCTTGAAAGTAAGAACAATCCCGATGACGTCATTTTTCAAATCACATACTCGTACAAAAGATATCGTAACTTTCTCACTAACCTTCAAAAACGTCTCAAAACTAATTACGAGACTCAACTATTAAAAAGTAACATTAAGTCCGGCAATTCGAAGAAACTTTGGAAATCAGTCAAGCAGATCTGTAACATGTCAAACAGTCATTCAACACCCATAGAATTAACAAAAAATCATTCCGATCCCGTTACGTCGCTTAATATTTGCAATCAATATCTCTCAAACATTGGAAGAAAACTAGCAGATGACGTGCTAAATAAGCTGAATGTTTCGGAAGTGTCCCTTGCCTCGGATTACACTTCTTCTAATGCACCAACTAAAGGCAATTCTTTTTTCCTGAAACCAACTGACCCTCAAGAAGTTATGAAACTTATCGACGATCTTAAAAATGGCAGCTCCCCGGGCTTGGACGCTCACTCTCCTACACACATATTTTCAACCTCAGCCTGTGCACAGGAGTATTTCCTCAATGCTGGAAAACGGCGGTTGTCATTTCTATACATAAGGATGGCGACAAGTCAGCTCCTAGTAACTACAGGCCGATTTCCCTTTTAAGCATATTTTCTAAACTCCTGGAAAAAATCGTAAATAAAAGGCTAGTTGACTTTCTCGAAAACAATAAGCTACTCTCCGAAAAACAATTTGGCTTTAGACGCAAAAAGTCTACAGAAGATGCTGTTGTATCACTAGCGGACGCGGTGTCCAAATCTCTGAATAACAGAGAAGGCTGCTTAGGATTTTTCCTTGATCTATCGAAAGCGTTCGACACCGTGTCCGTTCCTATTTTGCTCCGTAAACTAGAAGCTATGGGTGTGCGAGGTATCACACTTGACTGGTTTCGCAGTTATTTGACAAATCGTCATCAGTGCATTAGGGTGGGATCCACAATTAGTGACCGGTACCCAATCGAGGTTGGCGTTCCCCAGGGGTATCTTGGACCCCACGCTATTCTGCATTTATATGAATGATATTCTAAATATATCAATGGAAAGTCTTGTGTTACGCAGATGATACCGTGATAATCTTTCGCAACATATCGTGGTCAAGTGTAATAGCATCCGCTGAGCAAGGCATGACTCTCATTGCAAAATGGCTAGACAAAAATCTGCTTACACTTAATTTAAAAAAGACCAAATTCATCGCGTTCCACAAGACACTTGCATCAAAACTCCTGATGGGACACACGTTGAAAATTCATTCTTGTGTTTCTAATGGTCCACTCAATTGTAACTGCGATACCATAGAACGCACAGACTCTATTCGCTATCTGGGAGTCATACTGGATGAACGTCTAACATACGGCAAACATACAGTCCTCTTGTCAGGTAGAATTAGAAAAACCATTTACATTTTTAAATCCCTACGTAGCAGCCTAGACAAAAATAATCTCATAATGGTTTACAAGACACTAACACAATCGTTGCTTTTCTATTGCATCTTGGCATGGGGTGGTGCTGCTAAGACCAAAATGATACAACTCGAAAGAGCCCAGCGAGCTGTTTTAAAAGTGATGCTGCGAAAACCTTTTAGGTTCTCAACAAACGATCTGTATAAGGAATGTAAAGTATTGAGAGTACGACAGATATTTATCTTAAAAATTATAACTTCTATGCATGAGGAAATTAAAAATTCTACTGCAATTATGAGCCTTTTTTTTTTGTGCGTGTGGAAACCCCCTCGGGCCGTCACCCCACCGGGGTTTACGATGAGGCGGTGTGTCGGAATCGAACCGACTAAAACCACACGGTGTGCCGTACTGCGCCTTAAATAGGAGGGATCCGGGAACAGCTTTTATTAAGACATCCGGAACCCTCCTAGCGCCTGCCCGCAAAAGCGCGGGCACCACCTTCGGGTAAAAACCTCTCATTTAGGCGACGTCCAGGCACACGCGGACGCCGCCTCCTCGCGGGGGGCCACTATAGCGGGTGAAGGGGAAAACCCGTCCCGTCCACCCGCGGCCACACTCAGGGCGCCATGAGGCGCTGGTAAGCGCGCCTCCGCCGCCCGGTTCACCGGCGGCGAATTAGGTCCGAGTGGAGGTCGTCCTCCCGGACCCTTTCCGCCGCCTCCTTCTGCGAGATGACTTCCTCACAGAAGGTTGCGACCGCGGTAAAATTCCTGTCGCTACCGGCCATGGAGCGAATGACAGCCGGTAGCGACAGATCCACTCCGATGACTGCAGTGAGGGCCCGACGCTGCGTCACCCAACTGGGGCAAACCGCCAGCGTGTGCTGAGCCGAGTCCTCACTGCAGTCGCAGTGGTGACAGGCGGGACTCAATTCCCTCCTAGCGACCGAGTGCAGGTACTTCCCGAAGCAGCCGTGCCCTGAAAGAACCTGCGTCAGTCGGAAGGAAAGGGTCCCGTGCTGCCGCCCTGCCCACTCGACGATGACCGGCTGGAGCGCCTCCACAGCGGCAAAGCCAGCACGTGGAGCCTCCAGCCGGGACGACCAACGAGCCATGGTGGCTCGGCGAGCGGCCTCACGCCATTCGCGTACCTCTTCGGGCGGGAGCCGACTGCCGCTTCCCGCCCGGAATTATGCCGTTTGCCGATATACTTCGGCGAGCACTTCCGCCTCCAAATCCCACGGGGGAGTCCCAGCCAACGCACACGCCGCCTCTGTTGACACGGTGCGGTATCCGCGTATGGCTCTAACCGCCATCACCCTCTGACGGCGCCAGAGGCGCGCCCTTTTCTGGGCGGTCAGAGCCTCCGCCCACACCGGTGCACCGTATAGTGCCATTGACCGGACAACCCCCGTGTACAGCCGTCTCGTAACGACGCTGGGTCCACCCAAATTGGGCAAGAGTCGCCCAAAGGGCGGACGCAGCGCCGACCAGCCTTGGAACAAGCTGCAGGAAGTGCTCGTCGAAGCGCCTACCGTCGAGGATCAGGCCCAGATATTTTATGTGGGCCTGAACCGGTACGAGGACCGAGTTAACGTCGATAGAGGCGCCAGGGGATGGACCACGACCGGGCCCATGAAATAACAGGGCCTCCGTCTTATCCAGGGCCACCCGCAAACCCAGCGCCTCGATGCGCCCGACCACGACCACCAGAGAGACTCCCCTGGTAGCCAGGCACGCCGCCTCCTGAAAGTTTACCCCCCGGGCTGTGACCAAAGTGTCATCGGCGTAACAGATTACGCCGAGCCCGGGGGGGAAGTCACCTCGAAGGGCCCAGTCGTACCCCATGTTCCACAGGAGTGGTCCAAGGACAGACCCCTGCGGAACACCGCACGACATGGGCCGACGACTCAAAACTCCATCTCGGTCCTCGTACATGACGGTACGCTCCTCTAAATAGTCTGCCACTAGCCGCCTCAGGTACCCTGGCACTCCGTGATAGTGGAGTGCTTCCCTGATGCAGCTAAATGGCAGACTGTTGAACGCGTTGGCGATGTCCAGCGACACCGCCATGCAATTATGAGCCTAAGCCAGCGTCGATTATTCCGAATCCCACTCCCTACCATAAATACCACTTTCATAAAAAGACAGGCTATTTATCTCCGGCCTAGAGTGTACAACAAGATCTGTCAGATGAATACAGTCGTTAATAAGTTGAGTACAGGAGAAGTAAAGCAACTGATTACAAAAAGGCTTTTGAACCTATCATATGACGAAACTGAACTCATTCTTCCAAATCATGGTTAATAAAGGCAAAGCATAACACAAACACACACATACACACACGCACACACACACACATATCCTCAACCACATGCATGAAATCAGTCACCACATACACTAGGGCTATATCCTTTCATATTAGTCTTTTTAATTTGATGCTGAAAGACTGTTTTAATTTTTAAGTTTGTCTTAAATTCTAATTAACTACTTAAATTAAATATGTAACTACTTTATTATCTGGAATCGATGTCCGTTACAAATTGTCAATGAACAATGTACAATAATTTGGTTGACGCGATACAAGCCACGAGCTTAGTGCGGAAACCGCTGTTAAATCAAAATTCGAAAATTGTTTTTCTTGTATATATCATGACTGTATGCATATGTATGTAGCAAAAGAAAGTAAATAAATAAAATAAAATAAATAAAAAATTGCGATAAATTCAGCACTGATTTTAATATATTTAGTGATGATATATTATTTTGTTAGCTGAATCAGTACTTCTCATCATTTTAACCTGAAGGTAACATAGGAAACATAAAATATTTTTGTTTTTACTTTTTATGAGAAACTATCCCACAATTAATAAATACTCTAACAGCTTATACGGTGGCCGTCAAGTTAGTTTTTTTTTTTTTATATTATGTTCCCAAACGAGCAAACGGGTCACCTGATGGTAAGTGACTACTGTCGCCCATAGACACCTGCAACTCAAGAGTCACAAGTGCGTTGCCGGCCTTTGAGATAGGAGTACGCTCTTTTCTTGAAGGTTTGAAGGTCGTATCGGTCCGGAAATACCGCAGGCGACAATTTGTTCCAAAGATCTGGACTCTGAACTCTGGAGCACACGACTTCAGCACGATGGGAGAGATTCCGTCGGGCCCACTCCACTTATGAATATCGAGGGAAAGAAGTGCTTTACGCACTGAATTTTGGAAGAAGCGGACTTCCGGCATACAGATGTCGCACCGCGGTATGTTCGGCGGTGCGTTTCCCCCGTTATCCAAAGTAGAGTTGGACGCAAAGAGTTTGTTCAAAAGGTCGGCTTTCTCCTTAGCGTCGTGAGCCAACGAATTATCTCCCATTTGCTAGGGTGGAAGGGATGGTGTACCGAAATTCCCCTGGGCAGCTTTGGCAAGAGACCAAAAAGCTCGAGTTCCAGAAGGGAGACCCACTAGTCTCTTACCAATTCTGCCGATGTGCTCCGACTTCGCCCTGGCAATGTCTCTTTTGAAGGATCTGGAGGCAAAGTTGAGCTGCTTTTTTAATGCGCTGGTCTTGACATCAACATTCCTGCTTTCGGCGGGACGCCGTTTTGCAGGATCGACCAAACCAAGGCTGGGATTTGCCACCAATGAGAATCACAGAGAATGGAACAAAAAGTTCCATTCCCTGAAGTACCACATCAGCGACAGAATCTTCAACGACGTTGGGATCATCCAGCTTGAAGCAGACCTGCCTCCAAGGGTGCAAATGCAAAGAAGGTTCGCATCCCATCCCAGTCTGCTGACCTATAGTGCCACACACGGTGGCAGCCTACAACTCGCGGCTGTGGTGAGTACGTGCGTGTCACCGTACTTCGGATCAGGCAATGGCCCGAGGAGCCAATTGGGGTTCTTAACGGAGACTTGGTAGCCATCCGGAGGTCAGCAGAAGGTCCAACAGTGAAGGCTCGTGGCTTTCTACATCTAGGATTCGCGTAAGCGTTGCTACCAGTTGTTTCAAGCCATATGTCAGGGCGAAGCCGTGAGCAGATCTCCCCGCATGATCGGTTTTGCGTGAGCCAAGTCAATCAGCGTGGTGGGCGTTGAAGACGCCAAGTATCACGATCTCTGCGGAGGGGATCTGCTGCAGCACAGAGTCTGTAGCCATTTGGACGTGGTCGATGAGTCGGGACCTATAGAGGCATGCACAGACGCGAGGGGGAGGGGGGAGGGGGGGAATGTGCAGAAATTTTCCTGCTTACTTGGTCTGATCTTTATAAAACAATTTTAGCCTACGTGTTATTCTGATGTATAAGCTATATTGCTGTATAGTTTTATCAAACGAGAGAAACAAACATTCGTCCATTCTCAATTGCTTTCACGTTTATGTTTTTTTTATTTTACTTCCAGGGTACAAACTAGATTCTAGAACGGGGAGTTATTACAAGTTTCACAATAACAATGCTGCAGAATCGTGGGATGTAGCGAACTCAACTTGTGCTGCTGAAGGCGGATTTTTAGCCATCCTTAACAATTCATATGAAGCACGCATCATAACATATATTACATTTCCATTAGGATCAAGCGATTACGCATTTGTTTGGATAGGACTCCGAGATACGACGGGCAACAGCAATTGGCACAGTGTTCATGGTAAGATATGTTACAATTACTAATCTACGGCTTTAATATGAGAGAACTTTTTGAAACCAAAACCCTCAAAGAAATATAGCGCCTCTTCGCTAATCGTGCGAAGTAGCATAATGCTGAGTTAAGGACCATTTTTGTCTCATGCAGAGGTATTTTATTATTTATTTATTCTTATTTTTTCTTGCGCAAAACCATGTACCATGTATGAGTGAGAATAAAAAATATTTCTTTCTTTCTTTCTTTCTATGTAACAAGTACCAGGAATATAATTCTCTAATCAAGTTTTTATAGGCCCGTCGACAGAAGCTTGCTCAACATTCCAATAATATTGGAGTTCTACGCGGAGTTCGAATTTTAGGACCCTACTTATGTTAAGTACAATCCCTGTGGTGGAAATGTCGTTTATTATAGAACAGTGCATAAGTGTTGACCCACTTGAATATAGTATTGTCAATCTTTACTCAAGCATCGCTTTGTTTGATTAAAGTTTGAGGTTGTAGTTTCACACAGTAATTATCTAGTCACATAACATCTAATACTTACCATCTTCAAAATTACTAAAGAAGTCTATGCTACGTGACGTTTAAGCATTAAAAAGGTCTACAGATATCTGTAGGGAAATAATCATTATCGGTTTAATTGAAATAAATGATTTTGATTTGATTGATATAAGCATTAGCATTAGCTTTAAATGACAAGACTTTTTCAGGTGAACCGATAGAAAATTTATACAACGTCTTTCATCAATCGCCTTCCAAATTTGACTGTGTTGTCCTGAGATTCGATGGGAAGTTGGTATCCTGGCCTTGTTCTGATGAACTACCCTTCATCTGCGAAAAACGAGTTTTGGACACGTGTTGAGAGCAGCAATTCTTGGACAGACCACATGATGACACGGAGTTCTGTGGTTCTTACAACTGCTCATCAATTCTTAGACTTTTTGTGATTTGATATTTATTTCTACACAAAATAATTAAACTGTCAATATTTCAGTTTGTTTTTTTGTACTACCTTTTGTACGCCATTTTCAATCATTTCATCGTTACTTTTTCTAGTTTTAAGACTGCATTGTATTTTTTTTAGTATTTTGAAAGTCAATATTTGTCACACTTTCCTGCATATTTATTAAATTATTGTGATAGGCTAAGCGTATGTAGAAAAGTGCATATGTACGAGTAGGTGCCTTAGATCAGTACTGTGTATAAAAAGTAGGTTCTGAATTATATGAACAAGTACATTTTGTTTATAGAAATTTTTATTTAAAGATTTTTACACATAAGTTTGTAATGTTAAAAAACAGGCACTTTTGTTTTTCGGCTCAAGATTTACATATTATTATTACATATTGTTTTACATTAATCTAATTTCCCTAAGTAGATCTCGGAAAAAAAATCGTTTAACACGTTTTATATGAAACACCAACAAAGAAATATCTTTTTCCCCAAGCTTTGTGGTAAAAGAACTTTCAAAGTGAATTTATACACGAAAGATAAAGTTAGAGGACCTCGAGTACAGTGGAACTTGGATACAAACTCCTACGTAAGAACGAAATAAAACATTTTGGAATTCAAGACAATAACTTTATCATGCTTTTGTTGGGTCCTTTATATGCGTTACTATTTCCAGTAACCAACTAAAGAGTTGGTACCTGTTGTCGCCACATCAAAAACTCTTATTTATTTTATTAAAAATAGGGACAAACTATAAAATAGATGATAACACAGTTCACTATTTAATAAAAATAAGTTAATAGACATTATTTGGACTGGTTTACTGGTAACGCAATACTATTGGTCAATTGATAAATATTAACGAATAGTGGGATTATAAAAGGATAGAAATAAGTGAAGAACGATTGACTTGAGTGCGAATAGAGGTAGGTACGAACAACTTGGCAGTTACTGTTAGTTAGTGATTTTCATAGTTTTTATCAGTGGTTGTGAGACTGTTTCTTACATACCTAAGATAAGAATTGAAACACACAGGATATAGACGATTTCTGTTTCAATTTTTGCCGTTAAACTACCCTCACCCTTCAGAAATCGCTGATAGGCAGCGCTACTGTCGCTGTCGTAGTGCCATTTTTGCTTGTAAGGAATAGGGTATCAGAGCTTCATGGTTAATTTGAGGGTTTATATGCACCGGTAACTGCTTCTCACCAGGTAAGCTATGTGCTTGAGTATGCAAGAGCAAATTCAACCATTAACAATCAGGAAGGCAATACATATAAAAATATGTAGTTTACCAAACTGACATGATAAACAAAGAAGCAATGCATTTCAATACACCAGTGGAAACACACTACGCTAGAAGTACTGATGGACAGCGGGCTTCTGAGGCATTGTCTCAAGCATTTATCTATTTCTTTTCTTAAATAACATGAACATAAACAGTTTGAACTTCTTATTAGATTTAGATTTATGGTGATGAATTTGTTTTGTAACTATATATTTTCAAACACTTTCCAGCACTGCCAGACTGCCTACCCTTAAAATTACTATCCCAAATAGCACTTTTATTAATAAAATTTGCGGCGCGAATGACTAGTATTCTTGTTAACCCCTCCAGCTAAGCTAAATGCTTGTGTTAGGAGTGGGTTCACGACGGTAGTGCACTGGGTGGGATTCGAACCCGCAACCACTTGATCGCAAGTCCGACGCCTTAGCCATTACTCTACCGCCGCTTAAGTATAAGAATGCAGTATAAGAATGTGCAGTATAAGAATGCAGTCTAAACTAAAATAAGCATAATAATAGTTTAGAAAAACTAAAAAAAACAAGCTTTAATCAATCAATAGATTTAATAGTCGCGTGAATTTCACCGCCAAAAAATTCTGCGGAGTGTAGAATTTAAATTTCATATAGTCATGGAACTTGGACTTCTTTTATTAAATGAACGCATGTATGTAAATGTGTAGCGGAACCCCTACACGTTCATGACTTTGTTAACTATATTATTAGCACACTCACTTACGTAGGTAAATATAAAATTTTGATAATTAATCAGTTTGTTGTTTGGTGCCGACTCAAAATAAGTTTATATAAAATTTGATAGTTTATGTAAATAAGCTCAATACTTAAGACTTAAGGTTTATTTATTTTTTGCTTTTAGTTCTTTTCGTCGATTTAATTTTTTGTTAAAAAGATTATTATGTATTAAATTGTGATTAACAAGTTTACATTATTTTTATTGTGAATATGATCAAAGTGTTCTTTATTGTGATTTTGTGTATTTTTTTTAAAATTAATTATACTTTGGAACCTAATAATATATATAATATGTTTGAATTTTAAAACGTTTTTGTTTATCAAAAACGCCGTGCCGTAATGGTAGCCGAGCGGTCTAAACAGCATTGTATGTCAAAAGTTCCAGATCTATGCCCGGTTACGCACTTAACGCTTGTTTCAAAAACCAAAAGCAAACAAAATTTTTTAACCCCTATTAAATTAATAACCTAGTATTTACGAGTGTAAATACTAGATATTTTCTTTTAATTAAAAAGTATTTCAAACTATATCTAAGTGTTATACTTTTTATTATTGTCATTCTGGTTCAAATGTAAACTAAATAGGATGTACCGCTACAGCAGGGTGCCAGTAGCCATTATCGGAGTTTTACAGCGTTAATAATATAAAATAAATTTATAACATGACTCGCCCAAGCAACTGTATGAGTATTTACAGCAACATGATTACTCGCTCGTATATTTCATTGAACTATATTGCCTTGCCATGATCACATTACATGACTTATTATATATTTTATTAATACTACATAGAAAGAGTTTTTGTCTATGTGAAGAATATTAGAATGAAACTCTCGTAAGAAGTATTCGCAGTTTTTAAAGACATTCAGTTGTATTGACGGGAGAGTTTCTGGAAAGCCCAACTAGTTGCAGGCTTAGGATAGGGGTCCTTTGACAACGTGCAAAGCGACCTGTCACGTCACCATTAATGCCAGGCGCTGCACCGAAACATGTACGACTACAACTGTCTGTAATGCCTATGTGGAAAGTGATCACCGGAACTACTGCTCCTATTTGACCAATACTCTCACCATGTGATCACATGAATCACAACTCAGAACGATGCGAAATCGTATCGTACCACGATCCGAAGACTCGTGCGTTCGTCCGAGTAAGACTTCGGGTCGTAGAAACTACGAACGAACAGCCCAAATTTACTCACGCCTCGCGCTTCTAAGCAGTAACAATGCTAGTAGTATCAATGTTTGGTAGTACGCCGTTTCCCAGCCAATCACCTTCCTTCTCTGGTTGGTGGAGTAACTTACCTGGAGTTACCTGCCACTTTAGATTTCTAACCCTGGACTATGACTCCAATTTAGAAAGGCTGTTGCATATATTCTACAATAGATCAAAGTAAAAGAAGATGTGGTGTGAATATGATTTAAGTTGGCTAACTTTTTAAATTGTCAGTTTGCTTACGTTCATTTTGAAGATGTGTTGACAGAAATAATTACAAGAATATTTTTCAAATTAGACTCGATTTTTTTTTATTTTATCTTGCACTTTTAATAATCATGAGACTGTTTACATAATTTTAAACTGAATAAACATTTGGTGTACCTATGAAAAATTCCGAAACGATGACCGCACCAATATGCGATAGCAACACGAGAAATGTTTACCCTATTTTTAATTATTAATTTTTCATACACTAGTATCATTTGAAAGGGTAATTTTACCATTAATATAAACATTGAATTTGTTCAAAAATATCTGTTAAATTGGTGTTTTTAAAATTAATATTAATTGCTTATTATACGGGAGGTTTCCAAATATAATGTGGTAATGACTCTCGGGATTCAAAATTAAAGTTTGTTTTGAAGGAGAAGATAAAAGTTTATTTAGTAAGTACACGACACAGGTTCACAGTTAGCTCAAGATTCAGAAGGAGTACACGGAAGTGTAAGCACAGTGAGTACACTAGAATATAGAAAGAACTGAAAGCTAGGTTTACAGCGTTATACGGTGGCTCGGGAATGTTAGCCACGCCCACCTCGCGCCGAGAACAATGGAACGCTCCGGCGGCCGACCGGTCTGATAACTAATAACAAAATTGGTTTGCTTGTCCGTACATATGTAGCAACGTTTATTTTGACAATAAAAAATCTTAATACTAATTTATACATAAAATATACAATGTATACATACACTTAACTACGCCACAATAATAACGTTTTAAACGTTACACTATATTTTATGTTAAAATGATTAAATAACCCAAAATTAATACATTTTAATGATTTACTGGCTTTGATTGAGTTTAGAGCAGAATTTTTTTTAGGTAAAAGTAACTTTCAACTCTTATTGAAATAATATTTTCGTGTCTATGTGCCAGAATAAAAACACGCATTGTGTGCGGCACCTAAACCGAAACTAACATTTATATTCCTTCATATAGTATACGGGGAACCTATTCGTGTAGTGGTTGGGTGTTGTTTAAACTAATAACAATATGATTACTGTTGCTGAATATTTACTCTTCCAAATATTCGACTATTCAAGAGTAGATAACGCTATATCTTATCTCTTAAACAAAATTATATACAACATTTTTATTTCTCTCGATAAAACTTTATCGGAAACGTTTACTTAAAAGTGTAATAAAACTGTATATTTATGTAAGCTTTCAAGACATTTTACGTTCACGATGGCTCGGGGCCCTTTTGACCTTGACCAAAAGTGTTTACAGAACTCGCAAACTGTAAATGTGTGATTTATTACTTAAAACGTGATCACTGAAAGTCGGACTGAGTTTTATATTTATATTTTTAATCAGTTAAACGGAAAACTTGTAAAGGTAACATGAAGAAAGTAGAAGGTAGAGAAGAATGCAGGAGAACGAAGAAAGGCCCCTCCCTCATGAGATTTTCTGACTAGACGAAAGCTTTCTGACTAATCTTTTAATAATTATAGTATTCTCATTCATAATCGATATAACAATTAGATGTAGGTTAAAATTGACTTCCAAGGTTTGGTAACATAGTTAATTAATTGAAGCTAAAATTATATTTTGGTAAATTATAAACCATTTTTAATGGCAAACCGACTTAAAAAGTGAAAAGAGCTTCAGTATCCTGGCTTCATCACCAGACCATCGTCACCAAGCCCTATCTGTTGGACTGACCGAGACGTGAATACTGAACCATATGAGCCCAAACTCGAGTTGTTTACTAGTAGTTACTAAGGTGTTCCACTAACCACCTCCTGGCTCCATCGTCAGGTCAAGATGCCAAAGTAGGTATAGTATTCTCATCTAAACAATAAAATAAATATCGACATAATTCAAAATTCAGTCGAATTTAACTAAGTATGCCAAACGATCATAAATCTTTGATATTATAATTGGTGAACAAAGATGCGACGCCGATTTCGTGCTAACGTTCGTTAGAAAGCGACAAGTTCATTATATATTTAGAACAAAATACTCTAGCGGACAGCACAAAACATTGCCATTTTGTCTGGCCTGTTGGTCTAGTGGTTAGTGACCCTGACTGCTAAGCCAGAGGTCGTGGGTTCGATTCCCACCCAGGACAAATAATTGTGTGATGAGCACGGTCATTCTGTGTCTGGGTGTAATTTATCTATAATATGTATGTATTTAGAAATATATAAGTATGTTTATCAGCAGTCTGGTTACCATAGTACAGGCTCTGCCTAGTTTGGGATCAGACGGTCGTGTGTGAGATGTGTGGAGTTATTATTATTCTCTAAAATCAATCATTTTTAATTATGTCGCTATTGTCGCAAACGAGCGATATACATAAAAAGTTTCGTTTCAAGTCGACAATTAGAATTAGGTTCACATTGATTTCCACGATTTGTTAACATAGTTAATAAATTAGTTGAAGCTAATAAATGCTTGTTAAGAATAGTCATCCGCTTTGGACTATGTACTTCCTATCCGACCCAGCTTACATACACGGTGCCTTGTGTAGTTACGCATTTAGAGAGCCGGTCCCTGTTTCATTTGCGTTAATTTCCGCTACTGTACCTTATGGTAGGTCGTAGCGTATTGGTCAATAGCCTCCCTCAAGATATGGTTTATCAAATAACAAAAAATATTTTTTTTGATAGAGTTGAGCAAAGTCAGGCTAACTACTGATGTTAAGTGATCACAGCGCCGATGTTACTTTTGTTGTCAAAGTATTTACTAGATACTAGTCGTTACCCGTAGCTTCAGCTGCGTGTACTGCTCTTAATGGTAGCGTGATGTTAAATAGCCAATACTATTATACAAAAAGATTTTTTCAAATCGAACTGGTGGCTCCTGAGATTAGCGCGTTTAAACAAACAAACAAAAAATCTTTACACCTTAATTTATTAGTTTAGATATTAACAAAACATCTGCTAAATATTTGGAGTACACTGCAGAAATTACACAAAGTACCTGGGAGACCGAGCTTCGCAAAATGTCATCAAAATCGTTAGAGCCGTTGCTGAGATACCCGAAATATAAATACATACATACATACGGCCGTATGTGAGATGTGTGAAGTTATTATTACTATTATTATTATTATACTTACATAAATAAATACATAGGTACATACAAAAATTGCTCGTTTTAAAATAATAAGATTTTTTTGAGAAAATTCCAAATATTTTTTTCCATTATTTGGGCATAGCACTCTGTGATAAGCAAATGTATGTTCATTTCAAAAGCTTTTTGATGTACATACGTCGTCTAGAGTAAGAGAGACTAAGTAGCGCATTTGAATAAGACGCAATATGTACATACACCAAATCTACATTGTATTAATTATTGAACACTAGAATATAATGGCCAAACCTTAACACATGACTGCATTTTGGTGTTAGTAGTGCATGTATGTATCTGTGTGTCCTATTAATTGACAACCACGCAAGCTATACATCTAATTAATGTATATATCTAGTTTGTCTTAATTAATCAAATTGTTATACTGCAACTCAAAAGTGGCAAGCCTTTAAGGTGGGAGTAGGGGGGGAGGGAGAACGGGAAGAGGGGGAAAGGGAAAGGTAAGGGCCTCCGGTAACCTCAGTCACTCGGCGAAATACAATGCAAGCATTGTTTAACTGCTGGTTTTCTGTGAGGCTGGTCGAGCCGGCCCATACGTGCCGAAACATGGCTCATCTCCCCCAGTCAATTGGTCTGCTTCGCTCCTAAAGGTCGTAGCTTCATGTTAGCCCATAACCTTCCGCTTCAGCAGTCTGTTTACCATAAAACAGGCTCTGCCTATTTTGGGATCAGACGATAGTGTGTCAGGTTATAAAATCTTTTCAGCTTTATTATAATGCATAAGTTTAAATATGTCTTTAAACCTACCTACATCGCATTTCTATTTTCAACATCACCCCAAAATTGACTGGTAGACAATGACCAAGGCGTTAAGTCCGCCTTCATACAAATAGCTATGAAGTATTTAATAAACATTATTTTGAATAACTAAACCCATCCAATCATTTTATATTACATATTTGAATAATAAAGAAAACAAGTATTGGCTTCTGGGATCTTAGTCAACCGTTTTTAAAATATAATTATGTCATAGGGGTTTTCGACTGGAATTTATAAGAAATGAATCTGCCCACCATATTCTGTAGAAAATGATCCCAACAGAATATACAAAATTCTATGCTAAAGCTGCTAACTATTTTATTTTGGGCTTTTGACCCAGTTAGGATATGTCAACCCCATCCGTACCTTAATCCAAAGTGAACACAAAAAAACTTTAATTTAATTACAATCATTGGTGAATCATTGATCAAGCATTTCAATAAAATAAAATTCAGGTGGCATCAGCTTGCATCCTGTTTACCTTTCGTGTAACACTAACACTATTGTACCTGAAGATCTGACTTTTAAAAAGAGTGGCCATGAGTTTCTTTGCCAGTATTCTTCTCATAAGGCTCTACGCATTTTGGAAACTGCAAGTTATAGATCGACACAAGCAGGCAGTAGATTTTGGTGTTTTCACATAATTTACCTCGACAATCCAGTACATGCTGTGGCGTCTGTTTGCGCCGATCTATGATTTTAACTGTAGCTTCAATTTAACGTTCATAAATGTCACTTAGTATCTTAATTGAATAAATGATTTTGAATTTGAATTTGAATTAATTTTTTTTTCAGGTTGTCTTACATATTTATTGGTTATATGTACATAACACCTTGATATCATGTCACATATCAACTTAAAAACATCTTGATATTTTTACAATAAGGTAAGGCAAAAAACCAACCAATTAATTAATTGATCCTTATAATTTTAATAGAAGCAAGATCTCGCGATGAGCTTAATTAACCATTTGAATTACACAATTCGTTATTTAAAATCAAAGCTCTGATTCATTATTGGAATTTGGGTGAATGCTCAGAGAAATTGCTTTGTGAAATTAAACTCCATATTTGGAAATACAATTCCATTAAACGATCTTGTTGTGTAACTGAAATGTTGTATAAATTAAATAAAGGATTAACAAAACTTAAAATATGACACTACCCGGTGTTTAACTACAGCGTCCAAAACGAACTACATATCTTATCTTATAAGAAGGAGTATACTTACAGTTCCGCCATGTAGACATTTAGCTTGCTCAATCTTAAGTGTTGCAAGCTCAATAATATTTAGTTTCACAGGACTCTGTGTTTAACTACAGCGTCCAAAACGAACTACATATCTTGTCTTATAAGAAGGAGTATACTTACAGTTCCGCCATGTAGACATTAAGCTTGCCTAATCGTAATTGTTGCAAGCTGAAAAATATTCAGTTCACTTATAAATTCGGGCCTAAGAAGGTTTGCAAATGAGTCTGCCACTTCAAGATTTTAAGGTAATTGGTTTGTCTGTTAAATTACGATGATTAAAACTTAAATCTACACTAATATTATAAAGCTGAAGAGTTTGTTTGTTTGGTTGAACGCGCTAATCTCAGGACCGACTGGTTCGAATTGAAAAATCTTTTTGTGTTGGATAGTCCACTTATCGAGAAAGGCTATAGGCTATATAACATCACGCTATGACCAACAGGAGCGGAGCATCAATGAAAAATGTTGAAAAAAAACGGCTAAAATCTACAAACGCATAGGAAATTGCGCGGGTCAGCTAGTACATACATAAATACAATCACGCCTGTATCCCCAAAGGGGTAACCAGAGGCGTATTAAACACCCTCATATTGCCAACTACAATTAGTTAAGAGAATTTATCGCACTAACGTAATAGGCGGCAAGCCTATTCCGGGAACTTTGAGAAGTAAAGATGGGAGAATTTGGAAGGAAAATTATATTTCTTATATACGGATGGATTGGGAACTGTAAGCAATAGCTCCAGCAGCTCAAACTCGCATACCTGTAACACCTGATGGTAAGTGACTACCACGGCCCATGGGCACTTGCAACTCAAAAGTCACAAGTGGGTTGCCGGTCTTTAAGGTGGGAGTAGGATAATGAGGAAGAGGAGGAGAGGGGGTGAGGGAGAAAGAGGGCCATAGGGGGAGAAGGAAGTGTTAGGGCCTCCGGTAACTGGGTGAAAACAATGTAAACATTGCTTCACTGCCGGTTGTCTGTGAAGCCGTGGTATGAGTCCGGTCGAGCCAGCCTATACGTTGTGTACTGTTGCCGGAAAAGTTACCCTCTGACACGATTGGAACCTCGTACTTCTTAATCGCATCTCTCATGAAATTTTCTCTGTTATAACTCATAAAATTAATATGGCAGGCAAATATCGACAATAAACATTTAGAAAGAGCCTGTTAGAGATTTTGCCGATATATTCATTTACATACAATTGGATTTAGCTTTCATTTAAATGCGCTCCGAATCGTATTTGTCTAAGGCACACATTTTGCCTCACAGTACAAGATATATATCACATTCATTTTCAGTCATCAGGTTATGATCCTTCAACATGTTCAAATGTCTATTCTAAAAATCTGTGAGAGTTCTCTTCATGAAATAAAGAGTACTGAAAGAAAAATGAATTAAGAGCCACTATAGCTCTGGATGTTAATTTGTGTAGAATCTTTAGTAGTAGTAGAATTGTGTAGATTGAACAGATCATAGATAAATTTGTTTAACTTACTTTGAATTTTATTCTTAAACAAAAGAAAAACCACAAAATGGATATTAACGATCTAAAAATGAACTTATTCGACATATACCGAGTCGTTGTTTTACAATGAGCCTCAAGACTTTACGCTCTTGTAAAACATTTTTTTTCCAACAGAATCACAGTAAATATAATAGAATATTTTTTTTTTAAGAAACTAAACAGACCTTTAGCATTGTTGATTTTAGAACATAGATTATTAACAACTTGAGACACCTCGCATCCGGCCGTCTGATCCCAAACTAGACAGGGCTCGTCCTATGGTGACCACGTGGTACATATATTATTAACAACTTGAGACACCTCGCATCCGGCCGTCTGATCCCAAACTAGACAGGGCTCGTCCTATGGTGACCACGTGGTACATATATTATTAACAACTTGAGACACCTCGCATCCGGCCGTCTGATCCCAAACTAGACAGGGCTCGTCCTATGGTGACCACGTGGTACATATATTATTAACAACTTGAGACACCTCGCATCCGGCCGTCTGATCCCAAACTAGACAGGGCTCGTCCTATGGTGACCACGTGGTACATATATTATTAACAACTTGAGACACCTCGCATCCGGCCGTCTGATCCCAAACTAGACAGGGCTCGTCCTATGGTGACCACGTGGTACATATATTATTAACAACTTGAGACACCTCGCATCCGGCCGTCTGATCCCAAACTAGACAGGGCTCGTCCTATGGTGACCACGTGGTACATATATTATTAACAACTTGAGACACCTCGCATCCGGCCGTCTGATCCCAAACTAGACAGGGCTCGTCCTATGGTGACCACGTGGTACATATATTATTAACAACTTGAGACACCTCGCATCCGGCCGTCTGATCCCAAACTAGACAGGGCTCGTCCTATGGTGACCACGTGGTACATATATTATTAACAACTTGAGACACCTCGCATCCGGCCGTCTGATCCCAAACTAGACAGGGCTCGTCCTATGGTGACCACGTGGTACATATATTATTAACAACTTGAGACACCTCGCATCCGGCCGTCTGATCCCAAACTAGACAGGGCTCGTCCTATGGTGACCACGTGGTACATATATTATTAACAACTTGAGACACCTCGCATCCGGCCGTCTGATCCCAAACTAGACAGGGCTCGTCCTATGGTGACCACGTGGTACATATATTATTAACAACTTGAGACACCTCGCATCCGGCCGTCTGATCCCAAACTAGACAGGGCTCGTCCTATGGTGACCACGTGGTACATATATTATTAACAACTTGAGACACCTCGCATCCGGCCGTCTGATCCCAAACTAGACAGGGCTCGTCCTATGGTGACCACGTGGTACATATATTATTAACAACTTGAGACACCTCGCATCCGGCCGTCTGATCCCAAACTAGACAGGGCTCGTCCTATGGTGACCACGTGGTACATATATTATTAATTATCTCAAAGGCCGGCAACGTACTTGTGACTCTTGAGTTGCAGGTGTCCATGGGCGACGGTAGTCACTTACCATCAGGTGACCCGTCTGCTCGTTTGCCCCCTATAATATAAAAAAAAAATTATAGATAAATTACACCCAGACACGAACCCGTGAAATGATCGTGCTCATCACGCAATTATTTGTCCTGTGTGGGAATCAAACCCACGACCTCCACCTCCACCAGACCAACAGGCCAGTCAATAAACTAAAACAAGTCACATTTATTTTGTAAATACACAATACCTCCGCTACACAAGATCTCTCTCCGTCTCTCTGTTGAGTGATGGTTATATAAATAGTAATCTGAGGGTATTCCCCCTGGTCAAACAACAAAAGGGTCCATGCACTTACATAACCATCTAATTTAGTCACACAGTCAACTTTTCACGCATGTTGAGCTCTTAGTGGTCACGTACGTACATGTAAAGTAATCAGTTTTCTAGAACTTGGCTTTTTGTATAATACTATAAAGAGTGTTACATAGTAGATCTCGTGAATAATGTAAAGCGCTTACAGGTTCGATGCCCGATCAGTGCCAATAATTACATATATACCTAAATATGTATTTTTACATTGGCTAAGTGGTAACCGAGTATGTTAACAGAGGGGCTCGTGGCTAAGTCGTAACCGAGTATATTAACACACTACAAAGTTAAGTAATACTAGCCAGGTCAGTCTAGGATGGGTGACCAATCTTAACACTTTGAGACCCCTCTATTCGGGATGAAATCGAGATTGCCTAAGGTTCAGGGGTTCGTATAGAAATGTTGTGTAAAGTCAATAAGAGAATTTATTGTTCAGTAATAAACTAATTCACTATTACAAAGGTTAATGTTAAATGAAAATGTTCACCTTATGTTAAATTTTATAAAATGTTAAAATGTTAAAGTGCACCCGGTCGCGACGGTAAGTACCGCAGCTATGTTACTGTTCGCGGTGACTTCTTGCAGTATACTAACTGTGCAATTAACGTTTCGAAATTATGTACCGCCGCTCGCGGGCTCACATCACTTGTTCGGTGTCAGCATTAAACCGAACACCCTCCGTGTCTCGGAGAGCACGTTAAACCGTCGGTCGCGGGTGCCATACAAACATCTGTGGCATTCGTTGCGGGTAGTTGGAGCCCTAAAAAGTCCGACAACCTGGTCTAACTACAGAACTTCGATATCGCCTAGTACTTGGGTTGTGGAGGTGTGATGGCAGTCGCTTCACGTAAAATATCAAAGTTCGGCCGTATCGTAGTTAGATTGAAAGCCGACTCCAACTTGGTTGGGAAAAGGCGCGGAGGATGATGAGGAGGATTATGTAGTTTTACATTCATCTGGTTGTGTTTTTGTATTATCTGTGTCCTAGAACCGATAGTACAACTGTGGCGACTTCCTTTTACAGGAAAAAGGACATACTTCAATATCTGAGATGTCCTCTAGCGAAGAAAAACTTCACTACACAGTAATTAATAATCTTGCATCTCGCAATTAATTTTTTTACATGTGTACAGCTTTCCAACATTAACCGATAGGTTGCGGTCCGCCAGGCATACCTAGTCTGTTCGGGGGATCCCCCCTTGTGAGGGAGGGTCCTCGTTCCTCCACAAAGCTTTAATAAACGATATAATTGCAATCTAAAATATCATAAAATATATTTATAGCCAAGGTTACTTTTTACGAGTGGAAACCCCTCGGATGAGACCTCGCAGGAGCTTTCCGTCTTAAACCACACGATGTAGAACGCTGCCCTTAAAACGGTCCAGTTAGCGGTGGTCCGAATATTATCTTTTGACCACTATCCAACAACAATCCATCATTAAATGAACCAAAAAACCCGACTGCTTAAAAAATACTGATAAATACATATAAGTTGATACATTTTTGTCATCATGTTTTAAAACCGTTCATTTTGAGTTTGAAAGATAAAAAAAATCGAACCCCACAATATGGCGCCCAAAAATTAGTTTTTTTTTTAAATTCAAATGTTTCCAAATACACTTAGAGCCATCAAGATGATTTTAACGATCAAAATCGGTTCATTGTTTAGAGGAGAGAGTTTGTTACGAGGAGACAAAAAACGGACTAACCCACATACTCACTTGTCCAATAATTTCGGGTTCTTTGAGGTGACAGACAATTATCTTCAATTTAAGCTTAAGACCATAGCGCATATGATATGTATCATATGCGCTATGATCTCATTGAAGGTTAGTATTGCATAAATGCAAAGTAATTTATGCAAATATTCGTGGGATGCTATGCTTCGGCACGTATGGGCTGGCTCGACCGGTGTGATACCAAGGCCTCACAGAAAACTGGCAGTGAAGCAATTTGCTTTTCACCGAGTGAGTGAGATTAAGGGAGACCCTAACCCTTATATTTTTCCCCTCCACCCGCTATAGTGGCCCCGAGGCGGCGTCCGAGTGTGCCTGGACGTTGCCTAATTGAGAGGTTTTACCTGGAGGTGGTGCTCGCGCTTTTGCGGGCAGGCGTTAGGGGGGGTTCGGATGTCTTAATAAAAGCTGTTCCCGGATCCCTCCTATTTAAGGCGCAGTACGGCACACTTTGTAGTTTTAGTCGGTTCGGTTCCGACACACCGCCCTACCGAAAGCCGGTGGGGTGACGGCCCGGAGGGGTTTCCCCACGCACAAAAAAAAAATAAAAGGCCCTAACCCTTCCACCCTCCCCCCTCTCCTCCTCTTCCACCCTTCCCGTACCCCCACTTTAAAGGCCGGCAACGCACTTGTAACTCTTGAGTTGCAGGTGCCCATGGGCGGCGGTAGTCATTTACCATCAGGTGACCCGTCTGTTTGTTTGCCCCCGTATTCTATAAAAAAAAAGCTTAGCCGTTCTCTACCCTTATTTTCACCTTGTTCAGATAAATATCACATTCAATTACATCCCTTAATCCTTTCTAAAGACATTTCTCTCACGCTGAAACTCTTCATCAAATATACGAAATATAATAGAATTAGGCTTAGCCCTAATTGATTCTATTATTCTATTTAATTGAATACTTCTAAGTACATCGTTCTTTTTCGTAATGTCATCATTAAAGTTATCTTTAGAGTCTGGATTTAAACCTGGATTCGTGAGCACCAAGCGCTCAAGTAAATGTTTCATTCCCAGGAACAGTACTTTTTTCTGGGGAAAGATACCCCCAGGTGTACGCAAAACTTCATGATGATTGATTAAATAGTTTAAAAATCCACATTTGCTTTTATAATATAAGCTAAGAGTAGGTAAGCCATATGAAAGTTATGTAATATTTACCACCAGCACGGGAGGACATTAAAAAGATATGCGGTTTAATTTTAGACTAGAGATCGTCTGTTGTTCCAATTTCAACCATATTCCATATGTCTTTCACCTATAGACAGCCATATCATCAAAGAGTAACATGGGTTGTATTTTATTTTCAAAAAGATTAGAGAGAAAGAGAGATAGAGATTAAAAAGAGAGAGAGAGAGAAAGAGAGAGAGAGGAAAAATTAGAAATTGTAATAATGTAACTCAAGTTCAAAAAATAGGCAGTCAGGGGACTGCCGACAGAAGTGAAAACTTAAACGAAACGACGAACTTAAAACGACACATTAGCAGGTTGGTGACATTAATTAATAAGGAGCTGATAGAACTCAATGTTTAGATTAGCGCCCTCTGGTGGATCTATATATGTGTTATTAGCGTGACGGTTACGAGTTCAGTGCTTTTTCCTCATAGCAAAAGTGCACAAACTTTACAAAAGTCATTATTTGGCGTGCTGTGAAAACTATGATACATTAAACTATGTACTTCATGTTCAAAGTACTCTTAATTAATACACATTATATAACTTTTACGCGAACGAAGACGAGGGCAAAAGCTAGTAAGTAGTACTACAACCCTTTTTGTAGTACGTGTTACTTGTGTGTTGCCAGCGCTACGCCTTTTCTCGTGGAGATCACCAGCAGAAAAAAAATTGCGCGATGCTAATAGTCTATAGGCTGTCTTCTCTAGGGTGGAGATTTTTTACAGGCAAACGTCTTCAAATCAAGCAGAAAACATACATACATACGAGTACATACACTCATGCCTTTCTTCCTTTGAAGTAGGCAGAAACGTCTATCCTAACATAGCTCATAAGCTTTCTCAATTGTCATTAAACCTTTTCTGACCGACACTTTCTGCAGCAGAAAACTGCTTCAAAGTTCTCGAATCAGTAGTAAATTATTTCTAAATTGAATAAATGTCTTTTTGCTTCTTGCTAGTGGTATACGAGTAGTTACTAATAGATATATATGATTATGTTTTTGAAAACATGATAGGAATCACAACGTAGAACGTACATCAGCAAGGTGGACAAACGACCTTGTAAATGTGAATGCAGGCCGCTTAAAATTATGCGTTTCGGAAGTTAAGAGGATAGCCTATGGTCAGCAGTGGATCTCCTACGTCTGAACTGATGATGAATGATATGTTATTTGATTCCTTTGTTCTCAGAAGTCAGCCTTTCCCATACAACCCATTATCCGTGGACCCCCAAACAACCTTTTATTTGAAATGTTCTTATAGATCTACCTTTATATTTACAAATTTTCAAGCGAACATCTATGGTTTTGTATGTAAACATGCAGTGTTTTTGTAAGTAAACGGCTTCCCACCTATCACCACTTGACGTGTCATTTGTGAGAATTGCTATAACTAGATTACCACAACGCGTTAACTTTACTATGCCTTCGTTATTTAAATTTGAAATTTTCGTTTTGTTCGGGGACAGGATCGTGGACCCCAGGGTTGGGAAACAATGCTCTAAATGTTTGGAAATGTTTGTTTAACAACATACTAATTATATATATTATTTTGAATTGTTACGACAACTGTGGTCGTGTTAAGGTTTGGCCGACTGCATACATATGTGACAATTACTTTGGTAAACGTTTTAGTAAATAGTTACGGGAAATGCAATAATTTCTATTTGAATATTGGTGGTCAAAACATATCAGATATTAGTAATCCGAAATGATTAAAATTATCATAAATTAAGTTGTATTTAAAGCAACTCGTAAAAGTGTTCATTTAGAAAGAATATAATATGTGGATAAACCCTGAAACACGAAAACTGGATCCTGCGACCAGGCAACTTTGGCGGACCGTGGCCTAACAATAAAGGTACGCTAGTTGTATATAATATATATCTACATACTAATCGTCACAGAACTTTCACTACGCGATGCAGAATCAGTGTACTGCAACCGATTAAAAATAACATACAAAAAAACCGCATTAAATATGTAAGCAACAGTAGGTATGTTACAAATTAAGAAGGCTTTATCCTAGCTAGCAGTGTGTTGTTGATCCTAAACGACACCTCCTATCGGAAGTAGTTAAATATAAAAGTTATAGAAATTTAAAATATCTACTATGGAAAAAATTACAAAAGTTGTAGATATTTGAATTTTTCCGATAGAAGGTGTAGTTAAGCCGGAAATCATATGACCCCTCAAAACGACCATTTCCCTACCCTCCACCCAACTTCCGGAACTTTTACCTAATTCTCTCCATTTTTTTTTTCAATTATTTACATTTTCTACGAAATCTTCCGACCAATCTACTGCTAAGAATTTTTCTTCGATTCGGATTTTTAAAGCCGGTTTGGCCCTGGTCTAGAGGTGCAATAATGCTCAACTGACATTTTGCAAGTCCACAAAAGCAAAACTGACAGACACAACTTGAACGCAGAAACTCGCTTGAAATTTCAACATTAATTAAAACTTTTAAGTAGTTATAGTCTGTATAAGCATCCAAACTACTCGTTTATCTATATAAACAATATTCAAACTATGTTGCAACGCAGCCATCTCCCACTTCAAACAATTACTTTATTATGTGGATTTGTATATTCGAAATTACTTAACAAAGTTTTCTATTGCACTTTCAGCAAGGAGCAGGTTCTATAACTGTCTTAAGCGTAGACAAGCACAGAAAAGGTGACTCGAAACCTTTTAATAGAATAACCCCCTTGTTGAAGAAGAGAACAAAATTTATTTTTTTGGTAATATTTTTTTCTCCATATCATAATAAAAATAGAAAATGATGAATTAAATAATGCGTTGACTAAGTGCGATCGTGAGGTCCTGGGTTCTATATCTTGAAACGGACTCGGTAGGCTGTAATAGGTACCAACAATCTGGTTGTTGAAATGTAGGCTTAATAAAATTAGTCACAGAAGGATGACCATAGTTTTTTTATAATATAGTATGTTTCGGAGCCTGAATCGAAATAGTGCAATTGACTAATGAACCAAGCGGGTCGCTAAGTTGCTAACCATCGTAACTTCTGCCAAACAAAACAGATAGCACTGTTTTGACCCTGTTTAGAATAGACTACAATAATATGCTTTATTGTACACTATATATACGTAGAACTACAAATGATCCTAATGTTCATTTTAGTGTTAGGTACAATGGGCGGTCTTATCGCTAACAGCTATCTCTCCCAGAGAACCTTAGGATGGATCTGTTTATAGATATTTGAAAAATGTATTATAAAAAGATTATGTGTTATTTGGCACTTTAGCACTAAAAAAAGACACTTAAATAAAAACAGGAATCTTTAAGTTATCTACTACTAATCTTTTCTAATTCTAATTTTAATCAATAAATGAAATTTATTATTTATAATGTATGTTTTTTAGGTAGTGCTCTAACAAGATCCTTTTAACCATGCGCTCGGTATGTGTATTTTAACCTATTTCACCCTCAACATTATATTTAGATTTATTAAATTTTGTTAAGATTTATCCCTTTCATATAGATTTTGTATGAACGATTTATACAAACATTCTTCACATTTTAACACCATGGCTACCAATTGCTAACCTAATTACAGCGAGCGAATGAGTTTGACTAAAATTTATAAATTGCAAGTCTGTGCAATTTCGACTGGCCTGTTGGTCTAGTAGTTAGTGACCCTGACTGCTAAGCCAGAGGTCGTGGGTTCGATTCCCACCCAGGACAAATAATTGTGTGATGAGCACGATCATTTGTTCTGTGTCTGGGTGTAATTTATCTATAATATGTATGTATTTAGAAATATATAAGTATGTTTATCAGCAGTCTGGTTACCATAGTACAGGCTCTGCCTAGTTTGGGATCAGACGGCCGTGCGTGAGATGTGTGGAGTTATTATTATTATTTATAATATTTTGTAAACCGCGTTGTTTGATACTGATACTACAAATATTGAAACGTAATATGCTGAGTCATATTGATTACATGTTTACAACAACAACAATTGAGCCAATTAATGAATCTGTTTTCCCATTGTTTCAGGGTCGAACGGTCAACCAAAATGAAGTAGACAGCAGACCTCTTCTGGGGTTTTAATTATTGTTTGGTGTTGGCGAGATTTTAAAATTGATTACTTCATGACGTGTCCGACCATTTCGTTAAGTGGTCGGTCACATCACTATATGGTCTGACTAGATACAATAATAAATCAGCTTTTGACGATAAGAACAACTAAACGCACGACTACTACGTGATATGGTAAAAAATTTGCGACCGCTCTCTATTAATAGTACTGTACTATCTATTAATATACTGTACTATACTATCTACTGTGGTGATTACACCGTAAAGAGTTACATTATCCACAGTAAGAGGCGCTGATAACGTTTCAATTTTGTGATGCATCATGGCATAATGTTCAAATATAAGAAAAAGTGCAGAGAAATGTCTTTACAAGCTTCTTGGGGAATACATAAATAACCAGACGGCTGACAGCGTTGCCACTCTGTGCAAAAAAGTCCAGCCTACTCACAGTCACGAAAACCGTAAAAAAAACTTCTTTAATGATGCAAAGTTTACAAAAGATTACATATTCACTATCCTAGGCGCAATTTATAAGGTGGTGCATTTTAATCAGTCAGTCAGTTTCTTCATTTATATATGGAGTGGAGTATATATAAATGGTTAGTGAAGCAATACATTAAACTACAATTGTAGGTACGTTAATAAACACAAGTTAAAACTTTATAATATAACATGAATTCTAACTAGAAACTGTAGATATTAATTTAGAAAATGGAACAAACTAACTAGTTGTAAAATATATACCAATAAACAGAAGTCTTAGAAGTCTATAAGTCATTGTATAGTAATTAGTACAATTCAAATCTTTGCCGTTAAAGCAACATTGCTGCACGAGGGTCGTGTTGGAATATAAATTAAGAGAATAAATTAGAATTACTGATGTCCCCAAATCTGTAATTATTCTAACGAAAAATAGAACCGACTTTATAGGAATAATAATAAAAGCAATCGTATTCTCAAGAGTTACTTATTTTTAATAGAGCAAAAAAAACTGTTAGGAAACTAAGTAAACTATAAAAAACAAGCACAAGTGCGAGGTTCAGTACAAACTTGTATGTACATAGTACCTCCATCTTTGGAATAGATCCTCGAAGAGTTTTGCCCATTTTTGCCGAAAGACTAACTTAACTTTACAGTTATAAAAATACTCTCTCATACATGGATACACGTCACAGTAAATACTCCCTCATACATGGATACACGTGACAGTAAATACTCCCTCATACATGGATACACGTCACAGTAAATACTCCCTCATACATGGATACACGTCACAGTAAATACTCCCTCATACATGGATACACGTGACAGTAAATACTCCCTCATACATGGATACACGTCACAGTAAATACTCCCTCATACATGGATACACGTCACAGTAAATACTCCCTCATACATGGATACACGTCACAGTAAATACTCCCTCATACATGGATACACGTCACAGTAAATACTCCCTCATACATGGATACACGTCACAGTAAATACTCCCTCATACATGGATACACGTCACAGTAAATTTTCAAAGTACAAAATATAAGTTTGTAATCGAAAAAAAAAACAGTTTTGTATGTGATATAATAACAAATTAACTATTTTCGGATATTTTCTCTTACTTGTGCTCTGAGACCTTGCATATAGCAAAATTTTATGATTCTAGGTCAATCGGAAGTACCGTTTAGATTTTGATTTACCTGAAAATTGCCAAAACAGCTTATTTGGTTGAAATGCTCTCCATATTTCGCAATGCGACCCAAACCGAATTCCGGTCGCGTTTGCACAAATTATGTTTCCGAACACAAAGCATTCCTCATTGTGGTCTAATACATTACAATCAATGATGTAACGAGCTTTGGTGTAAGTACGTGAAGTTCTGAATTGTTTGTAGGTATTTCTGCCTTGACAATAATATTCAATCACGCCTGAGTCACGTAATTGAGTTCAACTCACTTAATAGGGGCGAGCCTATACCCATGAACTGAGCACTTAGATTCTAAGCAGTAGCTGGATCAGGTCAAGATCACATATCTGTAACTCGAACTAACTGTTACCGTGAGTTCGAGCACTCTAAAGGTCATCAGTAGTCATCACACACTATAACGTCACTGCAACGGCACAGCTACAGCACCGTGCCGTTATCGTGACGGTATAGTGAGTGATGAGCTTAACTTATAATAATAATGGTCCGGACATGGACACACTACACAGGGGTATTTAGACCTAAACAAAGCATAATTTGTACTATGGATTCTAGATCACGGATATCAACATATAGATACACTTTTCTGTAAATACATACATACACATGCATACATTTTCACTGACCAGGATTTGAACCAGCTACCTGTCACGTTGCAGTCGAATGCAAGCCGTAGCATCACGGAAGTCGTCAGACATTATATTTATTTCTAAAACGATGATGCCATACAATTAAAAAAAATGTTTTGTCAACAACTTGATTAATAAAAGGTATATTTTGGATCTCGTAGAACTAAATCTTTTGACGTCAACAAACTTGAAATACTTCCTTCAGTGACATTTTAATGTAAGAGTCTTTATTGTACTTTAATAAATATTAGTGTCGACAAAATGAAGTTTTGAAACAGTAAACTACAAACTTAGTAAATATATTTATTACAAGTCGAAAACAAAGACAATTTACTCTTTTGTATTCGTTAACAAGGTTGAAACTACATAAATAATTGCTAAGAGAATACGACTGGAGAGATTATATTATTAGTTTCATTGATCTGTTTAATCCTTAATGTTTTTATTTAGTTTGACTTATGATGTTCCTAACTAATCTTACTAATATTGACCGTGGAAATGTCGGGATAAAAAGTAGCCTATTCGTTAATCCATGTCTTCAGCTATCTACATACCCAGTTTCATCGCAATCGGTCTAGTAGTTTTTGTGTGAAAACATTACAAACCTACACACAATATTTCCTCTTTATAATATTAGTTTAGATAAAGGCGAAAGTTTGTGAGGATGCATGGATCGATTGGTGCTTTGTTACTCGATTTCACCCAAAAACGACTGAACGGATCTGGATGACATTTTAGCATAGATAGATTTTAGTGTGGGATAGCACATAGGCTACTTATTATCTGAGAATGACGTACGGTTCCCGTGGAATAGATTTACATACATGCTGCACGAGGTACAGAGAAGTAGGTGTGGGTCGTTACGTGAATTTCACGAAACGTAACGTGACTAGTTACTTTAAAGGCGTCACTAGTTACGAGTCTCATCTCAGTGTGCGGCTACTTACTTAGTACGGCTACGCTACACACGGAACGTATTCAAGTCGTAAGTCGTAACGTCTCAAGTCGAAGCTACGGTTTTTTGGTTATAGTTACATCAGTAAATGTCTAAATCAAATGAACTTCCATTCATAATTTATTCAGACTTAGGACTGACTGCATTAAATTAATGGTCTATTTGTTTGTTTAACTATGTTTATTATAAAAATGTTAATACTGGGATATTTAGAAATTCAATCTATATATTTAAAATATCTATACATTTTGGCTTTTAGCATATATATATATATATATATATATATATATATATATATATATATATATATATATAATTTGTTGTTTTGGTTTTTTTTTATCTATTTATATAGGGTGTCTCAGTAAGAGTGCACTTATTCATTTTGTGTATTCACGAAGCCATTCATATTGAAATGCGCTTCATCGGAGAAATTTACTTTTTTCGAAAAATTGGCATCAACTTCACTTTGCTCCATTACCCATTGAACGAATTGCCGGCACTTTCCGTGGTCTGCTGCTTTGAGCTCCTGAGTTAGCTGAATCTTGTACGCATGAAGGTGGAGGTCTTTAGTCAAAATTCGCTGCGTAGTGCTTCGTGAAATTTGAAGTTTTTGAGAACGATGCCGAATTGATGTTTTCGGGTTTTCGGCGACACTTGTTTACAGCAGCAATGTTTTCAAGAGACCAACCGGTACGTTGACGCAAAGGATTCTTATTATCCATAATCGACCCTGTTTCAAATTTTTTGACCACTTTTCGAATGGTTGACACATTAAGTGCACTTTCTCGGCTGAAAATTTGGCGAAGTTTGCGAGCGGTGTCAGCGTAACTTCCCCCATTTTTGTAATGAGTTTTCACAATTATAACGCTTTGTTCTTTCGAAAAGCGCTCCATTTTTATTAACCGGAATAAACAAAGGTGACAACTGTCAAATTTCAGAGTTGCCACTTGCATGAAAAAAAATATTCCAATTTTAAAAAGTGCACTCTTATTCAGACACCCTTTACTATCAAAGTATTTATACGAAAACATTTATTGGTTCACAGAAACGTGGTGATTTTTTTAAAATAAAGTCAACATAAAAGGAGTTTATACTAACCTCTAAAATCATAGTCATATGCATCAAAATTATATGCATTGTAGTAAAACTTACGCTGTTTTTATCTCGGCTCTTGCTTCTGACCGGGTGGGGCACATGTATGAGTGTATAAAGCTGATGCATATATATTAATTATGTCTTAGTGTAAAAAAAACGAGTTCTCATTGTAACGTACCTTAGTTAACTTGAAACTCCGGTTGTATGGCGCATCAACAAAACGACGTCTTACCTTGTAATAGTTACTAGGATCGTGTGTGTTGTAGCGAAAATAACGTAGTCCCAAAATAACTGGTGTCTTATTTGGTTCGAGACTAGTTATGCGGTTACATGTTACGTAGCTAGGTACTGTAGCTAGTTACGTGAAATAACGCAAACACCTACAAAGAGGGGCGTAGGGTACCTTTTATCTAGAAAAAAGTAATAGCTAGTACTGCACATGTTACAAGTGAAGTCTCTGTCTGTGTCGCAGTTCTCACTTCAATCCCCTTCCATCAGTTCCAGTTTGAGGCTCATTAGAAACAAAAATCTCTAAAAATATCAAATTAAAATTAAATTATTAAAACTATTATTTCACCCTTGAGTTGATGTTATATAAAGTATGCAAAAATTAACGTTAAATAAAATTAAATTTTAGCCATTCGCTCGCTCGCTCGCTCGTCTGTCGAGTAATTTATTCATAAATACTGCTGTAATTACAATTCTACAATAAAGTTCACAGACGTCGATATTTACTACTCTCCTAAATTGTAGTTTTAAATTAGACTTTATAACAGGGATGTATTTGATTATAACATTGCTGACGAAAGTGCTTTACATTTCATGCATAATCTCTCTCTCTCTCTCTCTGCAAATCCCTGACTAGCTGACCCGATAGACGTTGTCCTCTCTTAACTATAAATATTAAATAGGAATTATTATAATTAACAATAAAAAAAAAATACAAAAAACATAGTTCCGATGCATCTGTTTTAAACGATATTTGCAGCGCGCATTCTGTCAATAACTGTCAAACGACAGACAGTTATGTCAAAAGCACTAAGGTTACATAAGAAAAGTTAATATGGTCGTTGAGTTTTCTTAAATTTTCCTAATTTTTTCTTTCATAAGAATCTTCTCCTGAAAATAACAAACACAAAAAATAATAATTAGTGAAATCGATCTAGCCGTTCATGTCGTGACCAAGGGAAAAAGGGATTCATTTTTATAATTATGTAGATATAAATTAAGTGAAGATGGAAATTTATTTCAATATTGATATTCAAACAGCTATTTCTCAAACAAATAAATCGTCCGTAACATGTGTAAATAATAGCAAAGATCGCAATACGTATTCTACGAAGCATCAAGGAACGTGACTGTTTGTATCGAACCTTTTTCTCCGACATAAGTAATGATAAAAATCATTCAAACTCATTCTTCTACTCCTAAGTTTATTTTCCTTTTATACTCTATTTTTATATATTTTACAGAGCTTGTCTATAGAATAAAGGAAACTTTACCGCCTCCATTGAAAGAGTGCAGTTGTTGTTTTCTGGTCAAATCACCGCAACCATTTTTGACGCTGTGACCTGCATATTTGTGTGTCTATCTGTGGCATCATAGCTCATAAACGGATGGACCGATATTGATTTCGTTTTTAAATCTGTTCAGCCCTCTGTCTTTTCTATTTGATGATGGGATTTTTGAGTCGGGAGTATTTTAAATTTATGTTATTCCTTTTTTTGCTTATTATTTGACAATTTAGGGGTATAATAAATACATACGCAATAGGATCAAAATCAGTTAATGGAAGTTATGCTGTCCCAGATTCGCAACGAATTTAATCAGAAGTGTATTTGAAGAGTAAGAAATATTATAAATCCAAGTGCATTCCTAGCAAAATGGAGACACAAAGCCAAAAATAGGTTAATACCTACCTATGTACAGAAAGATATTTATAAGTAAATCGAATATGATTTTACAATACTAAAGGTTTTAAGTCTTTGAATTTGTACACGTACAACCGTTCGCATCAGAATTTTTCAGCAGAGTCACTATAAATTTTTATTTAATAGGTAAAGCCTTCAGATACAGCTATAAAGGGAGCTATCAATTGCCGTAGGTGTGCTTGAAAACAGAGACTGTCTAGTTTAAGTGATCCACGAGGGGTAGACGAAATTTAAAATATTTGTCTCTCAATTTATTCGTTTAAAATGATGACGAAGGGGACCCACAATCCAACAGAAGTTTAGTTTTTATTATTAGAGGCTGTATGTGAAACGAACGAATAGACTGCACGGATGGCGCAATGGTGCGGTGGCAGACCTTAGAGTTGCTTGAAGCAGCGTAGGTCGGAAAGTAGACCGCATCAGCCGCAATCGTTCAGTCTTGAGGTTGATATTTAGAGTGCCTCGTACAAGTCTGTAAACACTACAAGTATTAAATCTGTTGATCACGGAGACATATCACGAATCAGATCTTGACTGGCCTGTTGGTCTAGTGGTTAGTGACCCTGACTGCTGAGCCAGAGGTCGTGGGTTCGATTCCTACCCGAGTCTGGGTGTTCCTTGTGTCCGTTGTTTGTATGTTTGTAAAGTCCGCCGCGACAGAGGAGTAATTCCTAATGCGGGAGTTGTCTTTTTATAAAATAAAAAACAAAAAAAGATCATAACTAGAAATACGTACATAAGTATACATTTATATATTGATACGTATATAAAGAAAGTAAGTAATTTAGTTGTTCCAAATAGATCATAATTAAATATAAAAAACACACCTGCTAGTCAACTATGCTTTAAGTTAGACGCAAAAGTGTATGTCATGCAATACACAACTATGTCAATGTAATTTCATATATAATTCAGAAATCGGCTAGAAGTGAGAACACGCGTCGATTATACCGCAAACATCACAAAATTACAGTATCGGGAACTGGTCTAAATAAAACTTTTTACATCAAAGGACTTTAATAATGTGAATTCTGTTCACTTGAACAGAATTCCCAACCACTGAAAATCAGCTATCCCTGAAAATGGTACCGTTCTCATGGGATTGTAATTATAGCGGACTATGTTTGGTTTATCACCTTCGGAATAATGTAATTTGTAGATTTGTTTAATGTTTAAATCACTAACAAAAACTTATTGGTCACATCTATCAAAATATATCCAGTGGGATTGAAAATTAACTAATATCTGTAACGACATTTTTGAAATTTGGTTTGAGCATTATGTTACCGGAGGCCCTAACCCTTCCCTCTCCCTTATTCCCGTCCTTCCCCTCTCAACCCCCCACCCTCCCCCTCTTCTCCTACTCTCACCTTAAAGGGCGGCAACGCACTTGTGACTCTTCAGTTACAGGTGCCCATGGGCGGCAGTAGTCATTTACCAGGTGACCCGTCTGCTCGTTTGCCCCCTATACCATAAAAAAAAAATATTACAAAAAAAAAAAATGCTAGCGAGTGAAACTCGGTCTCGCGGGTACTTATTATAAAGTGACAGTAAGTTCGTTTGTTTGTTTGTTACGCGTGCCTGCCTTGACGTTGAATACACCCGATCATCTTATATAGGGTAGGTACCTTTTATCCCTAAAAAGTTGCACTCCCTTGCGATAGTGAGTTCAATTCTATTCTGTAACTGTATTTTTAACCACTTTACTTCCTATAAATTTATACCACTACTTAACCAAAAACACATAAATATACATACATAAACATAAGTGTATTATATACAATATCATACATATTAAGTATACCAGGTATAGTTTTAATGTGTAGGTAAGTTGTATTATAAATTATAATAAAAAAATATTGTTCTTAAATAATCGTTAAATAAAGAGAACGACAATATTAAGTATAGTAACTGTGGAGAAACGGGTGTTATGTCCCTCCAACACAAAGGGAGGATCCTCCGACTAGGCGAGGTGATCATGCCTACCGGGCCGCGGCCCAACGGTTGATGTCGGGAAGTTGTATGTATACTAATCGGCGCGAGAACTCTCATAGCGCGATGCAGGATTAGTAGTTACTACGTAGTTCAGCTCGTCTTCGCTAGATGATGTTGGAGTATGTTTTTGCTGTATGTGGAAGTCACCACAGTAACTATAATAATAATAACAATTATTTTTAACAGTAGATTTTGTAAGTGAATGAAGGTAGATGTGCGCCTTGATGATTTCTATGTTTAATAGGTTCAAACCTTCAACGGTATCACTGGGTGATTTTAATTTTTTAGTACGATAGCTTTTGGAACATTTCAATAAAATTAAATTCAGGCGGCATCAGCTTGCATCCTGTTTACCTTTCGTGTAACACTAACACTATTGTACCTGAAGATCTGACTTTTAAAAAGAGTGGCCATGAGTTTCTTTGCCAGTATTCTTCTCATAAGGCTCTACGCATTTTGGAAACTGGAAGTTATAGATCGACACAAGCAGGCAGTAGATTTTGGTGTCTTCACCTAATTTACCTCGACAATCCAGTACATGCTGTGGCGTCTGTTTGCGCCGATCTATGATTTTAACTCTAGCATCAATTTAACGTTCATAAATGTCACTTAGTGTCTTAATTGAATAAATGATTTTGAATTTGAATGACAAATAATGTTCGTGAATCATTCTCTTGAAAGTGGTTATTGATTGCGCTCGTCTAATATTAAGTAAGTAGTGTTTAAAGTCCATGACAATGGGTCCTTTACGTTTGTTTCTAGTTCTCTCAGAGTTTCTAATGAAACTACTTCCCTCGTATTTTGAAGTCTTGCACTGGAACGTGCTCAAACTTCTTAACAAATCTTTTAACTATCTTGTTGATCCTTTTTCAATTTTCTTTTGAAGTTCGACTTTTATCTGACTACTTTTGTACTTACATATTACTGATACTAACACCTAAAGACATTTATTTTTGTCTACTTTTATTAAAGCTTTGGATTTTTTGAGAACTAAATTTTATACATACATTTTTAAACGTTTTTATGGTACTCATAAGAGAAAATAAATTATAAAAGTAACCAGATTTTCTTGCATTTGATTAATGCTATTCAATAATGTTCATTATGTGCTCCACTGAGGAGTATGATTGCTTATAAAAGTCGCCGACCGAACTTACAGTATTGAAATATATTCGAATAAATACAAACACGCTAATAATAATTGCTACTTTATTAGTAAGACGTCACTGAGGAGCAAGAGGAAATACTGACTGCACTTTGTGATCAACTAGAAGGCTGTCACTGCGTATTCGATCCGTAAAAAGGGAAATTATTTCTATGATTTACATATATTTTGTCGAGTGTGGATGTTCTTTGCGTCAATCAATTACATGTTTGTTAAGTTGCGTGCAACACAGGGATGTATTTGTAAAATTGGAGTGTTTGAAGTTAGCAAGGCCTTAAATAATATTTGCAAGTCACATGATATTGACATTTGAACACTAAAATAAGCACGGCACGACGCGCGACGGGTGCTAAGCCGAGATTTCCTTCTTCCTGTTTTTGTAGACAAATAGTATACATGTAATACTAATGTGATACACACCTTCATTGTCCGCACGTATTTGTATTAATATAAAATAGTGTTTATCTGTGAAGACCATTAATAGGCTAAATGTTGTATATTACTGTTACTATTTCGATGTTGAAGCTGTTGGTTTTCCTTGAAACTTTATCTTATTCCCTTTCCGAGAACGTCTATCCCATAACCCATGAAAATATTTAAGCCCTTACTATCTATCTATCATTTAAATATATATAGTAAGCATATCTGATATTAATTATCACAAAATTCGCATTAAACACATCCGGTAATGGATTATTCCCCATTTCCGTACACCGGCGTTTTCGAATGGATTTCGCCGACATCCGGATAATGACAATAAGTTATACCATTTGTAATACTTAGGAACTGAATGACTAATAGAAACATAAGTAGAGACTTATGTGTTTGAAGAGAATGTAAATAAACTTTATTTGACACCAGTTAAATGTAAATCTGATATGTTAAATGAAAAAGAAACTGAAAAGTGAAGAAAAGCCCATTCAATAGTTAAACTTTTGTCCAAAATATTTTGAGCCCAGCCCATCTGAAACATTTTACAAAAAAAACAACACTTCATCTTACGCTACATCTTACGCTTAACGTCAATTCCTTTGTTCGTTCTCACACCCTCAAAATTAGTTTCTTACATTCGTTTTGAGCTTATTAGAATCATTAATTCCATTACAGCAATGAAGACCGTAAAGAAAAACAATCATAAACAGTGAACAGCGAGTTTGCATTTAGGTCGCTTAGCTACGCCTATAATCTGAATCCTCATTACAAAACTGTTCTCCACGTTGAGAACGACACAAAAATGAAATATCATCTTAAATTCTTAATGTACTGAAAGCTATTCTGTATGTATGTATCTGTATTCTTTCTAAAAAAGCTAAAGATTTTTTCTTTGATTGTTTGTTTGTTTAAACGCGCTAATATCTTGCACTATAGTCAGATTTTAATAAAAAAAACATTGTGTTGAATTGAGTATTTATTGAGGAAGGGTAGGTAGGTACCATCACGCTACGAGGAGCTGAGCAGTGACTATAAGCCGGTGAAACTACAGGGAACAGTTCGTAACAAGAATATTTACAAAATGATGTTTAGCACAAGAAATACTAATTTTTATTGCAATATACTCATCCTATTCCCAAACTCATCTAAGAAAAGTAAAGAAAATAATGAGAAGTAACATTTCGAACAATATTCATTTAAAACGTAGAGCCTCAAGAGGCCATGCACGTTTCGGATTTCATATAATTATGAAATAGGACACGTGCATAAAGTGTATGCCTAAGTGTAGAATGCTTAGAAACCGTACAAACAATTATTGGACATGTATAGTTATTGATTTAATGCCTAAGGCTGGTGGAATCCCATGGTTGGCTAGGTATAACGCCTCAGAGATTTCACCGATTATAACTATATTATCCTGTAAAGTATTGTGATTGGGTGATACTATTACCGCAGTATTGTTGTTAAGTGATTTAGATGTAAGTTAAACTGTTGTTGCACGCAGGCAATATAACCAATTTAATTATCAAGAAGTAACATACATTTTTTTTATATGTTTCACTGTATATTGTTGTCGCCACATCAAAAACTCTTATTTATTCTATTAAAAATAGGGCCAAACTATAATAGATGATAACACAGTTCACTATTTAATAAAAATAAGATAATAGATATTATTTTGACTGGTTATACCGGTAACGCAATACTATTGGTCGAATGATAAATATTATATATTATATTATAACAAATTGTGGGGTTATAAAAGAGTAGGAATATGTTTAGAACGATTGAAATGAGTGCAAACAGAGGTACGAACAACTTGGCAGTTACTGTTAGTTGTGAGACTGTTTCTTACAATATATACTTGGACTGGCCTGTTGGTCTAGTGGTTAGTGACCCTGACTGCTGAGCTTGAGGTCATGATTCGATTCCCGCCTGAGTCTGGGTGTTCTTTGTGTCCGTTGTTTGTATGTTTGTAAATCCGTAATTCCTAATGCGGGAGTTGTAAAAAAGAAAAACATAATAATAAAAAATACGTATTTTTTATGTATTTTCACCAATTACTCCAAGACGCCTAGACCGATTTGGTAAATTCTTATTTTGTTTGTAAGGGTATACTTTACAGGTGGTCCCATGGTCATCAGGTCAAGATCTCTTCTAATTTTATAGGCACACTTGAAGCGATATGGGTATTTCGAGGCGCATTGAATACTTTTTTTAAAGATTCCTATTGTTTTTTTTTTGTATATGGGCCAAATGAACAGACGGGACAACTGATGGTAAGTGACTTCCATCGCCCATGGACTTACCATCAGGTGACCTGACTGCTCGTTTGCTCTCTATCATATAAAAAACAAGTCTGAATAATTCCTCGGAGCACTCCTCATAATACAGGCGATAGAGAATGCAGAGTGAAGCTACATCTCTACGCAACGCCAAAGGGTCAAGCCGATCTGAAATATCCTGGCAATCGACGATTGGAATCGCTCTCTGTAGAATGCAGTCCGAAGTGAGAAGCTGGTACTGGGGTGCCCCTGCCTACAGATGAGACCAGTATTCCATATGCGACCCAACTTGCGCCTTATAAAGTTGTAGGCGGTTTGTCGGTGTGAAATACTGTCTCGATCTGTTCAGCACACCAAGCTTTTTCGATGCAAATTTGGCCTTACCACCTAAGTGATCGCGAAACTGGACTTTGCTCGATAAGTAAAATTAGAAAATAACTAGAAATAAGTATAATTATGTAAACGTGGGCGAAACCGTGAGCACAGGCTTTCTCGACATCTGGTTTTGTCTCAAACAGCCTGCTCGCACCGGTTTAAGTACGGCTATTTTGTTTTGTTTTCCTAAATTTTATTATTTTCAATTTACTTAATGCCCTGCTCTGGGTCACCTTTATTACGGGCACAAGGTTCTAACAAAAGGTAGTAAATGATTAAGGAAAGTGATGGCTAGTGTATAAGTTTTATTTATTTTCACAGTGTTTTGTTACACGACATCCTGTGCAAGACAATTACAAGGATTACCTTTCGGCTTTAGGGCAGCAACATTTAAGCAACTTAACGTTTAACAGTTACACATTTTCTATGATCTTGTGATGATAAAAGGATATTTAAGAATGGCATTGTGTTGGAGGGCTCGGATTTTGGACCTGCTCGAGCTGATCGGAATCCATCAGTTTACATACTATCTCTTTCCATTTATTGCCATTTTTTTTATTTCTATAGTTCCCGGTTGTCGGCCATAGACTTTCTCCCTATAAGCGAGTAGAACCTAATTTGAGTAGGCAAAATGGGAGTGTTTAATTATACGCCTCTGCTTACCCTTGCGGAGTGTATGTATGTATGTTAATAACAGGTCAAGTCAAGAAGTGGCCAAGGCAGAGACAGGTTTTTAGTGCAATCTTTTTTTCACATACAACTTTACCGTTATCATCGGTGAAGTGGTGATTCGTGGGGTGTTCACACAAAAGAAAATAGACTATTTCATTTTGTAAACCCTACACCTAATTGGAGGTCATCTGTTCGTAAAACGAATGATTGAAGATATAAAGAGATTAAATGTTTTTTCTTTGTCTGCCTAATATTGTGGTTGTTGATCACCTGCTAGAGACAACGTTTCATAATAGACTACTTCAAGGGCGAAGGTCCTGCCCTTGTTTCAGTGACAGGCTCGTAATTACACCCTTTGGCAAAGTGTGTAAATGAAGGTTTTGTGATTTGCCGCTGACAATGGCCTTATTTGTTCAATTTTCTTAGCAATTATTGTTATGAGAAGAAAAGATTATTAGTTACTTTTATATTTTTTTGTGTCGGTTGAGATGGCATCACAGAAAGCTGGTCACAATTAATTTCTTGTGAGTTTATTTTTTTATTATATGGATTTCATTCACTTTTATACTTTAATAATCCCACTAATATTATAAATGTGAAAGTTTGGATGGATGGATATTTGTTACTCTGTGGCGACTTCCACAAACAGCAACAAGAAACATCTACAACCTACTAATCCTGCATCGCGCTATGAGAGTTCTCGCGCCGATTAGTATATATACAACTTCCCAACATCAACCGTTGGGCCGCGGCCCGCCAGGCATGATCATCTCGCCTGGTCGGAGGATCCTCCCTTTGTGTTGGAGGGACATGACACCCGTCCCTCCACAATATATTCTGACCCCGTTTTTGTTTATTTGGTTGACATCGTGACAAACAGATTTCGTAATCAACAGGCAACAATAGCGTCGGCTAAATCCAGATACAGCGTAACCCTTGCCCCAGAGGCTAGCGGTTACAAGTAGAGTCATAAGGGACGGTGCCAGTCTATGTTTACAGCTTCGACAAATCCCAGAGACGCCTAACGGCGAACCCTATTTTCTTCTCGTTGTTTCTTCAGAAATTCCTGCTTTTTAGCCATTTTAAAAGTCTGTCGAAAGAGTCACAATATTTGTAAGCACAAACAACAAAACATACATTGGCGCCATCTAACAAAAACCGGCGGAACTACTTAGTAACAGATACTGCACCGCGCAATAAAAGTTTTCGCACCTAATTGTATATGTTTATACTTATTTCAGTAACTTACCTACATACTTTCCACGGTCAGAGACATGATCACTTATTCTGGTCGGAGAGAAGTAACATCAAAATTGTACATTTGTTCGTTGTATCGTCATATGTTTTGATGATATGTAGACAATGTTTACTAACCGATAACGCTTATCGTTTCAGTGAATCATTTATTATGTAGAATATAACTTCTTAGGTTCTTTTCACACTAACTACTAAGGCGAGCCCTTTTCAGGGGTTTAGGTTATGAGAGCAAATGTTAAATTGTTCATTCGCGTCACCCTTTATCTGAGATATTGATAAGATGCTATTATAATTAAAAATATTATACTTTTTATTAGATAGATATGCATAACGCATATAGGGCTCGAAATAGGCCAGGCATGATCACCTCGCCTGGTCAGAGGATCCTCAATTTGTGTTGGAGGGACATAACACCCGTTCCTCCACAACTCTTTCACGCCAAAACTAACTAAACCGCGGGGCGCTGCTAGTAGATCTATAAATATTACAATATAGTACAGCCTATGGATGTGGTAATGGCTAAATTTTAATAACTTAGTATTCCGTACCGATAAAAACTCAATACGGACCGGATATATCGCTTAAACCGTTCTCAAGTTTTGTACTTACCAATGAACAGCATTTAATTTTTACTTATATGGATACATTTATCTGTTTCCATTTGTTCATATTTTACGTCTCCCTAGTTAAATAACTTGTTACTTAGGTAAGGCAATGGCTAAAGCTCGCCTCCCACAGTCCATGAAATTACGGATGAACGGCCGACGACCACAGACGGCCACAATTCACACCAAGGCCCTTCCACTGTACGGCGGATCTGCAGGGATGCGTCTGCGCTTTCAAGGAAGCTCCTATTCCCATGGTGCGTCGATACGGGCTGGTCCGCGTCCGTCTGTTGGATCACGGACCGCGGGAGGCGACCGTCTGTTATATCACGGACCGCGGAGGCACCTTAAATCTTTCAAAGTCGAAAGTACTGCTAGTCAAAAGTACTACCTAAGTGTTACGTCGTAAAAATAACTGAATGTCGAAGTAATAAAACACACACCAAAACTTTTTCAACAAATTTTGAAAACTTTCGGATTTTTTCCCTTCATTTGTGCTGTCAAATCGTGTTTTCACCAAATTTTATCATTCTATGTCAATGGGAAGTTCTCTATAGATTTCAATTTACCTGCGAAATGTTCAAATTTGGTTTTGCGTTTGTACCTATTTAGAAACGGGTGCAATTGATTTCAAAAGCATTTAACATTCTATCTCAAACAAAGGTTTGCACACCAACTGTGTTTCGCGGTCCCTTTGTCATTTCTTTACAATAAATCATGATAAATTTTGCTTTTTTGATTTTGCTCAGCTCTTAAAGCTGTTGTTGGATTTATTTATCAAAGACGATATCAAAAGACAATATCATTTAATGTTTATGTATATCTATGTCTGAAGGTAAGAAAGTGAGATTGGGAACAAATTAATACATTTTTTAAGTTCTCACTTTCAAATGTAAAACTTTTCTACTTCAAAATCAAAATCATTTATTTCAATTAAACCACTATGGGTATTTTTGAATTGTCAGGAGTAGTAGTCAGTCAGACTAAGTCAGTCGTGAAGCTAGTTGCCTGTTCCAATTCGTTGATCCAGTGGAGAAGAACAGGCAAGAAACTCCAAGGATACTCTTTTTTAACATGTTTTTTACAAATCTCTAGTTACATTGCTTATATGGGTAAGTTACATGTGAGGACAATGTAAGTAACAGCAGTTCGGAAATGACCAACCCCAACCAACGGCTCTCGTTCACGAGCATGACGCACGCGCCAGCCATCGTCCACTTCAACCATATGATATCAAGTTTTTTTTTTTTTCTTTTTTTTTTTTTTTTAAAAGACTACTCCCGCATTAGGAATTACTCCTGTATCGCGGGGGACTTTAGAAACATATAAACAACGGACACAAAGAACACCCAGACTAGGGTGGGAATCGAACCCATGACCTCTGGCTCAGCAGTCAGGGTCACTTACCACTAGACCAACAGGCCAGTCAAGTGATATCAAACTTCTAAGAGTTCTCACTTTATTTGAGAAATCTGTCAATGCGACAAATACCTGTTGTTGTGTCCACAATGAGACGTAGAATATCGCGGTGCAGGCGAAATCATTAGCGACATCTAGTGCTGCATACTTTTAATCCTAGAACTGGGACTAAATTAGTTATATTCATAAACTTAGTAGGTATGTAATGTTTATGGTTATATTTGAATTAGAGAAATGGTACTATGTCTACTTAACACGTCAACAATATAAGATAGAGCTTCATGATCATGATATAATGACAAACAAAATCTCATTAAAAAGTGCATTAATTTTGATTGATTTTAAACCAGTGTTTTAGAATACTTACTATGTATTAATTACTTGTCGCTTACTTAAATGAATTAAAAGTATTAATATTGTCATGTATGCGTGTGCCTTAGTTTGGTAATGTACTACGGGTAAGAAAAAATAATTGTCCCAGAAACCCACAATACCAGAGATTTGTAGTCAACCGAAATTCGATGGTTTAGTTTCCAGAACAGTCTTGGACTAAAAAAAAAGTCAAACAAGTACTTGTTTGTTATAATCTTTATTCACATATTTTTCAAACTAGTGGTGAGTTTAGATTATTGATACATTTGCAAAATTACATATTATTTTTCATCACTTGCTTTACATGAATTTCATATCCTCTAGAGTAGACAGTGCATACGCATCACTGGTCCATACGATTTATCCTTGGCGTAAATAATATTTACAATGTGCTTCATCTTCCCCGTTCGGACAATCATCATTGTGGTCACATCATCTCCACTTTTCAACGCATCCGATTCTGCATGCGTATCCGTCAGGTGTACATTTTATAAAATTATCAAAATACAACATTACTGGCCATTCCCCGAACATTCACTCGTCCTTCTGGTCACAGCTTCGCTCCTAAGCGTCGTAGCGTAATGTTAAATAGCCTAAAACCTGTCTCAAGGATTGGGCTGTCAAATGCAAAAATATTTTCATAAATTCTTGAGAAAAAACCCATCATAAAAATCTCTTCATTTTCATTATATTAGCATAGATAATATTATCATCATCAGTATAATTTTAGTCATAGGTCGTCCGGTCGTCTACTGTTGTACATAGACCTTCCTTAATGACTACCAAGTAAACCTGTTGGAAGCCGCCTGCATCCACCATCAACCTGCGATCTAGTATTCTTTATTTAAAAAAATAAAATGAAAATAAAATAAAAAATAGATCTTTTTATGGTCGAATATGTTCATCTTGTTGATAGATATTATATTTGCTCGAAATCTTATTTATAAACTGACAGTCTGCTGTCCTCTGAATGGGAGATGAGGAAAAATAGTATGAGCGGACGCTAGATTATAAAGAACCTGGCAGCTCATAATAGAGTGCCCCCTCCCCCCCCCCCTAAATGTATGGTAGCGACCGTTGTGTATGGCAGAATAATTATGAAAATAGAATAAATGCTGTTGAGATGAGATCACTGCGAAGTATGTGCGTAACCCTTCCCTCTCCCCTATTCCCGTCCTTCCCCTCTCCCCCCTCTCCTCCCCTATAATCCCTCTCTCCCGTCTTCCCGCTTTTCCCTCCTCTCCCACTCTTCCCCTATTCCTACCTTAAAGGGCAACAACGCACTTGTGACTCTTGAGTTACAGGTGCCCATGGGCGGCGGTAGTCATTTACCATCAGGTGATCCGTCTGCTCGTTTGCCCCCTATACTATAATAAAAAAGAAAGAAAAATCTAGATATACGGGAGCAGTGTGGGTTGAAAGAGGATGAAGTGACGAAAATTGAAATGGCTATGCTGAGGTGGAGAGAGTACGTGGAAAGAATGAGTGCTGAACGAATGATAAAATAAGTATATAAGGCGAACGTTAGTGGGATGGCCGGCAAGGGTTGACCACGCAGAACAAATCATGAACAAATTGACGATGTTGATAGGTTTAATGACAGTAAAAGAAGCTCGTTAAGTATCTAAGTCGGTAAGAGATCGCAGACTGCGATAAGACCGCCCATTGTACTGTTACTTAATATTAAATTTCTAGATTGTATAATACCTTTTTGGTGTGCAATAAAGAGTATCTATCTATTTAAGGATAGAAGTAAGTGGCGAGCTCTTTCTGTTGTCTCTGCCTAACCCGAAGTTAGAAAGGTGTGAGCTTATGTAAATATGTCTATTTTGCAATATACCCATATGCTTAGTCTCCTTTTTTATCTTGTGGAAAACCCGACGGGTCATCAACCTCACCGAAGCTAACGGTGAAGTGGTATGTTGGAATCAAACCGACTAAAACCACACGGTGTTCCGTTACAAGTAGTTTATTGGAGGGGACTCGGATATACCCTGAGAAGGAAGTCTCCGGATCTCTCTACAATTCACTGCTTACTCCCTTTCTAGCCATATTCTCTTTCACGTCCTTTAATCTCCTAATACATAGTTAAATAATATTCAGCTTACCCTCGCTAAAAGGTGGGACATATTCAGTAGTTGGCGTAGCTTTTGTCGTCGGTGTATCCGTTGTCGTTACGTTTCTGTAACATATGTAAGGCAGTCGAGTCCAGCAGGGCACCATACGTATAGTATGACTGTCCATACATAAACAGTCACCTCTTCGAGGGTCCAGAGACTCAACCTATTGCTTCAGGCACGTCTTCTTCTAGATTAATAATATAATTAATGAAATAATAGAAAAATAGGTAGTTATCGTGGGAGAGCCATGCTTCGGCACATATGGGCCGGCTCGACCAGAGTAAGACCACGGCCTCACAGAAAACCGGCAGTTAATTGTATTGCTTTTGTGAGTCAGGTTACCTTCCCCGCCCCTGTCCCCCTCTTCCAACCTTCCGCTACGCCTACCTTAAAGGCCGGCCACGTAAGTGATACCATGGCCTCACAGAAAACCGGCAGTGAAGCAATGCTTGTGTGGTGTTTCACCGAGTGAGTGAGGTTACCGAAGGCTGTAACCCTCCCTCTCGTCCCTCGGCCTCTTCCTTCTCTTCTCCTACTGCCGGCCTTAAAGGGCGGCAACGCACTTATGACTCTTGAGTTGCAGGTGCCCATGGGCAGCAGTAGTCACTTACCATCAGGTAACCCGTCTGCTCGTTTGCCCCTATCCCATAAAAAAAAATGTTTTGATCTTTACCTAAATAGTAAATAAATTCACTATACAGCCAATCATTATCTCAGGCCTGTTTCACTTTTAGAGCATTAGAGCCTGCCTTTCCATTGCAAACATTTATTTAAAACTTGGTATTAAAAAATACTGCTTTACAACCAAAATTCAAAAGTTGTTAGAAACTCGTCGTCATTAAAACATTGACTGAATGGCAATTCGACTTAACTTACTATATCTAATCTATTTCTATTAATTGCGTTCTACTCCACCATCCGTTATTTCACTGCTTACTCCTTCTCTAACCATATCCTTTTTCACACGGTCCTTTCATTTTTTCTCTTGTAGCCAGGAACTTCCGTAGCGAGGTTACCGGAGGTTACCTAACCCTTGCCTCCCCTTCCACCCTTCCCCTACTCTCACCTTAAAGGCCGGCAACGCACTTATGACTCTTGAGTTGCAGGTGCCCATGGGCGGCGAGAGTCACTTACCATGAGGTGACCCGTCTCCTCGTTAACCCACTATACCATAAAAAAAAACTTTTAATTCTGGGACTGGGACTAAATTAGTTTTAATAATATACGATTTTTCCCGTTTCCTTAAAACGGAAAAAATAGTTATTTTTAGCTAATTAACACGTCAACAATACCAAGATAAAAACTAAATAAAAAAGTGCGTTAATTTTTCTGGATTTTAAACCGACGTTATAAAATACTTACTGTACTAATTACTTGTCAGTTACTTAAATTAATTAAAAATATTGATAATATCATGTGTGCCTTACTTGAAATACAGGTGTGATGAACTACAGTAAAACTTAAAAATAATTGTCCCAGAAGCCCATAATCCCGGAGATCTGTGGTCCAACTTATTCAAAATTCAATGGTTTAGTTTAATGAATAGTCTTGGACTAAAACAAACGTCAAACAAATAAGTAATAATCTTTATTCACGTCTTTTTCAAACTAGTGGTGAGTTTAGATTATTGATACATTTGCAAAATTATTAAAATAATAATTAATAAAATAAATTATAATTTCATATCCTCTAGAGTAGACAGTGCATACGCATCACTGGTCGATACGATTTATCTTGAGCTTAACTAATTTTAACAAAATGATTCATCTTCCCCGTCCGAACAATCCATTATTATGTTACACAATCTCCAACCTTCAATGCATACCCCGGTTCTGCACTTGAATTCGTCAGGTGAACATTCTATAAAATTATCAAAGTACAACATCACTGGCCATTCCCCGAACATTCACTCGTATTTCTGGTCACTGCTTCACTATTAAGCAAACAAACTTGTATGTAGATAGTATGTCCATCTCGAGAATCAGTTCGGAAAAGGGTCTTGACAGACACATAGACAGACACACAGATATAACAACAAATTAATGACTTTCGGATTTTTACCTTTACGAATGGTGAAAGACCTTGCTACTTACCAAATTTTATAATTCTAGGTTAATGGGAGCTACCCTATAGGTTTTGATTTATATCTCTTTATTGTACACTATTTTTAAGTGAGTTACAATCTAAGCATAAGGTAAATATTTAGGTATCTCAATGTTCTTCCCGACAACCAATATTATCAACTATAATTCATTATGTATGTAATATATTAAATCATCATCCTCCTACTCGGGGTCGGTGTAATATGTTTTCCTTCCCCATTCTACTCTATAATTCTTCAATTCCCTGCTTACTCTCCTCACTCTAGCCATATCCTTTTCACGGACATTTATCTCCTTATACATAGTTAAATAATATGCAGCTTACCCTCGCTAAAAGGTGGGACATATTCAGTAGTTGGCGTAGCTTTTGTCGTCGGTGTATCCGTTGTCGTTACGTTTCTGTAACATATGTAAGGCAGTCGAGTCCAGCAGGGCACCACACGTATAGTATGACTGTCCATACATAAACAGTCACCCTTTCGAGGGTCCAGAGACTCAACCAGGTCTATTGCTTCAGACACGTCTTCTAGTACAATACCTGAGAAGTTACAGAAGCATTGCGATAATTGTGAAATATTAATTTACCGTTGAGTCATTTTGAATTGAAATGAATCCCGTCCGAATATTCGTAATTCAATTTTGAAGTGAACAAAAACTATAAAACTCTTATTTTTCCTTCCCACTTTATGTCATTCTTTAATTTGACTTTCTATTTACATTTAATAAAATGATAAATATTTATCAACTTAATTAATAGATATCGATGCAAAAACAAACTAAACCAAGGACTCTTAACTTCCCTGAAACAGACCAATTTCTTCCGACATTTATTTAATAAAGTCTATACAAGTATTCCCGTAAACATATATTTTAGGCGATTCTACACGGAAATCATATATTATTGTAACGCTAGCAACATGCACACGTATATACACTACTAGAAAAATACAAATATATTCTTATATACACACACATTCTTATACAGCAAATCTATACACACACATACAGAGGCACGCGCTAATACACATTCGAATCTTTATACACAAATATAAATAGGTGCACTTACTTTAGTTTTTAGTTTACTAGTGGTTCCTAATAAACAGTTTAGGAACCTAGTTTAGGAACCAGATTTCAATTGCCACTATTACATGTCAAGTGTCTATCGTGCCGCTGACTGCGGGTGGTCGTTTATTTGTATGTATTTAAGTAATACGTGTTTTTTTTGTAATGCACTTTTTTATTAATTATTTAAATGTTTTTTTTCATTCTGTACTACTATGAAGGTAATATAGCGTTTTAATCAAATTTAGGCGTACAAGTTCCGACGTGGTTTTTTGAGAGTCTTTAATACACATGTGGCCGATAAATATAATATTTAACATTTGATCTTTAGTTATCTGATGTCAGTTTTAAATTACTACAAACATCGAAAACAATACAATACACGGACTCGTTTACATCTGTGCGACCCTAACATGCTCTAGCTGTTGTCTACACCCCTCCCCCCCCCCACTCAATAAGCCTTTTCCTTACATTAGGCTCGCCCTCTATTACACAAGTGGGACTAAATTATTGTCGGCAAAATATGGGGTTCAATACGCCTCTGCTTACCTCTTTGCCGGTACGGCCGTTTTAATTATCATAATTATACATACACACATACATACGTATGTATGTGTGTATATATAATTATTAAAGTTTGGGACATTTTTTTTTTATTTCGTGTGGTAACCCCCACGGGTCATCACCTCACCATGGCTATCGGTGAAGTGGTATGTCGGAATCAAACTGACTAAACCACACGGTGTTCCGTCACAAGTGAGTCTATCGCTAGGGACTCGGGTATACCCTAGGAAGGAAGTCCCCGAGAATGGGACATATTACACGCAAGGCGTAGCTTGTACTGTACTTAGATATGTTTTATTTGGTAACACTAACCTTCTTCTGTAAGAAATTGTAGCTCGACATTGCGTGTTGCCTTGGTGCCTATAAAATATGGGGTGTTATGGTTGTTTATAGAAATTATTGATATCATGTACTTGAGCAGCTCCGCGTTTGTAGGAGACGCTAGCGTTGCACCTATCATTAATAAAAAAATTTATTAAAAAACATTCTGCAAAAAATTTAATTTTCAGATTTTTATGAACGAGTGGGTGAATGAATGAATGGATGGATAAATGTCGAATTAATGAATCAGTGAGTGATTACGTCTCTTGGCCCTTTATATATATTTAATCCTTATATTACCTTCACTCTTACAGTGCTGTTCGGCTTCTTCAAAGGTTGCTACCTGTTTATGTTGTATTGTCGCACGTTGGATCTCAGTGTGAAACACGTACTTGCTCTGGACCATCTCTGTTAACATGTTAATCACGTAAATAAACTCTTACTTCTCTAATTATTCATTGAAGAGACCTTGAAGAGATTAATTAGTTTCCCCAAGCAATCCAAGTAAATCTTCTCGAATTTAATGATTTCTAAATTATGTTGTTCATGTAAAAGTACCTTATTTGTGAATCATTTTGGTAAATTATTAATAGAATCGTTGAATTATATTCATCGTGGGAGAGTCCATGCTTCAGCACGTATGGGCCGGCTCATCCGGAATGATACCACGGCCTCACAGAAAACTGGCAGTGAAGCAATGCTTACATTGTATTTCGCCGAGCGAGTGAGCCCTAACCCTCCCCCCTCTCCATCTTCCCTACTCTCCCCTTCCCCCTTTTCCTCTTCCCTGTCCTTACTTTGTTTACTTTAAGTAGTAAGTATTATTAATCAATAGATTATATTATTTAATTAAACCGTAGGGTCTTAAAAGTGTATACTTTTTTAATATACTTATACATAGAAATTAATACATACAGGTTTATTTGCGCTGATCTTGAACCGAACTTGTGATTCATATCATTCCAATCGAATGCTATTTTATTTTAGTTAGTTTTATTCTTCCATTCTACTCTATCGTTCGTCATTTCGCTGCTTACTCCCTTTCTAGCCATATCTTCTTTCACACAGTCTATCCATCTTTTCTTTGGTCGTCCTCTTCTCTTGTACCCGTCAACACCCATACATAAAACTGTTTTCACAACATTTTACTCATCCCTCCGCATCACATGTCCATACCACGATAACCTCAGCATTTCATCAACTAGTGTTACTTACATACTACTTAGTATCATAAAAATAACACACAATTTGTAGTATTAAAATAGTTAAACTTACGAATAGTTATTGACAGAAGGATGGTACAAATCAAGAAAGGAATCATTTTTCTCGACAACATGGTGATGACACAATTCATTCTGCTACAGAACTAATTCATTCACAGTAATGTAGGACTATTTATAATACTCGGCAACTTTGACAGAAGAGTTTACCTTTGTTCTGAAATACTTTGTCTCCTTCTTCACATATGGTACGTTTACAATGGCAAAAGGTTTTCAAATGAATTAAAATGTTAACTAATATCATAAATGATGAAAAAGTTTTTAAACCTTCGCGACTATTCATATTAGATGTTTAAATTGGTACTTTGTCGCGATAACAATTACAAGGCACCATACCTTTTTTGGTCCTCTCCACCGACCGTCACTATTACTCCAGAATAATACGAAAAGCAGTCGTAATCAAAAAAATTATGAATTTCAACAGGTTGCCAACCAAACTAAAGGTTGTCTGGTAGAGATCGCTATTAGAGATAAGACCGCCCATTGTACTCGTAACATTTTATTTAAGATCAGTTTCAACTCTATGTTATTAATGGTGTATAATAAACAACATCCTGCGATTAGCAAATGCAATTGTGAGCGATAACTCGTTACTCAAAAACAATCAAATCAACGGACGTCGTAAGTGTTGTGTGTCGAAGTACCGACAGTGCGGACCGAAATAAAAATAGAAATAATGAAGACCAAGTGCGGCTAGCTACTGAAACTCGCACTTCACGGAGGGCATCGCGGAGCTCTCACCACCACCAGTCCACCCGTGACGTGACCACGATCGGTGGAAATCGATCAAATGTCGGGTAAAAAAGTTATTGTGTGTTGTAATTGTTTTCGCGATTAAGTTCCTATGTGTGTTTGTTACGCTTCCACGCCTCAACTACTTAACCGATCATTATGAAATTTTGCTCATACCTTCTCAGGAGAACAGGGTCCTTTCATTTCTATAAAAATACTCTTCCGAGAGGGATGTCTGAAAATTCATACCACGAGGAAATCAATAGATCAATGCAAATAAATAAAACTGAAGTGTCTGTTTGTAAAGTCAAAATAATAGTTTGCTAAAATCAAATTTTAAAATTTTTGTCGGTCTGTCTGTTTGTTTCGGTTATTCTCCCGAACGGGTGCACCAATTTGCACGGGACTTTCATTGCCAGATAGCTGATGTTATAAGGAGTAACTTAGGCTACTTTCATTTTGGAAAAAGAATAAGGTTTCCGCGCAAAATATATATCAAATCAAATCAAATCAAAATCATGTATTTCAATTAAACCACTATGGGTATTTTTGAATTGTCAGGAGTAGTAGTCAGTCAGACTAAGTCAGTCGTGAAGCTAGTTGCCTGTTCCAATATGTAGATCCTGTGGAGAAGAACAGGCAAGAAACTCCAAGGACACTCTTTTTCAACATGTTTTTTACAAATCTCTGGTTACATTGCTTATATGTAGTTTATACATTAGTGTGGTTTGTATATAAAAAACGAGGTATTGATAAATTACAGCAAAGATATTAAAAAAAAAAAAAATACATTGTGGAAAGAGCTTAACCTAATAGTTAGGCGCTGACGATAAGCGTTATCGTGATGATGAACAATGGTTTCATTCAGTTTTTAAGTTATCAGCAGTCCCAGTCAACACACCATACACACTGCCCCTGTCAGAATGCAAACCCTCCTCGTCTCTAAATGATGATAAGCGGAACGATGTCACCTCTCTGCCCTCTGTCCCATTAATTGGGCTTATCGGGATTTTCCTATGTGTACCACTTATCTTACTGTATCAAAAAAGGCCTCTAAGAATGACTGTCCTTGCTCTAGAACCCATAATACAAACTGTGCTTACTAACTTACTACTTACTAACTTAGTTTACTAGTAGGTACAGATAATAACAAAAAAAATTTGTGAAATAAACATCTCCTAAACGAAAAAAATATGTACAACCGCAATTCTAACGTTAGATTGGCGGGTCTACATATTTTATAATTATATATTTTAAGCAAAAGAAGTACACTGAATCCAGTGTAAAAAATTGTTACATAATATGTAGATAGACATTAGAATGAATTAGTTCACTAGTATATTTTCCATAAACGTAGCATATTAAAGTAACTAAAATTAAAAATGTATTTTAGTTATTTGATTCAGCTTAATCATACTTTTACGGCAATAAAAAATGGGAAGTCTACCCGTTGCGTTTCTAGCAGACTACAGCATTTTTTATCTTGTGTTCAACGTAAACTATATTAGAACAATTATTTCCATACTATATATAAACATATACAGCATTTATCGAACCAGCCAGTTGTAAAACAACATTCCTAGCGGTAACATATTTGCTGTTAAAAATGTTCAATATAATTGTGTTTGCTACTTTACTGGTAATTACAAATGGTAAGTTTTTTACTTGAATTTCCTCGTACGTTATTTTAAGCTCTTTTTTTCTTCTTTTTGACCTATGGCATTTTTTTGAAGCGTCTGTTCTCTATACGCTTACATTAAAGGGAATAAAGGTCTCCATGCTGGTGTCGAGTAGGTTTACAGGTGTCAGATGGTTAGTGGGTAATTTCCAACTTACCTGAATATATATGGAAAAATTTATTATTGTAAGTGAAGACACGGCACCGGAAAAATACGCTTATACACATTTGAAGTGTAGTCACAATTCCCGATGGACATGATTTGTTTTTATAATTATAAATATTTGTACTACACATTTAATTTACTAATTTTTATGATTGATTAACACAAATCATTGACAGTGCTTTTGTATGGTTTTGCAGCTAAGGTTTTTTGGTTTGATTGTTTGTTTAAACACGTGAACTCTGGGCAGTCGGTTTCGAAAAAATCTTTTTGTATTGGCAAGAGTATTCATGGAGGAAGGTTATAGGCTATGTAACATCACGCTACGACTCTAAGGAGCGGAACAGAGGCATAAACGCGGGTGAAACTGCGAGGGACAGCAAGTAACTACATAACTTCATGAATATTTATTACAAATAAAAATAAATTTGACCTTTACAACCTACTGTGTATGTTGTTTCCTGTATTGGCAGTAAAAAACAATAATCATTCAAACATGTGAGTCCAGTGATAGATTGCTTTGAAAATATTACTGTATGTGTAGCACGGGGGTACAGCAAGGTCGACTGCAACGTCATGAGTTGCGGGTTCGACTCCCGCTTAGTGCATGAATATGTCTAGGTATTACTAATTATTACAAAAAGTTACCAATGTAAGTGCATATGCTAATAAGTGATCTAGAATTAATAGTAGACACAAGGTATGAAGCGGCGGTAGCGTAATGGCTAAGTCGCCGGAATTGCGAACAAGTAGTTGCGGGTTTGAAACCCACCTAGTGCACTACCAACGTAAACCCACTTTTAGCCAGCATTTAGCTTAGCTGCAGCGGTTAACAAGAATGCTAGTAGTGTGTGACCCACGTTGGTAGAATGCTTTTAAAATGCTTAGTTTGGGTTGCAATATGGAGTATACTGTACTAGCAACCGGCTTCGCTCGGGTAGTAGATACATCTTCAACAGCCATCATCATAATTCAACCAATTTACACAAAACCTTAACTAATTATACACTTAAACCTTCCTCACGAATCGCTCTGTAATAATATTATAAATAAATGAAACCCAGACCCAGAACAAATGATCATGCTCATCACACAATTATTTGTCCTGGATGGAAATCGAATCCACGAACTTAGATCAGCAGTCATCTGTTCTTTACTATAAGTAAAACCTGATAGCATGTTATAGAATGTGTTGACTTCGGTCATCTGAACTTGAGCCCATTTGATAATAGAGGGTAAAGGGCTCGGTCTTATCATTCCCCAAAAGATTACATCCATTTAATAAAGTTAACGACCAGTTTTTGTAACTATCAATACAAATACAGAAATTATAACCCAGTCGTAAAATCAGATTCAAAACGTTGACACTCTGTTGTACCTCAAAATGTTTACAATAATTGCTTATGTAGTTTTGCTCTCAACTGCATCTGGTGAGTTGTATACAGAGTTATAGAAAGGTGTGTTCATATCTTTATAACCAATAAATAGTTTCATCATCATCATCAGCCTACCGCCATTCTAGACGCTAGACGAAGGTCTCCCGCCAATTATATTATCCCGGCCTTGGGTAGTTCGCATCCGCTGCTAGCCATATTCTTCTAGTCATCGGTACATTAATAGTTCAGTCAACCTATTTTTTTATACATCCTCAAATGTGCACCACACTTGTTTGCAACGTGTTATCAATTTCCACATCGGTTAATTCTTTTTTTCAAAAGAATCTAACTATTTTATCCACAACCTTTACATGTGTTATCTATAGTTTAATTGATGATAGTCTTCTCCTTTACATGTCTTATCTATAGTTTAATTGATGATAGTCTTCTCCTTTACATGTCTTATCTATAGTTTAATTGATGATAGTCTTCTCCTTTACATGTCTTATCTATAGTTTAATTAATGATAGTCTTCTCCTTTACATGTCTTATCTATAGTTTAATTGATGATAGTCTTCTCCTTTACATGTCTTATCTATAGTTTAATTGATGATAGTCTTCTCCTTTACATGTCTTATCTATAGTTTAATTGATGATAGTCTTCTCCTTTACATGTCTTATCTATAGTTTAATTGATGATAGTCTTCTCCTTTACATGTCTTATCTATAGTTTAATTGATGATAGTCTTCTCCTTTACATGTCTTATCTATAGTTTAATTGATGATAGTCTTCTCCTTTACATGTCTTATCTATAGTTTAATTGATGATAGTCTTCTCCTTTACATGTCTTATCTATAGTTTAATTGATGATAGTCTTCTCCTTTACATGTCTTATCTATAGTTTAATTGATGATAGTCTTCTCCTTTACATGTCTTATCTATAGTTTAATTGATGATAGTCTTCTCCATTACATGTCTTATCTATAGTTTAATTGATGATAGTCTTCTCCTTTACATGTCTTATCTATAGTTTAATTGATGATAGTCTTCTCCTTTACATGTCTTATCTATAGTTTAATTGATGATAGTCTTCTCCTTTACATGTCTTATCTATAGTTTAATTGATGATAGTCTTCTCCTTTACATGTCTTATCTATAGTTTAATTGATGATAGTCTTCTCCTTTACATGTCTTATCTATAGTTTAATTGATGATAGTCTTCTCCTTTACGCAATAACCGTTGTACCGAATAAATATCAAGTTCATATTGTCAATTTTAATAAATAGGTTTCTTTATTAGAAATGAAATCCTAAAATTGTAAATGCTTCACGTCATATAGTGTATACGGCTCTAAAATATGAACATATATTTGTGTAATACTGTTGTTAAACTAACGACAAATAACCATACCCTCTTGCCATAATTTTACAAATAATTAATGTTTGATTTACGTTTGTTTGTTAATTAATTAGTATGTATTATATATAAGTTTGAGAATTTATTTTATTAAGATCATGTAACTTACTATTTTGTAGTATCTGCATCATGCATCTGTGTGTAATCTAAGTTATCTGTCTTTTCACATTTTACGATTGTAAATTGGTATCACTAAATACTTGTTAGATTGAGGATTAAGTGGATAAAAGCATTAAGTGGGCGGTTACCGTAACCTATAGACGCTTGCAATTCCAGGGCAATCGCTGGTAATTGATGTATGCTAACACTGTTATTTTCGGAACAGCATTTACTGAATCATGTACATATAATTATATTATTATTAAATTTGTAGCGAAGTGTACAAGTACAATATGTTTTCGTTGTAAGATAAAATACAATAGAATACTACCTACCTATAAACCACATATAACATTGTATTATTTTCTAGGAGGAGCAGAAGGCAGGGCTGCAAGCGATGAGACCAAACAGAACTGTGAACAAAATGGTAAAACGCTCGTGTTTTACGTCTGATGTAGATTTTACTAAAGAATGCCGAAGTACACCCGCTTCACCCATTAACATTAAAAAAGTTCATCTGGAAAGAACATTGCAATCTAAACCTCGAAGTAGTGTTAATCTATCGATAGTATCGTGGCCTTGAAAATCAGTCGTACCATTGACAGTCCTATAAAAATATCGACTTTGAAAATAGTAGCGATCGAAAACATTAAGAGAACACAATTGCAGAGATTGATAATATCGACACAATAAATGTTGTTAAAATTTATTTTTATTTTCTTTTTTAATGAATAGAATAAAATTGTTGCTGATTACAAAACCATTTTATTTTGACAGGCTACAAACAGCATGGGACGAGTTGTTATAAGCTACACGACACTCCAGTATCATGGGACTCGGCCAAGAACACCTGTGCTACAGAAGGCGCTTACTTGGTCATAATCAATGACAACACCGAGGCAGAAATCGTGTCTAACATTTCTAAGGACTCGTCCTATAGTTATGACTGGGTTGGACTACGAGATGAAGGTGGAAATGGTGACTGGCGCAGTATTCATGGTTAGCATTTTCACATAGTTCTTCCCATAGATTAGATTTTAGATATAGGAAGACCTTTCACGACCTATGTGGTACGTTCGTTCGTTCGTTCAATGCTAATATTTGTGTGCATGAATATGTCTATTTCGTAGCTCCTTCTTGGTGTTTCCATTTTAATAATATATACCTTATCTAAGTGCTCTAGAGCCCATAAAACAAGGTATGCTTAGTATGGTGTTAAATAGCGCTGTAATACCCAGCATCCAAAGTTTTGATAAGCTTTTTTTTTTTAATGGTATAGGGGCAAATGACCAGACGGGTCATGATGGTAAGTGACTACCGCCACTCATGGGCACCTGCAACTCGAGAGTCTCGTTAAAGTTTTATATAATTTACTTCTATTTTCTCAACTTCTGGCCTTGTTTCAGGTGATGGTATAAATGACATATATAATGTCTGGGCTGAATCTGAAACTCGCAAATATAAGTGTGGCGCCATGAAGTACACTGGCCAATTGGACGACGTTCCTTGTACTAATGAGTATTCTTTCATCTGTGAAAAGTAGTCTTAAATGTTTTAAAATAAAACAATGTAAAAATTAAGACATATTAAACACCCACTTCACTGGTAACTTGAAGTTTCTTTTCTATAATGAATATTCTTAAAATACATTAAATAACATTCAGAAATGTGATAATGAATCAGAATCTAACAACGGAAAGTCTATAATTATTAAAGATACACAGGGTTACTACGGTGTGGAGCCAGGCACCGACGCGGCAGGTGGATTCACCCCTTGGTGTAGAGCCCCATTGGACCCGCAACTTGTGTTGTTGGCACTCCCGAAATACACACCATAGCCCTTTGATAAACATTACCTGTTGATACGCGACTTCGCATGTTTAGTTTTTTTTTTTTACTTACTTTCTTTATATACGTATCAATATATAAATGTATACTTATGTACGTATTTCTAGTGATGATCTTTTTTTGTTTTTTATTTTATAAAAAGACAACTCCCACGCATTAGGAATTACTCCTGTGTCGCGGGAGACTTTACAAACATACAAACAACGGACACAAAGAACACCCAGACTAGGGTGGGAATCGAACCCACGACCTCTGGCTCAGCAGTCAGTATATCTATTAGTCACTAGACCAACAGGCCAGTCAGTATATGAACTTACAACCCCTCATTCACCCTCTTATACAACAATTACAACATTCATTTTATTTCTAACCAGAACCAGGTATAGGGCAGGTACTCGTATTACGTGCTTGTGCTTTAAAAAAAAGACGAACTTCAATACATCCTCTCATCCCTTATTTTACCGACTTAGGGGTGAATCTCCAAAAATCCTTTCTTAGTGGATGCTCACGACATAAAAGGCATAAATGCCAAAATTACGTGTTTGTAGCCAAAGCCCGCCGAGAATTCACACGGGTACAAATTATACACCTAAACCTTCCTCATGAATCACTCTCTCTATTAGTGAAAACCCCATGAAAATCCGTTCAGTCGTTTTTCAGTTTTCGTAGTACTATACTTACTGTTCGACTGGCCTGTTGGTCTAGTGGTTAGTGACCCTGACTGCTATGCCATAGGTCGTGGGTCTGATTCGTAATTTGTAAAGTCCCCCGCGACACAGGAGTAATTTCCTAATGCGGGAGTTGTCTTTTTAAAAAGAAAAGAAGAAGAGATTTTTTACTTTATAATATGTAGTGATAAATACCACTCACGGAAGATTTTGTTCTGAAAAATCAGTCAATTTGTTGATCAAAATATGATATAAATAAGTTTGGATTATAAACTTTAGATGCTTCCTTTTTGTTTTAGACCCGAAGTTACGTCCTACGATATGTTCTGTTGATATTGTGGCGACTTCCACATACAGCAACAAGAAACATCTACAACCTACTAATCCTGCATCGCTATGAGAGTTCTCGCGCCGATTAGTATATATACAACTTCCCAACATCAACCGTTGGGCCGCGGCCCGCCAGGCATGATCACCTCGCCTGGTCGGAGGATCCTCCCTTTGTGTTGGAGGGACATGACACCCGTCCCTCCACAATATATTCTAACCCCGTTTTTGTTTATTTGGTTGACATCGTGACAAACAGATTTCGTAATCAACAGGCAACAATACCGTCGGCTAAATCCAGATACAGTGTAACCCTTGCCCCAGAGGCTAGCGGTTACAAGTAGAGTCATAAGGGACGGTGCCAGTCCATGTTTACAGCTTCGACAAATCCCAGAGACGCCTAACGGCGAACCCTATTTTCTTCTCGTTGTTTCTTCAGAAATTCCTGCTTTTTAGCCATTTTAAAAGTCTGTCGAAAGAGTCACAATATTTGTAAGCACAAACAACAAAACATACATTAGCGCCATCTAAGAAAAACCGGCGGAACTACTTAGTAACAGATACTGCACCGCGCAATAAAAGTTTTCACACCTAATAGTATATGTTTATACTTATTTCAGTAACTTACCTACATACTTGCCACGGTCAGAGACATGATCACCTAGTCTGGTCGAAGAGAAGTAACATCAAAATTGTACATTTGTTCGTGGTATCGTCATATGTTTTGATGATATGTAGACAATGTTTACTAACCGATAACGCTTATCGTTTCAGTGAATCATTTATTATTTAGAATATAACTTCTTAGGTTCTTTTCACACTAACTACTAAGGCGAGACCTTTTCAGGGGTTTAGGTTATAAGAGCAAATGTTAAATTGTTCATACGCATCACCCTTTATCTGTGATATTGATAAGATGCTAATATAATTAAAAATATTAAACTATGGCACCAAGTATTAGCGTACGACAGGTGATAGATATGCATAACGCATATAGGGTTCGAAATAGGCCATAGTAAATGTAACTGTGTTAGTGCCATGCTTCGGCACTTATGAGGACTGATACCACGGCCTTACAGAAAACCGGCAGTTAAGCAATAGTTTCATTGTTTTTCGCTGAGTGAGTGAAATTACCGTCCGAACCCCTCCCTCTCCTTCTCTTTCCCTTCCTGCAATCTCCCTCTTCCCCCCTTCCTTTAGTCAGACCTTAAAGGCCGGCAAACGCACTTGTGACTCTTGAGTTGCAGATGCACTTACCATCCAGCGACCCATCTGTTTCAGTTGCCCCCTACAAGAAAAAAAATTAGTAATTCACTATGCTGCGAACATACCGGAAAATATATACTTATTATAATTTTTACAATTTTTTATTCATTTTTAATATTTGACACAGATTCATCTATGATACTATAGTAATATTATAAAGAGGAAAGATTTGTTAGTTTGAACCGATTTTAATAAATAACTTTTAAACTTTCGCGTTTCATGACAAATAAATATTTTTTCGAGAATCAACAAAACGATCACGTCACATTTTAGAATTGCCGATTGTGTTTTTGTTCATTTTCTTCACTATTAATAAGCCACTTTATCCAGAAGTATTTTATTATAGAGCATATTTTATTGCATACGATTTATTATATTGATAGTATCGATCCCATTATATGACACGTGTAGAAACGGTTGTCATGTCTCTCAGACACACAGGGAGGATCCTAATACAGAATCATTAGTTACTCTGCAGTTCGGCGTGTCTTCGTTAGATGGCATTGAAGTGTGTTTTAAATGTATGTAGATGTCCGCACAAATACATAGTAGGTACTACGTAGCCAGAAACACCATTTTGTCGACGTAATTAATCTTAGTTGGCGTCCCACAGAGATCGGAATTGGCGCTTAATTCGTTAAAATATCAATTAGGATAAAGCTCCGAAGGTAAGGAATAACAAATTGTTTCCATTTTTTTTGTTTTATTGTTAACATTCGTCAATAGACACGTTTTTAATGGGAACCGAATAACAAATTCACAGACCATCGTTAAATAGCCTATTTTGTTGAAGTCGTCAAAACGAATCATATGAGCCCAAACTCAAGGGTTTACTAGTTAGCCATTGAAGAGTTCCACTACCCACCTCCTGGCTCCATCATCAGATCGGCTCCAAGATGCCAAATATTAGTATTGCCATCCAACTACATAATAGTATTAATTTAGTCTCACTTAGGTACTAGGGGCACGCCTATTTCCCCTAACAGGAACTTCGACAATTAAATATGCAATAAAATTAGAAGTATATTAAAAGGAAAAGTAAAGCAATTTAAGGAAAAGGATTGGGCCTCATTGTTCATCATTTATCCAGCTGTGTCCCCAGTTTTGCTTAAATAAAATATAAACGTGTAATGGCAATGCTAATGCATATTTCTAAGTATTGAAATACGCGTTGCAATGCTTCAAATCCCCAAAGTCGTTGTGGAAACTTTGTTACCGGTACTGGTGACATTAGTAATCTTTCGGGAATAATATATTTATGTGACTTCGCATATTATTTATCTGTTTCAGGCAATTACACATACACGCAGTTATACACATATATATATAGTGTCAACACACTAAATACGAGTATATATGTTATAATATAGTGTAAGAAACAGTCTTGAAACCCCAGATATAAACTATGAAAATCACTAACTAACAGTAACTGCCAAGTTGTTCGTACCTCTGTTCGCACTCAAGTGAAGTTCTCATCTTAATTCTACCCTTTTATAATACCACTATTCGTTAATATTTATCAATCAACCAATAGTATTGCGTTACCGGCATAACCAGTCAAAATAATGTCTATTAACTTAATAAGAGTTTTGAATGTGGCGACAACACGGCCCTCCTGCGTACGCATCCGTCCCGGATAGCGTCATGGTGTGGTGTGGTTGCTGAGGACAAAGTATTTACCATTAGCTTGTATCTATTTCAATATATTTATTTGCATCACTTTTTTTTATAAACAGCAACGAGGGCTCTTCCATCTACTATTCCACCGACGGCCAGTAGATAAAGCGCTCCCCGCTTCATTTAGACAATCCCCGGACACTACTAGGACCTTAAATGCTTATATAACCGTTCCATCGGCGGTCAGTTATACAGCCAACGTTAAGACTCGAAGTTTACCCTAGGCGATGCCTTTGGCCAACCCTAGTTGCATATCACAACGGGTGTTAACGTCTGACTTTACACGAGTAAATTCCGCATATAGGTTACCCAGCATTGGCCGAAGCAAATATCATAACTAAATATCACACATATTTTCTTATGTTCTCATTCCTCACTCTTAAGTCTAGTATCATACATACTTCTCTCAAATTTCAGTTAACAAAATTGTGACACAGTCATAATTATGTACCAGGCAGATTTTACAAAAAAAAATTTAAAAATACCGGCCAACATCTTGGTCCTTCCAATTTCAGGTGGTTTTCATCCAGGTCTGCTAATTTAGTCCAAGTCCAATCTATATTTAAGCACATGTTGTTCTTAATGTTTGATAGCAACTGGTTCGTTTGAGGCCTGACCAAGTTTTTCGACGTGATTGTACTTCCTTTCCTGTGAAGCTCGGCCTGGCCTGACTGTGATGCTTAAGTGTCTAATAAAACATTAGCACCTGGTGGAGCGCCAATATATTTATAAAATGCATACATAATCGCACCATAATATATTTCGTTATATTATAAATTTCATAGTCTTTATAGTAAACCACATTCTGTTTGTCGAATGCACTTAGTGCTGGTACTGCTGTAATATTGCCAATGTACTCGACGATCTCAAGAGATGGCGTTAGCAGTCTTCAAATAATGTAACCGCGCTGCTCCTGATTGGTGCAAGAAAAAACGGACATACCCTGCTCTCATCGCTTTTCGCTAAGAAGACGCCTTTAATATAAAAATTTTGTTCCGCCACGGACTTCAGTTATATTTCTCGTGAAAAGAAGCTGATTTTCCGTTAGTCCTATAGCCGTGTAGTGTTTGGACTCGCTTGTAACCTTTACAAGGTGTATGTGGAGTGCTCCTGTCTACGATCGTGACCGGCCGGTCAATACCTTGCAAGAGACCGTAGAAACCTCGCCGCTGCTCGCTGCCTTCTGGAGGATCGGGACTTGGTCGGTGTTGCAGGTTAGTGCTGGCATGATTGTTTTGATCGATAGAAGTGGTTTACTTCCCTACACCTCGTACGCTAACTGTTGAGCAATCACACCCTGGTCAGGCTATTTACACGCCTGACCATATAATTTGGTCCTTACGAGTACGGATAGGCCAGTGATTCACGTAAATATTGGTGAATTTACTTTTCTATTCATATCATAAAAAAGATTCACGTAATTCTAGTGAATTCTTGCCGCCATTTTTCCTCGCTCACAGATTTACGTAAAATTGGTAAATTCTGTGTTTAAAACGCACGAGAACTACGTAATTATTGGTAGACTCGTATTTAAATATAATTAATTGTTAGATTTGGTGAATTACGTATTAATTGGTAATAATATCCATTATACTCAATTTAGTTGAACTTATTTATACCTACCCACTTATTAACCGCTTCACCACTGTACTTTACGCTAAGTCATTTTAAGATTTAAATTTAACTTGTGTTTTTACACTAACTAGGTAGATATACCTATCACTTTGTAGTTGTATTGTGATATTATTTTATAAACATGACGGAAAGCGAATCAAGCCGCGAAGTCATGTTGGTTATGTTGAATCAAAAGAAAGAATTATTATTTCAACGTATTAATCGTATGTACACATCGTCGAAAGGTATAATTTCTTTCGATTCATCAACGCGAGCTAACGAGAATTTTCTGGCTGAAACGGAGATGATAGATGAGTTACGCGATAAATTTGAGTCCATTGTTGATAAAATAAATAATATAAATTTGTTATCAAAGATTACGGTCAATCCCGAGTATTCTTGCCTCGATTCATTTGATGATTTATACTCGAGAGTTAAACGCGTTAGAAATAAAATATTAACCACTTCTAAGGTGCGTTCACTCGAGACCAGTAGCTCGATCAAGTCCGTAGTGAAATTAGAACCTTTAGTAATTCCGAGTTTTGACGGACGCCCTGAAAACTGGAATACCTTTTATCAGTCTTTTAAAGCTAATATTCATTTGAATCAACAGCTTTCTGACTCGCAACGTGTACAGTATCTAATTTCTAAACTCACCCACGACGCACTAAAATTCACTTCCGGTATTATTCCGTCAGGTGAAACATATAAAATACTGTGGGATAGTTTGGTTAAGAAATACCACGACAAACGCTCATTAGGTACATATTATCTCAATAATATACTGGACTTAAAAACTTGCTCGCACACTGCGAACGCTCTTGATACCTTTGTTAGTAAATACTCCGCTTCGATTTCAGCTCTAAAAGGATTAGGCATAACAGATCTAACTGATTTTATTTTTCTTCAATGCGCTTTGAGAAGGATGGATCCTCAAACCATCCAAGCCTTTGAACTTTCGATTCGGGATGTGGAAGTGCCTACGACACAACAGCTTATCGCTTTTATACAAGATCAGGCTAAGATTTTGGAGCGCTCAAACCCGCGAAATTCGTCATATACGAAACCCGCTGCTGTTGTTACGTCGCCCTCACGCGACCGGCGCGTTCATCACACCTCCAAATCTTACGCAGCAGTTACCGCGAATTGTTGTTTGTGTAGTGGTAACCATCGACATTTATATGATTGCGCTCAGTTTAAAAATATGCGAGACGCAAGGGCTAGATATGAGTTTATTAAATCGAAGTATCGTTGCGTTAATTGTTTAAGCACTTTACATAAACTTCCGGATTGTAAGAGTACGTCAGTCTGTTTCTGTAATAAAAGACACCATAGGTTATTGCATTTTGATAGTAATAATTCGCAATCGCATGCGGCTATGGTAAATACCGCCGTCGCGTACTCGCCGCCGCCCGCTCATCGAGCGACCGTTACTTCGCCCGCGCCTTCTCATCGCGCTCACACGACTTCGTCATGCATTCGAGCGCCCCCGCTTGCTACAGAACCAGTTACACATACACAGTCTTACACTTCTTGTCATAAGGGTGATATACTTTTGTCAACCGCTCAGGTATACGCGCGCTCTAAGGGTAGCGCTGGTATCAAATCTGTAGTTAGGTGTTTGATAGATAATGGCTCGCAGAATAATCTAATAACATCTGCTTGTTCTAGTTTATTAAATTTACCGATAATACCGTTGAATAATTCCTATGTTAAAGGTGTTGGTTCCGCTTCAAGTCCGATAATCGGTTATGTTCATTTAGACAATGAATCCCGTATTTATCCGGATCAGAAATACACTATACATGCGCTTGTTGTAGAATGCATTACGGATCAATTGCCTTCGAAATTTATCGATTGTGATCGCGACCTAGATTTTCGTAACCTTCCGCTCGCTGACTTAAGCTGGAATATTCCGGGCAAGATTGATTTATTGTTAGGTGCCCAGCTATTCCCATTTATATACTTAGGAAATATGGTCGAGTGTGGGCCGCGCGCGCCGTGTGCTTTATCTACAACATTTGGTTACGTACTTATGGGAGATTACCCGCGTAAACATATTTTACCTACTGCCGCGTCTTTTTCTGCGTTAGCGCTTAATGATATAGTGCAAAAGTTCTGGGAACTTGAAGAAGTACCCATGAAACGCTTGTTGTCACCAGAGGAGACAGATTGCGAAAATATTTTCACGGCTACCGTGACCCGTGACGACGTAGGTCGTTATACAGTTGCATTACCGTTCTGTAGGGACCCTTCGGAATTAGGTAATTCGCACGCTACCGCTTATCGCCGTTTCGTTTCACTCGAGCGTAAGCTCCGTCAGGCACCGATAGTGCGCGAAAATTATTACAAGGTTATTCAGGATTATATTGATAACAATTACCTCAGTCCTGTTAAAGAATCTGAGCTGTCCTCTGATGGTTATTATATACCGCATCACGCAGTAGTCCGACCTGATAAACCGATGCCGCGCATCGTATTGGACGCGAGTGCTAAAACGCATACAGGACTTTCGCTTAACGATATATTACATATTGGACCCAATTTACAGGCCGATCTGTTTTTATTATTGTTAGGTTTTAGATTATTTCCTATTGCAATGAACGCTGATATAAAACAATATTATTTACGGATTGGTGTACCAGTAGACCAACATAAATACCTACGCATTTTATTTAGATTCAACGAATCGGAAAAAATTCGAACTTATGCCTTTAATAGGCAACCTTTCGGTCTCAAGTCAAGCCCTTACATAGCTATGCGCACTGTGCGACAGCTGGCTACTGACATGAGTCCGCTCTATCCTGATGCCGCGAAAGTGGCAGAGACCTGTCTGTATATGGACGATTTGGTTCTTTCTATTGCAAATGAGGATACTGCCACGCAATTAGCTCACAACTTGATTAAGTTTTTCAAATCGGGTGACTTTGACTTAGTGAAGTGGTCTAGCAATTCACCAGTGCTACTTGACTCGCTTCCCGACACGCACCGCAAGTCGCTTGATTTTGATGTTGACAATAATGTCTCTAAGGTCTTAGGTCTCTCATGGGAACCATGTGAAGATAATTTTCATTTCACATGCGCCGCAATTAATGAAAGGTGCACCAAGAGAAACATACTCTCGATGGTTGCACGACTATTTGACGTGCTCGGATTGGTCGCGCCTGTGATTCTCTATGCCAAGTTGTTAATTAAGGAACTGTGGCTCAGCAAGTGTGATTGGGACGATCCTGCACCGGAGCACATACGCACCCGTTTTTCCGCTCTTGCGCAAGAACTTCAAATGCTTGACACTTTAAGGATTCCACGTCATGTAGGCGTCGAAGTTGGTTGTGAATTACGTCTTGTTGCTTTTTGTGATGCTAGCATGAATGGTCTGGGATGTGTCATTTATGCCCATTGTACCTACCCGTCTGGCATTCAAACTCGCATTCTTTGCGCTAAATCAAAGGTTTCGCCAACAAAAATCACTACGCTCGCTCGCTTAGAATTATGCGCTATTTTACTTATGTCAAAATTAATAAAAACTGTGCGAGACACATATGCAACACGTATGACCATTGCCGGGATATACGCATTTTCTGATTCCACTATTGCTTTATCATGGGTTCATTCTTTACCACATCGTTGGTCAGTTTTCGTCGGTAATCGCGTCGCTCAGTGCCAAGAAAACTTGGACTCTAAACATTTTTATCATATTGCCGGAGCTAGTAATCCAAGTGATTGTCTTTACCGTGGTATGCTTCCATCGCAACTTTTGACCCACGATTTGTGGTGGAAAGGTCCTCCGTGGATTCGCAGCTCATCTGAGAAGTGGCCGATTAAGCCATTCTCGCTTAATAATTGCTCTGTCTTGCCTGAACTCAAGGCAAATGTGTTGGCTGCCATTACTCACACAGAGCCGCCGTTGCTGTGTACGTTAGCACAACGTGTTTCTTCTTGGGAAAAGTTGCTACGTATCACCGCATATGTATTAAAATTCGCAAGACCTAAAGTTAAGGTCGAACCTCGTTCTATAGCAGGGTTGACAAGTGCTGAGAATGCGTTAATTCTCGCCGTTCAATCTGTGCACTTCTGTGAAGATATCAAATTGATCAAGGCTGATAAATTACCTTCAAAAAAGCTGCAAAGCCTCTTCGTCTTCTTAGACAAACAAGGGATTTTACGCATTGGAGGAAGACTTTCTGGATCAATGCTTCCTTTCGAAGCTAAACATCCGGTTCTTCTCCCTAAACGCGATCATGTCGTTGACTTAATAATACAGCATTTTCATGTTGTTAATTGTCACACCGGACCTGGACTTCTTATGTCTATTATACGACAACGCTACTGGATCTTGGATGCCAGGACTGTTATCAGGTCCAAGTTGCGAAAGTGCAACACTTGCTTTAAATGCAACCCAACGCATCCAACGCCTATAATGGCTGATCTTCCTGATTACCGTGTTTCAGAGGCCAAGGCATTTTGTCACACTGGTGTAGATTACGCTGGTCCGATAAGGACAATCCTTTCTCGCCGCAGAGGTCAACATGCGCAAAAGGCGTACATCGTTCTTTTTGTTTGCATGGTCACACGTAGTCTACATATTGAAGTGACCAGTGATTTAACTACTGAAAACTTTCTAGCCGCTTTTAAACGCTTTATTTCCCGTCGAGGACCAGTTTCATGTCTCTATTCCGATAATGGATCTACTTTCATCGGTGCGAAGGCACATTTAGATGAGCTGTATAGTTTTTTATTGAACTCTAGCTTCAAAAACGCGCTGTCGAATGAGTTGCTCTCTCGACGCATAGAGTGGAAGATGATTCCCCCAAGATCACCAAATTTTGGTGGGATGTGGGAAGGGAATATAAAGAGCATGAAAACGCATTTATATAGAGTAATAGGAAGTCAGTTACTTACATACGAAGAACTGCAAACTGTTCTTACTCAGATAGAGTGTATTCTTAACTCTCGTCCATTGAGCGTATTATCGTCAGACCCTTACCTGAGGTGTTAACTCCCGCGCATTTTTTGATGTCTACTCCGTTGCAATATTTACCCGCTGCTGATTTGTCAGATCAACGATTGAGTCTGTTAGAACGTAAAAAGTTGTTAGATAGTATGGTCCAATCCTTTTGGAAGAAATGGCACTTAGAGTATTTGCACACGTTGCAAGTTAGGCAAAAATGGGCTACTCCCGACAAACCGGTAGAAATCGGAACTGTTGTTCTTCTTGAGCAGGAGAATTCTTCACCGTTGCATTGGCCGTTAGGAGTAATTACGGACGTGTTCAGAGGCTCTGATAACGTTGTACGCGTGGCGATAGTTAAAACGCAAACTGGAATTTACAAACGCGCTGTAACTAAATTATATCCTATTCCTACACAATAAATTCAACTTAGTTTAAACCTTATTTTTTAGTTTAGGCCGCTATATTTATCATCTTTATTATTTAATCGCATAATGCATGTGTTACTCTCAGTCAGTTAGAAAATTCGCGTGTTTTGAAACATCTTGTGATGTTCCAAGGCGGGGTGCATGGTGGAGCGCCAATATATTTATAAAATGCATACATAATCGCACCATAATATATTTCGTTATATTATAAATTTCATAGTCTTTATAGTAAACCACATTCTGTTTGTCGAATGCAATTAGTGCTGGTACTGCTGTAATATTGCCAATGTACTCGACGATCTCAAGAGATGGCGTTAGCAGTCTTCAAATAATGTAACCGCGCTGCTCCTGATTGGTGCAAGAAAAAACGGACATACCCTGCTCTCATCGCTTTTCGCTAAGAAGACGCCTTTAATATAAAAATTTTGTTCCGCCACGGACTTCAGTTATATTTCTCGTGAAAAGAAGCTGATTTTCCGTTAGTCCTATAGCCGTGTAGTGTTTGGACTCGCTTGTAACCTTTACAAGGTGTATGTGGAGTGCTCCTGTCTACGATCGTGACCAGCCGGTCAATACCTTGCAAGAGACCGTAGAAACCTCGCCGCTGCTCGCTGCCTTCTGGAGGATCGAGACTTGGTCGGTGTTGCAGGTTAGTGCTGGCATGATTGTTTTGATCGATAGAAGTGGTTTACTTCCCTACACCTCGTACGCTAACTGTTGAGCAATCACACCCTGGTCGGGCTATTTACACGCCTGACCAGCACCTAGCAATTGAACTGATAAAAACCAATTCTTTCTTTTTTTGTTTAATATCAGCGGAGAACAGGCACTAATAGTATTTCTGCTTAATGCGTTAACAGACTATTTTTGCGAAACTAGAGAGTATAAATCAACTTTAAAAGCTTTTAACAGGATTGGGGTGTTCAACACACTTTTTGTGACTACTTCATATATCAACAAAAACCCAGTTATTAACATCATTTTAAAGGGATATTTAACCATGCTTTATTTTCGATTTTCGTCTTAGTAGGTACCTACTACTAGTACTTTTGATAAACACTTCGAATTAAAGTCCGAATTATTTTATTTTATTTTTATAAAGTTCTTAACGTAATAACTCGTAAAACCCGTTTTTAAATATTTTGTGATGCAAAAATTAATCCAAGGAATCAAAGTATTAACAGTTATGTTTTTGTGGCAAATAGTTTCTACAAATATAGAAATATTCGAACACCTCATTCACTCAGTCAAAATAATGTCTATTAACTTAATAAGAGTTTTTAATGTGGCGACACTAATAGTTTGTTTGTGTAAAAGTCTTTATAAAATAACTTTCTAGTGGTGCAACAATTATTACAATCCGTTCTGATATTTTGGACGATGACTGATTACAATGATAATTAATTTTGAGATAAAACAATTGTGAATCATATTAAAAGCAAAACAATTACTTTTTGTACAAAAATTTTAATGTGTCCTATTTATTATATTTTTTAATCAATTATTTTATTTGAATAAAATCTTTATTGAGTCGTATTCATAAACTAGCCGTCCCCGCAGTTTCACCTGTGTTTATGGTCGTATCGTTATCGGTCTTAGTGTGATGATATATAGCGTATAGCCTTCCTCGATAAATGGGCTATCTAACACTGAAAGACTTTTCTAATCGGAAAAGTAGTTCCTAGCGCGTTCAAGCAAACAAACAAACAAGCTCTTCAGCTTTATATATTAGTATAGATTGAATTTACTTACATACATAACTACTTATTAACATGTGCGTTTGTTCTGTTTGTTCTACTTCTTGGCGCCTGACAAAGACGCGGTAGGTACCCTCACACCTTTTTTTTGTCGTGTGGAAACCCTCACGGGTCATCACCTCACCGGAGCCAACGGTAAAGTGGTATGTTGGAAGCTAACCGACACACGGTGTTCCGTCACAAGTGGGGCTATTGCAGGAGACCCGGGTTTACCTTAGAATGGAAGCCTCCTTGAACCCCTGCAGACCTTGGCCGCAGGCGACCACTTCATGAAGTACGTGGGCCTTAACCCCCTCCAGAAGGCACCTTTGCCGGGAAAAAGGGCACCTGCCTGCATTCATGAATCACATACTTGAGTACCACATTTGATAAATAACAATATCAGGCAAATTGAACACCGACAAATGTTTATCTGCTTTTTCGATTTTTGTTAAATCGTAATTAAATTACCTACAAACCATAAGACACCAATCTTAGTATCGGAAAGCCTTATAAACACAAAGTCTTTTATTCATTTTGTGGAAGGCTATTCCAGGACTTTGAATCCAATTTACTAGAAGTCAGTCTTGGTTCAAAATAAATGTGTACGTTTACTTAATAGCCGTTAAACTAAGAGTTACACTATCGACCTCTAAGCTCCATCATCAGATCAGCTCCAAGATACCATAAACACAACATTTTATTACAACACGACAATCAAAACAAGGTTAAAATGTACTTCCTAGATTAGATTAAATTGTTTTACCAAGTAAACTTCATTTTAAAAAGGTGTTCGGCTATATTGGGCAATATATTACCGGTCCTATTAAATAAGCAACAATAAAAAAATGTATAAGGACCTAAGTTTGTGTATAGCCTAATGATAACAAATTTATCATCTGTTATCGACGTTATCGGCATAAAAATAAATGTACCTATTTAAGTTGCTGTAACTAATTCTGTTTTAGAAGTTAAGGAGCTTCGTAGACAGTATGTTGTCTTTAAACGTGTTTTCTTTATTTACTTGCGCTATTCTGATATCACCAAAAATAAGTAAGTTCTATATTTGCAATTCTAACTAATATTATAAATGCGAACGTGAATTTGTTTGTTCCATCTGTCATCATCATGAATTTTTGCATACACGTTGTCAGAGCTAAAGTGAAAGTTACCCTTGTCATCCAGAAAAAGTATTCATATTAATTTTTTTTTTATGGTATAGGGGCAAACGAGCAGACGGTTCACCTGATTTTTAATGACTAACGCCGTCCAAGAGCACCGGCAACGCAAGAGTCACAAGCGCGTTGCCGGTCTTCAAGGTGGTAGTAGTAGGGGAAGAGTGGGAGGGGGGGGGGGAGAGGGAAAGTTTAGGGCCTCCGGTAACCTCACTTACTAGCTTGCTTCACTGCTGGTTTTCTGTGAGGCAGTGGTATCACTCCAGTCGAGCCGGCTCATATGTGCCGAAGCATGGCTCTCTCACGTAAAAAATAATGTTTATTGTACACAAAAATAAATGATAACAGGAAGAAAAGTTGCCTGTACAAAAGCGTTAACCCATAGTTGAGTTTTCTTACAGAAATCCTTAGGAGAGAAGAGAGGATAGTATAAAGAAAAAAGAGGCATAGTACCTACTGTTCCCGAGGGATATAAAAATAACAGGGCAGAAGGTAGTCAATAAGCTGGTACACTATCTGTTACAGGTGTGGTACAGGGCAAGTATGTACTCTGGCCCAAGATCCAGCGCAGCATCGCCCAGTACAAAGTGATCACGACTTGGGACAATGCCAAACGCCATTGTGACAGTCAAGGTAATATTGTATGATGGTGAAAGATGATTACAAGTAGAAGTTAAGGTATCTGTAACGGTAGGTAATGTTTATTACATTTTCTTAGGACACAAAGAGTTAGCATAAAGGCTAATGTGATTGTTAGATATATTAATGACAGACGGTTGTACTCTTGACCCCACCTGACACTAATCCAGTTACACCTAGCCTGCTTTACTCTACAACAACAACACTATGTATTTAATAAAAATAAGAAGTTCTAATTTGTGAAAATTAATGAATGACTATTGAATTTTTATTCAGCGTTCCCCAGGGCGTTTAGATAGGACCTATAATATTGCAATCAAAATTATCATTTTTAAGATAATTATATTGTAAACTAACATTAGGTTAAAAGAAAATAGAAGCAAATGGAGACAAGGTCTGCAATAAATTATTTGTTATTAAAGTTATGGATTTATATCTGTGTACTTAATTCACACAATCTTAAGATTTAATAAAAGCCATGATAGTAGCCATGAGAGGCCTACCTAAAGTTGTTTCTACTTCACAACAGGTGCAATGTTGGCGTCGCCTATAGACGCGGGTCTACTTAAGTACATGAAGTCGATCATCAGCGTGAACAATCACACTACACCATACTTCATAGGCATCAAGGCGAAACGCAATGCGGAATTACAATTTGTGTCTGAAGAAGGTAATTATTTTATTTCAAACATCTTAATTAGACAAATCCTTAGTCCGCTGATTCCAAATAGAGCTAGTTGTCCAAGTAGAGATAGATGATCCATAGACGAGGGACGAGGGATACAATTGGCAACAGACAAGTAATGCATCTATTTGTTGCACATACATCAAATAATAATTTACTTCAAAAAAGTATCACCGACTTCAATAGGCGCTTGAAGTCGGTGATACTTTTAATCATGATAAAGTTTAATAATCTGTATTCTTCATCCCTTATTTTTACGGTATTCTCTCGTTTTCCATAAATTCATTTGCACTAATATTGTTTGCCATAATCATCCCCGATCATAATATTTACTTGCACTATTGTCATTTATACTAATAACGTTTAGCATAACAACTCAACAGTCATAACTTTTATTTGCCATAAAATGACTTTCTATAACAACATATATCATAATAATTAGTTTCCATAAGTAACACATCTCATAATCGACTCTTGACATAATCAAAATTTGATATAATTATGAAAATAATACATAATATTATTAGGTCGAAATTAATTATCGATAACACCCCGACTCAGTGCAATCCGACTCGGATAGGTTAGGTTAGAAGGCTAATTTATGGTTTTTTTTTTTAACCACTAAGAAGTAGGAGCCTCCGTCGAGCTTAGTTAGTAGACGCCATATGAGGTTTAGTTTTAAGTTAAATTGTGAATAAAAAATCTGTGTCGTATAATCATTTATTAATGAACATAATTCAAGTATAGGTAGATAATATAAAATGTTTATTTTCTTGAAAGAAAAATTATTTTAAATTTAAATTGGAGGCCAAAGCTCTCAAAAACTCTTCTTCACTGTAATTATGTTTGTTCTTTATAATGTTGTTTATTCTTTGTTTTTTTTTAATGTATATTCTAGTTTTCTTTTGTTCTGGTTCTCCATTAAGAATCGACTCAATGTTCATCAATGAAATTTTGGCTTCTTTTATAATTTCTTTGCTGAAATTATAGAAACCATCACTTGTTTTGCCCATAATTGTGTTTATCCTATGATGCCAGGCTTCTGCGTAGTTTTGCGTGCGCGGTAAGTTTACATTATGTAAATGTAAAATACTCCAAAACGAAGGTGGAAAACGGGGTGGTTTGCTATCAGTACCCGAAACGTAATTTTCTTCAAACCAACTTACAATGTGCTGACTTGCTGGAATTATAGTTTCTTTCCATTTTTTGAAATAAGTAGGTATCTCTTGAAATTCCAGAAAAGACAAAGCTAATAAACATTTCATATCTAGAGCAAAAGCACAACTAGTACCGTAAAGATTCACTAGGCCATTTGATTGTATTTGTCTATAAATAATTTGTGATAAATGAAAGAAACAGCCATTTAATTTAATATCATTAAAGGTTTGTTTTGCACTAAGAATAGCTGCTTGTTCAAAATCCATTATGCAATTTTTCAATTTCAATGTAATATTATTTTCATTGCTATAATCGCTTATAAAATTAAAGATTTGATTATATGTAATTCTATCTTTATGTGTACACAAAGCAAATAGAAGGGGTATAGTTTTATTGTATCCATTCATAACATTACCGTGTACTGTGTACAGTTGCAAAAAATTTTTGGGTGCTACCTTAAACGTTCCATCTAATATCCACAAATCTGATCTACATAAAAAATCCATCATTTTTTGAGTTGAATAAATTATTAGCCCTTTATTTTTCTTAATTATTTCATCCTTCATTATAATATTCTCGTTGTTTAACTGTAATGTTTCCTGTCTAATATTGAAGTATAAATCTTGAGGTTCATTATATGTTTCCTTATGTTTATTCTTTTCCCTGTAAATAACTTGTTTCAAAGCGCTTGTTGATGGCATATATAATGACGATGATGCATATGTAATATCAGGTTGAGTTGAAATACTGTTTTGTAATATTTTGCTAGGTTTTTCAGTGAGACATTCAATTGTCTTCAACTTAATTTCATTTAATAATTTCACTGTTTTGATTCTGTTTGCGTTTGGTTCGTGGTTATGTACGTTGGCTCGTTTAACAATAATATGTTCTTGTGATTGTTCAACACACTTAGTTATTGCCCGAGAATTGCATTTATTTTGTTTGCGTAACTCACATATCCAATAATACGTATTTTTTACTGTTCTATTCTTTTCGTACGTGAATCCGTAAACATTTAATTTAATGCCACCTTTTGTAGTTTTATACACTTCACAACTTTCACTCATCTCGACATTACTAATAGTGAATTGATTCATAGCAAATACATTTATGGATTTCAATTATTATGACACTTGATCGATTATGACCAATGGAATTAGTGAAAGTCAGTTTATGTCATTTCACGATTACGGCAACTGAAGCGTTATTTCTAATGAAATTTTGGCGTATGAAATTATGGCATTTTAAATTATGGCAAACATTAGTAAACCTTATTTTACTACCCTTAAAGATGGAATATTATCTTGACATTTAAATATGAGTTTTAATACAAACAATAAAATTAAATTAAATCAGTTCACAAATGCCGGACATGTGTATAAAGAAAAAGAAAAAAAAACCTGTCCAATTGAGAAGTTTTTCTTTTTTGAAATCGGTTGAAAAGTACTTTTACATCATCAAGTGAATTACGTAATAACTACTGACCCTGCTTTAAATTTTTTTTCAGGCACTAAGACGTATGTAACACTATTGTTATTCCAGGTATTTTACTTGAAGACATATCTGAGGCAGCAATAAACATGGTTGATCAATTAGACCTTCGCATTGGCGACTGCTTGTGTATGGACCAGCACAACATTCGGGTAGTGCCTTGCTGGACTAGATTGCCTTACATGTGCTACAAGAACGCAACAGCTACACCTACAAGCCAACCCTGGTCTAGTCTACCAACAACGGACGTGACCTTGACCTCACAGGTGATAGACGAATCAGGAACGACAAACGAGCCCTGGTTTACCTTGGACCTGGACGATACCTATACTTCCCGGACGTTAGTTGAATTAACGACTGACGAACCGACGGCTGATTGTAGTTCAGGTACCTAAACTTTGTTACTATAAAGTTGTTCACATTAAAATAGGGTCTTCAAAAATCCTTTAAGTATAATTATGATTCGCCTTTTCTTTACCTTAGTATTACAATTCCTTTAAGTTTTTTAACACACTTTTATATTGGGTTCACTTTAACTAATTATCAATGGAAACAAATCTTGGTAGTAAATTTTACGTTTCCTGACGTTGTTCTGTCAAAATTCTAATAAATTTGGTTCAATTGTACGAAAAAGTCCAATTTTCCCCATTTTCCAGTCAACTTTGAAATTTTTTTTTTTTAAAAACCGTATTCGGACTATTATTAACATATAATATTAAGGATTAGTTAAATTGGCCAAGCGGTTCTCAAGTGATGCGCTTACTAACGAAAAACTTTCATTTTATTCAATTCAATCATTTTTATTTTAATAGAACTTCTATATTTATCTTCGAGCAGATTCAGAGCGTATCTTTCAGATTATGGAAAACATGAACACATTAAATTTCATTTAAAGAAAAAAAATTATAAATATAACTAAATTTGATCATATTTCTTTCAGGATATAAACTTCATGCAAACGGTCGTTGTTACAAGATGCACGATTATATGTTGACATCATGGCACGATGCTAATCGGATATGTACCAAAGAAGGAGGATACTTGGCCGTCATCAATGACAGTGCTGAGGCCCGGCTCATCACAGAAATCTGTTTTCCTGACAAGAGCCCTTTTACATTTATTTGGATTGGACTTCACGACGTAACTGGAAACAGAGACTGGCGGAGTGTCCACGGTAAGCTTATGGTGACATATTTACGAGTATTAATAGAAGTCTTGTCAAATAAACATGATGAAATATAATAGAATTATAGAGTGATGATAAGGTGAGCAATGAACTTTCACACACATGCGCAATTAGCCCAACAACACGGAGTTTATGATTGGCATCTGATTTGCTGTTAATGAGAATGAAATCATATCGCGATCCAATTCGATCTTAACGCCATCCATCGACCTAAGTAACAATAGTCGTGGTTTAATCCATAAAGCCCTCATCAAACAGAGGCGGGAGCCGCGGGAAAGTGACCGCGATCCAGGACTGGATTTTTTGTAATATTCGAATTTGTATGCAACCTGTCACATAGCAACGGGCGCGTTCCGATCTCCCGCGCGATAGAATCGGTACGACAAACAGAAGATCGCTTCGCGGGAAGGACGCCCCGGGGTGCGGGACGGGCGGCCGGCGCGGGCGCTGTATTCTACGGTAGTCATTACAAGCTGTCACACAGAAGTCCGATCTCACGAATTGTATTTTTTTACAACTTCGATGTACGATAGTTCCAGTTTCAATATGAATCCAACAGAAAAACTAATTGAATTAGTTAGACATCACTCATGTCTCTATTATACTAAAGACAGGAATTATAAAAACACTTTAAAGAAGGATATTCTTGTGGAAAAGATAGCCAAGGATATATATTAAGTCGTAAAAGTTCATGCAACTCATCAAAACTGCTTTGAATCATGTGAAAATACTTAAAAAATCGGTCCTCGTATGAACGCAGCTCTTTACACAAATGGTGGTACTCTCCTCCCATATCTCGTTTCATATTTATGTCGTGAATCCAAATTCTTTTGGGTTTGCGTTTTTTCTTTTGGTACATTGCTAATAAAAGCAGAATTTCTTTTTCGTCACTGTCCGACATGGTGCTGCGTTACTAAAGGTCGTGAATAATTTGATCGTTTTTGGTGTCACACCCGCTGTGTTCCCGCCACCTGCCCGCCGCGGGCTGCGGACGGTAGCCTGTGTGACATGGTAGGGACCGCTATCGCTTTGCGATCGATCGCTTTATCGCGGCTCCCGCCTCTGTGTGACCCGTCCTTTAAGCCCTCATCAAACAGAGGCGGGAGCCGCGATAACGCGATCGATTGCAAAGCGATAGCGGTCCCTACCAAGGAACTTAATTAAACTTAATCTATACAATTTGATCGCTTTTGGTGTCACACCGGCTGTGTTCCCGCCACCTGCCCGCCCGCCGCGGACTGCGGACGGTAGCCTTGTGTGACATGGTACGGACCGCTATCGCTCGATCGCTTTATCGCGGCTCCCGCCTCTGTGTGACCCGGCCTTTAGTAAACATAAACAAAATATTCATTTCTAAATAACATGGATTTTTTAGAGAATAATTGTTTTGTATTGATACAAATTTGTAATTTATTACAAATTACTACAACAATTATTAAAATTGGAATGTGTCTTACCACACTACTTATTTATTTTGTAGTTACTTAGAATAATAAAACTAGAATAAGAGCTGGTAGCCCCGAATAGAGAAGCATCGGTCGCCAATGTGACAGTTGAGCATGCTAAACTATTTAGCTGTTACAGGCATACGTTTTCTTTTCAAGACGGACGAATACACGTCCATTTTTTTACAACTTTGTTATTAGCTGAAAAGATATAAAACAACATTGGCGTTGAGTCTACACGCGGGATAGAGCCCACAAAATAAAAAAAAAATGTGTGTGTCAGCTCCGACGCACGACTGGAGTTTACAATTTACTGGAGTCTCTCTCTCTCTATCTATCTCTCTCTCTCTCTCCCTCTTTTAAGGCTTAGAGCTTCTGATGGTATAACATATTTTTTAAAGAATGCCATATAAATGTTATCTTTTTATTTCAGGTGATCATTTGCATGTATTATATAACATCGGTGATTTAAACAACAGCCGATTTGACTGCGGTGTTATCAAGTATACCGGGAAGCTGTACGATCTGCATTGTGGCGATAGTAACAGCTTCATCTGCGAGAAAAAGTTATGAAAATAACAATACTTAATGTACCTACTTCTTTCATGGTATTTAGGCTATAAGGTATCTTAGTGCAGTTCAAATATAACTTCATTGTTACCCAATAATTGTTTAAATGTTATAACTTAGTATATATTAGTATTTGCCCGCGAGTTTTGTCGCGTTAATGACAACGACCTCTAAAAGATTTTTTCCCATCCAGCTGGAATAGTATTTTTTTTACCGAGAGGCAGCACGCAGTCTTCCGCGCGCGCTCTCAGAGTGCGGCCGATGGGTGATGGTCGCACAGGGTAACGGGACCCGTCTAGGGTGAGACGGGTCAATGCCTGTCGGGGGTTGCGGAAGAATGCAATAGCGATTCTCGCTCCCCTGATCATAGGCTAGTAGTGGAACACCAGGGTGGTTTTTAGTCGGTAAGAGTTCGACAGACCCCTTCGCCTCCCCAAGGCGGAGGACATCCATGTGGGATCTTCCACCTCGTCAACAAAAAAAAAAAAAAAAAAAAGACGTGTGGCACTCGGAGACTGCTGCGGTAAAGCTATTACATAGCATTTTTTATCAACTTATGCAATTTTAATTATTTATTTATTTTATTTATGTAGTATTTTTTTTCCTTTGTTTTTTTTTTCTTTGATATTAATTCAAGTTACACTTTTTGAGCGTGGTGACCGATAAGAAAACAATTTTTTTTCTTTTATTAAATATGAGATGAATGAGAAGTTAATATTGTTCAAAATATTTTTATTAGCTATATATATATAAGAAAGTCGTGTTAGTTACACTATTGATGACAGGTATGAGCACGGAGCAGATACAAAGAGGAGGTGTTGTAATTAGATTTCCCTATGAAACAACGCGTGACAATTTGCGGGGTGAGGGGGTGTTAAGCTCCGCCCATTTAACTTTTTTCTTTCTACCAAACAATAGTAAAACTACTCGCATCGTTCTATGTCGATGTTGCTATGTAGTTTAGCTATCTCACGCTAGTTATAGGATGTAAGAGACCGTACTCCGAATTTCCTTACCAGGTAGTAGCTTTTTCAAGATTAATTTTTAAACCATCTTGATACAAAAGCTAAAGTTTGTGAGTTCTTTCTTTCTCCTAGCCTTGACCTTATTCCACAGCTAGACGGATTTGGATAAAATTTGGTATACAGATAGATTGCGACCTGGCTTAACATTTGGGCATTGGGCATTGCTAGTGTGAGAATAAAAAAGTTTGTGGTAAATCACGAATGATGATTCAAATTTGTTCACTTATTCTTATCTTATCTTTCTTTATTCGTATCTGTACCGCAGCTGCAGTTTATTTTGTAAATCTAACTTACTGAGCTTAAAATACCTTTTAAATCATCAGCCTAAGTACAATTTATTTCATTTTAATATTTAAAGGACTTTCAATTCAAGATAAATACTCGTATAGTCGTAGGTTGTTAGGTAAAATAATTGGGTTCTAATTACGGCCCTGTCTTTTTGTTCTGTTTATAAATGTTCTTCTAGTTGAAGATAGATGACAGTCTATTCAAAAAATGATTACAAAAAATATAAAAATAATACTTTGACGGCTAAAAATTCTTTAGGACTGGATGTAGAACAAATTTTAGTATCTTCGTATGATTTATTTTACTAATACTTAGGCTCTACGTACCTTTGTTTTTTAAGTTCCCATTACACAAAGTTTTGCCATCTAGTGACGAATAGATTTAATTATATTTCAAAAAATACTCCCGAGATTTTTCTAGAACTATTTTAATAAATAAAATAAAAAACTATAAGCCACGCTCACTGTGATGACTTCAGGACCTAGTTATAATCACAGTGCACAGTTGCTTAGGCCCTCTCCTCTTTGTATCTGCTCCATGGGCATGAGTCACCAGATTGCGGGGCGAAGAGGGGGATTACGCATGCGCAGTCACGCCGATACAACCAATGCCACCTAGAGGCGAGTTGCTGAACTAAAGAGACAAGCGTGATATTTCAAAAGTCATTAAAAGTTCTGCTATTTATGGATAGATGGCAAAACTAACAAGTATCACCGTTGTGCCGGTCGGAGTGGGAGCGTGAGGTTTTTTCGTTACGGAATTTCTGGATTCGGTCCCCGCGCTCAAGGCCCGCGATAGAAGCTATGCAATAGCTTAAAAAAGTACTCTACTCTCTAAACAAAGAGAGTAATTCTGTCATGCAAATAAAAACACATAGTTTAGGTAAATCAAATTCATCATTAGGACTTGAATTGACTAAAACCATGTGTCGTTGCATAATTCTCAAGAACTTCCATCCTAGTCATAGGGTACACCTGAGTTCTTTGCAATAGAACCATCTGTGTGGTAACACCGAGTGGTTTCAGTCGTATCTATTTTGATATACCGCTGGTGGTGGTGACCATGGGTGACCAAAATTGATGTTCCATAATGAGTCTAAAGTGATTTGATCATCGATACTGCGAACGGTCCACCAATTGCCAGTCTGCGTTTGTCTCTTATCAGTGCGCGCATGTGTTTTTATTCGCTTGGGAGGTTCTTCAGCGGGTGAAGGGTATCACTATAAACTCGAAACAGGATTGCTGCCTCTGAGACAATATGCCATAACTAAAATAACCTGGTACTTATATATGAATAAGTACCATAACATTTAACTCGGCCACATACCTAATAAGTAATACTTCATTTTTCTTTGTATATTTTACGTTTACATAAGGTATATTTTAAAGTTTATTTGTAAGTTTTCCTTTAAATTGGAAAGTATAATGAACACAGAAATCGACAACTATCCTTCTATATCCTATCCTTCTTGAAGTTACTTTAAAACAAGTATCGAAATTAATTTAAAGTAGTGAGTGAAGTAATTAAAGATGATTATGATAATCTGTTAATCAAACGATTTCATCATGTCTGAAACTATGATAAAGGAAAGGAAACAAAGTGCTAATTAATCAGATTAAGGCTTGTTATTAGTTAAAAAAAGGTTTCAGGTCATTGTGTCCTAATCCTACTGTTACGAAAGCCTAAATTGACGCGTGGGTGACGTTTGACCAGCTTGCACTGGCCGTGGTCACAGGCTGACTGGCTCAGTGGTGCGGGCAATTCAGAGGTATGTAATACCTATTTCGTGATCGCGTTAATTCCTATATAAATATTACTATATAATAATTATATATAAGTTCACTTCTATTTATGACTACTTCTTCTAGAAATGTATTTAAAATGTCTTAACAACTCTTAATTATTTTACGTATTTTTATTATTTGCCGTATCATTGCGTATTATGTACTTAACTTTATCTTCTGTATATTTGTCATCATTTATTTTATCCTTTCCTTTGGTTTTATTAGCGTTTAGTATTCTACATTAATTTAAAAAAACGATTAAGCTTATATGTATGTTCTTTATCATCTTTTGTCTTGGACATAGATGATGATCAATTCGATCGCTAGGCGTACTTAGCATTGGTGTTTAATGCAATTAATAAAATTTATAACACCTACAAAAATACACTTTAATACTATGTAAAGGAAAATACTATAAGGCATGATAACACAAACAAACTTGGAAGACAAATAACTCCGAGGGTCGAGTTGCAAACTGAGTTAAGGATCGTTAGTGAGAACCAACTAATCAAGGAACAGGTCACGCTTTTTGCTGGAACTTGAACTATGGCATTAGACTAGCGACACCTATTAGCACTATACCGTAACAAGCGAATATATACTTACCAGAAAATGGCTATTTGTCACAGATTATTTGTTAATTTGTTAACGGGTAATCAAAATGTCTATTACATATTTTAGGTTAAAGTCACTAAGACTACAAAGTGGTCTCGTTCCTCTAAAATACCATAAGTCTTGTCAAGAAAAGGGTGTAATTTCCCTGTGACACCAAAGGAACTTTTTCCGACCTGGCTAGGTAATCGTGACGAACCGGTTGATATATTTTTTTTTTGTGTGTGATATATGGCTGTTGGCCTAGACAATCTTATACAGGCTTTCGATGAGCGCTCAGGGCTCTAAACCGGTAATCGGTTGATGTTGGGACGTTGTATATATATACTGAGCAGTGCGGGAACGCATGTTGTGCGATGCAGGAATAGTAGTTACAACATAGTTCGGTTGGTCTTCGTTAGATGGGACTGAGATACATTTCGATGTCGCCACAATCTATTTCAATGAGGTATATGGTCTGCAGAAAGACAGCTTATAAACAGGGCATATACATAGATATGTATATAATTTCATCAAACTCATCAGTCAGCTAAAAATAAACACAAGGCTTTCTTAATTACAACAAAGCGCAATTTTCTCTAATTACCATTCTTTGTAAAAAAGAGAATGATTAAATAAAACCCTTCCCGACAAGGAATAATCTCTGCTGATTAAAGCGGTCCTTTCAAACGCTAACCAACGCATTTATAACAGGGAATTTACTACAGGGAAGAAAAGACAGCCTCTAATGACGGAGAACAAATAGAGAAAGAATGAGTGTGACCTGGACTACGTCATATAATTCATTGCTCTTGTTCGTTATTCGCTTGTTTATTTGTAAGTAGCTTTTACGTGGCTTCGCTCGCTTTGATGATGATTTAGTAAATCAGTTTAATTCACATACGCATTTGTAATATTATTTAGAAATTTATGATACTATGTTATTAATAATAGACACATCTGAGCTTTGTGTGCGCTGAAATATCGCACTTTTCACTTATACATTTATCCAACTGAATACGGCGAGTTTTTCTCAAGGAGAGTGATGGCGATAGAGTTTCATATAGATAATAGGAATTCCGACCCATCAATGACCTCCGTATGGGAAAAACGAAGGGAAATTGGCAGTGAAGCAATGTTTGCATTGCTTTTCGCTGAGTGAGTGAGGTTACCGCAGGCCCTAATCCTTTTTGAGGACAGCGTCATCGCCAACGGCTAATATTCTAGTATGAAGAGGTGGCCATCTTTCTTCGGCCACTTGGTTGAGGCTTGGCCCAACAGAGCGGGTGTGTCTGTCGATACCTCTGTTGGCTCTTCGCTCTTCGGAGCTAAGAGGATGAAAACCTCGGTAAAAAATCACGAAGGAGGAACCCTTCCATGGGTCGTAGTTTCTCCGCTGTCGTCAGTGGAGAAAGAGGGCGGGCTCGGCGTGCACTCACACTGCCACCGAGCAGGCATGGGAAGATTTATTTTCCTTGCCACCGTCGGCATATCGTAATCCCGAAAGGAGTCGTGGTCATGTTTTGCGACTCCGATCGGGGACGAGGGTCTTGGCTTAGCCGCCCGGACTGCGAGGAAGAAAACCTCTCTAAAAAATCACCCCGAATCCCGTGTTCTGGTGCGTGACCAGGGGATGCATGGCTGATGGGTAGTTCAGTCGCAAGCGCACTCCCAGCCGGGGCACCTGCGGACTCCTCGGTTGGGCATAAACCTTCGCTTGCCCGGGTATTGGGGATCTCTGCCCGGGTCGACCTTTATTTCTCCCCGTCTCGTGGGTTTAGATATGGAACACTTAAACAAATATAATAATAATAAAATAAACGACGAAAAAAAGAAGGAGAAGGAACAAAAGCAGTCGCAGAAGGAGAAGAATGAGAAGAAGGTGGACACCTCGTCTAACGAAGAGGTCTTGCTCGAGACGCCTATCTCGGTCGAGCTCCCAGAAGTCAATCCGACTTCTGGGAGCAGAAGATATTCGGAACGCCTGCGTTCCAGATCTGTTGTATCGTCGGACGGAAATTCCTTTACGACGGGAGACAACCAAGAGACGATGGAAGTGGAGGTTCGCAATGACAGTCGTAAATGCGGACACTCCATGGACCACGATGTCGACACGTCGCAGGAGATGCTACCTCCCAAAGTGGCTAGTAGCCATAGAGGGAGGTCGCGCACGCCAGTCTCGGCTCCGTCGGGCTCCGCCTTCTCTGGGAGGGAAGCCTATGTCCGAGCTAGAGCGGAGGGCGAAAGCGTAGCGGAGGAGGAGATTGCAGATCTCCTGCTAAAAATTCAGAAGCCGGTGGCAGGGGGTTCTGTCCCCCAAACACCATCGACTATGCAGGAGAGAGCAAACGCGGCGGTGGCCGTTATCCACAAAGTGGCCACCAAGTCCACGAACCTTAAGGGTTCCTTTGTTAGGGCCCTCAAGGACTCCTCTTCCGCCATCTCTGCGGTCGTCGAGACCCTCATTGGGGACGTGGCGCGCCTCCAGGCCGCAAACGATTTGTTGACGGGGCAGGTCACCGAGCTCAGCGCTCAGTTCGCCATATTTCGGGCACAGGCGAATTGCCCTGCCCCCTCCCCATCCCCCGTTCCGGATGCCCACTTGCGTCAAGTTATTGACGCAGTGTGGCGCATGATGGACGGGCGCCTAGCAGGTCTGGAGGCAAGACTGCCTCCGGCGCCTATCGTTCGGCCACCACTCGCCGCAGCCAAGCCTAACGTCGCAACGGTCCCGACGCCGCTTCCCGTCTCGGATGGCCGCGTGACGGTGACGTATGCCGCGACGACGTCTGCACCGGCGTGTGCAACCGTACCGAAGGCTGGTCGACCGGCTAAGGCCGCGTCAAAAGCGGTTGCACCAAAGGCCGGGCAACCGCCGAAGGCCGTGAAAAAAGTGGCAGCAGAATTCCCTCCGCTTCCCACTCCAGTACCGAAGGAGAAGAATGTGACTGCTGTTGTCACTGGTGCTGAGCCCGTGCCTGGCCCGTCCGCATCTGCCCCCTCCACGTCTGCCGCTTCCAGTGACGGGTGGCAGAAAGTCGGGGGAGGGAAGAAGCGCTCCCGAAACCGAAATAAGAAGGCTGCCAAGAGTGCACCGTCTCCGCCGCAGGCACCATCCGTGGCAGCGACTGCCACCAAACAGCCACGGAAACTGGTGCCACCCAAAACGGCGGCTGTGGTTGTAACCCTGTCGCCGGCGGTTGGGGACGGCGGGCTATCCTACGCGGCTGTCTTTAAGAAAGCCCGGGATAGTCTGGCCGGTGAATTTGGGGCCGTGGGTGTGAGGATGCGCCTCGCCCACACGGGAGCTCGAGTCCTCGAGTTCCCTGGGGCTGAAGGCGCAAAGACGGCGGACACCTTTGCCGAAAAGATGCGTGAGATATTTGCAGCCACGGATGGTGTCAAAATCGCCAGGCCCACCAAGTGCGCGGAGCTGCGCATTTCGGGCCTGGACGATTCAGTGACGGTCGAGGATGTCCGCGTTGCAATTCGGGAGAAGGCCGGATGCAACGCGGATAACATCAGAGTCGGCACCATCCGCCCCGGTCCAGGCGGCCTTGGCGCGGTGTGGGCCAGTTGTCCCGTGGCATCGGCCAAGATTATCAGCGACGCCGGAAGAATCCTCATCGGTTTCGTGAACGCCAGAGTCACACTCCTGGCGGCGAGACCGATGAGGTGTTTTAAATGCCTCTCCGCGGGACACACCCGCGTCAGGTGCGCCAGCTGCTTTGACTGCAGCGGACTGTGTTTCCGCTGCGGTCGACCGGGGCACAAGGCGGCGGAATGTTCCGCCGCCCCTCACTGCCCAGCGTGTGCGGCGGGAAATCTTCCCGCCAGCCATCAGATGGGGCAGGGTGGCTGCAAGCCACCCCGCACTTCTCGGCAAACTTCGGGGGCTAGCCAATCGACCCAGGCTGCCTCCGATGTCAATCCTGCGTCGTCGTCGTCGCCCATGGAGGGGGTTGTAGAGACAGTCCAGTAATGGACCAAGTCTCCAACCTCCTTGTCCAGACGAACCTGAACCACTCTGCCGGTGCGCAGGATCTTTTCCTGCAAACCATGGCGGAGTGGTCGATAGGTGTGGCCGTAGCCGCGGAGCCCTATTACGTTCCTCCCCGTCCTAATTGGCTGGGTGACCGGGACGGCTCCGTGGCAGTCGTCAGCTCCACGGCGGCTCATTCCCCGCCCTTGTCGCTAAGAGACAAGGGTACTGGATATGTTGCTGCCGAATGGGGGTGGATCACCATATATGGTGTCTACTTCTCCCCCAATCGGAGTCTGAGCGACTTCGAGGTTTTTCTCAACAACCTAGAGACCTCGATGCGGCGACTAGCGTCTGGGCACGTCCTAGTGCTGGGGGACTTCAACGCCAAGTCCGTTGCGTGGGGTTCCCCCAGGACGGACGCACGGGGCGATGCCGTAGAGGAGTGGGCGGCATCGGTGGGCCTCTGTCTCCTAAACAGAGGCTCCACCAATACGTGTGTGCGACAGCAGGGGGGGTCGATAGTGGACCTTTCGTTCGCTACCCCTGCTCTCGCCGCACGAGTAAGGAATCTCTCGGATCACCTGTATATCCGATTTGAGCTCTCCCGGACCCAGGACGACGACGTTACGAAAATGAACAGGGACCTACTAGAGGAGGCAGCCATCATTTACTCATGGCTGTCTCCGCAGCCTCTGACTGAGGAGGTAGACATGGGGGCAGGCCGCTTTCGCGATGCGATTACGCAGATTTGCGATGCGGCCATGCCCCGCATCCGAGGTCGTCGAACTCCAAGGAAGGAGGTGTACTGGTGGTCCCAGGAGTTGGCGGACCTTCGTGGGGCCTGTACTCGTGCCCGGAGGTCCTACACCCGCAGCCGGCGTCGTCACCGCGAGGAGGGTGAAGAGGACCAGCTTCATGACGAGTACCGAGAGGCGCGGAAAACTCTGAAGCTGGCCATTAGCCGCGCCAAAGAGGAGAAGAGAAAGGAGATGCTGGAGGGTCTCGATCGTGACCCCTGGGGTCGCCCATATCGCGCGGCGCAACAAAAGCTCCGCGCGTCGGGCCCCCCCCTTACGGAGACTCTCCAGCCCAGCTTCCTGCAGGAAGTGGTTGAGGGCCTTTTCCCGCAACGGGCGGAACACATACCCCCGTCGATGGCCGTATTGGCAGGACACGACGCGGAGGTCGAAAATGAGGAAGTTCCGCCCGTCACAGAGGCGGAGGTAGGGGCGGCTGTTCTACGGATCCGTTCCAAGAACACCGCCCCCGGGCCAGACGGGATTCCTGCCCGAGCTTTGGCCCCGAGCGGGAAGCTGGTGCTTTTAACGAAGCCGGGACGGCCTACCGACTCGGTCGCGGCCTACAGGCCCATCGTGTAGCTGGACGAGGTGGGTAAATTGTTTGAGAGAGTCCTCTCTGCCCGCATCGTCCGGCACCTTGGCGAGGTCGGCCCCGATTTGTCGGACGCCCAATTCGGTTTTCGGGCGGGGCGTTCGACGGTCGGTGCTGTGTTGCGCCTGTGGGCTGTGACCGAAGACGTAGTGAGCTGTGGCGGCGTGCTGTTGGCGGTGTCGTTGGACATCGCCAACGCATTCAATAGTCTGCCATTCAGCTGCATCAGGGAAGCACTCCTTTATCATAGGGTGCCACAGTACCTGAGGCGGCTAGTGGCAGACTATCTCGAGGAGCGTACCGTCATGTACGAGGACCGAGACGGAGTTTTGAGTCGTCGGCCCATGTCGTGCGGTGTTCCGCAGGGGTCTGTCCTTGGACCACTCCTGTGGAACATGGGGTACGACTGGGCCCTTCGAGGCGACTTCCCCCCCGGGCTGGGCGTAATCTGTTACGCCGACGACACACTGGTCACAGCCCAGGGGGCGAACTTCCAAGAGGCGGCGCGTTTGGCCACCAGAGGTGTCTCTCTGGTGGTCGGTCGCATCGAGGCGCTGGGTCTGCGGGTGGCCCTGGATAAGACGGAGGCCCTTTTATTTCATGGGCCTCGTCGTGGTCCACCCCCTGGCGCCTCCATCGTAGTCAACTCGGTTCTCGTACCGGTTCGGGCCCACATAAGGTATCTGGGCCTGATCCTCGACGGTAGGTGGCTCTTCGACGAGCACTTCCGACAGCTTGCTCCGAAGCTGGTCGGCGCTGCGTCCGCCCTTGGGCGACTCTTGCCCAATTTGGGCGGACCTAGCGTCGCCGGTTGTACACGGGGGTTGTCCGGTCAATGGCACTGTACGGTGCACCGGTGTGGGCGGGAGCTCTGACCGCCCAGAATAGGGCGCGCCTCTGGCGCCCTCAGAGGGTTATGGCGGTTAGAGCCATACGCGGATACCGCACCGTGTCGACGGAGGCGGCGTGCGCGTTGGCCGGGACTCCCCCGTGGGATTTGGAGGCGGAAGTGCTCGCCGAAGTATATCGGCGAACGGCTGAGTTCCGGGCGGGAAGCGGCAGTCGGCCCCCGCCCGAAGAGGTACGCGAATGGCGTGAGGCCGCTCGCCGAGCCACCATGGCTCGTTGGTCGTCCCGGCTGGAGGCTCCACGTGCTGGCTTTGCCGCCGTGGAGGCGCTCCAGCCGGTCATCGTCGAGTGGGCAGGGCGGCAGCACGGGACCCTTTCCTTCCGACTGACGCAGGTTCTTTCCGGGCACGGCTGCTTCGGGAAGTACCTGCACTCGGTCGCTAGGAGGGAACTGAGTCCCGCCTGTCACCACTGCGACTGTAGTGAGGACTCGGCTCAGCACACGCTGGCGGTTTGCTCCGCCTGGGCGACGCAGCGTCGGGCCCTCACTGCAGTCATCGGAGGGGATACCGGCCGTCATACGCTCCATGGCCGGTAGCGACAGGAATTTTACCGCGGTCGCCACCTTCTGTAAGGAAGTCATCTCGCAGAAGGAGGCGGCGGAAAGGGTCCGGGAGGACGATCTCCACTCGGACCTAATTCGCCGCCGGCGAACCGGGCGGCGGAGGTGCGCTTACCAGCGCCTCATGCCGCCCTGAGTGTGGCCGCGGGTGGACGGGACGGGTTTTTCCCCTCCACCCGCTATAGTGGCCCCCCGCGAGGAGGCGGCGTCCGCGTGTGCCTGGACGTCGCCTAATTGAGAGGTTTTTACCCGAAGGTGGTGCCCGCGCTTTTGCGGGCAGGCGCTAGGGGGGGTCCGGATGTCTTAATAAAAGCTGTTCCCGGATCCCTCCTATTTAAGGCGCAGTACGGCACACCGTGTGGTTTTAGTCGGTTCGATTCCGACACACCGCCCCACCGAAAACCCCGGTGGGGTGACGGCCCGAGGGGGTTTCCACACGCACAAAAAAACAAAAAAAAGGCCCTAATCCTTCCTTCTCCCTTTCTCCCCTCCTCGCCACCCATCCCCCCTTTCCCCTACTCCCACTTTAAAGGTTGGCAACGCACTTGTGACTCTTGAGTTGCAGGTGCTCATGGGCGGCGGTAGTCACTTATCATCAGGTGACCCTTTTGCTCGTTTGCCCCCTATACCATAAAAAAAAATCCTTATGCATCGTGCACTTTTTTTGAATTTGTGTCGCATCCAAGGACTAAGAGCAATATTTTGGTCTATATTTAGTTTCTAGTTTCTAAGTCCATTAAGTATGTAATATCTACACTGTTTTTATTTTTAACCGACTTCAAAAAAGGAGAAGGTTCTTAATTCGTCATATTCTTTTTTTTATGTATGTTCACCGATTACTCGAAAACACCTGAACCAATTTGGAAAATTCTTTTTTGTTTCAAAGGGTATACTAACCAGGGGGTCCCATTTAAATGTTATTGAAATCAGTCGAGTGGTTTTTGCAAAATCAACTGTTGGAGCCTAACTGCATGGGCCGCGGCGGGCGGTGCGCGGGCGCGGGGATCCGCGCCATAATGTTTTACACACACCAACCAACCACTACGCGATCGTGCAACAGAAAATATTAATAGTTTATAACATTTTCCATTAGTTTAATGCAAATAATTGGTTATAAATGCCTTAAATTAAAAATCCAAGTCATTCTATTAACTTCGTTAAATTTCAGTTCATTTCCCTTTATTTACGTTTAATTTGCATTTCAATAGTTAGTTTATCGTATCGGCCGACTATTCCAGGAAATTCCGGGAGTCAAATGGCGAGAATCTAGACTTCGAGCAGCGCGTTAAGTAAGAAGTTCACGGTGCCTACCGATCAGCTGTCGTGACGTAACGCGACCTTGATTCATCGCTGCCTGAATCGACAGCCGGTAATAAGACGCTCGCCAATCAGCTGATCCTTTGTGAAGGGTTTGTGCGGCGTTTACGAGGTTGTATTCATTGCTTTTCTTTATACTTAGCACTTTTAACCTATGACTGTAATTTTAATATTGTGATTAACTTTGATATAATATATTATTGTTTGCGCTTCGAATATGGCTGAACTATTGAAAGATCTCATTGCAGAGAGAGGTCGTATTAAGACGCGTATAACATATTTTGAGAAGTTTTTGAACCCCCTTTTGAAAACCGAAATAGATAAAACCCAGTTCAATGAGATAACTTTGAGACTGAGCAAATTACAAGATCTTTCATTTCACTTTGAAGAGATACAGTGTAAAATCGAATCTTTACATGCGGATGAACAATCCCAAATGGAAGAGAGGGAGATTATTGAGAACAGATGATTTAGTTTAATTGCACAGGCTCAAGGGTTAATTCAAGTTGTCGTAAACAAATCTAATAAGGATATTACATCTCAAGGCGGTTTTCAATCTTCAAAACATAAACATTTAAAATTCCCACCTTTAAAAATTCCTCCGTTTAATGGGGATCCAAATAAATGGTTAGAGTTTCGGGATATATACACCTCTCTTGTTCACAACAATGAGGACCTTGATGACGTCAGTAAATTTCATTATTTGAAATCGTATTTGGAAGGTTCCGCCCAAGCTGTCATAAATTCAATACTGGCAACATCTACTAATTATTCGATCGCGTGGTCGCTCCTTTGCGACAGATATAATAATAAGCGATTATTAATTAATGAACATATCAAGTGGTTGTTTTCTATAGAATCAATGTCTAAAGAATCCGAAAAAGGCATACGGGACTTAATTGATTTAATTTCTAAAAACTTATGTGCTTTAATGTCATTAGGAGAACCGACAGACCATTGGGACTCGCTCATTATATACATGGCTTCTTGTAAATTGGACACAAAGACGGCTAGAGATTCGGAGGAGTTTAGGAGCACCTTGGATACAACAAAATTAACTGATTTCTTTGAATTTCTCCGTCAGCGAGCTACGGTATTAGAAACTATTCATGCTAGCAAAACTGAAAGGCTAGACAAACGCCATAGTTTAATTAAATCTAAGGCTTTTACAGTCTCCTCACCTTCTATTGTAAAATCCCCAACGAACGATAGCGGTCTCGCCTGTAAACAAACCCACAAGTTATATGATTGTCCTAAATTTAAATCGTTGCCTGTTGAGGAACGCATAACGAAGGTTTTCCAGTGGCAGTTATGTAACAACTGCCTTCGTAGTGGTCACAGGTCTTTCCAATGCAGGCTTGCTGGTTGTCGCATCTGTAAAAAGAAACATAACTCTGTTTTACATAAGCAGTCTTCTTTACCTATTACACAGACTTCTCAACAGACACAGACACAAAGTTCCGACGATATGTCAACTTCTCTTCTAACTACAAACTATAATAATAGTCTAAGTACCAAGGTACATTCTTTTGTCCCCAGTCAATCGACTGTGGATCGTTCTTGTGTTGTTAGTATGTCTGCTGTCGCCTCTAACCAAGCTCTTCTTTCTACAGCTCTGGTCACGGTGACCAACAATGGCAAATCCTTTGTTTTACTTGCTTCTGTGACCCATCAGAGATTGATATTCTTTTAGGAGCTGACGTCTTTTGGGACTTGGTTAGTCCATCCCAATTAAAACTTGGTCTAAACAAACCACTCCTTCAAGAAACTCGATTGGGTTGGATTGTGGCCGGTCCTCTGGCGGAGCAATATTGTACTACATCTAATCGTACATTCTATCACTTCAGTAAAGATATTCAACTTCAACTTTCTAAGTTTTTTGAGTTAGAAGAAGTACCTTCTGACGTCTATCCTTCCATTGACGAAACTTATTGCGAGAAACACTTTAAATGGACTACTTACCGTGATAAAGATGGTAGATTTAACGTGCAGATTCCTCTTCGTGAATCACCAGATGTCCTAGGCGACTCTCATCATATAGCTGTAAAAAGGTTGCATCAGATGGAGAAGAAAATGAAAAGAAATCCAAATTTTCGTAAAGAATATAATAATTTCATGCAAGAGTATGAACGCCTGAGACATATGAGTGAGGTCACAAATCCCTCTCGTGGCTGCTACCTACCTCACCACGCTGTCATAAAAGAGAGCAGTGAGACTACCAAGCTTAGGGTGGTTTTCGACGCATCGGCTGAGACGTCATCTGGCTTATCTCATAACGACATCCAATACGTACCGCCCGTAGTCCAAGATGACTTGTTTTCAATTTTATTGAGATTTAGGCAGCATCAATACGTCCTTTCAGCTGACGTCGAGAAAATGTATAGGCAGGTTCTCATTAACTCGAATAAAAACTTTCGTGAGTGGTATTCATATTATTTAAAATATACGGTTTTACTCACGTGTATATTTCAGTCTGGCACCTGCAACCGACGCGGCAGGACGCCTCACCCTTTGATAAAGGGCCCCCGTCGGGTCCGAAACTAGTCGGGCATCCCCGAAATATACACGTGAGTAAAACCGTATATTTTAAATAATAGGTTCTCATTAAGCCTGAGCAGCGCCATATGCAAATGATCTTATGGCGTGATAGTGAAGACCTTCCCATAAAAATATATCAATTGAATACAGTCACGTACGGAACTGCCTCTGCACCCTTCCTCAGTACTAGGTGTTTACTTCAGTTATCTAAAGAGTGTAGTGATGAGAAAATATCTCAACTAATCAAATCGGATTTTCTTGTTGATGACTATATTTCCGGAAGTAATAGTAAATCCGACCTGGCTTCTACTATCAACACAGTAACGGAAATTCTTCATTCTGCTTGCTTTCCATTACGCAAGTTTCGTACAAATGTAGCTTCTATTTTTGAAAATAATCCAAGTTTTCTTTTCTTTTTTTCTTTTTTTTTTTTTAAGAAAAGATAACTCCCGCATTAGGAATTACTCCTGTGTCGCGGGGGACTTTACAGACATACAAACAACGGACACAAAGAACACCCAGACTCATGTGGGAATCGAACCCACGACCTCTGGCTCAGCAGTCAGGGTCACTAACCACTAGACCAACAGGCAAGTACACTTATACCTAAAGACTTGGACTTTAGCTCACAATCCAGTACCCTGGGCCTTAAATGGGATCCAGCTGCTGACGTCTTACGTTTCCCCACTGATTTGCAATGTCCTTCTTTAGCCACAAAGAGAACTATTTTATCAAACTCAGCCAAGCTGTTTGATCCTCTCGGCCTTCTAGGCGCTTATTCCAAAATTAATACTTCAAAAATTATGGCTAACGAAGCTTGACTGGGATGACTCCATTCCTTCCGATATAGAAAGAATGTGGATGAATTTTGTTTCTGGGTTAAACAATTTATCATCTCTAAAAATTCCCAGATGCGCTTTAAGTGAGGCTCCTTAACGTATTGAGCTCCACGCGTTTTGTGACGCTTCACAAAACGCATATGCAGCTTGCATCTACTTACGTTCGATAGATAAGTCAGGTAGAGTCGCTACCAATCTTCTTTGTGCTAAGACTAAGGTTGCTCCGTTGAAACCTCAAACAATTCCACGCTTGGAGCTTTGTGGAGCTTTATTGGCAGTTCGTTTATCAGCCAGGGTAATAAAGGCTCTGAGACTTGACTTCGATAAAATATTTTACTGGACTGACTCTTCTGTAGTTCTTGGCTGGCTAAGTTCTCATGCCCGAGATCTTAAGACATTTGTCTCCAATCGTGTCTCTGAAATTCAGCAGGTAACTGCTTCTGGCTCATGACACCACGTCCCAGGCACTGAGAATCTTGCAGATCTCGCGTCGCGTGGCTTAGATTTCAAGCTCATTAAAAATGCCACATTGTGGTGGCAGGGGCCTACCTTTTTATTGGAAAATCTGTCCAATTGGTCTAATAATCTGAAGGTTGTTAACGATCTGCCTGAAAGGAAAACTTATACTACTACGCAAGCTACAACTACTTCTACTAATGATCTTAAAATTACTTACCTTTGTGGGACAGTTAACTTTGGCAACCACTCGAGTTTCTCTGCCTTACAACGTAGTATGGCCTACGTACTAAGATTCATTTATAACCTAAAGCATACTCGTAAAGATTCAAAACGAACAGGTTACTTAACTACTGACGAACAAGAAGCTTCTTTAAATTATTTAATTAAACAACACCAAGTAGAATGTTTTGAATCTGAAATTAATATACTACTAAATAAAAAGTTTTTACCTTCTAGATCCCGTGTATTATCTCTCAGACCCTTTGTGGACGAAAACGGCATCCTACGCGTAGGCTGTCGTATCCAGAGCGCATCGGAATCGTATGATAGGAAGCATCCCATTCTATTAGATTCAAATCATGTCTTTACTAAATTATTGTTTGCCCACGAACATAAAAAACTTCTACACTGTGGCCCACAATTACTACTTACTAATTTACGTCAAATATATTGGCCTATCAGCGGTCGACGGTTAGCGAGAAGCACTGTTAACAATTGTAGATTGTGTAGAATCATGAAGGCTAAAACTATAAGTCCCATAATGGGCAACTTACCAGTTTCTAGGGTGACTCCTAACTTACCTTTCTAGATCTTTGGAGCCGACTTTGCAGGGCCTTTTCCTATAAAAGATCGTGTTGGACGCGGATGTAAAATAATTAAGAGCTACCTATGCCTTTTCGTATGTTTTGTAACGAAAGCTCTTCACCTTGAAGTAGCATCTGATCTCAGCACTGATACGTTCATCTTGTGTTTACGACGTTTTATTTCACGTAGGGGAAAACCTACTGAAATTTATTGCGACAATGGTCGAAATTTCGTGGGCGCAAACAATGATTTAGGTAATTTTTTAAAGCCAAGCAATAAATCGATCTCATCATTTGCTGCCGACGAGGGTATTAAATTTAAATTCTCGCCGGCTTACTGTCCCCACTTCGGTGGGCTTTGGGAGGCAGCCGTCAAGTCTGCCAAACATCACTTGTATAGAATGTTAGGTAAAACTCAAAATCATTTAACGTACGAGGAGTTATCGACGTTGTTCATTCAGGTCGAAGCTATTTTAAATTCAAGATCCCTCACTCCTCTTTCATCGGATCCTTCAGACCTTCCGAGGCACTTCCTGATCGGTAAACCTCTCACCTTGCTACCATCACCAGCACTGGCTGATATTAAGATAACAAGACTGAATCGATACCTGCAGCTCGAACAAATGAGGCAACATTTTTGGGAGGGATGGCGCAACGAGTTCCTTTGTGAGCTACAACAGAGGTCCAAATGGCGAGTCAACAAGGGTGAACTTTTACCAGACGATATGGTCGTCCTCAAGGAACCCAACTTACCTCCACTGAAGTGGCGAATGGGACGGATCCATAAACTCTACCCTGGAGCAGACGGCATCGCGCGTGTGGCAGATGTCAACACATCAAAGGGCATTGTGCGTCGTGCGGTCAACAACCTCTGTCCTCTACCAAATGGAAAACTAGATGATGCTTGTCCTCGAACTACCACGGTCTTCGAGGGGGGGAGAGATGTTGGAGCTTAACTGCATGGGCCGCGGCGGGCGGTGCGTGGGCGCGGGGATCCGCGCCATAATGTTTTACACACACGAACCAACCACTACGCAATCGTGCAACAGAAATACTCTAATAAATTACCTCAAGAAAAACATTGTTCTACGTACATATTAAATAAAATTATATCACGAAATAACAAAGTTTTACGTACATCAACAAATATCTAAAAATTGTGTACATCGATGATATTTTCGTTTGCTCCGAAATATCGCTGTCTCATTGGAGCAGTGCGTTTAGTTGGCCTACCCATATTATATTTAAATAAAATACATCTACTTTCCACTAAAAATAAGTCGGTGATACTTTTTTTTAAAGATAATTATATTTTTTTTATGATGATCACAATATCATGATGATTGATTGAGTAGTTAAAGCATAAAGGCTTAACAAACAAACATGTATAATACTATACTCATTACCTTCGCCATAACCCTAATGGTGCGTTTACACGCACGCCGTGCAGCCTGGCAAGTAGCCCGACACGCAGCTTGGCACGCAGCCTGCCACGCAGCATGCCACGCAGCGTGCCAAGCAAGCTTTTCACACCAGGGCTGCCAGTAAGGACAACTTATTTTATACCGCTAAGACTCTGAAATTAAACAAAATCACGTACAAAATCAGTGTTGTACAACTATAGAACGTCACTCTTTGGGGATTTTAGTAAAAGGTGTTTTAACTTTAACGTATAAGGATTTAATAGTTTATCACAGACATGATTTGTTTTAAGTGTCTCTATGTGTACGTACGTACTTTTTACGCTATAACATCAGCAATGACATTGTATCCAATTATACAATGCAATCTACTATACAAACAGGATTCAAAAGATAACCGATATTATACCATTTTTGTATCCAATTTTACAATCTGGCAGCCCTGATTCACACACTTGCAGGCATGGTCCGTACAGTGATCTGTGAACATGGTAGTCAGTGCAAACATGGGAGACGACTTAGATGTAGATCTCGTGGGAGCTACTGCTTTGGGCTTGATCTATTTTTATTGAAAAAAAAAACAGGCTGACATAATTATGCATGCGAAATTTTACTTAAAACTATTAGGTTTTACAACTAACACACACATACACTTCACACACACACACACACACACACACACACACACACACACACACACACACACACACACCATTTAATGTAATCTAGTATTAAAATTATATACCTATGTACCTTTTCTTAATTTTGTGGAACTCAGTAAAGGATTGTTCTTAATACAGGCTATTTGAGTAGCCTAGCTAGAACGTCTATGACCATAATGTAAAGGCTATATATTTATGAAATAAATTTATTATTATTATTATTATTATTCTCTCTTTATTTACTTAATATACATATAAATTACATTTTTAAATACATTCACTGTAAAAAAAAAAAACAAATATATTTAAAAATATAAAAAATAGTGTCCCACCGGTATCGGGTACAGGGACCAAGCTACCGGTGGTTAGGGTTCCAGAGATAGAAACCTCCTCACTATGCGTGCCGTATCAAGGAGGACTGCCTTCTGCATCAGGCTCTTAATCCAGCTGCCTAACGTGAGCCTCTGAAGGTGTTGGTCGAGGCTCTTAGCAATTAACCCATGGGCCGAAATGACTATCGGCACAATGATTGCTGAATCCACATCCCACATGTCGACAATCTCGTGGGCTAGGTCCAAATATTTTATTTGTTTATCTTTTTCTGCTTTTAAGAGATTGTCATCATGGGGAATGGTGATGTCAATAATCATTGCTCGGCGCTCTAATCGGTCTATAACCACTATATCAGGCTTATTGGCAACAATAGTCCTGTCAGTGATGATAGATCGATCCCAGTACAATGTTGCACGACCATTTTCGAGAACTGGGTCGGGCACATACCTGTAGTACGGTAACTCGACAGCCACAAGATTATATTTAACAGCAAGTTGCTGATGGACTATCCTGGCCACTTGGTTATGTCTATGCAAGTACTCGCCGTTGGCAAGACGAGAACAACCAGAAATTATATGCCTGAGGGTTTCTCCGGGACGATGACACGCCCGACAAATGTCAATTGTGCCGTCCTTCAGGATATATCTCCGATAGTTATTCGTCATAACAACTTCATCTGTAATTGCACAGACAAAACCTTCAGTTTCTCCGAAGAGGTCACCGAACCGTAGCCAGGATACTGATGCTAATAAATCTATATCGGGCCCATTTAAGGCCCGATAAAAACGTCCATGCAACGCCTTGCTCTTCCATATCTCCCTGCGGTCTATAATAGTAAGTACTGCTGGTTTGCGCCAGTTCTCTTTTCCTAGAGCAAGCGGAGTGAGTCCGTTGTCAACTGCCACAACATCCCGATACACATCCAAGTCAACGGAGAGGAAGTAATCTCTAAGGTTGCATACCTCGCGGTTATGAAGGGTCTTGGTATTTAAAAAACCACGACCCCCACATTTCCGCGGGATATACAATCTCATGACCGATGAACGTGGATGGTGCATTCGGTACGCGGTAAGCAGTGTACGAACTCTTCTATCCAGGGCATCTAGTTCAGTCTGAGTCCTTCTAAGTATGCCAAAGGAGTAGATTAGGACTGGTATGACCCAATCATTATAGGCCCGCACCTTATTACCACCTGACAAAAGACTTTTCAATACTTTTTTCAGGCGGCCAAAGAAACGTTCCTGTAACGATTGCTTCATAGTCAATTCATTTACACCTAACGCCTGTGTCATACCTAGATACTTGTAAGTTTCGTTGGCGGAAAGACATCTAAGGTGTGTGGAATCTGAGAGTTCCATTCCCTCAGATTCCACAATCCTGCCTCTTTTTACATGCATGACTGCACATTTATCCACACCAAATTCCATTCTGATACATTTACTAAAGGTTTCAGTTACCTCAAGTAATTTTATCAATTGGAAATTGTTGCAGGCAAACAGTTTCAAATCATCCATGAAAAGAAGATGGGATATAACCTGACCTTCTTTCCGTAAACGATAGCCTAGCCCTGAACTCTTCAGTAAAGTGCTGAGAGGATTCAAAGGTAAGCAAAACCACAAGGGACTCAAACTGTCACCCTGAAATATACCCCGCCTGATCTTAATATACTCGCCGTAACCCTGAGACCGTCGACATCCTGGATAGTAGAGCACCGTTCTCCATTGCCGCATACATGCCTTCAAGAAAGTGCATAGAGTTGTATCTACCTTGTACAACTCCATCACTCTCAAGAGCCACGTATGCGGTACAGAGTCATAGGCTTTTTTGTATTATTATTATTATTATTATTATTACTAAAAAATCATTTATGGTGTAAGAGCACTTTTCAAGTAGCCAAAACTTTAAATGAGATTTTTTTATTTGACATGCGTTATAACTATTTTTACATCGAAGAGTGCTTTTACATCATTCGTTTCTTATTTTAGTGGGATCTCTTTTAATGAATTTACTATCCTCGCTAACTTTTAAATACAATTTTTTATTATTTCTAACAAACATGAACATAAATAACCATGATAAGCATTGGGGGCGGCTTCTTCATTAACTGTGTTTCGTAACTGTTGTAAGCCATACATAAATCTATTTTATTTACTGTACATCATTGATATGCGATTAGTTACAATTCTCTAATCGTCAATCAATCAATCAATACTAACTTTAATCCTAAGAATTGGCACTATTTTGTTTCATATTTTTTTGGCCCTGATAAACAATATTAATTTTTACTAAAAGAATAGTTCAGAAACATCTTTCTGAAGTCTTCTTTTGCTTTCGATTCGTGCATGATAAAGGTTCAGACCATTCCGATATATTTGGTGTCGTCAAAAATTAATTTCGATCGTTGCGTCGCGCGTCGTCCGTACGCCACGAAGATGCAAAATATTATTTTACTCTTTGAAACTATACTAACGCGGCCGACCGCGTGTGTGTGAACAGGCACACAAGCACAAGTACATTTACCTTTTGATGTGTGTCAAAAAACCGACATTCGTCCCGATCGGCGGCAAGCGCTAGCACATTCACGCAAGCATGTACAAACAGCCTGTTCACGTGCTTGTGCCGTTGAATGTCGGTTTGACGTGAGCGTGTAAACGCACCCGATATTCGTCCCGATCGGCGGCAAGCGCAAGCACATACATGCAGGTATGCACAAACAGCTTGTTCACATGCTTGTGCCCGGTTGAATGTCGGTTTGAACGCGAGCGTGTAAACCTACCATACAAGTGTCAGGATTATGGCGAGGTTGATGAGTACCTAATGAAGAAGTAGTGGGTATAAAGGTAATTAAAAAGTTATAAGCGTTATTTTAATATGCGGTCACTGTTAATTTCCCAGAAGTAACATAAAAAAATAATTATTTAACTCTATTAACTATGTAAATTATTGTAGCAGTTGAGGCTAGAATAGGAAGTTGTAAGTTGGGTTTTCCCCTCCACCCGCTATAGTGGCCCCCCGTGAGGAGGTGGCGCCCGTGTGTGCCTGGATGTCGCCTAATTGAGAGGTTATTACCCAGAGGTTGTGCCTTTTTCCTCTTATTTTTTTTTAACTGAAGTCTGATAATTTTACTGTCGGTTAAGGTAATTTGAAGGTTATTTTCTCACAGTATTTAACTAACACACTTGAATGCGGCGCATCGGTAGTGCGATTGAACGTCAGAGGTCGTGGGTTCCATTCCCGCTCTCGCTATACAGTAGCAAGTATTTCTATATACTCGTATATGTACTAATAGATGCCTAACCTATGGCAGATTGTACAAGGATCAAAAATTATGTCAAAACCATCATTCATGTACCTACTTTCTGTGCAAATAAAGAAATATTCTATTCTATATTCTATTCTATAGATGCGCCTCGCGGTGTCACCTCCGTAAGTCCCAATGCCGTCTGAGTATCACGATAAAAAGTAGCCTTTGTTTGAATCCAGGCGTCCAGCTATCTACATACCACGTTTCATCGCAATCGGTTCAGTAGTTTTTGGGTGAAAGAGTAACAAACATCCATACATCCTCACAAACCTTCACGTTTATAATATTAGTAGGATGTATGTATTTACAAAATAAAGTATCTAAGTATGTGTGTATTCGTGTTGTATAACCTTTAATGCTGACCTGTGCTTAGCTTGGGTTGTAGATAGCGTTGTGTATATGTGTATCAGATTATTTTAATATTTTTACCTACCTAAAGAAAGGAACCTAACATTTAGACAAATATATTGTTTTGAGACATTGAAATACCAAGTACTAGTACTAAGTCTAAATTATCATCAATTATTGGTATTCTGTACCTAATGTACAGAATTGACGATAATTTCTATATACTAATATAATAAATCTGAAGAGTATTTCTTTGTTCGTTTGTACACGAAAATCTCCGAAACTACCATCTCCGAGATTCCAAAAAATATTTTTGTATTGCATAAAGTATTCATTGAGGAAGGTCATGGGCTAGCTATGACACATCACGCTACGACCGTTACGAGCGTAGCAGTGATTATGATTGCAGGTGAACCTGCGGGCAATGTATAGTCCACAATAAAAGGCTCATAAACATAATAACAGTTTAATATATTGCTACAATTACCAAAGTGATTTCGTAAGCGTGCAGAACTCGCCAGTGCACTGAAACAAACATTGTCTTAATATAAAATGACGCACGCTTCGCGAATTCTCCATTAAACTTTATAATTAAGTATTTGCATGTTTTCATAATCTTGTACATCAAATTGACATAAAAATGGTTTACCGGTAGAATAGGTCTAAAGTAACACTGTCAACTGTGCCATGCCGGCTCGATCGGAGTGATACCAAGGCCTATCAGAAAACCGGCGTGAAGCAATACTTGCGTTGTATTTGGCTTAGTGAGTGAGATCACCGGAGGGGTTTACTAGTAGCCTCTGAAGAGTACCACTACCCACCTCCTCGCTCCATCATCAGATCACCTCCAAGGTGCCAAATCATAGTTTTGTCCTCCTAACTATATACCATATGTAGTTTCGATGACGATACAATAATTTGGCACCTTACAAAGTTTTATTTCGACGTAATAATTAGAAATAGGTTAGAGATTTCCGAGGTTTACACAGTTACAAGTAAAGCCATCATTATGTATTTATACGGGAATTAACACGACCAAAAAATAGGTATTACATCCATATCATACCTCTGAATTGCCCGATGTTTCAACCAGATTGCACTGGCCGTGGTCACAGGCTGTTAATTCCCGTATAAATACATTATATCATGGAACGCGAAAGTTTAAAAGTTGGTACAATTGAATCTAACAAAAGTGTTAATAATGTAAGTTGCTTTACTTAGCACGTTGCCACGGCCCACAGAAACCCTACAGTAAAGCTATGCTTGCATTGATTTTCGCCGCGTGAGTGAGGTTACTGGAGGCCCTAATCTTCCCTAACAAGTTGATTACCAAAAGACAGAAGACCTTACTTATATAGTCTAAACCTCCACACATTGATCGCATCGCAATAACGCAATTAAACACACACACACACACACACATACACACACACACGCACACATACACATACATACACACACACACACACACACACACACACACATACATACATACATACACACACACACACACACACAAACATACACACGAAAGAAAGTACTAATTAAATTGTTTATTACGATGACAGCGACATACTGTGCAAACTGTATATTCACCTATCGCACGACTGAACACTGTTTCCCAAGACAGGCTATCTGCCTAGTTTGGGTATCAGTTTCAGCACCTACTTATATAATTAGTAAATGTTTGTGCTTACCTATAAGAAAATGTATGAAACTTCTGTGTCCAATAAACGATTTTATTTTATTTTTATTATCCCTCTTTCCACTCTTTCCCCCCTCCCCTCTCCTCCTACTCTGTGACTCTTGAGTTACAGGTGCAGATGGGCGGCGGTAGTCATTTACCATCAGGTGACCCGTCTGCTCGTTTGCTTCTTATACCATAAAAAAAAATAACTTATTAACTCTGGAAACTTAAAGGAGTTTTGAAGCCAACTAGCCCACACAACCTTTACTGTAAAACAACACTCGTACTTAAATGACGATGGCGATGCCGTGTGCATCAATAATATCTTGAAAATGACAATTGTAAAAAATATATTTATGTACATACCGTTGCTTTACAGGATAGACCCACGCACTGAAAACAAATAAGCTATATTTAAATCAAAATGTATGAGTCAACACTTCTAGTTTCGCTATTTTGTTTAATAGTTTTTATAGATATAAGAGGAGGCGAAAAAGGCAACGCGAACTCTTGACATTACGCCCTAAGTTAGTAAAGTATCTTTAATTTTAATAATATGTATGGAAAGAAAATAAACACACGGCAACTCGTCCTAGTAAACTCAAGATCCGCTGAGTATGCGGCTCCAGATGATAATGAAGTTTGTAACTGTAACTTCACATGAAAAATTAAATTGGAAGGGTGAGTACGGAAGCTAACACGGTGTTTTACTATACGGTTTCATAGCTCTTAAAAATAAATCCTAATAAATTTATATTTTATTTCCCAGGTCAGTTTTAACTTGCTTTAAATTTTATCATAGATTCAGCATCTCTTTTTGGCTTTGATCCTCGTTATTTATAAATGACTAGCTGCGCCCGCAGTTTCACCCGCGTAAGTCCCGCTACCATGGGAATATCCTTTGTGTTAATCTAGGTCTCCAACTATCTCCATATCAAGTTTCATCGCAATCCGATCAGTAGTTTTAGCGTGAAAGAGTAACAAACATCCATACATCCACACATCCATACAATAATACATCCGCACAAACTTTCACGTTTATAATATTAGTAGGATTACAATTTTCTACTTACTGTGGCGCGGCAGGCTTCTCCAAAACACTTGAAATATAACACTCTTTATTTATTAATGTTATAACCTATACTTTACTAACTAATACGCAGTCTGAATAGGTATATTAAATAATGTAAGTAGGTATATAATGTTGATTATAACAACTCAACAACTCGGTCGTGACGCTCTGTGTATAATCCGTGTTTGCGTGTGTTCAATCACTATGTTAAATCAAGTTTTTGTCTTATCTTGTATGTGTTTATATAATAAAAATGTTCTTTATTAAAATCACGCAGCATAACTCCTAGTTAATGGATATCATATTCTTTTATTTGGTTTGAGACCCTTCTCAAACCAAACCTTCTCTTGCACGCTCAGTCATTCCAGTCCAGTTAAATTACTGGCAATAAAAAAAGGTGTCTGCTATTTATTATTTGTGTGTAAAGCAAGTGGATAATCGACATCGTATCATCGTCAGCGGTCACGTTTGTGGCATAGAGTAAGCATGAAATTCTATGAAAAGATCTTGAAGTCTATGTTCAAATAAAAATACAATATAATACTTTATTCAGATCCGATCTCCACCCTCAGTGAATACCTTAGCAGAAATATGCACAACACTCACAGATGATTTTTATTCTTTCTTCTTCAGAAGTAGTCCTTGTATGGACACTTCTGCCATGAGTCTTGTGACGAAACATTGTATGGTTTAGTCTATTCGAGGCCAGTACAATCCTATCTTTGTTGAGGGGCTACCTACCCCGAAAAACATCATATTATACTTAATATACTCACATGTGCTTCACACCTAGTCCCCTGACACTATGATCAAAAGAAAAATATGGGTGAGAAGTTAGGGTGAGAAGTCCCGGCACATGAATTAAAAGAATACTTACTCGCGCTGCACATTTGTCTCCAAAGCACTAGGAACAGAAATCTATTATTATGTATAGCTGGAGGAATGGTAAGTGATATAGAACATCTTAAAAGCTTTAGACGATAACATGAAAAAAATATGGATGAGTTCTGAACAAGCCTCACTTAAAAACCTTCACAAAAGCGGTCTTGCCATAAATATTGAATGACAAGATTTAAAATGCTGGTAAAAGAGAATCAAAAAAGATTTATACATAATTACTACTACATATAAATGAGAATAAAATACTGTTCTTGGGTATACGCATTATGCGTATTTTCCTGAGAAATAGTAAATTTGGGCAAAATTTAAAGGTTTTTTTTTAAAATGAAAATTGAAAAGGACGTCTTTTAGGTCGGCTGGTGGCTTTGTGATGTGTGTCTATGAGATTTTACGGCTTGTACTATATTTTATTGCGGTGCTCTGTGGCAAACACAAATGGTTTGTGAGAACAACATTTTTATTTATTGCATCTTGTAAATAATCGAAACCACGGTCACGATTGGCAACAGCCAATTTGGCAAAGTTATAACACAAATATACAAACCCCTGGCAAATCAAATTCCTGTTGAAATTAAGTCAATGAATAGTTTATCTGACGTACCTGAGCAAGACATAGCGTATCCTTACACTGAAATAAACAATACGTATACAGTAACACCCCGTAACATGTTTCAACCTGCGTTTATAGTCACTGCTGCGCTTCTACGGATCGTAGCGTGATGTTGGATAGCCTATAATCTTCCTCAATAAATACTCTGTCTAATACAAAAATAATTATTCAAATCTAACTAATAGTTCCAGAGGTTAGTACTTTTAAACATACACTATTAAGTACAAGAAAGGATTTTCATCAAGAAAAAGTTATATTCCCGAGGGATAGATAAAAACCTTTTATGTGACCGAACCTGACCAAAGCTAATCTATACTAAGATAATGAAGCTGAAGAGTTTGTTTAAAAGTGATAACCTCTGGAGCTATTAGTTAGATTCGAATAATTATGATAGTTAAAACGTGACAAACAAACAAACACAAATTCGCATTTATAATATTAGTTAGGATTATGGGTACAATCTTTCAGTATCCTATCTGACTAAAATCATATTTATATTATGGTGTTCTGTCATGGCAGCCCTTAAGTGGGTGGGTGTGATAAAAACCCTTATGTCAAGGGGTAATTTTGAGGAGATAGGCCAATTAAATTTATGTTTGAATTATAACAGTAGTTAAATAGCACCATGGTGTTGTAACTCAGCGCTGAAGATTAGGGTCGCCAAAACAACTTGTGGAGGAGGAAACGATTTGTAATACTGGTTGTGGCGGCAATTGTATCGGCCCGTATCCTGGTTTAAAACTAAATAAATAACATAAAGTTTCTATAAATGTCCGTAAGGATTAGCGCTACAAATATGATTTTATACTGAATGTAAAATTAATTAATTAGTACCAGTACCATGGCGTTGGAGGTAAGACTTGGCGTATAAAGGTCCCTGCGTCTCGGGACCTTAGTTTGGGGAACTTGATGCAGGTATACTAACCCTGCCTTTATAACGATTGCGTTAGTGGGGTGGCTGCAGTATAAATACAAATCTTTTTAACAAAAAATTTAACCGACGAAAAGAACTAAAAAGTAAAAAATAAATAATCCTTAGGTCTTAAGTATTGATTTTATTTACATAAACTATAAAATTTTATATAAACTTATTTTGAGTCGTCGCCAAATAATATAACGATTAATTACCTACGTAGAGCCATGTCCATTTCTACGTAGGTGCATATAAAATTTTGATAATTAATAAGTTTGTTGTTTGGCGCCGACTTAAAATAAGTTTATATAAAATTTGATAGTTTATGTAAATAAGCTCAATACCTACTTAAGACTGAAGGTTTATTTATTTTTTGCTTTTTAGTTCTTTTCGACGGTTAAATTTTTTGTTAAAAATATTTTTATTTTATGATTTTTTTTCATCGTCAGCTCAGCTACATGATGTGATGATTTCTAAACGCAAATATCGGATAAAGTAATTAAGAGTAAAGAGAAACCCTATTCGTTCCTACAATTTTCGAGGGTTTCGCTAAATTTTATCAGGATCCCATCATCAGATCCTGACTTCCTTGACATGGGACTACTCTATCTAACAAAAAAAGAATAGTCAAAATCGGTTCATAAATAACGGAGTGAGGGCTGAACATACATAAAATATATATACGGTCGAATTGATAACCTCCTTTTTTTTCACATCACAAATACATAGCTCTAGAAAGAGAAGGCATGCTCCAAAAATAAAATAAAAAACAGATAATAGTTTTTTACTTATAGATTACAGGACCTTTATCTACAAAACCTATGAGAAGTCTTTGGTCTTAAACTAACTTGGTAAATCTCCCGATATTGTCCTTCTGAAACCTTCTGCAAGCGAGATTACCTCGCACTTGATCGGTTTGTGTCAGGTAAGGGACTACTTAAGCGCCAGTCACTCCTAACTTTACATGTTTTCACGTTTTCTGTAATTACTGGTAAAATGTTTGTTAAGTTAGAAGTTCTAAGTGACAAATGCATAGCTGTCATCATGTTGTTTTATATATATATTATAGAGACTTACTTCACTAAAGCAATGTTCGTCTAAATCCAGCTGAAAATAGTAATTGTCATCATTAATAAATTAGACACCCTCATTATCTTGTGATTTAAATATATTGGACAACCGTAGATAACTTTTAAAACGTGCTGATTGAAACCATTTCTAGAATAGACACTACCAAATATGTATTACATTAGTGATCTATATACTAAATATGTTATGAAATCTACTAAGAGTCCGTCCAGCCGTTCTATTCAAAGGATTTGCTTTATTATTATTTTTATATGAAAGGTAGTGATGGAAAGACTTTCCTCAAATTATACTATACAAATGCGATTTCCTCCTGTATATTTGTTATGTTTTTATAGCGTTCTTTCCCAATATCTCCAAGTCTTCTTCTTCAAGTCCGTGGTTCGTTTTAAACCCTCACACACTTGCTGGAGCGAGCTCTTTTATTTGAGCTTAAATTAGTTGAGTTGGAGAGACAGACACCTATCTTGATGTGAACATTCAACTTGTCAATCCTATCATTTTCATCCCCTGTCTTACTAAGATACTTCGCAGATATCATTAGGGTGGGTTGCTTTGTTTAATGTCAAACGGTGTCAGCAGTGTATCGAAATTAGACTGTCTGACTGTCAAATTTGTAAGGTGGAATTCATCACTGATAACATATAATGTGTGTGTATAGCAGGTAAAATTTACAGTTGTCAAGTCATCAGTACTATGACAGATTATTTCCAGACTAGGATAGGACTATTGCGCCATCCATACATTCATTGACATCTGTATTGAATACCACTGCTGTGACAGAAAGATTAATAACTTGTTAGGAAAGCCGTCATACTAACCATTAATCTACTGGTAAAGTCTAATTGCAGGCAGAGATTTTAGTCACTTAATTTTAACTGTAACTCTTTTCGGTTGATTGTATATCTGCATAAGATATACTTAAAGTGAGATTGTGTACCATATTTATAACTAAGTAGACTTACTCCTGCCTTGCAACCGTCGCCCAAACACTGGAAATAAAACATCGAAAATTATCATAGTTTAAATAATATTTAAATAAATTTTAATAAACTATAAATCATTTAACTGATTTTTCGTACAGACAGACTGCAAACCGCAAACTGCAAGTGACAGTATTGGTTTCTATGAAAGCTTGCAGCGTGCTGCCGTGGCGACGGCAGACCGCAGATTACTCACATGTATCGTGCCTTTTACAATACAATACACATTACTTTTTAAACTTTTCCTCTGCGCCTATTACAGCGTTGTAGGACAATATGAATAGGACAGTATGGAAACAACATGTGCGATCTGCAGTCGGTCTTGGAATAGAAACGGCCGCTACCGCAGGCAACTATGCTGTCGCTCTTAATTACTTAGCTTTTAGCTTACTTAAGTTCTTACCTTACTTAACAAGAGTTTCTTAGGCATGGCTCCAAAGACATATAATAAATTACTAAAATCTTTATTTGAGTCTGACAACTTAAGCATGTTTCAAACCCAACTTAAAACATTGTTAGGAAATAAGGCATACTCTTCTGTAAATGAATACTTATCAGTATACTTATCATAGTCACGAGTAAATAATAACTTGCATATTATAATGTAAAAACTGATGTTACTCACTTTTGCGTCACAGTTACCTGATGTAGGCTGAAAATTTATTAAAATGTTTTAGTAAAAAAAGCATAAGAATACAAAACAGTCTTCGAATGAGACACAAATACACTGTCATACACACACACTATTGCATGTATGCATTAACACATTCACGCACGCATGCATCAATCGCCGCACGAATGCATCCACCTTCGCACGCATGCAACCACTTTCGCAAGCATGCATATTCCCACTAATGCGAACACACGCTCTTACACACGAATCAAACCTGAAGTAAAGTGATGAAGTTTGGAAATACTCCATGATTTCTACTAATACCTAAGTATTATCTACGTATTAACGGGAATTAACTCGATCGCGAAAAGGTATTACATACCTCTGAATTGCCTGACGTTTCGACCAGGTTGTACTGGCCGTGGTCACAGGCTCAACGTACGTAGATAATATTATATCATGGAAAGTTTAAAAGTTAGTAATACCTAAGTAGTTTAATCAGTGTGGCACCACATGTCACGTAAATAAAACCAGTGCGTGCTGATTCTTTGCCGTAGCCTAAGTTGCTCCTGATAACACCAGCTATGTGCCAGTGAAAGTCCCGTGAAATCGGTCCACCCGTTCCGGAGATAAGCCGGAACAAACTGACAAGCAGACAACCATTTTAAAAATTGATTTTTTGGTATGTGTACCGTGTAAACATTGGGATGCATTTAGTAAAGTGATGTTATTATGGCATTACAAACACTACAAAATTATTTATTTATATATACACCAGTTTGACACCAGTCATCTGGTTTTACCTCCAACAGACACCGGTATCTATAACTTGGAAACATTACGACGGTGATGTAATTACGTAATAATTAGATAACCATAAATTATATTCTGCTGGCAATCCTGTTTGTTTGTTAATAATAATATTGTGAATATAGATAATATAATAGATGAGGTACGTACAGTGATGGTCAATATCAACACGACAAAGCAACAAATTACTTGCAACATTGTGAGTTCTATAACCAATCTCATGGTGATAGCCTTTCCGAACAATGATTCGGTTGAATTCGGTACGGACCGAGTATCTATTTGCAGTAGACAGGGAGGCGTTGGCATTTTATGTCTCTTTTATGCGATGAGGAAACAACAAAGCGAATATAATGTGGTCGTATTTCACTTTCCTAATTTTCTGAATGATATTAAATGGTTTATTTTTGATCCTACTCTGTAGCATTTTGTTTTTAAAGGTGTTTATACTATAAAAATGTTAGCCTGTGCACCGTCCGTGCTGTCAAGTTGTTGGTCTGTTACGCTATCACGCCTTAATTACTATACCGATAGTCGTGCAATTGGCAAACACGTCACGTGTAAAGGAAAAAAGTACTGCTCCCGAGAGACAAAAAAATTACTTTGACCCGAGGTAAGCCGCGAGAGAAAGCTGGTACACTATAATACATTTAATATTCCCTTATTTATTGGCCAGTTTTAGTCGTGTAGCAAAAATCGTTTGGTTTATTGTGTGTAAGGGGGCAGGACATTCATGTAAACATACAACATATTGAGAGGGAAAGAACAGGTAAAGGTTATATCAGTATTAAATACAGTAGGTATATGGGAAATCAACCATGTTTAGAATCTGTCCTGAACATGCACTTTCTCTTACTTTAATATCAAACCTCTCTTTTGCGAAATATTTACTTTATCGGTCAATTTGTTAGTATCAACATAACACTTTTGTATTAAAAATTACGAATTTTCCTTAAAACTGGTACCGCTTTATTACATTTATTCATTTATTATTTATTCATAGGGTCTACTAGACGACCCTATGATATGACCACACCTTTTTGTAGCAGCCTGTATATAGTTATACTTAAAACACCATACTTCATACTATATCACCTCTCTGACTATAGTGCGTGCGTATATCGAATTCATTTTACCCGACTTGTTAGTTAGATAGCACTTGAACGTGGAACAACGATAGGTACTATATTTGTTTTGCTTTTTTAAACATAGTTCACAAAATCGCGAGAATTCTATACCTATAGCCTGTGATCTGTCCATGCATTTAGTTTATTTTTGACATGACAGTTCAATATATAGTCAATTTGTGATGACCCAACACGTTGCCAATTCGATTAAAAATAACGATCAATTCTTAGAGATCGAATATTTAAGAGGAAGTTGTAATCGATTTAAAAGAAAATAAAATGTATTTTTTTTAAATATACGGATCTCGGTTAGTAAATAATATTGTATTTCTTTTGTATAATGTATTAAACGTATGTACGTTTAATACATTATACAAAAGAAATAATTATTAATGTCACTGATGCTCATTATATTTGTTCAGTTTAAACTTAGTTATCAATATTTTGAATGGATTTATTGCAAATACCTACAACAAAATACAACTGCATAACAATAGTTATAAACTATAACACAGATAAGGTAATAATTACTTCGTAAACTATAGTACTACGACTTTTATACTTCTTTAGAAATAACTAATATCAATTTAAAAATATGCAGTGGAAACATTATTTTGTTATCATCGCATCATCGCATCATCGCATCATCGCATCATCGCATCATCGCTGCGTAGAATAGAAGGTAGCTATTTTATTGTGTAAAACAAAAATCATTTATTTTGAAAAAATACTACATTTACAGTATCATAATGTCTTCGAAAGATTTTCTAAATAGTGTAATCAAAGAAAATAAAAAAGAAAATAAAGAAATAGACACAGTGAAACTATTTTTATATAATATAAAAACCTTGGATTTCTGAATATTCATTTTTAATTCTTGTCTTTCTCCCTTCTAGGTAGACAGAGACAACATCTCGCACTTGCTTATATCCTCACATACTTCACGATCTTCTTCTACTGTCAGTAACCTTTCATACAAGCCACTCGGTTTCGAGCACTTCTAACCTGGCCTTCGTTCTGTTTTCTTTCTTCGTGTTTTTAGTTTTTGGGGAATATTATAATTACGCTCCAAGTGAGCAAGATAACAAGGTGCTTATTTTACGTACGTACTACCTTATATGTTGGAGGGGTCGGACCTGTTGGCAATGGCAACTTCGAGTTACAGGACCTTATCGCATGAGCCTGGCCAGCTCGAGCTATCGCTTATACCCTCCAAATCATTCGTATCAAAGCAAAATTCCTTTCCTTACATTATCTTCACCTTCTTAACTGCTTTTCCCTTTATATACTCCCAATTTTCATTCCCAAAGTGCCCGGTAGACGACAACAAGCTTACTGCCAATTACGTGAGTAGGACATTTTAGTTGGTAAAATTCTGGTGTTTGATGCGCTTCGGGGATGTAGACGTAAGTAGATCTTAATAGTATGTGGACGAGGTTTGGTTTGATTTTAAACTGTCTGGTATTTTTTTAAAAGAGTGGCCGTGAGTTTGTTTGCAAGATTTCTTCTCACAAGGCTCAACTATTTGGAAACAGGCGGTTATAGATCGAATCGATCGGCAGATGTGATATTATGTTATCCATTTTTGTTTCTTTAATAATTTTACATTTGACGAAGTAAACTATTGTTACGGGGACTCTGTGTGTGTTGATATATAATTTTTAATTATAATAATTATTTATTAAATCGAGGATTTCGAATAATTGATGGTCAACTTTATGATATAAAGATTTTTTTAATTGAATTGAATTGAATTTTGGTACGCTCAGTTTTGAGAGCTCAGAAAAAATATTCATAAAAAGAAATTACGTTTCCTTACCTTGCTAATATTATAAAGGCAAAAGTTTGTGACGATGGATGTTTGGAAGGCTGGATGCACTTTCACGCAAAAACGGCTAAACGGATCTGGATGTAATTTGGCACAGAGATAGAATATATTCTGCAATGTACGGTCCCCGTGGAATAAATTTTACGTTCAACACGTTCAAGCTTACAATACGCAACAATCTTGCTGAGATCGCACAACCCTCACGTGGAAATACAATTTTTAGATTTACCCACGTCAAAGAGGGCCTTGAGTCGCCCCCTTAACCATTCGACATACAAGCCACGCAAGCAAACCCATAACTTTATCAGATTTCTAAAGGAGAAATTCAATTGTGAATCTTAGGAGTCTGCGTTATTGTGATGTATATTTTTATTGACAACAAGTTTTAATTTGCGGCCTTGTCCGCGTGAGCTTCGGTACCACGGTAAGAAGTATCCTTTATTAATATAGGTCATAAGCTATGTGTTGATGAAGGGCCTGTTGGTCTAGTGGGTTCGAATTCCAACCAAGACAAATAATTATGTGATGAGCACGATCATTTGTTAAGTGTCTGTATAATATGTGTGTAATAATGCAATATATGTGTGTTTATCAACAGTCTGGTTCCTTTTTGATTTATTTTTCGTTCCGTTACTAAGAAAATCCATAAAAAGTAACTTCGAATTTTTTTTTAAGTTACTTTTTCAAACTGGAAATTCAAACGGTCATAACTTGAAAACGAATAGTTTTTTTTACAAAGATTCTCATTGTAACTGCTCGCTAGAGTCATGCCTTCAGTGATTTAAGTTAGTGTTCCTTCTTGAAATACACATGTAAACTGTATACTGTATGCATATATGTGTATATAAAAATCAGAACTCAGAATTTAAGAAAAGTGACCGATGCATTTATGTAACTTTGGGGCCTGGTGCCTACCTGACAATTGGCATAAGTAGGCCCAAGCTACCTTCAGAGTCTTTACTAAGACTACTCAATACGACACATTTTTTGCTCATAAAATAAGGTCTGGCGGCTCTGGGATCTCGGTCTATTAGGATTGCATATCCGTGTATAAAAATGAAGTATTTAGTTGTAGTGTTGCCGGGCGCGAGCCCTATCATAATAGAAATATACTGAGATGGGTGCCTTTTCTGGCATTGCACAGGGCCTTGTAATAATTATGTGCTGTCCTGTGAATGTCAAAATAAATGTTTCTTTTTCTTTCTTTCTTTAGTTTATATAACTCAACACATTTCTTAAGCTCTGCACAATTAGTGAACGTCATAAAATTTTGAAAGATTGTAAGTTTTTTAATATCCAAACGTTTGTTATGACATTATCTTTACAAAAATCGGATAGAACCTCACGTAATTTATAATTAAAATACTTTACAAAGCTCTTTCAAATGACATGACTCTTTTAAGATTCTAATCGATAACCCACAACAATAAACTCGAATGAAAGCAAAAAAACTACCTTATTTTTGTGTCACCCATTTAAATATCAAACGTTTATCTTTTCAAACAAATAGAAATATCAAAAGAACCACGGAATCCAATTAGTGGGTCGGCCATTGTGCCAGTATGAAATATAAATCCATTTTGAAATCAACTGCAACTTTGTATTTGATTTGTACACGTGACTACGCTAACGCTAACGGTTTTATTTTCGAATATGTAAAAAGTGGATATTTCCTGAATTGTTGTGAGTTGATCGCTATCCGGCACGTGACGGAACGCTCCTTGCTTGCTGATTGGTGGAACGTGAAATGTTCCGGGCCGCCATTTTATTTTATTATATTAGGTTATTTTTATTTTTATTTTGTTACTACACCTACCTACTTATTAATCTTAAAAATAAGGCATACCTAATATTAAACAATTCATTGAGAATTTTCTTTATTAATCGACACCTAATTATGTTTGTTTTCTGACTATACGGATAAAGAACAGGCTTCTGCCAAAACCGACCAATGAGGGACACGGTTTATAATATTACGGGCGATAAAACCGGACAGATCATGAACCCTGCAGATTCGTTCACAATTTGACGATGTGTCACTGATAGATTTTAAACTATCGAGAAATAATACCGCAAATTGTTGGAAAAAAGTGCTGACCGCAAGTTAATTTTTTTATTTACGTCATCTGTGGATTCTACGCGATACTGATGTTATTTGATTTTGTTGTATATTCATATGTGAGTTCGGGTAACTTTCACCGATGGCGCAAATTTTATTTCAAGTTCAACAATATTTAATTATTTTTATCTTCTTATTGCGTGAAATAAGACGCATAATACAGGATTTAATTTGGCTAGTGGTCACCCAGTGGTCGAAATAAGACTTACTAAATTGTCAATACTTTGTCACTTTAAAAATAAGATTTGTTTATTAAAAGTCACAAACTTTTCTAAAGTCCCTTCGGGTACTGGGCCCTAAAAGGACAGTGAAAAGGGGGTAGTGATGTCTACCTTGGTGTTCTCATTATATTTCACAAGTTTCATTGCAATCGGTTTCAAGATTTAGTGATGAAGCGAAGATATCAAACAGACAAAAGAAACTTGCATTTAAGTTTTGCAATAAATAATGAAATTAAAAACAAAACAGTAAATAAAAGAAGTACAAAAACTACCTAAGTTTCAGAATGACACTGAACGGCTATATTTTTCCCTTGAGCGATAAAAAGACAGCCACATTTTAAACGTGGGAGAGCCATGCTTCGGTACGTATGGGCCGGCTCGACTCCGCTCGATACCACAGCCTCACAGAAAACCGGGAGTGAAGCAATGATTGCATTGGATTTCGCCGCGTGAGTGAGGTTACCGGAGGCCCTAACCCTTCCCTTATTCCCGTCCTTCCCCTCTCAACCCCCTACCCTCCCCCTCTTCTCCTACTCCCACTTTAAAGGGCGGCAACGCACTTGTGACTCTTGAGTTACAGGTGCCCATGGGCGGCCGTATACATTTACCATCTGGTGACCCCTCTGCTCGTTTGCCCCCTATACCATAAAAAAAAAAAACATAAATCGTTTTTATCGCACTAGAGAGGATTATGGCGATTTTATTTAAAATAGAAAGGATTTATACAGCGCTAATATGAACACAATACACTCACAGAGTGCACAAGATATATTTTTGGTTGCAGCTAACGCCAGGTATTATTAATACTATTTAGGCTTTTGTATGGGACTGATGCATCTGTTACGAAATAACTATTTTCTTATCTGTGGAATACCAATTGATCGTAATAACGATCAATTTGAATGTTCTGTAATATAAGATTAGTTCAGAAAGTCGTTCCGTATGTGAGGATAAGCGTTTAGCGTTTTTATATTAGTCAATCCTCGCTCACCTCGTGGTACTGGAGAGCTGAGGTTTTCATGAGGCTGTAGTGTCAAACAGATTGTGCAAAAAGAGCAATGGAGTAGGTAACGTGGTACTAAATATTATTATATATGTGCCATTGCCCTTTTTGCACAATCTATTAATTTTCATATTATTGTAAGTTATCGGCAATTAGTTCTTTACAATTACAAGAAATACCCAGTTGCTCTCCCAAGGGTTGAATTTTGTCTGATATGATGATGAATAATTAAATAAAAAATAGAAAAGTAAAATAAGACATATAAAATAATTAACTAATATGTTAATCAGTCAGTAAATCAATCAATCAACCAATCCATGACTCAGAGAAATATGTATTTTTTAAAGATTACTAGTAACGTAGGTCACGCATTACTAACCGCTTGTATTAGGAGTGGGTTCGCAACGGTAGTGCACTGGGTAGGGTTCGAACCCGCAACCACTTGATCGCAAGTCCGACGCCTTAGCCATTACGCTACCGCCGCTGTATGCATCAACACTATCCATCAATCAATTAATTGAATTGTATTTAGTCCTTTAGTTATAAAGTAGATAAATAAACATAATTTATGAAAGTAAACATAAAGAAAGTATACAAGGTATAGTTTACTTTTAAAATTATCAAGCACCCAACCCTTATAATTTACTTTGGCTTTGGGGACTTGCAGTTCAGAGCGAGCGGGGGAGCGAGGCCTCAGGTGGCATGAAGTTTAGGCAAACCGCTTTGCGGCTAAATAACGGCGCTACAGGGGAAGATATTTTTGTTCATTTTACACATTGTTTGCTCATAAAAAAACCTGATGACTAGAGGTCATTTAACTTCTTGATAAAGGGTCATTCTTCTGTCGGTTATGAAACTCCCCGTCACTAATGTAACCATCATGAACCCCACGCGTGAGTCCAACTATATCTTTAACAACTATTAATACCACCCATGAAGTTATTATAATATAATAGGTTCAATTAAGCTTTACTTCTTCCGTATGAGAGCCATGCTTCGACACGTATAGGCCTGCTCGACCGTAGTGGTACCACGGCCTCACAGAAAACCGGTAGTGAAGTAATACTTGCATTGATTTTCGCCGAGTGAGTGAGGTTACCGGAGGCCCTAAACCTTCCCTCTCCCTCACTACCTCTCCCCTCTTCTCCTACCCCCATCTTAAAGGCCGGCAACGCACTTTTGACTCTTGAGTTGCAGATGCCCATGGGCGGCGATAGTCACTTACCATCAGGTGAACCGTCTGCTCGTTTGCCCCCTATACCAAGAAAAAAAAATTGTCTGAACTACTTGTAGATAGTTAGATATTAATTGAGGGAAGACACAACACTCAGCCTCGGTTTGTACAATGTAGAGAGATGCGTACCAGACGTGGCAGGTACCTCCAAAGCATATATATCTTGACTGGCTTGTTGGCCTAGTGGTTAATAACCCTGACTGCTATGCTACAGGTCGTGGGTTCGATTCCCAGCGGTGTTCCTTGTGGCCGTTGTTTGTATGTTTGTAAAGTCCCCCGCGACACAGGAGGAATTCCGTCCGAGTTGTCTTTTATTAAAAAAAAATTATATATTATATTGGCCATAATGTTAATTTGCAAGCTTCCGTAGGCATGAAATGATACCTCTACACGAGGCACCTTGAAGAATGCTCTCGAAACCGAGTGAATTTACCCCGCTCAACTAATGTTTTATGACCAAAAATATAACAAGCACTATATTATGATAGTAGTTCTGTTGCTTTATCTTCTGTAGATTGGAAGCTAACACTTGTTATGTTATCAGTCGCGGCTGACCGCTTGCAAGCGACCCCTTTATATATTTATACGTAATTAGGACATATCAGTAAGGTACACATCGCTCTCCTAAATAATCAAATTTAGTTCTTTGCTGGATATTGCGTGATGTTATTTCCCTTGCGTACTCAGCATGTGTTATTTGTTCCAGACACGCATTGCAAATTTATCTGGCTTGGTGTGTTTCCCCAGGGCCTTCTGTTTATTCGGATTCATGACGTAGCATTACATGTTAGCTTTTGGATGTTTAACGAGATTTTTTTTGTCGCTCATCATCTCGGGAAAGAGTCTGAAATAATGGCGCAATAATGCAGCTTACTTAACCTTGTTCTTTTACATTCAATCTATACTGGTATCACTTGTTTTACAATAATATTGCAGGGTATCAACAATATTAAAATAGATAGAATAAAATTAATGGGTAATTAATTTTACAGTTAATTAATTTTACAGTTAATTAATTTTACAGTTAATTAATTTAACTGTATAATTAATTTTAATATTCGGTAAATTAATTTATTTGATTGTCAGCCTTTTTGTAGTTCACTGATACATCAACATGCAGGGGAATCGGTCACGAGGAAGTGATGTCCACTAAAGAGGCGGCGGAAAGGGAACGGCAAAGGACTAGTACTCTCCCGTCCCGCAGTAGACGCACCAGGCGCCGGAGAGCGCAGAATGATCTCCGGCCTCCATGAGCGCTGCCCGTTACCCTAGCAAGAAGCAGGCCTGAGACGGTGGCGCGACGTGTTCCGCGTGCGCCTCTCTAAATCGGAAGGAGGGCAAGGCGCTCCGCTACCAATGGTGTGGCTGCCTTCTGTTTGAGGACAACCAAAGTCTCGGGGACTTTCTTCTTAGGGTATACCCGAGTCCCTTGCTATAGACTCACTTGTGACGGAACACCGTGTGGATTTAGTCGGTTCGATTCCGACATACCACTTCACCGATAGACATGGTGAAGTGAGGACCCGTGGGGGTTTCCACACGAAAAAAAAAAGGGGTATCGGTCACACAGAAACAGAACTCATTGAAACTAAATTGAGAACTTCTTCCAAATTCATATTGATGTTTAAAACGGACAGTTTTTTTAAGAAGAAACTATAGAGTAAACTGCTAACTAGAAGATATTATTATTTATTTATAATCAGTCGTTCAATGACATATGACATGACAAAATGTGGCCTTATTTTTTCTATAGTACGTCGGTGGCAAACAAGCCGCCGTAGCCTATGGACGGTAAGCGCTGACAAGAGGTGAAGAAGAACGTGACGGATGATCATCATCTTCTTGCCAGTTTTCCCAAATTTATTTGGAGTCGGTGCAATGTGTAGAGAACACATTGCACCGACTTCAATTCATTTATCAAGCATTGTAGAGTCATATTTGAGAATTATAAAGGAACGCCGAAAAATTCTTAAATATACGAACGACATAGAAACCCGGGACCCTATGATATACATATGACTGGCCTGTTGGTCTAGTGGTTAGTGACCCTGACTGCTAAGCCAGAGGTCGTGGGTTCGATTCAAACCCAGGACAAATAATTGTGTGATGAGCATGATCATTTGTTCTGTCTGGGTGTAATTTATCTATAATATGTATGTATTTAGAAATATATAAGTATGTTTATCAGCAGTCTGGTTACCATAGTACAGTATCTGCCTAGTTTAGGATCAGACAGCCGTGTGTGAGATGTATGAAGTTATTATTATTATTATTATTACTGAGCCTCCGCGGTCCGTCCGTCTGTCTGTCAGCGGGTTGTATCTCATGATCCGTACTACGTAGACTATTAAAATTTTCACATATGTAAGAAACAGTCTCGAAACCACTGATATAAACTATGAAAATCACTAACTAACAGTAACTGCCAAGTTGTTCGTACCTCTGTTCGCACTTAAGTCAAGTTCTCATCTTATTTGTAACATTTTATAAACCCACGATTCGTTAATATTTATCAATCGACCAATAGTATTGCGTTACCGCCTTAAACAGTCAAAATAATATCTATTAACTTGTTTTTATTAAATAGTGAACTGTGTTACCATCTATTATAGTTTGTCCCTATTTTTAATAAAATAAATAAGAGTTACATATGTGCCTTTCTGTTGCCGCTACAACAACAAATAATAAATTATAAGATAAAGGGGCTTCCGTACTAGAAACGTGTTTTTTTTTTTTTATATTTAAAAAGTACCTACATAGTAATAAATCTTGTACGATGGTGCGGAACCCATCATGCGCGAGTCCGACTCGCACGTGGCCGTTTTTTAATGATGTTTATTAGCAACGTGTTTCATCACACATTAGTCACATTACTAGTAATCTTGTTAATCCCTTCGGTTAAGCTAAATGCTTGTGATAGAAGTTGGTATACGTCGGTAGTGCACTGGGTGGGGTTGAACCCGCAACCACTTGATCGCTAGTCCGACGGCTATTTAATTATAACGGCTACTTAATGTTAGGGCCTCTAATTTTGGCTTTGACTCTAAAAGCCAAAATTAGAGGCAAAATTAACTTATTAATTATTCTCTAATCTATCAGATTTTCTTTCATTGGTAAAGCTTTGTACATTAGGTAGGTACCTTTTTAGTTAAAATAATTAAGGGATTAGGTGAAAAACATTCTCGTTGAAGAATGAAGAGATTAGATTCTTGGACAGAAACAAAGTTGATTAAGGCTGCACACAGACGACGTGATATTGGAAGTGTGAAACTCATCGTAGGATAAAAAACGGACAAGTGCGAGTCTGACTCATCGCATCGCATGTGTATGTAGATAATTCATCCATCTCGGGAATCGATGCTGGAAGATTTTTGCCCATTTCTTTTCAAATGTCAAATCTTACCTTGGTCGTTATAAAACACTCTCCAATACATCGATATACGTGGCAGTCAATTTTTGAAGCGCTAAATAATAATAATAAATAATAATAAATTCTTTATTTCGGAACAGGTAACACAGGTTTGCAAAATTGTATCCTTACTTGTGGTATAAGACCCTGTTTCTAACCAATTTTCATGATTCTAGGTCAATTGGAAGTAATGTAAAATGAAGTAATAAAGTAAAATGCTAAAATATAAGACTTAAGTGGCCGTAACTTTTGATTGCGTTGACTTAGAAGCTTGTTTGTTTATAGCTTCAAGGGACCGTAGACCGTTTTTGATATTAACTAACTAACTTGATACCCCAAACGGACAAGAAGTGATCCTATAAGTATAACGGTTCCTTTTTTCCTTGTGAGGAAAGGAACCCTAAAAATGGAGTGTGTTCTTTTTGATTTTTATATATTAGTGTAAAGAATTACACGTTAAGGAAATGATAACGGTCTGCTTGAGCCGTCAACAGTGTCAGAGGGATCACTCTGATAGTTGAGTCAGTAAGGTCATCGCAAGGAATGATATTGGCATTTAATACTGTCCTCCTATTAATATTCTATTACATAGCATACAAGCAAAGCTTAAGAAGCTTACTAAGAGTTCTAGAACTCGTTTATTATACATTAGCAGCGCACCGCGGTTTTACCCGCGTAAGTCCCGATCACTTTTGAATATCGGGGTAAAATTAGCCTATATGTCTACAGCTATCTACATACCAAGTTTCATTGCAATCGGTTCAGTGGTTTTTGCGTGAAAGAGTATCAAACACCCATCCATCCATACTTTCACATTTATAATATTAGTGGGATTAGTTACTTAGATAGGCTTTTATTTCGTAATTACATATATATTATACATAGAAATAGACCAATACAAATTGATATATGCATAAAAATATTTGCGACCCCTGAAGTTGCAGGTAAATGCCCGCTAATAAACCGCTCACCGCTCAATGTCGCTAATAAACCGCTCACCGCTCAATGTCGCTAATAAACCGCTCACCGCTCAATGTCGCTAATAAAGTTATAACGAGCATCAAGACTGTGAGTTTAGTATTGTGATTAGAGGATTCGATCCCGGTCGATTTTTCTAATTCCGGGATTTCGGGATTATCTACAGTTAATCTCGGGATCCCGAGATAGTCCCGGGATTGTAATGGTAATGGAAAGTGGTAACAAAAAGACAGTAAAACATATCAAAATATTTTTTTTATTTATCTTTTAGTTTTGTGAGGACATAGAATATTAAAGTTTTTAATCTTCAAAAAGGCGGTTAAACAAAATTATACTTTTTTCTTATAAAATAAACAAACTAGACACTTCTGTAAATAATTTACGAAACTAACAATAAAATTCATAAAATCAACTTCTTTAGATTAGAAAATAACACTTGTTGTTTTTCATCTATATTTACTCAGACTCATTAACGCATTGTTGCTTTTTAATAATTACATTGATTATCACTAATTAACAAAAAAATATATCAATACGTACACGACGTGAAGCGGGAATTTTTACACACTTTTACGCATAAGCCGGTACCGGGCGTTAGCAAAAACAAATGAAATCAACTGTGTAAACAAGGTGGTTGTCAAAATGTCAAATCAAGGTAAGTGCGTTTCGTTTCACGCACACTTTTATTGACTTATTTAAAAAAATGTATCAATCCCGAAAATCCCGGGATTCATTAAATTTGATCCCGAAATTTTCGGGACTAAAATATGACCGGGATCCCGGGATCGAATCGAATCCTCTAATTGTGATTCTAAACTCACACGGTTTTGCTTATTAGCGACATATTCATTACTGGTATTTCGAGAGAACTTATTTTCGGCATATAAACAGAACAGGGATTGTAAAATAAAATAAGTATATTGTCGTAAGTAATAAGTTTATTTCTTATTATTTATACAATCAATTCTATGAATTTACGCTTAAAATATTCGCTTACAAATTAGAACCATAAATATAATTATAGTATTATTTACAGTACATTAATTTAGCATTTACGGAAAGTAATGATATAATTTCATACATGAGTTTGTAACTATATGCGTCATAACCATTGCATGACCAATCTCTTTCTGAAAAGAAAAACCTTAAAAAAACACGGACTTCAGTATGCCTAAATCATAATACACTACAATAAGCTGTTATCTTAATCTCTTAATTTTAGAAGTGGAGTATTTTCTTCAAATTTGAATGGGACCAACTTTGAGTACTATCAATGCAATTAAGAAAATAATAATTTTTGATATCGGTTCACAATCGCGTAACAAACACACAAATAAAAACAATATTCAGTCGAGTTAAGAACGTCCTCATTTTTGAAGTCGGTTAAAAATATACAGCTTTGAGTTTATAGTCGGTTACAGTTCACAGGCTAAACTGACATAAATATTAAATTTACATTAAGCTTTAGTCCCACTGACCGCAAGGAGCGATAATTAATCGGAATAAATGTGATTACTAGACTACAATTTTGGTTTCTTTGGAATCGTTGCTTATTATGAGTGACAGTGACGAAATTAAAACAAAACAGTAACTAATTACATTGTCGAGAAATATTGAAACACAAAATCCTAAATACATATATATAAATATTAATACATAAACAGAATTCTTTGTACCCCATTTTAACCAATTTTGCCCATGGAGGAATATGCAATTTGGAACATTAAAAATTAATAAACGAAGTGGAGAAGGCTAAAGTTTCTAAACAATGTGTTGTAAATTTTAAAATTATGGGCTAACGACTACAAATCTACAGGGGTCCAGTATACTATTGACCTTTTATGGTACGGTAATGACATTCCAAGTTAATGATGATAATGGCAGTTGAAGTAAGTATACTGGTCAACGATATAAAACAAAACATTTAAAGTACATGAATTTTGGTCGAAATTCTACCACCAGGCGATCTCTAGTATCATTACAACACAATTATAGAAAGTCACAATTCGTTTTATGCTGTGTCTATCAGTTTTCAATCAGCGGAGCGAGGACAAGTTCCGCTCCCGCTGACATCGAGGACACATCTTTATAAGTTAACGCATGTTTTATTCGCGTATTTATCAAGGTCACAATGTACTTGTAAATGTTTAGGACTTTTACAAATATTTCTTTGAATGTAGTTCATATGAAACTCCCACCTTTTCTAATATTCTGAGTACCTTAATCAGTACCAATTTTGATGAGATGCCACTATTACATAAAACAGCTGGAGAATATAGAACTTGTTGAGCTGCACTAATTCCTTTTTAAAGAGAGAGAAAATTATGTTCAATTTTCTTTTATGGCCAACAAGCCAGCCATGCAAATATGGGTGGTATAGGTAATACTCTGATTTATTTTAATTTTGTAGAAACATTGTAATCTCTAATTACTTAATTAAACTAAACCGTTCCGTTCAATTTCCTTTATTCTTAATTAATTACAAAACCTTGAATGACGTGATTGTTATAGTAACATTGGAAAATAGATGTGTCAACAAAGACACAAAAGTCAAACTACCATCAATTCAACAAAGCCATTAGACATTTTCTTTTGTGTTGAAAAGTACTAGTCATTTAATTGCGTAAAAGATGACACAACTCCACATTGCCGTAGGAACCTCATTTTTGTTGCATGCAGTTTTTACTTAAAAACAACGAACGATTTCATCATTTCAAATACCAGAGTAGAAAATAAAAATCAAAATCATTTATTTCAACTAAACCATTATGGGTATTTTTGAATTGTCAGGAGTAGTAGTCAGTCAGATTAAGTCAGTCGTGCAGCTAGTTGCCTGTTCCAATTCGTAGATCCAGTGGAGAAGAACAGGCAAGAAACTCCAAGGACACTCTTTTTCAACATGTTTTTTACATATCACTGGTTACATTGCTTATATGCGCAAGTTAAATGTGAGGACAATGTAACGTATTGTTCTAAACTATAAACAGTCGCGCAAACTACTACTATATGTAAGTAATAGCAGTTCAGAAATGACCAGTCCCAACCAACGGCACTCGTTCACGAGCATGACGCACGCGCCAGCCATCGTCCACTTCAACCATATGATATCAATTGCTATCAAAGGGAGTCGAACGACCCGACACGCACGCCACGGTAGAACTCCCGCTTTCATATTTTTAGTAGTTTTCTGTAAAAAACATCCCAAAGTTTCACTTGAAGCGTATGACGAAAAACGAATAGATATTTTTTTATAAAAAAAAACAACACGATTTCTATATTTTCATATTTTTTCAAAACCAAAAATAGAGGTTTCTAGGACACTGAACTCTTAATACCCTATGCCCTATGTTTTTTTTGTAACCTTGACAACACGTTTACAATTTAATTTCGTGATGATAGGCTGAGTAGTAAAGGCCTGAGAGCGTAACAAACAAATAAACATTTGCTTTATAATATTAGTCTGAATTTTAGAACTAATTTAAAAAATAATAAGGTAATTAGTTGCCTTCTGTCTAGCTAAATTTGAGTTGCAGAGTCGAGTCGTCTTGTCTTGTCTGTGACACATTGTAAAGCCTTTAAATGATAGTTGCATTATCATTATAAGTGGTGGTTAAGAGAAATCTATACCTAGTAAAGTCTTTTGTTTAATTGATTGTTTGTTTGTTTGTTTAAATGTGCTAATCTGTGGAACTATAGTCGGATTCAATTTTTTTTGTATTGGGTAGAGTATTCATCGAGGAAGATAAAAAGCTGTGTAACATCACGCTATCGCACATAGGAGCTGAGCAATGCCTATTCATTGAAAAAAAATATTCATTGAATACAAACTCAATTATTCATATCTGACTGATAGTACCATAGATTAGCGCGTTTAACAAATAAACAATCAAACAGAAATACTCTAGTTCTATTATAAAATTATAGTATAGTTAAATATAAGACTTGTAAAGGTCTTTTCTGGACCCAGGTTTAACTACATAGTTAAACCTGGGTCCAGAAAAGACGAGAAATAAACGCTTAAATAATTTATGAACCTTTTGAGTTCTTCATAACAAGGGACATTAATTAAGCTACATATCTTATATTTCTTTCTTACGTATGTATTTGTGCATTTCTTTGCTTAAGGAATACAAAGTCTCAAGATAAACATAGATCTTATTTTGATTACAGATGTTAAAACATATTAGCATATTTAGTTATAATAAAAAAAAAAGCCAACAATACATTATCTGTGTTTAATTAAGATAATCATGTATAACAACTAGCTGTGTAAAAATATTATATAAAGGTTGTGTCTTTTAAATATTATTATTCTAAGTGACGTCTTCATTATTCAGTTTATAATTGTTATAGATCAGTTGGTTAGCCCCGTTGTTGTTACACAGAGTTGAGCTCACACTCTTCTTGCCATTGATCAACATACTGTTCATTTTCTTCGGCGTCTCTTGCATCCATTTATCACTGCACAGGCTTGTTGTCTCTGTCCCGTAATAGCTGCATCTTCTAGATCTCCTGTCGAGCCTAAAATACCACATTCTAGTTGAATATATTCAAGGTATTTTTAAGATTCCAAGAGAAAGCTTATCTGTATGCCTGTGTTACTCATTTAAACATTCTTACTAAGATTTTTGAGGTTATATGTATGCTAGTACATCAGCTATGTATAAGAACGTGCATCAGATTTAGCTATATCTAGCGTTGTGACAAGAAAATAAGTTATGTTAAAAATAACTCATATATGTGTTATTAAGTATAAAGTTATATTAATAACTGCATCTCTATTGCTTCAAAATTTATATAAAATTTATTTATTTTATTTTATTTATTTTAAACTTTATGCACATTTGGTACATTGGCGGACTTAATGCCTAAGGCATTCTCTACCAGTCAACCATTGGGTGATGCAGAGAAAAGAAGAAGTAGGTGCAAATAAAAATTATGTTAAATAATTATACAGTAAATAATCCGTAACTTGTAGCCTAATATATATAAATATAAATTAAAAAATTTGATGAGTTTATTATTATTTAAACATAATCTCAAAGCACAATATTCTACCATGTGCATAGTTGGATAGATATTTGCCTCCATTATAAAAATACATTGAATTGGTTTCCAATTTTATCATTGATATCTTGCTCCTATTATTTCGCAGAGCGCATCACTGCAAGAATCCTTGTCCAATTAATGACCAAAATGAAATCCTACCTACCTGTTTCTCCTATCCTGTATCTCGGAGCGAACCCTGACGAGGTGGCCCCCCTCTGTCGTGTGGTTCACGGTGGTCTCCCTCACGCTAGACTGTTCGCGGTACCTACTCTTCTTCAACTTCACCTTACCACAGCAGAGCGTTTCTGTAAACGCAATCCTGTACCTAAGAAACAAAAATATTATATATACATTAAATTCATTAACAGAAAATCCTATGTCTGCTTGTGAAAAACGATAATATTATTTTCACATGAGTACAATTCCAGGATTCTGAGATAAACATCCTTTTGTAATCCAGTATTAAAAAATTAATTTTATACGTGGTAACCCTAAAATGTTCTTGATAGCAAACGTTTGACCTTAACTAGCGTACCAGCACTTTGCTAATCCAATAAAAGCCCTTGTATACAAAGAGTTACTACACAGTTCTCCCTAAAGCCGCCAAGGCAACTAAATTTCGCAATCAGTGGTGAAAGAGGATTATAACGTCTTTCTGGGCAACTATTTACGTTAGATTTTATTTCCATCTTACGCTACCTGAGCAGACAAGGGATCTCCAAAGGCAAAGGCTACTAAACGTTGTTTTAAGAATATAAACATGATTTCAAGAGATAAAAAAACTGTCAGTCCTAGCTGTGCCAGAAAACACACAATATACATATACACACACATTTGTAAATATGTCACCTGAGCGAGTTCAGTGCTTTTTCCCCATACCAAAAGTGCCCAACGTGTCTAAAGAAGCTTTCACTTAAAAAAATACTTTTATATGGTTTCTGCGAAAAAAAAAAAATAGGCAGTCATGAAACCGCTGACAGAAGTGAAAACTTAAACTAAACGACGAACTTAAAACGTCACATTAGCAGGTTGGTGACATTAATTAATAAGGAGCTGACAGAACTCAATTTTTGGATTGGCGCCCTCTAGTGGATCTATTATTAGCATGAAGGTCACGAGTTCAGTGCTTTTTCAGCATAGCAAAAGTGCACAAACGTGTCTAAAGAAGTTTCCACTTTAAAAAAAACAATAAAAAAATTAAAACAACAGTTATGCCGTTTCCAGTTTTCTTTATCACGTTAAGTTGCCATTTATAAATATAACATAAATAATCGTCTACTAGCCCCGCTAAATATATGATTCTTAACAGTTTTGTAGAGGGTATTTGTAGATTAAAATGTCTTTTACCCATTAGCCAGATAGAATGGTAATTGGTGACTTATACAGTCCGTTGAACTGACCACCATTATCCGAGATAGGTTTCCGAGTTAGGGACTGAAAAACAGAACTGAGACCCCTAAATAGACTAAAAATTTAATAACAGGCTAGGAAACTACAGGTGGACTAGACCGCTAATATGAGAAGGACTTTAGTCACGATGCAACATTATAGCGTTCAAGGCAGTGCAGAGAAACTGTTGTTGCCCCTCCAACACAAAGGGAAGATCCTCCGACCAGGCGAGGTAATCATGCCTGGCTGTAGGTGTTGGAGAGTTGTATCTTTACTAATCAGAGTAAGAATGTTCTTTGCGCACTGCAGGATCACTAGCCAGGTACTTCGGATGGTCTTGACAAGATGGCAGCGATACTACCTACACCCATTAATCGGCTCGACCGGAGTAATACAACGGCCTCACAGAAAACTGACAGTGAAGCAATACTTTCATTGGTTTTCGCCGAGTGAGTAAGGTTACCGGAGGCCGTAAGGCTCCCCCCCTCCCCTCTTCCCCTACTCTTACCATAAAGGCCGGCAACGCACTTGTGACTCAGTAGTCATTAACCGTCAGGTGACCCGTCTGCTCGTTTCAGCGCTTTGAAATTAAAAAAAAAACAACGGGTTGCACTCCTGGAGTGCCGGCAGAAGTGAAAACTTGAACATTAACGTTGTTCATTTTTATTTTAAACACTTTATATACACGAATTTTATAAGTATACAGACGGTCGAGCCATCAGCAGTCACCATCCGTGGATGCGCGTAGCAGGCTGTAGTACAAACACACACGCACACTCGCGCAAGCGCCCTGCGCCGCTTAATGTTAATGTTTAATGTTAATAACTTATTACCTTTTGAAGTTTTCACTTCAAAAGTAGGTAATAACATTATCTAAGTGTATGCATAGGGTACACTGGAAGTTCTGCGCTCCTGGCCGCTCATAAATGTTTGAATTTCGAATGTTATATTTTTTAAATATAAGAAACTCGGCTCCGTCTTACGAATTTTCTATCAGGGTCACGTGTCCTGACGAGAGTTAAACATTTTTAACCCATCCCAAAAAGTGCACAACGCCGTTAAAGAAGTTTTCACCTTTAAAAAAAGCCTTTGATGTATGCGGTTGTCGCTACAGCAGTATATTAAGATAGAAACGTACATAGGTGTATTGTAAGCGAGAAATCTATTCAATATAATATATTTGCCTTTGCTTACCTGTGACTCATGACGTTGTACAGGATTGGATTAACAGTAGCCGAAATGTAGTAGAATGCCCCCGCGACGTGGAACAGGTATTCGTTGATGGCGTGGTAGTGCGGAGATGAGGTCCCGTAGATAAAGAACAGCCGTTGGAAGTGGAATGGAGCCCAGCACACGAAGAAGGCTACCACTACTGCAGCTGCAGAACAAGTTATATGTTACTCTAACATCTGGAAACTTTTTTGCTCAAAGATATTATTTTGTTGATAAATTGTTATGTATCCGGACAACTATGTTCGGTCGGTGTGTCCTCCTATCCTCAGGTGGGCCGGTTTTATTGAGTTTCATATTATAGACTACTGTTAATCAGCTTCAAAATGAGGAGGTCCGCAATTCTTCGTTTTTTTCTAAAAGTGGTGTCTTTTAGTGGATTTCATTTCATACTCAACTTACTCTCATTGGTGGTCTCATATACATTTGATCAAGGTCTGATAATGGAAATCAACGCGCAAATCGTCTAACTCTTAAAGTTGCAAACGAATATATAGGCACATAGGCGTAAAACTATTTTTTACCTCGTCAACTGAAAATATTGAATATTATTTTTGTGTGTTCAAAACACAAAAAAATATTCTAGTTTTGTTAAAAAAATGTCAAGATCATAATAATAATAACTTGTGACACCTGGCATACGGCCGTTTGATCCCAAACTAGGCAGAGCCTATCCTATGGCAACCAGAATGCTGATAAACGTGCTTATGTATTATAAATACGACCGTCTAATGACATTATTAAATAATTCTTTGTTTGATGATAATTTTAGACATTGACATCACTATATTATTTTTTCTATGAAAATTTATCATTGTAATTATTTCTAAGTTATAAATTTGTAATTGTTTCTTAAGCAAATAATTCATACGCCTTTTCAGGCTTTGGTTTTACAAATTAAAATATATTTTTTATACAAAATGTAATGAATTTAATAAATGATTTGATTTAAAGTATCGAACCCACGACTTCTGATTAGATCCTGATTATGAGATCCTCGGGAAAATGAGAAGAAATACCATTTGGTCGTTAAATTAACTCCTTCAGAAAATAAACTATAAACTTTATGCAAGATTATTAAGTACTAGCAGCGCCCCGCGGTATCACCCACGTAAGTCCAGATTCCGTGGGAATATCGGGATAAAAAGCCTATATGTTAATCCAGGATCTCCAGCTATCTACATACCAAGTTTCATCGCAATCAGTTCAGTAGTTTTGGCGTGAAAGAGTAACAAACATCCATACATCAATACTCACAAACTTTCACGTTTACAATATTAGTAGGATGTATTTACCACAAAGTAAAAAATGCATATACAGAATTTTGAATGTGTTTGAAGCCAGTTATGAACTCAAAATTAAGGAGAGATTATCGTCGACTGTGCAAATACGAGTCCTTAAATATTTTGGACACATTGTTCGAAACCGAGATTCCATGGAGCGACTTGTTGTCCAAGGACAAGTCGAAGGGAAGCGGTCACGTGGTCGATCACCTACGCGTTGGACAGACATTTTAAAAGTTGCAACACAAACCTCCATAGTCCAATGTTCCCGTAACGCTGAAGACCGCAACAAGTAGAGACGCATCGCGGGGATGCATTATCTAAACCAGAGCATCGTCACGAAACCACGACCACTCTGTCAAGAGTGAACGACTGAGGAGGAGGATAAATAAATTAATGCTAAATAGCCTTTAAATATTAATTCACCTAATCTATTCCATTCCAATATTCATTCATGAGCTAATTTCTGGGTGAATAATAGGATATGTATTGGTGACAACGTCATTACTAACAGTCAATAATTCTAATAGACCAAGGTCCCAGGGCCTCCAGATCTTACTTATTTTCTGAGAAACAAAATGTATGTATTAAGTAGTATTAGTAGAGACTCTGAAGTTATGAATAACTTTGTTTTTTTTATTTTTTTCAAATTACATAAGTTTTTACATCAAATAAATTTGCCAAACTGCTTAGCAGTTTGTCGGCAGTTTGCATAGCTATTTTTACCGCGGTTTCTCATAATCTTTTTTTTTATTTATTTACCAGATTAAAATACAGGATAAGTAATTAGTACAATAGCATTAAGAAACCACTAAGGTTAGTAGTGAATGCTACAACAGTCTACAAAGTTAAAAATTAAAATAAACAAAAAGCAAGTTACAGAAAACAACACACAAATAATAATATAAAATAAAATACTCAACAAGTAGGTACTTAATATAATAATAAGCTTAGAATTGGTAGAAACATTTCCCAGTGTAATTACATTTCCATGTTCTGGAAAAAGTAAGACTTGAGTTTAAACTTAATATTCGATGGCCTAATTTTATTATGCAAATCGGGGGGTAGATTGTTTATAAACCTGGGAACTAGATAGGCCGATGTCCGTTCGCCATACGTATTGTTAGCACGTAAGGTGCAAAGCCGGTTTCGAGCGACGGACCGTGTGTATACATGATGTTGGATTGTATTAATTATACTGTCATTAAAAAATTGTTCTTTCAGTAATGTACATTTAAATAGCGTTTGGACGGGTAGTACATTGCAATGCTTAAATAAACCGAATTCGTCATGTTCAAATTTTTCTTTAATTTTGGCTGATACGACATTCTTAAGGATCCTTAGTTGAAGTTTATAAATTTGTTGGAGGTAAGAGTTATATGTACGACCGTAACTACTGAGGCCATATTGTATATACGATCAGCTAGGGAGTTATATAGCATAAGTTTTACCTTAAACGGGATACGATTTTTGACAATGGCAATAATGGCCTAAAATTGCCTTAACTTATTACAAACGTGTTCGATGTGCTTACTCCAGTTAAATTTGGAATCAATTTCCAGTCCTAGGTACTTATGAGAGTCAACTACATCAATATGAGGGCATTTGCATGTTGTATTGTTGGTATCATGCAAGCAGTTATGGTTGTGTGCAATTATGATTGTAGGAGGAGTATATTTTCTATAGGGCGATTTTATTACAATCAATTTTGTTTTATCTGAATTGAGTACAAGACCAGCGTAGTGGCACCATCTTGTTAAGTAGTTTAAATCAGTTTGAAATAGGTCACGAGCTTTCTTAGGGTCCTTATCAGCTATTATGAGGCATGTGTCGTCAGCAAATTGGTAACAAGAGCAGTGTCTTATACTATTGCTCATGTCGTTTATGTAAGATAAGAAGTGAAGTGGTCCTAAAACTGACCCTTGAGCCGTGCCCCTTGTAACTTCAACGGGATCACTTAATGAATTACCGATCTTGACGGTAAACTTTCTATTTTGAAGGTAGTTTTTACACCAGTCTAGCAAAGGGCCACATATCCCACAAGAGTTCAGTTTATGGATAAGTCGCTTATGATCTAGTGTGTCCAAGGCACGAGAAAAATCTATAAACACAGCATATATATTCACATTCTGATTTAGGTACTCGTTTACTTCGTCACTGAATTTTGATAATAAGTCTGATGTACCTTTATTAGCTTGAAAACAGAATTGATTGTGGTAGATAACGTTGTGCTTTCCGTAGAATGCATGAATTTGTTGACTAACATATTTTTCTACTATTTTGTCAATTGCAGAAAGCAGTGAGATGGGGCGATAGTTAGTGTACTCATCCCGTCTGCCCTTTTTAAAAACTGGTCGTACACAACCTATTTTCAACTCATCGGGGTACATGCCAGGCGTTAGACTGCAATTGATTAATCTAGCTATAGTTTCTGACATATCCGGACCTGCCATTTTAATATCGGACACTTTTATTTTATCTATGCCTGGCGCCTTGTTTGAGTTCAATTTATTTACTATTTTCTGTATTTTTTCCCCAGAAGCTTTATTAAAATATAAGGAAGAATTAAAGTGATCAGAATATTGTTGATTGTTTAATAATTTTGTGGGACAATTAGAAATTATATTTGTTACAGCTGTGTCAAAAGCGTTTGCAAAGTTATCAGCAATTTTTTTTTGTAGTAAGAGTCTGGGCATCAAATGCTTTGCAAATCGCTGTATCAATCGATAATGTCACTCTACCCAGTATCTGATTAATAACTCCGTACACTTTCTTAGTATTTTAAATTTTTCATTAATTTCATTCATAGAATAGGAATTTCTAAAATTTTATGCACCCTATTTCGAGTTTTATTATACTGTAACCTTAATTGCGGGTCTTTTGAGCTCTTTTTCCAAGAGCGAAATAATGCATCCCGTTTGGCACATAGACGATTGACATTTTCACTGATCCATGGTAATCTAAATTTTTTGCTATTTTGATTTTTTTTGTAGTTTTTTATTGAACTAGTAATATTGTTTGCATTTTGAAATGAATTACGAATAAAGTCATATATGCCATTTGGGTTATCCATGTCTTTAGTTGAACTCCAATTAATTTTGTTCAACTCACATTTCAAAATATCATAGTTAACTATGGTTTTGGTAACAGCATGTATACACTTTGACGGTGCGTCGTCAACACAGGTAAAAATAATCGCGCGATGGTCCGCTAGTACAATATCTAGCACCGCCGAGTACGGAACTAATGTGGGGAATCGTGCAAAAATGTGATCAATGCAGGATTTTGTGATAACATTTAGATTTTTTTCAATACGGGTATAGTCGGATACTCCACACATTAATCCGTGCCCGCTGAGTGTCTCTAGATAGAAATCTTTATGTGACGATATGGATTTCAGGTCAATATTTGTGTCGCCAACTACTAGCAAGTTCTGAGTCAAACCGGGAAATGTAATTACCAAGTTCTTTGACAAATATTCGTTTGTTAGTCTTTGGTGGTTTATAAATAGCACTGACAACCACGTCCTGGTTTGAATTTAATTTTAAAGTGCCTGATAAACTTTCAAACGTAAAGCTTTTATATTCAAGTAAGGTGAATTTAATATGATCCTTCACGTAAACAATGATACCACCACCCTTTTTTGCTGTACGTAGTTGCGAGTATAAATTATAACTAGGAATATTCTAAAGATTTACAACCGAATTAGCGATACCCGCTTCTGTAATTACAATAACATCCAATGGGAAACTACAGTTTTGAACAAGTTTAAGTAATTTCGTATAGTTTTTTTTAAGAGATCTGATATTAATATGTACACATGAGAAACTCAAATGACTTTTAGTAGGTAGATGTTAGAAATAATCACCTGTAGAACACCAATTAAACATTTCTTTCATTTGATTATCCATAGTATGAGACGGTTTGAGAATAACAATAAAAATTACCACTTACGTTGTTTAAGGGTTGTGGTCATTAATTTGATTTGAAATCTGGTTGATATCTCCTATTGAGCTAATGTAATATATTTTACTTTTATCACACATGCGAGCACAAACTTTGCCGTCCTTACACCATATATACCTATAAGATTTAGATAACTTAAGTTTTGCGTTATACAACAGGGTTTTTAAGTATTTGGTGAGGGCTTCTCTAACGAAAAATCGATTCTCCGCTGCTTCCTTCGGAACATCAGGCATCAGTACTCCCAGGGTGAGACACTTTGCTTTGCCCGCATCAATCCACTTCTTCTGGGCTACTTTTGTCTTCAATTCTAGAAAAATCGGTCCTGGCCTTTCCTTAGATCCTGGTAAGCGGCGTGACGTAAGTATTTCACCAACATCCATTTCTAATTTGTCAGCGATTATCTCGACAGTATGGCTTAGGTTTTCCGGAGTGGTGTTGGGTATGCCAGCAATCTCTACGGAGTTAGTCAGAGCTTTTTGTTCATTGTTCTTTACCTCCTGCTCCAACGCAGCTACTCTGAGTTCAAAATTCTTATTTTTATTTTGCAGGTCTTGGTTTTTGCGTTCTCTATCTTTGATTTTAGTGTTCTGATTTTTTATACACTGTTCCATGTTGCTTATTTGGTCACCGTAAAATTCTAGTGAGTTCTCGAGATTACTGATCTCCTCTCGGAATGCCTTCTTCAACTCTCGTCTAATATAACCAATTTTTGTGCATCAATGGCTTGAATATTTTTAGATAATCCTTTGTCGAATTCATCTTCGTCGGCGTCGTCGTCGGGAATCAGGAAAGATGATCTACGAGAGAGGTTCTTCACGCAGTCATCACAACTCCATTCTATGCCCGGGGAGTTTCGAAGAGTATTCAGTTGTTTATTGGACAATTTTGAACACGTTGGATCAGCATGTATTATTTTCTCGCATCTGCTACATTCTAAACCAGGGAGTTTTTTGGTGATATTTTTATTGCACTTGAGGCACTTTTTTAGAACCATTGTGGGTAGAACTAGATTATTTGTCGGTTACAGTGCACAACTAATCTCTATGACAGAACAATGTAGACTGATATAAAAATACTGAAATAAAAACATACATACGATTTAAAATCTTTAACTTTACACGCACCACCTACATTTTCGAAAAAAGGAGGCAAAAATACATTTAAATTCAAACGGTCATAACTAGTAAACGGTTGGTTTTTTGTTCAAAAAATCTTTTGGTAACTACATGCTAGAGTGATTTAAGTGAGTGTATATACAGGGTGTATTTGAAAAATTATCAAATACACTCTATATATATATATATATATATATGTATATATATATAAATACAGTACACAGTAATAATAAAAAGTTATTATCATTATTACCAGACAGTTTCCGTCGGCGGTTATTTATGCCTGATGATTTAAAGTTCGAAAAAATAACGTAACTATATTTATAGTCCGAGTCTTGATGTTTAAATTCCCCAGGTCCATTTACGTGAGGATCCAATGACCAATTATTTTATGTAACTTTCGTACCTGGTATCTGAACATTGACCGCCGCGGGCCCAATGTAGCAGGTATGCATACCTTCAGAGTCTCTACTAATGCTACTCCATACACCATACACTTTGTGCGTCGGAAAATAAGTAAGGTCTGGCGGCTCTAGGATCTTACTTTACAAACAAGTTTTCAAAATTACAGGTAATATTCTGATTACATGAATTTGAACATACCTTTGGTATTTATCAGTGATTTTACAGCGAAAATCATCTAAATAATATAATGAGTGCTTTTCCTAATCCTCTTCCGTCTATTTTAGTTATTACTATCACTGGTTGTTTTAGTACTGATTAAAACGCTGTGAAATTTGTTATTAAGTCCAAGCGACTTGTTTACGTTTATTTTGTACAGTATTAAAAACAACATGTCGTTTGCGTCGTCTTCATTTTAAACTCAGGCGTGTGGTTCACGTAAATGGACCTTGAAAGGAGATTTAACGTAATTGGAACAGAGAATTACTAATCACCTTGTATTAATAGGTAACAAGGCATGCAGATCAGCTAACTTGCTGGAAAATATATTATATTAAATAATAAGCGAGATTAGTCACTTGGGATGTCTCTTTTATAACACTTTTGTCATATAACTAATAACCGAAATGGACTTGATCATCTTGTTTCATGGCAAACCATCTGAGAACTGGAAGTTTATGTTAAATTTAAGCGCAGAATAGCCAAAATACTTTTTACCTGTTTTTTTTTTTTAATAGCTGAGGCCACATGAGTCATGTTGCAAAATAGTGTATTTATACACTAAGAAGTGCGAAAACTTTCAAAGCACGATACAGGATCAGTAGTTACAAATTAGTTTAGCTGGTCTTGTCTGTCTGTCTTGGTCTCTGCTAGATGGCGGTGAGGTGTGTGATTTTCACTACAATGTTATACACTTTTTTATCCAATTTTCAGGAAATCTTCTGTTTGGTCCAGCCGGTGATCTTTTGAAGTTTGGTAGCGATCGGATAACAGAAAAGATTTTTATTTTTTTTTTGGCATTTCTTGCTATCCGTGCGAAGCCGGGGCGACGTGCTAGTAGCATTAAAACTAGGACATGATTAAGAATCTTATGCTGTATAATTTATATTCTACTAACGGATGATAGCAAACGTTATATTGAACGATATATTTGTGTACCCTCACATATACGCAGATGTGTACGTGAGAGCACATTGGTGGGGGGAAGACGTCACTGTAAACAAGGGTTGGTGTTTACATACCGTCCTGTCTGTAGGCGTAGACGCTGCATACAAATGAGTTCCTAACAGAACTCTGTATACAACAATATACAGAGACTCTGGTATAATTATGTACAATGATGTGTTGGTAATTTAAACAAAGGGCAATTTAAAATATATTACACACACCGATATTATACGATCATTGTTTACCTGGAAGGGTAAACGCTGGCTGATATATTGTACAAGCACGTTACATATGTATATAACTGTGAGGTATGTATTTTACAATGGGTTTGGTAATATAAGGTTTTTTAGTACAATAAAATCTATTTACCTAAACTTTTTAATTTAAATCATAGTGAAAAGCAATTCTTGTTGAGATGGATTAAACAAATGTGGCCCTTCGAGCCGGTAGACTATAAATTCATAGAACGCTATATATTTTAGAAGTACCTTCATCCTATAGAAAACCACATTTGCACATCATTACCATATGCATACACAGGCATACTTTTGTATTTTACTAGTGGATAGAGATACTGGAACTTCAAAAGGGAATCCTCCTTAGGGTTGACGACTCACAACTTTCACCAGGAATGTCGGCGTCAGGCTCGATCACCATACCCATTTTTATACAGTCTGCCTGCTATTAAGGATTACGTAACCTGAAATCTAATGATGTCAGATTTTCTCCCTATTAAAGACAGTAATTGGGCGCCAACCAGGGACCAGACAGACCAACAATTATGGAAAAAAAAAATCAACATCAACGTCTTAGATCTATACACAGATTTGTCCTTTATTTTTTATCGTGTGGCAGCCCCCATTGATTATCAAAATAGCGGAGCTAACTGTGAAGTGGTATGTCGGAATCGAACCGACTAATACCACACGGTGTTTCGCTACAAGTGGGTTTAGTGCAGAGGATCCGGTTATACCCTAAAAAGGAAGTCTCCGAGAATCCCTGCAGACTTTGGCTGCCTGACAGCGGGTGACCACACCGTGAAGTACGGGGGGCCTTACCCCCCTCCAGATCAGAGAGACGCTCAGAATACGTCACGCCACCGTCTCCGCCATGCTTTTGCAAGGGCAACGGTCAGCCCCAGCCAACAATCATGGAGGTCGGAGATCAATCTGCGACACACGTCTGTCCAGTCTGAACTTCGGTAGCAGGTACTTGGTTTGAGGAATTCTGATGGCAGTCGCTTCACGTAAAATATCGAAGTTCGGCCGTATCGTAGTGGCGTAGAGGATGAGATGAGGATGGTTAGAGAAAGTCGTAGAAGGCAGAGGCTAAAATTCTTTATGAACTTTATTAATTATTTTAGTTTCTAATCAAGTGATGCTTCGAAAAGTAGTAAGGTACTTCAGTAGTAATACTTAGTAATTACAAGACCCTAGTAAACGAACAATTAATTAACATAATTTAATAAACATCACTTGTAAGGGCAATATCGTACTTGAATATTAAGAAGTGTAGCGGTAATTAATGAGAAGGCTATAAAAGTTTGTTAATGGTTTACGAGCGCCAAATTGGTAATATCATAAATCATATTTTTAACTTGTGTTACTAACAGTAGAGGTATATTCCTGTAGGTTTTAATAAAAAATATGTATTTTAATCTTTAGGTAGATAGAAGCGCTTCTAAAGTAGACAGAATATTGCCGTTAAATGTCTATATTGACGTGATGTTGTATTTCTCCTGATGAATAGGGTCGCCAAAATTGTAAGGGCTGACTGTTGGATACGAGATGAGCATCAAGATGTGCTGTGTGAAATGGTGTGTGCTCGGTACGGTTCCAGAGGAATTTCGTCCCGCGAACACACGATAACACTGTGGGTTGAGCTCTCTGGTTTTCCCGACGGTTAACAATGTGGGGTTAATCAAAAAATGAGTGTATAGGATTTTAAGGGAACGGTAACGCGTATGCGAGTCCTCTGGATTTGCATTCGTCCATAGTAACAAAACACTATACTGTTTCCTGCTCCGTCGTCAGACCCCGACCATCAGCTCATCTCAGTTCAATCTATAACCATGCATTGAGATCATTTTAATGCTGCTTTGTTACCTGGTTGCTGGTAGAATCCAGAACAGACGGTAAAGTTGCGGTATCTGCTTAACAAGCGGGAGATCCCGTCTGTTGGATAGACTCGAAGGAACAACGTTTACTCCTTTAAAGTTTATTTGTCGTATTGTAACCGATGTATGTTCATGGTATACTAAAGTTTTAATAATATAATAATAATCTACCAATTAATTGTAATTTAAGTAATGTGGATTCACATGTCATAGCAATCCACATTACTTAAATTACAATTAATATTCAAGATTTTGATCAGAGGTTTGTTCCGGTATATAATTCACAGTAAAGGATAAACCTTTAGCCGAGTTAAAATGATTAATTACAAGGCATTTTGCCCATAATCTGTTAAAAACGGTCTTAAACGAAATGGTGAAAAAAAAACCTTGTTCAGCAGAAAATACAAAATGACTGTTCTTTTTATAATCTCTTTCACGACAAGGAAGATTATCTAAGTTGACGAATTGGTTAGACTATCCAGTGTGATCCAATTTGCGTGACCTACTTGTCCCAACATAGTTCTATCAATTTTGATTAACTTAACCCTTAACTTTATCAGGGCCAAAGGAGCTTCCGAGTCCTAAACTAGTCCCTAGCCTTTTAGATTTTTTAAACGACTCTTTTTGGATTGTAACTGTCATATCTGGAAGTACCAACCTAATATATAGTGTTGCTGAAGCTTCGCTTGAGAGGATTTTCAACAGATCGTAGTCATGTGGAGGAGACTAATGTCTAAGGTCGGTACGGAAGTTGGATAGTTTTGTTTTGGGAATATTTTTCCTGTCAAGAAAAGGAGTTGAGTGGAAAGGAGAAAAGGGTTAAGGATCCTTGCTTTTTAGTTTATCAAAATTTATACTATATGTAAAAAATAACTTATAAATAGTTATGAAAGGTGTTAATGACTGTTAAAGAGGATGAATATTAAGGAGGACGACCCAATCAAACAAATACATAGGGTTGTAAATATATCATGTTGTGAGTCGCAGATTACTACTAGTATTCTTGTTAACCTCTCCTTAGTTTATCTTTTTAACAACTATAAACTTTCACCTAGGCACAATGTCTTATATTAAGTCTGTAAAAAATAAACACAAAAACAAGATTCAAGGTCAATTAAGAAGTAATTTAAAGCATTTTAGACCATCCTAGGACGGAATGCAAATGTAGCCAAGTCCCGTCCGTCCTATAAATTACAAGTTGGTTATAACTTGGCCATTAAACTTGAACTTAGAATATGCGAGAATAGTCTGCTAATTAGGGCCAGCACCTAACTATGTAATGCGAGTTAGTCCCCCTGGGTCTAAGTAGCAGCTAGTTAGAGTCACTGAGATGCCACTACGCTCCTTTTCAACTTGGTTCAAAGTTACTCTTTGCGTTAATGTAATTCTTTAGTTGTTTATTTTTGTTAATTTTGTACTATAAAAATAACTCAAAGTTTAAGGGTTAGGTTTGGATAAAGTTCCGCTTTCGGCTCCTTCGGCTCCGGCTCGGTAGTCATGTCATACGGGTTTCAACTACCGGACGATGTTGAAAGTAAAAAATTACAATACATGCAACCTTACCCCCCCAACTTAAAAATCCCTTCAATGATTAGAAAATAGCTGATGATCTTCGAAAGGCTGAACATATTTTCTTGAATTATAGCTAAAAACGCTCTTGATCAAGTCACCTTTCAAACATTAAAAACTATACCCAAAATTATCCGTTTAGGAGCTACGATGCCACAGACAGACTCACAAATACACAGCTAAACACAAACTTATAAGTAACAACACCCCTCCTTTAGCGTCGGGGGTTAACCAATAATATTTAGCGTCAATAGTTCAGAACTTTCATTGCGCGGTGCAGCATTGGTAGATACAAAGTAGATCCGTTTGTTTTCGTTAGATGGTGCTGGGTATATAGCACAATATATTGCTTTTGTAATACCTTAGTAGAATTAACAAGTTCTGACAGATATTATTATACAAACTCAAGGGCACTCTAATTCAACTAGTCAACCATTATTCGCGAAAATTAATAATAGTAATAGTAATAGTATTCTTTATTGTGGATCATAGGTAAGTAAATAATACAGGTGTTATAGTTTTTTACATTATCTAGAACAGCTATGTCCCGCCCATTAGACTTACAATATTTACAGTTTTTTGAATATGAATTAAATACATTAAAGAATAATATAAGATATGTCAATATGTCACAGAAATTGTATTTAACAGGCAATAATAATGAAAAAATAGAGAATACTGAACACATCATGATTTGGGTATAGAGTAATGGAGCAGAGATTTATCAGCTAAGTAATCCTTTACCGTATAATAACATTTACTTATTAACAGGTCATGAAGTTCCTTTTTAAACACAGTTATTTCTTTAACCATTCTGATATCTCTCGGAATATTGTTAAAAATGCGCGAAGCTGTACAGAATATACTTTCATGCATCAGATGAGTCTTGCTAGCAACTATGTGCAATTTATCCTCATGTCTTATACGCTTACGGTAGTTAAATAGCTCAGAATTCTTTTAGACAAACATGGAGACCTCCAGAATGTATAGACTTGGCAAAGTTAAAATGTTGAGTTTTTTAAAATATGGTACACACGATTCGGTTTCCTGCTGATTTAACATTGCTCTTATACAGCGTTTTTGTGCTATAAATGCCCGGCCTTTGTCTGTACTATTACCCCAAAATATTACGCCGTATCTTAGGGTTGAACTTACATAGCCATGGTATGCTGCCAGAAGAGTCTTTTGATTTGCTATTTTTCTTAACCTGTTAAGAGCATATGAAAACTGACTTAGTCTTTTACAGACATAGTCAACATGTAATTTCCAATTCATTTTGTTATCAATTTGTAAACCTAGAAATTTTGTTACTTCAGTTTCTTCTATCTCGCTATTATGATAATGTATTTTTAAGGGACCCGTGCGTTGTGTACGTATTCTAAAATTCATAATTTTTGTTTTTTCGATGTTGATCATTAAATTATTCATTTTAAGCCAGTCTACTATATTTTCTAAGGATTGATTAATGTCAAGTTCTAGATTAGTTAATTTGTCATTATTAAATAGCACTGTGCTATCGTCAGCAAATAATGTGATGTCATGATTGGTGATTGAAGGCATGTCATTTATATAAACAAGAAAGAACAAGGGGCCCAAAATACTCCCTTGTGGTACACCAAATTGAGCAGTTCTAGCTGTAGATGTATAGATTAAATGTTCATGTACCGGTAATATATCGTTAACATATAGCCTAAACTATCAATTTATTGGGGGCTCTTATTAAAAAAGTAAACCATGCTTCCCAACCACTCAAAACAAAATTAATATGACTATTTATTTCTATTTATTTATGGATTAATGTACGATATTATAGGGAAAATTAAATCTGGTATACGAGAAGTTTCCGATACTACTTTTAAACTTTCGTGTTCCATGATATAATTATGTATATATACGGGAATGAACGCGGTCACAATAGAGTCAGCCTGTGATCAGGGCCAGTGCAACCTTGTCGAAACCTATTTCGTTTATTAAATATATCATGAAACGCGAAAGTTTTAAAGTTAGTATAGTAAACTGCTACGGGTTGAAAATTGCAGAGTCAGCTTGTGACCACGGCCTGTGCAACCTGCTCAAAACGTCAGACAATACAAAGGTATGTAATACCTATTTCATGGTCGCGTTAATTCCCGTATACATAAAGATATGGATAACTGCAACCTCAATATCACACGACAAAATAATAATTATTACCTATTTCGTCACAAAGATTTATTCTTTGTTCTTAGATAATACATCTATAACAACTAACAGTGTTCCAAAAATATGTAGGGACTAATAAGGCCCAAGAAAATAATAGAACCTCTTATAGCTTCAGCGATCTTTTACAAGGAAGATTGTCTCAAAATAACCTGCAATACTCCTCTGATTGTCATATAGTAGGATACGGTCATTACTGAGGCACGAACATCCAAAATTAATACTTACAAGTTACTAAAGACAATTTAATAAGTACAAGACATTTAATGTGACTTTTGGACGAATATCTCTTCCAGACAGGCAACTGTTACACGGAAACATTAGTAGGCTTGAGCCGTAGTTTGTATTAATTAAAATTAACACCAACATATAAGTACACAAATACTGTTGCAGAGCCATGCTTCGGCACGTATAGGCCGGCTCGACCGACTCGATACCACGGCCTCACAGAAAACCGGCAGTGAAGCAATGGTTGACCTCCCTCTCCTTCTCTTCCCCTCTTCCTCTACTCCCACCTTAAAGGCCAGCAACGCACTTGTGACTCATGCCCATGGGCGGTGGTAGTCACTTTCTATCAGGTGCTCGTTTGCAGGGCATCTTATAAAAAAAATAATACTTTTTATAAAGATTTTATTTTACGAGCGACCTAATGAACGACGGAGATATAGAGAGGGAGCGCAGGGCATTGTCTGTAAGGAGCAATATGCTTGTCCGCAGGTTCGCTCGTTGTAGCGAGGATATCAAAGTAACCCTTATTAAGGCGTTCTGACAATATCTTTACACGAGCGACCTGTGGGTGTCATACACGCGGCGAGCCTACAGTGTCCTGCGTGTTTAATATAATAATACTTTCAGGATGCTGTTGGGAATACCGTGGTGCTGTAGCGTGTCGGGTATGTTCGCGGAGGCTCGCATAGGTGGTTTCCACACATTAAGCGGAAGAAAGCGGCCTCCTTGCTACAGCGACTGCATGGCATGGCATTCTGAAAATGATCGCTGCCAGACCGGACTGCCCCTTCCAGAAACACTGGGTGCGGACAGTCATAGGTTTGTACAAATAAATAAACTAAAAATCATGTTATAACTAAAAATACTAATTTATTAACTTAAGCACTATTGTCACTAACACAAAAATAGTAACAAAAATATGGACCTTAGTCTGAAAGAAAGTTATTATTACTATATTATAGGGTAATAATAAAATCGATAAATGGGTAGTTTTAATCACTTCAGTTACATGCGAATATGTGAAACGTTCATATGGCAAATATACATTTTATAGGGACATTGGCCCCAATTCTGTTACTTCACTCGCTAAATTAAAATTCACTAAATTTTCTTCATATAAGAAGTAAACCTTGTACACTTAGAAACAAGGTCTTATTTCAAATTGAAACAAGTAGGTAACATATGTCGCTATCGAAATAAGCAATTTATTTGTCGACTAAAGTCTGATACGCTTATATAAACTTTAATACCACGTAGCGAGAGCCGCTATCCGTTGAATGCCATCTCTTTCGCTCTGTGTTTTTAGTAAGCGTCTTCGTAGGTAAAGATTAAAAACACGTCATCCTTGTTCGTTTTGAACAAGTTTTTATACGGCAATTATACAGCGTTTGAATAAATGAAGACTCTCACTGCGTGGAAATAAAGTTGAGTATGCGTTGACAGATTTTATTGAAATTTAGAGGCGCTGAGAAATAGATGCTAGTAACAAATAGACCTTATTACGAATAACACTAGGTTGATTTCATATAAAGAAATTAAGTCTGGTTTTAGTTTAGTCGAGTGTACAATAGAATCGGCACCATTGTGAAGGTATATTGATATGTAAAAAAAATAAAACAAATATGTCTATCTAACAATAGTTTTTACAAACAGAACTCTCAGACATACAGGTTTATTTTTTAAGGTTTAATCATGATGTGTTATAATTACATAAATAAACTCTATCCATCGCGATGAGAGCCCAAGAGTCATATCTTTTGGCTGGTGATTGCCTAGACTTTTAAAGTCCTTGAAGTTTAAATTATAAGAATATTTGGTTCAATTAAGTATGTATTAAAATTTACGTACATGAATGACAATATTTGAAAATTTTGCGCAACATAATTTGCTTCATATCAAACCTAATTCTAAGGCACTTTATGTTCAAACTTGGCTGTTGAAGAGCTGTCATTTATTTGATCCGCTCCTATTTCACTTAATTGACACCTAATGTCTGATAAAATACTTTGCTGAAATAATGTTAATATGGAAATAAGCTTGTTTGCTAGATCTGAAATGTAATAGAGAATATAATATATATTTAACATAGCAGTACGTTTGTACTATAACTTTATGTATTGAACTAAGTTGGAATCGAACACACGACTCGCCCAATAAAAAAGTTATAGAGCACATTGACAACACCATAGGTGTCACTTTCTGTATTGCCAGCCTTAAAATACCCTCTGACGACAGTACTTACTAGCAAAAAAATATTACTACTTTCAATTGTACCTACTACCTACAAAAACTGTTTTCAATTCTGTAATCAAATAAACTCAATATACCTTTAACCAAAGTCGTCACTTATTCAGGTTTCAAACGAACTACCTTTTATGTACCCTCAACTCTTATAATGACGTCCTGTCATGGTTTTCAGAACAATTCGCAGTAATCAATATGCCAGATTGACTCCTGTCAGAGCCAGGCCGGGTCTTGACAAGTAATATAAAAACAAGCAAAGGTTTTCGGGAACCAATGCGTCTTGTCGTAAATCCAATAACCTCTTTTAAATAGCCTTTAGTATTTGACATTGCGTTTGAGTACGATAAATCGCTAGCCTGTAATGGTCGCCGCATGAAAAACTCATATTTATATTATTAAAAGTCCCCTACTTTGATGATAAGACAGTACACTATTTAATAAAAGTCGGTTAATTGTCCGCCTAATTAATGGCAGTCGATAGTGGAGTGATAAAAGGGTAGGCGTGCATTTTAGGGTTAACAACGGCCACTTGAGTGCTCAAGATACAAACAGATCGCACTTACTGTTATTTAGAGTGTTTGTGAGGTTATCACTAACATGTATTTACACGAAGATATACTTCATATAAAAGTAGAGAGTGTATATTTCGCTCACAACAGAACAAGTTATCTTGCGTCGTAAGGATAAAGCTACAAGAAGTAATAAAACTACACAAGAGCATCTGAACAATCTATAAAAACTTGCCTTAGCCTGTACATAAAGATAATATTATGTGGCTGCAGACTTTTATCTACTGTAATATAAGCGAATATACATGTTTACCGAATAAAAAGAGCAGAATGTTTACTGAATATCAATTTATTATTATTTTAACCGTAGTTAGTTAGACTGTTAGAGACCAAAGCAGGTATACCTCTATATATTTCTATGAGATAGGACGTACAATTTTAATGAAGATTTGGAATAATTGTGATTTATTAAAACGTGCATATTTGGGCGCCTGACTCCGACGCGGAGGGTCTCTTTACCGATTCATAAAAATTCCCCGTCGGGTCCGCTACTAGTCGGATATTCCCGAAAGACACACGTGAATGAAATCTCTTACTCATCTCCATCTCTTAAATATGAATACCACGCACGGAAGGGTTTATGTTAATATGTTTTTATAAACTCCATCTCTAAACAATTACGTCCATTCTACCACCTTAAGGAGATGATTTACAGATATATAGATGGCTCCAGTTAACACGTTATCGGAATACAAAATTCTATTAACCCTAAGGCCCATTTTAATTTAAACGAACGGTATAAGTTCCTTCGCGATATCCATTTTAAATATCTAATAGAGATGTCACTACATTCCACTAAATTTTATCACCAATATTTAACTGTGGAAGCTGTATGCTTGTGGAATGCGTTGCCACTTAACATCCTCATGTTCTTCCAGCCAAATAGATAGCCATATTTAAGAAAATATGGCTCTTGAATATTATTTACCACTTTAGTTAAATCATTCATACCACCTTAGGTACTATTTGTTATAATAATTCTACTTTTGATAAAGCAACCTATTGTTCCTGTGATAATGTATCGATCTATGACTTGTAGTTTCTCAAAAGACTATTATAAACAATTTTTAATTGATTCTATGAAACAATACTTGTATTAGACTTTCTGGCTGACTTGTACGCCTAGTGGTTAGTGACCCTGACTGCTATGTTACAGGTCGTGGGTTCGATTCACCTGAGTCTGGGTGTTCTTTGTGTTCGTTGTTTGTATGTTTGTAAAGTCCCCCGCGACACAAGAGTAATTTCTAATGGCGGGAGTTGTCTTTTTTAAAATGACTTTTATTTTGTAGTAGTAATAATTTAGGTTTGTTTATATCGAGATGTTTTTCTGAACACATTTTGTATTATTGTATTACATCACAGTACGTAACGTTGTTTTATTCGCATTTTGTATATATGTCAAACGTAATGTACGTAGTACATTCCAATATTAACAATACTCATATATTAAAAAGAGCTTTTCTTCTTGACAGTGATTTACAATTCGCTTACAGGGTAATGCTAAATTCGGAGTGCCGTATTTATGGAGGCTTCGGTGTCTGGTTATACTGTAGTAAAAGCGTATATCAAGAAGGTTTAAGGTAAAAGTTGTTGACGGGTCCTCCTCACTATACAACATGTTACAAAAGGATGTGGTCGTATTTAGAAGCTATTATGTATGGTCGAAAAATAGTTACTTATTAGCTTATAAAAAAATATTTTGAAAAAGTAATTGATGTTTTTCCTGGTGTATGTAAACAGTTCTAAACAATTATTAGGTTTCCGTGCCTCAAAAGGAAATAAAGAAACCCTATAACTTCGTTGTCCGTCCGTCTGTCAAGACCCTTTTATCTCAGGAACCCGTGCAAATTGGCGGAAAATTGGTCTATCGGTTTCGAAGCTAGGATGTCACAAACATACACACAGATACTGAGTACATTTCGAACGTGATTCAGCTGCAAACGTGAACTGACAAAATATGAAATAAATGTGATTGACGGGTATTGAATCATCATCATCATTCAGCCTATTGCAGTTCACTGCTGGACATAGGCCTTTCTTAACGGCGCCAGGACACTAAATAATGACCTAAGGTTGGACCATACAATATTATATATAATTTATATTATTACACTTGCAGGAGGCGGCGGAACGGGTCCGGAAGGACGATCTATAGTCGGACCTATTTCACCGGGCGGCGGAGGCGCGCTTTCAAGCGCATCATGCGCGGTTGGACAGGGCAGATTTTCCCCTTCAACCGCTACAGTGACCCCCTGCGAGCAGGTCACGTTCGCGTGTGCCTGGACGTCGCCTAAGTGAGAGGTTTAACCCGAAAGTGGTATTCCCGGATCACTCCTACTTCAGGCGCAGTACGGCACACCATGTGGTTTTAGTCGGTTCGATTCCAACACACCGCTCCACTGAAAACCCCGGTGGGTGAACGGACCGAGGGGGTTTACACACGCACAAAAGGAACAATATTAGACCTATAGTTAAGGTGTATTTATATCTGTCAGCATGCATCAAAGAGTTCGAAGTAAGTTTTGTAGATCTTACCCAGCATTCTGATGATGGTCTTCTTGGATTGTGCCTGTCTCGCTTCTCCATGCACGCTGCCGTTCACCCCGTCCAACGTGCCGGGGCTACCCGGTTTGTGAGCGTGAGTTGTTCTGGAAAAGAAGCCAGGATTAGAGCAAACATCTTAACTAATGTTATTAATGCGCTGGTTTGTTTGTTTGTTAAGCTTCCACGCCCTAACTACTCAACCGATCGACACGTTGTCAGGAAATGTTTTTCTCCTAAACTTATCGAATGGGGTATTAAATTGATGAGGTTTTAAAAGGTGATCATATATATTCCGAATCGTCCGCAAATGACATAAAAATATAAATAAACAAAATTATAAAATTTTACATGAAACTACACCAGAAAAAATATTTTCCATTGTTGTTCGTATTTTGCACGCTGTACCATTCATCCAATCATCATAAAATTTTGGATATATGTTGCCAGGGATACAGCAAAGGACCCAAGGAATCTTTCCTCCAGAATAAAAAGGTTTCTGGGGGATGGAAAAATTACTTTAACGCGAGCTAAACCGCGGGCAAAAGCTTTTGTTTTTGAATAATTCAACTATCGATTTTTCGATCAACAATTAAAATACGACACCCTTTCTGTAACACGTATAAGTGCAGCCTCTTATTAATTTAGTCATAATGTAGCAGTACCTTCTATGCTAATACATTTTGTAACAACAAGACTGTAATAAATTAATTCGAGCAATTTATAACTTAGGAAATCGTGATTCACTGAGGCAGAAATTTAAAGAAATTAACATACTGACGGTAGCGTGCGTAAAATCTAATCTACCCTTATAAAAATAAAGATCACTTCTGTAAAAAAAGTGATATACACTCTTTTAACACGCGTAATAAACATAAACTTGTTGTACCTGCCTCTAGGCTCCAAAAAATTAAAAAGTCGTTTCAAGGTCAATGTGTGCGATATTATAATAAAATCCGAGATAATATTCAAATGTTAAGTATAAACAAGTTTAAGTCTACAGTAAAACGACAGCTATGCCTTAAGGGCTATTACTCAGTAGGCGATTATATACAGGATAAAAACGCTTGGGATGGAATTGTAATAGAAATCTAATGTGAGCTAATATGTTTCTTATTTTCTATCTCTCATGTTTTTCTTTTCTTCTTTTTAATTTTTTCCTTTATTTTTAGTTTCCCTAGTGTCATATTCTTTTTCTAGTTTATTCACTTTTAATTCTAATGACATAATAGCACACAACAAAATGATGTGATATTTACTGAACATTGTTGAAACTGTCTGGTTTTTCTTTTTTAAAAGAGTGGCCGTGAGTTTGTTTACCCGATTTCTTCTCACAAGGCTCAACCATTTGGAAACGGGCGGTTATAGATCGACACAGGCAGATGTGATATTATGTTATCCATTTTGTTTTCTTTAATAATTTTACATTTGACGAAGCAAACTATTGTTGCGGTGACTCTGTGTGTGTTGATCTATAATTTTTAATTTTAATTATAATATTTATTTATTAAATCGACAATTTCGAATAATTGATGGTCAATTTTATGAAATAAAGTTTTTTTTTTAATTTTGAATTTTGAATTTGAATGTTAATTGAAAAATAGCAGCCATAACCTTTATTGATAGTTTCATCTTGACATCTGTGAACCTTAGCTGTTACCTTGTATGGCATTTCTTTTTGTTTTAAACAAAATGGCTTATGTAACATTAAAATAAAAGAAACATTTTGGACAACTATCATTTCGTTCAAACATGACTGGCTCGAGTAATAACTTGAACAAGGACTTGTTTAGAAGATAAATTAAATTACTAGGGATTCAAATAACACGTTCATTGCTGTTCATACATATACAGTACTGTAATATTTTTAACAGAAGATCTTAAGTCCACGTATTTATTCGTAGCTGTATATTTTAAATATTCCTTTTCATAATCCAACCCCAAGTGTGGCAGCTAATTATCGTTTCAAGTGGTACAGTTCAGCGTTTTTTTAGACAAAGTTAAATTGATAATGCTCGATAACAATTCTTGTCACATCTCTTTTTTTTCAAACTGTACAAACTTTCTGATCCTGTGCAATACCGGAAGGTTAAGTATTTATTTACTAAAGGCACGTGGTCTGAATAATATATACCCCTAAACTCCCTAAGGCTAAGCTACAAGGGATTAGGGCAGGGTCCAACTTAGAGCAGCGCCCAATTACGGTCAAAGACAATACACATTATAATTGAGTTAGAAAAGTTAACAATAGAGACAAATCTATTTCGGAATAAAAAGTTTCGTGAGGGGTAATCTTATTAATTAAGGATATACGGCCTGGCCTTACTCACGTGTGTATTTTAGAGACTTGTTTCGGACCCGAATAACATAAATTAAATGACAAAAAAGTTCAAGACTCCTGCCTATAATTTTTAGATAAAATATCATGTAAGGTTTTTAACCAACTGAAGCACCTCACTCCACTACGTAAATATAATAATAACATGACACATCTCACATACGACCGTCTGATCCCAAACTAGGCAGATTCTGCACTACGGTAACCAGACTGCTGATAGACATAATAATATTTATATATTTCTAAATACATACATATTATAGAAAAATTACACCCAGACACAGAACAAAATGATTGTGCTAATCACACAATTATTTGTCCCTCTGGCTCAGCAGTCAGCAAGCAAAGTACACATTCAACAGCTTTGTTTTTCGTGTTTAATGTACGTGTGCGATTTTTAAAAATTAAAAAATAATCCAGTTTATAATACTAGTAAGATTCTTGTTAGTATTTGCTGTTAATCGTTTTGCATCTGTGTGGAAGCAAAACGTGAAGATTACTACACAGCTTTTGTAGTTGGCAGATATTTAAGGAAACTCGAATTTCTTCTATCGTTATCTTCATATCCTTTAACCAAACTTATTTGGAGTCAGCTCAATATGTCTTCTTCCATTCTACTCTATCATCCATGATTTCACTGCTTATTCCCTTTCTAGCCATATATTCTTCCACACAGTCCATCCATCTCTTCTTTGGTTTCCTCTCCTCTTGTACCCGTCCAATTCCAGACATAGAACTCCCCTCAACCACATTTTGCTCGTTTCTCCGCGCATTCCATGTCGATCAGCTTTCTCTGCCTAGAGCAATCCGTTGAGGTTTATCCTTGCCTCTTGTAATCATTATGGTTTACAAACTTAGGGTTTTCTTAGCTTTCTTTTTCCGATTTTCCATTATCCTCGTTTGTTCGGTTAACTAATAATGATTGGATTATTGATTTTAGACTTAGGAGCGTCTACTCGGCTGATTCAGCAAAATAACTTTTGTTATCGTTCTACGTTTAATGAGTCGTAATAATACTTACTGTGCGGTTGGATGGGTCAGTTTTTACCTAAACCAATATTTTTTTCTTAAGGATTATGACATTTTTATTTGTAATACTAATTAGTATCAGTGATTTTACTTCTAATACTAATCTGTTTAAATCTTATAATATATATACAAAAATACACATAACTATACAACATAAATAGTTTTTGAAGTGAAAACTTCTTTAGGCACGTTCGGCGCTTATGGTATGGGGAAAAAGCACTGAACTTGCGTGACCATTACGCTCAATAACATATATACAGATGTGTGTATGTATATATGTTTTCACTTCTGACGTGCAGTCCTATGACTGTCCTTTTTTTTAAATAATATTACAATATCAGTGCCATCTAAGCCCAAACTAAGCATGCTTGTACTACGGGTTCCAAAACATGGATTCCGAAATAGATAGGTATATTCATGCACACATACACTTGCCTGCAACTGCAATCGCTCACGCAGTCAACTGACTACGTGACCGATGCACTACATAGGTCGTGAGTAGGAAGGTATATTTACATCTATGTCAAAAACGACGTCCATGACGTTATCGAAACACTATTACCCACAATTCGAGGTGATAGTGGGTGTCTCCTGGGCCACACAGTCACTAATGTTCAGAAAAAGTTATAGCACGCTTGTGTACTATATAAATGTACCCTGTACACTCAATAAACACAGTTTTACGGTTTTCCCTGGGCACGGTAATTTAGGACTGTTCTAATAATCATTTATAGAAATAGTTATAGGTTTTTAATAGATTGGTAATACACAAGTGGCTTTCTTGTCTTGGGAACGTCCATAGGGTACCATGCTGCTTACTTGCTCCCTTTTACTCTGTCGGCCGAGTACTTTCAAGGGTGTAGGGTTTTTTGCCAATTATACATCTGTCATTAAGTTCCAATGACGGAACATTGTGTGGTTTTTGTCAGTTCGAAGTCTATACGTGGTCACCGTAACCTCATGAGAGAGGTTGGTACACTCCCAAAGGTGGATAATGATTGAAAAATATCTTATCACATCTTAAAATGTCTCTCTTTCCATCCAATGGTTGCCTGGAAGAAATCGCAAATCGCGATAAGGTCGCCAATTGTACTCAGGCTTTAGTTTAGTAAGAATCTACATATAATGTATACAATTTTTTATTAATTTATTTTTTATTTTTATTTTATTTTTTAAAAAGACAACTCCCGCATTAGGAATTACTCCTGTGTCGCGGGGGACTTAACAAACATACAAACAACGGATGCAAAGAACACCCAGACTCAGATGGGAATCGAACCCACGACCTCTGGCTCAGCAGTCAGGGTCACTGACCAGACTAGACTAGACCAACAGGCCAGCCATTTTCATTATTTTTTTCTTGTACAATAAAGAGTTTATCTATCTATCTAAAATGCTTTTTTGACGCGCTCAGAACTTAACTACAGATGCATAATACTGGCAAAAAGGCGAGGCTCTAGGCCGGCATAGACTCTAAAGTACCTACTTAAATTATTTTCAAATATGAGCAGTGAGGGTACTACTTCATCTCACCGGCCCATTAGTCGCTAATAATGCTTGTCACTAGATATAACTTGTAACGCAGCATGTTAGTAACCTGATCTTCCACTAACAATAACACTTACATTACTTTCTACGAAGATATTTACAGGAACAATATTTAAAATCGTCTCTCAATGAAGTTATTCCTCGTAATTAACTTATCTAAACCTACTTATAAATGGCACATGAAATACCTATTATGTAATTGCGTTAATTCCCGTACATATATATATATAAAATGTAACAGGCTTACTACTACTACTACCACGGTACGCGAAAGCGTGACTTCTAAGACGTTTGCTCCACCAGTAATCAGAGCAGAAACAAGAGTTGACGCCCTAGCTCTTGCACTGTAAAATTCTCACTACGACAGGCAGTACGCATAAGCATGTATGTTGTAGTAGTCATTTTAGCTATACACAGATCGACAGTTGTTATAGGCACATATCGCTGAAGAATTCGGAATTACTTGTTTAGTAGAGGAACATATATTATTAAAACAATAATTAAAGATAACATAAGATTGTTACGTCGTTACAACTGTTGCGTTTAACCAAACAGTTATAAGAGTTATAAATTTATGTATACTATCACTGGCCTGTTGGTCTAGTGGTTAGTGACACTGACTGGTACACCATAGGTCGTGGGTTCGATTTCCACCCGAGTCTGGGTGTTCTTTGTGTCCATTGTTGGTATGTAAATACCGATAAACAATTACTATATGGAGGTCCCTGCACTTGCTTTTTACCTTTTACAGGATTCTATACAAAGGTACAGTTATACCGTGATATGTCTTGGCTTAGCTTTCGACTACAAGAGTGTCGGCAACTCCACAAACTGCTGTAACTTATAATTAACTTAATTGTGAAGCCACCAAACAAACAGATAAAGTTCTATGTCTTTAATAAACTGTTGTATAAGCATAAAGTTGTGAGTTATGTTCTCGCCTGTTCATAACATATTGAATTTAAACAAGTAAACTTCGTTTAAATGGCAAGGGGGAACACAATTATTTGGTTTTGTTTAAACTCTTCCTTGATTGACTTTGCGGCTAAGTTTTTTTTTGCCACTGCGGCGGCAAACAAGTAGGTATTCGACTCGAATGAAAGTGAAGTGCATACCTTAAGGACGATTGTATAATCAGAGGACTAAAATGATAAAACTTAGCAACTAAACAAATCAATTTACGATTGTACCAAAGATTTTAAATCATTTGTACGTAAAAAAGTATTTTCACTTATTATAATTGCTTTATAACAATAGACCTAAGGATAAGAGTCTGCAATTTTAAGCAGCGGGTTTGATTCCAGCCGGTACACATTTGACTTAGTTTTTATTTATAAGGCAAACTATAAAAGGTATATACTAGGTAGATATAATTTTAAAATAGTAAGTGTATAGTACCTATTAGTTAAAGGACCCTGACTTCCCAGTGACACCCTATTCGAGACCCACAGGTATGCGACCGTGACCTGCTCGAGCTATAGCTTACTGACCCCAATCCATCTGTATAAGGGGTCGTCCATTAATCACGTGATGTTTTTTGAGCAACTTTGTATTTTTTTAGTTCAAAATGTATTAAATATTTTCAGAGTATTTTACTCACGTGATTAATGGACAATCCCTAAGCTATATCCCTGTCCGTGTTAGCGTGTTAACAAAGTGTCACCGACTTTAATGCGCTTTAATCATCATAAAAGGAACAGTCGAAATGACGTACTCCTCCTTTAAGGAGACGGTTAAAAAAACAACAAATTGCAATTGTGATACATTGTTTACATATATTGGACTAAAATGTTCTGCTTCGCTAAACCAAACATTCACTACCATAACTCAAGTTACATCTCATTCACGTACTTCCTCGACTAACTATTACCTCAGACCTCGACTATCTTTTTGATGAGGTGTAATATCTACTCATTATACTCCGCTGTCTGACCCCTTGAGCCCAAACATTAAAGATAAACAAGGGTATAATCAAAGTTATGTAATTAAGATGTTGTCAAACCTTTGCCTATAAAATATATCGGCAGTACTAGTAAAAGACATGATACATTCGGTCTAGTTAGAATATTCAAGATTTAGCCACAGTAAAGTAGTCACCCAGAAATGGACCATAGAGATCAGGTGATGAGAACAAACACAATCATAATGAAAGTTTAGTTAAAATAAAAGAATCAACGACATTTATATTCTATATATAAACATTCGTCACTATAATTTGATATAATTACTGCTGTCAACTTTCAGAGGAACAGACGCCTCAACTTTGATTATGAGCCTCTATAGGGAGCTTTGGATGCTCTCCAGCTGTAAACCACTGACAGACATAAGTTCCTTCCTTGTATAATTATGTGAGGCGAAAGAGAGAAATAGAAGAAATCTTTACCCTCAAGTCTCTGTGAAGAATTAGAGAAAAAGATGGTGAAAATGAGAAAAAAGGAATGCACGGGCCACTTCCCAACTGAAATCAAACATCCCAAGTTCAAAATAATTTGTACAGTTTTAAGGGAATTTTAAAATTTAAAAAAAATATTTACTTCTGTATGTATGTGTATATCACGGCAATCAGTTCATTTTGTCTGTCGTATGTTCTGTAAAACACATCATTAATCGGTGTATAATTAACTCATAATAAATAGCTAAGACTGTGCTTATTGTCGCCACATTAAAAACTCTTATTTATTTTATTAAAAATAGGCATAAATTATAATAGATGATAACACAGTTCACTATTTAATAAAAATAAGTTAATAGACATTATTTTGACTGGCTATGCCGGTAACGTAATACTATTGGTCGATTGATAAATAATAACGAATAGTGGCATTATAAAAGGGTAGAAATAAGATGATAACTTCACTTGGGTGCGAACAGAGGTATGAACAACTTGGCAGTTACTGTTAGTTAGTGATATTCATAGTTTATATCAGTGGTTTCGAGACTGTTTCTAACATGCTTTATTGTTATTTAATGAAAAATGGCTGACGTAAAACATTTGCTTTTTAGGCAAAACAACTTTTAATTTTGAAACCGTTACAGGGCAAAATAAATTGGTTGTCTGGCGGGTTTACGAAGACATTAAACGTTTTTTGCTTCTCGTATACTTCTGTATGTAAACGAAATACGAAATAAAACACTTTTTAACACAAAATGAACCCGTCGAAAACAACTAAAAAGCAAAAAATAAATAAACCTTTTAAGTCTTGAGTATTAGCCTTATTTTCACTTACTCACACTTTAAACTAATTTTGAGTTGGCGCCCGACAACAAACTGATGAATTATCTCAATTTTATATGTACGTAGAAATTGAGAAGGCTCTACGTAGATAATTAGGGTTGAAATATTTATTTGAAATTAAGATTGGGATCAGCTTCGAAGTATGCGTTATCCAATAAAAAAAGAATTATTGAAATCGGACTACCCTGTAAAAAGTTATGCATCATACATAAAAAAGTATACGGGTCGATTTGAGAATCTCCTCGGTTTTTGTATCGGTAAACAAATTGAAAAGGTATCAGACCAGGCGGTTGATGTTATGACCATCTGCGAGTATGTCATCTCATGGAAGAAGAAATCGGAGCGGATCTTGTCTTCCACCCGCGAAAAGGTGATGTCTATGTGTGTCTGGATATAGCACAGTTAATAAACGAGGCCCGGTTACCACCTCGCGGGCTATCGCTCGGCCTCCACTCATTTCAGGCGCAGTATGGCACACTGTGTGGTGAGGTATCAGCCAAAGGGATATCCATGCGGAAAAATGGCCGGTTGTGTAAAATGTGTAGTCCTCGGTGCATATAGTTAGTTATCAAAGTAATTGTGTCCACTTTAACACATTTAACGTATACCTGCTATACTTTAAGAGTAGATCCAAGGCTTCGATAGGTAACTACAAGTCAATTTGACTACTACTTTTACTTTATTGGCTCTGCAACAATTTATTGTTGTCACTGATTAGATTACTAAAAAGCAAACTTTTATTAACTTATTCTAGTGTCACATATTATACAATTAAACACCACATGAGTTATTTACTGCGGCTTATTTAGTTAAGCTAGAATTTACAAAGTCATAAAGTAATTATGTGCAGATCTATCTTTCTGATATTATAAAGGTGAAAGTTTGTGAGGATGGATGGATGGATAAGGATGGACGTTTGTTACTTTTTCACACAAAAACGACTGAACGGATCTGGTTGAAATTTGGGACAGAGGTAAATCATAATCTGGAAAAAGACGTAGGCTACATTTAGCTCGGAAAAAATGTTCCCGTGGAAAAGCTTTCACCAACATTACCACGCGAAAGAGATCACGGGCAACAGCTAATCTAAACTAATATTATAAAGAGGAAACATTGGTGTGTATGTTTGTAATGTTTTCACACAAAAACTACTAGACCGATTGACTGAAACTTGGTATGTAAATAGCTGGAGAACTGGATTAACGCATAGGCTAATTTTTATCGCGACATTCCCACGGGATCGGGACTTAAGGGGGTGAAACCGCGAGGCGCTGCTAGTAATACATAAACATACAAAAATATATACAAGACTGAATATTAATGAATAAATTGCGACCTTATTATTTTATGGAGGTTGTTAAGTGAGTCAGCATGAACGTCTACAAGGTCACTGCAACTATTAAGCAGCTTGCACATTGCGGGAATTGGAGAAATTGGATCGAGAGCTGTTCAACGAAGTGGAGGGCAAGGGAGTAATCGGGGCGCGTGGGGCTATCTTGCAAGCACTCGGAATCGGTTTTTGCTTAATAATTTGAGTACAGTTAATTTTACTTCGCAAAACTTTTGCCAGGTAAAGGGATACACCATATTGAAGTGCGCCAACTTGGCTGTACATGATGTTTTGTTTTTTATTCCAGAGGAGTACGCTAAGTGCCAGAAGAACCTTTTCTGAATCCTTTCCAATCTCAGTGTATGTGATACTTAGTGCGGTCTCCAAACGGTGCTGCAATACTGCACAACAATTCGTACACGACTGTTGTACGTCGTAATTTTTGTGTCACTGTGTCGATAACCAGTAACATTTCTGATATCCCAACATTTTAAAGGTCGTAATTATACTCTGCATATGGCATATCTGCATATATCTACTGAATATTGGATTTGATCTACTTCTTCTATTATATCCGGTCCTGCATTAAATGATGATGGCTGTGGTTTTATGTTCCTAGTAAATGGGACATGGTAACATTTCCTATGATTCTAAATATAGAACCATGTCATTGTAAATACATCACACAATTAGATTGTCCAGGTCTCTCTAGAGTAATTCAATTTCTCTGTCCAATTCAATTACTCTGCAGAATTTCAAGTCATCGGCGAATGTTTCAGTTAAAACAACTATCTCATAGCTTTGTAAAGAAAGTTGACTTCAAAAGCTATGAGTTTTTATTTTTGAACCCGGGTATTTTGGTAATATAAGGGTAAATATTAATTAAGATCCAAACAATAAACATTAAAACACGGTAAGTACACATAATCTAAACTAACCTAATCTATTTAGTGTTCATTTCTTCACCAGAATGTGTTCAGCATCCATTACTTTGCGCAAATAATGTACCCGTCCTCCTCGAATCTAGACATATTGGTACTCGAGTTCTTTGGCTTTTTGGTTTGTTGGTTGGAGCCTTGTTGGTTGTTTACAGATGTTCTGTAATGAAAATTGCAGATCTTTGACCGCCTTGATATCCAATATTTGCTGTGTTCATTTTTTTTTCGCGGTAACATTTATTGTAATTTATAGCAGCTGCAAGAAATCGATCAAGTATTCTTGTAGAAGCAAGCTACACAACTATTGCACGTGGGCGGTTAATTGATTTCCTTTCCTTCAAGGCACATCTAACAACTTTAGATAACTCGGACACTACATGAAACAGATTTTCTTGTTTCTTCGCAGGCAAACACTAGATTTCGATATTATTTTACCTACTGTGTTGTTCTACCTGATTAAAACTTCCGGTTAATTTTGATTTTTTTGAATTTTGAATTCTCTTCCTGCGTAGATGCGGCGTGTTATTTAAGCAAATGGTCGTATTGACCATTCATAAATGTAATCGAATCAGTCATGTTAGCAATTTTCTCTTTAAAGTCTGTAACTCATTGTTAAGAATTTCAAATACCGAAGCCTTAAACTTAGATAACATGTAGATAAGTTCGTTACTAATTACCTCTTGTATAAATTGGCGACAGTGGCGTAACTATACTATCTAAGGTCTCATTCATTAATACATTTTGTACTTAGTGCCTCTTGTGTTCAGGACCTTTGGTGCCCGGGGCTCCCTGGGGCTGTGCCATTTTGCCCGCTCTACCACCCTATTGTTACACCACTTATTGGTATTGGCGAATGTCATTGACAGTTTATCGTCGGCTGCCAATTGAGGTGGAGAACTGGGGAGCTGAGGGCCAGTCGCTTTTTGCCTCTAGTGGTCGTCACATTACTTGAAGATTGCTTTCCTTTTTGGTGGATTTATGAGATATCGCTGTATTAATATTCCTTGTACTAGCGTTTTGAGAAGTGATTACAAATATATGATCTGCTTTTGTTGTAATTAATGTTAAAGGCTATTACAAAAACTATCTGCGTTTTTCTGTTGTAATTTTCTAGGTGTAATGGTATTAACGCAACTGTGGGTATTTACAATTTTTTAAGTAAAATGTTTCAAATACACTTTTCACGATCCACAAAAAGTGCCACAACACGTGTTACAAGTATTTTAATTAAAAGTATCAAGTCTGTTGTTTGTGTGTCTTGTCTTTAAATTTGATGACGTCAACACGCGCCTTATTTTAATTTATTTACTTATGTTGCCTTTGACAATTAACATGTGAGTGTAAAGCTGTACTTTTTGGTACTAATATTTTAATTAATTTAAAATGGTATGTAATTATACTTTAAATATTTAGAGCATATTGAATTATTAAAAGTCACTGTAGTGCTAAAGAAAAGCTACAATATGTAATTACGACTCATTATAGTACTAATAAACTCGTAAGTCTTATTTCAGTATGAATTAACGGCTGGTAATTAGACCTTTGTCTGCAGAAATAGGCTGGTATAAGAACCTTACTAATAGACTATGAAAGTGAAGTGTTTAATGAGCCGTAACTCTCTCACTGATGCCTTTAACGCCTGTGTTAATGTTTTAAAAGGTTGCCGAGTATTGGGCAAACGTATGGTACACCATTCCTACCAAAAATTATTATCTATCTATCTATGTTTTTTTCTGATTCTATTTATCGGTAAACTAGCTTTTATAGGTACTTTTTCTGTACAAAAGGCAAAATTTCATGAAGATTGGTTAAGCATGTAAGGCAAGAATACGTACAAACAAATTCACTTTTTTGGAGTTTACTCCTTAAGAATCGATTTGCATATAAGGCGCCCGGTATGAAAAAAATATGAAGAGTAAAATTTAGTGATCGGAGGGCAGCGTGACGATTTAACGCTTTGTTGTGCTTTTTATGCTTTATTGGAGTTTACTTCTATTCTCGACGCATGTAAGTAGATATGTGTATACCTGTATGTTATATATATCTGTGAATGGGAACGAGGTAGGGAGGTAGGTAGGGAGGTAGGGAGGTAGGTAGGGAGGTAGGGAGGTAGGGAGGAAGGAGGGAGGTAGGGAGGTAGGGACGTAGGTAGGGAGGTAGGTATTCACTCAATAAATATATCATTGTAGGTAGGTACTAATCTTATGTATTCATACGCCCGATTTAAGATAAGTTTGGAATTTAGTATCGATGCATGCAAAAATTATCAGATTGGGAGTATATTCACAGGTAAGGAAAAATGGATATTCCTAGTACGAATGTATTCAAATTCAAATTCAAATTCAAAATCATTTATTCAATTAAGACACTAAGTGACATTTATGAACGTTAAATTGAAGCTAGAGTTAAAATCATAGATCGGCACAAACAGACGCCACAGCATGTGCTGGATTGTCAAGGTAAATTAGGTGAAAAACACCAAAATCTACTGCCTGTTTGTGTCGATCTATAACTTCCAGTTTCCAAAATGCGTAGGGCCTTATGAGAAGAATACTGGCAAAGAAACTCATGGCCACTCTTTTTAAAAGTCAGATCTTCAGGTACAATAGTGTTAGTGTTACACGAGAGGTAAACAGGATGCAAGCTGATGCCACCTGAATTTCATTTTATTGAAATGCTCCAAAAGCTAACGTACTAAAAAATAAAAATCACTCAGTGATACCGTTGAAGGTTTGAACCTATTAAACATAGAAATCATTCAAGGTGCACATCTACCTTCATTCAGTTGCAAAATCTACTGTTAAAAATAATTCGTGACTGGATTAAGAGGCTAGAGTTGCAGTTGATCGAACCAAAATAATAGTATAGGCTAAAGCATCGCTGACTAGGCCGACCAGTCACCCCAAGCAGCACCCGTTCACGAGTATGACGCATGGACCAGCCGTCATCTCCTTCGCCATATCAGAGGGAAAGAAATGACCCGCCCCATGACGACGCCGCAAGCAATGACATTTTAGTGAGCATGACGAACCATAGTCGAGATACTGATAAAAATCACTAATAGTCAAATTACCATAATAATCGTCACGCATTACTTTCAACTGACAATGGTTTGTTAATAATTTAGCTTAATTATAAGACAAAGAAGTTTGTGTGTATGTTTGTCGTTTAGATAATCGTTGATCGTATAGTAGAATTTCCTAATAAGGTGATTTTTTACCGTTCGCTTGAATTTATCTACAGGAAGGTCGATTACATGTATAGGAATTTTATTATAAAAACGTATACCAAGACCTTCGAACGAGTTGTGTACTTTATGTAAGCGATGATAGGTCCCAACGAGTTTAGACTTGTTTTGAATATGGACCGGGTTGATGAGCGATGCAAATAATACTCGGCTTCTCGTAACAACACGTATATTTCCACAGAGGTCACTACAGTGTTATTGAATGCCAGCAGATATAATCTAAGCTCCCTCCATATATTTAAAATGTTTGATTATTTATACATACAATGTGAACGAAACCATACCGTGATTTAATTTGCCGCCAATGCCATCTATCGAGCCAGGAGACAACAGATATAGATCCGTTGCACTGGTGCAATTGTATGGTTTTAAGTTCGATGTCGAACATACCGCCCACCAAGGACATCACGAAAATGTTCTTTACTACCGCCCACCATGCAACTGTCGTACCTTAAAACCCAAACTAAATTAAAATTACTTTAAGGTGTGTCATTGGTGAGGGGATTCCATACAAATTCTCACAACTGCAGTAGCACTATATAACATAAATACAATAAAAAAACCTTGTTTTAACACAAAAAATATTCTTACTTATTCTTACTTAACACATAAAATATATATCACTTAGAGACCGGCACCATACACAATTTAGAGGTAGGTCGTTTTATTAGAGAATTTTGAGTACGCAATGTAACGACTCGAGTGATTTTGTCAGGACCCGGATGCTTTTGGACAATTCTTCCTAATAACCACTTGCCAGGCGGCAAATCATCCTCTTTAACGAGCACAACATCACCAACGGTTGGTTCCGGGGTTTGATAAGCCCACTTATGCCGCTGCAAGAATTGATTTAGATAGTCTTGCGACCACCTCCTCCAGAAATCCTGAGTCATTCTCTGGTGAAGTTGCCATCTCGGTAAGGTATGAATGTTAGATTTTTCATAATTCGAATCCGGAACAATTATGAGTGGCTCTCCGACCAGAAAATGACCCGGGGTTAAGATCGTCAATTTGTCGTGATCCTCCACATAAGACAACGGTCTTGAATTGAGGCACGCCTCAATTTGTGCTAACACGGTAGCCATCTCCTCAAAAGTCAGGGTAGAGTTTCCAATTACTCTCTTAAGGTGGAATTTAGTCGACTTTATCCCTGCCTCCCAAAGACCCCCAAAATTAGGTGTATGAGGAGGAATAAAGCTCCACTGAGTTCCGTTATTTGAGAGATATTCAGCTAGCTCCTCATTTAAACCAGATCTCTCCTCATTATATAAATAAAGAAGCTCTCGTGCCGCGCCTACGAAGTTGGTGCCGTTGTCACTAAACAATTCAGCCACTCGACCTCGCCTTGCCACAAACCGCTTAAAAGCCGCCAAAAATCCTCTGGTACTTAAGTCACTTACTGCTTCTAAGTGTACCGCCCGTGTGGACATGCATATGAACAAAGCAATATATCCCTTAAATGACTTATTACCACGACCCTTAGACATTCTTATATTTATGGGACCCGCATAGTCTACGCCACTGCATAAAAATGGCTTGTTCGGCGTAACCCGTGCTGACGGCAGTTGCCCCATAAGCTGCATTCTTGTCGAGGCCGCATAGCGAATGCATCTCACGCAACTCCTCACATATTTTTTAGCCAATAACTTGACCCCTACAACCCAATACCTTGAACGTAAATATGTGACCATTAATTGGGGACCACCGTGCAAGGTTTTATGGTGCGCGTCCGCGATCAAAAGATTTGTCAGAAAGGACTCCTTCGGAATTAAAATCGGATGTACGCGATTGTAACCGAGGTGCGACATCTCCAATCTTCCTCCAACTCTCATAATTTCGTTGGAGTCTAGAAATATGTTTAACGATTTTAGGTTACTTTTCTTATTTTCTAAAACTTTGTTCCCCTTCAATTCCTGAAGTTCCTTGACAAACTCTTCTTCTTGGCATCTTTTAACACAAATTTGTAATGCATCCTCAAGTTCTTTTTTGACGAGATACCTTGTAAAATGTCTAGCTGATCCTCTCTTACAAAGATTTATAAACCTGCGACAGTAAGCCATCACTCGAAGCAATTTAGACAAACATGAAAAGCGATTCCAAAACCCCTGATCAATCGTGACTGTGTGTACCTTGACTTCCTCCAAATCCGTGCTGTTATTCTTGGACTTTTTATACTCAATCACTTGCTGCCTTAAGAATTCTGGACCATCCCACCAAATAGATGTTGATTGAAGTTCAGCAGGTGAAACACCACGAGATGCACAGTCAGCTGGATTGTGTTTAGATGGTACGTGAGACCATTGATGGGAGTCCAAGAGGGTTAAAATATGGGACACTCTATTGGCGACAAAGGTTTTCCAGCGGCTCGGATGGCTACTAAGCCAAGCCAAAACCACTTCACTATCCGTCCACGTGTGCCAGTCTACCTTTGGTATATCCATAACCCTACCCACTTCAACAATTAGTTTGGATAGAAGTACCGCACCGCAAAGCTCCAATCTTGGGATGGATACCTGTTTAATTGGAGCTACCTTAGTTTTTGACGTTACCAAAGCAACATGGATATTACCCTTATCGTCTATTACCCGAATGTAGATTGCCGCTGCATATGCTACTTTAGAGGCATCTGAAAATCCATGTAATTCAGTTTTTATATTATCGGAACATGTGTATAACCATCGTGGTATCTTCACGTTCACCAAGGAAATTAAATCAGTACGGTAAGTAACCCATTCATTTAGTAAGTTGGTTGGAATTTCTTGATCCCATGCTAAACCTGCCAACCATAATCTTTGAATGAACACCTTTGATATGATTATGGTTGGTGCTAACCACCCCAAGGGGTCAAATAAACGTGCAATATCAGAAATAATCTTTCTTTTTGTTACAGGTTCAGTCACCAGCGGCAGTTTAACCGAATACTGAAAAAAATCATCGCTGGAATTCCAGGTAAGCCCCAAAATTTTCGTAATATTGTCCATTTCTATATTTAAAGGTTCATCCTTATCCCTTTCCCCATCCTTTATTCTATCTAGTAACTCCTTACTGTTGCTAACCCATTTGTGCAAATTAAACCCACATTTCGATAGGACTGTATTGATTTTTGTGTAAGTACTGTATCCCGTTTCAACATTTTCAGCTCCGGACATAAAATCATCTATATAGAAATCATTTAAGATGATTTTCGCTATTTCTGGTTCACCCTGACACTCATCGTAAGCTACCTGATGCAGAGCCCTCACTGCTAAGTATGGTGCTGAGGCAGTACCAAAGGTTACTGTGATTAACTCGTACTCTTCTACTTCTTTTTCACAGCTCTCCCTCCAGACGATTCGCTGATATATTGAATCCTTCCTGTCTACTAAGACTTGACGATACATTTTTTTTATGTCAGCCACTAGACAAATTGGATGTTTTCGCCAACGCATAATTATATGACGTAGGTCAGCCTGCAACGTTGGCCCTACCAATAAATGGTCATTCAGTGACATCCCGTTGGAACCTTTACAGGACGCATCAAATACGACCCGCACTTTGGTCGTAACCTTATCCTCTCGGATGACAGCGTGATGCGGTAAGTAAATGGCTGTTTTGTCATTTGAATCATTTTTTGTTAACTTTTTCATGTGATTTAAATCTAAATATTCTTGTATAACTGAAACATACTCATTTTTTAATTGAATGTTTTTGCTAAACTTTGATTCTAATCCCGTTAATCTTTTTACAGCGATTGCCTTGGACTCTCCATGCTGGTCAATCAGGTTATTCTCACGAAATGGCAAACGCACTATATACCTGCCCCTGTCGTCACGTTTCGTGGTTGTTGTGAATAATTCCTCACATCGTTGTTCCTCCTCAGTAAGCATTTTCTGGGCTTCCGACGGTTCCTTTTCTAACTCCCAAAACCTTTTCAGGAGATCGTCCGCCTGAAGTGACGAATGCATTACTGTGATGTGAGAATAAATATTGGATGTATTATCTACCTCAGATACGCCCGACAATATCCACCCCAGGGCTGTATCCTGGGCTAACAATGTACCATTTGAGTACTTCTTAATGCCTTCTTGAATGACTTGGCTGTAAACCTCAGCACCTAACAAAATATCTATTTTGTTAGGCCTATAGTACTCCGGGTCAGCCAAGTCATCTTCAGCCAAGTCTGCCCATTCTACCCTGGTTACTCTTGTAACCGGGAGAAGAGCTGTGACTGACTTTAGAACAAAGGCATTAATTTTTATATGCAGGTCCGAATCCTTTCGTGACCTCAAATTTACTGAGACTGTGTACTTAGAAGTTACACTTTTATCCCCACCTACACCTAACACAGTGTTTTTTGTTGCAAACTTTTTAAGACCCAAATGCTGAACCATTGCTTCGGTTATAAAGGATCCCTGCGACCCTTGATCTAATAAAGCCCTAACAACAAGATAACTTCCACCTTTCGACTGAGCCTTTACCAAGGCTGTCGCTAATAATACTGTTTTTCTACAGTTCCCTGTCGAAAGATGCGAGACCAATTGCTGGCTTAATCTCTCCGCGTGGACCACCGTGTCCTTACCACCCTCCAGCCTCGTCGAGGAGGCATCCACGTTCGTGGCACTAGTAGTCTCATCAACCAAGCCGGAAACACCCGTAGGGTGTAACAATGTATGATGACGGCGTTTACACACCTGGCATTTGAACGAAGATTTGCAGAACCTGGCAGCGTGATTACCATTAAGACATATAAAACACAAACCCTTTTCCCGAACGAAGTCACGTCGTTGGTCGTTAGACTGCTTGCCAAATTTCGTACAAGTCGTTATTTTGTGATCTGCAGAACAATATGTACAAGTTGCACCTTGTTTATTTTTAACAACATGAAAAGATTGCGTTTCTTTGGATATTCGTTCTTTCCTGCGCCCATCAGGCGTGCCTTCTAAACTTTCAAGCCCTCGAAAGCGACTATTAAGGTACTCAAAGAATTGTAATAAATTAGGCAATTCGTCATTACCCTCTGCTGATATCTTTAACTCCCAGGCCTTGCGAGTCTCTTTATCTAATTTTTGACTAATCACATGAACAATAAGGATATCCCACGAAGCAATGTCTACTCCTAGATTTTTTATTGAATCTAAGCATTCTGTTGTTGTGTTTAATAATGACTTTATTTCAGAAGCAGATTCATGTAATATAGTCTTTTGATTTAACAATCGTTTTAATATATTATTTGACAGAAACCGTTTATTATTGTAAGTATTATTCAACTTATCCCAAGCAATTTTATAATTATCAGATGTAACCTTTATATTTCTTAGTAATTGTTCGGCTTCACCGGTCAAATGCCCCTTTAAATAGTAAAACTTTTGTGAGTCCTCTATGTTTTTGTTGTCATGAACTAAACCCACAAATAAATCCCTAAAAGTACTCCACTCTGAATATTTGCCTGAAAATGAAGCTATTTTTATTTCTGGTAATTTTACCTTACTAAATATTTTTCCTTCCTGACCACAGAACATACCTTTCAACTCAGACTGAGTTGAAGTACCTTTAATATTAAGTAGCATTTCCTTTAACATACTCTTAAAATCTATATAAAGTTCCTCAACTACATCATACACACAATTTTTATAATAATCCGATTTTTGAAGGTCGGCCTTCTTCACACTTTGTATTATTTTATTATGATTGCTATAAAATGAAGTCCATTGCAGTTCTAAGTTTTCTAATCTCGTTTCTATATACGAAGTAGTTAAACGTTGCTTAGGAGATTTTTTAAAGTTAACAGTAGCCTTTTCTATTTTATCTTTGATATCTTCCTGTATACTTTCAAATGACTCCATTCTTAACAATTACAAACAGTGAAAACTTATAAGTAAACAAACTATAATCTTCAAAGATCTATAACTTTAACAAACTTTTTGTCAAAGTACCTTTCCACAACTATATTATTAAATCCAATTAAGTTCTTTAATGTCTAAAGTTTTAACAGCCAAATATTCTAAGTGTCTAACTTTAATTTAGCTGGGTCCAAAATCCGGCATAGGTTCCCCGTCACAACCAACTTTCGCTTAAAATAATACAAGTCCCAACACCACTTAGAAAAGTACACAACAAAATAAAGTTTTTTACGTTAAAGTTCAAATTCCACTTGATTTCAATTAAGTTTCGACTGTAGATCAATGTTCTAAGTTGCTCTTCTGAATAATAAAGTTGGTAAAGTACTCACAGTTTTATTTCCGCACTGATATTTTATCACACAAAGCAATTTCACCTCCAGTAGAGCCACCTACCGGGCGGCCGCGAACTTCCAAATCTGCTTAGCGCCTCCCGTGCGTTGTTCCTCCGGATGTCCGCTCACAGCTATACTACTACTTGCCAAGCAGGATGTAGCTTACTCCGGTTCCTCCTTCAGCTTCCACACCAATCTTGATGCCCGCTGTAGGGGATTGCTCTGAACAGCGATCCACTGTTCAGTATGCCTAACGCGACGGGCGATAGCCGTCTCACCACCGATGACTACAAAAACTCGCTTCAACCGATCCGGCTCGAAGGACCATGAATATGGACCGGGTTGATGAGCGATGCAAATCATACTCGGCTTCTCGTAACAACACGTATATTTCCACAGAGGTCACTACAGTGTTATTGAATGCCAGCAGATATAATCTAAGCTCCCTCCATATATTTAAAATGTTTGATTATTTATACATACAATGTGAACGAAACCATACCGTGATTTAATTTGCCGCCAATGCCATCTATCGAGCCAGGAGACAACAGATATAGATCCGTTGCACTGGTGCAATTGTATGGTTTTAAGTTCGATGTCGAACATGTTTCTTGTATTAATATTGTGTATATCACTGTTTTTCTTATAATTATCAATGTTGTGCCTAACAAACATAATATTTGCAAACATATACTGTGATGCAACAGTTAAAATCCCTATATCCTTAAACAACTCTCGAAGAGATACTCTAGCACCTAAATTGTATATGGAGCGGATGGCTCGTTTTTGGAGAATAAAAATCGTTTCAACATCAGCCGCCATGCCCCAAAGTAGTATACCATAGGACATGACGCTGTGAAAGTGGCTAAAATAAACTAGCCTAGCTGTGTCCGTATCAGTGAGCTGACGTACCTTCCAAACTGCATAAGCTGCCGAACTAAGCCTACCTGCAAGGCTGTCTATCTGGGCTCCCCATTGTAGTTTACTGTCTAATGTAATTCCTAAGAATACTGTTGAGTCTACAATACTTAACATTTCATTATTTAGAGTTAAATTAGTACCTAGCTGTTTTACATTTGGCATAGTAAATCTATAAGGAGTACATATACATATTAAGTAGTACATATTAAGGAGTTTACAATAGTACGGGTGCTTTTATTAGTGACTAGCCGTTCCCGCAGATTCACCTGCTTTATGATCACTGCTCCTATTGGTCGTAGCGTGATGTTATATAGCCTATAGCCTTCGATAAATGGGCTATCCTACACTAAAATAACTTTGAAAATTAAACTAGTAGTTTCACTAGTACAACCAACCAAACAAACAAACTCTTCAGCTTTATAATGTTTGTATAGATAAACAGAAATGTTAGCAAAACGAAATGCAAAACTTATCAAAGTAGGTATATTGGCACAGAACCTCTTAAGAGAACGGATTCAGTCATACAAACTTTTCCCTCAAAGTCAAAATTTGTTTCTGTTAAGGGGAGTTCGTAAGTAAATTTTCGTAAGAAACTAATTCAATTCACCACCACATCAAACCTTGTTTTTGGGTGTTCTGTTTTTAATTGGTTGTCCTTAACAGCTTTGGAACTAAGGTATTACTTGGACATTGCTCTTTGTATGTTAACCTATGATAATATAGAAGGAGTGACATATTCGAAGTAAAAGCATAAGTCACAAAAAGATTTCCCTGCTGTTAAACAACTTCACTTAAACTCATTGTCCTCTAAGTCTATATCATGAAATTGATTTATAATATTCTGATAATAGCAGTGGTGATAAGGTTTACTTAGTTTTATTTTTATTTTAAATGAATTTATGACTTCATTTAAGAAAGGCCTTTATTATAGAAATATGTATTAGGTTTTTTCTTGTATTAAAGTAAAATGGAGGTGTTGTTTTTATATAGTATATATAAATGTTTATCTCATTAAGAATTCTGAAGTGGTGTATAATTCATAAGTCAAAAGATATTTTTTTTAACACAATACAACAAATTGTTACATATTCTTCATACAAATCTAAGTTTGCGAAAGAGTCCCTAACTACTTCATAATTAAATCGTACTATGAATTTATGTTAACAATTTAAGGTGTCGTCAAAGGCGAACACAAAGTGAACAAAGCCACGGTTAAGTGTTGTTAATTATTACAGTCTCTACAACTGTCATACTCGTCAGAGTATTTAAAGGTAGATGTAGTTCCAAACCACCCAGTAAATAGCCCTGAAGTATCACCCTAAGGCCTTTATTATTAGGCCTTATAGATAACGACAAATAACAGATCAGCGATAGTTTTGCCGCTAAATACAATGAACAACTTCCTTACGTTAGTAGTTTGAAATTTTTGTGAACCCCAGCAAACTTGGCCACCTGTTGAACAACAGACGACCCTGCTGTGTTGTGCGGGAATCTTACCCCCTCACATTAAGATAAGATGAGACGAAAGTTGAGAACAAAATCGTAATGTGTATCCTCGACTTATTGCCATTTACAAAGCCTTTTGACGGTGTACATCGAGAATTCATTAAGAAGTTTGCTAGACTCGTTAGATCTTATGTAATGATATGCACAGCAGCGTGGCTAAAGATGCAAGATGGTCAGCCTATTCCCGCTATCAGGGTTAACCCTGATAGCGGGAATAGGCTTAAGGGAGAAGGATATGGTTAAGTAAGTCTGCGTAAAGAGCGAAGAACTTAGGGAACATTAGAATCCCTTCGGTAAACTACAGACCAACACCTTCTCCCGAAGTTTCAATAGCCCCTCGAAGTTTCAGTTTGACTTGTTTTATACGAAACCGAAAACTTAAAGATGCAATCTGAGCAGAGAGTTCTTTGGTATCTATAGAGGCAATGTTTGACCAAACAAATGTAGTGTATACAATGTATGGGTAGGTATACAAGTGTATACAATGTATGGGTAGGTATACAAGTGTATACAATGTATGGGTAGGTATACAAGTGTATACAATGTATGGGTAGGTATGTATCATTTTGTTATATTTCTGTGAAAGCTTATTAATAGCATTGGTACTTAACAAAGTAGACGTCGCCTACTACCGTAACTGAGAACTGTTTGACTCTTACAATTAATTAGAATTCATTAAATTAAATTCTGTGAAACTGAGTAGTTCATTAAACTGTTTACAGCTTTAGTGAAATAAACCAAAATCAATACTCGAGATGTACAATTAGTTAAATCTTTGAACGGTATTCATAAGGTCACTGATCCGAAGCGACTGCTAATTAACTTTTTCACCATTTTAATATTAACTATCTGAAATGATATAAATATCATAGAAGGGCAGAAATATTATATTTGTATATAGCGCCATTACGGAAAACTAGACGTTTCTCCCAGTTTCATTTGCGTTTATAGTCATATTAACTATCTTAAATGATATAAAGATCATAGAAGGGCAGAAATATTGTAGTTGGAAATAGGGCCATTACGGACAACTAGTCATTTCTCCCAGTTTCATTTGCGTTTTTAGTCACTGTTTCACTCCTATAGCTAGTAGCGTGATATTAAATAGCCCATAATCTTCCCCGAAAATTGAGCTATCAAATGCAAATATAATTATTTAATTCTGATCAGTAATTCCAGAAATTCTCACGTTAAACCATAGAAACAAGTTTAGCCTTATAATATGTATTATAGTATAGATTAAACATGGTGTTATGTGTGGTAAAGTTTTAGAAGCGGTGTGTAGCGAGCAAGAAATATTTAATTGAATTGGACAAAAAAAAGGATTTTCATATTTTTTCTTAGTTTATGTATTTGTTGTATGTAGATACACGTAATCTAAACAACACGTTATGAATTTCCATGTCAGTTACACCGTACATTTTCAGAAAAATCCAGACATTCCATCAAATTCTTTGATATTACATACCCCATCATTCATTGCTTTACGTTATTGACAGGGTCTACTATACGGCCCTAAAATATGACCACATCTTACTGTAATACCTTGTATTTAGAGCTCTTCCGAAGAGTTTTGCGCATCAGCTGGATAATAAAAAGTCATCCACATAGGCAAAAACAAAGAATCTCTCGAAGTCTAAAAGAATCTTCATTCCTATCCGTTGCCCCAACAAAAGGTATACAAAGAAACTTAAAAGCCAAAACTAAATAAAAGTAAATGATACATACCCCAGAACATACCTAATTCTGAGCCCCATGCGCACGTAGAGACCCAAGATGATGATGCCAGGTAGGATGAAGAACAGCAGGCTGCTCAGCTCACAAAGGTACCAGGAAGGCTGCTCGAGCATCGCGCAGAATGCCGAATCCAGGGATGCATTTCCGGAACCTGGAGAACAAACTCACGTTACGACATCATTCTACCAATAAACAAGAAAAGGTAATATTTGGTCTCAATTCAATTGAAATAAGAATTAGATATAATAATGTCGATAATATGAATGATATGAATGATAATGAATGACAAATGATGAATGATAATCTATAAATTAAAATATCATATTATTATATAAATAACTAGCAGTTCCCGCGCGGCTTCGCTCGCGCATAATAATGTCTATTAACTCATTTTTATTAAATAGTGAACTGTTTTATCATTTATTATAGTCTGTCCCTAATTTTACTAAAATAAATAAGAGTTTTTGATGTGGCGACAACAAAAATTAATACCTTTTTTTGAAGAGTAACAAATATTTATGTGTTCTAAGTTAACTTACTTACTTAACTTACTAACTTTTGAGTAGAATGCCTGTATAAAAATATAAGTAAATGAAGTAAGTAATAATAAAGTAGACAAGTTAAATATTCGAAGCAACAAAAATGATTTTTTTTGTAACTCAAAATATTTGCATAGCTCTAAAACTAATTTACCCGCAACTGCGATATGAGAAATAAGCCTTGTAAAGCAATCCTTTTACCCTCCAAGCTCCCTAAAGAATGATAAGATTAATACCGACCTATCACTCACAGCACCACCTTCAGAATGAACTCAAAAAATAAGCATTCTTTATATTTGATGATAGATTGCTTGGTATTTATTGTGAGTGACTAAGATAGATTGACCAGCTATCAAGATGACCGATATTGAATCGATTCCGAGGGAGTCTAAACCCACTTAATACTAGATAAAGAATTTTTTTTACGGAGGGCCGTTTCACACGTATGTAGTCACTGCTCCGCCCCTAATGATCGTAGCGTGATGTTAAATAACCCATAACATTTTTTAAGAATTGGGCATTCAGATACAAAAAGATTTCATGTATTAGCGTGTCCAACCAAAAAACTAACTCTTGAAGTGTATTTTTTTATTCTATTATATACTTCCATGAATTAGATGGATAGACGAGCATAGTTTTTTGCATTTTTCGGATACACAACGTCACACCGCTAGCCCGGGCGTGGCGCGTCTGATAGCTCAAGTGTGCTTACGCTTATTTAAGCACAGTTTAGGTAGTGCCATTTTTTAAGCGGCGATCAAATATCTATCTATTATATATATGTATAAACAAAGACAAGATGGATGTGCAACTGGATGTATGTGTTATTTTCTTAAGGTATATTCTTATAGATAGCTTTAATTTTCGTCAATCGAAACACTTGTACATACGTCAAAATTGTAACAATTTTAATAATAATAATAATATTTGGACTCAGCCCACGAGATTGTCGACATGTGGGATGTAGATTCAGCAATCATTGTGCCGATAGTCATTTCGGCCCATGGGTTAATTGCTAAGAGCCTCGACCAACACCTTCAGAGGCTCACGTTAGGCCGCTGGATTAAGAGCCTGGTGCAGAAGGCAGTCCTCCTTGATACGGCACGCATAGTGAGGAGGTTTCTGTCTCTGAAACCTTAACCACCGGTAGCTTGGTCGCTGTACCCTATACCGGTGGGACACTATTCTTTTTATATTCAAATATATTTGTTTTTTTTATTCTGAATGTATTTAAAAATGTAATTTATATTAAAGTATATTTAATAAATAAAGAGAATAATAATCATAATAAATCAATGCTTGATTATGTATATATGTATATGTATGTGATCGTGTTAATTCCCTTATAAATACATAATTAAGTATATCATCACGAATGTTAGTATATTTTGAAATGTTTAAGTTTTAAATGTATCTCTAAAGTCTATTTTTGTAGTATTTATAAACTACATGTAGTAAGAAATTCTGCGACATACTATTATATCGTAAAGGTTGTTATTCACTTTTATTTTACGAACAATAACCGCCAAGATGTGTCCACAAAAGATACTAAGAAATCATAAACTTGAATACATTATTGTATCACAAAAGAAATGATTCCCTTCCAAAAGTCGATCTTCTTTGTTACATTTTGTTGAAGGTATCATTACTGGAGTGGAGATGGTCGGTTCGATTCTCATTAATGCCTGAGTGGATATCATATATCAGAAGGAACAAGGTCTGGCTCGAACGTACCGGCCCTTATATATATAAAGGAACATAAATTCGAACTTAATTATATAAGGCAATGTTAGACACCTTGTAATAACAAATATAGTTTCTTGTCAAAATTAATGTACATTGCTAAGCCTTATGTGTCTATAAATAGTCTTAATCTCATTTTGAGAGCCGAATATTTATTATTTTTTTTTTATTATTAGCCATGGTCGTCCCACTGCAGGGCAAAGGCCTTCCTACCCTCCTTCCACTCCTCACGGTTTAGAGCTTTCTGTTGCCAATTTTCCCAATAAGGCTCCAATTCATCCCGCCATCTCTTTTTGGGCCTGCCGCGATGTCGTTTAACGTTGCGTGGGCACCACTCGGTGCTGAGTTTTGCCCACAGTTCGTCCGGCATGCGGCAGATGTGACCAGCCCAGTTCTATTTTAGGCTTGCAGCCTTATGGCCAACGTCGGCGATCTGAGTTTTGGAGCGCAGTATACTGTTCCTTATACGGTCTGATAACCGAACTCCTAGGATACTGCGCTCCATGGCTCGCTGGCAAACCCCGAGTGTGGACTTTTGATGTTTAATCAAAGACCAAGTTTGAGCACCATAGGTGAGGATGGGCAGTATACATACGTCCATGAGCGTCTTCTTCAAGGACAAAGGAAGGTTACCCTTCATTAGGTCTTTCATGGACCAATAGCTCTTCCAGGCGTTATCGGTGCGTCTGGCAACTTCTTTTCTTATCTCGCCTGGAAAGAGACTAATTGGCCCAGATATATGTACTCTTGGACGTATTCAATTTCTGCACTGTCGACTTCTAACCTACGTTTCGTGCTATTAGTCATTAACTTGGTCTTTGACATATTCATCTTCAATCCAACCTCGAATAAAAAATATAAATGTCTAATCCTCTACCCTTACCTAACAATATTTAGTATGTAAAATTATTTAATTAGTTCTTTGGAACAATGTCACTTAAAGGGTTCAAAATTGAATACAATTTCGGTAATAGAATATATGTGGAAGATAGCAGATTTGTGATAGTTTATTTTTAGCGCCCATGGGGACAGCCGTAACATAACTAATATTCACAATATCTATTCTACAGACGTTTTGTAATAAAAAAATATATTGAGTAATGGGATGGGCGTTCGTCTTCCAATTCACCCGATGGAATGTGACGATAAAGAGAAAGATGGTACACACCTATCCAAGAGAAACAGAAAAACTCTACTAAAAATAGAACTAAAAAGGACCTGTGAAAACGTTACTTCGATTTTTTTCTCTGCTTCGTCTGCTTCTAATAGTGAACATTCAATTAATTTGAAGAGAGTTTTCGCCCACACATCAAAGTGAATCCTATTACACCGATAAGTAGGCAACTTTACGACGATGCTCAAGAGTATTTAGTTCCCTATTCGTGAGCACATCAACATTTATGATACTAGAAGAATTCCTGATGATTCTCTCTCAACGGTATTACATATTTGACAGCAGTGCGCTAATTTGGCACAATTATACCAAAATAAATCTGCATTTTATATGTACTTATCAGAACAAAATCGAATACTGAATCCAAGGCTAATTGAAATAAGCCCATTACCTCCAGCTCGTTTTATGCGTACGCAACGCCTTATTTACGTGTGATTTGGTTTTATTTGTGCATTATTGTGGCTTGTCATTTTTGAAGATTAAAACAAAAAAATTCATCAAACTCACACCGACATGCGAAAGAAAAAGCAGTATCGCTAGAGAAGAAAAAATCATCAAATCTAACAAGTGGAAGATACTTGAGAGTCAAAAAAGTTTTCAGATCAAATTTATTTGATTCTCACGTATCAATTTATTATAATTCCTTATTTTTCGGTGAAATTCCAGAAAACATGTCTCATACGAATCAAATTTCATACATAATATACTATTTGATTTATTTATGTTTTGAATAAAAATAAAATATTCTTTAATGGGGATCTAAATGTAATGCCTTAAGTTTAAAAAACTTAAGAAAGGGTTTGACTACAACATCATCGATTGTGGGTTTGTGTCCAGACAAATAATTAATTGTTCTAGCCGTTGTTCACAATTTGACCCGCGTTTGTGGTCACTGTTTTGCTCCGAAGGGTCGCCTATAACCTTCCTCAATGAATGCCCTATTCAATACAAAAATAATTTTTCGAATGCCACTGATAGTTCCAGAGATTAGCACGTTTAAGGAAACACACAATGAAACAAAAAATCTCTTTAGCATTACTACAACATAGAAATGTACGTATTTATGAAAAAATATATTTCCTGCTTAGTTTGGGTCTAAATAGTGCTCTGTAATCTGTTCCGGAATACCATTTCTTAATGTTTTCACTCATATTTATCACAACACTGTTTAATTTTGTCATCCTTCGATTTGCATCCTTGCCTGGCCTGTTGGTCTAGTCTAGTGGTTAGTGTTCCTGACTGCTGAGCCAGAGGTTGAGTAGGTATATAATATGTATGTATTTAGAAATATATAAGTATGTTTATCAGTAGTCTAGTTACCGTAGTACAGGCTCTGCCTAGTTTGGGATCAGACGCCCGTGTGTGAGGTGTCTCAAGATTATTATTATCCTGTTGTATTTACAAAACATTTGCATTTTTTTCAATTCATTGCTGTTTAATTTCATTTTTTGCTTAACCTGTTTAGTCTTTTAATTTTGTTCTTATAAATAACAACAAAGGCAGTCTATCGCGTCAAAGGCTTTAAATATACCAGTTTCTCACGTTGTTAAAACAAAAATAGAATCAAAACATCTTTTATCTTCATCTGTATCATATGACAGGCTAGAATTTGTTCTGCCCATTTATCACAAAGACAAACTCTATCTCATCATTTCAGAGTCTTGCCTGTTAACAACAGTAAACTCACAATACGGCAGATATCGAAAGCGAAGTTATTTTTAAAATTACTATGCCTCTGTGGTGTCTTTAGCCAGCCTGGGTCACCGAACTGTGAAACTTCATCCAACTAACATGGTATAGAAGCAACATTAGAAACATATTTTTTGACTTTTTTGCTAATCGGGCGACTTTCTTTAAACTAATAACAGGTTTGGCTTTTTTGAGTGTTCGAACTACCAGTTGACAATGCTGTTCTATCATGTTTTCAACATTAAGAGGGGAAAACTTCGAGAATCATGTTTCCCAATAAATATTCATTAAGCACTCAGTATATTTCTCTTTAAAAAAATATTTGGGGAAACATATATTTTGTTTATACATTTCCTCTGGAAGAACCAAATATTGTTTTATTAATCTAATGGAAAATGGAGGAGGTTCTCAATTGTTTTGAATATTTCTTTCGGGTGTGGGTTAAGCGATATGAGATTTAAATGATAGAAAAAAATTAAACACCTTATGCAAAAGGACTATACAGAATGTAGTCGCCACATCAAAAACTCTTATTTTTTTATTAAAAATAGGGACAAACTATAATAGATAATAACACACTTCACTATTTAATAAAAATAAATTAATAGACATTATTTTGACTGGTTATACCGGTAACGCAATGCTATTGAGCGATTGATAAATATCAATGAATAGTGGGATTATAAAAGGGTAGGAATAAGTTGAGAATGTTGACTTGAGTGCAAACATAGGTACGAACACCTTGGCATTTACTGTTAGTTAATGATTTTCATAGTTTATATCAGTGGTTTTGAGCCTGTGTCTTACAAGTATATTTCAGAAAGGTGTGATCATATTAAGGGTTCGTATTGTAGACCCCTATAATGACGTAAAGGGATAATAGTTTTTATACAGGAATCTTGAACTTGAAAATTAACCCATGAAGCTAATGTTTCGTGAGAGCGGGGACTATTACTATTTTTTCGGGTAGGTACACATAACTCTTTCTAAATATGCCCACACATTTCTAAAACACTATGTACCAATGTGCATGTGCAGTTTCCAGAAGCATGCTTCATACGCATCGAGTCAGTTTTAGTTTTATTACAATAACACCTCATTAGTTATACAGTTGTACACGTTTATATTACTAGGACGGATGTCCGATAATTTCTATTCGTACTTTTTATTAATATATTATCACTACATATTATAAAACAAAACCGTCGCCGCGTCTGTCTGTCTGTCTGTTGGCGATAAATTGAAAATACACTGAAAATCTACTGAAAGGATTTTCATGCGGTTTTCACTAATAGACAGAGTGATTCATGAGGAAGGTTTAGGTGTATAGTTTGTACCCGTGCGAAGCCGGGGCGGGTTGCTAGTTAATAATATAATATAATAACTTGAGACACCTTACGTAAGGCCGTCTGATCCCAAACTAAGCAGAGTCTGTACTTTGGTAACCAGACCAGACTCCTGCTAAGCATACTCATATTTTACTAAATATACACATATCACTACATATTACAAAATAAAGTCTGTTCGCGATAAACTGAAAAACTACTGAACGTATTTAAATGCGGTTTTCACTAATAGACAGAGTGATTCATGAGGAAGATTTAAGTGTGTAATTTGTACCCGTGCGAAGCCGGGGCGGGTTGCTATTTATAGATAAAGCACACCCTGACACAGAACAAATGATCGTGCTCATCACACAATTATTTCTCCTGGATGAGAATCGAACCCACGACCTCTGGCTCAACAGTCAAGATCACTGACCACTAGATCTACAGGCCCGTAAAAATATTTAATTATTTAAAAGTATATTTTCCAAACCATATTTTTTTAATTTACACACAGAGTTACATAATTTATTTTTTAATTAAATAGTAATGAAAAACCATATTTTTATAACATGACATCAATGCGAAGCAAGAGTAGACTCTCGATATCAGAAATAGAGAGGTGGGAACATATTCTCACCTGGTGGATAGTCGTGGTAGCTGACGGTGGTATAAACAGCGAAGGGTGACGCAGCCAGGAGTGACACCAGCCATAAAGCAGCCACTATCTTCAGCGCCCTTCCGAGCCCCGCCATGGCATACAGATGCAGAGGGTGGCAGATTGCCAGGTAGCGCTCCAGGGAGAACGCTACGATCGTCAAAACTGACACGTAGGAAGCCCTGTCGGAGAAAAATAATAGTTTAGTATTACATTCTAACACATATACACATTACTAGCTAATTGTATATATGCTATAATAATAGTTTAGTATTACATTCTAACACATATACACATTACTAGCTAATTGTATATATGCTATAATAATAGTTTAGTATTACATTCTAACACATATACACATTACTAGCTAATTGTATATATGCTATAATAATAGTTTAGTATTACATTCTAACACATATACACATTACTAGCTAATTGTATATATGCTATAATAATAGTTTAGTATTACATTCTAACACATATACACATTACTAGCTAATTGTATATATGCTATAATAATAGTTTAGTATTACATTCTAACACATATACACATTACTAGCTAATTGTATATATGCTATAATAATAGTTTAGTATTACATTCTAACACATATACACATTACTAGCTAATTGTATATATGCTATAATAATAGTTTAGTATTACATTCTAACACATATACACATTACTAGCTAATTGTATATATGCTATAATAATAGTTTAGTATTACATTCTAACACATATACACATTACTAGCTAATTGTATATATGCTATAATAATAGTTTAGTATTACATTCTAACACATATACACATTACTAGCTAATTGTATATATGCTATAATAATAGTTTAGTATTACATTCTAACACATATACACATTACTAGCTAATTGTATATATGCTATAATAATAGTTTAGTATTACATTCTAACACATATACACATTACTAGCTAATTGTATATATGCTATAATAATAGTTTAGTATTACATTCTAACACATATACACATTACTAGCTAATTGTATATATGCTATAATAATAGTTTAGTATTACATTCTAACACATATACAAATTACTAGCTAATTGTATATATGCTATAATAATAGTTTAGTATTACATTCTAACACATATACAAATTACTAGCTAATTGTATATATGCTATAATAATAGTTTAGTATTACATTCTAACACATATACAAATTACTAGCTAATTGTATATATGCTATAATAATAGTTTAGTATTACATTCTAACACATATACAAATTACTAGCTAATTGTATATATGCTATAATAATAGTTTAGTATTACATTCTAACACATATACAAATTACTAGCTAATTGTATATATGCTATAATAATAGTTTAGTATTACATTCTAACACATATACAAATTACTAGCTAATTGTATATATGCTATAATAATAGTTTAGTATTACATTCTAACACATATACAAATTACTAGCTAATTGTATATATGCTATAATAATAGTTTAGTATTACATTCTAACACATATACAAATTACTAGCTAATTGTATATATGCTATAATAATAGTTTAGTATTACATTCTAACACATATACAAATTACTAGCTAATTGTATATATGCTATAATAATAGTTTAGTATTACATTCTAACACATATACACATTACTAGCTAATTGTATATATGCTATAATAATAGTTTAGTATTACATTCTAACACATATACACATTACTAGCTAATTGTATATATGCTATAATAATAGTTTAGTATTACATTCTAACACATATACAAATTACTAGCTAATTGTATATATGCTATAATAATAGTTTAGTATTACATTCTAACACATATACAAATTACTAGCTAATTGTATATATGCTATAATAATAGTTTAGTATTACATTCTAACACATATACAAATTACTAGCTAATTGTATATATGCTATAATAATAGTTTAGTATTACATTCTAACACATATACAAATTACTAGCTAATTGTATATATGCTATAATAATAGTTTAGTATTACATTCTAACACATATACAAATTACTAGCTAATTGTATATATGCTATAATAATAGTTTAGTATTACATTCTAACACATATACAAATTACTAGCTAATTGTATATATGCTATAATAATAGTTTAGTATTACATTCTAACACATATACAAATTACTAGCTAATTGTATATATGCTATAATAATAGTTTAGTATTACATTCTAACACATATACAAATTACTAGCTAATTGTATATATGCTATAATAATAGTTTAGTATTACATTCTAACACATATACAAATTACTAGCTAATTGTATATATGCTATAATAATAGTTTAGTATTACATTCTAACACATATACAAATTACTAGCTAATTGTATATATGCTATAATAATAGTTTAGTATTACATTCTAACACATATACAAATTACTAGCTAATTGTATATATGCTATAATAATAGTTTAGTATTACATTCTAACACATATACAAATTACTAGCTAATTGTATATATGCTATAATAATATTGTAAACTGGTGCCCCTGTCTCCGCCTGCGTACAATCTTTCCCATACAAACGTTTATCCCCCATTTCACATGAAGTGGAACTGATGCTGAGGACCACAGATCGCATTCTTTTGTCAAGTTAATGCGTTTTAGTTATAGTTTCCTTTCATCGTTTAAATTTTACAAATATACATATTTAAAAGCCGTCGCCGTACAAAAAAACATGTTAAAAGAGTTAGACGTCTGCGTGGGTGGTTGATTATAATCAGTCGTTTGCTACAAGCTTCTTTCAGAAATTGAATACAATTCCTTTTAAATAAATAAATATTATTACGTTAGAAACAAAGTTTTATAGCATACAGGTTTTCCGCCATCCGCACGATTCAATAGCTGCCACAGCAATTCATACATGCTCAACTAAAGCTGAATGGTCCTCGTGAACGCCGCAGTTTACAGTGTTGCAATGTATTCCACTGGAAATAACTCGAGCGTTTTCCTGAATATTTGTTTGCAATGTAGTTAATATTTAGAACGATACTTTTAACAGACACCGTAAACATATACGTCATTTCGTCTAGTACTTATGTTACTGCACACTAACTGGGGAAAATTACTATTTGATTCATAATATTATTTTATAACTTTTTGCAAACAACACACACATCCTGCCTAGTTACGGGTAGTTGGAGCCCTAAAAAGTCCGACAACCTGGTCTAACTACAGAACTTCGATATCGTCTAGTACTTGGGGTGTGGAGGGTCTGATGACAGTCGCTTCACGTACAATTTTGACTTTCGGCCGTTTTGTTAGTTAGATTGAAATCCGACCCCAACTTAGTTGGGAAAAAGCGGAGGAGGTTTATAGCTATATCTAATTATGAATATTATTAGTTAGAGGTATGCTACCTTGTTACATTAGTTACACTTCCCAAATATTATTTTTTATATTCATTTTTATTTAATGAGAAGCATTGTTCTAAAAAAAATCTAACATTAAATTAATAAATGCGAAAGTACAGTTACCTTTTCACAACTAAACAACTGAACGGATCGTACGATCGTTTCATGATCGATTGATCGTTATGAAATTTGGTAAAGAAATAGTTAATGTCCTGGGGAAGGCCATAGGTTTTTACTGCCGAAAAATGTACGGTCCCTGTGGGATACATTTGAATTTCAGCTTGTTTTTTTAATAAATAAATATATACCTCATAATTCAGTCTGTCTACTAAAGTACTAGATAAGGACCCATTAGGTAAATATATTGATAAAGTACATCTTTTATTTCAATTAATTTTGTTTATAAATAGCTTTTAATTGTTAAAGGGAGGAAATGATCGTTTAAATGATTAATTGGTGGAGCTCCAACTCGCATAGGCCAACGTATTAACAAGCGTCACCTCCTTGTGTACAAAAGCGCACCAGTAATTAGCTTCCGGCACTTTGTAGCGAGAGACGGCTGATTATCAAGTGTTCCGTAAACATGTCTTTCTAACAGAGCTGTATAGGGACTGACGCAACGGGTTTTGTTAATAGAATTAAATTAATAATTAAAATTATTCAGTTTGAATTACTTTTTTTAGATAACATTTTAAATTGCTCTGTACATTTGAAAAAAACAGAAAATACGTCATGTAATTTTTTATATTTAAATTAAACTTAATACAACTTTTGGTACACTGATAATATAATGTCTGTGGCGCCGCGTTAGTGCACTCGAATGTAAGAAAAGGAAATATTTTTATTTCTGAACAAGTCTATTTACATTGGTCTGTATATACAAAAAAATATCTATACTTTATCCATTCATTTATTTTTATTTGGCAGTAACTTGAGAACTTATCTTTACCAGAGTTTGTATAATTGAACTTTAATACGCGGAGTAAGAAAATTATATATATTACCTATTTTATTTTAATTACTTATACAATTTATTAACGGCGATAGGCTGATGATGATGATGGTGTTGAAATTATTATTGTTTAACAAAATGTATTTATTTCATTAATCTTTATCAGAACGGCCCCTGGCCACTTACACTATATAAACGAGAAACTTTAATAAAACAACTTTATCAATAAAACATAAACCTACACCTATGACACACAGACTTGTCACAGTACACCAGATATACTGACATAATCGTCTGGCATCCATCCTCGTACAAGTCACAGTCTGGATGTCTGATTCCAAGAGAGCGTAGAGTGCGGTAAGTGCCCTTGGCATAGGTGAAGTAAATATATATGTAATATGATTATATAACATACTTATAGATTCTACCACGCCTGTAGTTATTGGGTACAAACAATACACACACTTCTAGGTGAATCGACTTTAAAAGGCCACAAAGTCTTATTTACCTGTTTTCTAGTATGATTTGTAGCGTATTGGAATATAATTCACCTGTGTGGTCAGCTGTTTATGAGCTCCACATAAATAGAATTGAAAGAATACAAAATAAATGTCTTAAGATAATATGTTACAAATATGAACTCAATCATGAGTTAGAATCGTAAAACTAGAGTTGCGTCGCGCGAGCACTGTTGTGTCTGCATAAAATAATCCATGCCGGAATAGACAGCCCCGATTTATTAGCTCTAATTACTTTTAACACTCGATTTAGGTCCCGACACCCTCACCTTAAAAGTTTTATTCTAAATATGCATATTAACAACATATCATTTACCACCCGGTGGTATGTGTCGAACGTACAATGATTTATTGTCGGAGCACCATTACACCTTAGACATTTTCGATTGCAAATTCCCGAAATTTAAGAACAATGTTAGACATGTTATGTCTCGTGTATAATTGTGTATTTGTTTTGGAACTTTGTAATATTTTTAGTATTAATTCATTTTATTCTAGTTCTCGTCATTTTTCATTCTTCGTTTTCTTTATATAGATAAACAACAAAGTCCTATGTGATCATGCTGTGCATTATATTATACATTTCCACCTTATTGTACTAAGTTCTGTTTTGTGGACCTAAACTAAATAGATAAATAAATCGCAGGGGCTTCAGTTTTACCTAATAAAACCTTGCACACTGTTTTGATCTGGTCATGGGTCATGGAACCAAGAAGCTGTACAGTGTTCTTACCACGTCGGTACTTACAAAGTCTTGCGCATTCCTGAGACCAAAAGCCAAGACGCCTAAAGGACTCCTTTGCGGTTTACACATCATGCCATGTGAGTCCCGGATCGAATATTTCATATAAGTGGCTTTAGTAATAGTATCGCCATTCAGTAGGTAATTAAAGTAGGTCAGACGCTCTTCCTTCCGAAACTCATCGCAAAACATTTGGAGTAAGTAGAACTTTCGAAACTATTCCGATAACTTTGCTTACATTTCAAAACACACCTTTATAAATGTGCTTTCCGAAATCAGTGCAATCTCATGTCGATAACTTTCAAAGTCAATGACTTATTAACAAAAACAAAATACAACTGTTTTTAATTAATCATGTCCCTCGTTTAGAAGAAGCATCTTTCTACGCGTGTTTAAAAAACAAACGTTTTTTCCCTCGATGGCTCCAGGTCCCCAGATAGAAGTTTTTGATGCGACAAACTTCAATTTAGAAAAACAAACTTGATTATTATCCAGGGCCGCTGCGAGGGAACACTAACCTCAATTTGTCCTACGTGTGCCTTTATAGTTCCTGTGAAAAAATAGACCGAACCATCCACAAAGGATTTGCTGACAAATATGTAAGCCTTAAATTACTTAACAAAAGAGGTCGTAGGCTTAAAATTTGGCATGTTCATATTGTTACGAGCGAGGGAACGAGGGTTTGAGAGAAATTATACAACCGCGATTTTTTTTGGGATAAATAGGTACAGCACAATTATAATTTTCGCACTAATTAATCATTTATATTTTTACTAGCAACCCGCCCCGGCCTCGCACGTGTACAAATTATACACAAAAAACCTTCCTCATGAATTACTCTGTCTACTAGTGAAGACCGCATGAAAATCCGTTCAGTAGTTATTCAGTTTATCGCGAACAGACGGAGAGACAGACGCAGCGGGGAACTTTGTTCTATAATATGTAGTGATGACCTGTGACCGCATAAGAGCGACTGACCGTTGCATATACGTATAAAACAAGAAGTATATAATTATGTCTTAATAGCAATTATAGAATATTTTTATGGTCAAATCATACCAAATAAAATGCTACTTTTTATTTCACAATTTCGAGCACTTGGAGCTTTGATAAATTCACAGTCTGTCAATTACGAAAAGAAAGTATTGTATTTGTATACCAGATTACCTAACAATAGGTTGTATTTTGTCGAATACTGTGAGTTCGTTACGTCAATTTCCTAAAGCCTTTTCACGTCATGGCTCCAAAACAAATTTACTCAAGTTTTCTCCAACCATAATATAATATATGTCTAAACAATGTTCGAAGCTTATACCTCAAACAACACATTTTTTTTCGAATACAAAAGACTAGCATTCATTATAAAAAACATACATTTTCAGACAACGCGATAAAAATTGGGGTCGGCTTTCAGTCTAACTACGATACGGCCGAACTTTGATATTTTACTATAGGCGGATTTTTTTATTATAGGCGATATCGAAGTTCTATAGTTAGACCAGGTTGTTGGACTTTTTAGGGCTCCAATTACCCGTAACGAATGCCACAGATTTTTGTATGGCACCCGGGACCGACGGTTTAACGTGGTCTCCAAGGCACGGAAGGGTCTTAATGTGTTAAGAATAGTCACCCATCCTAGACTGACCTGGCTATTACTTAACTTTGTAATATGCTAACGACTAGGTTAGCATATTACAAAGTTAGAGTTTTAGTTACCACTTAGAAAATCCTTTACTGAATAAAGTATTCATTGTGAATGTATGTAACATCACACTACAACCCTTACGAGTGGAACAGTGATCATAAACGAAGGTGCAACTGTGGGAAACGGGTAGTATAGAAATAAGATTGCAGTAGTATTGTACAGAAACGGATGTTATGTCTCTATACATAGGGAGGATCCTCCGACCAGGTTATGTCCCATTACATAGGGAGGATCCTCCGACCAGGTTATGTCCCATTACATAGGGAGGATCCTCCGACCAGGTTATGTCCCATTACATAGAGAGGATCCTCCGACCAGGTTATGTCCCATTACATATAGAGGATCCTCCGACCAGGTTATGTTTCATTACATAGGGAGGATCCTCCGACCAGGTTATGAGATCGATTAGTGGTGCAAAGTTGTACAACTTTCATTGCGCGATGTAGAATCAGTAGTTACTGCGTAGTTCTATTTACAATAAAAAACCGGCCAAGTGCGAGTCGGAGTCGTGCACCGAGGGTTCCATAAAATATTTTTATTATATGATGTAACTAAAAAATTACGGTTTTCGCAATTTTTCCTTTATCTGTGCTATAAGACGTTGCTTCGTACCAAATTTCAAGATTCTGAGTTTACGGGAAGTACCCTGTAGGTTTTGATTCCCTTGCGAGTGTCGAAAATTTGCGGAAATTTGCAGCATAAACGGCTGTATCTTTTGATTGCGTTGGCTTAGTAGTTTGATTTTTTTACAGCTAAGGGACAGTAGACTTGAGTATTTGATATAAATTCCAGCTTGCTACCCCCACGCTTCCCTGAGAAAAAGGGTCTTGACAGACAGACAGATGGACGGACGGACAACAAAGTGATCCTATAAGGGTTCCGTTTCTTCCTTTCGAGGTACGGAACCCTAAAAAGCAAAATTGCTATACGTGAATTTCACCACAGCATTACATATTGTGGCGACGACTTTTGGAAAGTAAACTATGTACTGTATAAGTGCTTTGCTGTAACAAACTCATACATCGCAATGTTTTTCAGCTTCAAAACATAAAACAAATATTAACGCGTCTTCAAATATATAATTTTACTATGTTTTCCAGATTCGTTCGCGTTAATATCGATTTTGACAATCGGCCTATTCCATGGGAACATTACTTTTTCCCGATGAAATGTAGGTACATTTGAGTACCCCTGTCAAGGTGTTTGCATCATTGACTGATTGATTATGTCATGAAAGCGCACGTGACAAGGTAGGATTTTAATGGAAACCGAGAAGGAAAATTCAAAAAAGCGAGTGATATGTCATACTTTGTAGATACATTTTTTTGTTCATGTATCATAGGAGAATATTTCCTTGTTCTTAAGCTTAGCTTGGAGGTTTTAGTTACTATACAGACGTATGTATATTGTATTAGGTCAGTCAACATGTGGAAGTTTTTTCCGTACTCATGCATTTGCAGATCTCGATACAGTTTCTTACAGTATTTTTATATTCCAGTACTAAATTGATATCTTCAATCTCATCTGATAGTCTTCAGTAATCTTAGTTTCGAATTCCTTACAAATTACTTCTAGATAATTATACTTATATTATTGGTTTCTAAAAAAAACTAAAACATACATTCTGAACCGAAATTTTAAGAGGTAAGGAGACGTGGTTGATGGTTTTAGAGACATATGGAACTATACATTATAGCAAAGCGCTTTTTTTCTTTCTTTCTAATACCATTAAATAGGCTTTAAGCTTTGAAACATTTATTGAAGATGGCGGACTCATAAAACTGCGAAATATCCGGCATGATTGATATTTCGCAACACTTATTAATAGATTGTTTTAAACACATGTCAGAAGTCTATGGTTTATGATTAAATTAAAAAAAAATAGTTTTAGATTGTATTGTGTAATGTCTAACTCAAAAGCAAACACAGCAGTGGTTACTAAGTAACTATTTTCTTATCTGTGCATCCTACTACAAATTGTACCATATTTATGTCAATAAAGATTATTATTACATAAAAAAAAGACTCAAGAGAGCCGATGTGCTGCCTTACTAAGGGGAGATGGAGCAATGGCTCTACCTCTCCAAACCCCAACCTCTTGCAACACACCTGATTATAGTCTAGACGACTGATCGCAGGTCTAAAAATATAAGAAAAAAAAATATATAAAAAAAAATTCATAGGACTGCACGTCAGAAGTGAAAACACATACAAACATAAATATACATATCTTAATTTTTTTTTTTTTTTTATATACACACACATCTGTCTACATGTCATCTGAGCGTAACGGTAACGCGAGTTCAGTGCTTTTTTTTTCATACCAAAAATGCCTAACGTGCCTAAAGAAGTTTTCACTCGAAATATAATTTCTATTCCCGAATGTAATAAAAATAAGTTTTAAGCCAGCGAAGCCGCGGGCAAAAGGTAGTCAAATTTATAGACTATCATTATGAACACAACAGCTACAAACACATCAAAGAAACTGCTAATAACATCAAATTAATAGAGTCTTTAAGATACCGAATACCAATATATCGCAATATTTAATCCACAATAAGTCATTACCGATATAATTAATCATTACTATCGACTTACTGAAGCGTACCGATATCGATACGATTCGATATTTTGATAGTGGAGCTGTTCTATTATCGTAAGTCTTGCACTCATAGATGTCAATTAAAAATGAAGATATTTGAATGTCGTTTTACTTCATTTTGATAGATACATACACTCACAACTGTATCCAAGAAGGGGTAGGCAGAGTTGCCAATTATAATTTGGTCCCACTAACGTAATAGGGGATAATCCTATTGCCGTCAACCGGGCGCATTGGGATTGGAATAAAATTTTTAATAGATATCAACGACAAAATCACTTGAAATCTATTAAGAAGAGAAAGAAAAGTCTATGCGAAGGTGGTTTGGGTGGTTAGAAAGAATGAGTGAAACACGAATGACAAAACATGTTTATATGGTGAATGTTGTGGGAAGGCCGGTCGAGGTCGACCACGCAGAACATGCCCTGATCAAATTGGTGATGTTCTGAACAAAGGGCAGGTCAGAAGTAGCCGAAATTTTGAGGTCTGTTTGAAAGGTTTAGTTACAGTAGAAGAAGCGGTTTTGGGGACAGATTTCATTACTGTGTATACCTACTTATAATAAAATTGTAACACTCACACACCTCACTCACTCGGCGAAACACAAGGAATCTTTGCTTTACTACCGAGTTTTTGTTTCACTACCGGTTTTCTGTAAGGCCGTGGTATCACTCCGGTCGAGCCGGCCAATTCGTGCTGAAGCAGGGCTCTCCCACAAAAAGAAATCTTGATAATAGTAAAGTTCTACCTACAATCATATTATTATACGTGACGTTGCTTATTAATTGTTGTTCCGTGTTGATGGAGTCGGGCTACGAGGAGGAGGACTATGACTTGCAAGTATGAGGTAATTAACTTAACAGAAATTCCCTGTGAAAATATAGGCATACAAGGTTGAAGGAAATAAATCTGTCTTACTTTTGAACTGTCGCTTTCATCGATATACAATTAAGTTAATTGGAATTAAGGTAATGGTTTAGGCATGGCTTCTACGGTCCTCAGTTTATACGGGTCTGTGAATATTTATGGCTAATCCCAAAAAAAACCAGAGTTTTTCCAGCTGTGAGGAATGTATGTGTGTGTAATAGACCTTTGCTAACACAGTAAATATCTATTTAAACAAAATGTCAAAATTATCATCCTAAAGAACTATGGCAAAAATCGCATTATTTAAAAATGCACATAAATATTATTTATACCAAAGTAATTTGTTGTGAAGTGCAAAAGTGAGCTTTATTTGAATGTTTTAAAGCTGAGTTTCGCACTTCATCAAAAACTGTCGCGTATTTCTTTTCTTTATTGACAGGACAGAGGACGGAGGACATTCGGACATCAGTGTCACGTGTCCTGACGCGAGTTTAATATGTATTATCCATCAAAAAGTGCACAACACCGCTAAAGTTTTCACTTCAAAAATCTTCTCATTTTCGCAATAATTATATTTAGAAGTTATGCGAACCAAATGGTTATCTCAAAACTCATACTATCAATATGTGGGATATTTTTCCCGACGATGTGAATGTTTAAGGAATCACATCTCAGTCCCCCACAGCTGGGAACACTCACACATACTTATATTCTTGGTTATAAACAAAAAGGTGGTGTCCTGTCTATTGACAAAAAATAAATCACAAATTTTCATTTTACAAATAACATTAGGTAAATTTGTACTTGTTAAAGTTATTACTTTACAAACTATTATTTCTGTTAATAATTCATTTGACAAATAATTGAAAGACAACATTTCCTTACATCAAAATATCATTGGCCTAACTAATCTTTTATAATCATGTTAATTGGTAAAATAACGCACAAATAACGTTTGACATAATGCAGGTCAATGGAACAGAAATGGCCAGGGTTAGGTTAGGGAGCGTGTATTTCTGAAGTGAAAACTTCTTTAGGCACGTTGTGCACTTTTGGTATGGGGAAAAAGCACTGAACTCGCGTGACCGTCACGCACAGAGACATACTACTCTGTCAAGAAAGTACCGAGAAAGGTCACAAAAACAAAAATGTTAACTATTTTACGAAATCTAATGAATCGCCTTCAAAGTAGGCCACTTAAAAAAATAATACACTTACGCAATCTAGTTATCAAAACATACTTGAAATGCATTTGCCGGAATCGACTTCAGTTTTTGCTGCGACTTCGGTGCCATATCCCGTAAATACGGTTTTGTTCGATGGTATTTGTTGAGTTTTTGGTCAAAAACTCGTTCACAATGATGGCCTTGTGCGATGGTGCGTTGTCGTGGCGTAATATCCAAAAATTTTCTTTCCACAAATTTGGCCTTTTTTGACGAATTTGCTCTCTCAAACGCCGCATAACGCTCAAATAATATTTTTTATTTACAGCCTTCTGGCAAGAATTCCGAGTGCACGACACCTCGATAGTCAAAGAAAACAGTCAACATGACCTTGACTTTTGATCGACTTTGTCGTGGTTTTTTCGGTTTCGATTCAGTTGGAAGTCGTCATGCCGAAGCTTGTTTACTAGTTTGCATGTCAAACTCGTAAACCCATGTCTCATGACTAGTAATGTAAAGTAAAATAAGCCTAGATTAATACCTACAATGAATAAGTTTTGCAAGTCTAAGTGGTTATTCCTGACTTGACAGGTTAAAAGGTTTGACTGCAACAAACATATTATTTCAACTTAATACATTTTTTAACTTTTGACTGACAAAGAGGTGGTTGGACAGACAGTCTAGACACCGAAGTAATCCTATAAAAGTTCCTTTAGCTTTTTATTTTAAGATTCAAAACCCTGAAAAGAATAAGTTGAATTAAGTAGACAATAAGTAGACAAGACAAACTGAGAGCTTCTTAGGCACTTGAATATATGAAATTTTCTACGCATAACTTCTTAACACATAATGGGTGTAAGAAACAGCCTGCCAAATCATGAAATAGTAAATTCAAATCATCGTTCTGAGTCGAAAACCATCGGAATTTTTCTGCCGGAAAATTAATATATATTGTTTTCATTTTAATATGATGGAGGTGAGTCGAATGCTGTATATGACATCGTCACAGGTGATGAAAACTAGATATATTGTTACGAACCCGAAACCAAAAGACAATCTGCGCAATGGATGTTTCCATGATTGTCTCATTTTTTTAATGGACGGGTCATTTCGCAACAATACTGTGGATTGATATCTCAGTCACTGTCTACCTTATCTTGGAAAATGTTAGACAGCAGCGCCCAAGAAGCAGGATCCTCCTCCACCGCGACAACGCTCCAGCTCACTCCGCCAGACGGACTATCGAATATTTGTTTATAGAAGATGTGGAGCTAGTGAGTCATCCTCCTTACAGTCCCGACCTGGCACCTTGTGGCTTTTATTTATTTCCAAAAAGAAAAGACATACTTAGAGGACTTCGTTTAATCAACCCTGAAGATGCCGAGGCTGCGTTTGAAAAAGGCGTGGAAGAGATCCATAAAGAAGAGTGGGCTCACTGCTTCAGTCAATGGTTCCATCGCATGCCACGGTGCTTAGAAAGGAACGGAGACTACTTCGAAAAGCAATACAAATACGAGTATTAACAGGCTTCTAAATCATTCTGTTTTTTTATTTTCTGGAAATTTTCAGTGTGACCCCCGTATAGTTTACACTAGCACTATATCAATAATATTATCAATACAAAATTTTCCACACAAAATTTTCACAAACTTATACATTTTCTTTATTCACTGTTTTCGACCTCTGTGGCGATAGTGCAAACGATTGCCACGCCGGGGGTCGCTGGTTCAATTCCAGTGCAAATATTTGTATGTATGAATATGACTATTTGAAATGTTCTGAAAGTTTCTATCTATAATAATAATAATAACTCTACACATCTCACACACGGCCGTCTGATCCCAAACTAGGCAGAACCTGTACTATGGTTACCAGACTGCTGATAAACATACTTATATATTTCTAAATACATACATATTATAGATAAACTACACCCAGACACAGAACAAATTATCGTGCTCATCACACAATTATTTGTCCTGGGTGGGAATTGAACCCACGACCTCTGACTTAGCAGTCAGGGTCACTTACCACTAGACCAACAATCTATAATTTGTATGTACGAAAATTAAAGTCTAATTACATTTATTTATCTTCAGGCTACGCACAGTAGAAGCTATGTTTAGTTCGGGTCTAGGTAGCGTTGTGTTATATGACAATATGACACAGAATCATCTTGTACCTTTCATGGAAATGTAGGAACAGTAACTATAGAGAGTTGTGTTGTTGCTGTCAATCGCCAATAGTAGACAAAGAAGAAACAAGTCAAGTTAAGGTTTGTCTCACGATACATAGAGATAGTTTGTATCTAAATTTAAACAAGTTATATTTTTTTGTCTATTTTTCTTAAAAGACATCAAACGTTTAGCGTAACGGTGGGCATATTTTTTTAATTTTATGAATATGTTTATACAACCATGAACATAGTCACTGGTCCCAATTCTGTTCCTTCACTCGTTAAATTAAAATTCACTATATTTTCTTCATATAAGATGTAAACCTTGTGCACACCAAAACAAGGTCTTATTTCAAATTGAAACAAGTAGGTAACATACGTCATTATCGAAATAAGCAATTTATTTGTCGACTAAAGTCTGATACGCTTAAATAAACTTTAATACCACGTAGCGAGAGCCGCTATCCGTTGAATGCCATCTCTTTTGCTCTGTGTTTTTAGTAAGTGTCTTCGTAGGTGTAGATTAAAAACACGTCATCGTTGTTCGTTTTTAACAAGTTTTTATACGGCAATTATACAGCGTTTGAATAAATGGAGACTCTCGCTGCGTGGAAATAAAGTTGAGTATACGTTGACAGAGTGTTAGTGAAATTTAGCGGCGCTGAGAAATAGATGCTAGTAACAAATAGACCTTATTATGAAGAACACTAGGTTGATTTCATATGAAGAAATTAAGTCAGGTTTTAGTTTAGTTGAGTGTACAATAGAATCAGCACCATTGTCGTTAAAAATTACACTGTTTAATCTATCTGTCAATTTGTGAGACTTTAAAGTCTGCAAATTTTCGATCATTCGTTTCGAAATGGTTGTCTACTACAGAAATAAAAATACTTCTATAATTATCTAATGTTTGTTAGAGAATACCATTCAGAGTTTCACATAACTTGAATTATATTTTAGTTATGTAATCGTTACACTATTTTATGTGTGTGAACTCCGCCTAATGTTTGACAAATACTTCCAACTTTCCGAATACATTCCGCAGTTTCAAAGGACATATTTTATTGAATATTGCTTTAATATTTACATATTCTATCTTTCAAAAAGACATGCAGCCTTTGTTAATAAAACTTTAAATTCGTTTTGACAAAAACTTGTTTATAAAAAAGATGAAAGCATCTTGTTTATAAACAAGTTACTCGGTAAGACCTACAAAGGTAGGTCTTACCGAGATATGAACCCATTCAGACCGGTAATTATCTTTCTAAAAAACTAGTGTTTCTTTAACAAAAACCTTGAGGTGTATAAACTTAGCGTTTATATATGTGCGGTAAGACTTCATACATGCAAAAAATCACAGAGATTTATGTACGTACGCAGTATGTAATATGTCGATGCAAAAAATACGAGTGTAATGTTATCATTGCTCATGTATGTATATGAGTTTCTTTAATGCCACCATAACTTCCAAATGTCTTAACAGATTTGGATGTATACTGTATATAGGAGGGGTAGCGTAATGGCTAAGGAGTCGGACTTGCCATGAAGTGGTTGCAGATTCGAACCCATCCCAGTGCACTACCGGCGTGAACCCACTCCTAACACAAGAATTTCGCTTAGCTGGAGGGGTTGACCAGAATACTAGTAATGTTTGACCCACGTTATTAGTATTCTTTTAAATATAAAAAACTAAAATGTTATGCTATGTTTTTGAAAAAAATAATATGGCGGCTGTATGGCGCGTAATCCTTTTTGTTTATAGTTCTTTTTTGTTAGTAACATGTTTCAAATTAGGTTTTTATTTACTTTTTCGTTTACTACACGATGAACAATTGCACATGAATACATGCATAGACCACACCTGGCTTTTATAATATTTATTTCGAAAACTACTTGTCAAAAGACACTTGTAAAATGTATAAAACTAATACTGTACGCTTACTGTCATTTCTAATAAGAAGCTGATTAGTTTGTGAATATGTCAAAATATTTGTTTTTTAAGTTTTACCTATTCACTTTTCACCATCAATGTGAGAAACAGTTTTTTTATATACTGACGATGTTTTAACGCGGAGGAAATAGAGAACCTCTATATCCTGGAGTGCGAGGTAATGGCCACACAACGGCCAAGTATGCTCTCGGATGCGAGGTCGCTTTTAGTAGCCTATGAACGCCCCAGGAGGCTTCTGTGCATCTGGAAGGAGCTAGGCTGGCTCAACTAGCTAACGTTATCTTAACCTGAACGCATAACGGACCGTCCGTGAGTCTAAATGCGGAAACAAGACCCTACACTAATAGCGATACCAAGAGGATTGTTTTTGCTGTATGTAGAAGTCTCATATTTTTTATCTAAGTATGTATATCCGTGTTCCATAGGACAAGCTATGCTTAGTTTGAGTCCAGACTCTAGACAGCTCTGTTACCCAGGATATTATTATTTACGTAACATAAGTTCGTTCAACAATGGACCTCGTTACCTAAAGCAGACGGTTGTAAATGTCAATTGACGGCAATGTAATCTAGATTCAATGCCTATTATGTTAGAGTTTTATTCTAATTCCCTAAACTTCAATAGAGAGTTACTGCACATGTTCCGAACTAGTAATGAACTTTGTACTGTACAGTCCGACAAATAGTATCATTGTTCAAAGTTAATCCAACTTGTGTGGCGCGATAGTTGGGACGCAATTGTACCACAGACAAGTGGTTTTAGATATGAGTGCAACACTTAGTTAGAACGTCAAAGTAAGATTAAATTAGTTTAAATGATAATCGAGTTTCAAATCTGCTACACAAACTATGCACATATCATAGTGAATCAGTAAGAGTTAGTTTTGTTTCAGGTTTAATTCAGTTTGCCTTGAATTTAAGCCATTAACGGGTCTGTTGGTCTAGTGGTTAGAAGCCAGAGGTCGTGGGTTCGAATCCCACCAAGAACAAATAATTGTGTGATGAGCACGTTCATCTATTCTGTGCCTGGGTGTAGTTTATTTATAATACGTATGTATTTAGATAAGTATGTTTATCACCGGTCTGGCTATGATAGGCTCTGCCTAATTTGGGATCAGACGGTCGTGGGTGAGATGTCTCAAGTTATCTATATATTAATACGTAAAGAGAATTCTTTGTACGCATTTTTAAGACAATTTCGCAAATGCAGAAATTTTTAATAGTTTACGTATATAAGAGTGCAGAAAGATAACATTTTTAAATAATATGAGAGACAAGTTAAAAAATTATATGATAGCTTCTATATACAATGACAGTTCAAATTATACTGGCAAATGAAATAAACCAAAAACAAACTATGGTCGCAATTGGACCGGGGATTGTTATTTATTAGACTACCGCAAAAATGTTATTTTTTAAATAATATTTTTTTTTCTAAAACCTGAATGTAAATTGTAGTAGACTATGTTCAAGGTGAAAACTCCAGGTATTAGGTCAAGACACATTGTCTTGACTTAGCCAGACTTTTTTAAAGGTATGTCGCACATAACCAGTGTTATAATGAATCCTTCCAACTATTCCCATCCTTCCCTCTCCCTCCCTCTAATCTGACTCTCCCGTCTTCCTGCTCTTCCCCCTTCTCCACCTCTTCCCCTATTCACACCTTAAGGGGTGGCAACGCACTTGTGACTCTTGAGTTGTAGGTGCCCATGGGCGGCGGTAATCATTTACCATCAGGTGACCCGTCTGCTCGTTTTCCCCCTATACCATAAAAAAAAAACTAAATAAAATGCTCTCAGGACCACTTACGGACTTACGTTAGTGATACTGAGTGGGCGGCGATCCACTCTGCAGCCATTTTGTTCTAAGTTTTAAAAATTCCGTCAGTCTAAATAAGTAACAAGTAACAACAATATTCAGCTTTCATGAAGAAAAAAAAATGTTAGCCTTAAAACAAAGCTCAAACTCTCAATCCTACCAGTTGTGGAGTTAATTATTCACCTTGATGAAACGTAATTAGCAAAAAAAAATTTATAGGCAAAAATACAGACACGGCCCTACCTAACATAAATTTTTTTTACAAATCCGCCTTTGCTTGCACCTTTTCCGAATTGTGCTATATATATCCTAACTTACCGGGTGCCGTAACCATAACCAAATTTAAACAGTCCTTCCAAAATAATTCCTAAATATAATGATATAGTATTCCAGATTCTTTAGTAAATTTCAGCGATAGGTAACAGTATGACAAATAATAAGTATTACATTTTGTTTTATGTTAAACACGTCTAAGTTATTAAAAGAGTAGATAATAAACATAGTTTTTATTAACTAATCAACAACGACACATTAACATGTACATTTTTTTTTATTTAAATTTGGTGCAAAGTATTCCTCCTCGATACAGCCGGAGCGCATTTTGCGCCACTTTATAAAATCAGGCTTATCTCTTTCAAAAATAATGATAGTCTAAAGACGGGGTGTCTGCGTTGTTTATGGTGCAATTCTATACAATAACGATAACCTTTAGTGTTACTGTGTTACTATGTACCATAATGGTACATAGTAAAATAATGTCGAAACTAGTGCAATGCTTTTAAGATTGTTTTGCTATAATATGGGTAGAATATTTAAGTTGTCATCATAATAACCTACATAGAAAATCCTTTGACATCATTGTGTAAACTAATAGTTTCAACATTAACTCATCAATTAAGTATATTTAAATGTCATAATATCCAAAATAAAAAAAAACATTTTTCAAACAAACTTGGCTTCGGCTAGAATTCGACCATTAATTAAAGCATTTATTCAGGTTTTAAAAGGTATATTTTTACGACCGTCGCCGCGTCGTCGTTGTCAGCAATACTCAAATTAGAGATATTGAATACTCTAGAGGTTATATTTTATGGTATTTAAATAAAAATATTTTCTCTCATACTTTTCAGTTAGAAACATTTTGAACTTGATTTGAAATTACATATATTATGATTTTCTTAAGGGACCTGCAGGTTTATTCAAGAGATTATTGAAGAGTTGGATTTTAATGCAAATTATTAAGTGGATAGAAAGGAAAAGAAAAATGCTTTTCTTCTATTTCTACTTCATTAGTGCCTTCGCTTTTCGCCCGTTAGCTATATCTAAAGCCTTGTGGTTGGGCAGGAACGGTAGTTCTTTTTGATTTGTAGGCTTGCAATTACTTATCGCTAACTAAAATGTTCAATGTAACAATATTTAATTTCACGTGTGTGATGTGATGTCTGCTCTTAGTCTCAAGTTTGAAATCGAATTTTCTTCATGAATAACGAACGTTTGAACAAAGAAATTACTCCATATTTCTTTTACCCTCTAAGTAGGTAATTCTATGCAAACCTAATAAGTTTGGCACTTAAAGATGATTTATAAAAGACACTTAAAATTATTTAAATTCAAAGATTTTTATTTTAAATATAAGTTTAAAAACACTTAAACTTTAGTATAAAATAATAAAGCAGGTGATTTTAGTTGTTTCGATTCACAAATCCTGGTGATTGTGACGATTGTTGGGGGTTTTTACACGCACGAAATAGGTCCCCCAACATATCACCAATAAATAAAGATATGACAGATGGACTCAGGAACCTCCGCCTCTAGAATTTTTGACTAGGCACTATTTTTCGTCGTGGTTGTGAGTGAGCGAAAGGGGTGAGAATGCGCGAGTGCCTATGACACTATTTACCCTTAAATAAATTGTCCCAACAAATGAAGGTTCAAGTTTACTCAACTCCTTTGCACAGAAAAGTTAACACAAAAGACAACCTAACACTCATTTCGCGTAAATGCTACAAAATAACTCACAACACTCCATTTGGTTCTAAAGAGATTAAAAGAAAGAAATCGAAGCTTACAGTTCAGTAGGTGTTTGGGACCAGAGCCATACAACTTGAAAAAGAACGGCCAGAAAAAAAGAGATTGTTGGAAGAGTTACAGAACGGATTTTCATGGAGGTAGACATATTAAAATTAATATCTTAATAGGTTAAGTGATACTGTTATGTAAATTCATATATTTTTTTTATTAAATATGGGGCAAACGAGCAGAAAGGTCACCTAATGGTAAGTGACTAATGCCGCCCATGGACACGCGCAATTTAAGGTGTAGGGGAAGAGGGGGAGAGGGACCTCACTAACTCAAGGAAATACAACGCAAGCATTGCTTCACGCTGGTTTTCTGTGAGGCCGTGATATTACACCGGTCGAGAAATGCTTCGGCATAGCAATAGCATGGCTCTCCCAAGATTAATATTCTTTTACTTATAACTAACTCGATTTTTTTTAAGATGCGACATTATTTCCTCATTTAATAAAAGTACTTTTTTTAAAGCATTAATAAAAAACTTTGGCTATTTAAAATGATATAGGCGAGGTACGAGGAGATTAGCGTAATAAAATATACGTATTTTTTTATTTTATATGGACATTAAATGAAAGCGAATATCTTTTAAATGTTCCCTGTAACAGATTGCCAAATAGAGTAAGACCAATTGTGTTATTTCCATGTGTTAAGTATTTTATTACATTTTCAATTTGTTGAATATTATCGTTCTGTATATTATGACTTCAGACAGCTAGTGTTCTAGTAGGCCTGGAAATGAACCAAAGAAAAACAAAAATCATGACGAACAGCGAGTTGCCGCCAGTACTGTTTCACAAAGAGCCACTTGAGTACGTAGAGAGCTACATTTACCTTGGAAAACAAATTTCATTTAGAAAAGATCGTAACAGAGGAAACAGACAGGAGAGTGGATATTACATGGAGAAAATACTGGGCAATCAAATCAAATCGCAACTACCGTTTAAATTGAAAAAAATAATTTTAGACACAACAATTTTACCCTGTCTAACCTATGGGTGCCAAACATGGATTTATGATCACAAGACAAGACACACAATACAAACAACTCAAGGAAAGGAACTGTTTAAATATAAAACTGAGAGATAGATTAAGAAACATAAAAATTCGGAAAATAACCAAGGTAAAGGATGCTCTACACTTCTCTCAAAGTCTCAAATGGAGATGGGCTGGCCATGTTGAGAGATACGGTGACAATAGATGGACAATTAACATCACAAAATGGAAAGGAACGCATGGCGTGAGAAGCAGAGGTCGCCCGGGCGCCCTGTGGCAGGATGAGATTGTATCCGTTGCAGGAAGAGACTGGATGAACACTGCTAAAGATAGGGATAAATGGAATTCTTTGGAAGAGGCTTTTACCCAGAGGGGGTCCACATTAGAAGGAGATGAAATACGAGTAGTAATATAATTATTAAATATCAAAACAGTATTAAATTAACTAATCTAATCTAATTACTGTGCAATCAAATAAAGCTTTATTATTATTATTATTATATTATGACTGATCCAGTCATAATATAATAATAAGCATTGAGAGTAGTAAACCTCTGAGATTATCGCCAGGAACTTTTCCGTTTTGTATTCATATTAGGTTCGTATACTTGATCTCTAGCACACCTAATATCACGAAATGGAACATTGGTTGAAGGACTTGCCAGTTTTGGTTTGATCTAGTGTTGCCACATATAATATTACGATTTGTACATTTCCTCCAAGTTGTTTCCTCCTCCTTTCTCTCCTTTTAGGTATATATTATATGTTTCTTTTAGGTATTTTAATCGATTGCTGTCATGAAGTTTTTACTTCTACAAGAAACTAAGAAGAGTATATTTATAAACGTTGTATACTATTAAACGTGTATACGAAATTTATTAAAAGACCAACGTTGGATCGATAACCATATCTTCTAAAGAAACTTTCTTAATTTTTTTAACTAATTAACACAAAATATTTTATCTTAAATTTGCAAAAAGAGATTTACATTAAAACATATATTAAAAGTTTAATTACGGACGCCAGACAAAGTAAAATCTAAAATGGGTGACAATTTTTTGTATTAAACCATTTTCGGTAAATGGTTTAATACAAATTTTCAATATACATAATTTTATTTGTGGATCACTTTCTCACTAATACATATGATTAAAATTCAAACCGCTGGCATACTTATCTAAACACACACATCTGCTCACAGACGTGTTCATAAAAGTTACTGTGAAATATCAAACACTAGCAGCGCCCCACGGTTTCACCCGCGTAAGTCCCGATCCCGTGCAAATATCGGGATAAAAGTAGCCTATATATTAATCCAGGTCTCCAGCTAGATAGCTGGAGACCTGGATTGGTATGTAGATACATACCAAGTTTCATCGCAATCGGTTCAGTAGTTTTGGCGTGAAAGAGTAACAAACATCCACACATCCATACTCACAAACTTTCACGTTTATAATATTAGTAGGATTTTGCAAAATAAAGGAGGACGGACGTAAGGACTGCCTCGCTTCATCGCGTCACATCAAATCGGTTCGTGTGAACGTTAATCGGCCAATTTTATCATTTAGTCTGCCTGCAGGCGGCATACTGCAGGAAGTGTGTATTTACGCATTATTAAGGCGTTTTTGACGTAATAACGTCTTATAAATCGATGAACGCCGACTTCACGCACCGAAAAAGCATGACTCATTGTCACGTTCCGCCTGAGCCGAGCGAGCAAGCGAGAGCGCGGAACAAGCGATAGAGAGGCACGATCGGCCTAAGCGTTCGGCTTGTGACGCATCTATCTCTCTTCCACTGTTTTCTTATGACGTTATCACGTAAAATTATCGTCCGTAAACCGAATTTACTATAGACAACCAATTTTTTTAGTTCCGTGGTTATATTTAGAAGATCGTTTATATTGTTAGATCAATACAGGTAGATTATTATAATTATAATTAACAAAAATATTCTTTACCCTCTGTACGTACTTTAAAAATTACGTATCCCCGTAATACCAAATAAACGGTTGATAAATAATCAAATAAAATAAAATTAATTAATTTAATACGATAATACAAATTAACACAAGGATTATCCGCCACAACCCTGCATTAACAACTTCAATTTAATCATCAGCCCTTTCGTAATATCACTTTATAAAACTCGTTACAGATAAGGGTCGTAACACATTGGAACAACAGTTCGTTGAAAGGCGATTACCCATCTATTCGTTCGACTCGACCGATTTCGAGTCTAGTCGCAATAGACTCGAAATCTCGGTCTAGTGGATCGTACTCGTAGACTCTTAGCAGAATATGCGTGCCACGAGTTTATGAAAAAAAAAACATTTTGTAGATAGTACGTCCATCTCGGGCATCAATTTCCGAAGATTTTTGCCAGCCTTTTTCGAAAGACAAACTTAACTTTGCGGTTCTAAAAATACTCTTTCATACATCGATGTACAATAAAGTCTACCTTCCAACCGCAAATATAAGTTTGCAATCATAAAAACAAATTGTGGAACAAATTAACGACTTTCGGGTTTTTTCTATTACTTTAGATGCTAGACCTTGCTTTTTACCAAATTTCATGATTCTAGGTCAATGGGAAGTACCCTATAGGTTCTGATTTATCTGCGAAATGTTCAAATTTGTTAAAATCTATGGCTTAAATGGCCGTATATTTTGATTGCGTTGACTTAGAAACTTGATTTTTTTACAACTCCAAAGGACCGCAGACATAAGTATTTGTTCCCGGAGGTTTCCTTCTTCGGGGATATAAGTATTTGGATTTAATTTTAACTTGATGCGTTCATGGGTTTCTGAGTAAAAGGGTCTCGACGGACAGACAGACGGACAACAGTGACGGAAAACAAAGTTATAAGGGTTCCTTTTTTTTCCTGTTGAGAAACGGAACCCTAAAAATAACTTGAAAGTTTCAAAGCAATCCGTTTGATAGACCTTGTCTTAACAAATGTATTACATTTATTCTTACCTGGATCGTTAGTTAGAGATGCTTAATGCTTTTGAAATATGTAACAAAACCTACGAACTATTCTTTAATTTTTAAATCGTTTCTAGAAACAGAATATTCAGCCAAAAAGAACCTTCAATGCACTACTGCAAGCGTTATTATTCGTAGTTGCTAAGCTCGATGAAAACTGTTTTTCCGGTAGTAGATTAGAATTTATTGTCTGAGTAATTGTTTGAGAGGTAGAAAATGGCACTTCCTACGATCCAATCGGGTTCCTCTTCACCTTAAAACTAAAACAGTAGGGTATTACGTCACAGAAACTTCGCCTTTTTTGTTGTGTAAAAACCCCCACGGGTCATCATCTCACCGAGGTCAATGGCAAGATGGTACTCGTATGTTGGCCTCGAACTGACTACAACCACATGGTATTCCGTTATGGAGTGATTAAAATCCCTGCTGTCAATTTCTGCAAGCTTCTATAAGCTCTTCCTATTAATCGGGCCCTATGCTTGGTTACTACCTTATTAGAATAAAGAATCCCACCAAAAACATTTTCATGTAAAATGTTGCCAAGACGCGATCATAATAAAATGGCGCGCGCTTTGGTTGGGGGGTAAAAGTTCCAAGTTTTAGAACTTTTTTGTTGTTTGTGTAATAATACTAGCTTACGTACCAAATTTCAGCTTTCTAGGACTTCCGAAAGTACCATAAGAATTTTGATGATCATCAGTGAGATAGTGACGAAATCGGAGTTTTTTAGATATCAATAAAATCTAAAGTATAACAGCTATGCAATTGAAACTTGATATGTTTAATAAATACACTGTTGACATCATATCCTGAGAATTGTGTGTATCTGGTATAATCCAAACCCAAGTTTTGGGGGTTCATAAAAATGACGAAGCGGTAGGTAGTGGTGCCCTTGCGCTTCGGTTGGCTCGTCTCAGCGGGGTTACTACCATGCCCCCAGATACTGCTAATTAAACTAGCATAACCGAAGCAAAATTAGCATTGAAAAGGCCAACGCAAACTGTAAGTACCATGTTAGCTGAAGTAGACGAAGGCAAGAAAATCTGAAACGCCTTAATGGAAATAGTATTGAATAGGTATAGTCTAAGTGAAGTATGATGTCAAGCAAGCGGGAAAATGTAAGAACCTTTGCTTAAAAGGCTTCACCTACTTTAACGTAATTTGGTCGTCAGCTGCTTCAGCGCCGACAGCGTACCCATTAAAATGCCCAAATTCACTTAGTTGCAATTAGTACGAGGGTAGTCCTGTAAGGGTTAAAAACATTCTCAAAAATTTAATACCACATTACTCATGGTAACTTTCAAGATGAGCTTATGAAACAAGTTCTACAAACTCAAAATATAAACTCTATAAACATATTACTGAGCGCTCAACTTACGTTGAAAGTTTTACTAAGACAGTAAAGTATTTCCACAACCGAGCATATGACGTTCACCTATCAAATGCTTTCAGATAATTATTAATGTAAGCACTTGATAGATACATAAGCATAACAGTAAAGTTTATCGTAAGGAGACTTAATTGTAACACAAAATTGGACAACTTTGCATGTCAGCATTCATATCACGGTTAGAACCAATGCTAAGCTCTTTTATATTATCTTACTAATATTACAAATATAAAAGTTTGCAAGAACATATCAATGTTTGTTATTCTTTCACCTAAAAACTACGAAACGGATTTAAGTTAAACTTTATGTGCGATAGAAGATAAGTTTTCGTTTGAATGTTTGTTTGTTTAAACGCCAGGCGCGTTTAAACTCTCTGGAATTATCTCCCAGATTTGAATAATTATTTTGTTATTAGTCTGTAAGTCTTCCTCAAAACAAAATAAATAAATAAAATTACTAAATACATACATATTATAGATAAACGAGCACGATCATTTGTCCTGGGTGGGAATCGAACCCACGACCTTTAGCTCAGCAGTCAGGACCACTAACCACTAGACCAACAGACCAGTCTATCCAACATCACGCTACGACCCTTAGGAACAGTGTCCAAAACGCAGGTGAATCTGCGGGGAGCTGCGTAGCTTACCGACAATAACTAACAAATAAAAACCAGCAAAAGAAAAGCAATGATTGCATTGCTTTTCGCCGAGTGAGTGAGGTTACCGGATCGATAACCTTCCCCCCCCCCTCTCTTCCACCCTTCCCCTACTCCCACCTTAAAGACCGGCAACGCACTGGTGACTCTTGAGTTGCAGTTGCCCATGGGCGGCGGTAGTCATTTACCATCAGGTGACCCGTCTGCTCGTTTACCCCCTATACCATAAAAAAAAACATTGAACAAATTAGGTAAATTTTAACAATAAGTGTCAAGTAAGTCAAAAAAAATCTGTTATCTTAAAGTACTTATTACTTGTAGGTTTTAAGGTTATCAATTATACAGATACACAAGCAGACGAAGTGGTGGCTGTTAGTAAAAAATAAAAATTGTACCTTAGGAGCTAGGATATCGTAATGGATAAAAAGCGATATAAAGTTGACCCAATGGATGAAAATTTCTATTCGACAATAGCGGACAGGTCTATAGTAGACATACTCGTACTTGTAATGCTTGAACTTCAATATTGTATAATACTTGATTTTTACTAACTTGATGTTAATTTAAATGTAAATAAATATAAAATAATTCATATAATTAATACTTGATACAAAAAAGTCAGTAAAACAACAAGGTATCAGGGTGTTTTGTCGTGATTTCCCTACTATTTTGTATCGTACTTTATAAATATTAACGCGATTAAGTGCCGATTTAAACATTATAAGAATCTATAACGTTTGAATATATTTATACCTCTTAAAAATTACAAAGCTATGAATAATTTTCAAGAACATGATCCTCACATATGAAGTACGCGCACAATGATAATCCGATCACTAAAATTCATTTTTGCGAAGACGCGGTAGATTCTGAAATAATATTACGCCCATTTAATTCATGCGACATCTCACACACGGCCGTCTGATCCCAAACTAGGCAGAGCCTGTACTATGAAAAACAAATTGCTTTTGCCTGCTTTTAACTAATAAAGACTTTATTAGTTAAAAGTATAGCACGCTAATTGTGTTATCCCACAAAAGGTATAACGTCTTATCTTATCTAAAAATTCTCTCAGTATACCAAGAATAAGTTTCTAAAACACAACCTTATTATACAAAAATCATATTTTAAAATCAGCTTTCTCCTGAGTATATATTTTTAAGACGAATCTTTAAGTAACTGGAGACTTTGATCTGTGTTTACACTTAGTCAGGTATTTTACCCTGAAATCCTTTACCACCCCTCTTCTTACACAAGTCACCACTACCGGGATTTTCGGTAGAGCGGCCTTTTGGAATTGAACCGACTACAAGTCATATGACAACACGCCAAGTCATACGATAGATTATGTCAGCTCACAGCTCACCTCAGCCTTGATCGAGTCATTTAGTAAACTCATTTTCTTTCTTCTTTCTAAATTAAAAGTTTAACTACCCCGATACAACAACCCCTTCAACAATTACAAATAAGAAGCGATTGAACAGCTAACCAGATTTTTGGGACTAGTCGAAGCCTAGCTATGGTCCATTAGATTAGGAGCTATGATGGCACAGACAGACACACACATTCGTAAAATTTATGGAACCTCTCCTTTTTGCATCGGGGGTTAAAAACCGGACGATATGCTATACAGCTAATAATAAATCGAATCGGGAGCCGAGGAACCGTTATTACCACATCAGGGTACCCTGCCTACTGCCTTACCTTAAAAACGCGGACATCTTTTTCCGATAAGGCCCTAATACTTTAATGAAAAAAAAGGTTGATGTTTACGACTATATTTAGAGTAAACAGATTGTATACAAATTAACATTAACGAATCAAAACTTATTCTAATTTCTGTAAATACTTTACCTAAGCACTTGAATATTTTTAACGACCACTCAATTTTAATGAAAATGCCCATGTTGGTTAACTCTCAAAGCTTCTCATTAACCATACAAACAGAAACCAACAAAACAAACTAATTTCGACCGCAAATATTTTATGTTAACGTTTTCTTCAACAAAATCCTACGTAAATCAAAGTACAGTCAGCATCGAAATTCATCCAACGCGTTATTATTTACAGATCAAAATCACATTAGCATGAAATCAATCCGGGCAAAGAATATTAATTCCATAAATTTATTTTCTTCCAGCTTCCATTACCATAACATTTCTTACTTGTTATCACTTAATTTTCGTCATTACAGCAATGAAATTGTTAAACTGTTTCATGTAGAAGAACGGTAAATTGCTTCGCCGTCCCATCCGTGGTCGCTCCTCAAGGACCTTTCTTCTATCTTCAATCAACGAACGTCGGTACTTCAAAATATTTAGCTGGCCCATCGCTTTTTTAATAATGATAATAAATATGCAAGATCTGTATTCTCCTGTAAATTATTTGTTCTGAATCATATTTTTCATCTTCTTTTCTATCAGACACACCCAGCATATTCCTTTTAATAGCTTATCAAGCTACTTTAAGCTTTTTAATGCGGTTTTATGTTAATATTATAGGATCTCATGTTACACGCTCACATTTTTTTTCCAAGTTTACAAAACCTAACAATATATTTATAAAATCATAAATATATATACTTGAATGATATGGGACAAAAATCTTACTGACCGACTGAATGACGGCTCAACGATTTTTTATAAAATTATTAAGTATTTGGGTTGACCTTTTTTTAATTTATTATTTTTTCTTTTTTTTTTTAAAAGAAACTACTGGTAACGTGGGTCATACATTACTAGTATTCTTGTTAACCCCTCCAGCTAAGGTAAATGCTTGTGTTAGGAGTGGGTTCATGACGGTAGGGCACTGGGTGGGGTTCGAACCCGCAACAAATTGATCGCAAGTCCGACGCCTGTACATCTACTGTACATCTAATACTGAAACTAGAATGAAAATTTGAATGAAATCAACTAAAAGCATCTGAAATATAAATTAGAATAAAAATATTTTTATAATTAATAAAACATTTCAGTAGAAAACAACATAGGCCACATTATCTTACTTTTAATCGCGGTGAAGTGAGTTATGCCTTTCGCATGCAAGGGGGAGATGAGTTAATAATATAAATATTCTCCTTTATTTTCAATACAGTGTAGTTGCAATGGTTTTCGTAATAAAATAATGTGTAATGTTTACTCGCTTATATCGCGTAATATATCCTTGTTTATGATATTTGTTCTGGGTGTTTGCGAAATTGGTTGTTTCTTTGTCTACGTTTTCTATGTCTATGAGAGCAGCAGTTTGTCAGCGCTTTTAATACTTTTCAATTTCTTACAAAATGTATGTCTTTTGTGTTTCTTTTAGTTTTAAATACTTAGCATTTTCATTTGGAATCTTGGATGCATTTTTTAACTATAACTATACAACTACAACTAAAGCTTTTAACTAAAAAGAACCAAAACTTTTTTTCAATTTATATATCTTGGAAGACTTTTTCACTATCGACTGTACTTGGATATGTTCACAAAATTATTTACTGTTCCCTAACATGTTTATTTAAATCAAATAAGGAGTGCAGAGTACACTGGCACAAACAACATTTCTAGTTCCGAGCAAATACTTTTACATTAATTTAATAATAAATGAAGACTGAAGCTGTACTCTAATGCACATTTCGTTTTGCTTTCTACGTACCAGCTCTGGAATGGATAAAAATTATGTACTTGGTATTATACAGAATGTATTTGACAATGAAACACTTAGTTTAAAAGTCACTGAAAGGTCATGACTCTAGTACTCGTATGCAGTTACAAAAAAATTCCAGGTATTTTTAAAAGCAGGTGGAATGTGTAAAGGCAAAGATTTTAAATCGCATATGTTTTTTTATTTGTGCTCTTGTATGCAGCTTATTTCTTGAAAGCAACTGCCGATGTTGGCAATTTAACTATATAAATAGTTTTTTTTTTCTTTATGTTATAGGGGGAAAAAGAGCAGACGGGTTGCCTGATGGTAAATGACTACCGCCGCACATGAGCACCTGTAACTCAAGAGTCACAAGTGCGTTGCCGCCCTTTAAGGTGGGAGAAGAGGGGGAAGTGGGGAGATGAGAAGGACGGGAATAGGGGAGAGGGAAGGGTTAAGGCCTCCGGTATAAAAAGTAAACGTTGACGTATATTTTGGTGTTTCTTTTATAATATCCAAACTAGTCTTAACTACGAGTAACACATATTATAAATGCAAAAGTGTTCTGCTTTTACGCGATAACTAAACCGATTATGATGAAATTTTGTATACCATTTGTTAAGGGTATAGAAAAGGACGTAGGGTACCTGTTATCCGGAAATAAATACTGTTAAGCGTTTATTAATAAAATCTAAGTTAAAAAAAATCTTGTTGAATGTAAGTGGCAACAGTGAGCATCTCTGCCTTACTTGACTGGTCTTGTCTAGTGATGTTATAATGTAGCTGTCATTGTTTCTTGTGTAACTTTTAGTTCTATTTGTGCCATATTCTTTTTTGGTTTATTTACTTTTAGTAAGAATTTTTACTGAATATTGTTAAAACTGTCTGGTTTCTTAAAAGAGTGGCCGTGAGTTCGTTTGTGCGATTTCTTCTCAGAAGTCATTTGGAAACGGGCGGTTATAGATAGACACAGGCAGATATGATATTATGTTATTGTTTTATTTAATAGTATTATTTTTTTAACAAAGCAAGCAATGTTGCGGTGATCTATAGTTTTTAATTATAATAATATATTTTTTTTAAGATTCCGAATAATATTGATGATCAATTTTATGAAATAAAAATATTGAATTTAATCTATTCTAATCTACATTTTTTAATTATTTTTAAAAGTTAAGTATTTAACAATCCAATAGTATCTCAAAGCTAATTACTTTTCTGTCTCTTTTATTTTTTCCAAATACATAGTGGTTTTATTTTTAATTTCTTCAGTTTATATTTTTTTTTTTTTAAATTAAGAATAATTTAAGTGATATAAATGTACATATATGTTAAGTTTTTTTACTAAAGTTGTTTATTTTAAAGTATTTTTATCTTTCTTGTAAACTAAAGCACTTATTTCTAAAAATTCGAGGAGCAAAAGAGAATTATTATAAATATAAAAATTACATAGAAAATATTATTCACTTTACTTTCATTATCTTAACTATTATCTGATAGCCTCTAACCTTTGTACAAAAATTTAGACATTCTCTTTTCATCTACTTACTATTTCTATATTATTTATTAAAAGTTTCTTATTATCATCTAGAATTGCGTGAGCAATTTGTGCACCACATGAAAACTAATTTCGTTGTGGAATATAAGACCACTATATCACGACTGACAAGCTAACTATAACTAGCACGCGTTCACGAACAAATGAAACAAAAAAAATCAATGACTAAAGTTCTATTTCGTGTAACGTCTTTCCTTAAAAAAATTGTAATTTCATTCCTATGAAATTAGCGGCAAAAAATTATAACAATACATAATGATCTGAAATTGCTACTTGTATGTCGTCAATACTCGATTCATACATTACATTACAGTGGGAGAGCCATGCTTCGGCACGTATGGGCCGGCTGTGATACCACGGCCTCGCAGAAAACCGACAGTTAAGTATTGCTTGCATTGTATTTCGCCGAGTGAGTGAGGTTACCGGAGGCCCTAAGCCTTCCCTCTTCCTCTCTTCCATCCTTCTCCCCCTCCCTACACTTCCACCGTAAAGGTCGGCAACGCACTTGTGACTCTCGAGTTGCAGGTGCCCATGGGCGGCAGTATTCACTGGTGTCACTTGGTGGTGACCAAGTAAAAATCCAACCAAGTACCATAAACAAAAATCATTTTCTTTTTTTTTTTATATTTGAGATGCCAAAATGACTCTGCCTCGCCTGGTGGAAATCACAAGCAGAATCCAAGAGTGGTGGTCACCATCCTCACTACCAACAAGGACAGTGTAGCATGGTGACCAGCACTATGGCGGCCTAGTGAGATGCTTTTTTACGCCCCGCTTAAAGGACCCGGGATCATAGTGTGACAGAAACACGTGCGCTGGTAGTGAGTTCCAGGTTTTAACTGCTCGGCACAGGAAAGAAGACCCGAATCGATAAGTGCGAGAACGTATGTCTACCACTCTGAAGGGGTGACTTCCGAGGCCGAGGAAGGGAGAAGGGGGGTCTCATGCTTGATAGAAAACTTTTATGGGTATAATATTTACAGTGAATGAGCACAAATATGCCACTAAGACCACAACGTTCGGCTCCAAATCTACGAATAAACAAAGCTATCTCATGATCTAATAGAACCTAGAATCAAGTACAGATGACAAACGTTGTTGTTACGTGCCACATCACACGTTATCATATACTCGTATTTACATTAATATTAAGCACGCTACGTTATAATATATAAATAAAAGTGCATAATAGATTGCTTGACAATAACGCCCTGAAAGTTCTTTGTTAAAAGAATTTACCAAAAGAAATTACCACCTTTTGTTGTGAAAAGGGTCTTCACAACCCTTTCATTCGCTCGTGAACTGATTCAACAGTGCAATCTACTAAAGTGCTGAACATTTCTTAAGATATTGTGTCTGTTATTTCAACCAATAATAGAAAGTCATAAAAACCACATATTATAATAATTGAACTCGCGTAATCGTCACGCTATATATAGATCCACTAGAGGATGCTAATCTAAACTTTGAGTTCTATCAGCTCCTTATTAATTAGTTCAAAGTGTAAAAAAGTGAAAACAATAAACTAATTTGTCTGTGGAAGTGTTATTTTTACTTTAATAAGCTTGTGAACTAAATACCTAGTGACAAAATTAACGACACGAAATATCCAGGGATACCGGCATCTGCTTGTACTTTCTGTTAATTAATAGTATTGAGGTACGTGTGTAGTAAGAACATTACACTGACTACAATTATTGCGTGCGCAATTCATATGTTAAAATAAACCAAAACATTATTGTAATAAAGGTAAAAATTTATAACGTCTATAGTGCTCAATAGCGAAAACCTTTATTCAAAATTTCGTCCGAACGTACGTCAGTTTGATGAATGTCATGTAGTTCTAGATGGCATCACTTTCTTCAATGATTCACAATAATCCGCAAAACGATTTCTATTGCTGGATAGCAGAACTAGTAGGAAACGGTGAGTGTTTTAACTTTATATACGATTAAAGTATATAATTACTGATAAATATATAAATAATAATTGTAAAACTACATAATTATGTACAATTACAAATAACAAGTAAAAAAAGTGATATACTTTTGAAAACAAAAAAAAAACTTCTTCAAGCGCAAAGTATTTTTACTGTTTTACTGGGGCGCAACAACGGGGGGTGTCCAGGGTGTCCGGACACCCCCTGAAAACCTGTGGACACCCCCTTAGAGGGTGTCCAAATATCCCCACATAAACCAGAAGACGATGCCGTAAAAATAAGTTGATGACTTTTTTTTTAGTGGCAACAACACTAAAAAAAAAGTCATCAACTTATTTTGTTGCCCCTGCTGTTTTATATTGGAAAATAAAATCAAAAGTATCTAAAATTTACATAAGTTTTTTGATAATGTAATTATCAAAATATGCAAATATATTTTGATAAGTAGGTAAATGTGTGTACGCTTATATAAATCGTAATTTTGTTTCCAATAATAACATATTCTTTAAATTGAGGTGCCGGCCGCGCGACGCCATTATGTGACGTCACATAAGCACTTCAGTCACATAAGTACAGTTAATTTTTTCAAATTACTATTATATTAAATTAGTATTGCACGCAATAGCGTCTTATTATATTTGTTAATTTATATGACTTTTAGTATAATACTAATAATTATGTCAAATAATATATTAAACATGATTTAAGGTTTGGAAACCAAGGAAATAATTTTTACGGAATAATATATTGATTATATTACAATATATCCATACTAATATTATAAAGCTGAATAGTTTGTTTGTTTGAACTCAGGACTTGAACGCGCTAATCTCAGGAATTACTGGTATGAATTGAAAAATTATTTTAGTGTTGGAAAGCCCATTTATCGAGGAACGCTATAGGCTATATAACATCACGCTACGGTCAATAAGGGCGGAGCATCAATTAAAAATATTGCAAAAACGGGGAAAATTTACAAACGCAGATGAAGTTACGCGGGACAGCTAGTATAATGTATAGATTTTCAAACATAATCGTTGGGGCTAGTTCAATGCAATGGCGACCTTTATATTTAAAATCTCAACATAGGTGCTACTTACCACTACATTAAGTGCCACTTGCAGTGCCACTATAAGGATCATTAAAATGAAATTACCTACAACTACCCGAGAGGCCCGCCTACAGTTTTTGATTTTCATCTACCTACTTGAGTTTCTTTCTAGTTTTGTGATTATAAATATTACATATATTTTTTACTTGAAAAAAATTAATTTGTTGGGAATGAAATAGGAAGACAAGTGTTCATTAAAAATACATGTATTTTTTTATTACTCGATTAAAGAGTTTCTTTCTAAGATGAAAACTAAATTGATAAAATTTTATAAAATTTATGTGTATTTATAAATTTGTTTGTACTTATTATAAAGATAATAATCATTATTTTTGGTTTAAAGCAGCACAATGAATGAAAATGTTATTACTATATTAATACGTTGATGAAAATAATTTCAAACAAGTTTTAACAAGTGTCAAACGTTTCTTAGCGTTTCTATTTCTAAGAACGTTGACGCCCTTTCGAAAACGATAATAGATTGGTAGAAAAGTGTAGGTACTTTGATCTAGCTAACGCTAATTCTATTTAACATTTCTCTAAAAAGCAGATTGTTGTCTATGGTTTGCTTCACAAACGTCAAGGCATTTAGCGCGTATTATTTATGAGGGCATCCATTATTTACGAGAGGCTTTAGAGGGGGAGAGGGTCGATCCAAATCTCAGCAAAGCACATAGTCAAATCATATTTATTTGCACGAAACTGTAAAACGTAACTCTTGGGACCTCTCATCACGCCCTGTGGATCTGTGGATTTTAATAATTATTCCTCTTTTCCTATTTAGGAATTTTATTGTTCGATATCCTTGCTGTGATCTACGTTATGACTAAATACTAGTGTGGTCACTAGTCCCTACATATTATAAAACAAAGTCCCCCGCCGTCTATCTGTCTGTCTGTTCGCGTTCGTTTGTGAGGATGTATTGTTTGTTTCTCATTCACGCAAAAATTACTGAACCCATTGCGATGAAACTTGGTATGCAGATAGCTGGAGGCCTGGATAAACACATAGGCTACTTTTTTTCCGGATATTCCCACGGTATCAGGATTTACGCGGGTGCAACCGCAGGGCGCTGTTAGTATATAACAATTACAAGATTTAGGAGCTCCGAATAAGTTGAGGAATGTCCGACTGTTTAACTGAACATTTTCGGGCTCTATTTTTAACAAAATAAGTATACAAATAACATATACACATTTTATCTTTCATGATAGGATAATAGTTGTTGACAGTACTTACGCTTCAGAAATAAGTGCACGGAGTTTGCAAAACCCAATCCCGAGGCTGTACGGATACTGATGCCACAACACTGTCAAGTCGTTGGGAAGACCTGCAACAAAGAAAACAAGGATTTCCTTCATGAATTTCCATAAAAACCTAATCTTCATCAAAGCGGCAGCAATAGCCTCTGACTAAGGCGTCGTCAAACTGTTCACAGCTTTCATCAATTTTCGGGCCTCACATCGAGCCAATGCATCCTTCTTGCGCTCTAAATCTCGACGTAAAAAATTGCCCCCAAACGAGGAGGTCCGAAGGCCGGACCACTTCTAACACAAGTATTCGGTTTATAAAGAATATTAATATATGAATGAACTAGCAGCGCCCCGCGGTTTCACCCGAGTAAGTCCCGATCCCGTGGGAATATCTGAATAAAAAGTAGCCTATGCGTTAATCCAGGTCTCCAGCTATCTATATACCAAGTTTCATCGCAATCAGTTCAGTGGTTTTAGCGTGAAAGAGTAACAAACATCCATCCATCCATCCAAACTTTCAAATTAATAATATTAGTGGGATTAGTGGGATAACAGTGACGCGTATCTTTGTCGCGATGCGATGCGAGTTACGCTTTTGTTACTCATTGGGGCATCAAGAAAATTTTGCATTCAGATAATCGCAGGTACAGAAAAAGATATAGGGTAGTTTATTTCCTCCACCCACTTAGAAAGTACTGATCTCGAGAAATAGATTGATTGTCGAAATCTACACTAACTAGAGTGAAGTCACGGGCCAAAACTAATCTCGATTGGGAAATGAATTGAAATTTGGACAAAAATTAGGGATGAATGAAAGGTACAGCTTATTGCAATTGAGCATGATATAGGCGTATTGAAGTTGGTGATACATTTTACTAAAGGTAATTATCGCGAAAGCGTCCTTCGACAATCGAACTTGTGACATTTTTTTTATAAGTAATTATGTTATAAATATTATGTTCATTTAACTTTTGATTCATTTCACGCATCATTTATTATATAAGCTGTACATTTATGGTTGTTCTAGAATTCACTGGAATTTAATATAGTAGCAAATTAACTCTTGCATTTTATCTGTTAATAGATGTCTCATGGACTTTGTTGTAACGGTAACCTCAATCACTCAATCGCAATCAGTGTCGGTTTTCTGTGAAGCCGTGGTATCACTCCGGTCGAGCCGGCCCATAAGTGCCGTAGCATGGCTCTCCGCCGACAGATATATGATATAGAATATATCATGCACCTTCGTATACAAATTACTCGTCAGAATGATTTCCCTACAAATTGTTTTTTGCGTTTTGGTATTAGATCAGGGTGTTTATTTTTTTTTTATTAAAATAATACATGTGTTAATGTAGGCGTTAGAATAAATGCGAGGTAAAATGGCTGGACTAATTAGAATGAAATTTTAGGAAGAGATAGATTGTGTTCTGAATACACAAAGATACGAAAATTACGGGCTGACTGAGAAGAATTATAGGTATTTTCGCATTGTCAGTAGAAGGAATCAGTTACAGTAAGTTAGTCAGTCAGTCATGCTCAACATGTTTTTTACAATTTTCTGGTTACATTGCTTACAAGCGCAAATGAAATGTGAGGACAATGTAACATATTGTTTTAAAATATAAAGGGTTTCCCCTATCACAGCTACTTTAGCGTCCGTTAGCTCTCTGCGTCTTTGCTTGCTTCGCTTTAGAATTAATACCATAATGTATGACCATAAAACAAAAAAAAAGTCCGATCCCTAGCACAGGTAGATTTCGTGTCTTTTTTTTTTTAAATCTGACCTCTATCTTGCCGGTAAAATTGAGGTACATACATACAATACATACATTATATAAACTTTTTAACTGACGGTTGTTTTGGGGTCTAGGGATCATAACTAGCCCTCCTGTGAAAAATTTTTTGGAAAACTCGACTGAAACTTGTACAAAACCAATAGGTAGACTTTTTTCGAAATCTAGCTAATAAGCACGTAACATGGACTTTGTTTCATGTACCTCGTTAATACAGAAACTAAAAAGAATACATTTATAAATTAACTTTACATACCTGATCCCACGCTATATATAATTTAATGTCAATAGCACTTACAGCTTTAGAAAACCAGGGTACGCGGTCCTTTGTAAACAATATTTAAATTAAAAAGTCAACTTTTTCTCCCAATCATACCCATGTCAAAAAACCTTCTGATGTTCTGACCACACGACTGAGAATAGGATGTAATCATACAGGGAAATCACAAATGCTCTTATTTTATTGTTTATTACAGGAATATCGTTGAATATATTCTTAGAATTTCGGTTATTTTGGTATTTGAATAGTATTAATGAGCGTGTTTATTAGACAGGTAGATTAGTATCTTCATTCAAATTAAAGAATTGAGTTTGGAGTAGTAGTCCTCATAGTAAAGGAAAGAAATAAAATAAAAACAGTATACTTTAATTAGACTTTAGACACTTGCCTTTTGAATTAATACTCAACTAAATTAAAGTTTGAACAAAATATTCTCTTGTGTCTGTAATTATAGGGGCTCAAAGATTTGAAAAGGTTTTTGACGCAACTTTTTGCAGCGAGACATTCAAATGTTAAAACGGATTCGACTGTCTGAGACTCTTTTAGGTTTCTGCAAAATGTGGAAACCGTGATGTGAGCTTCTGTGCGGCCACTTATGTACCTATAATTATGTAGGTATTTCGATCTGATGTGTTTAATTTTTATCTTTCCTTTATCCCCTGACGATACAGTTAACTGGCTTGTTAGTCTAGTGGGTAATCAGTCTAACTGCTGAGCCAGAGGTCGTGGGTTGATTCCCACCCAAGATAAATAATAATTGTGTACTACAGGGGCCAGCGGGGAGCCAATAGACGTTCCATCCGCTTGTAGATAGTAATATTCACTCTAAGGAAACTAACCGCTTTGAAAACAGAATTAGAGAACATTTTAGAATCCTCAGTTCTCTCAAAATATTTTCCTTTGCTGTAAATCAAGTGATATATCTGTATAACTAGACCTTTCAGCCACTCCTTCTCCGTTTAGATAGACGAAAAATAAGTAATTTAAAATAACTTGTAAAAAGTTATACCATCATTTAAAGGTAATCTCCGCCAGATGGCGTATCACTAAATTTTTCATATAACAAAGTTCTTTTCATTGACACTTTAGACAGAATATATACTACCTGCAAAGTAAATTGACTGTGATCCTTTCTGCGATAGTTTCGCTCATGAATAACTGAACAATTTCCACGAACTGGCTGAAAAGCCCTTTGGCAACAAACATCTTTGTCAAAAAGAAACTGTATTTATGATTTTTTTATCTTTACTTTGAGTAAATCTTGCAAAATATGTCATGAAAGAAATACAGTGAACGTCTATTAATACATAAGTGTCTTTTAAAAAAAATGTCTAAAAATAACTTGACAAAACTTGTACAACTTTATTTTGACCTTTATGAAATAAATTTCAATATACTAAGAATAAGAAATGTTTTAAATAAAGTGGGACTTTATTTAAAACATTTCTTATTAAACCTAACAACCAGTAATAATAAAGGGAATATATAGTTAATCAGAATTAACTATATATTCTCTTTATTATTACTGTATTGATCGCTAGTCATCATCATCATCATCATCATGCCCTTTCCCCAATTTTCATGAGAGTCGCCGCAATGTGTAACATTACAAAAAGCTGGCTGGTTTCTTTTATGACCGGCCGCCAGCCTGACGTCAACCCTTTTTGGGAATGTAGTCATTTTAAGACGGGAAAGAAGGAAGAAGGTAAATTTGTATAAGGAAAAATGGGTAGGGGGAGGAACCTAGAGACAGGAACACCAAGTGGCAATTCAATATGACACCGCCAGTAAAAGATGTAGTTTAATTCCTGACGGGAATTCCTTATTCTTTTCAGTGTAGTACATAAGAACAAGACTAGTTGGGCTGCAATTTAGTTTAAGATAGAATGGATTAGAAATTACTTCTCAAAGTTACTTCTTAAAACAGACTGAAGCGTGGATGTCCCTCGAACACAAAGGGAGGATCCTCCAGGCGAGGTGAGCGTGCCTGGCGAAGTATCTTTCTGCTGTTTGTGGAAGTCGCCATAATAACAAAAACTAATTGGGTCCCAAGGTAAGAAGAAACATCTGTGTAAGAAGTAACACAGGATATGGACCTACCTAGGATTGCCATACTGTTTATGGTCTTGATTTGACTGTATTCTTAGGTGAAATACAAAGAAAACCAGTTTCTATTTGGTATAACTAAATTGTCACTATTTGCTGCTCTAGGCATTTCTCTGTACCCCTTATAAGATACACGTGAAAAACAATTAAAGGTACAAACACATAATAATATGTCCAACGTTTAACAATGACAGAATATAGCTTAGTTTCAAACCCAGCTCACTTGATTGCTTACCATAATACACAAACACATTTTATATTTGTTTGGACCCTAAATTTTCGACTGATTTAAAATTCAATACCGAAGGCGAGGGAAAAGTTTAATTAGTTTTCCCAACGTGAAAAAGTTATCACAACGCATCGACAAGAATCAAAAATTCCAGTATTTTTTTTCGGAAAACGAATCATTGAGTTTGAACTCTTTTATATTTAAGAGTAACTATATATCTAGGTTTTAACCTTCAATGTAAATTATGCCAACACGCACACACTCATGCCTATATCCCCGAAAGAGTAAGCAGAGGTGTATTAAACGCCCACATTTTGCCGACTATAATTAAGGAGTATTGCCGTCAACCGCTTGCACTTTGGGAATTAAATGGACACATTGCGAGTATATTGAAACGGAAAGGCCTACATTGCCTTCTCTTCTAATTTACAAAAGGGAAGGCAATGTAGGATGTATTAGGGAGTGAGAGAAATAGCTCGAGCAGATACTGGCTGTTGCCAGGACGTCCGACCCCTCTAACTTTTGTAATTCGATTAATTATGCAAATTATGTAATTGTGACGGACGGACATTACAGATGACCTACGTGGCGTGGCGGTAAAGCATTCGCTTGCAACGCCAGAGGTCGCAAATCCGATTTCCGCTATTGCCATCGCTCCTTAAAGCCTGTGAACGCTTCAGGCTTCTGTGCTTCTGGTTAGCTCAACTTGCCAGTCTTATCAGAACGCATAATGAACCATCTGTGAGTCTAAATGCGGTAACAGAGCCCTCTACCAATACTAATTGCATCATGGGCTCGGTGTTTTCATGTATTATAATTATATGTATGTATATAGAAAAATTAATGGATTTGTGTTCTAAAACCCACAACACACGCTATGCTTAGTTGGTGGTTGGCACAACTTGCATAAAAAGTTTACACGTAAGGAGCCCCCCCCCCCCTCCACCCTGGTGATACGTGGTGAGGTATAAGACTAACCCGGGTGGGGTTAGTCTAATACCTCACCCCAATCACATGTTATTTTTACATGTTAGTACTAGCAACGTGTGTCGCACATTGCTGGTATCCTCGTTAGCCCCTAGCTAAGCTAAATGCTTGTATTAAGAGTGGATTCAGGGTGGGGTTTGAACCCGCAAACATTTGATCGCAAGTCTGACTTAGTCATTACTCTACCGCCGCCGCACACTAAGGTTGTGGGGGAGGTTGTCAGGAATGTTTTAATAAATGAAACCACAGCAAAGAGAAGTATAGAGTTATATGCCTTTTTAAATCATAGATCTACCTCATGCATAATAAAGGACACACTCATTCGGTCTGTTTACATGTTTACTGTAAAACCATATGTTGAGACCTCTCAACACCTAAGCGGCGGCGGCGGCCAGAGCGAGACGAAGATATCGGACATCGCGCGTCGCCCGCGCCGCCGGCCAACGCGCCTCGCTAAGCAGTCAGCTGTTACGAGCTTCGACGCACACATGTTACGCGCTTCCTATTTACGTATTTATAATTCTAACGTTCCGTAAACGCAATTTGTTAAGTCTTTGTTTTCATCATTAAATTACCGTGTTATACAGTCCACTACTTGCATATTATTTGGCTATCGTATTTACATTGGTCCTTCTCCCGTCAACATTGGACCGAAGAGAAGAAAAATTTGAATCGGCAACGGTCATCATTCGTCTCCGTGTTCAAGTGGATTCTTCTGCGTTCTCCGTGCTTTCAATCAATCTTCCTACTCGTGTTTGCATATTGGACATCGTGAAAACCGGCACGGTTACAAAATATAGCCGTCTTCGCCAATTCAAAAGTCCAACGAACACAGATTTTTTTTGGACATTGAAAAATCATCACGTTAACATCGGAAGCAAATCCAGGTCTTCAGAGTGTCGTCGTGCCTTGAGATTGTTCAAGAATCTCCACGCCTCAGTCATCACCAGTGGTTTGCACCAACAAAACCGTGAGATCGTTCCAATTCCAGTTTTTTCAGTCATTTCATTATTTCACATACATCCTATCATTCAAATCATCCCATAAGCTTAATCATTATCATTTTATCACTTCATTCAGCTTATTTAAACATAATCAATTAGTGCAAGTCATTTCATTTTCGCAAGTCATTTACATCAAAGCGATATTCAATTTTGTTTTTTTAAGTGTGTGCGTCTCTTCATCCATTCATTAATTAGTTAACTACTTAATCATTTACATCATATTGAATGTATTTCATGCAAATTTCACGGCTTTAATTATTTTTAAGTTCATTTTAACAACTGCTATAAAAATACAAAGCGCCTTACAACATTTTTATAGCAATAATTGCCTAGCACCTTTGCTCAAAAATTATTTTGTGATACATTGCTGTTAATTTTCAGACAGGAACTTTTTGCTTAGCATAAATATTTTTTTAATTTCATTGTCTTTTAGTTTTAATTTCTGTGCACGCTAATTTACAAAATGGCTGAAATGAAAAGCTGTATTAAAAGGCGAGCATGACTTAAGGCTAAGCTTACGCAATTTTCTTCTTATTTAAAAACAGCTCAATCTTGTGAGAAGTTAAGTGAGGTCCAAGTTGTTGAAATCGAATATCGACTTAACACATTCGAAAGTTTATATGAGAAATACGACACCTTACAGACCGACTTGGAGGCGTTGTTGGACGACCCCAGCGAGCAATATGCGGAGCGTGAGGAGTTCGAAAAGCAGTACTACGGCTTGGTAGCAACTGCACGTCAGCTGATCAGCGACGCTCGCAAGCTTCTGACGGAGGGCCCCGCGTCCGAGGTGGTATCTTGTACTTCTCAAACGCACAAACACAACTCAGTTCGATTGCCTAAAATTGATTTACCTAAGTTCTCTGGCAACTATCATGATTGGCTGGAGTTTAGGGACACCTTTATTTCTATTATACACAACAATGAGAGCATAGATAAAATTAATAAGCTACATTATCTTCGTGCTTCTTTAAAAGGTAGCGCTTCTCTGGTCATTGATAATCTTGGGTTTAGATCCGATAACTATGACGCTGCCTGGAACTTACTCTGTGATAGGTACGATAACAAAAGACTTCTTGTAAATAATCATGTCCAAGCTTTGTTCAATGTGCAGCCCATCAACAAAGAGTCAAGTAAGTCATTACGTCACATAGTTGATACCACTAACAAAAACTTAAGAGCTTTGTCTACTCTTGGTCAACCTGTTCAGCACTGGGACACACTCATCATTTACATCATGACCAGTAGATTAGATCAGGTGACGAATCGTGAGTGGGAAGAGCATAGAAATTCCTTACCTGACACTCCAACATTAGATGTTTTCATTAGGTTCATCAGTAACAGAGCTGACCTACTAGAGACGCTTGAGGAATCTAGGTCATTGAAATATAGGAGTGATATAAACTTGAGCACTAAACCTAAAATTTTTGCAGTTACCACTGAAAATAACACTAAACCGTTATCCTGCCCTATGTGTAGTCAAGATCACTTTATATTTCAATGTGAAAAGTTTAGAAATTTACCCGTTCAAGCTCGTATTAAAAAGGCTCAAGGTTCAAATGTGTGCCTGAATTGTTTACGTCCAGGTCACAATATTCACAAATGCAAATTAGGTAATTGTAAATACTGCCGTGAAAAACATAATACCTTATTACATATTGACAATGAATCTTCCTTTAACTCCAATCAAAACATTGCATTATCTGTTAATCATCACAGTACATCTCGTGTTGTTTTACTCTCCACAGCACTCGTGAGGGTGTCGGACGCCGAAGGCAACCTACACACTGCTCGAATCTTGTTGGATAACGGGAGTACTGCAAATTTTGTAACTGAGGAGTTAACCCGTAAGCTTAACCTTCCTATTTACTCTGTAAATTCCAAAGTCAGAGGCATAAACAATCAATCTTCCGATTGTTCATACGGATGTTCGATTTCATTCAAATCGTTTAATAGCGAGTTTAATCTGGATATTGATTGTTATATCTTACCTAAGGTATCATCATCAGTACCTAATACTTTTGTTGACACTTACAACATATGTATACCTACAAATGTTGTACTTGCCGATCCTCACTTTTATACTCCGTCTTCTATTGACATTCTTGTCGGCGCGGAAGTATTTTGGGGAGTCATAGGCAATAACCGTATTCCGTTAGGAAAAAACAAGCCCACGTTATTTGACTCTAAATTAGGTTGGCTAGTCTCAGGCGTCTCACATCAGTCTAACCCTATGTCTCATGTTTGTTTACTTGCAAATGATTTAAAACTTAACTTAGATCGATTCTGGGAGTTGGATTCAATAGCAACTCGACACAAACTCACGAACGAAGAGCGATCCTGCGAAGAAATTTTCGTAGATACTACTTATCGCGACTCAGATGGACGGTTTGTTGTGAACATTCCTCTTAAGGAGTCACCTGACGTCTTGGGTGATTCATACATAATGGCTAAGCGTCGCTTCCTGTCTTTGGAACGTCGATTAGCTAAAGACTCGTATCTCAAAGAATCATATGTCAGCTTCATGAATGAGTACATGGAGTTAGGTCACATGACCGAGTACAATCATCAAAATTCCAACTCTATATACCCCAATTACCTGCCTCATCATGGTGTCTTGAAGGAGTCGAGCACGACCACCAAGCTTAGAGTGGTTTTTGATGCTTCGGCTCGTACAACCTCAGGTAAGTCCTTTAATGAAATACAGATGGTTGGCTCTCCTCTACAAGATGACTTATTATCTATCTTGCTTCGATTTCGGCAACATATGATTGTTGTAAGCGCAGATATCGAAAAGATGTACAGAGTTACTCGCGTAAATGACATTCATAGACCTCTTCAAAAAATACTTTGGAGATCAGAGCCGACTCATCCTTTAAAAACTTACTCTTTAAACACGGTGACTTATGGCACCGCTTCTGCCCCTTTCTTAGCTACTAGATGTTTGATGCAACTAGCGATGGAGTGTGATGACCCTTCAATTCGCTCTACCATTGAACACGACTTTTACGTTGATGATTACCTCTCTAGTGGCTCCTCTGTTGCTGAGATTTTAAGCAAATGCCGAAAGGTCATCACCGTTCTTCAGTCTGCAAAATACAACCTCCGTAAATGGCAATCTAACTCAAAGGAAGTATTACAAGGTCTTTGCGAACATCAAGTTAGTTCTGATTTCGTAAATCTTAGTAATAACGAAATATCTAAGACTCTCGGGTTAAACTGGAAGTGCTCTACTGACACATTTTCATTCTCCATAAACCTTGCCTCAAGCGACATCATCAGTAAACGTCATATCCTGTCAGTCATAGCTCAAATTTTTGACCCAATCGGTTTAGTTGTTCCCTGCATCGTGGAGGCCAAAATCCTAATGCAACATTTGTGGATTACAGGATGTTCTTGGGATGACCCTGTTCCTGAAGAGGTTCAGCCCTTTTGGAGTGACTTTAGGAATTCTCTGCCTCTTCTGAACGAGCTCAAGATACCTCGGTGGGTTACATGTGAGTCAGCGTCTTCTCTTGAATTACATGTCTTCACCGATGCGTCTGAAAAGGCATATGGTACATGTATTTACGTACGCAGTGAATCTGAGAACGGGGAGGTGAACGTACATCTACTTACCGCTAAGAGTAAGGTAGCTCCTGTCAAATCAACAACCATACCCCGCCTCGAACTCTGTGGTGCGTTATTAGGTTCACGTCTATACACAAAGGTTTGTCAATCACTTACACTTACCTTTCATGAAGTACACTTTTGGTGTGACTCAACCATTGTATTGGGCTGGTTGTCTACCGCACCAGCACACCTGAAGACATTTGTACGGCATAGAGTTTCCGAAATTCAGGAAGCTGTGGGGGGAAGGCCTTGGCGCTATGTCCCTTCTCTTTCAAACCCCGCAGACCTCGCTTCGCGTGGACTCAGAGCGGACAAGCTATTGTCGTCTTCATTGTGGTGGTCAGGGCCACAGTTTCTTCGAAAACCTTCAACCACATGGCCTCAATTCCCTGATTCGAATCATAAAGATTTAATCTTACCTGACACGGTTTCATCTCATCACATTGACATACCAAACAATACTGAAAATGTAATTAATAACTTATTTGCAAAATTTTCTTCTAATTTCTATCTTTTACAACGTATGATGGCATACGTCTTGCGTTTTATAAACAATTGTAGAAAACAAGTATCTAATAGCGGACATCTTACATCTTCTGAATTAACTGACTCATTATACTTACTTTGTAAATTTAGTCAAATTGAGTCCTTTCCTGAGGAGTACAACTTATTATCAACAGGTAAACAGTTACCACCTAAAAATAAACTTCTTTCCTTGTCTCCATTCTTTGATAAAACTTGTAATCTAGTTCGTGTTGGAGGCAGGTTGAATAACTCATTTTATGATTTTAATGTTAAACATCCCGTTCTAATGTCTAGTTCCCATATTATTTGCCAATTAATATTTAACATGTACCATGCAAGACTTTTACACCCAGGACCTCAACTACTGCTCGCCACGATTCGTCACCACTTCTACCCTATTGGCGGCAGGAACTTGGCTAAAAAGGTGACGCATCAATGTGTAAAATGCTGTAGAATTAAGGCCAGCACTGTTCAACCGATGATGGGTAGCCTTCCAGAGCAACGCTTACACTTAGAATTTCCCTTTTTAGATACAGGGGTCGACTATGCTGGTCCAATCATGATAGCTGACCGTAAGGGCAGAGGATGTCGGCTCGTTAAAAGCTTTATATGTGTGTTTGTGTGTTTGGCTACGAGAGCCGTTCATCTCGAACTCGTGTCTGACTTGACGAAGGAGGCCTTTCTATCATCCATGAACCGCTTTATTGCTCGAAGGGGAAAACCGCGTAACGTTTTTTCAGATAACGGCACAACATTTGTCGGTGCCTTCAATGAATTGGCCAAGCTTATTTCACAAGACCTTAACTGCAGTGAAATTGATCCTGGTATTAACTTCTCTTTCATACCTGCGTACACTCCACATTTTGGCGGATTATGGGAATCCGCAGTAAAGTCTATTAAGCACCATCTTAAACGCATTCTAGGATTAACGAATTTGACCTTCGAGGAAATGGCAACTTGCTTAATTGAAGTAGAGGCTATCTTGAACTCAAGACCTCTCACTCCACTCTCCAATGATCCTTCAGACCTCACCCCATTGACTCCAGCCCATTTCCTTATTGGACGATCACTCGTGATGTTGCCTCATCCACAGATCCAGACTGCCAACATCAACAACCTACAGAGATTTCGCCGCATTCAGTTTTTAAAGCAGCATTTCTGGATACGCTTCACCCATGAATACATTTTGTGGCTGCAACAGCGAACCAAATGGCGTCGATCGTCGGGAGAGCTGAAGGAAGGGACCCTTGTCGTCATTATAGACAAAAATTCACCGCCTTTACTCTGGCTTCTAGGACGAATTGTAAAGGTGCTTTCTGGTAGAGATGGCATCGCCAGAGTCGCTGACATCCGGACACGTAAGGGTGTCATTCGGCGCGCCTTCAACACCATCTGCCCTCTACCCGTGGGGTCTTCTGTTGAAGATTCTTCAACCGGGGGAGTATGTTGAGACCTCTCAACACCTAAGCGGCGGCGGCGGCCAGAGCGAGACGAAGATATCGGACATCGCGCGTCGCCCGCGCCGCCGGCCAACGCGCCTCGCTAAGCAGTCAGCTGTTACGAGCTTCGACGCACACATGTTACGCGCTTCCTATTTACGTATTTATAATTCTAACGTTCCGTAAACGCAATTTGTTAAGTCTTTGTTTTCATCATTAAATTACCGTGTTATACAGTCCACTACTTGCATATTATTTGGCTATCGTATTTACACATAACATAACTGAATTAATGAATTTAAAATTGATTCATTGGACAGTTATGATAAACTATATTATTTTTTCTTTTAAACGATAAACATCTTTGAAAATACGAGATGGCACGTGTACAAATATCTTGAAACTGGTGCAAATTTCGTTGCTCGTTAGTTCCAGTTCAACTCACAGCTTAAGCGATTGTACAAATATATATTTTTGTAAATATTTGACGAGATTTTTCCAAAATAAAGTTACATTCTTTTTAAGTATTCAGGGAAATTCGTTCGCTTCTAAAAAAACTAAAATTAAACACAATGGACGTAGGATTACGAAGAAAAAATCTATTACTTCGGAGGTGGCTAAAACAATTTGTCATTTAGTCACGACCGTTCAGCACTGAGCCTGAAAAGTTATGTCAATAAAATAAATTATAACAATGTAATGAAATTTGATGGGGCTGACAAGTTTTTATAATAACTTAAGTAGTAGTTTGCTAACAGTGCCCCTATTCTGTAAGTAAATCAACGTTACCCTAATCTGGTGTTTAACCGACTGCGCAGAAAAGAGAGGTGGCATATTTTTTATCACTGGGTTTCTCGTTGTAGATAATTTAAAACCATTTTCCCGATTTAAAGGTTTATGCTTTTTAATATCAATCCATTCACATACAACTCTTGAGTAAAAGTGACGTTCAGTGTGCTGCTTCCTGCTGCTGCTGCTTCAAATGCTAGTGCAGAATTGCTAGGCTGGCGGTTCTTCACATCAACGATATGGTCTTTGACCCGTGTCATGGTAGTCGAAAGTTTGAAAGGTAGTACTTATATATCTTATCAGTCAACTACCGTAACTGCCCTTAAATTCAAAGTTATATATGCTTGTGTACTACTTGCCCTATTTCTCATTTTTCCTTGAACGATATAACGCGTCCGCTTTCTACGACATCTATATTAAAAATGTAATAAAACTACTCAATTTAATATATCGTGAACACATTTTATAGAGGTTTTGTGTCCATAGTTATGTGTACACGATATGATGCAACCTAGAGATGTTGAATAACTGTTGAATATTAATTGTATTCTTTATAACACATAAATCATGTAATTGAATAATCTACGTCTAAATAAATGTGTAGCTAGTTAGCTAGCTTAAAGTTCTCGGTATTTTATTATAAACTTCGATCAACATACTATGAAAATTTCTTTGGTATAGCACGGTTAAGGGTTTTGTTACAGCTTGTTTAGTTTTATTCCTTGAGAGGTACTGCTTATTTACGTTGGTAATATATATATAGTTTGTAATTTGGGCTCTTGAACAAAAATAAACATACTTAAACACATTTCTTTATGTAAATACTTACTTAATGTACATAGAAAAACCAGGATCGATTGCAAATGCGTTCATGCATAAAAAAATTCGCACTGAGCTGACGTTGATGTAAGTTCTAGACGCCGTTGCACAGTTTGTGGTGGTCTAAGGTCGTAGTCCTCACTCCATTAACGACTCCAAAGTTTTCTCATCAATTTTAACGACGAACTGATAAAAACGATTCGATTGATTGCATTATTTTAAGGGCTTCCCAAGATAGTTTAATAACAATAAGTATTCACTTAGATCCTTTCCACCACTTGTATATATTTAAAAATATGTCATAATACACAAGAACCTGCCAAATTCCCACTTCAATAGCTATTTATTTTTATATCATGAGTATTATAGCTGAACTCGTGTTACAATAGAGTACACGATATTACTTTTCCTTTTACTCATCAAATTCCTATTAGCCTTCCAAGAATAAAGTATCACATGATACTACAAAGCACTGTATGTAAGGGTAAATTTTAATTTTAAAGGTAAAAATAATTAACGTTTGGAGAGTTTTAATTACTGTTACTTGAACGTTCTAATAAACAAATTTTTGGGGTGTTTCGTCTTGATTATTAAAACATAGGTACCATATAACTCCTTTATATATACATCTTTTTAATATTGAATATTGGACCGTGACTCCCCAGCCATGATCATCTAGCTTTCCACCTTCTTTCATCTTTCGTCCTTTCTTCCTCTCTCCGATTCATCGTGTGTAAACTGGAAAGTCACCACGCTTTATACCTTGCACTGCAGCATTTTTATTATTTACTCGAACCTCCTGGTACGAAAAGAAATGTGAACACATAGAAAACCTTCATACAAGACATGACTCATTCAATTTGCATACAGAAATCGAGGCCATGATTGGTCAAAATACCCACACTCACCATCAATCACGACTAATTCTACAACTTTGATAGTAATGTAATAATTGTTATTGAATCATAATTTATAATATTTTGACTATGTAAATTCATATATTTTAATGGTAATTTTTATTCAATTTTGACATTGTGATTGTCAGGGGTTTAAAATTATTTGATAGATATGTAAGTAATGTTAGACAGTTTTAGACCGATCTCGTATGTTGCATACCGATTCTACGGTGAGACATGCTGTTCAAATAAAGTATTTTTATACTTATCAACTAGTGAATGAGATAACTTACCAATTCTGGACAAGGCTCGAAAAAAGGTCAAATCAAATCAAAATCAAATCAAATCAAATCAAAATCATTTATTTCAACTAAACCATAATGGGTATTTTTGAATTGTCAGGAGTAGTAGTCAGTCAGACTAAGTCAGTCGTGCAGCTAGTTGCATGTTCCAATTCGTAGATCCAGTGGAGAAGAACAGGCAAGAAACTCCAAGGACACTCTTTTTCAACATGTTTTTTACATATCACTGGTTACATTGCTTATATGCGCAAGTTATTCAAATTCAAATTCAATTCAAATTCAAATTCAAATTCAAAATCGTTTATTCATTTAAGACACTAAGTGACATTTATGAACGTTAAATTGAAGCTAGAGTTAAAATCATAGATCGGCGCAAACAGACGCACCAGCATGTGCTGGATTGTCGAGGTAAATTAGGTGAAAACACCAAAATCCATCCAGTTTCCAAAATGCGTAGAGCCTTATGAGAAGAATACTGGCAAAGAAACTCATGGCCACTCTTTTTAAAAGTCAGATCTTCAGGTACAATAGTGTTAGTGTTACACGAAAGGTAAACAGGATGCAAGCTGATGCCACCTGAATTTCAATTTATTGAAATGCTCCAAAAGCTAACGTACTAAAAAATAAAAATCACTCAGAGATACCGTTGAAGGTTCGAACTTATTAAACATAGAAATCATTCAAGGTGCACATCTACCTTCATTCAATTACAAAATCTACAGTTAAAAATAATTCGTGACTGGATTAAGAGGCTAGAGTTGCAGTTGAACGAACCAAAATAATAGTATAGGCTAAAGCATCGCTGACTAGGCCGACCAGTCACCCCAAGCAGCACCCGTTCACGAGTATGACGCATGGACCAGCCATCATCTATAATATATAAGTATGTTTATCAGCAGTCTGGTTACCATATTACAGGCTCTGCCTAATTTGGGATCAGACGGCCGTGTGTGAGATGTGTGGAGTTATTATTATTATTATTATCATCTCCTTCGCCATATCAGAGGGAAAGAAATGACCCGCCCCATGACGACGCCGCAAGCAATGACATTTTAGTGAGCATGACGAACCATAGTCGAGATACTGATAAAAATCACTACTAGTCAAATTACCATAATAAACGTCACGCATTACTTTCAACTGACAATGGTTTATTAATAATTTAGCTTAATTATAAGACAAAGAAGTTTGTGTGTATATACCTAATAACACCTTAAGCCCAAGACTGTTTGTCGTTTAGATAATCGTCGATCGTATAGTAGGATTTCCTAATAAGGTGATTTTTTACAGTTTGCTTGAATTTATCTACAGGAAGGTCGCTAACATGTATAGGAATTTTGTTATAAAAACGTATACCAAGACCTTCGAACGAGTTGTGTACTTTATGCAAGCGATGATAGGTACCAACGAGTTTAGACTTGTTTCTTGTACTAGTATTGTGTATATCACTATTTTTCTTATAGTCATTAATGTTGTGCCTAACAAACATAATATTTGCAAAAATATACTGTGATGCAACAGTTAAAATACCTATATCTTTAAACAACTCTCGAAGAGAGACTCTAGCACCTAAATTGTACATGGAGCGGATGGCTCGTTTTTGGAGAATAAAAATCGTTTCAACATCAGCCGCCTTGCCCCAAAGTAGTATACCATAGGACATGACGCTGTGAAAGTAGCTAAAATAAACTAGCCTAGCTGCATAAGCTGCCGAACTAAGCCTACCTGCAAGGCTATCTATCTGGGCTCCCCATTGTAGTTTACTATCTAATGTAATTCCTAAGAATACTGTTGAGTCTACAATACTTAACATTTCATTATTTAGAGTTAAATTAGTACCTAGCTGTTTTACATTTGGCATAGTAAATCACACACACTTTGTTTTATTTGAATTTAGTAGGAGATTGTTAGTTGAAAACCAATACAATACAGCATTTAGTGCCCTATTCACATCGTCAAAAACTGTTTTCTTACGATCGACTTTAAAAATAAGTGACGTATCATCAGCAAATAGAACCATATCACAGAGATCTTTTAAATAATAAGGTAAATCGTTTATATATATGTGAAAAAGTAGAGGACCCAGTATAGAGCCCTGAGGAACGCCCATAGTAACAGGTAATCCAGAAGACTTCGCACCATTGACATCTACATGTTGAATTCTATCTTTCAAGTAGGAAACAATTAGTTCCAAAGCAATACCATTAACACCATAATGTTTAAGTTTAAGAAAAAGAGTGTTATGTTCTACACAGTCAAAAGCTTTTGAGAGATTCCAAAATACACCTATCGCATCTTGCGAATTCTCCCATGCATTAAATATATGTCTTAAAAGAGTTGCACCAGCACCAATTGTTGAACGACCCTTTGTAAAGCCATATTGTTCTTTGTGAAATAGATTATTTAGATTAAAATGGCTTTCTAGTTGTTGCAAAATAACTTTTTCAAAAATTTTACTAATAGCTGGTAACATTGAGATTGGCCTAAAGTTACTTGGTTCAGTTGTACAACCCTTCTTGAATAAAGGTATTACTTTGCTATACTTCATCAGGTTAGGAAATACACCAGAATCAACACATCGATTGAATGTTATAGCTAGAAATGGTGCTATATCAATTATAATAGTTTCTATTAATTTAACAGAAATTCCCCATAAATCCCCTGAATTCTTAGAATTAAGAGACTTAAACGTTTTTATAATGTCTGTGGGGTTTATGAATTCAAATACAAATAAATTCTTACATTTGTTTACATTGGCCCTTAACAACAATTCAGACCTGGACGCACAAGAATTCAAGGTACTGGTTGTACTAAATGGTATATTTGTGAAAAAGGAATAAAAAGATTCAGCTATGTCTAAGTTGTTTGTTATAAACCTATTATTAATATTTAATTTTAAATCATTGTCTCGAGGTTTACTACGTCCCGTTTCATTATTAATAATGTTCCATGTAGCTGTTATTTTGTTATTTGAAGACTTAATCTTATTACTTATGTATAAAGACTTTGCCATAGTACATGTTTTCCTAAAAATCTTTGAGTAATTTTTGACATATTCATGAAATTTTGGGTCAAAATTACTCTGTTTCATAGCATATAAATCATAAAGCTTTTCTCTACTTTTGTATATTCCTGTTGTCGTCCAGTCACAGAATGTCGTTTTTGGCCTTTGAATTATTGTTTTTGACTTAAATATACTGTTAAATTCGATTTCTATCATATTGAATAAGTAGCCGTAAAGCTTATCCGGATCTCTTTGAGTCCAATCTAAATTGGAATCCTTATCACTAATGTTATTACTAAAATTCAATAATCGGTTACTAGTCATGGGCCTGCATATAGTTTTGTTTATTCTATTTTCTTTCATACAAGGAAATGTAACAAATTGCCCACAGTGATCAGATGTTAACTCACTTAAAATTGACCTATTTAAATATTCACCATTGCTAAAGATGTTATCTCAGCAAGTTGCCGAGTGAGCAGTAATTCTTGTTGGCTCAGAAAATAAATGATTCAAGTCAAATGATTCAAATAGGCTCACTAATCTGCTACTGATCGGACACTTTTCTAATATATTAATATTGAAATCTCCACAAACTACCAAAACCTTACTACTGACACATAAACGCTTCAAAACTTCTTCCATAACTATCTCAAATATGCTAAAGTCACTCTGTGGTGGCCTATACACACTAACTATAATATAGTGTTCCAGTTCTACACAAGAAAGTTCTACAGTGCGCTCAGCAGACAAATTCACAACATCTTTCCGGTTTTTGCACTTAATACTATTACGAACAAAAATTAACGACCCTCCATGAATTGACTTCCTTCTTACATACACACTTCTAGCAGAATAAAGTTCATTATCAATTATTAACTGGTGTGCCTGTAGCCAATGCTCTGTGATACAGAGCACATCAACATTATATTTATCAAAAAATAATTCTACTTCTAAGTCTTTCCTAGATAATCCTTGAATATTTTGATGAACTATGTTTATGGTCATTGACTTTTTTACTTTATTGCTACAATTTTTATTTATTTTTGTATTTCTACTATCAATACCATTATCGAGTAAATGATTTGATATGCAAGAGATAGGCTCTATTGTCTTAGCAATTAATTTAAAGAATTTATGTTAAAATGTGCGGCCAAGCTATTGCCTGAATTAATATTAATAACATCATTGTTAATTAGCTCAGAAGGAGCACTATATGAAGCCAAATGTTTGGCTACAGTGTTCTTACATTCTAAGGGGTGCTCTATAGGAGCTGTCAGGTTAGCCAAGTTCTTGGCTATTATTCTAAAATAATATGATAGCGAAACAGCTATTTGTCTTTTAAAATAATACGGCAGATAATAACTATCTGTGGTCAAAAAACTATTATCATAGACAATCCTATTGATGTCAATTAAATGAAATTTATTATAAAATCTACCATTAATTTGGCTTGTTAAGTTAAACATAGTCATGTTTAAATTAATCCTAATATTTTTTTCATGTTGAGACAACCCTTTACTAATTGGCAGTGTAAATAGTACTATTTTATTTGCATTGAGTTCCGATAATTGTTCAAAGTATTTTATGAATGTTTTTTTATTTACAGTACCCCTATTGCCACTGAAAATTATGGTCTTATTTATTATGGTCTTTATGGGAACAATATATAAAATCATGTTTGGTGGTAATACCAGAGAGCTTTTAACAACGCCTAATGATATTGCAGACGATGGTCATACGATCTTAAAAGACGAAGTTATGAAAACGTTACGAGGTTCTAAAAATGGGAAAGCAGTGGGACCAGAGCAGAAGAAGAACAGAAGTTACAGGTAATACGAGAAAAATAAATGCATTTCTAAGAGAGCTGATAACGAGACAGTAGAATCTTAAGGACTTTCTCTAGACCGAAAACATATCGTGTTGTTGTGGTTGCTGTATCTCTGCTTAGTGCTCTATACAAATATCTTTATGTAGAAAGCAAGCTTCATAAATACCTACAGGTGATAAGAGAGGTACCCATGTCGACTCTGCAGATAATCCTCTACCAGGGCAGGTATAGCTAGCAAATATCCCATTGAAAAATGTTATTACAGTGTTTGCACTTTGCTTAACTCGGACTGTTACAAATGTTTGAAAAACACTAATACACTTAACTAATTAAGTTTTGAGCTGTTCACAAGTGATACTTATCTCAAACAAAAAACGAATAATTAATTTCAATAAAACCCACTCGTAAATGTTATATTATATAATAAAGTAATCTTAAACAAGAGGCAATTGAGGTGAAGTAATATATTATTTAAACAGAATATAAAACTTACGACCTGTTAAATTTATACAAGCATTTTAATGTAGCCACTTAAAGTGAATGTATTAGCTGATGCTCAAATCAAATCAGCGCATGAATAAATCTGTATGCACAAAGAAATTGAAATTTATGACATGTTGATTATATATTAACAAGCACAAAAGGCATAAGTGGAATTAAGAGGCAAATGAATGTCACACTTTCCTTCAACTTTTATGTTTCGCCATAATTAGATATAACCTTCGTAATACTAGGTTGTTTAATACATGAACAATATATGCGTGTATCACGCAGAAGGCTACTGTTGAGTTAAAAATGTAAATTTTATGACAAATTCATTTTAGCAAAAGCGTAAAAAGTTTAACGAATGGGTTATAACTGTATATGTGCAAAAAAATTATTATTCCAGAGCCGTGTTTATACCAATCTTTCTCTGTCTTGCTGGTTTAATTATAATTTTCGCATTCTTTCAGCAAAAAGGTCACGAATTTTTGTAAGCGAAATTAGAATGAAATAATTCGCAAAGTCCAAACGTATTTTGAATGAGACGCTAAAATATTGTTTTTTATAGTTTTTTGTTGTGTTTTTATTTCATGTTACCAAAAATTACTGTCTGTATTGTGTCTATAGTTTTATAGTCCATAATATGGTTCTATATTACTGTAATTCACCACAAGATATCGCGTGACTGACCATACTAAAAAGGGTTAGTGATTCACTTTAGTATTAATCACAGAATGACCTCTAGGAGCTTCCACATGTGCTACTAGTAAACTCGTTAGTACGCATCCAATGAAAGGGATATTCTCGGTTCAAGCTGTAATCAGTAACAGGATGTTTCAGTACTGGTATTTATATAGTAACGGTGAGAGAAATGAGTAAGTTGTTGAAGAGTAGTTTTTTTTTAATTAAAATTAGATATATTTCCTCTGTAAATTCATTTTCGAATCAGTACATCGATCAGTATCTTCAACCAACGTTGTTACATCATCAATCGTTTCTTTAACCAAAAACACAGTACTCAGTACACCGCCCTTTTTGGTCCTTCGAATTACCGATTCGTTTTCTTGGTCCTTCGAATCTGATCCGTTTTTTGGTCCTTCGAATCACCGATCCGTTTTTTGGTCCAAAAGACAAAAGATTATTCAAATAATAAACAAACATCATCTTAAAATGAATAGGTTATTACGGAATGTAAGCATGAATAAATATCACCAACTACCACCAAATTAAAGGTTAATAGAAATAAAACCTTCCCCAAATGCCATACTAAATATCAATTGCCTTGCGTTGTTACCGATATTTTATAACGCTTAGAGTTCTGGATGTCGGGCAATCGGCCTTAACTTAACAGATTAACAGAATAGAGTCCATAATCAGAAGTAATCTCTTACCCCCATACCCAAGAAGAATTCAAACGTAAAGGTTGTGTGAACGTAAAGTAATACGCAGGAAGTCTTCTGTCGCATGAAATAATTTTAACAGGAAGAGTTTATTTGACTTGACGGTCAATTGTCGTTTACCACTGAAGTTATAGTGAATGTTGTGACAGTTTATATAGGTACAGACTTATAATCAAAGGAAATTTTACTAATTTATGATTAATTTCTTTGAACATTCGAATGGTATTTGACATAAGATTTCGCAGTAAAACTTGACATTTAACATAAGTTCTGTAAACTGATATGATGATCAAATCAAAATGCCTAAATATGCTTTTAGCAACTCAATATATACTTGACAAGTTTGACATACAATTAGTTAATTTTTAGAAACTGGGCTAGTTGTCATGAAACTAATTCTTGGGACTTTACGAAAAAGAACAAAATTGCTGAACATTCAATAACTTTACTCTGACGAAAACCTTGTAAAATTTTTCATATCTTCAATTTCTAGCGAATATGAATTATGTATTGCCACCGAGATATAAATATATGTATTTGAGTGCGTCTACATTATTCAATGAAATGAGTTGAGCTCAAAGTTGCACGTCCCTATAAATAAATATTGCAAATTGGTGGGGCGAGGCCAGCTACAATTTCATTAAACGCCATAAAATTCCAATATTGTCCAGTGGAACCACGCTGGTTCAATCTATCATGTTACTAAGTTTACATTTCAACAAGAATTACGATGACATGACAGCGTGGCTATTTTCAGCTTATCAATAGATATTTAAACTTTTGTATTGAGTTAAAGCAAAAATGTTACCTTTAAATATGTTTATATTGTACTGTTTTTGTAATTTTAATGTTCAAATGCGGTGTTTATGATAAAAATGTTTTTTTTTTTTATAGATCATATAGTGATTGAAATATTAGAACTATAATATTATTACTACGAATAAATGATAGAAAAGTAGCTAATATTTTTTTTGTAATAATAACTTGAGGCACCTCACACACGGCCGTCTCATCCCAAACTAGGCAGAGCTTGTCTGGACTGGACTGGCTGAACCAGGCTGCGGATGAACACACTTATATATTACTAAATACATACATATAATAGATAAATTAAACCCAAGCACAGAACAAATGATCGTGCTCGTCACACAATTACTTGTCCTGGATGGGAATGGAACCCACGACCGCTGGCTCAGCAGTCAGGATCACTAACAACTAGACCAACAGGCCCGTCAACAACACAGGCTAATATGTTTCCATACAAACATACCACGTGTTTTTTATGCAATTTAATTTATTTATACACTTCCTACAAATATTGCATTGGGCGGACTTACTGGCGTAATTTCTTAATGTCAAAAAGGATATACAGTGAGTTATTAATCTCGGAAACGTATTAGCAAGATACGTACCCAAACGTACTAACAAGAGTTCTTTAAGTGACCAGTTAGCAGTTCACTTACATTTCTTTTGGCTATAGATTGGATAGACATGATTATCTTTATTATTAACTCTTAATCTTAAGTAGTATCCTGAGATGCCCGTTTTAATATAAATTTTAATTATTTTTACTATAACATACAACTTATTTTGATCTACAAATGTTGAACTTTTAAAGATTTGGAACTGTGAATATGATAATATATGAGAAAATAATAATGATTAATATTCGGAACGCTAAATTTATTTCAATAATATTTTGTTAGTCTAACACACTAATAGGGCTGGTTAATTAAGACAGTTGTACAGATGCGGAAGCGAAGGATAATCTAGCAATATATGTACAGTGAAGAAAAAGGTCACGGCTCGGTAAAAGCTAATTAATACAAGTTCTTAACGGTATCAATGTGACTATGCAAGATTTTGCTAATCAGTGAAAGGTGTTAGAGCGTATAGGCACAGATTACTAAGTAGTTACTACGTATAGGTAAGCGTTTAGGTACATTGAGCGAAGCAAAAAATAGCAAGCGTACATTTGAAAACCTACATCTTACGTATCGTATTCCCATAGACATATATTACCATATTAACAACAGACGGGCTCACTAAATCCTAACGCACTGACAGGGCAAAGCCTACTCGTATTGTTATGTGTGACACTTGAATTTGTGATATATTTGGATAGGAGTGACACACGTCGATGGCATGTTCCACAAGAATATTCACCAAAAGCGTACACACAGCATTACTCCCAATAGCATACTCCAAATATTGATGACATCATCCCTGTGCCTGCCATTGGGAGATACAGGTGTGTCTGTATGTATGTCTGTATAAACTTACGTGCAGTGGTGTCAAGTCACACTTTTCCGCCCTGTTATAGAAAGTACCACGCTGAGTTAATTATAAGTTCAACTTTTTCTGCTGAACAAGTTGTGATAACTTTTAATTTTTGTTTGAATTGTTTTAACGGACCACGTTTTAGAAACGTCAGGTACAATTGTAACAAGCTACAAAAGTAGTAGTTATGCAAGATTTTAATTAATTCATTATAATATTATATCAAGAAGTAGCTTGAGTGATGTTACTAGCACACTAATTGGAAAACGTTATTGGTAATTGATTAGACGTGCAATTTACACGTATTTTTATGCTTCACGCCGATGAATGTTCGTATTTCATTAGCTATGGATATGGAAACATTTTTATCTTTTCTTTATTAACCAAACACGATCTCATTCTAGCTAATATTATAAATGCGAAGGTTAGTTTGTTTGTTTATTTGTTTGTTACGTTTTCACACCCTAACTACTTCACCGATCATCACGCAGTTTTGCACACACGTTGTGAGGGTTACAGAAACCTTTCATGCCGAAAATAAGTACCGTTCCTGTGGGATAACCGAATTTTTTGACGAAATGTACATTAACGGAGCGGAGTCGCGGGAAAAAGCTAACCGAACATAGGCTTGAGTAGCCTTCATAATGGGAGGTGTAGTAACTCCCTCTAAATCCAAGGTTTAGTCGCGTAGTTGTTAACAATGAAACACATGCGTTATTGATTCAAGTAAAATATTTAATACGTATTATTAATTTTGCCTAAAAAAAAGGCACACGTAGTGTAGGGCGCCCTTTAATTTAAAACTTAATTTCCTATGGCCAAAGCAAAAAAAAACATGACTTTAAAATATACGTATACCTATAGGTACTATAACAAAAAATAATATGGTAATAATAGAAACTGCATCCTGATAAGAAATACGGGGAAAAGAATAGAAATATAGCTGAACTGTTCAGCTTCTAACGACAATTTACATTATCTATAGACGGAATTTTAATTCAAACGGTGTTTATTTTATTACTGCAGTAGGTTTTATCGGTAGGTAATTGAGAGAAAATTAAATTTGCTACGAATAGATATAGCTATGTTACACCTCTAATAAAACTACGCTAGCTAACAAAACAAAAGTACGGCAAGCAATTTTGCAATAGAACTATTGCAGCAAAATACAATCAGAGTAGATAAGGACATTACTTGGGAACCCGTCATAACTAGTGAGATTGTTAAATTAATAAATGGAATGGAATGTAAGTCATCATGCGGTTGTGATGAATTACCTATAATGATATTCAAAGATAACAGACATTTTAGCAGAGCCTTTAAGAGTTTTTTATAATAATTGCTTAAGTGAGAGCATTTTTACAGATCAACTGAAAATAGCTAAGGTGATCCCAGTCCACAAAAAAGGGTCTACACAAGATCCTAAAATGTACAGACCTATATCTCTCTTACCAACCCTATCCAAGATTTTCGAAAAGATAATAAAAACTAGACTTATCACACATTCTGTAAGTTCGCAGACAGTAAGAAGTGTATGAACCAGACTGCAATTTAACCTAGAAAATTATACGACCGTTGGAATATAGAAAGTCATTTCAAACATACTAATACTTTAACCTTGAATATAATAAAAATTTAACCTTTTTTAGGAATCGTGACACCGATCCAAAATTTGAAAACCTTAGAATATTTTCACGATGTTTTCAAAATTTTCCAAATGTTTTTGAAAAATTAGGTAAACTATTTTCGTTCTGTTGACAAGCGATTCAACATGTCTGCACCGTACGAGCTCCATGAACGTTCTCGAAAATTGTCTACAACAAAGAAGCTTATTACAGACAAAAAAATTCATCAATTCGATCCTGCGGTGCCCGCCGCAGACGAAAATTTAATATCCCTGACTCATTCATTAAATCTGACCTTAACGTGGGAAAAAGTGGAGGGACTCTTACTTCGATGAACAAATTAATTGTGTTTTTACAGGTTATTGTATTTTAATCATTCTATTTTCATGACTTGGAGGGCTTCAAAAAGTTTTATGGCAAAATTAGAGTTCTAAAAATGAATAAGAAACAATCGGATACTGTAATTGTTATTTTTGTAAAATGGCGGTTTAAAAATGGCGTTAAAAACATTCGCGAGTGGTTGCTTAGCTAGTATTCTATAAAATAAAATTTTAATCCTTTTAAAACTTCCCGCTAAAACAATTGCATCTACTGAGTTTGATTACGTCACTAACCGATAAACTGACCGTGCTCCTCTGGGTGTGTAACGTTTGAAATAATAACATAAGTTCTAATAATATATGACCTAATTTCATTTGATATACTATTCATTTTCTTTAATATAACGACCACATGATATAATGCATTTTTGATAGAATTATATGGTAATAGTAGAGTTATATGGAATATGGTTTAATGAACATTTTCTATTCAAAATCTATAAGTAACATTTAATATAATTTAAAAGCGTCAGATACCATCTACTGTTATTGAATCATTTATGTTATGTTATTGAACCTAACCTAACCCAGGTTAGGTTAGAACAGTGACTTTTAACGGGCGAAGGCGAGCGAGCGACGCGAGCGTGCCGGGGCAGATCCCATCTATTGTTTTTATTTGGTCCCGTCTATTTGGTTTAGATGAGATTATAACAGTATGATGTTTCCTGATATTTACTTATTCATTAGGTACAGAATTTGGACAAAAAATTAGGTCAAATGAAAATCATATGAAATGAACGTTATACTAAATGATATTAGAGTAGGTATATGGAGATTATATGAAATATAACATTAGATCATTTGAAATTAGGTTATTCGTTTTTATAGTATATGAAAGTTATATCATGTGAACGTTATTTCCAGTGATATTATACTTTCTGCTATTATGCCACATATTACACACCCGTGCTCCTCCATAGAGTAGTGTAATTAGGTATATACGTAGGTAATGTTGTGATACCAACTGACAGCTATCAGCTTATTCATCGGCTAATGACGTAATGAATCTGGTTTGTGTTTGCAGTCACGTGATAATAGTGACTATTTAAGTACTTTTTAATGAATTTTATTGATTTATATTTTGATGACATTATGTCACAATTAATTATTTAGTTACATCATAATGTAATTCGTGATTAAATAACTTGAGACACCTCACGAAACACACTGCCGTCTGATCCCAAACTAAGCACAGCCTGTGCTATGGTACCCAGACTCCTGATAAACATACTTTTACATTACTTAATACATACATATTACAGATAAATTACACCCAGACACGGAACAAATGATCGTGCTCATAACACAATTATTTGTCCTGGGTGGGAATCTAATCCACGACCTCTGGCTCAGTAGACAGGATCACTAACCGCTAGACCAACAGGCCTGTCACATTCGTGACAACATCCCTATTTAACACATTTTATTTGATCAAGGAGTGATTATAATTATACCTCCGAAGGATCAAAGCTCACCCAATCACCCTGATTGACCTTAAAACCATAACAAAATGTGCCAATGGGAAGCTCAAGTTCAATCACTCCACAGACTCTGTATAAGGCCTGCTTCAGCTATTATGACGAGAAGCCCTTTTATGGTACAGGGGGCAAACGAGCAGACGGGTCACCTGATGGTAAATGACTACCGCCGCCCATGGGCACCCGCAACTCGAGAGTCACAAGTGCGTTGCCGCCCTTTAAGGTGGGAGTAGGAGAAGAGGGGTAGGGGGGAAGAGTGGGAAGAGGGGAGAGGGAGGATAGGGGAAGTACGGGAATAGGGGAGAGGGAATGGTTAGGGCCTCCGGTAACCTCACTCACGCGGCGAAATGCAATGCAATCATTGCTTCACTACCGGTTTTCTGTGAGGCCGTGGTATCGAGCGGAGTCGAGCCGGCCCATACGTGCCGAAGCATGGCTCTCCCACGTTAACGTTAACGTTAAATTAAGATGAAAACTGAAGAGAAGAATAATCACTCCGTGTTTCTATATTAAAATTAATTCAAATGATATATTATATTACTATACTATTATACTACAAAATGGAAATCTCTAGTTTTTCGTGTGATGTCTCCAATTTCAGGGACAGTTCGTAATTTTGAGATAGAAACAGGCTTAAAATCGCGAACAACTTAAAATAACGTTTTACTTAGAGCGGTCGAATAGCATGCTAGTTGTTTATTTAATTGTAAGAAACACTATAAAATTTAATTAGTTTATTTTCTGGGACAACTAAATACTTCTATATTATGTACCTATAGATATAATATGTAGATTTACAAAGTATATAAACCTGTTAAAGTTAAATAGGCTTGCAATATTTTCCTTTCTTTTATTGTTTCATTCCGTTTAGCTTTTGTTGTATTTGTGCACAGCTTTTAAACATTTTGAAAAATATGTTGCCATGTAGACAACGAAAGACTAATTCAACTAAATAAGCAACAAGCTCATAAGCAACAACGCAATAGAAAGCAACTGTCCACAGATTTATTTAATCAAAAGTTTGAACGCTCTAAAACTATGCGAAATTTAAATTCCCCTGAACTTTGTAGCGATGGAATTCACTCGACATTGAAACATTACAAATACAATCACATTGATTGTTGTGTGCTTTGTGTATAAGTAGTTAAGGGAATGGCAAGTCAAACTGGGATCGGAGATGCAACCGAATGGCGAGTGATAATCTGGATCTTGAAGTGATACTGGCCCGCCCCTGTACCGTCTGAATGGACATCGAGGCACTTAGCAGGAGGCACCAAATTGTATGTTTTGCCCTCTCTCCCCTATCTCCATAGAGGGCAAAACATTTAATTTTTGACCGAAGCAACCGGATGAAAATTTTTGAAAAAGGCTTTGATGTTTATATCCTATTTAAATATATTTTTTGTCATACGAAACACGCGGGCAAAATTCGCACCCATTTTCGAATAAAAAATGTTTGGCATCAGAAAATTCAAAATTCACCTCTATTTGCGAAACATCGTTATAACTGAAATAATGTGAATTTCAACAAAACCGGATGGCATTGATAAACACAATTCCTTGCACTTATTAGAGCTTAAATTTCGAATGCCATCCGATTTAAACAATTTAAACAATTTTAACAATTTTCTTGACATTTGAAAGTGTAAGTCGGTAAGTGATTCTGAGACTGCGCTCTATTTTAAAAGCCTTACATTTTTTACCTCCAACTGCTCTGAGCAATCTCATTATAAATTCAGATCATTTCCCAAGGCTCACCTGCCACCCCATTTCATAAGCCATTCACGCACACTCGGTGTGTCAAAGAAACAAAAGCAGCAATTATAAAAACCTCAATTTTCTATAGGGAACTGGCGCGGGGGGACGGGGGGATAATTCGACACGTGTTTGAAAAAGAGATAAATAGAGACTGAGAGATCCCCTTTAAAAGAGATAAATACTGAGAGATCTATTTATAGTGGACTTATCACAATGTTAATACATCTTAGAGTTTACCACCAATAACTTAAAACGGAGCTATATCGTCTAAACTGCGAGCCAGAGATGTATAATTAACTGTTTAGTAAAGAAAAAGACTTATCAGCTTTCTATGTTGTTAAATTTGTACGGAACACTCAGAATGAGATATCCAATCACACAGAAAAATAACAATCTATGGCCCACTTCACAAGCTTCAAATAAAAGCTCCTAGATTATTCTAGTAATACAATAAAATCCATGAAAAGTTTTACTACAGTACTCAAGGAAGTGATGTAATGAACTACTAGTAGTCAAAACTTTCCAAAAGCATATTGCTTGAGCGAAATGTCGAGTTATGACAAGGTAATGTAATGTACACAGTACTTCTGTGTTAGTTAGAAGTTAGACAAACTTGAGGATTGACGCTCCACGGCTTCAACCACCGACGCTGATTTGTTGAAATAGCATCGTAACTAATAAATACAAATGCGCATACGAGTGTGTTTGTTTGTTTCTCTTTCACGCTTTAACTACTCAACCGATCATCACATATTATCCGGAGTACGGAGTAGATAAAGTACATTTTATTTGAAAAAAGTGCTGTTCCTGAGAAATAAAAAAATATTTTTAGACGGTCACCATACCGCTTGTCTAATATAGTATGAAAGTGTGTTTATACCACGCATCGTCTGGAAAATAGACATGTGTAGTTCCGGAGCGTAATAGTTCCTGGAACTATGTCCGCAGTCGAAACTATGTCAGTTCTTTCCGTCTTGCTCAACCTTATCGTTCCAGTTCCACAGTTCTTCGGAACGATCACGCGGATTAAAGGAGCGGCCGGAGCGGTATTGAATGGTGGAACGAATAACGAACAGTCCGTGTGACGTATGCCGCGACGTTGCGCTCCGGGCCGTCATCCCCTACTTCTGTTCCGTGCAAGGGTGTATTTTGAAAAGCAGGACTTACTTTTATGGACAGAAGGCAACGATTGAAGGCATCAAAGGTGCCTGAGCTACTTTTTATGTTATCAATTATAAATAAAATACCTATATATAATATATTATGTATAACGATGTATAAATTTAAATATTATATAATTATGTATATACACTATCAATTGATTTTTACAGACCAAGCCAATACATTAATTTAAAATATTTTAAGTCTAAGTAAACAATATCATTGTTTACAACCATGTATGTCCGAGGAACTGTCTGAATAGAAATAAAACTGTTAACTACAATGTCCGGATAAAACTAAGGAACTAGATAGATCCTCGGACATGTTTCCTGGAACTAGTTCCGACAAGGAAAGGAACCGTTCCAGGTTCAATCCCATGTCGGACATGGTTTGCGCATGTCTACTGGAAAACTAAGGCCTCGGTCGGACAGTCAACGGGAGCGGGGCGGCAGCGGCGGCGGCGCGGGGAGCGGCGCGTTCCAATGCATACATTTATATGGAACTGGTCTTGAAGGCAGCGGCGCGGGGAGCAGGCGGCGAGCGGCGTAGGAAAGCGTTGCCGCCGCCGCCGCCTCGCTCCCGCTGACTTCGTGTCCGAGGCCAAATGTTTGTATACTCTTTGTCCGAGGCCTAAGATATTTAATCGACCAATAGTTTGACCGGTTTTGCAATCAATATGAAGCTGAATGGCTATAATAAACTATCGAAAATGACTACCAGATTCCTATTTGATCAAGTTATCTAACAACTATCGGCCATTGCATAATGTGTGTAAAGTATGATACAAGCGCGCGCACTGCATTCAACTAAACTATCGCCTGACTGTCGAGTGTACAGTCATTACAGCCAAATACGCGTGTCGGTCAATCGTACAGTGGTTGAGGGTGTAGAATATTCCTCGATTGCAGAGGGAGGGTCTTCCCACCAGGCTATGAGGGACCGTTGATGTTGGAAAGTTTTACCTTGCGAGTGCGTGAGACCTTTCATTGCGCTGCAGAATCAGTAGTTATTACGTAGGTACCTATCATTAGTAGTTTTATTTAAACATTCGTTGACTGGGCTACAACGAGTATTTAAAATTAGTCACAAACAGTGAAACAGTTACAAAGGTCAGGGGTAAAGAAATCATAGTTTTAATGTAGATTAAAAGCTAGCATGAGCAAAGTTGAACGTTGCCAAAATCTATCAATACTCTTACGAAACAATTTATCACGATCTATATAAGGATAGCAAACTATATTTCACGGTTTGTCGAACGGAAATTATGCACTTTCAATTAGGAAATCAGTTCTGTAATGACATGACTTTGATCTATGTCAGTGTTCAATCAATAGAATTCACTTGCCCTAGATTGATGTTTATAGAAGTCGCTAGAGAAATCTCCATGAGTTGGGCTGCCTTCCGGAAATAAGATAGTACAAATATATACATAGAAGTAACGTCACGGCAAAGCCAATATGACGATATGCTTAAAGAAAACTGTGCAAAAAGAGAAAAATAAACACCAAAAAATTATCTGCATTATTTCACCCAACGGTCTTGCGGTAGAATGGGTCCGACCGTGCGACATTCCTGGAGTGCAAAGCGAGAATTTTCTCAGCAGGTTGAATAATCATGGTTGACGGACCGCTGCCCGACAGTTATTTCAAATTAATTTGGCCTTGTGTTTAAACCACAGATAATATAATACTAACTAACTCGCATGAGAAATTGCGCAATACAGGATCGTACGTATAGTTTATTGTGGTGGCTTCATTTTATGTGTATGTTGTTACAGCACGAAATCACATTTGATGAGTACATCCTTTACGCCATCATCCTTTACCTCTTATTTTGTATTATTTTTCTCATAAATTTAAGTACTCTATGTCATAGACTATTTTAAGAAAAAATTAATATTTTCCATAAAACGGTAGTATTAGTGGCGTAGCAATTTCATCCCACTAATCCCACTAATCCCACTAATATTATAAATGTGAAAGTTTGGATGGATGGATGGATGGATGTTTGTTACTCATTCACGCCAAAACCACTGAACCGATTGCGATGAAACTTGGTATGTAGATAGCTGGAGACCTGGATTATTAAATAGCATTCGGTTCCGGTTGTTCCGGTTGTAATTTGTGAATTTAAAATTTAACTTAATTTGTTATCCTTTTTTTTTAACTAATAATTGGTTACAAATCTTGTTTCCTTCAGTACCGGTCTTCCTTTATACAATAAATATTTTTATTTGGTAAATCGGATTCTGTCTTTAGACATTCCAATATGAAAGTCTGGGGCTACGGCTACGTTCCTCAAGAATAATATTATCAAAGTCAAAAATATTTTTTCAAACCTGACTGGTAGTTCCACCGATTAGCATTTCTCTTAAAACGAATCTAATTCGTAAATGGAAAACGTGACGGCACATGCATTTAGTGCTTTGGGCTAAGTGGAATGCGCGCGACGCCGACGCCGAAAGACAAAGACTGGCTGGGAATTATTGTTTTCATATTTGTTTTGAAGGACTATTTCATGTGTATTGACGTTATGTTAAATAATTAATTTGTCCATTCCCCATGACAACATAACGAATCGAAAGACAATCGCATAAGGCTGCGAGTTTCGATAGCAGAACAAGTCGCTTCTCACCTTAAAAAAACTGAGCTTCACTAGCCTCACGTCGTGAGTTCTCACTCATTCTCTTTGGCTGCAAAAACAAAATTATAGACTAAGTTTATGGTAAAAAACCGTCAGTCGTAGGACTGTACGTCAGAAGTGAAAAACACACATCTGTACACTCACCTATATGTATCTGAGCATGACGGTCACGCGAGGTCAGTGCTTTTTCTCCATACCAAAAGTGCCCAACGTGCCTAAAGAAGTTTTAACTTCAAAAAATGTGAAGACCTAATTACCATGTGAATGTGTTAGTCATCCCAAAATATGACTAACACAATTATTCACATGATTAATTAAAAAAATGGCTCTTCATTTAGGATTTGTCGCTTTTACGTTGTTCATACTTTCATTTGATTTTGTAAGATAGCTAATCAATTACCAACATCTTTGAGTTTGTTATCTAACTACTCAGGGTCTTTGTTAGAATAGCAGCGGGGCGGAATTTGGATTTGCAATATACGTGAGAGGGTTGAAGTACCGCACAAACTGTAATTTAGCTTAATTACCTTTAATAACATAGTAGCGCACAACAAATGTTATACAATGTACTAAATATTGTTAAGAGACTATCTGGTGATTTAAAAGAGTGGCCGTGAGTTTGCTCGATTTCTTCTCACAAGGCTCAACCATTTGGAAACGGGCGGTTATAGATCGACACGAGCAGATGCATATCATCATTATCAATTTTTTTTTAATTTTGTAATTTTACATGTGACAAAGCAACCTATTGTTGCGGCGACTCTGTGTGTTGATCTATAATTCTTAATTTTTAGTTTAATTTTTTTTTTTTTATGAATGATTTTCAATAATTGATTATCAATCTTATGAAATAAAGATATTGAATTTATTTTATTTATAATTTTGTACGTGGGAGAGCCATGCTTCGGCACGTATGGGCCGGCTCGACTCCGCTCGATACCACGGCCTCGCAGAAAACCGTCAGTGAAACAATGCTTGCATTGCTTTTTGCCGCGTGAGTGAGGTTACCGGAGGCCCTAACCCTTCCCTCTCCCCTACTCCCGTCCTTCCCCTCTCACCCTCTCCTCCCCTCTAATCCCCCTCTCCCGTCTTCCTCTCTTCCCCCTCTACTCCTCTTCCCCTATCCCACCTTAAAGGGTGGCAACGCACTTGTGAGTCTTGAGTTACAGGTGCCCATGGGCGGCGGTAGTCATTTACCATCAGGTGACCCGTCTGCCCGTTTGTCCCCTATAGCATAAAAAAAGTCTTCACGAATTTCACGTATTAACGACCAATCCAAAAATATGACTAAATTGGGTTTTGGTTCCAAAAGAAGTCTCCTCCTTGTGACCTAAAATGATTAATTATGATGTCTAACGAGGACTTCAGGCTGTCTATTTGCATAAATTATCATCAATCATTTACACTCAGTCTGAGTTAGATAGTAAGTGTCCATGTTAACTCTATGTTTCTCCCGTTATCGTCAAGTTGACGATGAGTTGCCGGACAAACTTACTCAGATTATACGGGTGACAATTTATTACATGATTCCATTACTAAGAAATTTTAAATGAAAGCACCGACTGCTAGTAATTTGCAAACTTAGTGTAATTAAATCCACAATTTTGTCACAGCATTCCACAATCCACAATCCGGGAATGTTAGGTACTCATGGACTGCTTTTTAACCTGACTTCAAATAGAAGGAGGTTATCAATTCGATGTCTTCGCCATTTGTGAACAGATTTCAATAATTATTTTTAAATTAAATTGTACATAAAGTGGGTCCAATTTAAATTTGAAGAAAATATTCGACCTATAAAGCTGGAATAGTAAGGGATTAAAAAAAAGGGTGTGTGTATGCAATTTGCACACGGCAGAAGTGAAACTTCAGAAAAGTAGCCTACGAGAGAATGTGAAATAAAAAGTAAAATCAACACAAATAATTTACTGTGTAATAATGTTCATAAGTTTAATTTTAGATAATTTCTATGAAAGTTATTGGTCAAATTCTTTTATTTTTATTTTATTCAATAGGTACAGATACAGACGACAGAACAAGATATACAAAGGACGGCCTTGAAAATAAACAGTAAACAAACCTGAAGTCCAGTTACAACTGTACACAACTTTCAAAACAAACAATACTTTGTTTTCAATATAGGTTAAGCTTGGATTTAAATGTAAATTTGTTAAGAGTCAATTAAGTGTAAGTGACATATGGAAAAAAACAACTAAAATAAATTTAATACGCAAATGCACAAAAATCACACCACGTTGACATTGACATATTAAAGCAAAGACAAAGATTACAGGAACTTTATCTATCATCTAATTTCAAATCACAAATCTCAGTCTTAAGAAAGTTCACTTCAATAATACAGGTTATTATTACAATCTATCATGATTGAGGGGCATCAGTGATACTTTTTGAAAAAGGTTGGAAAAGGTGATGTAAAAACATTTAAAATCGTTTTTTTATTATATTTATAACTTTTTTAAAGTGATCCATGGTGGTGCAGTGGTTAATGTGTTTTCGCATTAAGGTTTTGGGATTGGTCCTTGGATTGAATGGCAGTGAGAGTATTGAGAACGTTCATTTGCAGTTCCGGAGTTTGGAATTGTCCCCAATTTAGGGCAATTTATATGTACATAATAAGCTGACGAAACTTTGGTGTTTTAACAGGATGAAGAATACAAATAGGGTTTGACTTTATATTTTACGATTATTGTAAGCCAAGTAGTTGAAGACTTTATTACAATCGATTAAAAATCACTGTTACGTTTGAATTCGGTCCCTATTGAAATAGATTTTTTCAAAAAAAGCAACCCAACGGTTGCTGCTATTTATTTAATTGTATTCTGTCACATGTAGTCTGCATCATAATATTACAGTTCACACAAATAATAAACCTTATTGCAGTCCTACTTCTCATCCTCAACTATTCTACAATGCTGTAATGTATCTGGTTTGTTATAATGTATACTTATTAATATTTAAAGGTTTTTGCATTTGTTTCATAATAAGAATTTTACACACAAAGAAACCATACATTTAATGTAGCTAGTCAGGTGTCAGTCATTTAGGGCACGCCACAATTGTAGCAGTAAGACCCATCATAGACGATTGGCTGGAGACCCGACATACATAGCAGCCTCTCCTATCAGCTGAGGCAGCAGACAAGGCTGCTTCGTTAAGTACCTGTGTCGTAAAGGCCGGGAGCCAACGCCTGCGTGCCACCATGGATGAGGATGTCGCGAGGTCACTGCACTCTACATTCTGGTGAAATGCTCAGCGTGGAAATATCAGTAAAACGACCTCGCGACGACCAGTAGTTTGGGAAGTCTCTCGCTATAAATCATCAATCGCATGGTATAAAGTGAGAGTGCGTGGTATTCCGCCGTCTCGTTTCGGGAGGAGGTCATATTGGTCAAAGAGGCAGAATGGAAATTGGAGAGCGCAAGCACTCTCACGTTTCGGAATTCACGTAACAACCCACACCTACTCAAAATTACTCGGTATGCTGTTGAAGTTGTTGTCTTAAATCAGGTCTTATTTAAGCCAGGATTACCTCCAATCATGGCTCCAACCAAAGAAGATTAACTTCTAAGCAGACAGCGGCGGTTTTCTTAATATTTGTTTATTTTCTTAAATTCCATGAAAACGATTTTTTTTATTCAATAAAAACTATTTAAATTACAGGTTATAAGCATAGAAATAAACGACTTGAGGCGCTGACTGCAATAGCGACAGTATTTGACATAGACAAAAATGAAATTGAGAGGAAGTTAAACCAACCTCTCTTTAGCAGGTATTCTCTCCAACCAATATTTTTATTTTTGTAATGTACACATCAGTACAATACAGCAAAATTATTTAAAATATACGGTTTTACTCACGTGTATATTTCGGTAATGCCCGACTAGTTTAGGACCTGACGGGGGCCCTTTATCTATTGGTGAGGCGTCCCGCCGCGCCGGTTGCAGGTGCCAGACTGGATTGTTGTCTGTCCCACCGATTCATTTGTCGTAACGACCGCCGGGATGTGGATGCCTGCGCTTCCATTGCGTTGTGTGTTGCGAAATCTTTTATCGCAGGCACTGTGGTACACACTGAACTTACTGTGTCAGTGTTTGGAGCCGTAACTATTTCGTGGGACATCAGTTTCAAGGACGGTCGCCAGGCTGGAGGTAATGCCCACCCATTGTCCCTATTGAAGTTCGGACGACGGCTTATTTCGATTGCCTCTCGTATTTTTCGCGGTACCAAGTATTTTTCTCTCGCTAAAACGGAAGCCTTGTCGCCTTGTATAAAATGAAAATACAGCAAAAATTCAAAATCTGTTGCGCAAATGTCGACCTCCACATCATCATTTTTTATCATTTTCTATTATTACTGAACCGTTGTGTCACTTTCTATATTTTAACTTGGGCGCACCCAAAACCTTCTTCTTCTTCATCTTTTAATTTTTTTACATATTAAAATAAAAGCTATAGCTGCGATGGCAATGTTGACGACTTCGTTGTTCATCGTAATCGATAACCAACCACAAAATGTGCACCTCACTAGCGTTCTATACGACTGTCACAACTGAATGATGCTCGGCGGCTTTGTGCTAGTTTCTGCGGCACGTATCCGGGAAATTCCAGCGGCACGTGCCGCTTGGCAAAAACCGCCGGTTGTGCCGCCGGCGTTATGTGTATAAACCTTAAGAATGGCAGTTAAATTTTTATCCAAAACAATTTTATTTATTAATTGTAAAGATTTTGTTTTTTCGTAATAAATTGTTTTTTTTATTATAGATATACAGTTTTACTCACAGATGTATTTCGAAACCAATTTGTTATGTAAAAGCAAAATACTTCAAATGCATTATACGGCCGTCACTTGCTTAAGACGAAACCACTTACTGTAGGTGCACATAGTGAAATCATTTTGAGTTTTCTTAAAGGAGAAGTTTATAAAAGCTGTGTTTTGTGATATTTTTTACAGTTAAACGGTCACCGACACGATCTTGTGTGTTGGTCAGAAAACAACATGGTTACTATAAGTTATTTCTTAGAAACTTTCTTTGTTATTTTTAATGTTGTTACTACACAAAACCAATTACGGTGAGATAATATGTAGTTCAACATCGATATTGATGAGAGATGGTAGGTAATTGATAGAGAATGTACCACAAACATGTATGTTCTATATGTCTTTGGCATGTGTTTTTACTGTTAATGAAGAAAATTGTTAACAAACTATGTACCTAACCTGACAGACATGGTCCATACTTATTAGCTATAACTAAGGATTTTATTAACAGTGTGGCGATATTAACACTCAGCAAGACCTTACTTCATCGCCATCTAGCGAAAAATAACCGAACTGCTTTGTAACTAATGATCAATAAACAATATCAACAGGTATGATCACCTGGCCGCGGTATCCTGTCTATTGTGTTAAAGGAACATAACAACATTTCCTGGACAAGATAAAGTACTTCCACTAAGTGAAGATATTTTCTAAATACAAAGAAGAAATAAATATATACTGGAACAAACGCTATAAAAACATAAAATTCCGTAAAAAAAAATTTACTGTCTAGCTTCTGTCACGGTTTCTAAGACAGCCGTATGTGTTGGGCCTCACAGGTAGACAGTTGAAGACACGATGTAAAACCATCTGGAAGGTACACGATATAAAACTATATTGTGTGGAAACGAGTATTTTCAATATTAACGTTCTAAAAATACGGCATCATGACATGACAGATAGACGGACGTAGGCAGAGCAATACAATTTTCCTTTACCTTCCCTTTGCAGATCAAAGTGACGGATAGCGGGATAACAGTATTATCCTTATTATTTTGGCATCAAGAAACATAGGTCGATAAACAAGCAAAAAGAATGTCTGTAAAATGGGATGAAGAAATTGAACATTCTCAAGTAATTGAAGCAGTATTTACATTATGTAACATAGTTTCTACTTTTAACCTTTACAATTACAAAAAAAAAACAGGCAGTCATGGGACTGCCGACAGAAGGGAAAATTTAAACGAAACGACGAACTTAAAACGTCATATTAGCAAGTTGGTGGCATTTATTAATGAGGAGCTGATAGAACTAAATGGTTAGATTAGCGCCCTCTAATGGATCTATATATGTATTATTAGCGTGACGGTCACGAGTTCAATACTTTTTCACCAAGTTTTCACTTCAAAATTTTATTTATTTATTTAACGATACCAAGAGGCTTTATACAATATGTTATAGAAAGGTGTGGTCACATTTTAGGAGCGTTATGTGTAACCGACAAAATATAATAAAAAATGGAAAAAAAATAATTTTGGGTGTTTTTTGTCAATTTCTATGAATTTGTTTTTTCGTTTTTTAAGCAGACATTTACAGAAAATCTGGTCATTTCATCATCATCCTTAATTATGTTAATGTAATTATAATTAAAGTATGGGTATTAGACATACACACGCCAGTTGATGTTGCTGTCCGAGCGGCTTCTACAATCACAGGGCAGACATACGAGTAAGCGACCCCCGCCTCTTCGAACTATTGCAGTCTCAGTCCCGTTTCCCCATCCGAGACTTGCGGTATCCCTTACCCTAGCTCCTTCGCCCTGTTCGTTTTCCATGCCCCAATTTACCTTCTTCCTTTGTTCCGTCTGAAAACGACTTTATTCCAGAGGAGTGTTGACGTCAGCCAGAGGGCCGGCCATAAAGTAACAAGCCAAATGCGATTCAAAGTTGCAATGCAGATTTTTTTTTTGATAGTAATAAAAATAAGTAATAATAACTGTATTATTTACACATTGCGCCAGTTCAATTTGTCAGTTTCAAAATAAGATTTCTGTAAGAAAAATTACGATTTTTCCTAAAATTGTTACGTAATTTATGGGGTCTTCTTTACGACCCTAAAATATGACCAGGCCTTTCTGCAACATGCTGTATATTGCAAGTGAGACACACATTAATACCTTTTCTTATTCATATCTTTATCTCAATTATAAGATAAGCATCTAGTCGTTAGCAGGCCACAATACATGAAATGAATATTAAGACATCTGAGCGGTTAAAAAAATCAACGTTCTTAACTAAAAGAAGCAGTAGCTACATGTGGATTAAACTTTCTACTTTTAATAAATATGTAGAATAATCTGGAATATAACACTAAGTTCACGGATAAATATACATACATAACACTCACACCTGTACCCTCGAAGTAGGCAAAAGCCTATTAAACATCCACATCGTCCTAAGCCCAGGGTTTGTAAACGCACAAAAAAGAAGGTCATATTACTGTGTGGTGTCGCGTCATAAACATATCGGTTTCATTTATTTTGTGTGGTTAGATGTATGTACCTACATCTACCTTGTGTTGTGACGACATGGCGTACTATAATAATGTTGGCAACACTCGCCGCTATTGCTATAAACTATCACATTTAGTAAATATTCGTATCTCGATTCACGCTCAAGTGACCTTTATCATCCTCATCCTTCGCGCCTTTTTCCCAACCAGTTGTGGTCGGCTTTCAGTCTAACTACGCTATGCTGACTTCGATATTTTACATGAAGCGACTGCCATCAGACCTCCACAACCCAAGTATTAGGCAATATCGATGATCTGTAGTTAGACCAGGTTGTCCGACTTTTTAGGGCTCTAACTACCCGTAACGAATGCCATAGATGTTCGTATGGCAACCGGGACCGACATAACGTGCTCTCCGAGGCACGGAGAGGTCTCAATGTGTTAAGAATGGTCACCCATACTAAGACTGACCTGGCCAGTACTACTTAACCTTGTAATGTGCTAATCGGTTACCACTTAGCCACGAGCCCCTCCGTTATGTCACCTAGAATGTACGCCTAGGTTTTTTATCCACCTGCTATTTGTCAGATGGACCAATGATATAGCGTTACCGGTATAACTAGTAACCCATTTTCATTAAATAGTGAACTGTTTTATCATCTACTACAGTTTACCCCTATTGCACAATTATCAACTGGCCTGTTGGTCTAGTGGTTAGTGACCCTGACTGCTGAGCCAGAGGTCGTGGGTTCGATTCTCACCCTAGTCTGGGTGTTCTTTGTGCCTGTTCTTTGTATATTTGTAAAGTCCCCCGCGACACAGGAGTCATTCCTAATGCGGTAGTTGTCTTTTTATTAATAAAAAAAAAATGTATTTCTAATCATACAAAATGTATGAAACCGACTTTCTTCTGACGCGACACGATATAACACAACACAATAATATGAACATAGCTTTATAATGAACTGATTGGTGTTCAAGAAGACTTTAAGGATCGTTAATTTTTATATAATTTAGGATCTATAAGCTATCTTTGAAGACGATACTAAATCCACTGCTTTATTCTTCAGTTCTCTTACTCAAACGAAAAACAGTTCAAAGCGTCTCAATAGCCTATTGTCTAAAGCGCCCATCTTGTGATCAAGTGGTTGCGGTTCCAACCCCACTTAATCCACTACCGACGTGAGCCTACTTACACAAGCGCTTAGCTTAAATGTAGGGGTTAACAATAATACTATTAATATGTATATACACCCACACACGTCTGTATCTACGAAGAGGTAGGCAGAGAGGCGTATTAGAGATCCACATATTTCCAATTATAAATTCACTTTGAAAAATTCTGAGTTTATCGAAAGGTTGCCACCTTTTAAGGAGGGGAGGGCAATGAAAAGAAAGGGATATTCCTTATAATAATGGATTATGGAGTGTAAACAATAGTTTGGGAATTCCGAGCTTTTAACATAATTTTTCTTCTTCAAAACAACTGTAAAGTCTACAAACTGTACTTGTACTGTACTGTACAAACTGTAAACTTATAAAAGATAAAACCACATTAAAACGATCGGCGATTTACTTTGTTTTGTTAGCTATCATTTAGTCTCATTACGTTGTATTAATTAATACATCTGATCAACACATTTACTGTGAATATTCTATATTTTAGCATACCTGTGATCAAATATTCTGTTTATAATAACCACATAATTGCTGCCAACAATTTCGTCATCATAAATAGAGGCAGCGGGGCTTTTATTTGATAGATATTATAATAATCACAGGTGGTATAACTCCGGTCGAGCCGGCCTATACGTGCCAAAGCATGACGCTCCCACTTATAAACTAAAATTGAGAAATCTGACATTTTACTACAAAATGATAGCTGCTTGACACTGTTCACTTAAACTGATTCAGTTGGTGTCAAGCATCTATAGTTTAGTCATAGAATAATACATTTAAAATTGCTTTTGTTACATTATTGTGTCATTATAGTACAAGTTGATACAAAGACTTGTGGTAATAGGGTTGTCTAAGTACCTACATAATCGATCCAAGTTTCATAAACCTACACGTAAACTTACCTCCTATTCATCGCTACGCTAGACTTATGTAGCAAAATATCTCATTAATATGATTGTAATAGTTTTTCTATAGATTTAACTTTTTATAAAAACCTTTGTGAAGGAAACATTTAATTGAAATCATTAGTAATAATTCTATTGTAGCGTCTTGTTAAATTACAGAAAGTGATCTGGAGTCAAATACTGATCGCAAGCGGATAAATTTTAATAAAATTATAATAGCTATTATAAATGTAACTGTGAGTTTGTTTGTTTGTTACGCCTTCACGCCTTAACTGCTCAAACGATCTTCACAACATTTTGCATACACATTGTCACGGGCTACTGTTCCCCACAGGACTCCTTGAATTAATTCACAAAATCTAAATTAACGCAAGCGAAGCCGCGGGCAAAGCTAGTCCTTTTAAAAAAGGCAAAGAGATATCATCGATGATGACGTCAGAAATCGAGTAACTTCGATTTGCACTTGTCAATAGAGAGTTTCTGAACGAACTTCCTTCCCTAGGTCCTCCAGCTTTCGTACGACAGACTCGATTATTTCTTGCACTCAACTTGTAATCGAAGTCATTTGTATGACAATGCAGCACAAACTACAACCGTTTGTGTTCAAACTGCTTTTGTATTTTTGTATTTTTGCAATGGAAGGAAAGCGTCACCTAAACGGAAATGCTGAAGTCTTGTATTTTGTTTCAAAGTTTTATTATTCAATACTGAAAAGAAAAAATATATTGAGTTCTAAACCAAGTGATTTAATAATAGGTAATAAGATGTAAAAATATGATTCTTAAACGTGATCGGAAATATTCAAATTACATTTGAAAAAATATTCTCGAAAATAAGTTTCAGCGCTGGCTATTAATAAAACTAATTTGAATAAAAAGAAACTCTCCAGCGAAGATCTATTAAAATCCTTTACAGTTTTGTAAGGTGAATTTTAACCTTTATAAACGGAAAAAGTTGTTTTTATACTAGCCATTCACGCAGTTTCACCCGCGCTTATGGCCACGGCTCCACTTCTATGGGTCACGAATTGATTTATTCATTGCAAAAATATTTGTTTTAACCGACTTAGTTCCAAAGATTAGTGCGTTCAACCAAATAAACAAACTCTCCTGTTTTATTACATTTCTATAGGATATGCTTAAATCAAATGATCTAAGAGGATAGGTTTACAAATCTGATTTTTTTGAAGGACCCTCACTAGGCTGCATCGGCGAGTTACCTTTGCAGCAAAAAACCGGCCAAACAACATGGCGGGAATAACATCAAATATTATTAACTTTTTATTTTTTTTGTTTTGTTTTATACCTCACCAATAATTGGGAACTTATTTTAGTAAATTTGTAAAAGATAAAAACATCAACATGATTGACAATGTCATTATAAAGGAATAAATATTTTTTGAAGTGAAAACTTCTCTAGGCACGTTGTGCACTTTTGGTACGGGAAAAAAGTACTGATGTGACCGTCACGCTCAGATGACAGATGTGTTAGTTATGTCTTCACTTCTGACGTGCAGTTCTACGACTGACAGATTTTATTTTAGTAAGTAATTATTTAGTAAGCAATATTTAGTAAATAACCGATATTAATGGCAATTGGATGAGTGTTATTACTGAAGTCCTCCCCTGGGGCTCAGACTGCAAACACCCACTACTACAGTCCAACAATAAGCATTTAGCAAGAGGTTTTAGGTCAACGTGACCCGTAATATCATATAATCCTCTCGCTCTTCAGGATTTCTGATAAAACTATAACAATAATTTTATTAAATACTCTGTGAAACGCTAGAATGTGAGAAATAGTCTTAAAATTTTACTTTAATTATAGTAAATTACTTTTAGGCACCCCAAGAGTTTAAATTATTATTTAAATAAAGCTTTAATTGCTTTTTCATTAATTAAAACATTTACAAACAAAAACTTCATCTAATGAAGAAAACTTTGAAGACTCCAGTAAGAAAAGCAACATAAGACAGCAGACATTAATGATACACAATAATTAATCATGATTTACACCTAGAGAATAATTTTGCTTAAAAATCAATATGTACATCGTGTCCTTTGAATAGGTATCTGGTTCAGCACATGTCAGACATGTAGCTGGTGCTGGAGCTGGTTTTCAACCCCAGGCCAGGCCCATCGGAATCAGCGTAAAGTAGATTATAGTAAATAATCTGTGAACCTCTGGAACGCGCTTCCACAAGAAATCAGACTGTAAACTAACCGGTTCACTTAATGGTTAAAAAGTACGCAAGCACTACAGAGATTTATTGGCGGCATCACCAGAATAATATTTTACCAGTGTCTTTATTATTTGTGTATGTATATGTACATATGTATTTTAAATGTGTTTCTAATACACGTATGTAGCCTACATCATCTGTATGTGTCATTTTTTTATTCCTTTATCTTACGGCTATTAAATACCTGCTCTTAAGTTCGTACCTGCCACACACGGTTCTGCATCGCCCAAAGGTTGACTGATAGAAAATGTATGCAGCATTGAGTCCGCCTTGTACAATGTTTTTTTTATACTATAGGGCGCAAACGAGCAGAAAGGGTCACCTGATGGTAAATGACTACCGCCGCCCATAGGCACCTGCGAATCAGGGAAGAAGCAATGAAAGCATTGCTTCACTGCCGGTTTTCTGTGTGGGCGTGGTATTACTCCGGTCGAGCCCGCCCATACGTGCCGAAACATGGCTCTCCTAAGAAACAAAAGGAAGTTTAAATAAGTTTGCAGGAAGTATATATAAATTATAAAGTAGCTGTTTCACTCCAGTTTACGGCCACTGCTCCGCTCTTCAGGGCCTTAGCGTTATGCTATTTAGACTTATAACCTTCCTTAAGAACTGGTTTATCAAATGCATAAAGATTTTTCCAAATCCGATAATCTAATGGGTAGTTCCAGAGATTAGACCATATTAGTTTAGATAAATACAATTTTTTTGTAGGAGTCTAAGAATCAAATGGGTGAGGTTCTGAAGAAAGGACCGGCAGGCTTGTATGAAAGATTTTGTGACGATGAAGAGTACAGGAAGCTCATGCGGTAGATTTGTAAGGTCAGAAGCCAATGGCCGTACCCCCATGGGAGAAAAACGTGCACTTATGTATGTATAAGTCTATAAAAATGGAGCTTGAAATAGCACATGAACGCCGAACAACTCCTTGAATGTGGACTTTGAATGCTATATAAAGTTTGTCTGTCATATTAAACTACAACCACATTCCACTGAATGGCAATATGTTCAAGAATGCTCTAAAAAAGTGGCTAATAGAACATGTGTTTTATAATCTGAGGGAATTATTGAAAACAAAACAAGGTAATGTAAGTTACAGCTGAAATTGTATTGTCATATATTTATTTCATGTTTAATTTTTAATGTACTTACATATCTATTTTTTTTATTTTTTTAGCTTAATTTTAAATTGTATCTGATGTTGCCATTAGATATTAATAAAATGTTGCAACACCCGAAATTGGGTAACTGTTGAAGATCTATTTAAGTACGTAAAACATATAATATGTGTCTAACCTATTCTAATAGTTTTTTGATAAATCAAATAACATTAGCATTAAAGTTAAGTTGTATTTAAGCAAATTGTAATTTTAATTAATCTCATTATTTTAAAGATAATTTCATTATTATTGGTTGAATTTATAAGGAATTCAGTAATTTATAAATGTTGAGAATCGTCATGTTTTTTTTGTAAAATTGCGTTTTTACTGGAAATACAACTATGCAGTTGAACTTAAAATGCAAAACAGTATCTGTATACAAAATCGTCACAGCCGATTCCGAGATACCCGAAATATAAATACATACATAAATAAATTTTATGAAAATGTCTGCAAAAAAAAACAAAATCATTGAAATTCATATGAAACTACGTAATGTATTTTAGAAATGTGCACCGCACCTACACTAAAAACAGTTTCTAGAAATTTTTTTCAGAATGCATTTTTTCAAATTAAGTCAAGTATTTGTCGGCTAAACATAACACTGTTAAAATTTTACCATACCTTTCTGTAACATCTTCTATATACGTATGTAATTTTATAAGACAAAGAAAAATCAATATCCATTTTTATTATTTAATTTTAATGAAAGTTACTCACCGAACAGTAACAGCAGTAGGTCACTTAACGCCAAACTGAATAGGTAGTAATTAGTCGCCGTGTGCATGGCGGGGTGCTTCACGATCACCACGCACACCGACACGTTACCCCCCATGCCAGTCACAAATATCACCAGGAGCAACACCGATATGGGGATGATCTTCGGCAGTGGCAGCCTCCGTGGACCCATCACTAACCACAACAGTTCCTCTTCAGTGCAATCGAAATACGTGGTGTTGATACATCGTCGGTATAGCTGTAGGGTTGTCTCGTTGAGACGAAGGAAATCCGAGGAGTCTGCCATTTTTTCTAGGCCAGATTTTTTTTTTATTTATTTCAAATTTAATTTATGTGAATATTTCTCAATTGTTTATTCATATATTTTATTATTTGTGTTTATTGTTGCAACGTAATTGCATCCTATAACATCATACACGCTTAGCCACATTCAAGTTCCTAATTTTTAGTTTATAATATTTCTGTGTAAAACAAAGAATAATTTACAAACTAATACATGGATGTTTTCAAGTTAGACTCGCGATCGTAGCACGCACCTCTACGCGACGGCTACGTGCGTAGCGCGCGACGGTCGGCACTTAACTAAAGCGTAGCAACTGGTTCTGCTAAGGTTTTTACTGAGAGACATGCAGAAGTATAGAGCGAATATTGCATTTCACGTAGAACTGACAGTACAATTGAGACACTGATATGAACACAACATCTTGTTTCTAGTATTAGTATTTGAGAATCTAATACAACTGTGAATCCGATGTTTGAAATACATGGGAATTTGAAATCTCAAATTGAAATACGCGGACCAAGGAGACGGGTAGACTAGACAATATTGTCGTTAGTAACGAGAGAGAAGGTTCATATTAATGAAACTATAATTACTAAAGAAGTTACTGGAATATCCAGATTTATCTGTGCATGACCATATAAAAATGGACCTCCTCATTGAAATTTACATGACAATTACAACCTGTTTTACGTGAGGAAACCCTCATGGGTGATACCTCACATGGGCTGTCGGTAAGGTATCGTCCGTATGTCGGACTTATACCACACGGTGTTCCATACTGCGCCTGAAATGAGTGGACCGTGGGTGCTGCGACGGTATGTCCTCGACGGTCCATCCAGCTAGCCCGCGATGACAATTATAACCTAATCTATAATCTATTCATATAAGCAATATTTTCCAATCCCATTTAATATACTCCCAATTATTGTTTTAAAACTTTCGCGACTTTAGGACATTTTAGAACTCGGGACTAAATCGCGATAACATTTATTTTATAAAGTACAGTAAAGGCCACGAGTGACCACAACCAGTGCAATCCAATTGAAACGTCGATCCACCAAAAAGCTATTGTAACTTATAAATATAGAACCATCGCGTCGTAGGATTTGAAGTCGCAGCAGTGCTAAATTACCTTTTTTGTTATGTTGACAACACTTTTACGTGATTATAGTTCGACAGTAAACAATACTGTACAATATAGTAAACAAAAATTACGTAACAGTGAGGTAACACCTCAAATCTTAGGACGGATCTCCGCTAAGACTCTATTACTAAAAGGCATAAGATGCAAAAGAATTAAAATTACATAAATAGATTTTAAATGCAGGTATTTTACCTACAACCGTTTCCAGGTACTTCCCTCTATACATTCAATAAAGAGTATCAAAAAACCAGGTGTTATAAAATTTTTCCTAGTTCCTAGCTATTGAACCACAGACATACACGAGATGGGGTTTTGATGTAAAACACAAATTTCAAAGTGTTTTTCTTTGGTAAATTCAGGTTGAAATCTTAAGGTTGTCTGGCAAAAGTCACTTTTACCGATAACGCCACTCATCAATTTGTATAAAATTTAATAAAAATTTTAATAAGAAATACAATGAAGAATATTCTATTTATCTAGCCTATTATTAACACACATAGCCGCAAAAAGTCAGGTTTGACTAACGAGGATCAAACTCAAACAACTGGCATTAGAAGCCAATGCTTGGCTCTGGACGCCATACTATTCCGCTAGTGGGAGAGCCATGCTTCGGCACGTATGGGCCCACTCGACCACAGTGATAACACGGCCTTACAGAAAACCAGCCGTAAAGCAATGCTTGCATTGCTTTTCGCCGAGTGAGTGAAGTTAATGGAGGCCCCAACCCTTCTCTCTCCCCTCTTTCCCTCTTCTCCTACCCGCACTCTCCCTCTTCCCCCCATTTCCCTACTACCACCTTAAAAGCCGGCAACGCACTTGTGACTCTTGAGTTGCAGGTGCCCCATGGGCGGCGGTAGTCACTTACCTCGTTAGCCCCCTCCCTAAGAAATAAAAAAAAACACTTTTAAAAACCCATTTTATATCATGACTTTAATTAACATTATGTTCCTCGTAAGATTTAATCATCAAATGTGGCACAGATAAGGCCAATCATAATATTATTAAAACTATTTCAGCCTGCTATAAAAATACATTAACATTGGTCTCTTTTGAGCTTTTCGATAGTCATCGGTACTACGCTGAAGCTGATCTATTCTTCAGGTATATGTGTATTTTAAGTACAAAAGTCAAAATGATTGTTAGGATTATCTCTACACGACTGCCAAAAAGAGTTTCAGGTTAGATGTATGTAATATATCATCATACCATCATAGAACCCTTATATCATGCGGAGTGAATATATAATAAAAAGTGGCAATAGATTTTTATTAGTAATTTGGTGAATTTAGTCATTCAGTAAACTGTTAAACCGTCGGTAAACTCCGGTAACCAGTAGGTAATTATAGACTACTAAATGCTAATAACTTACAATTATTTACCCTGGTGTGTAACAGAAATGAGTCGACGTCAACTGGAACGGTCTCTGTTCGAATGTGAGAGAAACAAGACTTGTATAAAAGGCGGGAAGGACAGAAGCAAATTGAAGAATTGATAGCGACCTCCATTTTGTTTTAATCTAATCCTCGCAATTCCTCGCAGCTTCATCTCCGGTTATGATCACTGCTCCGATTCTAAGGTTATAGTCAATTTATAAATATTACTATTACAAATGCGAAAGTTTGGATGGATGTTTGTAACTCAATCACGTCCGAACGGCTGAACAGATCCGAATCAAATTTGGCACACAGATAGATTATAGTCTGAAATAGCACATAGGCACATATCCCTTAAAAATTACGGGCAACACTTAGTATTCTATAACCTTTCTCACGAATTGAGCGATCAAATAATAAAAGATTAGCTCGTTCAACCATTAAAACAAACTCATCAACTTCTTTACTGGTATAGATGATAATATTGAAATTTTAACAAAAGTGCAGCTTGTTCGAGTTTTGAGATAAGCTCCTACACTTCAAACGTTTCACGTAATTAACTTAATTGTGTAAAGTACACGTCTCCATCAGTATTATTCTTTTACCTCTAACAATTTTTTTGGCGATTTTAAAGACGAAAATAGTTGTGAAATCGTTAATTATCGCTTGAAGGCATTCATTGCAGTATTAAAAAATCAATAACAGTTTGAATAAACTTGTTAACATACGGACGGTCGTACACAGCTGATATAAATTTGATGTAATTTAAATAGTGGTGTTATAGGAAAATAACTCGTACATGCAAGATTTTTAGTAACATTTTGCAATGCATTATAACAAGTGCGCAACAACCCTTTATGAGTGTATGGAAATCCAATAGTACCAAATCATATATCTATATCTATATAAATGAGTCCCTATTTCCCTTGGTCACGGCATAACTTGAGAACGATTTAACCGATTTCATTCATCTTTTTATGTTTTCTAATATTTGACTGGCCTGTTGGCATAGTGGTTAGTGACTCCAACTGCTATGCCATAGGTTCGTGGGTTGAATTCCCACCCGAGTCTGGGTGTTCATTGTGTCCGTTGTTTGTATGTTTGTAAAGTTCCCCGCGATACAGGAGTAATTCCTAATGCGGGAGTTGTCTTTTAAAGAAGAAAAAATACTTTGTAGAAGGTTCTTACGGAACGAAAAATTAATTAATTTCGCGGGTAACAGCTCTGCCATTTTTATGAAAAGTGCAATAAGTAGGTTAAAGCTGATTTCGAGAAAAACGCGTTTAAAGATTTTATTATTGTTTTGTTTGTATCTCCATCTTGCAGTTATCCTTAGTATTAAAACCGGCTCCGTCATAAATACTTAAAAACTGTTTGAAGAGAATATATAGATCTCGTTCTGCTGATACCGAATATGTACTTAACTCAATGGGCGCGATAACTTGGATCGATGTAAGCAAAAATGATCCAATCCACAACCTGAAAATTTTGAGTTTTTGTGACCTATGTACTCCGAATAAGGTATATTTTAACATACCAAAGACCTTCTGGATTGGATTATTTTTGCTTAAATCGGTCCACTTGAGTTATTGCACTTTTCGTAAGTACAACAGAGGAGTATATGTATAAAAATCTATGTTTGTTCATCGTGAGTTTTTGCATACACGATGCCAGGCATATGGCACAGGTCATCAGGTATCTATCAACCACAAAAAAAATGTTCCAGAGAGATGAAAAAAGTAATTTTACGTAGTCAATAATTATTAAATATTAAACTAAACCTGCCATATTACATAAACTAGACTAACGTAAAAACCAGGTTTAGACTGACCATCCAAATTCAATTAAAAATGTTTTTTAAAGGTCTCATTTTTCACTAGTAAAAACTAATAGAATTTATAGACGCCATAGTAACATTATAATAACAATAACTTAACAATACAAATAATTAAATAAAATTTAAGTGTCGGTTTGTAATGACAAAATAATAGTTTTTTTTCAACTCAACAGTTGTTTGCACGATACCTCAGTTTTTAAATTTTTTGTCTGTCTGTCTGTCTGTTTGTTTCGGCTAATCTCCGGAACGGGTGGACTGATTTCCACGGGACTTTCACTGGCAGATAGCTGGTGTTTCAAGGAGTAACGTAGGCCACTTTTATTTTGGCAAAGAATTCTGCGCGAAATATATAAATATGTACACGCGAGTGCGTGAGTGAGTATTGTATTAGAAAACATCAATTAAGAGGCCGTATACGAAATTTTGCCAATTTGATTTCGTGATTTTACAGTTAAAATACTATATTTCTATAAGTTTTTACGAACAACATAAAAGATCACTTCTATTTAGATCTAATGAATGAACCACTTTTTTACTTTTTTTATAAATTATATTGCGTGATTTAGATTGTTTTATAAAATATTTTTATTAACATATATTTTTTATTTTTTGCATTTTTTTTTTCAGAAAATGGGTTGATTTTGAACTGAAGTTTATTTCTGTTTTTGTAATTTTATGAATGAGAGTTCCACGTAGCCGAAATCAAAAGCAAAACTTTGTCCATTTTCTGTAAAATTTGACTAAGTTAAACATTTTTTTACTCAATTTTTTTATATTAAAATGGTAAAAAGTGTTACATACATTGTATAGACGACTATTACAGCAATACATTGTAATTTTCATACCGTTGATACTTCAAAACATTTCGTAATATGTGATATTGTAAACCTAAACAGCAAAAATTTACAAACAGTCACCGGTTTGAGGTCGATTCGAAAAAAGTGGCTCATACATTAGATCTAAATTGAAATGATCTTTTATGTTGTTCATAAAACCTTATAGATATATAGTATTTTAAATCGGCGAAATTGGCAAAATTTCGTATACGGCCTCTTATGTGACATAATAGCAGTTCATATAATACCGTGCATAAAAACAACCTGATTATTTTAAGTTTGCTTTTCACAAAATTGATAGCACGCATGGCGCAATGAATAAAGTGGTTGCCTTGCCACTATTCTTAGCCACACCGAGCGTTGTAGGTTCGATTCTCACACGGGGCACAAATTTGTGTGATTCACAAATAGCTGTCCCGAGTCTGGGTGTTCTTGTTCTTCTTTTAGGAAAAATCTTAATAATATTATGGAGGATATTTTGTGAGAGTGGGTAAATGGGTAGATGGATGTTTGTTACTGTTTCATGTAAAAACGGCTGAACAGATCTGGATGAAATTATGCACAGAGATAGATTATAGTCTGTAGGGTACTTTAGGCTTACATAGGCTACTTTTTATGTCGGAAAAATATATGAATTTCCTTAAAATTTCTAAGCGAACGAAGTCGCGGGCAAAAATCAGTACATAATATAATATAATCACTACATATTATAAAAAAAAGTCCCCCGCCGCGTCTGTCTGTGCGCGATAAACTGAAAAACTACTGAACGGATTTTCATACGGTTTTCACTAATAGAAAGAGTGATTCATGAGGAAGGTTTAGGTGTATAGTTTGTTAAGATTTTGTGTAAATTGATTGAAATATGTTGATAATTGTTAAAGATGTCTCTGCTACCCGTGCGAAGCCGGGGCGGGTTGCTAGTTAGTAAATAAATAAATTGACCATGAGACCTATTACTGCACAGTCTTACCTGAGCTTGTAAGCGATTCTTCGAAATAATTATATAGGAAGAGAAGATATCCTGGAAATAAACTCAGTGAAATCTCAGAAGTTACGTAAAAAGACGAATAAAACTCATTCATTATTTAGATCCTTTTAATGGAAGATCAGACAAATAGATAAAGATATGTAAATAGATGCGATACAAGCCCGTCCAGATGCTTCGTGGGTATGGGGAAGCACGGGGGAGTCAGGCAAAGTCCTAGTACCTTCATTCCTGGGTCGGTGTGGATCCAGGCCAGTGCTGAGGTTGAGTATTTATATTTTCTAACTAAGATCAAGAAAAAGTAAGCTCAGGAATTTGAAATAAAAAACGCAGTCATCCAAAGGTATTACAGTACAGGCCGGTGACCATGGCCAGTGCAACCCGGACGTCGAAACGTCACCTTTTAAATACGTGATCGCGCAATTCCCCTCCACATAGATTTTTGGAGTTTCTTAAAACAGTTAAGTATTTTGAATAGAAAAAGGGCTCTTCGATAAAAAGATATGGGCAAATTTAGATTTTCGCGAAAACTTGTAAGTACCTATCAAAATTTATCTTATTTTTCGGATTTTCCCTTTACTTGTGCTGCAAGACCTTGCTTTTAAGAAAAATTGACAATTCTAGGACACTGGAAATACCCTCTAGGTTTTGGGTCGAAAACCTATAGGGTACTTCCCATTTACCTAGAATCATGAAATTTGGTAAGAAGCAAGGTCTGACAGCACAGGTGAAGGAAAAAATCCGAAAGTCGTTAATTTGTTCTTATATCACATAAAAAAAAAGTTTTTGTGATAACAAACTTATATTTTGCGGTTGGATTGTTCACTTTGTCGTATGTCGCAACCGCAAAGTTAAGTTTGTCTTTCGAAAAAGACGGGCAAAAATCTTTGAGAATTGGTTCCCGATATGGACATATACAAGTTTGTTTGCTTACGGAACCCTCGGTGCGCGAGTCAGACTCACACTTGTCCGGTTTTTTCATTGCACGAAGTTTAGGCCACACGTACCTACTAATATTGAAATCGCTTCATACACGTATTTGCTCACCTGTATGAACTAAGAATCTCTTGTACTCCTTATCCTCCTTAAACTCATCTAAGTCATTCACAAAATATCAGAGACAAATTCGTTAATATGCTTTAAGAAATTGTAAAACAAATCTCTTTTCTTGGAACTTACATTAACATAATAAACCGAGTCATATTACATTTATTCAAGTTGACGAAAATATCTCAAATATCAGAATCAGCCATCATCTTGAAATTTTGTATTTACATCGTGAGGGGTTTAGAAAACCTAGGTTACCTTTGATCTAGAAGAAACTGCCGAAAATGTTCATTAGCGAAACCGCGTGATCGCAAATTCTAGTATTTTGTTAGTTCACAAATTCCGACGGCCATAGTCACCGAAAACACACATATAAGATAATAGTTTGGTAAAACTAATCAAAAGATTTGCTGATGTGGTTGGAAGACATTTTAGTTTAAAATTACTAATAAACTACTAATAATACTTTATTTACTATAAGCGATTAGGTATATACATAATCGCGTACAATATCCACGAATATTTTTATACAATATCTACGGATTTCTTCACAAATAATTAATTTTTACAACGTAAGTAGGTATTGTCGGCAAAGAACATTGTTTATCGAAAGATTGGCAGTAATCGACATGTTACAATTCTTTCCTATCTAAAGATATAGGGATAGTCTGCATAGACAAGGTCATTGTCGACTGAAGATGTAAAAACTTGTGATCATCCTAAACACGTGATAGAATGAGAATGTATAAGTACAAGCAATATCCACTGGTTAAAGAGAAGATAACTTAGTCGGTATTTTGGTTGCAGTTTTTTCACATTTTAAAAGTCCACAAATCAAATATTTATTATTAGAATTCTAGGGGCTTAAGAACAAAAATTCTGATGTTATATTATCTGAAATATGGTTTAACAATTCTGCCGTAGTAATCGAGATAGCAGTACCTACCTACTGCTATCTTGATTACCACGGCAGATTCTGTAATGGATGGTGAATTATTTGACAACAGATACATAGTACACAAGATTAGCGGTCCGCCGGTGCCCATAGACAATCCCAATTTCAAGGGTGTCTCCATTAGAGATAACAACATTACGCTGAAAGTGCCCTCTAATCCTAGTCCTATACGGGTATCTTTAATTCAGGCAAACATGTGCTGTCCTCGATCTCTTAAAAGAAGATAAAAAATACTTGTAGTTGCTTATAATTGAAATGTAAATCAAAATAAAAATCAAAATTTAAACAAGCTTTTATTACTTGTCAATAAAAAGAACTAAAAAGTTAAAAATAATTTATATCTGATAAGAAATATACCATTTTATAGGTACATTATATACCATTTTTTTTACATAAAAGCGTGTTACATTTTGACGGCAACAGAAATAAAAAAGGCGAATGCTTGTGTCGTTTTATTTCGGACTTCCTATGGCCACCTTCCAGCTCCATCATCAGACCCTGGACACCATCTAAAGACAAAGTACTCGTCAAGACGAATCAAACGAGTCCAAACTCGATGGGGTTGCGTCGTTTCATTACAGAGCACCTATGGCCACCTTCCAGCTCCATCATCAGATCAGCTCCATGTCATCATAATATTGAATTGTCACGCGATATACATATGCGTGCAAAAAATTTCAGCTCCATCGGAAACCGCTAAGTGTGTTAAATTTAACTTGCAAGATTTGATTACAGACTACGGGACAAGTAAAACTAAATAAAAGCTTGTAGAAAGGGCCTTATTTTGTTACGTAGTAAGTAGGGGAATACTGTCCCTTTTGTACGGTTCTCTCTTCAAACTCAATTACTATAATTCTAATAGACTTAGAACGAAACTGAATGTAATGTGTGATATTGCTCTATGTTAGGTACAATAAATATAACAGTATGTTTATCGTTTTCGATGATCAAAAATTTAAAAATAAGGAACTTGTATGAATGTGTTATGACTGTAATGATATGCATTGGTAGAAACTATTTTAAGAAAAGTCAATCCGACGAATCAAGAAAGGAACTAAAAAGCGAAAAAAAAAACTGTTTAACTAAACTCTTACACTAATGTTAATACCTAAATAGTTATGAGTAAAAAAAAGTACCCAAATAATTTTTAATAGATAATTTAAAATGAAAAAGTATTTTCTTTGCTCATTTATAATAAATATCTACACTATTTCACAACAGAATATTACTTTTCCAAACATGCATATGTTTTTTTGCAAATTTGACTGAAATGGACTACCTACTACTACATAATTAAATAGAACTTGAAATTAATAAAATTCTGAAAATAAACTACTGTAGATAACTTTTTAAATTTATCTACACTCTAGTCTAATGTCTACAAATATAAACACACTCCTATTTGCGTTGTGTTTATATTTTTATGCGCCTTAGAAATTTTTATGAGCAATTTACAGAAAACAGTATTGTTGTATTCTTTTCACAAAATTTTATATCAAATGGATGTGAAATAATTGGCTTAAATATACTTACACAACTTACGAACTAATGTTTGGTGGAGTTTTCGACCTTATCGTAATCTGCGTTACCTTCTTGGCAACTATTTGCTAGCAGCTAGATATAGAAACATAGAAGACACAGGGGCTCTGTAGGCACAAATTATATTTATTTAAATTTCTTATAAAACACTCATATTATTAACTGTTTACAAATGAATTGTTTTTTTATTGTGTAGGGGGCAAACGAGCAGACGGGTCACCTGATGGTAAATGACTACCGCTGCCCATGGGCACCTGTAACTGAAGAGTCACAAGTGCGTTGCCGCCCTTCAAGGTGGGAGTAGGGGAAGAGGAGGAGAGGGTTGAAGAGCGGGAAGACGAGAGAGGGGGATTAGAGGAGAGAAGAGGGGGGATACGGGAAGGACGGGAATAGGGGAGAGGGAAGGGTTAGGGCCTCCGGTAACTTCACTCACGCGGCGAAAGCAATGCATCATTGTTTCACTGCCGGTTTTCTGTGTGGCCGTGGTATTGAGCGAAATCACGTGAATGTATTAAAAATAATTTCAAATTCAAATTGGGCTTATCTACAGAGTAAATGAGTAAATGTGAAATAGGCTTGACGAGGTTATGTCGAATTGAATTTGGATTGTGTTGTGGAATGCTTTTTTTGAAATTGTTATTTATATCAGTTTCTTTTTCTGTGACCATAAAACGTATAAGAAAACAATACATAATACAAAGAATCAGTTAGCCAAAATTTCATTTGTGATTTGACGATAAAGAACAAGAATAAAAAATTTACCTCTTTCAATAACTACCCCAGTGGGGAAATTTCCAACATATCATTATTTTTTACTTAACCAAATACTTATTACAGTACACTACAATATTGTTATCTTTTCTGTTTTAGTACTCACTTTTTTTATCTATCGACTTTTTGATTTTTTTAACACCATAAACATTTAATCGACGTCTTGCTTTCTATTGCTATGAACAAAATGTAAGGCGCCATTTTTGTGTTTATCAATGCAGTCGTATCCCACAAATTAACGTTTTGCCAACATTTCTTATTAAATTTTGTGTTAGATAATATACGTACTGTTAATTTTACTGTTATTGAATTAACATTAACATAATGTTAACAAGCTAAAACAATACCGCAAGGTGAGAATCGAATCGCTTTTCACATAAAATCATAGCATTTTTATCAGAAGTATTCATATTCATATCATGTCCTTAAGTAAGTCCTTTATTCGTGGGAGAGCCATGGCCTTCGGCACGTATGGGCCGGCTCGACCGGAGTACTAATCCCACCTTACAGGCCGGCATCGCACTTGTGACTCTTGAGTTGCAGGTGCTCATGGGCGGCTTTAGTCATTTACTATCAGGTGACCCGTCTGCTCGTTTGCCCCCTATACCATAAAAAAAATATATTTTCTCTGTTTTCTCTCCTTAACTTGTTTTTGCACCTACCACTTTTATTTCTGCATCTACCCAAGGTTGACTGGCAGAGAATGCCTTAGGCATTAAGTCCGCCTTTGTACAATCTGTGCATGAAGCATTATTATACAAATATTTAAATTAAAAATATTTTTTTTTAATTTTTCCCAAATAAGTTTAAACTGTTATTACACTTTATTTGATAAATTGTAGTTGTAAAAGACTATTTACGTGGATTATGGTAATTGGTCACTTTAATCATATAATATATTATTATATTACTAGCAGTTCCCGCGCGGCTTCGTTCGTAGTAAAACCCTAATTCATGTTCCAAATAAAAGTACCCTAAGTTACTCCTTATAACACCAGCTATCTGCCATTAAATTTCCCGAGGAAATCGGTTAACCCGTTCCGGAGATTAGCCGGAACAAACAGACGGACAGACAGACAAACAAAAATTTAAAAAACTGATTTTTAGGCATAGGTATCGTGCAAATAACTGTATGAGTTGAAAAAAAACTACATTTTATTTTGACATTACAAACAGACACTTCAATTTTATTTATTTGTATTGATGAACTATGAATGGTTAAAAAACACCAGATGAGAGCAATATTTTATTTAAATTTAGGATTTATTAAAATTTTACTTAGGTACAGTCGAGTTATATAAATATAGTAAATATTCATTCAATCATTCATACGATAATTATTTTTATCAATATTTATTTTTAAATTCTTGGTAGTATTTATTGACGTCTTTTTAATTGGTCGATCGTTAGACTACAGATTACAGAGTGGTTAGCGGTTAGACTAAGTTAAAAAAAAATTTAAATGCATAAAAAGTGAACCTACGTAAACTTCTCACGAAACAAAAAAATATGCAAAAACAGTGTTTACAGTACTTACTTAGGTATAGAAATGATAGGAAATTTTATATAAAGAGGAAATGTATGACTCACCGACTCACATTAAGTCACGTATAATAACCCCACTCAAAATGATGAGATGAACCTCGGAATCTTTATGACAGAAATTTATAGCCAACAAACTAACTGATAAACATATTTATATATTTATACATACATACATATTTAGATAGATTACACCCAGATACAGAACAAATGAACGATCATTTTTGTGCTCGAGCTCATCACACAATTATTTGTCCTGGGTGGGAATCGAACCCGCGACCTCTGGCTCACCAGTCAGGATCACTATTATAGACGCTGTTAATTTATTAATTCTCGGAACATATTTGAAATATGTAATTGTAGTGTAATCATTGTAGTTTAGGAAAATTATATTGTCAAAAATGTACAAACACGATCAACTTTTTAATTCTACACTAACAGATGTATGAAAACAAGCAAAATAAAGTTTTGAAAGCCGAATTTTCCCGCGATTAATACCAGTGGTGCCAATTTTACAAATAATTTACGAAGCGTTCGGATACATCTGCCGGACTACAGCAATATCCATAGACACAAAATTATTTGCAAGGGACTTGAGCCGACAGTGTCGATAGTGAAAAATTTAAAACCTTTAGCCGGTTTTCAGTTTTTCAATACGATACATAAATACCGATTATTAGTCAGAAAAATAATCATTTGAAGTAAATATATAAAATTTTCTTTTCGGAGCAATAAATAATTACCTAATTAATATCATATTATTCACGTGTTGTGAACTTGTGACCAGAAAATAACAATATTATGACGAAACAAAGTTTTGGCTTTGGATTAATATACTTATTGGGTATCATAGTAAAAAAAACAAAAAAAATATCGTTTACTTTATTATTATAAAAACATATGCTGATATGATAACTTATGTAATAAGAAAAAACCGTGAGAAGAAATAATTCCCCTTGGCGCGTTCGCACACCTGTATGTATGCAACTTGTCATAACTTGGAGGAAAGGTACCCCTCTTTTTTTTACTTACGAATTGACATAACATCGTGAATTGCATTATGAATCATATTCTTGCAATATTTACGCCATTCATATTACGCTGATCTAAAATTAGACGCAAACTAAAACCTGAGGTCCCTCTTAGAAGAATTTTGAAAAAATCGCATCCCCTGCCATGATTTGGCGAATCGAATTTAGAATAAAACTATTTTCTTGCTTTTTTATATATTTTTTTTGCTGATTTTATGGACCTGTAATTGAATTAAAATAATTTCCATTCAAATTAAAAAATCTTTCATACTAAGTTTTATAATAAGTTTTTCAAAAGTCCTATTTTAAACATTATATCGCTGTCCCCGGTGAATATCATGACAGATTCGGATTTATTACAGATTCGTTGTCCAGGGACCCATTAATATATATAATTAATATATATAATAACAATTTTTTCATGGTCGTTTTATAGTTACCTTTAGATTTAGTCTTTCTATACTATTCCTTATTTTTTATTCAATAGAGGACATAATAGAAAATTTTACATGACTTTTTATTGGTATAGGGGCAAACAGCAGATGGGTCACCTGATGGTACTACCGCCGCCGCCGTCACAAGTGCGTTGATGGCCTATAAGGTGAGAGTAGGAGAAGGGTGGAAGAGGGGGAAGGGGGGAGGAGGAAGGGGGGAGGAGGAAGGGTTAGGGCCTCCGGTAACCTCAGTCACTCGGCGAAAAGCAATGAAAACATTGCTTCACTGCCGGTTTTCTATGAAGCTGTGGTATCACTTCGATCGAGCCAGCCCATACATGCCGAAGCATGGCTTTCCCACGAAATACGATTAATAACTTAATAATTATAATAACATAACTCTTAATTGTACACCAGAAACATTTAAAAGCAAAATTAATTAAAATTACGGTTTATACAATTGGCGGCCTTATCGCTCTATGAAAATCTCTCTCAGGTATAAAATGGAAATAAATTTAGAGCAGTATGGTACACGTTTATTAAATTATTTAGTGACGTAAAATATCTTACTAGTAGTAGTTAATTATTAATAAATCGCTGGAGTCAAACTATCAGAGTAAGTTGCTATTGTTTCACATTAAAGACTTTATAATATAAGTAGGACTTCAAAAGTTATTGAGGATTTAAAGACTTTTTGTGATTGTGAGAAAGAGAACATTGTCACAGTTTTTGTTATACTTTAAATTGTGGCAATACCGTTTAGATTAAGAATAATTATAACAATTAACTAACAACAAAAATAAATTATTGTAATATATTTTCATAATGTCTCTACTTTTACCAATATCTGTCAATAATAACAATTGACATCAAACATCGCAGGCTTTTTTATAAAAAAAATAATTTTATTGTATTGTGTTTTTTACTTTGGTTTTCTACTAGAGTGTGTTTTTTTAAACTTATTTATAATTTATTTTTTCCATGATTTTTTGACATGTTTAAGCCCCCACGGGTCATCACCTCACCGAAGCTAACGGTAAGGTGGTATGTCAGGCTCGAACCGACTAAAACCACACGGTGTTCCGTACCTGTCCACCTTCAATTATTATAGTATATGGCCTAACTTTTGCTTGGCTGTGTTACCCTACCCGGCGCCCTCAGGCCAGGTCTCATGGAGGTCGTAAATCTTTAGGTGCCCTACGGTGCCTAGTGCGGTACGAGCGCTACATATATTACATTAGATAAGAGCGCTACATTACATATAACAAAAATCTGGCTTAGAAAGGTAAATTCATAATCGGTTTTTACCTGAAACCTTTTAAACCTGTTTTAACATTGAATACTATAACAATGTCAGATTACTATAGGAATATTCCTTAATGATTCCTTTATATTTCGGTGTAGTAACTACATTTTTATAATTATCTTCCCATTAAATCCATAACCATTGAATAAAAAACATTAGAAGTACGTATATTTCAAAAATTCCCCCTTTTGTGGTATAAAAATGTGTGATATTTTTTGAGATACATATTAGTGAAAGGCAGTTTTTAATTTTTCCTATAAAATTGCAATTTTGCTATTAGGTAGGTACCCATAGTGTTCGTTAAGGAGAGCGATATGATGAAATAAGCATAGGCAATAAAGCATCGTATCCTAAGTTTTGCACTATTATTATAATAATATAGTGATAATAGTAACAGTATTGGTCAAAATTAAAAGAGAAAAGAGCGTACTCCGATCTGAAAAGTCGGCGACATGGGCGATGGTAGTCATTTATCATATAAATAAAAATGAAAATTTGAGAAATGAAAATCAAAAGAAAGTATTGCATACGAAGTTCAAAAACAAAATGTAATTTGTATTCAAACTTATTCCCGAAAGACTTCGATTACATCGATACTTTTTTCGTATCTCTAGAAAAATAAATATTCTATTCATAACAAAAATTTGCTAAGTAATTTTAAGATAGCACTGAAAATTGTAACAATAGTGAAGAGAATTTGGAAATATCAAACATATTTGTCTACGCATTTTAGAATGTAATTTATGATCTAAACTGAAGACAATATGTACGTGTGACATTTTAGTAATGTAATACCAATAAAGATCCATTTTCTGTTTGATGTGCGCTTAAAATACATTTACCACCATTTGGTAAAAACTATATCAGTTGCATCAAATATGTTTCTCATTTGATATTTTTTTTGAAATTGTGAAGTAATAAATAATATTTTTTTATTCTCTGGCTGAATATTTTAAAACTATATGAAAGCATAGACAACTTCTTGACGTCCGACGCCGTTCTTTTACTGAGCGATATGTTGGTAGCGCTGTTGCTAACGCCATTTTTGTTATACAGTAGAAGCTGCATAAGGTGATTTTTTTTTACTCATAGCTGTAATTAATGTGTGTGAAAGAGAGATCCGAATTAGACTGACTTACGTAGCTTCTAGTTATCCGAATATTTTCTTCAAAGCTTATTTACGACGTTTCTCATTGTCTATGCTGTAGATACGCATCTCGAGCGATACATACGGTGTACAGCTTTTAGTGACAAATGTATAGTAAAAATGAAGGATAACGCCGTACTTAAGTGGCAAAAAGTTTACAACCCCACCGGCCCGCAACCCCGACCTCGCCATGGCCATCGCGCGGTCGCCATAAAAGATTTGATGATAGTTTTCGGCGGCGGAAACGAAGGAATAGTTCATGAGCTTCACGTCTTCAATACCACCACAAATCAATGGTTCGTTCCAGTCACGAAAGGAGAAGTGCCTCCAGGATGCGCTGCTTACGGGTTCGTGGTCGACGGGACGCGTCTGCTCGTTTTTGGCGGCATGGTGGAGTACGGCAAGTATTCTAATGATCTCTACGAACTACAGGCATCACGGTGGGAATGGAAGCGTCTGAAGCCTCTACCGCCTAAGCAAGGGCTCCCGCCTTGTCCACGTCTCGGCCACAGTTTCACACTTCTTAATGGAATGGTATATTTATTTGGCGGTCTAGCCAATGAGAGCGACGACCCCAAAAACAACATACCTAGATACCTCAATGATTTGTACACTTTAGAGTTATATCCAAACTCCTCTATGACAGTATGGGATATACCTTTGACATATGGACAGTCACCCCCGCCTCGTGAGTCTCACAGTGGTGTAGCCTACACAGACAGAAATTCAGGGAAATCTTCGTTGATTATATATGGTGGCATGAGTGGGTCGCGACTTGGAGATTTGTGGGTGCTTGACATGGAAAGCATGTCGTGGTCTCGCCCAGAAGTTGGAGGTCCTCCGCCACTACCTCGGTCCCTTCATACTGCCACAGTCATTGGTCATCACATGTATGTTTATGGTGGCTGGGTACCTCTAGTGCCTGATGAATCAAAACTTGCCACACATGAAAAGGAGTGGAAATGTACCAATACATTAGCCTCACTGAACTTGGAGACTATGACTTGGGACAATATAGCTTTGGACAAATTTGAAGAATGTGTACCCCGAGCTCGTGCTGGCCACAGTGCTGTTGCCATTCAAACTAGACTGTATATTTGGTCTGGTAGAGATGGCTACCGGAAAACATGGAACAATCAGATCTGTTGTAAAGATTTATGGTACTTAGAGGTTGGAGTACCACCTCAAGCAAATAGAGTAGCACTTGTAAGAGCTGGCACCACATCATTAGAGTTGTGTTGGCCGCAAATGAATACAGTTACAACTTTTCTTTTACAAGTACAGAAATGCGGTAAGGTGACACCTGCGCGCTTCCCGTCAGCTGCAGAGCCACTAACGGCGCCACCACCAGCATCACCTGTAGCCGTGCCTAGCCCGGCTGACGTCATCAAAGCCTTTGGAGCTGCATCACCTGTTACCAGTGGCATGCCATTGGAACCGTCGCGACCGGCTACAACTACAGTCTCACCTGCCACAACCACTGTAATGACTCCTCAAAAAATTGTTCCAACAACTATCAAAATGCCAGCACAGGCTACAGTCAAAATTTCACCGAACACACCCACACTTAAACAAGCCACTTATCAGGCGAAAACAGTTGTTAAGTCACCAGCGGCTGCGATGGCAACAGCGGGCTCTTCTCAGCAAATCAAAGTAGCAGCTGTTACACCGCAAGGCGTCACGAGGATAGTGAGCGGTGTTGGGACACCAGGCACCGTGCGTGTATCGACTGCTCAGTCCAATGCACAGATCGTGTTAGGCTCCCCTGCAACAGGCAACGCGCCACGGTATGTGCAAGTGAAGACTGGGGGCGGTGGCGGCGTGCCTGTTAAACTAGGCGCTGGTAACATGCCTGTAAAACTCGCCGGAAACGCTGTTCCTTTGAAGATCGGCGCGGCTAACATTCAAGGCAAGATAACGACTAACAGTGTACATAAAGTTGGTCAAGTAGGTACAACAAATCTGCCTCTTAAGTTGGGGGCTGGTAATGTCAAGATCGGCACAAGTAATGTACTTGTGAAGACAGCAGGTGGCGTTCCTATTCAGGCGGGCGTCGCCAATCTACAGACTAAGATGGGGGCAGGTGTTCCTGTGAAACTGGGCGCTGGCAACTTGCCTGTTATAGCCAGCAGTGGCGGTGCGATACAGATTGCTAGCAGCGCCCTTGCAGGTCAACAGGTTAAAACTCCCGTATATAAGATTGTGACGGCAAAGTCGGGCGAGCAAGCGGCGACAGTAACGACAAGTACAGTTGCTGGGGGCGCTACTGTACTACGGCAGGCGGGTGGCAACGCCGGCATCCCCGTCATCATCAAGAAGACGCCTGGTGGCAATGCACAGTCAAGCGCGACCCCTCAATATGTAACGCTGGTGAAAACGTCGACAGGGATGACCGTCGCGACGATGCCAAAGGTAGCCATGATGCAGAACCGGCAGGCAACACCCGCAAACTCCGCGCAATCGCAGGGCCTCGCGCCTGGCGCCACTATTGTGAAGTTGGTTTCCACAAATACTGTTGGAGGCAACAAAATCATAACACTGCCCTCGAACATGCTGCAGCTAGGTAAATCCGGCGTGGGCGGCAAGCAGACCATCGTGATAACGAAGTCGGCGAGTCAAGCGGCGCAGTCTAACCCCCAGCAGTGAGTGAAGCCTGACTGAACACTGTGTACAAGTGTCTGTAAACAGATGTGTAAGAGCCGAGTGAGTTGTGCCCACAGTGACTGATGAGAATGTGGTGGTGTTTCTAGATTGTAAATTTCAATATACAACACTGAGTGTGTTTCACGGACTACAGTATATTCTAAATCATATTGAATATATAGTATATTGAGTATTTTGTATGTTAAATAGGTCTGTGTAGAAAATGTCATAGAGTTTTTACTAAAAATATTTTATTTACTCATATAGATTAATTATATTGATGTATGTGACTATGCACTGATTCCTATATTTGTTCTGATCTGTGTCCGTGACGTAGTATGGACAAGTAATACCATGAGTTCTCACCAGATGTGGTGGCCTGACTAGGAATTTACACTTAAGTGCCTGTTGTGCAGTTGTGCTCAGACGTTTGACCGAATGTGACGTTTCTAAAGTGATGTATTAAACTGTAACTTACACTTGAAATACACACATTGAGTTCATGTTAATTATAAGACTTAAGTTTTATTACTTGAATTAGATATTTTTGTATGTTATTGGATTTTGTTATGCAACTATGTTTAGTAAAATATCCTCTAAAAATGAATTCTGGGTTCATATAAAGCCATCATCCAGTAAATTGTGCTAATTGTCACTAAATGATAAAAGATAATAATATATTAATTGGACTCCGCAAGTACAAGACAATTTTTTTTTTGTTTTAATTGAAAATGTCTTCCGCTTTATTAAGTTTCCAAAGAATTCCCTCAATACTGATATGCTTTTTCTGTCATGATGTGTGCATGTAGAATGCTAAACTGATATAGAGTATTATATATCATTATTTCCCTGATTTGAATGGCTGCAGTCAACAGATTGCTAAATGTTCACAAAGTGGCCAAATTTTAGTGCGGCCATTGAAACCATGGTTGACTTGTTTCATAGTGTTAGTTAAATCACAACATAGTTTGCACTATTTGTTTTTATATGACCAGCTGTTGATTTTATGGAGTTTTGTTGATGTGGAGGTTCCTATCACTCATGCTTTGTGGTTCTTCCTGCTCTGCTAGTGCTGTCCGAGGCTAATAAATACCAGTATTGAAGACATCGCACTTTTCCGAGCCAGGGTGCAGTTTAAACTTGAATAAACTTGAATGAAACACAGTGAAATTCTGCCTGGCATAGGTAATGTATCTAAGATGATGGCACCTCCGTTTAAACTATGACAATTTCATTGATAAAGTTATCAATAACTGTTCCGTGTAATATTATGATAAAAATGCAGAATGTAATGCTTGGTGCGAATGGATGCATAACCAAATGGAGGCTCGTCTTCTCCGGTGTATCGTAATAAAATATTTTTATTCTGTTAAATATGTTTATTTAACTGTTGATTCTCTAAAAGATTATATTCTGCGTTTTTATGAATTTTTAGAGTAAGTGTCCTAGATGTACGTACGTAGACTAATCATAAAAATAATAAGGTAAGCGAGGTATGGAATGTAAATATCATTAAGTAGATAAATTTAATGTTATAGTTTGTTCATAATATGTTCATTTGCTTGAATAAACGATTTGGATACGCGCAACTTTCATTTCCAACTCCGGCCAGCCTCGTGACGATAACGTTGCGTACCTAACGACAATACTAATTTGTAATACATAATTATTGTCTAGTCATCAAGAAAATAAGTAGGCCGTAGAGAAAGAAATCTCATGAGACAGTTATAGGAATCAAACCCGAAACTCATTTTATTAGTTCTAGCGTCGTAAACAAGCCTATTTGACCTAGGCGATAATTGTTGAGGTAAAGTGGGTCTCTTGTAGATATTATTTTCTATAATGATGTAACTATAATGTTTCCCAATAACAATTTATGACTCCTGTACTGTACTATTTAAGTAGGTACTTACTACCTACTGCATTTATAAAATTACTTTGTAATCTAGGAATATTTTGTAAAGCGCCATCTATGAGATGTTAAGACTACTTCAACGTATTACAACGTCATTATATTCTGTGCCTTATTAAGTCTTATAGTTTGTTAAAAAGTCCCTAGATGACACTACTAATGCGTAGTTTTACAACAATTAAATATTTAAAAAGACTACTATGATACATTATTAAAACCAGTTATTTTATATGCTATTTTATGTAATTAACATTTGAGCCAACTAACATTTTAACGAGAGGATTCTGCAATAACAAAATTGCTTCCAACAAAAGCAGTTATTTATTATAATACTAGATGTCGCTATCTGTTTTAGGCTTTCGCCATGAAATATATTACATGTGAAATAATTTTACCGCTAACGAACATGATATTTTTGAATAAGTAACTTTTCATATGTTTTCTGCTAGGATTGAAAATTATATTTCATTGATCAAATTATTATTGTTCACTGGAATTCGTTTGATGGTTAATGGCAGAGTTGTAGAATTTTTTTTTGTTAGGGTAAACTACCGAGTAGTCAGCCCAAAGAGTAAAGTAATATAACGGGTAGTCAGCCCTGCACCAGTACTTAGCCTTCACAGACATTATTGCCATATAAATAGTGTTGTAATTCATTTACACCTCAACGAAAACATTTAATCGAATCAGTGACCTCTCATCCGTGGATACGTACATCTACGGACCAATAGCATGTCAGGCTAACGGGCTATTCTCGTTCAATTGCACTGCGCCGCCCCGCCGCCGCCATCAACATGCCAAGAGTTGTTTTCGGAGGAAACGTGTTCTAAATTTTCAAAAGTTTTTAATTGATTTTTTTGAAATTTACTGTGGATTATTGTGTTATGTAGTTATAAAATGTTTATCTAGTGATAACTTTAAGCTTCAGAATCATTTTATGTGTTTATTACATTTTAATCTATGTGGCCGACTATTGGTTTCGTATTTTTAAGGTAGATTCTCTACTCAGCCGTAAGTGGCTGACTACCTACTGGTTTTCTCGATATTTTTGTACACCTATTGGGTTGAAATTTACTTAGCGAATAGTTATTGTATTGCACAGTATGTTGGGCGTAAAAGAACACAAAAAGTTTCTTTCACCAGTAGTCGGCCGATTGGTTATTTTACCATAGGTTTTGCCTATAGGATAGGTATATTGTTTTAAGAAGCATGTTTCCCCATTGTATTTATAGTCATTATTATTATCGATATAAATTAAACGAGGTAGTTCGGACAGATTTCCAGTTTCCTCATTTTATCAGTTATGTCAGAACTGAGGGAAGATATTATACAGATTTAGAAAAGATTATAGCAATCTTATTAATTTCTGGACAACTTATACCTATTTTTTTATTACTACGAGTAGAAGTATTCAGAAACGATAAGAACAGAACAAAAACTAAAAAAAAACCGCAAGTTAAAGTCACCACCTCCACCGGCCGCCGACCACGACTAAAATCTCTCAAGGAGCCTGCTCAGAGTCTCCACGACCGTGAATTTCAATCTGTGATAGTTTTACCAATTAAAAACTGAAATCTCGTGATCTAACGTGTTTAATTCATCTCCAGTATTTAGTTTTCCCTGGTCGAGGTGCTAGCACGAGGCCAACACCTACCACGTTACAGACAATTTATAGGTAGGTAACAGTAGTCAACACACTTTTCTCCTGAAGGCTCCTAATTTTTCGATCTCGGGGGTTCAGATTCGAGCAGAAATCTGTTTTATACCTAATAATTCTGTTTGTTCTACAGACACTTATTTGTCTTAATAATTAACTTCTTCCTTCGTTAATGATATCACACCTTAAGAATCGTACTGTCAATATACAAGCTCGGCGAATTTAAACCATTAAAGTGAAGTGTCACTTCTACTCACTACGCACAAATTACAAGACTCTTTTCAAATCCTAATTCTAACTAATATTATAATTGCATTAATATGAGTTTCTTTATTAAGCTTAACCGAACTGTAGCGAGCCACATGAAATATTACATACACTTTGTCAGGGGCGAGGGTAACACCCACAAATATACTGTTCCCGAAGCATAGAAAAATACTCGAATAAAAACTTTCGTGTGTGGTATTCATATTATTTAAAGTATACGGTTTTACTCACGTGTATATTTCGGGTATGCCCGACTAGTTTCGGACCCGACGGGGGCCCTTTATCAAGGGGTGAGGCGTCCTGCCGCGCCGGTTGCAGGTGCCAGACTGTCAGCATAGAAAAATAACTTTTACGAGTACGATAGCGAGGTCGCGGGCAACAAATAGTTCTTAACTATTAGTTGCCCGCGACCTTTATACTAGTAACATGGGTCATACATTACTAGTATTCTTGTTAACCCCTCCAGCTAAGCTAAATGTTTCTGGGAGTGGGTTCACTTTATACTGTACTGAGGGGGGTTCGAACCCACAATTATTCGATCCTAACTCCGACGGGACGGCTTATGGCCATAACGCTAACACCGCTTTAATTTAGTGTCGTTATTTAATTTATTGTGGATTGCTCCACTCTTTGTTTTTGACGTGACAACGTCTTATAAGTCGATTTAGCCGGCTGCACGCACGAAAAAACATGACTCATGCGGCGTTACCTCGCTCTGAGGCGTTCCTATGACATCGCTCGGCTCGCCTCGTGTGCACTCGCCACCACTCGGCACCGCTCGCGTTCTTGTCGGTATTTTGGCGAAGATCAAAGTGGCGAGTGGCGAGTGGCGAGCGCGAGCGGCCGACCACACGCTGGTGTGCGCTCGTGTTGTATATTCGTAGAGGTGGGCGATCATGAATGATTGACATAGTCGAAACATTTACTAATTACTAATACTGATTTATTCATTTGACGGAGGATAGAGACCTAACTGACTGATGATGTCACCTACCTGGTGGTAGACTCCGAAGGTGGGTATAGGATCTCAGTGATGGTACTACGTAGAACCATCGTGTTTGGACTCATTTGAAAAGGCTAATGGAGACCTATGTGACTGATGTTGTCATCTACCTGATGGTAGACTCCGAAGGTGGGTATAGGACCCAGTGATGGTACTACGTAGAACCATCGCGTTTGGACTCATTTGAAAAGTCTCATGGAGACCTTGGTGACTGATGATGTCACCTACCTGATGGTGGACTCCGAAGGTGGGTATAGGATCTCAGTGATGGCACTACGTAGCACCATCGTGTTTGGTCTCATTTGAAAAGTCTAATGGAGACCTTGGTGACTGATGACGTCATCTACCTGATGGCGGACTCCGAAGGTGGGTATAGGATCTCAGTGACGGCACTACGTAGGACCATCGTGTTTGATCTCATTTGAAAGGTCTCATGGAGACCTCGGTGACTGATAATGTCGCCTACTTGATGGTGGACTCCGAAGGCGGGTATAGGATCTCAGTGACGGCACTACGTAGAACCATCGTGTTTAGTCTCATTTGAAAGGTCTCATGCAGACCTTGGTGACTGATGATATCACCTTGTGACAACGTCTTATAATTTGATTGAGCCGGCTGCACGCACGAAAAAACATGACTCATGCGGCGTTACCTCGCTCTGAGACGTTCCTATGGCGTTGTCACGTTCAACTGTCGTCAGTAAACCGACTTTACAGACTACCGATTTTTTTTTATAAACACGCTAACTAACTTATGTAAACAAATATCATAATTTAAAAACTAAAACAACACGACTGAAAGAAAGAAAGACAGAAAGAAAGAAAGAGAAACATTTATTCTGACATTCACAGGACCGCACACAATTTTTACAATAAAAATAAAAAAGTAATATATCCGTAGTAGTTGAAGTGCCCTGTGCAATGCCAGAAAAGGCACCTATCTCAAAATATTGCTGCAGCCTGTGAGACTGCCCTGCCGAAAGACGAATTGAAGACCATACAGCCGCCATTTGAATATTTTTTAAACAGATCTATAATAGCCTGAGTCACTCAATAGGATGTAAGTTTTCTAACAATACCAAACATCCAAATCTATTGAGGCATTTCGAAGTTATACTGGAATAAAGAAATTCACATACATACATGAACATTGAAAACATAGCACTTTGTTTTAGGCAGTCGTGTAAAAGTACACAGACGACACCGATTTTAAATAATAAAATGAATTATTGTTTATTTGGTAATTAAAGTCAGTACCTGGCATGTTCTCTGTACCGATGTAAAGCCTATAATAGTTATCTCTTGTTACTCTAAGTTGGAAACATTATCTTATGTCGCTGGTTCGCAAATAACAAGTACTTAAGTAGTTTTAAGCCCACCCAGACGGTCACGTACATGTGATGAATAAAATCATCGACTGGACCCGCAGACGTCCACAGGGAGCCATGACGTTACATTTAAGATGTACTTAAATGTAAGAACCTAATAAATGCTACTAGCCACTAAATTGTATTTAAGGTCTAAAATTAGTCGATGCCAAAGTGTGGTACTTATCTACACTTACATATTATTATCGTTGGAATGAAAAAAATTGTAATTGTTATTTGTTTGTAATCGTTGTCATTAATTTTAACTAATGTGAAATGAGATGTGAAATGTGTCAATAATATTAATGACTAAAAGTGAGTTTGTAATCGCCTTAATTACTTAACCGATCGTCATAATACTCAACCGATCGTCATACTCGGAGTACAGAAAAAGACATAAGTAAGTTACCTTCCACCCAGAAGAAAAATACTGTTCTGTGTCGAAAAATTACCTTTTACGCGAGTCAAGCCATGGGCAAAAGCTACTCTTTAATATATTATTAAGAGATGCAAGGAAAAAACACAGTCGCTTTAAACAAAGATTGCAGTTTAGCAGTACAAGCATAGTGTTATACTTCTTATGGTAAAAATGATCAACTGAACTCCTCGGCGAAGGGTAGGATCAGCTTCACATAAGTAAGACTAATGATTTTCCAAGTACGAACATTTAAATGTAATTCGCCTCTTAGATATAAATATTACTGACATCTCGTCTCCCTCATACGATAGTGTATTAAAAAATTACCAACATATCGCACTTCTCGTTGACCTATCCCATGAGTAGTTTTGGTTTAAAAGAAAATGTTATAGAAGAAATTTAAATTTAAGGGACTAATAATTAACGAAAGAAGAACCGGAAGTCCGGACTTCTACGACTCTAAATGACGTCTAATTTTTATTTTTATTTAAAAACTTTCGGCACAATGTGTACAGAGGCGGACTTAATGCCAAAGGCATTCTCTGCCAGTCTACCTTAGGGTGATTTTCTACCTTAAACTAATTTTCATATATGTAATCTTGTGTTGTACTCTGCCAATCAAATTCAACGTGGAATGCCATTCCAGCCGAAATCGGATATGCCTCACTTAATTTAAAACCATATAATCGTAAGGCAAACATTTACAAACAATGTAACAGTTTTAATTGACGCCATGTACGTTCATAGATGTATTTAACTTACAATAACACAGCAGGTATTAGAAAGAAAGAAAGATGAAGATGCAGATGGAAGGGAACAGCTTTTTCTACAACTTTATTTACAAACAGACATACAATCACGTTACGTTTGTATCCTGTATGACATTTTGTCAACTATAATCTGGTCTCTCACTGACGTTATAGGGGGTGGCTGCCTATTTTCGCTAACTGGTCACTGGGAATGAAAGATAGAAAAATTTGGTATACGCGTCATAGAGTGTTGTTATTTAAACCACTAACTCTATACTGCGTACGCTTACGTACTGTTTCTGATCAGTATTCGAGATAATAGTATTGTCCTAGTTAGGACTCATTCTTCTTTTCTTATGGTATAGGGGGCAAACGAGCAGACGGGTCTCCTGATGGTAAATGACTACCGCCGCCCATGGGCACCTGCAACTCAAGAGTCACAAGTGCGTTGCCGGACTTTAAGGTACGATTAGGGGAAGAGGGGGGAGACGGGGGAAGGAGCGGGCCGAGTTGGGAGAGGGAAGGGTTAGGGCCTCCGGTAACCTCACACACGCAGCGAAAAGCAATGCAAGCATTGCTTCACTGCCGGTTTTCTGTGAGCCCGTGGCTCTTCCACGAACAATAAAACTAATTAAAAACCTTATTCAGAATATAAAACAGAAGATGAAAGGTTAATTACTGAGAGTGCAAGGACAGAATTTCTAAAACAACAGATTCCTAACATTTATTGAGTCTGCAATGCTTGGATACGGCGAATCAGTATATTTTGTCCTTTCTGCCACTTTCATTTAATTAGTTATTCTTAATTAAATGTTGGGAGCCATAAAAAGGTTCTATGATAACGATTGATGCCCGGTTCCTGTATTCAAGAAACGATTCGTTTTGCTTGAGAGATGTTTAGTGTTGAAGTTGTTGGTTAAAACAACAAATTGACGTCTATTAGCTGAAAGCTCCAATCAGTTGGGGCGGCGCCCCGGGACTGCGCTGACGGATTTAAAATGTAATCGCATTGGTTCATCCCACGCTTGCTCTTGTGTGAAGTATGGGATAAGTTATGTATGCTGACATGATTGACACAGACATGAGAATATTGTGAACAATTGCTCATTTGGATATCTCAATTTTCCTTTGTTAGTAAAATATGTACGATGTATATAATATTAAATGTAATAAATGTGTTGAATAGAAGCTTAAAAAAGAAAGAACAAAATTAACTCAAAAAAATAGGCAATCATGGGACTGCCGACAGAAGTGAAAACTTTAACGAAACGACGAACTTAAAACGTCACATTAGCAGGTTGGTGACATTAATTAATAAAGAGCTGACCGAACTCAAGGTTAGATTAGTGCCCTCTAGTGGATCTATATATGTATTATTAGCAGAACAGTCACGTTTTCAGTGCTTTTTCCCCATAGCAAAAGTGCACAAACGTGCCTAAAGGAGTCTTCACTTCAAAAACTTATGAATTAAACAATACATAAGTAATGCACAAACATCGGTCGTCCATTGACAAATATTATTAAACTTACGTACCTAGTGAAAAACCTACTTTAAATTCTAAATCGTATTATGCGCATTGCACATGTTTCCATCGACAGATTGATTTGTGACAAGGCTATTTCCCGACAGGTAAATTTCCTATCCAAAAGTCGACCCCAGAATAGACCTCAGGATCGGATACAAATATAAGCACGGAACTTAGGAGATGACATCAACAAGTACTTTAAAAGTTGAAGGGCCCGAGTGACACCTCTGATATCAGATAAGGCCTCTGACATACAATTATAGTAAAATTGTTGCTTTTTAATTCAGAAATCTTATTTCGTAACTGACAAATTGAACTTAAAAATTGATCGTTAATTTAATATTTCACAAGAGGGCTGACATGAACGAAACTATGAGTATTTTATACCAAGAATGTTGATGAAATATCCAGATATTTTTCTAAAAATATACTTACATAAACAACTAAAAATAATTACAATCGATAGGCGATATCGAAGTTCTGTAGTTAGACCAAGTTGTCGAATTTATTTATCACTTAACTTTGTAATCTGTTAACCTTCTCGGTTACCACTTAGCCACGAGGCCCTTTATGCATATTCATCCACTCTATGAATCTACCGAGGATAACTATTATTGGCTACTCATGTAATCTTTGTTAAGTACCTGGTTAAGATTTGGTAGCTGTTGTTATCCCTAAAATAAATTTAAAAAACAAATATATATATGTGCCATTTTGATCGATAGCTTGTTGGCAATACTTTGAAGAGATACATACGATAGAGAGAAATACGATTATAATTATATGTACTTAAACTTTTAAAAAAAATTATCTTGAATTTGTATATAAATAAAATACGAAGAAACTTTTCCCCCGACCTTAGATGTACTACGAGACTCTCCATTGTACACCGAATATTGTGTAAAACAATCGAAGTGATACAACAAAAATCAGAACAATGTACAGTGGTATAGCAGGCTGCGATTACTTACAGACTGAATGGTTTTAGTTTTAATATGCTTTTAACTGACTTTTGCTGATTTATTTTGTTATGGTAACCTTTAGAATGCTTGATGTTATTGTAACCTTGCATTCGCAACATCAGGGTTTGCAACATATGGCAACACCGCTACTATTGTCAAAAGTCAATCATCTTTATTTCATAATAAAATTGTTTAAAAGTAATAGATCATCACATTCATCACACACAATGTCACCGTACCCATAATATTGTTAAAGATAGACGGTTGTACAGGCTCTGACCACTTCCGGATCCTTTATCAACGAGTGAAGCCAATTGTCGTCGTTTCTATCTCTCAGGAACTTTTTTTGTACCCAACCCTGACATCGTGGATACAAACTTTCATGATGATTGGGTGGATAGTTTATTCGTTAAAGCGTAATAAATAAAATAACAAACAAAAATGCATTCGCATATTAGTTAGGATAACTATATATAAATACCATTCACGGAAGTTATTATGATAATTCTGCTCTTTCTTCCCTCTGGAACAATGAAACAGTTGTCAAACACTGCCTTGGTTCCGCAGATTACCCCCTAGAAACAAACAAATAGATTTTGCTATATGTTATTTATTTTGTTTCCAACCAACATTGTTAGTTAGTAGAATTATCTCGTACGCGTACTATCCAGACGGTTATAACAAGTTATCAAATATAAAAACATATCATAGTATTTGCTATAGTAAACATTGTGCCAATAAATAGTATCAACAAAGAATCATTTATCTTAACTAAGGAGGTACTTGTGCTTATTGTAAGTCTTATTCCGAAGTACTTTCACTTAATCGATGTTACGTTTGAAGTGTTAAATAAACTATCCACTCACAAATTTATTTATAGTTTTAGCTTTACATGAACATAAAATGATCATATAAGTATATATGTAATTTCAAGTTATTTAAAACAAAAATAATAATATATAATATAATAAAACTAATTTAAAAAATACGTATGTATGTATCCGTGTGGACTATTCACATGCATGCGTCATAAGCAGCGTTACCACGTTGCAAATAATCTGTCTCTGTCTATCCGGCCCGATCAGACCTATCAAGAATAAGGCATCCTTACCGCTTCGTTTGGGTGTTCACAAATTTCAGATGTCAGCCTTCCAGCATTTCTATCATCAGTCAACGGCACAGAGAAGTTAACCAGGAAAATTCTAACAAACACACTGGTTAATTCTGAAGTGTCCTGCAAGACCGATGTCATAAATGCTTGGGGAATAGATTGTCCCAATATTCTATTACCTGTCAATCCATTCTCTCAGAGGCAATTTGACGTGCCACTGTGCCCTTTAAGAAAGCATATTTTACATCATCCAATGTAGTAGAGCGCGCTCGTTTGTTGGCTATGGAAGAATGGGAATCAGGCCTATGGATTCAGGCAGTTCCATCGCCCAACGTAGGCACCTTGTTGGACACATTCCACTTGCCACTTGCATAGCTGTTTATCTATTTAATTTTATTTCTTATTTATATCGTGTTTTTGATATATATAAACTACGTTTTTTTGTTTGACCATAAAAGTGTAATTCATTTATTTTATTTGTAAAGTTACAGCCAATTCGAGTCACAGGTGTATGTGTGGGTCGTTCGGCTTCCTTTGATATGGTGGAGGTAGACGATGGCCGGCGCGTGCGTCATGCTCGTGAACGAGTGCCGTTGGTCGAGACTGGTCATCTCCGTACTGCTAGCGACTGTTTATATTTTAGAACAACACGTTAAACGTTTGCGCAAATTAGCAATGTAACCAGAGACTTGTGAAAATCATGTTGAAAAAAATGTCCTTGGAGTTTCTTGCCTGTTCTTCTCCACAGGATCTACTTATTGGAACAGATAACTAGCTTCACGACTGATTTAGTCTTACTGACTGCTACTCCTGATAATTCAAAATACCTATAATGGGTTCAATTTAAATAAATGATTTTGATTTGATTTGATTCGGCTTGAGGTATGTGACCCTGACCCGTTACAATTCATTCTTGTAACCAATGTCACTTTCTTTCCTTCCATTGAATCCCCTTCTGACCTACCTTTCAATATACTCCAAATGTTCCCATATAATTCCCAAAGTGCCCGGTTGACAGTTGGCTTGTCCTCTATTATATATGAGTAAATACACCTTTGCCTACCTGTTCGGGTATGTAAAATACACTAACGAATAACGTGGCCTGGAATGTATAATTACTGGTTATCCAGCAATTAGCATCTTCATCATCCTCCGCGCCTTTTCCCAACTACGACACGGCCGAGCTTTGATATTTTACGTGAAGCGACTGCCATCAGACCTCTACAACCCAAGTACTAGGCGATATATACATATAAACATCGATATCTGTAAACAAGCTGCAGAAGGTGGACTGCAGAAGTCGGAATTTGAGTCATCTGAGTGGAGATGCACCTCAACGGTTTCCAGAAGACCTGAATCAAGCCGGTGTAAAAGCTTTTAGGATTGTGTTATTACACGGAAGGCTTTACTTACTAGTAGTTACTGAATGTTTATAGGCACTAGTAACTGATGGTCTTTAGGTAATTATGGCATATTTTATCCACCTAAAAAGCCTCAAAGTATTATTGTACAAAGATTGTTAGCATGGCCAGTTTCCTATTAACACACATAATTTAATTGCATCGTGAAATTCCTAATCAAATGCATAGTTTATATAAAGTAGGTATTTCCCCCTTTTTCTACTCGTTTAACACATAAACGTATAGTAAAACAACTTATAACGTAATTAAATAAATATTTAATTATTTAATTTAACTTAGTAATAATATACAAAAGTAGAAAGGACAGCAGCCCAACAGCTCCATTAGAAGCATTCCTTGTGCTTTACCTTCTCCAATGTCAGATTGTATTCAGATTCAGGGACGGACGCACACACGAACGATGTACTATATTATGGTAACCTAAGTACTTATTCTAACGGATTCGGTCAGAAGCGCGCGGTCAGCCGATCAGCCCGCACGTGATGATGTTGAAGCAACTTCGGGTCTGTGGCTTGCCAGGCAGTGAGTCCACCACACGCTTCTTCTTTTTACCGTTAGCGTCATATTTCTTCTCATCCTGTAAGAAGATCAGTTAAAATTTTAATTAGGAAAACAACATACGTCAATAAAAAATAATTTACAAGGAATACATCAAGTGAATATTTACAAAGGACTGCTTTATTGCTAAAACCTTTTATGGACAAAAATTGTAATTTTCGATTTTAATAGTAAAATTGTAATTGTGTTAAGATGAACTACACTACTAATACTACTTCAGTGAAGATGCTCGTTTCTCCAAATCCGTTCGTTCTTCAGATGATCCAAATGATGGTTTTTATTAGAACATGCGTCTAAAGGTATATGCCTTTTACGGTGTAACGCCGTATTTGTGGTATTTGGAAGGTCTTTCTAGGTCAAGTTATGAATTTATGTTTAAATAAGCCACCTTGGTAGCGAAAGCATATTGTTAGTGAGTAATTTAGTATATGAAAGAAACTAAAATAAATATTGTTTGAATTTTGATACAGTTCAAAGGGCTCTAGGTCTAGCGAATACCCAGCGTCTACAAAATAACCTACTGTTAACATATGAGTTACTAAGTATCCTAACTTTTAAATGTACTAACTTTTGCGCATTCCATGATGAATTATGTACATACACGGGATCGCATTAATTCCCGAATATGTACATAATTATCTATATGAGTTACTTCTTACAACCTTGACAGTAACACAGACACAATTGCGCTATTTAATTATACACGCGTTCCTGGTCGCAAATATAGATAGAGTATTGCTGTTTGTATCAAATATACAGAACTCAAAAACTAGTTACATTAAAGTTAAACTAAGTAAACTAAAACGTATTAAAGTTGCCGAGACAAGCAATCGAATTAAAACAAGGACGTCGCTTTATCGGTCTCCTTTGTGCGAACCATTCGGTCCATTCAATCGCGAATGAACGATATTTGTCAATAGTCTGACTGTAACGTCTCACTCATTGTGCATTGTGAAAGCTACGACACGCTGCGAGAAGATACATTTGTGTTAATTGATAGAATTGTTAATTTATTCCCTGAGAGAGATAAAAATTGATAGTAAAGGGTTTAAGGTTATTTTTATTTAAAGTCATATCTTCTGGAGGGTTAATCCCTCCAGAAGATATGACTTTTTATTACAAATTTTTAAAGGCATTTTTTTATTACAAATGGTGGTGTAGATACATTCAGCAGTTTGCTCATTATCAAGGTTAGCTGGTGATTACTGCAATACAAGCTACATATATTTTTTAACCGACCGATTTAAAAAAGAATGAGGTTTTTAATTTCGCTGAGGCTCACTAGAAACTAGTCGGCTTCCCTATCCAACCCCGTGATGGGACGTCTTGCTTCCCGCGAACGTGGTGATCACCGAGGTGGTTCGCTAACCAACCATCCCACACGTGATACCTCAGGTACTGCAAATGTATACGCTATGATAACAGCTTAAAATTATTCGGGCTGTATGTTAATTAGCTACCTTAGTGATATAAAAACAAGTTAATTATACGTAAGTGTCGTATATGTAGTGAGTATATCCACACACAGCTCATTAGCGACCCTCTAATGTACCTCTAAGTACACCGGCACCGCACCTCGCTCTCAATCCAATCGACATTTCCCAACGTTATTGGCAAACCCTTTTCAAGTAACAATGTTTATTAGAAGTGCAAGCCACTTACAGTTGGGAGGGAAAAAATGTGATTATGACGGAATAAATGCGTCAGATAAGTTGTTATTAATATTGAATCTAAGTAATAGTTACTTTACTAAGAAGAGGGTAGTCAGGGCGTTAACTATTTCAAACAATGTAGGTTATATTAAGCGTGCTCCTTGCTCATACGGGATCTCTATAGTTAAATAACTAAATAGTCTTTTAAAGAAAGAAAAACCGAAGTTTTTATCAATAATTTACTAAAATCTTTTAGCTATTTTTCAAGGGCGGGTTATTCCTTCTAGCGTGAATTTAATAATCTTTGGATACCTAAATTGTTATATTCGTGCGATTATCTTGTGTTATCTTTTAACTTTAGCAATAAGTACTTCAAGTCCTTTGTTTCTTTTATATACTCGTAGTAAGGAATGCGCGACGATGACTTTTATGTAGTAAGGAATGCGCGATGATGACTTTTATGTAGTAAGGAATGCGCGATGATGACTTTTATGTAGTAAGGAATGCGCGATGATGACTTTTATGCAGTAAGGAATGCGCGATGATGACTTTTATGTAGTAAGGAATACGCGATGATGACTTTTATGTAGTAAGGAATGCGCGATGATGACTTTTATGTAGTAAGGAATGCGCGATGATGACTTTTATGTAGTAAGGAATGCGCGATGATGACTTTTATGTAGTAAGGAATGCGCGATGATGACTTTTATGCAGTAAGGAATGCGCGATGATGACTTTTATGTAGTAAGGAATACGCGATGATGACTTTTATGTAGTAAGGAATGCGCGATGATGACTTTTATGTAGTAAGGAATGCGCGATGATGACTTTTATGTAGTAAGGAATGCGCGATGATGACTTTTATGTAGTAAGGAATGCGCGATGATGACTTTTATGTAGTAAGGAATGCGCGATGATGACTTTTATGTAGTAAGGAATGCGCGATGATGACTTTTATGCAGTAAGGAATGCGCGATGATGACTTTTATGTAGTAAGGAATACGCGATGATGACTTTTATGTAGTAAGGAATGCGCGATGATGACTTTTATGTAGTAAGGAATGCGCGATGATGACTTTTATGTAGTAAGGAATGCGCGATGATGACTTTTATGTAGTAAGGAATGCGCGATGATGACTTTTATGTAGTAAGGAATGCGCGATGATGACTTTTTTATATACCTTTTATACATTTTTACGGTTTACGTATTCCCATACGTAAACCGTAAAACTATCGAGTAAGCTATCCATACATTATGTCATTTAAGTATAGCATAATTAATTAGCAAATATTATGGATAAATGAAAGCTTATTGGAGACGTAACTTGTAGAAATACTGGTCTTGGAAGAGGGCCTTGTACATGATTCACAACTTAACAGTTTATACATATAGATATCACTGATATAATTCATGCATTTCCTTTTAAACGCTATTGTACTAATAAAAAAATCAGTCATATTGATGACTAATATAGATGACATCACTTTATGGTGGCATGTAGTCGTTTGTCACGTTTTGTCAAACCTGTAGTTAATCTTATACCTAGTGTTGACTCGTCATCAGGATGTAGATTAAAAATATGAAACGTAAGCTTATTGTATAACCCTGTCTTGGTTGGTTCGTCACTTCACTGGGGCACGGTGGTATGTCCGACTCGAACCGTCTCAAACCCTAGGATGTATTAAACCAATGAATGTTTCAGTTAAGTATCCTTCTAGATAAAAGTCCGCATTTAGACAGCAAGTTTTTCAGTTGTTTAGTTTTTAAATTCATAGATAGCGTTGATTGACCTGACATAATCGCTTTAGTGTTGTTACACTACAATATGTTGACAGTTTGAGTGGTATCATTTCTCGCTTGTGGACCTCGGGTTGCTTTCAATACCTACATACTGTTCAAGACTATTGCAAAGTTATTGGAAACCTACAAGAAAGTTATTGAATTTCTAACCAAGCTTTTTGAATGAAATTCGCGTTTGACAAATGTACAATCTTGACATCCTTTTGACAAACCTAGAAAATTTATATCGCATCGGAAAGCTATTGAAACTAAAGTAGTTCTAAAAATGTTGCTTTTTGGTTTTATAAGCTCAACGTTAAGCGTAGTTTGAAAAATACGTCTGTTTTGTAAATATATATATATATATATTTTAATCATATAACAACTAATAACCGACAACTAATAATTTAATTTTTATCACAGTAAATCCAAATATACAAGGTGTGCTTAGTATGGGTCGAGATAGCGCTGTGGTATATTCTCTGTCTATGAATTACGGAAAATTATAAATATTATAAACAATTTACCTCAACGACCTCCCCAACTTTGTACTTGGTCATTATTTGTCTGGCATCTGACGAATGTCCAACGCCGTCAAAGTCCTTGGTTCCATCTTTACCGGCAAAATCCACTAAAGAGTCGACGCCGCCAGGGTGCTGCAAATGGAAAACAGGATCGTATAAAATCATCTATATTTAGAACCTAATTCTTTAGGGAGATACTCAAAACTGAAACTTAAATTAAATCCTGATACTGCAGAGTTTCTTATTAATGACGAGACTTAAAATTATTTAGTAAAAAAATGTGCGTAGCTACTTTTTAAAGACCAAGTTGCGTTCTCAAAAAGTACTCCATTTAGTACAACTGTGCCATTTACGCGGACATACTTGTGCTACAATTAGTACAACTGTGCCATTTACGCGGACATACTTGTGCTACAATTAGTACAACTGTGCCATTTACGCGGACATACTTGTGCTACAATTAGTACAACTGTGCCATTTACGCGGACATACTTGTGCTACAATTAGTACAACTGTGCCATTTACGCGGACATACTTGTGCTACAATTAGTACAACTGTGCCATTTACGCGGACATACTTGTGCTACAATTAGTACAACTGTGCCATTTACGCGGACATACTTGTGCTACAATTAGTACAACTGTGCCATTTACGCGGACATACTTGTGCTACAATTAGTACAACTGTGCCATTTACGCGGACATACTTGTGCTACAATTAGTACAACTGTGCCATTTACGCGGACATACTTGTGCTACAATTAGTACAACTGTGCCATTTACGCGGACATACTTGTGCTACAATTAGTACAACTGTGCCATTTACGCGGACATACTTGTGCTACAATTAGAACAGAAGTGCAACAAAAGAAAGTAGCGCTTGGAGTTGCAAGCCTACTATTGCAATACACTCGCATAGAGATATTACTTTCTCCAACTCTCCTTATTTCCCTCTCTTCCCTGCGAAAGATTTCCTCACCTCATTTATGTACTGAGATAGGTCGTACACAGAGTCCTTGTATACCATCCAGAGGGCTTGGCCGCCTTTTCCATTATGGTTTGCGACCTCTGCCAAAGTGAATGCCTTGTACTCAGTCATGTTGATCCTGGAAAAAAAACCTTTAAATAGACTCTAGACCGAATTGCTTAAGAACCTTTTTTTTTGGTGTATCCGTTAGGGTACGGATTATATTATTTCCAGGAATGTTATGAGTATGAAATTTAGGATCTAGATATTTATAAAGATATATGAATAATATTATACAGGTTTCAGATACGATTACGGATATGAAATAATGTCGGATTATCGTCGGATATTTATTACGGATATTAGATTTTTAATGAATTGTAATAGGAAAATACAAATACGAAATCATTTGCCATTATTTATAGGTTATCATTTGGTATTACAATCACAGAAAAAAAACAGTTTGTGATTACTATAGCTACTATTTTTTAGTATTATCTACTTAAAATGCAAAAACTAAACTACAATTTCAGCCATAATTACAGAAATAATAATAATAATCTGTCATAACGTGTCTCAAATAGACTCCGATCATAACATCATCATCCGAAATGATTGAACACATTTATTTCAGATTCGGTTGCAGTTTCGATTCGGATATCCGATAATTTCTGTTACGGTTACGGAGCTCCATAACATCCCTATTTTTTAAAAATGAGAAATCACGACAAATGTATTAAACTAATTCAACCCTTCACTGCTGCTATATGTCAAGATCAATCAGTAGTAGGTACCCTACTGATCTAGTACAGATAACCAACAGTAGTTAAGACCTATTACAAGTACACTTAATCCTCTTCCCTCACTAGAAAGACGGTCGACAAAACACCGATAACTATGTAGTCGAAAGGAGAGAAGGCATTACTACTTCAATATCATAGGTTATTGGAGGTGTTAATGCCCAACAAAGATGGCGATGTTGACTCATCTCAACCCACTACTGGGGTGAGTTATGTTATGTTAAATGAGTAGACAACCGACTCCCGTGATGGATTTATTGTTACTAAATATATAATTCCAAAGTTACAGTATTGAATTCATGCTTATCTTAACAATAATACCGATATGCATTTAATATGTAGATCGCATACACTATTACAACATACAAAGGTCAATGTACTGCGTAGTTTAAACATGTGTCGAAAGTGATCTATATATTATTTCAATTAATATATGGCTAGTAAATATATATATAGTAATTTTGTTAGTTTACTTTAACAGACTGTAATAAAAATGATAATAGGTTGTTTAATACTTCAGTAATTAAAAAAATAACTCAGTCTCATGACGTGACTTTGTGACTCAAAGGCGGAAAAACACCTGCGATCTTAAAACTGCAAAAAACCCAAGACATGTATATCTTTAGGTATAGATATTAATTAACGATAATATATAGGTATATTGCCAAAATTTTATCACTAGTTATCACTTGTAAGTCGAATGAAGTATATAGATAAGATTGTCTGGCAGTGTCACCGACTTTTACAAGTAAATATAAAACACTTAATATTAAGTATTAATTATTTTATTGACTTTATAAGGTTTTTGTTAGAACTAATGCAGTGTCCCACAAAACAATACAGACTGTAGGATTAAAATAAAAAATAAATATAAAAAAATCCTGTTATTAACTATTTTAAATAGCGGCTGCCCTGCTCGAGGAGTTGTCTCCACCCTAAGATAAACGCTACGAAGACCGACGAATAACACCTTTGATGATGGATCAGAAAAAAAATCGTTTCCGATAAAAAAAAACATATTTTTACAATGTTTTTTAAAAAGTTATAATGACGCGCGCGGGCACCGAATTCGCGTGGTCCGCAGCTAGCGATCGCGAGTTTGGCGCGCACGTCATTGCCCCGCCATTGGCGTGTTTATAAGTTTCATGATTAATTGCCGGTTTTTTTTTTTTAATTTTTTCATCGGAATCGATTTTTTTTCTGACCCATCAAAGTGTCATTAGTACTGTAGTACTATACAGTATACATTACATTAGTACTATATATATATCATACTATATATACTATATATATTATATACATTAGTACTATAGTCTGTCTTCGTTTTCGGGAGCGTTTACAAAATACCCTGTATGTATGTATTAATCAAAATTATGTATTAATAAAGATATAATATTTATAAAGATATATGAATAATATTATACAGGTTTCAGATACGATTATGGATATGAAATTATTTCGTATTATCCGATAGTTTGGGATAATTTCAATTACGGATATTAGATTTTTAATGAACTTCAATAGAAAAAATAATACAAATACGAAATCATTGGCCTTTATTTAAAGTTTATCATATTACAATCACAGAAAAAAAATCCATTAGTGATTACTATAGCTACTATTTTTTAGTATTATCTATTTAAAATGCATAAACTAAACTACAATAAACAAAAACCGCATTATACCTCCATTTCAGCTATAATTACAGAAATAATAATAACGTGTCTCAAATAGACTCCGACCATAACATCATCATCCGAAATGATTCAGATTCGGTTGCAGTTTCGATTCGACGGATATCCAATAATTTCTGTTGCGGTTACCGAGCTCCATTACATCCCTATTATTTGAAATGAGAAACCACGACAAATGTTTTAAACTAATTCAACTCTTCCCTGCTCCTGTATGTCAAGATCAGTCAGTAGTAGGTACCCTACTGATCTAATTATGTATTAATCAAAATCTTAGGTTTAGAACATACATTTGGTACCTGGAGGGTTCTTATAAAATATATTTTGTGATATGACAGGCATCCATCTAATTCCAAAGTAATATTTGTATAATTGTTTCGATTTAAAAAAACTGCAAAATAAAGTGACGGCGCAGTTCGGTCTTACCGGGTATAAGTCAAAGCGATGGAATACGGAATTAACGTTACTCTAATCTGGTTGTGAAACTACCCGTAAGCCGTATGTTTCTTGCGTTTGCGTAATAGACAAGTGGACTTTTATCTGTTTGGGTGTTGTTTTAAGAGTGTAAGTTGATTACATAAAGCAATGAACCTGTTAATACACACACTACAAGGAAATACACGCACGCGCGCATTTAAAATTTGCTCTTGTGCATCAATGCAGCTGTGCTGTACTTAGTTTTTTATTTCCTCTTTTATATTTTTTATTTGATTTGGGAGTAAACAGTGAAATGACGAATAATATAATTAAAGAAGTGAACACATTGCACCGAACCCAACAAGACTTGGGAAATAGGATACGAAAATGATGAAAAATTTTATTTAGTTATTTGTCGTTGCCCACATTTATTGTACTTTTTAGGTTTTCCTATTCTAAGAAACACATTGTCTTAGAATAGGACACACTTAAAATGATTTATCCAAACTATCTCCGTCATGTAAACCTGTGTAATTTATAGTATTCTTTTGAGGTAACGAAATAAATAACCAATATTAGTGAATAAACTTCCAAATAGGAAACATTAATAATTTCTTACATCAATGTTATTTATACCACTTCCAAATATTTTGTAAATATCGCACACCTAGATCTAAACAGATATTAACTCAAGATAACACCTTTTTTCCTGTTCCTGATCCTGTGCACTGCAGGAGTTTTGGAGTTTTTTTTGCAGCTAGAAGAAAGATATTGGATTTGAATCTTGTGTTTTAATCATGTTTTGGTTCTGAAAATTGGATTTTTGTTGTGTTTTATTTTGAATTGAGCCCGAGTTTGTGAATTTCGCGTCTAGCATTGAGTAGTCGTTGATATTTTTAAATCTGGTTTATTGGACGGTAGGTATTGAGATAAGGAATTCGATGGAGTGTAGAACTAACTTTAGATCTAGGTGTGCGATATTATGACTAGCCGTTCCCTGCATATATTGTCTCTGCTCCGCTCCTAAGGATCGTGGTGTGATGTTAAATAGCCTATAAACTTCATCAATAATAAGGCTGTCAAATGCTAACATTTTTTTTAAATCGGCTTGGTTGGACAGTTACAGCAGACATTAGGACGTTCAACAAAAAAAAACCTTCAGCTTTAATATTATACTAGAACTTGTCCGCGGCTTAATTTTCTCACAGAAGTTTTTTGTTTAATATTTTTGAAAGATAATAAAATTATTATTAAAAAGACTTAACTCACAGTTGTGCAGGTGTGCGTTCCGAGCCGTTGAATACAATTGACTACCAAACCGTCAGCAGATAACGATATTGCAAAGTGTGATAACTTCAATCACATTATGTGATGTGAGATAAATCGGTCGATAGACTGTGACGCCATAATTAGATTAAGTCTTTCGGGTAAGTGCGAGTGTTCCCTTGATGCACAAACACTGAGTACCTCCAATTTATTAAGTCCATAATAATACGCGCTTTGTCTTTTCCATGGCGTTACCTTTTCTGAATGAAAGGTCCTTCTGTTCCCCTGGCAGTACCCCTCAGTAGTTAAGACGTGCAAACGAACTCATTTTCGTAGTTGCTATGTTTTTTTGAATTAACGAGATGATAAACTCACGGCTTATTTCTCGAGTATAAGTTTTGTACTTACCATGTATAATTAAGTCCAGCGTAAAAAAAGAATGTTGCCCTAATTAGAAAGGAAAAAAGTGAACGTTATTCGGGTGCAAAACTTGCTACTGCGCTTAAATGTGAATTATTTATATACCTATTGCGTAATCTTCTGATAGCAAATAATTATTTTTGGTATCAGGAAAGTACAAAGATTATAGGAGAGATATAAAACTCGGCAATTCCAGTTTTGCTACAAACTATTTGTATATAAATTACGAGAGAACGACAGATATTTTGAGTACATTAAAGCTGTTTGGTGCAACTATTCAGACACTTGTAGACAGTGGCGCAGCTAGGTAACCAAAGACCCTGGGGCAAAAAATAAACTAGGGCCCCAACTAAACTATTTAAAATCGTTTGTTCCATATTTGTCGTGTTCCGAATTCGACGAACACCAGATTTGTCGTAATCCAGATTCGTTGTACTCCATATTCAAGTACGCAAATAGTGGTTTTGTCACAACTCTAGTACAAACCTGATAACTTCTGGTTCTAAAAATCTGGTTTATTTATATTCCGAATGTGCGAGAAATTTTCACTAGTTCAATTTATAGTTTGTAAGTCAGAGTAAGAGGTGCCCCCTGAGCTTGGGGGCCCCTGGCACCGCCCCGTCTAGCCCTCCGGTAGCTTTAAAGTTGGACAGTCAATGGCCAGTAATAGCCATATTTATATGAAACTTGGTAGTCATAATATCGCACACCTAATATAATTTTAATAATGGAAAACATAGAAATATATACAAAATATTTTTCGCAAGTTTGCGCAAGCAAAATCATGGGCGGAAAGCTAATCGTAGCCTTCGGAAATGAAATCCCAACTTATATTATTAATGCTAATGTGAGTTTGTTTGTTTGTTACACTTTTTCGCAATAACTACTTAACCTATCATCATGACATTTGCATACACGTTGTAATAAACAGAAAAAAAAGTACGATCGATTCCTGAAACTAAATGATACTAAATGATATTTTTTTTCTCAATCAGACAAAAATAACGTACTTAATCCTAAGGCGTCCATTAGACGGTCATGCAAACGTAAATCATTACCAAAAGACATGATTGACGGATGTTCGTTGGGGATTGATGAAATAATATCGACATTCTCAGCAAAGCCAAATCTCAGCATTCAACTGTCAATAAAAACGATAGGTTATTCGTCATTAACCGTTTTGATTGTTGCAAAACTGATAGCAAAACCTACCATGTAATGGGCGCCTAACGTGAGCGAATATTAACTGTAATTTAGGCTTTACTAAAATATTCAAAACGTTCAAGGAACAAAGAGTAGATGGTAGTTGGTAGATAGTCATTCTCATGCGGCACAGCTGCTGCACTCGAAGCTGAAGGCAGCGGGCGTGAACTCTTGTTAAGAACGTAACCATTAAGGAGCTCTGGATACCCTGGATCCTCAAATGAAATCAAATCAATCAAATCAAAACCATTTATTTAAATTAAACCAATAAAAGGTATTTTTGAATTGTCAAGAGTAGGAGTCAGTCAGACTAAGTCAGTCGTGAAGCTAGTTGCTTGTTCCAATACGTAGATCCTGTGGAGAAGTACAGGCAAGAAACGTTTTTAGTTTTTTACAAATTTCTCGTCATAAAACTCGCCTGTCTGGGGCCGAGGATTAACCTGCCAACGATATCTTTAACCTTAGTTCTCTGTAGTTCCTTATCGTGGGAGAGCCATGCTTTGGCACGTAAGTGAGGTTACCGGAGGCCCTTACCCGTTCCTCCCCCCCTCTCCCAGTCTTCCCCTACTCCGTCCTTAAAGGCTGGCAACGCACTTGTGACTCTTGAGTTGCAGATACCCATGGGCGGCGGTAGTCATTAACGATCAGGTGACCCGTCTGTTCGTTTGCCCCCTATACCATAAAATTAGTGTTCTCAGCTACGAGTATAAATCAAGAAAATCTGTTTAGCCTTTTAAAGATCATCGGCTCTTTCTAATCATTGAAGGGAGTTTTGAGTCGGGGCTGTTCGAAACTTAAATTCATACTTGTTTGGTAGATATGTTTAGATGTTAGATGTTTAGATGTTAGATTATATATCACATTTGTGTTCCCAAAAAATAGATGTACACGCTTTTTTGATTAATCAAATTTGGCACATTTGATTAAAGGGGTTTTCTTTATTTTTACATAACATCATTAATGTTTTCTACCAACATTCGGAGCAAATTAAACGTTTTTTTTTTTTGGAATTGAAATTCGATCCCAAATAAATAATTATAGTAACTTGGGACTTGAGGACTTGTCGAACTCAATCCGTATAAACTAATCAGACAAACTGTTACCTATCTGTAGGTCATCTTTATCAAGTTCATCAACAGGACTATTTGACAGTTCTTTGTGAGAGATGCTTAGTGCTGAGGTGGTTTAGGAAGAATAATTGCTTAAAAAATTACAAAACGAGTATTTAAGGCGTAGCCGCGTAGGTGAGTTGCAAGGCCGGCCGGTAGGAGTCGAACACGCAGAACATATTACATTGATCAAATTGGTGATGTTCTGTGAACACGGCAGGTCAGAACTGCTCGCCGCCGCGCGCCGGTGGGTTTGTATGAAAGGTTAATGACAGTAGAGGAAGCTTGGGAGGGATGTTAGGATTAAGTAAGTAGCGGGCTGCTGTCTTTGCCCACCTCTAAGGAAGGAAAGCATACAATTCGCAGAATATCACGTTTCACATATCATCGATAAACGTTTTGAATGTATTGTATTATCTAATGATAACTATCAAAAATGTGGTTTGATAATATTATTGCGTATATTTCAAGGTTGATTAGGAGAGTATTAAGATTTTGAGATAAATAGAAAATAATAATGATTGATATATCTTGAAGTTCCTTATTTAGACTGTTTTTAAAGAAAGTAATTTTCTTTGCCGCATTTAATATTTTAATATTTTTTTTTAAATTTTAGCCATCCTATTTTTACGTTTAATGAAGTGACCAGATACCAGAATACTGTCATTGTTTTTGGCGGTTGTCAGGGTTTTACCGTTTATGGAGTAAAAGACCAACGTGGACATAATATTTATTTTAACTTACATAATGACTCTGTTAGCCTATTAAAATCTTATAGTAGCTTCTACGTTCTCTCTCTAGTGATATTGTTCAGTAGCAATCTCTTTACAATTTTATCATAAGCTTCATTTGTCCGAATAAATATTCTTGTAATCAACCCGCTGTAGTCTTCATAAATCTTCTCAATTTTCACCTGGAAATAAATGAATGTGCACGTTTAATATAACGATAAAAATAATGCATTTAAAATAGGGGGAAAATGGGAATTTTAATTCCCTTCTTCTTCAGATGCACCTGAAGTTCCCATTTCTCCCCATTCGGGCATTCGGGGAAATTTGGGAATAGACCCATACAAGCTATTTTATTAATAATAATTAATTTTTAAAGTCGTATACGTTACACATATTACTGTAATCTGGGAAAACTGCTTTCTAATGATCCTAGAGACTAAAACTAGAAAAAATAATGTCGACAATTCTTCTTTTCTTACACAATAGAGTATACAGCGATGTTAAATATATAAATGTCGGTAGTTGTTTGTTAAGACTTACAATATACTCACAAAGACCCATGGACGTCGCGAACCAGCCACAGCCCTCTGCAGCTCGTGGCGAACGCGCTGAGCTGGATTCTGGTACCTGCAATAATATCAGACGTATACCTTTGTGATAAAATGAGTATGTGAGAAGGAATCCCACTGACAATGACAAAAATAAATAATAGTAACTTGCGACACACCACACCCGGCCGTCTAATCCCAAACTACTAGTACTATGGCAACCAGACTGTTGCTGCTGATAAACTTACTTATTTATAACTAAATACATACATATTATAGATAAATTACACCCAGACACAGAACAAATGATCGTCATCTTCTCACAATTATTTGTCCTAGGTTGGGAATCGAACCCACGATGTCTGGCTCAGCAGTCAGGATCACTAACCACTAGACCAATAGGTCCGCCAAATAAGCATTGAATAAAATGTTATTTCCTATACAGCGTATACCGTTTACTCGGGGCGTCAGTTTAGCTTGGTTTTATATAAAAACTACTTTATAACTGTCCCAGGGTTTTGTCAAATAGATAGCGTTGATTAAATTCATCCAGCCTTTGAAAAATTACGACGATATGACAAACAGACATATATTTAAATACACAATAAGAAATTACCAAAAAAATAGATGGTCAGTATTTCCTATCATACTCAAACTTAAAATCCCGTCAATGATAAAAGAGCTGATAATCTTCGAAGTCAGCTTTGAAACACTAAATCGGAATCGGAGTCCATTCGTTTAGCAGCTATGATGAAAGAGATCCACAGACACACAGACACACAGCCACATACACACGTTAAACTTATAAAACCCCGTCTTTTTGCGTCGGGGGTAAAAATGTAGCTTGTACATACCAGTCTCCCAATGACAAAGCTTTGTATAAAAACGTCGAACACTTGAGGCGGCATGCCGGCCGCTCTCATGGCTTCACTTGCATCACGGCCGGCGTACTTCAGCAGGACAGCTGACCCTCCAGAGTGCTGAGGAGGAAATATGTTGGACTAGTCAAATTACAATAGTTATTTATATGGTGAAGAAGAGTGTAGCAGATATTGTTCGCATCGGATCCGACAGACTGGCCTTTACTCTAAACAATCCAATTGAAATCCACCTTACTTGTGCAGTTTCTGTCGTTACAAGTGTAAATGGGTTCCGGTAATCGCTTATCCACAGGCGGGTGGTGTGCTGGTTTGCTACCATTAAATTTCAACACAATTTAAATTGTTACTATAAAAGAATTCCGTTTAAGGAACGGTTTGAACTGCTTTCTTGTAAACTCGAATTTTTGTCTAATGTAGCTTAGAAAAATAAAAAAAAAACACGTTGTAATAGCGATATGTTAAAAGTAAAAAGCGTTCCTCTGTCCACCTCCTGACGCTATTCAGACCATGGTTACTAATAATAATAATAACTCCACACATCTCACACACGGCCGTCTGATCCCAAACTAGGCAGAGACTGTGCTATGGTAATCAGACTGCTGATAAACACACTTATATATTTCTGAATACATACATATTATAGATGAATAACACCCAGACACAGAACAAATAATCGTGCTCATCACAACAATTATTTGTCCTGGGTGGGAATCGAACCCATGACCTCTGGCTTAGCAGTCAGGGTCACTAACCACTAGACCAACAGACTAAGCTTCTGTTGCTTTTGAACTCAACTTCAAAACGAATCATATGGCCGCTGAAGAGTTCCACTATTGGTAAATATAATATTACATTTTAGATTTGGATCTTAAATCAAGTGACATTATTGGGCTTGCAAGTGTTTATAGGAACAGGTCGCGGTTTTATCATATGAAATAGCGAGACGAATGCTTGTTTGTTACCTGTGTAAAGACACAATCCCCTTTATAAACTACTAATATACTTAATCATTCTCATCTCTGTTAAAAAGAGCTCTGATTTCTATCTTATAAAAGGCTAATGTTTGGTAGACTTTATACATTTTTACAATCATTAAGAACGTTAAACACACAGATATGCCGATTTAATTACGATAGTCTTCTTTACAGTACATCTGATAAGTAAAATGAAATACGCAAATATATTTGATAATTCAGGGGTTCGTGCGCAAAGATTGTATTCCAGCTGTAGTAGACTTCAATGATAAAACCATTCTGCTATCACTGCCCACTTCACCAGTACAATACATTTTCTATACAACCAATTATTATCCTAATTCTATAAATATAATATATCAATTCATATCTGATATGAACGAACATACGTGCTGATCAAGTAACAAATGTTGTAGATAAAAATCGGTATTTTATCCGCAGAGATAGGCGTCTGAAGATAAAAATCGGTATTTTATCCGCAGAGATAGGCGTCTGAAGATAAAAATCGGTATTTTATCCGCAGAGATAGGCGTCTGAAGATAAAAATCGGTATTTTATCCGCAGGGATAGGCGTCTGAAGATAAAAATCGGTATTTTATCCGCAGAGATAGGCGTCTGAAGATAAAAATCGGTATTTTATCCGCAGAGATAGGCGTCTGAAGATAAAAATCGGTATTTTATCCGCAGAGATAGGCGTCTGAAGATAAAAATCGGTATTTTATCCGCAGAGATAGGCGTCTGAAGATAAAAATCGGTATTTTATCCGCAGAGATAGGCGTCTGAAGATAAAAATCGGTATTTTATCCGCAGAGATAGGCGTCTGAAGATAAAAATCGGTATTTTATCCGCAGAGATAGGCGTCTGAACATAAAAATCGGTATTTTATCCGCAGAGATAGGCGTCTGAAGATAAAAATCGGTATTTTATCCGCAGAGATAGGTGTCTGAAGCCCGTAAAATAAGATGTTGTTAAGATCAAATGAAAGCACGCGCTTTAATCCTCCCTTTACCTCAGCTTGCATTCATTCAACCATAAACAAAATAGATGTTATGTGATTCTACCGCAATAGTTAAACACTCGATTTTGATATCAATTATTAATTATAGTGTCTACACTGAAAATAAAATAAAAAAATCTTAAACCAATAAATTGAGTGTAGACAATGAATTATTTATATTATAATATTGCTCATTAGTCATTACTTTATTGCATTCCATAATTAAATTGATAAGGTGTTAAATATAAGGGTAGAATCAATTATGGACCCTGTTGGGCACAGCAAAGTTTTCATTAGGCGAGAGGGGGAAGAGAGCTTTTTATAAGAATAAAACTAAGAGTTAGCTATATCATTGAGTCAGCCTGATAAAATAAATATGAAAAAAACCCTCTTTCTGATGATGCACATTTCTAATCTATGGCTAATCATGTTTTGTGTCCGTTCAATGACTTTGTGTATTTTTTATAAACGGACATCGGACGTATCCGGACAATTCATGTTCATTGCCCATTTAGTTATAAATGTCAGCTTGCTCTTATTATTTTCATCGATTTTACAACTTTAGCCGATTCAAAGTTTGGTTTCCGCATTAAAAATATAGATTGTTTCTCAAATCATTGGATCTTAATTATAATTTGACTATGTAAATTCCTAAACATTCTAATATAATTTTAGGTAATTTCTATTCAATTTTGACATTGTGTTATCTGGGATGTGTAGTTATTTGATAGATATGTAAGTAATGTTGGACAGTTTTAGACAAATCTCCTATGTTGCACACCGATTGTACGGTGAGACATGTTGTGCCATCATTATTATTGAAACATCTCATTGTACCATGTTTCAAGCAAATAAAGTATTCTTATTCTTATTAACATGAGCATTTCACTTTATTCACGGGGTCTACTATAGTAGACGATCGTATATATTAAATGTTACTACATCTATCTGTAACAATTTCAATATAATAATTAAAATAAATTATTTGTAAGGTACAGATACAGACCACAGATTAATTATTACTTTACTGAATGTAACCTTATACAATTTGTAAACCTGGAGTTCAATAACAGCTGTACACAACATTTACGAGCTAATTAGCTTCGTTAAGAAAAAATAATTTAAAATTATTACAAGTCTGTAATAATCAAAAAAATGAACAAAGTATGAAATAATAACTTGACCGTAATACATTATCTCGGTTGTAAAATGTTGATATATAGGTATAAGCTTTCTTAAAATTAGGATATTTTTTATGAGAATGTATTTACATTACATTAGGAGTGGGGACATTGCCAGGTTTCATACACTAAACCCCATAAAACACGTTATTAAAGATAGATTAGGTAAGCGTTAAATGATTACATGGTTGTGACTCGTGCTCAAATAGATAATAGATATCATTACGATAATCCTACATAAGTACTCCATGTTGTGATAAAATATTATGTGATAAATTAATGAGGTACAAGAGCAGCTCATCTAAATGTATTATCCTAAATGTGCTTCTGATAAGGTTTTGCAACACGTTGAATAATTTGCAGATCCTGCAATTTCTTTTATCTTTGTTTGTTTGTTTGGTTGAACGCACTAATCTCAGGAACTACTAGTTCGAATTAAATATGTAGTTTAGAGTTGGATATCCATTTATCCAGGAAGGCTATAGGCTGTATAACAATACGCTACGACCAATAGGAACGGAGTTTCAATAAAAATGTTGCAAAAACGGGGGAAATTTATCTCCCTTTTATGTGACCAAGACCAAGTTTGCGCGGGTCAGCTACTTAAAAATATGTTGTTGAATGTCGAAGTGATAGGAAACGTGTATGTATTTTTTTGTTTTACTTATAATGTGCAAGTAATTCATGAGTCATGTGGTTGTGACGACCTGTGTACCGGTGAAACGGTCGACTGCAACCCCATGTTCCGCGGGTTTGATTCTGGCTCATTGCAAATACTTGTATATCTATTTCCATTGGTCTGGGTGTTTTCCCTGTATGTATTTACAAAAAATGTAAATACGTATGTTTATCCAAGAGGGGCTCGTGGTTAAGGGGTAACCGAGTAGGTTAACACATTACAAAGTTAAGTAATACTAGCCAGGTCAGTCTAGGATGGGTGACAATTCTTAACACATTGAGACCCCACCGTGCCTCGGAGAGCACGTTAAAACGTCGGTCCCGGGTGCCATACAAACATCCGTGGCATTCGTTACGGGTAGTTGGAGCCCTAAAAAGTCCGACAACCTGGTCTAACTACAGAACTTCGATATCGCCTAGTACTTAGGTTGTGGAGGTCTGATGGCAGTCGCTTCACGTAAAATATCAAAGTTCGGCCGTATCGTAGTTAGATTGAAAGCCGACCCCAACTTAGTTGGAAAAAGGCGCGGAGGATGATGACGTATGTTTATCCATGTTCTAGAACCCGTAACCCAATTTCATCGCTAGACAAAGATTCGCTCGGGATGAAGAGATAAGGGGAGACAGGGTGTCTCTCGAGTTGCCGGAAATCAGACCCTACATTTGTTAGTACATTTCATCAAACTTCCCAAGTCCTAAATAATGAGTGCAATGTATAAACTATTAAATTCAATGCCTGATATTCAGAATATGGATCGACGACATTTTTATTCTTTTATTAAAATCGTGGTTGAAGAGACATACCCATGAGAGACAAACAACCTGTCAATATTATGAAAATGTTGAAGATATTCTTAATGTTGTGCTAGAACACGATGGTACACGGAAGGCGCAGATTTCTGCTCCAACTAAAGTCGCCTGACTGGAAAAAGGGTGGCCATTACTCTATATGTGTTATAGGTTTGCCAATACACAACTGGCTTCAATTGTGTTGAAACAATTACTTAACATTAGACCAGGTGTGTTAGAAAATAACTAAGTTTTTAACTATTTAATTAAACATAATTATGATGTAATATGTTTCAGTAATACAGTAGCCATTATGCCTTTATATACCGAAACAATAAATAAGGAACTCTCTATGAAACGTATACAAAATATCCACGTCCCACGTTTCCAGCCTCCCACGTTACGCCGCCATTGAAGCTATGACCCGTGACATACAGATAACATTAAAGCTATTCAGCCCATTTTATTTCTGTACAGTGTCAATTTAGGATCGAATACTAATACTTATTAATTTTCAGGGACAGTTAGTACCTACACGCTGTTATATTTTAGTAACAAAAGGTAGCGTTGTCTATGATTTGGCACGGAGAAGGTATATGCGTTTAGGGTGAGAGATGTTTGTTTGTGCAAACCAATGTTGCCATTTATCTTTATTAGTTGAATATGGTCTTCTCTACCGTTATCTCCATCTTCTCTTCTCTTTAGCAACTATTATAGACCTGCAGCTGCATGTTTTGAACATCATATCAAGTTATCTTTTTCATTCTACGTAATGATATCGAGTTACAACAAAGTACCGGGCAAAGTATTGTTGTAAATATGTTTACATAATATTTTATCACTATGAAATAAACTATATAAATATGTACATAATGCGGACATGCTGGAATGAAGGATGAAATAATTTAAAAACAACTGACTTTACCAGATTATGTAACGAAAGATAGTAAACGTAAAAGCTTTTGTGTTCGGACCGTTTTTAATAAAATACAGTTACGAACATTGATTGTATATTACACTGGTAGGTGCAAGAAACATACAACATTTTAAAGTTATTATGGTGGTACGGTGCGATTTCAAAAATGACGTCATGTTGTAAGCGCCATCTAGGTGTTCACTTACCAATTACATCAAATATTATGATGCAGTTTTGTAAAATATTTTTTTTTTAACTATCCAGTAGTAGATAGGCAAAGGAAACTTAACTTCCTATATGTTTTTATTGTATCGAGTTTCTATTAACTTGTAGACTCCTACGTGTAGAAAGGTGCATGGTGGTCACGTCTTCCAATATCGTCACACTATCCGTTTTATGAATACATTGTAACATCAAGAGCCTTCTTTCACTTTAAATAATCATAGTCTATCTTAAAATTAGTAAAAGTAAATTCGGTTATGTTTGTACTGAACAACTCGGCAACTTAATATACTTAGAGTAAAATTACATATGAATAAAATTAAAGTGTCTGTTTGTAATATCATAACAGCTTTTTACTAAATGCATCAAACAGTCATCAATATACCAAAACATTTTTTTTTAAAGTACGTCTGTCTGTCTTCGACAGACGTCTACAGCTTGTTCCGGCTAATCTCCGGAACGGGTCAACCGATTTCCACGGGAGTTTCACTGGCAGGTAGCTGATGTTATAAGAAGTAACATAGGCTGCTTTTATTTTGAAAAATAGAATTAGGGTTTCGCTCAAAAACATAAATATTTACACGCTAGCGAAGCGGCGGCATAGCTAGTAGGTACTTACATAAAACACGAAGTCGGTAAGATCGAGAACTTTCCCATCATAAATGATGTACAAGCATCCGCCATTTTGTCCCGTGCACTTCGACACTTCCGATGCTGTGAAGTTTCGCTGGAACTAATAAAATAAATTTTAAACAATACTCCCCTTACGGATTACACAGTGCATGCGGATTTAGAACATATACCTGGATATCAGTTATTTTTTGTGGGAATCGAACCGTCAACAATCGATACAGCGACATCTGGCTGCTTGAGGTGACTGGTCGGCCTAGTCAGCGATGCTTTAGCCTATACTATTATTTTGGTTTGATCAACTGCAACTCTAGCCTCTTAATCCAGTCACGAATTATTTTTTACAGTAGATTTTGTAACTGAATGAAGGTAGATGTGCACCTTGAATGATTTCTATGTTTAATAAGTTCAAACCTTCAACGGTATCACTGAGTGATTTTTATTTTTTAGTACGTTAGCTTTTGGAGCATTTCAATAAAATGAAATTCAGGTGGCATCAGCTTGCATCCTGTTTACCTTTCGTGTAACACTAACACTATTGTACCTGAAGATCTGACTTTTAAAAAGAGTGGCCATGAGTTTCTTTGCCAGTATTCTTCTCATAAGGCTCTACGCATTTTGGAAACTCGAAGTTATAGATCGACACAAGCAGGCAGTAGATTTTGGTGTTTTCACCTAATTTATCTCGACAATCCAGCACATGCTGTGGCGTCTGTTTGCGCCGATCTATGATTTTAACTCTAGCTTCAATTTAACGTTCATAAATGTCACTTAGTGTCTTAATTGAATAAATGATTTTGAATTTGAATTTGAATTTGAAATTTGGTAACCACTCACACTTAATAGTTCCCTACTTATCTATTATCTCGCTTCCAAACAACATTTGAAACCAACATTGTAGTGTATATAACCTAACCAAATTTGGATGTAAAATTGTAGTTACTAACTTGAATGAATGATCAAACTGTAAAACTACTTAAACTTGGCTCTTTATAATACTCAAACCCACACACTCTCAAATAATAATCAAAGTTGTTGTTTTTGTACAAACTACTAACTTATCTGGCATTAATAAGAGATTATTATTATCCTAACGTCCTAACTAATATTGTAAATGCGAAAGTTTGTTCGTTTATTATGCTTCCACGCCTCAACAACTAAACCAATCATCATGATATTTTGCGTACGCGTTGTCAGCCACTCCTTGCTCGCTTATCTCGTGATTGTGAAAGAGTTGGAAAGTGTTGATGTGTACTAGAGAAACTCTAAATAAATGTAAAGTAATATTATATTAGAAGCTAATTAAGTTATAATCTTCACTTTTAACTCCTCATCTAAGATTCGAATATCATAACTTTTATAGTTATTTATACCTCCTTAGATTTATCCACAAATCTGGCAAAGTCAGACGCGGCTTTGGCAATGTGGCTCGTAGTTTGTTCGGCTAACTGTGCGGCAGACTGCTCCAACTGACCGAGCCGCTGTGTCAGCTGACCTGAGCTTTGGGGTACCACTGGAATTAACAAAAACCATTTTACTTTTTCGTTTTTTCATACAAAGCTGTAGTACTAATAATAACCCTGATTATAAAGTGTCCGTAAGTAATTAATATATTTGTTCGGACGTTCCTTACAATTTATTGTTAACAAAAACGTATTAACGTGTCAGTTTTTAATGTCAAGGCTCTCTGTATGATCTTTATTGAGTTTTATTTTCAACTTCTATAAGTTTTTATCATATTTCATAAAAATCTCTTTAAACCACGACTTCAAAAATAATTCGTTCTCTTTAGAAGTCCTTTGTATTTCAGTGCTTTACTGTGACTGTGATGTTAAGTTTACATGAACACATTTTAATTAGCTAATAGAACGACCAGACCAAACATTAGAGGTTGTGTGTTTGGTTCCCATTCAGAGCAAATAAGTGTATGCATATATATTTGGGTGTTTATACGTAAAATATATATATTTGTTTTTTATCTATGTATGTATGTGTATCTGTCGTTAGTGTACAAAAAGATTATTCTATTTTATTATATTCTATGATTATCTGTGTTCTACAGTACAAGCTAAGTTCAGTTTGGGTTTAGATTGCTCTTTAATTTGCCAAAATACAAGCTAAGTTTTCAGTATTATTTGAGAAAATTTCATCGCTCTGTATACATTTCATCGCTCTGTATACATTTCATCGCTCTGTATACATTTCATCGCTCTGTATACATTTCATCGCTCTGTATACATTTCATCGCTCTGTATACATTTCATCGCTCTGTATACATTTCATCGCTCTGTATACATTTCATCGCTCTGTATACATTTCATCGCTCTGTATACATTTCATCGCTCTGTATACATTTATGAAACTAAACGACATAGATACAAGATTATTTAGTGGGTGATTATGTTATTGAACCGTTTAGGGTCGAGAAGTTAGGTTCATGGGGTTCTGAGTGGTCTGTTTATAAGCAACGTTATTCGTGGCCTGCCTTTTTCTTGCACAGAGAATTAGCATTGCCGTGCACATTAAACGTGGGAATTCTGACAACTTTCTGAGAACGTTACCATTCGCCATGATGCAGAGGAATTTTATGATACGTGCAAGTACGTATGTAAGTGCAAGTATTTATGTAATCCGTTACTGGTTATTTATTTTTTATTCATAAGGCCAGGTGTATGTAAATATATACGATTTTAGTATGCATGTGTAGGAAATTATATAATTATGTATTTACGGGAATTAACGCGATCACGAAAAGGTATTACATACCTCTAAATAGGGAATATGCATGTATTTTTTTTTTAGCTTATATTGACTTGTTCCATCATTCTACCCTAATAAAAAATATAAATAACGTTGGCAATGTTCAAATAAATTTTTAAAATAACATTAAAAACATCGATACAATTTGATCAGTTTGAACGCCGCCATATTTCGTGGACCTTGGATGACGTCACGTTCCACGCTCAGTGTTTGTTTCATAAACTTACTTAAAGTGTTACAGTAATTTTATACCGATTTCCAGTTGTAATTACTATTTATTGTAATTAATGGGCGATGAATAAAGTTAAAAAACCATTTAATAGGTATTGCCTTGTCCCTAAGTGTAAAAACACTATAAGAAGTACACCCAATACAGTATTTTTTCCTGTACAAAATTATAATGTAAAATACGAAAACAATGGTGTACATTAATGAGAAAAGGTAAAGTATCTTCAATATCGTGTTTATATTGTTGTGAAGATCACTTTAATGTAAGCATATTACAATTTAATTGCTAGTATACTGTGAATTAGTCAGCAGTAATTTATGTTTGTTTTAAATATCAAGCAGAAGGCAACCTGCATGTCTACTTAAACTAGATAACAAAAGTCCAATAAAACTTCATGAATATAACTAACTATACATATCTTACCTATCCTTTAGATTATAATTTAACAAGTATTATAATAATTACCTTGCGGCTTTCACTCGTTTAACCTCAGCGGACGTAAAATCTGGATTTGATGCAAAATATATAGTCATCATGAATGCACCTATTTTCGGTAGATTGTCCGATTGCGCTTTGACAAAACTACATTCAGTCATTGTCCGAGATGATTTCTAATATCACTAGAATGCTTAAATTGCACTAGCTAGGAGCAAAAACCACAGGAACACCTATATTTCTCCATAACACTACGAATATAGGCGCCGATAAATGACAGAACGTGGAATGTCACGTCATGTTTTGTTTCGACCAATGGTGAAGCGTTTTGCAAAGTTGAATTTCGCGCCCTTATTTTGCATATTTTAATTAATATTTTTTTCAATTAAACATGAACTAAATAAGAAAATAATTGTTTAGGCATAATATCTGGATAATAAAGATTCAAGGGAAAATTTATCAAGTAAATTTAAACAACATGCATATTCCCTATTGCTTGAAATTTCGAGCAGGTTGCAGGCTCAGCGGTGCACGCCCTCCGTCGCCGTCGTTGAGATCGTGAGGTAGAAGGTTCTTCCACCCCCATTTTTTCGATATTTTTGATATTTTCATTTCGTCATGTACCGTCACATACTATACTAACAGTCTCCCTATTCTGTAAGCTAACCGATGTGTCCCTATACTGGTGTTTATCCAACTGCGCATAAAAGCGAGGTGGCCTGTTTTTTATCACCGGATTCCACGCTGTAGAATTTAAAACCATCTTTCCGATTAAAAGTTTTGTGTATTTTAATTTCAATCGATTCACGTACAACTCTTGAGTAAAAGTGACGTTCCGTGGCAAGGACTTGCGTACGGTGAAACTCAATCCAGTGATTGGTGCCCGCTTCGAGTGCATGTTCTGCAATCGCTGATTTGCTAAACTGTCGGTTCTTCACAGCAGCTATGTGTTCCCGTAAGTACATAATTACATCATGGAACGCGAAAGTTTAAAAGTTAGTGTAGGAAATTATATTGTAAATACAATTTATAAATTACGAAGGCACACTTTTCAAGTTATGAGGTGTGTGGCCGAATGAAAAGGTTTGGCGACAAGATAGACAAGACAGAAAATATTGCCTATATTTATATAGTACAATCATAATTCTAACAAGTGTACGTAGACACCGTGATAGCTGTAATCAGTCATGTCAACAAGTATGTTTGTTCTTCGTCGAGAACATTGTGGTGTGCTATTATGTGTCAAAGTGTTTACAAGCGGACATTGTCGTAATTAGATTGTAGTGTAACGAAATGTGTGGTTTGTTTGATCACGGATATAGCGAGTAAATGAGAATTAACTTTCTAATTATTTAACTAACAAGCATCGTATTTTGAATACTTTAAGAAACACCTTTAGAGTAAATGTGTTTTTTATACATATTTTTAATGGCATACATGGCATTACATTAATCATAAATTTTCAGCGCTTTTCCCAATTTTATTTGGGGTCGGCCCAATGCGTATGTAATGTCTGTCCGTTATAATTGATATTGTAATTATTATACTATTCTAAAAGTTTATGAATTAAGTCGACAGTAAATTTGATGATTATTTTTCATACATTTAAGTGTAATTTCTAACTTTATAAGTGTGTTTGCTCCAGTTTTTTTTTTTTTTTTTTTAACTTCGCACATGGTTTCGGCTTGTTTCTTATATGGTCGGCCGCCTCACTAACGTCAACCCTTCTTACTAATGTAGTCAGTTTACAGACGGGACAAAGGACGAAGGTAAATTGTAGTAAGGGAAATGGATAGGGAGAAGGAACAAGGGATACCGCCAGTCTCGGATGGGGAAGTGCGACTGAGACTGCAGTAGCTCGAAGAGGCCGGGGTCGCGCGCTCGTTGGAGAGGCCACTAAGACAGGAACATCATATCACCCTTACATTATTCATGTAAAAAAACCATTAAAGAATTCAATTATCATTCTGAAGAAATAAGAATTTGTATTAAATCATTTTTAAAAACAAGCTTTTATAGGCCATGGTGAACCTTTGAACAGGCCTATCATAACTCACTGCGTATATATTTCATTTATTTATGTATTGCTGAACACTATAATGTTTATTATATATTATAAAAACTAAAAAAACTGAACAATATAAAGTTTCGTGTCCGTACTATCGACGGTGGAGGATTTCTCTCGTGTGGAGCCACACCTGGATCCAGTATCGGTTCATGCTTATCATAAAAAGGCATTGTCATGGGAAATTAACCAACATATCAAATTTGAACTCTAGAGAATAACAGTAAGTGGATTTAAATTCATCTTGAAAGATTTGACCCAAACCATTAAAACACGCCTGCTGCGCGCGAGCTGAATATAAGTGGCATCATTTGTCCAAATTGTCTACAAAGTTAAGTCTCTAAGAAGTGCAGTGTCAAAAGAGTTCATTTAGTTGTAGTTTCTTGTTTTTTTATGGTATAGGGGGCAAAGGAGCAGAGGGTCACCTGATAGTACATGACTACCGCCGCCCATGGCCACATGTAACTCAAGAGTCGCAAATGCGTTGCCGCCCTTTAAGGTGGGAGTAGGAGAAGCGGAGGAGGAGGGAAGAGGGGAAGGACGGGAATAGGGGAGAGGGAAGGGTTAGGGCCTTCGGTAACCTCACTCACGCGGCGAAATGCAATGCAAGCATTGCTTCAGTTCCCTTTGTTCTTCAATAGCCGGACACAATTAGGTTGCCGAACCGGCGCACAGGTCCCTATACATAAGGCGACTTCACTGAGAATTCAGTGAGACTAGTGTTATTACAAAATCTAGGTAATCACTAGCGTCCGCAGTCTTCCCTTCAGTTGAGATAGTAAACCCTGATACTGTGTAAAGTATTGACTGACATTAGCCATGCCCTACCTCCCCCCCCCCCCTCTGCAAAATAGTGAGTGAACCCCGATTTGACCAGTTATATCTCATACATAAACGACATACCAGTTAGTAAGCTAGACCTTTAATTTATTTGACACCTTTAGGGTATATATGGGTTGTTAGGTAATAACATAATTCTTCATTAGCGGCGTGCCCGCAGACACTCCGTACGGTAAAGGTTTGTAGACAGATGATTTTAATTTCGTTAAAAGTTTTCGACATTCCAGAATTCAGGAATATTAATGAACGTAATCAAATACATTTTTAAATATTTGTAGCTATGTTTTACCTCTGACATTAATTTTCTTCTACTACAGATATATTAATTTATGAGCAAGATTAAATAGAATAGATAACCTTACATGACATTTACACAAACATATCATTATCTAGTAGCGCCTCGCGGTTTCACCCGCGTAAGTTCCGGTCCCATGGCAATATCGGGATAAAAAGTAGCTCCAGCTATCTTGCCTGGAGGTTCTACACCCGCAGCCGGCGTCGTCACCGCGAGGAGGGTGAAGAGGACCAGCTTCTTGAGGAGTACCGAGAGGCGCGTAAAACTCTGAAGCTGGCCATTAGCCGCGCCAAAAAGGAGAAGAGAAAGGAGATGCTGGAGGGTCTCGATCGTGACCCCTGGGGTCGCCCATATCGCGCGGCGCAACAAAAGCTCCGCGCGTGGGCCCCCCCCTTACGGAGACTCTCCAGCCCAGCTTTCTGCAGGGAGTGGTTGAGGGCCTTTTCCCGCAACGGGCGGAACACATACCCCCGTCGATGGTCCTATTGGCCAGACACGACGCGGAGGTCGAAAATGAGGACGTTCCGCCCGTCACAGAGGCGGAGGTAGGGGCGGCTGTTCTATGGATCCGTTCCAAGAACACCGCCCCCGGGCCAGATGGGATTCCTGCCCGAGCATTGGCCCTCGCCTTCGTCCACATGTCGGACCGCCTCAGGGAAGTGTTCGACGCTAGCCTGGCGTCTGGATTCTACCCTGACTGTTGGAAGAGCGGGAAGCTGGTGCTTTTAACGAAGCCAGGACGGCCTGCCGACTCGGTCGCAGCCTACAGGCCCATCGTGTTGCTGGACGAGGCGGGTAAATTGTTTGAGAGGGTCCTCTCTGCCCGCATCGTTCGGCACCTTGGCGAGGTCGGCCCCGATTTGTCGGACGCCCAATTCGGTTTTCGAGCAGGGCGTTCGACAGTCGGTGCTGTGTTGCGCCTGAGGGCTGTGACTGAAGACGTAGTGAGCTGTGGCGGCGTGCTGTTGGCGGTGTCGTAGGTCGCCAATGCATTCAATAGTCTGCCATTCAGCTGCATCAGTGAAGCACTCCACTATCATGGGGTGCCACAGTACCTGAGGCGGCTAGTGGCAGACTATCTCGGGGAGCGTACCGTCATGTACGAGGACCGAGATGGAGTTTTGAGTCGTCGGCCCATGTCGTGCGGTGTTCCGCAGGGGTCTGTCCTTGGACCACTCCTGTGGAACATGGGGTACGATTGGGCCCTCCGAGGCGACTTTCCCCCCGGGCTCGGCGTAATCTGTTACGCCGATGACACGTTGGTCACAGCCCGGGAGGTGAACTTTCAGGAGGCGGCGCGCTTGGCCACCAGGGGAGTCTCTCTGGTGGTCGGGCGCATCGAAGCACTGGGTTTGTGGGTGGCCCTGGATAAGACGGAGGCCCTTTTTTTCATGGGCCTCGTCGTGGTCAACTCGGTCCTCGTACCGGTTCAGGCCCGCATAAGGTATCTGGGCCTGATCCTCGACGGCAGGTGGCTCTTCGACGAGCACTTCCGACAGCTTGCTCCGAAGCTGGTCGGCGCTGCGACTCTTGCCCAATTTGGGCGGACCAAGCGTCGCTACGAGACGGCTGTACACGGGGGTTGTCCAATCAACGGCACTGTATGGTGCACCGGTGTGGGCGGGGGCTCTGACCGCCCAGAATAGGGCGCGCCTCTGGCGCCCTCAGAGGGTTATGGCGGTTAGAGCCATACGCGGATACCGCACCGTGTCGACGGAGGCGGCGTGCACGTTGGCCGGGACTCCCCCGTGGGATTTGGAGGCGGAAGTGCTCGCCGAAGTATATCGGCGAACGACTGAGTTCCGGGCGGGAAGCGGCAGTCGGCCCCCGCCCGAAGAGGTACGCGAATGACGTAAGGCCGCTCGCCGAGCGGCAGCACGGGACCCTTTCCTTCCGACTGACGCAGGTTCTTTCCGAGCACGGCTGCATCGGGAAGTACCTGCACTCGGTCGCTAGGAGGGAACTGAGTCCCGCCTGTCACCACTGCGACTGTAGTGAGGACTCGGCTCAGCACACGCTGGCGGTTTGATCCACCTGGGCGACACAGCGTCGGGCCCTCACTGCAGTCATCGGAGGGGATCTCTCGCTACCGGCCGCGTAATACGCTCCATGGCTGGTAGCGACAGGAATTTTACCGCGGTCGCGACCTTCTGTGAGGACGTCACCTCGCAGAAGGAGGCGGTGGAAAGGGTCCGGGAGGACGATTTCCACTCGGACCTAATACGCCGATGTTGAACCGGGCGGCGGAGGCGCGCTTACCAGCGCCTTATGCCGCCCTGAGTGTGGCCGCGGGTGGACGGGACGGGTTTTCCCCTCCATCCGCTTTAGTGGCCCCCGGCGAGGAGGCGGCGTCTGCGTGTGCCTGGACGTCACCTAATTGAGAGGTTTTACCCGAAGGTGGTGCCCGCGAATTTGCGGGCAGGCGCTAGGAGGGTTCCGGATGTCTTAATAAAAGCTGTTCCCGTATCTCTCCTACTTAAGGCGCAGTACGGCACACCGTGTGGTTTTTCGGTTCGAATCCGACACACCGCCCCACCGAAAACCCCGGTGGGGTGACGGCCCGAGGGGGTTTCCACACGCACAAAAAAAAAAAACATCCATCCAAACTTTCACATTTATAATATTTGTGGGATTAGTGGGATTGACGTTCCCTTTCATCTAGTGACTACCTGGTGACTTACAGTTTTTGAATGGCTACAATTATATCCTTGTAAAAAGAAAAGCCAGTCTCTTAATTATAATTTTTCAGAACACTAAACTCCAATGGCTGAACCAAGTGGCTCGATTTTTTATTTTTTTTTATTTAAAAAAAGGCAACTCCCCGCATAAGGAATTACTCCTGTGTCGCGGAGGACTTTACAAACATACAAACAACGGACACAAAGAACACCCAGACTCAGGTGGGAATCGAACCCACGACCTCTGGCTCAGCAGTCAGGGTCACTAACCACTAGACCAACAGGCCAGTCACATGATCAGCAATGAAATTAAGATATTTGCGAAGACAGATCATGGCAGCAGCAGCGCCAGTATAGCGAAGGGTGTGGACCCACGTTCCTTCCCACTCTTTTTCCATGCCACAAGATCTTTTTCCATCGTCACATTTAGTTCGAATACTTAGTTTCCTATGCATGAGTACAGTTTCCTAAAGAAAATATTGATTCTATGAAGCTAGTTAGCTCGGCAGCAAAAGTTGAAAACTTTCAACGGTTATAAGATTTAATTAAATTTTGTCAGTCGTTTTGACGGCATGAGATTGGACGGAATGACTTTGTTTCTTTTAGACGTGGATGTTTTTCATAATTCATACCTTTTGCTGGACTACGGTTAGCAGCAAGTCAATGTATATATAGATGTTACCTCATATTTAAGCATTTTGTGAGAACTTGAAATGTGGATATTCATTATTTTATCATTTTAGTTCGTTATACAGAATAATAACGTGACAACTACTGGTTCGCGAATCGGTAAACGGAAGTTAAGACGCCCACCAGCAAGATGGACTGACAACCAGAAGAAGGTAGCAGGATGAACTGGATGCGGAAAGCGGAGGACCGGGTGCTGTGGCAGCACTGGGAGAGACCTATGTTCAGCTGTGGCCTATGATAGGCTGATTGATTGATTGAACTATTCGATTCGGTACGGTTCTACAAATAAATAAATAAAACGCATGTTATTCTAATTAATGCTCTTATGTCTTTCATCTAGTGGCAGTTTTTAATTTTAATTGTTGTTTTGACATTTAACTTCAATAACTTGAGAAATCTCACACACCGCACACGGCTCTATGTTCCCAAACTGGGCAGACTGTACTATGGCAACCAGACTGCTGATAAACATACTTATATATTTTAAATACATACTTATTATAGATAAATTACACCCAGAACAAATGGTCGTGTTCATCCCACAATTATTTATCCTGGGTGGGAATCGAATCCACGACCTCTGGTTCAGTAGTCAGAATCACTAACCACTAGACCAACGGGCTCATCTAATTTTACTTAAATTAAAAATGTAATCGTAAGGTTTAGTAATAAACACTTCTTGTTCGCACGAGACTTCAGTCCCCTCTAGTGTCTGTCAGACAGCTGACGGACTGACGCACAGATACGAGTAATACATGGACTGACGGACGGCAGTAGGCAGCGATCAAAAACTAAATTACTTTATTTATCTTTATAAACAGCAGAAATTTCGATCTAAAAAAGATTGACTGGCAATCGTATTTTGCCCTGTTTATAAATAATTGAATAAATATCCTGTAACATAATATTCAGAAGTTTGAGAGGCAAGGTCTAAAACTAATTTAAAATTTCCATGAATACTTAATTTTCAAACTAAAAGTAACTTATTTAACGACAATAAACTGTGACGTCACGTCAAACTAATATCTATTGAACTTATCGCCTTTGCGAGTATTTTTAGAATGCAAATACTCGTAATGTATAAGTACTATTCGTATATATTTCGTGAACTATTTTTCTACTATTATTTTGGACCAGCCTTAAATTTAAATATATGAGAAATCATGTAATAAAAAGCTAATTATAGAATCTCCTTTTTTTTGACAATTAAACAAAAGTTCTGATGTCTTGAAAGGCAAAATGCACATAGTTGGAATTCACCTATGCTTTTTAAAAAAACATTTGTTTACATACATTCTCTGTAGTCGATTTTAAATAAGCCCGCGTATTATCTACATCTGTAGTGTTTATAATTATACGAAATTATATAAATTTATATTTTAAAACTTAATTTTTTAGCTCTTAAATAACATGGTTGTTACCCATTTATTAAATAAATGGTTAACTATATAAATACCGTAAATTCGTTATAACCCAATGTTAATTCCGGAAGGTTTTTATGACTTTTCAATCACGCTGGTTGTGAAATTTGGTACACATATAATTCCTGTGACCCTAACACAGATGTAAAACGTAAATAAATCAATATTGAATATGGGGGTCACTTTTACTTTTAATGTAAATCTCTCAACATTGTGCGTATAAATTTACATTTACAGTTAGAATGTATGGCGAACATGCTTTTCAACAAAAACCCTCCAAACTCAAGTTTTACTCGCACTTGGCTGGTTTTTATTAATTGTGACTATTTGTGACAATAAACATATTTCATTCTATCCCAAAACATCAATATATTTTAATATATATATATATGAACTATAATTCATTAGTAAATGTTATTGAATAAATAAGCTTCCCCAAGTTGAATTACCTGTTATCGTCTGTCGATGGTTCGAATATATTTTTAGTTCTTTTGCGTCTGTATTGAATAGGAACAATTCACCACAAGAATAGAAGTAAAATAAAATATTTAATCGTAAGCCATAACAGACTGAATTGGGTTTAAGTGCCGGCTCCCACTCATTGTGGTAATAGGGATGGCCCGAAAAGAAAATCATAATTGTTAAATTAACAACTCAAATGAATGTTATTCTAAAATTTTAGACGCATCCGTCAAATTATCTTCGAAACGAACCTCATATAAAAGACATCAAAAAGTGTTCTTTTTATCACTAAGAGATTGCCATAGAGCGATAAGGCCGCCAATTGTATAAACCACAATTTTTATTAATTTTGCTTTTTAATGTTTGTGGTGTAAAATAAAGAGGTATATTATTATTATTAGAATTCCAAACAAGCCTATAGAACGCTTCATCTTAAGATGTTACGTACCCTAGTACTGTTCTAGTTTCTACAAGGACCATCCTTGTAGAAACTAACCCGAATCGACAGGAAATTGTTTTTTGTCATAAGTGCCAGCCCTAAGTAACGGTATTGGAAAGTAAAATAAAAATAAAAAAAGTAAACAAGGACCATTATTGGTGTACTTTTTATAATTGTTGCCATTAGCTGTCAATGTAGTGTTCGTTTAAAGCTCAGTTCACTTAGCTCAGGAGGTTTCTGCTCGAATAAGAACCACCAAATCAAATCAAAATATTTTTTTTAACTAAACCAATTATCCTATCGTGAAGCTAGTTGCCTGTTCCAATACGTTGCCTATGGAGAAGATCAGGCAAGAAACTCCAAGGACACTTTTTTCAACAAGTTTTTTATTTTTTGGTTACATTGCTTATAGGCGCAAAGGAAATGTAAACACAATGTAACATAATATTGTTCTAAAATTACTACTATATTTAAGTAATAGCAGTCCGGAGATGACCAGCCCCGATCAACGGCACCCGTTCACGAGCATGAAGCCTGCGTCAGCCATCGTACCGATCAACTATATAAAAGGGAGCCAAACTAGTCGACACTACTGTGTAAATTTCAGTTCTGTCCTGTGTGATGTGATTGAGATCTTGGTTATTAAAATATCAAAGCCAAATTCAATCATTCTAAAACGACGGCAAGTGCTGTATTTTATGTATGTATTTTAATTTGTTTTGTTAAATAGTGTGAAATACAAGTATTTATGTATAGTAAATGTATAGTATATGAATATTTATATAACATAATTGATATTATTATATGTAAAATATGAATATAGTTACAATATGTATATTTATTAATGTAGATATTTAAATTTAATTGGGGCCTGCGAGAATACCAGCGTTGCAGAGCGATCTGCGACACTAGCTGACGCAGGTACCCTATTTGGTCTTCAGTACCACCCTAGTCTTAAGCCATATGATTTTTATTGTTATCACTGAAGATACAAATAAAATATTTTTCTTTCTTTCTTTCTGTAAACGTTTTGATTTGTGTCTTTAAGGGATCTAAGTATTTGTTCCAACTTTCAACTTGATACCTCCACGTACTTTTTAATAACTCTTGTGTTCTTGACAGATAGACAGATGGTGATGGAAGTGATACTATAAGGGCTTTGTTATTCATTTTTAACGTACACACACTGAAGTGAAAACTGTTACGTAAAAATTTTAATTTCTTATTCAGTTTGGCATTAATTTCGACTTGAGATGTTGTCACTTCAGTTTCGTACACTACCAATAAAAGAGCTTCTATAAAACATGAGTAAGAGACTATCAAATAATTGACTTCAGTACTAAATGGTGACCATTATAACTGCAGCTATTAACACCTTGTTAAGTTTACGAGTGACTTTACGACGCGAAACGAAAGGTCTATTAGCTTATGGTGTAACTTTATCTGTACTTAATATTTATATGATTCAATATTCTTTGTTTTTCTAGAAATATTTGAAACAAATTTTTATACCATGTCGGTGGCAAACAAGCACGCGGCCCGCCTGATGGTCAGTGGTCACCGGAATTCACTAACAGTCGCGTCACTAGTAGTGGTATACCACATCTTTTATCTCCTTAGCTCTCTGGGCAAGCCAGTCATCAGCTGAAACAAATCACTGAGTGGTTGTCGATTCGATTATATAATAGCTATTGCTTCGAGGTCCTGGTAAGAACCCCAAGAGGTTTTAATTGCAAAAAAATACATTTTTTTTTTCCAAAAAAATACATTTCACATATTCTTTTTGTGGAACTTATGTATAATACTCTTCTTAGTCTGGATGTTATGATGTGGGCGTTAGGGAGCAAAAGTGTCATAATCTAGATAGCGCTGTGTAACATGTCCCAGAATATTATTATTTAAACACATTATACAACATTTTAAACATTTTATCAGCAATCAATATAGAACAGAAGTTGTTAAGTTTAAACATTGGCAAGAAAGCCTATCGTGACATTACACCAAAAATTGTCGTTGATGTTCCCGCTCCAAGACAAACCTGGCAAGAATTTTGATTGGAAATTCCTCAAGTTTGGCATTTCAAGTTACAAGTTTTTGAGAGTGAGCTGAGGGGATATTTAAACTTGAGAGCTAATCACTCAACTATCTCTTCACAAAATTAGAAAGTGGGTTAATGGGTAAAAGGTTTAAAAAAATATATATCTTGCTGGCTTTCAACCTGGTTACAGATTGAAGTAGGGAAAACGAGATTAGAGGGCTCGGACTTCCCGGCTGTGTGTGTGTGTGTGTGTGGTAATACGCTTCTGCCTGTCTCTTCAGCGATACAGACCTTATTCTACGTATGTTAGTGGGTATTGTTTTTTTTTTTCAATTTTTTAATGCAAAGCTGGTGACGAACTTTCTTATCAACAAAAAAAAGAAACTGTTTGAAGTACTGAAGTGTTTTCTTAGTCTATTTATAGATAATAATAGATTATATGGACATTCTTTTTTAAAGCTACAAAAGCATAGGTGTGAGTGATGACGTCATTGTACGTCATCAAGTTCGCTGTCAAAATGGGGAGGAGCTGAGGGAACATCGCGAGTAGGCTCCGCCCCTCGCCCCCGCACCTCGGGCGGGTATATAAGGGGCTGGCAGGCTTCGAGGCGGGCAGTGACCACCCTGCATCACAGCCGGAGCTTCGTCGCTACACCATATAAACTTTACGTCGAGTTTTCACGGTAAGTTTAATATTATATGAGATTGTTTTACATGAGTTTATTGTAGGTTTTGTTATATAATTGCTGAAAAAATAGATAGGGAAGAACTTGCAGTTTCTTAGTTCCGAAGAAATACTTAGTAAATTAAAAAAAAAAATTGCGTCTATAGAAACAAAACATATAATTTTTTATTTATTAAAACATATATCAAAGTGAGGTCTTAATTAATTATACTTTCTACAGGTGTGATTTTTACTAGTTTATTTTAATGAAAATAACTAAAAGTAAAATCTTAATACTTAAAACACACGAAGTTCTTAATAATTAAATGAATATATACTACACAGGTATTTTATTCTTATTTTGGGTAATCAGTAGTTTATTGAGCAAAATAAAAGTAAAGAAGACCTTATTTTCTTCATGATAATTAAATAACTTTGATATATTTTGAAGAAATTACCAAATCTTTTTCAAATTTCTTTCGGTTGAAATTTTCTACATGCAATAAAATTTATTCCTTGTACTGAAATTTAATTATTCAAATAATAACATTTTAAAATCGTCAATTGAAAAAGAATAATAAATAAAGAACATTTTAAATGCAATCAAAACCTTATTTGAAATGAAATCTGCTACATTGTCGCTACGGAAGTTCTACGTTCCGTAGCACCCGCTACAAACTCGTAGCAACATCCTCTTTCGGAATCGCTCGAGCGAGGTCCATTTATACAAAATATATTTTGCTCATTTATTTTCTAGAGGAATACTACTCACTACATTTATGTTATAGTATGTAATAACATTCTAGAACTTACTACAAAAAAATAAAAAAAACAAAACATTTTCTCAAGTGACCCATTTTAGCCTGTAGATATTTATTTTTTGAGCGTGATACAAATAAATTATTGGTTGGTTATTTATTTTTTGTTGGTTGGTTATTATTACATTTATATTTTAACTAGCTGTTACCCGCAACTTATTCGTTCGGTTCGCTATTTTTCTGTTACATAATTACTCCTTATTTAGGTTTAAAGAACTTTATTTCTCTTAAGAACATACAGTTCATTTACGTGCAGATAGGTCACAATCTTTTTTTACACACATGTATAGTGCCTCTGGGGCATTATCTGTTTATAACTCGAAAGGGGATTTTTGAAACACCCTTCGTCATGGATAGCTACGAAGGAATCTACTTGCCAAATTTAAAATGTTGCATCATTTATAGTTTTTGAAATTTCTTGACTATTCAGTGAGAGCTTTTTCGCCCCACATCCAAATTAGATATAACTATATTCAAAACTATCTTTACTAATGTAACATTTTATTAAAAACTTTGTTTTTTTTTAAAGAGTTATTCTCACCATCTGTACGTCCAATATAAATCTACAATTTTATTGTAAATAGTCACTTTATTGAAAAGTTATAGTTTATTTACATGAAGCTATAAACTATAGAAGTAGAACAGCCACCATAAATGTTAACTTGTATACCTAGACTAAACAAGAAGAAACACATTCTTAAGTACTTATCATCACTACATATTATAAAACAAAATCCCCCACTGCGTCTGTCTGTCTGTTCGCGACAAACTAAAAAACGACTGAACGGATTTTCATGCGGCTTACACCAATAGACAGAGTGATTCATGAGGAAGGTTTAAGTGTATAATTTGTTAACGTTTTTTGTAAAATGGCTGTAATATGACGATGATTATCGGAAAAAAAATCAATACACTATGACAAGTCTCTTCACACTTTGATAAAGGATCCCTGTTCGGGTTCAAAACAAGCCGGATAACGACGAAATACACATGTGATCGTATATCTATACTAATTTTAAAAGTGCAGTTTTTTTGCTGTACCGCCCTTATCTCTGAAACCGGAAATTAGTCGGAATGTTTTTTTTGCAATCAGTAGCCCAATTCTTAAGAAGGGTAAAATCCTAAGGAGCGAAGCAGTGACCATAAACGCGGCTAGTGTTTAGTAAATATGTAGACAAGAACACGAGTGAACTTGCGGTGTACAGATAAGATATTAAATCATTTGAGTTGTATTTTCTTTCACCTAATTATATTGTTCTCGAGTCTGGATTTTATTACATAGACGTTCTTAGGACTTAGTTGGACTTATCCGTTTTAATAAACTGCCATTAATATTGTTTATTGCGCCACTCTCAGCTCCACTCTTAACTGCTTTCAAATATTTTTTTAAAGTTCTCCGACAGCTGTTTTAAAGTACTGGTTTTAGGAAAGAAATGTCAAGTTATTTGCTCTGTTCTCTTTTTGAATTTATTTTTCTAATCCAGTATTAAGGTTAATACGACTTTTGTAATTTTAATTTTGCTTCCGAAATAATTGCGTCCGTATAATTTTCGTGAGTGGTATCCACAGTTATTAAACACATATTTGTTTTCACGTAATACTGACGCGATGGGCCGCTTAACACTTTGATAAAGGACCTCCATTAAACCCAAACCTAATGTATATCTTTAAACACTTTTATGTCTTCTACTATAAGCAGGCACTTGGAATTTATATAAGACAATATCCAAGTATTGTACAAAAACTACAACATGACTTTAAAAACGCCATGTTTTGGTATTTTCTTTGCAAAACAGTATAGCAACACTAAAGTTGCGTAAATTTAAAACACGTAAAAGTACAATGAAACATAAAGTACGGTCCTACGTAAAAGTAAACTTACAAATGTGACGTCTTCAAAGATAAAATAAACTTGCACGTATCTTCTCCTGACTACGATTACACTCGTAAACGTGAAATTTTTAAAGCTTTTTGCAATAAAAATAGGTTAGTGTCAAAGAATTCTTAAGTGCTATTTAATTATTGAACGACTTTGTAACATACCAAGACTGCACGCATGGCGCAATGGTTAAAGTTGCTGTTGCCACTTTAACCATTGCGCGTCTGGGTCGGCGAGTCTGGGTCGACGAGTCTGGGTGTACTTTGAGTCCGTTGTTTGAATATTAAATCCCCCACGACACAGGAATCATTCCTAGTGTGGAAGACATCTTTTATTAATATTTTTTTTTTTATATATTTTAATTTTATACTCGCAATAAACATTGTTTTTTGAGTACAATAAATGTTAATAATATTAATAAAATCCAGTATTGTCAATGCAATTCAAAATCACGGTAAACGATGTTCTACAATACGTCGGAATCGGGGTATGGTTGGTTTACCAGCCTTATATATATTATTATAATTATTTTATACCAACTTTTTTTTCCAACAATATCAACTATTTGTCGGCTAAAAATCACGCTTGTGTAATTTTACCACACTTGTCTTTAACACTCTGTATGTACAGGGTGGTACAGAAAGTTCATATTTTATCAATTTAAGGAAAATTTGTAACATTCTGTATATTTATTTAAGTCACAGTAAAGAATGTAGAAAGTGACGAAGTCTTTTAGTGCTTATACTAAAACATGTGTTCATAATGATTTCCTGCCCACTGGTAAGACTTTTAGATTATAATTTGTATTCTCCATTTCATTAACTGCTGACTAGCTTCTTCAGTCAACTGTAAGACACGACGATCGTTTATATAAGACAAAAGAATTTTGGGGGTAATTTCGTCAAACTTGGCGAGAAATGGTGGAAAATTTAATTAACATTGTTTTGAGTTTGATTTAAGTTTCTGCCTGTTCAGACCAAGACTTCACCAGTACTCGTGATGACTTGTTTATATATAAATGAATAGCTCTAATCTGTGATGTCTTTTATTAAAAAAATATATAGATTATCTATTTTTATTTGATTATTACTATAAGAATTTATTGTACTTAGGTACAGTGTTTTTTTGAAGATAATTCATTTTTGTTTCACGCTATAAAAATAGTTACGTTCTCTTGTACGTAGTGGTGTGATGTGTGGTGTGCTTCTACTACATATTTATAAATCAATATGAACTATTTCTAAATGAGTATAAAAAGCTTTTCGTTTACACTTATAAATAATTGTATTTTACTGTAATTGCAATAAATAACATTGAAATTCAAGTTTAAGCTTTGAGAACTGAACAAATGAAAGATGATACACACAACATGCGCCATTTCTTATTATGATAACATATTAAACGTAGGTAATATAAATTATTGAATGAGTTTAGTATTTTTAGCCAAAATGTAGTTATTACTTTCTGTTAAATCAATTAAAACACTAAATTGATAGTTATTTTTAATCAAATCGTTAGTTCATTACTAATTGACTACTTACCAACTGTCAAATATAAACGAATGGACAGTGGTCAATTAACCTTGACGTGAGCATATATACTAGTAGTAGGTATATATTAGTACATTTATATATTTGACACCATAACCGCCCACACTAAATTATTACAGACCTGCCCATCCAAAGGTTGCCTGGAAGATATTGCTTGTTGTGACAAGGCCGCCCATTGTGCATTTTATGTTTAACTTGTTTTTTATATGTATATTCATTATGTATTTGGCGTACAATAAAGAGTACTTGCTTACTTACTTACTTGCTTAATTTAAGTGCTTCTTAATCAAATAGTAAAACCCCCTCCATAGCTTTTTTCCATCAGTAGGTTGTTATTAGGCATTTGAATATTAGATGAGTAATAGCGGTGATATTTATAATACGATACCATTTCGTTTACCCGACGTTTTAATCAATAGTCACGTAGAGTTATTAGAACTCATACCTCTCCATTTAATTAAATCAATAACTTTGCACTTTATAGAATAACTCAGTTCTAGCAAGATCTGAAAGTGCAAATATTAATTGTTTAAATTAAACAGAAATTGTACTACATACTTGTATACACAAATGAATTAAACCCGTAAAAAGAAGGCAAAATTAATAAATAGGCTTAAATAACAACATGGAAGTTTTAAAATCTGAACATCTATGTAATTAGTCAGACAAGTATGTAATTGTTCTATATGGTGATCGAACCCATACTCTTAAATGCATTGTGCGAGGGGACCATTTAGATTGGTGCGCCATGCGTTATTTTATTACAAATAACAGCGGTTCAATCCTGATTTAAGAGATTTTTTGCTGCTACATATAACCAACAGAAGACCGCGCTGGTTTGCTTAGAAAATATATCGCACTGCTATTACAAGAGTGTATCAACTCAAAATGAAGCTTTTTTCAGAAACGACAGAAAACTGATTAGTCGCTTCTTGTTAAAGATTATAAAAAGTGAACACTGTATATAGATTATTGATAAAATTAAGGTATTTCTGTATTAATGAATTATTTAAGAAATTGCAGGTTATCAAGTTATTTCCAAGTTTTGACTCAATACTCTATTGTCTTAACAAATTTCAAGAAAAATATTAATTATTTTTAGTTGTTTTGTTGAAAAATTTGGCTTATTACAATTTATTATTATTATTTTATATTTATTGACGCGTAGGGAATTGATATTTACGTATGAAAAATGAATTATCTCAAATTTACCCTATTTTGAGTTGATACAGTCTCGTAATAGCAGTGCGATATGTGATAAGATATATAAAATGTTGAATATATTTCTCATCTTTTAGTCGTTATTTATTACAAAAAAAAGTTTTAAATGTACTGAGTTGTCGATACAACCGCTCGACCCGGCCCTAAGTGGAATGTGGTGTACGTAGAAAACAAAAAATGTACGATTGTGAGACCATTTTTTTTCGCCTGAAGACAAGCGGTTACCACAGCTAATGCATTTCTGAATATATAAAATTGTCTAGTACTCGATTCTTTTTAAATGAAAAAACAATGTAGTAAGTACATCTCGATAATCGATACGTACGTCGATATAGGCCAAAATCATATTTTCTAAGCACAAAATATAAGATGTTATATAACTATAAAGGGACGATTTTCAGTTTTTTTAGTTTACTTGTGCTACAGATCTTGCTTCTCGCCAAATTCATGATTCTAGGTCGATGGGAAGTATCCTATAATTTATGATTTAGACGCTTTAATTTTTTACATCTTCAAGGGATCGCACATCAATATTTGATGTTAATATCAACTTCATACCTCCACAACTTGAAGTGTCTTGACACAGACAGATAGACTGACAACAAAGTGATCCTAAAAGGATTCCTTTTTCTCTTTTGACGAACGCAACCCTAAAAAACCGTCTGGCATAAAAACACTAACTAATATTGTACCCTATGTCACTCCCACAACTCATCACACCTACCTCATATATGGAAATCCGTCAAACACACACTCAACAGACGCTCATACAAATTTAAACTGATATAAACTGACTGAATGTTCGGATAATATTATCAATAGTGTTGAATCACGTTTGGTGTGGAGTTAATCTGATGTGTTTCAGTATCGTCACACCTCGCTGCATAATGTTCACGGTGTCGCTGACACGTGTCGCGGATCAGCGAGAAATAACAGCGACATATGCCAATATTGGAATATGAGCGCATAAGGCTTATTGTCATTAGCAAACTATTTGCTTTGTTGGGGCAAGATTAAATAAACGTTTTATTTATAATAATTATTAAGACATGTTAATTCAGATTGGGAGAAATTAAATGTTAAATACGTGGTGTTTTTAATAAGATTCAGTTGGATATTAACGAAGTTATTTTAACTCAATACGATTAAAACAAAAACTATTCAAAACATTTGTTTTTGTATTAATATTAAAATATATAAATTATTAATAAAAACTACTAATATTCTCTTTAACTAAACTAAACGTTTGTGTTAGAACAGTACTGGGGGATGTACTGCTTCGCAGCTGGACTTGCGACACCATGAATTTATAAAAATAATATTCTGGGACGTATGTTAACCGCCACGTCAAATTTATCTAAGTTAAACAGTGAGCTACCTTTTAACATATTGGATGGCACAAATTATTATAAAATTACAAAGTCTATCTTAAAGTTGGTCGATGCCCAATTTGGCTATCACGAACATGTCCTAATAATATTTCTAACGATTGATCTTTGTTTATAAAGTAGGAGTAGCATCATTTAAATTATATTTTCTGACGCAAGGAGAATAAGCTCAGAGGTATATTGAGAGATTTGCGAAAAGATCCCGTGTTTTTATCTTTTTATAGATCAATGATCCTCATCCTTTGTTGTAGCATTGGTATATAGATATTATATAGTATGTAGTATGATGATTCAACATCTAACTACATGTAACTGTTATTGATTCAAAACTAAGTTTATCAAGGAGATAGTCATAACTGAATTCTATTAGAAGATATAGTAACTACGACAGAGGATAATTCGGTATTCAGTCGTTACTAAAAACAACGTCGATCGTTTTGGACAACTCCAAAACGATCTAAAATCTGAATCCATAAATATCTGATGTTTAATTTCACTCAGTAAAAGGGTATTATAAATTGAAGTGTATTATTAATAGGTTATAATAATTACAAATATTTCTGTTATTATCGACAAGTAATACAAGTGAAGGTTAGAAGCTCGAAAGCTTTTTACTTCTGCGTCGTAATACTATTCAACTGTTCTAAAAAATAAAAAGAGATATGTGTATATCTAGAAACATATATGCCAAAAATATACATAAATAATTATTGGATAGCTATACGAACTAATTCTGAATTAGATGAGGTTATATCTACTCTTTAACCGGGAAAAAACGAAAAGAAATAATCAGAGCACAACTATAAAGACGCAAGTTTAAGGCTCTGTAGAAGGACTTCGCTATCGAATGTCGCGACGATACTTAACTACAGATTTTATTCGCTTTATTTACTTAGATTATCTGTGGTTTTTACAAAATGGCGTAGCGCCCGCCAAACTGCGTCTCAAAATGGAAATCGTGTTTTGTCTGTTTGTTTGTCGAAAATATCCTTTATAGTGCTAAATTTTGATAGAAAATTAAGTAGATATATTACTAGCAATACAGTTTAATAATTTAAAAGGCTATTGCAGTGGCTGATAGGAGTTACGATTTCTGTTTTTATTACATGTTTAAGTACATAATATAAAAAAATTATGTGAGGAATAATTATATATTTTTTTCGTATTTTTTAACCTGCTTATTATTTTTAATTCTGCTGGAATTTTTATGTATTTGGTTTAGCGATAATAAGTCAGAGCTGATCTCATGCAAATTGATAAAAAAGTGTTCCTAATAGTATTACAGCAGAGATTTTACATAATTGTAACGAAAGTTGTGCATGCTTATAGGTGCCTCCTAAAAGTAATAATTGATCGTAGTCTGTACCTATACACTCGAATACACTCTTTTCAAAAGTAAAACAAAACAATTCCCTAGAAGGTGAGTTATTCATTCAGTCTAAATAATATTTATAATTAAGTTATTCTCATTATTTTAATTTTACATATTATATTATTGTGAAACTGTGCTGTTTCTGATTTAGACGTCCTTTTCACACATCAAGTTATAACAATAAATAAGTATTATACCAAATGTCGCAAGCGAGGGCTATAATAATACCAATATGGGGTGCGAAGGAGTTTCCTACAAATTCTCTATTCGGAAAATTACTCTTAATTTAGCAGTTGGTGACGTCATAAACCTTAAATAGTTTAATCTAATTTATTCAGAACGCTTGTAATCCAAATCGTGTTTAAGTCTAGGTATAGTATAAACTCCACCTGTGTTTGTATGTTACCTTTAAAAAGTAAAATGACGCCGCCGATGAGGGTACCTCACTTATTTCAACATTTACTCTATGTTCATTAAAATTAACAATTTACCTTAACACATACATAACTATATAAATAGTAGTAATCAGTTAATAAACAAAATAATTAATTATAAATTACTTGCAAAGGCTTCCACACCGAAAAAAATATTAGTTTTTTAAAGATTTATGATTAACCACCTTTTGCCGGTGGCTTCGCTCACGTGAACAGGTCTCCCTCGGAAATTTATTTTTTTTGAAGGAAATGTACTCTGTGGCCTTTTCTGCGATACAGAAACGACAACGTGTATGTACAATTTCATGACGATCGGTTGATTAGTCAAGGCATGAAAGCCTTACAAACAAACAAACTCATATTCGCATTTATGGCGCAATGGTTAAAGTAGTCGCCTGGCCACTATGCCGCATCTAGTGTTGTGGATTCGATTCCCACACGAGACAACAATTTGTGTGATCCTTAAATAGTTGTTTCGAGTCTGGGTTTTCTTTGTGTCCGTTGTTTCAATGTTTGTCAAGTTCCCCGCGACACAGGAATCATTCCTAATGCTGGAGTTGTCTTTTTAAAAAGAAGAAAATTAGATATCAAAATATTTTTTTAAAAACACCCGGATGGTGCGTTTAAAGCAAGAAGACGTCGAAGGTTCACTTTTCGCGCAGTGCTAATACGGGTTCTGGTGTTTCCGTGTATAATATATGTATAACGTGTGTATTTACAAATAACATATCTATAGTATATATTACATGTATACTATAGATGCAATTAATGAAAACTCTGCTCTGCCAGTTTCAACGACACGAATAAAATCATCATATTTCAGTAGCATAAAGAAACAAATGCGTCCATTACGACGTCGACAACGACGCGTTATGTGAAAGGGTCTTTATTTTAAAAAGGATACTTTAGACAATTTATTGTAATATCTTATAATTTTATGTATTTATATATTTCATGTATTTTTTATAAATTAGCTGACCCCACAGACTTTGTCCTGTTTAAAGTTCTATAAATGGTTTATGATCTTTTTGCATTTTAGTTTTTCCAAAATTTTCCAATTTTCTATATATATTGCCAAACCCGCGTTCAACAATGAACAGCATTTTTATTTTATTTGGAATAGATTGATTTAAAATACTCACTTTGGTTTTCAGTGTTTAATTTATAGTTTGTTTTTATTGTTCATTCTTTAGACAGTGTTTGTTTCTCCTGACCCATATTGATATTCCTTTGGACCATACACTATTATACAAAAATACTTAATTAGTGAATAATTCTAATTCTGTGAATTTTTTATTTAGTACTGTTAAGACTAACAGTTATCTTTTAGCTACTGTTAAATTTCTTTCCTTAATATTTCACCGTACGAAATTTATGTTCATACTTGGTAATATAACTGTGTATCTACATATATATTAACAATAAAAATTGTAATAAATTGAAAATTTAAAATAAATCTCCAGGTTTGTTTTTTCGTTATTTCAAATTCTTTCTGATGTGTTAAAAACTTTTCCCGTAATTTTACGTACCTACGTGTTCATTTGAGTATTTATCACTGATATTAGCCACCCCGGTACTGAATATCATATTCCTCAAAACTTTCCCATGATTTGATTAAAACAAATCAATTAAGTGTATCGGCTTCCAAAGCTATATCTAAGGGAATAATTACAAAGTTGTCTGTCTGTTGTAACAAGGATTCGCCCACTCGTTCACGAGTTCCTCATCAATCAAATTTATCAATCTTCTTAATAATCAATCATTCAAAATAAACTTTTGTAATAATGTATGTAAGCATTTGTTTGAACTAATTTATTTTCAGCTGACGGAAACAAAGGCAATCTGTGTCTTTGTATCCAACCTACGAACAAATATTATAATTACATCAAAGAAATGGTATAACTCAATACTGAAGTATATAACTCCTATTTTTAGCTTAAAAGGAAAGCCCAGAAGGGATAAAACGGTACTATACAGAACTGGTATATTTTTGGACATTTAAGCAAGAAAACAAATTCAAGGAATGTATAATGTATCACACACATAAAAATGTTTTACATAAGTATCAGACAAAACTTATATCGAACGCCAACTCCACTGCGTTCCTGTTCTCATACTAAATAGTAGATAAAAAAGGTGTAATTTGATCGATACAGAGTTTGAAGCCACGATCATGTAGTTAATGTATTATGAACTTTGGTTTTGGTAAATATATATGTCAAATTAAATTTGATAGAAATAAAGTGATCACGGATGTAGTCGATTGTGAACTTGGGTTTAAATTTAGGTTTTGGGTTTCACTCACCTACTTGATACATCTCTTTGTGAATACAAATATATATTATCTTATTTCAATGTTTAACTTTATGTAAATGCATAACTTAGAGAAAACCTACTTATGTATATGTATAGAAAACCTAATTCTATGACGGCACATGGTAAATTAAAAAATAAAATTACAAATTTATATTACGAAATTCTTTCTGAGCTTTTTACGCAAGTTCGATTTGAGAGTAACCGGGTTTTTACGACTTTTTTGCCTACCTTAAGTCAAGTCACGACCGAGTGATATTCCAGAAATCTTGTTCATACTTTGTATATTAAACAGAACGAGGTTGAGGAATAAAAAAAATCATTATAAAAATATATGTGCGTTTTGCTTTAACGACCAAAAGCATTGGCTGTTAAATATGTACATAGTAAAAACGCATTAGAAACGCATCAACTGGCTTGCACCACAACAATAATAAAGGCTAACTGCTTACTTTTTATGATGAAATGAAACAAGACGCCACAAGAAACACGAATAATGTAACAACGTCATTACACGTACTACGGTTACGTGATCTATACATTTAGAGTTTTTTCTACTTTTTTTAAGAAAAGGATTTTTTTAGCTTAGGGGTATTTAAGGAACAACATGTTTTACGTTCTTTTTACAACTATGTTCACATTTAAATTTTAATTTATTAAGAATTAAACAATTAACAAATTGGATGAGTGATAAATATTTCACCGAAACCATCACAGTTAAACAGGTGTAAATCAGACACAACATCTCGGTACATACCAATACTATTTACAAAAGTAGTGACGTAATTACAACTCTAATTAGTGTTATTTTGTTCTGAAAATCGTTATTTAAACACCGAAAATTAAAATATTGAAGTTTAAATATCTCATCTTCGCTAAATATGCCAAACCAGTGCAATTATCAAACAATAAGTTACTAACCGAATGCCAGTTACTTACATTTGGACCAAAATCCGTTGTTATTTGCTGTCTAGGGGATCACGTTCGGATGAATTGCACTTTAATTTGATACGAAGTTAATAGCCGTCGACCACAACCGACACGTGGACGCGACGTGTAATGACGTCACGTCAGCAATATGTTCTAATTTATTACTATTTTACTGTTAGTTGAGTTAGTCACTTGAACTATTAGTTTAGTCGAGTGAACCCTGACGGTAATTGAGACGTGAGGACGGGGCAATTTGGCTTTCTATGTTATGTAGAAGTCGGTATTGAGTTAGGAACTGTTTGTACTACTCAGATTAGTGTCAGTTGCTTCTAAATAACGCTAAGTATCTAATCAGAACACTTTATGGAGTCCTTAATATGGGGAGCCGGTTTTAATATTTCATTACATATTATGCTTAGTTTAAGACTGTTTAGCGACGCGTGAGCGATACGATAAGTGTAAGCAAGCTATGATTTTGTTTACCAACTATCTTCAGCTGACGTGTGAATTCTCATCTTATGTTATTATTCAGTGAAAATAATGACTATCAAAATTAATATCTTGAAGTCTTGACTGTTGTGCATTACACATCGCCCGGGGTTTTCTTTACTTACTTTCATCATCAAGTCAGTGGCATGGTAGTCATTCATAGTTCTACAATAGTGGTCATTTGTCTAACAGAGGGCACTATCGTCGCGTCTGCCTGTTGTTCGTTCACGGAGTGTTGTCACGTTCAACGGGCTCTTATTGTATTACTACGTGTCTACTATACGTGTCTTGTAACTATGTATTTTTTTTTATATTAAACTTGTTTAAATTGAAAGCGTCTGAGAGTGTAAAACAAAATAATGATTAACAAATATGTCGCGTAGAGTAGATTTTATTGTAGGGAACCAGTTGACGTTAAACTAGTGCCCGCATCACACGAGTGCCTAAGAAACTGGGTTTTAATGTGTATATTGTGCTCACGAATAGGGAACTACATACTCTTGAACATCGTCGTAAAGTCGCTTGCTTATCGGTTTTTATAGGCTTTTCTTGCTCAGTATACAAAAGCTCTCTTTGAATTAATTGAACTCTCACTATTTCTTAATCTGACTACTAAAAAGTTGATCTAAACGCTTTGACAACTCCTTTTTTGTTCGAGTCGGCAAAGTCTGGAATGAACTGGAGTGTAGTGTGGAGTAGAGTGAATAGGTTCACTTGGGTACCGTCTTCATCTTCATCGTCACGTCCCATCTGGTGAGTTGAAAGACAAACGCTTGTACTCTTGTATAAAAAATGAAAGAAAATCCTCAAACAAAGCAGCCTTTTTGACTATTTAGGGACTATTTCTAAAGCAGCCAAATGTCAATTTATTCGGTTAAAAACATGGAAACGTTTCTGCGCGTCTATCAATTTCGCTCGCCCCTAACCCTTTCAGCGAGATGGCGCCGACAGAATCTTATTTGAAGACAAATATTTAGAAACGTCTGCAATTTCCATGAATATGTTTCAAGTTACATTTCTTTAGCGTGAATTTGTTGGGGTCTTTGGTAAAATATTAAAACGTAAAGTAATTTATACATTACACCCAAAGTGCCTGGTTGACGGCAACAACCATGCCCCTATGGCCGAGTGAGATTAAATGATAGTTGGCAAAATGAGGGTATTTAATATGCATCTGCCTACCCATTTGGGGATACAGTGGTGAGTATATAATATAGTGGGTCCGTTTCCGATATATTCACATAATAAGATGTGTAAATCGCAACTTAATCCCGGCAATATTTATAAAGTCAGATACTTTGTTGTTTACTGTACTTGTTTCCCCGACGTTAGGACCAAACTGCTCATAAATAGTCCAATTCCAAGAACTAATTATATCATAAATTAAAAAAAAATAATTGTACTGTTATATACGCAAATCACTCTATTGTTTGTACTTATTTTAGAACTAGAACAAAGGTTCTATTTAATAAAGTATTATAGCCCACGCGTGGGCGCCCACAAGAAATGACAGCTTATTACCAAACGAAGTAATCTGTCACTCCGGAGCACATTTAACACAACAAAAGAAGACGAACGTCTGTAGCTGGCATAACAATTAAACCTACTAAAACAACAATAATAAACTAAAATTGCTCTTTCATTGAGTCACGTGACCGTTATCTATTATCATCTGTACGCATAAAGCGCGCAAAGGACGTTGTATGATTACAAAAACAGTTCGCATCGTGAGAATGACATGGATTATAGTAGAAGGAATTTCAAATTATTAGAATTTCTAAAGAGACTTGAAACAATTTTGTGCGTTGACAAGTGTGTCTGACAATGTATACTTTGGGTTATTATTGAGCTATTATTTGAGTTATTATTCTCAAATAATTGTAATCAGCGTCAAATAAGTGGATTGAATCCCGGTCGGATATTAAGCGCTCGTTTGAATTTTAAATAAGCGACGAACATAGTCATCAGAGACTAATAAAAGGGGGACATTTTCTAGTAATTATATTTTTATAACATAATTGTTGTTTAATTTACATAAATTTAAATTTAGGTTACAAATATTAAGGGAAATACAGAATTACTAGAACAATTTTTTGTACATTAATATATTTTTTTTAAATTGTCAGTAATTTTATAAATTTTAGATAATGTACCGGTAAATCAAAACACAAAAAAATAAGCATTGTTTAAGGAACCTTATACCCAATCGTGTAATAAGTTAATTTTTTTTGACGGAGGACATCAATCAATTAGTCTATACTAGTCCACTGCTGGACATAGGCTTCTCCCAATGTGCGCCATAGCACCCGATCCTCCGCCTGCTGCATCCAGACCCTCCCAGCTACTCTCCTCACGAAGGTATGCCATAGTAAATGTTTGCTCAAAACAACTGGAAAAGAACCTCCGTCCTAAGTGACACTACTGACATTGCGGATGTATTATTACTTAAATACTTTCTAAAGAAGTTTACGAAATCTATGAAATATTTAGATTAATTATAAACAAACTCCTTGACCAGCTCCTAGTTACTTAGAAGTGAGAATGTTTATTGTTCGTAGCACCATGTACACCGTAGTACTTTGTAGCGGTCCGTAGCACGCCGTAGCACCGCGTAGCACAATCAGCCAAGACACGGAATTGCACTCGGCACAAAGTGCAGTCACATTGTTGTGGCACATGTAATTGAATTGTGCCTTCCACACTTCTGAACTACATTCAACTATGGAAGTTTCCACATCGACTCTGATAGAGCACCAGCGATAGTCTCCACCTTAGATAATACCAACATTAACGATGAAGCGTGTTTTTGCATGAAATTCAATGGGCCATGTGTGGGTGACGTAGGTTCGTGACTACTACAGACTATAAAAGTTGTGGTTGCTATTCATTCATGCATATACATTTGCACCGAGCGGCATTAGAACCCGCGACCTATAATTTCACAGTTATACGGACTGATACAGAAAGGTGTGGTCCCACTATATACTCTGTATATATTTTTTTACATTTTATTACCAGTACTAGTTGGTGTTCACGGCTTCGCTCGCATTAACGTAGATTATGTGAATCAGTTAGGCAGTTACAATTGCAAGCTTTTCACTACTTAGGTAAACAGTACAGTATACATAATAACTTGATACATAATTACTTAAATTCTGGGTTTGGACAAAATTAGTGTGTAGTACAACTGTGTGCATCAAGTTTATTCCAAACTTCAGACAGATCAAGGCAAGAAATTTCATTTATCTAAAAAAACTTTGGTACTTTTGTTCATTACATTTCTTTATTATTAAATAAAATAATATTTAGGTTTTTGTTCCCTTGATTTCTTCATTGGTATTTAGAATATACTATTATTTAAGTGTGTTATTGTAGAAACGGGTCGCGACGGCCATACTCGTATGATTCGAAAAAAGAATACCAAATGAAAGTAATTGGTGATCCCTGTATTAGTCTATTCATATCATAAGAAAGGTACTATATTTATTTATAAATCGTCGTGAACTCAAACACAATAATAGCTTTCTATTGAGAGCCGAAACGTTTGTCGTCAGACCCTTGCCTTCGGCGATAATAAATATCGCAATATTTGATAATACTTTGTTTGTGAAATATCAACAATTGTTCACAATGAATGCTATGGATATATTAAATAGGTAACAATAGTTACAGTACGAAGAGTAGTACGAAAATCAATATTTTATCACAGATTATGAATTTTCCATCTCTCGAACAAATTGTCGCCTGCGGTATTTCCGAACCGATACAACCGATTCAAACCTTCAAGAAAAAAACGTACTTCCATCTCAAAGGCCGGCAACGCACTTGTGACTCTTGAGTTGCAGGTGTCCATGGGCAGCGGTAGTCACTTACCATCAGGAGACGTGTCTGCTCGTTTACCCCCTATAATATAAAAATATATGTATATATATTTTTAGCTTTTGCCCACGTTCATATAGATTTGGTCAATCGATTTAGGAAAAGTAGTTTATTTGAAATCGAAATTAAAATAACTTTTATTCCAATTAAACTAATAATACCTAGGTATTTTTCAGGAATGGGAGTCAGTCAGATTCAGTCAGTCGTGAAGCTAGTTGCTTGTTCCAATACGTAGATCCTGTGGAGAAGAACAGGCAAGAAACTCAAAGGAGACTCTTTTTCAAAATATTTTTTACAAACTTCAATGTAACATATTATTCTAAAATATAAATAGGCGCGCTAATTACTACTATACATATTTAAGTAATAGATAACCTGGATAAAGGTAATTCGCACACTCGCAACTATAAAATTAACTTACTATCATAGTCGAGTTTCTGATTAGATATGTTAGTTGTTATCTTCGCTCAGACAAAGACACCATTTCCTCACTAAATATTAAATATTTCTGGAGAGTCCTCACACAGTTTCTAGAAATCTTTTTTGAGGACTCTTATGGAATTTCAGGTATACAGGGCGTGCTCTCGTCACGGTCTGCCCTCTGAGGGCGAGAGTGAGTACAGTATACGAATATTGCTCTCCGGCAAGGGTACTTTTGATGAATGTTTAGGAGGTTTATAAGCGACTTTGGGTTAGGTGGTGGCTAGTTTACACTGTGTGACAGTTTGTTTTCGTCAAAATCTCAAACAAATACTATATATACTATGTATATTGCGACAATTTTCGAGAATTTTGCGAGTTATTTGAATAAGTTGGTTTAGTTGATGAGTCCAACTAAACCAAAAAGAGGAATATCTTCTACTCTACAGGAAATTGTGGTTTCTCTGCTGTTTATTTTTGGACTATTTGGCTTGCCAAAGCTCCAAGGAGGAGGGCTTAGTGTTGCAACGCTCCAGTCACACCATAGGCATGTGTTTATGGGCCCGTAGCCTAATACCTTCCGACGAACCGTATGCTTGTTTGCGCTCTTAGTTGCATAAAACCGCTCAACAATAAGAACATGTTTTCGAAAAAGGCGTATTTTCATACTTTCTAATACTGTAATCCCTCAACAACTTATCTTAGACGCTAAGAAACGCGTCAACATACATATATTATGTAAATGAAAAGTAAATTAATGATATTGATTGATGCCCTGTATTTAAACGGTATTTCTGCCGAGCAAAGGCCTCTCCTCAATGTAAGAAGGATTAGGCTAGTCTAGTCTAGGGGTTGCCCACGGATTAACAGGCTCAAAATCTTTATTCAAGTTTCTTCACGACGTTTTCCTGCGCCGTATGATAATTTACTGTGACTTGTATACTTGAATTTGTGACGTCTAAAACACCCAGCATGTCCCAGTATGTAACAAAATATATTGGAACAAAATATTCTGTAAACAAATGATTTGATTTGCATGACGTATGGTATGGCTCCCAACGTTTGCCTATTTGCAAATCCTGTACAAACAGATGTTGCCATATCGGGTTCCCTTTAGACGTAGCGGACTGCATGACAGTTATAACAACATGACATGTGCAAGCCTTTGTCTATATATATATATATATATGTGTACAGTGTATTAACTTTTAATTAGGTAGCAAAATGCAAGCCAACCCGAAAAGTATTCATTAAAAATGTCGTAACAGCAATGTGGTTAAGGAGACCTTTAAAATGTCTTTACTACCCTCTCTTATTTTAGTTAAACAGAAAAATGAAAGGCTTTACAAAGTTTAACAACGCTGAATGCCAGCGCTAATGAGAAAATATTACACCCGCACCCCGCCCTGACTGTGACGAACTTTTCACCTACTTTCGTTCCTAAACCCGGCTTTATCTTACAAATTTCCAAACTTTCAGTATATAGGTAGCAATGTATGTTAAACATACATTTTTTCTGTAATGAAGTGGTGAGATTCATTACGTTCACGGCTCTGCAAGTATTTTTCTTATTTTCTGCAGTACTGGCTATTAAAATTTCTGCACGGTACACTGAGCCTGCAAGAAAGATCTTAGTTATTTTGTCACAAAAATCTTTTGTTCAGTTTACTGCTATTTTAATGAAGAAAAATCTCCCTGAATACTTGAAATTACTACCTTTTCAACTTTACATTTGTTTGTGTGAGTAGTAGAGGAAAGTAGGTTAGTCATCATTAATTAAAAGCATTACACCTCGTTATCCTACAATTGGTTCAACTGTAAGAATACAATAGGGTAAGCAAATATGGATGGACATACTGTCGGAAGCTATTAGTTAACCTTTATGCAATTAACACATGCTATAACATGTTGGTATAATATGTTCTTAAGTCTATACTCATAGAACTCGATATTGAAAGCTGATCCTGATCCATTACAATATGGAAACGTAAAAAGATGAGGTGTTCATCTACAGTTTTACTGATTATCAATTATTTTTTGCATTTCCTTAATTCTTAAATTTTTGAGACCCAAAATTATTAGTTAGTAGGTAGTTAGTACCGTTTCCGGCTTACTACGTTAAGTTTTAAACATATGAAATAATATTTTCAACCTTTATTCAAATGGAATATTAGTTTTTTTTTAAACACTTTTGGGATCTTGCTAATTTCTTTCAAAACATAATAATTGAAACGGATTTACTGCGGCGTAGCCATCGCAAATCTTACTAGAAGTTCATAGTTAGAATATGCGAGACTAGTCACATGTCACTGGTATTTTTTCAATCCTCGAAGTACTTTGGTCATAACCCGCCATTTGCGTGCAAGATGCCACCAGTGTACAATCTCTTTTATTTACCAAGACAACTATGATTGTAACCAATAATGATTTTATAAAAATAAACCGCACGGATACAAGCTTAATCTAGATTCAGAGTTTCTACCGTATCATATAAATATTTTTTCACTGTTTAATTAATTCCGGGGCACGCATAATTATTGTAAAGCTTCCACCACGTGTAACGCGTGGAGTACTTCTTCTAAATCAACTACGGCGTACTCCACCACGTATAAACCACGTACAAAGCTTGGGGCTTTAGGGTATCCGGGTACGATAGGTGTTAGCTAGAGGAGGAAAATTAAAATAGCAGGCAAACGCACTATGCGATATAATCAGGATCAGATTATTCATATAACAATTATAACTTCACACAAATTAATTATAAATACTATTTCTTGAATTATTCCGTGCACCTTTGGCACGATAATCGTCCAGACCGTCCTCTGTCTGTCCGGCGACTCCCTTGTCTTCAACATTTATTCTTCACAAAATATTTCGAACGTGTTCTAAATTCGAGTTCGGTGCCACCAGTCTGTGCCTCTCGCGTAGTAAAGAGTTATTCTTCCAATCGAAGGAGTATGTAAGCTGTGCGAGAGTTCCGGTCACTACATTATTCAAAACCTTATGTGGGGTCCACATTGTTAATAGTTGTATAAAATTTAAATTTTTAATCGAAAAACTCGGGGCCGGCACCTAGCACGAGCTTCTTGAAAGGGACATATTTCACATGAAAGATAAAATACATTAAATATTGAATGATGAACCATAATTGATCTAAACATTTGTTTTGTTAATAAATATTTCTAGTTACATATTACTGGTATTCTTGTTGAGCTTGTTGTGTTGTACATTGTGACTCAGGTTGCTGCTGATAAAAGCAAATGTCTTAATATCATAGATTTTGTTATGTGTTAATATAAGATTTTGCCAATCAATTTAGATATCTCTATATTATTTCCTGTAGCCATGGCAACGTGTATGCAAAATTTCACGATGTTCGGTTGAGTAGTTATGGCGTGAATCGTAACAAACAAACAAACAAACATTCGTACTTATAATATTAGTTAGGATTAAGAGCCACAGAAAAAAATACTACTAATAGTGAAGCATTAATAGTGGCACGCAATTATTACATCTATGTTGTGTGTGGCAGGGTTGCTAATGGAATATACACGTTCTGCCCATAAAGTAAGTAATAGCTTCACTTATAATGAACTAATCACAAGTATAGCGCCCAGGCCCGCTCTGATTACTGCAGACGACGCCGTTCTACTTTATATTGGGACAGGATTGTCGTTACAATACTTCTATGTGTGATAAACGGGACAGACGGATTTTTGTGTTGTCTTGGGACTGTCTGTAAATTGGCACTCTTATTAGTAACTAGCAGCGCCCCGCGGTTTCACCCACCAAAGTCCCGGATCCGGTGGCATATCGGGATAAAAAGTAGCCTATATGTTAATCCAGGTCTCCAGCTATCTTCATACCAAGTTTCATCACAATCGTTTCAAAATTTTGGCGTTAAAGAGTAACAAACATCCATACAGACATCCATACATCCATAAATCCTCCCGAATTTTCACATTTATAATATTAGTAGAATTCTCAATAAATTGGCCTGAGCTTTCTGCGCGTGAAAACTTTCAGCAAGAATCCGCAAGAACCACTATTGAACCGCCAAAGTGTTCTATAAAATTTGCGGACTATCGGTGCTGCGATGATGTTTCTGAACGGACTAGCGTCAGCCCGCAAGGTGGCATGCAACCTCTATCGCTTAACATATGCTTTACAGGATCCTAGATGATTAACTAGAGTCGTTTTGAACATGTTGTCATCTACGGTAAATATGTCGCTAAATTACTAGACGATAATAATATGTGTGCAAGTAATTTAGACACACAGAGAAAATTTTCATTTTGTTGTCAAATATTGTAAAAGCCCAGCCCAGCCACTTCAATTGAGAACGATATTTGTTTATAACTAGGCCATTTAAAATGATACTTGCATCTACAGCAATATAAATAATACATACATATTATATGTACCTAGACCCGCTCAGAGCATATAAACGTATTCATGCATGTAAATATTTGCATTGAACGACCATCACACCAGCGACCCTCGACGTGGCAGTCACGATCACTACCACAGTGACGTGGCAGTCGCGATCACTACCACAGTGTTACTGAAGTTGTCAGTAATAGTTTACTGTCCCTTTGCTATAAAATGTAACTAAGGTTGAAATATAGTAAATAATGATAAGAGACTCATTTGTTCCCTCTTTCCTCCCATACATGATGGTACTTCTACTTCAGTCGTTTGCACAGGCTAATCTTTTAATGGCAACCCTTCTTTGAAGGAAAATCGGCTATAAACAGTGTAAACGAAGTTTCTACTTACATTAAGATATTAAAATGTTTATTGAAGGTTTTCTCGTGGCACCTAATACCAGAATGGTCGGGTAATAGTCGGGTTTAATAGGCTTGTGGTAAACTAAAATTAAGATGTAATCAATAGTATTAGCCATGTCTCGAAACTGTCTAAGTGCTAACAATGAGCCTTCTGGGGTTCACAAATCTTTCCAAATTTCGTCGACGCAACATTTTCATGATTGACTCCACGGATGGCGCAATATTTTAAGTGGTAGCCTTGCCATTCCGCTGCACCGAGTGTTAGGGGTTCTAATCCCACACGAAGAAAAAAATTGTATAATTCACACATAGTTGTCCCTCGTGACACAGGAATTATTCCTAGTGCGAGAGTTGTCTTTTTAAAAATTATACTATTATAATACTCAGTGTCAGAGTTCATACATACTCAGAGAACAATATAGTTGAAAGAATGGTTTTCCAATGTCCTAAGTCGAAGGAGCTTTATGTTAGGGTTCGCATAACTTTGTCCACTGCTTCCCTCTGTCACTCGATCAGATTGTTTAGAACAAGTATTATCGCTTCATCACATCTACGGTATTTTAAACGAGTACAATTATAAGCTATTTTCGGATGAATAAAATCTTTTAAGTATTTATAATTTTATGTCCAGTAAACAATTTATTTACACATCTATGTTTTATTTATTTACCCAGGTTATTAGGCGTAGTATAAATGAAGAAGAAGTTATATTAAAATTAAAAATCAGACTATCAATGAAATAGAACGAGACAACGGGAAAATGAGCCACGCATTCGTTAATAATTACAAAGGTCATACTTTACCAAAATGATTTTAATTACCGAGGTGTTATAAGGAATGCCATTTTGTAACTGAGGTTTAATAAAAATATATCCAAACGTACGTGAGGAGCTGCTGATTATATCTAGAGGAACGACGTGACATTTCGCATTCTAATCCATGCTCAACAGAAACCAACGTTCCTTCTCCAGTGGTGGTCAGTTATAGGCACGACCAGCCTCTTGCCACTTCATCTTGCTAATAATAACAACAGCGTGAATAAAAGCGCTTTAAAATATTTATATGTAACTGTCTATTTGAGATGCCCGCGTACCCAGCAATGGACATTTCTTTTTTTAATAGTTAACATCATGGTAATGATGATACAAGATTTCTACCACATTATAAAAGAAAATGCGTGAACACGTTCATCATTCTGTGATAAATTGAAACGGATGACGAGCACCGACGTAAGACATGTATCCCGTAGAGGTGTATAGTACATTATTTGTATACAAACATCCCATCAATCTAATACATAGTACCCCCTGACCTAGTTGTGATGCTTCACACATAGTTAGGCACTGGTGTTACCATATCAATAAAAGGTGGATTTATTTAGTAAAAGCTGGCAACCCGCGTAACGTTCACGATTAAAGGATGAGGGTTTTAAGAGATTAGCGAGATGAGGGAGATTTGAAACGTGCCAGTAATTTACTGATCAATTCATAACACATAATATATGTATGTGAATATTAGATAAATATTTACAGGATTTGTTTTGTTGTTCCCAGATAATTAAGCTTAATTGCCCCTATCGGTTATTCAGAAAATAATCTAATATAATATTTGCTAAATTGTTTCCGTCAAAAACACTGTTTGAAATGTAACCTATATTAAGAAGCGGGCTGAAAACATCTGTAGGTATGCAACACTGGTGTATTTATTTATTTTCCTATTGTTTTATATTCTTCTCGCATAAGTCTATCTAGCTACGGCCAAGTTGTGATTTGTAAATTAAATCGTAAATGTGGCGAGCATTCCGATCATAATTATATAAAGATATGTAATCATGTTATAAACATGTATTTTTGTACATCACTACAACAACAAACATCTTTTGAAACATCAAACAAACAAAAGTTGTCTAACTACCTGAGGCATTATTTATTAAGAGCTTGTTTATACGAACAGCGTGATACCTTAGAATAGTCTTAACATAACAAATTAATTATTCATACAAACTTATCCATTATGGGCAACATACTAAATATGTTGTTATTAGAATTTGGTCCGAATAATAATAACAACCAAACATAAGTTTACAAATAAATTATTTCATCTGGCATCTCTTATCAAATCATCAATCATTAAAAAAAAAATTATAATATGTTTATTAGAATTGCACATATCGCACAGATATATCTAGACCACATCTAACCATACTGTGGGATCTATAACACTGATATACATACTTAGTATAAACATACTTGTACATAGACACCCATAACAATGCAAATAAACATTCACATACATTTTTTTGCACTGAGCAGGAAACGAACCCACGATCCCTGTCAATTACTCATTTGATATTGTTTTTTTTTTCAATCTACCGGTTAGTGATCTTAACTGTTCAGCCAGAGGTCACAGGCTCGATTCCCAACCATGGCAAACAATTGTGTGATGAGCATGAGCAATAATTTGTTCTGTGTCTGGGTGTAATTTATCTGTAATACGTATGTATTTAGTAGGATATAAGTATGTCTATCAGCAGTCTGGTTACCGTGGTACAGGCTCTGTCTTGTTAGGGTTCAGCCGGGTGTGTGTCTCAAGATGTCTCAAGTTATTATCGAGCGCCATAAACGCTCACCTATAAGTATTAAATATCTACACAATCCATATAACAACAAATGCCTACACTCAAATTGTTTGCCATGAGGGGTCGCGCCCTAATATCGCTGATAGACGGCAGAGTGCGAGCATGTAAACCAACTTAGAGTTATAACTTGTAACTGATAGTGATCGCTTCGGGCAAGTGACGCAGACACCTTATCAATCATATATTCATAGCTATCTAAGTTAAAGGGAGCGGTTTTACATTGACGACGCTTGCGAGCAGTAAAAATAGTATGTTTTCTTAGTAGCGCATTTATATAGTAATGTAATATCTATGACAAAAGTCGTGTAGGATCGTTATTAATCACAGGTAAATGTTAGAAGGCTAAACGTAGAAGATTTCTTCTCAAATTGCGGCCAATCTTTCGGGAAAGTAGCTCATACCGCTTCTGTGTAACTAAATGAAAATACTAATTTATATAAAACCTGTCCCGATAAGAGACGCTACACAAACGGTACACAATGTAAAACATACCTATAACAAAAACAAAAAAAATATAGTTTATGTTAATAAAAAAATGTTTAGTCATATTTACAAGCTATTCTCTCTTTTATTTATACAACTATAAACTGGAATCTAAGCACTAGGTTCTTCTAATGATAACGGTAAACTAGTAACTCTCGTACGGTACAGTTTCTTCGCTAGTCGAGAGCTCAAATCTAACCTCCTGAAAAGTTCATTACCTTTTTTTTAATAAGGTAATAAATAAACACATGATTGACTAAATGCTAAGCGGTTACTGTTGCCTATAAACGCTCGCAATGATAGCGTTGTCGACATTAATCTATTCTCCTTCTTGTTCCTCCTCCTCCTCTAACAATCCTACTCACCACCTAAAGCACTAGTACTCCAGACCCGGAACACATCCATCTAATAACCTTTACGATTCAAGCGCTTCCGATTCGATGAGAGACTTGTCAGTAATAATATACAACTTGGGACACCTCACACACGGCCGTCTGATCCCAATCTAGGCAGAGTCTGTACACTGGTAACCAGACTGCTGATAAACATAATCATATATTACTAAATACATACATATTATAGATAAATTATACCCAGACTCCAGACAGAACAAATGGTCGTGCTCAGCACACAAGTATTTGTCCTAGGAGGGAATCGAACGGACCTCTGGCTCAGTAGTCAGGATCACCAACCACTGGACATGCAGACACGTCCGGTCAGTATTTCATAATAGTGTCAACGTTGTTGATCCTTGTTCACAAATCTCCATTGCATACATTTTATGAGTGGGGTTTGTGGCTAAGGGGTAACCGAGTAGGTTAACACATAACAAAGTTAAGTAATACTAGCCAGGTCAGTCTAGGATGGGTGACCATTCTTAACAAATTGAGACCCCTCCGTGCCTCGGAGAGCACGTTAAACCGTCGGTCCCGGGTGCCATACAAACATCTGTGGCATTCGTTACGGGTAGTTGGAGCCCTAAAAAGTCCGACAACCTGGTCTAACCACAGAACTTCGATATCGCCTAGTACTTGGGTTGTGGAGGTCTGATGGCAGTCGCTTCACGTTAAATATCAAAGTTCGGCCGTATCGTAGTTAGATTGAAAGCCGACCCCAACTTAGTTGGGAAAAGGCGCGGAGGATGATGACTTGCATACATTTTATGACAGTGTCTTCCTTGTTGAATTTCGTATTTTATAAAAAACAGAACATAAGGATGCTTATTTGCCGCTATAATACAAACATCTATACTTTCTAGTTAATTGACTACTTTCTTTCTATTTTAAATATTTTTGTTTCCCTATAAATTAAAGCTATTAAACTATTCAGAGGCTCGTCAGTAATTAGTCGTCTCTCTGTAGCTTCGTTAAATATGCATCACGTAGGTGGATGCATAAAATTGGCAAACAAATCTCGATCATTCGCACTTTTCACTCAATTATTTTTAATAAAATCATGTGACTGTGCACTTCATTATATCATTCCAGCACATTGGACAAAATATTCAAGTTCAGTTCACCCAACATTCAATTACGTGGCCCATCACTGTTCTGTAGAATTGTTTAATTTACAATAAAACCAGAATTGGTAACATTTTAATTGTAAAAGCTACTATTTGGTCGGAACAGTAAAATTTCAATTCAACCTTGATCAGTTTAAAAATAAAAAACGTGAAATAAAGGGTGGTGTACACAACTATGCCGCGCGATTACCATACAAATTGCAGCTCGGTCGTGTATAAGCGGTATTATAAGAGAATTTTAATATTTCGATTCCAGAACAATATAAAATGTAAGCGCCAACTTTATGAATAAGTAAATAAAGGTGAATTTTAATTGAAATTATTTGGCAATGGCTTACAATAGGCAATGGAGGCGCGATGCACGCCGCGTGGTTTCGTTACGATTGAAATTATAATTACTTTGTTTAGAGAGCTTTTGTATTTAGCGCGTTTTGACTACTTCAAACTGAAGTTTCCACGTGGGAAATAACGCTGTTCAAATCTAACGTGAGGAATATATACAAATCTATTATATTTAAGAAGTAGAAGTATTGGGTTTGAAAAATGAATATTTTAGAAACTTTGCTTCCCGTGTATTATTCAAGGAATTTTCAAGCTTATTCAGTTTACTTGAATGCCCACACTTATAATATTCATTTTTAATGATTGTTCGTATTGATCGGGTTGTACAAGTTGCAGCTAACTAGGCTTTTTAAGTATGGTACGTATTTGATTTTAACGGCATCAAATCAACAAAACTTTAAACACGAATTGTCGCCAAATGTGCTTGTTTCTAACGTCGGCATTAATTATTATTCTCGCGTTTTGTCACTCATGACGTCATCACTCACTCTAGTAACCTGCGGGTCCTCACTAAGCAATTAAACAAATTCTAAAGTAAATTTTAATGTCGTAATACATTCTGAGAGACTCTTAACTTTTAGAAATGGGTAATATTGGACCAATTGAGCCATCTCGTTGCTTTCCATTATCATTTATTTTTACGAAGCAATTAAAACGTTACATTTTTTATCCCGCACACATTAATATAAAATTCCTTATTTGAAATGAGTTTAAGAGTCAAAATATAAACTTTTTGTATTGTTAAGACTAAACATTACTCAGATGAAATATCAGTATAAACGAGTAGGTAAAATGTGACGGGTTGTTTTACTGACTTTCTCTCCTTAAGGCGCGCACTATGAGTTCACCACGACGTGGTGCCACGCGCTGAGTTGTAATTTATTACAGACTTGTCCACGCCGGTGTGACTTCGATTTCAAGTATGTGCAATACCGCTAGAAACTGCATGTTACGATGCTCTATGCATAATATTATGTTGCAGCAAAGTTGTTAAAGTGCAGCGCAAAACTTGTAGTACGCGCTTAGTCTTAGCTTTGGGAAACAGCTTAAAGCCACCAAAAACTTCTGATTTCGAAATCTCAGATTTATTTTTAACTCTTTTTGAAGACCTGGTTAAACTGCTTGTCATGGGTAAGCTATGTACGTATTGTAGCCAGCGTAAATTTTGCCTAACCAGCCTGAAAGCCTAATTATTTATGAAAAATATTCTAAGCCTCCTTATAGTAATGTGACTATTAACTACGAGGTCCGTCGTATATTTGTGCTTATCTGCACCAATAGGGTACTGCTCTCTTTTTTCGGCTGGTATATAGGGTCTTCATAGTAGATAAGGAGAGAAGAATACAATCACCAATGCAAAAATGTGATTAACAAGCATCAGCACTAGTGGTGTCACAGTTTAAAGATTAATTATTTGCCTACTTACGTATCTCAAAAAGACGATACAACATTTTCATTTCGTAAAAAAAAATCTGCCCCAATCTCTGCAGGAACACAATGCAAGATTTTCCACGCGACAACCGTGTAGTGCGGAATGTAACGTGTAACTTCAATGTGCATTCACTCACTTCACATTTAATTTTAAAACATTCTCTGAACAGTTGCATTTAAAAGTAACAAGGACCCTTAACTTCTTGTTATATACACCATTATCAGGACGACTACTCGAGTATAAAATACTTTACACTCAAAGATAAAAGCGCCGTAAACACAAGATCTATCGGATAACACGCTTTGTATAGGGTCGTTAATAAAACTGGTGCTAACGCGGTACGCAACACGCTGCTCGTTCGCGATCGTAAACGCGATACAGTCCCGTGTGCACCTAGCCTTACTTTTATAGTAGTGATCAGTATTTTAGTATCGCCGCGATAAATACTGTAATGTGCCACTAGATTTATCTACGGTAATATGACTGAATATAGTATTTTTTATTATGACGACTACAAAGTAATGAAATTACATGTTTTGTCATATGAAAATTAAATCATATTAAACTGTTATAAAAGGCATAAAGTAATACTTCGACACCTGTTTCGCCTCTACGCGAGTTATTTTCAGGAACGTTTCGATATCATGCTATGTATTGGCGGTAGCATGCGGCAGCAGTTACGAAAAGAGCTCATGATCTTCGAACGGCTGAACAGATTCTCTTGAATCATATCTAAGAACCCTCTCGATCAAGTCACCTTTCAAACAAATAAAACGCCCTCAAATCGGGCCATTCGTTTGATAGCTACGACAGCCACAGACAGATACACAGATACAGAGACAAACAGGCACATCAAATTTATAACACCCCTCTTTTTGTGTCGGCTGTTAAAAATACACTCGACAGCAATGAATTTGGGTCACAAAGATGCCTGAAAATTTTGGAAGCTAATAAATAATGCCAGATTAGTGAAATAAATTGTGTTTAATAGACAACTAAATACTTCTTAAAAAAAGGTAAAAAACCTTCTTTGCTGTTGTAAAGTTATGCCATCAGCAATGTCAAAATAAAAAAAGACGGGAGTAAAATTAATATTAGAAATGGTACAGCATGCCAAACCGCATAAACGCATCACGTGGAGATAACACAAAGTACTTGTAGTTGAGAAAATTTATAAGTTGTAGAAGAATGTAGTTTTTCTATTTGTTTTAACATGAAATTATTATTTATTATTATTATATTCTTTTCTTTATGTAATAGTATTTAATTGTATATTTTTTCTTTCGTGTGTATCTTTATTTAGACCTTTATTTAGATTCATTGCTCTCAAGTGTCTTGGAACAGGTTTTAAAAATCCTCTTGACAAATAAACTTTATACCAAAAACTGAAATTACTAAGGTTACTTGGTAATTATATGCTATATATGCTATGTGGGTATCTATTTGGAATCGACATAAATGGACTAAAAATTGGCTAAATGTAATGAAGGTGTGTATTTTTTTAACTCAATTACGATTCTGTACGGTACAAATTGATTTGAGAACAGGATTAAATATCCTCCGAGGGTAACTGGGTCGGGTAAGGATGGAAAAAAAAATGTTATTTATCTGTGATGAGTGATGACTGACACTCGTGCGATCCAAAGTTGTAAATTTCAATTCTGTATTAGGCTCACCTGGGAGATGAGTTACAAAATGCTAACTCTGAAACCAGATTGATCAGAATCACAATAATATTAGAACAATCATTTATTTATTTTAAAGTTCGTAAGATTTATTTTTCTAGCTCGCGGGAACAGCACGTATTTTTAATAAGTGGAATAGGCAAAATATCAGTATTTCTGGACCGATATGACCTTCAAACATTCAAGAAAAGAGGGTTTGTCTTCCATCTCACCTGATGGAAAGTGCCGATGAAGAGGGTACACGCTTATCCAAGAAAAACCTATAGACTCTAGGTACTTTTGAACGTTCTAGGACCATATTTATCTATTTCCGAGGGATACATGAATTGACTTTCCTTTCAAAATCTACATTCACGCGACCAAAGCCGTGGGTAAAAGTTTATAATATTCGGCGCGTGTTTTCCTACTTCTTAGTCTTCTAAAATAAACCTATGGGTTCATCTGATTGTACTTCGCTGCTAAAAACTTCTCCAATGATTCCCGACTAGCTCATTTATACACTTTTCTTCATTTTGTCATATGATTGTGTAGTTCAGAGATATTCAGTATCTATCAAATCGTGTGTAAATCAGAAAAGTTCTAAGTAATAACTTTTAATAGATAACCTATGATAATCGTAGGTCTGCTACGGCTACGAAAACCCTAAACACGACAGCTACATCATATAATTCACGCACCCCTTTTTATATTTAATCAGAGTTTTTTCCAAGCAGACATTTCTTAAGCGAGGTCACATTAATTTACACCCCTAACGGTTAACTCTCATTCCATAAATTTTTGCTCTTAATTTGTAAAACTCGAAGTTAGCAACACCGAAAGTCAACATTCAATTTAACGCTCAGCCATATTTTACCGCCGCTGGCAACACCACGGATCGCGATAACTCGGGATTGATGTAAATTATTGCGTTTACCCATCATATCATTTGGCTCTGATTGGAAAAATCCGTATCCTGAAACGACTGTACCTCAGTGCTTACCTACATTATATATCATTTACATTTGGAGTGGGGAATCACTTCGGCTGAACTTAACTGAAATGTCTTTAAAAAGCACAACCTGTCCATTATTATTATTAAGTATGTAAATATATTAATAGTCTCAGAAGTCACAAACTCCTAATGTTAATAAATGTGTTAATAACATAAGCGTTATTTATTATTTAGACGGTGCGGATGAAGCGATTTTGCCCTCACATGGCATGGGTCAAATATTTGTATCATTCGTTTTCAAGCTTTGTATCCATTAGTTGCATTTAGACTCCCGCGACACTGGGAGAATTCCCGAGCGTGGGCTTGATAACTTTACCCCCTTTTAGAATTAAAAAGAATTATATGCTGTGGCTTTATTTTATGTTAATTAATTGTTTTTGTTACTTTTATTCAATTACTGCCAAAATATAAATAAGGAATAGTAGAAGTTTAGAAGCCATATTTCGTTCATAGAACATACGACGTATAAGGTGATTATTAGGCACAGTTCCAAATGCCTGCGTCAACTTATTTCTAGCGAGAGTTTATATAACTTTAAGTGAAACTAAGCCACCTGTTGTGCTATTAATTAATATGCTTAAGGGTTGAGGTTTTGTTTTATTCGGAATCAAAAGAAACATACATCGTTTTTTGAATGGCATGCTATTTTTCACATCTTTTTGACTTCCTTTTTATCTTTTCCACACAAAAAGAAAAGGTTTTTTCATGAAAGTGTAACAGGACAGAAATGGCAGTAATTACTTGAAATATTAATGTCATTTAACAAATTGTGTAGTGTTGAATTATGGGCTTTTAACAAAATGGTATTTGATACCGTTCCAGTAATGTACAACAAACAGCACGCTGCGGTTATTGTGCGTGCTTCGCGCGGGCTCCGCAGATCCTGGCATTATAATTAGCCTCACGTATTGTTTGAACGCGGATTAATGCTGCGATGAATGTGTCTATGGGCGTATTTGATGTTTGGTTCAATTTAAATGTTAAACGTACATATTATGTATGTTTAACATTTACCGGTTTCTCACTAATATTATAAATTCAAAAGTTAGTGAGGATGGATTGATAGATGGATCTTTCACGGAAAAACGATTGAACGGATCTGGATGATATTGAGCACAGAAATAGATTATAGTTTGGAATAGCACATAGGCTGTTTATCTCGGAAAATGTACGTTCCCGTGGATAGATTTTATCAAAATTTCCACGCGAACGAAGTCGCGGACAACGACTAGCGCACATTTAAAGGGAGTAAAAGAAGAGGAATAGCATTGGGTCGTCAGTTCCGGGGCGAAGATATATAGTTTACAAATTGTCGTCCTAATATGGTGTAAGACAAGGAATTGGGGTGATGATAAATGTGTGAAAAAGAATAGGATCTTGCTACTGGTGAATCATTTATAATTTTGTGATGTAATAACTCAAAACGATAAGTGATCAACTTCAAACGATGATCTTTTTCTTATTTTTCATATTTTTATTCTCATGTAGTTCTAATTTTCTTCATTATTATAGAATTAAGATAAAGATTTGTAACATGAGGTGATGCACTTATTTTTTCATAACCTCAGGGAGGGGATGTATACTAAGAATTCTTTATATCTACATACAGAGTGTTACAATTGACACCACACCCTTCTTGTCCAACATTGATTTATTAGGCTCTCGGAGTCTCCGATTGACCCTAATTACACATTAAATTACAATATTAAAATTACCGTGTTTGACTTTTCTAAACAGTGCTCTTCAGTGCATCCCGAGTGTGCCGTATCTCATTTAAAATACAGTTAAAAGCAAAACATTGGTCTACTCCATAACACGTGAAATTTTACAAATATTAATGGCTCTCGCGGCGCAGATAGAATCCATATAGTGCCTGTTTTCCCAATAACTTATGTCCCATAAAAAGATGTCGATTTTTTATTTCTTCCCCGAGGACACAACATGGCTTTTAATACATTAAATGCCATGGTTGGTTGTAACATTTTGAACTGAATCACAACTTTGAGGTGAGTGTTCTAATAATAGCAGTTTTTTTAAATAACACGGTCTCTGAATGATTGGCTGTCATAATTTATAGAAACATGGAGATGAGGACATTGGAATTTTCGCATTTCCGGACATCATACATTATATAAATGTTCATTATTTAAAAAAAATATTGAACCTAAGAACAGTAAGTATATTATAAATATATTTGCTTTCTGAGACAAGATTTGAGTTCGGATATATTTTGGTTTTTATATTGGGACTTACGACACAGCTCATTGTTTATACATAAATTATACATAGAACACCCAGAACAATACGAATAAATAAATAATTATTGCACCAAACGAGAATCGAACACGAGACCTCTGAGGTTACAGTGAAGTGCTCTACGTCAGAATTGTTCATATTAGATTTTTTTAACGTCTTTGAGCTTTAATCTGCTTTTTTATATCTTCATGAACTATCAAACTGACTCTCTCAATAAATTAAGTGTTCTCGGAGTACCTTGTCGGTATTGCCGTGACGTAACAAAGGTTAGAGGCCGCAGTAGGAAGGCTTCGCTGCAACGCACGACAGAATGTAATCCTAATCCAGCCTTTCTATCGCGTTAGCTTTCACGATTCACTAGCTACTGTGTTTAATTGAAACTGCATGCAATGGATAGATGCATGTGTTAAATAATATTCATCATAACATTTTTTTCTGATGATCTTATATACCGTAATTATGTCCAAGGTCGCAGGTTTCCGTACATCATTGTTATATTTTTTATCGTTGATGCTACCCGTAAATATATTACTAGTTTAAATGCTATTTTATAAATAAATAAGGAACCGATTTCATGTTTTTTTTATTAAATAGGTTGTACATTAGGCGCGGTTGTAGGGAAATTAAAAAGAATTATCCATAGGTGAAAAATACCTTACGAAAGTTATTAGTTTCTTTTTAATTAATATTATATTTATCATTTTCTTCTAACAATCTCCTCGTAATTAACAGTAAATCTAGTATTGAACACAACACTTTAAATTTCACCATTAGTAAGTGCAAATTTGAGTCATAAAAAGTATCATATATATCATTTTCGTTCCTATCTCAGCGGAACTTACAGCAGAAGTACCTAGTTGATAGCTGCGAGTAGCTATAACGGGCCACAGGTACGGCCGCCTCATTACTACTTCATTAGATGCGCCCCTGCATCCCCCTACCCCTACCGGTCATCAGCTACCTCCACTGCGTAAACTTGTTGGTCGATAAACATTCTTGCATTGCGAAATGACTTTTTAACTCGATATTTAAATATACACTAGAGCGCTCGGACTCACCGCAACGGCAAGCTCGAGTGACAGGTACGCGACTCTGACCAGCTCCAGCTTTATTGTTTATTGTGTCCTTCGATTGCCTTCCCTTCGTAACTACCTTTCCCTTGAATATAATCCCAATTTTCCCATCTGTAATTCCGAAAGTGATTCATTTATGGCAATAGGCTTGCTCCTCTGTATGAGGTGTCTCAAGTTAGCTAAGATCGGCTTAAATGGACTAAATGTTGGTGTTGTTTCTGCCCAACAGAGATCTTGATGCTGACATACCCCAACACACCTCGTGTGTTGAGGTGTTTTATGTACAATGTTATTGTTTCAACACACAAAGCCAACATACCAATTTATAGCCTCAATTAGAACACTGTGTCAGCCTACTCCGACTACAGATTTGATAATCATACGGAATACTTTGTGATCGCTTATAATTAATTATTTGGAAAGTAATATTAAACCTAATAGACTCACGTCATACCGGCATACAGCTTTGTAGTTAAAACAAATAAGCTGTTACATATCAGTTAGTAAAAGAGTTAAAGGGCTATTACAAAGTTGGCGATGAAAAATTCTCTTTGGAAGCGGCGCCATGCAGTACGTTCACCGAAGCTGCTACATTAATCACGGAGATAGGATCGCCATAGTCTGTTATTGACAGCCACTTATCATGGAAGTAAAGAGACTTTATCGCTTTCAAAATTGTTTTAAACTTCAACTAAACAACTTGTTATCTTGGCCTACATTTGTTGAGACGATTTGGACGTTTTCATCGGGTCACATTAATTATCGAACTTTATTTCATAAATGTACTATCATCTCTACCTTCGCCCAATGGTTTATTTTTCGCACGATCCTGACATACATCTTGGGCCTCTTCCACATTCCACATTAATTTGACCTTTTATACACGCATACTGTTGTGCTGTGACTTCTAAATCGTAAGTTAGCTCTAAAAGTGTAATTATATTAAGTATAGGATGGTCTAGACTAGTCTTTATGAAAACTTTATGTTCAGATTCACATAGTAGAAATATTAAAAGCTCTATTTCAGTAATTCACATCTTTTTAAGAACCCTATAATCTCTCAACTAAAATAGTTTGGGTAATAGTGGAGGTTATTTTCTCATAAATGAAGAAATCTGCAAACTTCGTCACATGTGAACCATTATTAATTCTTTCCCTACCATTAGGGCCGGTCATCCTAGCAAGGGGTGTCACGCACAATTTACCAATATCTTTCTCATTCTGATAACACTCACAGCTCTTGCATTATGCTTATGCTTACATAATGTAAGCTTGGTTGAGACAATCACGAATATAAATATCATCTACCTATAACTGACTATGCTTAAAAAAAATATAATACTTTCGCATGAGCTGACAGTTCACGTCAACTGACCACTATTTTACTTAAACACATCTATACATTTTAAACATTGATGAAATGTTACAGAATGTTGTAACTATCATTAATTCGAATTTGTGAGGCTTTGAACGGATGTCCCGTTTTAACACAACTTTTAATGGTGCCGAAGGAATAAGTCAAATGTTTGCAACTATTTGATTTTCGTAATCCCAAATTCATTAATTATCGCATACTAAACAAAAACTTCAACAGAACCCTTTGTGGCGTATAAAATATTACCCATTATATATTTTTAAGGTTGAAAAGTGGATGCCCTTTTGACGCCGCGCCGGATCTTTTCTGTTTCCTTTCAAGCAGTAGATAAAATATTCCGATATTTAAAAAGCGTTCTAATAAAGTCTGTCGATAAAATTGTAATTAATTTTACTTTGTTAAAATTGCCTTTTTTTTCGCAATTGTATTCGGGAATCTGACGCGGTCCGATTATATTGAAAATATAATAAACAATCTCTTTTTTAATTTGTGATGAAGTGGTTGTGTCGTAAACACAGCGACTAAAGCTATATGGCGTTCCTTCAGGTATAACCTACGAAGGAACTATCTAAACCCAAACAGATTTGACCACTTGCCAAAACAACAGGCAATCTCACGTAGCGCCTATCATCTGAGGATAAGCAGTAGTATATGCAGTCCTTACACCACCTGTCATGGTAGCAAAATAACTCTTATGGGGTCACTAAGACAGTATTTCATGGCACAATCTCTACTCGTATGTGTGTGAATTTTAATACGAATTTGTCAAGGAAGTACTTCTTAAAAGTGCTTAACCTGCTAACCTTAAAAACTGCACTCACTGTACTATTTCTACCACCATAATTCAACTAATATTTTTAATCCTTACTTGTATAAAATAAGCCTAGACATAAATTATGCACATGAAGTTAGTATCAACTATAGATAGGTACAAGGTTGTTCACTAGACAAGCCTGGCCGTCGCGTTGACATCTCAATCACAATATCTTGATGAAGACAAGTCGTTATTAAACCAAGGCTAGCAATCACTGTTTACACACCATAAACTAAGCTATAGGACATGTACCTATAGCCTAGCTACACTAGTGTTTCGACAACATGTTACTCTACACTTATAATGCAAACATTAACTTAGCTCTTTCGTGACGTTCGAAAGTGTCCTGATGGTAAAGAGTTACCGTAGGTACACCAGGGGTGTTACTCACACGTTTAAAATTTTCTAAAAACGTTCTTGAAGAACTCCATACTGTCATAGCCTTGTTGAACCTCCCTTTCACCTGAAAGGGAGGTTCAACAAGGCTAAAATTCACTTTGTTCACTTGTGTGTCACTTTTACACAAACCATTCCAAAGCAACATCAATTAAAATTAAATATTTAAAAGTCATGTTCAACTAAGTGATTAAACATATCAACAAAATAAATCTATGAGATAAAAATCTAACCATAAAAAGGAAACTAAGGAGTACACTAGTACACTACAGAAAACCCGAATAGGGAGTCATTTAACAATAGGATAAATGACTGTCAAGTAAAACCAGAATATATTTTTATTAAACTTCAAAACTGAATTTGGTCAATTTTGTATGAAATACTGGTGCCTGACACCCATAAACTTAATATACATACTAGCGTAAAGTATACCAAGTTTATGGTCTCACCTTAGTTTTGTCAAATCACTCACTTTTAATGTTTATTGGATGATTATAAATTAACTTAAACTTTCAAATAACAGCGGGCACAATTTTCAGAGTATTACAAGATACTATATTGACTGATTTAGGAGAAAAAAATAATGTGGAGCATAGGAAACTACCCTATTCTAGCAGTTTCAATCAGACCGCGTATTAGCATGCATTTGTTCGTATTGATTACGGTACATTTGAATGCGTTTAGATATTTTTAGTATGTACCTCTAACAATTGTTATATTGGAAAACTTGACCTTGCCGGTTTTTTTTAGGTTTTTCGTTTTTTTTTTTTCTTTTATGTACCTCTTTAGCAAGCAAAACGAGTTTTAAGAGACGGGACAAATCCAGAGCTTTCTTTACACTCACTGTAAAGAATATCTCTGCTATATTTGTATATATCTTCCTTAGGCCTATCACCAGCTGAAACATAACACTATGTTGCTAGCATTGTTTCTTTTCTAGAATTGAGATACATCCATATTCATAGTTTTGTAATGTCGAGCCAATACTCGTCTCTGTTCTCTTATGACTTTCGAGAGAAGGCTCCTTTAAATAAAGTTTAACGCTGACATATTCATATAATTGTAGGCAAGTTCCCACAGATTAAATAAAGTTTCACGCTGTCATATTCATATAATTGTAGGCAAGTTCCCACAGATTAAATAAAGTTTCACGCTGTCATATTCATATAATTGTAGGCAAGTTCCCACAGATTAAATAAAGTTTCACGCTGTCATATTCATATAATTGTAGGCAAGTTCCCACAGATTAAATAAAGTTTCACGCTGACATATTCATATAATTGTAGGCAAGTTCCCACAGATTAAATAAAGTTTCACGCTGTCATATTCATATAATTGTAGGCAAGTTCCCACAGATTAAATAAAGTTTCACGCTGACATATTCATATAATTGTAGGCAAGTTCCCACAGATTAAATAAAGTTTCACGCTGTCATATTCATATAATTGTAGGCAAGTTCCCACAGATTAAATAAAGTTTCACGCTGACATATTCATATAATTGTAGGCAAGTTCCCACAGATTAAATAAAGTTTCACGCTGTCATATTCATATAATTGTAGGCAAGTTCCCACAGATTAAATAAAGTTTCACGCTGACATATTCATATAATTGTAGGCAAGTTCCCACAGATTAAATAAAGTTTCACGCTGACATATTCATATAATTGTAGGCAAGTTCCCACAGATTAAATAAAGTTTCACGCTGTCATATTCATATAATTGTAGGCAAGTTCCCACAGATTAAATAAAGTTTCACGCTGACATATTCATATAATTGTAGGCAAGTTCCCACAGATTAAATAAAGTTTCACGCTGTCATATTCATATAATTGTAGGCAAGTTCCCACAGATTAAATAAAGTTTCACGCTGACATATTCATATAATTGTAGGCAAGTTCCCACAGATTAAATAAAGTTTCACGCTGACATATTCATATAATTGTAGGCAAGTTCCCACAGATTAAATAAAGTTTCACGCTGACATATTCATATAATTGTAGGCAAGTTCCCACAGATTAAATAAAGTTTCACGCTGACATATTCATATAATTGTAGGCAAGTTCCCACAGATTAAATAAAGTTTCACGCTGACATATTCATATAATTGTAGGCAAGTTCCCACAGATTAAATAAAGTTTCACGCTGACATATTCATATAATTGTAGGCAAGTTCCCACAGATTAAATAAAGTTTCACGCTGACATATTCATATAATTGTAGGCAAGTTCCCACAGATTAAATAAAGTTTCACGCTGACATATTCATATAATTGTAGGCAAGTTCCCACAGATTAAATAAAGTTTCACGCTGACATATTCATATAATTGTAGGCAAGTTCCCACAGATTAAATAAAGTTTCACGCTGACATATTCATATAATTGTAGGCAAGTTCCCACAGATTAAATAAAGTTTCACGCTGACATATTCATATAATTGTAGGCAAGTTCCCACAGATTAAATAAAGTTTCACGCTGACATATTCATATAATTGTAGGCAAGTTCCCACAGATTAAATAAAGTTTCACGCTGTCATATTCATATAATTGTAGGCAAGTTCCCACAGATTAAATAAAGTTTCACGCTGACATATTCATATAATTGTAGGCAAGTTCCCACAGATTAAATAAAGTTTCACGCTGACATATTCATATAATTGTAGGCAAGTTCCCACAGATTAAATAAAGTTTCACGCTGACATATTCATATAATTGTAGGCAAGTTCCCACAGATTAAAAAAGAAAAAACCACAAAAGAAAAAAGAAATCTTTAAACCGTATTCGTATTCACGACCATCGGCTACGCGACGGTTCTTTTTAATAGCGAGCCCCATTTTTCCTTTAACTAAATCGTCGATTTAAATGCGCAACTCTTCACAATGAATTATGCAATCTGAATTAAATCCTCCATATTTATTCGGTTCTATATAAACAGAAATTCATTAGAGAGCGTGTCTCGACGTAATCGTGGGCCCGTAATCCCCGGGACGGTGGGGACTGTCCCTGTGTGCGGCGGCTCATCGCTAACGGACCAGGAAATTTGAATAATATACTGACAACTAACAGATTTGCAAACCGTCCGATATTAATTCCATATTAATCGGTTCTTACACCCACTTGACAGTATTAGTGCGGCCTTTAATATACAGTATTTTAGTAAATTGTGAAATACTACCCTATATCACTTTGCTGTAGCTTTTTAAATAATCGTTATGAAAAGAAGCCTATCCAGGCCTTAGGTTATTTCTTAAACTTCAATTCTTTATACAATTAACCTGTAAGCAAGCATATGGCACATAGCTCATCTCAAGTAAAGTGTCCAGGGTTATACATTCTGACGAGTAGTTTACCAATTTCTCTTCTTGCGAAGATAGCACGTCTATAAAACTATTTTGTACCGGGACCAAGGTAACAGCACCTAGACATTATTTACTGTAAGCATTATTGTTCAAAGTGAATATAAGTTTACCTGTTTTGTAAAAGAAACACGTTATAGACTTTAGAATATATTGTATATTGTTGATACATTAGCTCAGTTACTCTTAGACTATTTAAGTAATACTAGACGTGCACTATATCAAAAACGAACAGTCGTGACATTTTAATTCTCCGTGAGAACTAGAATTATACTTTATTTATTTTCCAGGCGAACTCTGAACATTACAAAATCACTTAGATTTTACAAAACATTAGGCTTTTAAATAACTTCTGAATGAGGAACGAAAGTATCTCCTATTTTCTGGCAAGTTGAGAGGCTGAATATTTTCAACCTTAAAACGCGCCACTTTTCACTCGTCGTATTAGTGTCTGTCGTAATTACCTGCTCTTCGATAGTCTAAAATGTTGATGGTTCGAATACTGTATATTATATTATATAACGCAACAATAAAGTACTTCATTCAACATCTAAAATACCTGTGCAAATTCTAATTTACCGAAATATGAACTTAAAAAGACACACTTACTGTTTTTTGTTGGATGACTTTATTGATTCTTTGCTGAGATTCTTAGAATTAAAAGATATTATAGCAAAAGTTATGTAATAATAATAAAAATACATAGCATGTAAATCAATAAATTAATTATTATTCAAAAAATTTTAGGCAGGTCAGGCAAACTCTCTGGCTATGAGTTTAGCAAAAAACTATATTGTTGTAAGTGTAGCCGAAGAATGTTTCTGTCTCTTTCGAATAAATTTAAATAATCACCGATTTGAGGATATTTGTATGTCTTTTGTGGCCCTTTTAGTAACTTGCAAACTCATTGCAGAGCAAGCAGCAAGACGAATGTACAAACAATACTCTCAGTATCTGCTTACTCTTTTCCCAAATGTATTTGGGGTCAGCGCAATGTGTTTTCTTCTACTATTCTACTCTTCTTCTCCTATTCTACCATAAACAATATTGAATTTAGTAAAAAACTACTTAAGTACGGCACAGGAGCGCACAGATTCTCACGTAGTGTCAGCGCTTCTCTTCGGCATTATACTCGTTTGTCAAATTTTCTTTCGTAACACGTACACGTGTTCACTTTTGTATATATATTTTTTTATTTTCTCACGACTGGACTTGTATTACGCATCTATTTTGTTAACCATAAGAAGGAAACAATTAACGTCTGCCAACTGTTGGGCACTATTCCAAGCTCCGAGAGAAACCTAATAACAATTTATACGTCTCGAGAAACAAACAGAGGGCATTACGATCGCGTGTACATACTCATTCGTATACTAAGGGGCTAATGGAACAAATACGTTAACATTAATTTAAATTGTATTTTATTGGAATACTTGCCTTAGGACGTGGTTTTCATAAAAAAATATCTAAGTACCACACATCTACCGCTCTACTCATCTGCACTATTTCACTAACCCTTCTTATATTTGAGAATATTCTAATGTAACGTGAGCGCTTAATGTGTTTATGAAAGAGAGATCATTGAGACATCGATGTGTCGCCGGGAGCAGTCATATTATTGCCGGTATTTTATTGAGATGAGATCCAGATTGGATGCGCGGTTTACAATCAGGTTTCTTCTACTGACTACTAGATGTAGCATAATGTGGCATATTAAAATAAATTGAATACACTTACGTGACACACAAAGGATTAACACAGTTTGTAGAATCATTTTCACTCTTGTTTTGAAACCGGAATTTTCGATGTTATAATGCCAACTGTATAAGCTATCTGTGAACAAAAAAAGCGTATTATAAAATAAATATTTTTGAATATAGAACAAATAACATAGTAGAAACAACGGATCGGAACATAGACATATTATATTATGAAGGTGTAGGTAAAATAGTGAATTTAATGGTAAAAATAACAGTTAACTTGGCTCTACGGATTTACTGTAATCTGCTTTATTTTCTGGTAAATTGAACATAGGCTAAATGTCACTGTTACGTTTGCATAAATATTTATTTTCTCCACGAATACATATTAATTATAATAATAAAATAAATTGCCACGTATTTTTGTAGTCAATATGAATTTTTGAATTTTTTTTCTGTAACTTAAATATATTTGAATCTTAATTCGTATGACTTTAAAGCAGATGGATAACTTTTGACTGTACTCACAATTCAAAATAAACCCTTAATTTTTTTTTCACTTTAGCGTCTATGTTCAAGACATTTTAGGCGATAAATGTAAGCTCTGCCGCTAATAGCGAAGTTCGAGGATAGTTCTTTGTCCTTAAACGGCACGTAAGGGACCAAATTCTGGTGCAATAAGTTATTAATTATTGATTCATTGTAAAATGGCTTTCAGCTGAAACTACTCAATAAATTAATATCGGGCTTTCCCAGTAGGCACAACTCAAACATCAAACTTTAAACTATGTGCGTGAGAGTATAATCGGGCTGAATGTGTGGACCAACGCGGGCCAATATGCGCCACTGTAACTTATAGGGCTGGCAAAGACATCGATATTGTATAATATATCTATATTGTATAATATATATAAACGAGTATATCTATACTGAAGTGATTTTTTGTGTTTGTTTGTTTGTTTGTTTTAACGCCATAGCCTCTGGAACTATGAGTCACATTGGAATAATTAATTTTTGTATTGGATAGAGTATTAATTAAGGAAGGTTGTAAGCTATGTAATAATGTAACATCACATGATCATCATCAATCGAATAAATTGCAAATTAATATTTTTTTCGGTTTAAGTCGATTTACAATTAAATTGTTGGTAATGTTGAAGAATAGGAGCGAAATGTTTCTTCTAGCTGTAGTGATCGTTAATAGTGATGGAATTCTTTGATACTTAGTGTGTTTAGTATATCTTCGTGTTGTATGTATTTTACTGAGGCAACAACTTAAGCATCCTCCACAGTGCTTCTTCTAAAAGATGACTTCCTCAGAAATGGTCGTCAGGCCTGTGAAATATCTATGCTGATGGACACGTAGCTTTTAAAATAATCCAAATCGGGCCTATCAAATTTAATAAAACAAGTACCTGTATTGAAAAATACTTGAATAAATTTAATTACGTCCATATGCCCTAAATAATATTACTAAGGTCCTAGAATCAGCGATGGTACCTATAAGTCGTAAGAAAATAAACGCATTTTGATAAATGACAGTGTTATTTGAACTGCGCACAGTTGTTGTAGTGTAATTAAAATTTTCACCAACTCCGTTAATTAAGCATTCCTGTGAACGTGCGACGTAAGACCTCACAGTTTGGAATTGAACTATTTCTTTCATTTAGGCAGTTTCGCCGGAGTTGTCATTAGAAATAATTGCGTTTGGAGGGCCAAACCCAATGCTAATCGAGTCAAATTCGCGAGTTAACCCGTAAATATTTACGAGTACCTAATCCTTTGAAAATGTTCCCCTTTTTAAACGTAATCCGAGAACGCTTCTGCATAATTTTATAGAATATTAAATTAAGACGGTTTGTGTTGGTATAATCGCCGCGGCCCCAAACTTGTGTACGGACACAAGCAAGACACGGCCTATCATGTATAACATATACATGATAGGCCGTGTCTCCCAATAATGATAAACTTGAATCTTATCTTGGGTACCAGCGTTCAACACAATGCAGTTTTAACGAATTTTTTTTATAAATAAATATTATTAATGATAGAAAAAATTCAACTCCATAAATAAATAGGATATCATATGGATTTATTAATATATTCACCCAATACTCTATTTAAAATTAAACTACGTATTACAACTATTGCAAGACATTACAAATAAATAATATCAGCCTGCTATAATAAGTTAACAGAAGGAAACTTTTTATTAAATAAGAGGCCACTTGATCTCAATGGCATTGACGACCAATTTATAAATATCGGCAACCGTTTCTTTGAACGATTCAAACGGTAGGGATTTATGCAAAAGGAAGTTTTGATTAAATTACTTAACGTAATAGAGAATACAGAGAAGAGGAGTTAATTGTTCCAGATAACAAATATATCAACCATAAATGCAAACCGCCACAGTTCTGGGTACAGATCTAGGAGGATCTCACCACAGTGGTCCTTTTAAAAGATGACTTCCTCAGAAAAGGTCGTCAAGCCTGTAAACTATCTATGCTAGCTGCCATGTCGCTTTTAGAATAACCCTAATGTGACCTATCTATTAAATGTATAATATCTATTAAATGTATAATATCTATTAAAACAAGTACCTGTATTGAAAACCGCTTGAATAAATGTCTTTCACGAAAACACAAACTACTCACTTCGGCTTTCGAAAACATGTAGGTACTGGTAATTTGAGACAGACGCGACTGAGGCATAGAGACAGAGATACTGAAACGTTTACTTACGCATATATAATATTTACTTAATATTGTGGGTACAGTACTATAGCTCAACAAAAGAGGTGTGTATCTCCTTACATACATATATATTATTTTCTATACTTAAGTCGACCAATGCTTAATAGTATAATTAAGTAATATAATTGGAGTCCAACGCAGGTAAAAAAAAAACAAGAACACAATTATGTTTAAAAACATGTAGTTTCTTTACTCAGAGGTCAAAATTTGACCATAATTTATTAAATAAGTGTTAATAATAAACCTAAGCGTTGAAGGAAACTTAAAACTTTTCCAACATTTTTTCTATTTGTGATTTAGATTTTTGAAAGCTTAAAATCGGTATGTATGTTTTTGCTGTATTTGAAAGTCGCCACAGGCCGGTATGGCCACTTGGAAATCTGTAAAATTTTCATGTCCCTACACCCTTGGAGGGTCCCCAAATATCTTCGTCACCTAAATAACAGTGCATAAGCAATGTTATTTTAATGACGTTTTCTAAGAGGATGTTCACTTGATTTTCTGTTGTAAGTACGTGGGTATATTTGTGTACCAACATGAGTCCCAGGGCTCATTTTTGGGTAAATTGCTATAAAAAAATGGTCGGGGTATGGACGAGGTCTGTAAATGTGCAAAATATGCATAACACCAGTATTTCTATCCCTTTAGAAAGATACATGGTGTAAGTAGAAAAAAAATACATCTGTGTATTGTCATCCTTGATGTTACTACATTAAAGGCTTCCAGACAAACTGTACTTCCTTTTTGTCTTTTTTTTTAAATTGATTTTTCAATTTGTTTTTATAATATAAGTACTTTACTATAACGAGAACAGAAGTTCCAAGATATACCTTCGGTCTGCATCAACAATTTTCGAGATAACCTCGGAATTTATAGTTTTGGTGTGAAAAATAAATAAAAAAACACACTTATTTCAATTAAGAGGAATCAAAATTACTCTTGGCTTTTTAATAGGTGCAATCTTTGACCATTTCTACAACCATTTAGTACCCTGATTGACTTCAAACTTTCGTGAGCTAAATTTTAATTCGATTGAAACCGCAAGAGAAAGGTATCGCACACTATAAATGTTACCGCGGTCAGGTCAGGACTTACACATCTAACAAGCTATAATCATAGCTCCATTGAGACTGTTTCCTGTTTAAAAAAAAAACAAGAACCAGAGCTATATTCTTCCAATGGAACGCCATTAATAGAAATATTCGAATATAATTATGTATTTACACGGGAATTAACGCGTTCACGAACGTAACGTGATGTTAATTCCCGTGTAAATACATAATTATATCAAGGAGCGAGAAAGTTCAAAAGCTAATATTCAAATAATTGTATATTTCTAAAACATCCCAACTTTTTCTAATGAGATTACTTTGGTAATATATATTTTTGATATAAGTTGCCGAAGTAATCCCGCGAGAGTCGCTAGTGTTATAAAAAGTCTCAAAACAGTTGAATCAATAAGGTGCTAGAAGTACGGTTTAAAAGTAATATGGTATTACGTAGCTTTAGGACAAAAACTATGGCAGAAACTAAACGTTACTTAACTAGAAATTGATATAATAATAACAATATTTGGGACATATTACATATCTAAACGCTGCTTGTATTATAAGTTCTACAACACGGATAGACATCCTTGAATCCTTTTTTGTGAATACCTACATAATACATATAAATACACCCAGATCAATGCAAATGAACTTATTCATAGAAATCTTAGCACTGAATCGAACCCGTAACCTCTGATGTTACAGTCGCCAGTATTCCCGACACGGCACGTAGGACGTAGGACGTCACATTTGACATTTGTAAATGTATGTCAAAAAGTTTTGATAAACCTGTAGTAAGAACTTATTCCGGAATTACAGCGTCTCGGAAACTTTGCAATGTCTTTTCGTCCAAAATACATCAATGTCTTAAACCAAAGTTCGTCGACCAGTGTGTGTTACCAGTGAAGACAAATATGGCTCCGAAACGTGTCCTCTCATTATGGGCTTCATAAGCGAGCTCAAAGTCACTCAACGAGCTATGAATAAGGCTGTTTAGGGTTTGGGAAATGAAAACCTGCCTACATTATACGCCATCGGAAAAACATTACACTGTCTTCTGTAGACCCTCGATACTCTACTTCACACTGTCTTAGTCAAGTCCAGCGACTCCCATCGCAATGGAAACGGGATTAATAGATAGCTACATTTGTGAGGGTATTATAAAATATTCCCTATTCTTAAGGAGAGTTAGAGGCTACCAGCTTTTGAACGGCGTCTTCGCTAGCGTTACGGAAGAAAGACTTTTTCCTTGATTAAAAGGTATCCTATGTCCTTTCTGTACTCCTGACATCGTGCAAGCAACATTTCATGGTGATCGTTTGAGTAGATAGGGCGTGAAAGAGTAACAAACTAACAAACTCACATTCGCATTTATAATATTAGGACTTAACACCTAGGCGCGATTCTTTCCTACAACTTTCCCTAGAAAGTCTTTCCACTCGACTTATAATCTGTGGTGATGAGAACATATCTTCATATTTATGGTATATCCTAATATCCTATTTTAAAAAAGTTTAGTGGAATCACACATAGAATGATTTCAAATCTTTCTAACAAGTATTTCAGGTGCTGTAATTTCAATACAAAGTTTATTGTTTCCTGCGGAACGCGCACCCATTTGTAAGTGCGTTGAATAATTAACTGTTTAACTAGTAATCATGATTTACTCACTAAATACCTACCACGGAGAGCCGTAAATTTGTATCCGGGTACTGTGTACTGGGAGCTAATTCGGGAAGTACAAAATGCAATGACGTATCGGTTGATACGTCTAAAATACAAAGGAGTTGAGCATATGCATGTGTGGTTTGAGAGAAACATTAGCGGTCGGTAACCATGCTATTTAAAACCATGAATGCCGTGTTCGATATGCGACATAAGGTAACTTTTTTACAGCTATCAGTACTTGGTCATTAGTGGTTACATACAAACATTCTGATCATTAAAGCAGATTTTGTAAGGCGACATTATGAACCTGTTAAATTATCGCGGGCCTTTCTTTTTCCCCAGGCCTAATAATATAAGTAAGTACTAATTATTCAGTACAGACAAACAGATTGAAGGCCATTACCATAGATAATTAAAAAGTAGGTTACATTAATGAAGACGATAAGTAGGTGTAAAACAATACTATGATATTGGCATACTTACCGGTTATTAGGGTTAATAACAGCTGTCATAACATTTGCTCATAACATAAAAATGGTTGGTTTTGTAATTTCAGTTAGTAAACATGAATTGAGAAATATAAAATAGTGTTGTCCTATCTTCCAACTTACGGACATCAACGGGACTTAATCGAGGTAAGGTGTAGTCCACCCGTGACCACGATCGGTGCAATTCGATCAAAACTTAACTAAACAAAACTGTATTGTATCTTAACTAACTTATAAATATAATCGCGATCATGTCCCGACTATCACATAACAATATTTTTACATGTAAGTAATTATTATAGCTTAAGTTTGTAAAGTATTGCTGGAGTTAATTTTCGTATAGTCTGGAAAAGGCAGACTTCTCTCAACTATATCTGAAAGTATAAGGTAAGAAGTGACAGCTATCCTAAATTAGTACGGAGGTAATGTCTCAAACGGGTTTAGAGTAATCCTATTATCTATCCAGACATGCATATAAATATTTGTACTTAATGGAACTATCGACTGCTCTACAAACATGACATATAGGTCTAAATAAGAATCTAAGCATAACTAGAATAAAAACACTTATTTTAACCTCTATTCAAGAAAATAACAGTTTAATTTAGGTAAATAATACCGCTAAAAAGTGTCATTTCTATGTATCTATCTCTTTATATATTCTAAATGGGACTAAAGCAAATCTATTTCATCCCCAAATAAGTGATGAAATTACAAAGTTTTTAAGAAAAGTGTTTCAAGGCAAAATCACTAAAAAGGTCAATAAAGTGATAAATGTTCTTGATAGTTACTGAACGGAGCTAATTTTGAAGTATGCCAATGTCTTTTAGACCTAACTTTAAACGATTACGCGCAACGCTGAAACTATTTCGAAGTACAGAAACATTCAACTATCGATGGAACCATGAGCTGGCTACGCGTGAAGTGTTACAAATAGTAGTAATTGTTAAAGATTGTTTATGACATAGACTTTATCATAGGTGTAGAAGTGTCATGCAAAACTTAATTGACACATGTAAGATAATTATGTTACTATTAGTATTATCAAATATTTTAAAAAATCATGTCATCACATTAACAGTATACCTGAGGGACAATTTAAAGTTAAAATAGAACTCTAGAGAAGATCGACGATTTGTGGAACGCGATTTGGGATACCTTGCTGTTTTCTAGTTTTAATGTTTCTTTCACAGCCAAACGTACATATAAATGTACAGATTTTCAATATATTTTGTAAAGCATAAGAACCTCTCAGAGGTACTCTACTATTGACATATCTTCAAGGCCTCAATTGGAAACATCTTATGTCATTTCAACAATAGCTTTTTGCTATTTGCGTAAGTCCACATACTTGTTGTTTAATCCACCATAAAAGTTGAAGTAATGGCTGGTGGAAGCAAACAGAATACAATATCAAAACCTTCATATGACGCAGACAATTGACCAATCATAGTTGTATTGCGTGCCGTGCAACGACTAGGAAGGATAAAAGAGGGTATAGAATATTCCCTTGTTAAGCTAGACTATTCTCTTGTGTTGCATCACAGACGTCCACATGCTCACTAATCTATAGTGTAGACAAAAAAAAACAATTTCAACAAAAGTTCAATCATTGTACAAAACGTCATCAGTTGGAGCACGGACCCTATATAGTCCCCGTGCTTCACCCAGGTGGAGAAACTAGGTGAAGCACGGGTCCGCACCCAATAATTACTAGTGGTCGACTAGAAGTCGGAATTAAACCGCAAATCATAAAATCTCCAGGGAAAACTGTTACCAAATATTTTTTATTGACAACACTTAAGCTCATTAATAGGTGCTAAACAAAAAAAAATGAAAATTAGTGGACAAACTGAGAAGTAGAAGGTACTGCACTGTTTTATCTTTGACTATTTATAAGTAGATGATGTTAATTAATGCCTATGCAGTTGAGTCTTAGGATTTCTTGTTTTAAAGTTCTTTCAGTGTTTCCAACCTATTTTTTTTTACCTTATTAATGAAGGTCCAAATTTCTCCCTTACCATCAAGAACGTTTATCTTTTTGACATTTTGAGGATTTTTAGGTTACAAACAAGATCAAGGGTTGCCCAGCATAGCATACGGGCCTTAAAACATTTTAAACAACAGCTCAAGACAGACAAGATGACACGATATAGAAGAAACTTTACCCTGCTTACAATTACTCGTACTGCTTCTACAATTCTCAATTTGTCTATGGCAAGCTGTCAGACGTCAAGGCGACCGTTCGCCAACCGTGTCCATAATTAATGCCCTATTAAACCCTCGTTACTGGACAAACTGCAGCTAACTACGTAACTACGCAACCTTTTAAAATAAGCTGTTTTTAATTAGTTTTATGCTGTTGGAGAACAGAGCTTATATAAAACTGTTCTTCCCGCTACTCCACAGTTCCGTTTGTTTTATACTATCTGCTGGATATTATGCAAATATTACTGCGCAATTAAGCAACATAGGATATCAATGGAATATCTGGTTAATGTTTGACTTAACGAGCTAATTATTAGAGCTAAAAAAGGTTTTAGACGTTTACGGGATAAAATCTTAGGTATATTTTCTATCACTTTAAATATCTTTTTATTCCTATGAAGTTAAGGCATAGTACATTTCGTATTGCATCAGAGCATTCGGCTAAAAAGTGCCTCCATCTTACAAAAGATCTGGGTTAATCTGTACCACTTCGTGAAGTATATTCAAATAAGAACTGTCGGAAAGGAGATTGAGAAATAAATAGAAAAACGTCAAAATTTCGGTACGTATGTCACACAAATATTTTATTATGATATCGACATTATAACTTTTTAAATTGGTTATCAACGTCCCCCCGCATTTTGTTTGAAAGTGAAAGCTTCTAAGTTAGGAAGGAAGTGGTAGCAAAGTACCAATGTTAAGGATAATACACAAAAGTAACTTGTATTGGCTTAACTTTGAAATAAAAACAAACTCCAAAAGGACAAAAGGGTAATGCTAAAGCGATTTCCTATATTACAATATCAATTTACCTATGGACTATGGTATTTTCAGAGATAGGCGAAGAGTTATCAACATTTTACACAGTCTATCATTTTCTGTCGTACCTTCAATGCGGTGTAACTATTCTTATGGTAAAGCAGGTCAATTATTTGCTTGTTCTACACGTCATCATAGTTATCTCGTCCACAAACATGTCAACAACTAAAAATTCAATTCGCAAGATTTAGCGGACGACCCGTATGTCACGGCACGCACATGTGACTTTTAAGTTGCAGGTGTCCATGGGCGGCGGTAGTCATTTACACTTATCAGGTGACCCGTCTGCTCGTTTGCCCCCTATAATATAAAAAAAAAAAAAAAAAAAATGGCATGTCAGTTGACGAGATACCTTAGTGGGTGACTCTGAATTTGAAGGTATTTGTGACTTTAAAGGGTAGTTCGAAACTCTTCAGCTCGTAAGCTGTTTACATACTGGGCTACGTAACGACCTGGTAAGGTTTTAACAGTCTGTTATTCAGATCAAACCAGGCTTTAACCATGTTTGTCCAGGGATCTAGTAAGTAAGTTGAAGTTCCACTGCGTTAGGAGTGAAGGTATAGTATACTGGATTACACCCTAATTCCACATATATTATAAATGTGAAAGTTTGGATGGATAGATGAATTTTTGTTACTCTTTTACGCCAAAACTACTGAACCGATTGCGATGAAACTTGGTATGTAGATAGCTGGAGACCTGGATTAACATATAGGTTTTTATCCCGATTTTCTCACGGGATCGAGGTTTACGCGGGTGAAACCGCAGGGTGCTGGTAGTTAAGAATAAAATAAAAAAAATATTGTTTAGTTAAACTAAAAAGCACACTTAAAAAGTGAACCGTATTTAAAAAGTAAAAAAAAAATCCACCCTCCACCACCTAGCTTCATAATCAGACCATTGCAAACTTTTGGACCCGTCAAAACAAATCATATGTGACCAAACCCAGCCACTGAAGAATTCCGCTATCCACCTCCTGGATTCATCATCAGATCAGCTCCAAGATGCCAATAGAAGTGCCAAGTGAAGCCAATAAAGCGTGTTAAAATAACTTGGGACAGCACACAGAGCTCTCAACACCACAACTAAGCATAGCTTGCACTGGGCTCTGGAACACTTCCGGTGTTAACTTCTAATTCAAAATAACAGGATTTAACATTCGTAACAATAATTATAAACATACAAAGAAGCTCTTCAATTTGCCACCAAAACCACGCCAGGGCTCTTTAAATATATGATCTTTTAATTTGTCTGGAATAACTAGTTAAAGTTTAAATTTTATCAGACTGTCAATTATTCACTAAACGAAACGTATCGATCTTCCCTGAAAATTCAACCCGCGAGCTTATAACATGAACATAACGTCTTTTGAATATGAACATTTTTTGTTTCTGTAAATATAAATATAACACATACACCACTTTGCACCACATATTTATACTGGATATGTTTGTGTTCTTACATTAACTTTTCATTTTTATTAGCTTCGGCGAATCAAATATTTTCGTACTTAATATTTATACAAGTTTTCACTTAATATTTTTGTATTACATACTACGATACGACAAGTAAATAGTTATGATTTTTCTTAATGTCTAATATTTCATTTTATAGTATAATTAAAATGAAAATATAATTATATCAGTATCTTCTAATGATGATTAAAATTATCTCTAAGCTTCCAATAATAACATATGGGTAGAAAGTTTAATATAATATATATGTATTTTCATTTTTTAACAGTTTGTGTTATTTGTTGCAGGTAAGCGCACTATCATCATATCAGCTCACATATTGAAATCACGACGACCTCGGTAAGATATGATCTTATAAGTAATTAAGTATGTTCAATCAATTACTAAACGCTTTTCTCGGTAATCGATTATAAGAACATTTGATCAATTATAGTCTACCCGATTATCGCTATTAGCTGTGGATGTGGTGTCTACTAGACTAGGGCTGCCTAATTTATTTAAAAATAAATGACATCAAAAATATTCCAAATGTTTACCAGTAAGACAATAATGTAGTAAGTTGATGTTATTAAATAAGAAAATACGATAACTTACCCGATTGTGAAATATAAAGAAATTTGTTTGATTCATAAAATTATGTTTCCATGTTTACATCAATGCAGTTTATGATCGCTTTAAGTACCATATTTCTTTACGTTTTCAATCAAATGATAAAAAGTGATTAAATATCAAACTTAATTAAAGAGACACAACTTAAGTTACAAATGAATCGATAATCCCACACGGCTGGCCGACGTGGAAATCATCAAAGACAGTCACACAGATATACCAAGAACAAAGTGCCGTTTAGCCAAGAGCCGCACATTGGTCCCTCGACACCAATATGTCGCAGGTCAGGTCGGCCGTGACGTGACACCCCTACGGCCGGGTCGGCTTACGCGATTGTCGCCGCCGAATATAAATTGTTTACTTAAGCCGATTGTCGCGATAGCACTTATTACTCGATTCAATACACTTTGTAATACACAACAATCGAATCTCTATTCTCCGGAGGATTAGAAATAAATTATATGTTTATCAAACCAGCCGTATAGAATCCTATTCTTGACGAAATCAATATCAGTTAAAAAGGCATAACATTGAAACAAAAGGAAGCAATCAAATACAACTTAGTTTAATTAAAAGTCCAAAAGATCATAAATGCCACATTTTACAGTCATTGTAGAATTTGATCACTTATTATTTAACGAAATTCAAGGATATTCATTTATTTATTTATACTTTCAAATAAATTGTAAATGGCTTAACTGGCCCACTATATCTTATTATATTTAAATAATGTACTGAATAAAGGAACAAATATATAACATGTATAAAGTATTTTTGCTAATACTTCGATCAATAAATGCAAGGCAGTGTCATACTCGTACTGTACCTTCATATTTCTTTTCTTGGTAAATGCTTTTACAACCTACTTTCAAACAATTTTCCATAAATTGCAGTAATATCGCAATAAGATATTTATATAAAAATAGTACCACAAACTATAGACAAGACAGTATTTTTATTTATTGCCAACTGATGACGATATCCTTATCAATTAAATATTTAAAGACTAATAATAATGAATTTATTGAATTTATTCTACATCGCTATCTAGAACTAAACTACTCGTGAATTGTAGATATTGTAGATTCTGGACCGCAGATAAACATACTGTACATTATACATAGAAATACAAAGACTAAGGTAATTATGCAATGTCGTCAATCACTATTGTATCGTTTTCATTTGAGTGAAGCTAATATTATCCTTTCAAGTTTGTTAGAAATAAATAATAATAATCAATGTCATAGTATATAGTCAATCAATCAATGTCATAGTCTATGGTTTTTCGTTAGTTGATGTTGCCACTACATGACACGACGAAGTGCTAGAACTTCTCATTCAATAAATGGCGTCATCCAACTTAAACCACATGTTTGTGAGATTTATACTGTATATATCATTGACCACAAACTGAGGGTAAAATGGCTGTGGGGAGAGACAAGGCATACGGTAGGTGTAGAACATATCGATTTTTAAGATATTTTATTATAATTTCTATAAAATGTAGCATTCCACAGTTAACTGTCATGGGACGTTATAGTCGCAGGTGCCATTCGGGAAATAACTCGCGTAAATCGCAATTTACGAAATGTATGTTCTCAACACATCACAGTTCAGGAGATGAAATTCTACGAGATATTGTTTAAAGCCTAGACATAAACTTTAATACATAAAAATACTTCAATTCACTTTAGTCGCCGCGAGTATCGTGTCTCGTGTCGTAACACGGTCGTAAAGTACTTAGAGTAAAAAAAGGAAAGTGCCGACTTTACTTAATAATAGAAGATCAACGCCAACGATCAACGAAGGCCAACAATCTTTTGTTTAAAGTACGGTAAAGGTATGCAGTTGTTCTCATAAGTGTTCGGAATGCCCACGCATAGCATGGCGTCTGTCATCCACGCCGCGACGCTGCAGAGCGCTTCACCCCTTGCGAAAGAGCATCTCCAAATTCCAATCGATTGGGCATCTCCAAAATACATGTGTGTATATACGAGTGTGTAATTTCAATAAATATGAAAACCTAACGCTTACCAGTTGGATTGTAAACAGTTTTTTTAAATACTATACGCTTAAGTATCAATACGGAATCAGTCACCAATCACCAATGGAGGTGTATCAAGCTCCAAAGCCGAATCCTTTCGCTCCTTCTGTGCCCTATACTAATTATATATACAAAGAAACAGAACATTCAATGTCAAAGAAAACAAGTGTTGCCTCTTCTTACGCCATTTTCGAACCAACTACCTCAAATTGTTAGCAAAATATAAGCCTCCGACCTAGTTTTGTTGGTGCCAAACATTTATTATCACATAAGAGAACACACAGAATATGACAATGACGTCACTCCTCGGAGAGATTGACAAGCAATCAGTGTTTGTCAGGCGAACACAATGTCTAAATCACCTGATTGCTAAACACGTCACGTGCTTGTCGAAGAACACGAATATTACTTTATAACAAACATACATATGTACATACAGACTCCTTCAGCTGTTCAAGACCATACTATTTGACACATGTTTACATTTTTATGTTACCTTTTACAATACAATGTAGATACACGAAGTAGAAGAATAGTATTTAAAAGAGCTCTTCAAAAAGGGCAGTTAAGGAGTTTGGTTATTTGCTTGCCAAAATGCGTAAAAATAAAAATATATTTCTATGTTTGATAAAGGGGGTGGTGCTAAGATTTACAATTTCGAACATACAATCACCCAAATTAATTATGCAAATATTTTTGTTATACCTACCTATTTTCATTCGCATTCCAATTATATATTTATACCAAATAACTCAAATTAAAAGTAATACTAGGTACTTTTTTTTTAATGAAGAGTATAATTATATTTCATGACGTATTTAGTCCTAAAATATGCGATAACATCATCGGTACTTGCGGGATTAACTCACCAAGCAATAGAGTCGTCTAATTAGAACTTGTTTTGGTCTTTTAAATTCGAAGACAAACGAACATACTTCTTTAGATTTTTTCACGTTAAATTTAGTTAAGTGTTCGGTATCATTTCGAGATACAGGATGCGACCCTGAGCGCTTGAGCTTTAGCTTTCACTCCCCAATACATCTGTATAAACAATATTTACTTCTATTGTATTTCCTTCCTACCTTCCCTTTTAATGCAGTCAATTGAATATGTATTTTTAAGCGTATTGTCGATTGGCAGCAATAGGCTAGTCCCCTATTACATGTCTAGGACCAAATTTCAGTTGGTAAAATATGGGGGTGCAATACGTCTCTGCCTACAGACGGGCTGGTACAGGCGTATGTATGTATGTCTGTTGTAGTTTACCCCAAAAAAGCATCATAAATGTATATTAATAAAACTAGAACTAAAACAGAACAGGCTCGCTCTTGACTAGTTTTTCTTGATATTACTAACCGATATATTTATACATATATGTTGATTCCATTTGGCCAGGTAATGTGCACACATTAGGCGGCCGTGGCTAAATGGCTTCCATCGTCTACCCTTTCTAACTAATCGTCTATAAGTTTTGCTGTTACATTGGCTATTACACAAAATAATAACTACATTGTTCAGATTAATTTACAAAAGCTACATAAATATGAGTTTATTTATAACATGTTTGGTCACAATTAAAGTATATATTAGATATAGTTACGGAATACCTATTAGAAGGGCACAAAATACAAATACATACTTTTAAAATATTTCATGTATTTATGTATCTAATAATATCAATAAATAGGTATGTCTGTAGGTATACTTTACCAAGGTTTTCAAAGTAAAAGTAATTTTTCCATCCCTCATACTACATCACACTATAATCAACGTGTATGCAAATTACATGATTGAATAGTACGACAAGGCATAGAATACAAACAAACATACCAAAGATACGTTTATTGATTTTTATATAATAGATCACTGCATCAATTTACTCTGTTTTCAACATTTTTTTTCTCGAAAGACTTGTAGTCCGCTTATGGCCCATGCAGTACCGTTTTATGTAAGAAACTAACTTCGTACCTACTTAAAAAAATATATATTTATCTATCTGTCGACATTTTCTTCTGTGTTACCACTATGTATGTAACAATCACGTTACAATGTATTTAACAACAGACTTATATAGAAATTAGTTATTAGTTACATAATAATATGTACGTATCTATGCAACTAGAAAAGGACAATTAAGGACATACGGTTTTACTCACGTGAGTATTTCGAGGACGCCCGACTAGTTTTGAGCCGTTTGTCAAAGGGTCAACCGTCACCGTTCACCTAGGAATACCACTAATGAACGTTTCTGTTCTAATAATCAGCACTATTTTCAAATTATTAACTTTTAAACAATTATGAAAAACAGGTAATTGTACCAATTATTCACAATAATTAATTCCTTTCATAGTAGTTGCGATCAATCTATTTTGTTGCTGTAGCTATCTGGCCATATATACTCGTAATAGCTATCTTAATAACCCTAAGAGGCTGGATATTAGGACAAGCACATGTAATAGGATAAGATACGATAATAATAATATAATAATAAGATAATAACTCCACACATCTCACACACGGGCGTCTGATCCCAAACTAGGCAGAGCCTGTACTATGGTAACCAGACTGCTGATAAACATACTTATATATTTCTAAATACATACATATTATAGATAAATTACACCCAGACACAGAACAAATTATCGTCACACAATTATTTGTCCTGGGTGGGAATCGAACCCACGACCTCTGGCTTAGCAGTCAGGGTCACTAACGACTAGACCAACAGGCCAGTCAAAAAGAAAAGATTCGAAAAGCAATAACTTGACGACCTCTGTGCCGCGGTGGTGGTGCATTGGACTGCCACGCCGAGAGTGGCAGATTCGATTCTCGTTCAATATAAATGTCTATATGCATGAATATGTCTATTTACGTGTAATATATATGTTTATCCGTGTTCTGGAGCCCACACAAGCTCAGTTTAGTTGTAGTAGTTAGATATTATTATTATAGTGCAATTTGCAAGAGATTCAAGGTTAAATGCGATCTACTTGTTTCATATTATGTACATACTCGTATAAATAGGCGAAGACAAAACAGTTCAGTAAACTTCAGTACCTGTTGTCTCCTATTTGCCAATTCTTTTTTTTTGTTTAGTAACTATTGAAGAGCTACGTCTATTAAAAAGAAATTGTGTGCGTTTTCCGCTACTTTCAACGGATAATAACAATGACTAGATGTCGACTGGCTTTGGCTTTCTATACTTCTACATATAAACTTAAAATATCCCAAATGTCACATTCCTGTATGTGTGCGTTTGTTTAAAAAATGCGTATAAAAAAATCTAATATATACAATATGGTTGGATTTCAACCAGTGGGCTTACATTAATAAGGAAAAATAATTACTCATTTTCCAACTCCTCGAATTAAAGTCTGACCAAATTCTAATACATTTTACTTAACCTAGAAATATTTTTGTCTCTGAAATTTTAATGTGACTAAAATTAGTGTCATCTTAAATAAATTTGAATGACCTATGACCCAAGTAGAATAGTTGTAGTTGACTGGGTCACTAAGCTTGTCGATATCCTATTAATACTCGTACCTATCATGCAGTATTGATCGTCCCCCGGACATCGCCGTTTCATTGGCAACACTTAATAGCACGTAATATATCAGACAATTACCTGTAAAAAGACGGCTATTCTAGGAACTGGGTCTACCGAGAAATGTAAAATATTCATAGTCTGAAAATAGACACGTGGAATGATTGTTAAGAATGCGTCGTAGGTATTTCAAGTCGGTTATAAATGACCGAAATCTGTCGTAGGAGTTTAGTTAGGCTAACGTGGATATTTTTAACTTTTCAGTTATTTTGGGAGTGAAGTTAGTTTCCATTTACTTGCGTTTTCGGTGAAGTTCATTTAACACATTTTAATAATTTAGCTCATAATAATAAAGTTACTCTGTTTACCCCCTTTTTAGCTAATTTCGCACGCGGAAGAATGTGATACTTGGAATGCTTTAGGTTCATATGTAGAAGAAGTGGTCAAAGTTAAAATCAAAATAGGTGTCATACATTTAAATGGGAAGCTATAGTGATCTAAGTATATGACCTTTCATAATACGTAATGTCTATACAATGATAGTTCAAGTTACTCTGGTCAATGAAAATAAAACAAAACCTTCAAAACTTAATGAATTCTGTTCGAATGTCAACCACCAGGCGATCTCTATTCTATACTTAATGGATGAAGCCCAAGAGTTTCTTTTTGATTGAACGCCGCTATTCTCTCTAGAACTACTAACATACAAAATTATTTTCCGATTAGGTAACTAGGTTTTATGCTACGTAACATCACACTTCGACCCTGAACGTGCCCAAAATATCACAAAGATGCAAAACATTAGGAACCCAATTCCCTTTGGTAGGTACGGAAAGTGAGATGTAGCAAAATAAATTTCACCATTTTAATTCGATTAACAAATAAAATCGAATGCTCGGTAAATAACGCGCGGGAAACCGAGTAAAGTATCGACAGAGAATCGATTGTGATCGCTGTCGAGTGTCGACTGTTTGGAAATCAATTTGTGCGGGATTCGCTTAAACGAATGGTCCTGTGGAGATATTACTTATGCAGAGATTATTGGGGATACATGGAATCTATTTTATAGTGACAAGGGACTGATTTAAAACAGTTTTTGTACCGAACTGTACCAGTATTAACCAAGGATATGTGACGTATTGACGAGGATTAAAGAACGACGTTTCTTGTCTTACCTGTTCGACTGACAATTTACTATTTGTTAAGTTTTAGCGGTCCTCAGTCAAAACGTAATGTAGGTATTTACAAAACAAACTTTCATGACATACAGCTTTGCTCTTCTGCTCCATAATACACAAAAATTGATGAGTAAAAGAAAAAAACCTACTAAGTCATCTTCTTCTTTGCTCATTCCCACTTTAGGTGGGGTCGACTCTCCTAGTATATCTGTGCAAGATGTTGTTTTGAATTGTCAGTTCGGGTATTTTATTTGGGATCTACAGTTTTGGTCATACTGGTCTGCCAGGTAGAGGGAGGTCGTCCTCGGCCTCTTTTGTGCCCCGGAAGGCTCAGCGCTTTTTTGACGACATGATTTACCTTGATATATATTCATTTTGAATCCTGTCCAACTTTGTTACCCTGCCTTAAGATAGGTATTCTGTACCTACTCTGATCTTTTAATGCCTGCTGCTTTTTCAGTAACTCAGTAAGAAACCCCGTGCAACATGTTAGAAGAATTCGTAGCTAAAGGTTTCTTCTCAAGTACCTAATTTTACTCTGCTAAGTAAGTGAATTAAATACAATAATAAATGTTATAAAATCTAAGTCGTCCATCTAAACTGAATATCCGAACTCCAAAACGTTTAGAAGAGCTTCTTCAAAGGAGCACTCGATTCATATCGGGCCCATATTGCACATCGCCAATATATTGCTCTAATCCGATCTATATTAGCAAAAGATGGCCGTTCAAGCGAACATCTTACGTCCTTACACAAAGTGGAAAAGATCTCACTTAAAACATTAAGGAACAGCCCTTTGAGATGAAGAGGATATCGGTTTACTTTGTTTACAGATATGTACATACGACTCAACATTAATTAGATATTTACATTAGCATACGTAGTAAATACTCGGTAATCTGTCGTAGGAGTTTAGTTAGGCTAACGTGGTTATTTTTAGCTTTTCAGTTATTTTCTTCTTTCGTCGGTTTAATTTTTTGTTAAAAGTTTTTGTTTTTTAGTTTTTTGTGGCTAAAATATAATAATTATTAATAGTTACTAATTTATACTTACTAAAATGGGACTAGCTTTGAAGTATACCCTATGCAATAAAAGAATAATTATTAAAATCGGACTACCCCGTAAAAAGTAATGTCATAGATAAAAAATAAAAGTATACAGGTTGACTTGAGAACATAATTGTGACGTTTGAAACGTCATTGTTAGCTCGGGGCAACGTTGGTGTATATACCAATAAGAATTTCGCTCATTCCTTTTCAACCACTGAGATTCGAGCTTGATTTTCGTTGGCCGTCTTTTTGACTTGCTCAATGTTCTGCGCACTTTCAGCAATCGCGGGCTATTCTTCGGGAAGAATAGCCTCCTTTTGTTTCGATTCGCGAGCGACACGTCACTTAATCCGGGTGTCTGCTTGTCTGTGTGTAAAGTTAATAAAGCCTCATCTCAGCCAGATAGTAGTGTCTTTTCAATCCCGTACCGACATCCATAATAAAATTGTCTCCACTGGTGAGTTGGGTCACATGAATTTTTGTATGGCACTGGACCTTGGAGAAGGACATAGGCGACTTTTGGACGCAGCAATAAAATTGGAGGGGACTGAAATAACAGATGAAAGTTTGTGTGGGAGAGAATTTACGCAGACAAAGTTGCATATCTTTACATAATATAAAACAAAGTCGCTTCCCGACGCCCGCGCCGTCAGTCCCTTTGTACGCTTAGATCTTTTAAACTACGCAAATGATTTTAATGCGGTTTTCATTAATAGATATAGTGATTGAAGAGAAAGGTTTATATGTATAGTTTAAAATTATTTTGTGTTAATTTGTTGACCCATGCAAAGCCGGGGCGGCGGTCGCTAGTACTGCATAAAAGTAAATAACGCCAGATATTTTTTCATTCTAATTTTAACTCAAAATATCTCCAACAAACAAACTTCACTAACTAAGTTTAAAACGTCTAATTAACTTTTGAAACAGCACTTAAACAACATACAAGTGGTCTTAAACACATAACTGTTTTTAAGTTGTGTCGGTCAAGAGTCTAATGACAAAGTTTACAGGGACTGAAATGCGCAAAAGACCCTTTAGTGTGAAAGTTTGACAGCTAATTAGACAAACGACTCTCGCAACAAGAGGCTTATAATGCTTAAACAGATACAGTTTCCAAATGCGCATTAATTGAAATACACGCCATTCCAGGCAACCATTGGATGGACAGAGAGTTTATGCATGGCCAGAGGAGGAGGACTATACTGTGGAGTAGTAAGTAACTCGTGGTGCACAGAGGAAATGAGTATTCCGGTGAAAACTAATCATAGCTATATGCATAGCACTAATGAAAGCCACTTGAGGTTAGCACGAAATTCGGAGATATGATCATATTTGCGTACGCCAAAAATAAATCATATACAGAAATTCTAAAGTCTCTCAAGTTTATCAAGTTTGTTCTCATTAAGATCGAGATGGCTGACGTTGGCATAGTCAAGAATGGGGAGAAAAATCGATTGGGCTAGTTAAATTTTAGTAGTAATTGGAAGAAAATTACATAATCTATTAAATTAGCGTAGGTACTAGGCATTGGACTCCTGATATTGAGACGACATCGATCGATTACCATCACGCCGACTGTATGCTTGTTTTAAATCTTAGTAGATTGAATGAAAATTTAGTTGTATAAAAAATACATATGCAGTCATGGGGACTGCCGACAGAACTCAAAACTTAAAACTTTAGAAAATAACTGTTTTTCTTTAACAACGCTCTCTCCCCCTCTCCCCTTTTCCCACTCTTTCCCCCGTCCCCCTCTTCTCCTACTCCCACCTTAAGGGCGGCAACGCACTTGTGACTCTTGAGTTACAGGTGCCTATGAGCGGCGGTAGTCATTTACCATCAGGTGACCCGTCTGCCAGTTAGCCCCCTATACCATTAAAAAAAAAAAAAACGCTGATGCATGTCGTTGATGCGAACCTATAAGTTATGCCCCTGGTCAAAAAAATCGTTCCACGCGGCTAAAGAGTTTTTCACTAAAAAAATGTTGTTATAATTAATTTCAAGTGAGGTAACAACTGATAGGATATGAATACGTGGCTTGACAAGTGTTTCGTACAATAAAGAAAATTCTCATTCCATATTTCCTGTGAAGTAGTTACGTGATTATCCAAAGCCACTTACTCATAAGTACTCTTCAACTAACCAACTTACTGTCCTCGATTCATTACTTCTTGGAAATGATCCTTCCTAGTATTGAAGAGGTATTGTGTGAAGGAAACTACTCGGGAATCAAATTCGGTCCATTAGTCAGTCTAGTGTAGTAGAACAATATATTCTGTGAGACACAGCTCTATATTGACCCAAATTTAGCATAGTTTGTACGAAATAGGCTCTAGGACACAGATATATGTACAATTACATACTTAGATACCTTTTCATTCAGGTGAAAAAAGTCAGACTAGAGTTATTAGAAGGATAAAGAAAGAGAAGATTAATTATTAGATATAATGTAGTGAAGATGAAACAAAAAATGTTACAGTATAAGACCAAAAAGAAAGTAAGATATTCTTATTTCTGCTAGTAAAGGAATTGATAAATTGCCCTTTTGTCGACCAGTTCAGATGCAAGCGGTTACCTACCACACACATAACCAAACTCAGTAAAATCCTTCTGATACCGCTTTTGAACAATTCCATGTTGTAATCATTTATACATAATATACATATAGGGAGGTTTATCTCAAAAATTGACTCGTATAATATAATAAATATTAACAAACTTTCGAGTTTCAAAGTTTGAATTTCTTTCACTGATATCATTGGAGAAATCATTCAAGCTTGATGTTTTAAATACACATTATTACACATCGTGCCACTACGCCTTCGTGGCGATTTAACACAAAAATATCTTGTAAAATCGAACGCGTGACTTCAGAGATTATCCCATAAAACCAGAACAACTAAACATTAAATTGATTCCATTCGGTATATGTATACAATTAGGTAACCGTTTAGAACCACAGATAAGACAAATATGCTTACAACGTTTATCGCTCTCACTAGTAAACCAACAACACTGACATGAGTCATCATTACTCATCATTCACGAGTTGGTAGTGTAATTAAAGCTAATATGTAAATGTTAAGGAAATTAAATAAGGTTTCCGTTCTCACTTGGCAAAACGGTTTGTGGCTGATTAATTATTACTGAGGTGCCCGAAACCTGCATGCCGCTATTACTAATTTTATGTCTACGATGGTGTGTCGCCTAATTGCTATAGAGAGAGGGGGTAGGTAGATTTAAGCTGGAGCCATGGAGCTGGTAACGCTCTACTGTCGAGTGATACCAAATGTATTGCGATTGTTTACAGCTAAGTACTGGTAATCGGTTACCGTTAGTTGGTTCATTAGTTAGATTATTGTAAAAAATATCATGTTCATAAAGGGGGCCGTGGAATAACAAAAAGCGGGCAGTTAGGATGACATAGTAGAGTAAGTGGTCATATCGCCAACTGACACCTGCATTGAATTGTTTACTAGATTCGTGGAATTACAATTTACGATTGGGTTGTTTGTTAACATTGCTGTATGAAACAATAACCATATGTACTGGTGATTTCGAGTAAGTTCTTCTGAGATAGAATGTACCTACCTGAAAAATTGTATTTTTAATCACTAGAATATTTTTTGTATCGGACAATGCCTGCTCATTTCTATACAGACTGTATAACTGATTGAGATTATGTCTGCGTTAAAATTTGCACTTGCGCTTTTTTACTTCATTCATAATCAGGAAGACACATATCCTCTGCTCGGGTAGGTGAGTGAGGGGTAATAAAATATGTTGAGAGGAAAATCAACATCCCTTGCTGTAGAGAATCTGGCCAGTATAAGCGGGCGTTTTGATCTACCAGCAAGTACTCTTCTCTTCTCTAGATCTTGACTGTTGAGTGACACTCTCATACGTCAGCACAGACTGTTGCCTACACCTTAATATATTAACAATATATCAACTACTTGTTGCTCAAAATAATAATAATAACTTCACATATCTCACTATCACACAGATCCCAAACTAGGCAGAGCCTGTACTATGGTAACCAGACTGCTGATAAACATACTTATATATTTCTAAATACATACATATTGATAAATTACACCCAGACACAGAACAAATGATCATGCTCATCACACAATTATTTGTCCTGGGTGGAAATCGAACCCACAACCTCTGGCTCAGCAGTCAGGGTAACTAACCACTACACCAACAGGCCAGTCATGATCTATAGGTACCATTTCATATCCTGTGATATTTTTACAGTGCTACCTGGACTGGAATTATGTATAGCTGTGTGTGGTTATGGATTCTAGAACATGGATAAACGTACTTAGATAAAAAAAATATGTACTTAATACATAAATAGGTACATGTATTATATACCTAGAGTACCATAGAAAAACTCCTGCTACTCTCTTACACCAAAAACAACCCATTATTTTTTTATTTCCTTTCGTCTTTGTCCATCCAAAGGTTGCCTGTAAGAAATTGTTTTTAGCGATAAGGCGGTCCATTGCACATATTGTTTTTTTGATTTCCTTGTTATTTATTTGTAATAAGTGCACAATAAAGTTTATTTCTATTCTATTCTATTCATAGAGTTTAGAGAAGCAGGGCAAAGGAAATTGTAAGATTCTTCAATCCACATACATTTTCAGTGAGTGTGAAATGACACAGTACCTACAATTAACTATTATCTTATCTGTGACAGTACTGGTAACATGAGGTATAGTATAGAGGAATAGTTTCAATTATTGCTATAGTGTTGTCCCAATGAATATTCTTAGCATATAAATATACTCTGCAGAAGAATAAATACCAATAGATTACTGTTTGAAAATCACTACTTTCATTTAGTTTTTTAAAGGCGCTAATGTAAAAAAACATATTTACAAAAGTGCACAGTTCCTAGTAATGGTATCGGTAATCGTTCGCTGAGGCGACACGACGCGAGTCAAATATGCTGATACAGCAAATGACCTACATTCTCTAAATTTCAAAGTACATTGTCACTAAGCACTAGGACCTCTATTCGTTTGTAAAATAACACGAAAAGTGAATTATCTATGGTTTTATAACTTTCGTATTTCTTTCATCACTTTATATCTCCGAGTCCGGCTAGTTCTGAAGTTTGAGAACACTTCCCCAGTGGTGGTAGTTTTTCTGACCTATATACTCAACTTGCTAACTTGCTGACTCCAAGAAACATGTTCGCCGCTACTGTTTTTCTAAAGATTTCTTCATTCGGAGTCGTCACATCTTGTTGTGAAACGACAAGTATCACTTTACCATAATTGCGTGAGCAACTTCGAAATGAAGTCTGTAGTTAGTGGACATTATTGTGCAGTTATAACTTAATTAAACAATAGCAATTCATTGAAATACTGTGAAAGACACAAATACATTTTACTTAACTGCCTTTATTGTTATCTATTGTTTTGAGTTGTATAACAAATTATTACAGAAAGCTGTGGACATATTTTAAAATCGTTATGGAGGTTTAACGGACAAATAAATAGGTAGTTGATTCAACTTAAATAACAGTAGTTTATTTTTTATATTTCTCTTTATCTTTAGAAAAATGCATTTCTTGTAGTAGGGGGACATTGGTTTTTTTATAAGGACATTTCCGGATAAATCCCTACAGTCGAGAAGACTATCCGGATTTTTATTCTTCTCACGAAATAGCTAATATTAGTTTATCAATAAATCATCAGTCATTTTTAAAGTAATATTAGTATATTGTTATAGTAGAGTACCTTCCTAGTACTATAGTTTATGTATAGAAAAACCACAAAATTTTCCTAAAAATTTTTGTACTTTACGTTATTCTTGGGGACTAACGACCTTAAAATATGACTTCACGTTTTCCAACACCTTGTTTATATTATGTTTTGTATATCCAATTATACATATGTATAGTACATTATATATATAGTACATTACTGAAATAAACACATCATTCCAACATGTTCGCGTCACATTCTGTCATGCACATTTACTTGGAGCTGAGACATTGTTACAAGTCTCTGTTTCGCAATCCATCAAATACTAAGTGAATGAAGGCTTTACAGCTTTATGTTAGAAGTAAAGGTTTATTAGAAGTTTGTTAATGTGTGCGACGTATGTTTTGATTTCTATCGTATTCTGGAAAAAATAAAAGAATAGCCTCTTCTATGATTCCATGCTTGTTAAATGATTGTGTGTTCACATCGGTAGTGAAGAATTAGCCATTACGATACCGTTGCTTGAAGTGTTACCTGAGTACATACGTAATTAGAAAAATATATAACTATAATAGATACTTATTTTAGCGTAAAAGGAGAGTGGAGACCAGGCTGTGAAAAGTGTAACCGCATTTAGATGTTTCAAATCTAACACTTTCAAAGATATTTCTATGGGCAAAAAAAACGGAACAAAGATTCGGTAGGGGGAGTTTGTTTTATGTATATATCTCTAATCAAAACCTACATAATAAAGCACGGACAAGAAGTACTATAATGCTAGCCATATACAACGTCCATAAAACGATAAAACATTTAAAGAAATGCTGTACAACAACAATTAGCCGTGCAATGTTATATTCATAGCATCATTGTTCCAAGTTCCACCTCCGCACAGGGTGGACCAGAGAGATTAGAATACATGCTCGGTGCGCAATGTATCAAGCTTATGTGGATAAATATATTGAGGTAGTTGTACGCTACATATTATTATCATGAAATGAGTTCGTGTAGAAAGGGTTTAATGGGTAACATTTGTAAAAATACGTGTAATAACAACATCTTATACAAATTTATAAATTTAAAGTGTCTGTTTGTAATATAATAATAGCAGTTTTTTACTAAATGCATCTGAATGTTTACACGGTAATTATACCAAACCATCAATTTTAAAAGTTTTTGGCTGTGTTTCTGTCTGGTTGTTTCGGCTAATCTCTGGAACCAGTTGACCGATTTTTACGAGACTTTAATTGACAGATAGCTGACGTGGAGTAGCTTAGGCTACTTAGGGTATACAATATAATCGGAGTGTTTGGAATTCTTAGCTAGTACAATAGATTCAATATTTTTGATAAATGAAGAAGTTATTTGTTTTGTCTGTCTAGCTGAACATCGTTTTTTTTTTTGTTAAGACTCCCGTACTCCGACTCCGTGTAAATCTCCCGCATTAGGAATATTCCTGTATCGCGGAGATTATTTGTAACATTCACACATACACACACACCTGTAGGCAGAGGTGTATTAAATATCCACGTTTTGCCCACTATAATACAATAGAGGACAAGCCTATTGCCGTAAAACAGGCGCTTTGGGAATTAAAGATTTCAAAATTGGGATTATATTGAAAGGGAAAGCTGGGTAAGAAGGTGGACCAATACCAGGAAAGAGATGGATCAAGGTTTGTGAGCAATAATAGGTCGAACAGGTCAGGGTCGAACCTGTAACTCGAACTGGCTGCTGCCGTGGGCCCGAGCCCTCTAACGAATTATTTTTTTAAATAATTAATATTGTGTTATGTTGTTGTGATATTGTTAAAGTGTAGACATTTCATTAGTACACCGGAGATACTCGTATCAAATATATTAAAATATTTTAGCTGTAAACGTACTAATTGGAACTGTAACATTTTAATATAACATTTGGAAGACTGACATTTTGACACTGATATTATCCGCCTAATTGGTCTATTTTCGTACCAGCTGAACAGAAAGTCGACTGAATTAAATCCAATTATATATGATTGTAATATAATATGTATGATTCTAACTTTGGCGTGAGACATTATAATACTGACTTAATAATAATATTATTTCTACATGATTAAAAGATGAGATTCGATCGACGTTTCATATGCTGGGAACGACTAGTAAGTCATATGACTAGAAAATAATATTTTTTTGTTTTAATTTTAGAGGGTATCCTACCTACATCATGACCTACTTACTGACTTGACTTGACCCCACAGACCTACTCAATATTGACGTCATCTAAACTACTTAAAAAAAAATTTGTTGTATTTTGGAAAATAAAACGCTACACATATTTCTACAGTCACTAAATCGGCTGAAACTTTATTTTCTACACACAAAGTAAGTCGATCGTGGTCGGATAGATATAACTCGCGCACAATGCAGCCGGTCGCAGCTGACGCCGGACACCGGATAGCCGGATACGCCCGGGTGCCCTTACAAAAACACTTATATCTTGTCTATATGTACTATTATGAACTATTCTCTGTTATTGAAACTTAAACTTAGTGAAGTGCGGTCCGTAAATGCCAGTTGGTGAAAACTTATATCTGCTTAATTAGATCCCTATATAAAGAAGTTTTCTGTATGTGTTATGTTATTGATTCTTTGTGGAGGTGAGCACGCTTGAATAGTAAATGAAGTGCAGCACTTTAGGTAGTACTTCGACTGGATGTGATCTTCGCCTTTTATAATAAGGGCTTCCAAAAAAATAAAACCGCCTTCACTCGGCTTAAATAATGCTGTACTTAATTATGTATTTATACGGGAATTACATACCTCTGAATTGCCTAACGTTTCGACCAGGTTGCACTGGCCGTGGTCTCAGGCTGACTCAGAGTATGTAACACCTGTTTCGTGATCTCGTTAATTCCCGTATAAATACATAATTAAGAATATCATGGAACACGAAAGTTTAAAAGTTAAATAATCTCACTAATATTATAAAGTCGAAAGTTTGTGAGTGTGTGTGTGTATGTTTGTTACTTCTTCACGCGCAAACGACTTCACCAATTTTGGTATGCAGGAAGCTGACACTCTGAATTAACACATAGGCTACTTTTGATCCCGATATTCTCACGGGATCGGGACTTACGCGGGTGAAACCACGGGGCGATGCTAGTGCTAGTATAAACTTTATATTTTTAAACTTCGTATGAAACATAATATGGGATAACTCTAGTAATATAATTATAGTGCTAGTCTTATAGATGTAGCCCGTAGAAAACAATATCATTGACCGACTACAAAAATATGAAACAAGTTACTAATAAAAAAATTAAAAGCACAACTGCCCTGCCAAACAACAAATTACAGCCTCAATATTGAATTATTTTCAAGTTATAGCCAGTGTCAATCGGGATGATGTAAGGATTTTAACGATTCCCAATACATCCAAAGCTGTTCAGGCATTTAGAATGGCGGAGTAAAGAAACTCACATACGCACATGAACCCTGAGAACATTACACTCCTTTTTTGGGCAGTCGTGTAAATAGATACATACTTACACTCCAAAATGTTTCAGCCATTTTTGTAATCGGTTAAAAAGTGTCTTAAAGTATTTTTTTGTACAACGTACTCGCTGCAAACTTAGAAACAAATCATAGACAGCACATCAGCGTTTACCGTCATTAAACAAAACACAACCTGCGTTACAATATCATATATTCATATCGCATATTAAATCATAAAAAAACAATAAAATACTTATATAATTTTATTGAATCTCTTTCTATACACCAACCGGCTCGTGCCGACCGTGAATATCCCAACAAAAAAATAAAAAACCGTCTCATTGAATGCGACAAAAAAGATAGCTACGTCTCATTTCACTGGGAACATTTTCATACATTTTCTCTAGATGATAGAAAATTGTTGATATTTTATTTTTTAAAAGAGTGGAGTTTCTTGCCTGTTCTTGTTCAATAAGCTCTACGTATTGGACCATTCACGACCGACGCATTCTGACCGACTACTACTCCTGACAATTCAAATATACACCGGCCATTCTGACGTCAGGTAACTGTGGTACTCATACTATAAACCATTGCACTATCTCAGCAATTCAAAAGAGCATAGCATCTAAGCATTTGATAAAAATAAAAGACAGCATAACCTTCAAACGGCTAAACAGATGTTGAACACGATCAAGCCACCTTTCAACCTTACCCGCCCTCTTAATATTCACAAACATACAACCTCAACCAACTCCAATTTCTTCGTAAATTGTTAACCACGAACTTCTGTTCAGCAAACCGTTCAAACTCATCACTTACAAAACGCACTTGCCTTTAATTACACGCAGAGTACTCGTGTAAACCGTCTCAGAGTTCACATGGGGCTGGCGTCGAGTGTCAATCTGAGAACGGTGTGTAGTGAGGCGCGGTGCCGTCTGCCTCTGTAAATACTGCGCCCGCTAATTTGTTGACACTCAGACATCAACAGGGATTGTGTGGCTCCATTTAACACGAATATCATTTTGTTGTATGTATTTCGATGTAATTGATAGTAAATGTGTTGGTTCGATATCTTATAAAGAATTTGGCGATTACAGTACAATGATTAAACGCAGGCAGTCGCCAAAACCCTATGCAAACTATATGAACACCTAAATAATGGCGATCCTGAAAGTTCACAGATGCTCTAATATAGAAAATTTAGATTGGAAACAAGTGAGATCTCCTGTGTAGAGCAAAATCCACTACAGTCCGAATAACTTCATGAATAGTCCTGTGTTTCTTAAGTTTGTATGACCGTATGGAAATTTCAAGGCAGATCTCAGGTAGACCATTAGGTATTTAGAATATTGTTAAGACTATACTCAAAAGCCTATAACTCCAATAAATGTCTCTTTGCTATTTTTTTCCTGGAAATATAACCTTACATGACCTCAACTAACAAGTTGTAGCACAAATCCGCAACGATTGATTCAAACCGGCTTTCACGATGATTTAGAGAGCATGTGGGTCACTGAGCGATTTGTCCAACACGCGTACAAATGGCACTATGTGTGGGGACTAATCTGCCCAACAAATGTTCGTACTGGTTCGAGGGCTAATGCGCCTCATTGTGTGGATTAGGAACCACTAACAGGTTGCTGAGGATGTGAAATGGCGGTTTGGAGTGATGGACGGCTTTTACTTAAATCTCGTGTTAATGAGCCCTGACTACAAATAAATAATCAGAACCCATCGATATGGTTACGGTTGTGAAATGTTGAAGAGTTTAAATCAGGAGTTACACCTTAAGGAAGGAAGGCACAGTCTAACTGTGGAAATAACCCCGTCCTAGAGAAAAATACAGTGAAAGTGATATTTGTGTTAAACTGTAAGCTATATAATATATTCTTAAAGATCAGTTTCATTAGAAGGGATAATAATAATATCTTGAGATGAGAGATGTCAGGTCACACACGGCCGCCTGTTCCCAAACTCTGCAGAGTGTGTACTATGATAACCAGACTGCTGAAACACATACTCCTAAATTACTAAACACTTACATACGTACGGCTCGTGGCTAAATGGTAGCCGAGTAGATTAGCAAACTGCAAGGTTAAGTAATAATATGCAGGTCAATCTTTGGATGGGCGATCATTCTTAACACATAGAGACCTCTGCGTGCCACGGAGAGCACGTTAAGCTTCGGTCTCGATTACCATCCGAACATCTGTGGCATTAGTTACGGATAGTTGGAGCCCTGAAAAAGTCCGACAACCTGATCTAACTAAAGAACCTCAATATCGCCTAGTACTTGGGTTGTGGAGGTCTGATGGCAGTCGCTTCACGTAACAAGTGACGTAGTTGGAAAAAGGCTCGGAGTAAAAAAAAGTATTCAAAATAATAATTAGCTTTAAATAAGTCGCTATGTCTTGTACTTTTACTGTACACTGCCATCTTTTTATATGACTGCCCAAAAGAATGGTGGGGCTCCATTTTCAAACGTAAAAAAACAAAACAATTGTTCATTAGTTTTTTGGCTGAGTAGTCGTGATTTTTATTTAATAAATTAGTAAGTAGTATAAGATATACTTTAATGTAGATACAAGAAAACTACACTACTATAAAAAAATAAAAATTACATTAATTGTTAAAATTTACGTTCTCAACGCCCAGTAACATGGAAAATTGGAAACGGGCGGTTATTTTTTTTTTTACAGAATACTAGCAACACATTACTAGCATTCTTGTTAACTCCTCCAGGTAAGCTAAGTGCTCCCGCTTAAATCGATCATTATATTTAGATCGGCACTGGTAGTTACGGTATTATCTGTTATCAATTATTTTCATGTTACATTTGACAAAGCAAGCTATTGTACGGTGATTCTGTGTGTGTTGAGTTATAATTTTTAATTATAATAATTACTAGCGACCCGCTCCGGCTTCGCACGGGTATAAAATATATAGCCTATGTCATTCACTGAAAAATGATTAAAATCGATCCAGTAGTTATATAATTATTTACAACATCACATTAGAAACCTCAAAAATAACAGTATTTCTCCACTATTTAATGGATGTTATTATACACATAAACCTTCCTCTTCAATCACTCTATCTATTAAAAAAACCGCATCAAAATCCGTTGCGTAGTTTTAAAGATTTAAGCATACATAGGGATATAGGGACAGGGAAAGCGACTTTGTTTTATACTATGTAGTGATTTATTAAATCGACGACTTTTTTAAAATTAAAAATTTAGGAAAATTTGTTACTTAATCAATTTTATGCAAGGAAAACAACCGTCTTTAATACGTAGTGATTTCAAATAATTATTAGTTTGACTCCCTGCTTGAGAATTGCCTTTGTGGCTGTCTCCTACTTAGGTTATCCATTTGTATGCTGGAAATTGTCTCTCTTATAAATAAGATGTCAGTTAAGTAGTACATTCGCTGTTGTTGCTCAAACAAAACTAAAATTCTTCCCTCTCCCAGCACTTTTTGCAATTTGCAAAACGGTACTTACTTTTATAGAATCCTTTTACTTTACAATAGCTTGTAACAAAGGATTGTGTTTAAAAACTTTTTTCAAGAAATCTTAACTTAAAGACGGTCGGAGAACGATTAAAAAAAAACTTAAAGACCAAAAAATGCATCTCTTTGAAAAGAGTTAAAACTGTTATGCATTTCTTTTTTGCATTGTAAAGTTTGTACTAGCACATCCGATGTTTTCATGAATCAACTCGATTGCCTTTGACACACCGACCTATGGCGGCGGTACTTGCACATAAACCTGAAAGGCGAGCATAACTTAAAAAAACTGGTTAAAATGGCTCAAAACTCAGGTACGTCAAGTAGAAACTTTATGAAGTTTACACAGTGAGAAATATGCTTGTTAGTGTCCTTATTTATTTTAATGTTCGTACATATCCTACTAATCCCACTAATATTATAAAATAAATTTGAAAGTTTGGATGGGTGGATGTTTGTTACTCTTTTACGGCAAAACTACTAAAACGGGATCGGGACTTACGCGGGTGAAACCGCGGGTCGCTGCTAGTATTATAAACGTGAAAGTTTGTGAGGATGTATGGGTATATGGATGTTTGTTGCTCCTTCACGCATAAACTACTGAACTGATTGCAATGACACTTAGTATGTAGATAGATGAACACCTGGATTAACACATACGCTACTTTTCATCCCGATATTCCCACGGCGCAGTTAGTAATTTTATTGAGTTTCACTTCATTTACTATTTACAAGTATCGAGCTTGTTTTGTTCTGAAATCTCAGTCTCTCGGCTCTCCACAGCTTTGTCTAGGCGATATAAATAGTTTACAATTTACAAATACTAAAACGTACCAACATATAATTCGCTTTATCTAATCTCGAGAGTACACGATTAATTTATTCCACAGGTACTTAATCTAGAATTTAATGTAAGGTTTTAGTGCATAAGCACTCTGTAAATTGGAATGGGTTAATCGGCTTACGTAACTGAATACAAACTCTGAGCTACTGATTGTCTAAGAAGGCTGAATGAATGGATCAATGGCTCAGATAATGAAGTAGGCTTTCCGTGAAGAAAGCTCTGGGACATATAACACAGCGCTATCTAAACGCAAATTAACTAGCTTGTACTAAGGGTTCTACAACGAATAAATGTAATTAAATGCACTTCTTTGCAAAGACATACCTACATAGAAACACCCAGTCAAATTGCGAATAGACATTCATACAAATACTAACTTTTGAAGTTTCGCGTTCCATGAATACGCAATTGAATAAACACCAAAATTAGGACATATCGGTTTGCTTCCTTACAACATAGAGAAACTATTAGTATAGTATGAAAAATAACCACCTCACGGACTCGACGACGGAGGGCCTGCGCCACTGAGCCAGTCAACCTGTGACCACGGCCAGTGCAACTTGGTCGAAACGTTAGGCAATTCAGAGGAATATAATACACCTTTTTCGTGATCGCGTTAATTCCCGTATATGTTCATAGTTACATCCATTCAAAACACCTCGATCTTACTGACATAGGCTATAAACGCAACGCCTTCAAAGGTAGATTTCTATGAGGTCATAAATAGACGCTGTTTCGTGTCATCGCTCCCACTGACCTATCTGGTGCGTTGAGGTCACTTACGACCTACTTGATTAAAAAAGCAGCTTATTATATCACTTTTATTTATATGTTAAAATAGTGATACAACATTATTATCTATAAGAGGTGGGTCCAGGAGATTTCTAATCAGCGTATTGTTTTGTACGAGTTGGTTGGTTTCTTAAAAAAAATCAGATGATAGTAAGTTTCCGAAGAAGGTCCCTGTGAGTTTCCTACCCGTGTAGGTTTCTACACGGCTACGAGCTTGACTTAATTAACAAAACAGAAACCTTTACAACGCATTTATAATATTATAATTAAATAGCCTACATCGTGTCAGAATAAGTGCGTCATGTACTACCCCGTCTATTATGGACAACATGTTTAATAATTCATCTTCGTAAATGTCCTGTCTACAAGACATCAGCCTTACATCGTCAGACATTAATTAATAAGTGAAGTAAATTAAAGCATTTGTAAGACATGGCGATGTAAACGCCCTCTGTAACCCACTCACCGTATCAATACATTCTATAAGTAATGTGAATGTTCTAAATAAAATAAAGCATTGGAATATTAAGAGTAGGTAATTCTGAGGGATAGATTTCATCAATATGTCCACGCGAACGAACTTGCGAGACACAGCTATTATAATAAATAGGAATGTGAGTTCGTTTGTTTCTTTGTTACACTTTCACGTCTAACTACTCAGCCGATGATCATGACATAGGAATAGTTGGAGGAATACTTGAATCGGTTGACAAAATGGACATTCACGCGGTCTAAGCCGGGGGCACGAGCTAGTAAGCAATAAAACAAAAAAAGGACAATGCTTCACAATTTAATAAAATCGAGAATAACCTAAAGTACCATTTCCATTGATCTAAAAACTACCATCTTCATTGATAAAAACTACCATATATATATATATATATATATATATATATATATATATATATATATATATATATATATATATATATATATATATATATATATATATATATATATATTCTATTGTTAGTAAATCCGTTAGATTCCGTATAGCCGGTATAACAAAACGTCCGTGTTTAAATCATTTACGTTAATACTTAAATGAACAGATTAGTGTTTAATACAATGGCTATTCACTCGATGCCTACGCTGCACGCTGACACGAAGCCCGGCCCGATTAATGGAATAAGAAAAGATAATACTAGACAAAAAAAATATTTGGACTTCAAATAATTTGCTACATCGGCTAATTATTTGTTTATTTATCTATTTTTAATAACTTTTCTAATGAAAATACCGGAACTATAAATCATGAATGACAGAAACGGAACGTCAACGCCAATGCGAATATAAATAGAAGTCAAATAACTATTTACATTGTTTTCAAAATATATCCATTGTTCACAAACCATATTCCTGATGCAAATGACGTAAGTAATAATAATATATTGTGTGCCAAATGGCAGGACATAGCTGATCTAAATACAATGTAAACATCTTTATCTGTACCTATGATCCACAATAAACAGTTTGAAGTTTGAAGTAAACAGTTGTATTAAAATGTGAAAATAATTACTACAATGATTTGAGTTTGGCGCGAGAAATATTGGAACCACTTATGGTCATTGTCATTTGTTTGTCTTTATGTCTCTATGTATTACCTAATTAAAGTAATGGTTTACAACTACAAACAAATGTAAAGCCATCGATGAATAGTATTTTAACCGACTTCAAAAAAAGGAGGAGGTTCTCAATTCGTGGGAATCTTTTTCTTATGTTTGTTCCCCTATTACTCAAAAACGCCTGGACAGATTTGACAAATTCTTCTTTTGTTTGAAAGGGTATACTTCCCAAGTGGTCCCATCAGGTCAGGATCTGATCATGGGATCCTAGAGAAATCGATTGAACTTTTTAAATTTAATAGGCACTCTTGAAGAGATTTGCGTATTTTTTATAGAGACTCGTGCACTTGTTAATTGGATAAGTTTTACTCAAGGTTAGTCAGTCTTATTTAAATTTAAAGAAAATATTACACTTCTAAGGATGGAAACTTACAGGATGCAAAATACAGTTTATTACAACGTATCACGATATAGGCGCATTGAGGTGGATCATACATTTGTTTTTTTAATTTTACTAATATATTATAAACGTGAAAGTTTGTGAGTATGGATGTATGGATGCTTGTTACTCTTTCACGCCAAAACTACTAAACTGATTGCGATGAAACTTGATATGTAGATAGCTGGAGACCTGGACTAACATATAGGCTGATTTTTATCCCGATATTTATATATCAGGAATTACGCGGGTGAAACCGTGTGGTGCAGCTAGTAATTAATAATACTGTTCCCTTTAAATGAACGAATCTAGTGCGCTGTACTGCACTTACAAAGAGTTCTGATTTATTGAGTTTAACGTTGCTCTTATTTAGTTGTTATTGTTTGCTGATGTTGATGTTACTGGCTGTCATGATTTTTGACCGTAAATGAATATTAACCCGAGTGTTTTGTTCAATGTTAACATAATGTATTTGTTTTGTCACAGATGCGTTGCTGCGTGGCCGCGCTGTGGGTATCAGCGCTCACCACCCTCGCCGTGGTCGTCGCTGATGACGCTCACCACGACGTCGCTGCTCCACAGGTACGCAAACATATCACAAATGGAGGGTATTCCTAGAGGTACCCAAGTAGTATTTATTTGTCTGATCTATTGATAATATTTGACGGACACGATTCAGACCAGGGAGTTTCTCGGCGCCACTGCATTTTAATGAGATGCAACTTGTTCAGGATCTACTCTTTTTATTGGAATTAAATCAATGACAAAGTACTTGTACAATCAAATCTGAAATGTATGTAATTACAGTCCCAAAGATCATCTACGATCGTTTCAATCGTTTTTCGAATCAAAGAAATAAACAAAGTTGACTTAATATACAGAGAGCCTTCTCTACCGCTCATTGTGCCCTTTCAACTTGGAATATAATGAGAGTCTAAGTTTACTTAGAAAACATAAATTACATGTTTGTAAACCCTTCGCGCGACGAAGAAAACTCGCTAGTGCCAAGATTTTCTTAAATGAAATACTCGAACAGTTTAGTTCTTCGCATATTCTGAAAGAGTGTTTTTTGAGTCAATACCTGTTTAGATCTCGGTGTGTGAATGTGAAATGTCATTGGATTCGTCTGTCCTGGAAGTGCCATAGAAGATATTATTTCACTTTTTAATTAGCATTTTTAACGCAGTTGGGTAGGACTTTTATAAGTTGCCAAGGTTGACAATAACCATGTTCCTTGCCATGGGGATCGAACGCTTGAAATCCACAGGCAGTCAATGCAGTTGTCATCCGAAAACGGGAGTTTCATATCGTGGATAAACATCGTACTAACATGGACTTGTCTTAACACTAGGAAGCAATTTGCATCCTTGCATTTTGCAAAGTGGTAAATATGTCTATTTCTTTACACATACATATGACTTCAGGATCTCTAAAAAAAAGTTTTACTTAATATTTCAAATGCCATCTACAATTTTTGAACGCTAAGTACCCAGAGGCGGTGCTACAGAGCTGCCTTGTGAAAATGCAATAAATACTGTTGTGTATATCTTATTATTTAGAGAAACGTGTCTTAATAATACTAAAACTAAAACCTCTTTTTAAAAAGTACTTGTCATTTACAAACAGTTTATTTGGTTCAGAATTCAGTATCTTTGGTTATAAATGGCTTTTAGAACCACATGGAGACTTGACCCTAGTCGCCTTTCCATGTTAAAACTTAGACAAACTCAAGCGTAGCGTAGCATATTGTGACGCTGTCAAAGCCAACGGACCACATCAACTTGTTGAAACTCGAAAACATACCTACTTCTGGATCGATGGGCTAACAACAGTAACAACTCACGAGTGAGATACAATTACCCGTTTTGAAGTGGTTAGGCATTAAGAATAGGTTCGCCTGGCGTATTTGATACGTTTGTTCCTCTTAAGAAGGTTTTTCCAATGCAGTTAATGTTATAGGTACTCATTTTGTTCCTCTATTTTCGTATTATACAACGTTACAGTACGGTGTGGTCATATTTTATTGTCATTCGTAGTCAATCCCGTGAACGACGTAAAGCGCTAACTGACATGACGTTAAACCCTGACTTGAGGATACTAAAGGTGATTATTGTGAAGGTATTAATAAAATATTCTGATTAGCCCGGAAGTGTCCGTATAAAGAAATTTAAAAAAGCAATGAACTTTCCGACACGAGAATTTTTTTTTCATTCATTAGCATTTTTCGACGAAAACGTTTTTAATAGAAATGTGTTTTTGAAGCGATGTCGTATGGCGATCATTTCGATCTGAACAACAACATAATTAACATTCCGAGAGCGGTGGAAAGCTATAATAGAATAATAAAACATCTTGTAATCAGTAGCGCGCGGCTAATGTTGTGGTCGCTTTTCAGAAGAACAATTCTTCTCTTCTTTGTTCTAAGCAATTGTACCAATAGAGAATGTTTTGAATAAACAAAGCCAATAGAATTTCTTACGTCATTGTAGGTTTGAAGTCTCTCAGCCGGCGGTGGTCTGCGAGGAAATTAATAGTTTTGTTTCTGTACTAGCGCTTTGTTTCTTTTTTATAATACACTGCAACGGAAATGTTTGCGCTTTTAATATCCGGTCTATTCATACTTCGATAAAAAATCGATTCAATAAAAAACGTCTGACTTTTCAACAATTTTCAAGCATTTGGTACAGATTCAATCACCCTGACCGTGTCTGAACCTATTATCTTCAGTTTTCTTTCGCATACTCCTTGATGACTTTGCCATTCAATCTGTTCTTCTTCGAGATCAGGTTGTCGATAAACTGTTATACTTTTAAAATGAAATGCGTCATCTTTAACAACAGTAATTTATTCCTTATTTACATACCTCCCTGGTCCTTTAAAACTTACTTCAGCATATCACAGCATCACCCTAAAGTTGATTGGTAAAAAAATGAGTAAGATAGTCCGCTTGTATTCATTGTTTAAGTATCCATAAATTCTATCAGACTTATTTAAGAAGTAACGCAATAGAAAACATTGTATTTATTAGTCAAGTGATTTACATAATGGTATGTTATATGGACTTTATTTGTATGGATGTAGAGGTAATCAAAATATCCACAATCAATAATATTCCCAATTTTTGGGTAAAGAAAACTAAATGACCAATGATGATACAATGACGACCATACCCGTCCAAAACAACACTTGTTATATACATTTTCAAGGTATGCGGCTCTTCAGCTCAACAAATAAGTTGAAAAATCACCAAAAGTTGAAGCGATCAAAATCATGTCTTACTCATTTGTTTTAGAATGACAACGAAGTAGAATTAACCGAAGAAGACAAACGGGCGTGGTCGAGCTTACATGGGGGCGGCGGATGGGGCAAAAGAGGTTGGCAAGACATGAGCAGTGCCTGGGGCAAGCGTGCCTGGCAGGATCTCAACTCGGCTTGGGGCAAACGCGGCTGGCAGGACATGAGCAGCGCTTGGGGTAAACGGGCATGGCAGGACCTTAACTCTGCATGGGGTAAAAGAGGCTGGCAAGATCTGAATTCTGCCTGGGGTAAGCGCGCGTGGAGGGACATGTCTCAAACACCTTGGGGAAAGCGGGCCTGGCAAGACATGTCGTCTGCTTGGGGCAAGCGAGGCTGGAATGACATGAGCTCGGCATGGGGCAAGCGCGGTTGGCAAGACATGTCTTCTGCTTGGGGCAAGCGAGGCTGGAACGACATGAGCTCGGCGTGGGGCAAGCGTGCACCTGTAAGTATTTAAGTATAAATTATTATTATTAATAAATACACTATCATAATCCTACTTACAATGTTATAAACGTGAAAGTTTGTGAGGATGTATTGATGTGTGGATGTGTGGATGTATGGATGTATGGATGTTTGTTACTCTTTCACGCAAAAACTACTGAACCGATTGCGCTAAAACTTGGTATGTAGATAGCTGGAGATCTTGATTAACACATAGGCTACTTTTTATTCCGATATTTTCACGGCATCGGGACTTACGCGGGTGAAACCGCGGGGTGCAGCTAGTTATTATATATATATATATATATAATATATATATATATATTATATATATATATATATATATTGCTTGCTATTCACATCAAATATAGCTCTTCATCTCAAGCCCCTTCTCTTTCATTGTTTATTATAGTTTAAACAATAATTCACTTCATGGCAGACCAGTATAGCCGCTGGAGAGTGAATCCAACATATAACCTACTTTAACGATTTGATGTCCTGAGGGGAGTCAGTTCTCGCAACCCTATTACATACTATATTGTTCGTGTTTATCCAGGAAAAGTGGGCCAACTTTCATGGCTCCTGGGGCAAGCGGACAACAGACCCTGACTACGAAGAGATAGACGCGGTAATCGAACAATTGATACCTCTCCAACAGGTGATATACCTATACTTATATATTTTGACGACAATTCTCCATTTTGTCCCAAAGTACAACAAAGTTTCGCATATTTGCATAATGTTTTGACAGTTCTTTAATATTTTGGATTCAAAGCGCAGACATGAATTTTAAGTAGTAATAATTAACATTTTTTTCTGTTAGTGATAAAAAAGTACCGACTACTATCGTTATAGGTATAAACTCGTTGAGATAGTCAAGGTATTCGTTCCAACAGATCAGTGTGGGTTACGGTTAACCTTTGCCTCGAAGTTTGTACAAAATCAAAATCAAAATCATTGATTTCAATTAAACCACTATGGGTATTTTTGAATTGTCAGGAGTAGTAGTCAGTCAGACCTAAGTCAGTCGTGAAGCTAGCTGCCTGTTCCAACCTGCTCTAATATGTAACCATTTATATATTTTTTTTTACGGGCTAGTTTGTTTTCTTCCTCTATTCTATTGGCCGACAGTATCTTAGAGTCGATTCATCTTTCATACATATTTGAACCTTAATGTAGAATGGTTAACTTATGTTCAAGTCTAAAGTGACTATAAAACCTTATACAACGATAGTTTTAAATCCTTTAGTTACGTGTTATTTGACTTAGCTGATGTCAGCAGTTCTTGAACAAATGACACACATTTGTAAACGACAAGATAGCGTCTAAGGACTCTCAGCTCTTGACATCTAAGAATAATTATGCAATCTTGAATATCCAATAGATAGAATCTTTTAGAAATGTAAAGAAGGGTCTTTAACTGATAATGAAATTATTTAGGTCCAGGACAGCGAACGAATTGAGTCTCCTGAGAAGAAAGCGTGGTCTGCGCTGCACGGAGCATGGGGCAAGCGACCAGTCAAACAAGCTCCGTATAATAGTGGTAAATTTTTATCCATACTTTATTACATTTTATTTATTAAAGAGGCTAATGAATAAAGCTGAGTACTCACAGAGGACTGGATGCTAACATACCAAACTGAATCTCTTTACATGGTGAAAATGCATTGTAACACTATAATTGAGGAAACAAACCACTTACCACGGTTGGTCAAGTTGCTTGTTGATTGATATATTAGTTGAGAGAGTCCGGTTAGCTGTTGTTAGCCATTCAGTTTGGTTAGCAATTATTGGTGTTGTAGACAAACCTAGCGTCATTTGTGGAGCCTCCCTAAATGCAATTTGCAGCGCAATATTTTACACATTGTCCGAATTGAATGTTAGCTATATACTGTGTTAGGGCAACGAATTCTACCACTAGTACACCTTATAGAAATATTATTATGGTTACTAGAATAAAATATTATAACGACTTTTGTGTGAAGGCAGCTTTACTTCCACTGGAAAATTTGAAGTAAAAAGTGGTCAGCTAATAGATGGAAGACCATAGAGACATGTAACAGGAAAACTTATAATCTCGCCTCTTTGACGGGCTCTCAAAGCAATATTTTTTTAAATAAATACGTAGTCATTGTACTGAAGTTTCTCTGGACAAGTTTAAAGCTATATGGATTAAAGTTGCCTTTTTAACATCATGTTAGAATATGTTTTTTATTTATTGATACTACATTCGAGTACAGTAAGTATGATCAGAAGTAAAGCACCATTTATATTAATATAAATAGTTCTGCAGCTGGCTTATCAAAGTTATAAAAGTTATAATTTAACACTTCTGAAGACCCACTATCCATATTTTATACTGGATTAAAACGATCAATCTGAATCCCGGCTTGCAGAAGTTGATGCTAATAAATGGTGTTCTGCTAAAAGTGCTTGTGAATGATAACGGAAAAGGCAATTATTACTCCGACACTTGACGAATGTCTCCTCGAAGTGATTGATTTCAATACTCAGTTGTTTCTGCTTCGCGCTGTTTGCTGTCTCGAGCGGCGCGGCTCGGTGACGTCCCGATTAATAAAGTTTTGTTTCAAAGACAACCCTAGATAGTCGATTGTCTACAGTCTATTCAGTTTTAATTAAATATATACACTAGTGGTGTACAGTGCAGTTTAAGATTACATTTTGTGTTACTAACTAAACTAAAAGCTTAATTCAAGACCAGTCATCAACAGCAATATTATTATGCTGTAGACTTATACTCGTACTTATGTGTAGGGAACATTTATAAAATGAACAAATATCAAAAAATGCGAGGTTCTGATGTAAACTTCTATTTCATTTGCTACTTTGCTGTTAAATTAAATAGAAATAGCACTTTGCCCTTAGATAGAGTTTGCAGTAGAATCGTAACTTAATTAGCAATGATAAACCGATAGCTGTCAATAAACATTTTTTGTCACTCAAAAAAGTGTGCTTAAATAAAAAAACCATAAAAAAAAACTAAAAGCATATTGGGCAGGTATTCGTCCATAAAACCGTCACTTCGTGTTGCCCATAAAGCAGGTGTCCTACATTTAGAATAGAGACGGGATCTCCACTTTAAGAAGATTTATGCTCCCTATAAAGATTCGCACCGCCGAGAGCTTTCCCAGAACCCTATCCTACTTCCACTGACAACACTGGCAGACATTTCATAAGACTAAGCAACTCAAGTATACTTATGTGCCGACCCTCGGCTCGGTCTATCGTGATGTACAATCTCAGTACCTATCTAATAAAGTGTGCCTCTTCTTACTATATAATTTAAACTACGCTCTACAAGTCGTTCCTAATATAGCCAACTTGTTGGAATTTGTTGGAGCCTCCCACAGAATTAGATAATATTCCTCGCTCGCCTTTTTAAATTAAATAGCCCCGAGTCAATATAGCCGCCGTCCAACAGGCGTTTACAAGGAATTTTTCACGCGTCAAAGTTCATAATTTCGTATAAATTTAATGACTGACAATTTTATTAAAAATGTGATCCATTCCTGACCAGAGTATTAATAAAAGCCTCAATTACTTTTTTTTTTCAATTGAGCTTTTATTACTGAAAAAGTACTTCAGACGTTGTTAAAATAGTTATTAGCATAGTATTAAATAAGAATTTGTGATTATTTGAAATATTTCGGAAATTAACATCAATTAGAGGTGCAAATGTACGACTGGGCAAAAGTTATAGGGACTTGAATTGAAGTATGTATGTGACCTACAGGATCATATTACTGGAAGCGCGAGCCCGCCTGGACTAATTTAAGAGGCATGTGGGGCAAACGTTCAGCGCAGTGGGACGTGGACGAAATAGATGATGAACATGGTAACCACGCTCAACGAAAGCCACTTCTAGACGCACGCACACACTTGTAGACTTCCATATTTGAATTAGTACTATAGCTTTTACTCTTTCGTCTATCTTCTGTCTCACCCTATAAAGTTCTTCCTGTATTAAATGTTTCGTGTAGTTAGTTCTGTACTTGACCTTCTAGATTCTTCATTCCTCTATGTAAAACCTATTATTTGTAAAATTTCTGTTCGATGTTAGATTGATGTGAATTGTGTAGAAATTTGTATTTAGAACGTATTACATAATGTAATAACATATACAGTTGCATAATATATGCTCATATGCTTAAATTGGAGGCGTATTACATATATGCTGAGATTTAAATCGATGGTGAAAATAGTAATTCTGAAATGTAATTGAAACAAAGATATCAGAACACAAATGTTAAGTGAATTGGAAACTAAAAAGACGTAAGAAAATATCACTCTTGGAGGAGCATTATCCATAGATACAATATTTTTATTGAATTAAAACACTGCGATAAAATGTTTGATACCAACATTTGTTGAAGCGAGACATTGATTTGTGAACACAGATACAATTGTTTCAGCTTTGGTGCATAGTCACATCTACTTGAGTGATTTTGTATTATTACTAAATATATTAGTATATATAGGCTCCGCTTTCACACTCCGTGAAATGTCAGTTATAAAATAAATATCCATTCACTTTTCCTTTGTTTAAACAAGTCTTGAATTGAACACTCACTGGTTTTTGTGCTTCCTTCTTTAAAACCAGTTGCTGCTATATAACAAAGGATAATTCCTCAGCTGAGGAATTATCCATTGTTATATTGAAATAAGTGGATTAATAAGTAGGCACAATATAATGGCAGTGTTAAACAGAATCAAAGTGTTTAACCATTGGAAATCAAAGTCTATCGCAAGACAAACAAAACTTCAAGACAGATCAAATAACAAAGCCAAGGAAACCTGCTATAAGTCCAACAAGTAATAAAATGTAATTAAATCAAGTGCGGGATTCCAGCTCACTGGCTCCTCGGGAACTTTAGTTACCGCTTGCTGGCTAATCTTCGCCAACATTAACAATTTGATTCGTCGCATCGTACCGATCATTATCTAATCAATGGATTCAGATAGTTCTAAATCGTTCTAATAATATGTAGCATTATTTTAGCTTTGAAAAGAAAGTACGACAATAATTTTACACCACCTTGAAGTTTTAACAGGCGTTATAACTTCAACTTAAAACTTCAGTTGATACAAGCATGACTAGATTACACATCAAAAGTAGTGATTTTCTTTCGGCCTTTAACACTGTTTAGTTTACCATAGAGCAGTTCATTCTCGTGAACAAGACACAAAATTATCAAAAAGATAAATATTTATTACACGTATACCTATTTTAAAAAAGTATATAATAAATCGTAAATATAATTACGGTCTTTTGGTTGAATTCATTGGGTAAAGCATTGCCGATTAAAGATGTTACTACATAAAAGATTGAATTTATCAAGGCACGTTTACGCGTCTTTTCATTTACTGCTGCTTATGTTATATACCTACGTTTACAAACATGTTTCGTTTGTTTCCACAGAGAGCACTGCGCGGGACGAGGCCTAGACTACCGGAACTGTGTACAATAATATATTACTAAATACTAATACTAAAGTACTACATGTAACAAGTGTCATATCTTAGGTGCCACTGTCTCTCGTTGACAACTCTGTCTCTGTTAAACTCATGTCACTCGTAACGTTATTTTGTAAAAATCCAAAATAGCGATGAACAAAATTACATGAAGGAAACATCCAAGATTTGTTTTTTTATTCATTTCATGTTCGATTTTGTGTGGCAATATTCCTTTTTATGATTTGATTATAAATGCGCGTAATCCGCTGCACATCTAACAGTTGAGCTATGCTTTTTAAACAGATTATTTTATATTATTGTCCAATAAGAAATTAATAAGTCCGATTTTATAATTTTCGCAAAGGGTGCGAAATTAACTGTGTACTGTTCCCTTGTTTGTAAAGCGCTTCAAAATTGAAATATTCGTACAAATAGTCGTATGTCACCTTCTAGTGTAAACAAGATCTTTATCAAATATAATATATTTACATTAAGAAGTAAGAAATAGTGTTTATTTTTACGACAATTGATATTAAGTGTAACGGTGTAACTACATAAGGCGTAGTGCACACGAGTACTTCGTACGTGTATAATGATAGCTAGGTAATTAATTGTATTTTATTAGTCAAGTTGATGTATATTGTACTATGAGGCTTCGCGAGAAGTTCACGTTTGTCCAATAAAAGTTTATTCTAAAGCCGAACCTAGTTTAATTTTTTTGTACGCTTCGTGTACCTAATATAAACTGAACAAATGCAGACGGTAGATTCCTTAGGTACAACAATTTGCAACCTTATCGCATTCTCAAATGTGTCAAAAAAGCCTCGAAGTAGGTATCACATGGAACAGAGGCGGATTGTAGCCGGTGCGTGTCCTATTACGATATATTAAGACTTCAAATAGACCTTCTTTTTGGTCCCCTGACCTGACTCCTAACCTATTCTTATATGTTCAGCGATTGGGAAGAGCATACATAACAGTGAGAAAAATATGCATTACTGGAAAGGAAAATGTGACTTTACAATATAATTACAAAAAACGCATGACTTACTCGTACCTACTGACCTCAGTATAAGTATCTTTACGTTTCACATTAGTAGATGGACACGCCTTATGTCATTGTGTCCAATCCTGGCAGAAAGACTCTTAAGTCGAATTTAACAAAATGCCACTTGATTTTCTTCGACATTTTACTGTTGAAATAGTATACTTTACATAAATAGACATATGTACATTCCTACCTGTTTGAACTACTTCTACGACTTGTTGTGTGTTCGAATGAACACCACACATGGGGCAAATGTTATTATTTTTAGTATACCCGAAACACGTTTGATAAGACGATGTGTTCGGCAGGTGGGCAAGGATTTAGATGACTCCCGAGCCCTGGCACCAAGTCGGGACGTAACACCACTCAGTTTTAATAGATTTTGATGCCGTTAGACCCTGTGAGGTGAAACCCATGGAGATTTCTACCCGCAAGTTAAAATGGCTTTGATAGCGAATCAAACATTATGCTATTCATACATCTGATTAAGACTAGGCTAATGAACGATACTTAACTGTCTAAATACACATATACCTTAGCATATAAGTTTAAAATATTAACATTCAAATTATCCAGATGCCTCTGGAGTCTGAAAAGCTCCAGTCTTAATCACAAAAAATAGTTCTTAGTGAATAACCAGCTCAGTATCTAATAAAGCCTCCATTCCGTGTATAATTTAAACTACATCCCACAAACAGTATGTAATAAATTTGTAGCCAACTTGGAATTTGTTTGAGTCTCCGACAGAATTAGATAATTTGTTTGAGTCTCCGACAGAATTAGATAATTTGTTTGAGTCTCCGACAGAATTAGATAATTTGTTTGAGTCTCCGACAGAATTAGATAATATTCCTCGCTCATCTTTTTTTAAATTAAACGACTCCAAATCAATATGGCCGCCGCCATCCAGCAAACCGTTAGAAGTATTTTTTCACCCATCAAATTTCATAGCCTTATAATAATTCTATGACCTACAATATTATGAATGAAGTATGGTGTATTATTAATAAAACTCAATGATTTTTTTTTATTTCAATTGATTTGTTATTACTACGAGTCGTTTTTATTATAAGATTGGAAGTGCGTAGGCAGATTTAGAAGGACACACTTAGCCGCATTTTTAGTACTATACTGAGGAGGACTTGAAGTTGAGTTATGTGACCTACAGGTTCATATTACTCAAAGCGTGGGTCCGTGCGGACTAATGTAAGAGGCATGTGGGCAATTTGTAACAGAACTTTAGCATCTATTTGCTTGATAACAAAATAACAGCGTCCCTTTGCTTAATGTCTGTGTGCTTGTGTGCTTATATATGTTTACATATAAGTACCTAAAAAAATATTCATATGCTTTCCTATTTTTATTAAAGTTAAAGAAACAACAAAGCTTACGACATGTCCTCGTTGCAAACTCTTTCGTAACTTCGTTCTCAATTATAATATAACTGCAAGTAAATAGTGTTGTGTGCAGTATACACTAATTATACATATAAATCTTAGGCATGACGTGGCAATCCATCACACCAAAACAAAACAAAAACCCGTCGAAAACAATACAACATAGTGTATTATAATGTCGACAATATTTTATTGCCCTGATTTATTTATTTTCACATCCGTGGAGACGTATTATGGCACGCTTCCCACCATCGCACGTCACTGAATATAATTCAGTCATATTTTGTTACAAAGCAAATATATGGCGACCATTTCACACAGTCACCAACTCACCATCGTTTATCTGTGCATACATCCTTTAACAATAGTTTTTCACTTGTAGCAAACGTTCTGATTATCCAATATTGTTTTATTAGTATTGTGCAAGCATTGTAAAAGCGGGCATCATGACGAAAGGGTTCATGTCTACTAAACAATCGTACGTAGCGACAGAGAAACATCGTTCGATTGCCGGATAATACAATTTCTCAACCTTTGTTCTCATAATAAAAGTGGGTCCTTAAAATATGTTTCCATTACCTATGGTTTACTATAGCAATTATCCAAAGACGAAGACCATAATGTATCACCACGATTAGCATAGAGCCACGGAGCTCTCGCTAAGGGGACTCTCACACTTGTGTGTGTTGTGTGTACGAGTCCTTATTACTTTTAGCCAAGTTAATCGTATAACATTCTAACCGTTCTCCGCAGTTACACCCGCTTTTAGAGACACTACACCTCCACTTTTAACCGTGACGTTAAATACCTTCTTAAAAATAGCATTAAATGCAACAATAATTTTTCATCCAACTGGTAGTTCTAAAGATTCAACTAACAAGTAGTAAATAATAAAAACAAAACTAAACAATGCGACTGCCTACCACGATTTATATTTTATTGAAATTACAAATCACAGCATATAGCCGCCATATACATATACATTTCTTTTTTTTTAAGTGAAAACTTCGTTAGGCACGTTGGGCACCTTTGGTATGGGGAAAGAGCACTGAACTCGCGTGACAGTCACGCAGATGACATATAGATGTGTCTGTGTATATGTATATATATGTGTGTATGTGTTTTCACTGCTGACGTGCAGTCCTACGACTGACAGCTTTTATTTATTTTTTAATTAAGCCAGTGTCACTCGCGATGATGTAAAGGTTCTAACAATACCATTCCATTAAAAATCTGTTCAGGCATTTAGAAGTTATAGTGGAATAAAAGAACTCACACACATAAATAAACGTTGCATGCATTATATACCTGTTTTAAGCAGTCGTGTAAAAAAACAAGTTGTTCAAATTTTTTATATTTATCCATCTTAGATGAACGCTACTACGCTAATGACCGTAAAAAACGAGGTTTGAGGCCATGTGTGTTCTGCTAATTCGACATAAATGAATAGTTTAATAATACAATTTTTATGTCACTACATTACAAACACAACACCGCAAAGTAATTAAAATTCACAAATTATATACCACAATTACTAATCATTAGAATTTAAGTCATTCGACTTGATTTCATTCACGCGTGACGTGAATATTGGATTTTTTTAAACTCTAAGTTAGTTTCTTTAAAGCATCAGGATATAGGACAGGACACACAATGAGGACATCTATCAGTATTTGGTCACTGAGTTGTGGTGTCGTACTCTCGAGACTGCTATATTTTCATCACGTGAAAGCATAAAAGTCTTTAAAAGTTACATTTTTTTCTCATTTAAGGCAAACCTTTATGTTTAAAGTTGTAAAAATATTTTAAGTATGAAAGCGCTAGACAACTAGGTTTTTGTTCTGAGAGGACTCGGCGGCAATTATCTGCATGTGTGTGTATGAATTGATATAGTGTGAAATGGACAAGATAAGAATTGCATTACTGCGCGATTACACACCAATTAATTGCTTCAGTAGAGTAGGAAAGTCACAGAAGTGATTGGAATTATTATTTAACTTTAAGCCTTTTGAGTGTGAGTGCCTTTATTGAAATAGGTAGACATCTTACCGCTTTGTTTATTACCCTATAAGGAGGCGTGGCTTTGGCTGTTTTACTAATGAAACTGGAGATATCAAGAGGGCCTCTTAGGTTTAATGCAGCCTAAGTTTACCTTGAAAAAAAGGTCTCATAAGCCCGGGGGCCGAACTTTCAGGTGGCGGCACGGGCGGCTCGCCTTGGCCACCAGAGGCATCTCTCTGGTGGTCAGGTGCATCGAGGTCCTTGCGGCTGGCCCTGGATAAGAAGGAGGCTTTTTTATGGGCCCCGTCGTGGTCTACCCCCTCCGTAGTGGTCAACTCGGGCCTCGTACCGGTTCGGGCCCACATTAAATATCTGGGCCTGATCGGCCCTGCATCCGCCCTTCGGCGACTCTTGCCCAATTTGATCGGATCCAGTGTCGCTACGAGACTGCTGTACATGGGGGTTGCCCGGTCAATGGCACTGTACGGTACACTGGTGTGGCTGGAGGCTCTGACAGCCCGAGAATAGAACACGCCTCAGAGGGTCATGGCAACGGAGGCGGTGTGCGCATTTGCTGGGGCTCCCCAGGGATTTAGGCGGAATAGCTCGTCGAAGTGTATAGGCGGACGGCTGAGTTACGGGCGGGAAGCGACAGTTGGCCCCGCCCGAAGAGGTACGCGAATTGCGTGCTCGCCGAGCCCCCATGGCTCGTTGGTTGTCCCGGCTGGAGGTTCCAGGTTCCCCCTTTGCCGTTGTGAAGGCGATCCAGACGGTCATAGCCAAGTGGGCAGGGCGGTAGCATGGGACAGGACGGACTTGACGATACAGGTTTTCCCCTTCACTAGCTTAGTGGCCAACCGCGAGGAGGTGGCGTCCGCTTGTGCCGTCGTCCGTGGGCGTCGCATAATTGAGAGGATATTGCGCTTGGAGGGGTTCGGATGTCTTAATAAAAGCTTTTCCCGGATTCCTCCAATTTTAGACGCGATACGCTACACTGTGTGGTTTTAGTGGGTTCGTTTCCACACACCGCCCAACTGAAAACCCCGGTGGGGTGACGGCACGAGGGAGTTTCCACACGCACAATGTAAATATTTATTTACTTATGATCGTGATTGTACATTTAGGGTGATGAAAACACAGGATCAAACTAGCAAAAATATACCTGTATATAGAAAATCCTTAATAAATATAAATAATAAAAACTGTGCTATTTGAGAGCATAATCTTCGTGTAACGCTGATTATGCACGCAGCCGTACAGTACTCATACATTAGTAGTTACACGATGTACACGTACGCGTGTTTATTTATTCTACTGCTTCAAATTGACGTCATTCAGGTACGTAAATTAGAAAAATATCAGTCGAGTTTGCTTTACATGTTAAGAGTTCAAAATCTACACCGAATTCAAATATAGAAACGGAAGAGTAGGCAGGCACTATGATTTTTTTTACATGGGACTGGCAACAAGCAGTGATGATACTTGTACATTCTTAAGCCAAGCTCTTCCCTGGAGTTTTGATAAACCAAAGCTGAAAACAACATAATTAAGTACATTATTACTGCTGTCTAAGCGAAGTGATCTATATGTCAGAGGTATTCAAAACTGTGTTCCTCTGATCAATGAAGTGCCCAGTAGGGAAACCACTGTAGGATGTTTGTTACCTACAGATTATGTTACAGCTACAGAATGAAAGAAAAAGTAATGACTTTTAACCAAAGAATTAATTTAAGTAAGTTGCACTCGAGGTCAACATTTATTTTGAATAATTAGAGCGATAAAAGTAGTATCCATTGACATCAAATAGTTCAAATAGTTCACCTTGAGTACAAGGAAGTGGAAGGCAGTGTGCATGCGCACTTTGCACGGTCAGAATCTAATGTATAATACCAACTGAAACAGTTAAATTTATGGTAAAAAAGAAAAAATTCAGTGTTTGAACTACAAATACACTTGAAATTATAAATAACGGAGTTGTTCCCTGCAGTTTCACCCCGCCTATGCTTACTGCTACGCTGCAAAGAGCGTAACGTGATGTTAGCCTATCTTCAAGACGAGTGCTCTCAAATGCAACTTTTTCAAACTCAACTGTTCGTTCAAGAGATTAGCGAGTTTAAACAAATGCTGCAGCTTTATTAAAACAATATAGATTTTTATAATTAATATCGGATTACTGTTAGAGTGCAAGGTAATGTATAAAATATCGCAAGCATCCACGGCCTTCAGATTATTGCGAGTGTTTCTTGGTTGGCTAACTGCTGCAGGCAGCCAAATAAACACATTTTATAAGCGAAAGTCCGTGACGTCTGCTATTTGTTGTTGGCAATACTTTTGTTTCAATAAGTGCTTGGGTTAAAATATACAATGTTGTTTTCAGATCATATATGCATCAGTATACACACCACCCTTTTGTACCGCAATAAAATATGTAAGTTGAAACCTTTCAGCTTCAGTCTTGATTATACTTCTATGTTTAACATAAATACTGTTATTGTAAGCCGGGACTCGTGACTGATCGACGCTGGTAAAGAACGCTATTACTCGCTGATCGACAGACGCGCCAACCCAGCCTATTTTTAAACGACTTCAAAAAAAGGAGGAAGTTCTATGTTCAGCTGTATGTATTTTTAGGGTTTCATTCCTCAAAAGGAAAAAAGGAACTCTTATAAGATCACTTTGTTGTCCATCTATCTGTCTGTCTGTCAAAACCATTTTTCTCAGGAACCCGTTGACGTATCAAGTTGAAATTAATACCAAATACCTCTGCTTGCGGTCCCTTAAGGCTGTAAAGCTTCTAAGTCAACGCAATTAAAAGATACGGCCATTTAAGGCTTACATTTGACCAACTTTCAATTCGCAGCTAAATCAAAACCTATAGGATACTTGTCATTGACCTACTATCATAAAATTTGGTAAGAAGCAAGGTCTCCCAGCACAAGTAAAGGAAATATCCGAAACTCGTTAATTTGTGGTTATTTCTGCCGGTCCGTCTGTGTGTCTGTCAATACCCTTTGTCTCAGGAACCCGTGGAGACATCAGGTTGAAATGAAATCAAATACTAATGTCATTGGTCCCTTCAAGCCAGTGGCAGATCCAATGTTTCTTGTTGACTGATGCATGATTCGCAAGGAGACTGAGTCATGTTGTTTATTTTCTTGTTATAAAGTCAATTGTAAAGCGATCGAGTCGTTCAGTCGGGCAGTTTGCCGTGCTTCGATGTCCCATTTTGGCATGTTTGGCAAGGAGTGTAATGAGACTCGAGATGATATTTAGTCTGGTTTATTTTAGATACAGACAAGGCTTATATCCTAATATGATGCGTGTGTATAATTGTTTTATATAATCTCTGAAATTAATCTATAAATGTGACTTATCTACGTACGTGCAATTATGTGCGACGTGCTTTCGCTACAGATACCACAATTTTTTTAGGCATTACTCTTGATTCTAAGCTTCAATGGGGCACACCTATTGATAAAATATCGAATAGACTCAGCTCTGAAACATATATTTGCAGCTAGAAAAATTCGTGAACTAGCTGATATTGAGATAGCCAGATTAGTATATTTTAGTTATTTTCATAGTATAATATCGCATGATTTTCTACTGTGGGGCAACGCCGACATTCAATCTGTCTTCGTGCTGCTGAAGAGAGCTATCCGAGCAATTTATAACTTAGGCAATCGTGATTCACTAGGCAGAAATTTAAAGAAATAAACATAATGACAGTGGTATGTCAGTACATCTATGAACATTTGATTTATGTTCATAAAATTAAAAACCAGTTTAAAAAAGTGATTTACACTCTTTTAACACAATTCATAAACATCAAATTATCATAATTGCCTCCATGCTTCAAAAAGTTAACAAATCGTTTCGGGGTCAATGTGTGCCATTTTAGAATAAAATCCCAAATAATGTACAAATCTTAAGTCTGAACAAATTTAAATCCACAATAAAACGACAATTGGGTATGTGAAAGTAAGTAAGTAACTAATTTGTTTCATAACCAATGTACATTGTGTTGAAAATTGGTACACGAATTGAATTTTTTAACATTGCCTTACAATATATTATACATTACATAAAAAAAATAACATTATACAATAAAATACATAAAAAAAAAAATTTATTAAATTAGATCATCAGATTCATCAGTCATTAACTTAAATACAGATTAGGTATACATTATTATGTCCGCTGTTTGTCATTTATAAATTCATTAATACTATAATAGCCTTTGATCAATAAATATGAGTTTAATTTGTTTTTAAATAAGTTTGTACTGTAAATACTTTTAAGTTCTGCAAGTAATTTATTATACAGTAAAACTGATTGGACTCTAGGGCTATGTTTAATGACGGTATATCCTTTCTTCTCGTGCTTTCTCTAATCTTTCTTTTATCAGTGGTTTCAAACTTGTGCAGATTCTTAACAAAATTTAAAAACAAAACAAGAATGTACGGAAATGGAACCGTTAAGATTTTTAGAGCTACGAAGTGTTCTCTGCATGATTCTGTTTGCTTAAGGCGGAGCATTGTTCTGATGGCTCTTTTCTGCATTACAAATGTCGTATGAACATTATATTGGTAGTTATTTCCCCAAAGTAAGATCTGTATCTCAGCTTGGATTGCACCAAGGCAAAGTAAACCATCCTTAATCGATCTACACTGAGTTCTCCTCTTAAGCTCCTAATCGCATAACATGCAGAACTAATAGACTTGGTAATGGCCATCGTCTCCTCTTTCCAATTTAAAAGTGCAACAATATTAACTCCTGAAAATTCAACGCCACACCACGCAGACACCACTTGCAGGTTAGCATTGTTTCTTACTGTAGACTTGAATAATACACAATTAGTTTTATTTATATTAAGTTTTAAATTATTTATACTGAACCAAAGATCATCGATTTTTTTCATGTATTTTAATATTATAAATAATTTAGATAGCTATAACAAAAACAATTATATTTGCTCATTTAACTATACGAGTATGTTCTATGTGAGATATAAATGTTAATTTATTATCAAAAAGGACTCCCAAATTGTTAATAGAATTTACTTCTTGAAGCTTAAGATTATTCATAAAATATTCTGAGTTAATAGAGTGTGCTTTCCTAGTATATTTCAGATAGTAACACTTATTTGTGTATAGCTGCATCCTGTTACATTTGCACCACTGGATAAGTTGGCATTTATTAGGAACGAGACGAGGTAACTTAAGATGATTAGTAGTACCAAAACTTAAGATGATTAGTAGTACCAAAACTTAAGATGATTAGTAGTACCAAAACTTAAGATGATGAGTAGTACCAAAACTTAAGATGATTAGTAGTACCAAAAAAACTACTAAATTATTAATTATCAAAATTATTTAAATGTTATTAAAACCAGAGAACCATCATCATTACATATTATAAAACAAAGTCCCCCAAGTCTGTTCGCGATAAACTGAAAAACTACTAAACGAATTTTCATGTGGTTTTCACTAATATACAGAGTGATTCATGAGGAAGGTTTTGGTGTATAATTTGTACCCGTGCGAAGTCGGGGCAGGTTGCTAGTCATAGATAATTTACAAGATCTTAATTTTGTCCAATACATAATCTAACATAAACCCACTAATTAAAGTGAAAGTTTGGATGGATGGACTTTTTATTACTTTTTATCCCGATATTCCCGCGGGATCGGGACTTACGCGGGTGAAACCGCGGGGTGCTGCTAGTTTAGAAATATATAATATATTTCATTACTAAATGAAACCAAGACAATTCAACTGCATGAAAATTCATTAATTGATTGTTTTAATAGTTTAAGTTTAAACACATTTTTTGGGAGTTGTTTTTGTATTATTCGTACACAATGTTTCGAAACCAGCACGATAACTCTTAATGTTTGACATCTCTGATAAATTTATAAATAAATCGACTATAATAAGATTTAATTGATGAAAACGCAAAACACTGTATCAACTGCATGTAATGCTTAGTTGACATTAACATTATGACGTCACGGCGCGCTCGGGTTAGTTCGAAAACTGTGGGTGTGTTTTCGGTGCCGAGTTTAAAACATTATTTTTAATTTGTTATAACTTTTGAACAACAACAAAAAAAATAGTTTTGTTATAAAACTCATATAATATAATCTTTTGATTTATGACAAGATTTTTTTTTTTCAATAACCCAATTATGCCTGAAGGGCAGACAGACTCAGTGGTGGATTATATGCAGGACAAAACCTTGGGACTAAATTATTTTTAGATTGACGGGCGTTTTTAAATACTTAATACAAATGTAACGTCTGTGAGGATCTATATTTTTTTAAATTTAGTTAAAAAAAGTCAGTTTCAAACAATTTTTAATTTTATGAAATAAAGATATTAGACTTTGCCTTAGAGAGGGTATGTACTGATCCCTGATGAGGGATAAGTCAATTGATTTACGAAATCTACATTATCCTACTAATATTATAAAGTGAAAGTTTGTGAGGATGTATGTATGTATGGATGTTTGTTACTCTTTCACGCCAAAACTACTGAACCGATTGCAATGAAACTTGGTATGTAGATAGCGGGGGACCTGGATTAACATATAGGCTTTTTTACTTTTTATCCCGATATTCCCACGGGATTGAGACTTACGTCGGTGAAACCGCTGGGCGCTGTTAGTATAATAATACAATGTACATTTTGTAAAACAACAACAACAATTTAAAATAAATACATAATATGTACGTGATCAACATTTGTTCATCGGCAGAGCGACATTCAGGAGTGCTGTCCATTTAAACCTTTATATGCGACTCCAGCATTTTTGGCTTGCGGCGTAGAGAGATATACAACTTGGTTTTCTAGCCCTGAAGATGTGAGTAACATATTATTTCTTTTCTCTTTGACCACAAAGTAAAGTAAACCATAATCCCATAAAATACATTACTTGAAGGTAAATATCTAACAAGAGTTTGTTTGCCTGATTTCTTCTCTCAGGGCTCAATTATTTTAAAATGGGCGGTTATAATCGACACTGGCAATTTACAACATGGTTATAATAATTTTACTTTAGACAAAGGAAAAATTAGATCAACACACAATGTCACCGTAACGGTACGGTGACATTGTGTGTTGATCTAATTTTTGACTTCAAATAAAGAGACGAACGAATTCAAGCAATTTTTTAAGAATTTTATGTTTTTTTTTTTTCTTTGACCTTGATAACACTTTCTAGCTACTTCAGGTATAAACTGTATAACTTGAGTCAATTAATGGTATGTGACCATTGTTAACCCCTCACAAATCACAAAAGACGCAACTGTGATATATAAATATTTTAATAACATTTGACCGGTTGATTAAGTGCTAAGGGCGACAATATTTGTTATGGCCACGTGTTTGTTAAACACCCACAACAGTTGACAGGCTCTCTTGATAACCCAATGATTGGTTATATGTAGTTAAATGTATATACAGTTACATCTATGTTATCTCCCTGGTTACAGTTTTGAGTAACTTCTCAAGTATCAAACCAATGTCGTCAGCCCTGCAGCAATCTCATTCCAGGCGGCCCGGTTGCCCTCAAATGAATTTCCTAATTTGATTTACCATCCTTATAAAAACAAATCTGGACTTCAATGTGGCTGGGAAGTTTAGAAACCTTAAAAACGTTTTTAATTTGTACAGATTTTGTCATGTATTTCATTGTTTTCAGTGCAACTATTATGCGTGTATATTCGATCAGCTCGGTTGGATGCATATGAATGGGACAGTTAATTATCGAGCATATAAAAAAGATTTAGATAAATGGACCGAACATCAGTACAATATTAAAGGGAGTATGCAACTTGCGCAAAACAAGTGTATGCAGTGGCCTTGGAAATATATAGAGTATCCTCGAGAGCCATTTAAACAGAGCGAGGAACTGACCGTCTGTCAAATTAAAAGACTAAATGCATGTTTACGCATTTATACACAGTGGGTAAGTGTTATTTAAAGCTTAATGTTGAGACAGAGCAGAGTTGACCATTAACCATAAATAAAGCACAGTGTAAGAGTACTTGTATAGGAAAAGTATTTTCTCATTTTGCTCTGCACCTGCAAGTGTAAGTATCTCTGGGTTGCTTTTTTATCTAAATCACTATCAGTTATACTTTTTTTTTTTTTTTGTGCGTGTGGAAACCCCCTCGGGCCGTCACCCCACCGGGGTTTTCAGTGGGGCGGTGTGTCGGAATCGAACCGACTAAAACCACACGGTGTGCCGTACTGCGCCCTAAGTAGGAGGGATCCGGGAACAGCTTTTATTAAGACATCCGGACCCCCCCTAGCGCCTGCCCGCAAAAGCGCGGGCACCACCTTCGGGTAAAAAACCTCTCAATTAGGCGACGTCCAGGCACACGCGGACGCCGCCTCCTCGCGGGGGGCCACTATAGCGGGTGAAGGGGAAAAACCCGTCCCGTCCACCCGCGGCCACACTCAGGGCGGCATGAGGCGCTGGTAAGCGCGCCTCCGCCGCCCGGTTCGCCGGCGGCGAATTAGGTCCGAGTGGAGATCGTCCTCCCGGACCCTTTCCGCCGCCTCCTTCTGCGAGATGACGTCCTCACAGAAGGTCGCGACCGCGGTAAAATTCCTGTCGCTACCGGCCATGGAGCGTATGACGGCCGGTAGCGAGAGATCCCCTCCGATGACTGCAGTGAGGGTCCGACGCTGCGTCGCCCAGGCGGAGCAAACCGCCAGCGTGTGCTGAGCCGAGTCCTCACTACAGTCGCAGTGGTGACAGGCGGGACTCAGTTCCCTCCTAGCGACCGAGTGCAGGTACTTCCCGAAGCAGCCGTGCCCGGAAAGAACCTGCGTCAGTCGGAAGGAAAGGGTCCCGTGCTGCCGCCCTGCCCACTCGACGATGACCGGCTGGAGCGCCTCCACGGCGGCAAAGCCAGCACGTGGAGCCTCCAGCCGGGACGACCAACGAGCCATGGTGGCTCGGCGAGCGGCCTCACGCCATTCGCGTACCTCTTCGGGCGGGGGCCGACTGCCGCTTCCCGCCCGGAACTCAGCCGTTCGCCGATATACTTCGGCGAGCACTTCCGCCTCCAAATCCCACGGGGGAGTCCCGGCCAACGCGCACGCCGCCTCCGTCGACACGGTGCGGTATCCGCGTATGGCTCTAACCGCCATAACCCTCTGAGGGACTATCAGTTATACTAACTCAAGTTATACTAACCTTATAGCAAACTCATTATTTCATCTAACCACTTCTATGCTGGTGGTTTCCAAATATTCTCAAAGGCTCCTCTGAATTTAATGCAAATGTACACATGAACCAACCGGTCTTCTTAGAAATCTTTGAAGGAGGCCTATATCCAGTAGTGGACGTCCAGTGCCCAAAATGATGATAATACACCTGAAAGTGACCGAATTATCACAATCATCAATCAGGTTATAGTGGATTGAATCCAAAATAAACTGGCCGCAGACACACTTTCGCGTCTATATATTTTTTACATAATTGTTTATTAACATTTTAAAATATTGAACATCGGTATTTTATTGTGATTTAATAAGTTTCAAAATTAAAATATCTATGTGTCTGAATGTTTGTCTATGTGTTTGAGTTACTTTTTTTTTTCAGTATTGTAGACTTAAACGTAGCCATTACTGTGAAGAATTCCGTTGGCAATTCAATTTATGCCGCAGATATTTATTTGAGCCTTAAGAGGTTACAGAGTGTGTCGTGGTTGTTTATTAAGAGGTTACAGAGTGTGTCGTGGTTGTTTATTAAAGATATATTCAAATTAAACATGAATTGTTTTGTTTAGTGTTATCCTCTTTGTACTTTAACTCTTTATTTTCTTAGAAATTGCACACATTGCATACTGTATGCAATGTGTGCTTTATAAAAGGTTGTTAGCCATTATGAAACTGACGACCAACGAGGTAAACTAGGTCCCCTCCCGATGTGATTCGCGGACAACATTCCACTGAGCATATGGCCTTTGCAACTGTTACAATGATGGGCTGGAATACCCTTTCATACACATATACACACACACTCACACGCCAGTAAAGGCAGAGGCTTATTAAACACACACATTTTGTCAGCTATAATTTGGTTTTACGACGTCATCACAGTGAATTTTCTTGAAAAAAAACACTCCTTGAAAAAAAATGGCCAGTAAATGAAGGACAAAGAAAAGGCCTTCCAACGCCATTCCCCTCCTCACAAGTGGACTTCTGCAACATCAGCGGTGTTGACTCCAATGTAAACACAGTTCATTACCATCTAGAGTCTGCGCAGCTGACCCTTCTTTTCCTTACGCATAACGCATAACTTCTTTATCGGCGGAGACTTGCCGGCGCATATTTGTATGCCCGGCCGGATGTCTGTATGGACACAGAGACCTGTCTGAGCTGTGGGTGCACAGCATCTACACGTGCCTGTACAGGTCTCACATCTATGACATGGACAATTAGTCTTTTCGAGCACCTGCAGTTGACGACCGACAAAGTTCTCGAGCAGTACCCCTCCGCGTAGTTATAAGTTTGACTTGTATGTATGTATGTCCGTCCTATGTTTCTCATAACTACTAAACGGCTGAACCGATTTTGATGAGTTATGTGTGATAGTCAATGCGTCACTGGGTAAATTATAACAAATCATAATGGCCCAAATGGTATGGCTTCCAAAGTTTTTTCTTCAAGCCTAACTAGTGCGGCATTAAAATTAAGGGTTTTGAAAGATGTTTCCAAACATAAAAATACAACTATAATTATGTTTACTGGTTAATGTTTTTACCACAGTCGAGTTTTAAAATGTTTAATTTATGTTTAGAATGTTGAGCTCTAATACAACACACTGATCAGTTTATCTATTAATGTTTGTAAACTTTTCTTTCGTTTCACCGAGCCTGCTCGCTCAGCTGTTTATCTTCTACTTCAATGCAGTGAATATAGAGCAAATAACAAACGCAGCTGAACTAAGCACGTATAGTTTTGCTTTATCTAATAGGTAAGTTAAACGAGCAATTTTGTATAATAAATATACCTATTTCGTATATCTCGGCAATGGCTCAACGGTATATGTAGTGGTTTTTTATACTAATGTATATATATAAGGTTACATGATGTTGAATAAGTAGATGACTGTATTGTCTGAAATCCTCTTTATTTGTGCCTTCAAACATTTGTTACTAACTCTTAATACTAGGCAATATAATTCCCACTTTTTTATGGCATAGGGGCTAAACGAGCAAACGGATCACGGGTGACTACCCATGGACACCTGCAACTCAAGAGTCACAAGTGCGTCGCCGGCCTTTGAGATGGGCGTAAGCTCTTTTCTTGAAGGGTTGAAGGTCGCATCGGTCCGGAGATCACGACACTTACTTAGCACAACGTGGCAACACATTGCATGTGAAACTAAACAATGTTATACTAATATGGATCAACAAAGGGGATAAGCTTTTTTTAAATCTTGAAGTTTTCATGACCTTAAACGTCAAAATAGCGAAATTTTTCGTATTAAAGCTGTACACAATTCAGCTTTGCTTGTATTTCAAATGTATGATGCATTTCGAGGTGCATATTATCCCGTTTTATTTACTCAAAAATTATAATAGAATGATAGTTTTCCTTCAGAAGGCCACTGTCCTATCGGTCGACAAACTGTGCTTCACTTCAGACAATTCTGTTTCTTTTTATTCTGCCATTATTACGTCAGTTTTACATGTTCAAATAAGATTAAGTTCGCTTATAACTCATAATAACAGGGTATCGAAAAAAAATACCATAGGTTGCCGCGTTATCATAATGCAATTATCTTTAAAAAAAAGAATCACCGACTTCAATGCGCCTCACAATACCCAAGTCACTTCAAGTGTACCTATACAATTTGAACATTTCCCTCGATTTCTCCAGGATCCCATCATCAGATCCTGACCTGATGACCATGGGACCACCTGGGAAGTATACCCTTTCAAACAAAAGAAGAATTTTCCAAATTGGTCCAGGCGTCTTTGAGTCATCTGTAAACATACATTAAAAATGTGGAACATAGAACCTCCTCCTTTTTTGAAGTCGGCAAAAAATAGTGTTCTATACAGAATTATCAAGTTTAATTGTTAGTGATATGTTTGGGACACAGTAATCAAACACCGAGATTCAGAGCAGACTGTCTTTAATGTGAATTGTTAAATCCTACCCTCTGTGCTGTTACAATTATGTACTAGGTGACGACATGTACTTATATCGAAGTACCCTACATAACACTGTCCTCCTCATATTATGTACAGCGACGGATATCGGTGTACAACGGTACAATGTTACAATATGTATATAAAAGAAATGCAATACACATGGTTTATTAAACCAAGTTATAACATATATATATATATATATATATGTATACATATATATATATAAACAATAGTTTCTAATTAATGAGTGTACATGTATACTTAAAATAACAAAAAGCTTTTTTTTTTTTATGATACACATAAAACAGAATAAAAAATAACAAAAGAAGTTGTAAAATTATCTAATGAATTAATATTTTTTTAACTTTGTTATTCACTCTAAAGCGGCTCTCCGACGTACACGAGTATCGGTAATATCCTTTTGTTTATTAGCTTCATCGAAGGTAGGCGAAGTGCTTGCAGGCACACTTATATTTGAGCTTTCATCCGCAATAAGTTTCGCGTCTGGCGTTAAATCCGGTTTACACTCTAATGAGTCAGTATTGGCTTCTACACTATCTCGTCTGCACAAGGAATATCGCGACTTTCTACGATCCTTTGTTAGTAGCTGATCTATATGACGTTTGTGCATACGTCCATCGGACTGGACAGTATACGTTACTGGCCCCGAGCGATTGACTACTACTGCATCTGACCATTTTTTATTGTTTTTCGAGTAATCTCTCATTATTGCCTGATCGCCTGGTTCAAAAACCCGTAGAGGCGCACCAGCGTCACGCTTCTCGCGCGTCAGCTGTTCGTCGTGAACGCGTTCACCTACGTCGGCGCGCAGCAGATCTAACCTCCCGCGCAGCCGTCTTCCGAACATCGCCACTGCTGGCTCGCGTCCCGTTGTGCTATGTTCGGTATTACGATACATAAATAAGAATTTACTCAGTGCGGTGTTTTCATCAACCCCCTCTACGTAAGCCTTCTTTAAAACTCTTTTAATTGTGCGCACGGCATTCTCAGCTGCCCCATTGCTGGAAGGATGGTAGGGCGCCAATGCCATACGGACTGCTATCTACTGACAATATAAGTGTGACAGACGGAATATAGTGCGCGAGTGCGCATTGTCGATGTTGTTTATCGCGATAAATTGTTTGACTCGTCGTATGTAAGTATACCAGTTGCAACCAATTTGAAAATGTTCAACTTTACCAATCGGCATTTTACACAAATTCACTACACGTACACACGCGCCTGATTTCAAATTTCGAAGGTAAATTATTTTTATCTGTCGTCGCCAGTGATATGTTTGGGACACAGTAATCAAACACCGAGATTCAGAGCAGACTGTCTTTAATGTGAATTGTTAAATCCTACCCTCTGTGCTGTTACAATTATGTACTAGGTGACGACATGTACTTATATAGAAGTACCCTACATAACAGTTAGTTTGAATTTGTATTGATCAGTAGCATATGTAGCCGTGATTTATAATGGTGGTGACATTTTCAGAATAAAAAACTTATGTCATGCCTACGTATTTGAATATCAATCTATCTACTTTTTTCGTGAAAGAGCCATGCTTCGGCACGTATGTAATAAGACGGCCTCACAGAAAACCGGCAGTGAAGCAATGTTTGCATTGTAGTGAGTGAGGTTACCGGAGGCCCTAACGCTTCCCTCTCCCCCTCTCCCTTCCTCTCAACTCTTCTACCCTTCCCCTAGTCCCACCATAAAGGCCGGCAACGCACTTGTGACTCTTGAGTTACAGGTGCCCATGGGCGGCCGTAGTCACTTACCATCAAGTGACCCGTCTGCTCGTTTGCTCCCCTATCCTCTATACACAATCAACGGAAATATCGCGAAATATACACTCAAGAACCGATGAAAACCTTCCATTGGTTAAATTCGGTTAAAAACATAATCAATTTTGATATAAAATGCAAGTCAGCATTATATGCCAAATAGCAAATATCAAAACTTTATAACCAGTTCCGTCTTAATGAGTGTGTAATGGTGCTTTCTCATCAAATCGCTACTCTCAAGTAATGCCAGAGCCCAGATATACCGACACGATCGCGTACTCCAGCGATTGTCAATATGAGAAGCATGACTCCTAAGAGATCAGCTAAGCATATTAGCTATTCAAGCGTCTATTCAAACTATTTCAAGCGTCCTTCGACAAAGTAACATACGAGTATTATCAAATGTCGTGATTTTAACATAAAAGAAAATAAGTTAAGCTAATTATACGTTATTAGTATATAAAATGTATCTATTACTTCCTCCCCACTATGGAAGCTAATATAGTGTAAATTGCATGAATTCATAAAGGTCTTTGAAAATTTGCACCATAACTTTTTATGGAGTACATATGCAACGCGGGACTCTCCTGGTCATATTATTAACTTTTATTTATACTGGTTTATTTTCTCTCTCCATACCTTTAATATATGTTAATTTGACACTATGTTTAATTGGTCGAAGATCATACTCTTTTATAATTAACTATGTTTTCGAAAATTAACGCAATCACGGGGTCACCGTACTGCTATGAGAAAATAATTCAAACTTTGAGTAACAATGACTTATTTAAACCGAACTCAGCGAATCTGAGCGTTATCTCGCCGAGTTGGCTCGCAATGAAGCAGACCGATGACTAAGGCACCACGTCTACTCGTGCGAGACTACCAATGGGCTTTTTCATGCGTTATTGAATCTCAATTTTATTGTTTTTCCTGCGCGCTTTTATGTAAAATAGCAAAGACTTTTAAGGCAGTGTTTGAACAGTAATGGACATCATTGGGTAGAAGAGAAAGTTTACCTATTATCAATGTCATTCTCGTTGTCATCCCCACAAGTATTTTATTAAACTATCCAATAAACAGGTAGCCTTAATGATTGTGGATGCTTGCCAGGCAAAGACTGTTTAGAAAGAAAAACTTGTGTCACCGAAGGCGTAGGCAGAGGCGCATTAAGCGGCCACATTATGCCGACTATAATTTAGTGCCACGCACGTATAGGGGGCAAGGCTTTTACCGCCCACCGGGCACTTTGGGAATAAAAGATGGGGCAATTGGGACTATATTGACCGGGAAAGATAGGTACGAAGAGGAGGCAATTAAAGAAAAGGGATGGGATCAGGGTCGCACACCTGTACCCATGGGCAATCCGAGGGGGGGGGGGGGCAGCAGAGGGCAGCTGCCACCCCCCCCTGGATGTGACTGCCGGGAAGTCAGAACCCTCTAAGATGGACTTTATGTGTACTATCTAATGTAATAAGTTATGTACACCATAATATCCTTTTCCCTGTACTTTTTCTAAGCGCTTTTTTTTTATAGTGACAGTGCCGTTGTACCAACCTATCTAAATCACATCCTTTACTGTGGGTCTGTATCAGCTGAACCTCAATTGGAGAGGTATCGAAGGTCACTGCCGACTCAGACCGTCATCTACGCCAGCAAGAGAACTGCGTTAACAGGCAGTCTCGATGTCCTTGAGGGAGTGCCGTTGGGGTCAGAGTTGCTAGAGATAGATTTACAATTTCCAGGACTATTCTACTAGGGTAACTGTATTTGTTAAGGGAACAGAAAAATACAAGTTATTTGCAAATAATGTTATTTGAGTCGAGTCGACAACCGTGTTTTGCGTATGAAGGTACGTACTGGCAACTCTAGTAATCCTAACTATTTGTAATATAAACTAGCTTTTGTCCGCGGCTCCGCTCGCGTAATAGTTATTTTATCTATCCCTCGGGAACAGTACTTTTTCAGGATGGAAGGTTCCCTCTTGCTTTGCTCTTGGTAAAGTGTATGCCAAATTTCATGATAATCTGGGGTACTTACCTGAATTGATTGACAAAATATCTATAATTAGAATAACGCCGCCGGCAAAATCTAATGGTGAAAAAATAAATTTTAAAACACATTCTCTTATTGTAAATGACTACCGCCACCCATGGGCACCTGCAGCTCAAGAGTCGCAAGTGCTTTGCCGGCTTTTAAGGTGGGAGTAAGGGAAGGGTGGAAGAAGAGAAGGGTGGTTAGGACCCCCGGGAACCTCACCCACTCGGCGAAAAGCAACCGGCTTCACTGCCGATTTTCTGTGAGGCTGTGGTATCACTCCGGTCGAGCCGGCCCCATCCCACTACTTATGCCGCGTTCCAATAAACAAAAAACGATTCGTTTTGCTTATGGACGGTAAAATTTCGTTGAATTTTCAAAGGAAATTTTACCGTAAGCAAAACGAGCCGTTTCTTGTTTATTGGAACGCGGCATTAGTAACCTGTACCCATACGTGCCGAAGCATGGCTCTCCCACGATAAAAAAAAACTGCAAGATTTGATCCATACTGACACGGCACGTTAAATACCTAAATTCTTGTAATAATAGTCGTAGCTACGTCATAGTTTGTTATCTATATATCAGCACAAGCCAAACCATAACGATAGTGCTAGTTTATCATGGGAGAAAGTTGCGTTCTTTGGTAACATTGGGGTTCGCAGGCGACGCCATTTAATAACCGTTATGTACGCCATTTAATATAGTTCCATTAACATACACTGCTTTATTAAACACGTGCCTGTTAGTGAAACATCGTCTGTATGTGTTCTCACAATATCTATTTATATATTAATTGCTGTTCGTTAGTCTCGCCACAGAAAACAAAAATACGGCTTGACCGATTTCTTTATTTTTGTTCCGTTTACTTCAATACAAAATAAGAAAACATTAGGAAAATCAAAAAAGAACAGCTAAAACTTTAAAAAAAAATTTCATTAGGTCTTACGTTTAATAGATGGCGTTCGTGGCGAGCCTATTGTCTAACAAACGTGTAAAATTAAAGTAGGTATTACATTTGGAATCGTTTTTAGTGTTTCATAAAAAAAAATATAGATTTTAATAAAATATGAAATTATTTACCTATATCTATCTATCTGTTTTATAGTATTCATTACAATGCCGAGGAGAAGACGATGAAGAAGACGACTATGGGTTCTCGCAACTTTGATTGAAAGTCCTGGGTTCTTTGTAAAAGAAATCTGAAGTTTGGCAGGGGTGTAGTATATAGGTAAGAAACGTCAGCTAGGAATGGATGCTATGACAGGGTCGGATTAAGGATGTCTAAAGCTCAGCTTGGTTTTTTGTACTAGAGGCGATGTTGTTGAGAGATATAGTTTATGAGTAGGAGACGTTATCTTAGAATTGATTTGCGACAGGGCCGGATTAAGCAGGTCTAATAAAGGGCTCTCGCGAGTTTATATGCAAGTCCTTAGTTTTTCTAGTAGAGACCTGAAATTTTTCAGGGAGGTAGGTACGTCAGTTAATGGATTTTAGGATAGGGCCAGTGAAGGAGATCTAAGGGCTCTCAAATAAATTGTAGGTGATAGGAAGTTCACCGGAGCACCCAGGTATTTATATAATTAAGTACAGCAGAAATGAGTGCCGATAATGACATCACCATGTGTTCCGGAACTACCTCCTAGTGGCTGCAGTTGACGACTCGCCTGCGAAGTCAGAGAAAGAAGAATGCATCAATGTATGGGTATGTTTTATAAAGCTATTATCATTTTTTATTTTTATGGTATAAGGGGCAAACGAGCAGACGGGTCACCTGATGGTAAATGACTCCCGCCGCCCATGGGCACCTGTAACTCAAGAGTCACAAGTACGTTGCCTTTAAGGTGGGAGTAGGAGAAGAGGGGGAGGAAGGGGAGTCGAGCCGGCCCATACGTGCCGAAGCATGGCTCCCCATATTTTAAGGACAAATAAATAAACAAACGAACCCGTTTGCCCGATGCGACTGCGCTCGATGACAGCTACAAGCACTAGTTGTGAGCTAATATTGTAGGCAAACGGTAGCAAAGTTAAAATATCTACAAACCAAACAAACTCTCTGCCTGCCTCTTCTAAGGGACAGTACTACTACAGTGTTCCTTTTGCGTTTCGTTACCACCTTCTCTATGATATTATTCCTGAAGAAACGAAACATTAAAATCCCTTTAGGCGAGGGCCTGTCTGCTTCGGACTTTGGATAGTACCATGGTGTCCAACAATAGACTAATACATAATGTATTTATTAATTACTAAAATAGTGCTTATATATTTATTTAGTCAAATTAATACTTCGTTACTGTCTCGAACAATACCAGTGGCCGCCTAGTCAAAAGTTCTGTCGGAAGTAGAGAAAGAGAGTTTATCTTAGATAGGCGTGAAGAAACAGTCCTAACAGACCGGAAGCGCGTGGACCATCTTCGTCTTTATCGTTAGTTTCCATCAGGTGAGTTGAAAGACAAATGCCTATTCCATTTCATAATATAAAAAAATGTTTTCTATTTTTTTTGGACTGAAAACATAACACAATAAAAAAAAAACCCCCATGACAAACAAGGACGACAAGGTACAGATTTGTTTTGTTTTTATCTCTTTATATTTAATAAGTGTACCAACATTATTACTATTGTTACTGTGCTTACAGTTTGTGATCCCGATATAATACTTCCGACGGTGTTAATGCAGGTAAGTACACATAACACATTCGCTGTCAATATCCCATGAAGTGTGCGATACGATGGGCGCAGGGGGGGAGGGCACGTTTGTGGTCAGTGAGCGTGGTCACCCGCTCCATTGAGTGCAATAAACGAATTATGAGCCGGATACACAAACAGACGATTGATAGACTACTCTTAACCGCATACCGGTAATACCAACAGACAGGCAACTATTTTCTCTGTAAGTAAAAATTTTTATATGAAATTGTAGGGATTGTTAGAGAGCTCGGACTTCCCAACAACAGCCAGTTGGATTGACAGGTATGCGACCCACACTTGCTCGAGCTATTCCTTACACTCCCACTCCCCAACCCATCCGAATAAGCAAGATCAATTCCTTCCAATGTCCATTCCAGTGCATTAGCGGAGATCATAAGATGGGATAGAATAGTCATTAGGATGTCGTGCCTTATGGTATTAATGGCATCCGAAAAGTAAATTAAGATTATTCAGTTATACATTACAAGTAAGTTGTTTATTCTTTTCAAAAGAACTAAAACACTAAACTCCCTGTGACTTTAAAAACATGGATGACAGAACAAAACTCAAGGAAACGGTGATATGCGTTTAGCATTAAGATTCTCTAAATAAGAAGTTTTAGTGCAAGTTTATGTCTAAAGATTTATTAAAACGAACTGTTAGCGATGCGAATATAGTGGTTTATGTCTTTTGTTTCTGTGACGTAATAAAGGGATTAATTAATAAAGGGTCTTGACCAAAGGACAAGGGATCTTTCCTTCCACAACTAAAAGTGGTCAGTCTGCAGTAGTATTGCAATAACGGTGTGTGCAGCCGCTGAGTCGTGCTAAGTGGCCACTACTAGGTACACAGATAAGCCTATTACGAGATAGAGAGCTTATTATCGGAACATATACTGATTTACTAGAAATATGTTTAAACTATGGGACCAATTAGCTACTGTCGTTACTGAGGAGACAGAGGTAGATGCCTAAACTACCTATTGAGCTGGACTAGAGGCTTTCATACATTTATACACACATACCTAGCATAGATCAGTTACTCATAGTGCCTTTTTATTAAGGCGGGAGTAACAGAAGGTTCTACAATTGAAATCGAATTGATTTCATTTACCTACTACAACTAATTATAGGTATTTTTGATTTATCTGGAGTAGGACGTTGTCAAAGTCAGTCAGCCAGTCGCGAAGATAGTTGCCTGTTGCAATAAGTACTTACATCCTATGGAGACCAACAGGCAAGAAACTGCATGGACACTCTTTTTCAACGCCTTTGTTTACAATTTTCCGGGTACATTGCTTATAAGCGACAGTTAAATGTGAAGCCAATAAAATATAATGTTTTAACATGTGGCAACTTCCATATACAGCAAAAAAAGGCGCGGTCTGCCAGGTCTGACCACCTAGTGTGGTCGAAGGAGACTCCCATTGTATTGGAGGGACACAACAAGACTCTTTACATGTTTGTGGAGGAACGCCTCTACAGAAGAATAATCTTTTCATAAGTTTAGTACATTTCATGTTTTATCCCTCAAGCGCTGCAAGTAAATAAATAAAACAATTTTCACCTCAATATCGATTCGGGTATTTCTCCTCGGGGACAGGACGCCAGTACCTTTGTTAAGACGAAAGATGTTAACATTATACATTCACAATAATTTAAATAAACCTAATAATTCCAGAGAAGTCCCACGAAGCCCGAGGACTCGAGGACTTGCCCTATCTATTATATTTATTACTGTTGATGTTCAACCGAAGTCAAGTCGTTTCATATTACTCAAGTTACTTACTTAAACATTTCTGTAGCAATCTATTTTCTTTGAATAATTCGCTTAGTTTTTAATACACCAAAATGATAACATTCTTGTCAGATTAGATCTGACTGTTGTAGCTACAACTATTGACGGCATCTATCATCTATGATTTATACAGTCACCTATGTCTTTTCCTCCTACCCCTGACAACGTATAATTATATCCGAAATTTCATGATGATCTGCTGACAACAATAGAAAGTGTAACAAACAAACAAACAATTCACATATACAATATTAGTTAGGATTACGTAAAGAATTCATTTGATATAGCTGGTAAATAAACGAGTGAGCTTATTGCCAAGTATGACATGTAGGTGTGTCATCTTTAAAACTTAGAGATAAACATGATAAAGAAGCTGTTAGCAATTGGTGAACAGCCGATAAAACCAGTTTTATAGCCGTAACGGTTCCGCACCGAGAGAGGGCGCTGCACTAACTGCGATCTAAATCTTCTCTAATGCCCTCGGTATTGTTGTGGTACTATTAACTAATCTTTTGCCTCACAGAATTGAGAAAATCATGAGTCGCCATTTGCACACGCTTAGACGATAATCATTATTTTGCACACATACAAAACTCTACGTAATTAGTCACAGAGAATTTATTATATATGAATTTTAAACGCCATTCATAATTATAAATAAATGCACCCATATTATTGAAGGGAACCGAATGCGTCCCAGAATACACAATATTACAAGGTTGCGTCCAGAATTAAGCTGAAACTCGAACAAACTGACAGGAAGAAATAAACATAGTTTTGGATTCAGAAACCTTTAATTAATTTATTTGCGTTAGTTTTCTGTAAACATCTTAAAAGCATAGACAAATCTTTTGTCTATGGTAAAGTGGTATTTTGTTTGAAAATATTAAAACAAAGACTGGAAAATTATATTTTTTCGTTGTGAGCTTTTCAATAACTGTCCTTTACGAGGAGCTGTAGATTACTTTTATTTTATTCATTTTAACAAACTTAAGTTTGCTACACGATTGAAAAAAAGAACACCGTTGTAAAATAATGCTACCTTTGATACTACAATCCTCAAACAACAGGACAGTTAATATCCTTTATAGGAAGTCGGAAATCTAAAGTTTTGAACAAAATTGAAGGTGTCTTAGGTGTGGGATACACGTCGTATAGCATAGAGCTCGTTGGAAGTTCATCACCGAACTGGAGGCCGGGGAACGTCTCAGACTTACATGGGCGACCAGTAACAGCAACGCAAAGTTTTAGAAGCAAAGTTTAGAATATTAAGAGAATAGAATATATTTTTTATATAGTGATATATTAAGTAGATATATTTAATTAGTAAGGATTCAAAATAAATATTTAGGAATATAAATAAACATATACTAAAAATTTATTGGTACATAATATATTTGTTCTATACAATAAATAAAGACATCAAGATTATTCGGAATTTTCGTCTACGTAATAAAATAACAGCTTCCTAGTTGCAATTGCTTGATTGCATTGAGCTTTGACAGGGCAAAGCAAATAATTTACTACAAATCGTTTGCCTAATACGAACACTTCTTTGTACACGTGCAGTTTCCTTCTAGTAATTGAATAGTGTCGATAGTTCACTGTAGGGTCTGTAGGTTACTACTTGAATAGCGTCGATAGTTCACTGTAGGGTCTGTAGGTTACTACTTGAATAGTGTCGATAGTTCACTGTAGGGTCTGTAGGTTACTACTTGAATAGTGTCGATAGTTCACTGTAGGGTCTGTAGGTTACTACTTGAATAGTGTCGATAGTTCACTGTAGGGTCTGTAGGTTACTACTTGAATAGTGTCGATAGTTCACTGTAGGGTCAGTAGGTTACTACTTGAATAGTGTCAATAGTTCACTGTAGGGTCAGTAGGTTACTACTTGAATAGTGTCGATAGTTCACTGTAGGGTCTGTAGGTTACTACTTGAATAGTGTCGATAGTTCACTGTAGGGTCTGTAGGTTACTACTTGAATAGTGTCGATAGTTCACTGTAGGGTCTATAGGTTACTACTTGAATAGTGTCGATAGTTCACTGTAGGGTCTGTAGGTTACTACTTGAATAGTGTCGATAGTTCACTGTAGGGTCTGTAGGTTACTACTTGAATAGTGTCGATAGTTCACTGTAGGGTCTGTAGGTTACTACTTGAATAGTGTCGATAGTTCACTGTAGGGTCTGTAGGTTACTACTTGAATAGTGTAGATAGTTCACTGTAGGGTCTGTAGGTTACTACTTGAATAGCGTCGATAGTTCACTGTAGGGTCTGTAGGTTACTACTTGAATAGCGTCGATAGTTCACTGTAGGGTCTGTAGGTTACTACTTGAATAGCGTCGATAGTTCACTGTAGGGTCTGTAGGTTACTACTTGAATAGTGTCGATAGTTCACTGTAGGGTCTGTAGGTTACTACTTGAATAGTGTCGATAGTTCACTGTAGGGTCTGTAGGTTACTACTTGAATAGTGTCGATAGTTCACTGTAGGGTCTGTAGGTTACTACTTGAATAGTGTCAATAGTTTACTGTAGGGTCTGTAGGTTACTACTTGAATAGTGTCGATAGTTCACTGTAGGGTCTGTAGGTTACTACTTGAATAGTGTCGATAGTTCACTGTAGGGTCTGTAGGTTACTACTTGAATAGTGTCGATAGTTCACTGTAGGGTCTATAGGTTACTACTTGAATAGTGTCGATAGTTCACTGTAGGGTCTGTAGGTTACTACTTGAATAGTGTCGATAGTTCACTGTAGGGTCTGTAGGTTACTACTTGAATAGTGTCGATAGTTCACTGTAGGGTCTGTAGGTTACTACTTGAATAGTGTAGATAGTTCACTGTAGGGTCTGTAGGTTACTACTTGAATAGTGTCGATAGTTCACTGTAGGGTCTGTAGGTTACTACTTGAATAGTGTCGATAGTTCACTGTAGGGTCTGTAGGTTACTACTTGAATAGTGTCGATAGTTCACTGTAGGGTCTGTAGGTTACTACTTGAATAGTGTCGATAGTTCACTGTAGGGTCTGTAGGTCACTACTTGAATAGTGTCGATAGTTCACTGTAGGGTCTGTAGGTTGCTACTTGAATAGTGTCGATAGTTCACTGTAGGGTCTGTAGGTTACTACTTGAATAGTGTCGATAGTTCACTGTAGGGTCTGTAGGTTACTACTTGAATAGTGTCGATAGTTCACTGTAGGGTCTGTAGGTTACTACTTGAATAGTGTCGATAGTTCACTGTAGGGTCTGTAGGTTACTACTTGACTTTAGTGCTGGACTCATGGGCAGGTGGTGATTGATTTACAGGAAATTGAAGATATTTTCTTAGATAAAAGTTATTCTTTTTAGTAGAGGTAAAAGGCTTTCTTACGTGATATTGTACTACACACATTGGGAACACAACCATAAAAAAATGCTGTTAAAAACTGACTGGGTTATAAATAATTATGTGAACGCAGCCTACCCCCTCCTCCCTACTCCCTCTTGTAACGATGAGTAAGGATTTTTAGAAGTTTTACTTCTAAGGGGGCTTAAAGTTTGTATGAAAATTCTTAATCGCAATTTCAATCCAACTTCATGGACTTATAAAGTATAATTTATGAATGGAGATTGAACGGCACAAAGGCAGGCGAGACGTAATAATTGTCAAGTATACCTACAGGAAAAAATTAGGATATTCATAATTATCCTCAAAATTAAATTTATTAACTTTAACTAAATCAATTATGGGAGTAGGAGTCAGTCAGTCGTGAAGCTAGTTGCCATGGAAAAGAACGAGCAAGAAACTCCAAGGACACTCTTTTTCAACGTGATATTTTTACTTTCTATAAATGTTCTTTTTCCTTTTTAACGTTTCAGGGGTTAACGATTGTCACGCTAATTAAGCACTCACAAACACTTGAACTTGGAAGTGCAAATTTGACACTCCATTTTCGATGAATTGCACGCGTTTACACTTAACGACTAACCTTACTACCCGTGCAATCCTCCTCTAAATATTTGAGCACCATCTAAGTTTCTTATAGTTCCTTGACTTGACAAAAACACGCCGGCAGTTTGACAGCGGTCAGAACACGATAGTGTCACCACTTAACAAATGGTTCTGTTGAACTGGAGGAGGAATCTGTTTCATCTATATTTATACACGTGAAATAAAACTTAGCAAGTTTAATTTTCTAAGTTATTTTAAATTCAAGCAGAATAATACTCATTGTAGGAAAATCATCACTTGCTTATTCCGCAAAAGCCGGTACTGAATATATAATAATTTTAATCAGGTCATTAAGGTGTATACAGTAATTGATGTGATTACTTACAATATTCAAACTGGGAAAACAACTTTGTAATATTTGCATATCTATTAGTAATATAGCCTGAACCAGCCACGGCCGGTTAGTTCTTTTTTACTTTGAAACCACAAGTGTAAGGACAAAGTGTTGTGTCAACATTTCAAGTCACTCTATATATTACTTTTCAATGAGATTTTCAGATAACATAAAATGAAGTGATTACCACCTGCAATTGTGATATGTTTTTGTGCTATGTTTTTTAATTTAACTTTTATTTAATATTATAGCTACGTAGTCAGTGCAATTACATAGGCATGCAGCTTATATTATACCAATTTGCTCTACCTTCATTTGTGTAAGCAAATAGTGAGTACCTACCATATACTTGCACCAGAACATTCACCAGTTGTTACTATATCAATACAAAACGCGACACTACTCACTTACACTTAGCTTCGACAAGTACTAGTGAGCAGTGAAGCATTGCTTCCATTGTTGAAATAGTGAGATTTACAAATACATAGGAACCCGCTGGGAAATTATCTGTACCTATAGCGTTATTTTCTTTTTGACAGTTCTATAAGTAATTATTTATTAGTGATGACCAAAAATGTCGTCGATTCGATTAAGTACATTTCAATAACAGGACCAACTAACTAATAAACGGTTTAACAAGCAGTCGAGGAAGGGACTTCAGACGTAGACAACCGGGCGAGTTGGAACATGAGTATAGAGGCAGCCATTATCTGCAAAAACGTTGGTCCTTTATCGTTGCTCATTGAAACGTTATTAGACAGGCAAATCAGACTTAGGCCTATGTTACCTGAGGCAATCCATTGTTGGCTTCTGGCACACGTTGCTCAAGATGGATCCTTCAAGGTTATTATAAATAATAACACTTTAAATGCTGAAGACAATTGTTTCTTTTGAAACAAAATTTAAGAAACAAATATTTTTTCGTATTATGGTTATAATTAAAATATCCTAAGTAGTCACTACATATTATAAAACCAAGTCTTCTGTCGCGTCTGTCTGTCTGTCCGTCTGTCTGTTCACGATAAGCTGAAAAACTACTGAACAGATTTTCATGCGGATTTCACTAATAGACAGAGTAATTCATGAGGAAGGTTTAGGTGTATAAATTGTTAAGATTTTGTGTAAATTGATTGAAATATGTTGATGATTGTTGAAGATGTCTCTGCTACCCGTGCGAAGTCGGGGCGGGTTGCTCGTAATATTATAAATGCAAATATGTTTAAGCCTTCTGGAAACGCTACCAGTAGACGATGATGCCAAGGAGTTCTTTGACTCATGCATATAAATAGTCCTTAGTGTAGATATTATTTAGAGTGGCCCGAATATTCTAAATGTCCGTTAACAATGTCTTCTTCCAATACGGCGTGATGGTGTACCGGAAGTTAAAAATGGTTGATACTTTAAAGCTTTCAGAAGTGAGCGAAGAAGTGGCGCGTCGTGTTCAGCTCGAGGCCTCGAGGCACCTCATTGTGAGGCGGAGCACGGCGGCGGCGCGCCCTCACTGACACCGCGATATTCTTAGATTTTTCAATATCCGGCCGGTGCGAGGCGCTACACAATATCCGGCCGGTGCGAGGCGCTACACAATAATACGTGCTTGTCTGCAGCAAATATCTATCTAGTTAAGGTTAGAACTTCGCATAACTTTTGAATGTCAAAGCAAAAATGATGCATGAACGCTCCATACCACGTTGAGTTTCGTACGTCTCGAAGCCTTGATAAAAAGTAGTATTTTTGTTTAGGTATACTGCTCTCGGATACAAGTTTTGTTATTTTAATTCATACAATCGGCTTGTAGTATAGAATTGCATTAGTATTTGATGGTATACGGTCCCTAGAAACACTAAGAACATCATGGTCGATGCTTTATCTTAGTTGCTTTACCTCTCTTTACCTTGGGATTGTCCATTAATCACGTGAGGCTCGAAAATAGTGGAGGAGGTTCGGTAAAAATGCACGAAATATCACAGGGGGGGGGGGGGGGGGGGCGGTGTAGTGAGATATCACGTGTATTTATTTTGTCCTATAACGCGCTATTATATTTGTTTATAGATAATATTCTGAACATTTTAAATATATTTTGAACTAAAAAATACACGTAACTTTGGCTAGGGGGGGTGGAGTTAGTCTAAAACCATCACCACGTATCACCAGGGAGGAGGGGGGGGGGTAAAAAAAGTGGGCGTTCCAGGTTAGACAAGAATCTACCTGTAGCCCGATACTTATACTAGTGTAACTAGAGCCACTGAATCTTAAATGCTATGAGCGCCTCTGCTATCGTAGCAGCGATGACATATTTTGTACATCACTAATAATAGCAATTATTATTATTGTTTTAAGTGCCTGGTGCTACCTCGACCATTTCTGGTCTTTTGTAGCGCACTTCTGGTTTACAGTTCACTGCTCTTACTTATGACTTATGGCTTCGAGAAACCTCCAGATCCTATCAACAGTGATTGTTTGTATTTCCTGCGGTTGCATGATGTGCAACCCTATGTGAATACTTCGGTGCCGCATTAGTGGGCCACAAGAGCATAAAATATGCATTGCAGTCTCTTCTGTTTCTTGACAGAATCTGCAAATTGTGTTCTCACCCAATTTTAAGTTGAACATATGTTTGTTCAGTTTGTAGTGTCCGGTGAGGACTCTTGTTACTGCACAGGTTTTGTATCTTTTGAGCTCCAGAAGTTCTTTAGATACTTTATTATCATAGCCCTTTACTATGGCTTTTGAGTGTCTTAGACCAGTCGTGGTCTTCCATCTCTTAATAGCTAATGATGTATATTTGGCGTTTATGATAAAAATACGCTCGCTGTTTGCTGATGCTGCAGAATGGTTCTGGGCCATGCTGTCGGTTATCTGCACCAGCTCTGGCGAGTTCATCGGCTTTTTCGTTGCCATCGATACCTGAATGGCCTGGTACCCATCTTAATGTAATTTTGTTTGATTGCCCCAGTGTGTTCAGGTTTTCCTTGCAATTTTGTATTAGCTTTGAGCTAGTCTCAAAATTGTCTAGTGCCAAGAGCGCCGCTTGGCTGTCTGAGTTGATGTAGATGTGTTGATTTTTTACTTTCCTTTCAAGGTTGATCTCCACGCACATGTTTAATGCAGAGAGCTCAGCCTGAAAGACGGAGGCCTCTGCTCCCAGGTTGGCGCTCCACCTGAAGTTTGGTCTCTCCCCGTAAATTCCGCGACCTACATCAAGGTCTTTTTTGAACCCGTCGGTGTACCACTCGTGACTATTTGTTGGGTTGGAGGCTTCCAGCCATGTGTCCCTCTGTGGTATGTCTACTGTGTACCTTCTTACGAAGTCGATCTCTGTTTGCATGTCATCCGCTCTCATGTTCAGAGATTTTATTCCGAAAACCGATTCTTTTAGTGAGTTTAGTGGTCGTGATTGCCACTTTGATTTCGTCTGTGTACATATCCTATATATGCTTTTAGCAGCTTCTTTTTGCACATAGATGCTGAGCGGACTCAGGCTTAGTAGTGCATTTAGAGCTTCCCCTGGCGTCGAGGATAGCGCACCAGTGGTTATTAAACAAGCCGTACGTTGTAGGCTGTCTAATTTGTTTAAAGTAGTCATTTGGCTTACCTTCCGGCAACAAACGGCAACTCCATAAAGCCATTATATATATAGCCATAAGGCAATCTTGGGCTGAAGTCCCCATCTGGCGCCGGCCATGCGACAGCTCATCCATAAAGCCATTTTTGCTTTATGGACTATGTTTGTGATATGTGAGTTCCAGGTTAACTTTTGGTCAAGTGTGACGCCTAGGTACTAGACTTCACTAGAGAAATAAAAGGATTTTGCCGTTTGGTTTTGGATTTGACAAACTGTCCAGCATCCTTTTCTTTGTGAATGGAATTATCGTAGTTTTGTCTGCGTTAATTGATAATTCGTTTGAGAAATCTCTGCACCAGTTGTTGATGGTGTTGAGTGCTCCTTGTAGTAGTGTTGAGATGGTGTGGAGGCATGGTCCTCTGACTATGACCACTAGGTCATCTGCGTAGCCCTGTATGTCATTGTCAAGGTTAGACATTTCTACAAGGAGTTGGTCAACAGCGAGGGTCCAAAGTAGTGGAGATAAGACGCCTCCTTGTGGGCACCCTCGTGTCGTATAAAATTTGTGCGATGTTTTATTTGGTGAAACTGTCGCAATTCTGTTTGAGAGCATGCTTTCCACCCATTTTATAGTGGTGACATCAATGCCCTTTGCAATAATATAAATTGCAATAATAGCAAACAAAATAAATAAAGAATTTCGGAGTTTGATCACGACTATCATTAGCAAATTATGAAACTTAAACCAAATTCTTTTATTTATTTGGGAAAAACAACCAGTTATACACTCATCTTAGTGAAGACAATTCAATTATATTAAACAAATATATAACCCACAGCTTTATCCACATTATTATACAAATTATAAAATAGAATACAATTTTCAACAAAAGTCACATTTTGGAATAAGAAAACTATACATACATATATTATAAGGAAAAATAATACAGCATAAATGTTGGATCTTAATGAAAAAAAAACCCTATTTATTATCCAATTTTTCTAATAATGCGCTTCTAAATTTATGTAAGCAACATCGCGAAGAAAATAATTTGTTTTGAGTTTAATAATTTGCTAAGGAACTCTAAAAGGTAGCTAGTTTTCAACAAGTATGCATAACTTCGATGTTCGCTCGAAGTGATTAGCCAACACTCCACCCCTTCCAATAACTTTAATAAAACGATTCAAGGCAAAAGTTTTAGTTCAACTTTTTTCTTCAGACCAAAATATAAACTAGAAACGTAACGGATATTCGGCCACTATCCGGTATCCCGCCTATCAAAAAAATCTTTATTTAATAAAATTGACCATCAATTATTCGAAATCGTCGATTTAATAAATAATTATTATAATTAAAAGTTATAGATCAACACACACAGAGTCATCGCAACAATAGTTTGCTTCGTCTAATGTAAAATGATTAAAGAAAACAAAATGGATAACATAATATCACATCTGCCTGTTTCGATCTATAACCGCCCGTTTCCAAATGGTTGAGCCTTGTGAGAAGAAATCGGGCAAACTCACGGCCACTCTTTTAAAAAAGAAAAACCAGACAGTTTCATCAATATTCAGTAAATATCACATCATTTTGTTGTGTGCTATTATGTTTTTAAAATTAAAAGTGAATAAACTAGAAAAAGAATATGACAATAGGGAAACTGAAAATCAAGGAAAAAAATAAAAAGAAGAAAAGAAAAACATGAGAGATGGAAAATAAGAAACATATTAGCTCACATTAGATTTCTATTACAATTCCATCCCAAGCGTTTTTATCCTGTATATAATCGCCTACTGAGTAATAGCCCTTAAGGCATAGCTGTCGTTTTACTGTAGACTTAAACTTGTTTATACTTAACATTTGAATATTATCTGGGATTTTATTATAATACAGGCAGGTACAACAAGTTTATGTTTATTACGCGTGTTAAAAGAGTGTATATCACTTTTTTTACAGAAGTGATCTTTATTTTTATGAATGTAAATTAGATTTTCATAAATACATTGGCACGCTACCGTCATTATGTTAATTTCTTTAAATTTCTGCCTCAGTGAATCACGATTTCCTAAGTTATAAATTGCTCGAATAGCCCTCTTCTGCAGCACGAAGATAGATTGAATATCGGCGGCATTCCCCCACAGTAGAATACCATACGACATTATACTATGAAAATAACTAAAATAAACTAATCTGGCTGTTTCAACATCAGTCAGTTCACGAATTTTTCCAACTGCGTATGCTGCTGAGCTGAGTCTATTCGATAACTTATCAATATGAAGGCATCATTGAAGCTTAGAATCAAGAGTAATGCCTAAGAGTTTTGTGGTATCAACTAGTTCCAACTCGTCTTCATTAAGTAGTATAGTCGTTTTCACCTGTTTAACGTTTGGAGTAGTGAACCGGATACATTTAGTTTTTTCTCCATTAAGAAGTAAATTGTTAACGTTAAACCAGCGAACCAATTTCGAAATAGCATCGTTTACATCGTCAAAATTTGTACACATACGTTTTAGCCTAAATAAGAGTGAAGTATCATCCGCAAACAATACTATTTCGTGGTTGTTCTTAACAATATAAGGTAAGTCATTAATGTAGATTAAGAACAAAAATGGCCCGAGTATAGATCAGACAGACCCTGGAGATAGCTTGCCATTAATATCGACTTTCTGAATCCTATTACTTTGATAAGAAGTAAGAAGATCCAGCGCCGTATCTTTGATACCGTGGTGATATAATTTCCTGATCAGAGTTTCAAGAACAACACAATCAAAAGCTTTGGATAAATCGCAAAAAATGCCTAGAGAATCGTGGGCATCCTCCCAGGCATCAAATATATGTTTTACAAGCTCTACACCGGCATCAGTTGTAGAGCGACCCCTTGTAAAACCGAATTGCTTATTATGTAACAAATTATAGCAATTAAAGAAACTTCGCATTTGATCATAAACAATTTTTTCAAAAATTTTCACTGAATACTGGTAGTACAGAAATTGGTCTAAAGTTGGTTGGGTCTGAGGTACTGCCAGATTTGAACAATAGAATGATTTTACTAGATTTCATCAGGTCAGGAAATACACCACTATCTACACACTGATTAAATATAAATGATAAATGACTAGCAACTACAGTAATAACAGATTTTGTAATGATTACAGAATTTCCCCAGAGGTCGGCTGTTTTTTTTTAGATTTAGCGTGTTGAAAGCTTTGATAATTTCAGAAGCACTGACATGTTGAAACCTAAATACACTGTCATTCCTATCAACATTCTCCTTCAAAATTGATTCTGCAAGAGCTGGTGAGGAGTTCAAAGATTTAGTAGTCGACACAGGAATATTAGTAAAAAAGTTCTCAAAAGCAGAGGCTTCTATATCTGACGTTACTTGTTTGTTGTTAATTTCAAATCCAGCCTAAATTTAATTGGTATGCTGTGGTGGTTTGAGTACGCTGAAAAACCGAGTGTTGCACGAATTACGAAAGAAGTATATTAAGCAGATGTTAGTGGGATGGCCGGTAGGGGTCGATTACGCAGCACAAGAATTGGAAATATTCAGAGGAAAAGGGAGGACTTGTATGAAAGATTTAATGAGAGTAGAGAAATCTTGTGAGGTATGTCAGGATAGAGGCAACTGACGGACAGACTCAATCTTTGTGATGAGACATTACTTTCGTTTTCGTTTTTCATTAAAGCAATCGCAGAACACGAACGAAGATTTAGATATATCTGACTGTTTCCTCATCTATCTCATCTTATCTATTTTTTGTAGCCCGTGTTGAAAATAACTGCAGAGGACTGCTGGATGATTCTTGGCAAGACATTTTTATATATTCTAAAAGAGGTGTCTGCTGAGCTTATTTAATATTGCGTCAACTAGTTGAACTGACTTCAATGACGCCTTCATGCGTGGTAAATCAGGAGTGCTTAGTTCATGTTCACATCTTTATCTAATATCCGGTCTTCAATAATATATGGCCTCGCTTGGCCGGATATCCGGTATCTAGCCAAACAGGTATCCGTTGCATCTCTAATATATACACACTATTTGACCCGCATCAAGAGAGCTCAGCATGAACTTTACTAGCTATTTATTACTATTAGGCGTACGACGCGGGTCTCGTCGAGCTTATAATGCGCCCATTCCGTTCAGAAAATGCGCTCAATGTAGGTAACACAATAATGAGTGGTTTGTAATACGTGTGGTATTATATTATTTTTTTAATTTTAAATGTATTTTTTTATTTAATTATTAACTATTCCTTTCATGGTGTAACACTGTAATCAAAAAGCAATTCTTCAGGGTTGTCTGTGAGAAGAAATATGTCATCTGCGAATCTGAGATTATTCAGCCTAGCTCCTGCTATATTTAGACCACGTTGTTTCCATGAGAGGTTTGGAAAACATCTTCCAGAACTAGAGTTGGTTCTGTATATCTTCTGTGTATCAAATGCCTTATTCTATGTTGTTCACCGTAAAAAGAATTTGATGACCTTTTCTTTTTAAAGAATTGGATGACCTTGTGAATCAAAATGTAATTAAAGCTTTTTCGATTACGGTTCTCATTGTCAGGATGTGATCCACCTCTGATGGTGCTGAATCCACCTCTGAAACCGGCTTGCCGCGTAGGGCAATTAAAAATGATTCAATAAATATCAAACTTGTTGCTGAGGCGGACAGTAATGGTCTTAGTAAATAGTTTGTAGAACTGAGGTAACAAACTTATTGGGCGATAGTTATATATACATGCGCTCTGTTACCTTTTTTAAATAACAAGATGACATTGTAACATTCCCATTCTTTTCTTTTTTTTTCTTTGAAAAAAAACAACTCCCGCATTAGGAATTACTCCTGTTTCGCGGGGGACTTTACAAACATACAAACCATACGAACAACGGACACAAAGAGCACCCAGACTCAGGTGGGAATCGAACCCACGACTTCTGGCTCAGCAGTCAGGGTCACTAACCACTAGACCAACAGGCTAGTCTTTGCATTCCTATTCCTTGGAGACTTTTACTTTTACAAGCACTTATTTAGTAACTTGTTCAGGAACTGGATTACCATGTCTCCGCCTTGTTTGACCATTTCGATAATTACACCGTCTTCTCCAGGAGCTTTATTGTTTTTCATTTTTCTGAGGGCGTATTCGATCTCCGTGTTCGTAACATCTTCGGAACCAACGTTTACTATAGTTTTAGTTCTATTCGTATTTATGTTTATGTTTTTAGATAAATGAAGCTGTCCATGAAATTCCTCAACGACTTATAGTGATTAGGTTTCCGCGTTGATCAACTAGGTTTGTGCTTCATTCGGTATTACTTCTTAGTTCTTAGTTCTTAGTTGGTCTTTAGTGCTTTCTTGAACACCTTAGGACCTTTATGCTTTTCAATTATGGATCTAACAATATGTTCGAGATACTCTTCGATCGATCTCCTTCAACATGTTTCCTCGCATCTTTACAGAGTAACTTAAATATTTCAGTTGTATTAAGATTTAATTTTTTTTTTGTTGTATTTTTCAGTCTAGGGCGATTGTTTTTACCTTTACCTTTACCATGACAACATTAATGTAAACTAAATATTATAAGAATATATTCTTTGCAATAAAGGTAAAACAAGTTTCGCCAAGACGCCATTTCTCAACTGATTTTTACTTCAAAGCTCCTTTAATTCTTATACAATTGACTTCATAAATAACATTATTCAGAGGGAAACCCTAAGATTACAGTATAATATAGAACACACGGTAATACAATCACATTTTGGTGTGACAAACAAGGTGCGGGGCCTGTTTGTGTACCTAGCCGCTTGTACGGGTTCGGCCGTGCTTTGCATTAAGTCATTGAAAATATCTACAAACATGTTATGTGTATACGTAGGTAGCCTATTGCCGCTTTGTTGTTTGTGCTTCGACTAAAAGAAAATGCCTTCATCCACAATTTTTTTTGATATTTCCTACAATTTCGTTTCACCTGTTGTCGCCATATTACTCGTATTCTCGTATTTCTTTATTAAAATCGGGGGAAACTTTTGAAGATGATAAACGGTTAACTATTTTATAAAAATGACTGATAGTATATAGGGTGTTAGTGAACATTTAAAACTTACTCAAATCACTGGAAGGGCGTATCTAACTGTAGCATGCAATTACAAAAGGAATTATTGAAAATAACCATCCGTTTACAGGTGACCGTTTGAATGTCCATCCATTTTTACCTCCGTTTCTCATTAAAGTAGCTGGAATGTGTTAAAGATTTATATCGTACATGTTTTTTGATTTTGAAAATATTAACTCGGTTATTGAGAAAATGCATAAAAACCAACTTCAAAAGTTTTCGAAGTTAGTTTTTATTGATTTTCTTAGTGACGGAATGAAAAATTTCAAAATAAAAAATATGTAGTAATTAAAATCTTTAACTTTACACATTCCATCTACTTTTATGAGAAACGGAGGCAAAAATAGATGGATATTCAAACGGTCATAACTTGTAAACGGATTTATTATTTTATTCGTTTTGTGACTGAATGCTACAGTCACGCCCTGTCAGAGATTGTTCCATTGTCATATAAAACCTGTATAGCAACAGTGGTGAGGTTGTTCTAACACACCCCTGGTATGTAACAAGTTTATATCGTTATTGATATTGTTAAATCAAAAACTAAAACATGCACGAAAAAAGGCATACATGTCTTGAAGGCCTCCAATCCAACAAAAATGGTGTTCACGAGTGGAACACCGATGGTTCGAAAAAAGTCCTTGATGTAGGTTGTGGAATTTAGTGAACTGAAACTGCAATGCATATTCTATGCTTTTGTGACCCACTAATGCAGCAGAGAAGTATTAACCTAGGGTTGCACATCATGCAACCGCAGGATGATACTATCTAATTTTGGTAATTTAAATTCTTTATTGTTTGAGTCAATTAAGTCTAGGATTTTAACTCAATCTAAAACATATTGCTATTCCGAAGTTATTTGACTATCTACACCTATTTTTTCTAAAGAATATGTCTGAGTGAAACATAGTAAGCTACTGTGTTTTGATGTCTCCGACTGATCCTTTGACGGGAGAGGTGGCTTAAAGGTTGATGCCTGCCAGTCGTTAAAACCAGTATGTTACCTACTCCTAGAAAACTGCGGGCTTGCCCACTCCGCGAGCAGTTATCACCTACCTAATACTTATACTTACAAGCATCCGATTTGATTGTATTCCGCTGTCTGTTCGGAAGACTACAACTACCTTCCTATACCTTTGCATAAACATTAAGCGCGTTCTTCACTCTCTCACAACACGCCACGAAATGAAACACAGTTACCGTCACTTCTAAGTTAATTTCGAACTAAAACCAGAGACACAGACCTCAGCGAGGAGCAGCTCTAAGCCATAAAGTATTAAAACTGGTTCCACCGGCGCGGTTAACTTTGCAACCAGCTCCTGCCGAATAACTAAACAAAGGAACAAAAATGTAAATGACTGAAATCACGGCTCGTCGCGACGATAATCTTGGAATGAAAGCGACGAAAGCGTTACCTTATTTACAAATTATATTCGTACTGTATATATACTATTGTGAAACAAATGTAAATCCCTTTGGAATAAACGATTAATTAATACCCCAGCAATATTCTAAAATATTAACACGCTACGTGTTTTGATAAAGGGTTTTAATTGTAAAACAAAGGTTACCTAGCCGCCGATGATGAGTGGACTACTCATTATACTTTTTATATAACTACATCATACGTTTGGCCGCGACAGGACTACTACGCATTAGAAGAGAAATCTCGACCCGGTTGCACTGGGAAAGCGTTATTACTCGTATTTTTTTTTATGGTATACGGGGCAAACGTGCAGACAGGTCACCTGATGGTAAATGACTACCGCCGCCCATGGGCACCTGCGGGAGGGAAGGGTTAGGGCCTCTGGTAACCTCACTCATGCGGCGAAAATCAATGTAAGCATTGCTTCACTGCTTGTTTTCTGTGAGACCGTATTATCACTCCGGTCGAGCCGGCCCATACGTGCCGAAGCATGGCTCTCCCACGAAAAACGTGAAAGTGAAAACTCGGTGAAAAGGCACGTTGTGCAGGCAAAAATCACTAAACTCGTGACCGTCACGCTAATAGATCCACTAGAAGGCGCTAATTTAAACATTGAGTTCTGTCAGCTCCTTATTAATTAATCTTTAAAAAAACTTTTTAACAAAAAAATTTACCGACGGAGAAAAAAGAAACTGAAAAGTGAAAAATAAACTCGTTAGCCTAGCTAAACTTCTACAGTAATGTGAGAACCTAAACATAAACAAAAAAAAAAATATATACGCGTCGACTTGAGAACCTCCTTCATTTTTTCCTCGGTCAAATATAATTAGTTCAATAAAGTACTTATTGTGTGCGCAATTCATACGGTAAAATAAACAAAAACATAATTGTAATTAAGGTGAAAATTTATAACGTCTATACTGCCCTGCTAATTGTACTTGCAGTAACCGACATTTTTGAGATTTTCACTTTTTTGCAAAAATTACATCCTAACGATATATTCTATACGTCAAAAACATATTTACAAGGTTTTTGTTATTAAAAACGTGTTTTTTATTTAACATGAAACGCAGTACTTGCACCTAAATGTTACTTTTACTAAAAAGATTTGAAGCATTAAGCATATGCTAGACGTTTATGCAGTACTTGCTACGTTTACTGTATATGCTTTTAGCATTCAACTTTTTTTGCAACGAATACTAACTAAAGCCAAACACAGTATTCACCATTACTGCATTTGAACGTAGCGAAAATAAGAAAAGCCTACTCTTGCGATGCTAAGCCTAAACGCAGTATTCTGCAGTACTGCGTTTAAGAGAAGCAAGAGTGAGAGGGAGCTATGCATGTACGAATGCCGCACGGTATAGTGCGGTGTTTCGTCTAGCAAATCAGTGCTTCGACGTCAAAAAAGGTATACTTAATGACTATAATAAAAATGTTTCTGAAACGAGTTTTATAGACTGATTATAAATTTAATATAGACTAAACAACAAAAATTTGATTGTGATATTTAAGATAAGTAATAAATAAAAACATTTTTCCTAATACCTACATATTTCTGTTTTATTTCGTTTCTTAGTCATTTAAATATTTGACATTGAATTTACCTACAGTTTAACTAGTACCAGGCATGAAAATTTAAAATTATTGCTAATTACAAACGCAGTACCAAGCATGTGCTAGGTAAGTTTGCAGTAATAAACACTGTTACTGCATTTAGTCTTAGTGATACTGTAATGCTCGCAATCCCAGAAAGTTAATGAAAACGCAGTACTGAGCATTTTATCTAAATAAGACAATAAAGTAAAGAAAAAAATATATCAATAGAAAGCAGAAAGAAATTTTTTTGCTATTTTTAAGTTACATTTTAAAAGTTATACCACGGATATTCTCCATTAGATATGAAGAAATATGTTTACCGCGTTTATCTCGAAACCGCCATTTTGCAAGTACTGCGTTTGCAATAAGGAGGGCAGTATAGTGCTCAATAGCGAAAACCTTTACTCAAAATTACGTCCGAACGTACGTCAGTTTGATGGATGTCACCAGTAGATGGCATTACTTATGTTTTCACTTCTGACGTGTAGTCCTACGACTGGCAATCTTTTTTTTCGGTGTAGCCTCCACTGGCAGTAACACAGATTTTCATACGTGTAAACCAGGTGCTGAACTCTATATCACGGCCGCATATCTCGTCCTCGTCGGTCAAAAACTTATAATATTATATATTAAATAAAAAATATATTAAATATTTCAGTTGCTTTTTTACAAACGGGTACAATCTCAATACTTATAAATTACATTTTTAAATATGTACAAAACAATATATATATATATTTAAAAAAAAAAAAAAAAATAGTAGACCACCGACATCGGGTACAGGGACCAAGACACCGGTGGTTAGGGCTCCAAAGACAGGAACCTCCTCACTATACGGGCCGTGTCGAGGAGAACTGCCTTCTGCATCAGTCCCTTGATCCAGCCGTCTAACGCGAGCCTCCTAAGGTGTTGATCGAGGCTTTTGGCTTTCAATCCATGAGCAGATATGACAATCGGAACAATGATCGCCGAATCGACATTCCACATATCGACAATCTCGTGAGACAAATCCAAATATTTGATTTGTTTTTCTTTTTCAACTTTCACGAGATTCTCGTCATGAGGAACAGCGATATCGACAATCATTGTGCGGCGCTCTGATCGATCTATCACCACTGTCAGGTTTATTGGCAACAATAGTTCTGTCAGTGATGATAGATCGATCCCAATACAATGTGGCACGACCATTTTCGAGAACTGGGTCGGGCACATAACTGTAATATGGCACCTCTGAATGCACAAGATTGTATCTAAGCGCAAGTTGTTGATGCACAATCCTGGCCTGTGTCTGTGCAAATATTCACCGTTGGCAAGACGAGAACAACCAGAAATAATATGCCTGATAGATTCACCAGGACGGTGGCATGCCCGACAGATGTCCACCGTACCGTCTTTCAGGATATATTTAGGATAGTTTTTCGTCATAACAACTTCGTCCATAATTGCAAAGACAAAACCTTCGGTTTCACCAAAAAGATCACCAAACCGTAGCCAAGATATAGATGCTTTAAAGTCTATATCAGGCCCATTTAGGGCGATAAAAACGACCATGGAGCTCTTTGCCCTTCCATACATCCCTGCGATCATTAGTACTAAGTATTACAGGCTTGCGCCAGTTCTCTTTAGCCAGAGCGAACGCAGTGAGTCCATTGTCCACTGCGACTACATTACAATGCACTCGCACATCAGTATGAAGAAAATATTTTCTAAGGTTGTATATCTCGCAATTGTGTAGGGTTTTAATGTTTAAAAGTCCACGACCTATATACAGCCTCATTACTGATGAACATGGGTGGTGCATTCGGAATGCAGTCAGCAGTGTACGGACTGTCCTGTCAAGGGCATCTAATTCGGTCTGAGTCCATCTAAGTATACCAAAGGAATACAGCAAAACCGGTATGACCCAACCGTTGCAGGCACGAATCTTGTTACCCCCTGATAAGACTTTTTAGTACTTTTTTTAGGCGGCCAAAAAACGCTCCGGCAACGCTTGTTTCATATTAGATTCAGGTATTCCCAATGACTGTGATATACCTAGATACTTGTAGGTTTAGGTGGCAGACAGATCTAAGTTTTGTTGAATATGAAAGTTCAACTCCTTCAGATTCTACTATCACACCGTTCTTTACATGCATGAATGCACACTTGTCCACACCAAATTCCATCTTGATAGAGTTACTAAAGTTTTCAGTCACATTCAGTAGCGCTGTCAATTGCAAATTAGTGGGGGCAATGAGTTTCAAATCATCCATGTACAGAAGGTGAGATATAACTCGATCGTCTTTCTGCAACCTGTAGCCTAGCCTTGAACCCTCTAAAAGAGTACTGAGAGGGTTCAAAGCTCGAAATGATCGAATTTTTATTTAAATGTGTAGTAATTTTGAGTCTCAGAATAAATGTTAGAAGCTTATATACGGTTGGTAGGCACGTAATAGGTCTATAGTTTTTGGGATCCATGGCACTACCGGATTTATAGATTAAGTGGGTAATACCAGTGGTCATAAAATGGGGCAATAACCCAGAGTCTAAAGCTGTTTGGAATTGAGATGTCAAACGAGCATGCGAACTTAGGAACCACTTAAGCCAGAAGTTGTGCAGTCCGTCTGGTCCAGCTGATTTCCAATTAGATAATGAACGGACTGCACTACTTATGTCCTCTGTGGTTATGGCAATTGGTTCCATTTTTTGTATATTTTCGCATGATCGCTTAACATCTCGCATCCAATCACCTTCTGTATGAATGACAGGCACCGACCAGATGTTACGCCAAAATGTGTTTGTATCATTATCATCTGGAAAGTGCCCATCACTCACACATGGTTCCGCTTGTTCCCATTTTCGGTAAACCCACCTCTCATTTCTTTGGAACATGCGATTCTGACTATACCGATCAATTCGCTTTTTGTAACGTCGTATCCTATTTGCCCATGCATAAACTTTTTGCTTTAGGAAGTCTACGCGCTCTGTGACACATGACATATATTTTTGAGGACTAAAGTCAGTCCCCAAAAATGCCTGTTTCACAAAGCGCATCACCTTTGGGCGTGTATTGCCTAATCGAAAGCAAATCAGCTTACTAATGAGTGTCCTAGCCTCAGCAATACGACGCTCAATTCTATACTGCCAGGCTGGCACAGCAGGCTTTGGTCGAGTAGTAGTGGTATTTACATAAAAATTAACTCCCGCTACTCGACATACTGCAACAGCCGCACAGTAGAGAATACAGTGTGTATCACTAAGATCTTCGCTATTGTCTAAATAATCAGATAATAGCGAATCCAGGGCACACACCAGCGTTATATTTCTTTTATGCATAGGCAAACGGGATAAACGTGGTCTAATTTGGTAATTTACAAACCTGTATTCCAGAATCGCATCCTCCAAAGCGCTCCTTAGTCTTTCACTGTATTGGGTATTTACGGATATAGCCTCACTCTCCACAACTTCAACAGGTAGTAACTCGTTAGTAACCAAACTCACAGTTGGCGACGAAGTAGGGACAATAAAGCTATTCCGTACGTCAGAGCGTATCCTCTCAAGTACGGCATCATTCAGCAGTTGGCAGCGCTGTATAGCTCGTACCTGATCCGATAGTCTTTGTGCTGACACGTTGACAGCTGGTTCAAGCTCCTGAAACAGACACCAAACGAACACGGTACGCAGTAAGGTTAGTTCCCAACTCTGTAGCCCGATAATCTGCCCGCATGACGTTTTCATTAAGTGAATTAGTCCATTTCATGCGGCGCACATCACCACCGGCAGCGGGGGCCCTATTCGAGGTCAGTGGTCCTCGGGGTCCTAAGCAGGACGGTAGCCCGCCTCTCCCCTGCCGACGCTCAGGTGTTGGCGACGTCGGCGAAGAGAAAAACTCGTCACTCGATGTCGAGCTCGACGCCTCAACAGCGGCCGGTACACTTGATGTGGTTTCCGGAGGCCGCGAGGCGGAGCTGAGCGACGAGTCCGGGGATGGTATTTGCGCTTTTGCCCTGGATCTTGTAAGCATCTTCAGTATTTCTTTTTTTTTTAATTTATATTTGGACTCAATAATTGTATTTGTTCCAGTAAATCAATTTTGTCTTGTATGACATGACATGACATTAGATGTCATGTCTTGGTATTCTGTTTATAGCTTATTTTTGTAATTTTTTCTGTGTTTTTACTTTGATTTTATTTCGGATATGCATTTTTGTTTGTAGATTTCAATAATATATGGATTCAATGGAAAATTATGTTAAAAAATATTTATTATTATTATTCTTAATTACTTGCGCATTTTGCGTAGGTATGTACTAAATGCTCACGGTTCCTGTTGTTTGTCTCAATAAAGAAAAATAAAATAAATTACAAAATAATTTAATGATATACTTAAACATTTTAGTTAAAGTTATAACCGTGTGAAATATCGCAACTCTTGGATGTGGACAGTGCACCTTATACGAAGGGCGGAGTGGCGCGCAGGGCTAGCAACTTGGACATTACAAAATATTATAACGATATACTTAAGCATTTTCTGGAATATATTACACAGCGTTCTTTAGAACCAAATTAAGCATACCTAGTATACTTAGATGTTTTTATTGTAAATACATGCATGTTACATGTATAACCCAAATGTAAAAACAAGAGTTCATGCATACAAATATTTGCATCGGGCGGGAATCGAACCGCAACCCCTGACGTTCCAGCGAATGTTTTATCGCCGCATCACCTAGGTCGTCGTATGCACGAACAATGTACCTATTTATAACTAGATATCACCAGGCCAGGTCAACTCCGCAGTGTAGGTATCTTAGGTATAACGCTACAAGTACACGGCTGGGTCGAATACACCAATGTATGATGTGGCATTACACCCTTTTTTTTAAGTGTTTTAATTTGATCCTATGACAATGGTAAACAACCAGAAAATTTACTAAAATTCTATTTAATCGGTAAGTGGCATTAAATGGTATTGCATTTTAAACGAATTTAATTTCTACATTTAAAAACGGAAATTAATAGTTTCCGATTGCCTAAACTATCTTACTATTATATATTTTAACCATTACATTAATGGAGTAAAATACCCATGTAAGCAAGGAACCACCTAAGTATGACGTTTCTCGTTCCACAAGATTCAGTTTGAACACAAAACATCTCTCACTTCAATGTTATTTTCGTAGTAATAATAAATTTAAGTTTACCTAAATATTAAACATAGAAGAAGGCTTACCGGGCGTTCGAGACCATCACTTCATTTTTAAGTTTATAACACATATTGGTCCCAATTCTGTTACTTCACTCGCTAAATTAAAATTCACCAAGTTTTCTCCATTTAAGATGTAAACCTTGTATATTTCGAAACAAGGTCTTATTTCAAATTGAAACAAGTAGGTAACATATGTCGCATAATAAGCAATTTATTTGTCGACTAAAGTCTAATATGCTTAAATAAACTTTAATACCACGCGAGAGCCGCTATCCGTTGAATGCCATCTCTTTTGTTCTGTGTTTTTAGTAAGCGTCTTCGTAGGTGTCGATTAAAATAACGTCATCTTAATTCGTTTTGAACAAGTTTTTATACGGCATTTGAATAAATGGGGAAATAAAGTTGAGTATACGTAGACAGGTTTAGTGAAATTTAATGGCGCTGAGAAATAGATGCCAGTAACAAATAGACCTTATTACGAAAAACACAAGGTTGATTTCATATGAAGAAATTAAGTCAGGTTTTAGTTTAGTCGAATGTACAATAGAATCGGCACTATTGTCTTTAATAATATTATAAAGCTGAAGAGTTTGTTTTTGTTTGTTTGATTGAACGCGCTAATCTCAGGAACTACTGGTTCGAATTGAAAAATTAATTTAGTGTTGGATAGCCCATTTATCGAAGAAGGCTATATATATATATATATATATATATATATATATATCACGCTACGACCAATAGGAGCGGAGCAACCATGAAAACTGTTACAAAAACGGGGAAAATTTACAAACACGGACGAAGTCGCGCGGGTCTGCTGGCTGTTATAAATTTTAGATTTTCCCCTTCTTTGACATATGAATTTCAAGAATTTCAAATTCCACATTCCTCCTTTCGCGAGCTTAAAAAGGGGTAAGTACACAGATTTATCGTCTTGTATTAATATTTACGTTATATTTATAAGCCAGATGATCAAAATATTCAGGATGCAAGGATGCCGTAAGGATGCAATACATTATTAACGCAGTCGCGTCGTGATAGTTGGCACTCACATGCGCTTGTTTCTTATTTGAACACGTCCTGCTACTACCATCTCTTGGCAAGTTCGCGAACTACTGATTGTACTTGATAGCACCGCCGACAGGCAGGTCTGCCCGCACTACAAACTGTCCTTGCTCACTACTTACTTACTTCTTTGTTCTGAACTAGTTTTTATATTACCAACATGCTCTAACTTCTATAAATGTTTCAGTTATTCGACGACCTCTGTGGCGGGACGACGGTAGTCCATTCGACCGCAACATCGGAGGTCGTAGGTTCGATTCCTGCTTAACGTAAATAATAATCTGTAATAATAAGAATATCTCCATTTGCTTTGGTCTGGGTGATTCTATGTATTATGTCTGTATTTACAAAAAAAAAAGTAAGCATCAAGTACATTGTATATTTTATCCGTGCTCTAGAAAAGTACACACTGAGCTTCATTTCGGATAGCATTAAGCGTGTAATAAAAATAAAATATTTTGATTACATTGGGATTCGCTTAAACACAACGTGTATGATATGATGTTATAACTATTGATGAGAAAGGTTCATCATTATGGAGTGCTAAAGGAAAGCAGAAATTCCTCTTTTTGTTATTGTATCCAGTTATTGTTTTGCTAGTGCAGGAACAGCGTAAATTTTACGACTTCCTGATTCTCAATGTGCTTCTGCGATTAGCTGAGATGACAGTTACGAACCAGCGGCCGGGGAGGAGCTCTAGATTCTTTCAGAGCGGTGGACGGGGTCTAATACAGATTTCCGTTCGGCTCAAACAATAACCCTGACCTGTAAGAGGGTGCGAGAAAAAAGCTTAATTGGTCAGAGACGACAGCATCTTTTGTCTCACGCTCACTTCTCGATAGGGGAAGCAGATTTTCTTTGGTCCCTGTGGAGCCAGTCGCCCTGCCTGCGCGAATTTCAGTAAGCTTTGGTTGTAAAGTTTCATAAATAAGTACCGATTTCAAAAATAAATTGAACAAAGTCTAATCCTGGTGGAAAGAAAACTAAAGAAAACAATGAGATGTGATATAATTTGATAGTACGCGTCGTCACGTCGTCATCACATCGCATCGCTCTGATTGCGTCCCGCGGCGACGTGGCGCGTACGTGTCGCGATACAGCTCCGTTTGTCCTTAACAAAAGTTGACAGATCCCGCGAGTTCCGCTTGCTTAGATAGTTTTAATTTCGAATACTTTCGAGAGCTGCCTACATCTTACGTGTCTTTGATATTATGCTCCGGCACTGTTATACCTACTTAGTCTTATTTCACAAAGCGGTAGATAAAAAATCCAAAATCTAACGCAATGTTTGTATACTCGATGGTCCAAAAAACTGGGATAAGGTACCGTATCCCTTCTATAATAAGGCTCTACTTATGCAATGAACTTCATCATTTTCGATATACATCAATTTAATTTGCCGCCGTTAAATAATATTATATCTAATTTCACGTATGAGATTATTTTTATATTATTTATTGCACACTACATAGAGAAATCATACAAACAAACGTGGGTAGTTAATAAATATCTGTGGTGTTACAGTACCTACATACAGTAGTTGACTGCCAAGACAAACCGCTTTCTCTTATTCAACGGCACAACAGTACGATCTGTACAAACTTGTATTAAATACCAACTTATGACGTCATACTTCGCTATCGTCAAACCATTTACTTTGAAATATATTTTTTTAAAGACATCACTAGTCGACGGGGCCTATACAAACATTGAAGCAACGGACACGAAGAACGACTAGACTGGGGTCTATTTATGGATCACACAAATTGTTGTCCCGTGTGGGAATCGAACCCAAAACACATGACGTGACTAAGTGGTAAGGTAGGCAGCTCCTTAAACCATTGCGCCATGCGTACAGTCAAATATGTTATATGGTTAACAATTAACAACAATTTTTCAAAGTCTTGTACAATTTACTTAATTGATAAGGACTGTTATTTTAATCATAGCTAAACAACACAACACTCACGATGATCTATTCAAATTTATAGCGCTAAATAATTTGCGACAGTTTTCCCAGAAGTCTTACCTACCATGTAGTTTTACAATAATACAAATTCAGTTTCTTAACTTACACTTAGTTAATAGAATTGAAGTGAAGACTTCAATTCTATTAACTAAGTGTAAGGTAGGTAAGAAGTTACCTACCTTTCTCTTTCCCAAGCCTGTACGTGGGTGTATCTATACATGTGTTGTAATATCTTTACCCTATAAACTAGTCAGAACTTGTAACGCCATCTATGGCGGGTAGTAGGAAACTTTTAGTCAGTCAGTCTAGAACATGAAGTCGAAGATAGGTAGGTACTTTATGTTAAGCTGGATCTATTCTGTGAGCCTGACAGTAAAATAATTTGAAAAAACAATACAAGAACAAAATACACTCAGCATGAGGTTTTACACTTTGTGAAGGTGTGTAAATAGGTATGAGAATAGTTATGCAACAAAAAAACTCGTCCAGTTCATATATTAAGCCATTCACAAGATTTACATTATGACACGGTTGAACTTGACGCTAAATTCTGTTTTTTTTTTAGTGATAAACTAGTTTTGAAATTTGGCAAATGGTAAAGTAAAGCCTTAACGGTGTATCCAACATTTCATTTCAATAGGTTTATTCGATTTGGAGTTACAGGTCCATAGATATTATAGTGAAAGATTATTTTTTTAAGTTCATAAATTTGTCATAATTCTCAGTTTTTAGAGCTTCGTAGCTATATTTTTAACTCGGGTCCTTATTACGAAGTACTTGTATTATCTTGGCTTATAACAACAATGCGAAAAGGATCCAACGTTACGTTTTTGTCACTATCTCGAGGAATATGTAAAATCGTCAAACGATATAATACATAAAACATTTTTTATCCTGTTTACTCTTCAATTAAAACAAATCCCAAAATTGTATAATAGGAAATCTAATACGAAACACGCAACTTTAAAATTAATTATCTCAAAAGTAACTGTGGATTGGATCTTTTCATTAATCAACGTCCAATTAATTAATTAAATTTTGATTTAGTAAATGCAAACAAAATACCCCTTGTATTTCCCTTACACTTGCTAAATCAACAATAATTTTAAAAACTTACATCGCATCAACTTGCGATCGTCTCCTTTTGTCTCTAAATGTTGCCATGTTAGAAAAACCTACTACCCATTATTATAATAGAATGAGGTATTTTTGTACTCGCAGTCGGAACAGGTTGTATTCAGCGATCGTTAAACATTTTAAGCAAAACTCTGTCGGACAAATGTTAAGTTAACGAACGGTTTGAAACAACCCGCTCTTTAATTGGAGCGTGAAACACGACACTTCTGGTACAAACTGGAGCGAGGGAACGTAAGGGTCGAGGTCGGTCGTGGGACGGCAGACGGCAATAAATCAACACACTCAAACTCTTACATTTAATCAATATGTCTATTATGTACAGAATGTGCCTAACACAATGTTATATTACCTTACAACTAATATTCACTGTCGTCAACACTTGAACACTTTGTACAGTCGCACAGTCAAACCACTGGGCACTCCTACGTCTAGGCTAGCGCTCTCAACTCTACCGGGTGTCGGGGAAGTGTGCTTGACACTGACCTACTAGTGTGTCTACCAATCCACGAACTAAGGCGCTCGTGTAGGAGGAGACTGGAGGGTGGATCTCTACGACTATCTCCAATAGAGGTGTATGTTTAATTTTAACCTAATTATAATGAAATATTGAGAAGTAAATGTAAGGCCACCATTGACTGTTTAAAAACATTCGTCTTGATTACGGGTATCCGTCGGACTCAATACTAGTCGGGTATCTTTGATATACATACGTTTAACCTTACACATTAATACAATTTAAGTGTCTATTTGTAATGTCATAAACTTAGTTTATATATTATATACCAAAATATCAAATTTTTGATCTCCGGAACGGATGGACCAATTTCCACGGGACCTTTCACTGGCAGATAGCTGAAGTCATAAGGAGTAACTTAGGCTACTTTTATTTTGGAAAAGAGTAAGAATTCCGCACAAAATCTATAAATAGGTACACCAAACGAAGTCAGCCAGGGGGACAGCTACGAAGTCAGCCAGGGGGACAGCTACGAAGTCAGCCAGGGGGACAGCTACGAAGTCAGCCAGGGGGACAGCTGTTTCTTTAATAAATACGAATAGCACCCACGAAACTTTTTTTCTAAGAAACCTGGCGTTCACAAGGTTCAATTAAAATCATTAAATAAACAACTTTTACTATAGGCAACACGTTTATAGTTTTATTTTCTTATAATGAGCACTGTAACTCTATTGAGTTAATTACTTTTGTAGTATGTGACTGGCTCGGACATTTAAAAAGTACATATATTGATTACAATGATTTGGAACATCTTATTTACAAATAAATACGACAATAACGTATTGTTTTATAAATACTATATTATTTACGTGTTTTATGTGATTGTTAATAATAATAGTCTTTTACACATCCAATGTGTTTGTGGTTGACGATCAATGCAATTTAATCGGAACCTTGGGAAACAAACAGGTATCCTACCTTATAAATACTTCTGCGATTAAGTACCAATTTACACATTGAATATGCATATATGTTGTCAAAGTTTAAAATCAACGAATAGCTCATTATTGTTGTTGTAGACAGAGCGATGCACCCTCTAGCTCTTGAGTTGTTTACATTATTGTTGTTGTAGACAGAGCGATGCACCCTCTAGCTCTTGAGTTGTTTACATTATTGTTGTTGTAGACAGAGCGATGCACCCTCTAGCTCTTGAGTTGTTTACATTATTGTTGTTGTAGACAGAGCGATGCACCCTCTAGCTCTTGAGTTGTTTACATTATTGTTGTTGTAGACAGAGCGATGCACCCTCTAGCTCTTGAGTTGTTTACATTATTGTTGTTGTAGACAGAGCGATGCACCCTCTAGCTCTTGAGTTGTTTACATTATTGTTGTTGTAGACAGAGCGATGCACCCTCTAGCTCTTGAGTTGTTTACATTATTGTTGTTGTAGACAGAGCGATGCACCCTCTAGCTCTTGAGTTGTTTACATTATTGTTGTTGTAGACAGAGCGATGCACCCTCTAGCTCTTGAGTTGTTTACATTATTGTTGTTGTAGACAGAGCGATGCACCCTCTAGCTCTTGAGTTGTTTACATTATTGTTGTTGTAGACAGAGCGATGCACCCTCTAGCTCTTGAGTTGTTTACATTATTGTTGTTGTAGACAGAGCGATGCACCCTCTAGCTCTTGAGTTGTTTACATTATTGTTGTTGTAGACAGAGCGATGCACCCTCTAGCTCTTGAGTTGTTTACATTATTGTTGTTGTAGACAGAGCGATGCACCCTCTAGCTCTTGAGTTGTTTACATTATTGTTGTTGTAGACAGAGCGATGCACCCTCTAGCTCTTGAGTTGTTTACATTAAAGTGTAAAAGACAGTTATGTTCTGTAAATATAAAAATAAATTGAAATGAGTCTACTATTTTTCGTTTATTCCTCGCGCTAGAATGTTGTGTGTATGTGGACGTTAGCAGTTAATGTGAGATTTAAATCGAGTGTTGGTTATTTCGTGTATTATGCTACCTCTGTGGTTTCGTTACAAACTACGTATCAAAGCGTTATTTGCTTAATAATATATCATTAGCAAATATACCATTCCATTCGGCATAAATTTTAGTAGTACATAGAATGATTTAATTCGATGATATAAATAATAATTATGTACATTGTATGAGCTGAGGTACGGCGACGCGTCGCCAACGTTGTGTACGATATCGTTAAACTTGGGTTTCGTACAGTCTTAGGGTAAAAATGGGATCGATCTCATCGCGGAAATCGATAACTTCGAGCGTACGATTTCAATTCTATGAGTCGGGACCGCGCTTCACCGGCACGGTGAGTACTCGCGGTACTGGCAGGCCAGCACGTAGAAGTGGCGCGGCAGGCGGCTCACTCGCGGTACTGGCAGGCCAGCACGTAGAAGTGGCGCGCCGGGCGGCGCGGCAGGCGGCTCACGTACTTGGTGAAGGGCGCGGCGCCGGGGTCGCAGTACACGAGGCTCAGCGCGTTGTGCGCCGGCGGCAGCTGCAGCAGCGCGCTGCTGGCGCCCGGGTCGTCCGGCGCCGCGTACGTGAGCGCGCCGCCGGCCGCGCGCCCCCCCCCCAGGTGCAGGTGCGCGTCCAGGCGCGCGCCGGCGCGGTGCTCGCGCGGCGCCAGCAGCGAGTAGTCGCCCGGCGACCAGCGCTGCAGCTCCAGCCCCGCGTGCGTGGCCAGCGCCAGGTCGGAGCAGTCGGCCAGCGCGCGCAGCAGGGCGGCGCTGCCGAACAGGCGCAGCAGCGCGCGCAGGGGGTGCTGCGCGTCGCGCTCCTCGGCCCAGGCGGCCGGCACGCGCTCGTAGCGGCGCTGGTTGGGCGGCCCCACCCGCTCCCACGGCACGTCTGCAACGCGATCGAGACGATGTATGTCGGACGACGGACGACTAATATGCATTTCAAATCGTGACCCGACCGACCGACCCGTCTACGCTTCGTCGTGGGTGATTCTTGTGGAATTTAAGAACACAATTCGAAATAAGTTTAGGTTTAAAGAATTTATTCTCAGAAAAGATTACAATTCCACTTATGAACTTTCATAGAGTTAATTTGATACTATGGTCACCACAGCCATTTGACAATTTTGAGATTTTTTTTATATTTCTAGTTATATATTTTTTATTTTAATAATCAGAAATATAATTTTGTAATAAACGTTTCGACTACTGTGACTTAAAACTGTTAAATGAACTTACATTCTTTATACTGTACGTATAACTGGTAAGTGAACTTACATTCTTTATACTGTACGTATAACTGTCAAGTGAACTTACATTCTTTATACTGTACGTATAACTGTTAAGTGAACTTACATTCTTTATACTGTACGTATAACTGTTAAGTGAACTTACATTCTTTATACTGTACGTATAACTGTTAAGTGAACTTACATTCTTTATACTGTACGTATAACTGTTAAGTGAACTTACATTCTTTATACTGTACGTATAACTGTTAAGTGAACTTACATTCTTTATACTGTACGTATAACTGTTAAGTGAACTTACATTCTTTATACTGTACGTATAACTGTTAAGTGAACTTACATTTGGTGCTCCTTCAAAGGTTTCTTCCAGTAGTTGGTTCGAATTTTAGGCAAGACAAGTAAGGTTTAATTTTTTTGTAAAAGTCAAGTTAGTATGGACAGTTTTATGAATGATCTTTCTGACTAGAATGCAAGTGAAGTTGTCGGATATTCATGATTTTTGTATCTTCGTAAATTTTACGAGTTGATGTCAAACGTGAGTAATGAAAAAAATTTTTGACTATTTTATTCTGAGCTCTTTGTAACTCCTGTTGGTTCGTTTTGCCAGCACTACCAATTTCTACCTATAGATATACCTATGGCAAATGTAACTTCACGAGTGAATTGTAAATATCATAAAGTAATTTTTTGTGGTATATATGAAAATGTAAGTGACGATAATTTGTTTTTAATATCCTCAACTTGCTCATTAGATATTAAATAATTGTCCATTCTTAACAATAAATATTTTTAATGTGTTTTTGTTCTAGTGGAATATCATCAATTACTAAGGGATCATGTGGGGGAATTATATTGTTTTTAGCCTTGAATACAATATAGCAAGTTTTTGATATATTTATCAATAAATTATTTTGGAACCATTTATGCAATATGTTCAGATCTTGACCCTATGTATTATACCATGTATGCTAGCATCGCCAGCTGTGGGGGTAGTCGGGGGAGATCGTATTATATTGATGAAGCTGTAGGTATTCTGATTGATATATTATTGATACTGTGTTCAAAAAGTTTAGGCATCAATAAACAACATGCATCTGGCGCCTACGACATTTAGAGCCTACGTCCCACTCGGTGTGCGTGGGGCACAGGTGAAGTTCATAGTTGGGCACAGGTGAAGTTCATAGTTGGGCACAAGTGAAGTTCATAGTTGGGCACAGCTGAAGTTCATAGTTGGGCACAGGTGAAGTTTATAGTTGGGCACAGGTGAAGTTCATAGTTGGGCACAGGTGAAGTTTATAGTTGGGCACAGGTGAAGTTCATAGTTGGGCACAGGTGAAGTTCATAGTTGGGCACAGTTGAAGTTCATAGTTGGGCACAGGTGAAGTTCATAGTTGGGCACAGGTGAAGTTCATAGTTGGGCACAGGTGAAGGTGGTAGTTGGTCATTTATGTGTCACACGACATTACACAGCTTACACAGTATGCTTCTGACTGCTCCTAGTTATAAGACGTTTTATTGAGGATCACTGATTTATGATTTTATAGACAAACTAATACACGTGTACACTGTCAAAGGCCCTTGGACCGAATCCTCAAATACCTATGAATAAGTAACTAAAAAATGTCCAAAAGAATAATTGACTGCTATTTTTATTTTTTCTAGGACTTGTTTTCTACACGAATTGTTAAAAAGACATTCCATTTAGATTAAAAATAATAACAAAAATGGACCAAAAACAGGTTTCTTGTCGAAAGCCAAAATAAACAGAATCAAACTTTAATTACGATGATTTTTATATCCAAACTAGCAACCCGCCCCGGCTTCACACGGATAGCAGAGACATCTTCAACAAACATCATCATGTTTCAACTAATTCACACAAAACGTTAACAAATTATACACCTAATCCTTCCTCATGAATCACTCTGTTTATTAGTGAAAACGGCATGAAAATCCGTTCAGTAGTTTTTCAGTTTATAAATATAATTCGAAATAACAAAGTTCGAAATACCGCACACGTTTGCAACTTTTAAACAAATACATTAATAAGATTGCCAAATGCCTCAACAAATTCAATGTTTAAAGCGTAAACTTTGTGTTGTTATATAAACAAAACAAAATTGCTAATCTCAATTAGTGTACACTGAACTAGTTTAAAAAGCTACCTGGGTCAACGAGCGCAGCCATCACTTCGGCGAGCTTATCCTGGGGCAGCAGGTCTCGCAGACACACCTCGCTCTCGCGCTCCATCTGCGCCTGGATCTGCAAGCGGCTGCGCGGAGACATGTACGTAGGCTCCAGCCATTGCGACAACACCACCTGGACAGCGAACAAAGCGTTTTTGCTGTGAGATCCATAATAAAAAAATTATAGAATCATGTTCCGTTCTTTTTTTACACTCATAGAATCACTTGTATTTTACTGTAGTATACTTATAGTTATTCCTTTGCAAATTTGAGTGTTTTGATAAATCTAAAAAATCTTTTTAACAAAAAATTAAACCAACGAAAAGAACTAAAAAGCAAAAAATAAATAAACCTTAAGTCTTAAGTATTGAGCTTATTTACATAAACTATCTAATTTTATATAAACTTATTTTGAGTCGGCGCCAAACAACAAACTGATTAATTATCAGAATTTTATATGTACCTACGTAGGTAATTAATCAATTCACCCTTGAGGTATACCCTATCTAACAAAAAAAAAATCAAAATCGGTTCATAAATAACTGAGTGAGGGCTGAACAGACATATCAAAAAAAAAAATATTATACGGATTGAGAACCTCCTTTTTTTCCCTCGGTTAAAAAGAAGCTTGCTATTTTAGCATCGCGACAATTTTAAGAATTGGATCTTACGATTTCATTGTGAGGCTTAAGCGGCTGAGGCGGGTCCGGCACGGCCGCCGGCTCCGCGCCGGCCTCGTCCGCCGGCGCCGGCCCGTGGAACCAGCCGTTGATCGACAGCCGCGGCAGCTCCAAAGACAGCACTTCCTCTACCTGTATTGTAAATAAACCAAAGTTTCATTATGGGATTGTCTCAGCAGCTCATTTTTCCAGCTAGGTCTAAATAAAAGAGACGATCCTCTCGGGCCGTGGGAATAATGTCGTTAGCGTACCAGACTACGTTATGCCAATGACACTTTCACAGTTTGATCTTGCTTTACTTTCAGGAAGTGACGCGTTGGGCTAACAGGAAAGTCTTGTCTAGTCTCGTGGTCTAGCGCATCGTGGCGCTAGACCACGAGACGGAAGCGACAGAGACCCAAGAAATAAAAGCTCGGCTCCTCGATCGATTTCCACTCAGTTCTTGTTTCGGTTGCCAACTAGTGGCATGTACAGGTGCCCTAAATAAAATAAAATAAAAGTATACCTGATGAAAAGATTCAGGGCCGACTTTGAAGAAGGCGAACATGTTGTTCCTCGGGTAGATGTCCCGCACCACGTGCGTAGGGTGGCCGTGCTCATCGCAGGCCAGCTGCTGCAGTGCGCCGCCCATTTGCCGGGCCCAGCCGCCCCACTCCTCCGAGCCCTGCAGCACCAACACCACATACCATACTGCAGAATAATCCTTGCGACAGGGTATCATAGATCTCACCACTGCAGAGAAGAGATGATCACTTGACCTTTTTAATCGTTTTATTTGGCTTTATTTAAAAATTTATCAGTTATTGCACTCAGGCTCAAGAACAAATAGCAAGCAAAGGAATCTACCATTTAGAACAAGATCTATTTTTATAAATAATAATTAGCTTGTAATCATAGTATATTAATATAATAGTAACTTTATTGGCATCCCTTCTATGGACAAACTTTGCAAATTATCACTACTAAGAAACCTAAAATTATAATCAGATGAAACCTTTAAATTCACTATGCTACACATACCTCATTATGATCCCCACCGGCACCATTCTCGATACTGTTCTTATGTTTGGGAGGGTTGGGCCGCCAGGGCGCCAGGTAGAAGATGAAGGCGACTCGTCTGTCTGACAGCAGATCATCATGGACTAGTAGGTGGTCTCCGGGACCATACAGTGAACATGATGCTGATACTGAGCGTAAGGTCAAGCCGGTCACTTGTGATACCTACCAAAATCCAAAGTATAAGTCTTGGTGTATTTAAGACTGAAACTAATGAACAACATCAAAGTAAAGATGTCTTACCCAACTCATAACTTCAGTTTTGAGCAACTCGTATATTCCTTTAATACTTCTTTGCCATGTCAAGCTGGCCAGGTCAGCGGTCTGGTGGAACTCATAAAGGTCCATCTTTTTCCTTGACCAATCTAGTGTGTTCATATCATCAACTATGTTATTGATCATCTCAGGGTTAGACAGGAAGTTGTGAAGGAGGCACAAGCGGAATGGCTCACATGTCAACGTAACCTCTCCGCTGCTAAAGTCTTTCTGCTCCTTCCAATGAAGAGATAGCCTATCTATTAGTTCTTGTGACTGTGAAATAAAACAAATAAAACTTGGTATTCATTATAGTTCAGAGTTTACAGCGTCGTCGTCATGGGGCGGGTCATTTCTTTCAATCTGATATGGCGAAGGAAATGATGGCTGGTCCATGCGTCATACTCGTGAACGGGTGCTGCTTGGGGTGACTGGTTGGCCTAGTCAGCGATGCTTTAGCCTATACTATTATTTTGGTTCGATCAACTGCAACTCTAGCCTCTTAATCCAGTCACGAATTATTTTTAACAGTAGATTTTGCAACTGAATGAAGGTAGATGTGCACCTTGAATGATTTCTATGTTTAATAGGTTCAAACCTTCAACGGTATCACTGAGTGATTTTAATTTTTTAGTATGTTAGCTTTTGGAGCATTTCAATAAAATGAAATTCAGGTGGCATCAGCTTGTATCCTGTTCACCTCTCGTGTAACACTAACACTATTGTACCTGAAGATCTGACTTTTAAAAAGAGTGGCCATGAGTTTCTTTGCCAGTATTCTTCTCATAAGGCCGAATAAGGAGAAACTGGAAGTTATAGATTGACACAAACAGGCAGTAGATTTTGGTGTTTTTCACCTAATTTACCTTGACAATCCAGTACATGCTGTGGCGTCTGTTTGTGCCGATCTATGATTTTAACTCTAGCTTCAATTTAACATTCATAAATGTCACTTAGTGTCCGGGGAAAAAACAAGATCCGTATCCGTTACTTTTTTGCGGATCTTGAACGGATCTTTTACATTACGATATTTTATCAAATTTATGAAACTTTAAATATACCTAGGTGGCAATGATGAATGATGGTCTTAAAAAACCAGGGTGCATTGCTTTCTTGACCTGGGGAGTACGAATCATTACTTGTACCAAATGTAAACTCTTTCATTCTGCAAGCTATGCACGCATGATTATCTTCAGATCGGCATGTCATGGAGCAGATCAGTTAGTTTCGAAACTGCGTTAACAATGGACATGGACCGTATGATGGACAGCAGAAACATATATTCTATATCTATATTAGAAGTTCACATATCATTAAACCCAACCCTACAAAGAAGTCCGCATATCATTGAACCAAACCCTACAAATTTAACAAATGCTTCTAGGTATTTTCATCCAAAATTAGTATGTTTAAAATCGTAAGGTTCTGTATCGGCAAGCGCTCTCTGTAAATGTTTGTGCATAAATCATTGTCTCAAGAAGTACCACTGTCTGACCGCCATTTCTCTTTAGTTTTTTTCTGTGCAAAATAGAAATAGTAAGCACAAGAAAAATTCATCTGCTTTTGACAAAGACAATTCCATACCAGCGCAGAAGACCTCTTCACTGTACTCTCTATTGCCTGAATAAAATGAATATACCAAGCATAGAATTTAGTGAATTATCATGCTGCATGATAGACCCTCATACGCCCCTCATGCAGCATGATAATTCACCATGTCATGCCGCATGATCACCTAGGGTCCACTTTACAAATATGTAAAGTAAGTAAAACATAATATATAAAGAGTAAAGTTTATACAAACTTGGTACCTTAATGTTTGGGTTAAACTGTGGGTCATCCATGCGGTTAGCTCTGGGATTGAGCTGTGCCTTGACAGTCTTCATATCTGCTACATAGTCCTCCACCACAATAGAGTTGTCCTCCCATGATTCTTCAGAGTCTGAGCTATACTCTGATGAAGAGGAGGATGAAGAGTAGTCAGCTGAAAGCAGAAGTCATTGGTTAATAATTGCAACATTTCAAAGTTTATATTATTATTAATATTTTTACATAATGCACTAGAGGATCTGTTCATTTGATGCATGCACTGTTCACCGATTGTGCACTAATCACAGTTTCTTTTAAATAGTTCCACATGGTCACCAACCGTTTTGGCAAAAAGTGACTTGTAGAATTGCTAGCCGATGGAGACCTAACAAGCTCCAATGAGTGTCCTCTTAGCTGGGTATTTGGATTCATAATGTGGAAATTACTGATATTCTTTAACATTGTAGTATCCAGTTAATATTTTGAATGTTTCTATCAGATCTCTACATTGCCTGTTGTTCTTCATACCTGTTTTGTTTTTCAGATGATGTCGAGACTGTCTTTTTTAAGTCAGTGATGGTATAATAAAATAAGCGTGCCTTCCATGAATTCTTGAACTGACACTAGGCTACGAAAGTGTATTTATTTGTCATCACATGGAATACTACTTGCGATTGTAAATGGAAAATACATTATAGCTGTAGATTTAGAATAAAAGGCTTTATCAAATTTAGTAAGTGCACTGATGTAAACAAGCGTCGCACATATCAACGCCAGTCCAAATTTATATTTCCCGCGCAAAGCACTCTACAAATCCAGACACAAAGACTTACCACCACGGATCCGCTTGACTTCGTCGGCAGATGCCTGGTATGAGTTGACGGCGCATACATCGGAGTCATCGCTATCCGTGTCCGAGATTTCGATCACGGTAGATGAAAACCTGCGTTTGGCGGGCGGCCGGGCTTCCGCTGCACTACTGTTGCTATCGCCTGGGCCCTCATCTGCGAGAGCCGTGCTTGATGACGGCTCCTCATTGTCTCTGCTGGGCGAACTCATGGTTTACCACCAACACTACATAATACGCGAAAGAAAAACAAAAGTAAACCAATATGATGCGACGCCTAACCTAAAATTTTGTTGACGTACAAATTTGTGAGTGTTACCCTGTAGAAAAATCTGATAATTTAATGAAAAAGATATTATTGATTTAACATAATAATCATCGTTGATATTCTTCAAATATTTTAGTTTATGCACCAAAGGTCTAAAAACGTCGAATTTGGCAATTTTTTTATGATAAGTCCTCTTTCTATCAGGTAGTTTTTAAACAGTTACTTTCTAACTTTCACACATGACATTTCACATCATTTGTTGTCAAATTGACGTTTAAATTTCAATGTGTTTATTTTTGTGTTGTGTCGTTGTGTAGTCTTTTCTTTTCCCTATACTAAAATAAATAGGTGTATTATACTATTATATATTTTAGTTTATGTATAATACTGAAGTGCTTTCACTTATACTTTGGTGATTATTTTCGTTGTTTTTGCTACACGAGCATTCCATATTGGCCTGATATAAATCATCTCATTGTAACCAGGTGGAAACGTAATAGGACAAGTTCGTTAATGTCCAGCTTTTTACTACTTTTTAACCTAATACTTGAAAGCACAAGCAATGGCGGAGTTTTTGCAGAAACCGGACCTAAGTGTTCCAACTGAGCCTCAATGCCAGTTCTTTGTAGTACGGAAAAAAAGATTATGTCGAATGACTGTTAAACCAGGGCGCCAGTACTGCGGTGAACACGAACCTCAACCGAAAACAGCCGACGGTCAGGTTGTTCTCTATTTTTGGCTTATTTTATTATAGTCTATATATAATAAACAATATTTAAGTGACAAATATTTATATTTTAGGATGATCCTCGTGTACCATGCCCAAATGATCCGAAACAGTGAGTACAAACATTTCAACTGAAGGTAAATCTTAATTTATTTAAAAATTAAGTATGTCAAATTGAAATGTTTCCAGCACCTGCTATGTGAGTAAACTGGAGAAGCACCTGTCGATCTGCAATGCACGGCCAGTGCAGCAGCCACCTTACATTGTTTACAATATTAACTCTCCAACAGAAATGGAAGTGTGCGTGAGGAGGCCCCTCGGCCAACTGCCTAAGGAGACAATCTTGGCAGTCATAGAGAAAGTGAACACTTTATATGACAGTAAGTATGCTTCATACTCTATTTTACGCTTACTTCCAATATGTATGTATATCTGGTTGGAAAAATAATTTTGGCTCGTTTTTATGCAAAACTTGAAATTCTTAGAATTTGGTTTATAATTTTTGTTTGTATTACATAATTTGTAGAACCAGATACAATTATTTTTCAACTAGTCACACATACATACATTAGAACTATATTTGTAGTTACCATAGAACTATATCATATAATATTATAAATATTAAAAAATAAAGACAAGCTGCATATCTATTTAGAGTACTTATTGCTTATATTGGTCCTGGGTACTGAGTTTTTGTTTCCTGAACTCTATTAATGTTAACCATAAACAACTGATCAAGCTGGAACAGCCTTTATGTACTCAAGACATGTAGTATTGTATATATGTAGTTTCCTTTTCTTTTTTTTAACAGAACACATAAAAGGCCAGATAGTCACAGAGCCAGAACATCCCATCCACAGCTCAGTCCTAGAGGAGTTCTCGGAGGGGGATAGAGCTGAAAGCTCTCTGAGACATCTGAGACAGGTTTCCAGCTTGCTGTGGCTTGTTGAGCGAGAGGGGCTGGTTGGGGATCATACTTGCTATGTTGAGTTGGGAGCTGGAAAAGGTAATTACTCTAATCATACTTAACTTATATTGTTGCACCACAGTATGCTTTTGTTTTCAATCAGGTTTGTTGAGAATTCACACAAAACCCGCCATAAGCAACTTCACTCTTACACACAGTGTCCAGTCCTATTGAAATATTCTGTCTCCATAACTGATCAAAGTGAATGCTGAATTTAATTGAACATGTATCATACTTTCTTGATGCAGCCATTACTAAAATGATGACATCCTGAATTATGGACTTGTGTGATTTTTGTAAATAAAAGTAGATCAACACTTGGGATTTTTGATCTACATTTGAGACAGTGAATAGTCACAGGGTGGTGGTCGTTGGCAGGTCACGTGTCGTACTACGCGTGCAGCGCGTGGTGCGGGGCTGCGCGCGCCGGCAGCTCGGCGCTGCTGGTGGACCGCGCGTCGCTGCGCCACAAGCGCGACAACAAGCTGCGCACGCGCACGGCGCTGCGCCTGCGCGCCGACCTGGCGCACCTGGCGCTGGGCCGCGTGCCCGCCGCCGGCGCCTGCCGCGCGCTCGTGGGGCTGGCCAAGCACCTGTGTGGGGTCGCTACTGGTACACATCTTCTTTATCTTCGAGATCGAATCCCTCCCAGTAAAAGCTTGGAAGTTTCTTAAAATAGACGATAGGTCTTTGAGTTGCAGTTTGTTGTATTCATAAACGATAAAAAAAATCCGGATCAAGTCTCAAAGTATGTCATTTGTAATGAATCAGTGTACTTTATATTAGTAAAGTAAATAATAAACAACTAAATGCATTCTTTTTCCTTTTTTTTAAGAAAAGAAACACCGTACGTAGGTGCGGAGTTTTTTTCTTTTTAGTCATTTAAGGTAGATGATGAAAACAGGATTGTAAATCGCACAACTCGCGAAACTATTTGATAATAAATAACTTCTGTATTTTTTATCGCCATAGATTATGCCCTGCGCTGCATGACAAGTGAGAGCGCACTGCGCAAGGCGCGCGGCCTGGTCCTCGCCACGTGCTGCCATCACCGCTGCCAACAACAGTCCTACGTCGCCAACAAACATTTACAGGTGAGCTCATCTCCTGCAACTGTGTGTTCATTAACCCTGTGACCGCCAGAGCGTAAATCCATTGGCGTGTCCCCCACGCCAAGCCATAAATTCACCTCAAATACATACAAAAATCAGAAAATGCCAAAATCGTATCGATAAGCAACTAATTATGGCCACTTATCTCCTATTTTCTTACAATAAAGTATCACTTACAGCTTTACAGCAAGTTTCATTCAATATCATGTTATTACTCGAAGTAACGATGATTACACAGTAGTAGTTACTAAGTATGTAATACAAGAGCATACAAATGAATAACAAAATGTAAGTAATATATTTAAAATGATCAAGTCACGTTCCTTATCGATTCTGGTGGTCATAGAGCTCCTCACTGCGCACAGATTTTTTAATGTTGTTAGCAACATAATTTAAACATAATGAATGTTAGTAACATTTTAAACACTTAACAGACTGTCTTGCTAATAATAAATGTTATATTACTATCTACTACAATTGCAGGAGCTCGGCATCAGCGGCGATGACCTGAATGTAATGTTGGGGATCGTGTCTTGGGCGACGTGCGGCGATGGGCGTAGTCGCCAGCACAAGGAGAAGTCCAACCTACCCGAAGTACCCAGGCCAGGCCAGACCACCGATATCAACGCAGTGAACGACGTACACGCTAGAGATGAAACAAACGAGGAAGAAGGTCAGCCAGCCGGGCACGGTCTAGTGTTGGGACAGGGGTACCGTGAAGAAGTCGGACGGCGTGCGAAGCAGTTGCTGGACTGGGGCCGTATGCTATACCTTCGCGACTGTGGGTTCGACGCCCGGCTGTGCTATTTCGTACCTACCACCGTGTCACCTGAAAATGTCTGTATAGTCGCAAAGAAATGTAGATGATATAGTAATAGTATAGTAATTTATTATATCATATTCTGCCCCTGAGTGTTACTCACAGGAATGAGTTTACTATCAAACTTCATGGTTCAAGACATAATTATAATGATCTACTAAATCGAAATAAATAATAAATTGTTATGAATATAGATAAAGCTTTGCTTTCATTTCTAAGGTCCGTCGAATATCGCAAACCAATCAACACCACCAACGAGCAGGGGAATATGTAGTTAGAAGTACCATCACCAGTATCGTGTACAGTGTGTAAGCTTTTAAAAATATAATATTCACTAGCACAGTTTCAACCTGCGTTCATGGTCACTGCTCCGCTCCTAAGGGTCGTAGCGTGATGTTACATATATATACTCCAACTACTAATACTACTTACTAATATAAATACTCCATCCAATACAAAAATAATTATACAAATCTGTAATAATTATAAACATTTAAAACAAAAAACTTTTAAGTTTAATTAATTTAGTATGGATTATTTATTTATTTATCTCTTTATTGTACACCTTTAACGTAAAATACAATCAAAAAAACAATATAAAAACATTCAGGCATATCAATTGGCGGTCTTATCGCTCACGGCGATCTCTTCCAGACAACCTTTGTACGGATATTAACAAATATATTTCAGGGTAGTCTGTGGTGTACTGAGATAGGTTAATATATATTTTAATATATACTTGGTATACTATACTTATATTACCATAAACATATTACATACATATATAAATATGTACCTATATATATATATATATATAGCAGATTAAAATGAGATAACCGCTTATAATGACAAGTAATAGTCCTTGACCTGTTTTTTAACTGTCTGCAAGGTTTTGGCTTGTCGAATTGACACAGGTAAGTTATTCCATAGCCTCACCGCTTGCACCGAAAAGGATTTGTCGGTAAATTGTGTGCTATGTCTAGGCATTTCTAACTTCAAATTCTCTGATGATCTCAGGTCCCGACAATGTGTGTTGTGTAAGACCTTAAATCGTTCTTTGAGATAAAAGGGCGTGTGTGGATGGAAAAGAGTGCTATACAGGATTATGACTTTTACCAAATATTTTAGTGCAAAATGTAAGTACAGCAATATTCCTGGCAATGTAGTTCGTTGTGTGAGCTCGTAGTTCCACCAGGCAAAAAATAATTATTTTTTGCTAACCAAGAAAATTAGTTACCTGGTTACATAAAAGAGCCATTAAGATAGCTAGTGGTATCTTAATATAAGAGGCGAAAAAATACAAGTTCGTTTAAATCAGCCCATTGCAAGGCACTGGCGTGTAAACAGGAAACTTGGTTTTCAATTTTAATATTCTAAACACAAACTGCTTAATGATAAATAAAACAAACCTTAGCAAATATAATTGTGTATATTTATATCAATAATTATTATCTAAAACAAAATTCTATTACTATACAAATGTTCAATGACCCGAAGTATGCCGCAGTGCTGCCGCGCGCAAGTCGCGCGACTCTCGGGCGATAGTCGTGCGACAGTCGGATGCGAGTCGCGACACTCGCCGCCACCGGTGACGTCACTGTTGCTATCAACTAATTCGGTTTCAACCCACATTCTGTACGACATATTGAACTCTCCGCCACTTGAAGTTAGAAACCATTTGAACCTAGTCATTTTAGAAATATCGTTATTTTCATCAAGATTAGGTTTCCTTTAAAGGGTAAATTTCCTGTATTTAAACTCGAAGCCCAATAAGTAGATAATCCGTGTGTTATATCTTTAAGTGTACCAAAATTAACTAACTTTCTAATCTCCTAGCAGCGTCGAGTTCGGTTGCGTCGCGTCTATCAATTATAATCTTAATTTAACTAGCAAACTTATTGCCGACGATAAAGATAAATTGTATAAGCACTAGATGAGTGGCCCAGCTGTGCACACGCCCCGGGCCGATATTCGCTTTTAGCTTCTAGGTTACCAGTAGCCCCAGGCACATTTAAGTCACGTAATATTATGTAATGCAATTGAGAAACTTATAAAATATTTATTAAAACTTTGTCAATCATAGATTTTTCGTGTGTAAAGTGGGACCAGCACATGTATTATTCAAAAATTGTAATCCTTTGGTGGTTTATTTGTTATAATATTATCATATACATCTATAGTACGTATAATGAATTCAGTTGAAGACACTTCGGACTTCCTCTAGTACCCAAACGGTAACCACGGCGTGATCAAACAAAAACATTTCTTACAGCGAATAAGGCCCGCGGTGGAGTGCGGCCACTCTACAGTTAATAACCTCAAACTTAATTAAATAACTATAAAAAATAAAAATTATCTATCACCAAAACGTTTACATAAAATAAATAAATGTTAAATGCTCTGTTATTGGCGAACAGCCCTCGATTACAAATATACTAACACTCTATATTTACTATTGGCCACAGATTCGTACACCAAAGAGAAGTCGTTTCAATTTTCTATAAACTGCGAGTCTCTAAAGGTCGGGCGGGCTGTGGAGCTTTTAGAAAAGCTTTACTTTAGAAGAAGGGGGCGCCCCCCTCAATCTCATTAAATCCTCTTTGATATCGTCAGTGGTGATGCCATGTCAAATAATAATAAATAATGTCAATTTGGAATGCGAACAGTAGCGCGCACGCGTCGGGAGCCGCGTTCTCTGACAACTTGTATCTCTGAGATCTCTAACTTTATTGAATACATGACTTGACAAAATATTAATAATTAATATAAAATATTAATAATCAATAGAGTATTAGAAGAAAATTAGGCAGTCATAAAATGAAGTCGGTAGGTATACCCTTTAGTATGATTATTTCAAGGGCATGTTCGCTGACCATGATATGATCTCGCGTACTTTTTCTGTAGACGTTACGTACTTTGTAGCGAGCGGTGCCGCCTACTGCTCCTGGTGATCTCAGGCAAATTATATTTTTACTCAGTGGACCATTTTCAGATCATTTCATTTAATCTTTATGAACATCGCAGCGACCTTTCTCTGAATATAGATTCTTATATTTGTTTTAGTTTTTGTGTGCTATGGGATACCTTCGAACTTTTTTAAATTTAAATATAATAAAATATGACTACACCAGTCGGTTCTTTAAATATGGTGAGAAAATGTATTAAATACTTTTATAAAATATTAAATACGCGAGTGGCGCATCGCGCGGAACAACCGAGTGGTCGGGGACCGTGGAACGTGGGACCGTGGGACCGTGGGACTGTGGGACTGGGCACTGCACTCTACCGGTGACATTATTTAATGAGAACCCAATATACATTTAGAAGAGAAATATGTAAGTATTTGAAATTTAAAACAAGAATATAATTGTTTGGACATTGCACCGACAGGGCAGTGGCAGCTCGTTACGCTACTATACATGCCACTGTGTGCGGGGCAGTCCTCGACACATCCCACACACCACGCCACAATCGAGATATAATGGTCTAGCACTCTAAAGTATTGAATGTGGCTAATACTTTGTATTGGTATTGGTATATATTAGCCATTTTAAGACAAAATACGTATAGACGCAAAACTAAATGCGTATGATGAAGCCATATATCATAAAGTTAATATACTCTCTATATTTATACGGAGAAAATTTTTTACCCGAAGATGACACAACATTTCGTCACTTTATGTAGTCATATATAAGTATTGGACACAATTCCAAACCCCGTGACGACAATTGAGTATTTCTAAATCATAATAGCAAGTGGCGTTTAAGTCGGGAATCGTTCCCAGGACCTCAGCATGGCAATCGTAGGACAAACAAGTATTACCATCTACAAGTAGTACACGTATAAGGATCGTTGTGGGGGCTCTCGTTACAATATCTGTGAGAACATTGGACACAAGCGAGCTGCGACACGACACTAAACAACTCTATGATCGTTTGTGTGTGGAAGCTGCACACGATACATTGTACAATAGCTGAGATAACATGGTAGCGACACTGTGCGACACTGCGCCTATGTCGGACCCTTCATCGCTCATATTTACAAATGCAATAATATACAAGTTTTGCATGTGACATCTATATCTCAATAATTTCACTATTTGTAAGAAATTAGCGATTAAGCGATTAAAATGCTACGGCATTATTGTTCATATTATTTGTATTTGTAATATATGTTAATTATATTGATTGTCGTCGACCGTTTTGTGTAAAATGTAATAATTCGGTGGCACGTTCTAGTGAGAGATTTATACACAATTAGTTTTTTCAGTCAACAAACGAAAAGTCGCATAGAACCTATAGTTTTTTTATTCTCCGACAGGCCCTTGCATATATAATAAATGAAAACAAAATACTGTACAACTAATTCACATTCTTTTAACACTTTAATTACATGGATTATGTACACAATAGATGGTGGTATTAAATATAATATATCAGAAAAGTCTATCTTTTTTCACATAACAAATAAAATGATGCACAAAAAAATAGACAGAAATTGTTATTAATTGAAATGTCTGTTTTTGTTAGCAAATGTTACAGTATAGGGACGTACTTAGGCATAATATTCATTAAATAAAACAAGCAAATGAGGTTTTTTATGAATGATATAAGTTATCATAAGTGGCTATTTGATTCAAGTGCCCTCGAGACCCGCCATTTATTACTTTATGTACCGGAGATCGGTTACACACGTCACAGGGCACGCCTCGTCAGTTAATTCTGAACAATATTTCTGTCTAAGATACAACATGAACATAATCACTCTCCACAGGTATTATACCTAGTAAATTAATATACTCGTACAAACTCGCCCATTTATATCCTCTCTATATAATATTTTGTTTATTTTAGAAAATATTAAATCATACTAATTTTAAGGTACTTTTATACTTGTCAATGTTATTCATATTTATCTTAATATGAAAGTGGCTGAAATTTATGAATAATACAATGAAATTTTAAAGACACGAATATCTACATCGTTATCGACTAAATGATCGATGATATTAATAACCGAGTAGTTTGAATTTTACAAAAAAAAAAAATGTTTCAACGGTTGTCTAGTTTTGAACATATCGAACATCAATTATTTCTAATTTTTGTTATGTAACATCCGTTATATTATTTATAAATTAATCAGTATGAACCGTACACAGTTTATAAGAGAAACACATATTTTAGCAAGTTTATAAGAGGCGATAGATGTGGCGTGTGGCGTGTGGCGCGTGGCGCGGTGTGGTGCGGGCAGTCAGTAGCCGTACTTCTCCTGGATGGAGGACACGACGCCGTTGGCCAGCGACGACAGGCGCCCCGCCACGCGCGTCACGCCCGCGCGCACGGACTCGCGCACCTGCCCCACAGACACGCATCATAATTATAACTTTATTAACTAAATTAAATTAATAATAAACCGATTTACGAAAACCCTTCACGACCTCTTGAAAATGTTAAAATATCAAAATAATATGTCCGCTTGCAAAAAAACTAATTTATTTTAAAATTAAAATAACTAATCAAATCATTTCAAATATACATACGTAAATATGTTTGCATATGTATGATATATATAAATATATATGTAAATATATGATGACGTAACTATTCATATTTTTTTATTACTTACACACCATAACACCAAGAAAGATTAAAAATTTTAATATTTATTTAATGATAAATAGTTAAAAAAAAAGAAAGAAAAAAATCTATATCGATCAAAGTTATTTGACTAAAGGTAGCATTCAGTTCTTGACGACCGCGACCCGCCTCCGCGTCCGGGTCGCGCGTCGCCAACAACCGAACGCTACCTTAACGTCAAACCCTCAAAATATATTTCAATTAATTTTCATTGTAAATACAACATGATCAATAATTTAATCACGCAACTGAAACGAACCTACAACCATTTTAAATACTAACAGTTAGTTGACTCTAAAAATTAAAAAATTTAGCTTCTCGTCGATTTCAATGAGTAGAAAATATGTAATTAATTTTAACTTTATGGAGAAAAAATAAAGACAAACTAATGTCAATCAACCTAGGGTACGTTCTCTACAATAAGTATGTATAAGATATAAAAATACATACATCATCGAGGTCAGGCGCGGAAACGCTGAAGCCGGCCTGGCGCGGGCCCCTGGACGCAGCGTCGTTGCCGAAGTACTCCGCCGAGGAGATGCTGCTGCTGCCCTGGAACCGCGACAGGTTCCCCTCGCGCTCCCACCGCGACTCCTGCGCACACCACACGCTCACATTATTCATCATATAATACACCAATATTACTAATGCTAAAAGGCATCTAGGCACAAGCAATATATGATTTCTTTTGTTTCAACAAACAATTGTACAAAATGCTTAATATAAACTCATGGTACTAATAGATAAGTTTTAGATAAATGTACAACCAACATCGTTGTCCACTACAGAACTATACATTTCATATGTATATTACAATGTACATTTCATGTGATAACTGAAACATGTAATTACATTTAATTTTACAAAAAGAATGAATTTTACAAAATGGTGTTTCCATAAATATAATACAAATGTAACTGTAACCGACACTATCGGATATCCGGAATAAAAATTAATTCGAAACCTCGAATTAAAAATTTGGGATAGTGGCGCAGTTTAAATAAGCCACCCACGGTATGACAGGTTTTCATTATTTCTATGACTGAAGGTTGTATAATTCTTTTTTTGTTTATTATAATTTATTTCGTTTAGCATTTTTAAGTAAATAACTCTTTACTACAATTTTTAGGATAGGGATTTTACTACAAATGATAATCTAGAAATAAAGCCAAATCCTTTACCCTATTCCTTACTATCTATATTTATTTAATGATGATTGAAATTATCCGAAACGTCGCGCGTCGAGTACTCAGACCGACTCAAGCAGTTAAACCACTTTCTAAGTCAACTTTCAATGAGACTCTCCTGCATAAGTTGAATATTTAATTAGTTTCATCTTCGTCGAAAGGAGAAAAAAGAAGGCAGTAAAATGTGTCATTAATTCCGGCTATTCAGGTTGAAGGTAGGCCGGATGTTCGTTATCCGGTACTCAATCAAAGAACAATCCGATTCACCTCCAATCTTTTCCTTCCGTGCTAGTCAAGACTGTGTGTTAATAACACGTTAGGTATTTTTCTTATGTAAAATATCTTAATTTTTAAGGTTCGGTAAGTCCCAATGAAAAAACAGAATAATTATAATAAAATAATAGTAATAAAGTAATAAAAACGTTTATTTCTCACCACAAACCAAAAATTACAAACAATGGTATATGCAAAAATATAGCTAAAACGGTCAATTTCTGGTTGTGGATCGCTGGTGCCTGTGGTGGGTAGTTACACCTGTAATACAGGACACCAGGTCCCACCTCTTTGGATATGCAAATTTAATTAGCTTGCTTTAATTTGATAATGAATTGTTATACCAGGTACAAAAATTCTAAAACAGTATATGAGTTTGAAGACAACATATACGTAGAGACAACCGAAAATATAATCTAGGATTAACATGGTGTGTATGAGAGTGTTGGGGTACTTGTGCGTAGTGTGTGTGAGAGTGAGTAAAAGTGTGTGTGTGTGTGTGTGTGTGTGTGTGTGTGTGTGCGTGCGTGTGTGCGTGCGTGTGTGTGTGCGTGCGTGCGTGCGTGCGTGCGTGTGTGTGTGTGTGTGTGAGAGAGATGTAATTGGGAGTATAGGGATGAGATTTATGGGTTACTCTAGAACGTCCATGAGAGCTTCTGTCGCAGTGTATGATTGGTTTTGAAGCCAAGTTTGAAGTCTAATTTTATAATTATATTTGTTTAAAGAGAGCAGGGACAGAATTTGGTGTAATTTATTGTAAAGATAAGGTCCGAGAAAGATAAAAAACCTATGACTAAAAGAGGTCTTTAGTGAGGTGGCTGTAGCGACGATATAGTTTCGGCGAGTGGATTCTAGAGAGTAATTAGAAATGGAGTGTTGTTTGATTGCAGTGGCCAGTACGAACATAGTATAGAATATAGGATCACTCGTGCGTGTGTCTGTCCGTTTTCCACAACCAATATCTTTGAATATAGTAGAGTAGCAACGCCCCGCGGTTTCACCCGCGTAAGTCCCGATCCCGTGGAAATATCGGGATAAAAAGTAGCCTATATGTTAATCCAGGTTTCCAGCTATCTACATACCAAGTTTCATCGTAATCGGTTCAGCAGTTTTGGCGTGAAAGAGTAACAAACATCCATACATCCATACATCCTCACAAAATTTCACGTTTATAATATTAGTAGGATTAGTTATTAAGTTGAAATTTGATACACATCAATTCTGGTGACCCAAACTCAGGTGTGTTATGTAAATATATGTATAACTAATGTTTCATTACGAGAGTCCCTTTTAGAAACCAAATAAGAAAATAAAAAAAAATTGCAGATTGTATCGCATGACATACCTAAAAGAAACCTATAGTTTTAAAATAACATAGTTCATATCTCAACACTGCGAGTACAAACTAACATTTCATCGCACGGAACCTTTTCCACACGAGCGTTCAACTCGCGCTCGGTCGGTTTTTCTTAATGAAAAATGCGCACCGCATGAAAGATAGTTCCTACCTGTTCACCGAAGAACTGTGCGGAACTGATGGCTTTGGCGGAGCCGAACTTCTTGACGGCCGAGTCGTCGTCCGCGGTCTCGGCGCGGCGCGGGCGCGACCTGCTGGCGCCGGCGCTGCTGGCGGGGCTGGCGGGGCTGGCGGGGCCGGCGGCGGCGGGCGCGAACATGGTGTGCACGGCGCGCGGCGGCTCGGGCTCGATGCTGTGCGCGCCGTCCAGGGACGCGGACGACGACAGCTTGGAGCGAGGCTCGCCCTCGCCGAACAGCTTGTCCAGGCCGCGGCTGTTGCTGTACGGCTCGTTCCTGTACACACGCGCACTTTCAGCTTTACAGTTACGTAGACGTGATCCGAGCTAATATTATAAATATTAATTTATCTGTTCAGCCCTTCACTACTAAACCGATCATCGTGAAACTTTGCTACTACTATAACTAGACGATTCTTTGGCTGATAAAATGCTTGGAAAAATGCTGGTCGTGCTCCACAGCCACCCTGTAAATGAGTGGTGGTCTTAAGAAATATGCACGTATGAATATTCACTTGCATACTAATTTTTATCTGACATGTTATATTTTTATTATTTTATTATTTTTATTATTTTATTATTTTTATTATTTGTTATATTTTTATTATATAATATTTTTATTATTTTTATTGACATTGTTAATTTTGCAAAACATTGACATTATCTTGTATGAATTTGATATCAATTTTTATACTACATATAGAAAATTTTAATTGTACATGTGAGAACTGTGTAGTCAATAACATATGAGGTTAATTTGCTAAATTGCCTGGCAGTTCTGAGTATGACATGCTCGCCTAGACGTCCTGCCGATCGATGGTGGCGTATGTGTGTATTTAGGACATTATGTTACATTGTCCTCACATTTAATTTGCGCTTATAAGCAATGTAACCAGAAAATTGTAAAAAACATGTTGAAAAAGAGTGTCCTTGGAGTTTCTTGCCTGTTCTTCTCCACTGGATCTACGTATTGGAACAGACAACTAGCTTCACGACTGACTACTACTCCTGACAATTCATAAATACCTATAATGGTTTAATTGAAATAAATGATTCTGATTTGATTGATTTGCATACACACTTTATCAGAGGTACAGACAATTACAGGGTTAAGTACTGGTCCGAGGGAGCGTGAGATGATTAAGAAAACTTATATTAACGCGAAGTGAAGCCGCAAGCAAAAGCTAGTGTTCAACGGCATGTGTAATAAGTAATAACAACAGCTTGTGTAACAATTCTATGTATGAAAAATGGTTAGAGATAGGTGCATAAACCAAGTGTAAGTTAGGAATAAGTTTAGTATAGAAACAAATATAAAAACTATTCTGTAATAAAGAAATTATTATTATTATAAATAAGAACGGGAGTGCCTTTGTAATCGACGTGTAAAGTGTCTGAAAATATTTATTTGCAAAATAAAATAATTTATCGATTTAAAAGTGAACCGATTGCAATACATACAACATTCACTCATACCTGTCCCCCCAAAGGGGTAGGTAGTAATACACCTTGTATTAAACACACAATAAGGAGCAAGGCTATGATGGATGGATGGGTAGGATGGGTGGAGTGTTACACCAGTGGCGGTCACCTGATCATTGTGAATGCGGAGCTGAAGTCGTCGATGTCGTCGATGGGCGTGCGCGTGGGCGCGTCGTCCTGCTCGATGGCCGTCATGTCCGACGTGGCCGAGTGCGTCACACCCGCGCTGCGCAAACAACACTATCGTCAATAATACAAATGCGAATGTGAGTTTGTTCGTTACGCATTCACACCTTAACTACTCGACCGATCAGTTCATTCAGGACAGCACATCTATATTTAAGTGTTTAAGGAGTGCGCCTAGACTAGGTCCGTTTTTTTATGTATTATTGATTAGCCTCAGCTCATCGTTATCTACTCGATTTAGAACCTCTATTCTACAGAAGAGCACGCTCCTCGCTAGGTACTCACGCGCGGGCGGCGCGGCTGGCGGCGGCGATGCCGAGGCGGTCGGAGTTGGCGCGCGCGCTCGGCTCGCGGTAGGCCAGGCGGAGAGACGCCACTTCCTCTTCCACGTTCTCTATGGTGGCCTTGCTCTCTGCAGCCTTTGTCTGAACGAGCGGTGACATTTATTAAATAGATCCTAACGATTACTTGCTTTACAATTATTTGAGGCTCAAACGACAAACGTTAATAATAATAACTTCACACATCTCACACACGGCCGTCTGATCCCAACCTAGGCAGAGCCTGTACTATGGTAACCAGACTGCTGATAAACATACTTATATATTTCTAAATACATACATATTATAGATAAATTACACCCAGACACAGAACAAATGATCGTGCTCATCACACAATGATTTGTCCTGGGTGGGAATCGAACCCACGACCTCTGGCTTAGCAATCAGGGTCACTAACCACTAGACCAATAGGCCAGTCGAAATCTATAGCGAAAATAATGAAAAGTAAAGTAGTTAAGATCAATTTTCTTTTGATAATAATGCCCAATTGTAATGATAATATTAAATAGTAGTTTAATGATTTGCAATCTCACTAGAAACACTACCAAACATGACATAACATTACTAAAACCTTAGCGACGTAAACGTCAGACGACGTCCATCATTAGAATCACTGTGAGTTTCGTAATTTCATTTATATTTCAACTTACCTCTACATTAAGAGCACATTTATAGACAATTATTAAGTAATAAAAATAATATTTAATAACTAAAAACTTTTTAACAAAAATTAAACCGGCAAAAAAAGCAAGGAACTGAAAAGTGAAAAATAAACTTGTTAACCTAACTAAACTCCTACATTAATGTAAATACCTAAATAATTTTAAGTCGGCGCCCAACATACAAACAAGCAAATTAATTATTGTTTAACTTGATTAATTAACAAGTGTTTTCGAGTTTCATTTTTTGTGGCTAAAATAATCAACTACAGGTCTCCGCCATGTTGTAGTATCATTAAAACTACATGTGTGTGCTGAGTTTCAACAAAATCGGTTCACAGGTGAAAAAAAAAAATAAAAGTTATTTGTAACTAAAAATACAATAAGTTCAATACTAAATGTAATACATTTTCCATAATAAAATATGATTAATGTTACTGAGGACTGAAGTGCCTAATCTAGTGTGTATCATCTATCATTTGGTCATTACTCGAAGGTCAAACTTAGATTTCAACATTATGTAGCCATTTATTGCAAAAACAAATAATATGAATTAAGTATTTATAATCATAGACGAAAGGCTTTTTATGCTGATTCAGAAATAGTCCATATCTATTTATAAACGTGCAGTAGGAGCATTTTTTCTCATCACTACATATCTACAATAGAATGTAACTCTATTCATTTAAACTTACTACATTGTATGTACAAGTATCATATCTACGAATGAATATAAAAAGTATAATCAAATGAAAACTACGCGTTTTAGAGTTGAGTTTTACAAACTCTGGCTCAGTTACTTTATCAAGCAACTGTCAGAAACAAAATAAACGAAATGACAGAATGTAACTATTAGTAACGCGCCGGTGCACGGTGGTGTGCTGCGTGGGGTTCAGCCACATCACCAACCATCACGAGTCAGACGCCTTAGCCATTCCTAGTACATCATTATGTTTCTCAATGTCTAGTAGTAAGTAGTCATTACTATAGTCTCACAAAGTACACGTACACTACAAGCCTATGATAGAATACGTTATCATTGTGAATATGGTACAAACTAATCGCTTCAAAATGTATATCGTGCATCCGGCCTCAGACACATCATTTCTATGTTAAGTGGGTCACACTTTGCGCTATCAGCCCCTTATTGTGAACAACGTCGTAACTACACAAAGAAAACTTTCAATAAAAATGCGTTGAACATTAATTATAAGTTAAAGCTAACATTATAATTACACTAAAACCATTTAGGGGAAAAAATACTATTGTCTGACACTTCCGTGATAGTTTTATGGGTTTTAAGGGTAGCAAAGTGAGGTCAGAGTAGTATCATATTAAATTTATACATACTGACCTCTGAATATGGTGATTATTGCGATATATTTGTAATATTTATGTGTAATAGGGAATATGCATGTTGTTTAAATTTACTTGATTAATTTTCCCTTGAATCTTTATTGTCCACATATTATGCCTAAACAATTATTTTCTTATTTAGTTCGTCTTTAATTGCAAAAAATATTAATTAAAATATGCAAAACAAGGGAGCGAAATTCAACTTTGCAAAACGCTTCACTATTGGTCGAAACAAAACATGACGTCAAATTCCCCGTCCTGTCATTTATCGGCGCCTATATTCGTAGTGTTACGGAGAAAGATAGGTGTTTCTGTGGTTTTTGCCCTTAGCTAGTGCAATTTAGGCATTCTAGTGATATTAGAAATTATCTAGGACGATGACTGAATGTAGTTTTGTCAAAGAACAATCGGACAATCTACCACAAATAGATGCATTCATGATGACTATATATTTTGCATCAAATCCAGATTTTACGTCTGCTGAGGTCAAAGGAGTGAAATCCGCAAGGTAATTATTATAATACTTGTTATATTATAATCTAAAGGATAGGTAAGATATGTATAGTTAGTTATATTCATGAAGTTTTATTGGACTTTTGTTACTTAGTTTAAGTAGACAAGCAAGTTGCCTTCTGCTTGATATTTAAAACCAACATAAATGACCTACTGCTGACTAATTCACACTATTCTAGCAATTAAATTGTAATATGCTTACATTAAAGTGATCTTCACAACAATATAAACACGATATTGAAGATACTTCATCTCTTCTACTTAATTTACACCATTGTTTTCGTATTTCACACTATTATTTTGTACAGGAAAAAATACTGTATTGAGTGTACTTCTTATAGTGTTTTTACACTTAGGGACAAGGCAATACTTATAAAATGTTTTTAAACTTTATCCATCGTCTATTAATTACAATACATAGTAATTACAACTGAAAATCGGTATAAAATTACTGTAACACTTCAAGTAAGTATACTAAGTTTATGAAACAAACACTGAGCGTGATATCTGACGTCATCCAAGGCCTGCGAAATATGGCGGCGTTTAAACAGATCAAATTTAATCGATGTTTTCAATGTTATTTTAAAAATTAATTTGAACATTGCCGAGGTTATTTATATTTTTTATTAGAGTTGAATGATGGAACAAGTCAATAAAAAAAAAATACATGCATATTCCCTGTTGTGTCTGTCTGTGTTTTGTAACTTTTCTTCAAAGTCTTAGTCACTTTAACTATATTCTGTTTCACATGGCTGTAAATCTTTTCATAGAAGTCGAATAAATAGATATCGTATATAAAAAGTAATGGCGCAATCATTTTGTTTATATGTTTAGAGTTATGACAATGTTCATGAAGCGGTGCGAAAAATGATCGTGAATTACCTCCATTTTGAGTTTCTCTGCCATGATCGCCTCCCGCTCGATGTCGTCGAAGTTGGCCGCCACCTTGGTCGCGCCCAGCCCGCCCTTGCGCGCGCCCAGCTGTGCCACAATACCACAACACTCCGTCAACACATAAGTATACGAGGTACAAGTGCTGCTCACACTATACAATATATCAATAGAAACACTCACAGACTCTAAATAGTATTCTGGACAAATGTATTGTATCCTTAGCTTTAACTAGCTCTCATTAAGTTTATGACGTGCTGAGTTGTGCACCAAATAAGTTGAATGATTTCCAATGAACTTCTGATGAAATTAGTTACGGTTACCAGTTTAACTTTGCCTTGGACTCGCCTAGAGCAATCCTGGGTGTTTTAATGGGTTTGTTGGTACTGGAGTCACAGCAGTGGCAATGTGGGTGGGATTAGTCCTATTCTACTGACGTATAAGTATTGGGGGAAAACATAATAGATACTTGATATTGTTTGTTATTGTTTTTATTTTTCAATATTTATAAGTCAGCCGAATATCTGGGTATATTTTAATGAGTGTACAAAATGTTGGTCAGTGTGTGGTGGAGCTCAGTGGTACGTACCCCTGCGCGCTTGGCGGGCGCTCGCCTGGCGCCGGCGGAGGCGCCGGAGCCCCACAGCCGCGCCTCCGAGCTCAGCTCGCCGTCCGGCTTGGACGACATCTGACGATCGAAAAAGTATGTTACAGTGTGATATTATTTGTATTACAAATTACAATTTGGTTATTAAGGTTAGTTTTATTTGTTCGATTAGTTTTTCATTTTCTAAACAACCTATCCTTCTTTTAATCTTAATCAATATTGCCCGAATTGCGCATATATTCACGGCACAGAAGACCGCCCCATTTTGATTCGACCGTTATTCAATTAATCGTTCATCAATAAAGCCGCCTCAGAGGTAGGGAACTGTTTCCAGTTTTTCACTCAACACTTAATCTTGTAAATAAGCTGCTTAACAAAGGACAGGAATATCGGTTGACAAATAGATAAGAGAAAGTAACTGTTTTATCTTACTCCCTATTCCTATGTAAATCAAGCGGTTTTATTTTTAAGTACAACTTGTATTTAGGTACGAAAGTTGGACTTAAGAGGCGTGAAGAAGCGGCTGGACGGTCCGTCGAAAACATTTCAGTGACGTGGTTTACATGTTGTAGCGTTATCTACATCCATTGCATTGATGACACATTCGTGTGTAGCCTTGCCTCGCTACACATACATACATACATATATATGTACAAGGGTATCCCCGCAAATTATTTTAGATACTCATGATGCCAATTTAACTATTCGTATTCATTTTTAGGCAACATTAATACTTTAAGTGCCCTTCGGTAATCATCACATTGTTAATGAAAATAAAGCAAATTCATCCTTTGATATTCATAAATTTACTCAACAATTATTTGGAATCATCTATTTGAAAAAAGTGTGTGTGTGTGTGTTTAATCCACACACAATGTCACCGCAACAATAGGTTGTTTTTATAATAATAACTTGACACATCTCACACACAGCTGTTTGATTCCAAACTCAGCAGAACCTGTACTACGGTAACCAGACTGCTGATAAACATACTTATATATTTATAAATACATACATATTATACATAAGTGACATCCAGACACAGAACAAAGGATTATCCTCATCACACAATTATTTATCCTGAGTGGGAATTGAACCCACAACCTCTGGCTCAGCAGTTAGGTTCAGTGACCACTAGACCAACAGGCCAGTCAATAACAAGCTTTGTCAAAAGTATCTGCCAGTGTCAATCTATATCCGCCCGTTTCCAAAGATTGAGCCTTGCGGGGATTCGACCGTATCTCAATATGTTGTATACATAGGTATACATATTGTATAGGATGAAGGTATATTATACTGAAAAGTCTGAAACTAGTACAGTAACAGTAGCAGCCGCAGTGAGAGCAGAGTCGGTTTGTATGTGTAACAGTGAACTAATGATGTGAAACTAAGATATATACACAGCCATTAGGTACCACTTATTTCATACCTACCTACTATTACAAGTATAAACAGGTGTACTTGTACACGACTGTTTAAACTTTGAATTATGTATTTGTGTAATTTTATGGAATTACAAATAATGACAGTTAAACCGAGTTATGGGTAAGCAAATGAACTCAAGCTTGACATTGGCTGTTATCAGAATTGCCTGCCCACATAAAACATGCAATATTATGTTGTCATATTTATGTAATTTCTTATTACTGTGTAATGAGTGGTATTTAATATTAAATATTCCAAACATCATTAGTAAACACAGAATTATCAGGTATTAAAACTGTTGTGCCGTGGTTACCCAAAGCACAACAGCCATATTTGAGTGTCGTTGGCGACTGGAGTGCTTCAATAGAATAACACACATTTCAATACTTACCTTTATCATCATCTAAATTATTATAAACTTTCACACATTAAAAAATATACTCATATTATTAAGCATGGCAACAAAAACAAGCACTTAGTATAAGAGACATACCTCTTTAATAAAATATTGTCCATAAATAATATAATTATATATGGTATCATTTTGACGCAGCACAGTGGATATCGCTGATACTTAGCATAAAAGCCACTGTAAATGTCAATGTAATCAGAATCTCTGAATGAATAAATTTTTATGAAATTTTGATTTAGTAATGTATGGTGTTGGGACGGCTGCCCGAGCTCAAATGAGATATTTTGGTGTGATTTTTTACAACGGCAGCCACAATGCCATTTTACTTTAATGGGAGAAAAGGAAACGAAAAAAGAAACTAAAGTCAAACTTATAATCATTAAAGCTTTGCATTTACATGGACTGCCAGATTCAGAAAGCTATAGGCAGAGAAAGAACTCGTAGAAAGTCATGGCTACTCTTTTTCAATTTTCATCAATATCATTTCTATTATAATAAAAAGTAGTCGCTCAAAAGAGTCGTTTGTATATTTTTGCACCCTATTTCCCCGCCATGTGCCTCTGAGTTGCAGAGCTGTGGAGAAATGACGATTCCGGGCGTTGAGGAAGCTTGCGATTTATATCGCCTAATAAAACGGCCGAATACAATCCAGCCAGACACTGCAGCGAGGTCGTGCTCAACAGATAAATGTAGCTTCTCAACAGATAAAGAGAAGGGGATTTTTTCTCCAAGTGGAATGCATCTCCAGAAATGATAGGCAAGATCTGCTGTGAGTGTCTCTTATTTCGGAGACACTGTGTTTATAGCCGCCTCACAGGGCTCCCTGTACAGTGGCAACTAAGAGATTTTTCATAAATACCCAAGTCTGGGATCAACATAATGTGTGCTGCCCACGTCTGAGCAGCGAGCGTGAGCAGTGCGTCGTATGGAGAGTGTGTGTGGTGAGGTGTTACCTGTGCAGTGGTGGCAAGCTCGCTAGTGTTAGTGGCAGTGTTCTCCGCGAACCAGTCTACCTCGACCTCCTTGCTCTGCTCCTTTATCTCGACTGGCGCCGTGTCCAGGTGCAGCTGACCAAACAACACACCATTTATTATTTTACATATTTAAGTTGGTACACATACATACACTCACGCCTGAAGGGGTAGGTAGATGCCTATTAATGCAAAAAGAAAGTAATTTGGTTATTTTAATAAATATTATCTATATATTAACCCTTTTTCATCAAATTTCGCGTGCGGAGGAATGTGACATTTGGAACACTTAATGTTTATATGGAGAAAAAGTATAGAAAGCTATCAACATGTGCTATAAACGCATATATAGTATATACATTATGTTGAGCTGTCATGGTGCAGCGAGTCTATACAATGACAGTTCAATCCATACTGGAAATGTATAGCTTGAGATACGTTACAAATAGGCTTTTAAATTTAATTAAATATAGTCCAAATTCGACCCCCTCGCGTTCTCTAGTTTTGATATATACGTGTGACATATAGTTTTCACTGAATTTTACTGCGAAATGACAATAAATATATATAACCATTACAGTACTAACACTTTAACTAGAGTAAAATACTGATAAGACGCAGCCTCGGAAAAGTGCTATGTGTCAAGAATAAGTCACATATATACAACACTCATTAAAATGTTGTAATTTTTAGGGTAGATAATAGATTTGTATTCATATTAGAACCTTAAAGATCGCAGTTACAACTGTTGATGAATAAGTTAAGACAAGCTGAAGAAGGTTGCTAGCATGGACTGGATGCGGAAGGCGGAGGACCGGGTGCTATGGTGCACATTGGGAGAGGTCTATAGCCAGCAGTGGACTGCAATAGGCAGATTGATTGGTGAGTAAAGTTGCCACAGGGATAAGCACATGCTAGGAGGGTTCCGGATGTCTTAATAAAAGCAGTTCCCGGATCCCTCCTAACTTAAGACGCAGTACGACACACCGTGTGGTTTTAGTCGGTTCGATTCCGACACACCGCCCCACCGAAAACCCCGGTGGGATGACCCCGAGGGGGTTTCCACACGAAAAAAAAAAAAGGGGGATAAGCACAGAACTGAGAATAAGCAAGAAGTGCGATGTGGGCAGGGCACACGCAAACACGTGCGAATAGTTTCGTACTATATGCCTAGCATGGGCTAGAAGATGTTTTAGCTAGTTAATAGCTCGGTTTAATGTAGTTTTTTCCGGTTGTGTGATGAAATCTAGCAAGTCAGGGATTTTGTTGTTGTCTATAGGCTGGTATGTAGGCTCTCCAGTTGCCAATGGCAGTAGATTGTTGGCATCTAGTATTTTTATATGTTAACTATTTTTCACTTCCCTAGTAACTGTAACCCCACTATATTGTTGACAACATTGGCATTGGACAATAGTCTTGGACTTTCGTGGATCTTCTACCGTGACTCTTTAGTTATATGTAGTAACAATTATGATTTTATGTTTTATCTACCTAAAACTACACTAGTTCTTACTTTATCTACATACAGACATAATAAAGCATATAAATAGTTGTATTTTACACACATTGTGTTACACACTCCACTATACTACTAAGCTATCTCTTGCCCTTCGAAAATGTATTACGTTTTATGACACACTAATACGTTACGACGTCATATTTTACGTCACATTAATAATAAATGACTTTATTTTGTAAATATATTCTATTTTTACTTTCCGTGGTCTTTATACAAAAGAACCATTTCAGTTCAGTAGTCGAGTCACCCATTAGCAGTGGCGTAGCTAGGTAACCAAAGGGCCCTGGGGCAAAAAATAAACTAGGGCCCCAAATAAATTATTTATAACTATAAATAAAAAAATTAAAAATCTGCCGACACAAAATAATAACAAAAATGCCTTACACAATTTTGGAAAAGAGCTGATACTCTTACACTGCATCCATCCGTTTGAGAGCTACGATGCCACAGACAGACACACAGACGTCGACGTCAAACTTATAACACCCCTCTTTTTGCATCGGGGCTTAAAAATCGTTTGTTCCGTATTCGTCATATTCCGAATTCGACATACTCCAGATTTGTCGTAATCCAGATTCGTCGTACTCAATATTCAAGTACACCGCCACGGCCCTAGCAACATTTTTAGGTGTTGCGAGACCTCAAAGTGGCGCCCCTATAAATTCAAAATCTTAGTGTTCCTATACTATACAGCAGTGATTGTAAATGGTGTTAAATATATCTAACAAATAAATATTTAAGGTGTATCAGAGCAACAAGCAGTCTTTCGTGGTTGACATAGCAGTTGTTAGGCTCATCCGCGTTAAAAAATGTTGTCCGTCCCGCTTGTATCAGTCGCGTTCGGTAACGCCTGAGTACTGACTTAAAAAATAGACCTGTATTAGCCTAAGATGCTATTTCCTTAGCTTATTTGTTGTTAATGCAAATGAAGAGGATCGTCATTGTTTCACTAATTCCAAGCAATTTTTTTTAGCTATTGTAAAGCGTTTGGCTAGGCAAACATAGTAAATATGAAATCAAGTTGCTCTATGTACCCACTGAATAATCCACAAGACCTCTGATGCTGTAACTGAGTCATTTGTTTATTTATGAAGATTCAGAGGAACATCACGAAGTATTTCAAGCGAACAGCAGCAAGGCTAGGAACTCTACACTCCCAAGTTAGCGCTCAGTCGCTGTAGTCGTTCTTTCCATTCGGCCATTAGGCCTTGGCGAAGCTGGGATCGTCTCGATTTTTTGATCTAGTGCCTCCTTGCACCATTGATATGTGACATCTATAGATCCTATGGGGCATAACCAGCGAGTAGACTCGCTGCTTCGTAGGATATCGTACAGTATCCTCTTATGACTCTGACGGACATCGCCGCTGCGGACGCCACAGTATCGCAGATTACGGGTCGTCAAGGACTTCGACCATATTGGGGCGCCATGTAATCTTAAATTGTTAATCTCGTTGGTAGGAGTCCATTTTAAGTAGGTTTAAAAATTATGTTTCATTTAAAAAAAAATATTTTTCTATTTTGAGTGGGTCGGTTTGTAGTTTGTCCAAGTGTCAATAGCCTGGTGTGTTGTGAACTGCCAATACCCTTTTACAAAATATTGCTTACTTCAACTTCTTAATTTATAGTGTCACGTCAGTTATACAGTATGATACAGGAGAAGTATTTAGAAGACCACGTAAGTATCCACCATAGACATCAGCCTGACAGCAAAATACCCGCCCCTAGCGTCAATGCCCAAACGATCGTTGGTTAATAACGATTACAGTAACAACTCGGTGACTGGCCCTGGTGGTAATCTTTCGGTTGATTTCGGCGCCCCCGCATGTCGGCGCCCGGTGCGGCCCCGCTCGCATCGCGCTAGGGCCGCCCCTGTTCAAGTACGCAATTTAATATGAATAGTGGTTTAGTCACAAGTCTAGTACAAACCTGATAACTTCTGGTTCTAAAAAATCTGGTTAATTTATAATCCGAATGTGGGAGAAATTTTCACTAGTTCAATTTATAGTTCGTAAGTCAGAGTCCGAGGGGCCCCCTGAGCTCGGAGACCCCGGGGCACTGCCCCGTCTAGCCCTCCGGTAGCTACGCCACTGCCCATTAGACTAGGTAAGTTGGTAATCAGGGAACTCAACTACATCTTAGGGACATGTGTACACCAACGAAAATTTGCTTCTAAGAACTACAAGTGATTATATAAACGACAGTCTTATTGCTAAAAGTAATTTCTTACAGGCAACCTTTATATAGACATTTATTGTATATCCAAAGGTTGCCTATGAAATGAAAATAATTTATTTCCAAGTAATTAGTAACAATATTGCCAGTAGCCCCACACTAGGCAAGCCTGTCCTGTGGGTGCCTGATACGGTTACAACTTTCCACATACATTGCTCGGGCGACGATTTAAAACTAATTTTAATTTACAATAATAACCAGTTTTACGAGAACAACTTAACAAATATTTCTATTATTATATAATGTAAAAACAAGTTTTAACAATGATGAGAACATAATTGATTTATCTTATACTAGTAAATTATTGGTGTCTGTTACATTTTATATCAAATTCATATATAAATTTGTATATATATATATATATATTAATGATGACTATTAGTGATGGTAAAACCTTACATGGTACATAAACATGTCAGATTAACTACCTTTGTTCCATATGTGTTCATGGCCTGCTCGGACATCAAGTTCAGCTTGTCACGATACATCTGAGCCACTCTAGAACTGTACTTTTGGCGTGCATCGTCTGTCACCAAACCATGCGTGCGGAAAAACTGAGTCTGTTAAAAATTTAAAATTGAACATCAATACATCATTTTATTTAGTAACTAAACAATGACTCTGTAGAGGTTGCAAAACTTATTTTAATATTGCAACTGCTACACAAAATACTAGTTTGGTACTTTTAAGCATTTAATTTTAAAAATAAACTAAACTGCAAGGAATTCTATCTCAATGTCTAAAAAAGTTACTGGTAGTTCTGCAAAGGTTCACAACTGAGAGTATCAATGTACCGCGTTGACATTCCCGCCAAGCTGCATGTTTCGAAGTTGCTTCCATGTCCAGTTGGTGTCAAGTTGCGTAGATCGTACGAAAGTCAGGTGCACGCCGAGGCTGCGATGCACCGCCGAACAGTCCAGACAGATGAACACACCGTACGTCACAGACGACCACGTAGGATTCTTCGCGTTGCAGTCGAAACATACCTGCGTATCACAACACACCATGATTATCACTGAACTTTTATTCGCTACTATTGTGACTTTTGAAATATACGCACTTTATTCGCCGAAATAGAGCGCAATCTCTGGAAGATTGATTCAATATCGTTTTTACTTGGCCCCGAGTCAGCCATTTTCGACGTGTTGTCACTAAGTCACAGACGTCAATCGTAAGTCAAACAAATGTCAAGTCCGTGTCAAGTGAACGTTCTGAGTAATAATTACGTTTAGTTTTACAGAAAACACAATATTATATGGACATTATAAAAGTACCTAATAATATAAGTAAGTCACAATCTACCGTATTACAAAAAATGAGGATAAATTGCATATTGGTACATTTCCAATATTATATTCATGGCTGAAAATTAAACGACCTTTTCATGTAAAAAAGTTAGTACAATCCCTTACTTCTTCATTTTGCTTGTAAATTATTTTTTAACCGGACGAATGTACCAAACAATTATGTTTGGTAGATTCGTCCGTGAATATAATATAATGATAATTTCCTAAACTTAATTGTAAATCTATAAAATTCAAATTAAAATCTTTCTTGTCTATGACCATTGTAATCGTCGAGTGAGCGGACGCATGTTAAATTTCTAGAGATAATTTTGTTGATAAACTGATTCGCTGTAAACTCGTAAAACGTTAAGAGAAATCAGTTATATTTAATGAATTAATACGATATTGTCGAGAACTAGTGGTCTATACAAATCAGTGTGAATCGAAGGACGCTGTTGAGTGACCGCATCTCGCAATCGAGGAGCTCAATTAGTTATGTCGACGTGCCAGTGTCTCCGGTCTGTGTGGTGAAAGTGCCTCGAAGTGTATCGACGTGCGAGGATGTCGGAGCAGCTGGTGAAACGGGAGTGAGGCGGTCGGTGTAATCACTTGAATGGATAACGTAAACTTCCAGCCGAGTGGCGAGGAGATTGAGCGGGCCCTCATGGACCTAGGCCCGCTGCTCGGCGTCACCATCAAGGAGGAGGTCCCCGACGAGCTAGCGGACCCTAGTGCGCCCGTACGCTCCGCTCTAAATGTAAGTACACCATACAATATTTATACCTACATAACATACATTATTTTTGAAACTTTACCTTTCCCGACATAATATCACGGAAATTACATGATCTCTATACCTATTACAATATAAAAAATAAAATCCTTCAAAAGTATTGTATGTCACTATATTTTTTAGCTTTTTTGAAATAACAATTTTTTTATTATTTTACAAGTGTACAGGCTAATGACCGTACATTACGTTCGGTCAGCAAACACGAGATTGCTGTATTATGGTCGTTTCAAAGTTTAGTGGAATATACTTTTAAAACTAATTACTTTTAATGTATACTCTAACTGGGTCACAAAAAATGACAAATTAAAGTAAGTATAAAAAATACAGTTATTTACTAATAGATAGTCTTAATCTAATTTAATCTACCTGCAAAAACTTTCTTTCATTTTACCCATTTAAGACAAAAGTTAGCAAGTATAAAAGTTTACTTAATCTTTTTTCTTTTAGTCTATTTCTTTGTTGATGTCAAAGATTCAAGGTTTCTATAAATAACGACATTGATATATTGAATTTGATATATTGCTGTTAAGTAAATATCCCTAATTCATTATTACACGATTAATGTTAAGGTTTTCATCTATAATTTTGGCTAATTAAACATTTAGAGACTCAAAGATTTCTTCACTGTAAAACAAAATTATAATTTAATTACTTAATTAAAGTTTCTCATTGAATAAAGAAAGACTATTCCTATTTGACTTAAGGCAAAGTTCTTTAATATACCACAAATACAGAATCAGAATACAATATTTATTAAAATGTGATTAATAGTTTCACATACTTGCAATAGACTATATAACATTCCTTAGTAAATAAAATTTATTTTATTTAATATATATTCACATAAAAGGTACACCACTATATGAAGTCCCTGACTCCTGAGCTAGGCTCATAGACCTGTGTTACAAAAGTCAGTATCTTCTCCCATTATGAAGAACACAGAAATCTTATGGAAATAAGTGCAGTGAGATGAATGTTAGTGTGGTAATGGTGTGTGCTGTGTGTTTGAAATGTAAGATTATGGTATTTGGGTATGTGTATGGTATGTGAGGTTTGTATGGTGAGTGAGTTTCTTAGTCTTTTATAATAATAATTTTTCAGTTTGGTCATAGTATATACCAAGCAACCAATTCTTTAATTTAATTTTAGTTCTGCGATTAGATAAGGGATGTATGTTTGTTAATTTATTTATTCTATTATATAAGAAAGTAGACATGTTGCCGCCTAGCAGATGCTGTACGACAAATGGTGGATAAGCAGACATTTGTTATGGTACGCTTTTTATTATAATCCTCAGCTCCTCCTGTGTTCCTTTGCCAGTAGTTGCAGTATATACAATAGTCTTACTGTTAATACATCACAAGTTGTGAATTAGGGAATAATAGAATTTCAACAGTCAGAGTTACCTATTATGTAATTAGTAGGTACACACCAAATGCTGACTTTTGTTGTCCTAAATTATGTTTCCCATATTTATATAGTTAGATTATATTATTATTTATAATCAGTATAGTTAGATACTTACAAGTTCTGTTTACAAGGTCAAGTTTAGCTTTGATAAGTATATTTATTTATTAGGACCACAACAACTGATACACATCTTCCATACAAATAAATAAATTTGAAATGACCGTTTGTAATGTCATAATGTTTTTCACATTTTTGTCTGTCTGTCTGTTTGTTCCTGCTAATCTACAGAACGGGTAGACCAATTTCACTGGCAGAAAGCTTGTGTTATAAGGAGTTACATTGTTATATTTAGATTTGATAAGTATATTTATTTATTAGGACCACAACAACTGATATACATTTTTTGTATTTGAAGTGACTGTTTGTAATGTCATAATGACAGTTTTTTACTAAGTGCATCTGAATGTTTACATTGTTTACATTTGGTATACAAACAAAAATATTTTTCACATTTTTGTCTATCTGTCTGTCTGTTTGTTCCGGCTAATCTCCGGAATGGGTGGTCCGATTTCCACGGGACTTTCACTGGCAGATAGCTGGTGTTATAAGGAAGGAGTAACATACTATACTTTTACTTTGAAAAAAGAATTAGGGTTCCGCGATTTAATTCACATATACCTACCTAGCTAAACACCTAAAAGAGATAGTTTCATTCCAAGGTGCACACTAACATATGCCAAATGCCTATCTTCTTAGAGATTGAAGTATCTATGCAGAGATTGTGAAATAAAATAGTTTTCTTTAATATAAGGTTCATCTACGTAGGTACTACTAAGTAAATACCTAGCCTAGGATTATTTAAAACTTCATTTGTTCACAAAAGTAAAGTAATAGGCACATAACTGGTTATTAATTATTTAGATTAATTCTTCTTACAAAAGACAACCCTAACATCATCAGAACAGATAAGAGTTATACGATAGAACGAGAGGCAAGTTTTAGGTTACTACATATGACCAGTTGGTAATTAGCAGTGTGCAATCTGAATTGAGCATTATTGTGTCGGAGCAAGAGTCACTATTTATTTAAATTGTATTGTGAAGATGTCCTTCTGTACTGGTACAATTATGCATTCTGTGACTGAGGAGTGTACCTTTAATGAAATCCAGTGTACTTTTGACAAAAATATATATAATAAAATATGTACACCCGCCATTCCAACGCTAGTATTGTAAATTTCTTTTCGGTTAGGATATGCCTATTTCACAATTTTTTTTTTGTTATTATGCGTACCTGCTGTGCACCTGTATATCACTACGAATTATAAAACAAAGTCCCTCGCCGCGTCTGTCTGGCTGTCTGTTCGCAATTAACTGAAAAACTACTGAACGGATTTTCATACGGTTTTCCCTAATAGACATAGTGTCTCATGAGTGATTCATGAGGAAGGTGTATAATTTGTTAAGATTTTGTGCAAATTGATTGAAATATGTTGATGATTGTTGAAGATGTCTCTGCTACCCGTGCGAAGCCGGGGCGAGTTGCCAGTAAAGATATAAAATAGGCAAAATGTTGATAAATACGACTAAAAAACGTCAAGTAATAATAATAATAATAATGTTTATTTTCTCACCATAACCGAAATACAATGATACAAAAAAAACAAAAATGAAACAATAACTAAAGGAAAAGAAAAGACTTAGCTAACGTATATCCAAAATATTCCGGCCGTGGATCGCTGGTGCCTGAGGTAGGTGGGTATCACCTGTATTACAGGTCACCAGATCCCCACTCGGACCTTGTTAATACTTTGACAAATTATATATAACATCAAAAATCTGATAAAATATTCACAGAGAAGTACTATAATGATGAACAATGATGTATTAATATAATCATAATATAAGGTGTCTGAATGCATCGAAGTAATTTGCAATCAAGTAAACGACTAGTAGTGATTTTTATCAGTATCTCGACTATGGTTCGTCATGCTCACTAAAATGTCATTGCTTGCGGCGTCGTCATGGGGCGGGTCATTTCTTTCCCTCTGATATGGCGAAGGAGATGATGGCTGGTCCATTCGTCATACTCGTGAACGGGTGCTGCTTGGGGTGACTAGTCGGCCTAGTCAGCGATGCTTTAGCCTATACTATTATTTTGGTTCGATCAACTGCAACTCTAGCCTCTTAATCCAGTCACGAATTATTTTTAACAGTAGACTTTGTAACTGAATGAAGGTAGATGTGCACCTTGAATGATTTCTATGTTTAATAAGTTCAAACCTTCAACGGTATCACTGAGTGATTTTTATTTTTTAGTACGTTAGCTTTTGGAGCATTTCAATAAAATGAAATTCAGGTGGCATCAGCTTGCATCCTGTTTACCTTTCGTGTAACACTAACACTATTGTACCTGAAGATCTGACTTTTAAAAAGAGTGGCCATGAGTTTCTTTGCCAGTATTCTTCTCATAAGGCTCTACGCATTTCGGAAACTGGAAGTTATAGATCGACACAAGCAGGCAGTAGATTTTGGTGTTTTCACCTAATTTACTTCGACAATCCAGCACATGCTGTGGCGTCTGTTTGCGCCGACCTATGATTTTAACTCTAGCTTCAATTTAACGTTCATAAATGTCACTTAGTGTCTTAATTGAATAAATGATTTTGAATTTGAATTTGAACAAGACACCGGCGTATCTCATGTATCACTCGTCGGACCATTTTTATTTCTACTAGACACTTCGTACATATACCTATCTTACGGATATCTAATAAAAAAAAAACTGTCAGTCGTAGGACTGCACGAAGTGAAAAAATAACTGACACATCTGTCATCTGATGGTCACGCGAGTTCAGTGCTATTTCCCCATACCAAAACTGCCCAACGTGCCTTAAGATATTCTCACTTCAAAAGTTGTTAATAAGTAATTGTGAGTTGCCGATCAGAAGTGTTCATTTTGTAAGAAAGTGATGCCATCTACTAGTGAAATCTTCAAACTAACGTACGTTCAGACGAAATTTTGAGTAAAGGTTTTCGCTATTGAGCACTATAGACGTTATAAATTTTCGCCTTAATTACAATTATGTTTTTGTTTATTTTACCAAATGAATTGCGCACACAATAAGCCTACTTTATCGAACTATTTATATTTTGAAAGATTAATTAATAAGGAGCTGACAGAACTCAATGTTTAGATTAGCGCCCTCTAGTGGATCTATATATGTACTATTAGCGTGACGGCGCGAGTTCAGTGCTTTTCCCCATAGCAAAAGTCCACAACGTGTCTAAAGAAATTTTCACTTCAAAAACAATGTCAAAAAGATAAACTAATAAAAAGAACCACCCCTGGTTGCTCTCTTACATTGCTGCTCGCTTGCAGCATTCCAACGCTGGAAGGCTTACCTTTGTACCAGGAACGATCCGGAGCGGGAGTCACCGTTCACTCGTTCACTCACATCGTTCAGCCTGCGCCCTGAACAAAGTTCTTAGCGTCTATACCCCAACTGCCCATGGTCACCACTGCTATGGGCACGAAATGGTACAATTTCGCGGATCGAGGGTCAAGTGGCTGGCGACAACAGTGCTGACGCCTGTGGCGTCCCAAATTGGGCACTTTCTAATTCAGTATTCGATTTGGTTGGGGATATGGCTCGTTATAGAATTCAAACGTTTTGCAGTCGAAAGTTGTTCTACAAAAAGTGAAGTGGCGTCGTTCGCACACGATGAGCGACCAATATAAGAAAAATCAACTGTTTCAAGGTACTCTATACAAACCTAGAAGTCAATCCTCCTGGAAACACGTACTTTATTAAACTTGCATTGAGTTAAACTCATATTTAGTATTACTGCAGCGTGATCTGTTATCGTTGAGTCGATGGCAAATATTGATGCAGGAAATATGGTTTTTAAATAATATGATCCAGACAGTTATGCAGTCTCGTCGGATATGTATGGCCCGGTAACATACTTCAGCTAATAATTTTAGATAAGATGCACTATTTCTGTCGGTGTTATTATTTATTATGTCTATATAACCGTTTCGCACTGACAATTATAACATTTCGTATTGAGTATATTGGGCAAATAATATTTTCTATAAATAGGTAAGTATATCCGGTTCTTTATTAATTATAAGAAAATTTGCTCCCAAAGTTTCTGGTTCTGTTATTTCGCATTTAATATTTTTCTTGAAATATAAATTAAGTGTTTTTTATACAAATAGGACTTGAAAAAGAAATTTAGTTATATATATAAATATCAAGTTATCGTTAAAGTCAAAGTCAAGTTAATTAAATGTATAGTACCTACATTTAATTTTAGGGTACGTTCAGATGACGGGCTTCGGACGCGCGTTTTGCTACCGCGCGTTGACGCGCGTCCATACGAACACGCATTTTGTTCAAGTCGTTCACATGCCGCCGCGCGTTTTGATCCGCCGCTTGCTTGACGCGGCGTTAACGCCCATGGCGCTCGCTTAGAGATCATTAGGTTTCTGTACATTAGTTCACATGAGCGCGCGTTTTCAATGCGTCGACAAGTGATTGTGATAAAAGGATTCGGCCATTTAAATAAAAGTCTGTATACCATTATTCACAAAGCATGATTCATTCACAAAGATTTCGGTGACAATTATTTATATGCAGTTTATTAATATAAAATTATATTTACTTTTATTTTTATTACGCATCAAAATTTCAAATTTGAAATATTACAATTGCGAAGTTTTACTAAGTTCTTACGAAATTTAGTTTCATGTAGCCTAAGTTAGGGATATTAAGTTATAAAGTGGCTTCCAGTAAGTCTGGATGTTAAAATGGATGAACCCAATATTGCCGTCTCTTCTTGTGTTGCTGTTTCTGACGTCGATATAAAATCACCAAACAGAAGGCTGTTTTTATGTCCATCTTCAACGAATATAGAATTCGAACAGAACTGCAGCAACGCGCGGTCGACACCCGTGAACACTATACGGGCGGCGGCTGCCCATCATCTGAACGCACTCTTAAAGTAAAGTAAGTTAGTTGTAGTTCCAATGAGTTCCACGGACCTAAAGGGTCCGTGGAACTCATTGGAACTATATTTAATTTTTTCATTTAATAAAGAAAAAAATATTAGACTTACAATGTATTAAGTATTACAGTCAAACCTGAGTAAGTGAGAGTGGGGACGGCCAAGATCTGCCAGGGTTCTCGGGGACTTCCTTCCTAGGGTATACCCCAGTCCCTGGCAATAGACTTATTTATGATGGAACACCGTGTGGTTTTAGTCGGTTCGATTCCGACATACCAACCTTTATCTGTTGCGGTTGCTAATGTAGACTATTTATTTGACTAGTTTGCGCTGTGTTTTCATATGATAATTTTTATAATTGATAATGGACCGTTTTATTTGTATTGCACTCATTGTGGTAAAACTTTAATCAACAAAATGCACACTAATATTATCTATCCAGTATTGTGACTAGGCGCTGTCCTTGAAATAATTACCTATAGCCACGCAGTACGTAAACGCGAAAGGGCTACCGTAGTTTAATTTCATCTACCTACCTTGAGTTTCCTTCTAGCTTTGTCATTGTAAATATTATAATATATTTTTTATCTAAAAAAAAATATTTTTTTGTGCATGAAATAGGAAGTGTTCAATAAAAATACTAATATTTTGTGTTTTTTTATTAGTAGATTTAATAAAAAACACCTTTTAAAAAAAACTTGTGAATCTAAAAACAATTTAATCCCAAGTGTTTTTTACCTTGCATATAATTTGTATATTCCCTGGGATTTTATAATAAAATCGCACATAAAATTATCGCCAAATTAATCAGTTATATTGGAGACAGTTTTTGAAACAACTTGTAAACTTTTGAAGCCTATATGCAGGAACAAGTTGATGTTTATGACGTGTGTTAAAAGACCAAAAATAACTTTTTTTAAACTAGGCGTTATTTTTATGAACATAAATCCATTTTTCATAAATATACTGACATGCCACCGTCATTGTTTCTTTCTCGAAGATAGATTGATTTATTGGCGGCATTGCTCTACAATAGAATAATAAAAATAAATTTAAAAAAAATATCAATGACTTCAATGCAACATTCAATGCGCCTAAATCATAATAAAATCTAATATATATTACAGTACTCATCATCCCTTAGTTTTTCACCCTTAAAGGTGGAACATTTTCTTCAAATTTATAACCGATACAATTAAAAAAGTATTTTTTGTAATCTGAAATCGGTTCACAATCGGCGAAGATACCGCGCAATATAAACAAAAAAAAATAGTCAAATTGAGAACCTCCTTGGTTGAAGTCTGTAGTACCTACATATTAAAAATTTCATTTAATTTTTTATTACTCGCTCTTGAGTGGGTCGGTTTGTAATTTATCTAAGCGACAATAACCTAGCGTCAACTGTTCATCACGTTTTACGAAATATTGCTTTTCCCAATGCAGGGAATTCGTTTTTTGTTGAATTCTTCTTTTACTTTACACATGCATTGTGATACCGTTAACTGTGTAATTCCAGTGGCCATCTGTGATCTACGTCATCAGTTTCACTTCACCAAATAGTGCTTTCCGAGAGTAAACGCACGAGTTACTTTATAAAAAAACAAATCGCTATAGGTGTGCCTATAATATTTAAAGAGTTCCCTCGATTTCTGCAGGTTTCTATCATCAGAACTGGATCTGTTTAAACGATAAAAATATATTCCAAATCGGTCCTGCCATCTTCGAGTAATCTGGTACCATACATAAAAAAAAAATTAAAGAACTGAGAACTGAGAACCTGCTTCTTTTTTTGAAGTCAAATCTGGCAGTGTCAATATCAGCCAATTCAATAATTTTTCTAACTGTATATACAGTTCACAAATTTTGCTGAGCTGAGTCTATTCGATAATTTATCAATATGTGGGCCTCATTCAGGTTTAGAATCAAAAGTAATGCCTAAGAATTTCGTAGTATATCTAGGTCTAACTTGTCCTCTTAAACCATTAGAGTAGTTTTCAACTGTTTCACGTTTGGAGTAGTAAACCGTATACATGTAGTCTTTTTGCCATTAAGCATTATGTTATTAACATTAAACCAGTGAACCACTTTCGAAATAGCACCGTTTACATCAACAAAGTTTGTAGTCATAGGTTTTAATAATTTTCAAAACTTATCATTGTTAAATTCTATTAAATATTAATTAAGGATAAACGGTTTCACTCACGTGTATATTTCGGGGATGCTCGACTAGTTCGGACCCGACGGGGGCCCTTTTTCAAGCAGTGAGCTTTTATCGCGGCCGTTGCAGGTGCCAGACTGGATTGGCTTTACTGCCACCGATCTATCTGTCGCAACGAGCGCCGGGTTGCAAGCGCCTGCGTTTTCTTTGCGTTGTGTGTACGGAACGGTACGAAATATTTTTATCGGCAGTACAGAAGTCTTGTCGAAACGTACAAGATCTTCTCATATCTTCATAGCTGAAGCCACAGTCGCCAGGGATCGTATATTGGGACGCAAATATGGTACCAAGACGATCTTTCACCCATCCGGACAACTTAGAAAATTACTGCGCTCCCCAAAGAATGTTCATACACTGACAGATAAATCGGTGGCAGCGACGCGACGGTAGGACGCCTTACTCCTTGAAAAAGGGCCCCCGTCGGGTCTGAAACTAGTCGCGTCTGACCGAATTATACACGTGAGTAAAATCGTGTACTCTTAATTACTATGAATACCACACACGAAAGTTCTTATGCAGATTAAATATATGTTATCTTTATTCTCATATCTTAATATCTGTAACCAGATTAAAATATAGGAAATGAACGAAGAATAATCTTAATATAAATCCTTTAGGTTTTATATGAAGATCATTATTAAGTTAGGTACATTTCAATATTTATTTATATTGTAATTTTAGCCATCATTGATAACCATTAAGTATTTTTTTAATTATTAAATCTTGGTTTGTAACTAGATATATTTGCGCTCTGTCATTAAAAATAATTGAAATTGTTCAACCGTTAAGCTATGTAGAGATAAGCAATTGTTTTCTTTGATTGTGAAATTATACATAGGTGCTAAAACATTAAAACAGAGAACTATTACCATCTAATATAATAGAGCTTGATCATCATACTGTATGGTGGTATATATGTCACACAGTGGTGACTGAACTAATGACTTTCCTCTAGCAAGATTAGAGTATAGTCACTGCACTTATGACGTTTTATACGAGAAATTAAATTAAAAGAAATTAAAAATTAAAAGTTTGATTTGCATAATATTACACAATTATAAATATACAAGTATAATACTGACATAAAAACAAAACCCAGAAAGAAAAACAGGTCACGATAAATAGATATATATAATAATAATAATATAATAAAGCTTTATCTATCTACACATTTATAGAGTTAACAATAGCATGACAAAGAGCTGTTATTTTAAGTAGTATTTGTTGGGATGTGTAGTCAAGTCTTTGGTAAAAGCCTCCTCCAACTTGAACCATTCTTCGCGGTTTTTGGCGATTTTCATCCATTCTTCTCCTGCTATATTACTAATGTCGTCCACCCATCTCTTCCTTTGTCGACCTACACTCCTCTTGCCAGGTGGGCCTTTCGATTTTGTTGTTTGACACGTCCATCTTTTGTCTTGATATCTAGCTATGTGTCCTGCCCATTTCCATTTTTTTTTAAGCTATGGTGAAGTGCATCAGTTAATTTACTTTTTCTTCTCTCCATGGCGTGTTGGCAGGACAAGATTTTGTTTTTTACTCTTTCAGTATACACCAATGTTTGGCTTGCATATGTTAGACTTGGGAGTATACATGAGTCCATTATAACCTTTTTCAACATCCTTAGGCTGTAACTTCCTTTAAGAATTTCTTTTTGTGCCCAATATTTCTTCCACGCTATGTTTATTCTTCTATCTACTTCTTTTTCATTACTGTTTAGTTCAAAGGATATCAGTTTGCCCAAATAGACATAATCATCCACATATTCAATAGACTTTCCTTCTATTTTGATTGTTTTTTTGAACTGTTTGTAATAATTTTTGTTTTTGATGCATTCATTTCAAGTCCTACTTTTTGGCTTTCGGTGTTAAGACTTTGGAGCATGATTTCTAATTCTGTCGCAGGTTCACTGAAGAGAGCTATGTCATGGCAAATCTTAGATGTGTTAGTCTTTTATTTAGGATCCATATGCCTTTGTTTTTCCATTCTAAGTTTTGAAATATGTCTTTAAGGACGGCTATAAATAGTATGGGTGATAGAGGGTCACCTTGTCGCACTCCTTTTCCAATTTCGAACTCTTCTCCGTGTCTTTCTAGTTTTATTTTGCTAACGCTCTTAGCAAATATGTTCTTTATCACACTTATGTATTTTTCGTTTATGTTGTTTTTTCTCATAGCGTTCCATATAGATGAGTGTGATATGCTGTCGAACGCCTTAGCATAATCTACAAATGCTATGTATAACGGCATTTTATATTCTTTATATTTTTCTATTATTTGGTCCATAGCATGTATGTGATCCATTGTTGAGTAGCATGGTCGGAAGCCTGCTTGCTCTATTGGTTGGTTTCTGTTTATGTCTGGAGCTATTCTACTCAGGATTACTGAAGAGAACAGTTTATAGATTGAAGATAGTAGACTGATTGGTCTGTTATTGTTGATGTCACTCGGGTTTCCTTTTTTATAGAATAGGATTATGTTAGAACTGCACCATTGTTTTGGTATTTGTTCTTCAGATAGTTTACTAGAATAGGTGACCCAAGTTTTAGATCAATAGATAGATATACTTTATTGCACACAAAACATCACAAAAGCAGTCAATTGGATACAATAGTCTGTTACAGTGTTACAATGAGTGGTGTTTTCGCAGGCTGCGATCTCTTGCAGACAACCTTCGATGGATTATATTGTACAAGTAATGGGCAGATTGTGGTGCACAACTACAAATAAACTATGGATATTTTTCTGCTAACCAATCACATTATTTACCAACTTATATGGGATAAAAATACATTTTATACTTTGAAAAAAAAACACGTCTATACACATATTGACTTACTTATACATTTGTATATTATAAACTACTTACGTACGTACATATACATGCATTAATATAAATAAATATTGATCATAGAGATAGCAGTGCAGTGCGTTCCAAAGGCGTGCGGCCTGTACCGTGAAGGACCTGTTGTAAAAGAGTGACTTGTAATTTTCAAAGTCAAGCTCTCCGATGACTCCAAGTATCTCTGTGTGTGTGTGTGTGGCATGTATGAACGTGAAACGTTTTTGTGACAGCATTTAATAAGATTTTATAGAGAAAAGAAAGGATGTGATATTTTAGCTTAATACTAAATTTGGAGACATGATCATATTTATGGAAGTCAAAAATGGATCTTATATACAGAAATTCTGGTTATGTCATCTCATCACACACAACATCATAGAAGTCACAGGATACTACATTTCAAATCAGTCAGACCAGTAGAAGTTACACACATCCCTTCAGGGATTGGAGAGAACTGATGATTTTCAAATGGCTTAACAGATTTTATTGAATTATAGTTCAGAACACTCTCGATCAAGTCACCTTTCAAACAAAAAGAGTAAATTATAATTGGTTTATCCATTAAGGAGCTATGATGCCACAAATAGAGACACAGATACACATAATACATTATTAATAACATTTCTCCTTTTGCGTTGGGGTTAAAAAAGACATTGATTAGAATTAATTTTATTCTAATTAAGTAACTATTAAATTTAAAAAAAAGCGAAAGCTGTAATTAGGTGTGAACCTATTTCCAGCGTCCACGAGAAGTGTGTACTTCTGGTGGACGGTCGAAAATATTTTATTATGAATGATCATCATCATGCATCATATGCCTGATGTAGGATTGATAAGTTATCATGTTAGATGTTGTTAGCTGTACATTATATGTATTATAGACTAATAAATGCTTTTAGAATAGAAAGATAATAAACAATGAATTGGCCTTGGCCAAGACCATCGTTTATAGTATTAACCAGAAATCTCTCATTAAAGGTTAGCAGCACGCCCGATGGTATTATCGGCGGCGCGGGAGCCCCGGGCGAGGGTGGCAGCGGGGCGGAGGGCAGCGAGAATGCAGATGGCGCAGAGGGCACGTGCAAGGGCTCCAATGCGGATTCGTTGGCTTCTCCGTCGGCACCGCGCGCGACTCTGTCCGGCACGCGCTGCGTGCTGTGCCACGCCGCCCTGGCGCTCAGCGACGGCACGCCCAAGCTTATGGAGTGCCTGCACTCCGCCTGCGAGCCTTGTATCAAGGCCAAGGTTGAAGAGAAGCATGCCAGTTCGCGGGACTTTTTAGGTATATTTGACATTCTCATCTCATTGTGATCAACTGTATGTTTGTTATACCTTCTGCTTCATAAAGGGCATATATGTTAAAAAGGCCACGAAATAGAGTCAAAAGACACAAGTGCTGTTGCCTTTCAAGATTCCCTGTTATACTTAGGTACGTTGAGAATCTAGCCATCATTATTTAGAGATATGCCTACGTTTAGTGCACATATCAATTTCGCAGATATAATATAAGATTAAATCTATCTTTAAGATATAAATCGGAATTTAATCGAGGTAGATGATATTTATTTCTAACCTTTCTTTTAACGCTATGGTTCGATCAAATCGCGTCAAACCTGAACCTGAACAGAACGTCTATCTTCAACCAATGAGACGCAAGTTCCATTGCCGGTAAGGAGCGCGAAGACGTTTCTTCAGCCGTTGCGGACCCGAGAAAACAATCTTTTATACTTTACAACTGATATTATCGGCCTCACGGTCCTCAAATCATGATTAGCTTATCGTTTTCACTCTCAGTATCGCAAAATACTCCATTTACCTCATAACAGAATGGCATATAAACTCTTTCGTCAATTATATTAAAACTTTATAGACCAGTTCCAGCATATTTCTGTGGCCTCATTCCAGAATAACCTTATAATGTTAAGTTTGTTCAAAGTTTTATGAGAGACTAAAAAAAATTTTTTTTTACTACAAAAAGTAAAAGTTAAATTCACCATTCGCATGTCTTAGTGAAATCTCCCATGTCTATTTTAAGTTGCAACAGCGCTCAATATAAATGAGGAATTACATCCCAACTAAACGAACCATTTTGGTATTACATGCAAATATTTACCACACTATTATAATACGCATTAATATAATACATAGGCTGCACTAAAAGTATCGGGAATGGAATATTTCCACTGTTTCTGTCATATTAAAATCTTTTTAATTGAAAACTCCTGGGTTTTAAAAATCGAATACCATTTATTTATTTAAAAAAAGATTCTCGGTCTTATCATAAGGTTTTGTCAAACTTGTTTAGTCGTTGAGAATATGGAATTGACTCGAGAAAATTCAAGAGCGATGATTTATTATGACTTTCGAAGTGGTTTAACGCAAAAACAGTGTGTTGACCGGATGATTTCTGCATTTGGTGATGAAGCCCCATCCAAAACCACAATTTATCGCTGGTTTGCTGAATTTCAACGTGGACGTGTCAAGCTCAGTGATCCCCGTCAAGGTCGTCCAAAAATTGCAGTCACCCAAGAAAACGTTGATGCTGTGCGTAAGCTGATTAAGAAAGATCGACATGTGACATACCGCGAAATTCAGGCAACTTTAGACATGGCATATAGATATAGCATATAGGCATGAGTCAAATACAAATAATCTTGCATGAACAATTAGGTGTAAAAAAGTGGTTTTCCTGATGGATACCGCATTCGCTCTGTGAAGAGCAAAAAGCGGCGTTACTTGGTGCGTGAGAACTCTCGAAAGATTCCACGCAGTATCCTCAAATGCTGTATATAACATCGTATCAGGTGACGAATCCTGGATATACGCGTACGAACCCGAAACAAAAAACCAGTCACGAGTTTGGGTGTTCGAAAATGAGTTAAAGCCAACAAAAATTGTTCGTTCACGGAGTGTTGCAAAAAAAATGGTGGCCACGTTTGTCTCCAAAACCGGCCATGTTGCGACTATTTCTCTTGAGGGACAACGAACACAGGTCGTTTCTGAACTCCGTAAAGACACAACTACAACCGCCGCATCATCCTCCATCACGACAATGCGAGTTCTCACACCGCGCACAGAACAAAAGAGTTTGTAAAGTAAGAAAACATAGAATTATTAGACCATCCGCCGTACAGCCCCGACCTAAGCCCTAATGATTTCTATACTTTCCCTAAAATAAAGAATAAATTGCGTGGTCAGAGATTTTCATCACCTGAAGAAGCTGTGGACGCCTACAAAACGGCCATTTTGGAGACCCCAACTTCCGAATGGAATGGTTGCTTCAGTGATTGGTTCCATCGTATGGAAAAATGTGTCAAATTTCGCGGAGAATACTTCGAAAAGCAATAAATACATTTTTAAATAGTAATGTTGTGTCACTTCCTTGATTCCCGAAATTTTCAGTGCCGCCCTCGTATGTTAATAAATATACAAGATTATTTTCAACTTGTAAAAGATTTTTCAGTTTCTGTAAATTTTTGACCTCGACAGTTAGGAGTTATTGGCACTTCGCCGTCGATAATTTTCTTAGCATAGTTTTACGTTTAACTAGCAACCCGCCCCGGCTTCGCACGGGTACAAATTATAAACCTAAACCTTCCTCATGAATGTAAGAAACAGTCTCACAACCACTGATATAAACTATGAAAATCACTAACTAACAGTAACTGCCAAGTTGTTCGTACCTCTGTTTGCACTCAAGTCCAAGTTCTAAACATATTCCTACCCTTTTATAATCAGACAATTTGTTAATATTTATCCATCGACCAATAGTATTGCGTTACCGGTATAACCAGTCAAAATAATATCTATTAACTTATTTTTATTAAATAGTGAACTGTGTTATTAATCATCTATTATAGTTTTTCCCTATTTTTAATAAAATAAGTAAGAGTTTTTGATGTGGCGACAACATGAATCACTCTCTATTATTGAGAACTGGATGAAAATCCGTTTAGTAGTTTTTCAGTTTATCGCGAACAGACAGATAGACAGACAGACTTTGTTTTATAATGTGTAGTGATAACTGAACAACATGTCATTGCTACAGCACTTTATGTATATCTCTCACGCGGTCGAAAGTGTACGGATATTGCCAAATAAAAATTAGTCAGTAATAAATTGTTTTTTTGTAATAGTAGTAATAAAGTAGTAAGTGTAGTAGTAAAGTAATTGCAATGTGCACTTATCGTTAGCACCCGTTACAGCTCTTCGCCTTTTATACTTGTTTTGTTTCTAAGTGCACCAAATAAAATGAAGAACATGTTTCATCCAACATTTAAAAAAATTTGTATTGTTTCCGCAAAAAAAAACTACTAGGCTTCCTGCGACATACATCCTTACACTCACAAATGTATGCAGTATATTGCAAGCGACAGATTAACAGAGAGGTAAGAGATACCTTACCTGCCCAATTTTCCCATCTTTAATTCCCAAAATGCCCGGTTGACTGCAACAGGCTTGCCGCCTATTGCTTACGTGAGTCGGACCAAATTGTAATTGATATAATTATCTGCCAAAAATAGTATAACCGCCTTAATGCGCATAAATCATAATAATATTAAAATACCCGGTATTCTTCACCCCCTAACTGTCCACTCGTAGGGGTGGAATATTTTCTTCAAATTTAAATCATCAGTTCCACTTCACCAAGGCCACGTTCAGATAACGGGCGTTGGACGTGCGTCAATAAGTACACGCATTTTGTTCAACTCAGTTCATGCTAACGCGCGTTTTGAACCGACGCTTTCTTGACGCTAAAATTCCATACATTTTCGACTGATTGAGAACGAATAATACTGTGCATTTTAGATTCAATTCTAATTTTTCATAGTAACGTTGATGTGATAATTGTCGATAAAGCATTAATTGTCATAGTAACATTTATGAAACTTTACTGAGTTTAGTTTAATGTAGCCTAAGTTTAGGATATAAAGTTATAAAGTGGCTTTCAGTAAGTCTGGATGTTAAAATGGAAGAACCCAATATTACCGTCTCTTCTTGTGTTGCTGTTTCTGACGTGGGTCGGTCGATATAAAAGCACTAAAAACGTTTAAGCACGTTTTTACGTCCATCTTTGACGAATACAGAATTTGAATTGAACTGAGACAACGCGCGTTCAACGCCCCCGTAAAACGCTCGCCATGTGAAAACTATACAAAAAACCAACGCGCGCAAATTTCCAAATCAGTCCAGCCGTCTTCGAGTAATCGGGAAACACATAAAAAAAAGGTTAAAAATGGGGTGTTTGAAATGCCTCTGCTTCACCCTACGGGGATACAGGAGTCAGTGAGAAAAGAAAAGGATATTGCTTATACGGGTGGGTGGGTTGTGGAGTGTGGCGTGTGGCAGGGTCGCCACACGCACACCTTACACATAAACGTTCACATATTTTGAAACCACTGAAACAAATGATCTTTAAATGTATATTCTTAATATATATATTTTTTCTGTACGTGTCTATGTCACTGAATTCCTCCTAAACGGCTGGACCGATTTTAATGTTTTTTTTTTTGTGTGGCTTCAGGTGGATTCAAGAATGGTTTAGATTTACAATTGGACCCGGTAGATGGCGTTGCGATAGGATTACAGGAATAATTTTTTTTTACGTTTCGGCAGGACAACGTCTGTCATGTCCGCTAGTAAATATATATAATATTTCACTTACACTCACTTATTTTGTTAAACAAATATCAGGTCCATTTAACTGTGCTAAATTAAAGCGTTCAGCTTTGCGTGTCACTTTTTTATTTAAAACTACAAGATATAATTATGATTATGACAAAGTTCTTTTTAATGTGTCGTTAAATACATTTGTGTTTGTATGTATCCGACAACTGCATATTCAAGGTTTAGGGTGTGTGTGTCAGGTGCTGAGCGCGTGACGGTGACGTGTCCGGCGTGCCGACTGCAGTGCCAAGTGAGCAACATGATCGACCAGCGCTTCGTTCTGGAGAAGATGAGCCTGGAACAAACTGGCACCAACGGTTAGTATAACACAATATTTGCTACAATTTTTTACCGATGATGTCACGGGCGCACTCACGAATGGTTGGGTTGTTTTCCCGGTGGCTACCTTCTACTACTGTACTTTCTCAATCTTATGAAAACTAAAAGATCGACCTAGCGATACGAACTATTTGTTTGTACTATAAGTTTCATTTGAAATAAATATGACCAAAGTATTTCTGGATCAAATATACCTAACGAAGATTGCCGCAAGCATTGAAAAAAAATATGACAATTTGACGTTTCACTAAACATGGAAGAAAGTAAGAACTGTTTGAAAAACAAAATAATGCATAGTTGGATAATGGTTACGGGCCAAGTGAACACATTGCACTATTTATAATTGTCGGGCAAAATATAATATTGGGTAATGTGATAATTGAGGTATACTAGACAGGGCGCTAGGACCAAGAACATTGTGATCATTTACAAACACGCGATTCTACGCAGCGTTTGTCCGAGTTGTTTTCTATTCAGTTTAGAATTAAAAATAAAGTTCCAATTGAAAATAATATGAAAGTTCGGTGAATTATTATCAATTTGTGCAGCCCAAAATGCCATCAAAGTGATAACGACGTGTCTTTACCTCACCGGGGCTGACGGTAAAGTGGTATGTTGGCAATAGTCGGCATCGAACCAACTAAAACCACATGGTATTGCGGTTCCGTGCGTGTGGTTCCGTCCCAAGTGTTTAGATTTTTCTTATTAAACAGAAGTCTGACAAGTCTTAAAATAACAAATAGGTAGGTACTAGTTTTATTTTTATTTCTACATAAATTCGTACTCACCTACCATGTTGATTTTACAATAGGTATGTTATCATTAAAAAAATTAAATAAAACACATTTTTATACCTCTGCCCAATAAGTGCGGGACATTATTCATACAGTCCAGTCAATTTGTTTATTACAATTCTTTTATGATATTGTTCACTCATATTAGGCATTTTTCAAACTGTCCGGACATTATCAAAAATGGCCTATTAATAACTTGGTCCATAACATACTCCTATTCTCAGCGAATCTTGACACTACGAGACGAGTTGCGAATTTAAAATTTGAAATCTTCTACAGTGACAAGAAGCGAGGACAACGGTCTTCAGCGTCTGAAATCTTATGGTAGAGCAATACAAGCGTTAGTCGTTAAATTTAACAAACATTACCGATGGAAAACGAAAGTGAAATACGCAATTATCTTTTAAATGAACAGGAACATATAAAAATGTATCAACGCGTGGTTCCATCCATCGCATCGTTAGTAGGTGAGGCTGGTGAGGCTGTAGGCAGAGTTTAGTTTGTAAGGAACATTGGAGCCAAGTCTTAGTGTCGCGTTGTTTGTAAACATTCTGCGGTGGATTTAACTCAAGAACTACTAGCTATTCTAGAAGTGTTCTGATGAGCTCCAAAATAAGCACGATTGCGTTAATCATACAATTTGATGATGATTTTCGCAAATTAGGAGCGGAGAAAATGGTAGGTACATAAATAGTTTTGTATCTCAGCGCTATGGCGATCTGAGCAATACCTACACATGGTCGCTTTCAACGAGAACATGGCATAATTAAATTTCGTGAAAATGTACTTCTTTGCCACAAATAATAAGATCGGTATTAAATAACGTGGTGTTGTCTCTCGTAGAGAAGGCAGAATCCTGCGGCCATTCCAGGTGGTCATGCCTGGCGGACCGCGGCCCAACCGTTTACTAGACGGAGAGAGATAGAGAGAGATATTTTCTATTAAATATCAGTTTGAATAGGTAACAAGCAATAGTAATTTATAACCTCAGCGCCTCGTTTACTGATCTCCATAACCTTGGATTCCAACCGGGACTGTGATCGGTTTGTGAGCGAATTGTTCAACATACTCGTATTGTGTACTATGTTGATTAAAGAACACGGACTTACCTAGTGCAGATTTAAATTCATATCTTAGGTATAAACAGTATTAAATAATATCAAACACGATTTATAAAAATGCAAAATAGAAATTATGGTTTAACCAGAGAATAACCAGATTTTGTCTATCAATTTACTCATTCTTCTGGAACCGCATTTTATTTTTTCTGCATGAAATGTACCCTATGTCCTTTTCTGTGGCCTTGATACAGTGTGCACAATTTCATGACGTTCGGTTGTTGAGTGGCTAAAGCCGGGACCACACTTGTAACATTTTACCGAACATTATTCCGTGACCGTATCAGAAACGCGTGTCAGTACCGATAATGTGGACGTCTTTTGTTACGCGAACAATTGTCACAAGCTGCAGTTACGATTCTATCCATTCCGAACACTCGAAGAAAGTGCTGGACACGGAAGAAACGGCAGGACAATGTACGGAGTTACGATCTACTAACCGGGTCCAGTGTCGACGCTGGTTTGTGTACTGTCACGCATGAAAGTCACGTGTTACGAGCCGATCCATCGGAAGTCGGTCTTTTCAAAGGATGTTCGGTATTGTTACGCTATTGTCCGCGTGACCTGGAGACGTCGACAGACACGCTAGATGACACAGATACAGACACGGGATAAGGAGTAGAACACGTCGTGATGCCACCATCGCCGGTGTCTATTTTGTTTCTTTTTAGCACAAAGTAATGTAATAAAGGCTGCACTAGCACAAGCCAAGTGTAAATTTACTTCCACTACCTATTTCTTCGGCAGACGACGATATAGTTGCCTGGTAGTCTTAGCTTAAATGAAACCACCGATCGACTCCTGTAGTGATGACATGCCACACCACTCGTCTGGTTCGACACCATGCGTCTACACAACATTTTATCGTTATGTGGTTTGTGACCGTGTCAGCACAACCTAGACCGTCCACATTTAGCGTAATATGTCCTGTAGCGATGCCACGCAATCCGGTCCGTCGTCATGTTACAAGTGTTGACCCGGCTTTATGTGACATATTACAACACCAGTACCCATCCTTACGCGCTATCTAGACCCAAACGAAGCATAGTTTGTACTGTGTGTTCTAGGACACGGATATACATACTTAAGTACATTTGTTTGTGTAAGTAAATACATACATATAACACATAGAAACCACTGCAATGAACGGGAATAGAATCTGCGACCTTCCCACCCCCAATGACGTGGTAATGCAAATGAACAAAACTGCCGCGCCACAGAGGTCGTCGAAACTTAACATTATACTTGTTAGTTTTAACTTTTAAACTATCGCGCCCGTGATATAATTATATATTTACCTAACGGAATTAACGCGATCACGAAATACATATCACACAGGCTGACCACGGCCAGTGCAACCTGGTCGAAACATCAGCCAATTCAGAGGTATGTAATACCTATTTCGTGATCGCGTTAATTCCCGTATAAATACATAATTTTGTTGGTACTTAGAAATTTTGTAGAAAAGGGATGTTGTTATTCTTACTAGTTGTGTATGTGATGCGTTGTTGTAACGACGGATTGTACGCAGGCGCGCTGGTCGGCGAGCAGCAGTGCAACAGCTGCGACGACACGGAGCCCGCCACCAGCTACTGCGTCGACTGCGCCGAGTTCATCTGCGACAACTGCGTCAACGCGCACCAGAGGTAACCACCCCCACTGACCCCAGATAATTATTTTGAAAAAAAAAATCTTTCTTATTTTTCTGTTGATCGACACCTCGTAAAACTGAACTGTTTCGGGTGGAGCAGCTTCTTTTTATTAAAGTGACTTCGTAATTGATCTAATATAATTTTCTCAAATATTTTACTAAAAGTAGGTAGTACTGACATAGGTCTAAAGTTTGTGGGGTCGGTTGTACTACCTGATTTAAATAATGGTATTATCTGACTACATTTCATTTGATCAGGAAATACACCACGATCAATACACCTATTAAATATTAGTGTCAACTCTGGTGCTACTATGTCAATTATTGCCTTTGTGATGACCACAGAATTACCCCATAGATCAGTGGTCTTCTTTGGATTTAAAGTCTTAAACATTTTTTATTATTTTTAGGAGTTTCATGACAGAAACTAAATTCATTATTACATATATTTACGTTTGACAACGATACATGACGGCGCAAAAGAAACCACTTTATATCAAATACAGAATTATACCTTTCAATATTCATCGGTTAACATAAAGAAAAAAGTATTATGCACAAAAATTAAAAAAAAGCTTTTTTAAACAAAATAAATACAATAAAAATAGACCTGAATTACAACACTATTTACGTGCATCATTCACTCTTTTTTAACTAACTCCTTGACTTCAGCAATTTTAAAACTTTTGTTATTCTTCTCCATTTGCGATTTTAATTGTGCCCAAAAGGCTAAACAATGTCATGTTTTAGTGTTATTCATGTCTAGTCCGGGCGATGAGACTAACTCAAAGCTAATACAAAATTGCAAGGAAAACCTGAACACACTGGGGCAATCAAACAAAATTATATTAAGATGGGTACCAGGCCATTCAGGTATAGATGACAATGAAAAAGCCGATGAACTCCACAAAGCCGGTGCAGCCAACCGACAGCATGGCCCAGAACCATTATGTGGCATCAGCAAACATCGAGCGTATTCAATCATAAACGCCCAATATACGTCATTGGCTATTAAGAAATGGACGACCACGACTGGTCTAAAACACTCGATAGCCGTAATAAAGGGCTATGATAATAAAGTATCTAAAGAACTTTTGGAGCTCAAAAGATACAAAACCTGTGCAGTAACAAGAGTCCTCCCCGGACACTGCACACTGAACAAACACATGTTCAACCTAAAGTCGAGCGAGAACACATTATGCAGATTCTGTCGCGAGGCAGAAGAAACTGCAATACATATTCTATGCTCTTTTGGCCCACTTATGTGGCACCGAAGTATTAACTTAGGGTTGCACATCATATCGGCGGGCGGGAAGCGGCAGTCGGCCCCCGCCCGAAGAGATAATCGAATGTGAAGCCGCTCGCCGAGCCACGATGGCTCGTTGGTCGTCCCGGCTGGAGGCTCCACGTGCTAACGTTGCCGCCGTAGAGGCGCTCCAGCCGGTCATCGTCGAGTGGGCCAGGCGGCAGCACGGTACCCTTTCCTTCCGACTGAAGCAGGTTCTTTCCGGGCACGGCTGCTTCAGGAAGTACCTGCACTCGATCGCTAGGAGGGAATTGAATTCCGCCTGTCACCACTGCGACTGCAGTGAGGACTCGGCTCAGCATACGCTGGTGGTATGCCCCAGTTGGGCGGTGCAGCGTCGGGCCCTCATTGCAGTCATCGGAGAGGATCTGTCGCTACGGCCGTCATACGATCCATGGCCGGTAGCGACAGGAATATCACCGCGGTCGCAACCTTCTGTGAGGACGACATCTCGCAGAAGTAGGCGGTGGAACGGGTCCGGGAGGATGATCTCCACTCGAACCGAATTCGCCGCCGGCCAACAAGGCCGCGGAGGCGAGCTTTCCTGCGTCTCATGCCGCAGTGAGTGTGGCCGCGGGTGGACGGGACTGGTTTTCCCCTTCACCCGCTACAGTGGCCATCCGCGAGGAGGCGTCGTCCACGTGTGTCTGGACGTCACCAAGGTGGTGACAGGCGCTAGGAGGGGTCCGGATGTCTTAATAAAGCTATTCCCGGATTCCTCCTATTTTAGACGCAGTACGGCATACCGTGTGGTTTTAGTTCGGTTTCGACACACCGCCCCACCGAAAACCCCGGTGGGGTGACGGCCCGAAGGGGTTTCCACACGCACAAAAAAAAAAGGGTTGCACATCATGCAACCGCAGGAAATACAAACAATCACTACTTTTAGGATCTGGAGGTTTCTCGAAGCCATAAGCCTGAGCAGTGAACTGTAAAGCAAAAAGTGCGCTACAAAAGACCAGAAATGGTGGAGGTGGCACTAGGCACTTTAATAATAATAGACCATACCCACCTGTCTAGTGTGGTGTATATGTTACTGTAGAACCCCGAATTTTCCAGTAAAACCTAAGATTTACCAACTCTTGATGGTAAAAGTCCGAACTGCTCTTCGCTCATGCATGTGCACAACAAGTAATGGTAGCGGTCGGCCAGTAACAGAACCGAATCACTTCTACGAAACTCAAAATATATAATGTACATTGTCGGTAAGGTTAGGATGGAGCTGCAAAGCACGAAAAATTATATCTTTTATAAAATTTTGACATTTACCTACACACGTTGGTTTACAGCATGTAAGTTTGAGCTACGCGAAAACTTTACAAAAACCTCTTTCTGTTTATACTTATCACAATACAAAAGTCAGTTTATCATAAAAATGCGAGATGAAGGATTTATGGTCATAAGTTTCATTAGCCGCTACGCAATTTGGCCGTATTCTTTTCGTTCGGTACGGTGAATGACCTTCAGGGTTCGGCGCCGTCGAAGCAGCTGATTGCATAAATGTTATTTAATTGATAACATTGCAGTTTTTGGCCGTATGTACGGTGTTTCTTACACCCTGTATACTAAGATTTGTGTAAATTATGTATTATATGTATGTATTTAGAAATATACGATTGTTTATCAGCAGTCTGGTTATCATAGTAGGTACAGGCTCTGCCTAGTTTGGGCTCAGATGGTCGTGTGTGAGATCTGTGAAGTTATCATTATATTATTATTATTTACTAGTAAAAGCTAAGACAGACCAATATACGGATTTTACAGTAACATACGTAAATATGTAAAACTGTAACCGATTAGTAAATACAAAGAAATTTTATCGATGCCTCTTAAGAAACGGGTATTGTATTAATCGATTTGTTTGACAAATCCCTATTCTTCAATCTGTCAGAACTGTCAAACGGTGATGGAACAAATTTTCACAGAGCCAAATCAGAGACTTTCGTTATTACTGTTTTACTAAAAAAAAGAAGTTATCCGAAATTGAATTCGTCGAAAACACAGTTCTCCTTATCACGGTACGGACGTGCTCCTCAGGCTGAAGATCACGAAGGAGCACACGATCAAGTGCAAGGAGGAGGCGGTGGCGGAGCTGCAGGCGGCGGCGGGGGGGCACGCGGCGCACGACATCTTTTGCGCCGAGCACACCAACGAGCGCCTCTCGCTCTTCTGCGAGACCTGCGACCGCCTCACCTGCCGCGACTGCCAGCTCACGCACCACCGCGACCACAAGTACCAGTTCAGCATCGAGATGGCCGCGCAGGCGAGTCGCACGCACTCTTTACACTACCTACCTACCCTACTACTACTTATTGACACCACTTCTAAATGCACAACAAAATACCCAATATAATATGAAAACAGTCATGATACACATCGCTTTTACTATTAATATTTTAAAATCCAGCGTTATACAAATTTACAAATAAACAATACCACACTTCAGTATTATTGGATAATGGTTTGAGGCGTGTGTAGACAATAACGCACAGTGTGAGATTTTGGTTTAGTTGGGGACATGCCTTTTTATGCTTTTATTTGATAGTTTACCTAAAGTAAGAACTCAGAGTAAAACTCCGACGAAATTCCTGATTTTTGATTAGGAGATATTTAGTTTTTCTGATATATTGAGAAAAACCCATAGAAATGCTTTTTCTCGTTTATGCGTTAGAATTTTCTTTATAATATTTAACCATTCGGTCGGCAACGTGTACAACTATATTCTATGTAAAAAAAACTATCTAAAAGTCTTTCGGTACACCTTAATTAATTTTTTTCTTATTTTGACAAAATATTTTTTTATTTCAAAGTCTTGTGATATCCGCATTTTATTTTAAGGCTAAAAGTAACCTTACATTACATATTATGTCATACGTAAATATTAAATAAATAGACGGCAGGACGACTGAGTTATTAATTTTTTAATATATTGGTTAGGGTTGTCAACACAGAAACTTTCGATTCTGAGAATCTCTAATTACAGGATAATTTGGTTTGGACTTCCCTAATGAGTGCCAGTGCGTCCTATCTTTGGCTTGTTTTGTCAGTTTCTGCCAGATGTCCAGTTTTAGTATAATATCATGTATAGCTGACGGCACATCAACACTTGACTACAACATCACTTATATTACATATTACCTGTCCTGCTGGTCTAGTGATCTTGGTTGCTAAGCCAGAGGTGTGCGTTCGATTCCCACCCAGGACAAATAATTGTGTGATGAGTATGATCATTTGTTCTGTGTCTGGGTGTGTGTTTTGTCGCTGTTAGTAGATGTTGTGCGTCTGAATGCACTACCAACGACGGCAACACTGCTCGAACAGCACTATCGAACAAACACCGTAATACGTTTGCTGTAATTTTTGGGCTAAAATGTTGGCTTGTCGATGGCATTCATACTATATTAGTAGCACTCTCCAGCAGCTCTGAGATAGTGCGGAAAAATTTCAGACTTTTTGCATTAAAATTGTTACAAATTATGTGGAAACTTATAGTTGGTGCTACATGTCCGTTACTCTCCAAAAAATATTTATGACTAGCAGCGCCTCGTGGTTTCACCCGCGTAAGTCGCGATGCCGTAGGAATATCGCGATAAAAAGTAGCCTATGTGTTAATCCAGATCTTCAGCTATCTACATACCAAGGTTTATCGCAATCGGTTCAGTAGTTTTTGCGTGAAAGAGTAACAAACATCCATACATCCATACATGCATACATCCTCACAAACTTTCACGTTTATAATATTAGTAGGATGGTAGTGAAATAAGTAGACCTAGTTCGCTACCGATATGTATGTTATCTAGGCAGACAGGAGAGTCGCAAAATAAGTATTGGTGGTACGACAGAGAGCAGCACCACACTCGAAAATTTGATCGAAAAACCACTTTACTCGGTTTTTTCAACGTGCCCTAGAATTCCCGGATCGATACCTAACGATACGTTTCTCTCGAAAAAAAGAAAATAAAAAACCCAGCTGTACCTGCGAAGGTACTAAGGACAGATGATAGTAACTCAACAGACATGTGTGAGATAACACTTACCAGAGAAGACAATTTATTTTCTCCGTCAGTGAACACGATATGGAAATAAATTGACATTGCATCTTCCCTACTTCCAATAATCACTACATATTATAAAACAAAGTCCCCCGCCACGTCTGTCTGTTCGCGATAAACTGAAAAACTATTGAACGGATTTTGCGGTTTTCACTAATAGAAAGAGTGATTAGATTAGAGTATTAGAGAGTGATTCATGAGGAAGGTTTAGCTGTATAATTTGTACCCGTGACAAGCCGGGGCGGGTTGCTAATACTAATATAAAATGCGAAAGTTTGTGTATTATAAACACGGTAAAAAAATAATTTGCTATCATCCCCGGCTATCGTAGTACCTATAATTAATATATTTTAACCAAGGTGTTAATATTTTAGTAAACGTAAACCTTGCAAAACTTGCGAAACATCGATTTCAACGCGGGCAAAGCCGCGGGGTGCAGCTAGTATCCATATAAAACGAAATACCTGTATTATGTAGATTTTTTTATTTTTATTACAGTGATTTTGTAAGTAATGCTTTTGACAACCCTATTTCCATAGAAATTTATAAAAAACTTAGAAACCGAATATTTCGGAGATCCTACAATAAACACATTTCAATTTTTGGGGTATGATACCTGATTGTTATTCCTATATTTTACAATTTAAATAAAATGCGGCAACAAAAGGAAATCTGAGAAATAAAATAAAATCTGAAAAAAGAAAAAGTAATAATAACTCTCTGATATTATAAGTTATAATGTTGAATTTATTATAATTTGTGTATTTTATTGTATTTAATCAGACGATAAGCTCAATAAGTCAATTTTTGCAATATTTGAGCAGTAGTAATAAAATTATTGATTTTAATAGGTCATTGACCTTTTACGAAAAAAAACATATTTCCTAAACAAAGCTAAGGAATTTCGTCGGAGCTCCACTATTTGCTACTACTGAACGTAATCTATCAAATAAAAGCATAAAAAGGCATGTCCCCAACTCAGCCAAAATCTCACACTGTGTAACGGTGTGTGTTGTGCAGGCTCGTGCCAACATCAGCTCGCTGCTGTCGGAGGTGAGCTACAAGCGCGTGCTGCTCGGCTCCGCCATGAAGGTCATCCGCGACCGCCAGCAGCTCATCGCGGACAAGAAGAAGGCGCTCGTGCACGAGATCACCCAGACCGTCGTCAAGTGAGACACTCTCAAAGTCGAGTTTATCCGTCGTTGTCGACCCCCCGTCACCCGTGCGCGTGTCTCTGTGCAGACTGACGAACGCGATAAACACCCGCGGCAAGCAGCTGGTGCTGCGGCTGAACGAGGTGTGCGACGCCAAGCAGCGCACGCTGAACGAGAAGAAGGAGGCGCTGGAGCAGCTGGCCGGCATCACGGACCACTGCGTGGAGTTCGTGAACTGCGCGCTGGAGGGGGGCAGCGACACGGCCGTGCTGCACGCCAAGCACGCCGTGTGCGCGCACCTGCAGCGCATCAAGAGCCGGCGCGCCGACATCCCCAATCCCGAGATCCCCGTGCGCATCAGCCTCTCGCTCGACAAGCTGCCCGAGCTCGTGCGCGGTACTCAACCACATATACATACTATGTTTTATTGCGATACGATTACTGGAAGTAGATTCAAATTTACTTTCAACATGTTCTTACTTGTTACAAGTTAGTTACAAGCGAAACTACCGATAGCGTGTTTAAAATATTTCGTTGCTATTCTGGCTTCTTACATTTTTCACTCACTGCTGTATAATCTAAAAAGCGTACACGATAAAAACGATGCGATATTGTACGAGGTTTGAGCGAGTCGTAACACTACATTGCAGTGTTATCGAGCATCGGCGCCATCGTGGTGGACGGCAAGCCGGACGGGGGCGGCGCCGGGGCCTCGGGCGGGGCGCAGGGCCCCTACCACCCGCCTGCCGCGCCGCACGGGGCCCACGCCGCGCACGGGGCCCACGCCGCGCACGCGCAGCAGCAGCACGTCGCGCTGCACCAGCAGCAGCAGCAGCAGCAGGCCTCGCCGCACTCCGCCGTCGTCGCGCTCCAGCACGTCGCCATGCACCAGGTCACTACCGCCACGCTCTCCGGTTATCTTCGTATTATACTTCTGCCCGCAGTCCCAGTAGTTTGTATTTAATGGAAAAGAATACCACTGTTAAGAAAAAATCCATTGCGAAATATGGAATAATTTAATATCGAAACCCTGCACTCGACCTCGACTTGTGAAACAACAATAACAGAGGCTCATGATTATTTTTTGAGACAGTTTTAAAAATAATTTATAATGAGTCCTTGTCTATTTCAGTGCAATGTCGTGGTACTCAGTCCTCCGCGAAAATTTTCGGATTCTTCATAAATTTGATATAATATTATTTTCAAACCGGATTACTTTGAAGAATGTCCTTAAAGTTTCTTGCCTGTTCTTCTCCATAGGGTCTACGTATTGAAATAGGCAACTAGTTTCACAACTGACTGAGTCTGACCGACTCCTACTCCTGACATTTAAGAAATACCTGAAGTTGATTCCATTGAAATAATTGATTTTGATTTAAATAAATTACTAAGTGCGTTTAAACGTGGCTGCTCTTCGTCGAGGGGAGGGACTCAACTTAAACGATGGTTACATTTTATTCTTTGTCAAAATTGATTGTTGACCTTTTGCACAATTAATTAAGTATAGAATTGAAAATATATCGATAAGTAGAGTACTTTTGTACTGCAAAAGACTTTTCAAAGAATATGTCAGTTCTATATTTATGAGTATGATAATAAAATATTATTATTTTGCACAGGCTAGGCTCATGATAACCAGGCCTTTCATTGATTTATTACACGTATTAGTAATTGGATAATAATTAATTTGTCTAACCCTATTTGGTTAACGGTAAAGTTCCTGAACTAATTTAAGAAAAAATATATATTGTACTTTTAAATAGTAATGTCTGAACTTATTGGGAATGGCAAGTCGATACGTACATTGCACGTTATTAGTAGTCATAAATATTCAGATCAGATCAGAGAGAACCGTTTCCAAAACTCTCCACCTATATGGAAACTTATTTTACGAATTGTAGTGTCATTACTAGAGATCGGATAATCGGATGCATATTTACCTAAAGTTATTTTTTGGATAGCAAATTATGGAAGCGGCTTCTAAGTATATTTTTATTTACGAATGCAGTTGTATTGTCGCGTCGCTACTTGCGCACAAGCAAGTATAATTTGCCGTCTCACTCGCACTCTTACAAAATGCTTACATTTCCTGGGGTTTAATAGGCCCGATTTGACACTTGTTACAACGTAATAAGGTTGTTTTTGCTTCGTCAAAATCACTGACAATAAAAGTAGGGAAAAGCAACCATTATACGTTGTAACAGAGCAAGTGTCATTTGTGTCAAACTGGGGTTTATTACATCTCACGGAGTATAGGTACACTTAAATTTGAATTTCCTGGAATCGCGGGATTCTTTCGATAAAAAAGTGCTGTCCATAATAGCCAACATCTCAACTTTAGGTAAATATGCATCCGAATATCCGATCTCTAGTCATTACATTAAATCGGTTTTTTAAACTGATGCTGGACAGAAATGCTTGATCAAGTTTATCAATAATTGTAACACTGTTTTAGAAATATGGAACATTTTTTGTCTTACATATTAAGAGTTAAAGTTAACAATATAAATAGCACTGTTGTGCGTCGTGGTGACAGGTAAGTGATCGATGTCTCCCCTACGAATAGACCGCCACCATTGTGAGCGATGTTGTCTCTCGCAGGCTCTAATTAGGCGTTTAGGGCTGAACACGCATTATACAGACTTAAGATTACAAATAACATGAAAATGATAGTAATAGATTAAGGAACACACGACTGATTCCCAACGTTGTTCCATGTCTCAGACATTGGCCCGCTACCAGGTCAGTAGAGCGAGTCCGTGCGCTGGGCTCAGTGACGTCGGTACGCGCACTCTTCTCTTTTTATTGGCTCTATATTTTATAAAACATTTGTTTAAACTGTGCTTATTAATAGCTTACCTTTCTTTTACATAGATGTTATTTATGCATGTTTAACTATTTTCTAAGTAAATCTATTTACTGCGGAATGTTTTATGAATTAAGTGGTATGTTAAGTTTGTAAAGAATTTAAGTTGTAAATTGAGTAGCTTTAAATGTGTATCTTTAAGAGACCCCCTAACGATAAGTGAGTAATCCTCGAATTGAACATTTATCGTCTATTCGAGGATCGTCTTCAACCAGACTAAGCTGTATGCTGAGGTCTAGTCTGTTGTGTATGTGTAGGTGTAGCACCACGGAGCAGATACAAAGAGGAGAGGGCCTAAGCAACTGTGCACTGTGATTATAACTAGGTCGTGACGTCATCACAGTGGGCTGTCTTGTACGTTTGTATCGAAACATCGCAAATCAGTAAATTTTCGTGGTATTAAGAAGTAAAAGATGAAGTGTTGTATTTTATCATGTAAAAACTATTCATTTGTAACTATTTTTTTATTTAATTTATTAAAATAGTTCTAGAAAAATCTCGAAGTGTTTTTTGAAATATAATTAAATCTATTCGTCACTAGATGGCAAAACTTTGTGTAATGGGAACTAAAAAGACAAAGGTACGTAGAGCTCAGTATTATTAAAATAAATTATACGAAGATACTGAAATGTGTTCTACATCCAGTCCTAAAGAATTTTTAGCCGTCAAAGTATTCTTTTTATATTTTTTGTAATCATTTTTTGAATAGACTGTCATCTATCTTCAACTAGAAGAACATTTATAAACAGAAGAAAAAGACAAGGCCGTAATTAGAACCCAATTATTTTACCTAGCAACCCACGACTATACGAGTATTTATCTTGAAAGTACTTTAAATACTAAAATGAAATAAATTGTACTTAGGCTGATGATTTGAAAGGTAGTTTAAGCTCATTAATTTAGAACTACAAAATAAACTGCAGCTGCGGTACAGATACGAATAAAGAAAGATAAGATAAGAATAAATAAGTGAACATATTTGAATCGTCATTCGTGATTTACCTCAAACTTTTATTCTCACACTAGCAATGCCCAATGCCGTGTTAAGCCAGGTCGCAATCTATGTGTATACCAAATTTTATCCGAATTCGTCCAGCTGTAGGATAAGGTCAAGGCTAAGAGAAAGAAAGAACTTAGAAACTTTCGCTTTTGTATCAAGATGGTTTACAAAATTAATCTTGAAAAAACTACTACCTGGTAAGTAAATTCCGAGTACGGCCCACATCCTATAACTAGTGTGAGATAGCTTAACTACATAGCAACATCGACATAGAACGATGCGAGTAGTTTTACTATTGTTTGGTAGATGGAAAAAAGGGAAGTGGGCGGAGCTTAACACCCCCTCACCCCGCAAATTGTCACGCGTTTTTTCATAGAGAAATCTTATTACAACACCTCCTCTTTGTATCTACTCCGTGTCTAGCACCATGTCCTAGATGAGATGTTCACACTATCAGCTAAAATAATCGTTGAGAAGACGCTATTTATAAATGATATACCATATTATATAGGTGAAAAAATTATTAATGTCAATATTAATTTATTGAAAGTTGAGCTGTCAAAAAAGTCACCAATGCTTCCTTAAATCTAACATATGAACCTAAAGATAGCATCACCACGAGGCAATTACTAATATCCAAAAAGCGTCTTCCTGTAAGTCTTGTTTAGCAATACATGCACCAGAGGATGTTGAATATTTGACACATTTAATTTTACTTATACAAATAATAGTTGTATCTAAAATAGCATCACATGTCGTGGACATAATAACAATATACTGATATGGCGTACAGTCGTTCGTGGCGGCGGGTGGCGCGGGGAGCGGTGCGGGAGGGGTGGGCGTGGGGGGGGCGAGCTACCTCCCCCTCCAGCATCAGCTGCGGGCGCGGCACAACACTCCGCTGAGGCACCCGCACGTCACATCCACCACGCACCCTCACCATCTGCACGGTGAGTACCAGCTGTACATTATGTGTTATATTGGTGTGCATCAAATTATGCACTTTGTAACAACTTAATTCATTTTTGTTATATTTAGAACGAACGAGTACACAACGTTTCAGCAATGAATGTTCATGTTACTGGCGTTGTGATGATTGTGATGAACATACCTTTAATTACATTAAACTGTTGACTCAGCAGGAACGACACGTCTGAATCTTTCGATATTCTATGCTTGCTTTTACGAAAAGATATCATCACATTCATTCTTTACCACATATAGAATAAGCTAATCTTAGACGACTTTCTTTTGTTTGTTTAAACGCGCTAATCTCTGGAAATATCAGTCAGATTTGAATAATTATTTTTTGTATTGGATTGAGGATTCATTGAGGAAGGTTCACATTACGACGACTCTTAGGAGAGGAGCAGTGACCACATACGCAGGTGAAACTCTGGGGTACGGCTAGTCATTTGTAAAAATCTGATAATACTAGGGTTCCGTACCTCAAAAGGTAAAAAAGTAAACCTTATAAGATCACTCTCTTGTCCGTGTGTCACCACAGATTTTCTCAGGAACGGGTGGACCTAGCAAGTTGAAATTTATACCAGATACTGAGGTCTATAGTCCCTATTATGTGTATAAAAATTAGATTTTCGCGAAAGAGCAAATTTAGATTTTCGCGAAAACTTGTTAGTAGCAAAATTTACCTTAAATTTCAACTTTTTTTATTTTTTGGAATTTTCCCTTTACTTGTGCTGGAAGACCTTGCTTTTAATCAACATTGACAATTCTAGGTCCACCGGAAGTAACCTATAGGTTTTGGGACGGAAATCTATAGGGTACTTCCTATTTACCTAGAATCATGAAATTTGGTAAGATGCAAGGTCTGACAGCACAAGTGAAGTAAAAAATCCGAAAGTCGTTAATTTGTTGTTACATCACATAAAAAAAATTGTCATTACAAACTTATATTTTGCGTTTGGATTGTTGACTTTGTCGTACATCGCAACCGCAAAGTTAAGTTTGTCTTTCGAAAAAGACGGACAAAAGTCTTTGGGAATTGATTCCCTGAGATGGACGTGTACAAGTTTGTTTGCTTACGGAACCCTCGGTGCGCGAGTCAGACTTGCACTTGTCCGGTTTTTTTTTATTGAATTTGAATATTGGAATATTAGGCGTTTGTCTTCCAACTCACCTGATGGACAGTGACAATGAAGGCGAAGATGGTACAAACCTATTCAAGAGAAACCTATTCACTCTACACTTGAACGCTCCAGGATTTTAATTGATTGGAAAAATAGACGCAGGCAGCTCATTCCACACTTTGGCAACTCGAACCAGGGGCCCTAGGGCGGGGGTCGCGGTGCGGCCGCCCCGGGCCCCGGGCGCTGTCATGTAGAGGGCGCCAAATCAATAGATCGGGGGCGCAACAAAACGACGTGTTAATTACATTTTTATTCACATTTTTATATAAAAAAAAAGGTCAACAACTTTTTTTTTACGGCGAACGACAGGAAAATAGAGGTTTTGAATTTATAGGGGTGCCACTTTGGTTTCTCGCACCACCTGAAAATTTAGCTAGGGCCGCTACTGACTCGAACCAAAAAGGAGCTGTCAAATGTTCGATTTTTTAGTGTTTCGACAGCGAAAGGACGGAACCTCTGTCTGCGCCTAGTAGTCCGATAGAGGAATGGTGAGGGTTTAATTAAGAGCTTTTGTACACTCACCAAAGTGAATCCTATAAAAAACCGACAAGCAGGCGATTTTAATTTTGTTGTTTTGTTTAAAAACGGGAAAACCTGAATTGTGAAAAGGAAATATGAAGGAGGTAATAGACTCAGTATTATGTGTGAAATACATGCAGGTGTGAACGAGTTAAACTTGCGGGGGCTGCTCAACGCACAGGGGGGGCGCGGGGCGCGCGCTTTGCCCCCCGCGCCCCCGCACTCGCCTGCGCACCCCTCCGGGATGGGCCCCGCGCACCCTACCGGGATGGGCCCCGCGCACCCGGCCGGGCTGGGCCCCGCACACCCGCAGCACACGGCGCAGATCGCCATGCACCACGCCTACCACCAGAGTGAGTACAGGCGCCGCGCATCATCGACAACCGACGATCATTGACGTTTCACTCTTTCGCTCAAATTATATCATACCTAATCCATGTTACTTAATTTTCATAGCGTTGAATATAAATTTTTTTATTAAGCGAATATATTCGCCATTCGTTCTCTGCTCTACTGTGCTACGCTGAGAAATCCAGAAGTCTTTATTACATTTGTTATTCTTTTTTACAGGTCATCACCATTTGAGTTATTTACTGTTGTTTATTTACTTAAGCTAAAATTATATAATAAAACATGAATAAATTTTGTGTATGCAGGATAGTGCTATAAAAGTGCTTTAAGTATTCTCGTAGACGTGGTCGGTGAGCCGAGAAACGAAAGACTATCGTTTGTCGTCGATTCCTTAGTCACAACAGACTGTCCTGATATGCGACGTGTGATCTGTTTCGTAGTGATGGGCGCGTACGCGAACTCGAGCGCGTACGGCGCGGGCGGCGGCGGGTCGGCGGGCCCCGGCTGCGGGCGGCGCAGCGGCGGGCCGCGCACGCCGTCGCCCGCGCCGCCCGGCCCGCCGGCCGCGCCGCCCGCCTACCCGCACGCCAAGTGGCACATCCCGCAGCAGGCGCTCGCCAACGGTACGTCACCGACTACGATTTCAAACCTTTACTTTACACGTTCGTTCGGATATTTTATTTTCAAAAAATATTTTTGTGATTGCACGCTAGAGTCGTGCTCCGTCAGCGATTTAAGCGAGTGTTCTATTATATGTTCGGAAGAGCGGTCATCACAGGCGACTCGAGTCGACCGTACCCTTAGGAAATCAGATATCCAGTCGCAGAGTTCAGTCGGTATGCCATACGCCGGAAGCTCACTTCGAAGAGCCTCGTACTTAGAAGAGAAGAAGAGAATATTATTTTAACCAGATCGTATTTATATTTCGTACTGGGCTCGGTCGCGTAGCGTTCAAATGTTTCGATTCATAAATAGACTAAATGAAAATGTATATAATTATCGGTCGCGGTGCCGATAGCCGTGACAACAGACTAATGCTAATGATTTCAATGTATAAATGTTGATCTGTCGCCCCCCCCCCCCAGGCGGCTACGAGGCGCCGGCGGCCAGCGCGGCGGCGGGCGGCGGCTCGCACGACTTCAAGATCACGCTGGGCCGCGCGCGCGCCCCCCCCGTCACCGTCACCTCCACCAACCCCAAGACGCCCAGCCCCAGCCTCAACGTGAGTCGCCTCCGACCTCCGACCGACTAGCCCTACCTTTCGATATTTTAGATAACAAATGAAATTATTTTAATAAATAAAATTTGCGCTGAATGTAAATAGAATTTGTATTCGCTCAAAATATTTTCGTTCGTTCGAATATCGGGATAAAAAGCCTATATGTTAATCCAGGTCTCCAGCTATCTACATACCGAGTTTATCGCAATCGGTTCAGTGGTTTTTGCGTGAAAGAGTAACAAACATCCAGCCATCCAAACTTTCACATTTATAATATTAGAGGGATTTTGAATGATCATCAAGAATCTTATAATTTGTAATCTGACCGGAAAAACAAAAAATCTGGTCTAAGGAATCTCAATTTTTTTATTGCGACACTCAGTAAGGTTAGGAGCACAGACGGACACATTATGTGTGTGTGTAAAAGTATCACAAACTCAAAAATAAATCGCTTATATTTTGACAACGATCGATAATTATCATCATGTTAAATTCGTTTTAAAGTAAGTCTCACCATTAAAAGAAATTAGTTCTATTTCTGGCCCGCAACATGACCTATTTTTTAATTTTTCAGGTTCTGTTCTAATACTAAGTATTAGAACAGAAATTACGATAATGAATTATGATATATGAAACTAATTGTTTATGCCAATATATACAATACATATTATAAATAAGAGAATATATGTATATATAAAACTGTTTTTAAGATTCGGTACCTCAAAAGGTAATAAAAGGAACCCTTATAAGATCACTCTCTTGTCTATTTGTCCGTCCGTGTGTCACCATCGATTTTCGCAGGAACGGGTCTACCATGCAAGTTGAAATTTATACCAGATACTGAGGTTTATAGTCCCTATTAGGTGTATAAAAATCAAGGTCCTTAGTCAACACGATAAAAACATATGGGCAAATTTAGATTTTCGCGAAAACTTGTAAGTACCAAAATTTACCTTAATTTTCAACTTTTTTTATTAACTTAACCAAAATTGACAATTCTATGTCAACCGGAAGTACCCTATAGGTTTTGGGTCGAAAACCTATAGGGTATTTCCCGTTTACCTAGAATCATGAAATTTAGTAAGATCCAAGGTCTGACAGCACAAGTGAAGGAAAACATCCGAAAGTCGTTAATTTGTTGTTATATCATATTAAAAAAAGGTTATTGTGATTAAAAACTTTTGCGGTTGGATTGTTTACTTTGTCTTACATCGCAACCGCAAAGTTTGTCTTTCGAAAAACACGGGCAAAAGTCTTTGAGAATTGATCCCGAGATGGACGTATACAAGTTTGTTTGCTTACGGAACCCTCGGTGCGCGAGGCAGACTCGCACTTGTCCGGTTTGCATTTAATTTATGTCAATAATCTACTTCGAAACTATAGAAAAATTGAAAACTTAAATCAAAGAGTACTTGAGATTTTTTTGATATTAAACAAAAAAAAATATTCATTAAATTTTTGGAGAAAAGCATTCTTTGAGGGTATATTTTAGTAAATCCGTTGCATTTAATAAAATATACACTTTGTTTTGAGTCATTTACACACAATTTTTTTCATTATTAGGGTGCCCTGGTGCCGGGCGAGCTGGACAAGGTGTGCGCGGCGTCGGTGCAGGACCTGATGGCCACGATCGCCAAGCTGGACTCGAACGGCGTGCAGGTGGTGGCCGAGGCGGGCGGCTCGGAGCCCGCGCCCTCGCCCGCGCCGCACGTGCACTCGTCCACGGGCGGCGACTCCGACGGGCCCAAGCCCGGGCCCGGCGACCCCAACGAGGACTGGTGCGCCGTGTGCATGGACGGCGGCGAGCTCATGTGCTGCGACAAGTGCCCCAAGGTCTTCCACCAGTACTGCCACATCCCCACCATCGAGAAACTGCCCGAGTGAGTAGGAAATGTGTAGTCGAGCCCCGATTATGGCTCGATACCCTTTTCTTTTGAAACGCTATGAATCTGTGTAAACAGTCTATCGCGAGTGATGAATATTGACCACAAAATTTAAGATAAAATAAAAAGTCAAAAATAATAAAAAAATAAAAATTATTATAAATTTACTATTTGCCTAATTATAGCTTTTACTTTATCTAATGTCTAGTTTTGTATGATTTTCCTCTTACATAAGTACATGAATGCACAAAGCATGTATGTGTGTGTGCAGTGAGACAGAAACGTGGCAGTGCCTGTTGTGCGTGAACTTCGCGGAGCTGCCCCCCCCCAGCGCGGAGGAGGAGGCCGCGGCGGAGGGCGGCGGGCTGCCCCCGCGGATGCAGAAGCTGGTGGAGCGCATCACCCTGGAGCTGTACTGCCAGTACGAGCCCAGCCTGCCCTTCCGCGAGCCCGTGCCCCCAGAGAACCTGCACTACCACTCGAAGGTAGGTGGCGGCGGCAGTGGTGGGCGGGCGCGTCCGGCCGAGCGAGCGTTGTGTGACGCGTGTTGTGGTTGCAGATCTCGCGGCCGATGTGCCTGGACTCGGTGCGCATGAAGCTGCAGCCGCGCTCGCCGCAGCGCTACGAGCACGTGGCGCAGTTCGTGGCCGACTGCCGGCTGCTCTTCCGCAACGCGTACAGGTTCAATCCGGTGAGTATGTATCTAACGCACGTCCTTCGCGAGATTGATCGCTGAACGGCACACCGTGATGTTTCCGGTGCGAAGGGTTCGAAGCCTGTATAACGAATTATTGTTTTCTTTCATAAAAATGGTTCGAATCCAAATAGGCACTGTATATCCTGTGTATACAGTGTTATAAAAGGTGTATTAAATGCCCAAAGTTTCATTCATATCTTACGAAACATTAGCTTTATCGATAATTTTTCAAAATCAATTTGTCAGTTTCAAAACAAGATTTTGTATTAAAAATCAATAATTTTCCTAACATTTTTAACGTATACGTTATTCACAGGGTCTACTGTGACCACACCTTTATGTAACATCCTCCTATATATAAATCTTATATGCATAAACAAAACATATGAATACTATTGTATTTCGTTGTATATTGATAAGACAATAATTTGAAAACGTATTAGAAACCAGTCTGCAGCATATGTTTACACATTCTGGCCAACTTCACATCTCTTCACTCTACTCTCGCTTACAGTGCGGATTTGATATAAATAATATTATTAATAGTATCTCACCAGAGACACAGGAAATGGTACATCTAGTAATACCTATTGCAGAAAAAAAACATTTTACTCTGGAACCTATGGACTACTACATCTCACCACTATTTTTGGATATCGTTTTGTAAGGTAATAAACCCTCGTTCCGTGCGTCATCTATTTCGATCTGTCAATCATATGAACATCCGCTCTCGCCCGGCCACTAGAGTAAATATTACAAATGATATGAACCACATAATATAAATATTGTGTTTTCAGGTGGACAGCCAGTTCTACAAAGACGCCAAGCGGCTTGAAGAGTTCTTCGACGCGCAGCTTGTGAAATGGTTGCCCGAGTACGCGTACTGGTCCGGTGAGGGCGAGCCGCCCACTAAGCGCCCGCGCCTCGACTGACCCTCGGCCCCCGCGGCCCCTGCTGAACCTGAAGCCGCGCCGCCCGCCACCAACCCGCACGATCAGCCACATGGGTCGCACGGGCCGGACGACCAGCCGCACAGACCGGACGGGCCACATGATCAGCCGCACGGGCCACATGTGCCCCTGCACAGCTTTGTTATGGCACCACGCTACATGCCGCACTAAGAACATGTGCTGTGTTCTGTTACGCAGACAACATGACAAATTAAAATCCTTGCGCGGTGGAAAGAAGGTATCATAAACTAGATGGCATCCCCCGGCTCCATAGATGCAAAAAGCAACAGGAAAGTGTCACATTGGGCTTTATTGGGAAACATAAAAGTTAAATGATCATTATCTTAACTGTGAGCTGTGTACTGCTGTACATAGACTTCTCTCAAAGATTACCTCAGTTAAAAAGGATCTTGGCGTAACTATCTCGTGAAATGTCCATGTATCGAATGATTATGTCGCAGCTGCGCCATACTATAAGAGACGTCGGTACAGTTTTCGCGTTAATATTGGATATTATATTTAATTCAGCGACTGAATCATATTCTTAGTGTCGGTGACGCTACCGTCACAGAATTGAGACACTTTCTCGGTTTAACTCTCAGTGCAAAATAATTTACTCATTGAAATAAGTGCTAAGTGACGTAAGTTAAATTATGTTATAGTATACGGTTCGGATATAATTTTTCATTTTAATCTCATACAATTTAAAATTGTGTCCGAAATAAATTTGTAAATATTTTATTGATACTTATATTGCTTAAGTTGTTTTCTAATGTTGAAAGTTCCTTTATATCGCTGCGGTGTCGCCGGCCCGACCAGCGACGCGACTGCCCTGGCCCTGCACCGGGCCCTGCTGCTCGGACACGAGCACGCGTGCGCCATTATACAACATACCTATAATTCACCATCACTCTAGAAATGTATATTAAAACTAATTCTAAAAGTAACTTGACCCCAATTACATGTACACATGTAGTTAGTAGTGTAGAGAGGTGAGGGCCCTGGGACGAGGAGGCTGTTTACGTTCGCGCTCCGTTTTAACTTATTGTTACTTGTCTGTACATTAAGGAACTCCAAGCTCGAGGCAGTACTGAAGTACCATCGACTCCTGTTATTGTGGCTTTCGCCGAGTCTGACCTCTAGACCGAAGTTTCCTTCATGTATACACAAATATAAATATTTAGCATAGTAAATAGTTAGATTATTTCTTTATATAGTTATTGTTCCATCGTTAATAGTGAGTGTGACAAGTATTGTCTCACCATTCATGTATGTTGTAGAATAGCTATAATAGTGATTGAATGTGGACAGTGGCCACGTGTTGTGTATTTGTGCAGTTCCACCACACTGGCGTTTAGACAGTGCCCCTGGTACATACGAATATACATAAATTGTAAAGAGACTTAGTAATCGCTGTTATTGAGACCGCTCGATCTATTAAAATTACAAGGATTAAATACTCAGTAAAGTAATGTGGCAGATAGAGCTGCCTACATACCTTTGATTTGCAAGAACGCAGTTCTTTTTAGAAATACCTTTTTTTGTGAATCTGAACAGCTATTAAACTACCTACGGATAAGATCTAACAGATCACAAATACCGCTGCAATTTTTTTATGTGATAACATTTGAAAAAAAACGACGTGCACAAAGGCTATCAGAAGAATGACAGTCTTTCCCCACCCCGCCCCGACAAAATGAATTCCACGACACAGTTTAGCTTTGATGCAAGGAGGAGTGGGGCGGTTTATCCTCGCAAAATAAAGTTAATAAAGTTCCGTTTGCGGTCGGTGACATGCAGTGCATGCGTGCATTCGGTGCATAGTTGTCAACGTTCCTGACGTTAACGTATAAATGTATATCTTGAATACTAAACAACAACTATTGTCTTGTAATAGATTAAGGACGTTTATATTTCAATATAAGTATTTTTATAATTAGAAACACTATCTTAAAAAATATTAGTTATTATAGATAATAGCCTTGAGTTGGTCATGACCTCAAGTTGGGTAACCGTGAAGCGTTCCCGCGCGGGCCCGACCTGTTGTAGATGTTACGTTTTAATTCATTTGGATTTTGGTCGTTTGGTTGGCATGTTTGGTCCTTTTCAACCAATGTTATATAATATTGTTTAATAACATAATTTTCCCGATTAAAGTTACTGATCATACTTTAGTGTGCCTTTGCACATTCATAAAACACAAAAATATAATATAGCTTGAAAGCGATTAACGCTCTCGATCTCACTCTGCAGATGCATATATAAAATCAATTCAAATGAGTTAAATGGAAGGAAACAATAAGGAGATGATAATCTCTCGCGCTGTCAATGTGTGTGTTCATGGAATATACCCGCATGTGGCCACCGTCGCCGCGGCGTGGCCTTTGGCCTTTGGGCTCTTTTCCTCGTGCCGAGACGACAGGCTCGCGATCAGAACAGACCCAACTATATTAAACTAAGTTATTTTAAATATCTATTTGGCTAGTTACCGTTTACAATGTGTTGTAAAAGATTTGCAATATATTAATTGTAAAACCTTAGTAGTTCCGTTACGGTTTAAAAACTCGCGGTTCCGGAGGGGATGGGACGAGTGCGCCTAGAAATATTTTATCAGCGTACACAAATATTATTGTTATAGTTATGTAACTTAGTTGTTACACTAAAGACTTAGCATCTCTAAGTTATCGATAATCTCCCGATAAGTATTACTGAACTAGAAATAAATGACATTTATTGGCACTTGTGTTTTAGTACTCCCTACACCGCGTGTAACTAAACACGTACGGTATTTTGTGTCGCGGCAACACCGAGCGCTGACTGTCACTTCGCCGGCCGCGCCGCCTGACGCATGTCATTCACTATCGTGCGAGAGCTAACGTCAAACGGCGTTTGATAACAGTTATCACTAAGGAGTAGAGCCAAGAGCGTGAAGTGGGCGGCTGTGTTTTGTTGTTAGTGCACCGTCAACTCGCCGCTCGTCTATTCGTACGAGTACTAGTCGTATTCAGACCACACTTGGACACGACAAAGGAGCGGTGTGACCTCGACTAGCGTGAAGGTGAGTGACCTCAACTGCAGGTTGTTGACACATTTGCCAACGCCGAAATTGTTGTAATTTATAATTATTGCAAATCACACGTCCTTAGTATAAATAACAATGGGCCAAACTAGAGACTACATATCGCATTATTCATAACAATTTGCTGCGAATGCTTAGCACGCTTGCTAGTTTAGGTTTACAATAATAATTGTCAACATTACAGTCAAGGAAAACTGGTTTCATTTATTGTAACAACCGAACAAGAAATATACGTAGGTATATATACAAGAGTATTTGTTTGAAGATTTGCACGCCCAGGGGTCGATGTGACGATACATGCCGAGGTTCTATAATATATATTATATACTCACCTTTGTCCAATTACTTTCATTTCTTTGAAAGACTTTGGGTAGAACTACTTGGTTATCCAAAAATGCTACCACGTTCAAAAATAGGTAGGGACAGTAGGTTTCGTTGTTTCATATTCAGCGCACCTGGAATAGGGCAAAAGGAAGAGAGCAGCCTTCTCCAGGCGCCCTGCAAACTAAAGAATAGTTAAGTATGGTTCATATGAAATAAGTTACGACGTGTAAGCTCTAGGTACAAAATAATTAAGGTGTTTAGAACTATACCTGTACCTTCTAGATTTGCTAAATAGTTAGTTGCCTGGCTTCCATCGCCACAAACGCACTTTCTATTAACCTCGCGACCTGAGATTACCCAAGCCATCCTTCCCCAACAGATTTTTACTACTATTCCTGACATCTCTTTTATTTCGATGAGAAAACATTAGCCAAAATGCATGTCCATCATCCTGCATTGCAAAGTCTGTCTGTGTATGTCAGGTCGTGTTTACAGGCTTTGACCGATATGGCAGACGATAAACGATTTTTAACAACAGGTTTTGATGAACTTGGATGGTGATGGTGAGACTGATAGTCCAGTCTATGGCGCTACACCATAGTAGCTACACATCGCATTAGTGCCGATGGCCTCGTGCTCTAGGCTACGTAACTTCAAGCACTCACTGATGTAACCGAAATCTCCTGCTACTGGCCGTAACATGCTCTCCTGGCTTATCTTTTTGGCGGCGTTTTGACGCGCTATTGGTGCTATACCGAGAACTGTGCTGCAGAGTTATCATATCTGATAATGGCGGCTGCTTTATTTATTATAATGTTGTGGTCAGATTGGCGATGTTTACTTTTATATCTAGGGCGATGACACGTTATCTCCTGTGTGGCAGATGTGACAATGGCACTTAATCGCCGCGTTGTGCAATTACTTAGGTATGTCTAATCCGAAGTCAATGGTAAATCATACAACGTGATATAGAGAGGCTTCAGTTTGCATGCTATTAGTCATGATCTAAGTTAAAACTTCATCAGATTTTTAGTTACTTACTACTTAATGTTACGTATCTTCCCAACCACAGAATTAGTAGTTGAATCTCTTTAGGAGTATCAGCGAAGTCCTTATGAGTTATACAAATCCACAGAGCACATTTGTAGTGCTAATACCCTGCGTACAAATGCACTGCGGTTAGACTGTGTCGCTGTCGCCACGTGGCGTGTTTCTAGTAACAAATAGATCCAACGAGTAACTACTTACCGTCAAGAAGTCCTTGTACTTATTTGCCACGTCGTTGACAAAATGAAATGTTTTAAGTAGCCTCCTTCATAGTGTACAGACAGCTATCAGCCTTCCATTGCTATAGTCAATAAAGCTTGGAAGCATGAATCTGTTCAGCGACAAGCATTCACTAAGACTTCAGGATGGTTTTTTTTTCTACGCAGCCAGTTCACCTTTAACATAAAAAATCCCCCGCCGCGTCTGTCCGTTTGCGATAAGCTGAAAAACTACTGAACGGATTTTCATGCGGTTTTCACCAATAGACAAAGTGATTCGTGAGGAAGGTGTAGGTGTAGGTATAATTTGATAACGTTTTCTGAAATTGGTTGAAATATGATGATGATTGGAGCTGTCGTCACCGTCAGAGTTTTGGATGGATGATGAGTTGTAATCGATCCGATCAAAACCATACGGTGTGCAATAGTGCACTCACTAACGAGGTGGGACGAGACCGATGGGACAGTGGCCACAGATAAGATAATAGTTACTTCGTAACAGTGGCTTACTATAATTCATTAAGTGTGTACGTACTTCTGAGGCAACAAGCGTCAAGCGTTTGTGAGACAGACTATTATTGTTTTATCTTTATTATTATTAATTACTTTAGTTAGATTTATTTCAAAGTTTATATTTATTATCTAAAATAATACAAATTGGGTTAACTCTTTTCTTTACGAACCCTATCTGTGGCGGTTGAACGGAGCTATCCACGCCGCAACCATCATCCTCCGCGCCTTTTCCCAACTAAGTTGGGGTCGGCTTTCAGTCTAACTACGATACGGCCGAACTTTGATATTTTACGTGGAGCAACTGCCATGAGACCACCACAACCCAAGTACCAGGAGATATCGAAGTTCTGTAGTTAGACAAGGTTATCGGATTTTTATGGCTCCAACTACCCGTAATAATCTACTTTGGTTACCACTTAGCCACGAGCCCCTTTCCTCGCCGCAACCAACGTACCAAAAAAGATAACTGTGTTTTGTTGCTTGCATGCATGTACTTGAGAATGCGAACCTAAGGTAACTAATAGAAACGAACGCGCTGTAACCAGGAGCAGTGACACAGCAAGAATGCGTCTTATAATTCTGGAGGATACTGCGGTGGTAGCGGACTGGGCGGCGCGGTTCGTGCTGCAACGCATCACGCAGTTCGCCCCGGGGCCCGGCCGACACTTCGTGCTCGGCCTGCCCACCGGCGGGACGCCACTCGGCATGTACCGGCGACTCATCGAGTTCTACAAGGAGGGCAGGATCTCCTTCAAACATGTCACCACATTCAACATGGACGAGTACGTCGGTAAGTCCACCCTACGTCATAAATACGATTAGTGCAAAGACATTTAGAATAGGTTGCATAGGCTTTATACTTGTTAGTAAGTATGTGTAGTTTATACTTGTTAGTAGGTATGTGTAGTTTATGCTTGTTAGTAGGTATGTGTAGTTTATACTTGTTAGTAGGTATGTGTAGTTTATACTTGTTAGTAGGTATGTGTAGTATATACTTGTTAGTAGGTATGTGTAGTTTATGCTTGTTAGTAGGTATGTGTAGTTTATGCTTGTTAGTAGGTATGTGTAGTTTATGCTTGTTAGTAGGTATGTGTAGTTTATACTTGTTAGTAGGTATGTGTAGTTTATGCTTGTTAGTAGGTATGTGTAGTTTATGCTTGTTAGTAGGTATGTGTAGTTTATACTTGTTAGTAGGTATGTGTAGTTTATACTTGTTAGTAGGTATGTGTAGTTTATGCTTGTTAGTAGGTATGTGTAGTTTATACTTGTTAGTAGGTATGTGTAGTTTATGCTTGTTAGTAGGTATGTGTAGTTTATGCTTGTTAGTAGGTATGTGTAGTTTATGCTTGTTAGTAGGTATGTGTAGTTTATACTTGTTAGTAGGTATGTGTAGTTTATGCTTGTTAGTAGGTATGTGTAGTTTATGCTTGTTAGTAGGTATGTGTAGTTTATACTTGTTAGTAGGTATGTGTAGTTTATACTTGTTAGTAGGTATGTGTAGTTTATGCTTGTTAGTAGGTATGTGTAGTTTATACTTGTTAGTAGGTATGTGTAGTTTATACTTGTTAGTAGGTATGTGTAGTTTATACTTGTTAGTAGGTATGTGTAGTTTATGCTTGTTAGTAGGTATGTGTAGTTTATACTTGTTAGTAGGTATGTGTAGTTTATGCTTGTTAGTAGGTATGTGTAGTTTATACTTGTTAGTAGGTATGTGTAGTTTATACTTGTTAGTAGGTATGTGTAGTTTATGCTTGTTACTAGGTATGTGTAGTTTATACTTGTTAGTAGGTATGTGTAGTTTATACTTGTTAGTAGGTATGTGTAGTTTATGCTTGTTAGTAGGTATGTGTAGTTTATACTTGTTAGTAGGTATGTGTAGTTTATGCTTGTTAGTAGGTATGTGTAGTTTATACTTGTTAGTAGGTATGTGTAGTTTATACTTGTTAGTAGGTATGTGTAGTTTATGCTTGTTAGTAGGTATGTGTAGTTTATACTTGTTAGTAGGTATGTGTAGTTTATGCTTGTTAGTAGGTATGTGTAGTTTATGCTTGTTAGTAGGTATGTGTAGTTTATACTTGTTAGTAGGTATGTGTAGTTTATACTTGTTAGTAGGTATGTGTAGTTTATACTTGTTAGTAGGTATGTGTAGTTTAGAACTTGGTTTCATTAGAATATACATTTCAAGGTTTGTATTTTAATGTATTTGACTATGCAAGGTGTTAAGCATTTACTAATTCACCAACGACTACAGTACAGTTAACGACTGAATCGTCAGTTCGTCCATTGAGACAAATTTCAAGAATAATTTTTTTTGTAGTAGTGAGTAGTGACAAATTCTGATGGAGCATAACAAAGTCTCAATTATGTTATAGTAGGTGTGTTAATATCTCAAAACAATTTAGAATCTCCTAAAATTAACAGATATCTAATAATCTAGTAATCTAATATTATTACATATAGGTAGGTTAGTATCGGTAGGTACTTTAAGATACACGAGCAGGCATCCTTCACGATGTTTGTGTCATTTAGATGTCGTGTCGTAGAATAAAATTAAGAGTGCGTTTGAATATCTATTCCTTATGTGTATAAATATTTGAATACCTTATTAATAGGTTAATGTCGGTTACCAGCTCCAGTAGGGAAGCACAGTATGTACAGATGAGTTGTTGTGTCAGGTCTGCCGCGCGACCACCCTGAGTCCTACCACTACTACATGTGGAACGAGTTTTTCAAGCACGTGGACATCGACCCCGCCAACGCGCACGTGCTGGACGGCAACGCGTCCGACCTCGTCGCCGAGTGCACGCGCTTCGAGGAGCTGATCAAGCAGGCCGGAGGCGTGCACCTGTTCATTGGAGGCATCGGGCCTGATGGACACATTGCCTTTAACGAGCCGGGCTCCTCGCTCGTCTCGCGCACCAGGGTCAAGACCCTGGCCTACGACACGCTGGAGGCCAACAAACGCTTCTTCGGCAACGACATCAGCAAAGTGCCGCGTCAAGCGCTAACCGTCGGGGTCGGCACTGTCATGGACGCGAAGGAGGTATGACTACGCACATAATACAATAACATTAACCACACTTGTTTATAGAGACAATTCATTAAAGTAATTAAGTTGGGTAGTGAATCTATCAATTTGTAGTAGGTCATATATAAGAAGAATAACTGAATCTATGTTGACTGAATTCCATCTGTGGCCTCCACCGCATACCGCGCCTGTCTATGAGACAATAACGATACCGACTGTGTAGCGCGCTAAGGTAGGCTGGTAGAAAATTTCAATTCAATCTAGCAGTCTTAAGCAGCAATCGCCGAGAAACGTTGGTCATCTGGAATAAGTAGGCGAGATAAACTTTTCTATTTTCTGGATAGGTCCAATAATATAAAACGACGCAAGAATATTTTTTTATAATCTACCTACTACCTAATACGGTAGCCGAGTGTCTAATGCATAGAATTGCTGTGCCGTAGGGTTTAATACTGGATTGGCAATGCATTATTGGGGTTTTGCGGGACTGCTCAGACTGCGAACTGCAGTCCCGGGGTTTGTAATTGTGACCCGTCGGCTACAATTACAAACGCTGGCTAGGGCTATGCTATGGCTATTGGCTCGAGACCGACTTGCACTCGTACCATTAATGAACAAGTTCTGTAAGGTGTGTGTCGGTGGCGGCAGGTGATGATCCTGATAACGGGCGTGCACAAGTCGCTGGCGCTGGCCAAGGCGGTGGAGGAGGGCGTGAACCATATGTGGACGGTGTCCGCCTTCCAGCAACACGCGCAGACGCTCTTCGTGTGCGACGAGGACGCCACGCTCGAGCTGCGCGTCAAGACCGTCAAGTATTTCAAGGTGAGAGCTCGCACAACACTGAGTTTAAGACGATGGTTTCTCTGACCCTCCAAGCTTGTTTGGCTGCGGTATACAAAGATGTTGACCAACCTGCAGCCGGTGAAATTTTCCCGTTTACACTACCTGACAACAACGGCGCTGAGAAACCGATTCTGAACATAGCGTTCGAATGGCATGCAGGTACACTGTGCGATGGTCGGCCGCTGGTGATGGATATTCAGAGAAACCAACGCATAGGGAATTGTAAAAAAATTAAATACATTTCTAAAGTCTTGTAAATTCCATCCATAATCACGATCACCACGGCGTAAGGAATGTTAGGTTGATAATATACTAACTTTCAAATTAGCTAAAGAAAAAGTCTACTAATACCGACTAATTTAAATTAGACATTATTTTTCTTAATAATTTTTTGCTTGACTTTTATAAGAAAACTAAATGTAGTGACCAGCTTGTTAGCAACAAGGCACCACCACTGCTTTAAACTATCAAAATCACTAAATAACAGTAACTGCCATATTGTTCGTACCTCAATCAGCACTTAAGTGATTGTTATAAAGCATTTGTTTTGTGCGTTGTTGGTTGGGCGGTGTGTTGGAATAGAACCGACTAAAACCGACTAAAACCACACTTCAAAAAAAAGTACGGCACTACTTTTCTTTTTTTGAAGAGAAAACTTCTTTAGGCACGTGTTTGTGCACTTTTGCTATTAGGTAAAAGCACTGAACTTGTGACCATCACCCTAATAATACATATATAGATCCACTAGAGGGCGCTAATCTAAACATTGAGTTCTCCTTGTTAATTAATGTCACCAACCTGCTAATGTGACATTTTAAGTTCGTTGTTTCGGTTAAGTTTTTTACTTTTGTCGGCAGTCCCATGACTGCCTATTTATAGGATACGCAAACGAGCAGACGTGTCACCTGATGGTAAATGACTACCGCCGCCCATGAGCACATACAACTCAAGAGTCACATATGCGTTGCCGCCCTTTAATGTGGGAGTAGGGGAAGGGGGGAGAAGGAAGGGTTAGGGCCTCCGGAATGCCATCATTGCTTTATTGCCGGTTTTCTGTGAGGCCGTAGTATCACTCTGATCGAGTCGGCCTATACGTGCCGAAGCTCCGGCAGCTTTTATTAAGACATCCGGAATTGTTATAAAGCCTAGCCTTTTATCTCCGCACTATTATCAACTGACAAATAGATGCTACCGGTGTAACTAGTCATAATAATGTCTATTGACTCATTTTTATTAAATAGTAAACTGTTTTGTTATCAAAACTATGATGTGTAAGTGCGCAATAATTCAATTCAAATTCAAAAAAATCTTTATTTCATAAAATTGACCATGAATTATTCGAAATCGTCGATTTAATAAATAATTATAATAATTAAAAATTACAGATCAACACACACAGAGTCACTGCAACAATAGTTTGCTTCGTCAAATGTAAAATGATTAAAGAAAACAAAAATGAATAACATAATATCACATCTGCCTGTTTCGATCTATAACCGCCCGTTTCCAAATGGTTGAGCGGTGAGCCTTGTGGGAAGAAATCGGGCAAACAAACTAATAACGATCACTGATACCTATGCTATGCATGACAAGAATCATCCCTCTCTCCAAACAATATTGATCTGTCTTTACGGTATCCACTCAAAATGGTTATGGTCAATAGGTGCTAGGCGATTACCAGATGCCTCCTACGGACAGAATGCATGGCTTGATTGAAGGAGGCACATGTGATACTCCGGCCTACTGCTTGCATATGTGTGTACACGGTTTTGTAAAAAGTGCTAGTGAAAGTTTGCCAGGAGTTTTGAAAACTGTTGCTTTTGAATTTACAGAATTTTCACTGTTTTTCGATTTCTTTTTAATGTATAGTATTAAAAAAATAATTAGTTTTCAAAGTTACCTGGTTACCCACTTTTGAGTACATATAATGTGTAAACTAATAGCCATAGTCGGTGTGGGGTACTAAACGAGCTGCGCCAGTCGCTCTGAGCTCTGAGCGTGTGTCGTGTTCAGGCGCTGAGCGACGAGCACCAGAAGATGATCGAGGACGTGCCCGTGGAGGAGCAGCGCGTCATTCACTAGCCGCCCCCCACTCCACCGCGCCGCTGCCACTCCGCTTCCACTAGCCATGCAATCTATCTATATACCTACTATATATGTTCTTAGATATAGGTATTCTTGACACCAGCAAGAGTTAGGTACAACTGCTATGATTATGTTGTGTCTCTTCATGCTATCACCTCTCCTGTCACATTCATCCATTACTTCCATAATCCACCCCTCGTTATACCTATATTGATGGGACCACAATTGGGAAAGTTATTCTATCACGATTCGCGGGGCCTAGGTATGCTGGCCAGACCTAGTCAGTGGATTGAGTTGAGATATGACGAGGGTGACGCTGGTGGGTGTGTTGCAGAGCCTCATGACGGAGCACAACAAGCTGATCGCGCCGGCGCGTGCGCCGCTGCCGAGCGAGAGCTAGGCTCTCCCTGCGCTCGCGATCTCATCGCTGGCACTATTTTTATACTTTGTTATATAAATTGTAATTATAAATAAGTACTTGTACCATAATGTATATGTGTATTGTAAAGCTATATAAATATTTTATATATAGTGATAGTTTTATTTTCCTTCTGCTGTAAAAATAATACATTTACAATCCTAGGTTGCGAAAGCTTATTAAAGTACGGAACATTATGTTGGTGAGCGAGTACAACTCCCGCTTCGCGTTCGAATCTTTACCAATCAAATCAAACCAACTCATAATGCATGCCCAGCCTTTTTATCAACCCACCATTGTCAGGCTGACGAATGGCGTAGAGCTACCGGAATAACTTGTCAAAATAATATCTATGAACTCATTAAATAGTGAACTGTTCTATTATTCTATTATAGTTTGCCCCTATTTCTAATTAAATAAATGCGTTTTTGATGTGGCGACAACAAGCGTGACCCTTAGTATGTGCTGTATTGCATAAACATAGCTTTTTGTTACACTTTTCGTAGATGTAGCCAAAGAGTATACAAATACTACGGAATTTTGATGGGTGTTAAAAATTATACTAACCTTTAGGAAATTAAATTAGTGTTCCATTCTAATAATAGAATTATCGACAAATCCACAGATTAAAAATAACTGTAAGGAAGGGTATACTGTAGCTGTAGAGGTCCAGAGATGCAGAGTAAAACTTCTGATTAGTTCGTACGTGGTGATCTTCTCACCCCTGTATATGGGGGGTGGGGAGACTATTGGGAGCTCCGGGCTCCTTATAGTTGTATTTCTACGCGGCTCACTACAGTGAGCCGGTCACTAGGGTTTTTCCGCCGGCCTCGAGGTTGGTCCGCCGGACGTCCCTCCGAAGAGGGGCCCGGCGAGCCGCCTACGAGAGGTCGGCGGTTCGTCGTCATTGTCCGTTGAGGGAGCCCCGCTCGAGGAAGCTGATATTAGCTCCCGGGCGGGGCGTTTCAGCCGCCTCCGGATCATAGTGGTTGTTTCTGGATGGGGGAGGGGAGCAATACCCACCAAGTGGGGATGTTTCGAGCGGTCAGCCCGTTCGAACATCCCCGTGGCGAGTCTGCTCACGAACTTCCCTATGGGTTCCCACTTAAGGTCGCGGTGGATGGTGGCGTTCTTTAGGTACCTGGGTGCGTCGACCACCAGACGAAGGCAGCTGTTTTCCACAGCTTGCAGTCGCTAGCGTGTCAACCCCGCTGTCAGATTGTACCAGGCCGGCCCCGAAAACGTAAGGCGCGACCTGATATAAGTCTTGTATAGCCCGAGTTTTGCTCGGGTGGGCAATCTGGAGGACAGCAGGGGACGCAGCTTCGTCCTTGCACACTGTGCCTTCGCGATGGTGGTGTCGACGTGGGGTTTCATCGTCAGATTCCTGTCGATGATGACACCCAGGTACTTGACCCTAGGGGACCATGGAATGTCCTCCCCCATCAATCGTAAGTTTGGTGGGAGATGCGCCCTGCCAGTTATCAACGCCTGAGTTTTCGCCACGTTGCACTTGAGCCTCCACTTCTTCAGCCAGCCCGGGAGCGCTTCAAGTGTCGGGCTCAGCTTCCGTGCAGCGTGGTTGGCGTTTCGGGAACTGGACAGGTACGCGGCGTCGTCAGCGAATAGTGCCAGCCTGACGTCACCGACTACCGGAATGTCGTCCGTGTAGTGGGCGTACAGGGCTGGCGACAGGCAGCTCCCTTGTGGTACACCGGCCCGGATGGTCTTCTCCTCTGACGTGGCGTCCTCGATGGCCACGCGGAAAGTTCTCTGTGAGAGAAAGGATGCGATGACCGCGATGATTCTTCGTGGTAATGAAGACGTCGACAGTTTGTGGATGAGGCCATCATGCCACACCCTGTCGAACGCCTTCTCCATGTCGAGCATCACGGTCACCGTGTAGCCGCTTTTGTTCATCCACGTGGCCATCTCGTCCAGTACGCGAGTTAGCTGCAGCGTGGTGGAGTGCTCTCGGCGGAAACCAAATTGTTCCGGCCTCGGCTGTATGTAGGTTTGCACCCTCACCAGCAGCAGCCGCTCGAACACTTTGGACGTCGTCGAGAGGAGAGTGATGGGCCGGTAGTTCTCCGGTCTCCTGAGGTCCTTACCGGGTTTGGGGAGTGCGATGACTCGGCCTTTCTTCCAGGAGGTCGGGAAGTGGCCGGTCCTCAGGATGCCGTTGCACAGTTGGGTAACGGCGACCAGCGTCTTCCGGGGAAGTCGATGCAGCGCAGTATTTGGAATACCATCCTCACCGGGGGCCTTTCGGGGGTTGGTCCTTCGGATCACCGCGGCAACCTCGCTCGGGGTCACTAACAGTTCACACTCAGATTGGGCGAGGGGGGTCGAGAGGTTTCCCCCCCGGGCTCGGCGTAATCTGTTACGCCGATGACACTTTGGTCACAGCCCGGGGGGTGAACTTTCAGGAGGCGGCGTGCCTGGCCACCAGGGGAGTCTCTCTGGTGGTCGGGCGCATCGAGGCGCTGGGTTTGCGGGTGGCCCTGGACAAGACGGAGGCCCTGTTATTTCATGGGCCCCGTCGTGGTCCACCCCCTGGCGCCTCTATCGAGGTCAACTCGGTCCTCGTACCGGTTCAGGCCCACATAAAATATCTGGGCCTGATCCTCGACGGTAGGTGGCGCTTCGACGAGCACTTCCTGCAGCTTGCTCCAAGGCTGGTCGGCGCTGCGTCCGCCCTTGGGCGACTCTTGCCCAATTTGGGTGGACCCAGCATCGCTACGAGACGGCTGTACACGGGGGTTGTCCGGTCAATGGCACTGTACGGTGCACCGGTGTGGGCGGAGGCTCTGACCGCCCAGAATAGGGCGCGGCTCTGGCGCCCTCAGAGGGTGATGGCGGTTAGAGCCATACGCGGATACCGCACCGTGTCAACAGAGGCGGCGTGCGCGTTGGCCGGGACTCCCCCGTGGGATCTGGAGGCGGAAGTGCTCGCCGAAGTATATCGGCGAACGGCTGAGTTTCGGGCGGGAAGCGGCAGTCGGCCCCCGCCCGAAGAGGTACGCGAATGGCGTGAGGCCGCTCGCCGAGCCACCATGGCTCGTTGGTCGTCCCGGCTGGAGGCTCCACGTGCTGGTTTTGCCGCCGTGGAGGCGCTCCAGCCGGTCATCGTCGAGTGGGCAGGGCGGCAGCACGGGACCCTTTCCTTCCGACTGACGCAGGTTCTTTCCGGGCACGGCTGCTTCGGGAAGTACCTGCACTCGGTCGCTAGGAGGGAATTGAGTCCCGCCTGTCACCACTGCGACTGCAGTGAGGACTCGGCTCAGCACACGCTGGCGGTTTGCCCCAGTTGGGCGACGCAGCGTCGGGCCCTCACTGCAGTCATCGGAGTGGATCTGTCGCTACCGGCTGTCATTCGCTCCATGGCCGGTAGCGACAGGAATTTTACCGCGGTCGCAACCTTCTGTGAGGAAGTCATCTCGCAGAAGGAGGCGGCGGAAAGGGTCCGGGAGGACGACCTCCACTCGGACCTAATTCGCCGCCGGCGAACCGGGCGGCGGAGGCGCGCTTACCAGCGCCTCATGCCGCCCTGAGTGTGGCCGCGGGTGGACGGGACGGGTTTTCCCCTTCACCCGCTATAGTGGCCCCCCGCGAGGTGGCGGCGTCCGCGTGTGCCTGGACGTCGCCTAAATGAGAGGTTTTTACCCGAAGGTGGTGCCCGCGCTTTTGCGGGCAGGCGCTAGGAGGGTTCCGGATGTCTTAATAAAAGCTGTTCCCGGATCCCTCCTATTTAAGGCGCAGTACGGCACACCGTGTGGTTTTAGTCGGTTCGATTCCGACACACCGCCCCATCGTAAACCCCGGTGGGGTGACGGCCCGAGGGGGTTTCCACACGCACAAAAAAAAAAAAAAAAAAAAAAAAAAAAGGGGCGTCGAGAGGTAGGTCCGGATTGTGTCCTCTACCTCTCGTGTGTGTGCCTCGTCGTGGACCTCGTGTAGTGTGAACTGTTCCTCGAGGCTGCTCGCGATGATCTCGGCGCGGTCCTGGGCTTTAAACCGAAGGAGGCCGTCCTGTCCGAGTAGGGGACGCGTGGGGTTGGGCTCTGCAGTTAGTTGCCTGCAGAGACGGTGTATCGAGGGCTGTTCGTCCTCGATGTGTAGGAGGAAGTCCTCCCACGCATCACCCCTGTGCTCCCATAGTGCGGCCTTGAGGAGGTTGGTACTGTGGTTGTACCGATTTTTGTCGTGTGGGTGGCGGGTTCACTGCCAGAGCTTCTTTGCCTCGCGCTTCTCCTCTAGCATTTTCCGGAGCCGAGCGGGAAGTGGGTTCCGTCGCTCGGAGTTCGGTTTGGTGCTCGAGGAGGTGCGGAGCGCGGCTCGGATAGCCCTGGAGAGTTCTTCGGCGGCTGCATCTACTTCCTCTGGGGACCTGATTATCGCTGGTCGCTCGTAGTGGGACAGCGATTGGTGGTAGGCCCGCCAGTCGGTGTGTACTCGGGGCTCCGGCGGATTGACCATCGTCGCGGGCTCCCTGAACACCAGCAGCACAGGCCGGTGGTCAGAGGGGAGGTCGAGGAGAACCTCTTGAGAGGGTAGGGCTCTTAGGCCTTTGTAGACCAGGATGTCCAGCACGCTGTCGCGGAGTGGGTCCACCCGGTCTAGCCTGGTAGGCTCCCGGGGACCGTCGATCTCGTAGCCATACGCGCTGGCGTCCTGGATGAGCAGCTGTCCGGCTCGATTGCTGCTGGAGCAGTGCCAAGCCGGGTGCTTGGCGTTGAGGTCGCCCGCGACGATGGTTGGCGTCGAAGGAAGAAGGAGATCCCGGATCTCGTCGACTCGGAGTGCTTGGGAGGGTGCGCGGTAGACCGCGTAGAGGCGCATCTCCCCTCTGCCGACCTGGACATCGACACCAAGGGCGTATATGGTGTCGAGTCTCTTCGGCTCGACGGGTTGATGCACCACTGTCCTCCTCACCAGGACAGCAAGTCCCCGATAGGCTTCGCCTATCGGCGAGACCTCATCTTGGCGGTACACAATGTAACCAGGGATTTTCGTTGGTATGTTGGCCTTGAGATGGGTCTCGCTTACCAGCATGATGTCGACTTGCTGTTCCTTGAGGAAGAGGCGCAGTAGGCCTAGCTTCCCTTTCAAGGACTCCGAGTTCCAATGAACCACCCTCAATGGTTTAGCCATTGGTGGGGAGAGACTGGAGGATACCTTTGATGTTTATTTCGCCGGCCCTCACACGCTGCGCGAACAGTGTGAGTAGGGCGGCGAGCTGGTCCCTTTCCGGGATCTCAGTCTTCTCCCCTATCGCGCCTGGCGCGGGTGGGGGTGGCTCTTTCGGTGCTGTCTTCTTCCTTCGACGCTTCCGCTTGGTTGTAGCCTTTGCTGCCGGGTTTGCCTCAGCCATTAAGGTGGCTGGAGCTGAGTCCCCGACGGTGTTGTGCTGGGGAATGAGTTGGGGCGGGCCTGTTTTAGGTGCCAGGCCTGCTTTCCTGTAACGTGCCTCGCGTTTGAAGACGGGGCACGTTACGCTGCTGGCGGGGTGTGGCCCCTTGCAGTTGGCACAGGTCGGCGGTTGGTCCTTGGGACGGGGGCACTCATGTGCTGAGTGCTCGTCGCCGCAGCGGACACAGGCTAAGGGCCTGTGGCAGTTGTGCGAACTGTGCCGGAAGCCCTGGCAGCGGTGGCATTGCGACGGCCCTTTTTTACCTCGCCAGGCCTCAATAACGACGCCGGGCATGAGCAGGACCTCATCTATTTGGTATGCCTTGGAGGCAGCTGGTGTTTTTTCTACCTCCGCGAAGAATATGCAACCCGGTCTGCCTGTACGGGCCCGGATATGCTTGGCGAACTTGATCGGCACGCCCTTGCCGGTCAGGTCCTCCACAATTTCTTCGGCGGGGGTGTCAGCTGGTAGGCCACGAATGGCCATTTTGAGAGGCCTTTGGTGCGGCGGGGCAATGGCATAATATGGTGCCTGCTCCTGCCCGAGGCCATCGAGGTATGCTTGGATTGCCCGGAACTCGTCGTCTCCTTTGGGGGTGAATTTGAATCCCTTACCAAAGGGACGGACGTTTGGCGGGTGGCCGATTATGGCAGCCAGCTCCTTGAAGGCAGTCGTCCAGTTGGGTAACTGGTCGACTACCAGGACTGGCTGCTTGCGGGTTAGGGGTGCATCTGCTGCAGGTGCAGCAGGAGAGCGTGGTGCCGTAGATGCCTTGGGAGGCGGTGGCGCAGCTAGGACGGCAGCCGCCGTCCTTGGTGCTGGGGTCGGCAGTGTATCTGGCTCAGGTGCGGATGTTGGCACTGGTGCCGGAGCTGGTGGAGCTCGAGTCGCTGGGGTCTGTGCCTTTGGTTTGGGCACGCGTTGCGGTAGGGGTGGAAGGGATCTGTAGGAGGAGGATTCCTCCTGCAGATCCATGTCGTCCCCGTGTTCGGGCGTGGAATGACTAATGGGTGGGGGGACCCCTCCTTCAGAGGAGGTCAGGGACCCCTGGAGGTCTGTACGTTTGGCGGGTGTAGCACTCACCTCGGAGTCGTCCTCCCGGGTCCTCTTGCCTGGAGGGAGCTTTTCTGGGGCTGTGCTAGGGCAGGGAGGAGGCTGGTCTTGCAGCGTCATCTCCACCGCCTGTAGTATTTCTAGGTCGCTGGTTGCGACGTCTTCCTTCCTCCTGTCGCCCAGCTGGACTTCCATCACCCGGAAGTAGGCCTCCAACCAGCGCTGCAGTCCCTGCGACATTGCTCCCTTCATAAGAAGGGAGTTGTAAATACCGAGGTCGCCCTGGTATTTACGTCGCTGGTCCTGCAGCTCTGCGTCGTGTACTGGCCTACTTTCCGTGGGTGATGGTGGTGAATGCTCCATGGCTGGTGTGGATTCATCTCGCGGCGCCTGGCGAGTTGGGAGGCCAATCTCCGTTTGGTTAGGGTCAGACATGACCCCTTCCTCACGGTGAGGGCCCCACCACGCCGGCTGTCTTGGAGAAGGTGCTCCCCGCTCGGGTGTACTCAAGGTGCACCCGGGCGTAAAATTTTTGTTTTATTAAAAAAATAAATTAAAATTTATACTGAGTTTATCGGCGCCCGTACGATTGGCTAGCGGAGTGTGAACACGTCCGTTCGCCTCGACGTTCCGTTGCACTCTCTGATTAGTTGTAGAATACCAATATATTTATAATAAACTTAGCCTAGTTATATGTACAAATATAGATACACAAGTAGTTACACATTACAGCGCTTACATTTAGGAATTGCCAATCAGAGAAAAGTACAAAAAAAATGTAGTTAGATGAAAGCGCATGCGTTTTACATAAATACAGGTGGCACGAGAAATCACACCAGTTTGCCGCTCAGCGCGGCGGTGTGCGGACGTATGTGATGCTTTATGTATTGCAGCTACATAACCATCAGCCGTGCGTGTGTGAGATGTGTGGAGTTATTATTTTGTATTTCGTATAATTTTTGCTTATTTTCAGTTTCCGTATTTTTATATAGCCTGAATAATAATTGATATATATACTATTCTACTCATACTTACTCTCGGAGATTGTAAGGGTCAGTTTTGGAATTTTGAGGTCAGAGTGAATGGGTTTGTGTAGCGGTGGCCGCGCAGAGTCGGGATCTTCTAATGTGAAACAGAACTGCCTCCACGCGTACGATGCGTAAAATTCACGCAATCCATCCCAATCTGCTCACCGATACTGCTGCGGCTGCTGGCCCCTCTGCATGATCCAGAGATTGTTGATCGGTATGCGAAGTTTTATTAAAGACAGATCGGAGGTACCTAATTTTCTTCATTTTATAATCAATTATAATTACCTACCTAGAAAAAAACAGTGTAATTCAAATATAATTCGCTGATTTTATAGATAATATAGGTAGGTACCCTTTTTTTTAATTAAACCTAATTTTGTCATGAATTATATAATTATGATAATAAATTGACCCGATCACGTAGGTATTTAAAAGGTACGGTACTGTCTTCGTTTTCGGGAGCGTTTCTCTAACACCCGGTATGAATCCAATCTATAATTTCAAATCAGGTCCCCAAATATCCTGGGGTGGGCACGGCCTACCCGGCCCTCCCTCTATATACGCCTATGCCTATAGGTACGCGTCCTACTAAACACTAGTTAACAAAGCCTGGGAGAGGGTAACAAGTAGTAGAAAGCAGTTTAGGCTTGAGCCGTCTGGGTATGCTTTGAGCGTTTATATGACAAACTTTGAAGAGTCGATTGAATTCCTGGTTAAAAGTATTACGTAATATATCACCCAGAGTTTCAGTTACTGAAATAAAATATTAACTGACACAGAAGCGGTTGCCTACTCTTGCGTAGTAAATTTTTTCATTTGCAAGAGCGGGTGACAGCCGTAGTCGCATATTATCATATATTCATTATTCCGATTGCTACTTTTCTCAATGTTGTGTCAAGATCACTATATACTGTTCCTACATAAAAAGGATAAAACTTAACCTAATCAATCTTGCATAACTATTTGCAAATTATACTGCAATCTTACCAACTAATCAATTTTCAAATTATAATGTTTAATATAATCAGTTTTCATTACATAAAAATAAATTAGCACATACAAACTGCACGACAGACGCTTACTCCGTATAGCGAACTGTCTTTTCTAGATAATTCGAAAAGATGACTCACCCGAGGCGCCGAGTTCGGTGGCGCGCACGCAGCCATCAGTCGTCTCAACACTGCGTTTGAGACACGACACGTACTTCAGCTCGGTGCCGACCCTCAGTGTAACCGACAGTTAAACTATTAAACCTCGACTCTCATAAATCTGCTAATAATTATAACAGTTGTTTCTAAGTGCCTTATTTGTTCCCGTACTGGGGGCTTGAGAGACTCCTATGGGGCTTGAGAGCTGCGCTCGACTAGAGCTCTCGAGAACCTCCGCTGCTCTCTTCGACTGAGGTGTTACCTCAGTTCTCCTGGGCTACGCTCCGCCAGGCCACGCCAGGCCTCTGCTACTCTCTTCGCCCCAGCTGCTACCTCCGTCTCCCGGGTCCCCGCTCCGCCGGACTACGCCGGGGCCTTGCCAGCTGACACCGACCAGGGGAGTGCGGTATTGTGAGCCTTATACGGGGCCCAACCTTTGTACCGGCCTTTTTTTTTTTTTTTTGTGCGTGTGGAAACCCCCTCGGGCCGTCACCCCACCGGGGTTTTCGGTGGGGCGGTGTGTCGGAATCGAACCGACTAAAACCACACGGTGTGCCGTACTGCGCCTTAAATAGGAGGGATCCGGGAACAGCTTTTATTAAGACATCCGGACCCCCCCTAGCGCCTGCCCGCAAAAGCGCGGGCACCACCTTCGGGTAAAAACCTCTCAATTAGGCGACGTCCAGGCACACGCGGACGCCGCCTCCTCGCGGGGGGCCACTATAGCGGGTGGAGGGGAAAAACCCGTCCCGTCCACCCGCGGCCACACTCAGGGCGGCATGAGGCGCTGGACCTTTGTACCGGCCTAACCGAACCCACTACCCACTTTTTACTGTTCATATTTTTTTTAATATAACAACAAATCTTGAACTTTGTTCGTTTTATTTATACTCAAGAATAAAACGTGACAGTTGATGGATCTTTTGGCACATTCTCTATGTACCAGTGCTATTATTTTTACAGGCTTTTAACTAGGAGCTTCAGAACTAAACAAGATAAACCTATCGGGTTTGGGCTCGATTGACCCCACGGTAGTTAGGAAGTTTATGATGAGGTTAGTACCTCTATACGCTAATTTGTTTCTTTGTACTAAATAAAATATGTTAACACACTGAACAGATTTTAATTAAAAAATATAAAATGCTATTTCTGAGAATTTATTCGCCTATAGGTACACGTCCTACTATACACTAGTTAACAAAGCTTCGGTATGAAAAATATAATACTATACAACATAAGCGATACATTTACTTAGCAATTACAATATGTACAATATAACGCGTAGCGGGGCTAGGCGGGGCTGGGCGGCGGGGCTAGGCGGCCTGCAGCAGGGCGGCGGCGCGGCAGCAGCGCGCGAGGAGCCCCGCCAGCTGCAGCGGCGAGCCCAGCCCGTCGGCCACGCGCACGAGCGTCAGCCCCACCTCGCGCACGAAGGCCAGGCGCAGCGCGTCCGGCGCGTCCAGCGTCTTGCACACGCGGAAGATGTTGCTCACGATGTCTTCCGCGGCGTACCCCAACTTGCACAGCTTCGCGATCACCTGTACGAGATTTAGTTAAACTTGATATCGTTTATTGTATGCATTTACAGTACAGCCTCTACTACAGAAGTGAGTGCTAAAGAATATGTAATCTAGTTCACCCCCGGAGATAATCGCAGTGAACAACTGACTTCTGGCTGTAAATTTCGGCTTCATTGAAAAAAATCGATAACTTTGCGAACAATAATTTAAAATGTAGATTCTATCAAAAAACTTATACTCAACTACAGACTACTACAGACATACAATAATATATAACAGAATGGTGTTTTAGTTAATAAGCATTTATTTTACATTTTGTAGAAAATAAATGCTTCGGAACAACTGAAACTTTGGGTGAATATCTAACATGGTCTATGTGGTCTTCTACTGTATTTCTATGAAACAATATCTGCTGCAGAAATAAGCTAAGCGAAAAAGAAATAGTAGATTCCATGTAAGCTTTACCATTTTGAAAGTTTTTGAGATAACCATAAGCTTTAGTTGTAAAAGTTCCTTGGGTTTCTTCACTCAATACAAAAGGATCTCAAACCTCGTCGAAGATGTTGTCCATAGTATATATATATGTCTATATGTCCCACACACGACACTCTTGATACAGTCTAACACACACACCTTATAAGCCTCGTGGATGTCTTGACGCATGCAGGCTTCGAGCATGTTCCTCACGAGCATGGGGTGCGGCTCGTCGCAGACTTTGAACACGTGCTCGCTGCTGATATGGGCGAAGCCCTGCGCCGTGGACTGCAGGTTGTTAAGTGCTGCGCGCAAGTCTCCCTGCGCCGTAAAAACCACTGCGGACACTCCTTCTTCTGTGTAAGAAAGCTTCTCCTTCTCACAGATTTCAAGAACCTGGGCATACATTATATATCTGGTTTAAAATATATTATGGATCTAGAAGAGCATGATATATAACACCTATGGCTAAGTCGTTACAGGTACATTATAACCTGTTGTCGTCGAGCCATCCTGCCCCGGCCGCTGTCTGATCCAGCGTTTCGGTCATAAATAGATGACTGACCTTAGCGAGTATCTGTGCGTCGGTGAGCCGCGAGTATCGTAAAACAGCACATCGCGATTGTATGGGTTCAATGATCTTCTCAGAGTTGTTGGCGGCGAGGGCGAAGCGCGTAGTGTGCGAGTACAGCTCCATAGTGCGGCGTAGGGCCTGCTGAGCACCGTCCGTCATGCTGTCTGCTTCATCCAGGATTACTATCTTATGACGGCCAGGAGGCAGAGTTACCTGAGTATTTGTTTAACATTTTAACATTAAGAAGCAACTTGGCAATCTGTCTGGATCAAGTTTTTACAACATTAGAGGTCATGCATCTGTGTGTAGGTGTTTATATGAATATGTCGCAGGCTTATTGAGATATGCCTGGGCAATTAGTTCATGATATGCCCAATCTAAAGATCGATGAGAGCAACCTATTTGTTGATTTTACCACACTTTGGTTATCCTACAGAATGTATTTTCCCAAAGGCTGGGCAAATTGTCAAATGTAAAGCTTTGAAAAATATGCAAATGAAGATTAATTTTTTATGAGATAGGGGCACACGAGCAGACGGGTCACCTGATCGTAAGTAACTACCGCCGCCCATGGACACCTGCAACTTAAAGAGTCACAAGTGTATTGCCAGCCTTTAAGGTGGGAGTAGGGGAAGGGGGGAAGAGGGAGAGTACGGGGAGAGGGAGAAGACGGGGAAAGGGAACAGTTAGGGCCTTAAGTAACCTCACACACTTGGCGAAACATAATGCAATCATTGCTTAACTGCCGGTTTTTTATGAGACTGTGTATCACTCCAGTCGAGCCCGCCCATACGTGCCGAAGCATGGCTCTCCCACAGCAAATCATGATGTGCCCAGGCAGATCTTGATCGTCTTAATGCAACAATCAAATAATAAATGTATCAAAGTGTTTTTATTAATCTAATGAAATACATAGTACAAATAATTGTGTGATGAGCACGATCATTCGTTCTGTCTGGGTGTCATTTATCTATAACATGTATGTATTTAGAAATATATAAATTTGTTCATCAGCAGACTGGTTACCATAGTACAGGGTCTACCTAGTTTGGGATCAGACGGCCGTGTGTGAGATGTGTGGAGTTATTATTATTATTTGGGACTAGATAATGCTAATACAGGTGTAGTAAGTCCCACAATATTATTATCACTAACTTTTAGTAGTGTTTATAGTACACTCATAATCTTTATAAACCTTGTTTAGAAATTGTGACTCTGCCGAACTTAGTATGAGTGATGCCATGGTTACCTTCCATCAAAGCCAATGAGGGTTGGCAGATTGTATGCACCTTGAAGAATCTTCTAGAGAAATATGGTATTCATTGAAAGGAATTCATATTTAAGAAAGTAGAGCAAATCAGAGTTCTGCTCAAAGTCAAGCTGACCAATAGGACCTACTTATGCAAACAGGAACCAATCCACACAAATGCCAAAATCGAGTTAAGTTCACAGAAAACTTTAAAAATACACATTCTATCGACAATGTGAAGATCAAAATGATCTGACAATTTCGACTGAACAAAACATTTTCATGTTCGGAGCGTGTAATTAACACGAAGCTCCTAGGAACACTATTTGATCAGCGACCGTCAGTATGGTTTTCGCTACGATTGCTCAACTGGTGATCTTCAGTTTACCAATCCACATAAAACCAGTTATTCAATAAACTAACAAGATCCATGCCCCATGGAAACCGGACTATCTAAAAAATCTATGAAATTGATTTTTTTTATAAAGAGTTATACCCTAGTGGGAGTCTTAACTACATTAATTGCCAAATATAATAAATTAAATTCTTAAGAGTAGCAGCATGGAACATAAATGGCTTACCATCTAATAGGCAAGAGGTTGAACTTTTTCTGAACCTTAACAACATAGATATCCTTTTAATTTCCGAATCACACATGACTGATCAAAAAGCAATTGTTATCAAAGGGTACCACATATATTACACCAACCATCCAGATGGAACATCGCACGCTGGAACTGCAATTATTGTAAGGGAACATATTAAGCAATGTGAATTACCTTATTTTAAACACCCATATCTGCAGGCTACTGTTGTATCAGTAGACGATTGGCAGGGCCCACTCAAAGTCGCCGCGGTCCACCTCGATATCGAATCAGTGAAAAAATGTTTAGTGATTTCTTTCGCACGTTAGGTAGTAGATACGTAACTGGAGGAGATTGGAACTCCAAAAATATTTTCTGGGGCTCAAGACTAACAACAACGCGCGGTAGAGAGCTTAAAAAGGCCATACACATAAATTCACTCCATATATTATCAACGGGCCAGCCAACTTATTGGCCATCAGATATCAATAAAACACCTGATCTAATAGATTTCTTTGTCACTAAGGGCATGACCTCAAAGTATCACTCAAAAACAAACAGCAAGTAGATAAAGAAGTAGCAAAATTTTTTACTGACATCCAACGCTGCGCCTGGCAAAGTAAACCTGTCATGAAAACAAGAGTTGTAACTCACCGATATCCAGTAGAAATAAGAAATCTTATAGTCATAAAGCGAGTCCAAAGACAAAAGTGGCAACGATTTAGATATCCGCCTGATAAAACACTGCTCAATAAACTCACAAAAAGACTAAGCAGAGCAATTCAGAAATTTCATGATAAGACTACAAATGATTACCTTAGCCAACTATCAAGTAATGGAACATCAGATTACTCACTATGGAAAGCCACTAAAAGCTTAAAAAAGCCTACCATTCACGTTTCACCTATTAAAAAAATTTATGGGAAATGGGCCATAAGTAATGAACAGAAAGCGACTGTATTTGCACAGCATTTAGAGCAAATTTTTCAAACAGACAGTGAGGAAAGCTCTGAAAACATAGCATTGGACGTAACTAACCATGACGATTTAAAAATAAAACTCGTCACCCCAAAAGAAGTTAACAGCATGATCAAAAAATTGACCTAAAAGAAATCACCGGGATACGACCTTATCACTGGTGAACTTCTCCAAAATCTCCCACGTAAAGTCATAGTAAAACTTACAACCATCATCAATGCCACATTCCGACTAAAAAATGTGCCTAGTATGTGGAAAGTTGCCGAAGTTATCATGATCCCTAAACCAGGAAAACCACCGTGTGAAGTAAGATCATACAGACCCATATCACTTTTACCAATCATATCAAAATTATTTGAAAAATTACTACTCAGGCGTTTGAAACCTATTATAGAAGATAGAGAACTGATTCCTAATAACCAATTCGGTTTTAGAGAAAAACATTCCACAATAGACCAAATACACAGAATTACCAATATTATTGAAAAAACATTAGAAGAAAAGAAAGTTTGTTCTACAGTATTTCTTGATGTAGCTCAGGCGTTTGATAAAGTGTGGCATAGAGGTCTTATATACAAATTAGGTAAAATGCTTCCAAAACAGTTTGTGGATATTTTAGAATCTTACTTAACAGAGAGGACATTTAGAGTGAGACATGAGGATGCTTATTCAGATATCAAACAAATAAAAGCTGGGGTACCACAGGGAAGTGTTCTTGGACCTACCCTGTACCTATTGTATACCTGCGATATCCCTGAAACAAAAAACAGCACCATTGCTACCTTTGCAGAAGACACGGCTATCATGGCTACAGGTGTCACTCACAAAGAAGCAGTGGAGAAGGTACAAACTGCCGTGAATGCTATCACCGATTGGACAAAAAAATGGCGAACCAAATTAAATGAGTCAAAATCAACTCATATAGATTTTACAAACCAACGATCTAATCATATACCGGTATACATTAACAGTCGTGTAATACCATATGAAAATACGGCGAAATACTTGGGTATGACGCTAGACGCAAAACTTCGCTGGAAGGCTCATGACAAAAAGAAACGCCAAGCCTTAGACCTACGCTACAAAAATATGTACTGGCTACTTGGTAGACATTCTACTTTGTTAGTGTATAACAAAGTACTTTTATATAAGCAAGTACTCATGCCTGTATGGACATATGGCATTCAACTTTGGGGCTGCACAAAACGAACTAACGTTGAAATCATTCAAAGAATCCAAAATAAGATACTTCGGAGTATAGTAAATGCTCCCTGGTACGTTAGAAATGATGACATCCACCGAGACCAAGGAGTAGATCTTGTTAGTGAAGTTATAAAACAATACGCCGTAGCACATGAACAAAGGCTTCTGCAACATGTGAACGTTGAGGCTATCCAGCTCCTTGACACCACGGACATAGTTAGAAGACTAAAAAGAACTAAGCCCTTTGAGTTAGTTTAGTGAAGTTAGTGTTAAGTAGTGCAGTGAGTGTTACTCTTAAAGAACACAAGAACAAAGTGTCTTTCTATGATATTAGAGACCATAAGAAAAGTGCCAATGGACACATTCTTAACTTTGTAAGTTTTTAGCAAGTTAAGTTAAATTTAAATTACTTATTAGCCTCAAGGTCTAGATTGTAATTTTTATGAGTAACCGTTTAATTACGAGTACATCATAATGAAAAAAAAAAAAAACTTAGGGCATATCCGGCCTCTACACAAAAGTGGAATCATGTCTAGACGCCTGTTCCGATCATACACCAGTGATATGCACACTAAGCACCACAGTCATCTGGAAAGAACCACGCGAAGCTCTATATAACGGAAAAAACTGACCGGAACGCTTGCCAAGATTACATACACGAAAAAAGCAACTTAAGAATACCCCTTAAAACAGAGGAAGACGTTGATAATGCTGCTTGGTTTGTTACCAACCTAATACAAACAGTTGCCTGGCGGTCGACTCCATGCTTGGACACTAGTACTCAAAGTAGAGATTACACGCTAGAAATACGTAACACGATAACAACAAAAAGGAGGTTAAGACGACAGTGGCATACGAGTAGGAATTCAAATGATAAGAGAGCGTTTAATAGAGCACAAAAAGAACTAAAGAGATTGCTTAAAGATAATGAAAATGCCACTCTTCAAGATAAGCTTAAAACTTTAACACCTCATAAGTCAAATGACTACTCCTTGTGGAAAAACAACAAAAAGGCCAAAAGAACACTTCCCTCCTTTGAGACGATCAGATGGTGGCTGGTCGAGAAAGCCTGCAGAAAAGGCCGAATTGTTTGCTGGATTTCTGAAAGAAGCATTCAAACCAAATGATGCCGACGTATCATATCCAGAAAAGGATATCGACGATATTCTTAACAGTGACCAGCAGATGTCCTTGCCATTACGTCTGTGTACTCCAGGAGAAATAAAGAAAAATATTAACCACCTCAAGACAAAGAAGGCACCAGGATTTGATTTGCTTACATCAGAGGTCTTAAAAAACCTCCCAAAAAAAGGAGCCATGCTGACAACAATCCTGTTCAATGCAGTATTACGACTTCAATACTTCCCAGCTATGTGGAAAATTTCGACCATAAAAATGATTGCTAAGCCAGGAAAGCCTCCCAATGAAGTTGCTTCCTATAGACCAATAAGCCTTTTGCCTCTATTATCGAAGCTCTTTGAAAAAATATTAATACAACGATTGCAACCAAAACTAGACGAAAGAACAATAATACCAGACCAACAGTTTGGATTCCGAAGCAACCACGGAACAACAGAGCAAATACACAGAGTTGCACATACAATTAGGCAATCATTAGAAAAAAAGGAATACTGCTCAGCTGTTTTCCTCGACATACAACAGGCATTCGTTCGAGTATAGCATAAAGGTCTTTTATGTAAATTAAAAACTTGTTTACCACATCCTGCATATTTATTGCTCAAGTCGTACCTACAACATCGGATATTCCAAGTTAAAACAGAAAATTCTTTATCTTCTTTCTATAACATTGAAGCAGGAGTGCCCCAGGAATCTGTGCTGGGACCCATCTTGTATACCGTATATACAGCTGATCTACCAACTACCGAAGGGGTTCTTACTGCAACTTATGCTGATGACACTGCAGTTCTGTCTTGTGATAAAAACCAAGTTGATGCTTCATCTAAACTCCAAGAACACCTAATTAAAATAGATGGATGGTTAAAAAAGTGGCGAATTAAGGCTAGTGCTGCCAAATCAGTCCATATTACATTTACTCTCAGAAGAGGTGATTGTCCACCAGTAACACTAGATGGATGCGTACTACCGCAGCAAAACACAGTCAAATACCTAGGTATGCACCTCGACAGAAGGCTTACCTGGCGTGAACATATAAAGATTAAAAGAGACCAGGCCAACAAAAAATGTAGGAACTTGTACTGGTTAATAGGTAGACAATCCTCTCTAACTTTACAAAATAAGCTGCTCATTTACAAATGCATCATAAAACCTATATGGACATATGGCATTGAGCTCTGGGGTTCAGCAAGCCACTCTAACATCGAAATTGTGCAACACTTTCAAAACAAAACGTTAAAAATGTTTTGTGACGCACCTTGGTTTACAAAGAACACAGAAGTACATGAGTACCTACAAATACCAACTATCAAGGAGGATATAGATAAGTCTTGTAAAGCATATAAAGAAATACTAGCGCGACACAAAAACCAACTGGCTGTGTCATTACTGGACACTAGCCATTCCTTACACTGGCTAAAACGAAACCAAATAGCAACTATTTAACTTGATTACCCTAAACAAATGTGATGACACGTCACTGGATGTGATTAATCTCGATCTGCCATAAAAGAAAACAGAAAATCTGATTAAAGCTTAGGGGCTGATTGCAGATGGACAAAGTATTATAAAAAAATAAAAAAAAATAAAGAGTTATACCACACAGTCCCTTGTAATTTATTGAACCTTTTTTGACATTCTTACTAAATCCCAGAGTAAAGTGTGGGTGTTTGAAGATGAACCACCACTGAAGTCTGTGAAAATGTTGCGATCCGTAGAGAAAGAAATGGTTGCAGTATTTTTAATAAGAGAGGAATGTTGGCTACTGTTGTGCTTGATATACTAGTATAGTATTATGTTATCTTTGATATAGGGAAGACTGTTACTGCTGCATGGTATACAGAGAGGAATGTTTACCTCAAGTATTAGAAGCCATAAAAGTGAAAAACCAAACTCAAGATTCAATACATGCTTTTACATCAAGATAACACCCCTACACATCGAATGGGCAAAATTACGGACTATTTACACCAAGATTTGCAGACAGATTTGAAGACAAATTGCAGGGACACTTAAACAACAACTGAAGGGACGCAAGTTTTCGAGCGATCAGTAGCTTACAGGACATTGTGAGGAGATATGCAGCTGGCTTCCAGAGGGATACTGGAGCAATGTGTTCAGCACCTGGTTTACAAGTATCACCTGTATTACTGCCAGTGGAAACTACTTCGAAAAAAATAAACTTTTTACAAAGTACGAAAAAACTATTTAATTTAATTTTACTAGGCTATATTTAGCGCCCTAGTAAAATTAAATTTAGATTTAGTCATTCTTGGTTCATACTCCCGGAAACATTTTAGTATTTTCAACATTTCTAAATTATATAATAACAATAATTTAAGTTTTATTTTCATTTTCCACAAGAATTACAGTTTTCTTTTAAGTTTACTATAAAATTATGCCAAGGTAATAAATTAACAAGGAACCAACCCACACACAAACAGTTTTGCTAAAGGCACAATTCTTTCTTTTAGTAACTAAATAATGGGTGCAATTTATTTTTAATATGTATGTATTTAGAAATGTATGAGTATGTTTATCAGCAGTCTGGTTACCATAGTACAGGCTCTGCCTAGTTTGGGATCAGATGGCCATGTGTGAGATGTATGTAAGTTATTATAATTATTTTATTAATGTTAATTGATTTTCATCATTATATTTGTATACATAGAACAAAGTATTCTGTACAATATTTTAAATTATGTTTTTCCAAAATAACAAACAATTATATTGTACACAACATTTAGACAAAACGGCTTTTTCTCAAAACTATCATTGTGTGGGTTGATTCTGTTTAGCATAAGTAGGTCCAATTGGGCTAAATCCCCACCATAAAAGCAATGATTAGACATTATGTGGAATAGCATTACTTATTTTTCTTTTCTGCTTATCTAATATTATTAACTAAGATATAATTTACTGATTGATAAAACCTTCTGCTGGGCGAACATCTTAATCTTGTTGCGCACGACGTCAATACCACGATCGTTGGATGCGTTAAGTTCTAGCACGGCATCGCGGAAGGCGGTTCCCAGCAAAGCACGCGCTAGGCACAGGATCGTGGTAGTCTTGCCAACTCCTGGCGGACCAGCGATTATGATGTTTGGCGCATTACCCGTACGTGCGAAAACTGCCAACCGTGAAACGGTATCCTCGTTGCCTACGATATCACTAAAAGTCACCGGTCGGTATTTCTCTATCCAAGGTAAGTGGGATACAGGCTTATTTGTGCCGCTCGTGCTCGCGCTAGGTTTTACAACCTTCGGTGGCGAGTCGTCCACTTCCATAACAGTAATATCATCTTCATTCATATTAAAATGACACCACAGAGTAACAGAAAAATAACACAAAACCAAAACAAAATAATAGTGAGAAACTTAGGTGAGAAACATAAACTAAAATATATGTGAGAAACAGTTTTAGTTGGCGCGCTATCTTTGATTGTTTTCAAGTGTTTGAATCAGGGCTGCCAGAAAAGACAACTTATTTTATACCGCCGAGTCTTATGGTACGTTTACACGCACGCCGTGCAGTCTGGCAAGCAGCATGGCACGCAGCTCGGCGGGCAGCCTGCCACGCAGCGTGCCACGCAAGCTTTTCACACCAGGGCTGCCAGTAAAGACAACTTATTTTATACCGCTAAGACTCGGAAATTATACAAAATCATGTACTATTATACAAAATCAGTGTTGTACAACTATAGAACGTCACTCTTTGGGGATTTTAGTAAAAGGTGTTTTAACTTTAACGTATAAGGATTTAACAGTTTATCACAGACATGATTTGTTTTAAGTATCTCTATGTGTATGTACGTACTTTTTACGCTATAACATCAGCAATGACATTGTATCCAATTATGCAATGCAATCTACTATACAAACAGGATACAAAAGATAACCGATATTATACCAATTTTGTATCCAATTTACACTCTGGCAGCCCTGTTTCACACACTTGCAGGCATGGTCCGTAGGGTATTAGTGTTCTGTGGACATGGTAGTCAGTGCAAACATGGGAGACGATGTAGACGTAGATCTCGTGGGAGCTACTGCTTTGGCCTTGATCTATTTTTATTGAAAAAAAAAACAGCCCGACATAATTATGCATGCGAAATTTTACTTAAAACTATTAGGTTTTACAATTAAAAAAACATTTATGGTGTAAAAACACTTTTCAAGTAGCCAAAACTTTAAATTTGATTTTTTTATTTGACATGCGTTATAACTATTTTTACATCGAAGAGTGCTTTTACATAATTCGTTTCTTACTTTAGTGGGATCTCTTTGAATGAATTTACTATCCTCGCTAACTTTTGAATATAATTTTTTATTATTTCTAATAAACATGAACATAATTAACCATGATAAGCATTGGGGGCGGCTTCTTCATTAAATGTGTTTCGTAACTGTTTTAAGGCATACATAAATCTATTTTATTTACTGCACATCATTGATATGCGATAAGTTGCAATTCTCTAATCGTCAATCAATCAATACTAACTTTAATCCTAAGAATTGGCACTATTTTGTTTCATATTTTTTTGGGCCCTGATAAACAATATTTATTTTTACTAAAAGAATAGTTCAGAAACATCTTTCTGAAGTCTTCTTTTGCTTTCGATTCATGCATGATAAAGGTTCAGACCACTCCGATATATTTGGTGTCGTCAAAAATTAATTTCGATCGTTACGTCGTCTGTATGCCACGAAGATGAAAACTATACTAACGCGGCCGAGAGCGTGTGTGTGTGTGTGTAAACAGGCACACAAGCACATTCACCCTTTGAAGTGTGTCAAAAAACCGACAGTCGTCCCGATCGGCGCCAAGCGCGTGCACATTCACGCAAGCATGCACAAACAGCCTGTTCACATGCTTGCGTCGTTGAATGTCGGTTTGAACGCGAGCGTGTGAACGCAGGCGTTAGTCGTTCCGATCGGCGCCAAGCGCGATCACATTCACGCAGGCATGCACAAACAGCCTGTTCACACGCTTGCGTCGTTGAATGTGCTCGTTGAATGTCGGTTTGAACGCCAGCGTGTAAACGCGCCATTATAATTTATACAAAACCATGAACTAATATACAAAATCAGTGTTACATTAAAGGGGGGTGTGCAGACTTGTGCAGGGTGTCCAAATATGAAGACATGCGATAACCGGTAGAAATTTGATGAAAATGGTTGTTGAGAATTTCTTTTATGTGTCTCTATGTGTATGTACTTATTACGCTATAACATCAGTAATTAATGACATTGTATTATTTGTATCCAATTAAACAATGCAATCTACTATACAAAAAGGATACACAAGATAACCAACCAAATTATACCGATTTTGTATCCAATTATACCATCTGGCAGCCCTGGTTTGTATTTGTTTATTCCTATTGGTTTTCAATAAATTTTAGTATAAAATTTTATTAGTGCTACCCACTCAAGTAAATTATAAGAAAGATATAGGATTCTACTTTCAGTTTAAATAAAAGTATAAAAGTTATATGATTTTTAAAATTTTAATATTTAATCCTCAATATACGAAAATTGATAAAAGAATAGGAGGAGATTTGCCCTTTTTGCAAGTATAATTTTTATAAGTATTTATTGTAATAGTTTTTAGTGTAATGGTATTTATTTTCTTTTGAACATCCTCTAATGAAGCATTTGATTTCACTAAATTTTAATTCCTGAATTCAAATAAATAACATGAAAAGAACATAATAATATGTCTACTAAAATAGTATTTTTACCATAGTTATTTTAACTTTAAAATTATTTATTTATTTATTATTACACACACACAAACTATCATTACAGGTTAATAGGAGATGATGGCTGGTCCATGCGTCATACTCGTGAACGGGTGCTGCTTGGGGTGACTGGTCGGCCTAGTCAGCGATGCTTTAGCCTATACTATTATTTTGGTTCGTTCAACTGCAACTCTAGCCTCTTAATCCAGTCACGAATTATTTTTAACTGTAGCGTATATTATTACTAGCGTATGTAATTGAATGAAGGTAGATGTGCACCTTGAATGATTTCTATGTTTAATAAGTTCAAACCTTCAACGGTATCACTGAGTGATTTTTATTTTTTAGTACGTTAGCTTTTGGAGCATTTCAATAAATTGAAATTCAGGTGGCATCAGCTTGTTTGCCAGTATTCTTCTCATAAGGCTCTACGCATTTTGGAAACTGGAGTTATAGATCGACACAAGCAGGCAGTAGATTTTGGTGTTTTCACCTAATTTACCTCGACAATCCAGCACATGCTGTGGCGTCTGTTTGCGCCGATCTATGATTTTAACTCTAGCTTCAATTTAACGTTCATAAATGTCACTTAGTGTCTTAAATGAATAAACGATTTTGAATTTGAATTTGAATACCCAAAAAAAAAAAACAAATACTATTACGGTCACGTCATCAAAGTAATATAATGTGTTTATAATAAAAATTTAAATCCTAACTAATATTATAAATATGAAAGTGAGTTAGTTGGTTTGTTAAGCTTCACGCCCTAACTATTTAACCGATTATCATAAAATGTTGTACATACCTACTATGTTATCAGGGGCACTGAAAAAGACATAGGGGACCTTTCATTCCAAAAAAAGTTCTGTCTCCGAGGGATAGAAACATAACTTTAACGTGCGGATGTGTCATAATCTAGTCCTATTAATATTATGAACATGAAAGTTTGTGAGGATGTTTGGGTGAGTGGATGTATGGATGTTTGTTACTCTTTCACGCAAAATCTACACAACTGATTGCGATGAAACTTTTTATGTAGATAGCTGGAGACCTGGATTAACATATGGGCTACTTTTTATCCCAATATTCCCATCGGGACTTACGCGGGTGAAACCGCGGGGCCCTGCTAGTATTAATTTAAATTCTTTCTCCGATTTCATTCACAGGAATGGCGGTGTTAGGTTGCGCGAGTGCGCGAGCGTTTCTTCAGCGTGATCCATGTCCGATTAGATCGCTGTCCATGCTCTTACTGACCAGTACCTGTGACCAGTACTGATCAGTAGACATGAATGATTGATGATTGCACGATGAATATCCACATTTTGGGCAATTAATATCATGCAACCATCAATCACTGCATTAGACGATAGCTTATTCGTCAATCACCAATCAGTTTTACCACAAACAAGAGTTTGTGGTAAAACTGAGTAAACTGACAGCAAAACCTACCGTGTATTGGACGCCTATGACTTGGCTGGTAGGTCTTTGGATGCAGCTGATGGAAAAAGATATGCTGCACGGAATTTTGCTTGTGCTGCAAGTTTTATGACCGTCCGCCTTACGTGTATGTATGTGTTTGTATCGATGGGCAAGTGAAAGAAATATATCGATATTTATTATATCCAAATTTACAAACACTATCGATAATTGTCTATCGTATTTTTTTGTTAAACTGGACTAAGTGTGACATAAATGTATCGTTTAGTTTCAAATTTTTAAAAAAGGTTTTATGTTTTGATACATGTTTTAAATCGTGTAGATGCACTTTCATTCGTTATTACTTTTCAAATAATGCCGAGAAAACACGATATTCTGATCTTTGGTATAATTATAGAAACATATTTTAAAATATTAATACGTCTAGTCCAAAATAAAATATTTTTAGCAAAATTTTTTTAATCCTAAGCTACACAACACTTAGAAGTGAGCTATATAAACCGTATGCAGATACAAAATTATCTGAAGGACTTACATACTATAATGCCGTGGATACTAGGCTAAATTTAATTTCACAAAAGAACTTCAATAATAAGAATTATTGTAGTTCTTTCGTTAAGTTAAATTTGGGTTATAAAATAAATATACAGTTCTATAAAAACTCAGGTTTCGGATGTCTTATTGAAGTATCAATGAGATTTCTGAAATTCATTATTCAATTTAACACTTATTGATCGTGTTATTTGCAAAGTACTTGGACTCAAGTATTTAATCATCAGCATTAATCAGCAGCATGATTTTGAAGGTACTCGAGATACCAGCATTTTGAAAATATCGATGTTTTCTTCAACAATATTACGGTACTATTATTCACGTTTTACATTAAATAACATATTGAAAAGCAATATCTAGATTTGGTGCGATTCTGTGAAAAAGCGATATTATACAATAGACACATTCGATTATTTAAAAAAAAATCGTACACAGTAAGGCCATAGGTATATAAGACAAAATCATTTATTATGAATAATATTAATTTTATGAAGTTCTTAACTGAATATCTCAAGGTAAATAATGCGCCAGGAGTATTTAGTAACATTAAACATGTAACCAGACATCTGTGCGTCATAAATATCACAATTGAAACGAATTTGACACTGAACAATAAATGTCGAACATCGATGTATCGAATATTGAATATAAAATATTTTTCTAAAGAAATACTGATTTTTTTACTTTCGCGTTCCATGATATAATTATGTACTTATATGGGAGTTAATAATACCGTATAAATGCGTTATTAGAAATATCGATATATCTATATTTTTTGCCCAAGCCTAGTTTTTTGACTTTAGCCAAAGTTGAGTTTTGATTTTGACTTAGGTGCCTAGAAAATGATAATAGTTTGCTACGTTTTTGTAAATTACGTTTAGCACTAAGTGTTAACAAGTAATTCCACCTAATAAAAAGACACCTAGACGATTTTACTTTAATAATAATAATTTACAGTGTAATAAATACAAATACGATTATTGAGCGAGTGACCTCAGTCAGTCAGGCGATGGTGATTCATCACTCTAAATAGTTGTTGTCTGTTGTTATAAAAAGGCATTCCAGGTAAACGTTACCTCTCCCTGTGAAGTTTCGAAAGTTGTAACGTGGTTTAACTACATGTAAGCGAAGGACATGGACTAGGACCTTGTTCACCACATTAGTCACTTGAACCAATCAGATATTTTGTGTAAATGTATATCGTTGAAATAATGTATGTGCTATTGTCTGTACAGAATAGGCAGCTTTTAAATCAATAGTTAATACCTAATATTTACACTATCAGTGTCCTCATGGAGTAGAAAAGAGCTTTGCCTTCATGACTGACTGGCACTGACATACCATGCGATACCACTTGCTGAAGGAATAAGATGCGTTGTACCTGTGGCTATGAATATAATGCTAATTGTTTTAGTTATTCAGATATAAAGTGCTATATTACACTTATTTCATTTTCCATCTGACATCAATGTAATGGCGGTTATTAGACATATTGTTTATCAAATTGTCATTCTACATTTCAGCTATTACACCCCTTAAATTAAACTATAATACATAGACAGAATTTCTTGGCAGAATTACATTTTGTGACATCTAAGAGCTGAGTCCAGCTGTTCTTGTGCTGCAGTATCATCAGTGTGTGTGCAATACTTGGTACAAAGCCCTCTGGCAACCCCCCCTTTGGTCTTACACCAAGACCATTAGATGACTGACACACAGTGTAGCAAGTAGGACTTCTGTGTAAATGTAGTATTAGTAAATTCAGTAATATTTTTTCTCCTAACTGTAGTGTTTGTGGAATAGTATATTTGTTCTACGGTACAATGATGAGTATGGAAATGAAATTGATAGTCACACATGGATTACCTTTAGTTGAAGAGAAATTTGCTGGACACTGATAATAAAATGGTCAGTTTTGTTGTTTTTCTGCAAAGGGTCTATCTCATTGGGCCGAACTCTCATACTTCAAACAACAGAATAATTCAAAAATTACTCTTGATGTTGAGATTTCTTTGACAAGCCTCCATTGATTTGCCTTTGTAATGTTTCAAAAATCCTCAAAGTGTGAAGATAAAGTTTTCAGTTTATTTTGTAACATATTTAAAAGTACATCAATGACAGCAAAGTAATCTGGATTCTATCTACACATAATAAAATGAATTTCAGGTTGTAATAGTAAGTAATCATGGAGTGGTTATTTGGTCATCGTATGACACCAGACGAGATGATGCGCAAGAACCAGCGTGCGCTTAACAAGGCAATGCGTGATTTGGACCGCGAGCGAATGAAGATGGAGCAGCAGGAGAAGAAGGTGATCGCTGACATCAAGAAACTCGCCAAAGAGGGACAAATGGTCAGTAGTCATTGCATTGTTTTTTTAAACTTAATTAATTAGAGTTATATCTTGTCAGACGAAACCAAAGTGGCAATCACGAACACTAAACTCACTAAAAGAGTCGGTTTTCGGAATATAATCTCTGAACATGCCAGCGGAAATGCAAACAGAGATCAACTTCGTAAGAAGGTACACAGTAGACAGACCACAGAGGGATACATGGCTGGAAGGCCTCCAATCCAACAAAAATGGTAGTCACGAGTGGTACACCTCATCAAGGCCTTTTTTGGACCCGTGTCCAAAAAAGGCCTTGGTGTAGGTTGTGGAGCCGAGGCCTCCGTCTTTCAGGCTGAGCTCTCTGCATTATTTATTTATTTATTTTATTTTATTTTCAACTTTATGCACATTTGGTACATTGGCGGACATAATGCCTAAGGCATTCTCTACCAGTCAACCATTGGGTGATGCAGAGAAAAGAAGAAGTAGGTGCAAAGAAAAATTATGGTAAATAATTGTACAGTAAATAATGCGCAACTTGTAGCCCAATATATATATATATATATATACATATAGATACATATATATATATATATATATATATATATATATATATATGAGACATGATCACCATAAAATTCCTATCACATACCTAAGTATATATATCCACGAATAAGTATAAGTTTTAACAATATTCAATGGTTAACTATTGAAGAGTTAAATCTGCTAACTCTTTGAGTAAGAGCTCCTTTACTTTCACTTTAAAAGAATATCGATTAGTAGCCATCCTGACCTCGAGAGGAAGCGCATTCCATAGTAGAATAGCCTGACCGAGAAAGAAGAACCGATAAACCCAGTGGTATGATAGGGACAAAGTAGAAGTAGGTTACTTGACGACCGAAGGTTTCTGTCATGGTTATTACACAGTAGTTGGAACTGTGGTGTTAAATAAGTAGGGGGAGATGGAGAATTGAGGATAGTGAATAGGGTAGTGAGTGCGCGCATTTTTCGGCGTTGACGAATAGGCAACCATCTGAGCTGAGTACGAAAGGTGGAAATATGGTCATATTTACGAAGATTAAAAATAAATCAAATGCAGTTATTAAGAAGACGGTCTAATTTATCGAGAAGATCTGCATTCAGGTCATAACAGCACATATCACCATAGTCGATTAAAGGAAAGATAAGAGTTTGCACGAGCGTGGTCTTAGTATTCGCAGCGAGAAAATGTTTCAGGCGATATATAGCTCTGAGGGTTCCGGTAACCTTTTGACATACGTTGGTAACTTGGTCGCGCAAGTTTACCTTAGAGTCGAGATGTAAGCCCAGGTTTTTCACCGAGCGACAAATGGGTATAGTTGTACCGTTAAAAATCACAGCAGGGAGCGCCTCAGAGTCGACTCTACTCATCCATCGGTGACTACTAATTACAATGGCCTGACACTTTGTCGGGTTAACAGATAACCCAAACCTGTTAGACCAGTTTTCAATGACTTCGAGGTCTCTATTAACCATGTCAATAGCTGTTGTTATGTCTTCAACCTTAGCTTGGGAATACAGTTGCAAGTCGGCATACAGATGCTACGCACATTGAAGTTCAAGGGTTAGGAGATTAATAAACACAGAAAATAGCAAAGGAGAAAGAATACCGCCTTGAGGAACACCAGAGTCAACATCGCACTAACTCGAAGACAGGTCGTCAACACGAATAGAATGCTGGCGTCCCTGAAGATAAGATGAGAACCATTCCAGTGCTTCAGGTGAGATCATAAGATAGGAGAGGATAGACAGTAGTATATCGTGACTGACAATATTGAAGGCGTTGGAGAAATCTACCAGTACCAAGACTGTCACTTTTGTGTCTTCCATGGCCGCCCTAATATCGCCAGTCACTTTAAGGAGAGCGGTGGTAGTGCTATAACTAGGCCTGAAACCAGATTGAAATGGGCTTAAAAGGTTATTCTTGTAAATAAAAACAGATAACTGTTTATGCACACAATATTCTAGCACTTTAGAGTGGAAGGGGAGAATAGAGATAGGTCTAAACTGATTAGGAAGGGTAGGATTTGCAATTTTGGGTAGGGGAATGATAAAGGTTTTACGCCAAAGTGAGGGGAAAAGGCCGGAATCTAAGGAGAAGTTAATAATATGGGAGATTACAGGTAAAACTTGATCAAGGATAGTTGTGATCATACGTCTGCTGATTTGATCAAATCCTACAGCGTTAGAATTGATAGAAAGTATTATCTTTTTAATCTCACCCTGAGCAACTGGAGAAAAGTGGAAAGAGTTAATATTGGGACAATTTAGGCCCGCTAAGTAGTTAACAGTCCGATATTTGGTTTGGTGATCCAGATGAGCAGATGTAGAGAAATGGCGATTTATATCATCCAAACCAACTATCTTCTGCACGTTAGCAGAACGCTGTTTACCAATACCTAGAGTTCCTAAGAACTTCCAGGTGTTGGCGGGGGAAGAACAAGCGAGGTTGTCAAGAATGTGTTGGCGTTTAGCGTTGCGTATCATCTGATTACAACGATTTCTTGCAACTCTGTACAGATTGCCCTTTTCTTCTGTGCGGTCCTTTTTTAGTTTACTGAACGCTCTATCTCTTCGCCGCATAGCCAAAAGAACCTCCTTCGACGTCCATTAAACATGTGCGTGGAGATCAACCTTGAAAGGAAAGTAAAAAATCAACACATCTACATCAACTCAGACAGCCAAGCGGCGCTATTGGCACTAAACAATTTTGAGACTAGCTCAAAGTTAATACAAAATTGCGAGGAAAACCTGAACACACTGGGGCAAACAAAATTACATAAAGATGGGTACCAGGCCATTCAGGTATCGATGGCAACGAAAAAGCCGATGAACTCGCCAGAGCCGGTGCAGACAACCGACAGCATGGCCTAGAACCATTCTGCGGCATCAGCAAACAGCGAGCGTATTCTATCATAAACGCCAAATATACATCATTGGTTATTAAGAGATGGAAGACCACGACTGGTCTAAGACACTTGAAAGCCATAATAAAGGGCTATGATAATAAAGTATCTAAAGAACTTCTAGAGCTCAAAAGATACAAAACCTGTGCAGTAACAAGAGTCCTCACCGGACACTGCAAACTGAACAAACACATGTTCAACCTAAAATTGGGTGAGAACACAATTAGCAGATTCTGTCAAGAAACAGAAGAGACTGCAATGCATATTTTATGCTTTTGTGGCCCACTAATGCGGCACCGAAGTATTCACCTAGGGTTAGGGAAATACAAACAATCACTGCTGATAGGATCTGGAGTTTTCTCTAAGTCATAAGTCTGAGCAGTGAACTGTAAACCAGAAGTGCGCTACAAAAGACCAGAAATGGTCGAAGTAGCACCAGGCACTCAAAACAATAAAAAAAAAAATACATCTTGTCACTATTCCAGTTAACCTTATAAACTAGGTATATTACTAGTGTGCAATGTGCTTCGTAATTAATACACATGTGATTTGTAAAGGTATTGTGTCGACATTCAGATGCAGCAAAAACACTTGAATGTCATCTCACAAAGATATACCCAACTACGGAGTAACGAAAGTTCTCGCGGCGATTAGTATAATACGACTTCTCAACATCAACCGCTGGGCTGCGGTCAGAGGATACTCCCTCTGTGTTGGAGGGACATGCTGCCTGTTCCTCCACAGTTATATTCCAACTAGATTGGGACAGTTGGCCGAACAGATGGGTATTTTTTACTGAACCAGAGTCACTTGGTTCCTACTTGTTCAGTTATATATAAGTTAAATGTACTGAATTTTTTAATATTCCCATAGTTAAGTAGTGTGGCTGAAGCACTCACTAATGTTTGTACACACTTGCAGGATGCAGTAAAGATAATGGCGAAGGACCTGGTGCGCACGCGTCGCTACGTGCGCAAGTTCATGCTCATGAAGGCGAACATCCAGGCCGTGTCGCTCAAGATCCAGACCCTCAAGTCGCAGAACACGATGGCACAGGCAATGCGCGGGGTCACGCGCGCCATGGCCACCATGAACCGACAGCTCAACATGCCGCAGATACAAAAAATATTACAGGTATGATACTTGTAATATTGATCATATATACCATGTATCATAAAATCAGCCTTTTCCTTTATCTACTTAACAAATAAGACGAACATCAAAATTTATCAGTTTGTTCACAAGGTTGGCTAATACAGTACCAGTATAATACATAAACTAAATTCGAGTCATTGCTCTCTAACTGCAGGAGTTCGAGAAACAGTCAGAAATAATGGACATGAAAGAGGAGATGATGAACGACTCCATTGATGAAGCCATGGAGGGGGACGACGACGAGGAAGAGAGGTGAGCATTCTCCAGATCTGTTGTTTATGTAGATAATATTATTATAGTAATGTTTAATTTCACGTTTATACATATAAAGAAGTGCAGGTGTCCATGGGCGACGATAGTCACTTACCATCAGGTGACCCATATGCTTGTTTGCCCCTATGGCATAAATTTAAAATGTGCTGTCATTGCGATAGATGGGACGGAGTGACGAGAGGACAAACATTGTCTATAGTGATTTCAGCAGAATTACCTCAAGTTTTTTGTAATAAGATTCAGGCGTCTAAAGTGTTCTAAACTAAAGCGCTTCATAAATTTTGTCGTACTATGTGTAATTATGTCGTATTTCATTCGAAGTTGTATCCACTGGCAGTAATACAGTCTTAATTAAGGTGTCCCAGCAATTTGATTCCAGCTTGGTGCAAATATTCCGCAATTTTCAGGTTAACATTCCATGCAGCAGCAACGGTCTTCCATTTATCAACCGTGACCGTAGCCAATATTCCTCTTTTAAAATTATAAAATAATACATTATTTTAAGAGATATATACAGCGTGTAAGTTTGAGCTACGCGAAAAACTAACAAAAACCTCTTTCTGTTTATACTTGATCACAATTGGAAAACAGTTCATCATAAAAATGCGAGATTATGGATTCATATAGTCATTAGTTTCATCTGATTGCATAAATGTTGATTAATTGATTACATTGCAGTGTTTTCGTATTTATTATTATTTTTTCGGTAAAATGTTCGGTTTACTCATTGTGATATATGCTTAATATCTGATCTGTGTAAGTCTTATTTCACACTAACATGACTTTTTCCTGATATCACTTTTAATAAAAAAAATATGAATTTTGCTGCAGTAATTTCCAATGATTTTCCACTCAGAATGATGGTCTGAATACACTATTTCAGGATTCGGTACGGTGTCACTTACACACGGTTTACAATATAAGTGATTCTTTGCCTCCAATTTTTTTATATATTACTTACGAGTTCATGGATATGACTTCAAATCACAATATATATTTGCATACGACAAAACTTATGTAGCGCCTACGTATGTTTGTACATACGATATGATTGCCTTTAGTACAATGTATGTGTGTTGTTGTAGCGACGCGGTGGTGTCCCAGATCCTAGACGAGCTGGGGCTGCAGCTGAACGACACGCTGTCGGGCCTGCCGCAGGCCACCGGCTCGCTCTCCGTGCCCGGTCAGTACAGTCGACCGAGTCCTGGTGAAGTACTGTAGTTGATGTATGGACATGAGGCTTGGGTGTGACAGAAAGTGCTATAATAACCACTAAAATAAATGCTGTTGAGATGACGCATGTGTAATGATTAGTTGGTTGATGATTAGAGGAATGCAGAGAGCACGAGACTTGAACGAGGATGAAACGAGAGCTGTAAAAGGTATGTTCATTACACATAACGTAAGTGGAAATTGACCAGCGATCGACGTGGCGACATCCTGAAATAAGACAGGTCACAAGCATCCGAAAAAATCGGTCTATTGTAGATAGAAGAAGCAGGTGAAGTAGCGAAAGAAGGAGCAAATGTAAGACTGCCATCTTTACTTACTATGCAGTGGAAAAAGGTGTATGTAGGTATGTTTAGTAAACTTTTGGCGACATTGATTGCTGGTGCTCAATACTCGGGTAGAAATCTACTTTCCATTCTACAATGTTATCATATACATATAGAAATAATATAACGTCTGCCTGCAGCGGCCAAGAGCCCGACGGCAGCGGCGCCGGCGGCGGTGGGGGGAGGAGGGGGGGGAGCGGGACCCTCGGACGCGGACGCCGAACTGCAAGCGCGCCTCGACAACCTGCGCCGGGAGTAGCCCCCCTCCGCCCCTCCCCTCACTTAGCGTCTATCTCCCTGGAGACGGTTACTGTAACATGTTGTTGAACATTACGTGGGCGAGCACTGCAGGAGGTACCCACACTCACACCGAGGGAGTTGGCCAGCACTGTCTGCAGGGAATTACAACCTGTACACTCAGTCAACAACATACTAATGAAACATGTAATATTTTATATGAACCATTTTTTAAATCTAATTCACACTGCTTGGCTTTATAATATTAAGATTGAACGGGAAACAGCTTAAAACCATACAAGAAGGCTAATCGGTTAATGTTTTCACATTAGTATTTTAAAGCATATTGATAAATTCTATAATTTTTCTTGACTAGACTAATCGTTTGTGTGTACATTATAGCATGTACAAATATACATAAAATGTTTTTTTAACACATACAGGTGTGCAGTAACACCGAATCACTATTCCATTTAGAAGTGTAACTATTGTATAATACACAACTAGTGATCAGTGTTCATCTGATCGCAAGGTGATACAGGGCAGGACCCGCCACCACCGCCAGGTGCTCACTCAATGGAACCCACTAAAGTTGTTGTTCAGTAACCACGCTAGCATTGTACACATTTGTTGTTAAGTTACTGTATACTATAATTAAGTTTACATAAGTATATTATAATAAATATTTTTACACAATCAAATTGTATTATTCGTATAATCGTGTATATCAAGGTAAAAATAAATACTCACAAATCACCAGTTCAGATCATTTATTATGTATTCTCATACACCGTATTGTATAACTACTAATTACAACAATATAACCCTTTATAAAATATGAACATACACCTCGCTATAAATACTGTGGTGAGCGAGCGAGCGAGCGCGAGTGCGTACGTGCACGTACGCAAGTGCACGTACGCACGCCCTCCCCGCCCACACTGCACGCCGCCCTACAGCTATGGAGCTAGCTTACACCTAATTTATGTTTAGCCTAAAAGGTAAGCACTTAAATCTGACCCATGTTTCTACGATATCATGTACATTAGATACTTTAATACTTATATTTTATTGTATAAAATACACTTACACGTTATTAAAAATAATTTCTACAATAAATATTGATATCACAAAGACTGACTCATTGGTTGGGGTCCAATGAAAACAATTTACCCTATCTAATCTGAAGTGTCTGAATCAAAAAAATAATAATAACTCCATCTCACACACGGCAGTCTGATCCCAAATTAGGCAGAGCCTGTACTATGGTAACTAGACTGCTGATAAACATACTTATATATTTCTAAATACATACATATTATAGATAAATTACACCCAGACACAGAACAAATTATCGTGCTCATCACAATTATTTGTCCTGGGTGGGAATCAAACCCACGACCTCTGGCTTAGCAGTCAGGGTCACTAACCACTAGACTAACAGGCCAATCGGTCAATACTTTGGCATCGGCACGTGCGGGCCTTTATTGCGAGAGTCAGACAACATCCACCTGTAATTGAGTAAGTACAGAATGTGCAATGTTCATAGAGTACCGCTGCGCTGTGGGTAAGTGCCCGATTAAATGTTGTCCATGTGTCGGGTCTGGTGTAGTACTGAAGGGGTAAGGATTGCGCGCAAATTTATTTTGATTTTATACAGAGAGAACTCCACATCTAGCAGACAGACACTCAGTAACACGACGAACGAACGAAGTCGACGTTCAGCAGGGTTTCTAAGTCAACTAGAACTTAACGCACAAATAAATATTTACGTGAAAATATACACTAACGGAACTTAGCATAATGTAAGTGTTCAACCTTTTGCTTAAGGTTTAGTTCGGTAAAGTACTAGAAATCCTGCGTCGTGCGAGCGACGAATAGGATGAGGGTTTCTAGTACATCTTAATACGTATTAACTTAAAAACCCTAGTGCAGTACTGTACGTCACCGTCGAAGGCATATCGCAGTAGCATTTAGGAGTGATTATCGTCTGGAAATACTAATTCACTTCGTCTCAGCCCGCAGGGACGTACCTACTCGAGTAGGTTTGCCATAAACGTACCCGGCCGCCACCCGGCAGTGGCGCGAATTAATCAAACCTGAATAGCTCATTGGACAACAAGGTGAGTGACAATTTATGACTACTGAACTATTTTCATTTCGACCTTTTAATATAGGTATGTATAATGTACCATGAAACAAAACATAGCTCAAAGCAGATACAACATAGGTACGAAACTTCCCCATCTTTTGGTCTCAAATAATTTTCCTTCACACAGCAGTCTCCAGGGTTGATTAATTTTGTCAGATCATTATCATTTTAAGTCTACTCTTAGTTCAGCAATTTACGTGACGGTGCAGTTTTTTTTAAGTTATTTCCTCGGCAACACAGTGTTGTAGTAGTAGATCAGTGCTGGTGGACATCAAAAGAAATATATAAGCGGAAAATAAATTAACAGCATGAGACCTACTGGAAGAGGAGCAAAATATTGTTTGAATGACGGGAAAAATAAATTGTAGTCGACTAAATGGAGAAGGGTGGAACGGGGTGAATTTTTAGGGATTGACAGTGGTATTTCACGATTGACAACGAAAGTTGCCCTTCTATCGAAGCAGTCAAATGGCAAAGTTGTTGATAATAAAAAGATCTATAACTTTTGTATCTAACGTTTTTCCTCACCTCAAATTTTCCAGGAAAATGAGGTCGTTTTTTCGGAATTTGTCGATAAAAGAAGGAAAAATCTGTATTTAGCTACAAAAAAAAAATACAGCTTACTAGGAACATAATAAGTTATATTTCCACCACATTTCGTGAAAAAAAAAATCCCCAGGAAAATATTAAAAACTAAAAATCGGCTTTACCAATTTTCCTGGAAAATTTGAGGTTTTGTTAGATACAAAAGTTGTAGATTTTTTTATTATCAAAAACTTTGCCATTGAATTTTTGTCGATAGAAGGCCAACTTTCGTTGCAAATCGTGAAAAACGTGAAATAGCACTGTCAACCCCTAAAATTCACCCCGTTCCACCCTTCTCCATTTTATCGACTCCAATTTATTTTTTCTGTCATACGAACAATATTTTGCTCCTCTTCCAGTAGGTCTCGTGCTATTAATTTTTTTATTTTCTCAAAAATGTATCAGCACTGGTCTGTCGATATATCTCTCCACATTTAATAATACAATGAATTGTGTAATTAACAGATAAACTAATTGTTTTGAGTGTGGGTGCACTTTGTGTTTGTAAGTTGTGGGTTTGGATATTTCTCTAATTCGTGTTAACTTTAAAAAAACGGAACAACAGCAGGCACAATCAATACATATATTATGTATGTGATTGTCATAACAGATGCGAGCAACCAAGCATGTTTAGTCGCAGTTAACACCGTGTACAGAGTCGGAACACTTACATGGGCCAGTGCCTACTATATAGAAAAATATATTTTATCTATATCTATATATATATATATATATATTATATACTCAATACAGGATGATATCGTCAGATTTGATAAAGACACCAATATCGGATATTCAATAAAATTGTATAACTTTAGTAAGAAGACAAAATCGAGAACGTATCACAGACAGACGCCTCCGAACGAACGCGGAGCGATTGTGCGGCTCTTGTAAACGCTTACAAAATATACTGTCTACCAACATCGTAACAAAATATCTAATACTTAGTACATACTGGGAGCACCTGCCCCACCCACCCGCCACCACCGGGGGCGGCGCCGGGGGGGGGGGGGGGGCGCCCCACTTATGAGCCACGGAGGAAGATTGCGAGCCCCCACAGGACTCGCAGAACACATTATCTACCGCTATGTATGGGGCTGGCCGACAATAACAGGCAGCGCCCGCTTAATACTTCAGTATTTCACATCCCCATTAATTAGGAAACTGAACAAAATTTCATACAGTTTCAGGCAGTAATCAGTTAAGAAATTTCAGTGTTTCAAACCATAGCTTGATTAGTTTTAATAACAAATCGAGTTCTAGGTCTTCTAGATACGCCAGGTGTGAATGTGCTCGCTACTAGGTATACCTACTTGAAGCTACATTACGGTGGTTGTTTAATTATGATAATTAGATGGGTAGGTGTGCACGACTAATTTGCACACATTATCGACTGTATTTACGTAGGTAAAGTCTGTCGTTAGCCGATCTTTGCCAAAAGAGCCACGTTGTGGAATATTCTTTCTCACACTGATCGCGATCTTTCCGAGGGCTCTCCACAACACTCAAAAGCTAACCCGGCACCAGCACAGTACAGCCCTTCACGCGCTCGCCTCCAGCGCGCTGAGCGCGATGCCCAGCTGCCCCAGGTAGTACGTCGACATCACCAGCACCTGAACACACCACATTAGTACAGTACCTGCTACCGACAAGTGGATCACTGTCAAGATACCTGCTCAAAACAGTATTTGCGAGGTAAAAGAAACAGGAACCAACCTGTTTGTAGGGAACTGGACCGCCGAACAGGCTGTACCCTAGGAACGCGTCCGACACTAAGAACAGCAAAGACCCCATGGCAGCTTTATTGCTCTTCGCGGTACCGCGCCACACCATCGTGGCCAAGAGCCACGCGTACGCGGGCACCAGCACGCGCAGCCCGGCGGGCGGAGACACGCAGGCGAGGTAGGCCGTGGTGGCCGCGTATAAGCTGAGCCCAACGCGCCACGATAACTGCTCGAAGCCAAAGGCGGCGAGGTAGGCCACGTGTGCTGATCCGAACGCAGCCATACCGGCCACGAAGTGCTGAGGCCACACCAGCAGCGCGTCGCCCAGCACCGACAGCGCCAGTCCCACAGCCACCCATCGAGCGTACCACGCCCTAGACACACACAATATTGGCTACATACTCTGTTACGCTACAAGTTGCAGTTTTTGCAAGTAATGAGTTTTATATTATGTTTTATTATTACATTTTAACACGCTTCCAAATAGTTCTTGCTACGCGCAAGCATTACACCGGTATCCGACGGATATAGGTACCTACTCGTATAATTAGTTTCGCTTCCCGATGCCCATAAATGAAGTATAATTGTGGCAAATTCTTAGTTTTAGAAATGTAGATTAAAAACATTTTTAACCAAAACTATAAAAAAACTGCAATGCTTAAGTACGCCTCGAGGTACCCGGGGCCCACACGATACTGAATGCTTAAGTACAATTTGCATCAATGAGATGATTCTAACGTAGTAATTGTATACTCTTTGGAAATAACATTGTTCGTGGCGAATACTATGGCTTATACTGGTATTTGATTTAGGTGAAGCAGGTACTGTTTTATATACCTACTTATCCTTTTTTTGTAACATAAAAGTACCAACGCCCTCTGACAATCTGTCTAAAAGTGGTATTATCGATTATTGTTTTCAATCAAACAACAATTGATAAGGCACATGCTGCGGCAGTACCTACTCTTATCTTATCGCTTGTGTTAATGACCTCCTCGTTGTAGTGGTACTGACTTGTGCGAGGGTATGGCAGCGGCATGCAGCATCACGACGAGCAGGAGGCACAGCACGGGCGCGCACTTGGCGGCCACGGCGCCCGGCGACGGCGAGCCCTCGCCCCCCGCCCCCAGCGCCACGAAGTACACGCACACGCATTTGAAGAACGGCACCAGCCGCCCTCCCACGCCCAGCCGGCTCACCTACAACACACCACGCCGCCGTGTATATACTCCCTGTTATTGACAGAAAAAACCCTAGAAGCACAGATATCTAAATAAGGTTACCTTATTTAGATTTCTGTGTTTAGAAGTTATCTTCTTTACTATGAAGCGTTGCAACAAGCGTACGGCTTATTGACGGTGATCAAGACACCATTGGCGTATTTAGGGATTTTGTCCAGGGGGGGCCTGGCCCCTAACCTAAGATACGACGAATTCAGTCGGTTAGCACGATTAGCATCATAATTCATAAATAGCATTACACTTCTTATGAACTTTGTTGCTCTAACGTAACATTATATTTCGCATGTTTGAATAGCTACGTGAATTTAAAAGCGTTACAGTCACAAAGTTTACAGGGTGTATCTGACAATGGATCACTTTGTTAAATTACTGAAAGGGCATGACTCCAGCATGCAGTCAACAAGTTTACAAATTATGACCGTTTGAATTTAAAATCTTTTACTTTACACATTCCACCTGCGTTTTGAGAAACGGAGGTAAATATAGAATATAAATTTAAACGCTCATAACTTGTAAACGGATAGTTTTTTTTTAATTTTCTTTTTATAACTGCTTGCTAGAGTCTTGCCCTTGTACTGATTTAAGTAAGTGTTCCATTTTCATATACACTGTTTAGTATAAGACGTCAAACGAACGCATTAAAGTAATTTTATTTGACTTTTAAGCATCATTGTTTAAGACCAGCGTAATATAAGCTATGTTTTTATTTTAATTTTTTTACAATTAAAATTAAAGTTTTTGATTTACGTTTCTTCTCAGTAAAAATATTAAAATCTTTTTCTGGTGTGACGTTTTCCTTGACGTACTTATTTTCTATGTGAAGAAGGGTAGTACTTGAGAACCCCTCTTCTCCCTTAGTAGACCTGAGCCACGTCTTAATTCCTATTTCTTCATTGTTAAAAAGCTCCGCTCGCACCCTGCTGAGCTGATTGGAATGACTATCTAGGCGGCAAATCAATCCAATTTTCTTTACCAAGTGTAGATTAAATATAAAAGTCTCTATCTCAGTTTCCTCCATCGGCTGGATTATGTTTTCTTTTGCTCACTTGTTGTAGGTTCCAGACAAATTTCATGCTTTTCTGCAAACTCTTCTATCTCCTTCCAACGTTCATCATAATTATTCCGATTTTGTTCGAAACTAGTAATAAAGCCAGTTGTGATGGTGTCAACTTGTCCGACAGTTGCAATTTTACTCTGGTAGTATTTACATGGATTACTAATAATACCGAATCTAATACGTATAAACAAACAATTAATTGTGGTTCTGAGATCGAAGTTAATAAACCTATGGCTTCCGCCACATGTTTGTCTTTATTTTAACTTATATAATTCTTCCACTGCCGTTTTAAGTGCATAATAATTATGTATTACAGCGCTACAATTTTCATACCGACAGTTCCGTCTCGTGGAGCTTAAACTGCCCATTTCACGACCAGTCTTTATGTTAAGAGCATCTTCATTTTTTTTTTTTGTAAAGTACAGCGTGACGGCCAGGCTTTGTAAAATGGATATCCAGTCAATAAATCAATCAATTAGCTTATTCTAGTCCACTGCTGGACGTAGGCCTCTCCCAATGTGCGCCATAGTACCCGGTAATCCGCCTTCCGCATCCAGTCCCTTCCAGCTACCTTCCTCAGGTCGTCGGTCCATCTGGCTGCAGGGCGTCCTACCTTCCGTTTACCGATTCACGGTCTCCACTCTACTAAGATCAGCTTGCTCCAACGGCCATCGGTCCTTCGGCATACGTGACCAGCACATTGCCATTCAAGCGTGCTTATTCTCCGAGCTATGTCGGTAACTTTAGTTCTTTGTCAGATGACCTCATTTCGAATTTTATCCTGCAAAGAGACTCCAATCATTGCTCGTTGCATGGCCCGCTGCACGACTTTTAGTTTGTGGACTAGCCTCACCGTTAGTGTCCACGTCTCGGCACCATAGGTCATTACATGTAGGACGCACTGAAAGACCTTCGTTTTGAGGTTTAGTTTGCCAAATGACTCTAGACTCTTCTGGTGACTTCTTTCTCGAAGTTGTTTCTACCGAGCTGGAAAACCTAAGCCCAAGGTAGACATATTCTTGAACAACTTCGAGCGTAGACCCTTCGACGTCAATGGGTCTAAGTGTGACGTGTTCAGTGAACATAACTTTGGTTTTGTCCAAGTTCACACTAAGACCGACGCGTCGAGATGCTTCATTTAGGCTGTGCAGCATCTCACCCAGCTGCTACAGCGACTCCGGAACTAAGACGATGTCATCGGCAAACCGAAGGTGCGGAAATATGCTCCCCGTTTACATTAATTCCCCATCCAGTTCAATCCAGTATCTTGAATACGTCGAATTCTGGAATCTTATCTGAGCGATAGAATTTTTCAAGTAAATGAGGCTGAATATACATCACGGTTCTGCGACATACTTGCTGGGGTACCACAAGACTCAGAACTTGGCCCAGTTTTGTACACCATATTTACAGGAGATTTACCGCAAACACCTGGGGTTACTATTGCAACCTACGCAGATGATCCTGGGGCTATATTGGCTTCTAGGAAGAAATTCAAAACTGTCCACCGACAACAAACTGCTGTTTTTTAAGTCTGTCATAAAACCAGTCTGGACCTATGGCATTCGATTGTGGGGAGCCTGTGTGATTCCAATATAAATAAAATACAAAGAGCCCAGAATTATATTCATAAACAAATCAGCCACGTGCCCTGGTTCATAAGAACTTCGGAAGTTCATGCTCATCTAAATATGGCCCCTGTAAAGAAGGAAGTAAAAGCCTATCTTAAAAAAAAAAAACTAGACTAGAAAATCATCCAAACCAACTAGCTGTCCAGTTCATACCCAACTGCATAACTTGCTTGAAAAGGCGTAGGATACTGGAACTTGGCAGTAATAAATAAGCCGCTTTATCCATATAGAAGATGTTTCTAATGAGAAACTTCTCCACCCGGAAAATATCAAACACTACATCTGCTCATAGTCGGAAGGACTGATCGCGTGATAAAACTAAGAAAAAAAAAGTTTTGTGCGTTAAATGCCCGCAGTTTTTCTCCGAATTTTGTACGGAGTAAGTCAATTCTGGGCTGACATGGTCCAGTCTGAAGCGTACCTAAGTCACTTATGATCTTCGAATGCAAAACTTGTTTTTTCAAATTTGACTTAAAATACGTACTTGGTACTAGAACTGTGACTGGATGGCCCCTCTGCATTATCCAGAGATTGCTGGTCGGTATGCGGAGTTTTATTAAAGAAAGATCGGAGGTCCCTAATTTTCTTAATTTAATTATATCAAACAATTAAACAAAAATAAACAGTGTAATTCTAATCTAATTTGCTGATTTTATAAATAATAAAGGTAGGTATTCTTTTTTTTGATAAAACCTAATTGTCATAAATAGAGATCGGATAATCGGATGCATATTTACCTAAAGTTATTTTTTGGATACCAAATAATGGAAGCGGCTTCTAAGTATATTTTTATTTACGAATGCAGTTGTATTGTCGCGTCGCTACTTACGCACAAGCAAGTATAATTTGCCGTCTCACTCGCACTCTTACAAAATGCTTACATTTCCTGGGGTTTATTAGGCCCGATTTGATACTTGTTACAACGTAATAAGGTTGTCTTTGATTCGTCAAAAATCACTGACGATAAAAGTAGGGAAAAGCAACCATTATACGTTGTAACAGAGCAAGTGTCATTTGTGTCAAACTGGGGTTTATTACATCTCACGGAGTATAGGTACACTTAAATTTGAATTTCCTGGAATCGCGGGATTCTTTCGATAAAAAAGTGCTTTCCATAATAGCTAACATCTCAACTTTAGGTATGCATCCGAATATCCGATCTCTAGTCATAAATGATATATGACAATAAAATTACGCAATCTCGTATTTAAAAGGTACCTTTGGTTCGCCTGACGTTTCGACCAGGTTGCACTGGTCGAGGTCACAGGCTGACTACTGTTGCAATTCATGTTGATTCTCGTTAACATAATTTTATTATCTTTAAAGGTATCATTTGTCTTCGTTTTCGGGAGCGTTTCTCCAACACCCGGTATGTATCCAGTCTATAATTTCGAATCAGACCCCAAACATCCTGGGGTGGGCATCAGACCATTCTGGGGTGGGCATGGCCCACCCGGCCCCCCTTCTATGTACGCCTATGCAAGACACCTACACATAAACACTTGTCGTTCTTTAAAGACGCAATACTGTAAATCTATACCTAGATATCGATCTCCGAAATATTTAATCGCGATGGGATATTCCTTTCAAACTACACAACATGCGAGAATACTGAAGTGGGGATAAATGGCCGTAAAACCTTTTTGTAATTAATTGAAAAAATAATTTTTAACCATTTTTTTTAACTAACCTGTACTATTATCAAATATTCTTTGGAAATTATATACAAAATTACGTGCTCGTAGTTGATATTACTTACGAAGTAACTACCTATTGATCTGTGATATTAGTGACACGTGCCGAAGCAAATAGTACCTATGCGACTATATGTACTAGAAGACAAGTGATTGTAAAGAGACGCCGCGCATTCATTCGCTTTGCGGTCATTGATCGCGGTACCAAACTATTTAGTAATCTGTGGTTGTACTATCTAGAGGGTGAATATGAATTCGCGTCATAACTTCAATTCACGTGATCTGCTGCTGATATTGAACAACTTTGACTACGCATCTTTTGCGAACTCAAAAGCATTTGATTGCGTGAGTCATGAAACGCTGCTGCTAAAACTTGAGTATTATGGACTTTGTAAACAGGCTCTTTGTTTGCTGAAATCTTACACGAGTGATAGACAACAGCAGGTTCAGATAAATGGTGTCAATTCATTAGGATCAAAGTTTAAAATGGGCCTGCCATAGGGTTTACTAGATAGCCAACCCAAAATAGTATTATTTGCTGACACATCATTAATTTTTAAAGTAGATAGACGCGCCAATAGCTTTGACGATATTACGACGAAATAATATTATTCAGCGAGTACATGGTTGGTTTACTGCCAATAATTTAGTGCTAAATGGAAAAAAAAACTAAATGTGTAAGATTCTCTTTTCCTAACGTAAGACATACGGAATGTGACATCTTATTAAATAACGAAAAGATAAATTTTGTGAATGAAAGTGACCGATGAACAAAGACTTTAGGGATAACGCTGGATTCCAGATTACACTGGGGCTCTCACTTTACATCTCTCTCTCTAAGCGGCTAGGTTCTGCAGCATATGCATTAAGTAAAGTCCGCTTATTAACAGAAATAGATAATAGATACTGCACGACTAGTTTATTTTAGTTATTTCTACAGTGTCATGTCTTATGGCATTTTATTATGGGGGCGCGCTGCAGATATAAAGTTTATATTCATTCTGTAGAAAAGAGCTATCAGAGCCATTTATAATCTACGTAGTCGGAATCTATTTTAAGAAATTAATATCTTGACGATGCCAGTATGTTTATGGAAACATCATGTGTGTCAGAAAAAAATTGTACTTATCTCTTTACAAAACGGTGTGAAAGACATAATTATATTACTAGAGACGGAAATAAATTATCTCAACCAAAATGTTGATTAACAAAAGTGCAAATGTCTTTAGTAGGGTACTGTGTTAAGTTCTATAATAAAATAGCTCCTAATATTCTTCAACTAAAGGAGATGAAATTTGAACTTGTATAAAACGCACACTATGTAAACTAGCATATTATAAACTTGATGACTATATGGCTGATAACTCTGCTTGGCAAATGCTGGTCCAAGGCTTTGCCTGAATTTGAACTTGATGACTATATGGCTGATAACTCTGCTTGGCAAATGCTGGTCCAAGGCTTTGCCTGAATTTGAACTTGATGACTATATGGCTGATAACTCTGCTTGGCAAATGCTGGTCCAAGGCTTTGCCTGAATTTGAACTTGATGACTATATGGCTGATAACTCTGCTTGGCAAATGCTGGTCCAAGGCTTTGCCTGAATTTGAACTTGATGACTATATGGCTGATAACTCTGCTTGGCAAATGCTGGTCCAAGGCTTTGCCTGAATTTGAACTTGATGACTATATGGCTGATAACTCTGCTTGGCAAATGCTGGTCCAAGGCTTTGCCTGAATTTGAACTTGATGACTATATGGCTGATAACTCTGCTTGGCAAATGCTGGTCCAAGGCTTTGCCTGAATTTGAACTTGATGACTATATGGCTGATAACTCTGCTTGGCAAATGCTGGTCCAAGGCTTTGCCTGAATTTGAACTTGATGACTATATGGCTGATAACTCTGCTTGGCAAATGCTGGTCCAAGGCTTTGCCTGAATTTGAACTTGATGACTATATGGCTGATAACTCTGCTTGGCAAATGCTGGTCCAAGGCTTTGCCTGAATTTGAACTTGATGACTATATGGCTGATAACTCTGCTTGGCAAATGCTGGTCCAAAGCTTTGCCTGAATTTGAACTTGATGACTATATGGCTGATAACTCTGCTTGGCAAATGCTGGTCCAAGGCTTTGCCTGAATTTGAACTTGATGACTATATGGCTGATAACTCTGCTTGGCAAATGCTGGTCCAATGCTTTGCCTGAATTTGAACTTGATGACTATATGGCTGATAACTCTGCTTGGCAAATGCTGGTCCAAGGCTTTGCCTGAATTTGAACTTGATGACTATATGGCTGATAACTCTGCTTGGCAAATGCTGGTCCAATGCTTTGCCTGAATTTGAACTTGATGACTATATGGCTGATAACTCTGCTTGGCAAATGCTGGTCCAAGGCTTTGCCTGAATTTGAACTTGATGACTATATGGCTGATAACTCTGCTTGGCAAATGCTGGTCCAATGCTTTGCCTGAATTTGAACTTGATGACTATATGGCTGATAACTCTGCTTGGCAAATGCTGGTCCAAGGCTTTGCCTGAATTTGAACTTGATGACTATATGGCTGATAACTCTGCTTGGCAAATGCTGGTCCAATGCTTTGCCTGAATTTGAACTTGATGACTATATGGCTGATAACTCTGCTTGGCAAATGCTGGTCCAATGCTTTGCCTGAATTTGAACTTGATGACTATATGGCTGATAACTCTGCTTGGCAAATGCTGGTCCAAGGCTTTGCCTGAATTTGAACTTGATGACTATATGGCTGATAACTCTGCTTGGCAAATGCTGGTCCAATGCTTTGCCTGAATTTGAACTTGATGACTATATGGCTGATAACTCTGCTTGGCAAATGCTGGTCCAAGGCTTTGCCTGAATTTTCACTTTTGTATTCGTTTTTATTTGACATATATGTATCTATTTATTGATATTTTTCATTATTATTAGTGACAGTTAATTTTACACAACATTGACAGTATCTATACTTCTATAGGTAAACTGTGTTGACGTTGAAGGTATTAATTTTGTTTTAGTTATTATGATTTTTAATATTAATTTAGTGAATTTTGAATTGTTTTTTTTTTTTTTTTTTTTTTAATCTGTTATTGAGTAGGGGTTTTTATCTATTTAGACATGTCAACCCCATTGTACCCTCTACAAATTGCACATCACTGTGGAAACATTGAACTGCTAATACACAGCTGTTTGGATATCTCAGATATTGGTAGTGAAAGAATAGTCTGCGCAATTCCTACATCAATCTGGCTCAAATTCAATGTTTCCATCAGTGCTTTTCTTTCTGTTCGGTTCTTGACACATTCCATCAGCACGTGTTGTACATCCTCTTCAACTCCGCATAAGCTGCAGTTCGGAGAGTTTTTCTTTTTCATTAAGTACGCAAACTTATTCGATGGAATGTGTCCAGAACGAAGTCTCATTAACATTTTTAAATGGTTTCTATTAATGTAACATCCAATAAACCATGGTATATACAGCGGCTCAGACTGTATAGTACAATACCAAATTCCCTTCGTTTCTGATTTCTCCTTAAACTGTGATTTCCATTTATTATAATTTTGTATTTTAAATTTAGGTAATATTTCCGAGTAATCCGGTTGAACATTAATTTCGACTCCTTGTAAGCAGCCCACTTTAGCCATTCTGTCCGCTTCTTCGTTACCATATAATCCAATGTGAGCCGGAACCCATTGCAACTTCAGGGCCCTACCCATTTCCTGTACTTGTAATAGTTTTTCAAGTACTACATAGGCTATCGAAACACCTCTGCTATCAGAGGCGCATCGAGCCACGTGTTGTAATGCACTTTTGCTGTCCGTTAATATAACCGTGTTGTTCCAGTTCTTATCAATCACATAAGATAGGGCTTCCGAAACTGCAATGAGTTCCGCAGTCATAATGGATACATCAGTTTTAATATTGTAACATACACTATATTTTGTAGATGTAGCATAAAAGGCTGCTCCAAGGGATTTCTCTTTCTTTGAGCCATCTGTATATATCATATGCCAACCCCGATATTTTTCATTAATCTCATCAGATACTTTCCATTTAATAAAATTACATTCATATTCATTTTTACTTTTGGTCATACAATCTAAATTTATGTTGATAAAATCTCTTGTATGTATGTATGTTGTCCATATATTTAATGTAAATCTAGGTAAAGGTGCTGTACAGTGAACTTCACAGAGCTTGGTTTCGTTATAAATTGTAGCTAGCAAGGGTTTTTTTTTGTTTTGCCAATACCGATTAAGACATAAAGAGTTTAATTTAGATACCTGTTCTATAGTTACATTATCAGCAAATGATTGGTTTTTTAAACAGTATTTATATGCGAGGTATTGTCTTCTTAAAAAAAGGGGAGGTAAAGCGAGTTCACTTTCCATGACGTGAATGGGGGTACTTTTAATGAATCCACCAATTATTCGCAAGGATTGGTTTTGTAATTTATCTAGCTTGGATATTTGTGTTTTAGAACTATTGTCATATAGAAAACTTGCGTAATCAATGCGACTTCGAATTAGAGATATGTATAATCTCCTCACATGTGTCTGATATACACCCCAAGTAGGACCAACTAAGACTTTTAACAAATTTAACAATTTAGAAGTATTTTGAACTATTTCATTTATATGTTTATTAAACGTGAGACATTGGTCTAACCACATACCTAAATATTTTATGTATGGGGACATTGACAAATTATAACCATTCAGAGTAATACTGGGAATTATTCTTCTGCGTCCTCTACTAAACACACAATATTTTGATTTGTTTACAGATATATTAAGGCCTATCTCGTCTAATAATAATATTAATATTTTTAGTGCTTCCTCTATAGCTAATTTGCATTGATTTAGATTTTTATTACTCCCAAAAATAACGAAATCATCGGCATATTGCGATATCATGACATTTTTAATTGACCTACATATCTTATATGTTACTATGTTAAATAATAGAGGTGAGATAGGATCACCCTGTGCTAGCCCATTCGATGTCCATCTCGTAGTCATCGACTGACCATCATCACTTTTTAATGTTAGATGTCTCTCACTCAGGAAATTCCAAAAGTAATTACATATTTTTGCTCCTACTTTAATTTCGTCCAAAATACTAACTAACGCATTGACCGAAACATGATTATAAGCACTTTCTATGTCTAGGAAAACGGCTAGTGTGGGTATGTTCTCAGAAAAACCTATTTGTATCTGTGATATTAAGCGCGTTAAGCTATCGATACACGACTGCGACTTTCTAAATCCCACTGTAAATTCAGATAAGATTTTATTTTTTTCCACATACCACTCCAGTCGCTTACCCAACATAGCGTGAAATATTTTACACACACAGGATATAAGTGATAAAGGGCGTAATTTTAATTCGGTGTTAGAATTATTATTATTATATTTTTGAATAGTTATAATTTTTATGTCTCGCCATTGAACTGGAATATAGCCAGAAAAAAAAATTAAATTATATATTTTTAAAATGAATATTTTAGCTTCATATGGTAAATTGTAAATCATAGAGTAAGCAATATTGTCATCCCCGGGAGTAGTATCTTTTGTTTTTATACAACGGTCAAATTCCTGCATAGTGAACGCTATTTCTAATAGGTGATTTGTTGACATAACTTCCGGTGTTTTATTTGGAACTGAATCTGGAGTAAGGGAACATAAAACTTCAACCTGTTTTTCAGACGGTATGTAAGCTTTCGTTTTCCTGTAGCCTTTTAACCATCGCATTCTATTCCATAGGTCAGATGCTGATGTATCGTAGTCAACAGAACTACAAAAGTTTGCCCAGTTTTGACTACGCGCCTTTGCGATGGCTTTTGAGCACTTTTTAGATTGACGTTCAAATAGAGCGAGATTATTGGGGGTTGGGTTTCTTCTAAACTTCCCTAAGGCTTTTCTGCGGCGAGCTACTTCTAGCGAAAGTTCAGGGCTCCAGTATGGTTTTGGTTTAAATTTGTTTGAAGGGTTGGTACATATCTTAAACAAGGGTATACTACTATCTGCTGCTTTGTTAATTTCTTGTATAAAGTAATCGTACTTTTCTTGTATATATCGGGGATCGTAATTTGTGTCAATTATGTTATGTCTAAACGAGTCGTTTAGACTATTTCTATATTTACTCCAGTCGGCTATTTTAAAGTTACGTTTTATTATGTGATGTATGTTCTGTTGGAAATTCATAGATATTTTAATTAGTAAATGGTCGCTACCGAGATTCTCTTGGAGAGTTACCCATGAGAACATTGTGGCTATATTAGTCGACACAAAGGAAATATCCGGAGATGTTTGTCTTAATATACCTTCAACTAGTTTAACTCTCGTAGCAGCTCCATTATTGAGTGTCATCATCCCATGTTCTAAAGCCGCGTCCCATAACTGTGTCCCTCGAGCGTCCGTTTTGTAAGACCAATTTGTGTGGTGACCGTTAAAGTCACCAGCTACTAAGGAGTTCTGTGTAAATGTTTCAAATATTTCCTCCCAATCAGAAGTGTTTGTTTGTTTTGATGATGGGCAATATATTGATACAATATTTTGTAAGTTATTGCAATTTGTCAATTTAACATGTAGTATTTCTATGCCAGTGTTACGGATATTAATATGACATGTATATGCTTTAATAGATTTGTGGATTATGATTGCCACCCCACCGTACCCATCCATTCTATCGTGCCTAAATACATTGTATGAGTTAATGTTAATGACTTGTTCCCTATCCAACCAAGTCTCGCTGATAACGGCTATATGTACTTTTTCTTTGTTTAATATTTCGCCAAAATTTAATAACTTAGGTTTCAAACTCTGTGAGTTCCACTGTAGTATGTTAATAACCGAATTACGAGGAGAAACACTATCCATTGAAAATTGATAATAAACTTTGTAACATACCTTCATTCATGAATAGACTGCTTATAAATTGTTTTACCTCTTTGCATATTACTTTAAAACACATTAAAATTTTTTCTTCTAAACTATTTTCTGACAAAAGTATGTTTTTCATTTTCAAAAGTAATGTAATACAATCATAGTGATTATCTTCTTTTCTGTCCCGTTTTCTTTTCCTGTAGTTGTTGCTTGGAATTTCTTCACTCGATGTCACCCATTGCTCTTCTGTAAGACTTGTATTCTTAGTTTGTTTGTCTATATTTATAGTTTTTCTTTTTTGTGGAGCGCTATTACTCCAATTACTTTGTTTCTGCTTCACATGTTCCTCAATATTAGATTTTTTCTTCGCTTGCTTTGGGTTCTTCGCCACTATGCTGCTGTATGTTTCACAATTTTCGATGACTGTACACGAGACACCTTGACTCGTATTTTGATCGCTAATAGTTATGTTATCATTTTCTTCTTGAATAGTCCGCTTTTCTTCTTTGTTTGTAGTATATATTTGTAACGCTTTTCGGTATGTAATGTTGTTCTTGGCCATTATCTCTCGTATGTCTTTTTCTCTTATATACAATGGACATTGCTTGTCCAAAACAAAGTGCTGCCCACCACAATTTAAACATTTGTATTCATTTATATCACAATTGTCGTGAGCACCTCTGCATTTCGGGCATATTTTTTTTTTTAAAGGACAATATTTTATAAAATGACCGAACCGCCAACACCCTATACATTGAGTGACGGGGAACACAAATGCTTCAACTCGAAATCGACACCCATATGCATGCACATACTGTGGTAACGACGAACCTTCAAAACATACTCTCACCGATTCACTATCTTCCCAGTTATGAGTTGGGGTAATTCTTTTTAACCTTTTAACTGATAATATCTTTGTATTAGTCTCCAAAATATCAATAATATCTTTTTCTTTTAAATCTACATCAACACCCTTGATGATACCATACGACATTGTGGATTCGTTTGTTAAGTAACGTTTGTATCCCATTTCATCGAAATGTTGACATCGCAACAATGACTCAGCATCCTCCCTTGTGGAAAATCGAATAATTACTTTAAATGAACTTTTGTATTTTAATCTTATTATGTTTTTAATATTTTCGTCCCGTAATAATCTTGCAAAAGCCATTTGTTTTGGCAGAGCATCGGTATGTGATACACATACTTCAGTATATTTCATTTCATCAACTTGTTTTTCTTCTACCCGCATTATGTTATTGTTTTCCTGTGACATCTGCTGTTGTCTTGATACTTCTTTTGAATTACTTCGGATTAGACGTTTGGGCTTCCTTCTTGTAACAGTTATAAACTCTTCATCGCTACTCTCTTCTTCTCTCTCTTTTCTCTTCTCAGCATTCTTTCTCAAATCTTCGACATTTCGCATTTCACCATCCAGCTCATTTAACTCTTGTTCACACTGTCTTATTATTTCTGTATCACTATGAGACCTTAGATCTTCGTCATCACTGTCTTCGACCATTATTACTTTTATATATTCTCGCGGGTATTATAATAAACACAATTATTACAAGGCCGTTGACGCAACGCGTACGCACGACACAACAGACCGCACAAGACTGGTTGATGAATTGTTCATGGGAGAACTGTGTAGTCACTTATTTAGTTAAATTTCCTATGTTGCTTATAAGTTTTAAGTATGTCATGCTCGCCTAGAAGTCCTGCCGATGGTGGCGTATAAGTCGGGTCGTTCGGTTCCCTTTAATATGGTTGATCTGTACGATGGATGGCGTGTGCGTCATGCTCGTGAACGGGTGCTGTTGGTCGGGACTGGACATCTCCGGACTGCTATTACTTAAATATGTATAGTAGTAATCAGCGCGTCTATTTATATTTTAGAATAATAGGTTTGTTACACTGTCCTCAGATTTCATTTTTATAAGCAATTAAAAAGAAATTTGTAAAAAACATTTTAAAAAAAGAGTGTCCTTGGAGTTTCTTGCCTGTTCTACTCCATAGGATCTACGTATTGGAACAGGCGACTAGCTTCACAACTGACTTAGTCTGACGGACTCCTACTCCTGACAATTCAAAAATACCTATTATTGGTTTAATTGAAATAAATGGTTTTGATTTAGATTTTTTAAATAAATCAGCAGTAGTAAGTAGGTATAATTAAATCCTCATGTGTAGACATAAACATGCTTTTGTTCCATTGCATTGTCTTATCTATGCCCACTGTGGATTGTGGTCCACTATCAAAAATCATTAAACATTTGCTTGATGGTAGTGAGTACGTAGAAAGTTACTCTGAGTTGGATTTTGTTTAATAGTTTTAACTAAGGACAGTAAGGGCCCTCGGAGATAACTGTTACCATATTTATATTCTGCATATGTAACATAGTGTAAATTTAGAAAAATAACGCACAGTTTGATTCATTTCTAAGGAAATCTGTGCACCGAGCATCGATGCGCGTTTCGTAGCCGACGCCATCGCCAGGGTGGGGGGTAAAAGAGATGCATATTTAAATATCAACCCTAAGGGTAGAAAAATAGGGGACGAATGATTGTTCACCCATTGACTTTACACCTGTGAACCGATTTTCTTGGTGTGCGTTCGCGCAGCGGAATGTTGTTGAATTTAAAGATTTTAATTATGCAGATATTTAGTGTATGACGTCGTGTAATTGTGTATGGTAAAAAAAAATTTGTGCATGCAGCCATTGTGGAGAAATTCGCTAAAATCTGATTCCGCTGGGCGAACGTTGTCCTGGCGGAACTTTTTTTAATCCATGGACTTAGAAGAAAAAAAATGTGTTCAAAAATTAGTGTGTATTTGTGTGTAATTGCGTATGTATGAATTAAATTAGTGCATGCATAAACTTTGGAGAAATTCAAGTTTCCGCTACGCGAACGTTTGGCCTTTAGCTAGTTTTCATATAAAGCGCTTATATAGAGAGCTGTAGATTTTTACATACGTTGTTTTGAATTTGTTTATATTTGTTTAAAAAACAGATTTAGAAAAAATCGTAGGGTTTAAAGATAAAAATATAAACGTAAAATACGCTTATTAGGTCTTAGTTCGTGAAGTATGCACTTTGGGTTCTAGACTTTCACGTTTATACAAACCTTGTAAGAGTGTCTGCAACATGTTGCCAAGTATCAATGATGTTCCGTTAGTAATTAAAGAGTTATAGGACAATTTACCATGAGTAGACCACTGTTTACAAAGCAGTCAAGTATCACGACGTTCTAAAGGAATTGCATAGTAAAATGTATTCCAATAATTAGTGTATTAATTCAACTACTCACATGCAAAATTTCATCTCATTAAATTCAATAATTAAAGAGAAACAATTAAAATACTGACAAAGCATCGAAAACCTACATAACCCGACCAAGTCCGGATGGCTACAAAAAAGCGGCCGTGCAATATATTTAGGTAACATTCTAAAATTTACAGTATAATACCGGTATTGAATTGGTACAGGTGATAACACAATTGTTGTTTCGATATAATTTATAGGTCATTTATTTTTCTACACCTGCTTTTTTAAATGTATTTGACTATGACAGTTAGTACTATTTACGTAGGTACTTTATTTAAGTATGCGCTTGAGACTTGCGTCAGTTTATGATATTACCGTTGTAATGGTAGTGACTTATGTATGTATGCATTTTAAGTCTATTGCTGTCTCTAACCAATGACAAAGTATGTTTAGCAAGCGTTTGTTAACGTTAAGTTTTAATGAACAAGAGACTAGTCATGACAAGCGCCTCAGCTGCGCTCCCGATACGCTCAAAATACACGCGCCTGTGCGCGCACATGAGTTGTATGCTAAGTTCTGACGTTACTGGGGCACGCGCTCCAGGGATTGTCATGACTAGTCCCTAAGAGGGTTAGAAATTTTGAGGTTATTTTCTATATTTTCATTCATTCATTCATATGCTCACGGCTGTTGTCCCAGAAGGGGTAGGCAGAGGTGTGACATTTCTGTGACACCCACATTTCACCAATTTTTGGGTTTCTACGTAACAGGTGGCGAGAAATAAATAATAAATACATAATTATTACATGAAATTAAAAATATTTTTGTACACGGATGTTTAATTAGAGAAGTACTTGTTAATTGAATAGGGGCGTTATTATTAAAAAAATATTTTTCATTCAAGAAATACAATTGTTTTATTTTTTTCCTAACGCTTGTGTACGCAACTGTACCATATTAATAAATACTATACTGGAAGGTTAAGAACGTTACTTATATATGGCACGGCCGCTTTTTTGTAGCCATCCGAACTTGGTCAGGTTATGTAGGTTTTCGATGCTTTGTCAGTATTTTAATTGTTTCTCTTTAATTACTGAATTTAATGAGATGAAGATTTGCATGTGAGTAGTTGAATTAATACACTAATTATTGGAATACATTTTACTATGCAATTCCTTTAGAACGTCGTGATATTTGACTGCTTTGTAAACAGTGGTCTATTCATGGTAAATTGTCCTATAACTCTTTAATTACTAACGGAACATCATTGATACTTGGCAACATGTTGCAGACACTCTTACAAGGTTTGTATAAACGTGAATATCTAGACCCCAAAGTGCATACTTTACGAACTAAGACCTAATAAGCGTAGTTTACGTTTATATTTTTATCTTTTAAACCCTAAGATTTTTCTAAATCTGTTTTTTAAACAAATATAAACAAATTCAAAACAACGTATGTATAAATCTACAGCTCTCTATATAAGCGCTTTATATGAAAACTAGCTAATGGCCAAACGTTCGCCTAGCGGAAACTTGAATTTCTCCGAAGTTTATGTATGCACTAATTTTATTCATACATACACAATTACACACAAATACACACTAATTTTTGGACACATTTTTTTTCTTCTAAGTCCATGGATTAAAAAAAGTTCCGCCATGACAACGTTCGCCCAGCGGAATCAGATTTTAGCGAATTTCTCCACAATGGCTGCATGCACAATTTTTTTTTTACCATACACAATTACACGACGTCATACACTAAATATCTGCATAATTAAAACCTTTAAATTCAACAACATTCCGCTGCGCGAACGCAAATTTTCTTGAAACTTAGCACACCTATGTAGATCTCCCTATGTAGATCTCATCACGGAGGCCTGTAGTTGATTTGATGACGGATGCAGAATCTACTAGAGGGAACTCCTTAACGGTTTTCAGCATCTATTTCGTGTTTGTTCTTATTAATTCACCTTAATGAAAACTTTAAATCTAATAAAAGATTGTCGAGTATCTGTTGTTTTTTATATTATAGAAGGCAAACGAGCAGACGGGTCACCTGATGGTAAGTGACTACAGTCGCCCATAGACACCCGCAACTTGAGAGTCACAAGTGCGTTGCCAGCCTTCGAGATGGGAGTACGCTCTTTTCTTGAAGGTTTGAAGGTCGTATCGGTCCGAAAATACCGCAGGCGACAATTTGTTTCAGAGATTGGTTGTGCGAGGCAAAAACTTTCTGGAGAACCGCACAGTGGATGATAGTTTTGTCGCGTTGAACGATGACGAAGCGCTGCGGTCGGTATAAGTCCAAACAATTCCTCAGAACACTCCTCACTATACAGGCGGTAGAGACTGTAGATTGTAGCTACATCTCTACGCAACGACAAGGGGTCAAGCCGATCTGAAATATCCTGGCAATCGACGATTCGAGTCGGTGTCCGTTGAATACGGTTCAAAGGGAGAAGCTGGTACTGGGGTGCTTCTGCATAGAGATGATAACAGTAATTGGTACAGGTGATAACACAATTGTTGTTTCGATATAATTTATAGGTCATTTATTTTTCTACACCTGCTTTTTTAAATGTATTTGACTATGACAGTTAGTACTATTTACGTAGCTACTTTATTTAAGTATTCCATATGCAGCCGAACCTGTCCCTTATAAAGTTGTAGGCGGTGGGCCGGGGTGAAATACTGTCTCGATCTGATCGGCACACCAAGCTTCTTCAAGGTTAATTTGGCCTTACCCTCTAAGTGACCGCGAAACTGCATTTCGGTCGATACCGACGCCAAGGATTTTGATGCTGGCTGTCGCAGTTAGGGAAGTGCTCTCAAAGCGAGGTGATACGACAAACGGTATCTTTTTGGCATTGGTATTGTGTCGGGTTAAATTAGACTAGATTAATGCCGCGTTCCAAGAATCAAGAAAGGATTCGTTTTGCATACGGACGGTAAAATTTCGCGCATATGTCGACACCAATCTGAAGCTTCGATTTTAGACACAAGTTTGGATCGACTCTCAATGACGTTTTCCCGAGAAATGTTAGCGCGACCGGTATACAAGGCATTACTGAATGAACGGCATGAATGCTGCTGATTTGCAGCATATCATTGATATACAGACGAAACAGCGTGGGTGACAGCACACAGCCTTGTGGGACTGCGAGAAAACTGGTGATCCAGTTGCACAATTTCTCGGGAAGCCTATAGGAAGAAAGCTTCGAGAGAAGCGCTTTGTATCAGACCCGATCGAAAGCCTTCGCTATATCCAAACCAACTGACAACGCCTCCCCCTTGGTTTCAATCACCTGTGCTCACCTACAGGACAGGTATACGAGAAGCTCACCAGCTGAACAACGCTGATAGAAACCGTATTTTCGGTCATTGAGTAGCTGGTGGTCTTCTAAGTACCGAAGGAGCTGGCAGTTGATAATTGATTCCATTATCTTGGAGAACAAGGTACTTTATTTTTATACAATATATTACGTTGCTATTGGACGGATCCGAGCGATCACCTTTTTTAGGGATCGGGTGTACTAAAGCTGTCTTCCATGAGTTCGGGACGACGACGCCTAGGGAGTAAGAGTGTTAAAACCGGTGCCAATTCTGGAGCACACGTCTTCAGCACGATGGGAGAGATACCATCGGGCCCACTCGACTTACGAATGTCCACGGAAAGAAGTGCTTTAGGCCCTAAGCTTTGGAAGAAGCGGATTTCCGGCATACAGCTGTCATTTGCGAGGTGCTACGGAAAGTGGTGGGCATCACAGTTAGTTGCAAGCAATTCAGAGAAACACAGTTGCTTCTCACACCGCGCTTCACTTCAATAGAAATAAATAATCCAAGGCTTACAGTTCATAACTTGACTGTACTTGTCTAGTAAATACTGAACAGACATTTGTACAAGCTAGCAAACAAAAGCAGAGTCAAAATCAGGTTTAATTTCGGTAACAAGAACCGATTAACGTAATATAATGTATCCAATGAGGAGGTATCAAAAATATTTGATATTTTATGATTAGTGGCTATACCCTTAGTAAAAGTAAATCTGGAAGATAAATGGCTTGGTGTAGCCCTTCCTTTTACCCGTATAGGGTTTTCCAATTGGTAGTGTTTGGCAAACCAGTTGATTATTATTCAATCACTAATACCAAATCACCATGACAAGTGACACGAATAATCAGCACGTCCAAATAATAAAACTATTATACAAAAATTAGGATTTTACGGATGACGCGGTGGCTCTTGAAAGTCGAATCTCCAACATTTGGTGGCCAATTTCGAGAATGGTTTGATGCCAATAATGATGACCAGTTCGGAAAACAATCACACACACCCATACGTCAAAAAAAAACGCTAGATTATTATTGTTATTGAAATTTTGCAGGAGAACCCGAGGCAGTGGATTTTGGTCCGATGGAGTCATTGCTCTGTACATTTTCAAAAGTGATGGTGATGAGGCCATCACCCTCAACAATGAGTGTTACAGATCATAACAAACCGAATAAAACGGCATGCGGATATGATAGGAAGTGGTTCCAGCAGGACGACGCGGGCGCTACGTAGTATTTTCTAATGTCTATGGTTCCTCTCAATCAACTGGGTTAAATTTGTTCTCACAGATCCATGCCACCGTGCGAAGCTGTGGTGGAGATTTTAAACTATGTCGTAGTCCATACATAAGGGCTTACACGATCCTTTCAAATAAAAAAAATGAATTTCGCTAATACCACACCTCACACACATCTTGTTGTACCTACTGTAATTCAACCTCGACCCGGCCTTATTGGAAAACACTATACCTACTTTGCACGCAGTAGTTGTGGTAGGCATGACGTACGTATGTATACATATATCTACTAGTTCCTACTGCAATTATTATTATACTCATAACAATATATCATATTAATTACAAATTATTCTGAACGGCTAAGGAAGTTTGTTCAAATTATTAAAAAGTAGGTTTTCACTGTAAGTCATTTTCAAGCCTGTATTAATATATAAAGAAAGTAAAACACTCCTAATAAACTAAATAGTCTTACGAAACAGATTATCGATTTGGTAAAAGAGTTAGCTAAATTAAAATAAAAACTATGCACTAACCATGTCGACAGGAGAAATCATTGAATCAGCGTAGTGTGCGATTTCCCTTCTAACTATAAAATAAACAAACTGCGCACTGCTATCACGACTAGACTGATTGTAGTTTGTCTTTGTCACATCAACTGGCGAACAATAACAAAAAGCGACATTTGACTCTACTCCCCGACTCCCCGCAAACGATGGTTAACGACGGCGACGCGACGCGAAGCCCGAGGGGATCCGAAAATAAAATAATGTTTGTTTTGTTTTGATTAGCGAACGGTACAAATCGCAACTATAACTCTACTAAAAGTAAAACGCTATTAGTTCAATCAATGTCTTCTTGGTAGGAACAATTCTGTTTGGACGGGTAGTATTGTAGTGTTCAATTCGTCTAGAAATCTTAATTTATTTGATCAAAGAACTCATTCAGAATATTTAATAAATTGTTTTTTTTTTTTATTTAAAAACCTAAATAATAACTTTCAAAGGCCTCTATGACACTTTGTACCCTAAATAAATATATATTTACGTTCTAAGATTCCTTATTTATGGACGATAAATAATACTAAAACACAGTACCTACGCAGTAAACGACTCTCAGTGTAAAGTACAACGATGAGAATAATATAAATTGCAATGAGTATATAAATAACATGTTTTGGTAGTAATAATAAACCTATTCATTTGTGATTAAAAATGCATTAGGAAGCAACACATATATTTTATTATATCGCATAAAAGAATCATCAGATTCCAAGACAAAAAACCATTTGTCATTTATTTTAACATCAAATGTCACTATGTCAGTTGTCATTGTAGTTGCATTCTCATTTCTCCTTGCTGCCCTGTAAATTAATAATATATCTTACTATATATTGTAGATATATAGACAATGCCTAAAAAGAAAACTGGTCAGCGAAAAAAGGCGGAGAAGCAGAAGCTGAGGCAGAAAGAAATTCGCAATGCTCGCGAGCACGTCGACTTGGCGCAGCATCCGTGTAACGTGCCCATGGACTGCGACAAATGCCAGAAGTAACTTATAAATCTTGACGTTAACACAACATTTCGGTGCTAGATTCATATAGAACAATCACTTGCCGCGTTATTCTAATTTCTAAAGATTTACACCTAGTTTGTTTTACACATAATCTGTGTACAGCCTTAGTGGGTATCCATTACTGTCAGTTGCCGATATCCTTTTATTCTTCACAACCATCAACACCAGTTAGTGAACATGGGCTGTATAAAAATATTCTGTTGCATGTCTAATATAATTACGACAAGGAATGTTTGTTTGTTCACATTTTATGCACTGCTGTAACATTCAACTGATCATCATGATATTTTGCATACACATTGCCACGTGGTACAGGGAAGGGCACAGGATACCTTTCATCCAGAAAAAAAAATCTGTTTCTGAGGCATGGAAATATGATTACTCTTTTATTTTAACTACGAGCAAAAGCTAGTAATATGATAAAAAGCACAAGTTTGATATAAGAGCAGAGTGAATGTTCACTTCAAAAAATGTTAATGTTATTTAAAAATATTGAAATGAAGTACATCAGTCTATTTCAATTAATTTATCTTGTTTTATATTAAAAGGCCTAAATCCAGATGCAGATTTAGAAAGAAAGGTTTTTTTAATTATTATTTTTTATTCATTTTGTGTGATAGGAAGCAGAAGAACCGTGCCTTCTGTTACTTCTGCCAGGCAGTTCAGCGGCTGCCTACATGTGCACACTGTGGCAAAGTCAAGTGCATGCTCAAATCTGGAGACTGTGTTGTGAGACACCCTGGAGTTTTCACCACAGGTCTAGGCATGGTGGTGAGTTGCGCCATTTTAGTATACATACTAACTGCTATCTTATCACACCAAATCCATCCACCCACTCCCAAGTTATGTGCATACCAAGGAACAGCATAAATTTTTTATGTATATAGCTATATGTGTGAGATAATTAATGAATACTTATTTAATTTAAAGTCAAAGGCCAATATCATAAAATGACTAAAAATAAAAATATATAATTAACTTTTTTTTAACCAAAAATTATGGATCAACACAATGTCACCGCAACAATAGGCTGATTTGTCAAAAGTAAAATTATTCAAAGAATTAATACCAAATTGCAAATAGTTTAAATCGCTATCTGCTAGTGTCAAATAATTGAGCCTTGTGATAAGAAATTGGGCAAGCAAACTCACAGCCACCCTTTTAAATCTGGTGTTTTAAAAGAATGCTCCCCAGATACCACACCAGTAACTATAATTACAGTTATTAGTAATGCAATTGATTGATCATACTTTATACTTATGTTTTTTTATTCTCAAACTTAGAGTTCCGTTACTCAAAAAGAAAAAAGAAACCCGTATAAGGTCACTTTGTTGTCCGTCAGTCTGTCTGTTTGTCTGTCTATCTGTCAAGACCATTTTTCTCAGAAACTTGTGGACGCATCAATAAAATTTTGATAATTAATCAGTTTGTTGTTTGGCGCCGACTGAAAATAAGTTTATATAAAATTAGATAGTTTATGCTATATATTATATAAATAAGCTCAATACTTAAGACTTAAGGTTTATTTATTTTTTTGCTTTTTAGTCCTTTTCGTCGGTTTAATTTTTTGTTAAAAAGATTTTATTGTAATTACAAAATAATATTTTGCAGTCGGAAAGTTGACTTTGTCGTGAAGTCGATGTCTGGGAGAGTAGTTTTAGGACTGCAAAGTTAAGTATGTCTTTCAAAAAAGACGGGCAAAAATGTTCGAAAATTTTATCCCGAGATGGACTTACTATCTACATTACAGACAAGTTTATTTGCTTACGGAACCCTCGGTGCGCGAGTCAGACTCGCACTTGTCCGGTTTGCATTTAATAAAACATACCCTTGTTTAAAACTATTGAATATTATGTCATGTTTTTGCAGTGTGTTGTGTTTTGTTTTCTGTCAAAATAAATGTAAAGTAACAGTAGGTATGTTCTTCTTGTCTTCTTTCCATAATATTTCCACATTTACAGATTTTAACCACTTGATGAATAAAGCAATAGGAACAAAGTGCGGTCCTTTTCAGTATGATTGCCGTATTATTATTGCTATCAGTAGTTCATCAGGACAGAATCTTGTCTGCAGTAAAAAGAACATCATGTTTACATTGCTATTGTATCAAGTTTTGTAATATGTCTCTCATAAAACTTACTTATTATCTTTAACTTTTGATCATCTCTCATATTTTTGTCGACACTGCAGGTAATAAATAAAGATATTTAATGTTATCATAAATGTATGTTTAGGGTGCCATCTGCGACTTCTGCGAGGCGTGGGTGTGCCACGGGCGCAAGTGCCTCACGGCGCACGCGTGCACGTGTCCGCTCATAGACGCCGTGTGCCTCGAGTGTGAGCGAGGTGAGGCCGCGCTTTTCAATTTTATATTTATTGTTCCTAGTAGAACACATGACAACTATTTATTACTACAGTACCTGAACTGGCTATTGAAAATATCAAATCGCAGTAGAATTATCTTTCGCCTGCAGATATTTATTAAATATTTACCTACATTTGAGCTTTAAAACAACGTTGAAACAAAAACTGCCCGTCTGTAGAATGTGCGCACACAACAACTTTAAAAGTTATACTCAAGGAGCATGACGCTTTTAGTACGAGATCCGGCTGCAGAATTAGTGCGCTCATCGAGTATTTGCTAAAAACCAAATTTTTACGCATATTTATAGACTGGCCTGTTGATCTAGTGGTTAGTGACCCTGACTGCTAAGCCAAAGGTCGTGGGCTCGATTCCCACCCAGGACAAATAATTGTGTGATGAGCACGATAATTTGTACTGTGTCTGGGTGTAATTTATCTATAATATGTATGTATTTAGAAAAATATAAGTATGTTTATCAGCAGTATGTGTGAGATGTGTGGAGTTATTATTATTCCTCTTTATTCCTCTTAACACATAGATTACATTTTTAAATATGTACAAAACAATATATATATATATATTAGGGTGGGCCAAAAATAATTTTTAATTTTTTTTTTCTTAGCTACCATGAAAATATCGTCTAAGATGACGAAAAAAAAATTGTGTTAAAGTTTCAGCTCTTAATATTAATATTAAGAGGTGGCTCATTAGAGTTTTTCTTTTTTTCTTTAGTCCCATACAAAAAATTCATATCTCACCATTCGTTGTTCGTACAGCAAAATTTTTATAGAGTTTTTTGTAGCAAATTGAACGTTTTACAAAAAAGGTTTCTTACATTTTCTTCGCACGCCTCGCCATTTTAAAGATATTCAAGATTGAAATTTAAGTATTTTAAGGTACATTTCTTTTTTGCTTCTGAATTTTGCAAGTCGTTGACAAATGAACGTTACGCAATGCGCAATACATATTTCTGCAGGAAATTAAATGCTCTACAAAAAAGGTCTCCTATGCTTAGTCGATTAGAATGAGCGTTTGAAAGATATTTATGATTAAAGTTCAATACTTATCGCTCATACTAATTTTTCAACATTTTCTTCGGAAAATTTTAATATAATTCATTAGTTTCGAAAAAATTAATGCAAATTTAAATTTAATTTAATTTTGTGCTGATAAAAACTTAAATTTGCATTAATTTTGCTGTACGAACAACGAATGGTGAGATATGAATTTTTTTGTATGGGACTAAAGAAAAAAAGAAAAACTAATGAGCCACCTCTTAATATTAATATTAAGAGCTGAAACTTTAACACAATTTTTTTTTCGTCATCTTAGACGATATTTTCATGGTAGCTAAGAAAAAAAAAATTAAAAATTATTTTTGGCCCACCCTAATATATATATATATATATATATATATATATATATATATATATATATATATATATATTCAAAAATATAAAATATAGTAAACCACCGTCATCGGGTACAGGGACCAAGACACCGGTGGCCAGGGCTCCAAAGACAGGAACCTCCTCACTATACGGCCGTGTCAAGGAGAACTGCCTTCTGCATCAGTCCCTTGATCCAGCCGTCTAACGCGAGCCTCTTAAGGTGTTGATTGAGGCTCTTGGCTATTAATCCATGAGCAGATATGACAATCGGAACAATGATTGCCGAATCGACATTCCACATAGCAACAATCCCGTGGGACAAATCCAAATATTTTATTTGTTTTTCATTTTCAACTTTCACGAGGTTCTCGTCATGAGGAACAGCGATATCGACAATCATTGCGCGGCGCTCTAATCGGTCTATCAGCACTAAATCATACGCTAACTATCTTTCACTCTACCTTAAATATTTACCATCTTTAATAGCCAGCAATCCTTATTTGTGGCCAAATTTAATTAAGCAGCCGCATATCATAATAAGCAGAAAAAAATAGCTTTAATTTGATATATAAATAATAAATGGACGTTATGAACGTATAAATGTGTCAAAATCATACCTGTTTACACCTGGCTGCGAAGAGGTGCGGCAAAGTGTGCAACGGCAGCTGTGATTTTTCAGGGTCTCTATATATATGGCCGTGAAGTGGACGACATTTTATTAAAAAACAAGAGAATGATTTTTTTTCCGAAAACCCAATTAACAATAATTTTATTAAAAATACTAGCGGCCACATTTTGATAGGCAAACTGGTAGATACATATTCTCCTAAAATTTGGTTTTTAGCAAATACTCGATGAGCGCACTACTTCTGCAGCCGGATCTTACTATTTCTTTTTGTGCATGTCAATGTATATACCTACGTATATATTATCTGTGACAAACCTTTAAAGTAAAAAGGAGTATACGCTAATACTCCTTTTTACTTTAAAGGTTTTATGAATTTCCAAACTAGTTATTTTCATTTTGCAATATGAACGGCAGCCCTTTACGGTCCGATTGCGGTGCGTTCGGCAGGTGTGTGGGAGCACGGCGGTCGCGTGTTCCGGTGCTGCTTCTGCTCGGGGTTCCTGTGCGAGGACGACCAGTTCGAGCACCAGGCGTCGTGCCAGGTGCTGGAGTCGGAGACGTACAAGTGCCAGTCGTGCAACCGTCTGGGCCAGTACTCGTGCCTGCGCTGCAAGACGTGCTTCTGCGACGAGCACGTGCGGCGGCGCGGCGTGCGGCCGGAGCGCCGCTCCGCGCCGCCGTGCCCGCGCTGCGCCTACCCCACGCAGCTCACGGCCGACCTCAGCATGTCCACGCGCTCGCACCGCTACGGCCGCCAGGGCACCGCCGCCGCCGACGAGGACGACTACGGCGACGGCCCCTACTCCTACGCGGGTACTTGCGCGTCGTGCTCGTTTGTGAGTCGCTCGCTCGCTGCAGCTTTGATGTACACGTTGTATGTTACAGGCGAGGGTGAGGAGGGCGGCGCTGAAGGCGGTGACTACTCGTACTCCGAGTCTGAGGAAGATTCCGATGAGGAGGAGAGCTCGGAGGAGGGCTCGGACGAGGAAGAAGCTGCACCCACTAAGTCTGAGACTGGTAAAACTGAGTGAGGCACTCGCTGTGACGTGGCTCCGTACTAACGAGTTGTTATTCAGCGGTGATAGCATTGAGCTAAGTTTCGCAAAAAGGAGACGGATTTATATATTTATAGGACTAAATTGATCCCTCCCTCACTTGGTAATATACTAACTATTCTATAAAACGTCTTGTTTAATTCTGCCTTTTAAATATTAATGACCCTAAATCTCCAAAGACATTAAAAATAATCGTTTTTACACGCTTTATATTAGCTTCTCTTGTATGTTTGTTTGTAACTGACTCCTTAGGGCGCGATTTTGACCCACTTTAAACGTCCAAATTTCATTCAAATTTTGCACACCTGTCAAAGACCGATGACAATGCAGTAATTCGATTAAAAAAAAATAGTTTAAAAAACAAAAAACTTATATAGAAAATCCAACTAATGAATAGAAAATAAATTAAAAAAAAAACGCTTGGTGCGTGCATAGTGACAATAGTTATAAACATTTTGTTGACACTATATGCACCCCACGCTTTTTTAAATTTATTTTCAATTTTTTAGTTGGATTTTCTATAAAAGCGTGTTTTTTAGTTTTTTTAAACTATTTTTTTTTTTTTAAATATATTAGTCCAGGGTCAAACACATTTTAGAGAAAAAAAAAAGTAGTATATAGTTGGTCGGATAATTTAGTATAAATTATAAGTACTAAATGATAAAAATGGAGAGAACCAGGAGCAAGTCCCGGAAGAGGGGTGGGGAAAAAGAAATAGTCGTTTTGATGGGTCAGTGATGATTTTCAAGATTTCCGGCTAAACTAAACCTCCTATCGGAAAAAATTAAATGTTAAAGTTGTAGATAATTAAAATATCTACAACCTCCCCTCTTTTTGAAGAAAAATGTTTAATTTTTTTTCTACAACAAGAATGATTCGATTTAAATAAAAATCACTGCAAACATAGATTTTTCGTGTTAAGGAAGCAAAAAAGGCTATTTTTTTAAATAAAAAAATCGATTTTTTTACTTTACCGGTGTTTAGTTTTTTTAAGCCTCAACTTAATAATGAAATAAAAAAAAATGTTTGTATAATTTTTTTTCTTTAAAACGAGATAAACCATAAAATGATTTTTTCAAGATCATTTTTTTTTAAGTCACTAGCGGGCCCGACAGTCGTTATCCTGCCGGAACGTAAAATATATTAATCCTGGAACCCTATCGCAGCGCCATCTACCGGGTCCAATTGTAAAACTAAACCATTCTCGAATCCACCTGAAGACACAAAAAAAATTATTAAAATCGGTCCAGCCGTTTAAGATTATTTCAGGAACATACACACGCACAGAAGAAATAAATATATAATTGAAGATTAATTTAAATTGAGAAAAAAATATGATTAAAGTAAATTGTAATTATAAAATATACACGAAAATTTATCGTACTACAATTATTATATTCGATTGCCATCTTGCAACCCTATTGCGGATCTGTGGATGGAACAGAATAATATAAAAATCGCGATTAAAAAACGGGTTGATCGTAGAAGGGTGAAAATTTGAAGTTGTTAGTATTTTTCAATGCTAAATCAAAATAAAAATGTTTTTTTGTCAAACAAATAAAAAAAACATTTAGGGGTGGGTCACACTTATCATTTAGGGGTATGAAAAATAGATGTTGGCCGATTCTCAGACCTACCCGCACACAAAATTTCATAAAATTCGGTCCAGCCGAATTTTATATATTAGATTTGCATAGTGCTTACTGGTTTAAATTAATGCAGAACAGTACATTTTTAAACAAACTTTACTAAATTATACTTTTACTATTTTGAAAATGTCTGTAAACATTGTTTAAACAATAAGCGTTTTTTTATTTGCAGAAAAGTCGGTGCAGAAAGATCTTACATGTTTAAATATTCTAACACATGCGACTTCAGTCAATATATTATTGACATGCAAATTATCATTATAATTATCGACACAAATAATCATAAATACAATCAGTGGCGGCCCTAGCTACATTTTTAGGCGGTTCGGAACTAAATTCAAAACCTTAGTGTTCCTATACTATGCAGCAGTGATTATAGTGTGAGATATGATACATCTAACAAATAAATATTTAAGGTGTATCTGAGCAGCAAGCAGTCTTTCGTGGTTGACATAGCAGTTGTTCTGCTCATGCGCGTTAAAAAATGTTGTCCATCCGGGTTGTATCACTCCGTCACGTTCGGTAACGCCTGAGCACTGACTCAAAAAATAGATCCATATTAGCCTAAGATGCTATTTCCTTAACTTATTTGTTATTGATGCAAATGAAGGGGCTCGTCACTGTTTCACAAATTCCAAGCAGTTTTTTAGCTATTGTAAAGCGTTTGGCCAGGCAAACATTGCAAATATGAAATCAAATTGCTCTATGTACCTACTGAATAATCGACAAGACCTCTGATGCTATAACTGATTTGTTCATTTGTTTCTTTATGAAGATTCAGAAGGACATCATTAACTGAAGTGTATTTAAAGCGAACAGCAGCAAGGCTAAAAAACTCTACACTCCCAAGTTTTATTAACCTTTTTTGATCGATAATTCAATAAAATATCACTTCTCATAGCTTTGTTGATCAAGAGAAACCACGTCTTTAGAGAAATCCAAATAAAGAGACCAAATTCACGGAAGTTTTGACTGCATCGGCTATCACTTAATTCAAACTGTGGCAATCATGTGTCACCGACTTCAATGCACCTAAATTATGATAAATTTTCCACCCTTAGAGGTGTTATATTTTCTTCAAATTTAAATGGGACCAACCTTGAGTTTAACGAATTCTATTTATTAAACAATAATTGAAATCGTTTACAATAGGCGAAGATATGATGCCACGTATATACTTTTTTATCGTGTTGAAACCCCCACTGGTCATCACCTCACCGGAACCGTGCGTTGGGAGAGTGCTTGTCCTCTCCCGTTCCCGTTTCGCCGCCTCTTTAGGCAACATCACCTCTTCGCAAAACGAGACGGTAAAATCTTTTCTAATATAATTCTTGGACCATGGATAGGACCATGGTTTCTAGCGAGAGGCTTCCCATACCAATAGCCGTCGCGAGGTCGTATCGCTGCTGCGTGTGGAAACCCCCTAAAAATTAGTAGTAAAAACACGCGGCAATTTAAACGGTCATAACTTGTAAATGAATAGTTTTTTTTTTATTCCTAATGTAACTGCATGCCACTGCATGCTAGAGTCATGCCCTTTCAGTGATTTAAATAAGTGTTCCTTTTTCAAATACACTCTGTAGGTATAGTGTTCATCTAATTCCCAGGATCGTACCCAAACAACAACAAAGATTGCAACCCAAAGGACCCCATCCACAGGGTACAAAACTCCGACTGGAAATTGGCCAGCGCAATTTAGGCCTTTTAAATCACCGGAGGAGGATGACATTTTCCCAGCACTTCTGCAACAAGGAATTAGCATTCTCCTTCCGCCTCTGGTAAAACTATTCGCAGCAAGTTACGCCTGAGGAGTCATACCAGATCAATGGTCATAGGTCACGGTACACTTCATACCGAAAGCACAGATTACTAAGTAGTTACTACGTGTTTAAGTCCATAGGTAATACAAGTCAGACTCTAACTAGAAAAAATACAGATTTACTAATAGATTAAAGTTTGATTTCATGTAACACTTTTCAATAATTATTAGGAATCCCGACGTCAATTAACTACCAATTGTTACTAAGGCAAGTATCTCTACAATATATTGTGTGTTCCGATAGTGTGCGTTCGCGCAGCGGAATCTTGTATTTAAAGATTTTAATTATGCAGATATTTAGTGTATGACGTCGTGTAATTGTGTATCGTAAAAAAAAAGTTATGCATGCAGCCATTGTGGAGAAATTCGCTAAAAACTGATTCCGCTGGGCGAACGTTGTCCTGGCGGAACTTTTTTTAATCCATGGACTTAGAAGAAAAAAATGTGTCCAAAAATTTGTATGTATTTGTGTGTAATTGTGTATGAAAATAATAAAATTAGTGCATGCATAAACTTCGGAGAAATTCAAGTTTCCGCTACGCGAACGTTTGGCCATTAGCTAGTTTTCATATAAAGCGCTTATATAGAGATATATATATATATAATAATATATAATACACAATTACACGACGTCATACACTAAATATCTGCATAATTAAAATCTTTAAATTCAACAACATTCCGCTGCGCGAACGCACACGTTCCGATATATACTGAGAACACTAAGGTGTGACGTCAATTTAGTATACTGCGAAGACGTTACTTTATGGTTAGCTATACTGGTTACTGTTTAAAACGGAACGCAGTCCCGTATATATATACATATAGAATACATTTTCGTTTCCATCTTATCAATTAAACCACACAAATGCCCACAATAAGGTTTTTTTGCTTCGTTTACAAGTTTCCACAAATGTCAAACAAACGCCATTATAGTCTGAGATTAGCTTTAACTTGCCATCCCCATTCAAGTCAATTGTCAAATCGCATAAATAAAGTGATAGTGTGACAGCAACAGCACTGACAATTAGCGATGGTCGTCGCCGTAAAAACGGTTAACGAAACTAGACGGTCTATTTGAGTTCATCAACGAGTTAATCAAATAGATAAATTTATCGACTAGTAAAATTTTTCAACTAGTCTACTTGTCAACTTATGCAAATGTACTTTCTACGTAAAACTCCGTTTACAAAGATGTCCAATACTCTAGCTTGACAACTTTGACGTTAGTCTATTAGACTAGTATTATTACAATTTTTGTTTTTAAATTCATTATGTAATTTAAAAATAAATGTTGAGTAGATATTTAAATTAGTAAAGTGCAGGTGCAGCCAAATATTATTTTGCAATACAGCTGTTGGCAACCCACTGCGCGAGACTGCGTATAATGGTGTAAGGATATAAGGATAAGGATTTAACAGTTTATCACAGACATGATTTGTTTTAAGTATCTCTATGTGTATGTACGTACTTTTTACGCTATAACATCGGCAATGACATTGTATCCAATTATACAATGCAATCTACTATACTAACAGGATACAAAAGATAACCGATATTATACCAATTTTGTATTCAATTTTACAATCTGGCAGCCCTGTTTCACACACTTGCAGGCATGATCCGTAGGGTACCTATTAGTGTTCTGTGGACATGGTAGTCAGTGGAAACATGGAAGACGATGTAGACGTAGATCTCGTGGGAGCTACTGCTTTGGGCTTGATCTATTTTTATTTATTTAATTCGTTTCTTATTTTAGTGGGATCTCTTTTAATGAATTTACTATCCTCGCTAACTTTTGAATATAATTTTTTATTATTTCTAATAAACATGAACATAAATAACCATGATAAGCATTGGGGGCGGCTTCTTCATTACCTGTTTTAAGGCATACATAAATCTATTTTTTTTTACTGCACATCATTGATATGCGATTAATTACAATTCTCTAATCGTCAATCAATCAATCAATACTAACTTGAATCCTAAGAATTGGCACTATTTTGTTTCACATTTTTTTTTTGCCCTGATAAACAATGTAAATTCTTATTATAAGAATAGTTCAGAAACATCTTTCTGAAGTCTTCTTTTGCTTTCGATTTGTACATGATAAAGGTTCAGACCATTCCGATATATTTGGAGTCGTCAAAAATTAATTTCGATCGTTACGTCGTCTGTATGCCACGAAGACGAAAACTATACTAACGCGGCCGAGCGCGTGTGTGTGTGTAAACAGGCACACAAGCACATTCACCCTTTGAAGTGTGACAAAAAACCGACAGTCGTCCCGATCGGCGCCAAGCGCGTGCACATTCACGCAAGCATGCACAAACAGCCTGTTCACATGCTTGCGTCGTTGAATGTCGGTTTGAACGCAAGCGTGTGAACGCAGCCGTTAGTCGTCCCGATCGGCGGCTAGCGCGATAACATTCACGCGGGCATGCACAAACAGCCTGTTCACATGCGTGTGATCGTGCATGTGCTCGTTGAATGTCGGTTTGAACGCCAGCGTGTAAACCCACCATCCCGATCAGCGGCAAGCGCGATCACATTCACGCAGGCATGCAGAAACAGCCTGTTCACATGCGTGTGCCCGTGCATGTGCTCGTTGAATGTCGGTTTGAACGCCAGCGTGTAAACCCACCATAAGGGCCGACAGTGGCCATGCGGCCGGTAGTTGTTTAGCGCACGTAAGTACATCGAGTGGCATAGGCTGCCACTACGAGCACTGAACAGTGCTCACAGTGTATATTGGTACATAACCATAATATTGTGATATGGCAACTTGGTAAATACATCTGACATTTTGACAGCTACGCAGTCAGTCGCTTACTCGCTTCCTCTGACGAGTCTCGTAGGTTTTATTCGTTTTATTGAATAGCGTAGTGTTGGTGAGTAGTGTATAACTCGCTTTGATCGCCTGACCGTCCTTCTTATCCGTCCGTTCGTGTATTATTGTGGTGGAGTGTGACATAAAGCGCGACGCGATGGTGGCGGTGGAGCGCGCTCGGTGAAAGTGACTTGTGTCTGGTGTTGTGACCGTGAGCGTCAGCAAAGTGGGTGACGATGGGCGTGGGCCTGCAGCCACTTGAGTTCACCGAGTGCCTGGCGGACAGCCCGCAATTCCGTGAGAACTTGCAGAGGCACGAGAAGGAGCTCGAGCGCACCAGCCAGCAGATAAAGCGTCTCATCAAGGAAGTCAAAGATGTCGTGCAGGCCGCCAAACGTGAGTGTTCTCTGTTCCCTTTCACTGCGTGATCGGTCGGCGTTCGCGCTCCTGCACAATAAGCGCCAAGGTCACTCTCCGTTACTCATGCACCATACAAAGGAACCTCCGCGTATTGTGTAGCAGGTAGAGGTAATGGTCGCTTCGTGCGCGATGTAATATTGCACAAGTCAGTAAAAGTGATAAGGATTGCTCTTCATTGACATTTGAGTCTTAAAAGAGTTTGCAATGAGAATATCTGTATACCAATTTGGGGTGTTTGTATATGCATTGGTCTATTTAAACTGTTCAAAACAAACCTATCTTGTTAGTATTGTAAGTATGTACCTAATCCTACTTGGTGTAGTAAGGTATATGTGCTGCCTGGTACATCCTGTTACAAACCATTCTCTTAAAATGAATGGTTACAGTTAATGTCTGTAGCAGCTGATAACAGCTGCTCAGACTATTTATTGTTTAATGAGACAACACAGATGCACCCATAAACACACATATTTAATGAGGAGCTCTGGTAGCTTGCAATATGAATGTTAACAACTATAGCAAACTATTTCATTTGATTCTATGTTATCTAAGTCCTGCTTATCTCAATATTCAATATATATTTGGTTCTGATTGTGAACTCACACATTGTGCACTTGGGATACAAACTTTTGAATGAATGACTCATTAATCAATTTTGTTAAATTGTAAAATGTTCACTAAGTAGAAATTTTTAAATTTATTATTTTATAAAATGAGGCAGTTATATAGGTGACATATTTATCTATCTACTTATGTAATGAATGTATTCAATGTACATTGTTACATAATACAGCAAACCACCATTTAAAAAATGTAAAAGGAACTTTAAATTTGGTACAAAGATCATGCACATGATGGATGAAAGTATTTTAGCTTCTTGAAAGAGATTCTAACATAGCATAGCTTACTTAAGTGGTCTAGGAGACTACATGTATGTTATAGTACAAGGAGTAAGTAGTCCCTATTACTTACTTACTTACATTGAATAACTCATAGCAAATATGAATATGATGTAGCAGGATCTCCACACATGACTGCACCTGCTGCATGCTGCAGTGATTCATGCTGCTCCATGACGTTGGTATTTGTGTCAATGACTTTGTTAATTAGTGTCTCTGAGCCACTTGCTGCATGTTAGCGCATACATTAGCTGCTTTGACAATGTTTATTTCTACCTGCTTACAATATTATGTACCAAACATGTATTATGTTACACATAATTAACATTTTGATATGATAGATAGATAGATAAAACACATGCATTTTGTTTGTGGGAGAGCCTTGCTTTGGCATGTATGAGCCGGCTCGACCGGAGTAATACTACAGCCTCACAGAAAACTGGCAGTGAAGGAAGGTTACCGCAAGCCCTAACCCTTCCCTTTCCCTCCCCCCCCTTTTTTCCCTACTCCCACCTTAAATGCTGGCAGAGCACTTTTGACTCTTGAGCTGTAGGTGCCTATGGGCAGCGGTAGTCATTTACCATCAGGTAACACGTCTGGTCGTTTGCTCCCTATAACATTAAAGAAAAAAATAACTAGCAACCCGGACGGGTAGTAGAGACATTTTCAACAATCGTCATCATATTTAAACCAATTTACACAAAACATTATCAAATTATACTTAAACCTTCTCATGAATCAGTCTGTCTATTGGTGAAAACTGCATGAAAATCTGTTCAGTAGTTTTTCAGTTTATAGCAAACAGACAGACGCAGCGGAGATACTTTGTTTTAAAATATGCAGTGATAGTGATGTTTTGAATGCACCTTGTGCATAACTTTGAGTTTGCTACTGGACTAGGGTCCACACTACAATCTGAATCAAACATTTTGAAAAATTTATGAGTATTTAATCAAATGTAGTAAATAACGTACACACTCATGGGCAATTGTCAAGTGTGCAGTGGAGCATAGTGAGTGTTGAGTGTGGCGCGTCGCGCTTTATTGCACATAACTACTTACAAGTGAGACCGTGCATTATTTGCTGTGGGCCGGCGCTGGCGCGAGTGAGTCAGCCGCTCCGGTGACAACGCCTCACATTGTCAGTGTCCGTCCACAGCAGCCGTTGTTCACATCTTCGTTTAGTTTAGACAATACATTGCTATAGTCACATTGTAAACGATGCTACGTCGAACAACACCCAGCTGTCACTCACGCACTCGCTGTAGTTATGACTTGTGTGTTTTACTGTGCAGTGCAGTTAGATTGTTGTGTAGAAGATAGGGCACAGGAGACACCTTCATAAATATCATGGCTTTGAAAACACTTCTCACCAAAAGGCTGCCTTAACCAACACTGCTATTGGCATTGACATCATTGGTTTTGCGAATAATTAATAGGCCCGGTAACGCTTTTTAACAACTTTGACAACTTACTCATTTGAATAAACAATAAAAAAATCCAACAATGAAGTACAATAATAAAAATGGTAAATTGCGATTATTACAATATATGTGCAATTCTATTAAAATCAATATTGGCTAAGCAATTAAAAGGGCCTATTGTTTAAGTAATAATGATGGGCATAAGTTATTAAGTGTTTTAAGCTCGTTCTTTTTCTGAGAAAGCGTTAATAATGTATGTATACGCAAGCAGAGACAAAGGCTGGACTTCCTTGTCTGGCCTATCTCTGACTTTAACAGTAAAACTAAATACATATTGAGAAGAAACCTCACTTCTGTTGTTCTGTTGTGATGTTCATGACTTCTTATTAACATCGCATTTTTTGTTGCAAATTTCTATCAAATGACAAGGTGTTTATTTAGTGGTCTTTTTGTCTGTGTGCGCGTGCGAATGTTGCGTTACCTATGTTAATAACTTGCGTGCCGATAAGGTGGTAGTGGCGGCGATAAGCAGCGATGTCGTTAGGGCTCCGCGCTATCTGTACGTTTCTTAATCTCGTCCTTGGTCGGCGATACAATGATAACGCTATCATCATTAACTTTCAATAGCCAACCACACCAACAACATCGATCGATTGACCTCTTCATCGATTTTTGTTTTACATGTACTCTTTTTTTAATTATAACTGGACAAAAAATCCATATATCTTTGCAATTGAGACTTTATGTATTTTAGATTTTAAGAGCTTTTTCTGTAAAGAGAGAGACCAACCATTTGTCAAAACTCGTAACATTGTTCGGCTATCAGTAGTGGTTCAAGTTGCGGGTCGGCACCCCCAGGGTTTCTAAAAAAGGGCACCCCATCAACTTGAGATACGCGTATTGTACTGAAAGCCAAGCTGAAATCCACGCCGCAATATCGCCGCGTCGCGTCACTGACGCAGCAGTAGGGTCGCCCGCTGCTTCTCCTACTTCGACGTTATACATTACAACACGGAGATTAGATACTTCTCCTTTACAGGACCGATATATTGTAACGCGTGGAGTACTTCTTCTAAATCAACTACGGCGTACTCCACCACGTATAAAGCTTAGACTACGTGTAAAGCTTGAGGCTTTAGGGTATCCGGGTACGATAGATGTTAGCTAGAGGAGGAAAATTAAAATAGCAGGCAAACGCACTATGCGATATAATCAGGATCAGATTATTCATATAACAATTATCACGTCACACAAATTAATTATAAATACTATTTCTTGAATTATTCCGTGCACCTTTGGCACGATAGTGGTCCAGACCGTCTTCTGTCCGCCCGGCGACTCTCTTGTCTTCAACATTTATTCTTCATAAAATATTTCGAACGTGTTCTAAATTCCAGTTTGGTGCCACCAGTCTGTGCCTCTCGCGTAGTAAAGAGTTATTCTTCCAATCGAAGGAGTATGTAAGCTGTGCGAGAGTTCCCGTCACTACAATATTATACTACCAGGCATCGGTTTAGCTTTAAAAAGCATTGTACGGTTCGAACATCAGGCTACTTGAAACCTCACAACAATGATACTATATAAAAAAAGGTAGATATTGCACTAGCGCGCACTAATTATTGCAGACAAATGTAGACAATTGTCGTGATTTGATTTAGTCGCTTACTAGACGCTAGTGAATAAACACGTTGTCAAAGCGCGTCCGTGAAGTGCTAAAATCCCGAGTTGTGTGTTAAGAAGGTGTAAAAACGATGGTTCCAAGGTAAATTAGAATGAAGGAGATACATACCAACCGTAAGTATTTATAAGTTCGTAATATTTGTATTTTGTCATGGTTTTGTTTCCCATTTACCGACATTATAAAAAAATAAAGAAAAAAATTAATATAAGACTCCACTCTTTCTCTCATGGTGGCATGTCGATACATTTATGTAAAAAAATTAAATCAACTTCAAAGAAAGAAACACAAGAAATAAACTCAAAATAATGAAATAATATTTTTATATAGATAAACGTAAAACTACCCAACAAAAATGAAATCAAAAGTGGGTAGGAAAAAAATAAAGGGCCTAAATTTTTATGGGAGATCGGTGCCAGTCGGTGTGTGATTGAAAAAATAATTACTCAATATTATATTAATACCCGTTAATTGAAAAGAGTAGGCCATAAGTAACTTAGCAGCTGCTTCTCATGCGAGCTCAACACCCGGAATTGTCGCGTAGCATCACTTCTCAAAATTCATACAGGCTATAACATTTCACGAAATAAAATAATTTTAATTGAAAAAGTACGTAAGTCTTTATCTGTACAAGTACAGAGATTTATAATACATACAGTGTTTATAAGAAGCATACATATTGTGATTGAAAATAAATCGATAATAATTTTCTTCGTTGTTTTATTTTTACTATATACATTTTCTACGGAACACTCATTACCAATCAATAACTTTTAACAAACATGCAGATTGCGATATTCAATGTCCATTCTGTAACAATTCTAACTACTCTGTAATTTAGTATGTACTTCAAGTGCAACTCACAAGAGATAGCTATCTCTTTCCCTACCATGCATTCCGTATTATCTTTCGCATTCGCAATTGTAATGTATGTACACACTTATAAATAAGTACGTCTTGTCATACAACAACAATAACAGGACGCCGTTCAGTATGAAAGTAACCTATCTTCCTTAAATATCATTGCCTCACAAGACGAAAAATTAAGAGAGTGAATAATATATTTTTAGTCGATATTATTATAGTAGTAGCGAAAGATTGTCTATCTATTATTATTGTAAGCATCTTTTGTCAGATCCTCTATCGACTGCATTGCGAAATTGGCATAAATGTAATAAAAAATCTTTTTAACAAAAAATTAAACGAAAAGAACTAAAAAGCAAAAAATAAATATACTTAAAGTATTGAGCCTATTAACATAAAGTATCAAATTTTATATAAACTTATTTAGAGTCGCCGTCGGAGTTTATATTAATAAGCTCAATACTTAAGACTTAAAGTTTATTTATTTCTTTCTTTTCGTCAGTTTAATTTTTTGTTAAAAAGATTTTTATTTTATGTTTTTTTTTTCATCATCAGCTCAGCTAGACTAGTCTAGTTAGCTCAAAAATGATGTAAATGACAATTATTTCCATAGAGCTGAAAACTGGTAAGAATGTTGGGAACACCATGAATGAAATGTATAAAGATTCCCCGTAGATCCCACATCTACAAAAAAAGTTATTCAAGGTTAAATGGGTTTGGGTATTTTTCAGCAAAGCGATAAATTTTATAATAAAGTACCTACGACAGGAAAAATCGGATGTCTGTAAAGTCGGTTTACTGACGATAGTTGAACGTGACAACGTCATAGGGACGCCTCAGAGCGAGGTAACGCCGCATGAGTCATGTTTTTTCGTGCGTGCAGCCGGCTCCATCAAATTATAAGACGTTGTCACGTCAAAAATTGTAGATCATGCAATCATCCATATTGCTATATAGGTTGTCTGTACATTTTTTTTCCTAAAACGTTTCCACGCCACTTGTGAGGTAGTGCACTTGATGTGTTTTTTTAACTTAGTTACCCCGGTAGGCCTATCATAACACGATCCATTGTGGTGTTTAACTTCAAGTGTAAAGTCTTCTTCTTCACCTCCTTCTTCTTGTTTGATAAAAATAAATTGCAAACATGGTTGGATAAAAGTTAATTTTTTAATATCAGAACCTTTTTGAGTAGCTAATGAACTAAGGAAGTTAGAATTTGTACGCAACACTTCATACATATTTTTTGACGTGACATCTTATAATTCGATGGAGCCGGCTGCACGCACGAAAAAACATGACTCATGCGGCGTTACCTCGCTCTGAGGCGTTCCTATGACGTTGTCACGTTCAACTATCGTCAGTAAACCGACTTTACAAACAACCGATTTTTTTTTTAGGTAGATTTCGAAGAAAAGTCTACCTAATGGTTTTGTACTAGTTAGCGAGTTTTCCAAAAATTTCTTTACAGGAGGTCTAGTTATGATCACTAGACCCCAAAACAACCGCCAGTTAAATAGTTTGCTTTCAATCGACAAATCAACAGGGCAAAAATGAAGGTTAAGTTCGTAAATGGGGGATATTCCCCCAAAAGGGGAGACTGGGGGCATATTAAAAAAGAAACACGAAATCTACCTCTGCGGCCCGAATTTTTTTAGAAACTGATTGTTTATTTTCTTAAAACGCGTTTTTTGGTGGATAAACATTAAATATACTAACTTTTAAACTTTCGCGTTCCATGATATAATTATGTATGATGGCGTGCACCACTGAGCCAGTAAGCCCGTGACCACGGCCAGTGCAACGTCAGGCACTTCAGAGGCATGTAATACCTATTTCGTGGTCGCGTTAATTCCTGTGTAAATACATGATCCAATTTTTAGCTTTAACTAAAAGAATTGTTGTGTCAGCTCTTTTTGCTTTTGAACGAGTTTCTGGTCGTTTGCGTAAAGCCCAAAATAATAAACAAAATCCCCTATAATGTACATGTAAATGTAACCACAAGGGTACATTTTGACTTGAAAATTTGTTTAATTAAAATTCTAAAATGTTGAATTACTCAGAAATAACCTAGTTTAGGATATTGTATCTAAATTAGCCGGGTCTAAATTAGCTCGAAATGTGCTCTACATTAACCCCACAAAGGCCATGTCGCCATCGTATTTCCTGTCACCTATATAGGTTGTAGTCGTGCATATTACTGGGAAAAAGGATTTTTCAACTTTGAGCCTTAATAACTTTTTTGATGTGGACTCGATAGGGACTTTTGAACCTTTCGCATTTCATTGATAATGTTGTTCCCAACATTCGTACCATTTTCAGCTCTATGTGAATGAAGATCTGGATTAACATATAGGTTATCCCGATATTCCCACGGCACCGGGACTTACGCGGGTGAAACCGTTGGGCGCAGCTAGTATATAATATACTTACTTAATAATAAAAAAAGACAGCGCGATATAGGATGACCTTAAAACTAATGACCATCCGCGAGTTGTGGTAGAATCGTGAGTTACTAAACAATGATTTGCTTACAAACTGAATAACAGGAAAATTTATTTAGCACAAATATGACAAGTCGTTTCTCGACCGTAGCGGTCTGCTCGCGGTCATTGACGACCAAATTAATAAAAAATGTAATTACGAGATACTTGTGATATGTACTCGTATGTATGTAATCGGCGTGTAGGAAAATGTTCACATACAAACTATAATGATTAACTTGAATTCACCCACTGCGGGAACTGTAGGCGCCCGTCGCTCTGTGCGGGTTTGTTTCTTTTGCACTTTTATGCTAACTACATCTAGGTTTTGACTTCAATGCTGGAGATGTTATTGGTTTATATTAGTTTAGTCCAGATCCCAAAGTATTGCTAACTCGTTCCATGTACGGGCGTGACGTGCTGCGTTCCGTACTTCTTAGAGCATAGCTCGTTGAGAACTCTTCCAGATGACATCTAATACAGGCTTCCTGTATGAATAAGTCAGGAACAAGACACACTGGTTGATATAGTACTTTCTTCTTCGGCCTTTAGCCTGTAGCGGCCCATTCAAGTTATTGTTTTGACTGTTTTTTTTTTACTAAATTATTTATGTTCCAGATAACTAAGTAAACAGTAACAGGTAAAAAAAAGGTTTTTTAGAATGATATCCAATCTTTAATCGTAGGAGGTTCATCTCTACATACAGATACCTACATTAGATGATGACGATGCCGCGATGTTGATTCATCACAGATTATTTGCTATAACTTTTGTCGTCAATCTTGGACATGAGTCATTTTAATAGTGTTGTCGCATTATGTGCAGGTCTGTTGTTTTCAGGTAAACGGTAAGAAATCATTGTGTTTGGGGCTTCACTTTCTTCAAAGAAAAACTCCAAAACGAATTTCTACTTATTTTAATGTCCGTTAAGTATTTTACAATAGGTTTTATGTTCGATAGCCAGCGCGTCGAAAGAGCGAGTTAAAAGTAATATTTTGGTCGGTACATATAAAGTATTGACAGATTAAAAATGAATGTAGGCGTTAACACATCGATATTTAGTTAGACACCATATTATACTAATCTGTCGCGATGTAAAAACGGCTACATAAAGCTATATATACTACACGCTATATAAATATACTATATATACAAATGTCTATACAATGACAGTTCATGTTGTACTAGTCAAGAATAAGACAACCAGGCGCTCCCTACTGTGGATATATAAATGTAAAAGTAACTACATTAATATGTTTTAAAGCTCAGAAACAATCGTATTGAAATTAATGGTACCTGTTATCGAGAAAAAAATTATGAACGTCATTCCTGAAGTGCTTTTTTCATGCAATCAACATGAACATAGGTAAAGCTATAAATGTATCGGCATCCATGAAATGTAATGGGATGACCCATTCTGATTGTACCGATCGATTGTCAACACTCGCGGCGCTCAAATAATGTGCTTTGAGACTTGCCTCACGGGACCATTACCTCGTCACTTAATTAAAACATCCATGTACGCTTTGTACACCCAAACTAACTTTGATTCACACACATAAATGTATCAGGTGTATGACCGTGTCATGTTTGTCCAGGGCTGGGCACGGCGCAGCGGGCTTTGGCGGCTAGCATGGACCAATTCGAGTTCGCGTGCATCGGCGCCTCGATGACAGAGGACGAGCGCGTCATCAGCCGCAGCCTGCACCACTTCGCGCATCTCATCAGGACAATCGAGGACGAGCGGGATCGCATGGTCAGTACCTACATTACATCCACACGCTTGCCTTACCGACCCAGTGGACGTTCTGACTTCTGATACTCTTAGATGCATTCCTCTAGCTTCCCCTCTGAGATGACGAGTGTTCATACAATACCAAATAGCGAATAGTGTGGTGTGAAATTTTATTGTTGATGGTTCCCCTGACACTGGAATACAAACTGGTTGGAAGCGCTGTTACAATGTACTATTAGGTTTTCCGAATGGCAACTGTTTCTTCTCGAAGGCCATCCGTTGCACCGGCGCGGCCGCACCTTGAAAGCGCGTCGTCGACAGGCGTAGACCAGGTGTGTGCTACACCCACACTGGATAGGAAGTCGTAGTGTAATCACGATGCAGTGGCGTAACAACAGGGTGGCAGTGCGGGCAAAATGCCACGGGCCCCCCGACCCAAGGGGGCCCCTGGTTTCCAAAGGCTCTGAAAAGAACAGGAGGCATTATTTACAAAATTGATTTAAAAAATATTCATTTTGTATGTAATAAATATAAGTTATCGAATTTAATAAGCCTAATAAAATACACGAGTTATATAAATGAATTATCAAGATTTTAACACATCCGTAAGAAAACAATGGCCAAGTGCGAGTGTTGTGTTGGTCTATCCGATGAGTTAGCCACGGGCTGAGGATGGTATGGAGTTACGCCACTGTCCGGATGAACTATTTTTTAGAGCCATGCGTGGTACTACAGATCTTTTCTTACAGTTCGGATGTGTCATCGGAATATAGACTTGATAACAAATATTCTATGACTTAGTCATTTCGGACTTCTTTGAGTGCTGAAAGTCGCTCGTAGCAGTCGTATCGTATCGTCTGCTACCAATGTACATTTTAGTTAAATATCTTAAACATGTAGGTAGCTACGTCAGTCAACATAAGAATTGCTAACCGTACCATAATATAAATATACATAAGTATTGTAATAAGTAAAAAAATTGTCTATTAAACGCAATGTATTTCACTAAGCTAATATTATTAATTTCCGGGAGTTTTAGGTATCTTTAAGTGACCCGAATTTATTGCTCTCGAGTGTATAATATGTATTTAGGTCTGCATTCTGTTTACTCTGTACTTGCCATTTTTTTTGTTATGTACTTACTATATTATTAATACTGTTACCGAAAATTACTAAACATATTGAATCTAAGCCATCCAAGTAAAAATAAACACATCCTGCTCACTTCCTCTCCTGCAGTCAACATTGCATAAAATAATAAACAAAGGTAGTGGGAAATGGTGTTTCGGTGTCCCCAACCAATAGATACATAATGTAGGTTAGGTATATGTGTGCAAACATATATACACGTACGCGCGTACAGTTGGCGGGTGTCGGACTTGTTTATAAACAAGCGCTAGGCGACCTTCAGGGAATCACTTTCCATTTGTTGAAACGATCACTTTCACTGGTGCACGAAGCGCCGCCCGCGCTACCCGCGACGCCGCGGGGTGAATGCTAAGGAGGGCATTGACACAATTAGTGCGCTTTACGTCACCAACAATACAATACCGCCCTGGTATGGTGGCAGTCGGCACCCGGACACGGTACGCATGCGTCACGCATCGCCACCGGAATCTCAATGCCGAGCGCGTCGAGTCTCGAGTGGCTGCCGTCGCCCGACGACGCCTCCAGCTGTCTAGCCTGATTCATGAGTTGATCACCCGTAGAAGGTTAAAAAATGCCAACTGTAGTGGACGTGTGTGTGGTCGCTAGAACCCAATGAACGCGGAGCAGAAAGTCCGTTGTTCGACAAGTGTTGAAGATTGCATCGAATAATTTAGTTCTTGTCGAAATTAACAATAAGTTGCAACTGTAACTTAGACAATTTAGCCGCTCGACACGGGTAGTGCTTGTACTCCACTGAGCAGTTAGATAGCTCTACTAGTGTAATTTAGCCGCTCGACACGGGTAGTGCTTGTACTCCACTGAGCAGTTAGATAGCTCTACTAGTGTAATTTAGCCGCTCGACACGGGTAGTGCTTGTACTCCACTGAGCAGTTAGATAGCTCTACTAGTGTAATTTCAATATCAGACTCTTGACTTATTTTATTAAGCATAACAAATTAAAATCTACGTAAAAACAGAAAACAATTATAACTACTCAGTTTAAATAAAAAATTAATAAGTACTTAATCCTACTTATTAAAATAAAAAACAAACAGAAATAAAAAGTACTTAGCAAACAGGAAAGAATTACAAAGTAATTTTGTCAAATCCAACTACAACTTATTAAAATAATATCCGAACTGAAACCAAAGAACAGCATTACCGGAATGGCATTGCTGCCATCAATCCAAGTGAAGTGTACTACTTTTCTACAAATTGGGCTTTCAATTTGTTCTGGTGCTTTTTTTTTATGGTATAGGGGGCAAACGAGCAGACGGGTCACCTGATGGTAAATGACTACCGCCGCCCATGGGCACCTGTAACTCAAGAGTCACAAGTGCGTTGCCGCCCTTTAAGGTGGGAATAGGGGAAGAGGGCTAAGAGCGATAAGCGGAAGAAGAAAGGATTAGACGGGGGGAGAGGGGAAGGACGGGAATAGGGGAGAGGGAAGGGTTAGGGCCTCCGGTAACCTCACTCACGCGGCGAAAAGCAATGCAAGCATTGTTTCACTGCCGGTTTTCTGTGAGGCCGAGCGGAGTCGAGCCGGCCCCATACGTGCCGAAGCATGGCTTTCCCACGTAAAGAAAAGAAAAATTGTAGAAAGTCAGCTGTCTAGTCAGTAGATTGGATTAATCTGCAATGTAATTGAGAGCACATGCTCTCAACTCACTAAGCCTCGTCCGGACTGCTACAATGTTTCTGAGCTCCTGTTCTATAATTTACCTACCCCTATCAGTGGAGTGCCCGTCTGCACTAAACTTCTTAATGCGCCTAAAGACTATTATGTAAGGTCTAAATTGTCATTTGTTGTATGTATTTGACGCTTATAACTTATAAGCATCGCCTTAGCAAACTTTGGCGATTCATAAGTTAAGTGCAACGACTTTCTTGTTTAGGGTTTTTTCGGGTTCGGGTTGTTTTAGGCTTCCACATTACACAGAAACGCAGTCGGGTTTTTAGTTTTTTAAATTACCGTTTTTTTATAGTTTTATAATTGAATGAGTTTGTATAGTAACCTAAATATACATGACACACAAATACATTAAGGTTACGCAGATTAGAGCGTGCCAAACATTTGAATTTGGCGCCAAAAATCCGCCATTTTGTTTTTTTTTATTTTGATATACCCAGTGTCACTCCCACAGTAAATACGAATCTAACGACACCTCTCAAGCTAAAAACCATCGAGCCGTTCAGGCCGCAAAGCGTGCCAAACAATAATACATACATACATACTCTCGAAAAACAAACATAACCCTCCTTCTGGCGCAGTCGGGAAAAAACAACGAGATATTAAATTAAAATTTTACTTTGAATTATATTTGAATATTTTACTTTGAATTATATTTGAATATTTTACTTTGAATTATATTTGAATATTTTACTTTGAATATTTTACTTTGAATTATATTTGAATATTTTACTTTGAATTATATTTGAATATTTTACTTTGAATTATATTTGAATATTTTACTTTGAATTATATTTGAATATTTTACTTTGAATTATATTTGAATATTTTACTTTGAATTATATTTGAATATTTTTTTCATGTTTCATTTAACTAGAAAAAAAAAATAAGATTTTTATTAATTTAGATTAGATTTATTTTAAAAAGCAAAGAGCTTAAATTCCACTGACTGACTTTTTTGACACTCAAAATAAGTTTATATAAAATTTGATAGTTTATGTAAATAAGCTCAATACTTAAAAATAAGCTCAATACTGACTTCTGTTCCCAAAATACTCTTTCTCTCTCAAGAAATTTCTTATCGCAAACCGGATTTGCGATGTACCTGGCATCAACTTCTTGATATTGTTTTTATTTACATTTTATTCTATTGTCTAAATGTTCTAGTATCAAGTCCCTGCAGTGGCTAGTTGACAGTTGTGCTCACTAGACAGTTGACGGCGTCGAAGTGTCGCAGAGCGAAAGTAAACCGGCCGCTTGTTCTGTTCATATTGGTTCGTGATTACACAACCAGTACTTGTAAACATTACTCTCTCTGCTTGCATATCGATGTTGTTGTTCCCAATGTTTAGGCACACTTAAACTTATCAAGGGATGACGCGTCCTGTCGCGGCGGTTGTGAGACTTGCGAATGTGACGCCTGACACCGTCGCCGCAGGACGTCCACCCCTGAACTATGAATACAATGATTGTAAATTATGAACGTATGTCAACTTGCCAGCTTGTAAAAGGGGGCAGTTTTTGTAGTGACATCAGAAGCAAAAGTTTGGTTTAGAAATTAAGATATTTGAGGCACTTCATATAGTTTTGCAAAGCTTTTCTAAGCTGGCGATACTTAAGGCAGGGCTACATCACTCGCTCGAGGTCGCGTTTTATATACCTACCAATTTAGCTTCCCGTCCACGGTAAAAGTGTCAGTAGGGGCGACAACGCGTAGCTGAGAGCATGCACGCACGGCAGAACGGTATTCTCCGTAAATAAAAACAAAATGTCAAATCGAACTTATTATGAAGTGGAGATGTTTTGTTATTGTTAAATGTATTTATTATGTTAAATTGCGTTATTGCTAGATGTTAGTGATCTGTAAAATCCTTTAAAAATAAGTTGCAAAAATGATTTTAGCTATTACTTTTTTGTCAATATAATATAAAAATGCTTTAGGTGTTTATTCTTTACTCGACATTGCCGCGTGGCTGTACTAATAATAAATAATAATTATCTTCTCAACAAAAAATAAATGTTACTTATATATATCTAATATATAAAATTCTCGTGTCGCGGTGTTTGTAAGTATTAAAGATAAAAGTATTAAATTATAAGAGTATCTTTCTCTAGTCTACCCAACAGCCATTACTAGCAACCCGCCCCATAGTGATGTATATGTCTACAGCGTCAACATTTTATGTTACTATCGAAGGTTTAAGGATATTTTAATTACCTATAAAAATTAAAGATATAAACTTCATAGGGGAAATAATTTTATTTATCATTATATAAAACTCAACACCCATTTAATAAATTTTATTATCAAGTGTGTGTTCCGAAATGCACTGCGAGCACTATAAGAACTGACGTCAATTTAGTATACTGCGAAGCCGTTCCTTTATAATTAGCTTTACTGGTTACTGTTTAATACAGAACACAGTATCTATGTTTTTTGGTGCTGTTTTGACCTGAAAATGATTATCATATATATGTACAAGTTATCAGTTCAACAAGAAAACAAATTGTTTGAATGTAGTTATATTAAAAAAAATTAAATTAATTATAGTTGTCAATTGACAATTACTCGCAAAATAAAAGTAAGTTTACTTTTTATTAAAAGAAAATATAGTTTTTTAAGGAACCGAATGCATAATAACTTTATAACCGAATTATTTAAATGGGGCTATGTACGGTAAAAGTGATGAACATATTTCGACAAATAATTGTTTATTATTTAACTGGAAAAAAATTGTAGTTGACCACATGATCAAAGCACTGAGAGCACCTTTCCTCGAAAACGCCAGTACTTACAGTACAAAAATGGCGACGATTTATGACGTCATATACTTCCCTAGGATACTGCGGTAGTATACTGTCAGTCCATAACAGAACGAAATTATCCCCAGTAAGAGCACTGAACAGTGCTCGCAGTGTATATCGGGACATACCCCAAGTAAATAATTTATTTCATTATTTGTGTACTTTGTACAACCCTAGAGTGTCCGGCAGTTCGGCTACACGCACAGACGAAGGTCGCGCGGTGGGCAAGGCGTTCTCAACTTTCGGATAGCGTAAATAAGATATATTTCTGGTCGCAGCTAATGCCAGGTATTATTATTTAAATTTTGTAGGCTATTATAACGTAGGTATTTTGAGTTTTGTATGGGAGTGATGTATCTGTTACGAAGTAACTATTATCTTATCTGTGCTTAAGGCGTTATAAATGTTTTGTCATGTTGAGTAGGCAGCATTCTTTGACTGACTCAGCAGCGTTGCGCGACGAGAAATCTGAACCGGAATTCATAATATAGGTATCAAAAATGCAATAAAAACATTTCCGGCGCTAAGTGGCGCGAGTGAGAAACTTAAGGTAGAACTGAAAGTGTACGGCAGTAAAGGATTTCGCGAGCTTTAGTGCACTTGTTTCGTGTCCAAAATACCGCCGCAAATAGCGATGCAATTCTGTTCAGAAATTAAAGGAAAGATTTTAATGTTAAGAAGCTTGGTACATTTAGACGACCTTTTAGGATCGTCTTCGCCAAATGTATACGTATAGTTGGGAGAAGGCTGCTGGTTAATATATAGACAGATAGAATAGGCCAAGATACGTACGAGCTGGGACATAATTCATTCATAATGCGTCCGTAGGCAGTACCTACACTCGCACAATACACTCGTACTCGAAGCCTACAAAGGTTATCACAACAGAGAGCGAGTCTGTGTACCACAATACAACACCATGCTTTGTTATGTAAACTAGTAGAAAAACATTTTAGTGCGTCATAGAGTCGCATCTTAAAACTGTTTTTTTCGTATTTTTTTTGTATAGCTCATTCATATGTTGTACGAATTTATGCCTTGCGGACATCTCTGTTCTCTTCCACCTAACCATTACCACTCGGTACTAAAGCTTGACCGAGTTGTAGAAAAATAAGTGAAGTATCGGCAGAGAGTTATGGAATGCAGCAGTATTAGTATCCAACTTATCGCATACATCATACACAACACTGTGAGCTTAAAAGTTTCTGTTTTTTATAGCTTTTAGCTTGTTTTATATTTATTAAAGACTAGCCGTTCCCCGCAGTTTCACCTGCGTTTATGGTCACTGCTCCGCTCCTGTTGGCCGTAGCGTGATGTTATATAGCCTATAGCTTTCCTCGATAAATAGGCTATCCAACACTAAAAGAATGTTTGAATTCGAACCAGTAGTTCCTGAGAATAGCGAGTCCAACCAAACAAACAAACTCTTCAGCTCTATAATCAGTATAGAAAATATAGGGTTTTACTCACGTGTGTATTTTAGGGTTGCCCGACTAGTTTCGGACCGGAGGGGGACGGGGGTGGCATTTATAAAGGAGTAGAGATTGCAATCCTGAAAACCGGTATTATTAGACGTCAACCGGACCCGTTACTATATTACCGGAAATAAACGACTTGAAGGTTTGGAAGGATTCCCGCGCATTATTACTTGTGCACTCTCTACAGCACCCTGCACGTGCCCAACCTTACTCCACATTAAATTGCAAGTCCACAACTAACAAGAATAGAAGCATGAAAATCATAATACCAAAAATAATTATTTAACGTCATTTAAGTAGTGTTATCTTAAATAATATAACTTCAAATCAAATCAAATCATTTATTTGCATGAATCAGGTTTAGGGCTGGTATAGGGTACATAATAAATGCATAGGTGCGCTGTTTCATAACCTCAAAGAGGTGTGCAGATATTAAAAAAGAAGAACAAAGCAATTCGCATGCAAAATAACATAATCAATCACACAATCAGATATAAAATAATTAATTACATACATTAGTCAAAGTCAAAGAAATTTATAATGTCAAATATTTAAATAGGTAAATGTTACATGGTCATGTCAATATTAAAATAGTAAATGGAAAAATAGATATAGGAACTTGTACTACAATAATTTATCTAACAAAAAATCTGCAGTTTACTTAATTTTTGTTTAAATTGTGCTATTCACATCAGACTCCTTAATATTTCTTGGCAACTTATTATAGATTTTAGGCGCCATGGCGAAAACACTCCATTAGAGTAGTATTTGTTTTACATATGTGTAGGCGACTTTTGTGTCTTTGCGTTCGGCCAGATGCGTCAGAAGCCAAAACAAATAGATTCGGATTAAGTTTATTAATACAGCTACTTCGAATATATACAGAGAAGGTAATGTCAATAAATTATGTCTTTCTACTTCAGATAGAATAACATAATTATTGTGGTCTAAGGTGATCATGGTTGATTAAGTTATATTTGAATAAATTTTACCATCGTCATGCATGAACTCTAGAAAGACTGAACTGAATGCAGATTAATATTACTAATACGAACACTGATATTTAACTAATCACTTTGGATACCAGATTTTAATTGTTGGTTGCAGGGAAGAAAAAGTTGATTGTCTGTTTAAACGGTTTTTTTCATAAAATGGTACTTAAAAAAAAAATTTATATTATGATAACTCCTTAAACCTCTTTTATACAGTTTATATTGCTACTAACAAAACAATTTTATGATATACCAATTTCAATCCGGCCGGATCCGGTCGGATTAGTGAAGGTACCGGCAGGATTGAAATTGGTCCCGGCTTGCAATCCCCATCAAGGAGGGAAGCGTCCTGTCTAAGATGGAGTCAGGATGCAATCAAACATAGCACCCGAGTGGTCTATCCTTTGTCTTCTTACACCGGCGCGGCGGTTCTAGTTCGATCCCCGGTATCTATGCCCATCTATAACTTAGAAGTAAACAACTACAAAGGCGAACGGCAGGCTTGTATGAGACTTTCGTATCGTTAATAAAATTCCGTGTTTTGGGATATTTTTTGTTTTAATTGGTAGTTAATATGATAGACAAGCCCTTTTTAAATTCTTAGATTTTTAGAGAGTAATTAAATTTTGAGAAAGTAAATGTTCTAGATTACTTGTCGCTATCTTTTACTGTTTTACTTACCATTAAGTTGGTAGATTGAGATGAGGTTCGTACCTACTCAGTGGGGTGCATCACCTATGTCCTGCAGCAAACTGCAACAGTTTGATAATGATGAAGTGAAGTTAGTGGGTAACTTAGGTATGTCGCTGATTGGAGAACCACCTGATTTCTAAATACGAGCATGACTCAGTTTGGAAATCAGTGTGTTTATATTTATTTGGAATATTTTTCATCGCAATTTATCAAGTAACCTTATGGATTAAGATACAACAAGATTCAGTTTATGTTTAAGTACTTTGTAACAAAGGGTTTATTTTATTCAAATAGGTACTTGATATATAAAATATGTGTGTAGGTATAATCTATTCCATGTATTGTATTGTAATTTGTAATTATTATTCATTCACAATTACAAATTACAATACAATACATGAAAATTATATTTTAGAAGACATAGATATTTTAGTGTACAACACACTAAAATATGTATGTCTTCTAAAATGTGTGTGTGGTTTGAATGTAAGGACTATTTTCAGACTACCCACTCATATGCAGAATGTTATTCGTAAACCACTTTTACATCTGTAGGATATGTCCACAGTCGAATAGTGTTGCCGAGATCTTCACTCTCATCGGATAAAGCGTGCTTTCTTATTCGGGACAAGCGAATGTTGCAATTAACACATTGCAAACTCGTCATTTTAATTAAAGCATGCATGTGTGGGTACACACACAGCACAGCTGTTAATAAAGCGTCTGTTCGCGAAACTTCTATCAAGAGATAGATTACAGAGGAACAGATGCTCAATTCAACGTAAAAACAGCTTTGCAGCTAAAAACAGCTGCTTAGATGCAGTCACAAACCACAATCCAAAACAACAGTAAAAAACTGAACCAAAAAACAGATTCAAACACATCTTTTCTTTATCTGTAAATAAATAATTGCCATACGAACAAAAAATATTGATGACCAAAATCATTATATCATTAAATCGTTAACTATTATGATTTTATGCAACAACTTCTCAGGAATAATATATAAGTGTTTAATTATTTTTATTGTATCTAAATAATTATTTAACATTTCGATATGTGTGTTATTCTACATAATGGCAACTTGTAAAAACATTACGGCGTTTAGTTTATGATTTTATTACGTTTACTTATTCAAATCTTTTTATAGGTATTATTAATTAATCCGAAGTTCTAAAAATAATACACTTACATGAAAATAAATGGCTTAGTTGCTTTAATAAGTGGTACAAATTCTAGGGTGCGGACCCGTGCTTCACCTAGTTTCTCCACCTGGGTGAAGCACGGGGACCTATAAGGTCCCGTGCTCCAACTGATGATCAGTACAGTCAAGTAATTAAGAAAAATACATATAATTTAATATATAATCAATAAGATTTATTTTAACGCATTTTATCAAAAAATGGCCAAATGATATTTCTTTATTAATTAATTGCATTTGCGAATCCCACTAATATTATAAATGTGAAAGTTTGGATGGATGAATGAATGGACTTTTGTTACTCTTTCACGCCAAAACTACAAAACCGACTGCGATGAAACTTGTTATGTAGATAGCTGGAGATCTGGATTAACACATAGCCTACTTTTTATCCCGGTACTCCACCGGCACCTGGACTTACGCGGATGAATCCGCGGGGCGCTGCTAGTCTAAAATAAAATGGTCTTTTTGTTGTTTGCGGCTGGTATACCACCTCGTAGGTAGTTTTTTCCCTCAATCAAACTTTTATAGTCACAAACTGATTTCCACGCTAGTGAAGCCGCGGGCACAGCTAGTATAATTTAAAAATATGGCTTTGTTTTTATTTTTCTAAAATTTAGGCTTTTGCCTCCCACGACATCTTAATAAAGGTGACCGGAAAAAACATGGGGATGGAGAAAAGCCTTTAAAAATAGAGAAAACCCAAAGAAAATCGGAAAAACAAAAGAAGGTCATTATAGATCATTTAGACAATAATGAGATGAAAAAATGGGGTTTTCGACCTTATTGACAAAAATTTTTTGTTGTCTTTCAGAGGCAAAATAGTCAAATAAGAACTGGAATATAACTAAAAACACCAAAAAAACTAAAGTTAATAAGGTTGAAAATCGCGTGATTTTTTGAACCTTTTTTTTTTGAAGCCAGTATTGTCTTAATGATCTATAATGATCTTCTTTTGTTTTTTCCGATTTTCTTTTGGTATTCTCTGGGCTTTCTCTTGAGAAACTGTAAAAGGCTTCTCTTGTTCCATACTCTTGTTTTTTTTTTGTACATATAAATTCACCCCTATTAAATAATGATTTAAACCTTTTGAATCATACAGGGAAAACAATTTACTGCATCACTGTACAATAACGTCATCAGTTGGAGCACGGGACCCCATATAGACCCTGTGCTTCACCCAGGTGGAGAAACTAGGTGAAGAAGCACGGGTCCGCACCCAAATTCTATAACAATTCAACAAAAAAAGTAGGCGGTAATAAATCTGCCGTTCACTTTTATTTTATTATAACTTGCTTTTCGGTGAAGGAAATCAGAAATCAGAAATTTATTTGTGATACATAGGGACAATTGATGGTGAAATATGATTACATTTTTATGTCCTCTATGATCTGCCAATTACGCGTACAAATATATAAAAATTATTACAGATTAGGATTAAATAAAAATATGCAATAATAATTCAAGTCAAAAAATAAAAAGAAAGCAAGTAATAACATATCTGAAGTCTAACATGTCAGAGGAATTGGTATAAAATTAAAATTAAATAAGCAATGTCCAAAGATGAGAATATATAATGTCTAAAACTTATCTACAAAAAAATCTGTTAGGCTATAGTAGCATGTCTCACAGAGCATAGTACCTAATTTACGCTTAAAAATATAAATATCTTTTTTTTTTTTTATTTCCTTTGGTAGTTTATTATAAATGCGAGCCATATGAAAAATGCTCTTATGCATCATTGAGGTGTTCATTTTGCGCAAGTGGAGTCGAGCTTCATCTCTTTGGGGACGATTATGGACGACAGCTGCCAATTCAAAATGTTGAGGATTCTGTTTCACGAATACAGCTACTTCAAAAATATAGAGTGAAGGTAGTGGTAGGATACTGTACTCTCTGAAGAAAGGCACACAACTGTCAGTAGTTTTTAAGCCAAACATAGCCCTTATGCACCGTTTTTGAGCTTTAAAAATTCGATCTTTTTCTGTTGAGTTTCCCCAGAAAATAATTCCGTATCTGAGGACAGAGACTACTAGCCCATGATAAGCTGTTATGAGCGTCGTGTCGTTTACTTTACCTGCAAGGTTGTGCAGAGCATATGCTGATTTATTTATACGCTTACACAAGTAATCAATATGTGCTTTCCATGTTAATTTATTGTCAATGTACAGTCCTAAAAATTTTGTGATGTCAGTTTCTGTGATTGTCTGATTATTATAGCCTACAGTAATGTTAGTTTGTGTTGGGTTCCGTTGACTAAATTCATTAATTTTGTCTTGCCTATATTAGCCCTTAAATTATTAGCATTTAACCAGCTCATAACAGTGTTCAAGGTGTTGCCGACGTACGGTTTCATAAGTGTTTTTATCTTTACACTTGATTGTAATTGTACTGTCATCCGCAAAGAGAGTTTTAGGGTTATTGGTCACGTTTGGTAGATCATTTATGTACAAAATAAACAACAATTGCCCCAGGACGCTGCCTTGTGGTACACCGTAAAAGACTTTACGCTTACGAGATGTGAAAGACTCTTCTTGTAGCAGGATTGACTCTAGTTAATTGTGTATATTGGGTTCGGCCACTAAGATATGATGCAATCAAATCTAGGACCTTACCTCTTATGCCATATGCGTTGAGTTTATCAATTAAAATGCCATGGTCAACATAGTCGAAGGCCTGCGTCATATCCATGAGAATAGAGCAAACAGGTATTCTTTTGTCTACATTCACCATTACAAGCTCTAGAAATTCATAAATGGCCATATTTTTAGTTTTTTGTTCTATTGCTAAAATATTATTAGTTTCCAAGTAATTATTCAATTCATTATAAATATGTCTTTCGAAAATTTTAGATATGACCGAAACCAGGGCAATGGGTCTATAGTTTTCTAGAGACTCCTTATCATCTTTCTTGAATATCGGTATTATGGTAGATGTTTTTAATCTATCAGGGTATACTCCTGATTCAATACATAAATTTATTAAATGGTTAAGATGAACGCAGATGCTCTTTGCAACGCATTTAATAACCCTAGTCGCTATTCCATCCGGCCTTACACTATTGGTGTTTTTAGGCTTTCGATGTTGTGCAATACATCCTGCGGCAGGCATGGTTTTAAAAACATAGAATTTTGTTTAGAAATTAGATACATTTTATATTGTCTTGTGTATGAGTTATCCCTAGGTACTATTTTGTCAATTATATAATTATTAAAAAGGTTGCATATTTCACGTGGGTCAGTTATGTTTTTATTATTAAATTTTACATTTCTCATTGTTTCAGTAGGCACATTTTGTTTTACTTTATTTATAATTGCCCAGGTTGCCCTACTTTTACTGTCTGACATATTTATAGTATGATTATTCTGCGCCCTTCGGGTTAATTTTATAACTTTTCTAATTTTTTTTGTATACTGTGAGTTAAGTTACGACGAACGAGATTATTATTAAAAAATATTTATTTAATTAAAACAATGTTTACTGACTAAAATATTCTACAAGACTGATTTACAATTAAAATATTTTATAAAAGAAACTTATTGCTAAATTTGCAATTATGCAGTTTACGCTGTAGCGCAGCGACGCACCCGATGCATAGTCAGCGATGACACACTTTAGGCGCTTGCCTAACTCCTCCCTCCTCAAGATAGAAGCGCGTCCCGCAGCTTCCAAGAGCGTCCTTTACGTTAGATTCCTGTTGTTTCAGGCGTCGCTGTCTCCACTGCCACAACTTGCAAGTGATTGCTGCTATTAGGGTAAGATAGAGTCCCAGTGTTGACCAACTCGGAGTAGCCATTGTGGTCTTCCAGTCAAAGATTGGCTCTTGTATGTTTTCAGCTCGGTCCATCAGTTCATGGATGCTGTCCAGGGATATATCTTCTAGTTGTAAATTGTAGTGAATGTTCTCCTCTGGGACTGTAGTTTTGGTGGGAAGTGGTATGATTTCATCAACTGCGATGGTGTTTAGGTTTGTTTTCAGTGTCTGGTTAAATATTTCCAATTGACAATCACTTGTAATACTGGCGATATGTATTCCTGTTATCCTTTTATAATCCTTTTCCTTCCACACAGAGTTTTCAAGATTTGCTCTTCTTTCAAAATGATTAGCCACTTGTTGTCTTGAAGTTTCTGGATCTTCCCTTTCTTTAGGTCCATCCTGGCTCGTGTGCTGTTTGTGCTGTCATGCTTTATAAGAGATATTATACAGTCCTCGGATTTCTCCACAAGCTGGGTGTTCAATGATGTACAAAGCTGGACGTCTTGTGTGATCTTCTTGCAGTCCTCGTCCAGGTATGAGTATTCGTTGGTAACCAGTGCTAGGTATTTGGATTTAGGGATAATGGTGAGGTTATGGTTGTCGGGTATAGAGTAGAGATGGATAAGGTCGAACAGGTTTGTATCAGTGGAAGGGATATCTAGTATAAACGTTAAAGTGTGGTCTGTGCTGTAAGCTTTTATACTAATAGACTTCTCTATACTATGAATATTTTTGATGCTAATATCATCGACAGGTCTAAATTGATTCAATTTTTGGATACCTAACATTTCACTAATGAGACTATGAGTGGATATTATACTCGGGTGCATTACTTCTAACTGCGCGAAAGTCATGGCGTCTTCTAAAATAAGTAGTTTATCTAAAAGTAGTTGCAAACTAAAATCTATTTGGATATATAAATCTAAAAAGTGCAATCTGCTTATTATTAAGTTATTACTAAAAGTGGCATTTCTTAATATTGAACCTAGTTTTTTTTGATTTTCATCTAAAAGTTTAATCTGTTTACCGAAATCTTCAACGGCATACTTTGCTATAAAGAGCGTTTGTTTTTGAGATGTATTGATACTTTTTACTGAATTACGTAAATTAGATATTTCATTTTCGAATTTAACGGCGTCTTCATAATCTAAATTGCCTGTTATAGTTTTAACAATGGAACCTAAACCATTAATTAACCCACGTCTAAATCTAATGCGAGGGACAATAAATATTATTTTCTTACTTATTAAATTTAAACTATTTTCTATTTGATCTTTATATGCTCTATGTGAGTCTTCATTATTTTCAGCAGCTTTAGTACTGGCATATAGTGACATAAGCTTTAAAGTCGTTTCATGTAGGTAAGATACATTATATACGCAAGCCAAACTAAAAGTATCAACTTGCTTTAAAATCTGACCCTGTTTTAACAGTAGGATACCATTAGCGTTATCTACAGGATTAAGGATCAAGTTAGCGGTTGAGTGGAGCATGAAGGCTCCTGCGGCGAGGATCCTGGAACAAGGTGTGGTCGTCGTAAGAGCTTAAAATGAACTCGGATTGATTTAGAATTTGGGTGACTTCCTATAATTTCTGCAATATTATTGGGATGTAGGTGAATGATTTTATACGGACCTTTGAATACCGGCTTTGTCTTATCGCTCCTCGTAGTTTTAGCAACCTGTTTATAGACTGTTTCACCTACCTTAAATGTTATCGCTTCGGCAGCCTGGTTTCGTTTTTCAATTACCTGCTCCTTATTTTTAGACACGTGAGCTGTTATGCATTCCTGTACTGCTTCTGCGTTTTTGCGGTGATTAAGGACATAGTCTTGGTAAAATTCTTTAGGATAGTATAGCTCTAACGGGTTCCTAGATGCTGTATGACCAAATAAAAGCTCACGTGGTGTATACCCTGTAGTGGAGTGAATAGCATTGTTATAAGCGATAATGGCGTATTTCATTAGTAATTCTATAGGGTCGTCCTTATTTGTCATTTTTTGGATTCTTATTATTTCGGCGATTGTTGAATGGAATCGCTCTATGGGCGAATTCGAATTTTTATTATAAGGTGTTGTAAAGTGAATGTTAATATCGTGCGAAGAATATATTTCTTTTATCATATCATTGTCAAATTTTGTATCAGAGTCTGTAGTAATTTTAAGGGGTAATCCAAATACGGAAAATACTTGTAGCAAAGCTTCTGCGATATGAACACTACTAGAAGCGTTTAAAGGAATTGCGTGGGCAAATTTGGAAAAGTTATCTATAATTGGTAGGAATGTTGCACCTCCGCTGGAGTAAAGATCCATGAACAAATGTTGAAATGGTTTAGTGGGTGCCTCTGTTATAGTTAATGGAGGTCTTAAAGGGTTTCTTTCGTATTTAGCTCTTAAACATAAGTCACATTGGTTAATGTATTTTTGGATCGACAGTAACATATTAGGCCAATGATAATTTCTATGTAGTTGCTTGTATGTCTCTTGAATACCACGGTGTGAGGATTTACCTTCGTGGTAACGCTTAATAAGTTCTTGTTGTTCGGTTTTGTTCTCAACTAGTGTTACCCGAGATGTACATCTTATTAATTTAGGTCCTCTATCATTAAAAATAGTGGTATAAACTCTTGAAAAGGCTAAATACAAGTTTTCGTCGTAAAAATAACAATGAAATATACGATCAGCTATCGTGTGTTCCTTGAGGAATTTTACGATTTCCGATTCAGTGTTATTTACTGGGATGAAAACGTCCTTAATAACTGTTCTAGAATTAGTTGATCTATCTTCGACTCTATATGTAGTACCTGGGGTGGACCTAATATAGAATTGTTTTAACTGTTTATCTATTGCATCAGATAAAGATAGGGATACCGTTATTTTCATTATCAGGTTGGGTATGGTTTGTAGAGACTAACTGGTCGGGATCAACTGTTGTCACACTCATCGTGTCGGTTTCTTTGTCGGTTTGAGATGGGTTAGTACTTCTTATTTCTATATCGTTGTTGTCATTTATTGTGTCCGTATTTTCATTGCGTCGGTTGTCTTGATCATTGGGGTTGTTATTGTCTATTTCGGCTTGTCTGCGGGCATTATCGAAAATTCTATTTATTATACTATCGTCGTCGTTATCATCTAAGTTAACTGCTAAGGAGTCTATACTATTATGAAAAATCTTTACTCTAGATAATGCATCTGCGTTAGTATTCTGTTTACCCTTTTTGTAAACTACTTTATAGTCGTATTCGGCTAACTTTAACTTCCAACGGGTCAATTTTGAATTAGGGTCTTTTAGGCTCATCAACCATGTTAGTGGTCTATGATCCGTATAGATTGTAAATTTACGATCATACAAATAGGGTCTAAAATATTTGATTGCCCAAACTATACCTAACAGCTCTTTCTCTATAGTCGAGTAGCGCGTCTCAGTGTCTGATGCATAAGCTACTGGTTTATCTGAACCAACATTTCCTTGGGATAAAACGGCACCTAACGCGAACTCGGATGCATCTGTCGTCAAAATGAATGGTTTGTCAAAGTCAGGATATTGAAGGATTGGGGCATTTTTTAAGATTTGTTTACATTTACTTACTGCGTCTAAAAATTCATCTGAATGCACGACCTTTGCGTTCTTTTTAAGACATAATGTTAATGGTTTTGAAGGGAAGTAGCTGCAATTATGACGTCATCTAAATACGTAAATACGTTATCTATGCCTCTAAGAATATGGTCCATAAGACGTTGAAAAGTACTCGGGGCATTCTTTAATCCAAAAGGCATTCTTAAGAACTCATAATGACCTCTTTCGGTGGTAAACGCGGTTTTTTTTATGTCTCTAGGGTGCATTTCTAGTTGGTGGTAACCACTTGCTAAATCTAGGGTCGTAAAATATTGTGCGCGCCCTAATCTGTCAAGAATGTCGTTAATATTTGGTAAGGGGTATTTGTCTTCTATAATTCTGTCATTAAGTCTTCTATAGTCGATAACAAGTCTCCATTTAACTTTTCCCGACGCATCTGGCTTTTTCGGAACAATATAAACTGGACAAGACCAGGGTGAAATGCTTTCTCTAATGATTCCTTGTTTTAATAAATTATCTACTTTTTTTTGTATCTCTATACGCTGTTGAGGGGCTTGTCTATAACTCCTTACAAATATCGGTGTATCGTCGGTTAATCTTAGTTCGTGTTTAACTGTATGAGTAAAAGATAAAGGTATATTCTCGGAATAAAATATATCACGGTATTGATAGCAAATTTTGGTAATTTCCTGTTCTTCTTCTTCGTTCATATGGCTAGTACGTATTTTTTTCAAATTTTTACAGAGTTCTTTGTCTATGTCAGTCTTAGTCTCGATTTTATTAATTTTAAACGTTTGATTATTTTTGAGTAATTGCGGCGGCAAAGGTTCTAAAGGTAAGGCGCAATTTTTACTAACAATTTGCTGCGTATCAGTGTAATTAATTATAGATGTCGTAAATATCCCGCTTTTTACTGTCACTACCGCGGCGGGTGACTTAAGGCCTTTAGACCAATTAAAGTCGTCACAAATATAATTACCATTCATGTAATTTGTTTTCACTGTAATAAATTTCTCACAATTAGGTTAAATTTTAACTCGTTTTACAGGATAATCGAAATAGATTGGTATTTCAGTGTTAAATGTTCGCAACATTTTGTTTTTAAAATCTATACTACAGCCTAACTCTTTTAATAGGTCCATACCGATAAGGCCCTTATATTTGGGGTCAAAATCGAATAATAAAAATTTATGATATATGTCAGTGCAAAACAGTGGTGGTAAGGGTAAAGTCGCGACATATTCGTGGTGAGTAACAGCGTGCGCTGTTTTAACCTGAAAGGGTTCACGTTCGACGCAATTTTCTAAACTAGTACCGGTTATTACATCGGGTGATATCATACAACGCGAAGCTCCCGTATCTAATAGGAATTTACCTTGAAATTCTGGCAGTTCTATATAAGGAAGCTGGTCTTTACCGTGGTGGTTGAGATGGACAGTATCTATCAACTCAGGTCCGACTGGTCCTGGTCCTGGTGAAAATCCTGATGGTTCGACGCTTCTCCAGACATATCCGTCGTGTACTCGTAGTCTTGGTTGTTGAATTGTAAACTATGATTATTGTACTCACCATTATAATAATAGGGGTCATAGTTGTCGGGGTAGTGTTGTTCTTCGCTATGTTGCGTGTAAAACATTTCCTCAGGGGCGAAGCGTGGTTTTTCAGGTTTACTTACGGACCTCATAGTGACGTCACTTGAAACCCTTTGTGGAGTGTTTATGTTTTGACGGGGTACATTCGGCTGCGACCGGAAGTTACTTGATTTCCTGAATAGGCCTGAACCACTAGGTCTTATATTACCTGAAGCGGGGCCGCTTTTTCAAGGGGGTAAGCCTAAAGCTCTTTGTTGCCTCGGCTCTGGGTTCCAGCTATTGCGTTGAGGAAAATTACTAACGTGGGATACAGTTTGGTTAGGCTTGGGTATTTCATTGGGCGGTTCACCTAACCTCAATGCAATTTTAATATCTTGCCATGTGTCCACCGTTCCTTCAGAAGCTTTTGCACTAATTGCGGTGCCGCTCAATTTGCTTTTAATTAAGCTAGTAACAGCGCGGTGCGTCCTAAATGGGGTGTCTAATTATGATAAAACATTGTCGACTTCCCTAATAAAGTAGTTCAATGTTTTAGGGTTATCATCGTACTTTGGTAGCAGCTCGGAAACAAACTTGAATGACGCTAGCTCAATGCTTGCTAAGGCCATCGTTATTTAACAAAAGATAACTACACTTTTTAATATAAAGGAGTTATTTATAACACTCTACTTACTCTACAAAAAGTTAGCGTGAAGTTTGTCAGCAGTGTTATATGAGTCGCGATTGTAGCAGACCAATAAACACGAATAATATAATTATGATATACTCAATCGTTAGTGTACTTTATTGTTAACTAAGAGGAATTGTAAACGCGTATAAATTAAAATATATGTACGTATTAATCTCCTATCTGTTAATAGTGATATGTCTATAGCGATTGTAGCCTATACACAAACACACATATAACATTTAAAGTATTACGACAGGAAATATAGCATAGGAAACTGGGAACACAACTAGCACTCATCCCAATATCTTCTGCATCTCCAGCCGGGCCTTGTAGAACAGCAGGACTCCCAATTCTCCGGAACTCCCGCGAGATGTTCGCCGTCGTCGGTTCGAATGTACGATCGCGAAGATAACGATAGATACCGTTCACTCTAGCCGAAGAGTTCTATTCGATGCTGAGTGTCGCGATCCTACCGACTGCGCCAGTTAAGTTACGACGAACGAGATTATTATTAAAAAATATTTATTTAATTAAAACAATGTTTACTGACTAAAATATTCTACAAGACTGATTTACAATTAAAATATTTTATAAAAGAAACTTACTGCTAAATTTGCAATTATGCAGTTTACGCTGTAGCGCAGCGGCGCACCCGATGCATAGTCAGCGATGACACACTTTAGGCGCTTGCCTAACTTGTGTCAGGATAGTCTTGTTCTTTTCGTTAGGTATTTTCCTATACTGCCACAGAAGTTCGCGTTTTTTTTTACTGCAGGTCATAAGTCCACGAGTTATCCATTTAGGTTTTCGGGTAATATTTATATTGATATTTTTATATGGGAAACACAGATTATAGAACAATGTAAACAAGTCCGTAAATATATTATAGGCTACATTGGGGTCACTAGCTGTATACATTTCCGAGAAAGACAAATTGTCTATACAGTCCGCAAATTTCATAAGATGTTCCTGACAGTAGTCTCTACGCCTAATTTTCCAGCTCTTAATAAAGCAAACTTTTTTAACACGACATTGCAATATTTGAGCTGTATGATCGGATAATGAAAGATCTATCACATCTGCTTTACATTTATTGTGAAAGTTGTGGGCAAAATTATCTATGCATGTTTAACTAGTACTCCTTGTGATTTGCCTTATTTCTAACTTTAAATTATAATTTAGTAATAAACATTCAAATTCAGAGGTAACATTATTTGGTTTTAAAATTTTTATATTGAAATCACCGGCTATTACAAAGTTATGCTTTGGATAACTATTGTGTAAATGTCTTAGCATGTAATCTAATTTTTAAAAAAATCTTATATTACTAGGTAATGAAACCCTATACAAACATATAACAATAATTTTATAGTCTATTAGATCTATTGCTGAACATTCGAAGATTGAGCGTTGTGTCCCTTCCTTACATATATACATGATCCACCTCTCTTGGAGTTGCTTCTACTGAAATAGTCAGCTAAGTAAAAATTAGGTATCAAATTAATATCTTCATTACCCGACATCATGAAATGCTCTGTGAGGCAAACTACATCGATTTCATTATTATTGTCTGATAACTCTTGAAGGCAGATTGTGAGAGCTTCAGACTTATTACTCAAGCCCGCGATGTTCTGGTGTATGCTGATGCATTATTTTGTTTGGGTGTTGTTTCCAAATTCTCATAATTACAACAATTAGCATTTTCATATTGTATGCATCTTATCATATCATATATATCCTTAAATATAGTTTGCATTCCATATCGTGTTATTAAGCTTAGAAGTGAATCAGTGAACTGTATTCATATATTACGAGTACTCGTAGATCGCAACGCCCTCTTTTTGTTTTTGGAACTATCATCTTTGTCAATAGCTATCATTATTGGAAGCGGTCATTCTTCCATGTTATTTAGATAGCTTTGAGTTGTGATTGTTTTTGTAGATGTTAATAGATGTCGTTATTTTTAACACAGAGAAATAGTGTTATGATTCAGCGAAATTTGAAATGGAAGAAATTTAACGTTTGTTATTTATGTAGAAACACTAGAATGACACTGTTTGAGTTCAATAGGTTTCTTTATCACTTAATATTATGTTTTTAAGTTATATAAATGCATTTTATGTCGTTGTCTTATTTGTTATTTAGTTTTAACACTACAACCACTTCAAAATATTGGTCATAACGATTTTGTTCCTTAACCCACTTATACAATGTTTATATCACAGTTTAGTCACTATTTCAGCTGCACAATGTAGTTATAAAGGTTTGGTAGCACTTTTTATCAAGTAAAACTTGTACAAACTATTTGTTTACAATTAATGACTCGGAACCGTATAGACATCGACTGTCACCGATGACGTCCGACGTAAGAGGTGCTTCGGAAATCATCGTGAGGAAACAAGGCGTTTAAATAGTGCCAATACATGTTAGTACATACTGTATCGTCCGATATGGAGTAGACTACAATTATTTTTGGCGAAGACGCTCTCGTTGAGGGCTCTGTTCGACAAGACGTGCTCCACATTAGTGCATGTTGTGTATGTTTTGTACAATAGGATATGTCCACCTGGGTTGCCAGACGAGTGCGAGTGAATTATCGTATCAATATTCGAAAATTATCGTACCAGATGAATAATTATCGTACAACTACCAGAACCGCGCGAAATGCGCTATTTTGCAAAACTAGAAATAGTATAGGAATTTTAGGAAGTTGTGAAATCAGACAGAAATAAAAAGAAACTTATTTACTATACTGTTTAAAAAAGAGTGGGATTATCGGAATCACTATTTACTTCTACCTGTGCAACAGCGCCAGCCGTTTTTGAATAAAGGACTGCTGAAGTCATTAGAGATATCATTCTTTGAATTGGCTTAAAACATAACAGCATTCTTTTGATTGGCTTTTTACGCATTGGGCGGAAAGTAAAGCCAGACATTATTTTGTATTTTTAGACGATTTTAAGGCACTGGGTACTAGTCTTTTCACCCCACTTCGGAGGAGGGTCAGAAATTATCGTACTCGACATACATATTGTATCGTACATCGTACCGGTGTCGAAACGATTGTACATGTACGATAATTATCATACGTCTGCTCTGGCATCGCTGATGTCCACGTCCGCGGTGAGTCAGTGCACCGCGCACGTGCCCGCCGCCGCCTAATTGACACGTACAGCCGTCCTACACATAGACACATGCCCTCTTAGTACACATTCATATCAAACATTGAGCTACTTAACGTTACTTTGAGTTTACGACATTCGACCGAATGGGTCAAAGGCAGAATAAAACAAGGACAAATGATACATACCTAGGTATTAGTATGACACTCGGAGCTTTAACTCAAATGTACTAGACAAAACCAGAACATACTATGCATCAGTTGTTTTCTTTAACCCGCTTGGGTTGGGATGTCAGCAACACTCACAGCTCACTAAACTTCATCACGGGAGCCATGGTAAAGGGACAATTCCCTGTTCGATACGCTACTATTGTACATGTAATTTTCTTATGTTAATATGTCATGGTGTAAGGTATTAACAGTAAGAAGTGGTTATTACTTTTCCAGGTGGGTCGCGCGCAGGAACAGATCATCCAGCCGCTGGAGCGGTTCCGCAAGGAGCATATCGGCGCAGTCAAGGTAACGTGTACTGTAGCATTAATAATGTATCAACACCACCCTGATGGTTTAGAAAATATACTCTTAGCGAAAGTAGCTTATTGAAGACTATAGTTCTGTCCGAGACATGTGACTTTATTGTTCGTACTGTTTATTATACTGTTTGTTATACTGGGAAGAAATTTGACACCGAGTTTAAATATTTTACCCAGATAAACCAATAATTTTACATACCTACATGAATTATGAATATTTAAAAAAAGTAACAAATATGTATTACAATTTTATTCATGGTAATTTAGCTTTAGCATCTTTATGTATAGCTAAGCAAATACGTTTACGAGTTACGTTCAATAAAGACGTCATTCGACTATCGGCAATCTACATATCAGAATCTATAGTGTCCGATATAAAAGGTCCTTGTTTCTTATTTATTGCAGGAGGGCAAGAAAAAGTTCGACAAAAAGACAGCCAAGTTCTGCCAGAGCCAGGAACGGACACTTTCACTCTCAACCAAGAAGCCTGAAAATGTGTTCCAAGAGGTACGTTTCATTTAGTAGTGTTAACACAAAAGTACCATTAACATATATAGCTAGTCCTGTGGGCTCCGTGAACGATGCTATGATAGTAGCAGTGAGCAGTGTGCTTTCACTAGACGCTACCGTTCTTTACAGGCAGACGCAGCCATGGACATGGCAGAGCGGGACTTCTGCCAGGCGTCGTTGGAGTACGTGTTCCAGCTGCAGGCGGTGCAGGAGCGCAAGAAGTTTGAGTTGGTGGAGACGCTGCTGGGTTTCGTTTTCGGCTGGTGGACCTTTCACCACACAGCACACGACGTGCACGCCGACGCCGAGCCGCGCGTGCGCGACTTGCAGCTCAGGATACAGCGGGTAACTGACTACTTAGTGCTGGCCCCTTATTGACGGCTGTGATCTGCCTCATACCTGCCGGACAGGTACTACCTACTTGTTAGGAGTTTTAATTATTTTGCTTGTTAGTAGTTTCGACACAAACACGAGTAGGAAGGAGCTAGAGCTTGGAGCATTACCAGCATATTCAAGTTATATCGCTCAACAGTTACTACTACTACTTTAAGTTGTTACCAGCGATGTGATCAATTAACGACCAACTGTGTATATGGTAATCGTTTTAAGTCTCCCGGCCAATATCTTTATTAGGACGAAAGAGGCAAATTCGGAAATAGCACCTGGTATGCGCACTTCTAACACCAAAAGGACGATAATGAATATTATGTAAGAGCAGTCCGCTCCACCTGCAATACAGCTGTGTGTTTCCGTGACGCAGGTCCCGGGAGCCGAGCGGACGTGTGGATTTACTTGAGCGCCTCGCCAGACACCCTTGTAGGTTACAAATCTGTTCCCAGAGTGAAACTATACAACGGCGTCACTAATAAACTATTAGCTTTTGATTGGTTTGACTCGCTCCATCCAGCGATATATTTTACCTTGCAATTGTCACCTAGCCGTCAGGCGGTTCACGATGCATGTTTCAACTCTCACCAGTCACCTGACCATCAATATGTAAATCTTTACGAATCGACTTCCAATACCATTTCGCTGTACATAGCTTGTTGCGATCCTACAAGGAGCTCTATAAGAACGTTGCATCGTATGATAATTGATACATTATTGTAGGAATTTCTTAAACATTATCATGTCACATACTGTCGCGCTTTATTCATGTTAGCTCGGGACTTTGTAATCCTAGGAGGCTCAGAGGATGACTTCTGTCCAGTGGTTGAACATTAAACTTGTACTTTTTTTATTTTACACATGTAATTACACATGTAATTACACATGTAATTACCGTAGAGCCACTAGTGAATATATGATCGAGCAATGTAAAGGGTGATGGTTTTTGAAGCTGAACTGCGTGGCGCTGAACTTGGATCTCCCATGACCATGAACAAGTCCATTAATATTTCATGAGTATGACCTGCATGAGACAGTGCGCTGTACACACAACGTTCGGATAGGATTCACACAGATTATATTATAAGATACTTTAATACGGTTACAATAACAGAATTTAACGCGACGCATGGAGTATGTTAAAAACATCGTTACCGCGTCTTGCCGATGCCGTTACAAACTCCGGGTGTTTATAAAATTACCTGCACCTGCAGTAGTTACTCGTTGCTACATAAGGAAAACCAAAAGGAAGACATGTACCACGTGAAGTGATGGAAATTAAAAAACATAAAATTTTTAATCAAGAAGATATGAATAATTTGACAATACATGCTACCTCGCTTTTTTACGTAGTCGGTACAACACCGGCAAAGTACGCCGCCGCTCTAGTACTATGTGTTACGTATATCAAATAAAAACCTCGAAAATCTCTGTGAAGAAACTTTTAAAATGAACATATCAATTGGACGCCAACAGACACGTGAGGCAGTTCAACAAAACACGTACAACTATTGCATTCATTTCCATTAATGCCACTGTATATCAGGAAAGATTAAAAATTATTGTTTTTTCCTTTTGTGATGTTTACTCGTGATTTTAAATGACAATTCTCCATAATGTTCTCGAATGTTTGTTGAAGTGTGCGCCACTACGCGCTCAGTCAGCTCGGTGGACTAAGACATTCCTCTGTCGTAAAAACAAGACCAAAGATGTCTGACATTAAATGTCTGGAAGGGTTTTTTATGTAAATTGAACATGTCCTCAGATCGTCTTAGTTTACTGAACTGTCATGATGTAATGGATTGTGTGTTCCTGGACATTGCATAAAAAAGTAAATACCTAATAACTTATAACTTTAACTAGTTGGTTAATTATGTGAGCGAAACCTTACTCAATGTGATACGCCAATTTATACATTTAGCTTCTTGGTTATAATGATAATGCAACCCCGCCCGAAACCGTGGTCGTACCCTCCGTTCCACCGCATGGTCTACACCTTGTCGTGGTGCTATCAGAGCTGCACTTGAGTATTGTGTTGTTGACCCCCCCGGTGGAGTAAAGGGTTGGAATCACAGTCCCGGACTTTGTAATCACCGATGATTATAAGAAGTATACCTACATTCACTTTCCAATTCAATTTTCAGACGAAATTGAAAAGTCAACGATAGGATTGTGACATGTCAATAAAGTAAACATGTCCATCCAGAAACGACCAAATCAAATTTTTCAGACTGCCAATGTGAAAGTGATAATCCAGTTACTCAAAGCAAGTACCAAACACGTAATATAAAGATTAACTCCAGCTGGCCAATAATGCTTTGGCATTTTTCTGTTCCACGAATTGGGTAATCTGTCTGTAAGAAGACATCTTCTTACATGTGCACAATGCGATGAAGTGTGTGTGCGTCTGCAAGGTACATTTTGATGTGGTTTGATCTTAGATCAAATATACCATAGATTTTTTTTTTTATATTTTAGACAATTTCCTACAGGAATCTTTCTTACACAATCAAAAAACTTTTTTTAGGAGACATATATTTAGCCCGCGGTCACGTGTATGTACCTCCTGTATGTCCTGGGAGCGCATAGATGTTATGTATGTCCACTGTCGTCGGGTATTTTTGATCTGTGGTTTGAAGGGCCAAGAAAGGTCTGATGACGGCGGCAATAAGACGTGAAAGTACGATATGTACATAATATATGTTTTTTGTTTTGGCAAAAGAAAACTATTTTTGTTTTTTATGTACGAGTATTTTATTGTAATCATTAAAATACTCAAACACAATTAACTTCCATAATATCAAAAAACAACATTAAAGAATGTCTGTCCATACATTTGAATCGTAATAAAATTTTAGCAGCTTAGCAGATTGTGCTGCAGAGAAATTATTACGAGGGCGGCACTGAAAATTTCAGGAATCAAGGAAGTGACACAACATTACTATTTAAAAATGTATTTATTGCTTTTCGAAGTATTCTCCGCGAAATTTGACACATTTTTCCATATGATGGAACCAATCATTGAAGCAACCATTCCATTCGGAAGTTGGGGTCTCCAAAATGGCCGTTTTGTAGGCGTCCACAGCTTCTTCAGGTGATGAAAATCTCTGACCACGCAATTTATTCTTTATTTTAGGGCAAGTATAGAAATCATTAGGGCTTAGGTCGGGGCTGTACGGCGCATGGTCTAATGATTCTATGTTTTCTTGCTTTAAAAACTCTTTTGTTCTGTGCGCGGTGTGAGAACTCGCATTGTCGTGATGGAGGATGATGCGGCGGTTGCAGTTCTCTTTACGGAGATCAGAAACGACCTGTGGCAAACAAATGCTAGCATACCATTCTGCATTAACCGTTCTTTGTCCCTCAAGAGAAATAGTCGCAACATGGCCGGTTTTGGAGACAAACGTGGCCACCATTTTTTATGCAACACTCCGTGAACCAACAATTTTTGTTGGCTTTAACTCATTTTCGAACACCCAAACTCGTGACTGGTTTTTTGTTTCGGGTTCGTACGCGTATATCCAGGATTCGTCACCTGATACGATGTTGTATAGAGCATTTGAGGATCCTACGTGGAATCTTTCGAGAGTTCTGACGCACCAAGTAACGCGAGCCGCTTTTTGCTCTTCACAGAGCGAATGCGGTATCCATCGGGAAAACAACTTTTTTACACCTAATTGTTCATGCAAGATTATTTGTATTTGACTCATGCCAATGTCTAAAGTTGCCTGAATTTCGCGGTATGTCACATGTCGATCTTCCTCAATCTGCTTACGCACAGCATCAACGTTTTCTTGGGTGACTGCAGTTTTTGGACGTCCTTTTGGGATCATTACTGAGCTTGACACGTCCACGTTGAAATTCAGCAAACCAGCGATAAATTGTGGTTTTGGATGGTGCTTCATCACAAAATGCAGAAATCATCCGGTCAACACACTGTTTTTGCGTTAAACCACTTCGAAAGTCATAATAAATCATCGCTCTTGAATTTTCTCGAGTCAAAAACGTCGATAAAAGTTTCCCGCTACGCCTCCGAACTTTTTCCGAATAATAATAGGCTATTCGGCCAGGAAAACTGCAGAATATTCGGCATGTAGCTGAATACAGTATTCGTTGCAAGTCTAGTTTGAACATAGGTATTTGAACCTCTGCAATACGTTCGCAAGTACACACATTAGGTTTGGACACATATACATAATTATAATTATGGGCCGCTGCAAGTGTAAATATATTTATGGTCCTGATTGTACTGAGGGAAGGTCTATGCCCAGTACTGTAGGAGCTGATATCTTGGAGATATTGAGGCCCCACCCTTACTCTACTGACTCCACATTATATCCGAGCTTATGCCTTTGCCTCCCCGTGCTCATCTAACCCTAGCTGCCTAGTGGACTAATGTGAGAGTCTCATGTTGCGGTTATTTTTACTGTTATTTATAAAAAAAAAATTAGATTTATGATAAAAATGTCTTGTTAAATTAACATGGTCATGCGACATCAGGGGCTTGTGTGAGTGTGTGTATGTGATTGCGATTACCAAGCATTCAGGAGCATGTTAAGCCGCGCGCGCGTGTTTGTATGTGTGTGTGTGTGTGTGTGTGTGTAAAGGTGTGTGTCTGCGCGCGCGCTTCTTTGTGTGTGCGTGTGTGCACTAACAGTAAGGATGCTTGTGTGTGGGTTGCAGACGCAGAGCAACTTTGAGGAGATGAGCAAGCAGACCGAGTCGCTCATGAAGAAGATGATGGAAGTCCGACAGATGGTACGTACCTGCTACTTTTGTATTTACACTGTGCTCACTCACAAGCTGGGCTAGGTAGGGCTTAGTTTGTTTAATGTTTTGTTGGTATTTAAATATGTACGTGTCGATAAGAACACTTGAAGAACAGCGTGTTGGATATCTGTACTAATATTTTTTGTTTGTGTAAGCATTATTATTGGTTTCACTAGCATACTAGGTCACCTGAATTGCAGCGACCCCAATATAGTTTCCGTATACATTATTTACTTTTAATATGTCTACTACTTAGTAAGCGAAATGCTTGTTCCATGTGTGTATAAATGTTAGCTTACACACGTTTAATATTAAGGTATAAATACTAACACAATACAATGTAAGAAAGAGTATTAAAGATATACTGAACACGCCACCACAGTAGTTTCCCTACAGTTTGTATATTATTGAATTTGTTTGATGTGTTAAACGCGCTAATCTCAGGAACTACTGGTTCGAATTGACATATTCTCTTAGAAGTGGATAGCCCATTTGTCGAGAAAGGCTATAGGCCATATAACATTACGCTACGACCAATAGGAGCGGAGCATCAACGAAAAATGTTGGAAAAACGGGGAAAATTTACCAACACGAAGTTGCCCTTGTCAAATATATATACTAAATGATCTACAAAAATATGCTCAAGCTTCAATTCGCTTTCACTGGCATCACCATTTCCTCATGTTAGTGCATACTTAAGAAGTTACTTTTTTAAAAGAATCATTCGAGATTTTTCGTAGTTACACGCGTATAAAACGTCTGAAGTCATCATGAAGAAAAACAATGGATTAATCAACTTAATCATTTATTTTTATTACTTTTACACACATCAGTCGAAACCTTATGTTAGAAACAGTCTCGAAACCACTGATATAAACTATGAAAATCACTAACTAACAGTAACTGCCAAGTTGTTCGTACCTCTGTTTGCACTCAAATCCAAGTTCTAAACATATTCCTACCCTTTTATAATCCCACAATTTGTTAATATTTATCCATCGACCAATAGTATTGCGTTATCGGTATAACCAGTCAAAATAATATCTATTAACTTATTTTTATTAAATAGCGAACTGTGTTATCATCTATTATAGTTTGTCCCTATTTTTACTGAAATAAATAAGTTTTTAATGTGGCGACAACATTACACAATTATAATTATAATTATGATAATTTTTAATTATCTACCTATCAGTTAAATACTGACATAGTTTAAAGTATTATCATTTGGAATATTTACTAATAACTTGTAAAACATAATTTAAAAACACCTTCAAATTACTTGTTAAATAATAAAAAACAAATAACAAAACACAATTTTCTGACAACTTCTCGAAAACTTACTTCTTTATCTTTAACAACTTTTTCTATATTTATATAATCCTCGGAACACGAGGTAAACCGACTGGCTGCTTTAGTATTCCAAAAGACCTGATTTCTCCTACCAGGCCTACGCCTGGTATTACTGAGGAGCTCTGGTTCACTCAAACCAAATGTTGAGTGGATAATGTTGTGTTGTTTTGCAGAACAAAGAAGAAGAGGGTGGCGAGGAGGCGCGCGGGGGGTTGTCGCGAGCCGGCTACCTGTTCCTCATGGAGAAGAGTGAGTTGTGCCACGAGTGAGCACTTGTCATTACTCAGTTTTAAGTACGCCTCCACAGTCCTAGACAATTTCTTTTAAAAAAGTACCGACTAGTGTATTCCAATCTCATACAAATTGTATAACTTATTGTTTATAAGGAGGTTCATTAACAGCAGATGCTATTCGAAGTGAAGTGAAGTGACAGCACAGTTACGTGCGTCAATAACCGCTATAGGATGAAGTAGGGCACAGCAGATGTCTGCTCGTTGTAGAGTGTAACTAAGGAAACACGTTCACATCACTATAGTGTTGCGGGCGCAAGAGATTGTTTGACACCTTACTTCAATATAAACAATCTGTCTTTCAGAGAGATATATGTCTATACTAATATAATAAAACTGAAGAGACTTGTTCGTTTGTTTAAACGCGCTAATCTTTGGAACTACCTACATTGAGGAAGTTTATAGGCCATGTAACAAACATCACGCTACGCCCCTGGGGTGCGGTACAGTGACCATAAACACATTGTTAAGATGTCCCCTGCGGTAGGCACCTAGCGTGAGACGTAGTGACGTAGTGACGTGTGTTGTGTTGTGCGCAGAGGCGTTCGGCACGACGACGTGGAGCAAGCAATACTGCACCTACGAGAAGAGCTCGCGCTCGCTCGCCATGACGCCCTACAACCAGATCAATGTCAAGACGGTAAGTGGCACATACATACACCTAATTATATAGAACTCACGGCAAACCTGGCCTTTTCATTAATATACAAACATACTAGCAACCCGCCCCCGCTTCGCACGTTTAAAAAAATATACACCTAAACCTTCCTCATGGATCACTCACGTCTATTAGTGAAAACCGCTTGAAAATCCGTTCAGTAGTTTTTCAGTTATCGCGAACGGACAGACGCGGCGGGGGACTTTGTTTTATAATATGTAGTGATAAGAGCGATGGCACACGATGCGTTGCGTCGCCTGAGCGATAATATAAGCCGACACATTGCCCGCTTGTGGCATCGCTTACAACATCTGTGCATGTCTCGTGCTTACTTTATTACTCAGTGTTTCTATATAGGTGTTTGTTTGTAAATAAATGTCATCATTTACTATTTCGTCTGTGCCAGCCTAAACTCTTCCTATTGAAGGGTTGCTCGCTAACACTTGTCGTTGTCGAACGTCACTTTATACACGTCAATTTCCATCTCATCTGAGAACTAAAGCCGAAAAGCTGTGTCTCAAAGATACTAGATTTCTAATAAAATTGAAATCCGACTTGACTACATGAGTACCCAACAGACGGCCGTGGTTCCAGAGGTTCAAGCATTACTTACTATATTGGTAGACTGTTACGCTCTTGCTGGTGAGATGGGTCGCCAGACCTTGATTGGAAGGGATGATGAAAGTTTTATAATGTAATTTATTGTAGAAAATATTTATTTATATTACTTCTCAATAATAATATCATCTAAATGACTTTGGTAGACTGAACCGTAATTACATTTGATCAACTAAGGACAGCATCGACGATTAACGAACCCACGCCGGGATTATTAAAACCATCTACAGCGTTAATATTAGTCGCATTAAACTAGAAACGAAAGGAGACTTATTTCCCATCAACAGAGGTGTAAGAGAGGAAACCACAGTCCCCCAAACAGTTTCGAGCCGTGCTGGAAATATCTTCAGAAGACTTGGGAGTGCTATGGTCTTAACATCAATGGCAGCCGCCTAAATCATTTAAGATTTCCTAATGACCTCTCTGGTTGGAAGAAGATCCAAGAAAACTACAGGCAATAGTACAAGCTTTAGCCATCAAAAGAAAAGAAGTAGGTCTGGAAATCAACATAATCAAAGAGGCAAAGACATAATGACTAACTCCAAAGAGGCAAACAGAACTGTAAGATAACCCCCAGCAATCAAAAGTCTAAGGAAATAAACAAAAGAATTGCTTGTGGCTGGAAAAAAATACTGGTCTCTAAAAGAAATTATGAACAGTAAAGATCTAAGCATCTCTATCAAAAAGAAGACATGCCACACCTGTATCCTTCCATGCATGACATATGGTTGTAAGAGCTGGTCACTCACACAATAACCCCTGGAAAAACTTGCAAACTGCCAAAGAGCAATGGAGAGAAGTATGTTGAAATTAAAACTCAGTGAAAGAACTGGCAATGCATAAATAAGGGAGAAAACAATGGTTGCTGACATACTTACTCGGATTGACCACCTCAAATGGGCTGGGACAGGCTACATGCCACGTTGGCCGCGGGTGGACGGGACGGATTTTCCCCTCCACCCGCTATAGTAGACCCCCGCGAGGAGGCGGCGTCCGCGTGTGCCTGGACGTCGCCTAATTGAGAGGTTTTAAAGTTTTTACCTGGAGGTGGTCCCCGCGCTTTTGCGGGCAGGCGCTAGGGGGGTCCGGATGTTTTAATAAAAGCTGTTCCCGGATCCCTCCTACTTAAGGCGCAGTACGGCACACCGTGTGGTTTTAGTCGGTTCGATTCCGACACACCGCCCCACCGAAAACCCCAGTGGGGTGAGGGGTTTCCACACGTACAAAAAAATAAAAAGCTACATGCCACGTTGCAGGGCAAACAAATAGAGCAAGCTAGTAGTAACCCTTTGGTACCCAAGAGACGGACTTAGGAAGCGAGAAGATGGGAAGACCACATCTGCCTGACCGTGGGACCATAATCGACTAGGGTTGCAGCTGACAGATTTCAATGGGAGCAGTTAGAGGACGCCTATGCCAAAAGTCACACCGAGCTGAGAGACATAATACAACATTTCATCATCATTTTAATGTTGAATAATGTACACACAGTTCCAAATAAAAGGCTATATTATTGTTATTATAAATATGACCCCCGTCTCTACTTTGGCATTCTTCTAAGACCGTGGGATGGCAGACATCTCTGCCCCAATCCTTGTTTTTAATTGAAGGAGTGTCTTCGATTTCTTTGTGTCATCGCGATTTTTGAAATATCTCCAAAAAAAAAATCGGCTGCTGTCGAATCGGTATTCCTTGGTGGTCATGGAATGTCGCCTCTCTTAGAAATTAGCAGTTCCGGGAACATCTCTTTAACTACCGACAGGGACTTATTATATGAGTGGTAACTAGCTCCATCTTGCTGCAACCACGTATTCCTATTGTAGACATGAAATTCCTGTAGTTGTCTTGCCAGAAACTCCTCCAAATTGTATTCAACACGAGATAGGCGCCTCACAGTAATAAGCGAATTATTGTTTAAATAAAATTGCTTTACGCAAAAACGCGCTACGGCCGCGTGAACCGATCCATTGTGACTAAATTACCAAGGAACGAGCTAGCGGCCCGACCTCTCCCCGCGCGTGTATAAAATGACCGACAAACTCCTAATTGAATAAAATAGCCTTTTGGTCTTGTAGGAACACGTGACCTCGTATAGAGTGACTGTTTTGCCTTATATGAATCCATTGATTAAGAAATTAAAACTTTGTGGAACGTAGTATAATACACAGTGTGTACAAATTACATTAAATAAATAATAGTTTAGAAACTAAAAGACACGCTTATTTATTTTCTACTGTTTAGTTCAGCTAGCTACAAAAGCGTGTTTTAGTTTTTAAACTGTTATTTATTTTTCCTTTTTTAGGCTTTGACATTGTATTGTCATCGATCCTTGATAAGTGTGCGAAGTTTCGCATCAATCCGACGTTTTACAGTGGATGGAAATCACGTTCAAAAATTCCGTTACATACATACATATACACATACATACCAAGCTAACATAAAATCGGACTACCCGATAAAAAGTTATGCGTGGTCATACATAAAAAAAAATATACGGGTTGACTTGAGAACCTCATCCGTTTTTTTCCGTCGGTTAAGTGTGGGTCTCTGCTCGACATTCCAGCAGACAGTTTAACGGAGACAAAGCAAAGACAATTATAAGGGCGTTTTTGAGAAAATTTGCAGAATTCCACTTAAAAAAACATGTTTCTTCATTTATTTGTGATTAAATGCGTTTCATAATTATTAATATACATTTTAATATAATTAGATTCATATTAAAAAACATTTAGAAATTCCCAAAAAAACTGATTTAAAACTGATGTTCCGACTAGAGAATTCCAATACGTGACAAAGTATACTGAGTCTTTTTTTAACGAAAATATAATACATTCCGAAAACTACCTATGTTGTATCAATATAAACATAATAAACTTTTCAGTAAAATATAAACACTATCATTACCCTCAGCCATGTAAGTGCTATTATATAACTACTCCAAATGCTACATTTTGGTACTTCACACTTCATAATAATTAAATTTCTAAGGCAACCAAGAAACATACAATAAATATATAATTATATATACAGGGTGTAAGAAGCACCGTACTGAATCCTGAAATAGTGTATTCAGACCATCATTCTGAGTCGAAAATCATTGAAATTTTCTGCCGGAAAATTCTTATTTTTTTTTTAATTTCACATCTTTTTGCTTAAAAGTGATATCACAATGAGTAAACCACATTTTACCGTAAAAAATATAATAAACACCGCATACGGCTAAAATCGGCAATGTAATCAATTGAACAACTGCTGCGTACGTGTAAGGTAATCCACCTTACGCTTGTTTTTTCATTTTGCATTGTGATAAGTATCGAAAGAAAGACGTTTTTGTAAGTTATTCGGGATTATTTAACAAAATGGTATTTATTATGTTTGATATTTACTACTAATTACTTATTTTTAAATCACACATTTATTAGGACATGTGCATAAGGGGAATTGAAAGTCACGTTTAGGATATAAGGTCCATACCTACAAAGTACCTACCGACTAATACCTTTAATTTAAATCAACTATGGTAACAATAACTAAGTAACCTTTCAAATATTACTATCACTGCTCACCACCAAGACAAATAGAACAAATAAAATATAAAACAACTTTTATTAAGAATCAATAATATTTCAACCTCTGAATTCCACTACAACACTTTCTCGTTACACTTTCTTTTTTTTTTTTTTTTTGATGTCGAGGTGGAAGATCTTCATGGATGTCCTCCGCCCTTGGGGGGGGCGTAGGGGTCTGTCGGACTCTTACCGACTAAAAACCACCCCGGTGTTCCACTGCTTGCTCATGATCGGGGGAGCGAGAATCGCCATTGCATTCTTCCGCAACCCCCGACAGGCATTGACCCGTCTCACCCAAGACGATTCCCGTCACCCGGTGCGACCCTCACCCATCGGGCACACTCCTCTGAAAAGCGCGCGCGGAACACTGCGCTCTGCCTCTCGGGCCTGTATCTTTTCGGACGACGACTTCCCCAAAAGTTCGTCGCCCGCAGGCCGATTCCTACGGTGGCCGGAGATCATTGAATGCTCTCCCGGTGCGTCTACTGCGGGCAGAGAGAGTTGTGTTTCGCTCTCTCTCCCGTTCGGCCGCTTCCTTTGCGGACATCACTTCCTCGCAGAAGGCGGCGACAGCGTTCCATGCACTCTCGCTCCGGACCATAGACAGAACCACGGCCGGCAGCGAGAGACTTCCCGCAGAACCGACTGCCGCGACGAGATCACGACGCTGGTTAGCCCAGGCTGAGCATTCCGCCAGTGTGTGAAGCGCCGTGTCGTCGGGGCAGTCACCACAATGATGGCACCGTGACGTCAGTTCCCGGCCGATCCGACACAGGTACTTGCCGAAGCAACCGTGTCCGGAAAGTACCTGCGTCATCCGGAAAGTAAGGGCTCCATGCCCTCTCTCCAGCCACTCTCGTAGGACGGGTCTTACCGCCGCTACAGCGGCGTGCCCTGCACTGGGTCGCGCAAGTCGCTCCTCCCACTCCGCCACCATTTCTCGTTACACTAGTACAACACATACGTAGTGGATGGGAAGTATTTGGTTTATTTAATTTTAAATTGTAACAGTAAATAAATTTATGTAAATATTCCAAGTATTAAAAGCTAATCTAAATCAACATAGGATAATGTATTTAACTTTATAAACAGAAAGTTAAAGCAGTAATATTTACCTTGAATAAAACCGTCGTGTATGTGGAACAAAAATTTGAGCACGGTGTGACGTAAACACTTTTTACATTGATGTCTTTCAAACTAAGCTACTAAAATAAAATGGCGATTGTCAATACCAAAGAAAATGTTGAGAATTTAAATACAAAATTATTAATAACTAGCAGCGCCTCGCGGATTAAATCGGATTAATATCGGGATAAAAGTAGCCCATATGTTAATCCAGGTCTCCAGCTATAGTAGTTTTGGCGTGAAAGAGTAACAAACATCCATCCATACAAACTTTCACATTTATAATATTAGTGGGATTTTAAAATTAAAACGAGACATGTCATATTGTCCATACTTCTGTTGATTGTCTTGTTGATGAAAGACAAAAAAGGCATTCATTTTATGAAATACTTACGATTTACGGCATGATGTGTGTACTTAAGTAATCCAAACAAAGTATATTACTATGCAAAGCCAAATTAAACGAAATGAATACGGAAAAAAAGATGAAAATTGAATAAAGGCTCATTTACACACTGAGAACACTGCATCATCACTGACACTGACTGACAGGGATGCGTTCATAGAAAATATGGCGCTACTGTGCCGGACCGGACGGAACTGTAACTTCACTGATACGGTGAATCGGCCTTAACGAACTCAAGATGGCATCCGAGTGGCCAATATGCCGACTGCCATTTGCACCATTAGAATTTAACAAAATACTCGACAGTCCGAATTTTGCCGATATATTATGTTGTCGACTCGAAGTCATTATTTTTTTATGTTTTATTATGCAGGTAAGGTTTCAATCGAGTCTACCGTACGCCTTGACCGAATTAATAATATAGATTATTATTTAAAAAAATACACTATTTGTTTGAAAAGGATTATTATTACAGATCTTAATAAATACAGTAGCGTAGTCGGAATTTCCACCATACTTGACCACCTAAACCTTCCTCATAAATCACTCTGTCTATTAGTGAAAACCGCATGAAAATCCGTTCAGTAGTTTTGCAGTTTATTGCGTACAGACAGACGCGGCAGGGGACTTTGTTTTATAATATGTAGTGACAATCTGAAAAAATAGACCAATTTATTCAACAGACAGGTATCATTCTGAACCTACTGACATCCGTGGTCTCTAAATTGCATTAATAGTTCCCTTACGTATTGCAACTTCGAATATCAACGTATTATCGTCAAACTTCATTATGACATGAACAAGAATGATATGAATAATCGTCAAGAACACAAACTTGACATTGTTCTTATTTGGAATTAAAGGTTTTAAGGAATACTTCACGCCTCATCCTAATGATGGCAAAGCACATGTCGGAACTGCAATAGTAATTAAATCAAACCTTAAATACATCGTACTAGAGAACTATACATTTCAACATATCCCGGCTCTCTTCTTCGTTTCTAAAAACTCTAGAAAGCTTATCACCTCAGGGAAAGAGCGAATCGCCGCTTTGGTAAGCTACTAAATCTATCGAGGAGCCGCAGCGATATCACTATCCCCTCATGTACTAATTCATGGATCGAACGGACGCTGAGAAAGCAGAAGTATTTGCAACTCATCTGGAAAACGTATTCAAGCCTTAATGATAGCGCCGATGAATCCGACGTCGATGCATGCCACTTAACCCATCTACAAAGGGAATCGCGAGCAAAATTCTGACTTTGCAAGCCTGGATTTCGTTTCTAAGTTTCCTCTAGTTTTCAATATTTCTTATGACTGACAGTTTTTTTTTCTCCAAAAAAAAACAGAAAAACGCAATTTCTAAAATGACATATTTTTACATACAGTGTTTTGTCATGGCACGGCAGCGGTGCTGTTCATTCCGTCGAGTCACGAGTAGTCTCCTTCTCTGGCCTCAATTCAAATTGGATTGATTCATTTTTTACAGAGTTTTCTTGAGGCCTAAAAGATCAGGGTTATGACTTGAACCGCGAGGCTCTGTCTCCAAAAGAACTCGGTATAAACGAAAGCTAGTAGAAAGTAGTCCTAAAAGAGCTGCCGGTGGCGCCCGTAGCCGCTCAGAGCTGCTGTTCCGATCTGTCCACCGGACACATTGCAGGCTTTCTGATGTCATTAAGAGCACATCTTTACTTAACATTAATGTGTCCGTCCACGTGGACTTTTGACCTCCATCTTGCTATGTGATGAGTGATTCGGCATCAACCCTTTTTTGTTTTCAAACATTTTGTTCGTGTGTTGTCTCTCTTGTGCGGTTTATTTAAAGTAAAGTGTGTATATCTTTTGTCCACTTATATTACTATACTATATAATATATTTATAAATGCACTTAAACTTCATATTTATTTTAAGAATCTTAACTATTAAGTTACTGTGTTTTGTTAAAATTATTTATTACTTTATGAATATGCTGTACCCGTCAAGGTCCTAAAATAAAACAATCCTCTTTTAAGTTTTTTACACCTTTGTAAACATTTTGGAATGCATAATGAAGAATTGAATTGAATGGTAGGATATGGTTAAAAAAGCCGCACTAGCAGACATATATTTTTACTTTTATAGTAAGGGGTACCTAAATAGGTATATATAATTCATGTTAAATACTTTTCGATTTTATCTAAGATTTTATAAGAAGCAATTTACTGGGTTTCAAATTCATATTACAGGTGTATTTAAATTCGTGGGATTCCTTCAATTCCCGTGGCCAATCTTTCTGTCCACAACCGTCAACACAACGAGTCTGTTTTACACGGTTTAACTTGTTCGGTTAGTGTACTATAAGAATAGCATAATAATATCATATCACACATAACTTTAGGAATCAGCAGCAGGCCACGTGATTTGAATGATTGACACGGATTAAAATTGATCGGTACCGTTTGGCTATGTGTCTCAAGTAGCTTCTATATTGTGAGTTAAAATAATAAAATATCATCAGATGCTGGGCCCCGTCAATTTACGAGACATTCGACCAGTTTTTTCGACGGCCACCGCGGATGTAAGTATCGATCAGAGCTTCCGCTGCCCGCCGCTCGCCACGAGCTGGGCCTGTGCCGCGCCGGTGTCCCGGTGTCCCGGCGTAGACGCGCTTTGGGTTAGACGTGCGCTGAGATAAAGTTTACTTTGTAATGTGTGAATGACACGCAGACATCGGCTTATGGCACTGACTAGTGTTGCCAACTTTTTTTGAGAAATATAAATAACGTTCTTATCAAATTCATTGAATAGGAAAAAATAAAGTATTTGGAAAAAGTACATGTGTTATTGGCGTTATTGCCCTAAAATATTTTTAGGTGGTAGCAACTATTAGCACGTGCTAACGACATTTTGCTGTCTCTCTTTAAACAATCTGAACACAATGTTGCTCATACATTTTACATTGAATGATTAAGTAATTCATAATAATTTTAATCTTGTGTACGTTCTGTTTTAACTTATAAGTAACAATATATTGTTTAATCGTTTTACCTACATAAATGTTTAGTTTTATGCATCATTTTCCAAACATTTATCGAAAGAAAGTAGTGGTATGGTTGGCAACCCTAGCACCGACACATGCTTTTGTTACTAAGTGCAAAGCAAAAATTATTTGCATGATATCAATTAATATTTGTGCAAAGTTGAAACCCTTGAAACTGTTTAACATTTGTTGACAAAGTAAAATGAAGGCGATGCATATGTACGGCTCTGTTCTTGTTCAATGTATGGAATGCTACATTGAACGGTTTTCTACACATCGTTCAGACGAAACGTCTTGTGTCAGTGGTCACTTTGGGGACGAGGCTGTATCCAGCCTTCGCTTACAACGGCTACATGCTAATTAATAATGTCAATTAAGTACAAAAATGACAAAGTATTTAAATAAGAAAATTGGTCGCGCATTCAGCCATGCCGTGCCGTACCGCACTGTGCCGCCTTCATTTCTACGTGTGTAGTTGTTACTTCTGTGTACACCTATCTCAGCGCACGCTTGCCGCAGCCTTGTTGTGTTGATATGCTCTAGTTACGCTTTTGTACGCAATTGTCTATAATTACGCTTATTATGATTAATTCTCGATACGAAACATTTCCATTTGACAGAGGCTCCAAAGCAAACATTCGATAAAAAATCCATTTACGTCACTACAAGTATTAGTTTCGACAATATCTAAGAGCGTACTCCTATCTCAAAAGCCGGTAACACACCTCTTGACTTGCAAGTGTCCATTGGCAGCGGTAGTCACTTACCATCCGGCACAGAATACATAATAGCATAGGTGCAGAAGTCCCACATCGCCAAACCATTAAAATAAATAGCGACTCTTGTTCCGACACAATAAAATCACAATTCGAATACACAATTCGAGTCACAAGTCCGACGCCTTAGCCATTACGCTACCGCCGCTTAAATAATGAATTAATCTGAATATTTAAATATCAGCGATGCAGCGCGTGAGTGAGCATTAAACATTGAACCGGCGCGCGGCACCGCACTAAATTTGGCACGTTTAGTCGACCCCGCCGTGTACTTGTAGCTTTATACCTACACTGTGGAGTGGCCCTGGCCTGCATCAGGTGACCAGTCTACCCGTTTGCCCCTATACCATTAAAAATTAGGAGTGGTAGTGGTAAAAACTTAAACTACTAATAAAATTTAATCTACATAATAATATATTTATTTATTTATTTAATTTATTTAACAAGCTTGGGAGACTTACAGCTAAAATATCATTGTAGTAAACTAAATAATAATGGGTCAGCCAATGACAAGTCTCCACTTATAGACAACATTATAAGTTAGTGTGTGGACAGACAGGGTATTCATTGCTAATTGCTTATAATTTCTTAATTAAAGTACAAATTAAATCTAACTTAAAGATAAAACAGTTAAATATCAGCTTTCAAAAACTTACTTTAAAAACAAGAATAAATAAAATATATATATATATAGATATATATATCGCACCGCTATCACAAGAGCGTATCAACTCAAAATGAAGCTTTTTTCAGAAACGACAGAAAACTGATTACTCGCTTAATGATAAAGATTATAAAAAGTGAACACTATATATAGATTATTGATAAAATTAAGGGATTTCTGAATTAATTAATTATTTAAGAGATTGCAGGTTATCAAGTTATTTCCAATTTTTGACTCAATACTCTATTGTCTTAACAAATTAAAAAAAAAAAATATATGAATTATTTTTAGTGGGTTTGTTGAAAAATTTGGCTTATTACAATTTATTATTATTATTTTATATTTATTGACGCGTAGGGAATTGATATTTACGTATGAAAAATTAATTATCTCAAATTTACCCTATTTTGAGTTGATACAGTCTCGTAACAGCAGCGCGATATGTACACGCATATTAAACGTTACCAAAAAAAGCCTGACTTAGACAACTTTTGACTGAAGTCAATTTTGTGTAAAAACTATCAAAGTCATATTGTTTACACAAATTATTGAAATTGCGGCTCGCTCGCACTATATAGCTGTTCTGTCTATAGTTGGTACTGGCAGATGCTACTCTCATCGGTGGGTTAAAGCGTGTGAACTTGAATGGGATATTGAAAGAGATTTTAGACAGAAGTTCTGAACAGTCGATATCATCGTTAGTAACTTTCATTAAAAATAGACAGTCAGCAATCTCACGGCGTTTTACTAAAGGTAGAATATGAAATTTATTACTTAGATTAATATAATTACCAGAGTTATATGGAATCTTTTGATGAAAGCATAGGTATTTTATAAATCGTTTTTGAATTGATTCAATACGTTCAATATATTTATTATAACAGGGGTTCCAGACCTGAGACGCATATTCAAGATGGGGACGTACAAACATACAGTACAAGATCTTAAAGGTTTTAGCTTGTGTGAAACATTTAGACACTCTCATTATAAAACCTAGAGCTCTGGAAGCTTTTTTCACGATTGTGTCTACGTGTTCATCAAAAATTAATTTGGAGTCATAATGCACTCCCAGATCGCGCATGGAATTACATCTGGCCAAAGCTCGGCCTCCTAAGGTGTAGTTTGTGAAAATTGGCAATACTTTACGAGTGTACGTCATTACTGAGCATTTGCTAGCATTGAGATCAAGTTTGTTGTGCTTGCAGTATTCCTCAAGTGCATATAGGTCTTTTTGGAGAGCTAACCTGTCACTGTCTGAAGATATGGTGGTATAGATCTTCATGTCATCGGCAAAGCATAACAGATTGGATGACTTAAAGCATATGTCTATGTCATTAATATATACAATAAACAACAGCGGGCCAAGCAGAGAACCTTGAAGAACGCCGCTTGGTACAGTAACCCAACTGGACATATAATTACTGAGCCCTGTAGCTTGTGACCTAATCTCTATATAAGAGGAGAACCATCTTAGCAAATCCCCACATACTCCCATGTTTTCAAGCTTCAAGATTAGCCTACTATGTCCAATACGGTCGAATGCTTTACTATAGTCGGTGTACACGACATCTACTTGGCTACCCTTATCCATTGCATTAGTGATGTAATCGTTAAGTAAGACGAGGTTCGTAACAGTTGATCGTCCTTTTAAGAAGCCGTGTTGGTAAGGGCTAAATGAATTTTTGAGAGCAGAGTAAACCTGATTATAGATTATTCTTTCAAACAGTTTAGCGATTATGCATAGTTTAGAAATAGGCCGGTAGTTAGTAATTTCCGTTTTCGATCCCTTTTTGTGGATTGGGGTGATAAAAGCTGATTTCCAGATTTTAGGCACTGTACATAGATATAGGGATTTTTTAAAGAGAAGTGAGATTGGCTGAGATACAGAGGATGCACAGCGCACTAAAAACTTCGCTGATATATTATCAGGGCCTGCCGCTTTCGTCGTGTCAAGTTTGTGTATCAAATTAGTGACTTCATCGATATTAATTTCTACACGAGAGATATTGGAAATTGGTTCAGCAGTAAGAGAGCTAGGTGTTAGCACAGGAGCGGATGTATCAGGTGACTGCGAAAGGTCCAGAAAAGTAGAATGAAAGTACGACGAAAATGCCTCGCATATATTCTCACCAGATGTTATGATCTCGTTGTTGTAGGTTACCGAGCTAGGAACGGCATTCGCGTTGTAGCGCGTCTTGACAAAACTCCAGAAATGCTTAGGATTCACTTTTATTGAGTTTTCTGTAAGACTTATATAATTTTGATAACAACTCGACTCTTCGGTCTTAACCCTGTCACGAAGTGATTTGAATGCCTCAACATCAGCTAAGTTACCATAAACTTTGATTTTTTTAAAGTATTTATATTTTTCTTTGATCAATTTAATAAGACAAGAATTGTACAAGGGTGGATAAGCTCTAATCCTCAAAAGTTTTTGGGGAATATGTTTGTTGTGTAACATTGCAATTGATTTATTAAAGAACTCGACAGCTTCGTCCACAGAGCGGCTCGCGAACTCACATTCCCAATCTATTGCGTTTATCTCCCTATTGATGGAATCGTAGTCTCCCTTATCAAATATAAAATGAGTGCGCGGTTTTTGTTTAAGCAGAGGTATTTCCACAAATTGACAACAGTGCCGGATGATGGGGGTCAATGGGGACCAAAGGATTTGATCACTCAGTAACTTTAACATGAGCATTTGAAATCACTAGATCTAATGTTCTCCCATACCGATTGACTACCCCATTGAACTGATTTAAATCCAAGGTACACAGCTCATCAACCAATAGGTATTCATCATTTGAAGTGTGGTTACTCGCTGTAAAAGTAGTATTACGGGAGGACAACCATTTAATTTTGCTCAGATTAAAGTCACCAACGATAAGAAACTCACTAGAAGAGTGATTAATTATTGATCTGTTCAATTTAGTGAGAAAATTAGTAAGTTGAGACGAAAAAGATAGACACTTGTTTTGATTACATAGGTAGACAACACAAAGGTATAAATTAGTCCACGTTCGAGTGGTCGGTTTCAACAAACGTTGCTTATCCAGAGATCTTCAGCTGTGCTATGGAACAGGGGCTGAGAAATAACTGACAACTCCCTTCGCGTTGCAATCAAAACACCGCCTCCCTTCTTTTGATTAGTTAATTCATAATTCCGGTCCCGACGCCAAACAATGTACCGGTCATCAAATAACTCTGAGCTTAAAACACCATCAGTTAACCACGTCTCTGTTAAGACAATAATGTCGTATTCGTCAATTAACATCTGACGATGAAATGTATCGGTTTTAGTCCGAAGACCGCGTACATTCTGGTAGAATACACTTAAACTTTGTTTATTTGTGTCAATCATTGTTATACAATGTGTTCAATAACAGAATATAAACTGACAGAATAGTTGAACGTATATAAATGTAGTAAGGTAAAGTACAGTAGACTATAAAGGTAACATCCATAAAGCATTGCTGATCTGTATACATATTAGAAATATAAAAATACGGAGGTACTATTGAATTACTTGAATAGCAAATGCGAATAGGAGTTAAGTTGTAAACAATATCGCGACAAAGCGAGATGCAAACCGCAGCAGATGCACTGTCTATGAATGGGAGTGAGACGCAACTATTGACATGTGTTAGGTTAATAAGCGATAACGAATATAATAGGAAGAAGAATAGAAACTGGTTTGTCGTCCGTAGATGGCACAAGTACTAAACATTTTGTACAGGTTCAAACCGAAAGTATTTGTTTTGTAAATATGTAATAAGCGATTAATATAAAGCAAAGGTGAATAACACCTTAAACAATCTTGTTTAAATCAAGTTCTTTCCTGATTATTAATAGTTTGCTATTATTGTTTTTGAGTATATGAATTTTACCATGTTTTATCCAGACATATTGATAGTTCTTTTCTTTGGCAATGAGTTTCACTTTACTTAACAGCTTTTTTTGTTCTATACTTAGATGGTCATTTAAATAAACCCTCTGCGATGTGCCCTGAAAACCAATATCGGTTGTAACTAGGTCTTTGACAGCGCGAGCAGCCGCCATAAAATCTTCCTTTATATATTTGTTCAAAAAGCTCACGATTATTAATTTCTCTTTGGAATTGAACATAGGAACCCGTGAAATGTAGTTTATTTGGGTTTTAGGAAATGTATAGTCTATTTTACGACTTATGGTTTCAACTATTGAGAATAAGTTCTCGTCTTTTTTTGCTGGTATTCCCTTGATCTCAACATTATTCAGGCGAGATCGTTGCTCATAGGCCGACAGCTCGTATTTTGTCGTAGCCAGTTCAGTTTGAAGACCATTCACTTGTTGTTCGAGCTTATCGAGTCCTAAGTCTAGTTTCAACCTCAGTTACTCTGATGCTGAGTTCTTCAAGCTTCCCACAGGAATACTCACAAGTTGCTTTTATCTCAGATATCTCGTCTTTAATGGTTCGTATATCCTCCACTAATGCCGGCATACCGAGTAATTGGCGTTTCATATCCCGTATTTCGCTCAGAACGGTTTCGAGGGTCACCTGTTCCAACGTTGGCACTGCTGGTGATGCGGATCTGCACATAGAGCATTTCCATTGGCTCCTCCTATCCACGCCAAGTTTTCTCCAGCCCGTCTCTGAGATTCCCGCACATCCGAAGTCCAGATGTTTTTTACAGAAGCCGCAATTCACACCGTCGATAAAATGATTATTACACATCCCACACGACTTCATATTACCCTAACTAGACTCAAATGGCAGGGCAATTACAGATATTTGTTTAGCAAAGTTAGTTGATGAAGAAAATAACAAAATGTTGACGATTTATGACTTGGAGCAAGGAAGCGTCTAACACAACCGAATGTCCACACGAGAATGAATGTAAATACTTCACAATATGTTGCTTTATAAATAACGCTAAACCTCTTCAATATCTACTCTGAACAAAAGAAAAAACCGGCCAAGTGCAAGTCGGACTCGCGCACCGAGGGTTCCGTAATATATTTTGTTATTATTTTTTTATAGAAGTTTGATTTTTTCACAGCTCTAAAGGACAGTAGACCTGAGTATTTCATATAAATTTCAGTTTGATACCTTCACGCGTCCTGAGAAAAAGGGTCTTGACAGACAGACAGGACGGACAACAAAGTGATCCTATAAGGGTTCTGTTTTTTCCTTACGAGGTACGGAACCCTAAAAAGTGAATCGAATAACAAACAGAGGGCATAAAACTAGATACTCAGTTTATGTGCAGGACTAAAAAAAAAATTCGATGTAAGAAAATACATAATACTTCTTAGTTACCGAAATTCAATTATAATAATAACATTGTCATTACAACGTTGCAATAACGTTCTAATGTCAATGTTATTATTTGACAAGAGATTGATAGAGCAAGATATTACGGTACCGGACAATTCAGTTTCATTCAATTTCTCGTTTAATTAAATACTTGGTGACTACTCGCGTATTTAATGCCAAAGTGACATCGCCCGACAGAGGTGCGCAGGCAGCGGGGCGCGGGGCGCGCTGTGACCTGTTCACAGATATGGGAGTGATGTATCTGATACCTACGTTATAATAGCCTACAAAAGGATAATGGCAGGATCCCATACATCATTTTATTTACGGAGAATACCATTCTGCCGTGCGCGCGTGCTCTCAGCTACGCGTCTCAGGACGCTATGCTAAATTGGTAGGTATATAAAACGCGAGCTCGAGCGAGTGATGTAGCTCTGACCTGATGCGTTACATGTTCTGTCGCAGTGCGAAATACTGGAACTACTGTTCTGTACACTCCATTGTCGCTTGAAGCTCAGGAGCTATATTGAGTAGGAAACTTAGGTTTGACTTATTTAATTTTGTATGTTTTGCTGTTATTTTGTAGACGTTTTAAATATTATGCTACAAATATTTATTTTTAAACTACATTAATTATGTTATGCATTCAGTGATTTTATTTGAAATTGCTATTTACATTTATTTGACGTCACGAAACTTAAACAAAATTTCATTAGCTTATTTAGTCACTAATACAATATTTTACAAAAAATATGCAATAACTCCAGATAATAATATAATAAATTGTGTTAATTAATTTTTGTTAGTATGGGGTCAAATCTTGTAATTGAACTATTATCAAGTCCCTTAATCGATGGATGTAGCAAGGCGAGCATGCAATAATTAAAAATATTTAACGTAGTTCCGTTGAATATCCTTACAGTATTAATAATAGTTTAATAATTTGATAAGTGAGTAGACAAGTTTACCGGATCATGATTTTATTGCTACTAAATTATGTACAAAAATAATTATGTAAAGTTAGTACCTTTGTAATATGAGTGCAATATAAAAATACGGGGACGCAAGCTAATTTCGTTAACAACTATAAATGTACGGGTTTCTCGTATAATTCTTAATTATTGCATTCTGCGGGGGCTCGGGAGGTCTGTCACGACAAGTTTGGTTTCATTGAATTTGTCTTAACAAGAACCGTAGATGTACAAGATCTCATGATGACGCCGCCGCGCCGGGAAGAAACTTCTTATTTGCTGCTCAATATAACCGTATCGTGTTTGAGTTCTTATCATTCATCTACACAAGTACTGTGTCGTACGGTGCAGACTGGACTGGTCTATTTTTTCATCATCGTAACTCCGTGTCGTGTTTAGAATCTCTGAATGTGCCTCAACAAGTAGTAGTACAATTTAACTATGTCGAATCACCATAAACATATAACCTGATCGGAAACTGTCAGCGGCGATATCTAGTGCACTCTTTTGTACATGTATCCATATAATAGTCCAGTTTCATCTTTGACGCTTCGTTCAAAGACGACGCGTCGTGTGTGAGCGTGCGCTGAAGTGGCGCGTGTTGCAGGCGGGCGCGTGCGAGACGGTGTGCGTGTGCGGCGCGCGCTCGTGCAGCGAGCCGGTGGAGCGGCGCTTTTGCTGGGAGGCCGTGCCCGCCGAGCGCGAGCGCACGCCGCTGACGCTGCAGGCGCTGAGCGAGCGCGACCGCGCGGCCTGGCTGCGCGCCATGGACGGCCCGCCCGACGCGGGGGCTCCGCCTGCGGCCGCGCCCGCGCCGCTGCGCGTCGACGAGCCGCAGGCGGCGCTGGACGAGGCGGGCTTCACCTTCGTGCGCGCGCTCGTCAGCGCCATAGAGGCGCGCGGCCTGGAGGAGCAGGGCCTGTACCGCGTGGCGGGCGTGGCGTCTAAGGTGGCGCGGCTCGTAGCGTGCGCGGGAGTCGGGCGGCGCTTGCCGGCGCTGCACGAACCGCTGGAGTGGGAGACTAAGACGCTGACGTCGGCGCTCAAGAGCTACCTGCGCGCGCTACCCGAGCCGCTGCTGACGCGCGCGCTGCACGCGCAGTTCCTCGCCGTGGCTAAGAGCGAGCGGCGCGCCGAGCGCGCGGCGGGGATGGCCGCGCTGGTGCGAGCTCTGCCGCCGCCCAACAGAGAGATGCTTCACCTCGTCATGAAGCATCTACGCAAGTTGGTATTTCTTTTCTCGTCTCCCTCATTTTTTGCCTTGGAATATTTAGAAAACCTCTGAACACTATCTCCTCCATATTCGTTGCGAGTTGCACTAATTCGACTAAAACAGAACACAAGATCTGACAGGTAACGACAGGTTCTATAGTATGAATATGAAATGAATTTATTACAAAACATATTAATCAACAAAAACAATAACAAAAATTAAAATCAGTTTTTTTTTAAAGGAGGTGTAAGTGATTGAATCTGTTAGAAACGAAAAATGATCGGTCTAACTCTAATTACAAAGGTATAATATAAAACAAGAACAGCGTTTTTGTTAAATACCCCATGATCATGGGGTCCCGTCTCAAAGAAAGCAAAAATGGTTCAAACAAATATCAATAGATGGCGTCACGGGTATCGATTTGTTATTGAAATGTATGGAAAATCAATATTAGGTCCTGATAAACGTATTTTCTAATTTTATAAAATACCCTAAACACGGGAAAATTTAATAAAAGCTTCTGACGTTCAGTTTTCTTGTTTTCACAAAATTCAATATTGTCATCGTTCCTCTGGCGGCAATTACTCGTACTACGTTGAGGTTGATACGGTTTTGTTATTGAGTTTGTAGTTTAATAGTTTGTAGGTACTGACTATTGACAGTTGGCCAAATGTTATTGAACTGTATTGTTGCGGTATGTTGTAGGTAAATTATTAACACTGTAATTTTTATTCGAACTTCAAAGATACTATAAAAAAATTAAGAATTAATTTTTCTCATTGTGTTTTACATATTTTTTTCATATTGTCAGGACACAATAATTAATAGTGAACAACGAAGCGCATGGTATGTGTCAACTTTGTTCTGTACCAGGTTAGGTATTTATGTAACCGACATTATGATTTGGCAAATAGATACCTACTAACCCACCTACTGAGTACTTACAAGTACTATCTATTTACACATACACATCGCAGGGCTGCCAGATTGTATTATTGGATACAAAATTTGTATAATTCGGTAATCATAAGTAGGTATCCTGTTTGTATAGTAGATGCATTGTATAATCGGATTCAATATCATTACTGATGTTATAGTGTAATAAGTAGGTACGAACATACACATAGAGATACTTAAAATAAATCATGTCTGTGGTAAACTGTTAAGTAATTATACGTTAAGAGCTATATCACATAATAGCATTTTACAAAATTAGGTATTTACGCACGACGACTCGGTCAAACTCGCGAGTTCCCGACACCACGGCAATGTTATCTATAATAAATTGTGACTCTGCCCTGTCCTTGAAATATGTAAACACGCGATACGGCTGCCCATAATTTCATCTACGTACTTGAGTTTCTTTCTAGTTTTGTGATTGTAAATATTTTAATTTATTTTTGACGTGACAACGTCTTATAATTCGATGGAGCCGGCTGCACGAATGAAAAAACATTACTCATCCGGCGTTACCTCGCTCTGAGACGTTACTATGACGTCGCTCGGCTCGCCTGGTGTGCACTCGCCACCACTCGGCACCGCTCGTAAAGCAGTTTCGGGTACGGAGGAGTGTGATATTTATAAAACAACTAGCTGACCCGGCGAACTTCGTACCGCCATATTTTATTTCTCTAATCGCAACTAAGGAAATAAAACCCTTCCGGTAAAATCTAATTAGCTAAATTGAAAATAAAACTAAAGCACTCAATTGAAAAATTCATATTGTTGTACAAAATGACTCGTCCATCAGATGTTAAATCGCAAATAACAGACAAATAATTAGCTGAATTATACATTATTTCGTTCACTACAAAATAAATTTAATTAATTTTAGAGCGTCAACAACACGTGGTAATTATGCTGTTAAAATGTAGCTTATATGACACGTTCGTAGATTTACCATAGCAGCGCCATCTATTGATTACTTACTCAACCCAGTCGAAAGGTATCGACATCTGTTAGAATCATTTGGAGTTAACAGATAATTGTGACTGTCAAATAATAACAGACAAATAATTAGCAATAAATTAAAATTGCGACTATAGTTTGAGATTTAAACTATCCTATCTCTCAAGTTGGATCGAACTGCACATGGTGTGCGAATTTTATTATAATCGGTTAAGTGGTTTAGGAGTCCATTGAGGACAAACATTGTGACACGAGATTTATATATATTAAGATTTCGGGTGCGGAGGAGTCTGATATTTATAAAACAATTTCGGGTAAGGAGGAGTGTGATATTTATAAAGCAATTTCTAGTACGGAGGAGTGGATATTTATAAAGCAATTTCGGGTACGGAGGAGTGTGATATTAATAAAGCAATTTCGGGTACGGAGAAGTGTGATATTTATAAAACAATTTCGCGTACGGAGGAGTGTGATATTTATAAAACAATTTCGGGTACGGAGGAGTGTGATATTTATAAAGCAATACAATGTACATAGTTTTTACAAGTATGAATGTGCTTTGAGCAATTGTTTTACAACTTTTATTTACAACTTTTAAACATGTGTGATATTTAACTTATTGTATTTATGCGTACTAATAAGTGTAACTTGATCAATTCAATTGTGATTTAAATTTACCTCCTTCTCTATATCCATACAAAATATCTATCAAATAAATAAAATTAAAATTTTCTTTTGAAAAATGTAACCTATTCTAACATTCCATCAGTATTTTCTTAAGACGTTGTCACGTTCAACTATCGTCCGTAAACCGACTTTACAGACAACCAATTTTTATTTAAAAAAATTAAATTCGTTGTGAATGAAATGAGAAGTATTCAATAAAAATACATGTCCTGATTTTTTATTATTAGATGTAATAAAATAACACACTCTAAATCTTACCAGGTACCTGCCATTTTTTACTCTCATAATTATTTCATAATAATATTTGTAAGTAGTTAAATACATGAGTAAATAGTAAGCCTAGGAAATTACCTACTAGTTTTTTTTAACGCGAGCGTTGGTAGGTCTATCGTGTGTCACTTTTGTCACCCTATCGACTTATTTATTTATTAATCCAGGTATTTTACTCGGTGGAAAAAGCGAAATGCCTACCTATTAAAAAAGAAACAAATTACGTTCTAGTAGGTATATAAAAATTATTTTATAGTTTACTTATACTTTCGGAGTTTCCAGGTAATTTAAAAAATGTTATCTCTGGGTGCGTTTTTGAAGAATTCCAGCAACCAAAAACAGCACAATATAGTGAATAATTACTCTTTGCCGTATAAAGGAAGTATTTGTATTTATTTCAATGAAATACACAAATCGCACGCTTACTGCTTAAAAAACCATCACACCGTTTGTTGGTCACTACGGTGCATTCGCGATTGTTTGTGTACCGGGTGTATACCGAACTCGAGGCGTGTAGGTATGTCTCGCAATCCGACCGTTTGTATAAAGATACAATATTGTATAGATAGTATTGCCGTGCCGCCGCTACCGTAGTGAATCAGCAATCATGATCCTTTTTCCACTATTAAGTTATTTATTTTACTTCCTTTCTTGAAATATTGTTAATAATGCGTAATGTTCCTGCCACTAGCTATGTGCCTGCGACTTTGCCCCCAATGAAAGCAAACAGAATGACCAGGCCCCGAGTCTCAGGCAGCCCTGCTATTCTTGGCTAGCTCTTGTGAGCATTAAAGTGATATTATTACTTTTTTATTAAATATGTAAGACCGCCCACTTAGTGAAGTGCCACGCCTAACGAACAACCGAATAATCGAAAATCATAGTATTTTTAGTAAGTATTCAATTTCGTAAAACAATATAAAAACAAAGCGAAAAACATATAAATCGAAAAACAAAGCCATCAAACGTATTTGTGCTCTTTTTTGTAATTATACTAAGTACCTAAGTTTATTAAATAGGTTCTTAAGTTTTATTATTATTTTTTAGGCCATGTAGCCAAACATAGCATATCTCCACTATTTACGAGTAAGAAAGTACTGACTTTATTTTGCAAAATGCCTGTGGAAACGTTACTGCGGATGACTGGAGAAACTTCTTATTTCTCGTTTCATTTTATTTCTGTGATCATTTATAGTAATATTATTATTTTATTAAATTGAATAGGAAAGACTTCATTTTGTATTATAAATGTATAATCGACCATACAGCATAACCATGCAACTATCGATTCCAAGATATATGATAATAATAATCGATAATCGAATAGGTTTAATAACAATTATACACTACCGAATCCCTACCGTGAGCTGTCAAAATTATCATCCTAAATTTGATAAAGTATAATTATCGCCATCTATTGGTTGCGCGTTTATTAGTAGGTAAATAAATCCATTTTGTCGCTAGGTGGCTCTAGCTATCCATAGCTATCGCGCTGCTAGCGGCATCTAGCGCCTTAATTGGCGCGGAGCCCGCAAAATCGCCCGAGTTAGAAAGGTCGCGTTTTGTTGTATGGGATGAGGTATCTGTACTAGTATAGTATTATATTATCTGTGCCATGACAAACTGACAACACCGGCTAATCTGTCATAGCTACAAATTTTGAAATTAAGTATCATAGGATACTTAATTTTCTGAGAAAATTGTGTAAATTAAAACAAAACTTACAGATTAAAAGTAATCTTAGTATTTTTATAAGGTTTCGACACAATTTAATAGCCCATACCGTCATGATCAATTGTTTTTCGCAAGCACGTCGCTACTTAGATATTCAAATGACAATGACGTCTGTCACGCGCGACTCTACGAAATATAGTCGACTTTATTAGCGCCGTTCTGTATGGCCGAATATGTAATTTAGACAAGTATATAATCAAAGGATACTGGGTTATTAGGATTATTAGTGTGCAACAAGTTTGACCTATTTTTATGATAGTTTAGTTGAAACTCAAATTTAGCCAAGGTATGCAACTATTTTATGCAATTGTAGGCAGTCAAGGTGTGCAAACATAGTAATTACCCAAAGTTTCTGGGCTTTAGTTTACTGGGCTCCAAGTTTACCGGCCATTGTTTACCATTAGTGTCGTCTCCTCACAACATTAATAACTCGTCCGTGGAATACCGTTTTGAGGAAACCGACGAAAAAATATAAATTCTGCAGAACATTTAATCTAAAGGCTGTTACAGAAAGATGTGGTCAAATTTTAGGAGCGTTATAATAATAATAATATAATAATAACCATTTATTTCAGGCTGCATAGGCCCATAGATAAATACCTTAATCTAAATATATGTACTAAAACATTGTGTTAGTAAATAAAACTTAAAACTAAGTTAGTAACTCTTCACTTGCACTCAGTCTTTGTGCGGTCTGTTGGTACTTTTCCGTGGAAGCGACGGAACACTTATGCCGACAAAGCTTGATTTACCTTGAAAAAGAAATAAAATCTTTGAAAAATGCTTTTTCTATTGCACATTTCCAAACAACATTTTAGGAATTCTCATGACAATTTCAATAATTTCATTTTTACATTTTTTCTATGCAGACATACGAGTAAAATACCAGTGGTTAGATTCATATCAGCTCTCTCTCATACTAAATATTAGCTTTATCCGTCAATTTTCAAGTTCAATTTGTCGGTTTCAATATAATATTTCTGTATTAAAATATTTTTTTGTAAAATTGTTAGTGCTTTACGTTATATACGGGGTCTATTACACGACCCTTAAATGTCGCCGCCACCTTTCTTTAACACCCCAACTGTACAAAGGACAGTTTTACTCATCATTACACAAGTTTATACTATATAAACTTTAGGTTTGTTAAGTTAATGTTTTTAACCTGTTTTCTACGTTTCATGGTGATAAATATTTATGTATGAATGTGTGAAACGTGGGCTCTTTATGTTCCTGATCTTTACTCTAGTCTATTCTCGATGGATGGTTGACCCGTAGATCATTAATGTGTACTGTTGTGTAGCGTGGCGGCGCGCTGCGACAAGAACCTGATGACGACGTCCAACCTGGCCGTGTGCTTCGGGCCCACGCTGCTGCGGCCGGAGCGCGAGACCGTCGCCTCCATCCTGGAGCTCAAGTTCTACAACGTGCTGGTGGAGACGCTGCTGGAGCACTACGCGGAGATCTTCGAGCTGGCCGCGGCCCCGCCGCACCAGCCGCACAACCCGCACAACCCGCACAACGGCACTCTCAGGTATGTATTGTTGTGTCTGTACCAATCCTTTAACAGCTCGGAGCTCGGGTCGCAGTACTCCTTTATAGGTGAATAGCGCAATCAAAATATAAATGTTTGAACAAAAGTTATTTTTAACCGACGAAAAACGGAGGAGGTTCTCGAGCAGTGCCGTAATAATAGGGTGGCAGAGCGGGCAAAATGCCACGGACCCGTGGCCCTAGGACCCCGAGGCCCCCCTAAGCTGAGGAGGCACCGAGAGAGGCGCTTTTGTACTATCTGTTAACGTTTCAAGCGCCTATCGCTGTTATATTATTAAGATTGAGCAAAACGCAGGAGGGAGGGAAGGGATGGTGTCCTTTATTATTATAATTTTTAGTTATAGAGACTAATATGGGTATTACACCCACTCGGTAAAAATTTCATGTATATATTAAGATCGAGTAGAAACAAAAGTTTATTGCATGTTAATTTCCTAATTGCTGCCACGGCGGAATCCTAGATCACTGAAGAACAAGGTTGAAAACCACAACTTTATTATGTTATTTGTTTCCATTGCAACTGGTAAAAATTTCAACTTGCTACTACGGACAGACAGACGGACAAGAGAGTGATCTTATAAGGGTTCCTTTTTTTTTTCCCTTTTATGTTATAGGGGGCAAACGAGCAGACAGATCACCTGATGGTAAATGACTACCGCCGCCCTTGGGCACCTGCAACTCAAGGGTTACAAGTGCGTTGCCGGCTTTTAAGGTGGGAGTGGGGGAAGAAGGGGAGAGGGGGTGAGGGAAAGGTTAGGGCCTCCGGTAACCTCACTCACTCGGCGAAAAGCAATAAAATTATTGCTTCACTGCCGGTTTTCTGTGAGACTGTGGTATCACTCCGGTCGAGCCGGCCCATATGTGCGCGAAGCATGACTCTCCCACGAACAAAGAGGTACGGAACCCAAAAAATTGTACAATGGCGGACTTAATCTCATAATCTTCATCTCTAATCAGTCTAAAAGTCTCAGTCTACCAGTGGAAAAGGTACGTTGAGGATGTCTTCAGGATTCATGAAGGGCAAGAATAAGGAGGTGGAACAATGGCTTATGTTCAGGAAGTACTAAGACGCAACGATTACCGCGACAGCCTAAGACGTCAAAACAGGAACCCCTAACAAGTACATATGGACAGATGTCCAGCATATCTTCCATATGTTAAAGGAGTCACGGACAAAGTAGAAACAGTATTGAAAGACTTTAAATAGTTTTTTTTTATGGTATAGGAGGCAAACGAGCAGACGGGTCTGATGGTAAATGACTACCGCCGCCCATGGGCACCTGTAACTCAAAAGTTACAAGTGCGTTGCCGCCCTTTAAGGTGGGAGTAGAGGAAGAGGGGGAGAGTAAGGAAGATCGGGAAGAGAGGAGATTTGATTAGATTGGAGGAGAGGGGGGAGATATAGAAATAGTCCGCACTCAGGGGCGCCCCTAGGGTGTGAGCGATGCGGCCGCACCACACATTTGGGCATTGACGATACTGACAGGCTAATAATCTGCTGTCAGGCTGATGTCTATGTCAAACAGTTATGTGGGCGTATAAATACTTCTCTATCATACTAGACTGTACTACTGACGTGACACTAATTAATAGAAGGGTAGAAATAAATAAATGTATCAAAGCCAAAATTCTAAACCAATATCCTCAAGTATTTTTAACTGGCTTAAAAAAAAATAAGGTTTTTCTTTTTATCTATGTACGTGACCCGATTACTCGAAGACGGCTGTACCGATTTAAAAAATATAATTTTGTTTGTAAGGGTATACTTTCTGGTTGGTCCCATTGCCATCAGGTCTGAATCTGATGATGATATCCTGGAGAAATCGAGGGAACTTCAAATATTATAGACACATCTATAGCGATTTGGGTATTTTTTATAGTAAATTGTGCATTTACTCTCGGCGCACCTTGTGTAGTGGAACAGATGATGAAGACCATAGATGCCCACCGGAACTACTCAATATAAAGAATTTTACCGGTTGCGATTCGATTACTAGAATGTGGTTGCTAAGCAATTTATATTGATTACAATGCATATGGTGAAGTGGAACTGATAGGGAAGTAAATGAGAATTCCTCAAAAGTAAAAGGTAAGGAGCAGTTCACATTAGGCTATTGTAATTTAGACAAACTATAAACCGATCCAAACCGTAATTTTTAAACCTACTTAAAATCGACTTCAGCAAACGAGGTTATCAATTTGACAATTTTTTTGGCCTTATATGGCGCCCTAATATGGGTGGAGCAATTGACGGCCCGGAATCTGCAATACTGCGGCGACCGCAACGGGCAATGTCTGTCAGAGTCATAAGAGGATACCACACGATATACTTCAAAGCACCGAGTCTCCTAGCCTGATTTGCCCCATGGGACTTAGAGGCGGCGTCATTATACTATTGGCGCAAGGAGGCACTGGATCGAGAATTCGAGGCGCGACGGTCCCAGCTTCACCAGGGCCTAATAGCCAAATGGCAAGAACGACTAGAGCGACCGAGCGCAGGGCACACCATGATTGTGGCGGTAAGCGGCGGGAGGATTGGCTGGAGAGGTTACCGGTCGACGCAGGTACTCACCGGACACGACTTATAGGTATATGCCGGTAGCCAACGCCTGCGTACCCCCACTGCGGAGGCTGTCGAGAGGACACTGCACTCCACCCTTTGACGGAGTTCTCAGCGTGGACGCAGCAGCGATATGACCTCGCGGCCTTGGTGTGGAAAGCCTTTCGCTAGAAACCATGGTTCTGTCTATAATCCAAAGTGAGAGTACGTGGCATTCTACCGTCTCGTTTTGCGAGGAGGTGATGTGGGCTAAAGGGGTGACGGAACGGGAACGGGAGAGGATAAGCACTCTCCCATATCTCGTGTCCCCTGCAATAGACTCACTTATGACGGAACACCATGTGCATTTAGTCCGACATACCACTTCACCCTTGGTTCCGGTGATGTGATGACCCGTTGGGAGTTTCCACACGATAAAAAGTAAATATGTTGCGCGATATCTTCCCTCATTGGGAACCGATTTCAATCATTTGTTTAATTGAATTGGTTATATTCACGGTTGGTCCCATTCAAATTTGTACAAAATAGTACACCTCTAAGGGTGGAAATTTAGGAAAACTTATCATAATATAGGTGCATCGAAGTGGGTGACACATGGCCAAAACCTCCGTGAAATCGGTCTCTTTATTTGGATTTCTCTAAAGCTATGGGAGGTGATATCTTATTGGATTATAGCTGGAAAAACACTTAAAACGTGTAAAACACGCTGGGAGCGAAAAGTTTCTAGCTTTGCTGCTGTTCGTTTTAAATACCTACACTTCACTTCGTGATGTCCTTCTGAACCTTCATAAAGAAACCAATGACTCAGTTGCGGCATCAGACGTCTTGACGATAATTCAATAGGTACATATAGCAATTTGATTTCATAATTACAATGTTCGCTTGTGATATATTGTTTCAAGTGAACATTGTAAATTTACCAAACCTCTACAACTGCTAAAAACGCTTGGAATTTATGAAACTGTAACGACCCTCTCCCGTTGCATTAATAACGACTAAGGAAATAGCATTTTAGGCTGAAATAGACCCAACTTTGAAGTCAGTCCAGTCCCAAAGAAAGAAACGATTATTTGATTACGAAGCTGTAGATGAGACACCAACAGATCCTGAGTAATTATTTAAGATGAACATTTTGAACCCTATGATTGATACTCACACTATCAAAACTTAAAATTGCATTTGCAATTGCAAGCTCAAAAGGTGAAGGCCATCTAGGTTTTTCATTTAATCGATTGATATTGGTTCTTTTATATTTCTTAAGATTGTGTGCAGTATGAAAGTGTAAATAAATATTGTTAACAAAATTATTGACTGCTATTATTTCACACTTATTTGGCATTACCGAACACAACGGAGTACAAGTACAAGCGGGATGTACAACATTTTTTTAACGCCGATGAGTAGAACAACTGATATGTCAACCGCGAAAGACTGCTTGCCCCGCAGATACACCTTAAATGTTAGGTATATCTAATACTATTTATAATCACTGCTGCATAGTATAGGAACGATTTTGAATTTAAAGGGGCACACTTTGAGGTCTCGCACCACGTAAAAATGTAGCTAGAGCCGCCATTCTCCGCACTCAAAGATAGTAAAGTGCTTAAGAACATCGAAGCATGTCGTTCCTCTCCAGACCCCAGGAGTGTATAAGGTGGATTGCAGCTGTGGTAGCTTGTACATCGGACAGACTACAAAGAACACATCCCAGTTGTGAAAAACCGTCAGATAAATAAGTTAGCGATCGCCGAGCATTAGCTGGAGTCAGGTCCAAACCACTGGATAGAACTACACCAACAGCAGGTCCTCTCCTCAGACCGTCGCGTCGCTATTACTCCAGAATAGTATGGGAAGCAGTCGAAATCAAAAAAACAAAACAAGATTTCAACAGAGAAGATGGGTACCGCTTGTCGACATCTTGGAATCCTGTCATCAGCACATGCAATAGTCAGCAAATACACGCTACTCGACAACACTCAACGGACGTCGTAAGTGTGGTGTGTCGAAGTACCGACAGTGCAAACGTAAACAAAAACAATGAAGACCAAGTGCGGGTAGTTGGCGAAAGTCGCACTTCACGGAGGCGTCGCTAAGCTCTCACCAGTCTACCCGTGACCATGGTCGGTGCAATTTGACCAAAACGTCGGGTAACCAAAAAAGGTATTGTAGGTACCTTCTAATTGTTACCGCGATATTATTACGGTAATGATAAGTAAACAGAAACACTATTCGTTCCTACAATTTTCGAGGGTATCTCTCAATTTTATCAGGATCCCATCATCAGATCCTGACTTCCTTGACATGGGACCACCCTTGAGGTATACCCTATCTAACAAAAAAAGAATAATCAAAATCGGTTCATAAATAACGGAGAGAGGGCTAAACATAATTAAAAATTATATATATTATACGGTCGAATTGAGAACCTCCTTTTTTTTCCTCGGTTAAAAAGGCTAGGCAGTTAATTGAACGGCTAATTAAGCTAGTTGGCTATATACATAATATCTTATTATGGCTTATGTATAGTGTATTGTAGAAAGGGTTGTTTATTGGAGAAACCCAGTGTGGCTGTAGAAATATGTATATTTATGTTGTTTTCATAGTTGTGGTATAATTAAAAGAGAGTTAATAACTAGCATACAATATCTTTTATATTAAACCAATTCCATGCGTCATCATTATTCGTAAATGTTACTGATAGATATAAAATGCAGTTATAAATAATGAATTAAGGCAATATGCCACAAAAGTAGCGTGGACTTCTTTTAGATGCATATTCTATGTGTATTTCGGGACTTAATCGCGGTAATATTTAAAATAAATTTTAGATGAACTACGGACCAATTTTTTTGTAGAACATTGTATTTACGTATTAGATGTGTAATTCAGGAATTAATCGCGATAACTGGAGTCCACTCGTGACCACGATCGGTGCAATTCGATCGAAACGTCGGGTAACCAAGAGGTATTGTATCTTTTAAATATTATCGCGATTAAGTCCCGAATTACCTACACATGTAATATATATCAAAATCGCGAAAGTTCTAAACAATTATTGTATTTACCTACCTACCACTTACTATTAGGTATGCCAGCGGCTAAAGCAGTTAGGGAGCGCTTTTGTTCCGACTTACCTAACAAATATCTATTCCTCATAAATCTGGTTATCATAATGACACAAAAATCATTTTTCGAATCAGACTGGTAGTGCTAGCCCCAAACCCATAATCAAACAAACAAATCTAAGCTTTATTAGGTATATTGGTATAGATAAAAACCTGTCTTATTTAGACTCCGACCATATCCGAAAATATTCGAAACTTTTATATCTATTTCGGTTCCGGTTTCGGATAGATTTTATTACGGATATTCGATAGTTTCTCTGATAACAACAGGTCAAGAACTACACATACCTACTAATAATGTGTGTCGTCTGTCATGTTAGCCTTCATTAAAACTTGTTTTCTTTCTTTATTATTTTCTTGATCTGAGGAATCATTAAAATTTGATGCCCGCCTAGTGTGATGGTAATCACACTTGGTAGGTAAGGTGGACCGACTGGCCAAAGATCCACCTTCGCAATCTATAACTAAACCGCTCACCCACCGTCCCTACTAAGTAGAACGTGAAACGCTCAGATTCCATGACCGCGCCTCCCGTGATTGGCTGAAAACGGTTGGGAATTAGTAATAATGTTAAACCACCGTAGTACATTTGATGACATGTAAAGTGTGTTCGTTAAAGAAGTGCAGTCACAGATAATAGTTACTTCGTAACAGATACATCACTCCCATACAAAAGTGAAAATACCTACGTTATAATAGCCTACAAAATTTAATTAATAATACCTGGCGTTAGCTGCAACCAGAAATATATCTTATTTACCCTTTTCGAATGTTGAGAACGCCTTGCCCACCGCGGACCTTTGTCTGTGCGTGTAACCGCTTTGCCAGACACTTTAGGGTTGTACAAAATACACAAATAGTGAGATAAATTATTTATTTGATAATCAAATTTATGGGCGTTGAGTTTTATAAAGGTGATGAATGATAAATAAAATTTCCCCTAAGTTTAATTTTTATAAGTAACTAAAATATGCTTCACATTTAATATTGGGTTCGATTGCCACCCAAGACAAATAAATGTGTGATGAGCATGATCATTTGTTCTGTGTCTGGGCGTAATTTATCTATAATATGTATGTATTTAGAAATATGTAAGTATGTTTATCAGCAGTCTGGTTACCATAGTACAGGCTCTGCCTAGTTTGGGATCAGAGGGCCGTGTGTGAGATGTGTCAAGTTGTTATTATTATTCTTAAACCTTTCGTTAGTAACATAAAGAGTTGATGCTGTACACATGTACATATCTATTAATGGCTGCTGAGTAGACGGGAGAAAGATACTCTGCTTACGATTCAATGCTTGCTTTTCTGTAATGATTGCCAAGTGGCAGGATTATAGAAAAAGGACTTCTATCACTTTGATAAAAAAAGTTTACTCCTCATTATTATAAATTACTAGCAACCCGCCCCGGCTTCGCACGGGTACAATTTAAACACCTAAACCTTCCTCATGAATCACTCTGTCTATTAGTGAAAACCGCATGAAAATTCGTTTAGTAGTTTTTGAGTTTATCGCGAGCAGACAGACAGACGCGGTGGAGGACTATGTTTTATAATATGTAGTGAAGATTTAATATGTGGAGAGGTTTAATATTTAAAAAATGACAGTAAGATATTTTGATTTGTGCGAAAAGCTCCAAAAATATGTTTCTCAATTTTAAAAACAAAATTTTTTTTTACTCGCCGACTTTAATAAACTTTATTTCTCATACAAAAGTTAACAATCCTTGTGGCAGTTTACATTTTTTTGTCAGTTTATAACAGCGCGAGTATGATTTATAATAAACCAACGATGTTCAGAAAAATACGGTGAAATATATCATAGATATCATTATGAACATTTTTACTATTACAACGAAAGTCTACAATTACAGGAGCATTAAAGACACCTGTCCCGTTATGTGATATGCGCTCTAATTTACTTACTATACTATTGTAAAACATATTATGTTATACAAAAGTATTAAATAAAAATAACTACCTACTCGAATAAAAACCTCAATCCGTGCCGCTCTCAATATGTTTTACATTTCAGTCGTTCTTACTGTATTATTTTCTAGCCTTATTATAGATGGTCCTAATTTAATTTCGTGTTGTAAGAAAATCCTATAGGTAGGTACCATGTCAAACATATTGTGTGAGAGAAGCAGCCGACAATTCGCCTTGCCTACAACAAATGAATATGCGGGCAGTCCACACCTACAAAGTTCGTCACCTTTCGGAAATGTTATGGGTTTATTATTTACAGTTTAATAGACTACATTGATTACAACATCCACTCTGGCCAAACACTCTAAACCTGATTTAGTACAATTTGTATAATAACATTGTATAGAATATATATAGGCAACATTTATTATTTTTGTTAAGAAGTTAACTATTATTTATCATTAGCACAGCCACGCGGCAATGGCGAGTGAAGAATAAACACCTAAAGTACTTTTAAATTATATTGTCAAAAAAAGTAATAACTAAAATAATTTTTGCGACTTATATTGAAAGGATTTAACAGATCACTAGCATCTAGCAATAACGCAATTTAACATAATTGATACATTTATCAAAAACAAAACGGGAAAGTTCGATTTGGCATTTTGTTTTTATTTACGAAGAATATTGTTCAGTGCGTGTGTGCTCTCAACTACGCGTTATCGCCCTACTGAGACTTTTACCGTGTACGTGTAGTCGTGTACGGTATACTAAATTGGTAGGTATATAAAACGCGACCTCGAGCGAGTCATGTAGCCCTGGCGCAGCTGATAGCTTCCTTGGTACATGATGTGACGTGCAAAAGGACAAGTCGACCGACAGTTACGAGTATCATGTGAGCGAGCGGCTGCGAGGGCGACACCCCCAGCACAATAAGTACTACAAATTGAACAGGTTTAAACTGTGACCTTGACACACAATAACATTATAGTTGAATGGTCGGCCGCGCGCGCCCCATTACTCCAGACCACTGCTCGCGTAGCGTTCACGGCGACATTAGCTACTGAGGCCCGTGTGAAGTGCTTACTATATATGTGTACAAAAATGTTTACTATATGTTGCCACGGTTTTGTTTAAAGCAACAAAAAGAAATCTTTTTGTAAATGTACTTTCAATATAGTTTTCGATACGGGTTTAATTAAGTGGTTTGTATGTCTTGTAAAAGCATCTGGTACCTACTTCACCAATGAGCGAGAATTGTGCAACAGGGACAAGTTTCGTTGTGAAGCATCTGTCATACATACAACCAACGACGTGTTATACTTACTGTACAGGATGGCGCATGAACAACACTATACGTACCTACCAGGTCATATGATGTTATAACGAAGCTTATTTACTACATTGTTTTAAAAGCATTCATAAAGGTATTTACAATAAAATTGACGTGCTGTGTTTTGCGTTTGTTTCGAAAGAGCTAGGTAGCATTTCCTCGTATCCTCAGCACTGCACACCTGTGTAGAACAACGTAGTATGTGGTTCACTAGCGGAGCTAGCTTATCTTGTCACCTTACGTAGGGTTATGCCATCAAGGCTCACTGGCGTCCTTCACCAACATAAACACCAACATTGCTTAATAGTGGCACTATGTAGATAGTATATATGTTATGGACCAAGTGATTAAACATTGCAATGTTTATAATGCCCGGCCAAAATTAATAATAAAATGTCAAATCGGACTGTGTGACCTATACAAACTTCGTTATTTATCACATTGTTATAAATATTGGTACGTAATGTAATAACGTAACTGCCGGGCAAGTTGATAATTAAGGTACATTAGGCAGGGCGCTAGGACCAAGAACATACATGGAATGGAAGGACCATCGTCATTAGCAAACACGCGCTGCTACTGAGAGCAGTTGTTTTCTATTTAGTTATAAAAAGCTAATAAAGGCGGACAGGTTACCTATATTTCTCGAATCTCGAATTGAAAACTGATACGAAACTGCTTTAAAGTGTGCTACAATTAGTTATTACTTTAAAAAATTGTATTTGAATAAACATTATGGAAGAGTGGCGTCAGGAGAAAGAGATGTTGAATACAGTTGATGTGGTTGTAAAGGTGGTGTATGTAAAAAAAACCGGCCAAGTGCGATCCGGACTCGTGCACCGAGGGTTCCGTAACATATTTTTATTATATGACTAGCTGTACCCCGCGGTTTCACCCGCGTAACTCACATGCCATCAATACATCCTCACAAACTTTCAAATTTTTCTCACATTCAATATCTTCACTACATATTATAAAACAAAGTACGGGCCCAGTCTAGGTTTTGATTCCCTTGCGAGTGTCGAACATTTGCGGAAATTCATAAACGGCATAAACGGCTGTATCTTTTGATTGCGTTGGCTTAGAAGTTTGATTTTGTTACAGCTTAAAGGTATTATAGACCTGAGTATGCGATATAAATTTCAGCTTGATACCTCCACGCGTTCCTGAGAAAAAGGTTCTTGACAGTCAGACAGACAGACTGACGGGCGGACGGGCAACAAAGTGATCCTATAAGGGTTCCGTTTTTTACACGCTTTATATTAGCTTCACTTGTATGTTTGTTTGTAACCGACTCCTTAGGGCGCGATTTTGACCTACTTTAAACGGCCTGATTTCATTCAAAATTTGCACATCTGTCAAAGATCGATGACGTATGCAATTTCTCTCTCTCAACTTCAATTCGAGTAAAAAAAAAAATATATGTAATAGTTTAAAAAAACTAAAAAAATACGCTTTTATAGAAAATCCAACTAAAAAATAGAAAATAAATTTTAATAAATTTGGATTAACAATAGTGTAAATAAAAAATAAATATATATTATTGGAAAAAAAACGTGGAATGCATGCATAGTGTCAATGGTTGTAAACATTTTATTGACATGTTGACGGGAATTTCAATTGCAGATTACAAACATGTGATATATCACATGTTTGTAATAGGTCGAGATCTGTGTTAGGCAAATTTTATCAGCTGAGCCGAGCACTGAATACGGATACCCTAAAAATTTTTTTATGCCCTTGCAGAGCAGACTCACTGATCGACTATGGACTTATTGTGTATGGAAGAAGTTTTATAACGTATTTAAGATACATTAAAAACCTAAAAGTATGTTTAATTAAGTATCTAGTCGGTAAGAAAGTGAAATATGTGTAACGAAGAATATGATAAATTGAAATTGAAAGTAGCACCAGTGGAGGAGAAGCCGAGGAGCAATAGGTTATCGTGGTATGGACATGGGATGCGGAGGGATGAGCAAAATGTGGTGAGAAGAGTTTTATGTTTGGATTTTGACGGGTACAAGAGAAAAGGATGACCAAATAAAAGATGGATGGACAGTGTGAGAGAAGATATGGCTAGAAATGGAGTAAGCAGTGAAATGACGAACGATAGAGTAGAATGGAAGTGGTCAGGCGTGTAAATAGCCGGACCAGGGTGTGATTGCTCAAAAGTTAGCGTACGAGGTGTAGGGAAGTAAACCACTTCTATCGATCAAAACAATCATGCCAGCACTAACCTGCAACACCGACCAAGTCCCGATCCTCCAGAAGGCAGCGAGCAGCGGCGAGGTTTCTACGGTCTCTTGCAAGGTATTGACCGGCCGGTCACGATCGTAGACTGGAGCACTCCACATACACCTTGTAAAGGTTACAAGCGAGTCCAAACACTACACGGCTATAGGACTAACGGAAAATCAGCTTCTTTTCACGAGAAATATAACTGATGTCCGTGGCGGAACAAAATTTTTATATTAAAAGCGTCTTCTTAGCGAAAAGCGATGAGAGCAGGGTATGTCCGTTTTTTTCTTGCACCAATCAGGTGCAGCGCGTTTACATTATTTGAAGACTGCTAACGCCATCTCTTGAGATCGTCGAGTACATTGGCAATATTACAGCAGTACCAGCACTAATTGCATTCGACAAACAGAATGTGGTTTACTATAAAGACTATGAAATTTATAATATAACGAAATATATTATGGTGCGATTACGTATGCATTTTATAAATATATTGGCGCTCCACCATGCACCCCGCCTTGGAACATCACAAGATGTTTCAAAACACGCGAATTTTCTAACTGACTGAGAGTAACACATGCATTATGCGATTAAATAATAAATATGATAAATATAGCGGCCTAAACTAAAAAATAAGGTTTAAACTAAGTTGAATTTATTGTGTAGGAATAGGATATAATTTAGTTACAGCGCGTTTGTACATTCCAGTTTGCGTTTTAACTATCGCCACGCGTACAACGTTATCTTCCCACATCCCACCAAAATTTGGTGATCTTGGGGGAATCATCTTCCACTCTATGCGTCGAGAGAGCAACTCATTCGACAGCGCGTTTTTGAAGCTAGAGTTCAATAAAAAACTATACAGCTCATCTAAATGTGCCTTCGCACCGATGAAAGTAGATCCATTATCGGAATAGAGACATGAAACTGGTCCTCGACGGGAAATAAAGCGTTTAAAAGCGGCTAGAAAGTTTTCAGTAGTTAAATCACTGGTCACTTCAATATGTAGACTACGTGTGACCATGCAAACAAAAAGAACGATGTACGCCTTTTGCGCATGTTGACCTCTGCGGCGAGAAAGGATTGTCCTTATCGGACCAGCGTAATCTACACCAGTGTGACAAAATGCCTTGGCCTCTGAAACACGGTAATCAGGAAGATCAGCCATTATAGGCGTTGGATGCGTTGGGTTGCATTTAAAGCAAGTGTTGCACTTTCGCAACTTGGACCTGATAACAGTCCTGGCATCCAAGATCCAGTAGCGTTGTCGTATAATAGACATAAGAAGTCCAGGTCCGGTGTGACAATTAACAACATGAAAATGCTGTATTATTAAGTCAACGACATGATCGCGTTTAGGGAGAAGAACCGGATGTTTAGCTTCGAAAGGAAGCATTGATCCAGAAAGTCTTCCTCCAATGCGTAAAATCCCTTGTTTGTCTAAGAAGACGAAGAGGCTTTGCAGCTTTTTTGAAGGTAATTTATCAGCCTTGATCAATTTGATATCTTCACAGAAGTGCACAGATTGAACGGCGAGAATTAACGCATTCTCAGCACTTGTCAACCCTGCTATAGAACGAGGTTCGACCTTAACTTTAGGTCTTGCGAATTTTAATACATATGCGGTGATACGTAGCAACTTTTCCCAAGAAGAAACACGTTGTGCTAACGTACACAGCAACGGCGGCTCTGTGTGAGTAATGGCAGCCAACACATTTGCCTTGAGTTCAGGCAAGACAGAGCAATTATTAAGCGAGAATGGCTTAATCGGCCACTTCTCAGATGAGCTGCGAATCCACGGAGGACCTTTCCACCACAAATCGTGGGTCAAAAGTTGCGATGGAAGCATACCACGCGAAAGACAATCACTTGGATTACTAGCTCCGGCAATATGATAAAAATGTTTAGAGTCCAAGTTTTCTTGGCACTGAGCGACGCGATTACCGACGAAAACTGACCAACGATGTGGTGAAGAATGAACCCATGATAAAGCAATAGTGGAATCAGAAAATGCGTATATCCCGGCAATGGTCATACGTGTTGCATATGTGTCTCGCACAGTTTTTATTAATTTTGACATAAGTAAAATAGCGCATAATTCTAAGCGAGCGAGCGTAGTGATTTTTGTTGGCGAAACCTTTGATTTAGCGCAAAGAATGCGAGCTTGAATGCCAGACGGGTAGGTACAATGGGCATAAATGACACATCCCAGACCATTCATGCTAGCATCACAAAAAGCAACAAGACGTAATTCACAACCAACTTCGACGCCTACATGACGTGGAATCCTTAAAGTGTCAAGCATTTGAAGTTCTTGCGCAAGAGCGAAAAAACGGGTGCGTATGTGCTCCGGTGCAGGATCGTCCTAATCACACTTGCTGAGCCACAGTTCCTTAATTAACAACTTGGCATAGAGAATCACAGGCGCGACCAATCCGAGCACGTCAAATAGTCGTGCAACCATCGAGAGTATGTTTCTCTTGGTGCACCTTTCATTAATTGCGGCGCATGTGAAATGAAAATTATCTTCACATGGTTCCCATGAGAGACCTAAGACCTTAGAGACATTATTGTCAACATCAAAATCAAGCGACTTGCGGTGCGTGTCGGGAAGCGAGTCAAGTAGCACTGGTGAATTGCTAGACCACTTCACTAAGTCAAAGTCACCCGATTTGAAAAACTTAATCAAGTTGTAAGCTAATTGCGTGGCAGTATCCTCATTTGCAATAGAAAGAACCAAATCGTCCATATACAGACAGGTCTCTGCCACTTTCGCGGCATCAGGATAGAGCGGACTCATGTCAGTAGCCAGCTGTCGCACAGTGCGCATAGCTATGTAAGGGCTTGACTTGAGACCGAAAGGTTGCCTATTAAAGGCATAAGTTCGAATTTTTTCCGATTCGTTGAATCTAAATAAAATGCGTAGGTATTTATGTTGGTCTACTGGTACACCAATCCGTAAATAATATTGTTTTATATCAGCGTTCATTGCAATAGGAAATAATCTAAAACCTAACAATAATAAAAACAGATCGGCCTGTAAATTGGGTCCAATATGTAATATATCGTTAAGCGAAAGTCCTGTATGCGTTTTAGCACTCGCGTCCAATACGATGCGCGGCATCGGTTAATCAGGTCGGACTACTGCGTGATGCGGTATATAATAACCATCAGAGGACAGCTCAGATTCTTTAACAGGACTGAGGTAATTGTTATCAATATAATCCTGAATAACCTTGTTATAATTTTCGCGCACTATCGGTGCCTGACGGAGCTTACGCTCGAGTGAAACGAAACGGCGATAAGCGGTAGCGTGCGAATTACCTAATTCCGAAGGGTCCCTACAGAACGGTAATGCAACTGTATAACGACCTACGTCGTCACGGGTCACGGTAGCCGTGAAAATATTTTCGCAATCTGTCTCCTCTGGTGACAACAAGCGTTTCATGGGTACTTCTTCAAGTTCCCAGAACTTTTGCACTATATCATTAAGCGCTAACGCAGAAAAAGACGCGGCAGTAGGTAAAATATGTTTACGCGGGTAATCTCCCATAAGTACGTAACCAAATGTTGTAGATAAAGCACACGGTGCGCGCGGCCCACACTCGACCATATTTCCTAAGTATATAAATGGGAATAGCTGGGCACCTAACAATAAATCAATCTTGCCCGGAATATTCCAGCTTAAGTCAGCGAGCGGAAGGTTACGAAAATCTAGGTCGCGATCACAATCGATAAATTTCGAAGGCAATTGATCCGTAATGCATTCTACAACAAGCGCATGTATAGTGTATTTCTGATCCGGATAAATACGGGATTCAATGTCTAAATGAACATAACCGATTATCGGACTTGAAGCGGAACCAACACCTTTAACATAGGAATTATTCAACGGTATTATCGGTAAATTTAATAAACTAGAACAAGCAGATGTTATTAGATTATTCTGCGAGCCATTATCTATCAAACACCTAACTACAGATTTGATACCAGCGCTACCCTTAGAGCGCGCGTATACCTGAGCGGTTGACAAAAGTATATCACCCTTATGACAAGAAGTGTAAGACTGTGTATGTGTAACTGGTTCTGTAGCAAGCGGGGGCGCTCGAATGCATGACGAAGTCGTGTGAGCGCGATGAGAAGGCGCGGGCGAAGTAACGGTCGCTCGATGAGCGGGCGGCGGCGAGTACGCGACGGCGGTATTTACCATAGCCGCATGCGATTGCGAATTATTACTATCAAAATGCAATAACCTATGGTGTCTTTTATTACAGAAACAGACTGACGTACTCTTACAATCCGGAAGTTTATGTAAAGTGCTTAAACAATTAACGCAACCGTACTTCGATTTAATAAACTCATATCTAGCCCTTGCGTCTCGCATATTTTTAAACTGAGCGCAATCATATAAATGTCGATGGTTACCACTACACAAACAACAATTCGCGGTAACTGCTGCGGGCGCCGAATATGTGAGAGTATTTGCATTATTAGCGGACTCACTGGCGACAAAAGATTTGGAGGTGTGATGAACGCGCCGGTCGCGTGAGGGCGACGTAACAACAGCAGCGGGTTTCGTATATGACGAATTTCGCGGGTTTGAGCGCTCCAAAATCTTAGCCTGATCTTGTATAAAAGCGATAAGCTGTTGTGTCGTAGGCACTTCCACATCCCGAATCGAAAGTTCAAAGGCTTGGATGGTTTGAGGATCCATCCTTCTCAAAGCGCATTGAAGAAAAATAAAATCAGTTAGATCTGTTATGCCTAATTCTTTTAGAGCTGAAATCGAAGCGGAGTATTTACTAACAAAGGTATCAAGAGCGTTCGCAGTGTGCGAGCAAGTTTTTAAGTCCAGTATATTATTGAGATAATATGTACCTAATGAGCGTTTGTCGTGGTATTTCTTAACCAAACTATCCCACAGTATTTTATATGTTTCACCTGACGGAATAATACCGGAAGTGAATTTTAGTGCGTCGTGGGTGAGTTTAGAAATTAGATACTGTACACGTTGCGAGTCAGAAAGCTGTTGATTCAAATGAATATTAGCTTTAAAAGACTGATAAAAGGTATTCCAGTTTTCAGGGCGTCCGTCAAAACTCGGAATTACTAAAGGTTCTAATTTCACTACGGACTTGATCGAGCTACTGGTCTCGAGTGAACGCACCTTAGAAGTGGTTAATATTTTATTTCTAACGCGTTTAACTCTCGAGTATAAATCATCAAATGAATCGAGGCAAGAATACTCGGGATTGACCGTAATCTTTGATAACAAATTTATATTATTTATTTTATCAACAATGGACTCAAATTTATCGCGTAACTCATCTATCATCTCCGTTTCAGCCAGAAAATTCTCGTTAGCTCGCGTTGATGAATCGAAAGAAATTATACCTTTCGACGATGTGTACATACGATTAATACGTTGAAATAATAATTCTTTCTTTTGATTCAACATAACCAACATGACTTCGCGGCTTGATTCGCTTTCCGTCATGTTTATAAAATAATATCACAATACAACTACAAAGTGATAGGTATATCTACCTAGTTAGTGTAAAAACACAAGTTAAATTTAAATCCTAAAATGACTTAGCGTAAAGTACAGTGGTGGAGCGGTTAATAAGTGGGTAGGTATAAATAAGTTCAACTAAATTGAGTATAATGGATATTATTACCAATTAATACGTAATTCACCAAATCTAACAATTAATTATATTTAAATACGAGTCTACCAATAATTACGTAGTTCTCGTGCGTTTTAAACACAGAATTTACCAATTTTACGTAAATCTGTGAGCGAGGAAAAATGGCGGCAAGAATTCACTAGAATTACGTGAATCTTTTTTATGATATGAATAGAAAAGTAAATTCACCAATATTTACGTGAATCACTGGCCTATCCGTACTCGTAAGGACCAAATTATATGGTCAGGCGTGTAAATAGCCCGACCAGGGTGTGATTGCTCAACAGTTAGCGTACGAGGTGTAGGGAAGTAAACCACTTCTATCGATCAAAACAATCATGCCAGCACTAACCTGCAACACCGACCAAGTCCCGATCCTCCAGAAGGCAGCGAGCAGCGGCGAGGTTTCTACGGTCTCTTGCAAGGTATTGACCGGCCGGTCACGATCGTAGACTGGAGCACTCCACATACACCTTGTAAAGGTTACAAGCGAGTCCAAACACTACACGGCTATAGGACTAACGGAAAATCAGCTTCTTTTCACGAGAAATATAACTGATGTCCGTGGCGGAACAAAATTTTTATATTAAAAGCGTCTTCTTAGCGAAAAGCGATGAGAGCAGGGTATGTCCGTTTTTTTCTTGCACCAATCAGGTGCAGCGCGTTTACATTATTTGAAGACTGCTAACGCCATCTCTTGAGATCGTCGAGTACATTGGCAATATTACAGCAGTACCAGCACTAATTGCATTCGACAAACAGAATGTGGTTTACTATAAAGACTATGAAATTTATAATATAACGAAATATATTATGGTGCGATTATGTATGCATTTTATAAATATATTGGCGCTCCACCAGGAAGAATAAAACATATTGCACCGACTCCAAATAAAATTGGGCCAAGGGTAGGCAGATGATGATGAAGAATATGATAAATTATTCCCCATTTGTAGAATTTTGCCAGTAGAGAAAAACTTGAATAGGTACTTAATAGGTTTGGAATACTACTACGGAGATCAGTATAAAAATATTGTTAAGAATAAATTCAATACAAGAAGTGCTAGGGATCAAAAATTAATTAAGCTAAGAGTAACCAACTATTACGGAGAAAGAACAAATAACTTTAGGTACCTAACGTGTTTAATAACTTAGGCTTATTGGGACAGAACCCTAACAGTAAAAATATATTGAAGAAAACACTTAAGGACTCATTGCTTGATGGTAGTTGAAAAACAATAAGCCCTTATCTACTTTGCTGTTTGTTTATTAGTGACTAGCTGTGCCCGCGACTTCGTTCGCGTTTTTTTCGGAAAACAGCAACTTATCGCCTATTGCATAGTACCTCTTTCTCCAGACAGGATTTTTTATACTGTATTGGCCGTAAAACAACGTATAAAAAACAACGTATGTGGAGCGTATAAAAAAATTGTTTTGATTGCTTACACGTGAAATAACGACATATATGGCCGTGGTAACATTACACATTTGTTTTTCGTGTGGAAGCTCTCCTCACCGGGCTATTGGTGAGGCGGTATATCAGGAATTAAAACCACACGGTGTGCCTCACAGCACCGTTTATGAGTTGACCGTCGGTACGGCGACGTTTTGCCTCCAATGATCCACCCAGCGCTTGCTAGCGGACGGCAACTGGGCGATGTCCAGACACCCTCTTCACAGGAGACTCTGCTTCGGGTGAAGAACATAAAACTTGTCTCATACACCCACGGCCACTCTTAGTGCACGCATGAGAGCGCGAGTGAAAAGGTTCCACCTGGAAGTTTTCTACCGAACCCACACCGTCACCTCCTCCTTGTGCGAGATGTTCTCCTCGCAGAAAATCGTCATAAAACAACTGTGACGACCTAACATCTCGATTCGTCCGACCAATTGGGAGACTCTTGCTGTAGTCAGTGTTTGCTTCTGAGCTTTGTTTAGTCACGGTGTAACATAAGATTTCACATTACTATAGCCGAACGGAAAATAAATAGTCTGAAAGTGTAAAAAAAACTTCACCGCTTACATGTCAATATTTCAGCTTAGGTGTAATTTTTTTTGGCGATAGTGTCTGCCATGAATTTAATATAGTAAAATACTGTAACACTAACAAAGTGTTAAGTTAAACTAACAACTTTTTGTTTTAAGTCATAGATGCTTTAAATAAAAAACCTATTCTATTCTAATATAATCATGTTGACGGGAATCAACGCGATCACGTATTTAAAACCTTTGCTTTGCCGTGGTCGTGGCCGTGATCACAGGCCTGTAGGTACTGTAATACTTTTTAAATACGTGATCGCGTGAATTCCCGTCAACATAATTATATTATCATGGATCGCAAAAGTTTGAATGTTTGGGTCTTCTTTTTCTATAACTCTATTTATAAATATATGTATATTTACTGGACTGGCCTGATGGTCTAGTGGTTAGTGACCCTGACTGCTGAGTCAGACGTCGTGGGTTCGATTTCCACCCAGGACAAATTATTCTCTCTCTGGGTGGAATTTATTTATAATATGTATGAATTTAGAAATATATAAGTATGTTTATCAGCAGTCTGGTTACCATAGTACAGGATCTGCCTAGTTTAGGATCAGACGGCCGTGTATGAGGTGTGTGAAGTTGTTATTATTATTAATGCCCTGAAATATATTTATGAATTTAATGGCTGCGAGAGGCAAAATAGCTCGTTGGCATAGTCAAGAACCAGCTATCGATTACTCTGGGATCACCAAACAAAGCAAAAAAAAAAAAACTCCTACTGCTTCAGCAAACACCACAGAAAAGCACAATGATATCCTACGATTAAATATACATTCACTCGAAATCCTTCAAACAGACATGACTATTTGCAGGTAAAATCTAATGTAACTAATAATACTTCTTTAAATCACATGTAAAAATCGATTCTTGGTACTCTTAATATTTATTAGTTAATTAAATTGAATGGTTTTATAAAATATATAAAAAAAAAATTAAACCGACGAAAAGAACTAAAATGCAAAAAATAAATAAACCTTTTAAGTCTTAAGTATTAAGCTTATTTAAAAGGTATATTTATTTTTGCTTTTTAGTTTAATTCTTCGGTTTAAATTTTTATGTGTTTAGTTTTATTCTTCGGTTTATAATGCTACATGACGTGATGATTTCAAAACGCAAATACCTCATAAAGTAAACAGAAACACTATTCGTTTATACAATTTTCGAGGGTTTCTCTCAATTATATCAGAATTCCATCATCAGATCCTGACTTCCTTGACATGGGACCACCCTTGAGGTATACCCTAACTAGCAAAAAATAATAATCAAAATCGGTTCATAAATAACGGAGAAGGCTGAAGAAACATAAAAAAAAAGAAATAATATGTATATAAACGGTCGAATTAAGAACCCTTTTTTTTTCGTCGGTTAAAAACGATACATAATTTAAAAAAGTAAATTATTTTATATATTAAAAAAAAGTGCAAAAAAGAAAAGAGTCGTACTCTAAACCAGATAAGCTAAACGCTCGCTGTAATGTGGTTCGAAATAAGGTTGTACATTCTACTAACGTTACAATGTTATTACAGCTTTCATTGATTTTCCTGTGGGAACCAAAGTTTAACCCGGGATAAAAAGTACCCTATAACCTGCGCAGGCACTCAAACTATTATCATACTAAGTTTCAAGCATATCCCTACAGTAACTTCTGAGTTTATCGTGAACATACAAACAGACAGACAGACAAATTTTTTTTGAATTGCATATTCGGCATCAGTATCGATATCTTAATACCCCTCAGTCAATTTTTTTTAAATGTATTCAATGTACAGAATTCATCCCGCTACAGATTTATTATAAGTATAGATGTATTTGTTGTGTTTATTTTTACTTTAATGTAATAATTACGCTGTTTTTGTTTTTTTTTCTTCATAATTTGTGGTATCTGATGCAGGTTATGGCACTAATGTAAAAGCGCTTCTCGCCGATAAATAATTACCTTTGGCGAATTTAAAATGTAATAAGTTTAAGTCAGCCTTAAAATATAAATAAAAATGAGCTTCTATAAAACTAACGTATTCTATCGCGTTTTGTATATACATCATCATTAATCACCTGAGATCGCGGTTCCTTGCAATAAAACTAACGTATTCTATCGCGTTTTGTATATACATCATCATTAATCACCTGAGATCGCGGTTCCTTGCAATAAAACTAACGTATTCTATCGCGTTTTGTATATACATCATCATTAATCACCTGAGATCGCGGTTCCTTGCAATAAAACTAACGTATTCTATCGCGTTTTGTATATCCATCATCATTAATGACCTGAGATCGCGGTTCCTTGCAATAAAACTAACGTATTCTATCGCGTTTTGTATATCCATCATCATTAATCACCTGAGATCGCGGTTCCTTGCAATAAAACTAACGTATTCTATCGCGTTTTGTATATCCATCATCATTAATGACCTGAGATCGCGTTTCCTTGCAATAAAACTAACGTATTCTATCGCGTTTTGTATATCCATCATCATTAATGACCTGAGATCGCGTTTCCTTGCAATAAAACTAACGTATTCTATCGCGTTTTGTATATCCATCATCATTAATGACCTGAGATCGCGGTTCCTTGCAATACAAGAAAGTGCCACCAATCAATCGATGCGATCGATTGACTTCTATAGCTTGGTGTGGTAGCCACTGATCATCGCCGAAAACTGGGCCATTCTATCATCGGTCGATGTGTGTGTTGGCACCCTAAGGGATGGCCCCATCCGATGAATTAGCCATGGACCTCAGATTGTTTAGTTACGCCACTGGCAGCGCGTCTAAACGTATGTAGCTAGGACTAGTTTCGGACACAGAAGCCCATTAACATAACATCCATATGTATTCATATGTCTAGTTGTAACGCGGTCGCCGGTCGCTTCGTAAATAACCGACCAGTATGTTAGCAACTATTTGCACAAACAATTCTACCTGATATTTTTTTCTTGATCTCGTACAATCCTCTGATATTACAACAATGGAGAATGGGTCTTAAGGAAAGAGTCCCCTCATTCGATGTAATCCGAGAACATCTGCCGATTTCGGTCCCGTCAATCGACACACACATTATTGGATAGCGCGTTCCTTTTTAGGGTTCCGTTCCTCAAAAGGAAAAAAAAGGAACCCTTATAGGATCACTTTGTTGTCCATCAGTCTGTCAAGCTCCTTTTTCTCAGAAATCCGTGGACGCATAAAACTAAAATTAATACCAAATACTTATTGCTGCAGTCACTTAACTGTAAAAAAATCAAGCTCCTCACTCCACGCAATAAAAAGATACAGCCATTTGAGCCTTAGATTTGACTAAATTTGAACATTTCGCAGGTACATCAAAACCTATAGGGTAGTTCCCATTGACCGAGAATCATGAAATTTGGTAAGAAGCAAGGTCTCACATCACAAGTAAAGGAAAAAATCTGATAGTCGTTAATGTTTTGTTATATCTATCACATAAAAAAATGGTTTTTGTGATCACAAACTTTTATTTTGCGGTTGGAAAATTGATTTTGTTGTACATCGATGTATGGAAGAGTATTTTTAGAACCGCAAAATTAAGTTTGTGGTTCGGAAAACTATCTACTACATACATACAAATTTGTTTGCTTACGGAACCGTCCGGTTTTTTATTATTTAATGGTCTGCAACTACACCTTGGTTGTTTTCTGTATACCTAACATCACATTAAGAGTACATTGAACGTCGCTGGAACAACTATTTTAAAAGATTTTTTTTTTAACTTAAGTTAGTGAATGATTTTAATCTGTTACGGAATTTTTATTTCTTTCACTTTGCGGCAAGATAAATAGGGGCATTACATATAAAGTACCTACAACGTCTAAACATGGGCCAAATTTAATAACATTGAGTTCTTAAAAATTAAATACAATACCTACTCGAACCTTAAAAAAAGAGAAGGAAATAATGATGTATAATATGGTATTGCAGTCTCTCGGTAACGGCGTAACGGTAACGGTAATGACAGTGAACACGCGCGGGGCGAGGGGCGAGGGGAGCGGCGGAGAGGCTGCGCGCGACAGCTGTTCGCGACAAAAACACGAACAGGAACTTCTCGCGTCATTATCCTCGGCTAAACCCTGCGCGCATCTTACCTGTGCCCTGTCCATGTGCGCGCCAGATACTTGCGTTTGTTCAGAGAATTGACATTGATATTATGTACCTATGTACAATTGTACATATATCCAGCACCGGCGCGCTACAAACACGCTATGGTTACCATCGACGGTCGTAATACGGTAACCGCTCGCGATCGGATGTGCTGTACATATATTTGTTTGTCATCGAGTACTACATTACAAATATTAACCTTTATTGTATTACTCTGGTTAGAAGGAAGTTCACCCGAGCAGTGCCAATCTCCCTCGCCCTGGTATCGTTATCGCGAAAATTTAACAATAACATAGGTATCATTAGCTTTTAATTTTTATACTGCAACTAGCTGCACCCGGCATGCGTTGCAATGGCTTTTTTTATTTTTAATGCTAAAAAAATTTGGGGAGGGGGCAAGAGGGTGAAAAGTACTTTACGACCTATTCTCATACCTACCAAATATACAAAAAAAAATCATTAAAATCGGTCGACCTGTTTCGGAGGAGTTCGACCACAAACACCGTGACACGAGATTTTTATATATTAGATGCAGCCTTTTTTTATGGTATAGGGGGCAAACCAGCCTATCTTCTTCTCTACTGGCTATTTTTTTACTTCTTTGAATTCGTTGAGAGCTACTATGTAATTATTTTAGATTTTAGTCGGCTAACACCTAATGTCAATTTGTCATAATTATACATATTGAAAACAAATCGAATTGGGATTAACATGTAAACTATAGTAGTAGAAATGTATATAATATATTTGTATACACACTGGTTTTATTTAAATATCGTCTGATACCCAACGACAGTAAGATATTTCTCTGGAGCTTTAGTCACTTGCTTACATTTAGAGATTTTTTGGTGGACCGTGCGTTTCTCAACAAGGCGATGTCTATTGTGTGCGCGTACGGTTCAGTGTTTGTAGTGAGCTCCGTTCGAAGGTCACAATGCCATCGCGAGCAGCTGCTCTTACTCTTACGGACCTCTTGCCCGTGTGCCTTATAACGAGGCAGATTTGCTTTATTAAAATAAGTCTTTTATTCGTTCTAAACTATGATTGAAGCTAAATATTGAAGAGGCCTGCGAAGGCGATTGCGATTCAAAGATTAAATGGTACATTTTTCGCCCAATCCATAAAATTGTTTGGCGGGAGGTGGGAGCTAGCGAGCGGAGGGGGCGGGAGCGCCGGGTGTCCGAAACCTTAGCGAGAGATAAGAATGCGGGACGCGGCAGCTGCGCGTGCGCGGAATGCGCACCTGGCACCTGCCGCAGCCACCCGCCACCAGGGCCGCACTGCACTCTACACTCTTTGTTTATTGCTACAGCCGCCTTATACTTAGAGAACTTACTTACTTACTGAACCTTATTCCACAAAAATGATTGTGAATAAAAACACTTATAGTTTCGAGTTCAAGTTTTTCTCTTTGTATATTCTCAGCAGTTGCACAGACTCCGGCAATACCTATTTATGACAAAGTGGGGGCAAACATATAGCTGCGTTAAATGTAGGCGTTAATACGTACCTACCTGAGATGCTTTGCTTACTGAATATTTTGTTTCTTTGCTAGTTTATTACTAAGTAGTTGCACAAGATACATAGGTAGTTACTGTGGACAGCCCTGCTCTGTGACCGGAGATCGTACGCTAAATATAAAATAATTGCAGTAGACTGCAAAAGGCCAATTTCAAATAAAGAAAAATACATTATACATTAAGTTTAACACTTCATCGCGGATTGAAGCACCTCTTGAATATGGACGATAATGTATGTAACATATGTATCTATTGGCGTCACATTAGTAAGTGTCGGTGAGCGGCGGTGATCGTGCGCGTGTCAGGTGCGGTGGGGCTGGAGCTCGGCGCGGTGGTGGCCGCCACTCTAGAGTGGTTCAATCAGTGAGGTGCGGCAGGTGTGCGCTGCACGTGCAATGCGCGTCGCGCATCTGCCGACCGGCGCGGTATATAGCGCGCGCGGCGCACCCCACACGACATTAGCGCCGCGACCGTCTTCGTGTGCACACTCCTACGCTCACTCAGTGTCAGTCAGTCTCGGTCTGTCGCGCTACTGTCTGTGAAACATGATCATCTGCCTCTCCGGGTTCGTGATAGCCGGGTCAGTTCCACACCCACACAACATCATACTCTCTTTTTTCGCGAACTTATAATCATTTTCAAGCAGTGATTGAATTTTATTTATTTCTTTAATAACGAGGTGTCAAATTAGCACCTTTATCTTCTGAAGGGTCATCGGTGCCCATAGTGGAGCAAAGGGGATCATAATCACATTTTGCATAAGTGCGGACTTTTGTTGCAGGGGGTGTAACTCCCTAGCCGGCGCCACTGATTTTAATGCAAATCTGTTGGACCTTTTCAAAATTATTGTTTAAAGTTTATTGGTCTCGAATTAATAAGTGTGTGATGTGAGAGACTGTGTCTGTAGTTGACGGTGAGTGTTGTTCGTTCCAGAACGTCGCCGACGTCGATGCCGATGATACGCAACGACACGTCGGCGGTGGAGCGCATGCTGGGCGTGGCGCCGGCGCCGGCGGCGGGCGTGGGGCTGGGGGCGGGGCTGGGGCTGGGGCTGGGGCTGGGCGCGCGCTACTCGCCCCACCACCACCAGCTGCTGCAGCACTTCGCGCCGCCACTGACGCCGCACAGAGGTACTTTCCATTCACTACCTACTCACCCAAAATTGTCTTTCCGCTACGACACTATTATTTTAAACGTATAGGTTACTGTCTCGACCCTTTGCCTCAGTAACCAGTGGAGGCAGCACGTTGAAATTAACATTAAATACTTATGTGAGCGGTCCCTTGCAGCTGTAAAAAAAATCAAGCTTTTAAGTCAACGCGATCAGAAGATATGGCGCTTAAACCTCAGACTTTCTCAAATTTAAATATTTCGTTCGTTCATTCAGGTAAATCAAAACCTATAGGATACTTCTAATTGACCTAGATTCATGAAATTTGGTAAGAAGCAAGGTCTGACAGCACAGGTGAAGGAAAACTTCCGAAAGTAGTTAATTTGTTGTTCTATAACATAAAAAAAATAGTTTTGTGATTACAAACTTGTAATTTGCGCTTGAAAAGCTGACGTCGTACATCGATGTTTGGGAAAGTATTTATAGAGTCGCAAAGTTAAGTTTGTCGGAAGAGACGGGCAAGTCTTCAAGAACAGATTCCGCGACGAGCCCTGTGCGCCCTGTGCGCGAGTCAGACTCGCTCTTTTCAGGTTTTTTTAATTTCCACACATACATATTTAAACGAGCATTTATTAACAAGAAAGTAATTAATGCTCCATTTAAAAGGCGAGTTCAGTTCGATAGTAGTAGTTTTTGAATCGTCTAATGATGGCGTGCTTGTCGCAGGGGCGGGCCGCTCCAGCAGCAGCTCGGCGGAGTCGGTGTCGAGCCACAGCGCCTCCCCCCCCCCGGCGGGCCCCGCGGGGCTGGGCGCGGGGGCGGGGGCGGGGCGGGCGCGCTTCAGCCGCGTGCGCACGCTGTACGCGTGCCTGGGCGAGAGCGAGGGCGAGCTGTCCTTCGAGCCCAACCAGATCATCACGAGCGTGGTGCCGAGCGGCGAGCCCGGCTGGCTGCGCGGCACGCTCAACGGCAAGACGGGGCTCGTGCCCGAGAACTACGTGGAGCCGCTGCCGTGAGCCCCCCCAGCCCTCCCCCCCTGGCCCGCCGACCGCCGCACACCAAATATCATATCGTAGTCCTATGTTGTTGATTCTTTTGTACGTGTTTGTATATTTTGTACATTGTAAATAAGAGTTTGTTGATATTTTAACTATTTATATTATACTTTGTTGTGAATTTTGTACCAAATATACTATGTATGACGTATTACTATGCGAGCCTGCGCTCCGAGATAAGATAAAGACTAATTTGAAGGAAAAATGTTTTTTATTTAATCTTACGACCTCGCATACAACGAGATAGCTACGAATAAGAGGTGAGATACACAGAAAGCGAATATATCTATTACTGATGACGAACTCGAACACGCCGATACACGCGGAGGGTCCGTCGCGAGCTTAGCTCTGCGCGAGGCGCTCCAGGGCACGCGCGTCCGACGCGCGGAGCACGCGCAGCAGTGCCGCGTACTTGTCGTGAAGCGCGCGCAGGCGCGCAGCGCTTTCCTCGGCCTGCGCGCGCGTCGCGCGCTTCAGCTCCGCCAGAGCCGCATCGCGCGCGCCCAGCGCCCCCTCCAGCTCGTGCGCGCGCGCCGCCAGCAACTCTGCGCGTGCTCCCGCGCTCTCCGCCTCCGCCTCCGCTCGCGCCAGGGCCGCGCGGAGAGCGCGCGCGTCCTGGTCAGGGCGCGCGGCGGGCCCGGCGCTCGCACGCGCTGCCGCGCCCAGGCGCGCCTCGCGCTCGGCCAGCACGAGCAGCTCGCGGCGCAGGCGCCGCACGTGCTCGGCGCGGCGCTCGGCGGCCAGCGCGGCGCGCGCCAGCGCCTCGACGTGGCGCGCCGCCTCGAAGGACTCGCCGCGCGTGCGCTGCAGCTCGGCCGCGTCCAGCGCGCGGCACTGCTCGGCCTCGCGCAGAGCCGCCTCGGCGCGCAGGCGCGCGGCCCTCTCCTCGTGCAGCGCGCGCTCCAGGCCGGAGCCGGCGCCCTCGGCGTCGCTGCGGGCGGGCGGGAGAGGAGCGGGCGCGGCCTGCGCTCGCTGCGAGCGAGCGCGGAGCTCGTCGCGCTCGCGAGTGAGCGCACGCACGCGATCGCCGAGCGCCGCGCTCTGCAGCTCGAGCGCGCGCACCTGGCGACAGCGGCCGAGCAGGCGGCGGTTGCGCTCGGCGTGCGCATCGCGCCTCCAGCGCTCGTACATGAGCTGGGCGTGCGCGAGCGCGAGCTGCTCGGCGAGCTCGCTGGGCGCGCGCGCTCCTGCCCGTCCCGCATACAGCTCGGCCATGTAGGTGTCCAGACGCTCGCACGCGGCGATGGAGTCGCCGCTCTGTCGACCAAAACATTATCGTCGCTTAGCGGTTATTAAATGTAAGCGGCCGGGGAAGCGAACGAGATACCCGCGGCGACCGTCACTCTGTTGCGGTCTTATTTAAAGGATATCTCTCGAAGATCCTATGCCGACGGGTGATAACTCGTCAGTTACTATGTAACATAAATCACTCCCTACAAAATGGTCCACACCTGCTATGTTCGTAAGCACGATTATTATTGGCTCGCTATAGCGCACGAGCACGTGGACTAAAGTGGGTATAGGGTTACCTTTTTTGAAGTAGTATATTTATCAATATATAATTTTTAATAAAAAATATTTTTTAATATAAATTAAGTAACACTTATTTTTATTTCAAATATTTTATTATACAATAATATTTTGACACATCCCACATATGGCCGTTCTGACCCTCAAACTAGGCAGAGCCTGTACTATGGTAACCAGACTGCTGATAAACATACTCGTACTTATATATTTCTAAATACATACATATTATAGATAAACTACACCCAGACACAGAACAAATCATGCTCATCACACAATAGGGAATATGCTTGTATTTTTTTTTTATCTTTTATTGACTTGTTCCATCATTCTACTCTAATAAAAAATATAAATAACCTTGGCAATGTTCAAATTAATTTTTAAAATAACATTGAAAACATCGATAAAATTTGATCTGTTTGAACGCCGCCATATTTCGCGGGCCTTGGATGACGTCACGTTCCACGCTTAGTGTTTGTTTCATAAACTTACTTGAAGTATTACAGTAGTTTTATACCGATTTCCAGTTGTAATTACTATTTATTGTAATTAATAGACGATGGATGAAGTTAAAAAACCATTTTATAGGTATTGCCTTGTCCCTAAGTGTAAAAACACTATAAGAAGTACACCCAATACAGTATTTTTTCCTGTACAAAATAATAATGTAAAATACGAAAACAATGGTGTACATTAATGAGAAAAGATGAAGTATCTTCAATATCGTGTTTATATTGTTGTGAAGATCACTTTAATGTAAGCATATTACAATTTAATTGCTAGTATAATGTGAATTAGTCAGCAGTGATTTATGTTTGTTTTAAATATCAAGCAGAAGGCAACTTGCTTGTCTACTTAAACTAGGTAACAAAAGTCCAATAAAACTTCATGAATATAACTAACTATACATATCTTACCTATCCTTTAGATTATAATATAACAAGTATTATAATAATTACCTTGCGGCTTTCACTCCTTTAACCTCAGCGGACGTAAAATCTGGATTTGATGCAAAATATATAGTCATCATGAATGCACCTATTTTCGGAAGATTATCCGATTGTGCTTTGACAAAACTACATTCAGTCATTGTCCTAGATGATTTCGAATATCACTAGAATGCTTAAATTGCACTAGCTAAGAGTAAAAACCACAGAAACACCTATCTTTCTCCGTAACACTACGAATATAGGCGCCGATAAATGACAGATTGTGGTATGTCACGTCATGTTTTGTTTCGACCAATGGTGAAGCGTTTTGCACAGTTGAATTTCGCGCCCTTATTTTGCATATTTTAATTAATATTTTTTGCAATTAAACACGAACTAAATAAGAAAATAATTGTTTAGGCATAATATCTGGACAATAAAGATTCAAGGGAAAATTAATCAAGTAAATTTAAACAACATGCATATTCAAATCAAATCAATTCAATCTTTATTTGCCAACCAAGTGTACATAAATGGTCTTATTATAAAAATTTGTCCCAACTTAGTAGCCTTTTACTGGCATTGCAAATTTGAGAGAAAGTTTGTAGAAAAGATTATTAAAGCAAGCATTATAGAAAATTACATTAATGAATCAAATAATATATGCAGTATGATTATTGAAAAATTATTAAATCATGCAAAAATACCATTAACTTAGTGTACCAGCGTAGTGTACTGAGTTTATGCAAAATACAAAGATATAAGACATAAGTATATATGAGACATAAGTATATATAAGACATAAGTATATATAAGACATAAGTATATATGTACGGGCTATGGTGACCGTACAGGAAAATATGGTTAAATGAAAGAGAAGGTTAAGCAAAAGAATGGTTTATCTACTTAACTTACTCTAGGATGGTATGGTAAAAATGGTTATGAGCACACCCGAACCGAATGGTGACCGAAAATGTACTATCCGGCTCGAAGGACCACTATGTACGGGCTATGGTGACCGTACAGGAAAATATGGTTAAATGAAAGAGAAGGTTAAGCAAAAGAATGGTTTATCTACTTAACTTACTCTAGGATGGTATGGTAAAAATGGTTATGAGCACACCCGAACCGAATGGTGACCGAAAGTGTACTAATTTATATTAATGATGAAATAGCGTGGAACGGCGTAAACTGCTGAGTGCGCGCTACGTGACTGTACGATGCTCGTGTCGTTTATTGCATCGTACATGCTCCCACCTCGCGAGAAGAACGATAACAGATGGTTGTGAACTCGTGAATGATGATGAGACAAGATGATAAACAATAACCTTATGTGTAAAAATTAGAGTCTCTATGGTTTACTACTGGGTTCCTTATTAAACAAGAATTTAGGAAATATAGGGGACGTAGATTGGTCAATGCGAACACTGGGTACTGGTTGCACTTCACTTTGCTTTGCTTTTTGACTTACACTAACACATTGGTCACTGACACTATAATGAAACGCGGCGTTGGTAAGACCGCGCTGAATAGCTTGCTCCGCTACCGCTGCGCTCGCCGGCGGTGGCTCCGGCCCCGCGGCCCCCAGCCACTGCCTCACACCATATGCTGCCGCTGTCACTCCGCACACTCCCACCAGCAAGTAGATTACGATGTAATGGTGGACGTCGTGCTGAGACACCTATATATGGTATATTTTTGGTAGTTCGGTAGGAATATTATCTATAGGTAAGCTCAGCTCCTTTGATAATTTACCTGAGATGGTATTCAATTCATTCAACAGTTGTTCTGGTTTTAATAGATGTACGTTGAATTTCCCGTAATTAACCTCGGAGAGGGTATCTACTAATACATCCTGAATATTTTTCAAGTTCACTAACAAACTATTTACTGCGATGGAGGACAATAAAAACTCATTGGTGTTTTCGATTCTCCTGACCTCATTCTTCAACGAGTTGGTAATATTTTGTACTTGGTTAAGGTGTTGGTTGAACATTTTGTGCTGTTTATCAATGGAAGACCCCATTCTTTTCATTACATTATATTCGACCTCTACGCCAGAAGTCTGGTTCTTCCATAGCGCCGCTAAATGGTTCTGGTTAACTCTTATGAGGTCGATGTCCTGTTTATATTTTTCAGCGAATTGGTCATCAAGTACACCGAATAAACTATGTGCAATATTACCTACTGCATTAATAAGACCTCGACGCCGACGCTGTGTGCGGCCGCATGGAAACTCCTGACTTGACAAAATGTTATTGTATCGCTCCAACTCATTATAGCTGTGACGTAGTTGCAATAAAACGGATCCACAGTGAAATTTTGCAGCTGATTGACTACAGATATTATCTAAATGGTTAATATACTTCAGTAGCAATCCCCAAAAAAGTCCCTTGCCAATAAGGGTTAACGTCGTAGTAGACTACAAGCTTCCATTCATCCCTTACAATGTGCACAGTAGATATTCGATCAAAATATAAACTCAGGCTGTCGTTTAAGTTTACTATACCATGAGCACACGTGATGGGTGATATTAAACACGAGAACAACGTGAGGGCTATGGTAATAAAATGGTGCATGCCTCTTTTGTTATTCTGTTTTGGTCTGGGTTTTGGTGACGGCACTTCGTCATCCGATTCGTCGAGGAGAACTGCTGAACTCGCATTTTCGCTGTGACAGGTTGTACTTTCATTTATTGGTAACAAAGATAATTTAACGATTGGTCTTTTTACTATTCCATTTTTGGTTTTCACGGATACTACTCTGACCAAACCGTCCTTTCCAGGATGGAGTTCCACTACTCTTACTAGAGCCCACTTTCCTGGTGGGAGATTGACGTCATGTATTATTACAATGTCGCCAATTGTCATATTTAGTTGCGAACGCTGCCATTTGGACCGAGTATTCAGCTGTGTTAAATACTCTGTTCTCCATCTTTTCCACATATCATGGTATATCTTCTGCGTTAATTGCCATCTCGTTCGTAAATCCTTTTCTGTCTCAACAATGGTTAAAGTTGGTCCTCCTGAAAGGAAATGTGCTGGAGTAAGAATATCTAGGTCCTCCGGATCTTCAGTTAGCGGACATAGGGGCCTAGAGTTGAGACAACCTTCTAATTGTGCCAGTAACGTTGAAAATTCTTCGAACGTCAATCTTTGCTCTCCTATAACACGTTTCAGGTGGTATTTCAGGCTCTTTGCCGCTGCTTCCCATAGGCCTCCGGCACTGGGCCATGACGGAGCGTTAAAGTGCCACTCAATTTGCAACTCTGTTATAACATTATAGAACTGGTCGTCTAAAATTAATTTTAGGTTGACTATCTCTTCCTGCAACACTCTGTTGGTTTTTATAAAATTAGTCCCGTTGTCACTATAAATGTGCCCGGGCGCTCCCCGTCTGGCCACAAATCTACGGAGAGCTGATGTAAAAGCGGAGGCAGTAAGGTCGGATACTATCTCTAATTGTATGGTCTTGGTTGCCATACAAACAAAAACTGTTATATATCCTTTGGTACATCTCACTCCTCGTCCCTTTGCTGACTTAACGTCAACAAAGCCTGTCAAATCGACCCCCGTATGGTAGAAAGGTCGAGTTATATTGGCTGCTGGTAAGTCTCCCATTAATTGGTTTTGCTTGGAAGGACTATATCTTCTACAAACGACGCACTTTCGGAGTTGTTTCATAACTGCTCTGTTGCCACCTAGTACCCAATATTGTCGACGCAGCCAAGCCAAAGTTAAGCGTGCACCTCCGTGGAAGGTCATTTTATGCGCTTGATCAATGAGCATGTTTGTTATCTGTTGGTTGTTTGGTAAAATCCCGGGAAGCTTCATGTTATACTGCACACCTGCAGTTGCGATTCGTCCCCCGACTCTTAGAATTCCTTGGTTGTCCAGGTACGGATTCAGTTTTAATAGTTGGCTTTTAGGAGTTGGTTTTTTATGTTTCTTAATAAAAAATAATGTCTTCATAAAACTCGGACTGTACATGTTTAATAAGTATATTTTTTGCTTTTCTTAATTCCGGAATGGTTAAATATTGTGGTTTATTTTGCAGACTTGACGATATTCGTAGCATCCAAGCGAGCACTCTTGACACACGCGTAAAATCGCTGTGTCTGCTTAGTATCGAGGTAATGACTTGGTTATCGGATTGTAACGTCGTAACATTTATCGACGTAGTTTTCTTTAATTCTTCAGTAGTATGGTAAGTGCTGCTTTTTATGGTTTTTTCGTCAAATGATAACAGCCATGTTGGTCCCTGCCACCAAATAGGATGGTTGATTAGTTGTTCAGCGTTGATGCCTCGGCTTGCACAGTCAGCAGGATTTTGTTTTGCTTATACGTAGCGCCAGCATGTTGGTGGTATTATTTCTACTATCTTTGTGGCTCTATTGGCAACGAATGGTTTCCAACGGGTAGGTTCGCCATACATAAGATCAATTAATGAAAAACCTGTCGATGTCTTAGCTGATGCATTAAAAACAACACGCGTAGCTGTGGTCGTTGACTCCGCGCGTAGTACAGAAAGGTGCGGTAAATATGACTCCGGTGTCTGGTTACCGAGGCACGCCTTCATATGATTTAAATATAAATACCCATGAATGAATTGTTTATAACTCTCATATATCATTTTATTTCTGGTAACTCTTCTTTCCAACTGACGAAATTGGGCAACGGCCTTGGTTTTGGACTCCCCTAATTTCTCTATCACATCTGGTCGAAGTGGTAATCTTACAAAGTAGCGCCCGTCTGGTTGGCGTGTTGTTTTCAACTGGTATTGTTGCATACATTGGTAGTCATCATTGGGCATGTCTAGCATGTTTCCAGAGAGGTCCTCTATCTCCCAGAATCTCCGAATATCATTTAAATCAATCAATACGATGTTACAGTAGCTTTGAGGTTGTACAGTGCCGCTTAAAATCCAACCCAATTCCGTATGTTGAGCTATTGGTAGAGAGGCGCCCTTACGGATAACACCTGGCAGTAAAATTAACTCGTACACTTCAACGCTTAAAATCATATCAATTGACCGACTTTTATAGAACTCGGGGTCCGCTAGAGGTATGTTTTTTATGTGTGGCCATGCTGGTCTCATAAATGATTGGTTTGGTAAATTTCCAACGACTTGCTTCATGACGTATGCTTCTGTGTCAATGGTAAAGTTGTTATGTAAAGAAGATATGGTAATCTTTACCAGCCCCCTGCTAGTATTGGCCTTAGCCCCAACGCCTACAACCACACAGTTGCGTTTAATCCGGGGTAGACCCAATAATTGTGCTGCCTTCTCAGTGATAAGTGACGATTCCGCACAGGGATCGATGAGAGCACGCATGGTGTAATAACAACCGTCAATTGTTTTCATATTAATTAAGGCTGTGGCTAGCAACTTGGTTATGCTTTCTGAAGGCCCTTGTGTAACGCATACATTTGATTTTTGTAACTCTTTTTCAATTATTGGTTTGTAAGTGGCATAGGCATCGTGCAATAATGAGTTGTGGGCATTGTTACAAAACCGACAAGTTTTTTCTGAATTGCAGGGCTTGCCAAAATGGCTAATTAAACAGTTTTTACATAAATGGTTGCTTTCAATAATTTGACGACGTGTTTCTGGCCCAGATTCTATGAATGTTTTACATTGAAATAATGCATGGTTATTATTACAAAGTAAGCATTTTCGCTGTGGTGCGATTGCGCCAGACTTCGTCGTCACATGATTAATTGTAGGTTTATGTTCAAATATTTTATTCGTCGAACTATTTGGTAATTTATACGTATTTCTTTTGTGATTTTGATAGTCAGTGTATTGAGAATTGGATGGCATTGGCTTATTCGTCTCTTGTTTACGCCTTGAGGATTCTAATGACGTAATTTTGGTCTCGAGAAAATTTAAAAATTCAGTTATGGTTGGCAAATCTCTAGGGTTCCTTAGTGACTCAATATAATCATGGTGGGTTTCCGCATCTAATTTCTGTGTCACAATATGAGTTTACTTTTAGGATACTGCATTTTTTGCGCACATGGTAATGATTTGTTATTATGTATGGCTTCACAAAACAAATCTTTAAAAGAAATCCATTGCTGGTAATTGCCGCTAAACGTTGGTATTTCCATTTTTGGTGTAGACTTCTCCCTATACGACGTGGACCACATTTTGCTATTAATAGCCTTTTTTATAAAATTATATTTCTGTTCATATTCATTAAAGGCTTGGTCGTACCCCTCATTCTCCACGATACTGTCGTTGTCTATCTCCCAATGTAAAGTATCGATCGCCGACCACCTGGATTGTACCGTTTTGAGAATATCCTCAAACTCCCATCGCTCGGAAATACTTTCCAGATCGATTGCGTCAATGGTTCGCGAAAATGCTTTGAAATTTGTCTTCTGCTTTCGCAGCTTTTCTTCTATCTTACTTGGGTTACCCTGAGTGGTTGTTTTGGTTACAATTGGTGACCGAGAGGCGCCCGCCTCTGTCGGAGTGGTAGAAGTGTCGTGGCGCTCGGAAAATTGCGATAATAGTGTCGCTGGTCTTAAAAATGGTTTGGTTATATCTCCGGTCATATAATTCTTAATAATGGTCTTAATTTCATTATAAAAATTGAGAGCTTTTTGGTAATAGTTTTCGCTAAAATAGTCACGACTAGGGTCTTCGAATTCAGCTCGCAATTTCGTATGATTTAGCTGAAATTCATTCCAATAGGCATCTAACGTACTTAACCTTTTTTCAAGATAGGCAGGCGTCTTGCGTTCTGCCCCATCCTTCTTGAAATTACTGGCGGGGGTGTCCATCGCAGCCATGATTTGCTCTTGCGTGGTCAAAAGCCCCTCAATGTTGGTTGTGTTGAAAATGGTAAAAAATTGGTAAAAATAGGAAAGATCTTACTCAGAAGACTGGTACTTGGTGACCTGCTTTGTCCCGGAGGTCGATCCTGGGTACTTTGCACAAGCCCCAGCCACTTCACAATGTTTATTGGTAAATGGTACACTGGTAATGGTTACTGGTAATGGTTACTGGTAATGGTTACTGGTAATGGTTACTGGTAATGGTTACTGGTAATGGTTACTGGTAATGGTTACTGGTAATGGTTACTGGTAATGGTTACTGGTAATGGTTATTGGTAATGGTTACTGGTAATGGTCACTGGTAATGGTTACTGGTAATGATTACTAGTACACTGGTTACGTTGTCGTAAGCGAGTTCACTACCACGTGTTCACTTTTAACACTCGCGAGGGTCCCGTTTTACGACTTAAACTCGAAGGACCACTATGTACGGTCTATGGTGACCGTACAGGAAAATATGGTTAAATGAAAGAGAAGGTTAAGCAAAAGAATGGTTTATCTACTTAACTTACTCTAGGATGGTATGGTAAAAATGGTTATGAGCACACCCGAACCGAATGGTGACCGAAAATGTGCTATCCGGCTCGAAGGACCACTATGTACGGGCTATGGTGACCGTACAGGAAAATATGGTTAAATGAAAGAGAAGGTTAAGCAAAAGAATGGTTTATCTACTTAACTTACTCTAGGATGGTATGGTAAAAATGGTTATGAGCACACCCGAACCGAATGGTGACCGAAAGTGTACTAATTTATATTAATGATGAAATAGCGTGGAACGGCGTAAACTGCTGAGTGCGCGCTACGTGACTGTACGATGCTCGTGTCGATTATTGCATCGTACAATATATAAGACATAAGTATATATAAGACATTTTTCATCGACATAAATATATTCTTATCAACAGTTCTTTTATTTTTATGTATTTTTATTAGCTTAATGTTTAGGTATATTAATTATGGTGTTTGTGTAAAAGATATGTAATTTGTTATTTGTGTTTTGCTTCAATGTATTCTTTAACTGAATAGAAACATTTTTCAATTAAGAATGCTTTTAGTTATTTGTGAATAGTGTAGCTTTAGTTTCAGTTTTTATGTGGATAGGTAATTTGTTGTATGTTTTTACAGCCATGTAATAGGGACTTTGGTTTAACATTTTAATTCTTGATGGTGGTAGGTATAGTCTGTCTCTGTGGCGTGTGTTTAAATTGTGATTGTCTTTTACTTTTGTGAAATGACTCATGTTCTTGGATACAAATATACAAATGTCAAATATGTATAATGATGGTAGTGTGAAGATGTTATATTTAATGAAGTAGGGCCTACAACTGTCACGATTTCGTATTTGAGCGATAATCCTGATACATTTCTTTTGTAATATAAATAGATCCTCAAAGTGTACACTATTTTCCCACAACATAATGCCGTATCTTAACCAGGAGTATGCGTATGCGTAGTATGCTGACAGTGCGGTTTTTTCGTTTGTGCTGCATTTTAGTTGGAATAGAGCGTATGTGAATCGAGATAGTTTATTTTTAATATGTTCGATGTGCGCTTTCCAGTTGATGTGTGTGTCTATGGTTATACCAAGTAATTTGAATGTACTAACGGTTTCTAGTCGTGTGTTATTGTATGTTGTGTCAATGTTAATGGGGTCGTTTTTATACGATCTAAATTGGATAGTTTTTGTTTTGTTATAGTTTATTTCTAAGTTATGGCCCTTGAGCCAGTGATTTACTGTGTCCAGAGTTTCCTGAAGTATTGGTGTTGGATTTTTAGTTTTGTCATAAGTGATCAATATTGACATATCATCAGCGAATAAGATGGGCAATGTTTGTTCCTTATTTAGTACTTTTGGCAAGTCGTTGATGTCTATCAGAAATAGCACACAACCTAATACGCTGCCCTGTGGGATTGAACATTTTATGCTCCTTTTTTCAGATCGAACCACCAACCTCATTTGTGCTGGAATCGAAATGGTCAATTTGAACTATTTGTGATCTATTTTCCAAATATGACTTAAACCATGTGTAAGCTGGACCGCGAATGCCAGAGCCGTGTAGTTTATGGAAAAGAATCTCGTACAGTACTTTGTCATATGCCTTCGTCGTGTTAAGTGACAAGAAACATGTACTCCCAGTACATATTTCTTGTCATTGATATGTTTGAGGGCAGTCTGAATATACTTATATACTGCTAGTGTAGTTGATTTTGATTTTCTAAAGCCATTTTGACTGTCATCGAGGATGTTATATTTTTCAAAAAAATCATATAATCTGGTACACATAATTTTTTCAAACACTTTCGAAAACCTGGGTAATAAAGCTATAGGTCTATAGTGACCAGGGGTGAAGGTGTCGCCCTTTTTGTGTATCGGCTTGATTATGCTATTTTTAGGGGGTCTGGAAATTGGCCATCTTGGAGACTTTGATTAACTACAAATGTGAGCGGTATTGACAGTTTTTCTGCACATTGTTTTAATAGAACTGGAGGGATTTCATCTCTGCCGCAACTGTGTGTATTTTTAATTGAGCGGATTACGTCGATTATTTCTTTTCTGTCTACAGGACGCAAGTACATGGAGCACATTTGTGAGTTTACGACGGGTCGACCTAGTGCGTTGTTTTTGTTGGTGTTATTCGTGTCTTTTTTTTGGTTTACCTGTTTTTTGGTTTATGATATTCCACATTGTTTTTGTTTTATTATCGGAGTTTTCCATTTGTTTACTAATTTCAAGTTTTTTTGATATTTTTACACTACGTTTTAGAGTTTGGCTATATAAAATTTACGTATAATGCTATTATCTGTTTCATTTAGGATGATCCTTAAATTTCTTTTGTGTGCACATGATTTTCTAAGACCAGTGGTGAGCCACCCTTTTTTTGTTTTATTATTTATTTTTAATTTTTGTATCGGTATATGTATGTTAAGTAATTTAGTCAGTATATTGATAAATAAGTCGTAATTGGTGCTTAAATTGTTATGTGTGTTAAGTATTTCGTGCCATTTTATGTCATTTAGTGAAGTGTTAAAATGTAATGTTTCTTTCCGTGAATAATCTTTTTTGTATGTACCACGTAATGTTATTATTAAGATGAAAGTGTTTCGCCTTTATTTTTAATGTAATACCCTTATGATCAGAGAGACCATAGTATTGCACGCTGGATTTACTAATAAGGGGCATGTAGTTAGTGAAGAGTAAATCAATGCAGGTGGAGGAACTTTTCGATACTCGTGTTGGTTCTTTAATAATCTGTTTGAGATTGTTTGAATACATTAAGTTGATAAGATCCTCCGTCTGCTTATTTTTGTTTAGTATGTTTATATTGAAGTCACCTCCTATTATAATATATTTATTTTTATATTTAGTGTTCAAGTTGTATAACACTTTTTCTAGCTGTTTAAAAAATATATTAATGTGTCGGTAGGCTATATATAAACCTATGAAAATACAATTTAATTTCGGTATTTCTATGGCACTAAATTCTATTATAAATTCTATAGTACAATCGTTTATATCTTGCCTTTCAATGTATTCTAAGCTATCCTTAATAATTGCACAAACACCTCCTCCTTCATGCGTTTTACGACAAAAGGTGGAAGCCATGTTGTATCCAGACAATGAAATCATATCACAGTAGTTCTTATTTTTCCATAGTTCTGACAATAATAATATATCTATGTTTAAATCTAATAGGAAATGTTCGACTAGATGAAGCTTATTGCCTATACTTTGTATATTCTGAAAGATAACATTTAGTTCAGTATCGAAATGTATAGTTACGAGTGGTCTTCCTTTGTGTTGACATTGACGCTGGTGGTTTTGACTGCAGTGGTGTTTGTATTTTGATGATTGTGGTGTTGGTGCTATCTAAACTCGTTTTGTGGTTACTGTTTTCTGTATCTGGGATCTGAGTCTGGGACTTTTCCGTGGTTTGTGGTAGACTTTTTGCGTACTCTTTACCATTTATATACAGTTTGTTATGTTTTATTATAGCAAGGTTACCATTTTGTCTGGCTATTCTCAGGTTTTCCCGGAGTTCGTTGCGATTTTTTAACGATTTTTTATCCATGAATATTCCAACTGCCAGTCCTGAGTTTTGAAAGATGCTGGAGTTTTCTATGACGTATCTCGTTATTCTCTTATTTGTTAATTCTATAGCTAAGGGTCTATTGCCTCCTCGTTTTCCAATACGCCTTATTTCTTCTATGTATGGGTCAATGTTTACATTAATTATGTCGTGAAAGGCTCTAGAGTCTAGAGATACGGTCTATAAGGGCGTGTTCCATTTCGTGGTGTGCTTCAGAAAGCCCATAGAGTACAATATTTCTTGAATTTTTTAGAAGGTGTAGCTGGTGTTCAATGTGTTCTATGTTTTTGTCAATTGTGTGAATTTTTTCTTTAATTTGGTCTTGTTCTATTTTTAGGTTTTTCGTGGTATGTTCTACTTGGTTTCGAAGTTTTGATAAAGCAGTGTCCATTTCTGTCTGAATCGTAATTTTAACATCTTCAAGAAGAGACATTTTCATTTTTTCTAGTTTAGAATCTAAGAGTTTGCTGAATTGTTCTAGCATTAAGTCTTCAGCTTCTAAGGCTGCGGGAGTTTGGAGCTGTTATAATACTGTCCGAGGTTTGGTTAATTGTATTCCCAATTATGTCATCTAAAGTTTGGTCATTTTCATTGTTGTAGTTTTGTGTGATCTGAGTGGGTTTTAGCCTTATTGTAACGTTTATGGAATCATCGCAGATGTTTTGTTGTATGTATGGTTTTATTGGGGTGTTAGAATTATCTCCCTTTGGCACATTGCATATACAAGCTTGGCATTGCCATATATTTTTTTGCTCACTTGTCATAGAGTTGAAAAAGTGATATTGGGGAATGTTTGCGCATAGCAGATCGTAATATTTATTGCAGTGCGAACATTTTAAAAACTCTGAATTATTAGTATTACATTTACATGCTTCGCATTGAGGCATATTGGATGATTGATGTTAGTCGTACACGGTTCTGTTAATCAATATTGGTAATAGTAGTGCCCTCTAGCGGCGTAAATTGCTATTATTGACGTAGTTGTGTTGGTGATTTATTTTTCAAGACGTAGTGTAGTGTAGTTAGGTCCGTGCTTGTGTCATAGATGGCGCTGTTCGCTGTTTATTGTGATTGCTGTGGTAAAAATTTGAACAAGATAACGAACAAATTTTTTCACACTTACGTGTTAATTAGTTTTGGCCAATTTATTTAGTATTTCCGATGTAAAAGTCATTGTTGTTTATTGAAATGTCACTGTTATGCTATTTTATTTATGTTTTCTGCTTTTGAATTCACTGTTTATTAGATTACACTGTTTTTGTTAACAAATTGATTTTACACTTATTACTGTTTTTGCACCGTATGTATATGCTCACTAACAATAGACGGTGATTATCGAATGGTAATTCACTGGTATATAACATTTACGCACTATATCTCACTAAGTATTTTAATATAATTTTCAAACTAGGAGTCGATGTTAACATGGCAACTAGCGCCCTCTCTCTCTATATATTATATATTCCCTATTATTTGTCCCGGGTGGAAATCGAACCCACGAACTTGCGCTTAGCGTTTATTTTATTCAATAGGTACAGATACAGACAACAGATCAAGATATACATAGAATGGCCTTAATAGTAAACAGTAAGCAAACCTGAAGTCCAGTTACAACTGTACACGACTTTCAAAGCATACAATACTTCGTTCAATATGGGTTAAGTAGTAAAAAAGTTACTGTGAAATATGGAGAAAAACAACTAAAATAATAAATGAATAAAACTTGAATTAACTAAAAAGGTCACATAAGGTTGTAACGGAGCAGGAAAGATTGAAAACATTAAATTTGTCGTCAAAAATGTCTACCTGTGAGCAAATGGCATTATAATTTTTACACCAGCATCACTGACCACTAGACCAACAGGCCAGTCTGAGGGAGTCCATGACTGAACGGGTTAATTTTACAGCAGATGTCCGGTTGGGGTGGCGCTTGTAAATCTTATGATCTTGTAAATTTTGACCCTTTGTGTCTCTTCTCTGCGAAAAATAGTGATTTCGAACTTACACCCACTTTACATGGTGTATGCTTACCGATTACTGATCATTACGTTAGGGCTTCTGAGAATCACCGTCACGTCTAAACTATGTATTTCGAACATCGGAAAGTCTTCGATGACATATATTATGTCTATAAACAGTCGTGTATCTGATCGTTATCGGGACACCCTACATACGAAACCATATTTAGGAACTCACCTGTCGTCGAGATTCATCTGGCATCGCACGGAAGAAGTCAGCAATCAGAAACTCGTGCGGCTCCGGCCACGTGTCCACCGTCTGCACCGCGACCGAGGCCCGGCGCGCGCTCGGCAGGCGCGGCGAGCACGAGGCCGCGCGTCGGGCCGGCGGGCCGAGGCGCCGCGCAAGCAGCGCCGGCCCGCCGCGCCGCGGGTCTAGGGCGCGCGTGCGCTCGCGCCCCAGGCCCGGCTCCAGTGAGTCGTCCCACTCGTCGTCCGCGCTCGCTTGCGCCGTTAACTCTAGAACCTCGCGATCCTCCACGTTCAACGACTCCAGCGCTGCGCTCACGTCCAGCGGCGGCGGCGGTCGACTGGGCTCCGGCCTCGCCACGGCCGCGCCCGCCGGGGGCGGAGCGCCCGCGAAAGGCACTGGTGAGTCGACCGCGCGACGTTCGAGCGCCACTCGGGCCAGGCGCGAGGCGGGAACCTCACCCAGGCAGGCGCCCAGCGACGGAGACGTCTCCTTGCGCGGAGGGGACGCGGGCCGCGAGCGCCACCCGATGGCGCGCACGGCGCCCGAGTCCGCGGGGAACCGGAACTGCGCGCGCGTCTCGCGGGCCGGCGTGTTCTCCGGGGTGGCCTCCACGGCGGCCTCTGGCGGCTCGGCCGCGTCCGCGTCGGCGGGCAGCGGCGTGTGCGGCGCGGAATCGGCGCCGCAGCGGTCGCCTAGCGCGAACCAAGGCTCGGCGCCGGGCCTCAGCGCGCCCACCGCGCGCGAGACGTGACCGCCCGAGCCGAGAGCGGGCGGCGCGGGGGACCCGTGCGTCGCGATCTGCACCGCGCCGCCCACTGTGAGGGGAGACGGCGCCGGCTCCTCGGAGCGCACGCACAGCGATAGACGGCGACACTCCGCCACCACGTCGTGGATCTCTACGCGCGCCCAGCGCGCCTGGTCGGCCTCGCGATGGCGGGAGCCGGTCACGAGGGCGGGATGCAAGCGGACGCACTCGGCCAGTGCGCCTACGGCTCGCTCCCACGCGTCGCGCGGTCCTCCGCTGGTCAGCTCGGCCCCGTGAGCCCGCAGGGCCTCCACGAGCGTGCAGGGGTGTGTGGCGTAGAGAGCGTGAAATAGCGCGCGCTGCGCCAGCTGCAGATGAGCGCGCGCAGCGGGCGCGGGCGGCGGGTCGAGGGCGGCGGGCCGCAGTAGCGCGTCGGCCAGATCCGCGGAGCAGGAGGAGGCGAGCGCGGGCGCGGCGGGCAGAAGCGCGGCCAGCGCCAACAGTGCGTGCAGCAACGGCAGCGCGTCCCGCTCATTGCGCGCTACGCGCAACAAGTCGCGCGCAAGCGGGTGTGCGGGCAGGCGATGCAGCCAGGGCGGGCGGCGCGCCACGAGCGGCGCGAAGGCGGCGAGGGCGTGATGACGCGCGGCCCGCTCACCGCGCAGCTGCTCTTGCAACGCGTCCAGCAGGTGCTTGGCGTGCAGGTCGGGCGCTCGCGCCAGTAGGTCGAGAGCGCGCGCCGAGCCGGTTCGCGAGTGGTAGTGCAGCAGGGCGCGCGTCAGCCAGGGCTCGCGCACGGCCCCGTAGAGCGCGCCGAGCGCGTCGGCCGCATCCCGGGCGCCGCCCGCGCCGCCCTCCAGCAGCGCGAACACCTCGCCCGCTTCGCACGCCGCAAGCATCTCCAACCGCCTGACACAAGTTACAAGTGAAACCAATAAAGCGTGTTAGAAACAACAAAGTTTTCAGTCTACAGATGGCTATGTTTAGATTGTAGAGTTGGCGACTTTGGTGGTATTGACCAGGGATGTTACGGATATGAAATTTCGGATCTGGATACGGATGTATTGATGATATTAGACCGGTATTATCCCACAGTTTTGCATAGTTTAACTTTTGGATATTATTTTTTTTTAGGAAAGTACAATAAAATAAATATATCATTATTTGTAATAAAAACCAAAAAAAACAACCTATGTTTTATTATTACATTGTTTTAGCTTCTTTTGAATTATTATTATTATATTCTTTTATTTCATAGCATGATTTTAAATGTTACACTTAGGCTAAGGCTAGGCTAATGTTTAGTCACCGTTTTTAGTTAAGTAAAAATTGCCATAGTTGACAATCTATGCGGCTGAACACGGGTGGTGTGTTCTCGGCATTGTATGTACAACATTTTTTTGTGGAATATAAAATTAGCACAGAGAAGCATTTTGAAGCTGTGTACTTTTCAGCCGTTCTTTTACTTCACGAAACTGCTATACGAATACTTTGAAGTATTGACAGTGCGACAGTTGTTCTTTCTTAAACTAATTCTGAAACAGCATTCTGCCATAGAGTTCTGCCATAAAAAAGAAATAGCCACAAAGCGAAGAGATACATCTTTTATTCATAGGTTTTTCTCCTTCCTAGGCTATAGGATGCATAAGGGCTTAGGAAGGAGAAAAACCTATGAATAAATGTTTATAATAAAATAAATAACCTCCATTTTATCATTTAAACAAAACAACAGCCAAAAAAAATATTTATCAATGACTCAGTAAACTACCCTATGATGAAACAGAAATCATTAATAATCCCAAATTAAAAATAAATACATTTAACTACTTATAATACTACACACATAAGAATATACCCCCATTAACACACACATAAATACACCATTACTTACTGGCGGTGACTGTACAAGACACAATATTTTAGTTTTGTTAAACAGTGTAACTGTGTACATTCAATTGTAAGATTTTTTGGGCTAATAAATATATTATTATTATAATTAAACATTGCAATTATGATGGAGTTAGGAACAACAGGCAATAATACTTTGCTAGAAGTATAACACTTACTTTAAATGGTTGTGCATCGCTTGGGTACATTGGGACCTACATTTCCTTTTAGAATACCTGTCATGATACCAACTAGGTTAATAGCTTTCGGTTATTCAAAATCAAAAACGAAAGAAATTCATAATCGACAGAACAGCGTCTGTCGAGTTAGTTAATTAATAATAAATCGCAATAAATTATTCATGCATCTTCATGTATATAATCAAAGCTTATAGCTAACGACGTATATGTTTATTGGTTGTTATTTGTTTCGATGCAGGTCAAGTAAAGTAGTAATGCGGTAAGTAAGTAAAGTAGTATTTTTCATGACCACCTACCAATCAGCAGTGCGGAGAGAAGATCCTTGAGTCACTGACGCCGGAGGAATTTTGATTCGTTTACTGCAACTAGGGTTAACTTAATAAAAGTATCGGGTGTCTTAGGTCCGACTAATAAGTATTTGTGTGTTTAATAAGTGAAGTATGGAATGGATTCTAATATTGCTGTACTTTAACGAGATTCCGATAAGAAAACGAGATAAAACCGAAATAACTTTAGTGCCGATTGACAGTTGTCACAGCTGACAGAAAACTAACAACAGCTGACAGCAGGGCTGCCAGTAAGGACAACTTATTATATACCGCTGAGTCTGAGCTGATTAATAATAGTACGTGATTTTGTATAATTTATACAAGATTAGTGTTGTACAACTATAGTAAGTCACTCTTTGGGGATTTTATTAAAAGTCCCGTGGAAGTCGGTCCACCCGTTCCGGAGATAAGCGGAACAGACAGACACAAATGTGAAAAACATTTTTTTTGGTATAATATACAGCGTAAACATTCAGATGCATTTAGACATTCATTATGACATTACAAACGTATTTTTTTTCAAATTTATTTATTTGTATGGAAGATGTGTATCAGTTGTTGTGGTCCTAATAAATAAATATACTTATCAAAGCTAAACTTCACCTAGGTACCTACTAATTACCTATAGGTAGATGTGCATTCCTTTACTTTACATTGAGTTTCGGATCCTTGTTATTATTATAACAGCCAAATACCATGCAATATGCGTTTGTCTTCATTTTAGTTTAGTAATTTTTAGTATTATGCATTGTGTAATAGGTAATATAATTATCGTAATCAGTAAGCGACGAACATAGCCCTGGCCTGGTACTGGGGAGAAATTCGTTCCGTTATAGACTGACAGTATACTGCCGCAGTATCGTAGGGTAATATATGACGTCATAAACGTCGCCATTTATGTACCGTGAGCACTGGAGTTTTCTAGGTAAGGTGCTCTCAGTGCAGTCACATGCAGTGGCGTAGCTAGGTAACCAAAGACCCTGGGGCAAAAAATAAACAAGGGCCCCAACTAAACTATTTAAAATCGTTTGCTCCATATTCGTCGTGTTCCGAATTCGACGTACTCCAGATTTGTCGTAATCCAGATTCGCCGTACTCCATATTCAAGCAAATACGCAATTTAATATAAATAGTGGTTTAGTCACAACTCTAGTACAAACCTGATAACTTCTGGTTCTGAAAAATGGTCTATTTATATTCCGAATGTGGGAAAATTTTCACTAGTTCAATTTATAGTTTGTAAGTCAGAGTCCGAGGGGCCCCCTGAGCTTGGGGGCCCCCTGAGCTTGGGGGCCCCGGGGAACTGCCCCGTCTAGCCCTCCGCTCCGGTAGCTACGCCACTGGTCACATATCTGTCACACTGGGCTGTCTTAAGTTGGCGGGGAGAAGTCGTTTTTTTACATATTTTTTTTTGCTCTTTCAACTTTTCGTTAAGACGTTCAGAAGACGAGTACAACAGACTATATGCACCAAAGCAGGGCTACATCACTCGCTCGAGGTCGCGTTTTATATACCTACCAATTTAGCTCACCGTCCACGGTAAAAGCGTCAGTAGGGGCGACAATACGTAGCTGAGAGCACGCACGGCAGAACGGTATTCTCCGTAAATAAAAACAAAATGTCAAATCGAACTTATTATGAAGTGGAGATGTTTTGTTATTGCTATAGGTAAGTATTTATTATATTAAATTGCGTTATTGGTAGACGTTAGTGATCTGTGAAATCCTTTAAAAATAAGTTGCAAAAAGATTTTAGCTATTACTTTTTTGTCAATATAATAGAAAAACATCTCCACTTCAGGTGTTTATTCTTTACTCACCATTGCCACGTGGCTGTACTAATAATAAATAATAGTTATTTTCACAACAAAAACATAAATGTTGCTTATATAAATTCTATACGATGTTGATAAATGGTAATGATGTAATAAATGTAGTCTATTAAACCGTCAATAATAAACCCATAATTTCTACGAAAGGTGACGAACTTAGTAGGTGTGAACTGTCAGCGTATTCATTTGTTGTAACTTGTATGCAAGGCGAACTGACGGCTGCTTCTCTCACACAATATGTAATATAGTTAGAAATATAGTGAAAATAATAATAAGAGCTACTGAAATGTAAAACATATTGAGATCGGCACGGATTGAGGTTTTTATTTGAGTAGGTGGTTATTTGTTATTTAATACTTTTGTGTAACATAATATGTTACACAAAGTTTAAATTATCAGAGTATCTTTCTCTAGTCTACGCAACAGCCATTACTAGCAACCCGCCCCAGCTTCGCACGGGTATCAGAGACATCTTTAACAATCGTGATCATATTTCAACCAACTTACACAAAACCTTAACAAATTACATGCCTAAACCTTCCTCATAAATTGCTCTATCTATTGATGAAAACTACATGAAAATCTGTTAAGTAGTTTTTGAGTTTATCGTGAACAGATAGACAGACAGACAAACACGGCGGGGGACTTTGTTTTATAATATGTAGTGATGTAGTGATAGTGATGTATATGTCTACAGCATCAACATTTTATGTTACTATCGAAGGTGTAAGGGATACTTTAATTACCTATAAAAATTAGAGATATAAATTTCATATGGGAAATAATTTTATTTATCATTATATAAAACTCACCCATAAATTTGATTATCAAGTGTGTGTTCCGATATGCACTGCGAGCACTACAAGGAGTGACGTCAATTTAATATACTGCGAAGCTGTTCCTTTATAATTAGCTATACTGGTTACTGTTTAATACGGAACGCAGTCCAGTATACTGTCATCTATGTTTTTTGGCGCTGTTTTGACGTGAAAATAATTATCATATATAATTTCAATTTATCTGTTCAACAAGAAAAATTATTGTTTGAATGTAGCATTGTATTTAAAAATTTAATATTCAAGTCAATTGTCAATTGTAATTTATGAAAAGAAAATATTGTTTTTCAAGTAACCGAATGCATAATAACTTAACGAACACAACGAATTATTAAAATGGGGCTATGTACGTTAAAAGTGATGAACATATTTCGACAAATAATTGTTTACTATTTAACTGGAAAAATTGTAGTTCATCACGTAATGAAAGCACTGACCTTTCCTCGAAAACGCCAGTGTTCACAGTACAAAAATGGCGACTATTTATGACGTCATATGTTTCCCTAGGATACTGCGGCAGCATACTGTCAGTCCATAACGAAACGAATTTTTGCGCGATAAGAGCACAGAACAGTGCTCGCAGTGTATATCGGAACATACCCCAAATAAATTATTTATTTCATTATTTGTGTACTTTGTACAACCCGGCATTCGGCAGTTCAGTCACACACACAGACGAAGGTCGCGGGGTGGGCAAGGCGTTCTCAACTTTCGAAAAGCGTAAATAAGATATATTTTTGGTTGCAGCTAACGCCAGGTATTGTTATTTAAATTTTGTAGGCTATTATAACGTAGGTATTTTCAGTTTTGTATGGGAGTGATGTATCTGTTACGAAGTAACTATTATCTTATCTGTGACCAAAGTCACATCAGCCACCGAAATTATATGGTCTGCCCAAAATACACAAGCCCAACATGCCGATACGGCCCATTGTAAGTCAAATAGCCTCTCCTACTTACGATCTCGCGAAGCATGTTGCGTCAGTATTACAACCACTTGTAGGCAAAACACCATCTTTTGTGAAAGACTCGCAGCACTTCATAGAAATTATAAAAGATCTCACGTTGGAACCTGATGACGTCATGGTGAGCTTTGACGTGGAATCACTTTACGCCAATGTTCCAATAAAAGAGTGTTTGAACGACGTAAAAGACCTGCTGAGAGACAACGAGTTGCCATTCAATTATATTGATCTACTTGAACACTGTCTAGATGGCAACTATTTCCTTTTCGAAGGTCAACATTGCCTTCAGATTGATGGTGTCGCAATACTCACAATGGGTATTCCTGTAGCCCCTGTATTTGCCACGATCTGGATGGAAGATTTTAAAGAGAAGGCGCTGAGTCTCGGCCCGAAGACTGTTGACCGCTTTGGAAGTGATTCGTAGATGACATTTTTAGTATCGTCAAAGGAAATAAACAGGAAGTAGATCAATATTTGCAACATCTCAACTCTATCCACCCCAAGAAATTTTTAATTTTTAGATGTCAAAGTAACCGCGAGATCAGATGGGTCCTTGTCGCACTGTGTGTACCACAAGCCTACTCATACGGATAGGTACCTACACGCCACGTCTCATCATCATCCCCGACACCTGCAATCTGTTATGACTTCACTCAAGAACAGAGCATACGATCTTTGTGACCCTGAACATTTGGAGCGAGAGCTGGATCATGTTCAGGAGGTACTTAAAAGTAACGGATATCAGGTAAATGGAACAAGGAAGCAACCGACAATAAGACGCAAGCATCCGAAGGTGAACAGACAACCAGCCTACATGCCATATGTCAAAGGAGTAACGGATAAGATCGGCTCGGTGTTAAAAAAATACTCCATTCCGACAGTGTACACACCAGGCATAAAAGTTCAAAACATCGTGGGCACACCAAAGGATGTCTTGCCGTTACAAACTCCAGGTGTCTACTAAATAAACTGCAGCTGCGGTGTTCCTACCTAGGCCAAACAAAGTGGACTATTGCTGAAAGGGTCAAAGAACACATCGCTGCTGTGAAGAATCGACAGATCAGCAAATCAGCGATTGCAGAACATGCACTCGAAGCGGGCACCAATCACTGGATTGAATTTCACCGTACGCAGGTCCAAAGACTACAATAGTATATAGGATATAGACAGGCAGCTCTGCTTCTTTTTATTGACAACACAAAACTCTGCCTAGTGGTCAGATACCGAAAACTAATTTAATATACATATCTATAGGTATATATATATTTACAATTGAACAATATATAGGTACCTACTTATACGGTGTATGAATGTATTTTGTTGTTACCTGTTTCTTGTTTTATTGGTTCTAACATGAGAATTTTATACTTTAGCTAATTAATGTATGTTTATGACTAATCTTCGATTTTTATATTCAAACCAAAACTTTTATTGCAAAAAGAAAAGCACAAGAAATCGGCAATCGGTACTCATACGCAGCCATTTGCAATATAAGTGAAGTGTTGCCAACCTAATATTAATAAGTTCCAAATATTAAAAAAAAAATATTGATTGTTACGAGTGTATTTTTCATTAATATTATTGTGTGTTGGTGAACAAATTGTTGTTTGTAAAGAATTTGAAGTGGTTTTAGATATTTAATATGCAATATTTTGGTATTTACAAATGCGAATTTTAAATTGTAATACATTTGAGGGTAATAAATTTCCCCATAACAAATTATAAATTTAAATATTGTAACACAGTAATTGTAGTTCCGGTATCTATCCTTGGGATGGCACTGGACTCAATAAAAAAAGTGCAATTCTTTTATGTTCCAAGTTGCCATAGCATGCGCAGGTCGAAACGTCACTTTTACTCAAGAGTTGTATGTGAAGCGATTGAAATTAAAAAACACAAAACTTCAACTTCAAAATCGTGTAGAGGGTTTCAAATTATTTACAGTGTGGAATCCAGTGATAAAAAACATGCCACCTCGCTTTTATGCGCAGTCGGGTGAACACCAGAATAGGGGCACATCGGTTTGCTTAGAGAATAGGGACACTGTTAGTATTGCATGTGGCGGTACATGGCGAAACCAAAATATCAAAAATATCGAAAATGTGGGGGTGGATGAAGAACCTTTTACCTCTACCTCACGATCTCGATGACGGAGAGCGTGCACCGCTGAGCCAGTCAGCCTGTGACCACGGCCAGTGCAACCTGGTCGAAACGTCAGGCAATTTTTTTTTTAAATAAAATAACAAATTTGTTTTCTTAAGTTGGCGGGGAGAAGTCACTTTTTAACCTTTTGTTTTTGCTATTTCAACTGTTCCTATAACCTTTCATCATTGCTCGATCAACATTTTTTGTGTTCGATCTTAGTTTTTATTTTTTAATAAAATTAAGAATTACCCTGAAGTTGGCGGGGAGAAGTCCTTTTTTTATATATACATTTTTTTTTTTGCTATTTCAACTGTTCGTTAACTGTTTGTGATTGTTCGATCAAAGTTTCTTTTTGTTCGATCTTAGTTTTTTTTAAATAAAATAAAAAATTACCCTCAAGTTGGCGGGTAGAAGTCGTTTTTTTATATAGTTTTTTTTGCTATTTCAATTGTTCCTCCTGTTCCTCATTGTTCGAAAAAAAATTTTTTTTGTTCAATCTTAGCTTTTTTAAAATAAAATAAAAAATTACCCTCAAGTTGGTGGGCGTCTATTTCAACTGTTCGTTAACTGTTCTTCATTTTTCGATAATTTTTTTTTTTGTTCGATCTTAGTTTTTTTTTGGCGGTTTGACCAAGTAGGTACTTCGTTTGTCATAAAATTCGGTTCTGGCGTTATGGTCACATAACCTAAACTTTTTTTTTTTTTGGTATGGTTCACGGTTCGTATCGCCACAAACAAGTAAAAGGTAGGGAAACAATATGAAAAAATAAAAGGAAATTTTGAATTTGGATAGGATCTGGATCAAAAGAAGATAAGGAACAAATTAATATACATATTTAGATTTTTAAAGATTCATACGTTGTTATAAAAGAGGCTAAAATATTATATGCATCAGGAGTATTAGAAGACAAAAGTAGGGGAATAGATGAAGGAAGTGGAATGCAGATGGAAACTAGGGATGAAATTAATTTCGAGTTATCATAAAATGGGCAAGAAAAGAATAAATGATCCAAATCACTTCACCACACTCGCATAGGTCACTGTTGACAATTTGGAATCTGGCAAGGTGAGCCGGAGTACATACATGACGAAGTCTCATTCTAATGAGGGAACTTGTAACACGTTTATTGTAAATAATTTTGCTGAACCAAGGCTTTGAAGGAATCTTTGACTGGAGCCTAGCATAATGTTTACCTTTGTAACGGCTGGATTCAGCTAAAAGATGCTCCCAACGCTCTTTTAGATAAATAGATGGTAAAGAAGCCGTGTCATGGTAGTAATTTATATACGGATCTTCAACTCCATCCTATACAGCCTCATTAGCTAAACGGTCTACCATTATATTTCCTACGATTCCACAATGACTTGGTATCCATTCTAAATAGACAATTAAATTTAGATTACAGCACTTTAAAAGTAAATCCCTAATATCAACGATAATAGTATATATATCACCCTTAAATTGAAATCTGCCTAAAGCTTGTAATGCACTTAAGGCATCAGAAAAAATAACAGTTTTTCAAATTTGTTTGAAATGACATACTCAAGAGCTTTAAAAATAGCATAACATTCTCAAGTAAAAACTGAAGTTTCAGGAGGAAATTTGATTTTAAATGCATTATTAAATTGTGAATGAAACACTCCCACTCCAACCTGTCCCGTAGTAGAATGTTTCGAAGCATCTGTAAAAATGTAATGAAAGTCTCTCCATAAATTATCTCTGATGCAGTTGAATGTAATATTTGGTGAGGGTCATCCCTTCTAATACCTAATGAGTAATGTATGTTTGGTGACAATATAAGTGATTCGAAGTTGCCACAGAACAACGGAAAGCAAAGGGAACTATAAATTGGAGTTTGAAGTGAAATCATTTTTTCATAACTTATTACTAAATATGGAGTAGGATTGTGTTTATAAAACTTGGATGTGTGTATAATCTGAGAAAGTTTTTGGAGTTTTTGATGAATGGGATGGTTTGATAGTTGGGAACAACGGAATATAAATCTGACAGACAGGTGTTGCCGACGAATATGTAATGGAGGATCTACACATTCTACCTGTAGCGCATTAATGGGACTTGACTTCATACAACCGGACACAATTCTCAATGCTTTGGATTGAATTAAATCTAAACCTTTGAACGCAGCTTTGTTACTCGGTTCTAATAAAAAAGTACCATAATCAAGAACACTTCTAATCAATGCATTGTACATTAATTTCATGGTAAATGGGTGTGCACGCCCGACAGGCACCTAAGGATATTCAAATTACGCTCACATCTACTTGTTATGTATTCACAGTGAGATACCCCGGTTACCTTGGAATCTAGTACAATACCTAAAAATTTGACATTATTTTTAACCGGGATAGCATGATTATTATATAATACAGTTATTGGAGGAGGGAGTCTTTTCTTGGAAAACAACATAGCTGAACTTTTAGTTGGGGATATTTCAAGACCGTTGTTATCTAGCCACTGTTTAAGAAGGTCTAAAGACGCAGTTAGCGATGTACAGGCAGAACTGATGGATCTATGAACAGAATATAATAGTAAATCGTCCGCATACTGCAGACATCGGACACCGTTATCCAAGGAAGACTCCAAGTCGTATGTATAAATATTATACAAAATGGGGCTTAACACTGAACCTTGACGGAGGCCTTTCCACAATGACCTAGATACTGAACAAGAATCTTCGTGGGACAACTTAATTTTTTCTGACAGTATGCTCAGATTAGTTAACATAAAAGGAACATTTAAAGAGTTAAGTTTCTTGAACAAAATGGATAAAACAACATTGTCATAGGCAGATTTTACATCTAAAAAGGTAGCTATTACAGCGGTATTTTCAGAAAATGCAATGCGTATATCCGTTGTAAAAATGGCTATACTGTCCATAGTGCTTTTACCCCGTCTAAACCCAAACTGATTCTTACTCAACAAGTTATTGCTCTCTATGAACCATTCGAGACGAATTTTGATTAAATGCTCAACGATTTTCATTAATACTGAGGATAGAGCTATAGGACGATATGATGACGCTTCAGAAGGGCTTTTATTAGGTTTAAGAATCGGGATGATGTCTTGTGTTTTCCAGTCGGACGGAATGGAACCAGAAATCATAATCGAGTTAATTAAGTCTAAGAGATACAATAAAGACTACTTATTACTTATCACTAAGATGAACTAAAAAAGAATAAGGAATTCCGTCACTGCGTGGTGCTGAGTCCCGAACATAAGATAACACTCCCTTTAACTCAGAAAGTGAAAAAGGGCCGTTGAGACCAGACAAATTATGAGGTACATTATGAAGAAATATCTTTTCTGGAACTGAAGGAGGAGCTAATTTATCTAAAAAATTATTAGTTAAGGAAGTAGGTAAGAAATTGGAGGAAGTATCAGAAAAAGCAGATCTAAATCTCCGATTGTTCTGCCATACCATAGATGGCCGAACATTAGGAGACATAGACAAGCAGAAGGATTTCTAGCTGTCAGATTTCTTTTTTCTAAAAAGATTTTTAGTGTTATTTAGAATCTCAGAAAGATGATCGAAATTTTTCTCAGTACATTCTCTACAATATTTTAATTCTGCTTCTTTTCGAGCTTTTACCGCTTCTGTACATTCCTTGTCCCACCAGGGCGGGGAAGCAATGAAACCAAGGGATGCATTTTTAACAGGGAAAACTTGATCAGCCGCTTCAATTAATGTTCGGTTAAGGATTCTGCACATTTAGGTTCAGAGCCCTTACAGACAATTGGAAGAGAAGAAATATTGGCGTTAACTATCGATTTATATTTTTCCCAATCGGCTTCACCCAGCCTATACTTCAAGCGAGGTGAACGGGCAGATGAGCTATTAACGCGACAAGGAAAAGTGAGTACCAGTGGATAATGGTCGCTACCATGGGTAGATTGTAAAGGAAACCAAGTAATTGTAGATGCTAAGTTTGGAGTGCAGATGCTTAGAACTGGTACACTAGGTCCATGTCCAGGGCTTGAGCGGCGCGTAGGCAAGCCAGTATTAAGTTTGCAAAGATTATGGGTATCTATAATATCATTTATAATGTTACCATAACCGTTAGTTGAAGAACTTCCCCAGGAATGATGTTGGCAGTTAGTCACCCAACAATACAAATGGCTTTGGAAGAGAGCATATAATACTTTCAATTTCATTGAGAATAGCCGATGATGGATGTGGAATATAAATAGATACAAAACAAATATCATTAATAGTAGCAGCAACAACAGAAAACCAACTAGAATGCAAAATAAAATGCTGGTGCTATAGGGAAATGGGTAAAAGGAAGGGGCCGCTTGACAAGTAGAGCTACTCCCCCATACCCATCAGAGCGGTCCTCTCTTAGGCTAGCATAGCCTGGAATTTTAAACAAAGAACCTGGCTTCAGCCAAGTTTCTTGTATAGCAAGTAAAAAAGGTTTAAATTTATTAATAAAAAAAATTATTTAATTTTTTTTGGAACAGCACTTTGACTATTCCACCTAATTATCTTTGCAAGCTTGTCCATTATTGTTATTATTAATTTTTTTTTGTGATAGCATCAATGACATGGGCAGCGTTGGACGGTAAAAATAGATCAGATTGAGACAAAGATTTAATCAAAGCAATAATCAATTCCTTGGTACTCAAATTCTCTAAATTATTTTCTTTATAATAATAATATATATATAATAAATATAGAAAAAAATAATTATTAAAACAAAAGGTTCCAAAACCACGTCTTCACGGCTTTGTGTTTCCCGCGCTTTTTCAACCTAAACTTAGCCATTTCTGTCGCTCACTTAGTAATTCAGTCGCACGCCTAAAATTTTAATATCCTAAATGGATTATACACATCACGCGAGAGCGGGCGACATCAGAGAGAGGACTTTAATATTAAGTTAGGGACGATTTACCATTAGTAGGATAGGTCAATTGAAAAGAAATGGCTATGTTTAGGTTAGGCTAGAACTGTTGCCAAAACTGAATTTTATGACAAACGAAGTAGGTACTTGGTCAAACCAGTGGCGTAGCTACCGTAGGGCTAGACGGGGCAGTGCCCCGGGGCCCCCAAGCTCAGGGGGCCCCTCGGACTCTGACTTAAAAACTATAAATTGAACTAGTGAAAATTTCTCCCACATTCGGGATATAAATAAACTAGATTTTTTAGAACCAGAAGTTATCAGGTTTGTACTAGAGTTGTGACTAAACCACTATTTATATTAAATTGCGTGATTGAACAGGGGCGGCGATGCGAGCTGAAAGGGGGTGCCGAAATCAACCGAAAAATTACCACCAGGGCCAGTCATCAAGTCGTTACTATAAACGCAAGTCGTTACTATAAACGTTATTAACCGATGATCGTTTGGGCATTGACGATATGGGCTGGCTAATAATCTGCTGTGAGGCTGATGTCTTTGGTGAATACTTATGTGGTCTTCTAAATACTTCTCCTCTATCATACTGGATTGTACTGACGTGACACTAATGAAGAAGTTGAAGTATGAGAAAAGCAATATTTTGTAAAAGGGCATTGGCAGTTCACTACACACCAGGCTATTGAAACTTGAACAAACTACAAACCGACCCACTCAAAAGCGTAAAATATTTTTTTTTAAATGAAACATAATTTTTAAACCTACTTAATATCGACTTCTACTAACGAGATTAACAATTTGCTTACATGGCGCCCCAATATGGTCGGAGTCCTTGACGACCCGCAGTCTGCGATACTGTGGCGTTTGCAGCGGCGATGTCCGTCAAAGTAATAGAGGATACTGTACGCTATCCTACGAAGTAGCAAGTCTACTAGCTGGTTCTGCCCCATGGGACTTAGAGGTGTCATATATCAATGGTGCAAGGAGGCACTAGATCTATAAACCGGGGCGCGGCGGTCCCAGCTTCACCAAGGCCTAATGGCCGAATGGAAAGAACGACTACAGCGACCGAGCGCAGGGCACGCCACAATTGTGGTGGTAAAAGGCGGGAGGATTGGCTGGAAAGCTTAGCGGTTGACGCAGGTACTCATCGGGCCCCGAAGGGGTAAGCGAGGGGCGTGAGGCCATTCGCTGTGCCACGTTGGCTCGTTGGTCAGCCCGGCTGGAGGCTCCACGTGCTAGATTTGCCGCAGTGGAGGCGTTCCATCCGGACATAGTCGAGTGGGCAGAGTGCAGCACGGGACCCTTTCCTTCCAACTGATGCAGGTTCTTCCCGGGCACGGCTGCTTCGGGAAGTACCTACTCGGACGCTAAGAGGGAATTGAGTCCCGCCTGTCACCACTGCGACTGCAGTGAGAATTCAGCTCAGCAGACGCTGGGGGTTTATTCCGCCTGGGCGACGCAGCGTCGGGCCTTTACTGCAGTCATCGGAAGGGATCTCTCACTAGCGGCCGTCATACGCTTCATGGCCGGTAGCTACAGGAATTTTACCGCGTTCGCAACCTTCTGTGAGGAAGTCATCTTGCAGAAGGAGGTGGCGGAACGGGTGCTCGAGAACGATCTCCACTCGGACCTAATTAGCCGGCGGCGAACCGGGTTGTGGAAGCGCGCTTACCAGCACCTCATGTCGCCTTGAGTGAGGCCGCGGGTGTACGGATCGGACGCTATAGTGGTCAGCTGCGAGGAGGTGACATCTGCGTGTGCCTGGATATCACCGCCCAACCGAAAAACCCCGTTTAGTGACGGCCGGAGAGGGTTTCCACACGCAGCAGCAATACGACCTCGCGACGGCTATTGGTGTGGGAAGCCTCTTGCTAGAAACCATGGTTCTATCCATGGTCCAAATTGAGAGTGCGTGGGATTCTATCGTCTCGTTTTGCGAGGAGGTGATGTTGGCTAAAGAGGCGGCGGAATGTTCATGGGAGAGGACAAATCTCCCACCGCATGGTTCCGGGGAGGTGATGACCAGTGGAGGTTTCCACACGATAAAGAAAAGTGTATACGTGGCATGATGTCTTCGCCCATTGTGAAACGATTTCAATTATTCTGTTAAATAGAATTGGTTAAACTCAAGGTTGGTCCCATTTAAATTTGAAGAAAATATTACACCTCTAAGGGTGAAAAATTTATCATAATTTAGGTGCATTAAAGTCGGTGACACATGGTTGTCACAGTTTGAATTTAGTGATAGCCAATGCAGCCGAAACTACCGTGAATTTGGTCTCTTTATTTGGATTTCTCTAAAGACTTTGTTTCTCTTGATCAACAAAGCTATGGGAAGTGATATCTTTTTGGATTATCGATCAAAAAAGGTTTATAAACCTTGGGAGTGTAGAGTTTCTAGCCTTGCTGCTAAATACACTTCACTTCGTGATGTCCTTCTGAATCTTCATAAAGAAACAAATGACTCAGTTACAGCATCAGAGGTCTTGTCGATTATTCAGTAGGTACATAGAGCAATTTGATTTCATATTTACTATGTTTGACTGGCCAAACGCTTTACGATAGCTAAAAAATTGCTTGGAATTTGTGAAACAGTGACGAACCTCTTCATTTGCATTAATAACAAATAAGCTGGGGAAATAGCATCTTAGGCTAATGTAGGTCTTTTTTAAGTCAGTGCTCAGGCTTTACCGAACGCGACGGAGTGATACAAGCGGGATGGACAACATTTTTTAACGCGGATGAGCATCTGCATGCATGATAGCAACTGCTATGTCAACCACGAAAGACTGCTTGCTGCTCAGATACACCTTAAATATTTATTTGTTAGATATATCTAACACCATTTATAATCACTGCTGCATAGTATAGGAACACTAGGGTTTTAAATTTATAGGGGCGCCACTTTGAGGTCTTGCACCACCTAAAAATGTAGCTAGGGCCGCCACTGTACCTGAATATGGAGTACGACGAATCTGGATTACGACAAATCTGGAGTATGTCGAATTTGAAACACGACGAATACGGAACAAACGATTATAAATAGTTTAGTTGGGGCCCCTTGTTTATTTTTTGCCCTAGGGCCTTTGGTTACCTAGCTACGCCACTGGGTCAAACCGTCAACTTGTCAAAAAAAAACTAAGGTCAAACAAATAAAAATTTTGTTCGAACAATGAAGAACAGTTAACTAACAGTTGAAATAGCAAAAAAATAAAATTGTAAAAAAACGACTTCTCCCCGCCAACTTAAGACAGCCATAATTGTGATACACAAAAAAATATAATAGAGTAGAGCACTATGAATACTGGAAATAAAAAATTCCAGTATTTTGTATTTTTTTTGTTTAAATGCAATGAACCAGAGTAGAGTGAAGTATGAAGTAGAATGAACCAGATAAGGTGCTTACATTACTGAGCACCGCAGACATAAAGGTTTCTACCTAATTACACAATGATAATTGACAATGGTACACCACTACTGTGAAGATCAAAGAGTATACAAACACTACGTTAGAAGAGTCGGGAATCTCATACAAAAAAACAATGTAAGAAACGGGTTCCAATTTAATTTACCAACACAAACTAAAATTTCATGGGAGCCAAAAATTATACCAACCTATAGGAAATAAAAATAGTGTTGTCCATTCTATTAATAGAATTATCGACAAGTCAACAGATTAAAAATACCCATCAGCTATTTCGGTAAAATAATCTACGATACCTTTTTTTAGCAGTAATAGGTAAATAGAACTACAAAAAATATAATTCAATACGAAACATCTTTATTTCATAAAATTGTTAGTGTTGATGCAATAATTGACACGAGCCTCGTACAATCACGTTGCGGGTGCTCAGCAGTAGTTTACGCCGATCTGCGCTATTTCATAATTAAATAAAATTAGTATATTCTCGGTCACCAACCACTTTATAATATTATGTTTAATCCCTGTACTCCAACTTTCCTCAATGACACTCACACAAGATCCCTGAGATCGTCGGAATCACTGGAACTGGCAGTACCTAATCATTCTACTAGAGTTTATGACAAATCTTTTAGTGTACAGGCTGTCCGATTATGGAATGCATTGCCTTTACCTATTAGACGTGCCCAATCACTGGCCATATTCAAGAAAATGGTCAAAGAATATTACTTGGCTTCTTAATTTCTCCTTTTTGTCATTTGCTGCATTTATCGGATATAATCTTATTAATCTAGAAATATATATGCATTATTTATTATTTATGTTTATGTGTGTATATGAATAAATTAAATGTTACAGAGTGATTACACTTGTTTCCCTGTATTACCTATCTAATTATATTGTTTATGTTTATAGTTATCATTTACTAGTTTTAAGCCTAACACGTTTTGATTCCCACACCATAAATACCCACCTATACCCATTAAATTATTATATTACTGGTCATTATTTTTACATCCCAAGGTTGCCTGGAAGAAATTGCTTTTGAAAGGCCGCCCTTTGTACATATCAATATTGTAAACTAACTTTAAGCAATATGTACTGGTGTACAATAAAGATTATTCTATAAGAAAAAAAATTGAAAACAGTTCAAATGAAATTGAATTTGAATTCTCTGTCAGAAACTGTTTTGACCATAAACTTAGTATACTAAATTTATGGTTTTGACTGTCAATATCAATTGACAAATAAACTGTCAATTAAAATTGGCAATTACATAGATGAAAAGAGATAGGTGATAGGTGAGATTAAATGAGTAGGCAGGACAGAAATAGGCGCCATATTTTTTTGGACTCCGTTTCATACATTTGATTTTTTGTATGGGAGTTGAGCAAGGCTGATAAAGATAATGATGATGACCAGGGCTGCCAGATTGTATAATTGGATACAAAATTCATATAATTCGGTTATCTTTTGTATCCTGTTTGTATAATAGATTCCATTGTATAATTGGATACAATGTCAAAGTTAAAACACCTTTTCTTGAAATCCCCAAAGAGTGACGTACTATAGTTGTACAACACTGATTTAAGATTTTGTATTATAGTACGTGATTTTGTATAATTTTTGAGACTCAGCGGTATAAAATAAGTTGTGTTGTAATAAGAGAATTACAATTACAACGTTTCAAACCAAAAGTAAAGTTTTGGCTACTAGAAAAGTCCTTTTACACCATAAATGATTTTTTAAATTGTAAAACCTAATAGTGTCAAGTAAAATTTCGCATGCCTATTAAAGGCGAATATGTCGGGCTACTTTCGAATGTTATCACCTAATGTACCATATTCTTGTCGAATAAAAATATCTTATCTTATCTTGTCCTTACTGGCAGCCCTGATAATGACAACTGTCAAAAATAGCGATATAACCTATACATGCGTTTTACATTTCATAATAATTTAACATATTTACGCTATGCACGGAAATGAGATAATGAATTAAAACTGAATGTATATAATTCAGTGAAGGCGTTTAATGCAAAGAAATTTTAATTTTTTGAATTAGTGTATACTGTTGAAAATAGTAGTAATGCTCAGAGCCGTATCTTCAATGTATATTGAGAGCCAGGCGCTCGAGGTACTCTCGTCAGCGAGAAGAGACGTATTCAAGCTTTTCCGTGAGTCCTACTTTCATTAGAAAAAGCTTCTGAAACTGAAGTATAGCTTAGCATGGGTATTGGGTGAGAGTGCTACCACAACAATAATACACTCAATTGGACCCTGCTGATACTACAACGTTTTTCTGCTTGGTGTACCCATTATCATTTCTATTTAAATATTTGTGATTTTCTATCTTCCAACCATAGACTGACAAAACATAAGCACCTTATCATAAGTCATTCTTCAATTCGTTTTACGAGTAGGTACTTACCGTTGCTGCGTTCAAAGGGTCAGTATCATTTCTTCCAGCAATAACTGTTTTCGCCTACAACTACCCACACCCCAGACACCTTACACTCATTCCGTAATTCTGCTAAGTTTAAAACCTGTACAAATTTGTATAAATAATAAATGTATGAGAAACAAGAATACATCATGAATAGTAAAGTTAAAAGTTGGTTTGCAAAATGTCTAAAGGCTTCATGTGTCACATGTAAGGGAGTAAGCCATTAATCACATGAGGCTTGAAAGGGGTAGAGGGGTTAGAAAAAAATTATGAAATATAATAAAGTGTAGTGAGATATCACATCTATTTGTTGTTTCATTAGAAAAGCGACATGTGATCTTGACTCGCTGTTGCTAGGCAACAATTTCCACATGATTACACCTTTCCTGTATTATTTTTATGACAGTCAGAAACAGCTTGCAACCTTAATGCCTGTCTGGTCATTTTTATCATGGTGCTTAATTTTCCAGCATTTAAAGATAATCTTGATATTTTGAATTTTTTTTGAAAATGTGATTTTTTGTAGGGGGGACTAATCTAAAACCTCACCAAGTATCACCAGGGGAGAGAGGGGTTAAAAAGTTGCTAAAAACATCACACGATTGATGAACAACCTCTAAGATCTAAGTGAACCATTATTTACAGAAACATTAAGTCCCATCAAAAACATAAATGTGAAAAGGGGAGCCAAGTTAAATATTAATAATATGTATGGTTGTCGACTTCACCAATAAAAGAACTGAGATTGAAATGGGTGCCAAGTTCTGTATTTACTATCCTGAAATTTATTTATAAGAACATGCAATTTTCTAAATTAAATTTAAAACATAAATTCTTCTTTTTCTCTGCTGCAAAAATGTTTGCTATTTAAAAATTTAAATTCTTAAATTTAAACAGTCGTAGTTTTTACTCAAATCGGATAACCTCCGAAAAATTAAAGCTCAAGATTACTTTTTATTTTACTTAACTTTCTTATAATTCTTATAAATAAATTTCAGGATTATCTACATAACTAGGCACCCATTTAGATCTCAATTCTTTTATCGGTGAAGTCGACAACCATACATATTATTAATATTGAACTTGGCTCCCCTTTTCACATTTTGGTTTTGATAAAATATCATTACTTTTTGTAAATATATTATCAATATTCATCATTCAAGTGATCTGTAACATTAACGTTTTTTTTCCTACGTTAACGCTGTATAGTTTTCTTTTTTGTGCTATTTTATACATACATTTTGTTGAACGTTAGACATATTTAAGAGCATTGCCCATTCATTGATAAATCCTTCCTTATGTAACTTATATTTTTATAGTGATTCTGTAAATGTTCAAAGTGTCTGTGTTTGAGCTGTATTTATAATATTTGGGATTGTAGTTAATCTAAGGGGTTTTAATAAATAAACCAAACTTCATGAGTTAATATTAAATAGATCTTGAGTTATTAAGGCATCAAAAGTGGCTCCAAACGGTTCGTGTAATATAACACACGGCTGGTGCTCGCCAGTTCCTTTTTCTTGAACTTGGCTTGACCCCAGCGTGTCTACATCTACATCAATATATTTTATTCAAATTTTATTTTTTTTTATTGTTTTGTTTATTTTAATTAACTCAACTTATTTATTTTATTTCTATTATAAATTAATTATTTAGTTAACTTATCTTACGCCCGAATGTGTATCTATTTGTGTGTCATCTTAGGTTTAGTTAATTATTAATTTAGATAACATACCTTTTGTGTTAGACTGTAATGTAAAATTGTAACACTCAACTGGTGGGTGGACAATGTGCATTGCTGATTGTACCAGATATTCGTTTTATTTTTATAATATATATTCTGTAAATATTTATATATTATTATCTATATTTTTATCTATATAATTATATGCTATGTGTGATTTAGATATTATTGAATTTGATACTAGTAATGATTCCGAAAGTTTCTTTTCAATCAGCAGCGATGACAGTTACGTCAGCATGCCCTCACTTACGGATACCCTACAGAGCCAGTTTTCCGATGCTGTCGGAAGCTTCAACGTGGTTCATATCAATGCCCAGAGCATTCCGGCTCATTTTCCTGATATGCTGGCAACTTTTGACTGTAAGAACATTCATGCTATTCTTATCTCAGAATCTTGGTTAAAACCTTGTCTGTCTTCCAGCTCCTATACCCTACCAGGCTTTCGACTAATTCGTAACGATCGCACGGGTAGTGCCGGTGGTGGTGTTGCTATGAACCTACGAGACTATTTAAAATTTACTATTATTAATGTATCTGCACAGCCACCGCCTCGCGATTCCGGTGAACACGTTTTTATCGAAGTTTTACTCAACCATGTGAAGGTCCTGCTGGGTGTATACTACTGCCCTTCTCTACGCGTTAATTTCTTTGCTTCTTTTGAAAAAATTTCTCGAAAACTTTGTTTCTTCTTACAGTCATATTATAATAATGGGTGATTTTAATACTTGCTTGCTTACTTAAAAATGATTCTCGTTCTTCTTCTCTTCATACGATCGTAGGCTCTTGCAACTTGTCTATTCTTCCTCTATCAGCAACTCATCACTTTCCCAATTCAACTCCTTCTCTTCTAGATCTTATAATCGTTTCCTCGCCCCAAAATGTAGCAAGGTTTGGTCAATATCCTGCTGACTCCTTTTCTTATCATGATCTTCTTTTCTTATCCTACAAAATTCGTCCTCCTAAAGCAAGGCCTAAAATTCTTCACCAGCGCAATTTCAGTGCCATGGATCTTGATAGGTTTCTTACGGATGCGAACAATATCGACTGGACACTTCTTTTCGCTGAAAATATAAATGAAAAAGTCGATATTCTTACCACTAACCTCATACAGTTGTATGACAAACACGCTCCTATTCGAGAAGTTAAACTAAAACACTTACCTTCACCATGGCTCACACAGGAGATAAAATCAATTATTGCCAAAAAGGCTGCAGCCAAAACCAAATACAAACGCTGACCGACGCAGCAAAACCTAGATAAGTACTTATCTATCCGCAATCACTGCAGCAAGGTGTGTAGGAAAGCCCAACGCCAACACATTCACAAATCCGTTCAAAACGGTGATCCAGCTAAAGTCTGGAATTTCCTTGAATCACTTGGAGTCGGAAAATCAAAGCAAGAAACAGTTCCTAAAACAATTAATATCGATTCACTTAATCAACATTTCACATCTTCGTCTAATTTTAACAGGACAACCAAAGCAAAGACTTTGGAATACCTTTCAACATTGCCAACTCCAGATTACGTTCCATTTACTTTTAATCAAGTCACCGCTTGTGATGTTAAACAGAGCATATTATCAAGAACTTCCAACGCTGTTGGAAATGACTGTGTCAGCCGTAATATGGTTCTCCCCATTTTAGACTCGATTCTTCCCATTTTAACCCACATTTTCAACTTTTCCTTAACTTGTAGCTCCTATCCATCCAGATGGAAGGATGCTCAAATAATTCCCTTGCCAAAAAAGCCTAATTCGCTTCCTTTACTGAATACCGTCCAATCTCCATACTACCCTTCCTTTCAAAAGTAATGGAACGCCTTGTATATAAACAAATTAGTACGTTTCTTAACATAAACAACCTTTTAAATCCTTTCCAGTCTGGCTTCCGTCCTGGACATAGTACTACCACAACCCTTATCAATATTACGGATGACATTAGATCAGGTATGGAAAACGGCTATCTTACAGTACTCTGCTGGTTGGACTTCAGCAATGCATTTAACACTCGATTTTGACATACTATTAGCCATGCTCCGCTCCCTTAACATATCTCCAACGGTGCTGGATTGGTTTCATAGTTACCTGTCTGGCCGCCGTCAACGTATTCGAATCGAAAAAACCTTTTCTTCGTGGTGCAATACCTCTGTCGGTGTGCCTCAGGGTGGCGTGTTATCCCCATTACTCTTCACAATATTTATTAGTACTATCTCCTCTAAGCTTATTTCATCGTACCACCTATATGCTGATGATTTGCAAATTTACACACACGCTCCTCTTGGACAGCTATCCGCAGTCATTGATAGTATAAATAAAGATTTAGCGCACATATCTGATTGGAGTTCTGAACATGGACTCACCGTGAATCCTGAAAAAAGCCAGGTTATTATAGTTGGAAGCTCTACATTAATTTCAAAAATTGAATGGTCGAGCCTCCCGCAGGTTAATTTTAATGGCAAGATTTTACCTTTTTGTGAAACGGTAAAAAACCTGGGGCAAATTGACAAAACATTGTCCTGGGGTCCCCAGCTACAGGTAGTTAGTCGTAAAGTGTTTGCATCAATAGGATCCCTGAGAAGATTACGTAACTTTCTTCCCATTGACACTAAAATTGCACTGGTTCAATCTCTCCTATTACCGATCTTCGATTACGCCGATGCCAGCTATCTTGATCTCACTGAGGACCAACTTAATAAACTTGAGCGTCTACAAAACGTCTGTATCAGGTTTATATTTGGCTTACGCAAATATGACCACATTTCTGAATTTGGAATTAGGCTCAAGTGGCTCCCTATACGACTTCGCCGGAATGCTCATATATATTCTCGCACTACTTTACAATATTTTGTTAAATCCTTCTACTCCCATCTATCTTAAAGAACGTTTTGAGTTCCTAAATGAAACACACGCGAGGCTCCTGCGGTCATCGGAAGACCAGCGCCTGATAATACCACTGCACACCACGAATTTTCTCCTCAAATCTTTTAAAGTCCATGCAGCTCGCCTGTGGAATGCATTGCCTGAAACTGTGAGACGTGCTCAATCACTAAACATTTTTAAAAAATTGGTAACTGATCATTATCTGTCCTCATAGTTAGTCACTGACAATGTTGATATATGTATATACATATTTATTTAATATTAGAATGTGTATATGTATGTATTTATAGCTATTTTATATTTATTTGTGTTTGAACCTATAAAATGTATTTAAGGTATATATGATTATTATGTATCTATCTACTGAACTGAGTTTGTACACCTGCAAACTGCCCTATGCACTAATCCATCACACTTGTCCATCCTAAGGTTGTCTGGAAGAAATTGTACCATTATAGTACCGCCGATTGTACCATTATTCAATGTTTTTCATTTATGTTGTAACTTTTCTATGGTGTACAATAAAGAATATTGTATTGTATTGTACTTTTGCAGATGAGAATTCTTCATAACTGACCTCCCCTCAGATCATAGAACAAGAGAGATTTGCCTTTTAGGTCGAAATGTATGATAACCGCTGTCTCCAAATTGTCCCCTTCATTAGCTTACAACTACATAATATGAAGATGTCATCTTTCATATAATTCAATTTAAAGCTGTTATTTCCGCAAACAACCATTGAACAACGCGGCATTTCGTAGTATTGCAAAATGTTAGAGAAGTGATGCGGTCGCTGGTTGACACTCGATTAATGACAGAAATGAATGACAAGCACAATTTACGCCAGATACGAGCTCACGCGTCCCGCCTACTTAACAAATCCCCCTTGTTCTATGATCTGAGGACCTCCCAAAATAAGTTTTTCTTTTGTTTGTCTCAGTATCTCTTAGGGATATAATACTGAGCCATGGGACCTAAAGAATACAGTGGAGCTAGTTAACTGTCAAGCCGATTGCCAGCAGCCCCCACATTTAGATTGCTAGAAGGGAGGGAGGAGAAGGGGCTCCACTGTACTGACCACGACACTGTAGCGCACACACAAGTGGTCAAGGATACAAGCTCAGGTTGAGTTCGATAAGACTAACTTAGTGCATGTTACAGGGACCTGCTCACTGTCCACACAGGCGTCTGCCGCACAGGTAATAACATATTTAATATTTTTTTTTTTTTATATTATAGGGGGCAAACCAGCAGACGCGTCACCTGATGGTAAGTGACTACCGTCGCCCATGGACACTTGCAACTCAAGAGTCACAAGTAATCACATGTAGTCACTTGTTAACTCACAACATTTTATTTTCACTCGTACTAGCTCTCACTATACGTAGTTAAATGCCCGTTTCTCGTTTTACAAGCATGCAACGAGGATTAAAAGCTACAAGACGGTAAGTGCAGATTATGCAATAACTCAAATAGACATTCCCACCAATCGGGTTTATGTATATGTATCAACCACTTGGAAACGGGCGGTTATAGGTCCAAACAGGCAGATATGATTATATATTATCAATTTTTTTTTCTTTTATAATTTTACATTTGACAAAGCAAACTATTATTGCGGTGACTCTGTGTGTTGATCTATAATTGTTAATTATAATCATTATTTATTAAATTGACGATTTCGCATAATTGATGATCAGTTTGATGTAGAAAGCACGAAAGTGCCCACTATCGTACATACAATTGAATAAATATAAGTTCAATAGTAATAATTTTATTTGTTAAATAAAGTGATACAGTAGTGTTGTCTGATTGCTTATAATATCTTATGCTTTAGTATACCCGATGTTGTGTAGACGGTGCTGAGTGCGTCGAGTGCGGGCGGCGAGCGGGCGGAGCGGCCGGCGCCGACTCCGCGCCCCCCCCAGCCGCCTCCCCCCCCGCCCCAGCCGCCGCGCCGCGCCTGGCACGTGGCCGCCACTGCGCTCGCCATCTCCGCTTCTCTCGGAGGGGTTAGACTGCTTTTCGGTGGCTTTACTCAATGATATATAAAAACCTTAGATTTACAAACAACGGCCTCACAAAATGAGCACCCACCGACCTTTTTTTGTGTGCTTTTCAAATTGCAAAAATCACACGTCAAGGACGCTAAACAAGGAGTTTAATATTTTCGAAAATCTAAAATGTAATTGTCTGGACTATATTAGTATATTACGTTTAAAAGACATCGTAAAATTTTTTTTTAGATAAATTCGGAGTTAACAGCGGGAATACAACGCGCCTAAATTCAATAAACACTTACTTTACGTTACAATCATACTATTATGGGACTACTTAATTTCTTCGGGTTATACGTTGACTCTGTTTAACGCTGTTGGTCTCTTAAAATATTATTTTTTTATTATTTACAAAGATAATTTACAAAGATAATTATCGTTATTTTTATTATTTACAAAGATAATTTACAAAGATAATTATCGTTATTTTTATTATTTGCAAAGATAATTTACAAAGATAATTATCGTTATTTTTATTATTTACAAAGATAATTTACAAAGATAATTATCGTTATTTTTATTATTTACAAAGATAATTATCGTTATTTTTATACAGAGCTGTAAGTAACTCTGTTAATTTCTAACCTTAAACCTGTTTACAGATGAAAGTAACTACAAATAAACAATTGTTCATAAACACATGAGTACATGACACATTTAAAAAAGAAAGTTCATTTAAACAACAATAAAAGCAAATTTAACTACCTACTCATTCCTTGTCCTACCATTGGCCGTTTATCACAATATTTTTTGTTTAATTTTTAGACAGTTTTGTAAATTCAACTTTACATCACGCGCATAAGGCTGAATTTACCTTAATGTATGTTAATACTATAATTGTAACTAGTTATGTATAATTTGGGACAGGCCCTCTCCTCCTCACAACTACGTATTTGTTTATACTGCCTCCACCCCACCCAACGCGAACGTTATATGAGCAGGGTCAGTATACCTGCATCAAGTTCCCCAAACCAAGGTCCCGAGACGCAGGGACCTTTATACGGCAGGTCTTACCTTACCTCCAACGCCATGGCGCCGGTACTAATTAAGGCTAGTTACCCGTATGCCTATCGGTCACAGGAGATCGCCACTCGTGAAACCACACTCGCAGTGACCCCCCATTCGCAACCGGCACACTCCCTATTGTCCAGATAGGTACTGGAGCTGTAAGGCACGCTCACTTCCTGCATATTTGCATATGTTAGCGGTAACACCTGCGGTAATTTGGGAAGGTTTTGTAATACAAATATAAAGTATTGTCATGTCTTTATTTTATTCTTAGACGGAACGCAATGATATGGTCATGACGTTATTTATTTATTTGTTATGTTATGTTATGTTATGTTTGTGTAGTAAAATTGCATGCTTATTTATACATAAATATGTATATATGTACGTGAATTACGTTATGTAAGCTATTACTTGTCCACAGTTCATCTACTATCGCAAACGCAGCGACGACAGTAAAGGTCCACCCGATATCAATCCACAACCAGGTGAGTGCTGCTACATGTATTGCGCCCCGTGTGTAATTCGGCAACGTCTATAATATTCGGGTTTTTGAATTTGTAACCCCTCGTATTTTATTAATACTGAACGCAGATAACAATATGTCAAATAAGCAAAGCGCCGCCTGAAGAAAAGCTGTTGTGTGTTGTTGGCACACAACAGCACATCGTGGGCCAGTCGCGGGTCGACCGTGCGCCCCAAGGGGCTCGTCGGTGCATCTGTCAGCAGGTTCAGTAACAACCTCGTGTTGCTCTCGAAGTGGGATATCCTCGTAACGGAAAAATCACAAAGAGTTGTGAACTAAATAACTTTTATTATATTTTTTGGAGTTTTTATTTATAACGTTTTCATGGGACGTTAGAATAGAATAATCTTTATTGTTCACCAATGACATATTGTTTAATATAAATACACAAAGTGGAAAAGTACAATAGGCGGCCTCGTCTTTACTTCGTTTTCATGTGTCAACAGTGGCGGAGGCCGAGCCGACGGCGACTACCGAAGCGCCACCGATCCCCTCGTCGGGAGACATGTTCCCGGACCACGTGCAGTTCCTGTTGGTCGGCGCGGGCACGGCGTCGTTCGCGGCGATGCGAGCCATCCGCGCGGCTCTGCCCGAGGCGCGGGTGCTGCTGGTGGGCGACGAGCGCGAGCTGCCCTACATGCGCCCGCCGCTCAGCAAGGAGCTGTGGCGCGAGCCCGACCTGGCCGAGCGCGCCGACGACCTGGACTCGCTCACGTTCCGCCAGTGGAACGGGCGCCGCCGCCCCGTGGCGTACGAGCCCTCCGCCTTCTACACGCCCGTGGAGCTGCTGCAGGCGCGCGGCGGCGCGGCGGCGGCGCGCGGCTGGAGCGTGGCGCGCCTGGACGTGGCGCGCCACGAGGCCGAGCTGGTGGCACCGGGCCGCGCGCCCGTGCGCGTGCGCTACGACCGCTGCCTGGTGGCCACGGGCGTGCGCGCGCGCCGCACGGGGCTGCTGCGCGCGGCGGCCGAGCGCGGGCGCGCCTTCACGCTGCGCGGCGTGCGCGACGCCTGGCGCGTGGCGCGCGAGCTGCGGCGCGACGACGTGGCGCGCGTGCTGGTGCTGGGGGGGGGGTTCCTGGCCGCCGAGCTCAGCGCGGCGCTCGCCGAGCGACGTACGTATTTGTCGTGTTCGGGGTCCGTCAGACTTAGTTTGTTTTCACACGACCGCCGACACGGTACTGATCTCCTTTTTCACAATACGAACGTCTTTATAAATAATATTTCAATAGATTTTTAAACGGATGAGAGACTACTACCTCTTTTAAATAAAATAAATGGAATAACTAAAAATAATCTTGATATCAGTCGATTTACACAACTTTAAATAATTTATTTTACACAAATTACATTTATTTAAAATAAATAAATAGTATTTTTATAAAGATCGTCAGAAGATGGCGCTGCAATCACGACTTAATAGAAATTAAGTTTTATTTAATGCATAAAATAATAAAGGACAATGACCATGCATCTATAAAATCCATACAGTAATTTTTGCGTGAAAGAGTAACAAACATCCATACATCCTCACAAACTGTCACGTTTATAATATTAGTAGGATTTTCAAAATTCATTCTAAATATACTAACAGGGATAATGGACGAACAACAACCGATCGAACAAACAGGATTCCAAACGGGATTCTCAACCATCGATCATATACATGTATTAAAACAATTAATAGAAAAATCCAAAGAATACAATAAAACACTGTACTTATATAGCATTTGTGGATTACAGTAGGGCGTCCGATTCCATTAAGCACGGGTCACTCTGGAAGGCATTAACTCAACAAGGAATTCTCAAGAAACACATAAGTATAATCAAAAATATATACAAGAACAGTACGGAACAAATAAAATTGGAAACAACAGACGAAATGTTCCCCATAGCGAAAGGTGTAAGACAAGGAGACCCGTTGTCCCCAAAACTTTTTTCTGCAACGCTAGAAAGTGTATTTAGGAACATAGAGTGGGAAAATGTAGGCATAAATATTAACGGGGAAGAACTCAACCATTTAAGGTTCGCAAATGACTTGGTGACTTGGACAGCCCTTGCAAACTGCGACTTATGCTGCAACAGTTAGCAGAAGCTAGTGGAATAGTAGGTCTTACCATGAATAAATCTAAAACAATAAACGTGGGAGACCCATGCTTCGGCACGTACGGGCCGGTTCGACTCCGCTCGATACCACGGCCTCACAGAAAACCGACAGTGAAGGAATGCTTGCATTGCTTTTCGCCGCGTGAGTGAGGTTACCGGAGGCCCTAAGCCTTCTCTCTCCCCTATTGCCGTCTTTCCCTTCTCCCCCCTCACCCACCTTAAAGGGCGGCAACGCACTTGTGAGTCTTGAGTTACAGGTGCCCATGGGCGGCGGTAGTCATTTACCATCAGGTGACCCGTCTGCTCGTTTGCACCCTATACCATAAAAATATAAAAAAAAAAACAGGGAAGAAATAGCCATAACAATAGATGACGAAAGTATTGAATACGTGAGCATGGCATGGCCATGGCAGCTAAGATAAAAGTCCTCAACTCGTGCGTCTTACCTTGCCTGACGTATGGGAGCCAAACGTGGGCCCTAAATCAAAAACATCTTTTAATCTGCGATCATGTCAGCGGGGAATGGAGAGAAGCATGATCGGTGTCACTAAAAAGATCTGTTAAGAGCAGTTGAAATACGATTCAGAACCAAAGTAGAAGATATAATACAGAAAGTAAGACAGTTGAAATGGAGATGGACAGGACACATGACGAGAGAGAGTAAGTTAAAATGGACAAACATTATAACAGAGTGGCAACCACGCGATGGCAAAAAGAAAAGGGGAAGACAAGCAAAAAGATGGATAGTCTGGTCTAGAAAAGCTAGAGACAGAAATAAGTGGAAACAGCTGGAAGAGGCCTATGTGTCACAGGACACGCTGATCACTAAACCGGAAAACCCGATGTGTTAGATTTAAGTTTTTTTGTAATACTAATAGATTATATTTGTGTTTAGTTTTTCAGCAATAAAGGCTTAATAATAATACCATGACGCAGTGGCGCCGGAGGGTCGGAGCGTGGTGCAGGTGTTCCGCGAGGAGGCGCCGCTGGCGGGCGTGCTGCCGCGCTACCTGGCGCAGGAGGCCGCCAGCCGCCTGCGCGAGGCCGGCGTGGAGCTGCGGGCGGGAGGTGAGTGTGCACGAGCAGGGCTAGCCGGCGTTTGCGGACGGCCCGCGCTCACGCCCCGACCCTTGCAGCCGAGGTGGTGAGCGGAGAGCCGGGCGAGCGGGGCGTGCGCCTGCAGCTGGCGGACGGCGGCAGCCTGGAGGCGGACCTGGTGCTGGAGTGCGTGGGCTCGGAGGTGGCGGAGGGGCTGGCGCGGCGCTCGCAGCTGGAGACGCACGCGGAGCTGGGCGGGCTGGTGGTGAACGCGGAGCTGCAAGCGCGCAACGACGTGTTCGCGGCGGGCGACGTGGCTTGCTTCTACGACGTGGTGCTGGGCCGGCGCCGCGTGGAGCACCACGACCACGCCGTGGTGTCGGGGCGCCTGGCCGGCGAGAACATGGCCGCCGTCAAGCCGCCGCAGCACTACACGCACCAGAGCATGTTCTGGAGCGACCTCGGACCGCAGCTAGGCTACGAGGTGATGGCATTATACAGGCTGTATTTGAAAAGTTAACACTTAAGTCACTGAAAGGGCATGATTCTAGCATGCAAGTACAATAAGAATTTAAAAAATAAAACATCTGTTTACAATTACAACTTATGACCGTTTGAATGTCAAGGTGTTTTTGCCACCGTTTGTCATAGTAGGAGGTCGTATGTGTTAAAGATTTTAAATTGTACATATCTTTTTATTTTGAAATTTTTCATTTCGTTTTGAAATTCTTTCAAGTTAGTTTTATAGGTTTTCTTAATAACAGAGTGAATAGTTTAAGTTAATTTTTTTTTCTTTTTAAATATCTTGCGATCGGCTTCACAAGCCCTTAACAGATTTATTGTGGGAGTTTTATTGACAGGAGATAACTGTTCGTCCAGTGAGGAAACTGTCTCTTATTAAAATATGATTTGTCAATGAACAAAGTCCCATATGTGTTGCCTTTTGAGCCTCCTTTCATTTACTGGTTCACATAACACCGTTGCTAGTGTTAGTGTGTCCTTTTAAACGGTCTTTGTATAATCTTGCTCTGTGTTCGACTTCCTCCTTGACTGTTTTCATTTCTGTTTAATTATGCAATTCATAAGTTCCAGTGCCTTATTTTGGAACCGTTGTAAAATCTCCACATTAGAGTTTTTTGCTGATCCCCACAACTCAATGCCATACGTCCAGATTGGCTTGATTATAGTTTTATAGATGAGTATATTATTTTCCATGGTGACGAGTGATCTTCTGCCTACTAGCCAGTTTAGGTTTCTGAGCCGTATATTCAACTCCTCGCGTTTTTTTGGATATGTGTTCTCAATGTTTGCTTCCTATCAAGATGCATGCCCAGGTATTTTACTGAATCTTGTTAAGGTAGAACGTCACTTTAAATTTTTCATTGGTGGGCAGTTGTCCCACCTTAAAGGGCGGCAACGCACTTGTGACTCTTGAGTTGCAGGTGCCCATGGGCGGCGGTAGTCATTTACCATCAGGTGACCCGTCTGCTCGTTTGCTCTCTATACCATCCAGTGGTAAAGATTACTGAACTCCAGATTTCTAGACCGCTCGCAGTTTGCGCAAGTGTGAGCGCGAAACGCAGAACTGCACAACTAAAGGAAAAAAATCTGAAAGTATTTAATGTGTATGCGTACATACATGTGTATCTACATACAAGTTTGTTTGTGTGAGAGCCAGACCTGCACTTGCTAAATGCTTGTGTCCCGCAGGCTATAGGTATAATCGACTCGCGGCTGCCGACCGTGGGCGTGTTTTCGGCGGACGCAGTGACGTCGGCCAGCAAGGTGGTCGAGCCCGAGGGGGGCGCGCTGGTGGCGCCGGAGCCGCTGGCGCTGGCGGCGTCCGAGCCGCTGGCGCTGGCGGCGTCGGAGCCGCTGGCGGCGTCGGCGCCGGAGCCGCTGTCGCTGGCGGCGTCGGAGCCGCTGGCGGCGTCAGCGCCGGAGCCGCTGGCGCTGGCGGAGAGGCGCTACGATCGCGGCGTGGTGTTCTACCTGCGCGAGCGGCGCATCGTCGGCGTGCTGCTGTGGAACCTCTTCAACCGCATGCACGTCGCACGCCAGGTTAGCTCGCCACCGACTCCTGGAATACTTTGCGTTCGCCTGTGATAGAGTACCGAGAGCGTAAATGTGTGTGCAGGTACTGGCGCAGGGCGAGTTCGACGATCTGTTCGAGGTGGCCAAGCTGTTCACGCTGTACGAGGACGAGTAGCGCCGAGGAAGTCACGAGACCTGCATTTACTGTTATAATGTTGTACATAACTAATATAAAATTAAACAAACAATATAGGTATTATATTCGATATTTTATTGATCCCTTTTGCGTAACAAGTTTTGCGACCAACGCCGCGAGAGTCCTTTTCGACTGACAATGTCTACTGTCTACTAAGTATTACTATTATAACGCGGGTAAGAAGATATAACGCTTGATACGTTTCAGGTTCTTGTAAAAAAAAAACAGTTATCGTAATTCGTGTCGTAAGTTTTTAAATTCTTATTCTATTTTAAACGGAAGCGTGCGGTGACGATGTTGCGAGTTCCATGATTTTTGTTCACCGAAAAAGTGTTCAACGCGCCTAGAGAAGTTTTCACTTGAAAAACCCGGCCAAGTGCGTGTCGGGCCACGGGTTGTGTAGGGATCCGTAGTCGCCCGTTACAACATGCGGTCTTAGAAGCGGGCTTTATGTTTATTATTATGAACATTTTAATTGAATCACGGTTTAACGGTCAATAACTTAGTTAATAAATACGGGCCCACATACTTATGAAGATACCTAGTACTTAACTGAAGGAAGGAGTTATAAAATCCGACTTAACAAGGGAAGTTAGAAAACATATTATCATCTACTAGCAACCCGGCTCGGCTTTGCACGGGTACAAATTAGACACCTAAACCTTCCTCATCAATCACTCTGTCTATTAGTGAAAACCGCATGAAAATCCGTTCAGTAGTTTTTTTAGTTTATCGCGAACAGCCAGAGAGACGCAGCGGGGGACTTTGTTTTATAATATGTAGTGACTAGCAACCCGGCTTTGCTCGGGTACAAATTATACACCTAAACATTCCTCATGAATCGCTCTGTCCATTAGTGAAAACCGCATGAAAATCCGTTCAGTAGTTTTTCAGTTTATCGCGAACAGACAAACAGTCGCGGCGGGAGACTTTGTTATAATTATAATATGTAGTGATTAGAGTACCAACGCGTGTAAAGGCAAGCGTTGTGAGTTAAACCCTTCACATCAGTTGCTTTTTCGATGGATTTTGTATTTTGTAAGAAATAGTCTTTCAAAAACATTGAGGGGTGTAAAGACTATTTTTGGATTCAGTGATTCGTTTGCGAAATCTTAACTTGAATGTGGCAATTTTTGGTAGTAAAACATATAACGGATATAGAAGGCAAAGTATCACGGTTTGTTAGTTTAAGTTAAGAGCAATGGTCTGGGTTAAGAATAATGGGGACAACAGGAATACTCCTTCCAACGGCAACGGTACCCCACACTATGGGATATACGAGTAAAAACAAATTCATCCCCACTTTACGTGTAGGGGAGGTACTTAAGGATTTTTTTTTTATGGAATAAGGGGCAAACGAGCAAACGGGTCACTTGATGGTAAGTGACTCCCGCGCCCATGGGCACCTGCAACTCAAGGGAGTGGGAGTAGGGGAAGGGGGAGGAAGAGGGGGACAGCGAAGGGTTTTGGGCCTCCGGTAACCTCACTCACTCGACGACATACACAGCAAACATTTTTATTTTGTTGATTATGATTTGATTTGATATGTCTACTACAAGCGTTGCGACGCCTGTACTAGAAATAAGGTAAAAGTAAGTAAGATACCTGACTGTGATTTGGTTAATTGTGTATGTATGAATAAAATTAGTGCATGCATAAACTTAGGAGAAATTCAAGTTTCCGCCACGCGAATGTTTGGCCATTAGCTAGTTTTCATATAAAGCGCTTATATAGAGAGCTGTAGATTTTTACAAAGCTTGTTTTGAATTTGTTTATATTTGTTTAAAAAGCAGATTTAGAAAAAATCGTAGGGTTTAAAAGATCAAAATTCAAGGGTCCTTGGACGTGAGAAATGAAACTTCGAACTGCTCAGGAACTAATCCGAATATATTTCTCTATAAATAGGTGTCGCTTTTAACAAAAATATAGGCCAGCTTATATGGTCTAGCCGGTAACCAAACCATAGCGCGATTCAGACGGACTGAACAACGCCATCTATCGAGCGCTCGTACAACTTAAATTAATTATCCTACAAAACTAAACATTCCGCCCACCAAGGCACATGTAGGAACTACATGTCCTTTACAGGGTTAATAGCATTTAGAATACACCGATATACAATTTTTAGAGCGGCTTAAACATAAATACTATACTAACACCATTCCTAAATACGAGCCCATAGAAAAATAACCCAAGCAATGGAGAACACCTTAAACTTAACACGGTTATTTAAAACACAAGACTAATAAAAAAAATATCTGAGAATTGCCAAACGTCAACCAATAGGCAAGATGAACAACCTTGAAGTTGGTCTCTTTATCACCGAACGGCTAGTTCGAAGTGTGACTACTCGCGTTAACTTGTCGGGACCGGGATGTTTTTCAACCACTCTACCCAGTAACCACCTACAAGGGGGCAAATTATCCTCCTTTACCAAAACAATATCTCCGACACCAGGCTCCGGCGTTTGCTTACACCACTTATATCTTTGGAGGAGAGTGGTCAAGTATTCATTTGACCACCGACGCCAAAAATCCTGCAGCATTCTTTGTACCAAGTGCCATCTCTTTAAACTAGATATATTGGCAGATTCAAAATTATGATCCGCCACGTTAATAAGAGGTTCGCCCACAAGGAAATGGCCTGGTGTTAAAGCGTCGACAGAATCGGTAACCCGGCACAGGGGACGTGAATTTAGACATGCTTCGATCTGACTTAAGAGAGTTGCCATTTCTTCATAAGTCAACGTACTCGTAGAGCTACCTATTACCTTGCGCAAATGTTGTTTGCAAGATTTGACCCCAGCCTCCCATTGGTGGAGCGCCAATATATTTATAAAATGCATACATAATCGCACCATAATATATTTCGTTATATTATAAATTTCATAGTCTTTATAGTAAACCACATTCTGTTTGTCGAATGCAATTAGTGCTGGTACTGCTGTAATATTGCCAATGTACTCGACGATCTCAAGAGATGGCGTTAGCAGTCTTCAAATAATGTAAACGCGCTGCACCTGATTGGTGCAAGAAAAAACGGACATACCCTGCTCTCATCGCTTTTCGCGAAGAAGACGCCTTTAATATAAAAATTTTGTTCCGCCACGGACATCAGTTATATTTCTCGTGAAAAGAAGCTGATTTTCCGTTAGTCCTATAGCCGTGTAGTGTTTGGACTCGCTTGTAACCTTTACAAGGTGTATGTGGAGTGCTCCAGTCTACGATCGTGACCGGCCGGTCAATACCTTGCAAGAGACCGTAGAAACCTCGCCGCTGCTCGCTGCCTTCTGGAGGATCGGGACTTGGTCGGTGTTGCAGGTTAGTGCTGGCATGATTGTTTTGATCGATAGAAGTGGTTTACTTCCCTACACCTCGTACGCTAACTGTTGAGCAATCACACCCTGGTCGGGCTATTTACACGCCTGACCATATAATTTGGTCCTTACGAGTACGGATAGGCCAGTGATTCACGTAAATATTGGTGAATTTACTTTTCTATTCATATCATAAAAAAGATTCACGTAATTCTAGTGAATTCTTGCCGCTATTTTTCCTCGCTCACAGATTTACGTAAAATTGGTAAATTCTGTGTTTAAAACGCACGAGAACTACGTAATTATTGGTAGACTCGTATTTAAATATAATTAATTGTTAGATTTGGTGAATTACGTATTAATTGGTAATAATATCCATTTTACTCAATTTAGTTGAACTTATTTATACCTACCCACTTATTAACCGCTCCACCACTGTACTTTACGCTAAGTCATTTTAGGATTTAAATTTAACTTGTGTTTTTACACTAACTAGGTAGATATACCTATCACTTTGTAGTTGTATTGTGATATTATTTTATAAACATGACGGAAAGCGAATCAAGCCGCGAAGTCATGTTGGTTATGTTGAATCAAAAGAAAGAATTATTATTTCAACGTATTAATCGTATGTACACATCGTCGAAAGGTATAATTTCTTTCGATTCATCAACGCGAGCTAACGAGAATTTTCTGGCTGAAACGGAGATAATAGATGAGTTACGCGATAAATTTGAGTCCATTGTTGATAAAATAAATAATATAAATTTGTTATCAAAGATTACGGTCAATCCCGAGTATTCTTGCCTCGATTCATTTGATGATTTATACTCGAGAGTTAAACGCGTTAGAAATAAAATATTAACCACTTCTAAGGTGCGTTCACTCGAGACCAGTAGCTCGTCCACTTCCGTCTTCCGACCCCTGAAATATACGCACCCCACGATAGTCTCGCATCCTCCGTATGCTGCCTACATACGGCTCTTGTATTAGGGCTATTGCCACCTTCCTTTCCTCGGCAACCCCGAACAACTCGGCGGTCGCCAGTTCCTTCCTTTGGAGATTAGCCTGCACAATCGGATACGCTTTGGTCCCGGTGGTAGGATTGCTGCCGGTTTCTGCGGCGGAGCCCTTAGCAGTACGCTACTTTTGCTCTAGCTAACGCATCCCACCTGCGTCGGACCGGACAGTCCATGCTAAATGCATTGTGTCCAGTCGCCTCCAGATTTGCTCTAGAGCAGTTGCAGCAAGTGGGGGGTGCATTGGCGAGCACATCCGGGCAATTTCTGCGCTGGTGAGCTCCACCGCAGTAAGCGCATGTTTCCTCTTTGTCTTTTACTGTACAGAGGCGTTTGCTGTGCCCATAGCTCAGACATCCTGAGCACTGCACCAAGGGGGACTGGTCCCCCACCCTGATTCGTTGAATGTACACAGCAGACGCCTCCATCATGCGTTTCCAGAGCTTGGGAGATACTCTTGCGACTATGTGGCACATTAGAGAGTTCCTTGCGGATTTCTTATATTTGATTTCCAATTTTTCATCTTCAGCTGCAAGTCCAGAGAAGAGCGAAGCATTTTGCACCCTCAGGGCTTTCACAATGTCCTCGTCCTTGTTATATTTTAGGACATCTCTGAGGATGACGAGTGGGTCCTGGTTTTTGACGTCCTGGACGTCCAGCTGTTCGTCTGCTGTTTTAAGTCTGCTCCGGACCCTACTCCTCTCCTCTTCGTTCTTGCAGCTGATGATGACTTTTCTGTCTTTCGCCTTTCTGACTCTGTCAATACATATACCATCTTCCTTGGCTTTTATTAGTGTTCTTATCCTGCTTACTACGTCTTCCCCAGTTTCCTTGTTGTCTCTTGAGGTGACCACTACCGAGTGCAGCACGGGCTGCACCGGGGGTGGCTTGACGCGCGCCGCTACACCGGCGTATGTGGTCTCCTCTGTAGTCTTTGTCAGAGCCCTTTTTAATTCCTCTATTTTCTCATTGCTCTCTCTCATTAGCCTACTGTGGTCTGCCAACGAAGAGAGCAATTGAGGTAAGTCACTGTTACTTTTCTCTGATTCAAATTGTTTCTCTTTGTGTTGTGGGTTTTCCTCCTTATCTTTTGTTTTGTTTGTCTGCAACTCGGCCTCCTTTACTAATTGGTAGAGGCTGTCAATGGCCTGGGTGACGTCCGCTTTTATATCGGTTTTTAAATTCCTAGAATTTTTGAGCGCGATCTTAGCTTTCGTCACCCAGTTTCTTGCCTCTTGTACTCTACTTGCACTGGTGGATGCGTTAGTCACTTTCGGACTGTCCGCCGTCCCCACCGGTCCCGTTTGAGCAGATGGTTTGCTTGTGGATGTTTCGATTACCGGTTTTTTGGGCTTGGTGGGGGCGGCGGGCACCGACCTAGGAGAGGGGTCTTTGCTGGCTTCCCATTCCCCGATACTCCTCCTGACGTTTGTCTGGGTTTGCGTATGTTCCGCAGAACAAGCACTCGTCATCCCGTCAGGGGGAGTAGCCTGGGAAGGTGAGGAGGTTTGTTTTTTGGCTGGGGTGCGGAATCCGAACATGCTGAAAGATGGGAGTGATAGCTTCTCCAATTGAAATGAGATATACTTAATACTAAATTTAGCTGTATAAGTAATTAGTGGGTTATATTCTTTTAAACTTGTTAAGATTGTGTTTAATAAAGAGATAATATAAAAAGCTTGTCTTAGATGATATTCGCTAGTCCCAGCAGCTTAGTCCCGTGTAGGTAACTTAGCAGGGAAACGCTTCTTACTAAGAAGAAGTGTCCAAAGCACAACGACTGCGATATGGCTTGCTGAGACCTGCTCAGAGCTACACACTTAAGAATAATATAGGCTTATCCTAACCCAACCTTAGGAATGCTTTCCAAGGTGATTTGGAATTGGTCAATAAACCGAAAATTAACTGAGTAAAACAATGATTCGCTTCGTTAAAACAAACTACGGTCAATAAACCTTCCAACTAGCATAAACGGTGGTCAATAAACCAATTTGTCAGATTCAGAGTCAGTTACGAAGTCAATTTTTTAAATTTCTATCCGACGGATCCTGACAAATGAGGTGCGGTATGAAAGGGGTGGTCGAGACCTACCCAAATATATAATAATTTAGATAATAAGCCAAAGGGTTGAAATGTTATTAGCCAAAAAGTTAAAAAATTTGTAAATTTTGTACCAGAAATTCCTGTTTTCAGGTGTCAATTCCCAAACGGGACTCCGCAGGGGGTTCAAAGTGATATAGTATGAAGCGGTGGATGTATCAGCCCAGCTGTGGACCAGCTCCAATCAGTGACGGACTCGGAACACAAGGTAAGTAACCTCTAAAGGTACGTTTACGTAGCAATTTCACAGAATTACAGTTAAAAATAAAAAATTTAAACAAACTATACGTTCGATATCCAGGAATTGGGTATCTACGTACAGCTGGTGCTATAGCCGAAATGTTAAGACAATAAAAGTCAATATAAGTTGGTAAACAAAAAAGTTATTTTCGTGATACCACGAGCCGTTTAACCCCTAGGGGGTTGGCAAACTTAGATGGTAATGGCGAAATTTCCCTATTCTTACATTAAATTACTTATAAATTAGAATATTAAAGCTAACTTACTGATTAAAATTGTTGCTTATTGTCTATTAGTGTGTCTTTCCACCTGCACCAGCACCAGCACCACTTTTCACTCTGTTCACCCTCAGGAAGCTGCCGAAGTTGAGGGGTGCTGACAAATTTCTGCAAATGGCTCCTGGAGCCCGCAGTATCACTCGGAGTTAATTCTGCCAGAACCAAGTTTGGTTGTGGTGGGTCCCAGGAGCAACTCCCAGGTGGTCGGGGTCGTGTCAGTAGGGGTTCACTTTCCCTTGTCACTGACCAGCTTGGCGTGTGCCTATTTACTTCTACACTGGTCACCGTATAAAGTCTAGCGCTCGGGAACCACTTATCCTAAAAATCCGAACTTGGTGTTTTCCGTTAGGCTGTTTCTGTCTCTATTAATTGACACTTTAAAAAGTATATGTTATCGATCCTGTTTTTCACTGGTATCCTGATGAAAAAAGCTCGAAGCTTATTACGAAGTTCACTAAACTTTGGATACACGATACGCGTACAGTTTTCGTCCAATTTGCGATTTTCGAAAACTCACGGGGTCGTTGGTTTTGCCTCCTTTTAGGGCCACTTTCTGTTTCAGCAAAATTGCTGAAAAACCGAAATTTTCTGCCACGTGCTTTTTTGTTTTTTGGCCCTTGTTCCACGAGTTCTCACTGCACACTTTCTAGAGGGGTCTCAGAAGATAGGTACCTTCGAGACGCACCTTTTCACAATCGAAAAACTATATGTTGTCGATCTGGATTCCGAGATAACACTAGTTTTCCACTTGTTTTAGCACTAAGAAACAGTTTTTGTTCGGAGAAAATCCACAATTTTCATGCGATTTCCACGCGGTTTTCGCGATCACGTAGCGCTTGTAATTGCGCAACTTTTGAGGTATCGCACTATACTTTAATCACAAATTATCCCGACCGTTCGATTTTTTACACGCGGAGCGACTCAAAAACACAGCTTTCGCAATGGCGGAAGGCACGGGACTGGGTTAGGTTAGGTTAGGTTAGGTTAGGTTAGGTTAGGTTAGGTTAGGTTAGGTTAGGTTAGGTTTTTTTTTTTTTTTTTTTTATTAATTGCAGCTATCCTCTTGCATGACAAGAGCCTTTTTCCATCTTTTTATTTTTATTCTTCTAATAGTTTATTTTTCTTTCCTTTATTATTAATTTATTTTATTTATGTTAGAGAGAAACAAGTTACTCTTGTTTGTTTCTCTCTATCACAGTTTTGCAAATGTCCTCTGCGAATTTTAGGAATTGCACTCTTTTTTCCTTATCGGCAATTAGTGTATGCACGTCATCTTTGGCTATTCGCGCTCCTAGGCGTTGTTCGGCCTCGTGTCTACGGGAGCCGAATACTGGACACTGAAAGATGACGTGCATTACATCTTCCTCTACCTCTGGGTCGCAGATACACGACGGGCTCTCCCGACACTTGAAGCGATGCAAGTATTGGGAGAACCCCCCGTGTCCCGTTAATATCTGTGTTACCACGCCTTGCGGTTGGATTTTCCGCACCAATTGATACGCCTCCCTCGCGTTTGGGAAGAACGCTCTCGTGACGGAGGCCGTCTGCCCCGACTGGTATCTCCGGTTCCATTCGTCAAGGGAACCGCTGCGAATTTCCTGCTTGACGAATGAAAGCGGACACAGGTCGTAGTCAGGCTTCCTCCGACTCGACAGCGCCGCCTCCTTTGCCAGAAAGTCGGCACGCTCGTTTCCATCGATGTTGGCGTGGGCCTTAATCCAGAACAAGGATACATCTTTGTGCTGGATCAAGGCTTGGCTGAGGTTGCGGCGTGCCTGGATCGCGAGGGGATGCAGAGTCCCGGGGTTCGTAACTGTTTGCAGCGCCGCCCTCGAATCGCTGTAGATGCCGAAGCTCTCCACGCTGCACTTGAGGATTTCGCTCGTAGCTCTGCATATGGCCAAGAGCTCGGCCTGGTAGACTGTGCAGTACGCTGGCAAGCACAGTTTCCGGCTTCTGGTTTCGGTCCGGCTGTCCCACATGGACAGCGCGGCACCGACCCTGCCCTGTAAATTGCTGCCGTCTGTAAAGATGCGGAGCGCCTGCACGTTATGCTGGTCTACCAGGCTTTGGTCGTCCAGACTCTGGAAACTCATGTCCATACGCAGAGCCGGGTGCGGTAATTCTGCAAATCCCACCACACGTTCTACCTCACGGTCTCCCAGCACTAGCCGGGTTGACCCTTTGCGAGCTTCGTATAGACGAGCCGCTTCTTGGATACGGAGGTCCAAAGGCAGTAACCCGGCCAGTAACAGGGCCGAGTTAAGGGAGACAGTGCGGTAGGACTTGCAGATTTTCTGCGCGAATCCTCTCTGCACAGCGTTGAGGAGCCTGCGGACACCCAGCTTCTCGGTGGCGGGCGCGTATGCTGCTGCCGCGTATGTGATGACCGGCTCTACCGTCGCCGTGTATATAGTGCGTACTATTTCAGGGTGCAGCCCCCAGCTTATCTTCGCTGCTCTCGAGAGCTGTTTGTAGATATTTAGGGCCTTCCTACAGACGTTGCCGACGTGGGTGTTAAAAGTCAGCTTGTCGTCTATAGTAAGCCCCAAAATCCTCAGCTCTCGGGACATGCCAATGTCGACCCCGCCCATGCTCAGGAGCGGGGTGTCATGCTTCAACTTGTTCGTTATAAGCATGGCGCAGGTCTTGTGTGGCGCAAATTTTAATTTGTTTTTAACACCCCACGTTACGTATATGCTTGCCACGTTACGTATACGTGTTACGTATATGCTTCCTAATGAAAGATAATGGACACCGGTCGTAATCGTGTTTTCTTTTAGAGTTTAGAGCTGCTTCCTTGGCTAATACGTCAGCTCTCTCGTTCCCCTGAAGTCCTGCATGTGCTTTAACCCAAAACAAAGAGATATCTTTGCCCTGGGATAAGGCTTGGCGCAGTTTCTCCCGCGTTCCTACGGCGAGAGGGTGCAAAGAGCCATGGTTCACTATCGTCTCGAGCGCTGCCCTCGAGTCACTGTATACCCCATAACTCTTTTCCCCCCCTTTGAGGATTACCTTAGTGGCCTCGTGTATGGCCAGAAGTTCTGCCTGGTAGACTGTGCAGTACGCGGACAGACAGAACTTTCGGGTCCGAATCTCGACCTCACCGTTCCATACGGAAAGTGCGGCTCCGACCTTCCCCTCCAGCTTGCTGCCGTCGGTGAATATACGCACCTGCTGCACATTGTGCCTGTCAACAAGGTTTTGGTCTACCAGACATACGAAGTCCAAAGCCATCCACACAGCTGGATGAGGTACCTCCGCAAAACTAACCACACTATCGGTCTCTCTATCTCCTAGCACCGTCTGAGACAACCCTCTCCTGGCCTCGTACAGCGCGGCTGCTTCTTGTACTCGGATGTCGAGAGGCAGTATCCCAGACAGCACCAGTGCCGAGTGCAGGGAGACTGTGCGATATGATTTGCAGAGTTTCTGCGCGAATCCTCGTTGCACCATGTTGAGCTGCTTTTGGATGCCTAATTTTCGGACTGCCGGTGCCCATACTGCCGCCGCGTACATTATAATGGGCTCAATAACCGCGACGTATATGCTCCTTACAATGTCAGGATTTAGGCCCCAGCTGACTTTAGCAGCTTTCGCTATCTGCTTATATACGGCTATGGCCTTTCTACATTGTGCCGCAACGTGACTGTTGAAAGTAAGGCGGTCGTCGATGATTAGCCCCAATATTTTAATTTCTTTTGACATGCAAATGCCGATCCCCCCCATGGACAGCAAAGGGGTGTCGTACTTCAGTTTCCTAGTAAGGACCATAGCGCAAGTCTTATGTGGCGCAAACTTTAATTTGTTTCTTACACCCCATTGCTGCACATAGTTGAGAGCGGCATTTGCCTGTCTCTGAATGTCCAGTGCTGTGTCACCGTCGAATACCAACACGACGTCGTCGGCGAATGCCTGGCAGTAGTGTCCCCCATCTTGTAGTCCTCGTAATAGTGGGTCGAGAAGCAGGTTCCAGAGAATTGGGCCGCCAATAGACCCTTGCACGCAACCTTTCGTGGTGTTTCGCGTGCTTTCTTCCCCGGCAAATCTTACTTTGACCTTTCTGCAGCTGAGATAGCTATCGAGTAGCCTCCTAACATTAACCGGACACTTTTCCTCTGCCAGTCGAACTCTGATTGTCGGCCACCAGGCGCTATCGAACGCCCCCTCTATATCCAATGACACTAGGGTGACCAGCTTCTTCAGCTCAACTTTACCCTTGATACGGTGTATTAGGCTATAGAGGGCGTCCTCGGTGCTCTTCTGGGGCATGAATCCGTACTGGCGAGTACTAATCCGCGGTACTAACTGCCATTTCATCCTTGCTACTATCATCTTCTCCAGGATCTTCCCCAAGACTGGCAGTAGACCGATTGGTCTGTACGCCTTGGGGTTCGTGTAATCATCCTTGCCCGGTTTTCTAAGTACCACGACTGTGGCCTCCTTCCAGATGTCCGGGAAGTGCGCTTTCTGCAAACACTTGTTGAATAGGGCAAGGAGAGCGTCTGGATCCTGGGAGATTGCTCTGCTGCAGATGTCTGCCGTGAAGCCATCCGCTCCCGGGGCCTTCTTTGGGTTAAAACTCCCCGCCGCGATCTTTAGCTCCAGCGGAGTAAACGGTGGGTCATGTTCCTCATCATGGTTCCATTCGTTTACCCGCTCTGCCGCTTCTCTGGTGCGGCGATGGTCGGAGTTGTCCGAGCTCTCTAGATCTTCGGGGTAGAATGTCTCAGCTAGTAAGTCTGCCGATTCTTTGGGGTTTAGATGTTTACCTTCTTTGGTTTTAAGGGTCATATCCTCTTCTCTCCTGGCGGTTCTTCCGATGATCCTATAGATCCCTTCCCACATTCCTTCTCTGTCCTGTCTCCCGCAGAACTCTTTCCAGCTGTCGGTACGGGCTTTCTTGGCGTAGCACTCATAGTCTTCTTTCTTTTGCAGGTATTCTTCGACGACTTTATCTCTACGGTGCGGCGCAGCGTTTTTTATCCTTCTCCTGAAGGTCACCATAGTCTTCTTTTTCTGTGCGAGCTCCTCACTCCACCAAGGGACTGTTATTGTATCTTTATTTTTCTTTATTGGCATGCTCTCCTTGCATGCTGAGGTGATTATCTCTGTGTATTTAAGAACAATATCTTCTAAATCGGCTTTATTATTGATGTTTTCGATAGCTATTTTGTTTACGTTATGTTGTGTCTTTAGTTCATTTAGTTTAGTGTTGAATTGTTCCCAATTAGCTTTCTTAGTGTTATAGAGCCGGGTGGTTCTCTGAACTCCGAAACCCTTGCTCTTTTGGAGCTTAATTTGGAACATTATGGTGTTGTGATCTGAGCTCGTCATTGATTGGTCTACCCTCCAATCATCTATTAGTCCCAGTAAGTCGTCGGTACATGCTGTTATATCCACGTAGCTTGTGTACGCCCTGTTACCTCTCATGGTGTCAAAAGTGGGCGTATCACCGATGTTCAATACCTGCCATCCTGACTCCTCCAGGGTCCCGGACATGTCAACGCCCCTGTGGTCCTCTATGGTGCTACCCCACCAGGTACTCTTAGCATTGCTGTCACCTCCCAGCAGCAGCCTTCTTGAGCCCAGTTCTTCGCCGATGTTCTTAAGCTGATCCAGGTATGGCCCTATGGGTTGATCCGGTTCAAAGTAGAAGGACACCGCCGCGATTTCCCAGGCGCTGGTTCGGATCCTCACTACAACAATGTTGTTGTTGGTGAGTTTCGGGCACGGGATGACGTCAAGATCACTGTCAAAGACAACTATCGCCGCTTTCACCGTCCCATCTCCTACTGCTGCACTCTGGTAGACTCTCGCCCCACGGTAGTCCTTCATCCTCTTGACCCCGCCCACATATGGCTCCTGGATCAGTGCTATTGCGATCTTTCGCTCTTTGGCCTCAATCATTAGTTCTGCCGTTGCTAACTCCTTTCTTTGGAGGTTAGCCTGGGCGACTGCGTATCCTCTGGCGGGGCTGCCTGCCCGTGAGCGATTGTTAACCACCTTAGCAATATGCTACTTTAGCTCTCGCCAATGCCTCCCACTTCCTGCGCACTGTGCATTCCGAGCTAAAGGCATTATGTTCCACGTCTAACATCTTGGCTGCGGTACAGTTACAGCATGAGGGTGGCGCTCCAGCCATCCATTCCGCGCATTCATGCCGCATATGGGGTCCTCCGCAATGGCTGCACTTCGGCACTGATTCCTTACAGAACCTGCGTCCATGCCCATACCCCAAGCACCCAGAGCATTGCACCAGTGGAGACTGATCTGCTACTTTTACCCTCTGCATATCAATATGTAGGTAACCCCTGTCTATCAGTCTGCAGTATAAATTTGGTGACACTTTCAAGACAACATGGTTGCTGTACTGATTTCTTGCCTTCCTTCTGTACCTTATTTCTACCCTATTGTCTTTCTTTTCCAGGTTTTGAAACACTTCCTTGTTCTGGTTTTGTAGTCCTGTAAGTATGTCCTCATCACTGTTATAGGATAGTACATCCTTCAGGACCACCATAGGGTCTTGATTTTTAACCTCTTCGACGTGGAGGTGGCTCGCTGCGCCTTTCAATCGCTCTTTGATCTTTTCTCGAGCTTCTTCGGTTCTGCAACCCACTATTACCTTCCTGTCCTTGACCTTGCGAACTCGGTCCACCGTTATCCAGCCATCTTTGGCGTTTACGGTTTTACGTACTCTATCGAGTACTTCGTCCCCAGTCTCTTTCTCGTCTTTGGAGGCGATCACAATAGAGTGCAGTGCTGTTGTGTCTAATTTCGATCTCGTGGCCGTTGCCGCTGCTACGTCCGCATAGGTCGCACTGGTCTTTTGTTGCATCTCTATTTTTTCTTTAAGGTTTTCCATTTCCTGGTAGGTCTTTTCTATCTTTTCGCCTTGTATTTTTAAGAGCTCTAATATTGCCCTTCCTTCTGTTTCCCCCAATTTGTCCCCTGTTTTTCTCTGTTCCTCTGTTCCTATAGCTATTACCTCTGTATTAATATTCTTGTCTTCTGTTACAGGTGCTGGTTTGCGTGCTGCTGTCCCTGTCTTCGCAGTCTCCGCTTCTTTTACGAGCTGGTAGAGGTGATCCACTGCATTTATTATACCCTGCTTAAGGTCCGTCTTCAGATTCCGAGACTCGCCAACGTAAGCCTTCGCTCTCTGAAGCCAAACCCTTGCCTGGGATATCCTATCCGCTGACCTTCCCGCATCCTGTTTTAGCTTCGGCGACATCCCCGCTGCCTCCGTAGATGCTCTACGCGCTGCGACCTTCGCTTCTTGAGAGGGCGCTGCCCTCTGCTTCGGCTTCTGAGGCGCCGCAGGTGCCGTCACCGGAACCGGTTGTCCAGGTAAGTGGGGGTGTGTTTCCGAGCTGCAGGGTTTGGGATCATTCTTGCCTGACTCCCATTCTCCGATACTACGTCTCACGTTAGATGCTTGTGTTAACTGTTTTGATGAAGGTCCTGCCTTCACTGCATCGTCGATTGGGGAGATTTGGTGGTTTTCAACCAATTTCTTGGCAGGTGTGCGGAAGGTGGCCATTATTCGAGGGGAGAGCACGGAAGTATCAATTAATATTAATAGTAAGATTTACTTTGACTATATAAAATATAACAGGATTAAAAATAATATTTTAATTTGTCCTATCCTACGTAAGCTTGTTTAATATATATTTATGTGTTCCAGGTGTAACCGGGTGGTGCGGACTCTACTCACGCCGTGCGGAGAGCGGCAGGATGAGCACCGGTAAGTACCCGATATTTATTTACTAAACTAAAACTAAGTATACTGGTCAAAAGACACAGTACACAGCGTAAATCCTATTGACTAATAAATATGCAAAGAAGCAAGTCACAAGTAATACACAATGACAAAACGTTGCTGTGTCTTAATCCTATCTAGTCAACTTAAGAGTAACATATAAACTAAATATACAGACAATTAAAATTTGTAAAAGTAGATAAAATAAATTTTTGCTCTATGTAGAGCCGTTCAACTCCACTCAGTAGAGTTGTCAGCGATGAAGGGATGTATAGTCCCTGTCACTATGCTAAATTACATAAAGTATAATACAGTCAGTTTTGGCTCTATGTAGACCGTAGAGCTGTACATACAAGATTAACTGAGGAATATATAAGTAGTTAAAGAATATATATATATAAAGTAAAAATAAAGTTTTGCTCTATGTAGAGTCGTTCAACTCCGCCGTGGAGTTGTCAATGTTAGAGGGGATGTATAGTCCCTGTCACTATCATAACATACAAATAAGAATATAAAATACAAAAAGTGTCAGTTCTAGCTCTACATAGAGCGAGAGCGGTATCCTTAACTACTTAATTCTAATATCCTATTACTAAGTAAAAAGTTTTAGCTTGTTATCTGGAGAAATTTTTATCTGCCGCTACCTAGAGACTCTAAGTCTATTGGTCCCGAAAGTCCCTAAAAAATTTTGTCCTTAGCCGGAAACCGCATAAAAATCGGGGCTATGGTTACCAAGTTACGGAATTTAGAAAATTTCTCCAGATTTAAAAACACAGATTTATCGCGTTTCTTCTAACCTAGGGGTCTCACTAGGCTGGCCAACCAACAATATATAGGGGTAGGGGGTTGAAATTTTAGGGGTAGGTAGGGAAGGGTTAGGTTTTTTGACGTAGGATGGGTTAGGGAGGGGGGGGCCGAAAAATGGTTATTTTTGAGCTAGGACCTTCCGTTTCTGAGCTACTTTTGAATTTTTGGACTTTTCTTATCTAAACAATCTAATATAAAACGGTTAGAATTTTGTGAATAATTTTGAATAAAGCCAGACAGTTCCTAAATTAGGTGTCCTATAAGCTCGGGATAAAATATATAATGTAGGTCGGCGAACAGCCCAGCGTTTCCCGTTTGCACACTTATTTTAGTCCCGCGCGCCACAGAAGTAGGGTCCCGGGAATAACGGGGGGTGTCCTTTGCCAAGTCTAAGTGCTTGGTTTCGCCCTTAGGAACGAGATATCGCGCCCGTTTAAAATCGGGGGGTGTATATATCGTACCAAATTTCCCGTCAGTGGCCCAAACGAGATTCCCGAAAAGCGGGAAACAGGAAATTTTTTGAGATTTGCGAAAAAATCTTCCCGGGGGTGGTTTTCGGGAGTGCCTACTGATGGACTGCCCTTAGGATCGTTTCTCGTAAGAGAACCAAACTTCTGTTATTTCGGCGATATCCCTAGCCGTTTAGCCGCTAGGGGGTTGGCAAACTTAGGTGGTAATGGCGAATTTTTCCAGTCCTTACATAAAATTCCTTAAAAAATATAGTATTAATGCTAACTTATATATTAAAATTTTTGTATATAGTCTATTAGTGTATCCACACACCTGCACCAGCACCAGCGTCGCTTCTCACGCCGTTCACCCTCAGGACGCTGCCGAAGTTGGGGGATGCTGACAAATTTCTGCAAATGGCCCCTGGAGCCCGCACTATCACTCGGAGGTGATTCTGCCAGAACCAAGTTTGGCTGTGGAGGGTCCCAGGAGCAACTCCCAGGTGGTCAGGGTCGTGCCAGTAGGGGTTCGCTTCCTCTTGTATCCGACCAGCTTGGCGTGTACCTATACTCTTCGGCACTGGTCACCGTAAAAAGTCTGGCGTTCGGGAACCACTTATCCTAAAATTCTAAATTATGGATTTTCCGTTAAGATATTTATGTCTCTAGTGATTTTCAAACAAAAAAGTATAGGTCGTCGATCTAGTTTTTTGGTGGTTTTCCGATAAAAAATCTTTAAGCTTTTTACAAAGTTCACTTCACTTTGGTTACGCGTATTCGCCACAATTTTGGTCCGATTTTTGATTTTAAAACACTCACTGATAACTTGTTTTTGCCGCCTTGCAGGGCCGCTTTCCGTTTCAGCAGAATTGCTGAAAAACCTGAATTTGCTGCCACGTGCTTTTTAGTTTTATGGCCCTAGCGCCCCGAGTTTTTAGTGTAGAAATCCGAAAGGGGTCTCAGAAGATAGGTACCTTCGAGACACGCCTTTTTACAGTTAAAAAAGGATACGTCACCGATCTATATTCGGAGATAACACTGTTTTTCTACTTGGTTAGACACTAAAAAACGGTTATTGTTCTAGGAAAATCTATAGTTTTGATGCGATTTTCGCGCGGTTTTCACGTTCGCGTAGCGCTCGCGATTACGCAACTTTTCATGTATCGCACTATACTTTTCACACCACTTTTACCGACTGTTGGATTTTTTAAGCGCGGAGCGACTTAGAAACACGGCTTTCGCAATGGCGGAAGGCACGGGACTGGTTTTTTTTTTTTTTTTTTTTTTTTATATATATAAACTTCTACCTCCAACATAATCGGAGCCTATGCCTGTCGTGTATTTTGTTAGTATAAACTCGTAGGATCCTCCACTATCAGCTTCGTGCTGACTAAGGATAACTTTTACGTTTGACTCTATTTTCACTAAATTATTGTGCTTTTATATTCTTTAAACCTATGGCTGTTGTATCGTTTTTATGTTTCTTTCTATTTTAGTTTAATATCATTTTACATGTTCTGATTCTCTCTCTTGTTTCGACTACTTTGCATTTATTTTTGGGCAGATCTAATTTATTTGTTGCTTTTAAATTTTTGCTAATACTATATATTTTTACATTCTACTTTTTTAATACTTATCATTAATATTATACATAATATTAAATAAGCATTAGTTGCTTATGCACTTTTATTCCTATTGATCACCCTTTCACATATTTTTATACAGAAATTTAGAAGCGTTTCTCTGTTTTTGCCCGCTATTATTCGAGATATATTTTCGGCATCGAGTTTAACGTCAAGTGCTAGTTCGGCTTCTAGTCTTTCTCTGTCAAAGACAGGACAGGCGAACAATATATGTGGCACCGTTTCATCAATATCGGGGTCACAGATGCACGATGGGCTCTCCTTACACTTGAATCGATTCAAGTATGCTGAGAACCCACCGTGCCCCGTCATGATTTGTGTGACTACACAACTAATTGTGCACTTCCTGATTATCCTGTACGCAGCCACCGCATCGGGAAAAAACAGCTTGGTCACAGAAGCAGTTTCTCCGGAAATATATCTACGGTTCCATTCGTCAAGCGTTGCCGTACGAATGCATCGCTTGACGTACGAAACCGGGCACAAGTCGTAATCGGGCTTTCGTTTGGAACCTTCAGCGGCTCTCTTGGCTAGTTCGTCGGCCCTCTCATTTCCTTCCAACCCCGCATGTGCTTTGATCCAAAACAAGGTGACGGCCTTGTTTTGGGTAGCCAAGGATTTAATGTTGGCTCTTGCCTCCACTGCCAGTGGGTGGTGTCGGTCGTAACTTTGTATGGTTTGGAGGGCCGCCATAGAATCACTGAAGATTCCAAACGATTGCGCACTGATTTTTGTGATCTCCCTTGTTGCGACACATATTGCCAGAAGCTCGGCCTGGTAAACGGTGGAGTAGTGTGGGAGAGCAAGCTTGAGAGTTTTGGTTTCCACGTCACCTGTCCACATGGAGAGCGCTGCCCCAACCTTGCCCCCAATCTTGCTCCCGTCCGTAAAGATACGAACCTCAAGTTCGTTCTGGGCATCAAGTTGCTCTTGGTTTACCAGGCTTGTGAGCTCTAGCTCAGCGTGCTCCGCGGGGTGTGGTGCTGCTGTTGCCGAGGCAGCCTGCTCGACCCTCCTGTCGCCGAGTGCTGGCTGGGGCACCCCCTTCCTGGCTTCGTATAACGATGCTGCCTCGCGGACGCGGAGGTCGAGGGGTAGTATTCCAGCCAGCACCAGCGCAGAGTTCAAGGAGACCGTCCGATAGGCCTTGCACAGCTTTTGTGCGATACCACGCTGGACTGCTCCTAACTGCTTCATGACGCCCAGCTTTCTAACGGCCGGGGCCCAAACGCCGGCTGCGTACAGGATGATTGGTTCCACGGTAGCCACATATATTATTCTTATGACTTCAGGGTGAAGTCCCCAGCTGGTCTTTGCCGCCCTGGTTAATTGTTGGTGGATGCCTATTGCCTTTCTGCACACGTTTGCGACGTGTGTGTTAAAAGTTAGCTTTTCGTCGATGGTGACGCCTAGGATTTTGATCTCTTTGGACATGGCAATGTCGATCCCGCCCATGGTCAGGCATGGGGTGTCGTATTTTAGTTTGCGAGTAATAACCATTGCGTTGGTTTTGTGCGGGGCAAATTTAAGTTTGTTTTGTACACCCCACGCCCGAACATGTTCGAGAGCGGCATTAGCACGTCCCTGGATCTCCAGCGATGCGTCACCATCGAAGATCAGCACAACGTCGTCAGCAAAGGCCTGGCAATAGTCACCCCTAGCTTCAAGGCTCTTTAGAAGCGGGTCCAACAAAAGGTTCCAGAGTATTGGTCCCCCTATGGAACCCTGGACACAACCCTTACTTGTGGCCTTGCCGAACTCTTCGTCTGCGTACCTGACAGTGACCCTTCTATCCTGGAGATAGCTGTCGATGACCCTCCTCAAGCCGATTGGACATTTTTCCTCAGCCAGACGAACCTTTATGGCTGGCCACCAGGCACTGTCGAAGGCTCCCTCTATGTCCAAGGATACTAGGACCACTATTTTTTTAAGATCTATCTTGCTGCGTATGTGCTGCATTAGTACATAGAGGGAGTCCTCCGTGCTCCTCTGGGGCATAAGTCCATACTGACGAGTACTCATCCTTGGGATCAAATGGAACTTGAGGCGGGCCACCAACATCTTCTCATATATTTTGCCTAGTATTGGCAGAAGGCCGATAGGTCTGTACGCCTTTGGGGTGCTGTAGTCGTCCTTTCCGGGCTTCTTGAGTACGATTACTATCGCCTCCTTCCATATTTCGGGGAAATGGTGGCATTTCAAGCAGCCGTTTAAGAGAGCAAGGGCTACCTCAGGGGCACCTCCGATGGCTCGGCAACAAATATCGGCGGTGAAACCATCTGCTCCTGGAGCCTTCTTAGCGTTAAAGGAGTTGCATGACGCCATCAGTTCAGCCATTGTAAATGGTGGCTCGCATGGGTCACCATGCCCTCCAGCATTCACAACGTCGGCCTTGTCCCTGACAAGGCGGTGCCATGTGCTGTCACTCTCCGTAAGATCTTCTGGGTAGAAGGTTTTCGCTAGTAATTCAACTGAACCCTTTGTGTCCAGCACCTTTCCGTCCTTCACTAGCGGTTGGTCCTCTCCCCTACCCTTGGTCCTTCCTATCACCCGGTAGATTCCTTCCCAAACCCCTTCCTTGTCTTGTTTGGCGCAAAAAATTTTCCAACTCTCGATCATATCTTTGGCTGCTTCTGTTTCATAATCAACTTTCTGTTTCAGGTACTCTTCAACGACTTTCGATCTTCGGACCGGTGCAGCACATCTAATTCTGCGTTTTTTGGTAGCGACTTCCTGCTTCATCCTCTCGAGTTTCTCGGACCACCACGGCAAGGTGAGTACATCGTTGCTCTTCCTCATAGGCATTGATGAGGTGCATGCGTCTCTTATTGCTTGAGTGTATTTATTTATAATTATATTAATTTGATTGACTGTATTTAATGTATCAATTTCTATTTTATTAATTTTGTTCTGTAGCATTAATTGGCTGAGTTTCTCATGAAACTCAGGCCAATTAGCTTTTCTTGTATTGAAAATTCTAGTGGTTCTGTTGATTTTAATGCCTTTTGACCTTTTTAATTTTATGTTAAAAACGATGCCGTTGTGATCCGAGCTCGTGAGGCCCTCGTCTACCCTCCAGTCGTCTACCAGGTCCAGAATATCCGTCGAACATGCCGTAATATCGACGTGACTGCAGTAACGTTTACCGCCTCTGATCGTGTCGAAAGTCGGAATTTCCCCTCTGTTGAGTATGTTGAGACTCAGCTCATCGAGAACTCCGGAAACTTCTTCGCCCCTACGGTCGATGGACAAGCTTCCCCACCAGGTACTTTTAGCGTTTGCATCTCCTCCTATGATCCACATTCTGGACCCTACTTCTTCCTCAACGTGTTTGAGGTGCTCCAGGTACGGTTCTATTGGCTGGTCCGGCTCAAAATAGAAAGAGACCAGCGTGATCCTCCAAGCACTGGTCCGGATCCCCACCACGGTGATGTTGTTCGTGGTGAGTTTCGGGTACTGCGTGACTATAAGGTCTTGATCAAAGACCGCTATTGCGGCCTTAACAGTTCCATTCCCAGTGTCAGTGCTCTGGAAAATCCGAACGCCCCTGTGATTCCTGACAACCTTAGCACCTCCCACATATGGTTCCTGGAGGAGAGCAACGGCGACTCCGCGCTTCACGGCTTCCAATAGGAGCTCGTCTGTTGCCAGTTTTTTCCGCTGGAGGTTCGCCTGTACGAATCTGTAGAGGTTTGGGTTGCCTTGGGTGCCCTCAGCAGTACGCGACCGTCGACCTGGCCACGTCATCCCATTTCTTCCGTACGGGGCAATCGTGACTAAAAGCATTGTGTTGCGTGCCGTACTCTATTTTTGCCCTCGTGCAGTTTCGACAGGCGGGTGGCAATCCTGAGAGCCAGTCCGCGCACTCCGATCTCATATGGGGACCGCCGCAGTGGCTGCATAAGTCCGCTGGCTCTTTACAGAGCCGCTTGCCATGCCCGAAGCCCAGGCAGCGAGTACACTGGACCAAAGGGGTCTGGTCCTCGATTTTAATGCGCTGGAGGTCAATGTGCACGGTCCCGGTTTCTATAGCCCGTCGCCAGATGGTGGGCGAAACGCTGACGATAACGTGGCCAATATGTGGGTTGCGTGTCCTTCTTCTGTACCTTATCTCCACCCTGTTGTCCCCACTGTCGAGGCCGTCAAAAACCCCCCTGTTCTGATTTCTGAGTGCTTTCAATATGTCTTCATCGGTGTTCACGACCAGAACGTTCTTCAGAATCAGAAGCGGGTCCTTGTTTTTAACTTCCTCGACAGTGAGGTCAACTCCTTCTTTTTGAAGCCGGGCCTTTATTTTGTTTCTTTCTTCTTCGGTTTCCAGACCTATTATTACTTTCCTGTCCTTAGCCTTCCTCACCTTCTCCACCTTTATCCACCCATCTTTGGCGTTTACCGCTTCCCTTATTCTGCTAAGGACCTCGTCGCCTGTTTCGGTTTCGTTCTTGGACGTGACCACAACCGAGTGTAACGTACTGCGCCTTGGCAGTGAGTTCTCGGACCGAGTTGCGGCCACACTCGCATAGGTACCCCTATCCAAGAAGTCACTTTGACGGTCTATTTTCTCCTTGAGCTCTTCCAATTTTTTGTTATTTTCTGTTAAGAGCTTTGTGTGTTGTTCTATTGTACGTAGAATCTTACATGCGTCGGATTCGTCGGGAAAAGATTCTGTGGCTAGCGGCTTTGGGTCTGTTGTTACTGGCACTTCCTTTGTCATTCGTAGCTTTGTCTCTTTTAGCTCAGTTTCAGCTTCCTTTACCAATTTGAAGAGTCTTTCTGTGGCTTCGGTGATAGCGGTTTTGATCTCCGTCTTAGTGTTCCTAGAGCTATTTAGATGTAGCTTTGCCTTTGTTAGACAGGCTTTAGCCTCCGCAGTTCGATCTGTATATTTGGCTTTTGGCGGTGAGCATGTTTCTACGGAGTTTCGCTTATTGGTCGTGGTCGCAGCTTTGCTCTCTTGTATCAGAGCAGGCTTTGTTTTGGTTTTCGCAGGGCCAGCCTGCGACGTCTTTTCCGTTGTAGGGTGGGTGGGGCTGGTGTTTGTGGCTTCCCACTCGTCTATGCTGCGCCTTACGTTTGGCGGCGCAACTGCCCCAGGTCTTGACGGGGACTTTTCGCCGTCGGCCGCCTTTAAAGGTGTTCTAAAGCCAAACATGTTCGAAGGTATGCGTCAATGTAAGCCTAAAATTAAAAGCGTCAATAGGGACGACAAGATAAAATAAAGAAAAATAAATGGTGCAGAACAAAACTGCAAAAAAACCTTACAACTACTGTAGTTAGGTTTAGACCTAATCTGTTAGTGCCCAGTCAATAAGACCGGGGATCAGCAAATATTGTGGTCAATAAACCTCTGACGTCAACTACTGTCACACACAGATATTAAAAATTTTTCGTGGGTTCACAATTTCCTCCCGTTCCCACTACACACTTCAAAAGTTCGCTATCGTACTGCTTCCAGTGAGAACAGGGAGGGTGGGCGGGCAATTTTTTAAATTTCTATCCGACGGATCCTGACAAATGAGGTGCGGTATGAAAGGGGTAGTCGAGACCTACCCAAATATATAATAATTTAGACAATAAGCCAAAGGGTTGAAATGTTATTAGCCAAAAAGTTAAAAAATTTGTAAATTTTGTACCAGAAATTCCTGTTTTCAGGTGTCAATTCCCAAACGGGACTCCGCAGGGGGTTCAAAGTGGTATAGTATGAAGCGGTGGATGTATCAGCCCAGCTGTGGACCAGCTCCAATCAGTGACGGACTCGGAACACAAGGTAAGTAACCTCTAAAGGTACGTTTACGTAGCAATTTCACAGAATTACAGTTAAAAATAAAAAATTTAAACAAACTATACGTTCGATATCCAGGAATTGGGTATCTACGTACAGCTGGTGCTATAGCCGAAATGTTAAGACAATAAAAGTCAATATAAGTTGGTAAACAAAAAAGTTATTAAGATTTTCTTGCAGAAAAACCTCTAAATTTTAACAAGTGTCAATTTATGTGATTATAATGGAATATAATAGAAATTTTCAGGATTATTTAACACTAATTACTTTCAGGCAGCTACTGGTGTCGTAATAAACGTAAATAGTCAATGTTCTAAGTCGGAAACTGAAAAAAGCAATATGCACGGGACTGGTTAGGTTAGGTTAGGTTAGGTTAGGTTAGGTTAGGTTTTTTTTTTTTATAAAGGCACCCGTCATCACAGGGTGTTGAGCTCTGGACCCTGATATTCTTTTTCAGGGATATTTATTTATAAGGGTTAATTCAATGCTTGTTACATACTATGCGTTTTAGTTTTAACTATTATACTAATATTACATTTCTACTACTACAGGCTCTATACTACTATTTTACTATTTCTATATTACTATTTCCTTAAATACACTTCTTGTCTTATAATTATAACTTGTTTCCTATTTTTATATATCTATTTACTATTTTGGCTTATGAAATATAATGTCATATAATTATATTCTAAGCAAAGTTTCATACATCTTTATTCCTCTTATTTACTAGGTTACATATTTTTATACAAAAGGTTAGGAACTGCTTATAATTTTCTTTTCTACTAATACATATATTTAAGTTATTTAATGTTATATTGACTCCAATTTCTTGCTGTAGTTCATAGCGACTCTTATCAAACATTGGACACTCTACCAATAGATGGGGGACTGTCTCCTCCTTTGTCGGATCACAGATGCATGACGGACTATCCCTGCACCTGAAACGGTTCAGGTACTGGGCGAATCCGCCATGCCCCGTGAGGATCTGTGTGATTGGACCTGTCAGCTGGATTTTCCTGACTATACTATAGGCGTCCGACGCATTTGGAAAAAACAATTTAGTTGTGGACGCGGTATCTCCTGCTCTATACCTCTCGTCCCATTTGGATACAGAAAGGGAGCGTATCTGCCTCCTGGTGAATGATAGTGGACACCGGTCGTAATCGGGTTTTTTCTTTGAGTACAGTGCTGCTTCCTTGGCCAGTTCATCCGCTCTTTCATTGCCCTGGAGGCCTGCGTGTGCCTTGACCCAGAACAAAAATACAGTTTTGCCCTGTGAGAAGGCTTTCCGCAGGTTCTCTCGCGCTTCTACAGCGAGAGGGTGCAAGGCGCTATGGTCCACTATCGTCTCGAGCGCTGCCCTCGAGTCACTGTATACCCCATAGCTCCTTTCCCTCGCTTTGAGGATTTCCTTGGTGGCCTCGTGTATGGCCAGGAGTTCCGCCTGGTAGACTGTGCAGTACGCGGACAGACAGAGCTTTCGGGTCCGAATCTCGGCCTCACCATTCCATATGGAAAGTGCCGCTCCGACCTTTCCCTCCAGCTTGCTGCCGTCGGTGAATATTCGCACCTCTTGCACATTGTGCCTGTCGACAAGGTTTTGGTCTACCAGGCATACGAAGTCCAAAGCCATGCACACAGCTGGATGAGGGGCCTCCGCAAAACTTACCACACTATCGGTCTTTCTATCTCCTAGCACCGTCTGAGACAACCCTCTCTTGGCCTCGTACATGGCGGCTGCTTCTTGTACTCGGATGTCGAGAGGCAGTATCCCAGACAGCACCAGTGCCGAGTGCAGAGAGACTGTGCGATAAGATTTACAGAGTTTCTGTGCGAATCCTCGTTGTACCATATTAAGTTGCTTCTGTATTCCTAGTTTATTTACTGCCGGTGCCCATACTGCTGCTGCATACATCACTACAGGTTCTATAACCGCGACGTAAATTGTTCGGATAATGTCTGGACTGAGGCCCCAGCCAACTCTGGCGGTTTTTGCTAACTGCTTATATATTGCTATCGCCTTCCTGCACTGAGCCGCCACGTGTGAATTAAATGTAAGGCGATCGTCAATAATGAGCCCCAGGATCTTTACTTCTTTCGACATGCTGATGCCGATCCCCCCCATGGACAGCAAAGGAGTGTCGTACTTCAATTTGTTTGTAAGGACCATTGCACAGGTCTTTTGCGGTGCAAACTTGAGTTTGTTCTTTACACCCCATTGCTGGACATAGTCAAGAGCGGCATTTGCTCGTCTCTGAATTTCTGCTGCTGTGTCGCCGTGGAAGACTAGTACAACGTCATCGGCAAATGCTTGACAGTAGTCCCCTCTATCATTAAGTCCCCTCAAAAGTGGGTCGAGAAGCAGGTTCCAAAGAATTGGACCACCGATTGACCCCTGTACGCAACCCTTCATGGTATTTCGCGTACTCTCAGCCGTGGCGAATCTTACCTTGACCCTTCTGCAGTCTAGGTAGCTATCGAGTAGCCTCCTGATGTTTACCGGACACTCTTCCTCAGCCAAACGGACTCTTATTGCCGGCCACCACGCGCTGTCGAATGCCCCCTCTATATCCAGGGATACAAGGGTCACCAATTTTTTCAGCTGTATCTTACCTTTTATGTGGTGTATCAGGGTATAGAGGGCGTCTTCGGTGCTCTTCTGGGGCATGAATCCGTATTGGCGAGTACTGAGTCGCGGTACTAGATGCCATTTGATCCTAGCTACTATGATTTTCTCCAGAATCTTCCCCAGAACCGGCAAGAGGCCAATAGGCCTATAAGCCTTGGGATTCGTGTAGTCATCCTTGCCCGGTTTTCTCAGCACCACCACCGTGGCCTCCTTCCATATATTCGGGAAGTGCGCTATCTGCAGGCACTTATTGAATAGGGCAAGGAATGATTCTCGATCCTGGCCGATAGCTCTGCTGCAGATATCCGCCGTAAAGCCATCCGCTCCTGGGGCCTTCTTCGGGTTAAAACTCCTCATTGCGGTCTCAAGCTCTAGCAGGGTAAACGGCGGGTCATGGTACTCATCATGCTTCCGCTCGTTTACTCGCTCTGCCATTTCTCTAATCCGGGGATGATCGGTGTTATCCATTTCCTCCAGGTCTTCAGGGTAAAACGTCTCGGCGAGTAAATCTGCCGACTCTTTCGGGTTTAGGTAAACACCATCCTTGGTTTTTAGGGTCAGATCTTCCTCTCTCCTGGCGGTCCTTGAGATTACCCGGTAAATACCATCCCACATGCTTTCTCTGTCCTGCCTCTCGCAGAACGCCTTCCAACTGTCGGAACGGGCTTTCCTGGCGTGGCACTCGTAGATATCTTTCTGTTGCAAGTATTCTTCGATTACCTTCTCTCTGCGGTATGACGCGGCATTTTTAATTCTTCGTCTGAATGTGACCATTTTCTTTTTTAAGTTTTCGAGCTCTGTACTCCACCATGGAATTTTTACGGTTTCTGATTTTCTTTTTAATGGCATACTATCTTGGCAAGCTAAAGTTATTAATTCGGTGTACTTAATTATTATATTTTCTAATTCAATTTTATTATTTACGCTATTTATTGAGTCAGCACTAATGTTATTTTCTATCTTACTTTTATTTAATATATTATTAAAGTTTTCCCACTTCGCCTTTTTTGTATTAAAAATCCTGGTTGTTCTTTGGACTTTGAGGCCTTTACTTTTTTCTAAATTAATTTTAAATAGTATTGTATTGTGGTCAGAGCTCGTAACTGATTGGTCCACCTTCCAGTCGTCGATCAATCCCAACAGGTCATCGGTACACGCCGTGATATCCACGAAACTGGTGAGTGTCCTGTTTCCTCTCGTTGTGTCGAAGGTGGGCGTATCTCCGATGTTTAATACTTGCCAACCTGACTCTTCCAGGGTGCCACACATCTCGGCTCCCCTCTGATCTTCCATGGTGCTGCCCCACCAAGTGCTTTTTGCGTTACTGTCACCACCCAGCAGCAGACCTCTTGAGCCCAGCTCCTCGCCGATGGTTCTCAGCTGGTCCAGGTATGGCCCTATGGGTTTATCCGGTTCGAAGTAGAAGGAGACCGCCGCGATTTCCCAGGCACTGGTTCGGATCCTTACTACAACAATATTGTTGGTCGTAAGTTTCGGGCATTGGATGACGTCAAGTTCGTCGTCATATATGACGATTGCCGCCTTCACCGTCCCATCTCCTATTGCAGCGCTCTGGAAGACTCTCGCCCCACGGTAGTCCTTCATTCTTTTCACCCCCCCCACATACGGCTCCTGGACCAATGCTATCGCAATCTTGCGTTTCTTGGCTTCTATCATGAGTTCTGCCGTGGCTAGGTCTTTCCTTTGCAGGTTTGCTTGGGCGACTGTGTAACATTGGACAGGGCTATTCACCCGGGAACAAATATGGACCACCTTAGCAATATGCCACCTTGGCTCTTGCCAGTGCCTCCCATTTCCTACGAATTGGACATTCAGAGCTAAAAGCGTTGTGCTCTACATTGTTCATCTTTGCTGTCACGCAGTTACAGCACATCGGTGCAGTTCCTGCCATCCAGTCGGCGCACTTTTCCCGCATATGGGGTCCTCCGCAGTGGCTACATTTTGTGGTTTCCTCCTTACATATTCTGCGTCCGTGGCCGTACCCCAAACATGCGGAACACTGTACGAGTGGCGACTGGTCTGCCACTCTCACCCTTTGCATGTCTATATGTGCGTACTCGCGTTCCGTTAGCCTGTTGTACAGCACTGGTGACACTCTGAGCACCACGTGTTCACAGTGTGGATTTCGCGCCCTCTTTCTGTACTTTACAGAGATTCGATCCTCCCTTTGATCTATACCATTGAAGACCTCCTTGTTTTGATTTTTCAACGCCGCGATGACATCATCATCACTGTTGCAAACCAAAACATCTCTGAGTACGACCATTGGATCCTGGTTTCTCATCTCTTCAACTGTAAGGTGGCTCGCTGCGCCCTGTAGTCGCTCTTTCACTCGATTCCGGTCCTCCTCAGTCCTACATCCCACTATTACTTTTCTATCCTTGATTTTTCGTACCCTTTCTATGGTTACGTATCCGTCTTTCGCATTTACGGCCTTTCGAACTTGGTCCAGTACCTCCTCTCCCGTGTCCTTCTCGTCGGTAGAGGCTATAACTACCGAGTGTAATGCAGTTCTTTCTGAGGCCTTCGTTTTGGTCGCTACTACATTCGCATATGTCATATGCGGTAGTTGGTTTGACTGATACACTGTTACCATATCCTTCACTTTCTCCACTTCCTTGAAGGTGCCATCAATCTTTTCACCCTGTGATTTTATCAGCATCACTAGTTCTTTGTGCCTCTCTGTGGTGTAACCGCTTTCTACACTCACATTTTCATTCTGAGTTTGAGGCGCAGGTGTTGCTGTTTTTGCCGTTTCCTTTGACGCTTTAAGCTCCGTTTCAACCTCTTTTACCAGTTGGTAAAGTCGTTCCGTGGCTTCGGAGATACCGGCTATAATTTCCCTCTTGGTGTTCTTTGTGCTACTTAGGTGAAATTTTGTTTTTACTAAGCAGGCTTTTGCCTCCGCAGTTCGGTCTGCATATTTGGCCTTTGAAGGGGAGCATGTTTCAACAGGCTTCTTTGTTGTTGTCGCGGTCGCAGCTTTGCTCTCCTGCGTCACAACAGACTTTTGTTTGGTTTTTGCAGGACCGGCCTGTGATGTTTTTTCTGTTGTACAGGGAGTGGGGCTGGTACTTGTGGCTTCCCATTCCCCTATGCTGCGTCTTACATTTAGAGGGGGTTAGGTTAGGTTAGGTTAGGTTAGGTTAGGTTAGGTTAGGTTAGGTTAGGTTAGGTTAGGTTAGGTTAGGTTAGGTTAGGTTAGGTTAGGTTAGGTTAGGTTAGGTTAGGTTAGGTTAGGTTAGGTTAGGTTAGGTTAGGTTAGGTTAGGTTAGGTTAGGTTAGGTTAGGTTAGGTTAGGTTAGGTTAGGTTAGGTTAGGTTAGGTTAGGTTTTTTTTTTTTTTTTTTTTTTTTTAAAAGGCACCCGTCATCACAGGGTGTTGAGCTCTGGACCCTGATATTCTTTTTCAGGGATATTTATTTATAAGGGTTAATTCAATGCTTGTTACATACTATGCGTTTTAGTTTTAACTATTATACTAATATTACATTTCTACTACTACAGGCTCTATACTACTATTTTACTATTTCTATATTACTATTTCCTTAAATACACTTCTTGTCTTATAATTATAACTTGTTTCCTATTTTTATATATCTATTTACTATTTTGGCTTATGAAATATAATGTCATATAATTATATTCTAAGCAAAGTTTCATACATCTTTATTCCTCTTATTTACTAGGTTACATATTTTTATACAAAAGGTTAGGAACTGCTTATAATTTTCTTTTCTACTAATACATATATTTAAGTTATTTAATGTTATATTGACTCCAATTTCTTGCTGTAGTTCATAGCGACTCTTATCAAACATTGGACACTCTACCAATAGATGGGGGACTGTCTCCTCCTTTGTCGGATCACAGATGCATGACGGACTATCCCTGCACCTGAAACGGTTCAGGTACTGGGCGAATCCGCCATGCCCCGTGAGGATCTGTGTGATTGGACCTGTCAGCTGGATTTTCCTGACTATACTATAGGCGTCCGACGCATTTGGAAAAAACAATTTAGTTGTGGACGCGGTATCTCCTGCTCTATACCTCTCGTCCCATTTGGATACAGAAAGGGAGCGTATCTGCCTCCTGGTGAATGATAGTGGACACCGGTCGTAATCGGGTTTTTTCTTTGAGTACAGTGCTGCTTCCTTGGCCAGTTCATCCGCTCTTTCATTGCCCTGGAGGCCTGCGTGTGCCTTGACCCAGAACAAAAATACAGTTTTGCCCTGTGAGAAGGCTTTCCGCAGGTTCTCTCGCGCTTCTACAGCGAGAGGGTGCAAGGCGCTATGGTCCACTATCGTCTCGAGCGCTGCCCTCGAGTCACTGTATACCCCATAGCTCCTTTCCCTCGCTTTGAGGATTTCCTTGGTGGCCTCGTGTATGGCCAGGAGTTCCGCCTGGTAGACTGTGCAGTACGCGGACAGACAGAGCTTTCGGGTCCGAATCTCGGCCTCACCATTCCATATGGAAAGTGCCGCTCCGACCTTTCCCTCCAGCTTGCTGCCGTCGGTGAATATTCGCACCTCTTGCACATTGTGCCTGTCGACAAGGTTTTGGTCTACCAGGCATACGAAGTCCAAAGCCATGCACACAGCTGGATGAGGGGCCTCCGCAAAACTTACCACACTATCGGTCTTTCTATCTCCTAGCACCGTCTGAGACAACCCTCTCTTGGCCTCGTACATGGCGGCTGCTTCTTGTACTCGGATGTCGAGAGGCAGTATCCCAGACAGCACCAGTGCCGAGTGCAGAGAGACTGTGCGATAAGATTTACAGAGTTTCTGTGCGAATCCTCGTTGTACCATATTAAGTTGCTTCTGTATTCCTAGTTTATTTACTGCCGGTGCCCATACTGCTGCTGCATACATCACTACAGGTTCTATAACCGCGACGTAAATTGTTCGGATAATGTCTGGACTGAGGCCCCAGCCAACTCTGGCGGTTTTTGCTAACTGCTTATATATTGCTATCGCCTTCCTGCACTGAGCCGCCACGTGTGAATTAAATGTAAGGCGATCGTCAATAATGAGCCCCAGGATCTTTACTTCTTTCGACATGCTGATGCCGATCCCCCCCATGGACAGCAAAGGAGTGTCGTACTTCAATTTGTTTGTAAGGACCATTGCACAGGTCTTTTGCGGTGCAAACTTGAGTTTGTTCTTTACACCCCATTGCTGGACATAGTCAAGAGCGGCATTTGCTCGTCTCTGAATTTCTGCTGCTGTGTCGCCGTGGAAGACTAGTACAACGTCATCGGCAAATGCTTGACAGTAGTCCCCTCTATCATTAAGTCCCCTCAAAAGTGGGTCGAGAAGCAGGTTCCAAAGAATTGGACCACCGATTGACCCCTGTACGCAACCCTTCATGGTATTTCGCGTACTCTCAGCCGTGGCGAATCTTACCTTGACCCTTCTGCAGTCTAGGTAGCTATCGAGTAGCCTCCTGATGTTTACCGGACACTCTTCCTCAGCCAAACGGACTCTTATTGCCGGCCACCACGCGCTGTCGAATGCCCCCTCTATATCCAGGGATACAAGGGTCACCAATTTTTTCAGCTGTATCTTACCTTTTATGTGGTGTATCAGGGTATAGAGGGCGTCTTCGGTGCTCTTCTGGGGCATGAATCCGTATTGGCGAGTACTGAGTCGCGGTACTAGATGCCATTTGATCCTAGCTACTATGATTTTCTCCAGAATCTTCCCCAGAACCGGCAAGAGGCCAATAGGCCTATAAGCCTTGGGATTCGTGTAGTCATCCTTGCCCGGTTTTCTCAGCACCACCACCGTGGCCTCCTTCCATATATTCGGGAAGTGCGCTATCTGCAGGCACTTATTGAATAGGGCAAGGAATGATTCTCGATCCTGGCCGATAGCTCTGCTGCAGATATCCGCCGTAAAGCCATCCGCTCCTGGGGCCTTCTTCGGGTTAAAACTCCTCATTGCGGTCTCAAGCTCTAGCAGGGTAAACGGCGGGTCATGGTACTCATCATGCTTCCGCTCGTTTACTCGCTCTGCCATTTCTCTAATCCGGGGATGATCGGTGTTATCCATTTCCTCCAGGTCTTCAGGGTAAAACGTCTCGGCGAGTAAATCTGCCGACTCTTTCGGGTTTAGGTAAACACCATCCTTGGTTTTTAGGGTCAGATCTTCCTCTCTCCTGGCGGTCCTTGAGATTACCCGGTAAATACCATCCCACATGCTTTCTCTGTCCTGCCTCTCGCAGAACGCCTTCCAACTGTCGGAACGGGCTTTCCTGGCGTGGCACTCGTAGATATCTTTCTGTTGCAAGTATTCTTCGATTACCTTCTCTCTGCGGTATGACGCGGCATTTTTAATTCTTCGTCTGAATGTGACCATTTTCTTTTTTAAGTTTTCGAGCTCTGTACTCCACCATGGAATTTTTACGGTTTCTGATTTTCTTTTTAATGGCATACTATCTTGGCAAGCTAAAGTTATTAATTCGGTGTACTTAATTATTATATTTTCTAATTCAATTTTATTATTTACGCTATTTATTGAGTCAGCACTAATGTTATTTTCTATCTTACTTTTATTTAATATATTATTAAAGTTTTCCCACTTCGCCTTTTTTGTATTAAAAATCCTGGTTGTTCTTTGGACTTTGAGGCCTTTACTTTTTTCTAAATTAATTTTAAATAGTATTGTATTGTGGTCAGAGCTCGTAACTGATTGGTCCACCTTCCAGTCGTCGATCAATCCCAACAGGTCATCGGTACACGCCGTGATATCCACGAAACTGGTGAGTGTCCTGTTTCCTCTCGTTGTGTCGAAGGTGGGCGTATCTCCGATGTTTAATACTTGCCAACCTGACTCTTCCAGGGTGCCACACATCTCGGCTCCCCTCTGATCTTCCATGGTGCTGCCCCACCAAGTGCTTTTTGCGTTACTGTCACCACCCAGCAGCAGACCTCTTGAGCCCAGCTCCTCGCCGATGGTTCTCAGCTGGTCCAGGTATGGCCCTATGGGTTTATCCGGTTCGAAGTAGAAGGAGACCGCCGCGATTTCCCAGGCACTGGTTCGGATCCTTACTACAACAATATTGTTGGTCGTAAGTTTCGGGCATTGGATGACGTCAAGTTCGTCGTCATATATGACGATTGCCGCCTTCACCGTCCCATCTCCTATTGCAGCGCTCTGGAAGACTCTCGCCCCACGGTAGTCCTTCATTCTTTTCACCCCCCCCACATACGGCTCCTGGACCAATGCTATCGCAATCTTGCGTTTCTTGGCTTCTATCATGAGTTCTGCCGTGGCTAGGTCTTTCCTTTGCAGGTTTGCTTGGGCGACTGTGTAACATTGGACAGGGCTATTCACCCGGGAACAAATATGGACCACCTTAGCAATATGCCACCTTGGCTCTTGCCAGTGCCTCCCATTTCCTACGAATTGGACATTCAGAGCTAAAAGCGTTGTGCTCTACATTGTTCATCTTTGCTGTCACGCAGTTACAGCACATCGGTGCAGTTCCTGCCATCCAGTCGGCGCACTTTTCCCGCATATGGGGTCCTCCGCAGTGGCTACATTTTGTGGTTTCCTCCTTACATATTCTGCGTCCGTGGCCGTACCCCAAACATGCGGAACACTGTACGAGTGGCGACTGGTCTGCCACTCTCACCCTTTGCATGTCTATATGTGCGTACTCGCGTTCCGTTAGCCTGTTGTACAGCACTGGTGACACTCTGAGCACCACGTGTTCACAGTGTGGATTTCGCGCCCTCTTTCTGTACTTTACAGAGATTCGATCCTCCCTTTGATCTATACCATTGAAGACCTCCTTGTTTTGATTTTTCAACGCCGCGATGACATCATCATCACTGTTGCAAACCAAAACATCTCTGAGTACGACCATTGGATCCTGGTTTCTCATCTCTTCAACTGTAAGGTGGCTCGCTGCGCCCTGTAGTCGCTCTTTCACTCGATTCCGGTCCTCCTCAGTCCTACATCCCACTATTACTTTTCTATCCTTGATTTTTCGTACCCTTTCTATGGTTACGTATCCGTCTTTCGCATTTACGGCCTTTCGAACTTGGTCCAGTACCTCCTCTCCCGTGTCCTTCTCGTCGGTAGAGGCTATAACTACCGAGTGTAATGCAGTTCTTTCTGAGGCCTTCGTTTTGGTCGCTACTACATTCGCATATGTCATATGCGGTAGTTGGTTTGACTGATACACTGTTACCATATCCTTCACTTTCTCCACTTCCTTGAAGGTGCCATCAATCTTTTCACCCTGTGATTTTATCAGCATCACTAGTTCTTTGTGCCTCTCTGTGGTGTAACCGCTTTCTACACTCACATTTTCATTCTGAGTTTGAGGCGCAGGTGTTGCTGTTTTTGCCGTTTCCTTTGACGCTTTAAGCTCCGTTTCAACCTCTTTTACCAGTTGGTAAAGTCGTTCCGTGGCTTCGGAGATACCGGCTATAATTTCCCTCTTGGTGTTCTTTGTGCTACTTAGGTGAAATTTTGTTTTTACTAAGCAGGCTTTTGCCTCCGCAGTTCGGTCTGCATATTTGGCCTTTGAAGGGGAGCATGTTTCAACAGGCTTCTTTGTTGTTGTCGCGGTCGCAGCTTTGCTCTCCTGCGTCACAACAGACTTTTGTTTGGTTTTTGCAGGACCGGCCTGTGATGTTTTTTCTGTTGTACAGGGAGTGGGGCTGGTACTTGTGGCTTCCCATTCCCCTATGCTGCGTCTTACATTTAGAGGGGGTTAGGTTAGGTTAGGTTAGGTTAGGTTAGGTTAGGTTAGGTTAGGTTAGGTTAGGTTAGGTTAGGTTAGGTTAGGTTTTTTTTTTTTTTTTTTTTTTTTTTTTTTTTTAAATGTATGTAACACTGGATTCCTCTGACATGGGAGGTCAGAGACATTGTCAGCTTTACATGGACGGGTAGTCCTTACTTTGCTTGTGGGGAGCATCCAACAATAGTGCTGGACGTTTTAACTGTCTGTTTTTTATTTGTGTAATGTGGTGTTTTGTTTTTTATTATTGAGTGTTGGTGTTTGTTTTTTATTACCAGTGTTTCTGTTGTTTTTTATTCAACTGTGTTTGGTATACTATGCATTTTATTTTATATTATTATTATAATTTACATGTTTATAGAGACAGTTTGACAGACTGCTGTAGTGTTTACATTACAATATAAATTTTTCACTATGTTATACATCCTTAATTGTTATCATATTGTATATTTGCCTTATCTAGGTTTCTTTATAAATAACTTATATTTATTTATTTATATATGTACTAATATATATACGAGTTTTATGCTTTCTAATTTTTATTTTTGCTTGCAACCATACGACCTACTTTTTTACAATAATCAAGGAATATATGTCGCACAGTGCTATCCTCCATAATTTTACTTAAACTTTCTCTGGTAATGTTCATGTCCATTTCTGTTTCCGTGTTGAACCTATGTATTCCATACACTGGGCACTCAACTAAAATATGTAGAGCACTTTCCTCTTTATCTGGGTCGCAAACGCATCCAGGGCTCTCCTTGCATTTAAATCTGTGTAAATACTCCGAAAATCCACCATGTCCCGTCATGATCTGCACCAAGACAGGATCTAGCTCTACTTTCCGGAGTATTTTATATGCTCTGACAGCATCCGGGAAAAAGGCTTTCGTTGTAGAACCAGTTCTAGCGCTCTTATACCGTTCGTTCCAAATATCGAGCGATTCCTGGCGCAGTTGTCCTTTGACGTATGAGATTGGGCATTTATCGTAAATTGGCCTTGTCTTTATGTGGAGCGCTGCCTGCTTCGCCAGTACATCGGCTCTTTCATTACCCTCCAATCCTATGTGGGCCTTCACCCAGTAGAGTTTTATCTCTTGCCCTAATTTTTTGCTTTTATAGATGTTAGCCCTGGTCTTTACGGCTAGAGGATGGAGGGAATCGTCCCCGACTACAGTTTCAAGTGCGGCTCTTGAATCGCAGTAAATATTGCATGCTTGCTTAGTGTTACTGATGGCTTGCCTAGTAGCCTCAAATAGAGCTAACATTTCCGCCTGGTACACGGTGCAGAATGATTCTAACTTCAACTTCTGGTGTTTTATTTCCGCCGCGCCATCCCATATAGACAGTGCTGCGCCAACCTTTCCTTCTATTTTACTGCCATCTGTATATATTTTGAGGCCATTATTATCGTATTGATTCAACTCCGCACCGTCGTGCAGACATATATAGTGCAGACCCATTTGCTCCGCCGGGTGTGGCATACTCGTGTAAGGCATAGGAGCTTCCACCTCCCGGTCCCCTACCACTCGATGGGAGTAACCCTTCTTTACTTCAAAAAGTAAGGCCGTTTCCTGGACTCTAATGTCCAGTGGAAGTATTCCGGAGAGTAGTAGGGCCGAGTTAAGAGATACTGTCCTGTAGGCCTTTACAATTTTCTGCACAAAACCACGCTGCATCTCATTTAGCCGTTTCTGTACTCCCAGTTTCGTTACTGCCGGAGCCCACGTACTTGCTGCATATAGTATCACTGGTTCCACTACAGTCGTATAGATAGTCCGCACAATCTCCGGATTCAGTCCCCAACTTATTTTAGCCGTCCTTGATAGCTGCTTGTAGAGGTTCAGTGCCTTGCGGCATACGTTACCTACATGCAGGTTAAACGTTAGTTTGTCGTCTACTGTCAGGCCCAAGATCTTAATTTCACGCGACGGTTGGATGTCTATCCCGCCCATACTCAGAGTTGGAGTGTCATACTTCAGCTTGTTTGTAATCACCATAGCTTTTGTTTTGTGTGGTGCGAACTTTAGCTTGTTTCTTTCTCCCCAACACCGAACATGCTCGAGAGCGGCATTTGCTTGCCTTCGAACTTCTAGTGCGGAGTCTCCGGAGAAGATAAGGACAACATCGTCCGCGAAGGCCTGACAGTAGTCCCCCCTTGCCTCTAATTCCATTAACAGAGGGTCGAGCAGTAAGTTCCAGAATACTGGTCCCCCAATCGAGCCCTGCACGCAGCCTTTGGATGTGATCCTGGTATACTCTGCTCCTGCATACCTGAGCTTCACCTTCCTATTAGACAGGTAGCTTCCCACCAATCGTCTCAGGTTTGGCGGGCATTGCGTCTCTGCCAGCCTGCAGAGTATGGCTGGCCACCAAGCACTATCGAACGCTCCTTCTATGTCGAGTGATACGAGAATTATCAGCTTTTTGGCACTAAGTTCTTTCCGGATGTGTTCCATCATGACATAGAGGGAGTCCTCGGTGCTGCGCTGTGGTGTGAAGCCGTATTGCCGCTCACTCATTTTTGGCAGAGAGTGCCACCTGATTCTCCTCACCATCATTTTCTCCAGCACTTTACCGAGGACAGGCAGAAGGCCTATCGGTCTGTAGGACCTTGGATGTGTGTAATCGTCCTTTCCTTGTTTTCGCAGGACCACTATCACGGCCTCCTTCCACATTGTAGGGAAGTGGCCGAGGCTCAGGCATTTGTTTGCTAATGCAAGGTAGGTATTTGGGTCTGAGGCTATGGCTGATCTGCAGATATCCGCTGTGAAGCCGTCGCCTCCTGGGGCCTTCTTAGGGTTGAAACTCGACGCAGCCCATTTCAGCTCCTCAGCCGTGAAGGGCGGATCGCATATTTCACTATCCTTCCACTCATTCACGCGGAGTGCCATATTCCTCGCTTTTTTATGGTCTGCGTCATCCGTGCAGCAGTCGTCTTCTGGGTAGAAAGTTTCCGCAAGCAGTTTTGCGGATGCTTCCCCTTCCAATTGGTTCCCGTTGGAGATAAGCGGAATGTCCTCCTCTCTGTTCATTGTGCGGCCTATCACCCTATATATTCCTTCCCACATATTCTCGCGGTCTTGCCTTCCACAAAACCGTTTCCAGCTGTCGGTCTGAGACTTTTTCATTTCTTTGTGGTACAATTCTTTGGCGTGGATATATTGCTCTATGACTCCTGCTCGGCGAACCGGCGCAGCACACGCTATTCTGCGTTTTTTGGTATTGGCATCTTTTTTCAATTTTGTTAGCTCCTCGGTCCACCAAGTCAGTGCCGCCCTCTTTTTATTGCTCAGCTTGGGTATTGACTCATCACACGCTGCTTTAATCGTTTCTGTCAATTTAGCGATTTTTCCCTCTAGTTCTTCTTTGTTTTCTATCCTTTCTACTTCACTTTTAGCTATTTTTTCATCTGTCCAATATTGAGCCAGTTTCTCACGAAACTGACTCCAATTTGCTTTCCTTGTGTTATACATTCTCGTGGTTCTTTTGATGTCAATACCTTTAGCTCTGATGAGCTTCAGATCGAATACAATCGTGTTGTGGTCCGAGCTAGTCACGTCATCCGCAACCCTCCAGTTATCTATTTGGCCTAGTAGGTCCGCAGAGCAGGTCGTGACGTCTACGCAGCTTGTGTAGCGTTTGTCTCCTCTAATGGTGTCAAATGTAGGTTCAGACCCCCTGTTTAAGATTTCCAAACCCAGATCATGCATCAACCCTTCCATTATTTCTCCCCTGGTATCGGTTTTCCTACTTCCCCACCACACGCTCCAGGCGTTGATGTCCCCCCCAAGCAGAATCTTCCTAGTCCCTATTTCCCTAACTGCCTTCTTTATCCATTGGACGTACGGGTCGAGTGGCTTGTCTCCTTCCAGGTATACTGACACCACCCCTATATCCCAAGCCTCGGTTCTCAGTTTTACCACTACAATATTCTCCGTTGTTAGTGTAGGACACAGGGTGATGTCAATACTGTTGTCAAAGAGCACTATGGCCGACTTGTTAACCGCCTCACGGTTTCCATTTCCCTGCAAAACTCTAGTTCCCGGATAGCATTTCATTCTGCCCGTTCTTCCAGTGTATGGCTCTTGGACCAGAGCGAACGCGATGTTTCTTTTAACTGCTTCGGTTATAAGCTCTGCTGTTGCGAGCTCACTTCGCTGAAGATTTGCCTGGGCTGCTTTGTATGCTGCTTTAGTGTCGTTGCTGGGTGTCCTGTCTGAAGCGCCTTTAGCAATATGCCACAGTGGATCTGGCCAAGGCTTCCCACTTTCTTCTTACCGGGCAGTTGTCACTGAAGGCGTTATGGTCGTTCCTGTCCATTTTTACCCTGGTGCAGTTGCAGCAGGTTGGTGCTGTTTGTGCTAGCCATTCCGTGCACTCTGTCTTCATGTGAGGGCCCCCACAGTGGCTGCAGCTCTCTATTGTCTCTTGGCAGTGGCGCTTTCCGTGTCCGTATCCCAGGCAGCGTGAGCATTGGACGAGAGGGGACTGGTCGGTTACACGGACTCTCTGCAGGTCTAAGTGCACTGTACCAGCTTCCATGAGTCGGTTCCAGATAACTGGTGTTACTCTCATCACCACGTGTGCCATTAGTGGATTCCTACAGTTCTTCCTGAACTTCACGTCCATAATCTCATCCTCCGCGCTCAACCCGATGAAGAGGTGCCTATTTTGAGCCTTCAATGCTTTAAGGATCTCGTCGTCAGTGTTGTACTTCAATACGTCCCTGAGCATTACCATTGGGTTCTTATTTTTTACCTCCTCTACAACCAGACGCACGCCCGCACCTTCAATACGATTTTTTACCTTCTGACGTTCTGCCTCAGTTTTGCAGCTCATCACGACTTTCCTATCCTTTGCCTTCCGTACCCTTTCTACCTGAACCCATCCTTCCTTGGCATCCACTGCCTCCCTAATCCTGGCCAGCACCTGTTCTCCTGTATCTGTTTCATCTTCCGATGTCACGATCACTGAGTGGAGGGTGTCTTTCCTTGGAGTCATTTTGATGTTAGTATGGCCTGCGGTGACGTTGGCGTATGTTTGTCTCTCCAGAGTGCTACCGTGTTCCTTGATCTTCTCTTTTAATTCCTCCATTTTTCTATTGTTCTCGAGGAGAAGTTTAGAGTGCTCGTCAAGTCGAGCGAGGATGTGGCTTTGTTCTTCGGCCTTTCCTAGACTTTCTGACGGTTCCTCGGTTCCAATTCCTATTACCTCCGCATTAATACTCTTTTCTTCTGTTGCAGGTGCTGGTTTGCGTGCTGCTGTTCCTGTCTTCGCAGTCTCCGCTTCTTTCACAAGCTGGTAGAGGTGGTCTACTGCTTTTAATATACCTCGCTTAAGGTCCGTCTTCAGATTCCGGGAGTCGCCAACGCAAGCCTTCGCTCTCAGAAGCCAGACCCTCGCCTGGGATACCCTATCCGTTGGCCTCCCTGCATCCTGTTTCAGCATCGGCGACGTTCCAGCAGACTGTGACGGCGCTACTGTATTTAGGGTAACTAGTGGGGTAGGGTCCGGAAGTATACCTGACGCTGCGGGGTTTAGAACTATGCCTGTGCCTGTGGGGTTAGGATCTATGACTGTGCCTAAACTTTCCGCTTTCTCATCTTCACCTACAGGTGTAGGAGTTCCTAGTCCTAACATGTTTATAAAAATCTAGAGAGGAGAGAAAAAAAAAAAAAAAAAAAAAAAAAAAAAAAAAAAAAAAAAAAAAAAAAAAAAAATTTTTGCAATTGCAAACAAAACCGCACAAGTAAAACTAAAGCAGGGTATGGTTACGTCACAACAGCAAATCTATCTACTTAAATCTATACACACATACTACACACACTTATTATTTATAAATTGAGAAACCTTTTTTGTCTGTCCATACCTAATACCATAACCTAAACGAGAGAGATTCAATGTATATTAAAAAGTAGTTTTATCAAATCTACACAAATTTTACACAAATTTACACTTATACAAGTCCCTACCTATGAGATTTAACTCCGGAACTGTTCTACCTAGAGTCGTTTTAATGGTTTCGCTGGATAGGTCTCAGCGCGGGCTAGTTTTTGACGCCTCGATTGTCCCGATCGGAGCAGAGGTGCCAGAGATATTGCTGTCCAAAGTTTGGCCAGAAAATGACGTATCGTAATTCGAAAACGAAATTGACCCCCCCCAAAAATTTGGATAGTGTCGATTTTCCGGGCCCACCAGATTCAAACGCCCCAAAAAATAGTTTTTGCGGCGTCAGGACCGGAATCGGTCTTCTGGTTCCGAAATTACAACCCCTCGAAGTTTCTAAGAGCTGAGGTCCGAAACTTCGCTTAGGTCTTGGTTAGGTTTCATTAAAACTTAAATTTAATATGCAAACTTATAATCTAAAACTATGATTATTATGCGAATCTGTAGTCTAGGATCTTAGCCTACGATGCCTAAAGAAAAAGCCTTAAAAAGTTAGTATTTTACACCTCTTAATTTAGTTACAAATGGGGTCCACTCTTAAACACTAACTTAAACCTAAAATTTTAATAGTCTTATAACTTTTTTCTTTTTAGTCCGATTTTCTTCAAAAAAGTTTTCAGATTACGTGCTCTACGTCGCCTTCCGTAAAGAATGGTCACCTTGCTCGTAGGGGTTGGTTTTGCAACCCTTTTGTCACGTAATTACAAATTTATAGTTCAAAAGGTTTATAAGCTTCTATTTCAAAACTGTGAGTTCACATTTGACTGTAAAAATGCTTAAAATAATCTACATCTAGTCCTTTATTGTTTTGAAATATAAATTTAGGGGTAATCGATCTAGTTTTGGCACTTTAGTTGCCAGAACAAAACACACTTAAAACTTTTATAATATTTTAACCACTTAACTTTCAACTATGTTCTAAGCGGATTCCGGTCCCCGTTGGTGTCCGGCGCACTACTCTCCACTCTGCTTCTTCCCAGTTGGCCTAGATCTGGGACCTCGTGGCCACGTGGTTTTTGGAAAAACCGATATAACTATCCCGGTTCGGTCCAGAAAAATTTGGAATGGGTCTCAAAAGGTGAGTACCCTCGAGACACACCTTTCCACAGTAGAAAAACTGTAGGTCGTCGATCTAGATCCACTGATAATCACGTTTATTCAACTAATTTTCACTAAAACTAACCAACAAAAACAGTTTTTCTAAGGTAACTTCGCGAATTCTTGACCGATTTTCAAACGGTTTTCACTACTATGTAGTGCTTCCGATTCCGCAACTTTACGTATGTAGCACTATGCACTTCGTTTAACTTTTGCCTACGGATCTATTTTTAGAACAGGGACCTCGTGGCCACGTGGTTTTTGGAAAAACCCTTATAACTATCCCGGTTCTGTCCAGTAAAATGTGGAAGGGGTCTCAAAAGGTGAGTACCCTCGAGACACACCTTTCCACAGTAGAAAAAGTGTAGGTCGTCGATCTAGATCCACTGATAATCACGTTTATTCGCCAAATTTTTACTAAAAATAACCAACAAAAACAGTTTTTCTAAGGTAACTTCGCGAATTCTTGACCGATTTTAAAACGGGTTTCACTACTATGTAGTGCTTGCGATTCCGCAACTTTACGTATGTAGCACTATGCACTTCGTTTAACTTTTGCCTACAGATCGATTTTTACGACGCGGAGCGACTTAAAAACGATGTTCTCGCGGCGGCGAAGAGCACAGGACTGGTTAGGTTAGGTTAGGTTAGGTTAGGTTAGGTTAGGTTAGGTTAGGTTAGGTTAGGTTAGGTTAGGTTAGGTTAGGTTAGGTTAGGTTAGGTTAGGTTAGGTTAGGTTAGGTTAGGTTAGGTTAGGTTTTTTTTTTTTTTTTTTTTTTTTTAAAAGGCACCCGTCATCACAGGGTGTTGAGCTCTGGACCCTGATATTCTTTTTCAGGGATATTTATTTATAAGGGTTAATTCAATGCTTGTTACATACTATGCGTTTTAGTTTTAACTATTATACTAATATTACATTTCTACTACTACAGGCTCTATACTACTATTTTACTATTTCTATATTACTATTTCCTTAAATACACTTCTTGTCTTATAATTATAACTTGTTTCCTATTTTTATATATCTATTTACTATTTTGGCTTATGAAATATAATGTCATATAATTATATTCTAAGCAAAGTTTCATACATCTTTATTCCTCTTATTTACTAGGTTACATATTTTTATACAAAAGGTTAGGAACTGCTTATAATTTTCTTTTCTACTAATACATATATTTAAGTTATTTAATGTTATATTGACTCCAATTTCTTGCTGTAGTTCATAGCGACTCTTATCAAACATTGGACACTCTACCAATAGATGGGGGACTGTCTCCTCCTTTGTCGGATCACAGATGCATGACGGACTATCCCTGCACCTGAAACGGTTCAGGTACTGGGCGAATCCGCCATGCCCCGTGAGGATCTGTGTGATTGGACCTGTCAGCTGGATTTTCCTGACTATACTATAGGCGTCCGACGCATTTGGAAAAAACAATTTAGTTGTGGACGCGGTATCTCCTGCTCTATACCTCTCGTCCCATTTGGATACAGAAAGGGAGCGTATCTGCCTCCTGGTGAATGATAGTGGACACCGGTCGTAATCGGGTTTTTTCTTTGAGTACAGTGCTGCTTCCTTGGCCAGTTCATCCGCTCTTTCATTGCCCTGGAGGCCTGCGTGTGCCTTGACCCAGAACAAAAATACAGTTTTGCCCTGTGAGAAGGCTTTCCGCAGGTTCTCTCGCGCTTCTACAGCGAGAGGGTGCAAGGCGCTATGGTCCACTATCGTCTCGAGCGCTGCCCTCGAGTCACTGTATACCCCATAGCTCCTTTCCCTCGCTTTGAGGATTTCCTTGGTGGCCTCGTGTATGGCCAGGAGTTCCGCCTGGTAGACTGTGCAGTACGCGGACAGACAGAGCTTTCGGGTCCGAATCTCGGCCTCACCATTCCATATGGAAAGTGCCGCTCCGACCTTTCCCTCCAGCTTGCTGCCGTCGGTGAATATTCGCACCTCTTGCACATTGTGCCTGTCGACAAGGTTTTGGTCTACCAGGCATACGAAGTCCAAAGCCATGCACACAGCTGGATGAGGGGCCTCCGCAAAACTTACCACACTATCGGTCTTTCTATCTCCTAGCACCGTCTGAGACAACCCTCTCTTGGCCTCGTACATGGCGGCTGCTTCTTGTACTCGGATGTCGAGAGGCAGTATCCCAGACAGCACCAGTGCCGAGTGCAGAGAGACTGTGCGATAAGATTTACAGAGTTTCTGTGCGAATCCTCGTTGTACCATATTAAGTTGCTTCTGTATTCCTAGTTTATTTACTGCCGGTGCCCATACTGCTGCTGCATACATCACTACAGGTTCTATAACCGCGACGTAAATTGTTCGGATAATGTCTGGACTGAGGCCCCAGCCAACTCTGGCGGTTTTTGCTAACTGCTTATATATTGCTATCGCCTTCCTGCACTGAGCCGCCACGTGTGAATTAAATGTAAGGCGATCGTCAATAATGAGCCCCAGGATCTTTACTTCTTTCGACATGCTGATGCCGATCCCCCCCATGGACAGCAAAGGAGTGTCGTACTTCAATTTGTTTGTAAGGACCATTGCACAGGTCTTTTGCGGTGCAAACTTGAGTTTGTTCTTTACACCCCATTGCTGGACATAGTCAAGAGCGGCATTTGCTCGTCTCTGAATTTCTGCTGCTGTGTCGCCGTGGAAGACTAGTACAACGTCATCGGCAAATGCTTGACAGTAGTCCCCTCTATCATTAAGTCCCCTCAAAAGTGGGTCGAGAAGCAGGTTCCAAAGAATTGGACCACCGATTGACCCCTGTACGCAACCCTTCATGGTATTTCGCGTACTCTCAGCCGTGGCGAATCTTACCTTGACCCTTCTGCAGTCTAGGTAGCTATCGAGTAGCCTCCTGATGTTTACCGGACACTCTTCCTCAGCCAAACGGACTCTTATTGCCGGCCACCACGCGCTGTCGAATGCCCCCTCTATATCCAGGGATACAAGGGTCACCAATTTTTTCAGCTGTATCTTACCTTTTATGTGGTGTATCAGGGTATAGAGGGCGTCTTCGGTGCTCTTCTGGGGCATGAATCCGTATTGGCGAGTACTGAGTCGCGGTACTAGATGCCATTTGATCCTAGCTACTATGATTTTCTCCAGAATCTTCCCCAGAACCGGCAAGAGGCCAATAGGCCTATAAGCCTTGGGATTCGTGTAGTCATCCTTGCCCGGTTTTCTCAGCACCACCACCGTGGCCTCCTTCCATATATTCGGGAAGTGCGCTATCTGCAGGCACTTATTGAATAGGGCAAGGAATGATTCTCGATCCTGGCCGATAGCTCTGCTGCAGATATCCGCCGTAAAGCCATCCGCTCCTGGGGCCTTCTTCGGGTTAAAACTCCTCATTGCGGTCTCAAGCTCTAGCAGGGTAAACGGCGGGTCATGGTACTCATCATGCTTCCGCTCGTTTACTCGCTCTGCCATTTCTCTAATCCGGGGATGATCGGTGTTATCCATTTCCTCCAGGTCTTCAGGGTAAAACGTCTCGGCGAGTAAATCTGCCGACTCTTTCGGGTTTAGGTAAACACCATCCTTGGTTTTTAGGGTCAGATCTTCCTCTCTCCTGGCGGTCCTTGAGATTACCCGGTAAATACCATCCCACATGCTTTCTCTGTCCTGCCTCTCGCAGAACGCCTTCCAACTGTCGGAACGGGCTTTCCTGGCGTGGCACTCGTAGATATCTTTCTGTTGCAAGTATTCTTCGATTACCTTCTCTCTGCGGTATGACGCGGCATTTTTAATTCTTCGTCTGAATGTGACCATTTTCTTTTTTAAGTTTTCGAGCTCTGTACTCCACCATGGAATTTTTACGGTTTCTGATTTTCTTTTTAATGGCATACTATCTTGGCAAGCTAAAGTTATTAATTCGGTGTACTTAATTATTATATTTTCTAATTCAATTTTATTATTTACGCTATTTATTGAGTCAGCACTAATGTTATTTTCTATCTTACTTTTATTTAATATATTATTAAAGTTTTCCCACTTCGCCTTTTTTGTATTAAAAATCCTGGTTGTTCTTTGGACTTTGAGGCCTTTACTTTTTTCTAAATTAATTTTAAATAGTATTGTATTGTGGTCAGAGCTCGTAACTGATTGGTCCACCTTCCAGTCGTCGATCAATCCCAACAGGTCATCGGTACACGCCGTGATATCCACGAAACTGGTGAGTGTCCTGTTTCCTCTCGTTGTGTCGAAGGTGGGCGTATCTCCGATGTTTAATACTTGCCAACCTGACTCTTCCAGGGTGCCACACATCTCGGCTCCCCTCTGATCTTCCATGGTGCTGCCCCACCAAGTGCTTTTTGCGTTACTGTCACCACCCAGCAGCAGACCTCTTGAGCCCAGCTCCTCGCCGATGGTTCTCAGCTGGTCCAGGTATGGCCCTATGGGTTTATCCGGTTCGAAGTAGAAGGAGACCGCCGCGATTTCCCAGGCACTGGTTCGGATCCTTACTACAACAATATTGTTGGTCGTAAGTTTCGGGCATTGGATGACGTCAAGTTCGTCGTCATATATGACGATTGCCGCCTTCACCGTCCCATCTCCTATTGCAGCGCTCTGGAAGACTCTCGCCCCACGGTAGTCCTTCATTCTTTTCACCCCCCCCACATACGGCTCCTGGACCAATGCTATCGCAATCTTGCGTTTCTTGGCTTCTATCATGAGTTCTGCCGTGGCTAGGTCTTTCCTTTGCAGGTTTGCTTGGGCGACTGTGTAACATTGGACAGGGCTATTCACCCGGGAACAAATATGGACCACCTTAGCAATATGCCACCTTGGCTCTTGCCAGTGCCTCCCATTTCCTACGAATTGGACATTCAGAGCTAAAAGCGTTGTGCTCTACATTGTTCATCTTTGCTGTCACGCAGTTACAGCACATCGGTGCAGTTCCTGCCATCCAGTCGGCGCACTTTTCCCGCATATGGGGTCCTCCGCAGTGGCTACATTTTGTGGTTTCCTCCTTACATATTCTGCGTCCGTGGCCGTACCCCAAACATGCGGAACACTGTACGAGTGGCGACTGGTCTGCCACTCTCACCCTTTGCATGTCTATATGTGCGTACTCGCGTTCCGTTAGCCTGTTGTACAGCACTGGTGACACTCTGAGCACCACGTGTTCACAGTGTGGATTTCGCGCCCTCTTTCTGTACTTTACAGAGATTCGATCCTCCCTTTGATCTATACCATTGAAGACCTCCTTGTTTTGATTTTTCAACGCCGCGATGACATCATCATCACTGTTGCAAACCAAAACATCTCTGAGTACGACCATTGGATCCTGGTTTCTCATCTCTTCAACTGTAAGGTGGCTCGCTGCGCCCTGTAGTCGCTCTTTCACTCGATTCCGGTCCTCCTCAGTCCTACATCCCACTATTACTTTTCTATCCTTGATTTTTCGTACCCTTTCTATGGTTACGTATCCGTCTTTCGCATTTACGGCCTTTCGAACTTGGTCCAGTACCTCCTCTCCCGTGTCCTTCTCGTCGGTAGAGGCTATAACTACCGAGTGTAATGCAGTTCTTTCTGAGGCCTTCGTTTTGGTCGCTACTACATTCGCATATGTCATATGCGGTAGTTGGTTTGACTGATACACTGTTACCATATCCTTCACTTTCTCCACTTCCTTGAAGGTGCCATCAATCTTTTCACCCTGTGATTTTATCAGCATCACTAGTTCTTTGTGCCTCTCTGTGGTGTAACCGCTTTCTACACTCACATTTTCATTCTGAGTTTGAGGCGCAGGTGTTGCTGTTTTTGCCGTTTCCTTTGACGCTTTAAGCTCCGTTTCAACCTCTTTTACCAGTTGGTAAAGTCGTTCCGTGGCTTCGGAGATACCGGCTATAATTTCCCTCTTGGTGTTCTTTGTGCTACTTAGGTGAAATTTTGTTTTTACTAAGCAGGCTTTTGCCTCCGCAGTTCGGTCTGCATATTTGGCCTTTGAAGGGGAGCATGTTTCAACAGGCTTCTTTGTTGTTGTCGCGGTCGCAGCTTTGCTCTCCTGCGTCACAACAGACTTTTGTTTGGTTTTTGCAGGACCGGCCTGTGATGTTTTTTCTGTTGTACAGGGAGTGGGGCTGGTACTTGTGGCTTCCCATTCCCCTATGCTGCGTCTTACATTTAGAGGGGGTTAGGTTAGGTTAGGTTAGGTTAGGTTAGGTTAGGTTAGGTTAGGTTAGGTTAGGTTAGGTTAGGTTAGGTTAGGTTAGGTTAGGTTAGGTTAGGTTAGGTTAGGTTAGGTTAGGTTAGGTTAGGTTAGGTTAGGTTAGGTTAGGTTAGGTTAGGTTAGGTTAGGTTAGGTTAGGTTAGGTTAGGTTAGGTTAGGTTAGGTTAGGTTAGGTTTTTTTTTTTTTTTTTTTTTTTTTAAAAGGCACCCGTCATCACAGGGTGTTGAGCTCTGGACCCTGATATTCTTTTTCAGGGATATTTATTTATAAGGGTTAATTCAATGCTTGTTACATACTATGCGTTTTAGTTTTAACTATTATACTAATATTACATTTCTACTACTACAGGCTCTATACTACTATTTTACTATTTCTATATTACTATTTCCTTAAATACACTTCTTGTCTTATAATTATAACTTGTTTCCTATTTTTATATATCTATTTACTATTTTGGCTTATGAAATATAATGTCATATAATTATATTCTAAGCAAAGTTTCATACATCTTTATTCCTCTTATTTACTAGGTTACATATTTTTATACAAAAGGTTAGGAACTGCTTATAATTTTCTTTTCTACTAATACATATATTTAAGTTATTTAATGTTATATTGACTCCAATTTCTTGCTGTAGTTCATAGCGACTCTTATCAAACATTGGACACTCTACCAATAGATGGGGGACTGTCTCCTCCTTTGTCGGATCACAGATGCATGACGGACTATCCCTGCACCTGAAACGGTTCAGGTACTGGGCGAATCCGCCATGCCCCGTGAGGATCTGTGTGATTGGACCTGTCAGCTGGATTTTCCTGACTATACTATAGGCGTCCGACGCATTTGGAAAAAACAATTTAGTTGTGGACGCGGTATCTCCTGCTCTATACCTCTCGTCCCATTTGGATACAGAAAGGGAGCGTATCTGCCTCCTGGTGAATGATAGTGGACACCGGTCGTAATCGGGTTTTTTCTTTGAGTACAGTGCTGCTTCCTTGGCCAGTTCATCCGCTCTTTCATTGCCCTGGAGGCCTGCGTGTGCCTTGACCCAGAACAAAAATACAGTTTTGCCCTGTGAGAAGGCTTTCCGCAGGTTCTCTCGCGCTTCTACAGCGAGAGGGTGCAAGGCGCTATGGTCCACTATCGTCTCGAGCGCTGCCCTCGAGTCACTGTATACCCCATAGCTCCTTTCCCTCGCTTTGAGGATTTCCTTGGTGGCCTCGTGTATGGCCAGGAGTTCCGCCTGGTAGACTGTGCAGTACGCGGACAGACAGAGCTTTCGGGTCCGAATCTCGGCCTCACCATTCCATATGGAAAGTGCCGCTCCGACCTTTCCCTCCAGCTTGCTGCCGTCGGTGAATATTCGCACCTCTTGCACATTGTGCCTGTCGACAAGGTTTTGGTCTACCAGGCATACGAAGTCCAAAGCCATGCACACAGCTGGATGAGGGGCCTCCGCAAAACTTACCACACTATCGGTCTTTCTATCTCCTAGCACCGTCTGAGACAACCCTCTCTTGGCCTCGTACATGGCGGCTGCTTCTTGTACTCGGATGTCGAGAGGCAGTATCCCAGACAGCACCAGTGCCGAGTGCAGAGAGACTGTGCGATAAGATTTACAGAGTTTCTGTGCGAATCCTCGTTGTACCATATTAAGTTGCTTCTGTATTCCTAGTTTATTTACTGCCGGTGCCCATACTGCTGCTGCATACATCACTACAGGTTCTATAACCGCGACGTAAATTGTTCGGATAATGTCTGGACTGAGGCCCCAGCCAACTCTGGCGGTTTTTGCTAACTGCTTATATATTGCTATCGCCTTCCTGCACTGAGCCGCCACGTGTGAATTAAATGTAAGGCGATCGTCAATAATGAGCCCCAGGATCTTTACTTCTTTCGACATGCTGATGCCGATCCCCCCCATGGACAGCAAAGGAGTGTCGTACTTCAATTTGTTTGTAAGGACCATTGCACAGGTCTTTTGCGGTGCAAACTTGAGTTTGTTCTTTACACCCCATTGCTGGACATAGTCAAGAGCGGCATTTGCTCGTCTCTGAATTTCTGCTGCTGTGTCGCCGTGGAAGACTAGTACAACGTCATCGGCAAATGCTTGACAGTAGTCCCCTCTATCATTAAGTCCCCTCAAAAGTGGGTCGAGAAGCAGGTTCCAAAGAATTGGACCACCGATTGACCCCTGTACGCAACCCTTCATGGTATTTCGCGTACTCTCAGCCGTGGCGAATCTTACCTTGACCCTTCTGCAGTCTAGGTAGCTATCGAGTAGCCTCCTGATGTTTACCGGACACTCTTCCTCAGCCAAACGGACTCTTATTGCCGGCCACCACGCGCTGTCGAATGCCCCCTCTATATCCAGGGATACAAGGGTCACCAATTTTTTCAGCTGTATCTTACCTTTTATGTGGTGTATCAGGGTATAGAGGGCGTCTTCGGTGCTCTTCTGGGGCATGAATCCGTATTGGCGAGTACTGAGTCGCGGTACTAGATGCCATTTGATCCTAGCTACTATGATTTTCTCCAGAATCTTCCCCAGAACCGGCAAGAGGCCAATAGGCCTATAAGCCTTGGGATTCGTGTAGTCATCCTTGCCCGGTTTTCTCAGCACCACCACCGTGGCCTCCTTCCATATATTCGGGAAGTGCGCTATCTGCAGGCACTTATTGAATAGGGCAAGGAATGATTCTCGATCCTGGCCGATAGCTCTGCTGCAGATATCCGCCGTAAAGCCATCCGCTCCTGGGGCCTTCTTCGGGTTAAAACTCCTCATTGCGGTCTCAAGCTCTAGCAGGGTAAACGGCGGGTCATGGTACTCATCATGCTTCCGCTCGTTTACTCGCTCTGCCATTTCTCTAATCCGGGGATGATCGGTGTTATCCATTTCCTCCAGGTCTTCAGGGTAAAACGTCTCGGCGAGTAAATCTGCCGACTCTTTCGGGTTTAGGTAAACACCATCCTTGGTTTTTAGGGTCAGATCTTCCTCTCTCCTGGCGGTCCTTGAGATTACCCGGTAAATACCATCCCACATGCTTTCTCTGTCCTGCCTCTCGCAGAACGCCTTCCAACTGTCGGAACGGGCTTTCCTGGCGTGGCACTCGTAGATATCTTTCTGTTGCAAGTATTCTTCGATTACCTTCTCTCTGCGGTATGACGCGGCATTTTTAATTCTTCGTCTGAATGTGACCATTTTCTTTTTTAAGTTTTCGAGCTCTGTACTCCACCATGGAATTTTTACGGTTTCTGATTTTCTTTTTAATGGCATACTATCTTGGCAAGCTAAAGTTATTAATTCGGTGTACTTAATTATTATATTTTCTAATTCAATTTTATTATTTACGCTATTTATTGAGTCAGCACTAATGTTATTTTCTATCTTACTTTTATTTAATATATTATTAAAGTTTTCCCACTTCGCCTTTTTTGTATTAAAAATCCTGGTTGTTCTTTGGACTTTGAGGCCTTTACTTTTTTCTAAATTAATTTTAAATAGTATTGTATTGTGGTCAGAGCTCGTAACTGATTGGTCCACCTTCCAGTCGTCGATCAATCCCAACAGGTCATCGGTACACGCCGTGATATCCACGAAACTGGTGAGTGTCCTGTTTCCTCTCGTTGTGTCGAAGGTGGGCGTATCTCCGATGTTTAATACTTGCCAACCTGACTCTTCCAGGGTGCCACACATCTCGGCTCCCCTCTGATCTTCCATGGTGCTGCCCCACCAAGTGCTTTTTGCGTTACTGTCACCACCCAGCAGCAGACCTCTTGAGCCCAGCTCCTCGCCGATGGTTCTCAGCTGGTCCAGGTATGGCCCTATGGGTTTATCCGGTTCGAAGTAGAAGGAGACCGCCGCGATTTCCCAGGCACTGGTTCGGATCCTTACTACAACAATATTGTTGGTCGTAAGTTTCGGGCATTGGATGACGTCAAGTTCGTCGTCATATATGACGATTGCCGCCTTCACCGTCCCATCTCCTATTGCAGCGCTCTGGAAGACTCTCGCCCCACGGTAGTCCTTCATTCTTTTCACCCCCCCCACATACGGCTCCTGGACCAATGCTATCGCAATCTTGCGTTTCTTGGCTTCTATCATGAGTTCTGCCGTGGCTAGGTCTTTCCTTTGCAGGTTTGCTTGGGCGACTGTGTAACATTGGACAGGGCTATTCACCCGGGAACAAATATGGACCACCTTAGCAATATGCCACCTTGGCTCTTGCCAGTGCCTCCCATTTCCTACGAATTGGACATTCAGAGCTAAAAGCGTTGTGCTCTACATTGTTCATCTTTGCTGTCACGCAGTTACAGCACATCGGTGCAGTTCCTGCCATCCAGTCGGCGCACTTTTCCCGCATATGGGGTCCTCCGCAGTGGCTACATTTTGTGGTTTCCTCCTTACATATTCTGCGTCCGTGGCCGTACCCCAAACATGCGGAACACTGTACGAGTGGCGACTGGTCTGCCACTCTCACCCTTTGCATGTCTATATGTGCGTACTCGCGTTCCGTTAGCCTGTTGTACAGCACTGGTGACACTCTGAGCACCACGTGTTCACAGTGTGGATTTCGCGCCCTCTTTCTGTACTTTACAGAGATTCGATCCTCCCTTTGATCTATACCATTGAAGACCTCCTTGTTTTGATTTTTCAACGCCGCGATGACATCATCATCACTGTTGCAAACCAAAACATCTCTGAGTACGACCATTGGATCCTGGTTTCTCATCTCTTCAACTGTAAGGTGGCTCGCTGCGCCCTGTAGTCGCTCTTTCACTCGATTCCGGTCCTCCTCAGTCCTACATCCCACTATTACTTTTCTATCCTTGATTTTTCGTACCCTTTCTATGGTTACGTATCCGTCTTTCGCATTTACGGCCTTTCGAACTTGGTCCAGTACCTCCTCTCCCGTGTCCTTCTCGTCGGTAGAGGCTATAACTACCGAGTGTAATGCAGTTCTTTCTGAGGCCTTCGTTTTGGTCGCTACTACATTCGCATATGTCATATGCGGTAGTTGGTTTGACTGATACACTGTTACCATATCCTTCACTTTCTCCACTTCCTTGAAGGTGCCATCAATCTTTTCACCCTGTGATTTTATCAGCATCACTAGTTCTTTGTGCCTCTCTGTGGTGTAACCGCTTTCTACACTCACATTTTCATTCTGAGTTTGAGGCGCAGGTGTTGCTGTTTTTGCCGTTTCCTTTGACGCTTTAAGCTCCGTTTCAACCTCTTTTACCAGTTGGTAAAGTCGTTCCGTGGCTTCGGAGATACCGGCTATAATTTCCCTCTTGGTGTTCTTTGTGCTACTTAGGTGAAATTTTGTTTTTACTAAGCAGGCTTTTGCCTCCGCAGTTCGGTCTGCATATTTGGCCTTTGAAGGGGAGCATGTTTCAACAGGCTTCTTTGTTGTTGTCGCGGTCGCAGCTTTGCTCTCCTGCGTCACAACAGACTTTTGTTTGGTTTTTGCAGGACCGGCCTGTGATGTTTTTTCTGTTGTACAGGGAGTGGGGCTGGTACTTGTGGCTTCCCATTCCCCTATGCTGCGTCTTACATTTAGAGGGGGTTAGGTTAGGTTAGGTTAGGTTAGGTTAGGTTAGGTTAGGTTAGGTTAGGTTAGGTTGGGGTGCTGTCTAGAAAACCTCCACGTGGTGCACCCTGGAAACGTTGGCGATGACGCTGCCTTTTCTTCCTCAGTTTTGAGGAGGGCGTCATCGCCAACGGCTAATATTCTAGTACGAAGAGGAGGCCATAATTCTTCGGTCGGTTGGCTCGGTCGAGGCTTGGCCCAATAGAGCGGGTGTGTCTGCCGAATCCTCTGTTGGCTCTTCGCTCTTCGGAGCAATGAGGAAGTATAAACCTCGGTAAAAAAACAGGAAGGTGGGGCCCTGCCATGGGTCGGAGTTTCTCCACTGTCCCCAGTGGAGAAGGAGGACGGGCTTGGCGTGCACTTACACTGCCACCGAGCAGGCATGAGAAATTTAGTTTCCTTGCCACCGTCGCGTCGGCATATCGTAATCCCGAAAGGAGTCGTGGTCACGTCTCGCGACTCTGATCGGGGACGAGGGTCTTGGCTTAGCCGCCTGGACTGCGAGGAAGAAAACCTCTCTAAAAAATTACCCCGAATCCCGTGTTCTGGTGCGTGACCAGGGGATGCATGGCTGATGGGTTGTTCAGTCGCAAGCGCACTCCCAGCCGGGGCACCTGCGGACCCCTCGGTTGGGCACAAATCTTCGCTTGCCCGGGTATTGGGGGATCTCTGCCCGGGTCGACCTTTATTTCTCCCCCTCTCGTGGGATTAATTATGGAATCTTTAAATACATACAAAAATAAAAAGGACGAACAAAAGAAGGAGAAAACCAAGAAGAAGGCGGAGAGTAAGAAGGCGGAGGACACCTCATCTAATGACGAGGAGATTTTAAATGAAACGCCTATCTCAGAGACGCTCCCAGAAGTCAATCTGACTCCTGGGAGCAGAAGAGTCTCGGAACGTCTGCGTTCGAGGTCTGTCGTGTCATCGGATGGAAATTCCGGTACAACGACGGACACCACGGAGGCGATGGAAGTGGAAGCTCGCGGCAACGACAGCCGTAAACGCGGACGCTCAATGGACGAGGATGCCGACACGTCCCAGGCGATGCTCCCTCCCAAGGTGGCTAGCAGCTTAAGAGGGAGGTCGAGGTCGCGTACGCCGATTCCAGCTCCGGCAGGCTCCGTATTTTCGAAGGCGGAAGCGTATGCACGAGCTCGCGCGGAGGGCGAGGTTATTGCCGAGGAGGAGATCGCGGATCTCCTGCAAAAGATCCGTGCGCCGGTGGAAGGGGGTTCTGTCCCCCAATCATCGGTGTCCATACAGGAAAGGACGAACGCGGCGGTGGCCATTATTCATAAAGTGGCCGTCAAGTCCACCAACCTTAAGGGTTCCTTTGTTAGGGCCCTTAAGGACTCCTCCTCGGCTGTTTCTGGGGTCGTCGAGACCCTAATTGGTGACGTAGCACGCCTCCAAGAGGCGAATGACCGCCTTATGGCGGCAAATGTACGTCTGACAGAGCAGGTTGCTGAGCTGAGTGCTCAATTTGCCCAGTTTCGGGCAGGGGCACGCTCAGATGGCCCTGAGCAATTGAGCCCGGTTGCGCAGCAACCTGCTCCCTCCACCTCCCCCTCCCCCGTTCCTGATGCCCACTTGCGTCAAATTGTAGACGCAGTGTGGCGAATGATGGACGGGCGCCTGGCGGGACTTGAAGCAAGGCTGCCTCCAGCTCCCATAGTTCGGCCGCCGCTCGCCGCGGCCAAGGGTAAGACTGCTTCAGTTTCGACGCCGCTCCCCGTCGTGGGTGGTCGCGTCGTAGTCTCGTATGCTTCGGCGACGTCTCCACCAGTGCCAGCACCTGCAGCTGCGTTGAAGACAGCACGCCCATCCAACGCCGCTACAAAAATGGTGAGGGAATTCCCTCCACTCCCCTCTCAAGCACCCAGGAGTACGAGCACACAAAACGCTCCTTCTGGTGCTGAGCCTGCACCTGGTCCCTCTACGTCCGCCCCCTCAAACGATGGTTGGCAGACGGTTGAAGGAAGAAAAAAGACCCGTAGGAAGAGGAAAAAGGGCAACAATAAGAGTGCCTCGCCACAAGCACAGGCAGGAGAGAAAGAAACGAGGACGTCAAAAAAGACTCGGAAGCTTCAACCGCCGAAAACGGCAGCCGTAGTCGTTACAGTGCTGCCGGAGGCGGTTGATGGCGGCCTTTCGTACGCTGCCGTCTTCAAAAAGGCCCGAGACAACCTCGCTTCTGAATTTGGGAGCGTAGGTGTACGGTTACGCCTCGCCCAGACGGGGGCTCGAGTTCTCGAGTTCCCGGGGGCCGAGGGAGCGAAGACGGCAGACACTTTCGCCGAAAAGCTGCGGGGTATATTTGCAGAGACGGATGGGATACGGATTGCCAGGCCCACTAAGTGTGCGGAGATGCGCATATCAGGCCTGGATGACTCCGTGTCAGTCGATGATGTCCGGGTGGCAATCCAGCAAAAGACGGGTTGCACCTCGGACAATATTAGGATTGGCACCATCCGACCCGGTCAAGGAGGTCTTGGTGCGGTGTGGGCCAGATGTCCTGTGGCTGCTGCCAAAATACTAGGTGATGCCGGAAGAGTCCTCGTCGGTTTCGTAAATGCCAGAGTAACAATTCTGGATGCGAGACCGATGAGGTGCTTTAAATGTTTGGCGTCAGGGCACACTCGCATCAAATGTGGTAGTTGTTTTGACTGCAGCGGGCTTTGCTTCCGCTGTGGTCAACCGGGGCATAAGGCGGCGGAATGTTCTGCTGCCCCTCACTGCCCCGCGTGTGCGGCGGGTAATCTGCCCGCCAATCACCAGATGGGGCAGGGGGGCTGCAAGCCACCCCGCGCTTCTAAGCAAACATCGGGGGCTAGCCAATCGACCCAGGCAGCCTCCGATGTCAGTCGTGCGTCGTTGTCATCGCCCATGGAGGAGGCTGTAGAGACGGTTCAATAAATGGACCAAGTCTCCAGCCTCCTTGTCCAGACGAACCTAAACCACTCTGCCGGTGCGCAGGATCTTTTTCTGCAAACCATGGCAGAGTGGTCGATCGGTGTAGCCGTAGCCGCGGAGCCCTATTACGTTCCTCCCCGTCCAAATTGGCTGGGTGACTGGGACGGCTCCGTAGCAGTCGTCGGCTCCACGGCACCTCATTCCCCTCCCTTGTCGCTAAGAGACAAGGGCACTGGATATGTTGCTGCCGAATGGGGGGGGATCACCATATATGGTATCTACTTCTCCCCCAACCGGAGCCTGAGCGATTTCGAGGTTTTCCTCAACAACTTGGAGACCTCGATGCGGCGACTCGCGTCTGGGCACGTCCTAGTGCTGGGGGACTTCAACGCAAAGTCCGTTGCGTGGGGTTCCCCCAGGACGGACGCACGGGGCGATGCCGTAGAGGAGTGGGCGGCATCGGTGGGCCTCTGTCTCCTAAACAGAGGCTCCGCCAACACGTGCGTGCGACAGCAGGGGGGGTCGATAGTGGACCTCTCGTTCGCTACCCCTGCTCTCGCCGCACGAGTAAGGAACTGGCGTGTCCTGGAAGAGGTTGAGACGCTCTCGGATCACCTGTACATCCGATTTGAGCTCTCCCGGACCCAGGACCCCAGAAGGGGTCACACGGCGCGGCGTTCTTCCCGCTTCCCGCGGTGGGCTGTTACGAAGTTGGACAGGGACCTGCTAGAGGAGGCAGCCATCATTTATTCTTGGCTGTCTCCGCAGCCTCTGACTGAGGAGGTGGACATGGGGGCAGGCCGCTTTCGCGATGCGATTACGCAGATTTGCGATGCGGCCATGCCCCGCGTCCGAGGTCGTCGGCCTCCAAGGAAGGAGGTCTACTGGTGGTCCCAGGAGTTGGCGGACCTCCGTGCGGCCTGTACCCGTGCCCGGAGGTCTTACACTCGCAGCCGGCGGCTTCGCCGCGGAGAGAGGGAGGAGGACCAGCTTCATGAGCAGTACCGAGAGGCGCGGCAAACTCTGAAGCTGGCCATTAGCCGCGCCAAAGAAGAAAAGAGAAAGGAAATGCTGGAGGGTCTCGATCGTGACCCCTGGGGTCGCCCATATCGCGCGGCGCAACAAAAGCTCCGCGCGTCGGGTCCCCCCCTTACGGAGACTCTCCAGCCCAGCTTCCTGCAGGAAGTGGTTGAGGGCCTTTTCCCGCAACGGGTGGAGCACGTACCCCCGTCAATGGCCCCCTTGGCCGGAGACGACGGGGAGGACGAGGATCATAGTGTTCCGCCCGTCACGGAGGCGGAGGTCGGGGCGGCTGTTCTACGGATCCGTTCCAAGAACACCGCCCCCGGGCCAGACGGGATCCCTGCCCGAGTGTTGGCCCTGGCCCTCGACCACATGTCCGACCGCCTCGGGGAGGTGTTCGACGCTAGCTTGGCATCCGGACACTTCCCTGACTGCTGGAAGAGCGGGAAGCTGGTACTTTTAAGGAAGCCGGGACGGCCTACCGACTCGGTTGCGGCCTACAGGCCCATCGTGTTGCTGGACGAGGTGGGTAAATTTTTTGAGAGGGTCCTCTCTGCCCGCATCGTCCGGCACCTTCACGAGGTCGGCCCCGATTTGTCGGACGCCCAATTCGGTTTCCGGGCGGGGCGTTCGACGGTCGGTGCTGTGTTGCGCCTGAGGGCCGTGACCGAAGAGGTAGTGAGCTGTGGCGGCGTGCTGTTGGCGGTGTCGTTGGACATCGCCAACGCGTTCAATAGTCTGCCATTTAGCTGCATCAGGGAAGCACTCCACTATCACGGAGTGCCAGGGTACCTGAGGCGGCTGGTGGCAGACTATTTAGAGGAGCGTACCGTCATGTACGAGGACCGAGACGGAGTTTTGAGTCGTCGGCCCATGTCGTGCGGTGTTCCGCAGGGGTCTGTCCTTGGACCACTCCTGTGGAACATGGGGTACGACTGGGCCCTTCGAGGCGACTTCCCCCCCGGGCTGGGCGT